>JARFIY010000167.1:2520617-5041235 GCA_036346155.1 Sinelater perroti | reverse complement strand
TTTCTACTTATTTGGGTAAGTACTTTTTCACAAAAAAAATAGAGATCTTAAAACTTCAACGCACCTCATACACGAAAAAAGCTAGCGAGCACTCTTCTACATGTTTATATATATAAATGTATGTTTACAGATCGAAAATAAATTGGGATGTTAAAACAAAAGTTATAAAATTGTTGGAGTAACAAACGGTGTTAATTTTTAGCTTTTGTCTAGATATGACAAACGTAACCACCGTGCCCGCAGGCGCGACATGTCGCACATATTGGTACAATAATAAATATTTGTTTGCAATAACAATTGTTTAATCATAAAGAACGCCCGCGGCTAGTTTCTATGTACAGGTTTAGGTAACAGAGTGAATTAAAGCTGTAAACTTTGATTTGGGTGGGATATAGATATACGTGACTTTTCATCTAGATTAAAATGAAAGTCATAAATTTTATATTTTTCTTAATGGTTTAGAATTATTTCATTTCTCAACAAAATAATCACTATATTTATATTATATGATGATAAAAATAATACGGGCGGGTAAAACTAAAAGCTACGATTAAAAAATATTAAATGAGTAATATTTTTGCTTATGCACAATAGTTGGAGGCTAGAAACGTAGAAACGAGTAGGTGAAAGAATACACCACTGAATTTATAACCATCAAAATTCAACAGATCGATTTTTTAGATTTTGGTTTATTGGGATTTGACACCAGTGTATACCTTGTTAGGGAGCATTCAACAAAATTAGTAAAATTATTCAGTAATCAGAGAATCCCGTTGTATATAATACGAAAAATAAGAGACGGTAATCCAATAAAGAATACAAAATTGAGTTCTTCTCTCGTTCGAGGTTACATTTATTACATTTCATCCGCTCTCCCACCCAACGTCGTTATTTATCTTTCCTTACAAGTGGCCTTGTTGGTTTCTTTTAAGATTTTTCATTACCTTTCTTTAAGCAAAGTATCTCAAAAAGTATGCACTGCTTAAATCATAATGAATTCTGTGTTTATTGCTTTTCAAACAATTTTGTGAATGAACAAATACATAGAAGATGTACTTTTGTGTTCAAAATTGTCTGGAGCGATGACGCCATTTGTAAATTAAATGATTAAATTCATAGACTATTTACTTTGAGGGACTATTAGCAGACACAGAGATGATGAGATTAAAATATGAGAACAAGATATGATAAAGCACTAGCGAAAAAAGAACTAATTATTAGAAAAAGCAATAATGGTAAAGCTTTAAGGAAAGAGGCCATAAATGCAGAATTTATAAAGTATGGTGTAGAATCGTAATACTGATGAAAAGAAGACGAGAAGCAGAAAGAACATCTGTAGAATGGGAAGTTAAACAAATGATCACAATATACAAGAAAGGAAACCAACAAGTATGAAAGAACTATAGAGGACCGACTTTATAGAATACTATGTACAAAATCACGACGTCACTAATACAAAAAAGACTAATGGTAACTACAAAGAATTTAATAGTTCAATAACAATATGGATTTGCTAAAGGAAGATCAACAACAGATAATATAAAAAAACACACACATAAGTATCAAATGGAAAAGAAACTTCTATTTATAGATTTTAAACAAGTCTTCGACTACATCCACAGAAAAGAGTTAATGAATGCATTAAAAGAAATAAAAATAAGTAAACTGAAAAGACTAAAAAAGATCAGAACGAGAGGAACAACAACAAATATGAAAACACAAAAATAAAAAATCTGGTGTGAAGATCACACGACTTTCCTTATCCTATTATATATAATATATATATATATATATATATATATATATATATATATATATATATATATATATCGGCCTCTGCTCTCGTCCCAGAACTTGTTATTTTAAAAAGGACGAGGCGCGAGTCCAACACTCGAAAGCTGATTAAAATAAACAGTACAAGACAATAATTGACTCGTACTTACAATTTTGCTACGTCACTGAAGGTAACCGTGCGGGCTCGGTCGCACAGCCTGCGTGCTCCTCCTAGCGGCAAGCGCTCCCCGTCCTCCCGCAGTCGGCCCGGTAGCTCTCCGAGCGCGCTGTGATTGGTCCGTTTAATTAATTTTTAATCGGCTATAACTTATTATTTGACCTCGGATCAAAAAATTTCATTTTAATTTTTTGTTCGTCTCAGTTTGATCTATCCAGTAATATAAATTGCCCGAAACATTTTATGAACACCCGGTATATTAAAAATCCTGAGTTTCAATTTTTTTTCGAATTCTTATTTTACCAACTTTTATTTTAAATTCATGTTTATCTCATGATAATAAATCATTTTTATTCTCATACATTTTTTGTATCTTTAACCGGTGAGATTCGCGACCGCTTTGCGACCGATTTTGCGACCTTGCGACCAAACGGCTCCGCCGATTTTTACCAAAAGCTTCACATTGCGTCCCCTACCTACAACTAACTTGCATACTAAATTTCTCTTACGGTTCTTGAGATATCCTGTTTACTGACAGACCGACAGACACACACACGAACCAATGGCTAAAACCAACTTTTTTGGTGTCCTGGAGCTATATTTCGTCCAGAAATGTGAAAAACTGGGTAGGTCAAATTTCCGCCGATTACATTACTTTCCTTATTATAGGATAAGGAAAGTAAAAATGTAAGAATTCTAAATAAATAAAGCAGTGAGATAAGGAGACTCTTTTTGATGACAAAGATGCTAAAAGAAGCAGTACAGAAAAACAAAATATTAAGATGCAGAGATACGAATTTAAATTGGTGAATAAATTCAAATAGTTGGAAGTAATGTTAATAAGTGAGAAAAGAATAATGACAGTTAACAATGAATTCCACGCAAACAAAAATAAACGTATATTAAACAATAATAGGACCAATAATAATGTATGGTACGAAACAATCACAATGACAAAAAAACAGGAGGGAAAAATATGAAGAATAATAATAGGGCCTGTAAGAGCAGCAGAAAATGAACATATTAGTATGAGAACTTTGAGTTAAAACGAGAAATTAAAGAAGATCTAGGCAAGAAAATAAAACATCAGAGAGTTATACAGCTGGGTCACGTATGGACAGCTGGGAACAGATAAAACGATTTCTTAATGTTAGAGTGAAACCCAGATAGTAAGAATACAAGAGGCGACAGAAAATCTAAGGAAGATTGAAAGACTAAAGTGAATTAAAAAAATTGTGATTGGTGTATAGCTACCATACATATAAATTAATTGACAAAATTGCACCAATTGGGCTTCTCAAAATCTGCATGTTACTGTCATTCTTTTTCGACCAAACTATAAACGTTTATCTAAATACGCTGCAGTAATCCATTGGTCTACGCGTTGAAGTAGTGTTTGATAAATAATAGATTTATTTTAAGTAAGATGGAACACCTCCCATTACTATCTTTATGTAGAAACGAGTAGATGTGTCTTTTCCAAACAATGGATTGGGCAAATTTGGCGGTTTTTATGGAAATACTCAAAGATAAGGTTTACTGAACAAAACCAGCAAAAATCCGATGAGCTAAAAGACGAAACTAGAAGACAATATCTCATTAAAATGCTTAATAATATTTCCTAATCCCTTGGTCTGCGTATCGGATGTCTGAAGGACATGTTTAATTCTTAAACTATTTTTTCTAAATCAACAAATATTTCATTTATTGTAATTTAAAGAGTCAATATATTTTTGGTTAACCCTGTACTTGTAAAAAAACTTCTAGATACTTAATTTTGCTCCACACAATTCCGAAGTATGCTTGTTGTCCACATAATAATTGAATACAAAAGAACATTCAACATATTTACGATCTCGTTCCTTAAGAACAGGCCATCACAGTAAAAATTGCTACAACGAATAGTATAGGGTATGGCAAAACTCTCTACATCTTTTTCAAGACAAATTAAAATTATATTGTAAAACTGTCGAGTTGAAAGTTTTATTTCAATGTATTTTAAATAAGATATCGGCCAAATGGCGCCCCTCATTTTCAATGCATTCTGAAGTTCCTCGTTACTCTTTCGAATATGTCTTGAGAAATAAGTCTTATTTCTTGATGCACTGCATTTCATAGGGCTTGGAAGGTCTTAGAGCGATGTTTGTAAACGTTACCCTTGTAAAATCCCTATAAGCAGTTGCACAGGGCGAGACCAAATAAGCAGGTTGGCCAAGCGACGTTACCGCATTCAGAAAATCGGTGGTCAGAATACATCTCACGCAACACTCGGAGCAAAGCTTTTGCTGCATTAGTGTATTGAGATTCGATGCGAAAAACTGTAGATAGAAGTGACAGTAATACAATAGTCGCCCTCCACAAAAAATAAGGGTCAGTGAGCCCAATTCACACCATCACATCAAATGATTACAAGTTCATGGATATACCGTGTATTCTTATCACGCCAATAACGAAAGTTTTGTTTATCACATTACCCGAAGTAAAAAACGCTGTGTTTCCTCATATATCCAAGCAATTTTTCCAATCAAATTTGGAGAGTTCTCATTTAATCACCACATAATACGAATAGACAAGTTCATTACACAACCACTACTTCTAAAGTTTTACATCCGCAACAAAAGCGATTTTCGATATGTAATAGAGGCCCATGATGTAATCAGTCTGTAAAGCACGTTGTGTATGCTTCGACAATAAAAGCTCTTTGTTCGTTCGTCTAACACATATTAGCTACTAAAAGCCCCCCTAGGTAAAACTTCTCGATACCTGCGTCTAATGAAATACTTTCTCCACCCTCAGACTACTCTTCTTTTTATAACCTTCCTTTAAAATGAAAGAAGTTTTGGCCCACCCTACATAAACGTTGATGTGGAAGTACTTACCCAAAAATCTTAATTTCTAAAAATCTGTGCTCAATCGGCCCCACGCTTGCTTAACGCTGATTAAGGAGCTGCAGGTTATGAAATTTGAACCGCTATCAAACACAGGAACATAATTTTTTGGTCCATATTGTGGCTTGAGATATTAAACTATTCCGTATCAAGTGCATAGGTAAAATTATGATCGTCTAGTAAGGTCACAACACTATTATCCGAAAACTTTTCATGACCTTTAATAAAGTTTTAAAGACATGGTAATTTTATTCTCTTATTAGTTGCGCTTCATTCGTTCCAAATGTATTACACCAAATTATATTCCGCAACGTTCTATTATGCCTTGCTTTTTTTTAATTTTCTCCACTATAATAATTTTTATATTCTTAGTAATTTAAATTTAAAGTTTCCATTTTTGTAATCTAAAAATTTACAGTCGTTCGATGTACGTAGCTATTCGTATAGCTTTTATTAGCCATCCTTTCACTTTTCGTACCATAAAATTTCAATTCAAGAGTAAGAAAATACATTTCTAGCTTCAAGGTGTACCTAGTTCATTTGAATGTGTAAAAATATGTTGTATCGAATTTGGAGTTTTGAGTTTCAACGAAAAAGTTAATTACAGTTCCTTAATTGACTTAATGCCTGGAGACTTCCACTTCTAAAGTTCAGTTTTCCGCAAAGCAACTTGTTATTATTAAAGTTAAGTAAAAGTCCACCACCTAACATTTTAATCTATTAGGTGGTAGCATTTACAGTCCTCACACAAAGTTATACGGGGCCATCATGCTAACTCCCACGTATTTTACAATGTAGTAAAGAAATTTACCATCCAATTAATTGAATGAACGCCTCCTTACCCATATTCCAGCAAACTTACCAAATTGGTAGTGCCAGAAAAAGTTATAGACCACCAAAAACCGTATGATCAAAAACACATCTTAGTTTTCAGAGAGTCCCGGGAAAGCTTTTTTCTTAGTCCAGACCCACAATATGTAAATAGCCTCAAATTGTGCTACAGGCAACGTACTGGTACGTCTCTACGATCCCGGTAGAGCCTTAGCGACTCTGTCTACGATTGCTTCGCCTGAAGAAGCCATGTCCCAACCGTAGATCCCGTCAAATCCTAATATTAATATTTCTCCCATCGTATTCCATAACTCACCAACACTCATGGCAAGATAGGTTATAAAACACTGTCAAACCACTCTAAAAATGTAATGTCATATTTTCAAAATACAGTGATCCAGATGAGTAGCAAGTTATATCAAGAATCTAACACTGTTTCAGTGAGTCCCATAGAATCTTGTAAGGAGGATAGGG
Organism: Sinelater perroti; assembly: GCA_036346155.1. Classification (NCBI taxonomy): domain Eukaryota; kingdom Metazoa; phylum Arthropoda; class Insecta; order Coleoptera; family Elateridae; genus Sinelater; species Sinelater perroti. Next base: position 5,035,091 of record JARFIY010000167.1, on the reverse strand, counting down.
AGGGGGGACAAAAATATGACTAACAAAAGAACACTAAAGAATAAATTTAAGCCACTCATGCAAAATGTAGCAACATATGACACAACGACTTTGCTATCAGAAGAAAAACTACTAGCAAAAATCAAAAGGGATGACATAGGCGTCAACAAAGTTGAACAACGTGGGGAAACTTACAGACACGAAAATCAGGAGATGTGTTTTACCACATGGACAATGATATAGGCATACACAAAAAGCATACCAGCAACATCAGCTCAATAAAAATTCTATGACAATATTAGTCAAGCAATGAATGAAACATCCGCTCACTTCAAGATCCGTATGCGGCGATTCTAATACCAAAATAGACCTAAAAGAAAAAGACATAGAAACCGCAATGGAACAGTTCTGAACGTTCTGAAGACAAAATGTGAGAAAAACAGCTTCTTCTGCATAAAACCACATCGAAGATAGACATGACAAAGCCCAGACGGTAAAAGTAGAAACATAGTAGATTATATTATTATCGATAAAAAATTTTTTTAATAATATAACGGTGCTGAATGCATTTATAACGGCTAATAACCGCATAATGGTGGAAGCTACGATAGAGATACACCTTGGCAAAGAAAAATACAGACTGATCCAGCGACAAATATCAATAATTCATTAGAGACAAGTTAGAAGCCAAAATTACCTCGGATCCAAATATTGATAACTTAAACGACCAAATAAAAGTAATAAAAGAAAAAAATTTAAAACAAAACGAAGAAACTAATCCCAAATAAAAGCAATAATGCAAGAAAAATAAGAAATAACAAAACGATAGTCGGAAAGAAACTACAAGAAATGAACAAAAGTTATCAGAAAAAAGAAGACAAGAAGAGATAAAGAGATACGACAAACTATTCACGAAAACAAAAGCCGTAAAGTACTTAAAACAAAAGCCAGCAGTGGAAAACAAGTGATAATGAAACTTAAAAACAAAAAAAGGCAGAATATCAAACGGAGGAAGATTTTAAGTAAATTAAAAGAGTTTTATAAAGAACTGTACAGAACCAGAACAGCAAAATAATAAAGAGAAAATGATAGAAAACTATCAAGGAGGGACATAACTACTCAAAGACCTTACGAGCTAACGGATATTTTGATAACACATTAACTAAGATGAAAAGAATAAAGCTCCCGACGAAGACGGTATTATGATGGAAGCTCTAATATACACATTACTGAATGTAAGAAGAAAACTATTTAATCTATGCTTATGGGAGTGTATAATACCCATTAAATAGAATAATGCAATAACTATCCTTATTTATAAAAACGAATATAAAGTAGATCTAGAAAATGAGCGGCCGACAAGCCTCGTAAACCATATCCATAAGCTATTCACTAGAAGAATAACTAGACTTAAAAGAAAACTAAATTTCTTTCAACAAAAAAGAATAAGCCAGGTTTTGGGCAATGCTTTGGCGCAAACAATAACTTATAATGTATCAAAACTTTTATAGAAAATACTAATGGATACAATAAACAACTTGCCTTAATATTTATTTATTTTCGTAAAGCTTTCGATAGCATCGAAAAACAAAACATTATGGCTGCCATGAAACAAAGCCGTATTGGCTACAGTTACACTAAACCTATAAATAACAGTTATACAAATGCAACTATGAGAGTTAAACTATAAAGCAGAACGAGAAGTCAGGGAAGGCGACACACTATCACCCAAACTTTTTACAGCTATCCTAGAACATGCTTTCAAGATGTTTAACTAAAATACAAAAAAGATATCAATTGAAGGAGAATAGCTAAATCATCTCCGTTTCGCTGATGACGTAGTCTTAACAGCGGATCACCTAAGGGAAATCATGACAATGACAACTGAACTTGACACTTCCTGTAGAAAACTTGGCTTAGAAATAAACGCATATAATACATAGCTTATCGCCAACATAGTTCCGCGGTTGAGGCGCGAACACTTCGAACAAAGGGTAACAAAGGCCGTCATCTAAAACGCGGTGCTTGCCAGCGTGGGGCGTTAGAGACTTACCATTACCAATCCAAGATAAAGCCTAACACGAAATTATGATAAACTTAGTACTTAGTGAAAACACAAAACTGAAGAATATAGACATAGAAATAATCGAAAAAAATGTACATATAGGTCACGATATTATAATATGGCGAGATAATCAAACGTAAAAGATAGCGACAAATAAATCTAAGCTGGGCAGTGTATGAATGCTTAAAAGACATATTTAAAAGTAACATCACCATCCACCTCAAGAGGAAGGTGTTTGTTCATTGTGGTCTCTCAGTGATAACATACGGAACGCAAACTAACTCAGACAATAGAAAAAATTCGAATAACTCGAAGAAAAATGGAAAAATCAATTACTACAATGACACTTTGGGATAAAATGAAAAATAAAGAATTAAGAGAAACAACATAAATAGAATTAGGTAGGGCATATATGTAGCCAGGATGAAATGTGGAAAGTAGACACGGAAGATGCTAAAATTAAGACTAAGGGCTAATAAACGATGTATAGGAAGACCACCCATGATATCAAAAAACAATTAACTGGATGAATAAAGCACAAAATAGAGTGACACGAAGATTTTAGGGTATCTCCATGTTCGACAATGGACAAAAAAAAGTAGCTGGGTGATGATGATGATGCTGTCACAGGTGTTAACGCTTTTTGTCTGATACTTGTACTTTTCAGAATTCTTGGCGGCTCTTTTCTTTCTTCACTGCTCGTTTTGTTCGTTTCAAAGGTTATGGAAGACCGAGTCTTGGCAATGCTAATCATTTATTTGTCGTTGCGAGGCACTACTATAAGTCTGATTTATGACACACTTCAAGAAACAGTGAACTATCCACAGATATTTAAGAATGATATTTACTATATAGACATGTAGGGTCTATTTCACTCTGACGTACATAGGAAATGAAACTAAAATAAATTCAACTGGAAATTTCGATCTAATACTTTTCAAACAATTAAAACAACTTGACTACCTTTATGTGGCATTACCTTCAAACTCTTGCCAAATTAAATTACAAATATTTCGCATTACACTTAATTGAAAAAAAATAAACGGACGCTTCAAATTTTGAGTCATTCGAGTTGTAATAATGTAAAGAAAGCTGAAGCAACAAACTTTTCTTGTAATAAGCAAATATTGTGTTGCAGTACACACACACTAATATACAATTTAACCGTAAATTGTTAATCAGGAAATAGGATTAAACGCCTCTTTTAAACTTGCAATAATAATTTAGCTATTAAGTTAGGCTAGGGTTCACCAAAAGGTTACTTATAATTTACTACAATAAAAGAAAATGCGGCCGTCTCATTTGTAATGCTAATGCTACGTTTCCAGGGAAATAAAATTTAAAAATACATTTGCCTGAATATAATTATGTAAAAAATGTAGTCAGTAATTGAAATTGATTTTAAGGGAAAAAACAGCGGAAAATGTTTTGTATATTAGCTCAATATAACTAACATAATTATGATTATTTTGGAAACGTACACAAGGTTTGCGCTTGGAATAAGAATTCTGTAATATTTCTTACAAGCCACGTGCCTAAAAAAGTATTTGAATTACATTGATGAAGAAGGTATAAAAATCTGCCTATTAACTTGATATTGACTTTAGACAGACCAAACAGCAAAAATGAAAAAGCTTTCTAACCACACTCAAGGGTGCAAAAAGTTCTCTACTATGTTACGGTAATATTCCTAGTAATGGTAAGGTAATAATAATAAGGTCCAATTACACCCCCAAAAAAACTCCTATACCAAACTGGAATTTGGCGAATATAACCATCGATCGTAGATATCAAGAGGGGTTTTCCGCCAAGCACGGCAGTTTTGCTTATTAACATACCCAAATAAGTAAAAAACACTCATTTTCGTCTAACATTACATTACTCTACTCACGACTTTTTTGGTCTTTAGGCTGAGAGGTTATTGAACCAACTGAATCTTGTATAGTTTTAGCTGCAAATTTTTCGTTAATGTGGAACAACGTTTGGATGAAGTACTGAGGTCCTTTTGCATGTCTTATCAAGCTCTATTAATACAATACTCCGGAATATCTTTAACAACAGTAGTTTCTTCAAACTTTTTCACCAATTGACAAACTGTGCTAGCAGTGGGTATACCATTGACCAAAGTCTTGGTTTAATTTTTATAAAGTAGCAATCATTGATGATTTACTAAGACGTCTTATTGATACGCAACAGTTCACGAAACTCCATAATTAACTTCGGACAACGCATGCTTTCAGAATATCTTTTTCAAAATATTTTTGCATCATTTCATTTTAAATATAATCTGGGCCAAAAGCTCAAAATCGGCCAAAATCAATCTAAGATCCAGTAAAATATATAAAAGAGTTAAATACATAATCTAAATGAAACAGCATCAACTGAGGAAACCGCACATTTAGCGGAATCCTATTCAGTAAAATAAAAAAAAGAGCTGTGGTCGATTTAACTGCGCAATCCATTCAATTTCCACCAGCCAAACCTCTGAAACATCCTAAGCCTTCAAGAAAGCTATAGAAACCCCACCTAAATTAAACAATATTTTATAACTTATTTACAGGCGCAATCGCAAGTCACTACTAGACCACAGTGCACGCCATTTGATGAAAATCCTTCATTTTAATCTCAAGACAAAAAAATTTCTAATATATAAACGCAAATATGGCGAAAGCCGTACCAATTAAGAATATATGTAGAGACTGTAAACTTCAAAGAAAATGAAATCAAAAAAGTAATAAAATAACGACAAAAGTAAGTAGAAGAAAAAATAAAGAAGACCGTAATACGCAAGAAACTAAAGAAAGGGATATTTTCTGTTGTCTCTGTTAACATTAGGTTCTGTTACTGTATGCAATAAGCATAAATAAAATATTACATAAAACTAATATATATCAATTGGATTCCGAGCCCTCATCAAGCGATAAAAATTTTAAAAAATATATAAACGAAAAATAAAGTTAGGTTTTGCCTACCAATGTGATTTTAACATTTGTACAGGCACTAACCCAGATCATATTACGGTTATTTTGAAAGGATCGATGTAGAAACTATAAATATTTTAGCTCGTTATTCTGAAACGAGATGCCATCACATGGATTGTGTATTAAAATATACAGCCACATGATTCTTGTGTGAAATTGAATTTGCAAGCTTAATTTCTAAAACAGGTAACTGTAAAGTGCTACATTTAAAAGTGTGTGTAAGTAGAAGAAACATTTTAATACACTTTATTAAATTATTTCTTTAACACTCCATGAATCTAGTGAAAATAGGCTAACAATAGTTTAGAATTCCAAAATGTACTTTAATGGGTGATGTGTTCTCTCCTCGGTTTATATAACGTCAACCCAAAAAATAAAGAGACTGCTTTCCTTGGTCCAGTTAAAAGGGTCGGAGGTTGGTGGAAGATGTCAAGTAAACGGTAGCTTGTGAAGTGGGCAGCTGTTTGAGCATCACATTAAGGGACAAAAAGTAGCGGAATGTCAATCGTTGATTGATACAAGATAAAATGTCGCTAAACTCAAAAAATTCACAACCCATATGCTTGCTATGACACAGGACACGAGTATTTAGGTCGAAGATGCGGTTCAGAAAAGAGAAAGAACGCCCATTCATTTCTCATACTTCAAGCAATGTAATGAAAGCTGACCCTGGCGACATCTAACAATAAGTGTTTAGATTGATAGCAGTTAAATTTGGTCTTACAAATTTAATTATGCATGAAGTCGCTACGACAGAATTGCAGATACGGAAAGTTGGTGCTAAATTGGTTTTAACCGATGAACAGAAGAAAAACCGTATCCAAACAAATACAGCTTAAAAGAACACCATTTAGGGACTGTTCAAAATGCGCAGATTGCTGTAACGGGTGCTGTAAAAGAGATTCCGGTTCAAGACTTCCAGGCGAGCTACGGTGCATGACAGAATTGCTGCCAACGGTGCATTAATGCTCAGGAATATTATTTTAAAGAATATTAAGTATACAAAAGGTGTTTTTTTAAGCCCGATAGAACTTACGAAAGGGTTAACCGTCAAACAAACTGTCATACTGCGCTCACTTTTGACATTTATGATCAGTATACTCTGGGAAATCATCATGAATAGATTGACGCTTGAACAATGCTACCAAATTATCCAGATTTACTTTGAAAATCAGTCATCGATTTGCGCAACTTATAAACGACTTCGTGATTTTTATGGCGCACATAATCGTCCATCTGAACAAGCCATCCCTCGAACTGTGGATAGATTTCATACCACATACTCTCTAAATGATGCAATAACACCAAAACGTCGAAGGAATGTGCGTACTGAAGAGAATATCGCCGCTGTAAACGAAAGTGTGGAAGAAGATCCAAATTTATCGATTTGTCGTCGGTCGCAGGAATTGGGGCTCTGTACGTCCACTACGTGGAAAATTTTGCGCAAAGATCTTGGCCTACACCTTTATAAGATCCAGCTGGTGCAGGAATTAAAGCCACGAGACCATCGTATGCGTCGTTCTTTCGCCGATTGGGCTCTAGAGCAGTTGGAAACTGACCCGATGTTTTATCGCAAAATTGTGTTCAGATATGAGGCTCATTTTTGGCTTCACTGGTTTTTTAATAAACAAAATTGCCGCGTATGGAGTGAAACCAATCCACCACAGACCCCACAGACTCCATTACATCCAGAAAAATGCACCGTTTCGTGCGGTTTACACGCTAGTGGCATCATCGGACCTTATTTCCTCAAAAATGAAGCCGCAGCTCGCGTTACGGTCAATGGAGATCGTTACCGCACCATGATCAATGATTTTTTGTTTGAAAATATGGATGACATTGATCCGGGAGAGATGTGGTTTCAACAGGATGGCGCTACGTGCCATACGGCGACCCCAACCATCGACTTATTGAAATCAAAATTTGGCGATAAGTTAATTTCGAGAAATGGACCTGTCAATCGGCCTCCAAGATTGTGCAATTTGACACCTCTCGATTATTTCCTGTGGGGCCACGTGAAGTCACTGGTATATGCTGATTAAGCAGCAACAACTGATGCCTTGGAGGCCAACATCGTTCGTATTATTCGTGATATACGGCCAGCAATGCTCGAAAAAGTGGCCGAAAATTGGACGTCCAGAATGCGCTTCATCAAGAACAGCCGTGGTGGGCATATGTCTGAAATCATTTTCAAATGTTAATGCCATGTATTGATCTTTCGAATAAAAAAATTTTTTGATTACAATTTAATTTTTTGTGTTATTTTGTACAATTTCAAGTTCTATCGGGCTTTAAAAAACACCCATTATAAACATATCTTCAATTATAATTTTCTGGAACCAAGTTTCATTACTTTCCGGGGGTACTTTGTAATGCCAAGAAATGTATCCACACATGCAATTACAACAATTTAAACATGCCATTGCCTTCATAGACTTCTTGTGTAAAAGATCATTAATATTAGAAATTCTCGTTACATTACGAACATTAGGAAGTAATGAGAATATAATTGTTACGCTTCCTAGAGCATCTGTGTTGAGGCAAAGTCGTTTACGATAAGGAAATAATATATAGCGGGATAGATTCCAGGCGCGTTTAATCCCTCCCTATATTACAAAAATGCAAATTGGTAACGGGCTCTATGAATATTTTAAAAGCCAATGAGTCGGCTGGCCTATTCTGAGCACATGTATATCAATAGCACAAGATTTTTAAAAACACATGAAGAACTGAAATAAAAAATTATTTTGAAGCCTATTAAGAGTATGTAGACTATATTTTCAATTAAACGAATCATTTTCCTAATTGGGCACTATTCATACCCGGAAAATGGTGGCAACACACTAGTTTGTAATGCTATATCCAAAAATAAGTATTTCGGCATAATGCAGTATTTCCATTACACTGGCAATTTACTGTTAGGCACTTAAGATGACAAATTTTCAAAACAGAAGTCTCTTTTTGCTTGTCTAAATAATCATTTTATTCCGATCCTAAGGTGTTTACAACCAAACGTAAGTGCGCTCCAAATTTCGACCCATTCTGTCGGGCATCAATATAACAAATCTAAAAAATTATTACACATATCTGTATGGTACACAAGCAAGCTGATGGTAAGAGCACAATAAAACAATACATTTAGACATTTATAGCGGTGAGAAGGGTGCGACCTCCGCGGAGTCGATCCGGGTCAACCTTTTATCGCGCCGCGATAATACTCAAACGAATTGAGTCAGGCTCGGCCTTGCATATATTTTATTTTAAATTCTTCAAGCATTATTGGAAACACTGATAGTTAAGATGCAAAAGCTATTAAAAGAAATAAGAGTTAAACTAGATAAAATAGAAACGGGGAAAGAAAAGTATGAGAAAAGAATAAGAGCGATCTACAATTAAAATAAAAAGTAATGATAATTCTAAGAGACATGGAAATAACAATGGAAATAGAAGATAAGATAAATGCGATCGGAAGAATTGGGAAGCAGCAAGAGGGTAAATGCAGACCAATTATGATGGATGTAAGAAATTGGAATAAGAAAAGAAGGTACTTAAAGCACCAAACAAATTAAAGGAAACATAAATTTACATGGAGCAAGGTTATTCTAAAGAAATACAAAAGCAAAAGAAAAATTAGTAAAACATAAAAAATAATTAGGTCAAAAGGATATTTGGATGTCAAAAAATACAATAAACTAATAGTAAATAGTAAGACCTAGCCTCTAGAACAATTAAAAGCATTTTAAAACTATCAAACATGTACAAAAGCCAACGAAGTTTCACTTAACACGAAAAAGGCACAAACAGAAGGGGAGACATACAGAAAAAAGGGTAGAACTATAAGCCAAAGATTACCAGGAAGTAACGAAGATGAAGTAATACGAAATATTTCTGAAAATTACAAAAACAAAAAACTAAAAGCATATAATAAAAGATGGATAAAGGAAACGACACAGGTTAAGGAAAAAATAAAGAATAAAGTGAAAAAAAATTGACAAAGAAAGAACCAAAATAGAAATGGTAAGGAAGAACAAAATAAAAATAAAATTGTAAAACTCGGGACTTGGAATGTACGAAGTACCTATGCAGTAGTGCTAAAACACCTAGAGGAGTATATGAATAGATACGGTATTCAAATACTAGTCTTGTAGGAAACAAAACAAACGAAACATTTTATAGTACAGCTCTTTCAATTTTCATATATTCTTTGACCATTTCTTCACTTCGATTTCACTTCATCTGTTCTACTCCATTAGCAACTTTTTGCCACCCACTGTACAGCAGCTGTTCGTCTTGCGAACGTTTCTAACCTTTCTGAAATAACGCAATATTTTGTTATTCTTATTCCGCAATGAAACTTCGACCAGGGCCGCTGATATCAGTCCGTAGCACGATACTGCTTACATTCGGGGATTAAAATTCCTCACAAAGTTCCAATACGACACTCAGCGTACCACACTTTACTAAAATTGTAAAAATTAGAAAGATAATATTTCGAAGGCAATTCTGAAAGAAGCTTCTATTTGGTTATCAATGACAGATACACGTAGATGCATAACCTTTATTATACACATTAGAAGCCCACAACAGTACATTACTTTTCGACATAATCGCTATACAAATTAAAGCACTTGTCATAATATCTTTGTTTGAAACTCCATCTACAAAAAACTCTCCCGGTTAAGAATGATGAAACTCTGTAACAGTATCTTGAAGCACAACGTTATCGTCAAAGCGGTGCGATGCAATCCACCATTTCATGTAAATAACGAATCTATTTGACAATTTCTTGTACAAGTTCATCGCTAAGTACAGATTGGACGACCACTTCCTGCCTTATCGTGCACATTAGTGCAACAACCGTTAAAAATGCGACACCATTGACGTGCGACACCTCCACTCATCATGTTTCGCGATAAATTGTATTACTGCACGCACTTTACATTTTCTGTAGCAGCGTTCATTTTTAATTTATTTATCGAACAGTTAAACTATTGTACAATACAATCTTCTTCAGACTACTAATGTAAGCTACTATATACAGTGCCATAAGAAGAGGGAGGGGTCATAATTCTCGCCTATTTTTACACATGAGCAAAAAAGTGTATACCGAATTTCCCTCGTATTAACATAATTTGGTCTCAGGTCAGTAATATTTAGTCTCATTGTATTAAATCAGAGTTTCCAGTTTTCCTTTGTAATATTTTAATGACAATTCCTTCAATAAACTTTTCTGATGTGATGGTGAGTGGAATATGAATCAGATCCAAACCCATAGTAACATAAATGTTCCAAAATAAAAAAACATCCGTTAGAAACAACAAACCTTGCTAAATACCACAGCAAGAGTTTGTAAAAAAGTCGAAGAATAGCATGATGTTCGTAGATATGCATATCTGCGTAATATGTTAATGTGAAATAATTTCATATATATAATTCATTCTTTCACGATATTAAATGAATAATTAAAATATATAAAACGACTTGCCTGCAAACGATCGAAATATTAATGAATAAATTAGAAACAAGATTAATAGGGGAGATAAATGAAATAAAGTTAAATTTCAATAAAAAATTAGACAAAACAGTTAATAATGAAAGCGATATTGAAAGCAAACTAAAAAACCAAGAAAAGGGATATAAAACTTTTAAAAATTCAACAAATAAGATTTTTTGTAACTTGTGCGTTACAATATAAAAATTCGAAATCTTTTGATCTGAAACCTCGGAGATTGAATCTAATTAAATACAATTTGAAAGTAAAGTGTACTGAAAACAATATAGATTTCATAAAGACAATTACCCTAAGTAGCAAAAACAGCCCAATCATTGTTGGGTTCACTTCGTACAGAACAAAACTGCAAATATTAATAGAGAAGAAGAACTTAAAAGGCACGAAGATATTTGGTAATAAAGAAGGTTGAAAGGAGACCCTGGAAGGGGAAAACAGGAGATCTTAGTAGTACAAGAGCTCAGAAAAAAGAAAACATACAATTATGAAGCAAAATGAAATAATAGTAGAAGAAGAAATTATAAATGAGGAAGAGATTAAGTAAAAAAAAAGAAAATTCGGAGCATCACAAGCGGTCAATTTGAAATCTCACCATGGGAGACAGATCTCAGAAAGAATAACAAAAACTAAAACAGAAAAATGGGAAACGGCACAAGAAAAGAAGGGGGCAAAGGACAGGTAAAAACAACCTAAAAAACAAAGACGACTCACGCAACGGGCAAGGATAACCAAGAAGAAGAAGTAAAAACAAGGGAAACAAATTTTCTAAAGAAGTTAGACGCAGGTATAGCGTACTTACCATGTGAATACAATATAGCCGAAAGTGCTTTAACAAATCATACAAAAATAAAGAAAGAACAAAACAAAACATAACAGAAAGGACAAATTAATGTTGGAAATAAAACATGGTATGTCCAGATACTATTGGAACCAAACAAAATGAACGAACTAATAAATCAACGAGGACAGAAATAAAAATAATCGCGCTCTAAAGATAAGGCGGAAAGGAGTACGGCAAATAGATAAAGAAGATTACTCGATGTGGTTTAGTGATAATATAAAACAATAAGGAGACAAAGGAACGAGATTTACAGTAGAAAGAGCAAGATTATAACGTTTAGGTTTGAAACCAACAAGCAATAGGGTGTGCAGATTGAAAATCAGAAGAAAATTTAGGAATATAACTCTTAGTAATGGATATGCCCCAACAGATAGTCGAGACAAATTAGTAAAAAAGCTCGAAATTTTTAGTGCATGGTAGGACTCAACTTTTTCTTTCTCATTCGATGATTCTTAGTCGAGTCAAATTAGCAAGAAAACGCTAAAAGCTCGAAATTTTTAGCGGGTACACGTATCGAGACGTCTCAAGGCGCATTCGATTCGTAAGAGCATCAGAAAAAAATGTTACCACATATTTTTTTGTTATAATGCGAAAGTGCAATTGTGCACGCAAAAAATGCATTTGATTGATTCACTTAGTGCAGGCCCAAAAGAATATTTTATTTCCTGCTTAATATTTGGTCAAAATAAGCTCATTCTCGTTACTTGGAAGTTTCTGGGGTCGCTGATCACGAATATGATACTTAGAAAGTACTTCGATGCACTTGGGGGGCATAATTATGGGGATGGGGTGATTTTAGAGAATTACCTCAAATTTGTTTGTTTCCGAATTTAAACTGTCTGAATATGGGTTTCTGGGGGCGCTGATAAGGAATATGATGCTTAAAAAGTGTTTAAATGTACTTGGAAGGGAGCATAATCGTGGGGATGGGGTCAAATTTGGGAAAACCTCAAATTTGCTTGTTTTTTGAGTTTAAACTGCCTATATAAGGGTTTTTGGGATTGCTGATTACGAACATGATGCTTATAATGCACTTGGGGGGCATAATTCTGGGGACGGGGGTGATTTTAGGAAAACAGTTCCAATCGTTTGTTTTTCGAGTTTAAACTGCCTATATAAGAGTTTTTGGGTTGCTGATTACGAATATGATGTTTAGGAAGTGTCCCGGGAGCATAATTTTGGGGATGGGGGAGATTTTGGGAAACCAACTCAAATTTGTTTGTTTTTCGAGATTAAACTGTCAATATTTGATAGCATTATTTCTTAAAATTCGGCAGTTTCCGATTTAGGACGAGGTAGATATTTTATTTTTTAGCTGATGGAAAATGAATCTATATTTGGAAGATAATTATTGCAACAGAGAAGATTGATTGTGAAAATTAAACTATTGTAACGTTTTTGTTTCTAAATCTGTTCTCAAAATTGCTTTATAAAAATTTCAATCTACTTTGATAAAAGAGAAAGGCTAAGAAAACCATATGAAATTCAAATTTGAAGATATTTTATATATATAGTATAGAACCTTGAAAAACAGTTTTGAAATCTTGAAAAAGAATGTATTTAATACTATTAAAACATGGAGACTGTTAGGGGTGTCTGTGGGCCTGCAAAACTTTTTTGTGATAACATCTGAAACAAAAATCGTTTTTAAAAATAATTAAAATTGAATTATATTCAAATGAAAAGAATGCCTTACGCGTACTTTGGTGCCCCAGGGTATCCTTTCCACAAAGTGCCCCAGGGCATTTTCTCAATTCGGTGCGTTGGAGTTTAATTTAAGAACCAACATCGTTTTCCGAGATCTCAAAAACCCTTATTTAAACTGTTTAACCTCAAAAAACAAACAACTATGAGCTGGTTTCCCAAAATAGCCCCCATCTCCAGGATTATGCTTTCCTCTAAGTGCATTAGGACACTTTTTAAACATCATATTCGTTATCAGTGACCCCAAAAACCTTTATTCAGACAGTTTAAACTCGAAAAACAAACGGCTTTGAGCTGCTTTCCTAAAATCACCGCCATCTCCGGATTTATGCCCTCCAAGTGCATCGGAGCACTTTCTAAGCATCATATTCGTGATCAGCAAACCAAAATACTCTTATCCAGACAGTTTAAACTAAAAAACAAACAACTTTGAGATTTTTCCAAATTCGCGACCATCCCCAGGGCTGTGCGCCCCTCCAAGTGCAATGGGGCACTTTTTAAACATTATATTCGTTATCAGCAACTCCAAAAACTTTTATTCAGACATTTTAAACTCGGAAAACAAACAAATTAGAGGTAATTTTCTAAAATCACCCCCATCCCCAGAATTATGCCCCCCAACTGCACCGAGGTACTTTCCAAGCATCGTATCCGTGATCAGCGATCCCAAAAATATTCTTTTGGGTCTGCAAAAAGTTCATCAAATGCATTTTTTACGTGCACAAATGCACTTTCGCATTATAACAAAACAATATGTGGTGACATTTTTTTCTGATGCTCTTACGAATCGAATGCGCCTTGGAACGTCTCGATACGTGTACTCGCTAAAAATTTCGAGCTTTTAGCGTTTTTCTTGCTAATTTGACTCGACTAAGAATCATCTAATGAGCAAGAAAAAGATGAGTTCTACCATGCACTACAAAAATCAACACAAAAAACACCAAAACATGACATGTTGATAATCCTAGGTGACTTCAACGCATAGATAAGAAAGGAAAGGAGGAATAAGATTGTAGCAGGTCAATTTGCACTACCCGAGGAAAGCAACAATAATGGAGCAAGATAACACAATTTGCGAAAGAAAAAAAATTCAACTTGGGGATATGTAAAATTCCGGGAACGAATTGACCATACTCTTATATCTGGGAGATGGAAAACCTCAATACAAGAGTGTCAAAGGCACTTAGAGCACCAAACATTGATTCCGACTATTATCTTGTGAAAGCGATTATAAAATTCAGAATTACTACAGTAAAAACCAAAGCAGGGGGAAATGAAATATAGAGGCATTTGAAGAAAATAATAAAAATCTGAATTTAAAAGCTGCTGGTTTACCTAGGCAATGGCTGCTAAGTTTCATTTGATGAATAAGTTGAATAAGCCGACCCACTCTCTAAATACCGAAAGTAAAGAGAAAAGTCTCTTTAAGCTGCTTCAAATTCGGCTTTCCCGACTTCAATTAAGATTCCAGGTGCTTTTAGCCAACTTCGAAATTTATTGACAACTGAATTTCCCGAATACTCAAACTGATGGGCTTGACGCGGCGAGCGGCGGCAACCGGAACGTTCGAAACGTGGCGTGTTCATGATTGGTTGACTGACAGGTGATTTAAATCTACCTCAATATTTTCAGCGGGGCGTTAAAGTTCGTGCGGGTGTTGTAATTAGCGCAAATTTTCGTATCGCCAAAAAACACTCTGCGACAAAAGCAGTCCCAGGGTTTTTCGACTAAATTTAAATAGAATCTTGAGATCTCGGGCGGAAGCGCTTTGTGCAAAACAACCGCCTCCTTTATTTTTTGCATAACAACCCCGCGCTGCTTTGAAGAGAATTTCAGCGGATTCGGCAGCGAGCAACAACAATAAAGCGCGCCGAAACAATGCTAGCAATAATGTCCCTAATCAAAGCGACAAAAAGGCCGCGCGAATTGCCGGCGGACTTTGAAACAACCTGAGCCGAGTTCCTCGCCTTCTTCGGCGGCATCCCCTTTGATGTCCTCCGTCCTCTTCCAGCAGCACGATAGGCAGGGCATGGGGCTCGCCAAAACACATTTATGGGCGCCCGACCTCCGCGCTGCTTGCACGACAAAAACTGCGGCAGCCCGGTCCCGGACGGGGATGCGGCGCGGTGCTGGCCCTTCCGCAAATAATTGCGTAAACACGCACAATTACAGAGCGCGGCGCGCGTTTCCACCCCGAGGCGTGCGGCGCTGTACTGCTTTAGCGACTGTCAGGCGCTTCCATATATAGGGTAGGAGTTCGCGGCCGATAAGGGATGATCGCGAGGTAGATCCATTAGGGGTGGCGTTTTTCAGCGCGCTCGCGTTTTCCTTAATTATCGGCCCAAGCAATTTATGAAAGCGAGCTTTTTTAGATTTATAATTAAGGGGGTGAGCGGGGCAGCTTATGACGGTCGCAAGTGTCGCCCGCTCTGAAAGGAGTTATTCGTTAAAAAATGAACTATAAACCCGGCAACAGCTTCTCATAAAAGGGTCGACAAAAACAATGCAGCAGCCCTTTGAAGTTGGCCTTCTGGCGAACTGGAGAATGTATGGCTTCTAATGGCCCACCTTCCCACAGTTGCCGCTGGAAAAGGCCAATGACGCTGCTTTTTGCAACCTACAACCAACAAATGAACTTAAACTCGCTACTTCATGAGGGTTGGCGTTTCATTTTCACGATTTTATTATCTCTTTTAATCATTCAATCAATTTCATACTCCTAAATTAATACTGAGCTTTTTAAAAACATAATAAATTTCAATAATAACGTTCATATAATGAGACAAAACTAAACGACCCTCTTCCTACTTGCGGCGGCAAGGGTTGGGAGTCATCTCCCCAAAGATTTGTTTCCTTTCCTCTCTGCTGAGTGCGTAGTTTCTTGTACGTGTCTAGTAGCTCCTATTTCCCACTGTCCTCGCTATCACGCTATTACGTTAGATTCTGAGACATCCCATGATTTTCTACTACATTGATCCTATTCGCCACATTTCTTTCACTTCAATTATACCAGATAATCACCCCCTTTCTGCCAAATTCCTTATTCTCCCTTAAAATAACTTTTATTGCATTTTTATGTATTCTGCCTATTCATGCAATTTATTTCTGAATCCTTCGTTTGATATGTGGCTTGCTAAAATGCTTGTTGCATTTTTTATGTTTCTGCGTTGCTCTTTATTATTATACTAAAACTAAGGTTAACATTTCCCTTACTTTTCATTGCTTTCATTAATTTTTCTCATACCATGCATACCACCACAATTTAGCTCTTTAAATATTCTCTTTACAAGAATGGTGAAGCTCTGCACCCGCGATAAGCAGCGTTCGCAAGCTGGAAGGTCAAAGCTTCCATATCTCTGACCATCGCACACCATCTCTGATACGAGGCGATTTGGCAAGCACCGCCCCTTAGGCAGCCGCATTATTATTCTTTGTACGAATTAAACTATTTTTGGCGACGCCTATCACTGAACATTCGGAAAATTTCGTTGTCAATAAATTTCAAAGTTGAAATCTTAATTGACATCGACAAAGTCGAATTTGCAGCTTTAAGCAGATTCCTATAATATACAAATTCTAGAATTAAGCAATAAGCGGAATAACAACCACAGATAATAATATTATTTTTATATAACACTCTAAACAACGTAACACATGAACAAAAGAAAGAGGGAATTTTCATAATTATGGGGGGGGGGCTAACCGCTAAAATAGGTAGTAACAATCAAGACATAACAAATAATGGATACTTATGGACTACGTGACCGTAATGAGAACAGCGAAATGTTCTGTGAACGCTGCTTCACCAACGATTTAGGACAACTACAAAAAAAATTACATGAAACTGCCAAACCACTTCTAGGAGCAAAGAAAAGAACAAAAGACAAATGGACGAAACGTGGGACAAACGCAAAATACATTTAATAGTGCAACCACACAAGAAGAAAAACACACAATAGCAGGACGACTATACGAAAAACACAAAACAAGTAAAAAGAGGAGCTCTAAGAGATAAACGAAGACGGACAGACAACCTGACTTAAGAGACGCAAGACGCAATGCACAAGAATATTTACAATATCAAAAGCAAAACGAAACCAATCTAATAATAAGACAAGCACGTTAAGAAGCGTGGGGAAAGTTTGTCCAAAATATTGAAATACACCAGAGAAAATGTGAGAATTCGCTGCAGAGAAAAAGAATAATTGGTCAACACTGAAACAATATATTTACCACAAGTTCTCTACAGAATTACAGATGTAACAAATTTTTCTCTAGATAACATAAAATGCAGCAAGTAGTAAAATATATAAAGAATATTAAGAAAAGAAACAGCTACACTAATTGACATTTGAGAATGTTACACTTATTTAATATGTGTTGTAAACAAATGAAAAGTCCCAAGAAACAAATCCAGAAAATTAACTAAAGCGGATAAGCTTATTAGACAACCATATATAAAACATACGATGGCTACTATTAAACATGAAGATAGAGACAATAGCAGGATACTAAAAAGTAAAGAAACTAATTGATTACTGAAAACGTGCACTGATGCTCAGAACATTGAACGATATCAGAAAAAAGAAATCTTGAAACATAAATTGCCTTTACCCGCTTTGAAAAGGCCTAATGACAAAATTTGACAAATTATAAAAACAAAATAACTAATCAAATAAGAGACGGATGAATGCACACATGATGTAATATTCATTCTGACCACTTCCTTTTAACATGCCACATAAACATGATGGCAAAATGGAAGAAAAACTGACCCACTGAAACAAATAGGGAAGAAGTCTACAAAATACATATCTTTAGAAATCAAAAGCATTCGAAATTTCTATCAGCATAGACTAAACTTACAATTAGCAAGCCGAAAACAAGCGGAAACATTGAGTTCTACAAAAAACACATAAAACAGTAACATATAAAGCACGTGGAAAAAACTCATAAAAGCTAAAAGCTTTAGAAATATGAAGACCAGAAATTAAAGCAAACAAATTTTCTAAGTAATCCAAATTAAGAATATTCACAATATCAAAAGCAAAACGAAACCAATCTAATAATAAGACAAGCACGTTAAGAAGCGTGGGGAAAGTTTGTCCAAAATATTGAAATACACCAGAGAAAATGTGAGAATTCGCTGCAGAGAAAAAGAATAATTGATCAACACTCTGAAACAATATATAAATACATACCCAACGAAGTCTCTCTACAAGAAGTTACAGATGTAACAAATTTTTTGTAGATAACATAAAATGCAGCAAGTAGTAAAATATATAAAGAATATTAAGAAAAGAAAAGCAGCTACACTATTGCATTTGAGAATGTTACACTTATTTAATATGTGTTGTAAACAAATAAAAGTCCCAAGAAACAAATCCAAAAATTATAAAGGGATAAGCTTATTAAAAACCATATATAAAACATACGATGGCTACATTAAACAGAAGATAGAACAATAGCAGGATACTAAAAAGTAAATTGCACTGATGCCGTGCAAGAACATTGAAGCAGATATAGAAAAAAGAAATCTTGAAACATAAATTGCCTTTACCCGCTTTGAAAAGGCCTAATGCAAGAGAAATTTTAGACAATATTATAACAACATCATTACGAAGTCTTTATCAAAACACGATAATTAATCTAGGTTTAGAAGAATATCTAACATAGAACAAGACCAGATCCCAGAATAAAATTATATAAAACAACAGCCGTACCTACATTAGTTTCCGGCGGTCAAACTTGGGCATTAACCAAAAGCGAAGGAGTTAAAATACAACCAAACAAAGAAAAATTTTAAAAGTAAACATCAATTAACCTTAAAGAAAAAATCAGTGAGAATAAAATAAAGTAGTATAAACATTTATTGAGAATGCTAAAAAAACGACTACCGTCAGCAGTAAGAAAATATCAATCAGAGGAAAAAGAGACAAAGATGGGTGCCGGAACAGACTATTCACCCTAATCCTTGAGGTGTAATAGAAAAAGACACTTCACATTATTTTTACCTTCTATTATCATATTATGGTAACATCTCGTTTTGTTATTTATTAATAAGTGAAAAGTTTACATTTCTATCACTTGCTCTCTTATTTAAACGCTTTGATTTAAAGATGCCTAAAACACTGTAAACTTCTCAAGTTCTGTCAAAGTTATCCCAAAGCATCGAGTATAACAATCGCTGATTAGCTAGGACTCAGCGATTTGTTGTCCATCCAACTATAGAGCAAATAAGAAAAATTTTATAAAATTATTTAACTCACTAAAACATAACGCCAAAAACAGTATGTAATTTAAGACTTTCACCACTTAAACAAGGTCTGGTCTTGGAAGAAGGTATGAAACACAAGAAGTTTTAAAACGACTTATTGTCTACCGAACCGTGGCGCATTTCCAGTGTCTCCTACTAAACTCTTTTTCTTCACGGAAATTGCATAAGGATACCTCAGTATCCAGTCATCCTTCGGCCTAGCATCCAACTATATGCCCATAATACAGTGTAATAAAGTGTTGCCTTCATTTTAACAATAATAGAAAAGTTTCCATTACTTTATAACTCTATAGAGATATTATCAATGAATAGACAAACCTGACTATACCATTAAAACCTCCAAATGACTTAGAAACGACAGAAGAAAACTTAAACAGAGTCGTTCAAGAATCAGAAACCAAATAAACCAGTACTATCTTTTCAAAAAAGGGTAAACAAAACTGCTGAAAGGCAAGGTCACAAGTCAAGCATTAGGAAGATAAGCAAAGTTTCAATCGGACAGCAAAACAATTAAAAGAGCTGACCAGTAGCTTTAAAAAGAGAGGTATGGAAAGCTATCTTACACAATTAACTTCAACAGATAATTCAGACTACTCCAACCCAATATACCCACAAAAAAGATTAATACAAAACTCAAAAATTTTGAAACTGCTACTCTACACTTACAAAAAGTTCTTCAACCACTTCCTGCTTATAGAGAAAATGAGGAAATGGAACAACTTCTTACCTTACTTCTTCTTCTACTTCTTCTTAACCCTCTTTACACCCAGTGTCGGATATAGGCCTCCCCTTTCATTTTCCATTCTTCTCGGTTTTGTGTTTTACTATACCAAATAAATTTTTCATTGCGCGATACACATGAAGAAGGTAAAGAGGCTTAGTTTGCTCTCAATCCTATTCAAATCTATGAAAGAAATGTTAGCAGAAAAACTGATGGAAATTATTACGAAAGCCAAATTACCATTATTATCATCACTTTGATTTTAGAAGTCAGCATTCAACAATCCAGCAAGTGCAAAAATTGTCGCCGTTATAAATACCATATTTAAAAATAAAAGTAATTGTCTTCTTAGGTATTAGTCATACCTTTGGTAGGTTTAGCATAACAGTTTATTGCATTTAAAAATCGCTGCCACACACTCTATATCATCATAATGTCATATCTCGAAGAGGGATTCTTCCTGCTCAAATTAAGGCAAGAAATACACGCACAATGTCCTGAGTTAGCTCTTATATCTTATCTATACAGCTGATCTACTAGCAGGTCTAAGTAGAAGAAAGGAAAAAACTAAAGTACATCACAAACTGTTGGTTGTAAACTTGTTAGATAATACGAGAGTTGAGGCATAAGTCATGACAACTGTTTTTTGCGAAAGTATAAGCGCGGTGGAAAATTTAAAATATGCAAATGAACGAAATGTACAATGAAATGCCAATTGTGTAAGAGGCACTGGATACCAACTGCTTCACTATATTCCTCACCATCTACAAATCTAGTCATCTGTTGCTGCATAGCGTTTTCAACATCCATTTGTCTCACAAATCGTCTACCACCAATGGTTCCTTTTTTTGTTTCAGGCCAAAATCTCATGGAGAAAGGCGTGGAGAGTATGGCGGGTGCACCACTTTCCCTCCCCAGCGTCACAGTAACCGTCCTACGCACTAGCGTATGTGGACTTGCGTTTGGTGGAGAATGATTGCACTGTTCAGAAGATCAGGGCGCTTCCCCCTAATTACGTACCTGTCTCAGTAAAAAGTTTCTGTAGTAAGCTGCTGTCGCTGTTTTATCATGTGGCACACAATCACTCCTCTGACATCACACGCAACGATTATCAGCAACTTCACAGGGGAATGGTTCTAGCGAATTAACTTCTGCCTTCTTAGTGATATTGCATGTCGCCACTCTACGGACCGACCTTTAAGCTCTGTTTCTTATGCCCTTGTCCAAAGTTCATCGATAGCGATGATTCGTGAAAGGTTGGTGTGCTAAGTAGTCTAAGCATGGTGCATATCTCATCCAGTTTCCATTTCAATGCAACTGTAGGTAGGTGGAGATTCCTCTACAAACTCCTATGGATAGCGCGTTTCTCGACGCTACTTTCTCTAACACGAGTAGCGTCTATCATCTGTCGATGCATCAGTGAATTGATTACTGCACGTGACACATCGGTCCGCACACTCACAGGTCATTCTACCCGTTGCCGATCACTGGTTTATCCTAAATCTATGTGGCGTTCTCTGACATTTCTATCACGAAGAATAGCTATTTTGATGTACAAACGCTATTCTGCTCGGGTCACATCCATCCTGCACGGCGGTTGACTGACAACTAATTTGGCATTGTTCTCTGTGCAATTACAGAACGTCACAGAGCCATTTGTGTTGTGGATACATACTATGAATGGACGACAATTTGTGATACCATCCTTTAGGTTGGAAAAAATATAGTTGTCATGACTTATGCCCCAACTCTCGCAGTTTATATAAATATAGTCTAAAAAACATTTACCGCTTGAGCTACTTTATGGATTTAGGTAACATGTAACTTTACACTTGTATGTTGTAAATCATCGATAACAAATGATTCGTTGCACTGAACCTTCCAAGTCAATTCATTCCAATTTATTTGCTTAATGTTATTATGTATTTATTATAACAAATTCCAAAAAATGTAAAAAAATCTAGTGAGTAATAAATGCTGTAACCAGACCAACGACTCACTGTACAATTGATGGCGGAATAATTTGATATTAGGGACAACAGAGTGTGCATCATCGTCCGCAAAGATTTAAGCAGGTGGAAGACCTGTTCCCGGTTTGCGACGCAGAAGCTAGCAGTCGAAGAGAAAGCGTAACCCCCATGAAAACAGTTATAAAAGACGCACGTTTTGCGGACGTGGGTGCAATCCAAAACGTGTAACAGCAGTTCTGCGATCGATTCCTAAAGAGGCCTCTGCTAAGTTTTTAGAAGCTTTATAAATGTTGCATAGACTGTTGTATGGATAGATAAGGGTAATTTTAAATGCTTGTTTTCTGATACCATTCATTGAATCTTTTAAGCACGCGACGTATCCACAGGTAAGAGAAAATGGCTCCAAAAATTACATCATCTGGTCAAAAATATCTAGACATTTGTTCGAAACCACCATCAGAATCAGTATTAATGAGAAATAAATTCTGTATTTGCTTTGAAGACAGTCTTAGCTTTTTGGGATAAACTTTCATTTAAATGTCAAAACACCTCAGGAGAAATGGCAGTAAAATTTTCTGGAGAGCTGTAATAAGAGAATGGACTCCAAATCAGAGTTCAAGTTAGCCAATCCAACCAAGAAGGCGTTGTCATGATAACACAGGCAACTACCACCATGCTTTGTAGACCGCTTGTCTTTGACACATTTCATTAATCACTTTTACAGCCCGATATCCAAACCTACGGCTAATGCCGAGAGGATCCGAAGTCTTTAAAGGTTACATTTTTTTCAGTTCCACTCTTATATAACGCTATTACAGACATACGATTTTTTGTCATCTAACTCCATTAATAAATAACCAAACTTAACAAGAAATACAGTGTAACTTATAACTTTAAGACATGACAATTGCAAACGTATATTAGTTTACCTTGATGCTGTGTAAAGCAAAGATAAGTTTGATTTTTATGGAAATATTAGGTCCTCATGCTTCTACTTCAAAAACACTTGACTTGGAAAAATTGAGAAAAGTTAAGGTATCCCAGATCGATTTCCGATAACTGCATTTAAAGTTCTCCTTTAATACCTCTTGAATGGTTCATACCGATATTTTTCACGTTACTTAACAAAACAAATAAGTTCAAATACTTTAGTCCAGATGGTGTATTTGTTAGAAGTGTGTATAAAAAGCAGCTGTAATGTAGTTAAAAGCCCGAAATGGGATAGTAAGAGCAAATAAAAAAGTAAAGTAATTAAACTAAGTGATATCCATTCTTTGCTTTTATGTAAACATACAAAACAAATGTAATTTTTTTAAAATTTCAATTAAGTATTTTTAATATTATAAAAGTTACCTAAACAAATATAAACTTTTAAATTAAGAACATTTTTAGTTGCAAAAAAATGGATAATACATTGAAAAACTAAAAATCAGCCGATCAAACTACTACAGTAAAAATCTCTGCATATGTAAAAATATGCTTTGTGCAAATCTAATAAAATTCAGGCTCCGGGACAGAACTATAAAAGCAGAAAAACAAAAAAAAGCAACTAGAACAAACTCTAGCAAATTCAAATTCATGAAACAGGATAAACAGCATTTTTCACTGCCGTAATTCATATTTTCAAATAAAAATTTCACTTGTTTGAGAATGTAGATAAATTTTAAAAATATTAACAAACATCCGGCATTCCTAGAAAATTATTTGATTACAAAATGAAAAAACACGAATATTCAATTAATGCAAGCGAGAGAATTTTTATTGAACAGCTACTAAATTTACTACAGCACATTTACTAATATACAGAGTGCGCCAAAACTCCCTCCTGTTTCAAGTTAAATAAAGACATGATGATGGAATATATACAAGGTTGTTTCAATGTGTTTTAAGTAAGATATCGGACAAGTGGTACCCCTCATTTTCGATTGAAGACACATTCTGAAGTTCTTTATTACTGTTTCCTAAAGGTAATAAACAATACAATTGGTTTCTTAACATATGCATCTCGTAGGGCTTAGAGGCTATTAGGGTGGTGTTTGTAAATCTCAACCTCAAGATTTACCGCGCTGAGATCTTTGGTTCTCAGGAAATATCTCACGTAGCACTTGGAACAAAGCCTCCATCCAATTAGAACCAAACGAGTTCTAGTTAAATTGCATCGACATTAGGTCCGAGAAATCGTCGAATCGTTTTCACATATCGATTAGAAATGACAGTAACACATTGGTCTCCCTCCTTAAATACAACATATACAGCTTCAACTTTACTCACCGCACACCACACAGTGACACGTTTATTGTGGAAAGGCCTTTTATAGGTATCTCGTAGATTATTATTGGTCCAATAACACAATTTTCGTTTATTAACCTATTCCAAAAATGTAAATGCGCATCGTCGACAAAGAAAGCAACTGCACTTAAGATGTTTACATCAGGTGATTTTGCCAATCACGTTCAGAAATTTTCTGGACAACAACTATCTTACAAGGATAAAAATAAACTCTTGGTGTAAGAGCAATAGCATTTTTGCACATACATTGTCTCGGAGATGCAAAATAGAACGTTTACACAACAAAATCTATGTTCAATCAAGAACGCAAGGCCAAGGCGCAAGTTGAAAACGCACCCGAAAAGTACAGTATGCGGTCACAACGCTTTGACAACAAAAGCTCTCTGAAAGTTCGTCCACGACATGTTGGTTACTAAGAGCCCTTCCAGACATAATTTCCCGACTACCTGCCTCTAATGAAATCATTCCCTCACTTCCTTTAAATTTAAGGGTGGGGGGACAGTCTTGCTTTTTAATGTATAAATATTCATCACAGTTGGACACATAACGCTTTTAACTAGTTGTTACGAGACGCCATTTACTATTCGACATTACTTATTATTGTAGCGAATTTCCGAAAACCGTCGCGTAGCGCACCGCATTCATAGCAGGTCAATCGATCTACTAGATGTGTAAATAAAGTAATTAGACTGATAGTGTTTCGGTGGTTTCAGACATTTTCAGAGGGACTGAGATGTAGGCAAGTAAAACCACCCATGTGGTTCCTCAACCCCCTTGTTCACCCTATTTGAGTCCGTGTGACTTTTTCCTCTTCACACGTGTGAAAATGCACATCAGAAGATGTCATTTTTGGACAGTGTCCAAGTGTAACTGTTATTCCCTAATAAAATGATAAAAAAATCAGTCTCATTACTGTATTTACACACCTAGTAATTACTTCTAGAAATGCAGCCACGCACGTGCAAAGACTCGAACAATGGAAAATAGGCAGATATTCACTAGAAACTTCAGGTACGTTCTGGCACCGGTTTTTAGTTGCTTAAATATCTCGCAGCGATGCATCTGCACGTTCTGCGCGAGTGCAACGTAATTAGTATTACAGATAAATGCAGTGTAGTTTTGTGTTATTAATTGTATATGTTATGTACATATATAGTATTAAGTAATTGTGATTGCCTGTAAGTACAATAAATAAGTATTTATTAAATTTACGCGTTATTCTCTACTATGGAGAGCAGAAATGTTACAATATAAAGGATAAATCGCCAGCTGTGTATTAGCGTAAATGAAGCAAACATTCCTAGTGTGACTGCATAACGTAATATTAAATTTGTGTTTGACAAACATTTTAACTTAGTAAACATGTACAACAATTGAATAAATAGTCCAGCAATGAAACGTTATCGCGAGCTAAAGTATTTAAAATGGCATAATTTGTTTTGCGAGAGGCTACAGCGAAGTGTAAAATTCCTGTGGTCCACAATATTTTAACACAATAGAATATTCGGTGTATTTATAATCCCGTTCTTTGAGACCGATATATCGCAGTCGGTAAAATGGCTACAACGAGTAGTATAGGATGAGGTAAAACTCGTTCTCCCTTTTTCAGGTAGATAATAAAGAAAAAATGTAGAAGGTAAACAACCGAAATTTTATTTCGATGTATTTTAAAGAGGATATCAGTAAAGTAGTCAGATCATACTCTAAAATTCTTTTTTCAACATGTATGTAAACAGGTAGTGTTTGTAAACCTTGAAATATTTCCATAGATACGGTACCCAAGTTAAAAGTTCAGGGGCCCAGGGAATATCTTACGTAGCACTCGAACCGAGGCTCTTCCTGTATAGGTTGCATCTTAATTCTATTAGAATCAAATGTTTTTCAGTTAGAGTGCATTGGGATTTGGCCCGAAAAATCATCGAATGATTTTCACATATCGATTGAAAGTGATAATAACAAATTGGTCTCCCCAAAAAAGTAGGCAGCAAGGGCTTTAACTACAATCACTACCAACAACAAGTTGATGCGTTCGTTGAGAAGATACATTTTATGGATATCTTGCGGATTCTTATGACTCCAATAACACAATTTTTCTTTTTTTTTTATTAACGCATCTCGACCAATCAAAATGTGGTAAATAAAACAATGGGTTCATGTGGTACGCTTTCCAAGATGTTCCCACATTTACCCAGGCGCCAATCATAAACGTCATCGCGCACTTAAAAGTCCTCCACCTCTCTTTTTCACTGCAGAACCAGTACTTTTGCAGTTCTCTGCCCACAACAAAATCGTTATTCGATCAGGAACGGAGGCCTGAGATAAACATTGAAAGCATGTCAATAAAACATCTGCGGCTACAATAGTAATTGTTCCAAATGTACGCCTTGACAACATAAGCTCTCCACTAGTTCTTCTATGACTGCGCCTAATGAAGTAACTTTCCCCACCCTCAAACTACCTTTGCCTTCATAACCTTCATTGGAAATTAGAGAGTGGATATACTGTCCTGTCACAGTATAATGACTAAATTCACAAAAAATAATTTAATACAAATGTATTAAAATTTAAGAACAACACAAACATATAATACATAAAGTTCCCCAAATTACACTTTGCGTAACAGGATAGATCTATTACAGTCTAGAGCCTACTAGGTCACTGGTAAACTGTGCTTACGTACCGACCGCCTTTAATTGACCTCCAGGTAATTTATTGCAGCCTGATAGCTGGGCCGTAAAATCAATTGGGAAATGGTTTGAATGTTATTAAGCTACCACGGCATAAAACACAAACATAAAACATACATTACACTTTAGCTAAAGTTCTTAAATCACTGGTAAAAAACTTCCTCCTTTACTTGCAAATCAATGGGAAAGGGAATGTTTTAAGAGTATCACAATATAGTTCCTTTAGTTAAGTAAAAGAAAAACGTGTTCGGCATATTACGTTGGGTAAAAGGCATGCGTCCTAGAGATATAGTCAGTTAAGTAAAAGCGTGTTCGGCATAATTAGCAGTTGGTAAAAGGCATCGTCCTAATTTTGTCGTAAGTCAATAGAGGAACCTTTGTCCTCGATGTTTTGTCAAAAACATTCAGTTGGCATTGAATTCTTGCTAGAGAAGCCCATAAAGCCCGACGAGTGCCGCGTACGCGTCACGCTACGGGCTTGTTAGTACCCACTCAAAAGCTTCGAAAATGTCTCGTGCAACGGCTGCTGAGTACAATAAACAAGTCGAAAACATTCGTCAGCAAGTGGGTGCAGCTATATATAAGGAAACATAAACCCGTCGATGATTTACCGGAACGTGGCTCTGTAGGCAAAGTGTTCCCTAAAGTCGAAAAATAGATCGCAAACTTATTTTAGGCGGAAACTAGGCTTAACATTGCGCCAAGGATCAACAAAATTGAAACAGAAAGTTAGGATATATCGTACGTAGCTATCCAAACCCATCTTCGTGCGCATGATATCAAATGCCGTAGTTTAATGAAGAAACTTTTATTTGGTAAAAATCAATGTCAAAGAGACTCAGTTGGGCAAAAGACAATATCGACCGAGATTGAAACAATGTATTTCTTACGGGCGAAGCTTCTGTTTGGGGATATGTTATCGTCTCGCCAGGCTGATCAACCTCAGCTAACAAGTTGGTACAGCGGATCGTCAAACACCCCATAAAAGTGCATCTTTGAGGCTGTTTCTCAAAACTGGGTTTAGAAACGTTGCATCTGTTTGCATATATTCTAAATGCTTAGAAAATGCTCGAGATTTATAAAAATATTTGTTACCGACTACCGAACATCGGTTCATCTTAAACAACGAGGACTGGATCCTGCAAGGGTTCGACGACCCCAAATACCACAGCAAGTTTTGCATCGATTGGAAAGAGTAGACTGGCATCGTTACACTTTATTGGTCGTTGCGGTCGCCCGATGCAAATCCCATTAAGAATGTGTGGGCGTATATCAAGCATAAGCTTCGTTGAAGAAAAGTGTTCACCTAGAAGCGGCAATACAAGAAATTGATCGCTTTTGGAGGTCTTTGTCGGATGAATAGGCTTTCAATTTGGTCTAAAGCATTCCTCGAAAATGCCGGTGGTGACCGGACATATTATTGATACAATAGCATCTTTGTTCTAAAAAAAGTACAACGTACCCGTGTATTTGCAAATGTTTTCAATAATTTTTTCTTCACATTAACCCGAGCACGTTCTGACTGTAGTTCATCAAATAAGCATCAGTAACGTTCTTTTTTTTGAATAACGTATCAGTCGTTTGAGCTTACAAAATCCGGAATGTTAAATTGAACTAGCAATAGCTCTCAAAGAGATTCAAGTAAGCGGGGGCTCTAATAAATGCCGTGCTTTTTTGCGGAGGAAACTTCGTCTACTTCCAGTATAAATTACATCAATTTATTGTTTTTCACGTAAAACCCTGCGCTTGTTGAAAGTGATATCTTGCAGCAATTGCGACATTTTTCGATGTGAATGTTCAGAAATATATTAAAAAAACGGAAATTTCGATAATTAAAAGTTCTATTTTAACATCCATTCATTTAGTGACAACATAAGAACTAAAACTAAAAAAAATGTGTAACTATAAAAGATTTTCATTGATCATTTTACAAAATATGCCTTCATTCGTCGAACACTTTTTTCCGCATCCCTAAAATGTTCTTTATTCTTACAGAATCTTTACAAGTCGCTATTACAAATTTTAAAAATCAACAATTAGAATAAATAAAACATCGAAAGTGCCCCCACTGATGAAAATTGAGATCGTACGACCTAAGTGGCCTCTACCAAATTATTTTCTTCCATAGACACAATTGAGACAGTCATTAGAAATTGAAAGTTCTTATCGTCTTGTATTCAATTTTTACTAATAGCGTTATATTACCCAACATTTCTAATTATTGAGTGGTATTTAAGATAAAATAGCAACATACAGCGTTTGCAAAGGTATCGTCATCCGACTGAAAGTAATTAAAAAGTGTTTTTTTAAGCCTGATAGAAGTTACGAAAGGGTTAACTGTCAAACAAACTGTCATACTGCGCTCACTTTTGACATTTATGATCAGTATACTCTGGCAAATCATCATGAATAGATTGACGCTTGAACAACGCTACCAAATTATCTAGATTTACTTTGAATCAGTCATCGATTCGCGCAACTTATAGACGACTTTGTGATTTTTATGGCGCACATAATCGTCCATCTGAACAAGCCATCCCTCGAACTGTGGATAGATTTCATCCCGCATACTCTCTAAATGATGCAATAACACCAACACGTCGAAGGAATGTGCGTACTGAAAAGAATATCGCCGCTGTAAACGAAAGTGTGGAAGAAGATCCAAATTTATCGATTTGTCGTCGGTTGCAGGAATTGGGGCTCTGTACGTCCACTACGTGGAAAATTTTGCGCAAAGATCTTGGCCTACACCTTTATAAGATCCACCTGGTGCAGGAATTAAAGCCACGAGACCATCGTATGCGTCGCTCTTTCGCCTATTGGGCTCTAGAGCAGTTGGAAACTGACCCGATGTTTTATCGCAAAATTGTGTTCAGCGATGAGGCTCATTTTTGGCTTAACGGGTTTGTTAATAAACAACACTGCCGCATATGGAGTGCAACCAATCCACAACAGACCCTACAGACTCTATTACATCCAGAAAAATGCACCGTTTCGTACGGTTTACACGCTGGTGGCATCATCGGACCTTACTTCTTCAAAAAAGCCGGAACTCGCGTTACGGTCAATGGAGATCGTTACCGCACCATGATCAATGATTTTTTGTTTGAAAATATGGATGACATTGATCCGGAAGAGATGTGGTTTCAACAGGTTGGCGCTACGTGCCATACGGCGACCGCAACCATCGACTTATTGAAATCAAAATTTGGCGATAAGTTAATTTCGAGAAATGGACCTGTCAATCGGCCTCCAAAATCGGACGATTTGACACCTCTCGATTATTTCCTGTGGGGCCACTTGAAGTTACTGGTATATGCTGATAACCACCAACAATTGACGCCTTGGAGGCTAACATTGTTCGTGTTATTCGTGACATACGGCCAGCAATGCTTGAAAAAATGGCCCAAAATTGAACATCCAGAGTGCGCTTCATCAAGAACAGCCGCGGTGGCCATATTCCCGAAATCATTTTCAAATGTAAATGCCATGTATTGATCTTTCGAATAAAAAAATTTTTTGATTACAATTTAATTTTTTATTTTTTATAATTTCAAGTTCTATCGGGCTTTAAAAAACACCCTTTATAATAGCAGAGCACAGGAAGTGCGTTAACTAGACAACTCTGAGCTTATAACCTACCTGCGTTGGAATAATAGACATTTGAGGGATCGTTCAGAATTTGTAAAAGCCTGTACAAAGCTCATTTTTAAATATATCTTTAATGTTGTTTTGTACAACTTCATTAAGTTAAGTTTTTATGTTTAAAGTGAAGCCCTAAATATCTTACTTACGGTATCAGTACTGCTAAAGTTGTTACTGCCTGAGCTTCAAAGCTCTAAAAGCTAACATCCAGGGAATCAAAAATTTAAATTTCAAATTTGTATTAAAATCCCTTTAGATGCACAAAATCAGAATATTCGGAGACTCTTAAATTTAAATACCAATACGCTACCAAATTACTTCATTTCGTTCCTTTTTGGTTTAGCACTTTTATTCAAAACGAAGCTGTGGATAAAAATATCAATGTAGGTATTGTTAGAGGACCACCTGTTTTAGCTCGATTAAAAAACAGGGAAATGTTTCAAGGCTAGAAGCATGTTTTCGTCAAAAAACCTTTTAAATTTGCTAGTTTTCTATTTAAAGTGGCTGAGCGAAGTTTTTTTCATAAAGAAATTAATAGTAATTTAAAAACAACCTTTTGCTTTTTAGTATTCGTCTCTTTCATGCTTTGAAATCGTCTGGGTTAATGAAGTTCGCCTTTTTGTCTGCACAAAAACAAATTGCGATCCACACGTGCCAGCACAATTTAGGGTAACAACTTTAAAATTCTGAAGAATGTTTATAGATTATAAAAAGAAAATAGCTAAGAAAAATTAAGTGCACATAGTTGCACAGGCAATTAGAATTTACCCTCAATTAGTAAAAAGAGTCAAACAAGTGTTTTATAAAATAATAGAGTAAATGTAAGAGGTCAGTAACCAAAACCCATACTACCAAGCTCTATACAAAGAATATACGAATGAGGTCTGCAAATGAACTTAAGTAAAACACTGCATCTTATAATCAGTTCTAATGCAACCTTTAACGTATTTTTCAATGAGAAAAACTAAGTAAAACAAGCCTTTGAATAATATAAAGTGCTGTTATTAGAGACAATAAAATAAAAAAGGAAAGTTAATCAAAGATTAAGCAAGGGACGAAAAGGTGTTCAAACTTTAGAATTAATATGGTGAAGAATGATTTGTGTTACGGAAGCAGGATTTAGACATTCGAATAGGATAAATAGAAAAATGCCATCAGTAGAAAAAGATTATTTACGAAAATGCTAAAAAACATCAAAACAAAAATGAACTAAGAATGAAAAAGTAACAAGCAAATATATCAGCGAATAAAACTATAACATAAATAATAGGGAGGAGAAGCTTGAAGTAATTAGATCGCTTGGTAGGATTCGATCTGAGTAAGAAAAACGGGACAAAACAGGAAAATTTTTGGATGGATGGCATTAAAACAGTTAAAGGACATAAAGAAATGGATGAAGCTTAAAATTAATAAGCATAAAAATTAAGAGTTAAATTATCTCCCCTGTGTGGATAGAAGCTCTGTATCTGTCTGAGTATGTTTGCGTCTCTTTATATCTGTCAGTGTCTGTTTGTGCCTTTTTATGTCTGTTTGTATCTGTCTGGGTTTATATATTTTCTACGTATTTGCGTGTGTATATAAAGTATCAGTTTATTATTCGTGTTACTAAACAAAATTCATTTTGAAAATGCTTTGTTACTCAAAGTTAGAAAAATTTTGATTTGTTTTATCTTAAAAAAATTAATATGCAGTAGAAGTAAAAATTTCTCACACCTTTAACTTTTTCTGTTCTATATTTCAATTATTAGAATTGTTTATATATTTTTTAATAGTTAGTTCTACTATTAACCAGAAATATATATATTTACTATTCAGCTTTTCGTTTGTACTAGATCCATTGTAATGCTTCTCTAATTTATCCCAAAAGTGCTTAATAAGATTTAAATCCAGAAATTTGCAGAATTACTCCATATTTAATCTTCTGGATAAATCAGTCTGTAACCAACAATGTGTAATGTGATGGCTGTCTCGAAATATGTAACATTGACTTAAGTATCTATTACCACATGGCATAAAAACAACGATACTGACAACATTGTTGCCAACTTCTGTTTGTTCAATATAATTATGTTAAAAACATCGGAAATGAAGGTACCTTACGAAAATAGAGTAAAATTACATAAAGTTTGGCGAATCCACTATTGTAACTTATGGAAATTTACAAAGAGATAATGAAGAACATGCCCTATCAAAAGCATACATGTTTAGATAGCACAAGACTTCTAAAGAACCAAGAAAATATAGAAGATCTTCAATATCAAAAACGGACGACAATGTGGAAAGAGTGACGATTCTTAAATTTAAACATGTTTATGGTCCATTAAATTCGAACAGTAGATTTTGGCACGAGAAAAGTGTGCATTAATAAATATTTGGGATAAAGGCATTTATGTGGTTTATCAAATTTCTCATTCGTCAGACCTCAGTCCCACTGACTTCTTTTTATTCCTCCGAGTGAAAAAAAAACATTTAAAAATACAATTTTCGCCACCTTACACAATATCCAGAAGAGCGTAGTCAAGTTGGGAGGCATTCCAGCCGAAGATTTACAGAACTAAATATATATAATCATAATGCAAAAAACACCTGCATTAGAGTGTAGCTGTTCAAGAGAACTACATTGAAAAGAACAACCTTCATTTGTAAAATAAATAAGAACATCATTATATATCTGTCAAACCTCGTCATTTAAAGTGAGAGCTATTTCTTTTCCACTACAACATTTGCAGTCAATAATGGTAAACCGCAGTGTTTCGCAAATAAATGGCACCATGTCTTAAATCTTTTGTTCGTTAGAGCAACGAATATGTCAGTTGGATACTAAAAAAAGATTACAAATAATTTTTCCCAATAATAACAATTTTTAGCAAATTCATTTAATTTAATTTTGGAAATAAAAACATTCGAAAATCTTCCCAAAAGCAAACAGCCCTAAACACCTACTAACAAAGCAAAAGTTTTGTATTTTGTATACGTTTCAAAGCCATATCTTTTTGAAAAGAAATGCGAAGGCATTATTTTTTTCTGATGTTGCGAGTTTTAATTTACCAACTATATATTCTTTTGCAGAACTTTATAATGCTCAATAAACAGTCCACTTAAAAATATTTCACTTTTAATTTTTTGACATACTTTTTCCCATATTCAAAATAAATGCATAAATTATATTACTGATAGCGATCTAAAAAGCTCAAATATGTTTTGTAACTACATAGAACCATACTTCTGTTTTACAAACAAATTCTAAAACAAAATGATCGTTATATATGTAAAAAATTAACTCAAATCATAAGTCAAAACACGTTAATATTTCACAATTATCAAATTGGTTAACAATCATCTCCTTTATCACTTCTATATGAACTTCACTTTAAAGTTCTATTATCTTAATTATGTGCCAAATTTTCCACTTGTCTTCCTTTTTTGTCAATGGAAATAGTGAGCTTAATACCACTGCTGATTTCACCTTATCTCTATTGTTTTCACTTTTTAATATTGTGGTAAGATTAAAATTGAGACGTAAAGCAACCAAAACTGGTGGAATCATCATTTTTTCTGGGAAAGAATCAATTCATGAACGTAAGTTCAACAATGATTCCAAAAATGTAGCGATAGAAACGAAAGCCGTGATGCTGGATCCTAGGCGTCTTTCAGCTAAAAACAACAATGATTTAAGAACAATACTTCAAATCGATTCATGTGAAGCAAACCAAGAGGTGGTGGAAGAATTGTTGATTACTCCGCACTTGTTCAAATTTGAGTTTAATGGGAAAAACAAAAAAAGATAAAACATCAAGAATTCTATTGCGCAACAAAAATAATACCTTTCTTGATCGTCTCGTCATAAAAACTAGACACTCTACCACGATCGGAAACCTTTATCGCAGTTGACAGACAAGCCCCAAAACAATTTACTACATCAAACTTCGATGAAAAAAGATTATAATTGTTTGATAGTTGCAAACTGTGTTGTTCACTGCAACTTTTTATAGCAAACAAATATGACCAGGAAATATAGAACAAAATAGTAAAAACCAACATTATTTCAACATATGTAGTGTGCAGAGGAACAATAGCAATAAGATAAAGATACATTCTATGCTAGGTGCAGAGTTATCAATGATAAAATAATAATGGGACAATTTAATCCAAAAGTGGGGATTATTGGTAAGCACAGCTTACATCAAGTAAATAACTATACTAAGAAAAAAATAGTATACCTATCATATATATACCAGATAGTAAATCACATTATGATGGATTCAAACCATATGTCCAATATACTAAACGTTCGCAGTTATAGAGAAGATTGCAGCTCTAACCATTTTTTGGTAGGTGCAAACATTAGACAAATAATATCAATAAAGGAAAAAACAGGGAAATAAAAAACCAATCATTTAATCTAGAAAGGTTGAGGAAAGATGAACACATAGCAGCAAGTTACGGAGAAGTAATTTCAGAAACAGTCAGAAACAAAATGGAAAATGGAATAAACTATCTAACTTCAGATATCTACTACAGATATGTTATTAAAAAAGGGAAGGGAAAGTAAGAAGAAAAAGTGGTATTATAGAAAATAGAAGCTGAATCATAAAAGAAAAAATAAAGTTAGGCTTGCATTACTAAATAAAATAAGTGAATATTTTCTATCGCCGCTCAATTTTGTTGTTCGTATTTGCGATTATTTTATTGTTTTTTCTTTTTATTTTACTTTATATATATATATCATCATCATCATCATCATCAAGCCGTGCAATCTTAAGATTATGGCTGACGCATAATTGCGCCTTGAAATCCTATTTATGAGGGGGATCACTCCTCTTTCCTTTGGTTGATTACAGATCCTTGTGTGTCCTGGCTTCGCGAGTTATTATCTTCCACTCCGTTCTTTCCTTGCATTTCAGTTTCCAGTCTGTTATTCCCAATGTTCTTATGTCTTCTTCTACTTGTTTTAGCCATCCTTTTTTGGGTCTTCCCCTTTTCCTTGGACCTAGTGGGGTCCATTGTGTTATTCTCCTTAGCGTCTCCGTCGGGGTCCTCCTCATGATGTGCTCCGCCCATTTCAAACGTTGTGCCTTTATAAATCTTGTGATAGTTTCTCCTCTGAGTTCGTCTTCTATTTCTTTATTGGTTTTTAGTCTTCTTTCTCCAGTTGCTGTTATATTTGGTCCTAATATTGTTCTCATTATTTTTCTTTCCGCTATTCTCAAGTCTTCTTCTTCTTTTTTGCTTATTATTGCTGTTTCTAGGGCGTACGTCAGTATTGGCCTTATTAATGTCATATACATTTTTATCTTAGTTTTCTTGGTGATTGCTTTGCTTTTCAGAAGGTTCATGTTTCTTCCATAGGCTTGGTTTCCTTTGAGGATTCTTTCTTTTATCCGATCTTTGCCTGATTGTTGTATCGTCGTTCCCAGATAGTTGAAATAGGTAACAGTTTCGAAATTGTGCCTCTGCGTTTTAAGGTATTTTTGTGTGTCCCTTTCTTCTCTTCCTACTTTCATATATTTTGTTTTGCTCTGATTTATTTCCATTCCATATTGTCTTGCTTCTTCCTCTATTTTTTCTATTGCTTTTATTAGTTTCTGTCTCGAGTTTGCCACTATTGTTATGTCATCCGCAT
Source organism: Sinelater perroti (assembly GCA_036346155.1). Taxonomy (NCBI): domain Eukaryota; kingdom Metazoa; phylum Arthropoda; class Insecta; order Coleoptera; family Elateridae; genus Sinelater; species Sinelater perroti. The sequence goes on along the minus strand of JARFIY010000167.1, from coordinate 4,998,800 downwards.
ACGCTACTATTTGGATGTCGTCGGTAATAATACTTTTTTTGTCTAGTTTCACGTTCCTTATAATGCTTTCCAGTACTAAGTTGAATAGAGGAAGAGATTGAGTCTCCTTGTTTTACACCTTTTTTTATTTGGAATTCTTCCGTTGTTGTTTCTTGAAATCGCACTTTTGCTTTGGTTTCGTGTATTGTCATTTTTAAAAATTTTCTCAACGTTTGGGATATCTTTAGTGTTTTTAGCTCTTTCATCATTTTTCCTCTGTTGATTGAGTCAAATGCACTCTTAAAGTCTACAAAGAGTACATGAACTTCTCTGTTATAGTCTCTTGTTTTTTGGAGTATTTGTTCTAGGATATGTATTCCGTTGATTGTTGACCTGCCTGGCCTGAAGCCATTTTGATAGTCCCCGAGGATTTCCTCCGCTTGTAGTTTCAGCCTCTTGTTTATCAGATTTGCCAAAATTTTGTAGGTGGTATTCAGTAGGGTTATTGCTCTGTAGTTCTCACACTGTTCCTTATTTCCTTTTTTGTGAATTGGTGTTATTATTCCTGTGTTCCATTCTTCCGGCATTTTCTTTTGTATCCATATCTGCTTTATTAGAGTGTGTATTTGTTTATGTAGTTGTTGGCCTCCATATTTCAAGTTCTGACTCAATTCCATCCTCTCCGGGATTTTCCGTTTTCAGTCTTTTTATTACTTCTTGGACTTCCTTTTCTGATGGGTATTCGTCTTCTTGTTCTAGCGCTGTTATGCTATCCTCTTCTGGTTGTTCCGTTTTGTCTGGTTCTGCATTAAATATTTTTGTGTAGTAGTCTTTCCAGATATTTCCTATTTTCTGGGGCTCGTATTCTATTTGGCTTTCGTTGTTTTTAATCCCTTGTTCTAGTTCTGGGTTTATTTGTTTGGTTTTTATTTTTCTGTAGAACTGTTTTATGCTGTGGTTATTACTGTCTTGTTCAATTTCCTCGAGTTTGTTATTTAGCCAGTCGTTCTTTTCCTTCTATATAGTATGTTTGCGTTATTTCTTTTTATTTCGTATTCTCTTCTATCTTGTTCTCTACTCGTGTTGATCCATTTAATTCTTGCCTCATTCTTTAGTTTTCTTGCTTTTTCACAGTCTTCGTCGTACCATTCTTTCGTTTTCTTTTTGTTGTCTTCCTTCCTAGCACTTCTTCCGCCGTTCGCTGTATGTGTTGTTTCATTTCTCCATATTGTCTCTATGTCCGTAATGTTTGTTAGTTTGTTTTGGGTATTTTTAGCGTATGAATCTTGATATTTTTCCCTCGTTTCCTCGCACCCGAGAGCTTCTAGATTTACTTTTGTTACTTCCGTTTTGGTGTTGTAGTGCTTCCTCATGTCTAAGTTCTTTAGCTTTGTTATTACTAAGTAGTGGTCTGATTCAGCTTGTGCGCCTCTGTAGGATCTTGTGTCTATTGTCTTGTTACGTATCCCTTTCGTAGCTAGTATGTGGTCAATTTGATTTTCTGTTATGCCTACCGGATGTCTCCATATTGCCTTATGTTTTTTGGGGTGTTCGTACTCTGTAGATATAAGCGTCATATTGCAGGCTCCTGCTAACTGGCATAGTCTGTGTCCATTGTCGTTTGTTGCCTCGTGTATTGTCCCTTTTCCGTTTCCTCTTACTTCGCTCAGGTACGGCTCTTTCCCTATTTGGGCATTTGCATCTCCCAATATTATAATTTCGTCTTTTTTTGGCAGGCCCTCACACAATCTTTCCAAATTTTCATAGAATCTGTCTTTCTCGTCTTGCTCTGCGACTTCCGTAGGTGCGTAAATGTTAATAAATGATAAGTGCATATTTTCCATTTTTAGTCTTAGTAATGCTATCCTGCCGTCCACTGGTGTAAATTCAATTATGTTTTTACTAGCTTTTTTCTAATGTAGAATGCTACCCCATTGCTCCCCCTTTTCCCTTCTCCGCTGTATAGGAACGTGTATTTGTCTTTTGTTATTTCTCCTGATCCTTCCCATCTTACTTCTTGTATGGCTGTTATGTCTAGGTTATATGATTCTAGTTCTTTAGCTATTTCTTCCATTTTGCCTATCTTTAGCAGCGTTTTGATATTCCATGTTCCTATTTTTATCTGTTTCTCCTTGCTTTTCCGTTTTGTCCTCTTCTTTTTTTGTTTTGTATTTCTTTGTTTGTCTGTTGATGTGATTGGTTTCCATGTAATAAATTGTCTTGTATTGGTACTAATTGGTGTGTTTTTCTCTTTTTCCTTTTTCGTTAGCTGGGTCGTATGTCCTTTTTGATTCCTAGGTTGGTGTTGGGTTACTTTTTTGGAATGTTTCTGCTCGTTCTCGTTATTTTCAGTAGTTCTTCCCTTCTTAGGTCTTCTTCTGTTGGGGTTCTTTCGCTTGCCTTCCTCGTTGTTCCCTTGCTTAGAGGGGTATCCACTAGGTTTTCGTCGTTTTTTCTTTGTTCGTGGGTTTCGTGCTTTTCTATCTCTTCTAGCGTGTATACTTTGTGCTCCTTATATTGATATTTCTCCAGCCCTTTTGTCTCCCTGGTGATTTTGGTTGTCTTTTTCCACTTTCCTCCTTATTTCACCTTCCTTTAGTTGTTCAAGTGTGTATGTTTCGTCTCCTACTTGTAGTTTGTTATAACGGATATTTGCTCTGTATCCCATGTTTCTAGCTTCTTTCATGTGTATTAATAGATTTTTTCTGTCCAGTTGGATTTGCCTTGGATAGTATTCATTGATCCATATATTACTACCTTTTAGTTTTTTCGCGGCTTTTAAGATTTCTTGCTTTTTACTCATTGTTGCTAGTTCCAGTACTATTGGTCTGTTTCTCGTACTTCTTTCATCACTCCGTCCTATTCTTTTAATTTCTTGGACTCCCTTCTCCATGTCTATGTTGACCTCAATATCCCTCAAGATTGTTCTAGTTCTTTCTTTCAGTTCCAATTCAGGTTCATTCGATGGGTCCTGTACTCCTTGTATTATAATTTTCTTTTTGCATACTTCTTTTTCCAATATTTCGATGAGTTGATTCTGCGCTTTCAATTCCTTCTTGAATTCCTCATTTTCTATCTTTAGCTCTTCGTTTTGTATTTTAATTTGTTGCATTTCATTTCTCATTCCATCTATCTTAGTGTTAATAATTTCTGTTCTTTTATCTAAATCATTTAGCTTGTTTAATTTACTATTAATCTCTTCAAGTATCTTCTCCATTTTTTCTCTACTTGGCGGCCGTTAATTCGATAATTATTATAAATTAATTAAGTCTTAACTTCACCTTAATCAGGCCCTGTATGTTGTTTACGCTTGGAACGCGTGGCGCGCGGGCGCGACCTCGCCCATCGCCTGGAATTTTCTCGTCGTCTGCTGACTCTTATCTTGTTTTTCTTCTTATTTAACGTGTCTAGTCTCCCTTAATTCACCTATCCACTCGCCACCTTGCAAATAATTTCCTTTGAATCCCCGTTTCTAACGAAATTGTTCACAGGCAAATATTTTAGCTTTCACTTCACCGATCTGTTGTCCTTTTACCTTTCTATTTATTGTTTGAGCTGCGAAAATAGCTGCGAATCTACTTCTAGGAGGTTAGCCTACTATCAGCTCGGAATTATAATTTCCAAATTCCTATACTTTTTATTGTTTTATTTCGGTTTATACTGTCTTATTCCTTATAGGTACAATGGGTTGCCTACTCTCTGATCGTCCGAAAGTGAGTGGGTTGACCTCTTGTTTATTTCCCTTGTCGGTTAGTTTAGAGCATGCAATTTTTATCTTTAATGACAAATTTCCTAACCTCTAAAGTTTCTATCTAATAGTTACTTAGCTCACAGTTTCGATCGGGATTCGTCTCCTTTACTACTCCTCTGCTCTGTGCAGTTGCTTTCTTCACAATATGCCACTGTTCTTGTAATTATTACAGCTCGATATGGTCGAAAATGGACTTAAATATCGGAGCAGCACACAACACACATGCAGTATATTCAAAAGCCCCACCAGAACCCCCTATATATATATATATATATATATATATATATATATATATATATATATAATTATATAATATATAAGTAAAAAAAGAAAGATTTTATAAAGAGATGAAAGTGCAAAAGAAGGGATTGGAACCTAGAGTGACATTCAGCATAGATAAGGAAAGGGAAAGCAAAAAATAATGAGAAAAATGTAAGGAATATTTTAAAATATAGGAGATAAAGACGATTAAGTACAAGAACTAGAGTTAGTAGTGAGACAATAATAAGAAGAAGATGAAAGAAATTATAAGAAGTCAAAAAGAGAACATTGAGCTCTAGGGAAATCAGATAAGCGCAGAACATAGTACGTATAATCCAATTAAGAATATTTGAGAGAAAAAGAAACGCCCAAAGCCTAAGGTACAGTAGTAATGTTTCCACTACACAAAATGGATAAAACAGAATGCCAGAATTATATGATGTCCTTGTTAAATATCGGGTATAAAATACTGCATACAATAACAATCAAAAGGGTAATCCTGATTATGGAGAAGATGGCAAGGAACGACCAGTGTGTATTTATGAAGGGGAGACCTACTCTACAACAAATATTTACGTTAAAGCAGTCAATAACAAAAATTAAAAGAATCTTAAGTTAATTTATATACTTACAGACAACCATACGATACCATTCAACAGTCACAGTTCTCAGACAGGAAAATCTAAGAAGGATATACGGTCCGATGACATAAATGGTGAGGAGCGAACAAGATATAATTTCAAACTAAAACAGACGGATACAGTCAACACGATTGAAAGTAAAGAGTGGGACGGCTAAGACACTTATTTAGGAGTTGTAAAATTATTTGCAAAAAGGACTTCAAACATAAAGATCTAAAGGTGGTTATATAATGTAGAAGACGACATTGAAACAGCGAGTTCGAGTAATAGAAGATGTTTAAGTGTAGATACAAAAAGTAGAGTGAAGTGAAAGAAAAAGTGAATAAGGCCGATGACCAGGAACAAATCTAATTTGCCTTGGAAAAACAATCAGTTTGAATATTCGGAAGAAAAGGCTTTGGCTTGTAACGGTCCGACGATACTTAGGGAGTAAGTATTAGTCAATCTAAAATTATTTCTTCTTCGTGAAACCAGCTAAACACACGTTTCAAATTGGACTTTAAATAAATTAAATGAGCTGGATTACTTCATCCATCTTATTCTCCGGGGTTGTCTCCGCCAGATTATTACTTTTTTTACATTTCAATAATTTCCTACAAAAGCAGATTTTCAAACATTAAATAGTAGAACACATGGCCTAGAAATTATAACAGCGTCACAAAGACATTAAATCAAAAAACAGGAAAAAGCCACACGTACAAAAAATGCCTACAAATAACCAAAAGCAAACAATACCCAAAATTTCCCTTTCAATTCGTTTTGTGTCAGCTTTTAGATTTTAAGACTGAAGCGGAAATGTTTTTTGTAATATTGGCGTCCCGAGAGAAATTTTTGATTCTTGAAGTATGAAAACAAGTAATTTTTTCCAAATATTAATACGGAAACATTGGATAACGCAATCAAAGCTCTGTGCGAACCCCTATAAATCTGGCACATAACCGCGCCTCACCCAAACGCAGATAAGTGGCAGGCCCAAGGGCTGTTCAGTTAATACGCCCTCTACATTCTGCTACCGTAATTACATTGAGTTTGGAAACGACACTTTTGCTTTACATTGCTACGTTGACAAATATGCATCGCCTTACCAAACTTTCTTTAATGAATTCTAATAGAACGCTTTTAAGTAAGGTTAAGCGAGTGCACATCTTAACAATAAACTAAATACAACTCTACTCAAGACATAATAAACTTCTGATGATATATGAAAGTAGAGAAAAGTTCCTACAACTAATATGTCTCCTCTGAATGTGTGTACAAAATTGTCAAAAATATATCTCAATTTTTTAGTGAAAATATTATCTTGTCGGACCAAACAGTTTTCATTATAAGACAATAAACGTGAAGTTATCTTTAAAAACTAATGAGTAGATTTTGGCTTTACTTTTTCTGAGTTTCATGTAATACATACTGTCTCTTTAGGTGATCTACTTGTACAAGGGTTAACACGGATATTTCCTTATTGTCCAAGAACCAAATATATTGCTGAAGTTAGAGTTCAACATATATTAAGAACTATGAGAACATAAACGCAAAATTTAATTTTAGCGATACCTGTACAATTGTTGATAACATTTTCGTTTTATTTATATGTTTTGATTAACAAGTAATGAATCGAAGATAGGACGACAGGTTAATGTGACCACTCTCGACAGTGCAAAAGCTCTACAAAAATAAACCCACTACTTCCTCCAAAAAAGAAACGGCGATTAGATGATCAGTCAGTCAGAAAGATCCTAAAAGTGGATTTGGAAATGTTTCCTACAAGATTCAACTGAAATAACCACTCACACAGGTTAATTTGAACTAAAAATTGACCTTGAGATGTTGGAGAGATTTCAAAACGAAGCAATCCATTTAAAATGCAAACATTTGAATGATGAACGCTACTTCAAATTGGATAAATACGTCAATAAGCATAACTATTGATATTGGGGTACAGAAAATCCTCATCTGACTGAAGTTAAAAGACTTCGTCCAAGAAAAGTCAGCGTGCTCAATCAGCTGCAGAAGCATCGTCGAGTCATTCTTCCTCTCCAAATAAGTGGACGAAACTATTTATCAAAAAAAATTAAAAAATTCTTCTCAAAAATTCAGTGCCAAAGAATGGTTTCGGACTATTGGTTTCAGCAAGAAGTAGCCATAATACATCGCACTGCAAATAATTTCAAATTGATTTTCAGCATATTTGAAGACGGGATTCTTGGGTTGGATGCACAAAGTGGCATTAATTAGCCGAGTAATTCATCCGATCTCAACCCTGTGATATTCTCTTCTATGAGGTTTTCTTCTCTAGAGTTATTTGAAAAATTTTGTGAATCAAAACCTCAATAACATTAAGGAATTCAAAATGGGATCACTTGTAAAACCCAAGGCATCCCAGGTAATGCTCGGCATAAGGCTATAATAGCCTTTGAAACTCGGCTGGAGCACGTGGTTTATATCATAATATACAAGGAATAAAATTTGTGTGTCTAATGCTTTAAAGATATATAAGACATGTGCTTAATTCTTCCTAATGAATGATTAGTAATGAGAAAACAATTGTAGTGCCAATAATTTTTGAACGCCCCAATTAAATATAACACAAAGCAGCTATGAGTTTATGTAATATATAACTCATAAATATTACGTAGGCAAATATTGTTAGCAGCAAGCTAATAGATAATTTATTATCCCACAGGCCTTTTATTAATCATAAACCCAAACGCCATCTTCGCCATAAAAATATGTAACGCAGTCATTCCGTTTATGAAGAAAAATTAAAACCAGACATTTTAACGACTTGTATATTAAAACGTCGTAAAGTATTATAAAAGAGCGTTCCTCCCTGTTTCTCTTTATCTCTCGTATACAATTTGATGTACCACTTGAGTTTCAACAGGTAAGGACGTTCCGAAATCGGAGAGTTAAACTGCACAGTAAGTTCGGCCGCAAGGCGAAGTGATTATAATTCAAAGTGACAAAACATATATAAACTAAAAAATAAATTAATTCTAAAGCGCATGGCCTTATCAAACAAAATGAGCCTTCTTACAGCTTCAATTCGTTTTTTGCTCATCAGTATGACCAGATGTAGTGAATAATTCCCACCTAATTATAACCACAACCACTTTGAATTGCTAACAAACTAATTTAACCAATAATCAACATGTCTCCAACATTTAATCATCTAATAGCCACAATAAAGCTACGATCCATAACTATCTAATCCCCAACAAAGTTCCAGATTCATTCATTTCACTCACGACTTCATAATGCAATACGACGATGATAATGAGAATAAACATAATTGGCAAATTAAAAAAGAAACAATGTGTAGAAATAGACATTTCTGAATCATCCCAACTAATAGCAGCAAATAGATTTAGTTCTTTAGCAAAGAAACTAATATCTCAGAAAATACGAACCAAAAAGATTCTAAAAAACAGCGATACCTCCTCAATATCCATTTATGAGGTATCATTATTATAAAAATAAGCGATAACCCGTCCAAAGTCAAACGAGGCAAAACATGTAAATGTAAAACATATCAAATGGTAGATAAACTAAAAGCACAATCCCCAGAAACACATAAGAAACTCACAGCAGGTTCAGAACGATGAAAAAATAAGGCGGATGTGAAATTCGGAAAGGCAACTTTCGAAAGCGAAACTAGTCATGCATGTGACATTGTGACCCCCGTATCTCCGTTCAAATGAGAGCTACAGCCCTGAAATACTAAGGAAGATGCCGACCTAAAGTATCTACAGACCAAATATGAAGTGAATCGGTCAAGAATTTTCGGAGATATCGTGTCGACAAACATACACACAGACAGACAGGATCGCTATCGCATTCACGTTCGCCTATGCCTCATGGCTTTCGAAAGTTAAGAATTCATCATATCTGCATGATGAAGCAAGATGAAACTTATAGAGTATCTATTATATTTCAATCTTAGATATAAAAAATAAACTTAAAGCAAAATGACATGATGTCCGCAATATTATAAATATGAGACAAAGAGAAAACAAACCACCTATAATGCTATTTTATGTTTATTGTGAACGGCAACTACATAAACTGTTAATATATGAACGCCCAAATCAGAAGAAAAGGATTATTCAATGTACAAAGTGCCAATTGCATGGACACTTAAATTCCATCCGTTTACGATCTTTTAAATGCATGACATCCTGAGGCAACTATAATTCAACAAAATGTTCAAAACCCAAAGATGCACATGTTATATATGCACTCTGCGAAAGCAAACCTGAAATCTTGAAAAGTAAATTCAAAACCATCGCATATCAATACTCACAAAAAATAAAAGAAGCACAAGAAACAACCTTATATGTCCTGATGCATTACAAAAAAAATCCGAAACCAAGAGTTCAACTCTAAAACTAAGCTCAATACTTTCATCTAATATTTTGTCAATGTTTTCCTAACTTATCGATCCCCTGCAAAGCTCTTAAGCTCCTCACAACCATTTACAGTCGACTGCTAAGTCACTGTTACATTCCTGTACATGTAAATGATAATGATACATAAAAATAACGGTCCTCATAAAACATCATCATACAGACCTGCAAGCCTACTGTCGATCCTTCCTAAAATATTTGTGAGGCCGTTGCTTAAAAGATTCCAGGAAGACTACCAAGTCACAAATTTGCTCCCTAATTACCAATTTAGATTACGTGAAAATATGTCTACGATACCCCAAGCCCACAGAATAGTCAACCAAATATCTAAGAGCATCGAGGAGAAGAAATATTGCAACGGAGCATTTTTAGGCGTGTTTTGAACTCAACAAACTTAAAAATATGATTAATAACAATTACTACCTCCTCCTGAAATCTTACCTCACCTAGGAATTTCTTCGTAAAACACTTTCTTTATACTATCCCATACAATCCGGTGTCCCGCAGGGCAGCTAGGTCGGCCCACTGCTCTGTCTTATATATACTGCTGACTTACCCATAACAGATAACACCATGATTGCTACATGGATGGCGTTGTTATCCCATCCTCAGATGATAAGCCTGTAATATCCTCTAAAAACAAGTACACCCACCTACATCTGCTCAACATGTGACAAATCAAAATAGACCAATCTAAATCTGTCCAAGTAACATTTACTACTCCTGTAACTGTTAACGGAGTCCCTGTGGCTGTAAAATCAGATATTAAATACCTACACCTAAATCAATACTTAATATGACAGTAATACATACAAACGAAACAAAGACAGCCAGACCTTAAATTCAAACAGATGTATTACCCCATAGACTATAAATTAAAATTTTCCACCAAGAATAAAATCCTGCTGCATAAGACGATGCTAAAACCAATATAGTCTTATGGCCTACAGCTTTGAGGTGTGCCAAACTTACTCGGTTAAAACGTTTCAAAACAAAGCACATAAGCAATTTAATGCTACACCCAGACCTACATATCCCATACGTCACGAAAGAAAAAATACCGTCTTCACTAACTATCCAAACGCTCTCATAGACCACCTATATAGGAATAGGCCACTCAACAGACGACTAAACAATGTCGGACCTGCAGACCCACTCCAAAACACTAAACAATAATGATATATAAGGAGAAGTAGACGTTTTCCCTTCCAAGCCAAAGACATACAACACATCTAGTTAAAATTTTATTAGAAATAGTTTTCAATAAATGTCAAAAAAAAACTTATAGATCAAAAAATATGATTTAAAACACTCTACTGTCATTAGCCAAATAACTCATTGCTGCGAAAGAAAAATAAGAATTGTCTAAACGAAGAAATCCCAAAACCCCTGGTTTTGACGTAACCTCAACTCTAATTCTCAAAGAGCTACCCAGACAAGCTATACTACTACTACCATATATAAATTGTATGCTTAGATTAAAATATTGATTTGAAATTTTGCACAAACTATAATACTTCCAAGACCTAGAAAATTACCATAAACAAAATTTTTGAGAAAATCCTCCTAGAAAGACTTTTAAAGAAAGTACACCTGAATGAAATAATTCCGTCATCCAATTCAGCTTTCGAGAATACCACTCGATAATTCAGCATAGTCACACCATAGTAAACAGAATACTCAAAAGTTTCTTAGACAACATACTATTCCGTGTCGTCTTCTTCAATATAAAGCTAATTTTTGACTCCACATGCCATAATAGTCTACTATTATATCAACTGAAACCTACCCTGCCCACACCTTATTACTTTTACTGAAATTTTACCTGACTGACCTCTACCTTCAGACCAAATTTAATCTAGAAACATTCGCTTATCACCTTAACAAATCAGGAGTACCACAAGATGGTGTACTAGAACTCTTCCTGTACCCAATGTTTACCCCTGACGACATTCCAACTATTCCGAGTCCCTAAATAGTTAGTATCGCGGACGATCTTGCATTGATTGTTGTAAGCAAGAATTCACATGTAATTTTCCACAATCTACAGCACTATTTGAATGTCTTGAGTTCGTCGGTAGATTGGGGTTTCTTCCGATAACCGCTATCCTTAAGATAATCCCATAATAATAATTCACATGGATTTAGATCGAAGGAATCTGAGGCTACTTGATGCCACCTTCTATTTTACGAGGACGTACAGACTTATGATTCTCTTCCCAAAGAATTCTGTCAGGATGTCAAAGATGCCCCGAGTCCGACAAGCCGTAGCTCCATCTTGCTGAAACCAGTATTGATCGACTTGTCTTTTGTCTCTCACAATTGAAATGAATTTCTCGAGAACTTCTATGCGATAAACTTCTTCATTCACATATTTTTGAGAAACAGTAGACCGACAATTCCATAGTGAGGAATTTCACATCATTTTCTAACTTTTTCTTCTTGCAATCGTCGAACTTCGATCAAATGTGGGTTTTCGGTACCCCAATGTCGGTAATTTTGTTTGGTGACATAGTCATCTAGTTGAAAATAGGTCTCATCTGTGAAATGGGCGTGATTTATGGTCAACTTTCTTGTCCGAACCATCCTCATGGTCATTTTTGCAAAAGTAAAGTTGAGTTGTGTCTTTAGAGGCAAAAGTCATAGACTCTTCATAAAGCAGTGACTGATCTGCCCGTTCTTGACAAATTGTCATTCAGTACACTTCCTGTCTTCTCAAACTTTCCAATCAGTCTACTATAACATGGTAAAATAGACAATTTAATTATAGAGCAAATCTTATCCCGGTATTTTTTATCTTGCTGTTATAGAGACAAAGTAGTATACTTGTCAAACTTGGCGTTGAAGGCAGTTAGCGCTCCACTAGCACTTCGACCCCTCTCGTAAAAGGCGGACACAATAAAAAGTCTTTACTATTAACTTTAACTATGAATAGTATCCGTCTGTCTTTGAAACAACAAATATCTAGATTTAAGGCGAGACTGCGCATACTCACATGAATAACCAGAACATTAAAATCATCCTGAAAGTGCGACAATTGAATTGACTAATAATCCATAAATCTGAAATTACACCAAACAATAAGATTCTACTATTTAGACTTACAGATTTCAACTACAAAATGGTTTAAAAACCTCGAATATCAAAAAGTCATCCAATGATCGCAATCAAAAATACTAAGAATGATGTTCGACGACCTAAGGTAGGCCACAAAAACCTTTATGAGAACTTAGATATACCCTTTTTGAAGACTACTAGGAGTTATCTACATAATCTTCCTGGACGTCAAACAGTACAAAGAAGACTAAATAGAAGATCGCCAACGGATGTAACCCATAGTATTAATTTTAATATTAAGTTATCAATGGAATTAATTATTTAGTAATAATTAATACAATTAATAAAATATAGATTTAATTAATTAACTTGGTGCTCTGCATAGGCAAATTGCAAATTTCTTATGCAAAAAAAAACACAACTAATGATTCATGATGATATTTAGTTCCTACTATAAGAAATGCGAGCATATATTCCGAATTGTTCTCGAGTATTCAGGACTCGGTTAACGAGCTTGGAGTCGAGCAGAACAAAGTATGAAGTCATTTGCAGCAATTTGACTTTATCCACAGGAAGCCCCGACAAGACCCACACCCGATGACCGAAGAACATCCCAATAGACGAGTCGAAATTTGCGGCTAACATGACCTGCAGTAATAATTCATACAATTGGTAATAAAATCAATTATTGTTTTACTGTTCCAAAATTAATTAGTATAATGTAAATGACACAATCACTCAAGTGATAAAAATAAGATACAGAAGTTTATTTAACAAATATTCCAAACAAATATTTTAAAATTTTTTAGTTTAATATTATTACCTAAATAATTCAATGTCGACCAATCAATGCGCTTAAAATAATTTTAATTTCTTATTCCAAAGGCCTAAAGCATCATAATACGATATTCCCCACAGAAAAAAATCGGAAAAAACGAAACTTGCTCAATTATCGCGCAGCCTTTTACAAAAATCCTCCCAGCAACAGATATTCGAGTACTTTTTCTGTTTCAATTAAAAAATAATTGAACGCGTCGGCAGCGACAAGAGAAATTAATCAAGTATTGAGCGATGACACCAGCGGCGAACAAACAATATAACGATAATATCAACATTTCAGGGAAGTAAATTTTGAGTTAGAAAGCAAACCCGTGGATGGACGATTTCTTATATTGATGAAGACGCATTACAGGTAGAAACTGAACTAAATCCATCGACTACAGTTCAGTGCCTCGTTAACAATTTTAATGTATCTACAGCGACTGACTGTAGTCGTCATTTTATATTAAAAAATTGAGAAAACCTTACAAATGAGATCCGCGTGAATAGATAGAAGATAATAAGATGTACAAGATTTTCGTTGGTGCTCAAGCATGACAAAAAATCTTTTAAAAATAGAATTATAAATTGCGGATGGAGTTTAATTATGTACGAAGAAATTCCTAGACTACACGCAAGAGCATATTTTCATCATCAGTTATACAGGTATGTATAAGCATCTACTAGTAACTCAGAAGAAGAAGAAGAAAGTTTTTACAAAAAACTAACAGAATGTCTCCAACAGAACCAATCCACTTACTTATTCGTTAATAATTTGAGACTTTAACGCAAAGATTGGCAAAAAGCTCGAAGAAACTAAAAACATTATGGGCCCACATGGAACAGATCATAGAAACCATAGAGGAGATGTGTTAGTAAATTTTGCAGTCACGCGACCTTTACGTGGTCAACACATTCTTCAAAAAAGAAAAGCACGCAAACGGTCATGTCAGAGTCCTGATCATACGGTAAAAATTGAGATATACTTTATAATTTTCGCCCAAAAAAATATAATACAAGACATATCAGTCCTAACCAAATACACAGTTAGTAAGGAGTAAGACAAGGAGATTTGATCTCCCCAAACCTATTTACCGGTCTGCTAGAAGATGCCTTACATCGAATGGATTGTTCAAATAAAGGTATTAACGGAGGGAACTTTAGCCACTTGAGGTTTGCTGACGACATGGTTATGCTTAGTAAAGACCACCGAAAACTACTGGAAGAATCATGATATTTAGTCTCATCATTTCCCTTTTTAAGTTTAGTTTGCTCGTTAATAACAGACCTCTTGTGTTCCATGTTGCTATTTTCAGATTTTTTCTCGTATGCACAGCTTCTCTCATTACCATACCCCCGGAAATCCGAGTGGGGTATTGTTCTTAACTCCGGAATAATTTGTGCTAAGCGAAACCACAATAACTCTAATGGGAATAGTGAAAACCAAAGTGGGTTCCCAGTTCCTTCCTTGGATTGTTGGGGGTGGGAGAGAGAAGAGTTGTGAATGGGTAGGAACAAAAGGGGTGGCACCTAATTCCTTCAGGAAAGGGAGGTGAGGAAAATCAAAAGCTCGCGTGGGCAGGGTGCGCTAGGGACCCGTAGTAGGTCTGGTCACTTTCGGGATCAAGGTGACGTACCTACCCGCTACCCACGACCGCAAAGTTACAAAAGAGGAAAAGGAAGACCAAGTAGAAGATGGCAAAATAACATACAAAACGTTGCAGAAACTCAGTGGGTGACGTTAGCTATAGACAGAGAAAGATGGAAAATTTTGGGGAAGGCCTCGTCCAACAATGGATGTAAAAAGGTTCATCGTGATCGTGAGTATTAACAACAGACAATCGATGTCAACAATCACTGTTTTTGTAAAATAGAAGCTTTTTGGTTCAAAATTACAGACTTAATTGTACATTTTGAAATCTGTATTTCATATGAAATCAGGTAATAGAGAAGTAGGATAGTCTATAAACCAAATTTTTCTTGCTATACTACGATTAATAATATTTAATCTTTTTCTTCTGTCAGTTTTGAGTATTTTAAGAACAAATCCGCAGATTTGATAAAATGCTACTAAATATTGTGTTTAGCTCTATAACAAAAGTTTGTTTCCTTATCTGTTAACACTTTAACTCTGGATTATTATGTACTTAACAATGTAACTTACAATAAAATATTATAGAAATACGAAATAAAGACCACAAGCTTCCCACCAGACTATAAGCTAGAGGTGATAAAAGTAAAACAATAAGGTTGTTTTTCAATACAGTCTCTACGTATTTCAACGCAGTTATTTATTATTCCACTGACTCTTTTTTGGCTATGGGATTATAGTACATCAGTGGTTCAGTTTCTGTTACAATGATTTGAGTAGCTTATTCTTTACTGTCGCGACAAAGATTTAAAAATTATTCACAACAGGTCAGACGTTGTCCTTTTTGAAACGCTAACAACAGTTGAGGTACCTATCTGCCACTAACCTTATTCACATAAAGATGCGCATAGAGAATGCGTCATATGACTTTATAGAAAAACATTAAGCTTGCTGATCTACTGGACAACACGCACATGGTTCATTTTTGCTGCGTTTTCAACCCACAGAATTGTCTTGATCATTTCCTTACAGTGAAATATGAAGACGAAAATACACCGTACACACCATACAAACGTTGTTTAATATTACTGGAATTCAGACCTTCTTTAGCAGTACCATTTTGTCTATTATTTCAGGAGCATAATCAGGCTAGAAACTTTAAAGCTTGCTATGTATAAGCGTTGAAAAAGTTTAAAGTTGCATAACTAACATTTTGTATAACAACAGGAATAACGTCAAAGCAATATTTTATTCTTATAAGTATCAATAGTTGGTATATACAATCAATTGTTGTTTATCGAGATAGAAGGCAAATTTGGTGATAACAAAAACAAAAACCTAAAAGGCTTACCCCCTTTGCTTATTCCGAATAATATTTTCTACAAAATCACCATTCCTGTGCCAACACTAAACAAGTTTCTTCCTGTGAAAGAAGAAATCCCAAAGTTCTCACGATTTACTTGTGCTTCACATAATAATTAGCACGAATCGCAGTTTGTCACAACAAAACACACTAAGACCACAGTGAGCCTAATCATGCAGATTTATTGTGGCTAAATCTTATACGTTTATAGCTCACCGCCTAACAGTACTGCCATCCATACATAGACAAGACACATTCGTCGAAGGATGTCAATGAATGAACAACCCTCAGCTCTTGAAAACCCAATCGCGATGTATTACTTCAACCCGATATCCACGTCGCTTGTCACCTGATACTACAAGAAAGCACCGCTACTGGATCTCTTGATAGTCAATGAGACAATGATATCTATTTGGTGAGAAGTAATATTGAAAGACTTATCAACTAAGAGGCAAGTTATTACAAGATGGTTCAAATATTACCGAGACTGATATGTCTGTAAACAAACCGCACTGCGCAGCAACTGTGCGATCTTCAAAGAGTAGAGCCACAACCTCTACCTTCCCTTCTGCTCGGGTTAGAACCTCTTCAGCCCTGTTTGGGACTTGCCAGAGTGATGAGCAAACAGAGGATACCGCGGAACGTGGAACAACGCATTGTAAGAAAATTCCTAGTTAGAGAAAATGTCTCGTCCGCTTAAATTCACCACAGACTCCAACAACTGTATGAGAAAGGGTGTTTGTCGCAGACTCGTGCGTTTGAGTGATGTAAGTGCTTCAGACAGGGCAGAGAGCGCATGGAGAATGAACCGCATAATCGTCTCTCATAAAAGGCGGTCACAATGAAGACTCTTTCTTCGGTTGAATAGCTGACGCCATATTCAATGTTGACCTACAGTGTAAACAAAATTCAAAACATTGACCTAGCTAAACTAATGTCAAACATTTTTTTAAATTTAAATTACATATTTACAATCTACTGTTAACAAAAATGAGTATTAAGTAAATTTTATGGAATATAACTGTCATGCGTGGAGCTCTAGCCATCGCTAGTTTGTCGAAAAATTACTTCAGTTTTGATTGGATTGTAGTAGGAGCTCCAGTGGACATAGTTGGAGTCTCCTTGTAATGACTGGTTGGCTAACGAGCTGATCGATGAGCTGGTTAGGATGTTCCGCAAATTTATCGCTGTACTTGGTCGAGAGCCTCTTGATTTCGCTATTTATATAAGGGACTCTTACATTATTATGAAGGGTGCCATTCCTTACGTACCTGGAGGATCTTGGATTGAAATCTTTGAAGGATGTTTGTATATAAAGCTTAGGCGCATCCCCAGAGTTGAACTTCGTAGATCAATATTGGCTTCAGAATGGCGTTATACAGTAAGATTTTGTTTGATAAAAATAGTTGTGAATGTCGTCCAAGTAACTAAGTCATCTATTTGATTTTTAGGCTTAGCTATAGTCTTTTAGTCTTAGGAGAATTCCAAATGAGCTTTTGGTCGAGGCCTACATATAAAAGAATATGTATGATAATACATAGATAGGAATTAAATTAAAATTAAAATTTATAATTAAAAGTAAAATTTCCAAGGCTACCCCAAGAAAATTTAATTGAAACAGGTAAAATGAGGCTAACCTTAAGAAAGGCTGCAGTGGCTGCCGGGTTGATAACGCAAGCATGGGCTGGCTCGTAGATACGTCACTATCCCGGTCGCAAAGCTAATGAATGATACATAAGATTGACTAAAAAGTTTGACAATGACAATAACAAACTCTTTTGCGTGACTTAATGAAGGCCCCCTATAATGCCGCAGTGTGTAACATTTGGGAGATAATCATTATCTAAAAGACTGTGTTAAGAAAAACCCTTCAACAGCTTTGCCATCAACCCCTTTCGCATTAAAAAAAGTAAAACCTTCTACATTCAAAACTGATAGAGTGGATTCTAGAAGATAATCAGAAGGTAGTGAATAGTAAGCAGAAGCGGGAAATGAAACCGGTATTTAACTAACTAAAAAAATCTGACAACTTTGATTATAGCATATCCTTAATTAATTTTGAATTATCTTACAGGGCAACATATTCCTTTCATTTCATTATATTTTAACGTATTATTCAGTTCTTTACTTTTATATAGTTATCATTTAATAGTTCTCCATTTTTTATTATTAATTTTTACTTTGTTATGCTATTTTGTATTTAAAAAAACTAAATCACACTTCTTCGTTCGAAAATTAAACAACCTAAATCAGCAATGTTAAATAGATGCGAAGGCTTTCACGGCCGGCGTTATGGTGCATCGCGTCGTTCGTTCTCAGGTTATTAGACCGTGGTTGGAGTTCGGGAAGTCTTGAGGTTCCGTTCAAAACTGCGGAGGACATCTTCAGAAAAATATCTTCTAAAAATTAAGTAACCGTCCGTACATTTTCGTTTTTATACTCGTGCGAGTGTGATAGGGTTGGTGTTTAGGGGGCCGTTGTTGACGTCACCGAGATAGTACATAACGTAATCGGGCTAGCTGCTGGCATCAATCGGGTCGGTGCAGGTAACATTTCGGCATTTTCTGACGTCATCCGCTCTTTCACCGTATCGCGGTCTGTTTGCCCCTTAAGACCGATAAACCAAGATTTAGGTAGATTTAATCCGTCACCCCTGTTAAAATTATTTTTATATTTATAAATCTCCACCGCCTGTCTATATAATCTCGGGTAATAGTTTCTACAATTGGATAAAACTTATGTTTGGTCCAAAATCTATCTCGTGGTCAGGATTTTCCAAAACATGCTTTGGAAAATTCTTAAACTTCTGTTTCATATCGAAAATCAACTTTGTTGTAAGTAAAGATCTTCAAAAGTACTGGTTCTGGAGTGCAAAGGGGAGGAAAGAAACATCAGAGTATGCGAATATCGAAAAACATTAATGCAGATGTTCCATTTTGCAGCCGTTGTTCTTCACTTATCTAATCGTACCGTACGACGAATTTTACACTAAGAGATTCATTTATAAAAATGGTTGTTGTACAAGAACATTTAGGACGTGACTGATAAAATCGCCTATAAATGTGTAAAAACATCTTAAAAGCATGTTACAAGACGCATCTGTTTTCTTTACTGAATAAGCGCACTTGGGATGCGTTAATAAACAAAACTTTTGTTATTGAAATGATAATCATCTACAAGTTATCTATCAAAGACCTCTTCACAGCGAAGGTGTCCATGTTTGGTGTGCGCTGAGTATCGTTGCGGTCATTTGCTCCTTTTTTTTGATGGAAAAACCAATATGTTTCTGTAACTTACAACGATATGTGAAGCTAATTAGACAATTTTTCAAAGTGTTCGAACTAGAATATGTTTTATTCCATCAGGATAGTGCTTCCAAGTGCTGCGTTAAAAGTTTCCAAGACGCCTAAGCGCATATATCAAGACTAAGATTTACTCCAAGCGTTACCAAATGCAATACATCAAGAACTTAGCTAATATTCTCTTTAAAGCAGACTTAACACTCCAAATTCTGTAATTTTATCAAGTAATTATCCTCATATCGTTTTTGATCCTTCTACTGATGCATGCAGGTACAATGATACCAGTGTTCTATTTCTTTTCAAGTGTATGAAGTTATTTTTTACCGTTACATTTATCATAATATCAGAAAGTTATTAATGCTTGTTAAAATCATTTCAACTTTAAACATAACCATTTTTTTATTGCGTATTTGTCTCAGTTGATCATCCGCATTATTTCTGTAGACTAAAACACTCGGATTTTTCCAAATTCAGGGTTAATGATATACGTTTACTCTATACGAAACAAATTATTTCAGATTTAGTGATATAACCTTAAAGAATTTCAAGACTTGATTGGACTCAAAAAGCTAATAACCAGGAGATGTTGAGATCCACCGAAAGCAATTAAAGTACGATCAATACAGGTCTTGAAAAACAGCTCGGGTATTTGCAAAACTAATACCAATCGTTTACATCAATCGAGGAAGTCTTACAAGAATGAGAAATGGTTCATCCACTTCCACAGGTTGAGTGTATTTTCCTTATTTAAGATTTCAGTATAGAATTATCTAATGTCTTGCTGTTGCTTGATATAAAATCACCAGTTTGCGCAAATTAATGAAATAGGATAGTTTTGTGTAACATGGAAGCCCTGGAGTTGCCACCTACAAGGATAGCGTAATCTGAAAATGTCATCAGGTCAAAACCACACCCGCGCCGCAGCACCATTCCAGCGGCCCTTCAAATATAATTCCAGGCATCCCTTCAGATGTACCGTCTGCGCGCCATTTCCAAGATGACCACCGCCGATTTTCCGCAATCCCCGATAGCGAGTATCAATTACGCCACCTTGCAACCGAGGCGGGACAATCTCGTTAAGTGCGATTAAATCCGGCGCCGTTCTCGGAGAACATAAAACCGCTCGAAATAAATCCACAGGGCATCTCGAGAGCCGCCCACGCTCCCGCCCCCTGGCGCTTTCCACAAAGCAGCTTTCGGCCCCGACGACGTGCCAGCGCCGTCGGAAGGGCCAAAGCGCGGCTGGCGTCGACTCGGACCTGGAGACTGCAAACTGGGCCGCGATGATGGGTACACAAAGAGACAAAAGGGAGTGTGAAATTGCTCACCCAAACATAAATATTGGGTTTATGATATCAGGGCGACTTTACTGCCGAATTAAGGACCGAGTGCTGCAGGCGATGCCATAATAACACTTGGGTTTTTATGGCAACGTGTACGCGAGAGCACGCTTGGGCCCTTCTGCTTTTTTGTGCTTATAAAATATTATTATGGCATAAGAAAATGAGAATACTACATTGTAAAGCTCGAAATGTAAAATATACGTGTACTTAGCTGCTTCAGTTATTTCAAATGTGCTTTATTAGGGA
Source organism: Sinelater perroti (assembly GCA_036346155.1). Classification (NCBI taxonomy): domain Eukaryota; kingdom Metazoa; phylum Arthropoda; class Insecta; order Coleoptera; family Elateridae; genus Sinelater; species Sinelater perroti. The sequence goes on along the minus strand of JARFIY010000167.1, from coordinate 4,978,044 downwards.
GAAATTTAAAATTAAAATCTTTAGTGCACAACCTAGAAGTCCCTCTTATTAAACCGGCCAAATTACTGAATATTGCTAAAACGTGTTTTCAAAGTTTATTTAAAAAATAATTCTTACATCTCATAAAATTTAAAAATATAAGGTTAATTATGATGAGTAAAACAACACCATAATGGTTTGAACTTAATATTGCAGCATTAAATAACATTTATTCAGTATCTTCGTGGGGTACACTTTCAACTCCATTAATTCTACAGTTATGCACATATTGCGCCCCTATAGTTTGTTTACAATTATCATCAACTTAAAGAAGTCACCATACAAAGATTTCCATCTTTTAGTTGTGCGATTAGATAGTTTTAGCGCTTAAATAAACTATAAATATTAACGAGCGTTGAGTCGAATATACTGACTGTTTTATTTACGTCAAAGTTTTCAATAATGTAAAACACCCTAGGGGTAATGTTAATACAAACACCCCTAATTCAAGCATAGTTCTTATAATGCAGTTTAAGTCTACTATCCATATGCTTGGAATATTACAAACATTTCCATCAAATAAGAAAATTTTCCATAAAAAGCAAGTATATTTAAATCATATTTTCAGTTATGATTAAATAAAAATCCTAAAACACTCAAAAAAATAATAAAAAACATATATAATGTTTCAAAATATCAACTTCAAAGTTGATCAAAAAATCTCGTTCCTTTATGCTCTTGCTGTATAAAGATACCACTAACACCCTGTCAAATCTCCAAAAAAGCAATCATAAAAATACACATACAAATTAATTCACAATCCCGGTGAAGGATAGATCTGTTTCAGGAAAGCAACCTTACCCACGCCAGTCTCGACTTTTCTCCATTTTTTTAGAATCGGGAGAAGTCGTATCCCAACTCTAATCCTACTCTTAACCTACTTCCTTTCCTATGTCCTATCATCCATGTACCAAGACTACATGCCATAGTGGTGCATTAGGCCAACTTCCTCCAATATGAAAATACATCAGAGCAAACGGCCCTCGGTCCTCGGCAATCTTCCAGCTACCACCCAAGGTAGCGGATAGAACACTAAAAGGATGTAGGGTGCTAAGAATCCCTAGCTTCCAACAGGTTGTCGAAGAAAGAACAAAAACGCAAAAAACGGAATTATTCATACTTATAATGTACATGAATAATGCCGAAGAGTTAAGAAAGAAATTTAGCAGAACGAAGCAAGAAAATAACAAACGCAATTATAGAAGCATCGTCCTTAGCAACACAAAATAGGAAAAAGGAATAGTAAGATAGCAAAAAACACAAAAAGACTATTCAAAGAAAGAAGAGATTTAACAAACAATCGGGAAAAAATGTAGAGGATCTTAGAGAAATTCATAAAATAAAAAGAAAGGAAATGATAAATGATTTGAAAGCGTGGCACGAGACAAAATTCCAAGAAGCTCTACAAAATGAGAGAAAAACAAAACAATGACAAAAAGAAAAAAGGCTAACAGTTACAATAACGATATCACTGAGAGATACACAAAGAAACTTAATTACAAACCAAGATTGAAAAATTTCATAAAGAACTATACAGCACTAAAGCAGTGCTTCAGGTGCTTGAGAAAGCTTCAATCAGTCGTCATATTGAGTTATAGTGGCGAGTGTCATTATAATTATAATCTTAAAATGATCTGAGTTGTACTTCCTTTAATTTGGATTTAAGTTTGTTGGCGAGCTAGTTATTTGCGGTTTTAGCGGCTGGTGCGTGGCTTTCTGTATTCATTCCAGTCGATTTTAAAGCTATGTAACTTAGGAACTTTTTTGACGTTCATTATATTGGTAGATAGTTAGATGATAGACTGAAATTAGGTTCCGTATCCACATAAGTTAGAAAATTAAAAAAAAACTGGTATTTTCATCAGATCGGTCGATCGGTGAGCTTGCTGACGACAAAGTGTAATTGTTGACGCTTAGTCAGTTCTCTGCCCTAAGTGGTAGTAAATTAATAGCCCTAAAACCTTCTTCTTACTGTTAAATTTATTCCGCCTATAAACTTTACATCGGGAATTTCGGAGAATTCTTCGAAGGTTTTTTCCCTGATTATGTCGAGGTGTGTTTTTTATTAAAATTCCACTTCCTGCCTGAGCGGTATTATCAGGGTGGTTAGTGATAGAATTGATATTATTATATTTATATTATCTTAAAATATGATCTCTCGGTGAGATAAGTTTCACTGACTAATAAAATATCGCTAGTTATGTTGGAGGACAATTTTTATTTCTTCTTTGTCTTGGCGCCTCAGTCAACGCCTACTCCACGCACTGTTCACGAAACGCATGAGTCTGCACAGATGCGGTCTTAGTCACGTTAATGTGCCTACAGCGCTTGGAACATAAGTTTCTTAAAATCACGGACCAACTGGAGAGCATAATATAACAACATCATATCTACACCATACCATTATCAAGGCAACAAAATGCTCCAGCAATTACACGAAAAACGAAAAACATGTTGACCAAAATATTGCCAGCTGCTTATTCGATATACGGACGGTTATGACAGACAAACATTATCACTGTTAAGGAAGTACTGACACAAATGTGCTTTCACCCTCAAATCCCAAATTTAATACTAACAACATGTCCACTAACTAAATCAAGTAAGGCAATTACAAACGGGGCAATCGCCAGACTCGCTTTGAAATAATCGTCACCAGTTGATTAGACCTCGCAGTCTTTATAGGAGGTGAGGCTAAGAGTAGAGAAGTATTTAGTTAAAATATTCAATTAGATTATCTTCACCCCCTCCTCCTACATATCTCTTTGTGTGTAAGTGTGCGTGTACGTCGAGAGTAGTGTCTCAGGTTGTAAAAAACGCACACATACTGCGTATGTGTATTTGTTTATCTTCAATGCAAGTAACCGTTACCGAAGTAAGTAGTGAAAAACGCAGCACTTGCGAGACGTAGCGTTTGAAAGACACGCACGTGACAACCAACGTGATTTGTAATTCATAATTGTTTGCTTGCTAAAAATTGTTCTGAGAAACCACCACATTCATGAAAAAATTAGACGCAAAAACTTTATACTGAGACTACTTTTTTCATCTTTGTCAGTCGCATATCAATTTTTCCAAGTCTTGACTATCAGATATTTATGAATTTCATAGTTCTCTTTTTGCACCAGGAGTCCTTCCATACAGCTGTCACATTTTAGTATTAGCTATCCAAAATATATGTGAAAAATTAGATAGAGTAGTCCTGTGTACGTTTCGTTATCCCTTTAACTCCTAGAAAATCAGCATGACACTTCTTTCAATCCAAGCGGTTGATTCAAATTCATACAACCCCATATTTTAAATGCATCGATTGGTTTCCATTTTTCCATCCGTCGCAGGTGCTTTTGAGGTTTTAGGCTTTTATACATATAAAAAAAGTCTACTATGTAGGGTCCGTCCGCCTGTCTGTCGCTTTTTTCAGCTTTCTAATAACACATGCCTATATGGTTGTTTAGATAGCCGGTGATAGCAATTGAAAGCACTTTTCAAATGCTACTAAGTAAACTTTGATTGTAAAATCTTTAAAATTCAGTTCAAAAACTCTTCTAAATTTTTTCTTCAATATATAAAAAAACGTAACATAAAGAGTTGACTAACAGTAAATTTAACATTGCTCTCTGTGCAATCACAGGACATTGCAGAGCCATCTTGTGTTGTGAATAAACACTAGAAATTCACCTTAAGACATACAACAATTTAGGATACCATCCATTACCTTTAAAAAAAGAATAGTTGCCATAACTTATGCCCCAAGCCTCGCATGTACCGATCTGCCGTACACCGATGGGACGAGTTTACCTTTAAATCCTCAAGTAGGTCCTGTTTTCCTTTGCGGAAGGCTGTCGCTTCAACAACAAAGTCTAGCGACTCCAGCGCAGCTCGAATTCCTATGAAACCTCTCTCTTAGACAAACACGTCTCGAACTTCGAACGTGGCTATAAACTATAGTTTGAGGTAGCACCTTTGTAGAATGTTCCACTTACGAAACAGTCAATCAGTAACCCACTTATTGAGGCAACTACCATAGGTTTCATAAAGTTCCAATAATTGTACGAGCTATAGGTCATGCGTTAAAAACTACTGTTCATACTCTTATTTAGGCAAAGGTATGTTCGGTTCCGTACAATAACTACCTCGTCACATGTAAACTTGTGGAGCGTTCGAGCAAAGCCAGTCGTGTTCGCAAGAAGCTCTTATAGTCTAATGGCGCCTATACCAAAGAAACTAAACTCCAGACTGTTGGTTAGCACTTCATCGGCCTTATTCATGTAACCCTTTATGCGATTGAGCAACGAGCAATATGAATTCACCAATATATAGTTCTGTCAACTACACACCAATGATTGAAAACGTCAACCGGCTAGCGTGAACTGCAGTGCAACCTATTAACGCAATTAACTCTCTATCGATCATTTTGTCAAACGGTTCCTATACTTGTCTGTGTAACGAAGGCTATCAATCACTGCGTCACAGAGCCCCTTTGCATTATTAATTGTTCTCATTTAAATTCTCCCCGCAAATAACAATCTGCGTTCGCATGTAACAAAGCATTCGCAGCATCATCCGATTAGATACCGATGCAATATTGGAACTGACACGATCAGCATCATGCAGCAGACAATGTTAGTATGACTGTGTTACGAACGAATAGAACTATCGTTGGCTCACTTTCAATCGAAGCAGTTGCCATAGTTTGATGATTAACTCTCAGTGCTACTTGAAAGTTCTTCACACAATTTCTTACTGAACTTTACGTGATAATATACGTACCAGTCGATCTTGTAATAAATCCTTTGCAACGTTACTAATCTTATTATCACAGACAACACAGTTATTAGACATCCTCTCGCTAAGAAAAAGGGAGAGAAAGAGCGAGAGAAAACAACAGAAAAATAGAGAGACAGAAACCAAAAAATGTATGCATCCATTGTTACGACTATTCTTTCGTCTTCATATTCAGAGAACTATATTTTCCCGCATTTTTTAATCACACTCAGTCCTAGGCTCTCCCTATTAAGTTGCACTTCTTGCATCAATCCTTCATTCTTTAGTAGGTATCAGAAACTACCAGCGAGAACTCTGCATTCCGGGAATTCCTATCAGTGCCTCTAACAAATAGGTAAAAAAAGCATCTCCTGCACCAAATTCGGTTATTCAGCCTCACTTTTAAAAAATATTACTAAGTAGTTTGTCTTGCAGACAAACCACGTGCACATTGCATTTACAGCCTCTACTATTATCTTACATAATTAGCAATGAGATGAACCAAAACTAATAGTACAGTCTGTATAATAAAAAAAAATAGCCGTTGCCATTTGATGAGGAGTTTATATCGTTTTCCGGCACATTGTGTTGTTGATGTCAGTGAATTTGTTATCTTTATAAGAAGTGAAAAATTCCCAAATCGATACAAGACTGTGTGAATCATGCGAAAAGACCAAAAGTAATTTACATAATGGACACAAAATATATGCGGAAGTCGGAGGCATGCGTTAAGAAGTAAAGCAATATTTAAAGGTCGTGGATAAAGGCGCTCTACCAGAGAAAGGAATAGCCCACGTAACAACGAAGAAGGATATAAGAATCTTCGGTCTCTTTGAAGACAATTCAGGCCTTTCACTCCTCTGCGTCTAAATAAAACTCTGACAGAAAGAAAATCGCGTCGCTCTTATAAGTTACATGCGTAAAAAACACATTTCCTTCCAATTACCTTTGAAGAGACTTTTCTTGTCAGAAAAGCAAGTGGAAAAATGACTGGTGTGACCAAAGGAAAAGTTGTATCGAGATTGGGACAACGTTATCTTCATGGACAAGTATTCTTTCAAGGCATAATCTTCCTTATCGAATACATAGTCAGCGAAAAGTGATAAAATTCTTCAGCATACAGTAAAACACCCTATAAAAAAGTGCATGTTTTGGGATGCTTCTGTAAACAAGGCCTTGATTGTCACTTTTTGTTTACAAACAATTTAAACGTCAAGAAAATATGCACAATCTACCAAAATGTCTACTGCAGTCTGCTAAACAGTTTTTTGGTCCTGACAGAACAAGTTCAGTGCTGTGAGAAGACAATTATTCTAAATATCGCTGAAAGGAAAGCTAATATGCATGGCGAGATAGCTGTCATTTGTAATTAAGAAGATATGACAATCTTCGTGAAATAATTATGCAGAAAACCGCGTTGAAAGCATGAAAAAAATATATAAAGCTGTAATCAGCAATGGAGGTGATTGGACCACATATTAAGTCATTGTACAATAGCTCCTAAAGCATACTTTAATAAATATAACCAATTTAAACACATGTGTTAATTATTCTGAAGTCTATTTACAATTATTAATTTGATTATTCCAGACACCAACTTCCTCACGCAATAAAATATAGTGGCGAATTTTTACATCTTAAATATGCAATCAGCTGAGCGAATCTTGCGGCGCCACCTAAACCCTAAAAACTACTAAATTGTGTTACGTTTCTGTGCTGAAATTTAATTAAAATTCTGCTTGTGTGCGGCAGCCTTGTTCACTCCTAATTTTTTCTTCTCTGATTTGAAACAAGAACTGGAATTCCCTTGCTGCATAATTAAATATAATTCGAAATTTAATAAAGGTTTCCGTTTACGAAGGGGTTGTGACAGGACAACCGTTTTTTTAACAAGACATGAAACAAGTTCTGCTGTGCCAAATACCAACACACAAAAAATACAAAAAAGATGTAATTTATCAAAGGACAATTAAGCTCATATATGTGAAGTTATCAGCAGACACGTTTGTATCTTTTCGAATTTATGATACAACATAAAAAATATTCTGCATGACATCCACAAAAAGATGCTAGGCATTTCGGAGACGATCTGGGTAGAGAACTGAAAGGAGGTACAAAGACAGGTAAAAGTCATGTACGACCACGAGCTTTAAAACACCCGTGTGTTCATGATGGCCTCGAGTGAAGCTACAAAGGAAGTAAAAGGAGATTGCCAACGGTATCCCTCCCCTTAATAGTACAAACAACAAGAAACTTAACAGAAATTGCGGCCAAGTCAAAGAAACAGACCCATGTTATAAAAATCAAGGAAAAGTCTGCAATGAATGTCGAAACAGTAAAAGAAATTCTTAAAACTAAAGTCGACCCTAAGAAGTAGAATACCAATATTGCGAGTGTCACCAAGATTGAAGACCGGCATCATCGTCGAGTTGCAGTGCTCAGAAGATGTTCAGAGATTAAAGATAAATATTGTCACCGACACCAAAGAGTGTACCAACTACAAACAATTCGGAGATAGTTGTGGCTTTGGTCGCAGAGAAGATAGTCGATGAAATTTCTGTAAAGTATTGCGTTAACATTGGCGATAGTACGCAGCTCCACGACAGAATTAGCGTTGTACTGGAAGTGTCTTCAAGAAAAAGATCCGCAGGATCAATTTAAAATGAGAAACAGCAAGAGCGAAGGGCCATTTAAAAGGGCTAAGGCGCTACAAGTACAATAGTTTCAGCCATAAAGCTAGAGCGCTCGTTTAGGGAACGCAAGAAGAAAAACATTGCATGCGTACAAACATCAAGAAAAACAGATCCCTCTAGAAGAGAGTCACGCGGACTCTGGGAATTAAACATCATAACACGCTCAGTGGATTACAGAACATAAATCTTTGGAGATTGTAAAAATTAATTTAGGTAAAGGGTGGGCGGCCATTAGTTATTAAAAAAAAATTTGATTTACATATGAATCTAAATTAAACATTGAATTGTAAATTATATGCATAAAATTGTTATTAAGCGAGCCTAACAGTTTCTACGCAAAATCACAGATCTGGGGCGAAAATATTGAGGTACAACTAGCTTTTGTGGGGCATCGCGACACAGTAGCATTAATATAACTCTCTAAAATGCAAAATCATTCGCAAAACCTAGCGATTGATGTGTGGAGTCTGAAGAAACCTTCACCGACCACAAATCAATTATATCATGATTCGAGAATACACGCAATACCGAAAACGGGAAAAATAGCATCCGGATAGCGTCTTTCAATAAAAAAAGCCAATTAGGGCAGATTCGTGAAAACATTCGGGGCGTATAAGGACAGCAATTCTGGATCAGCGTCTATTCGAGACCTAAACAGTAAGGTATCCCAAATGAACGATGCGATAGTGAGAGCGTGTAAAGTATCGATATTGTGGTGCAAACTATTTAGCAAGAGCTTTCCCTCGGGAGCCGGAGAACTTACGGAAGAATGTGGTAAGATTACGTGGAAGCTCAGATTCTATCAACGCTATCGATGACGAAAAATAATAGCTTACCGCAAAACTTATCGAGTATGCAAACATTTATTTGAGCATACAAGTACGCGAAAATGGAAAGAATTTTACAAGTAAGGCGATTCTTGTGTTCGTAAAGCGGACGGGATTTACACAAGAAGCGTTCACAAAACAGCGGCATTTTCTCAGATACTTTCTTTCCTGGCGGCAACACGGAATACAATAACGCACATTTGAAAAGCCGACGAGCCGAAGCACAACGGCGTGACAGTGGTATTCAAGTTTTCGAATTTGTACCAGCAATTTTCTAAATCATCTGCAGCGCGACTTTGAAAGCTTCAAATGGTGGGGTCTATTCGTAAACCGTGAAAAAGGGCTTAGACCGAGGCGGGTTTCTTTCGAGCGATAAGATTGCTGGATCATTACGACGCACGCCGAATGGGCGATACGACAAAATGGCAATTTTATGACTGATAACGAGTAAATCACGATGAACGCGATTATGTACGCAATAATATTGCGCATTAACAACTTTAAAACCAAAAACGGTGGCCCACTAAATCTATTCTCACTAATAAATTACTACTTCACTGAAAGCATAGCGCAAATTGAAATAGAAAATAACATCTCGAGACGATAAGTGAGGAGATGGTGCTCCTAGGTTCGTGCTTCGGGCGATATACAAAACTATATTCAAAGTTCAGTTGTCACGAAGATGTATAATCATGGAGTTTGCAGACTGCAAGAAATTAAATCTGTGAAAGCACACGACAACTACACGAGGACAGATAGTGATAAAGTAGAATTTTACGCAAAAAATACTAAAATGGTATTTTTCGTTATGCGACCAGGGCAAGATGAACCGGCTTTTTTGCTCAATATCAAGTGCGTTTACTGCAAGGATCACATCGTAAAAGAACGGTTTGTGATGAGAAAAAACATAATTCCTGTAGAATCGGAGTGGCGACCCAACTTTCGACAGAAATGTACAGCCAAGATACGGATGGAAGAGTGTAAGAACAGATACTAGAGAATTGTGTTGTAATGCGTAGAATACTAGGTGCTTACAATGCAGTAGCCATCACAAGAATTTTAAGATTGAGTCATTTATCACCTTTACATTTTATTTTTCAGTAGGCCACAAATCGGAAATGGCTGACAGCAACAACTTCGGAAAGACCTAGAACACCGGATCATGAAGCAAACGGTGCACCCGAAACGAAATGGCGTCGCATTTAACGATGGGAATTCTAAGACACGACAGCTATACTGCTAGATGGCCTGCGAGAGAAGGCAGTCGTGCAAAGAGTAGACAAAATCCATCACGGACGAGTCAAGCTCGTCGACAAGGAATACCTGACATACATCGTCAGCTACAGAACCAGCAAGTCAGCGCTACTTGTACTAAATAGCAATAGCTGTCGGCTAAAATCGAGATCCGCTTCCATTAGACCAAGGTCGAGGAACGAATGTGCGAACCACCTGATCAAACCAGGTTCTACCTCGTTCGAATTTGGAAGCCGACCAAAGACAAACGCAGATGCGCAAGTGAGGAAGCTGATGATGCCGTCTACGTCCTGTTAACCTGAGGGGGCCCTCATTGCAGCGGTTAGAGATGAAAAATTTGTGGAAACAGCAGGCAGCTCCTAGGAAGTTCACGTGGCAGTAAACTGCAAATTCTAAAAGACTAAATGGATTAAACAACCAGAAACTTCAGCGTAGATTAACGTAAATTAATCTGTTTTTTGCATAGTATTGTAACCATTAGAAATACTCGGGACAATAAGCGATTTCAAATCTACCATTACCCAAGTTTTCAGGGATTTCTCAAATCCTAAAACGATTTCCGGGTCAGGTAAATTTGTAGATAAGAATCGTTTAAGCTAATACTGGTGTAGTATCATAAGACACAGCATCAGCAAAAATATTATACACATAACCTTAAATGTTTATAAATATTTTAACCAAGAAATTATATTATCCACAAGTGGTACCGTGCTGCATCCAAAGAATGATTTGTAACAATTTTACAAAAACCATCGTAGCCTTGACAATAGATGGTAGATATTGAAAAGGAATACCTCTAATAAAATGTGTATTCACTTCCTTCCAATCAAATATTAGTGAATAGAAGACAATTGTGGTCCCAATAAATTTTAAACGCCTTAAATAACCAAGCTGAAATTTGAATATCCACACTTATTATTAAGTATAACTTTAAAACAAAATTGTTTTGTGGCCAACAGATCTATAATTATCGCTACCAGAAAAGCTGTTCCAAAAATCCTAAACAGGTGGAATTGCAAAATGTTTACCTATTTACGAGAAAAACGAAATCACACTTCTATTCAACAATATATTCCAATTGCCAGTAAAGGTCCAATTCAATATTCAATTTTAATTTGTGGAAAAATGCCTTTAAACAAACTTTAAAAAAATATTTCACTTTCTACCACAGTTTCGGTGCTGTTACATCTTTTGAAAGCAGTTTCCACGTTTTCTTAGGAAACTGAAGCACCTGTCATCTTTGTTTTGGGTTTTAGTGGGCATGTCATAAATTTAAAGGTAGATTTTGCCACCTATTACGTTGATGTTGCATTTTTAAACTTATGGGGCATCACATGACACCACAAAATGCGCCGTGCTATCCTATCTGGCCATTGGGCAAGGCACTGGACGCTTAAAGGAAAGAAACTCCCCCAACTGTACAAATTAAAACAAATTACCGACGCAGAAATGTCCAAACATATTTCTACCTGGCGATTGGTCACATACTTATCGGACTCGAGTATCTTCCTGACACTAACAATATTCTCCTTCGTGATAAATGAGAATAAGTCTCCTAACTTTGGAGCGTCTTCTACAATAAAATTTCCTCTTTGAAACCTCTGATACCACTTACATATAGTTATATGATAAAAACAATAATCTCCTAACACAAAAACACTTTTGCTCCAAATACTGAGCATCGTTCAAATGCAAATTTCTTGGCCAAAATCTGTTAAATACACTTGAACCACATTGCAAAACTTTCTTAATGCCTTAAATACATAAGTAGTACCTAATAAATATAACAATAAAAAATGCAATTGTTTATTGTACTTTTATATTCAAATTCAACGCGGTCGACGTGTCCTTCCTTTATTATCATCGAGTACACTAGTATTCAACCGTTTTTGGGTCGGACTGCAATTTGTCGAAAGGAAAAAACTTTTAAATAAACTTTTAGAAAAGCTTAATTCACCATAAAAAATAAAGTTATTAACCGAATTATGGTTCATCGATCCAAGGTCTCTTCCGTGTCGGATGGTTGTATTTGGGTCTTTGCCACTCTTGTACTACATTTCGATTAGTCGCACTTTCGAAAACCGAATATTTTTCACTCGATAAAAACACTTAGAGAAACATCACGTGTTTACACGAACTGTCACCGAAATTAGTAGAACTGTTTTCAAAAGGCACTTAATCTCTCGACAGACTTATTGGACACTCTGTATCTACATGGTGTAGGAGAGTTTCACAATATAAAGCAGGCGATGATCACACGTTATGACAAGTTAAAGCGTGCTGGGGGGTGCTCAAATCTGTAATATAAGCGACAGAACGACCCCTAAAAGTATTAAATGCTTCTGAACTGTGGTAGTAAAAACACCCACAATGTCATATAGATCAAAAGCAAAATATTAAAAAATTTTTCTCGATAACTTCGCACATAGTTTGAGTATTAATCGGTGTTTAGATAACCTCATTGTACGGCCATATTCAGATGGTATTAAAAAAAAATTAAAACACTCCCCGAAAACAGAATCCCCACCCCTACCTGTTATAAAGAAGGACATTGCGACTGTCAGGGAGATGCTCGATTTAGACTGACATGAGACCTATGACCAGATCGATATTGTACCGGTAATTTATATCATTGGGTATGATAATTTTTAATTTGAATAAGTTTGTTCCGTTTGGTTGCCCCAATAATTAACCAACCAAGAGATGGTACAATACGTTCTGAAAATAAATAAATTTTGTAACAAGTGACGAAAGCTGCTATTAGTTTTATGATCAACCCACTAAACCCGAGACACAGTTTTCTAACTTCTAATTTCATATAGGATGAGATGACCAATGCGTCTAGATCACTGAGAGTTGGTTCGAGGATATGTTTACAGAAACGCATAGAGTGCACTAAAAAGTATTTTAAAAAATTATAAAAATTAAAGGTATATTTCAAAATTTCATTGATACCCTTTAAATAAAAAAACACTAAATATTTGACGTAAATTAATTTTACAGTTTTTGAAGGCCTCAAACAAAATCTGTTTTTAGAATAATTGTCTTCTCGCAATATTCAACATGTTCTGTCAGAACCAAAAAACTTCAACAAGCATTTCTGGTAGATGATGCACATTTACTCGGTGTTTAAAATTGTCCGTAAACATAAGAGGCAAAACCGCGTTTACACAAGCATCCTCAGACATGTACTTTTACAGAATGCTTTACTCTGCTCTGAAAATTCTATTATTCTTCGCTGACTACGCTTTCGATAAGGAAGACTACGCCCAGAAAGAAGACTAGTCTTAATCGCGATACAAATTTTCTTTTGTCTACGCCAGTCCTTTTTTGATGTGTTTTTCTGATAACAAAAGTCTCTCCAAACTTTATTGGGAAAAAACAGGTTTTTTTCAGGCAGGCAGCTTCTAATCGTATTTAGAGAGAGTTTCTTCTTGCGGAGTTTCATTTAGGTTTCGCTTATCTTGAAATATCACTTTATCCTTCTCAATTTATGTGATGCAAGCTATTTCCCCCTCTCACCTTCCCGGCAAATCCCTTACATTCCCAACCTCCAAATATCGCTTTAACCACTTCTTATCGAATGCTTCCAACTTTCACATATATGCCTCAGCCGCTTTATATAGTAAGGTGAATAAAAAATAATTTACAAATTTAGCATTTTTGAATTTTCGATTAAATTATTTTTTTTATTTATAAATAATGGCAGGCTGGCTGAAAATGGCTGACAAATGCCAATATTCTTGATATTCAAGATAAAACGGGGCGCCCCCGTACAGTGCACACAGAAGAGACAAACATTTCATCGAATACCCAAGTTCTTCAACTAGAAATGCATCGAAAGAGTTATCTATCAGTAGATCATCACTCCACGTAATATTGGAAAAATATTTCTATAAAATCCAAATCCAACTGCTATTGAGCGATAAAGCCATCATCGATTAGAACTTGCTATCACTCTCAGCCAAATGATTGAATCGATCACCGAAAGATATGGTTTTCAGATGAGTGTCACTTAGAGTTAGAAGGTTTCGTCAGCACACAACTGCCGGATGTGGGGCACACAAAACCGAAGTCGTAGTGGTGCGCCATCTACATCCAAAAATGATAACTGTTTCCTGTGCCATCAGTTTCTATGGCATCGTTGGACCATACTTCTTAAATGAAATGATCACTCAAGACTCAAAGAAATAATTCAGAGACAATCAATTCAATTTTAGAGAAAAAAAATATGGACAAAAGCTTGACGAATATTATACAGACCGAAGGAAGACATTTCGAGAATACTATAATCTAGTCTATAGTTCAAATAAATTATTTTATTTTATTTCATATTAATCGCTGTTTTGCTTGAATAAATATTTTTAGATGGGAACATCTTTTGAGAACGGAATAGAAAATTCTATATTAACTCTATTTCGTAATATGTATATTTAAAACATAAAATAAGGTAAAACGACCCTTAAATCCCCTCAACAATTCCCTCCCAGAATTCGGATTGTTTTGCGCTATTCAATGTAATTGAAACTTATTTGTTTAGCGCAACCCCCGTTTCTATATTTCAAACCACCTGCTGCGCCTCGAAGGGTATGAAATTAATCCCGCAAAGTCCACCCAATTCTGTCAGTTTTCAATACTCCCCGTATACTTTACGCTTTTTGTTCGAATCAAAATATTCCCGTTGGCAGGTCTCCCATCGCATTCCGTGAAAGGCGCCGTGCCTCCAGGCGAGGGCGCACAATAAAATGTAAAACTGCCGTTTCGGCCCACGTTTTCCCCGCATTTTCGGCGGCCGCCGCGATTTTATCGCCGCGGAGCCCCGAGGGTGTCCGTCACCTCTTGCAAAGGCTCTTTGTTGGGCCGCCGAGGTTGTCGTGGTTACGAATAGATAAATGTAGTTGCACGTCCGCCTCTGCAAATCGCTGCATTGTAGTGATGATACATTTCAGTGCGGCACTTTCGCAAATGGGCTTTAGCGTGCTTATCTTTTTAACTAGCGCATACAAATGTAAATGAACAGGAAGCAGGCGATCCGCGACGGCGTCCTGTATAAAAGCCTATTTATCATTTTGTAACCTGTAGACTTTATACTTATTGAAATGCTGCTTTTGAATAACAAAATATATGCAAGAAGTAAGTGAAAGTCAAAGAAAAAGCTACCGAAATATCCTTGTGAGAAAAACATAATCCAAAGACACTCACACAATATACTAATATCTCTTCCTTCCTAAAACACGGACTTGAAACTGCAGGCTTCTGTTTCAAAAAAAATCGTATGTCTGCCGCTGAAAAACACCCTCATATATTTACAAAATATCAAAAATAAACAACACTCAATTACAGCAGTGACGCAATTTGTTGTAGTAAAATTAATTAAATTTCTTAAATTAATTAATATATTTGAATTAAATGGCTAAAACAAGAAACTACTAGAGGGTTACTGTTATCTAAATATTTTTATGTGGTTAAAACAGCAACCGTTTTGATTGACTGCTGATATTAAATACTCTAGGGTAACAGAGTGAGATAGACACTAAATAAAAAGTAGTAACGTAAAGTGTTAAAGTATATTCCGCAAAAAATAATAAAATATCTGCAGCTAAATAAAATTCATGAAAATCTGTGCACATTTTAGTATTGTTCGAATTTTGCCAGACTTACGTGGCGGTATAACCACAATAGTAGTGATGCCAGAGCAAATGCTATCATAGACAATTAGTCTACACAATATAACTAGAGATCATGCGGAAAACAAGGGGAAACCACCGCATTAGCAACACATCCTAAGATAAACCAGCAACAATAATAATATAACAGAATCTTCTCGAGTTAAATATTCCGGAGTCAAAACAGTCCTCAATCGGATCTTCGGGCGGGGACAACTAGAGAAGATCTGAATGGTAAAATACAAAACAAGAATGCTATAAATATTGGAGCGTGAAATTTAAGAAAGCTTCTTAAAAGCGGAAAATTAGAAAACGTAAAATTAGAAATGAAGAGACTAAAGATAGATATGTTAGGCATAAGCAAACATCTGAAGAGAAAACCACAGAATTATAAACACAGCCGTGGTTTGTGGAAATGCAGGTGTAGCAATAATTCTAAATAAAACTTTTAGAAGAAGAATTAAGGGTTATCTTAAGCAAAATGAAAGAATCATGGTTAAGTTAGAAAAAAAACCAACAGCTACAGTAATTATACAGGCGTACATGGCTACCTCCTAAGATGATAAAGTAGAAAAGGTCTAGAAAAAACTAAATGGAATGACAAAACAAGCAAGGGGTGAAGAAAACTTAATCATATTAATAAGTAAGAATAAGACTACAAGAAAATATGAACTAGGACGAAGGAATAAAAGACAAGAGAGACTAGTGGAATTTTGCACAAGGCACAAGCTAGTCATAACTAACACATTGCTCCAACATCATAAACGAAGGAGATATACTTGGACCATGCCAGTAGATAGAAAACGATATCAAATTGACTACATCTTGACAAAGCAAAGATTCAGAAATCAAATAAGACAGCTGAAAATATCCTCGTGGAAACGTAGACAGCAACCACAACTTGGTTATGACGAAGGCAAAATTAAAATTTAAAAAAATTACAAACACGAAAGTAGCTGGTTGGAATATCCATAAATTAAAAGACGAGAATGTAAGAAAAGTTTTCAAAATAAATTAGACGAAGAAACAACAAAAATGAAAACAATATAGACGATAACATATGGAACAAGGTGAAGGAAAATATAGTCCAAGTTGCGTATACAGTCATAGGAAGAAAAACACTCCAGAATAGAAAACCCTGGATCACGAAAAAAATAGTAGAAATGATAGGAGGAAGACGGAAGTATAAAAATCGCATAAAAAGAAGAATAGAGAGAAGTACCGAACGTTAAGGAATAAAATAAATAAAGAAGCTAGGAAGGCTAAAGTAAAAGAAACATACTAATAAAAAAGTGCTTGGTCGAACATACTCCACAGAATGGGGAATATACACGAAACGGGAAAATTATCATCAGGTTTCACAGAAAATATAATAACTCCAATACCTAAAAAAGGCAGCCCATATCAAAATGTGAAAATTACCGTACAATCAGTCTGACCACACATGCATCACAAATACTTATCCGAATCATATACAAAATTTTAAAAAATTGAAAGAAGACCAATTTGGATTCAGAAAAGGCACGAAAACTAAACAAGTTATATTAGTGCTTAGACTAATTATAGGAAAAAAAAATCAGGAAAGACAAACAAACCTATAGAGCTTTTATAGATTTGGAAAAATCTGAGTATGGAGGTATAATCGTTCCAACTAACAAATGTTAAAATTAAAAGTTAATTTGATTCAGAAAGCCTGAAACTAAACATTTTCAGTACTTATTTTGCACTCAAACAGGAAGACACAAACGTAGGCTGTTCAATTAGATTTCAGTCAAACTTCCAGACGCAGTCGCTACTTTAGTATCGTAAATTGCTGGAAGCGGTTGAAGACCTAGAAAAACACGAGTGACAATATTCGTTCCTATCAAGCAAGAGGTCTAGATTAAAAAGATAACGGCCATCGGGCGTCAAGTGATGGACATGAAACTAGCGACCGAGATGAACGGTTATCCACCATCTATGAATAGAAAAGCAAGACGTCGATTTTATTAACAAAAAATTTACCACCTACCGACATCAACTAGGCACGACCATTATTGACCGACCTTCGCCAACCATCCAGCAAAGATCATATAATCCACAAGATACTCTACACGTTGTCATCGACCATCTACAAAAATATTAGAACAACTTTCGATAGCATGAACGATTGCAAAAAGACGATGAACGTGCTACTGCTGAAGGAAGTGAATGCTGAACAAAATAGAGGAGTCGGCCATCAACTATGACAACGTAGTTTTACTAACACACAAAAGCAAACATAATGATAAATCGAAATAGCAGCAAAGCAGTGCAAAAATAAAAAGTTTTGCGACAAATGATATTTCTGTCAGGTGCCAGACCACAAGACGGCCGATTGCTAGCAATTGAAGAGCGCGCAATATAATAGCAATAGTAAGGCCAATTCAACAATAAACAGTAGCGAAGATTAAGCACATGGCTTATTATTTGTGGCCAATTTGAAACCATATAAGAGTGAGCGAGACAAATGGTACACTAACTCGGGTGTGTCCTACCATTTGACTTTTCGGTGAAATCGCTTAAACAATCTTAAAAACTTGAACTACTACGCAAAATTTTAGTTGGCAATACGAACAAAACAGAAGTGTATGGGTAAAACCGCGTACATGAACTCATATACAAATGACAAAGTGATTTCTACGAGTATGTACAATCTATAGTACTGTCCGCATATAGTCAAAACTTATGCGGCAATGTGCAAATAAGTAGCCACAAATTTCAAAGACGGTAGATGTACGTTAATGACTGTTACTTGACCTAAGTCAAAAGCCACATTATCATAAACGCAAAGACCAAAAGCGCTCCTGGTTACCAGTACTGCGCTTTATTTAATTGATTGATATGAGTGAATTAGACACAGATAGTACGGCGTTATGAAAAACCAAAAGAAAAATGTGTTGTGAATATGCAGGTAGCAAATTACAAGTAGGGTTCGGAAGCCGAGAAAGACTTTTGGGGATAGTGTGGCTTTGGTCGACATATGCGCAGGTCATTTCAAAAATCAGAGTCGCAAGCGGAAGAGTCAGAAAAATTAATTCACTTCGACAACATGTCGATCGACAATTGTTTAGTGATTCACCAGGAGGCAACCAATGTTTGGACTGAGTGATGATTAAATGGCAGAATAAATAAAAAAGTTTACTTAATAATGGTAATAGCAAAATTACCGTAGGCCAAAAATTTAAGCAATTAAACAACAAGCTCAGAAATAAGTTACAACAAACTCGTAACGCACCTTTCCAAGAATACATAGAAACATTATCTTTTCATGATAAATCCATCTGGAAAGCTACAAAAGGAACCAAATGACCTAAGGCCCACATACTACCACTAAGAGATCAGAGTGGAAAGTGGTTAAGGTCTAATAAAGAAAAAACTGATGCATTGGCACATCACCTGAAGTATTCAAACCAAACTCCAATGTAATAAACCAAGAAATAGAAGACGAGCTACAAACCCCCCTTCCAGATGGCATTGCCAATATGAAAGTTTGTCATCATAGAAAATGAAATAAAAATGCTAAACAACAAAAAATCTCCGGACAAGACCTCATCACACCAATTATACTAAAACATCTACCTAAGAAGGGTATCAAATTTCTGAGGATTCTCTTTAATGCTATTATAAGGCTGACATACTGGCCACTACAGTTAAAATTCGCCAAAATACTCCTAATTCTCAAACCAGGAAAATCTTCCAATGAAATCCACTCATACCGACCCATAAGCCTCCTTTCAGTCATATCAAAGCTGCTGGAAAAGTTACTCCTAAGGCGAATAAAAGAAAACTCGCTGCAAGAGGATTGGTTACCCAACCACCAGTTCGGATTTAGACATAGTCATTCGACGATCCAACAATGCCATCGGATAACGAATACAATACAAACTTCACTTCAAAATAAACTATTCTGTTCTGCAGTAATGTTAGACGTGAGACAGGCATTCGATCGCGTCTGGCATAGAGTGCTGCTATATAAAATAAAGAAAACTATGCCACACGAATAATACTGCTTATTTCATTCGTACTTCACGAATCGAAGCTTTCGAACAAAAATTGGTAACGATGTATCTCAGATAGAGCAAATAAACGCAGGTGTACCACATGGTAGTGTCCTGGCTTCCATCTAATAATACCATGATTAGTACTTTCGCTGATGATACCGTGATCATAGCATGCAACTAAGTTCCGAACACAGCCTCAGCGATGCTTCAAAATCACCTAAATCAAATTGAAAAATGGTTGGATCAATGTAAAATAAAAGTTAACCAAGACAAGTCAGCGCACATCAATTTTACAACAAAACGTTCAACATGCCTACCTGTCACTCTCAACAACATATCCATATCTCAATCACAAGAAGTTAAGTACCTGGGACTCCATCTTGATAGGCGATTAACTTGTAAAACGCATATAAGGAAAAAGCGTAAAGAAATGGATATAAAGTTAAAAAGTCTAAACTGGCTTATAGGAAGAAAATCTCCATTAACGTTGGAGAATAAAGTCCTACTATATAAAGTTATAATCCGCCCAATATGGACATATGGATGCTAGTTATGGGGATGCGTCAGAAATTCCAATCTTGACATCATACAGCGCTTCCAGTCAAAGACCCTACGAAACATGTCAAATCGCTCCATACACACTGATCTAAATATTCCTTTTGTGAGAGAATTTATCAAACAATATGCTGTCAAACACCAAATCACACTTTCAAATTATCCAAATGAAATTATGGAGCCACTGACAGCAGATCCTCTCAATAGACGACTTCAGATGAAGTGGCCGAAAGATCTGACTAACTAAATATGCAAGGACGCCGACGGGAGTCCCATCCAATAAAGTCCGAAATTCAAATACTTAATTACATAATATTAGCTCATAGAATGTATATATTCTGATTGTTAATAAAGTTAATATAACAAAAAAAAATGTAGGCCAAAATCATCTCAAACGTCCGCACATATTGGAAACCGTACACCACGCCAACTACTTAGTGGTCACACACCATACGAAGTCTGCACTGACCCCAACCCCGATACCAGATCCATCTAAGTAAAATTGGCAGTAATAGACCAAACATGAAAAATGTTATCCAAAAAGCGTGCGAATGGTATTAGTAAGTTACAAATACCCATCAAAGGCGCATCGACTGTGGCAGCCTGGCACAAAATGAGGTAATAATCAGTCAATAGGTCAATATTATCGACCGGCCAGCAGTAGCCAGAATAACCAAGTGACAAACAACAGTTGCTACGACCGGCAAGGTCACAAACGGCAAGGCCAATGAAAGGCCAGAGTTCCATAAAGTCAAAGAAGTTCTTAAAATTGTATCAGAAAAGCCAGCGCAAATAAAGAAAGGGCATTAAGAAGTATGCGCATTAATTGCTGAAGTGTCGGCTTTCGTAACCACAACAGTAGTCAAAGCCAACTCACTCCCGACTTGAAAAGACTGAAATAAAACGCATGCAAATCTTTGTCATTAAGATAAATCTTGATGGCAGGATGACCAGGTATAAGGCGAGTCTTGTAGTCAAAAACTGGGATTGACTGCAACAAAAAAATTTTTGTCAGTTGTGCACTTTCATTTTATGCGCGTGTTATTGACCATCGGCGTGAGCAAAGGCTAGAAAATATATCAGATGTAAAGACGACCCTTAGTGGGATCTACACAAAAAAATCAAAATAATTTAACAATGATAGTGGCCGTGTGTGCAAACTCAAGAAAAGTTTGTATGTTCTCAAATAAGCATCGCGCACGCTCCACGAGAAGATCGATGGCGTGCTAAAAAAAAAATCGGTATGAAGCCAATGAATATTAATGAGTTAATAGCAGCGACGACGACAAAGTGTACTCTAGAAAACGATAGACGATGCTATATCCCAAAGGGCAAAAACACTGTATAATACTAAAAGAAACAGTAAGTATTAATTGTAATTCAGTAAATGTTTATCGATTAAGTTTTGCACTAATTATTTTATTCTGGCCCCCAGTTTGCACTTTAGAAACATGCAAATCAAACAACCGTATGTTATTAAGTTATCTACCATTTAGAGAAAAGAATCTCAATGATAATTAAATCCAAGCTAAATGCTGTTGTTATGGATTCATTATTTTTATTTCTCACCGTGAGCCTTTGGGTTTCGCAATTTAAATATGATCGTATGCAAACAGGTGATGAAACACATTCAGAACCTTCAAAAAACAGCAAGCACCCTAGAGGCTAACACGGAAAATTTTGCACTGCGCAAATGTTTGCCAATAAGGATGTTGTTTAGCCAGCTTAAACTATTATAGCGCGTTACATCGATTACAGGTCAATAATTGGGCCCAAAGTAAATCTGAGTATAACGATAATAAGCGTTTGTTTGCGTTTGTTAAAAATATTTATTTATTTATAAACAAAGGCCGCGATCAGTGACGTTAGCATCAAGTAACTGCACTGTACAGAACTCAATTAAGGACATATTTTCATTTCATTAAAACAATTTTAATAAAGCACTATGATCTTTAGGTTAAGCGTATATTATACTATCTGTGCTAACATACTTAAGAATAGTTTTATGGTAAACTTTGTTATTCTAAGAGTATAATTAAGCAGATGCACACAACAATCAACGGTCTCTCGCACACCGTATGTAATGCTAGTTGACAAATTTCTTCTTCTGCCAACATAATGACAAACGCAAGATAACTACACATAAACCATGAAATAAGAGATGACATATATAAGCAAAGATAAAGTAGTTATGAAATATTAACAAAGAAAACAGTCATATCAAATACAGAAAATACTATCACCACAACCCCCACCAATATTCTAAAACAAAGTATTAGATTGCAACAAAATGAGAAAACAAATACAAGAAATAGTAAAAATGAAGAATGTTGCACAAAAAGTTTAACTATGATACGTAGCATATAATATATACCACTCACATGCCAACTGAAAGAAGAACAAGCTTGAGGGGGCATAATAAAGTACCTGTTGACTTAACAAACATAGACAGCATAAAAGAAAAAATATTCATCACGGCCACAAAGTTTGCAATATAATAAATGTATGACACATAACCACCAAGGAGCCAGTTAATCTGATTTTGTGAATTTAGAATATGCAGCAAACAATGGCGACGATTATAGAAAGTGAGCCATCGCCAACAAACCAAAATAATATAATTTAATGCATTAAATGCCAACAATATGGCTACTCCAAAATATATTGTAACACACCACTTGTTTGCATCAAATGCAACCAACAGCCAACCAGCTATAAGAACTATGACTACTATCACAGACTAATTAGAGTAAATAACAAGAAACATGCAACAAATAACAATAAGGACATCCAAAGTACCCAGAAAACGCATCCTGACTACATAATTCTAAAAAAGTGAGATACATAAATTCAAATCCTACAGGAAAACACCAACTTAACTCTAAGCCTAACACCAGAGGATACTGGTAAGGAGTAAATAATTTCATCTACCTGCTTCAAGACGTTGCCAAACAATTTACCCACTCATAGAACTCTAATAAATAATATACCTTATAAAATTTAAAAAAAACTTATAGTAAAAAAATGAAGAGTCAATCTAGCAGCAAAGTCACACGTCGGATAGAAAAGAAAATACAATCAGGTAAATAACAAGTTAAATACAAAACTTCAGAATGTGAGAAACAGTTCATTAAAATAATATCCCGATGAGATAATAATTTTAACTCCTTTAAAAACAGAAAAAAAAACTAAATCTATATCACCTCCGACATGATAAAACTAAATTTCACACTTATCAAAAGTCTTTTCTCCTCAAGTCATTGATCAAGCTTAAGAGAGAACAGGATTTACCTTTACACATCTCGGAACACAAAAATAAATCAAGAACAATATCAATGAATTAAAGAAAAAAGTCACCTAGCATCGATTTAATCACAGCCAAAATGGTTAAAGAACTTACCAGGAAATATCTAGTGAAACTGTTGTATACATTTAGCTTCATATTAAGAATTGACTACTGGTCTATACCATTCAAAGCTATCCAGATAAAATGATACCGAAGCCCGGAAAAATTTAGGTGTCCTGTGACTCATTACCAATATGCCTAAATTCCTTGAAAAGCTCCTACTTAAAAGAAACAAGACCTTAATCCTCATAAGTGAATTCCAGATCAACAATTTGGCTTCCGACAGACTCACTCCGTAGTGTAATAATGCCCTCGTTTAAGAGACATAATGAAGATATGCTAAATAAACAGTCATATAGCGGTATAGACCTCTCTTAGAACCTCCAATACAACTTGAATCTTATTGCAGAATGACTAAGTAAGTAGAAAACAAAGGTTAACGAATCAAAATCAGTACTCGTACTTACTCTCAGGAAAGGTAACTGCCCCAACGTCAACAACAAGATATAGTACTCTATTTTGAATCAAAATTGAACTGGAAAGAAAACACATCACATTAAAAACAAAGAAATTTAACTGGCTAGTAGGTTGTAAATTACATATATTAAGCGACAGCAAATTACTTATCTACAAAATCACCAATAAACCAATATGGACCTTCAAAATTCAAAATTAAACTTCCGAGTTTTGCTAGAAAATTGAACAAAGCGATAATGTCACAAAGCCAATCCAAAATCCTCCGTGCCATCATAAGAGCACTTTGGTATGTTACCAATCATGCACTACATACAGACCTCAACATTCCATATGTAAATACAGTCATACAAGAAAGAGATATTTGACACCATGAAAAACTTGAAATTCATTCTATTAAAATACTAAGGCGTCTCTTAGAACCAACAGAAACCAAACGACTACGAAGAATTTAGCCACAAGGTCTCTATGAATTATAAAGTTTTATACACCAAAAACTAAAAGAAAATCAAAGCAAAGAATTTAACAAGACCAGAATTTGTCGGAAGCAAAGATTATTCCATCAACCAAAAGATGCTAGAAGCAGTTTTTGAATCCCAACGAAATTGCCTAATTATCATGAAAAGGAAAAACGTTTATTGAACACAACGCTTTTAGATAAACTGAAAGCTGTAATTCGGGAAAAAATCCCTGAAATGTCTACAAAAAAGTGTTATTCTGCTAACGATCAGTCACTAAAAGTTGATACAACTAAAATTTCAAATTATTTCTTAACCATCCCATTTGGCTGATTAAGATTCCCTAAACTTCTACATCTACACCTAATACTCAAAATATACTTAGCTAAAAAGAGATATCGGTTAAATTGAACCTGAACTCAAAGATGTCACTTCCTGGAAAACGTATTTTATTTTATAGTCCTCCTGAAAACTTTTTTATTTGTCCTCGTATGCAAAGATCGAGCAAAAATCCTTAGATTAAAAATAATGGCGACGTATATAATTTATTTACGGGGTTTTATGTGCAAGGAACATCAGCCTGTAATAAATAAGAACAAAACAACAATATTGATTGCTCCTCATTCCAAGTACACAAGCAAGTAGGAGCCAACGTAAATAATAAATTGATCATTCAAACCACACCATATGCGCCCAATTAATATTTGAAATGTCTAATTGCAACTAACTGCTCGCGAGATGGTTATCTAAATTATATATCACAGGAAACAGTAGTCTATAAACCTATAAAGCAATT
This sequence comes from Sinelater perroti, assembly GCA_036346155.1. Classification (NCBI taxonomy): domain Eukaryota; kingdom Metazoa; phylum Arthropoda; class Insecta; order Coleoptera; family Elateridae; genus Sinelater; species Sinelater perroti. Next base: position 4,953,150 of record JARFIY010000167.1, on the reverse strand, counting down.
AAAATAATTATTCTAATTTAGCTCGTTACTAACCAAAATTACAGTGTATTCATTACAAGGGCAAAAATAATTACATCTTTAAAAAGCAAAAACTACTAAGGTATGTAAAAGTACTCTGTAACATTTGCATTAAAAAAATTAAGGATTAAGAACTTCCTTATATAATTACAAACATTCAAGAAATTAATAAAAAATAGCAAAAAAACAAAATTGTTTGTATGTAATAGCCTTTGTTTCTAAACAAAAACGTAAAAAATACAATTTTAAGAGAAATAAAAAATACATTTTCCAAATGTAGTGTGGGTAAAAAGTAACTAAGCGTTAAACATTGACTAAAAACTTGTAGTATCACTGGAGTAATAGTAAAAACTGTGTATAAAAAGATAATAATAGCATTGTCAGCGAGAGGCAATACAAATCCATATCATATGCGTAACACTATGAATGCAGATCCTGATACCTTACGGTATTTAGCTGAGATTTCATTACTGACTCTATTTTCATGCAGGATGGTGTACCACCCATTTTGCACTTAACATATTCCATGATGTTGGGTGGGAGGACGCAGACCTCATTCAATGGCCTCCAAAAAGGACAGATCTCACTCTCAATAATTCTTACTTGTGAAGCTACGCAAAGAAAAGGGTGTACACGATACAGCCTCGCATATCGAATTACTTGGAAATTCTTAGCAATATCACAATCGACTTGATTTAATTTTCTTATGTAATAAAGTTCACGTACAATTTGTTCCAATAAACTTGTATTAGAAATATGGACTTCAATGCCATTTTCATCCATCCTGTGTACAACAATCAACAACTACTACCATCTGAAGCTCACAATTTCCATAAACATTAAGATGGAGAGAAAGTTAAAAGACATAATAAAATTTCCAGGCAGAATCATAAAACTAAAATACAAAATAAATATACCTGTTTGAGTGTAAGGGAGACTTATAAACAATAATCGAAGAACATTCGAATTTTTTTTATTAAACTGTTCTATTGTGTCAAGGCATAGTCCTCTATATATTTTGTGATTCCTTGCGGTGCTCTGACGACCATTTGTAAAACCTTTCTTTTGAAAATATTTCATTTCTTCCACACCGAAAAGCATACGTTACAATGAGTATTAGCCGTAGAAGTGCTGTATAGAGCAGTAGTGTGCAGCTTTGTATTTTAGTTAATTAACTAATATAACAACTTTAGCCTTGCATAGCCCAGGTTCAGTTTGTTGTTATGATAGCTTCGTGTTAGTCGTGTATTCAACTAAACTACTAGGTATTTAATTATTTTCGTGCATGGTGTCGACATAATTGTTGTCACACTAAAGAAGAAGTCGAACAGGATTATAAAATCACTAAAAAATTATAAAACCCCAGGAGAAAACAAGGATAGCGGCAGATATGTTAAAATATAGAGAACTGATAGTTAAGTAGTCAATAGAAAACATCTGGAAGTAAAAAGTAATACAACGAGAATAACAAGTATCTGTTATAAGCTTGATACATAAAGGTTGTAGTAATTATAGAAGCATAACTTTATTAATTGTAAGCTACAAGACACTAAGCAAATTGTTAGAAAGAAAGCTAAACAGCTAGATGGAATCAACAGTAGGTGATTATCAGTGTATATGATCCAAGAGTGGAAGAGATAAGGCAACGTACTTCACAAATAATTACAATTAGACAGCGTTGGCGTGAAAAGCCTTTACGGTTTACATACCAATGAGTAGTAGTAGTAGAATTTTTTGGTTTAATATTTTAGATCAATATTTTTGTTATACATATAATAGTGGAATTGAACATAATGGATCATTTGTTGAACCACATATTTGGAATGTAAAGGTTTTCATGTTGAGTTATTATAATAACCTCGCTGCATGGAATGGAATACCATGGGTGAATATGCTGAACATGTACCAACCACTGCTCTGGAACCTTCTGGCATTTTGATGACGATATAGTGATATTGACATTGACATTTCTACTCTTCCAAAAAAATAATTGCTGCAGATAGTGCAGATATGTAAAAGCTGTGCAGTACGTTCGTAGTTCAACTACTCGGACGATACCCAGAACTATGTCGATAGCTTGGGCAATGTCCACATATGCAACTGTAGTAAATATTTTAGTTAAAATCTCCTTCGCAATTCTTCTGGTCTTTGCATTGTTAAATAGCTAAAAATAAACACCACAAAGACCAAATATATGATCATAACAAAAAAATTAATTATAAATAACGATAATCTAACAAAGATATGAAATAACTAACAACTTAAAGTAGATAATTAAATCAAAGCCACTCTCAGTGAACAATAAAATTAAAATGTAAAATCAATATTAAAACCTATAGTGATGTATGCTGAGAAATGTGGTGCCTAACCAAAAGTAAAAGGTAAAACTAGATCCATGGGAACAGAAAATCCTCAAGAAAATATATAGTCTGGCAAATGAAAATAGAACATGGCGAGTGTTAACTAATCAAGAAATAAGAAGTTGACGTGTGAAAGCAAACATATCCGCAGATATTAAAAGTAAAACAGTCAGATGGCTGGGGCAGGTCGAGCAATCGCAACTTAAAAAAAACTGAAAAAATTTTAAGAACTAAACCAGAAGATATAAGAAGGTGGTACATACCAAGACTCATATGGTTTATAAAAGCGGAAAAAGGCCTAAAAGCCCTGGATGCCATGAGCTACAAAGAAAAGGTGTCAAACAGAAAATAGTGGAGAACGTTAACAAGCAAAAAGAAGAGGAAAATAACCGCTAATCCATGCAAAGTAAAGAGTGATAGAAAGTGTCTCCTTTGGCATATGATCCAAGAAGGTTAGAATGCAAATAATGACCGTACTTCTACAAAAATAAGAAACAGTTGGAAAGCCTTTTACGGTTCGTATAACCAATGAGTAGTAGTAGTGATGTTTTTGTAGTTTAATATTTTAGGATCAATATTTTTGTTGTACATATAATAGTGGAATTGACATAATGGATCATTTGTTGAACCACATATTTGGAATGTAAAGGTTGCATGGAGTAGGAATACCATGGATGAATATGCTGAACAATGTTAGTCCAAGACCACTGCTCTGGGGGATCTCTGGCATTTTTGATGACGATATAGTGACATTGACATTGACGGCAATTTTTCTACTCTTCCAAAACAAAAATAATATCGCTGCCAGATAGTGCAGAATGTAGAAAGCTGTGCAGTAGTTCGTAATTCAACTCTCCTACCCAGAACTTGTCGAAGGCTTGGGCAATGTCCACATACGCAACTGTAGTAAATTTTTTATTTTAAAATCTCCCTTCGCATACTTCTTCTGGTCTTTGCAGTTGTTTTAGAATTGAATAGCCATTTCAGAAATCAAAAGAACTCGACAAATTACTTTAAAATCTTCTGAGTACAGTACTTAGAGAACGTCGGCAACAAACTTGTAGAATTATAGCTCCTATGGTCATTTTTGTTGTTCTGCGTTCTAAAACATCAAAATGTGTGCGATTTTCCATTCGTCTAGAAAATAGGAAAGTCTCAAGTTTAAGAATTAGAAAGAGTAAATGAAGGAAAATACCACGTAGATACTTTAAATCACTTATGAAGAGAAAAGGACTATTAAAACAATATAAATCAAGAAGCAAGTCAAAACCTATAAATATTTTACAAAGAATCAATTGAATTATTAATTATCACTTAAATGGCTAGAAATGTACATGATTTTCTAAGTTTGATTTTTAATATTAAAATGTTTAATATTAAACATCTTCCCAATAGCAAACTCTCAAGTTGAGTACACAAATATGGTCAAATAACAAGTGAATATTTCACAGTAAACAAAACAACACAGTATCGGATACAAAATATCTTTCAAGCCCATTATATGCAGTCTAAAGAAACGATAATTAATTTGGACTTTTATTATTAAAAAATAAAAATCAAAATGTTTAAGTATGAAAAGAAAAATTCATATGTGCATTTAGAACCTATATCCCACCGGAATAATGGTTACTTCTAAAAAATACCCATAAACTTTAAAAATTTGGTAGCTGGAATTCGGCCAAACAAAAAATAGATTGTTCCGATTCCATTGAACTGACTTTTATTTTCCAGGCTAGAAAAATCTATTGTTATTATTCTGATTGAAATCGGGCAACAACGTCCAAATTTATTACAGCGTTAAAAAAATAACATTGAATGTAAGGTAAAAAGCAAAGAGCAAACATAAACCGCAATTTTAATTAAATGTCGCATAATAATTTATTTTAAATTACTAAAATTAAATATTAAAAGTTAAAACAAAGTCCAATTTAAACAAAAGTAAAAACCACTGTAAAGTTTAAATCTTTAAGTAAGAGCCTTCTGTTCGGGGAATTAATGATTGCGAAGAAGTCGAATAATACTTTTTTATTCTCTCAGATTTAAAATTAAGTTGGGAAATTAAAATTGAATGTCAAATATACTTAATGACAGCGTGTAATGCGCTTTAATTCTAATGAACAGCCAAAGCAAGCTCAGATACCCTTTTGCGCAGATTATTATTTACATAAGATAAAACTCAATTTTGCACTTTCTAGTGCTCAAAGATACGAAAAACAGAAAATATGGTTGCGTAACGACATGCTTATTACCAATAAGAGTACTAGAATGAATTTATACAAGGAAGATCGAATAAATGTTGCCAACAATATATTTCAATACAGATAGCAGTTACAGATTTTAAATAGCAATATGACAGTTTAAAAAAAACGTGTGGTTATAAGAGATGCTGATAACTAATAAAAATGATAGTAATTACCATGAAAGATTCGAAAAATTTAATACTCGTGAAAGATAATATGTGCACATAAGACAACACGGAAAGGAAACAGATTATCGGCGACACTATTTAACACAGTAATAGAAGATACAGGGTGGGGCAGATAAAACGCACAATTTTCACAATTGGATAACTAAAACCTAGTTTTATTTAAAAAAATAAACGTTTGCATTCAGTAATAGTACTTTTATTGCATTTTTGAAATCTATACATACATACTATCTGTATACGTTAATTAGGTTCCAAAAATAATGTCTCGGAGATGACATCCTTCTTGCCGGACACAAAGTTAGATCCTCTCCTGAAAGTTAAGCACGTTCTCTTCAACATATTGTTCGGTATAGCTTAAATTTCGTGACGAATGGAAATCTTGAGGTCATTGACTGTGCGGAGCTTGTTCATGTATACTCTTGATTTTAAGTAAGACAAAATGAAATCACACATCGACAGATCGGGTGAGCGAGGGGTCAACATTTGTCGAACCACTTACATGGATGCTCTCGCCGTGTGAGCTGTGCCACCGTCCTGTTGGAACCACATTTCCCTCATGTTCACTCGGCGCCTTTCAAGTTCTGAACGAAAAAAGTTGTTTAACATTTCGGCGTAGCGTGCTGATATCACAGTAACTGCAGTTCCTTCCTCTTCAAAAAAGTAAGGTCCAACAATCCCTATCTTGGAGATGCCGCACCACGCTGTTACTTTTGAGCTGTGGAGAGATTTTGATGTAGTTCATGTGGGTATGCCCAGTATCGACAGTTCTGTACAATAACGTAACCGTCTAGATGAAAATGAGCTTCATCACTCATGAATACTGTGACATCTGCATCTTCTGTAAGAACACCGTCCATTATACGACAAAATTCTTCGCGCTGCACAAAATCTCTTTCACTTAGCTGCTGGACAATCATTATTTTGTACGGGTCCAATTCAAGATCATCATGTAAGATGCGATGAAGCCAACGACCTGACATACCCAGCAATATGGCCTGTCAACTAGCGGATCGTTTCGGACTAGCAAGAACTGCCGTTTTCACTCTGTCTACATTTTCCGGATTTCGAATTTAACGGGGAAGACCAGGTGGTTTCTTTTTCATCACAGATCCAGTACTTCTAAACGCTGCAACCCATTGGAGTATAGTGTTTCGATCTGGGACTACATCTCAACGCCCGACATTAAAATTTCGACGGAAAAAACGTTGAACCATGACCACAGAATCATTGTTTCTAAAGAACTGCTCGACAGCGAACACACCATGCTCTACGCTCCAACGCTCCATAGCAACTGAAACTACATTGTCTGAGCAGTCCGCCAACGGTCGCTCAAGGTCAATACCTCGACTCGTCGCCGAGTAATAGCGGTTCAAAAACATGCGTTTCCTCTGCTCCACCCTGTACAATAGAAGATATAATAAAAGATTGTAACATAAAAATAACAATAATAAAAGACTCCTTTTAAGCGCCAGCAAGGAACAATAAAAGTTTAAAGAAACAATAGAAATAATAAACAAAAAAGTAAAAGAAAGGATTCAGAAATAAATTAACGCAAGTAAATGAAAATTACCAAGAAAAGAAAAATAAAGCAAAAATTACATGATAGCAATTATTAACAAATGAAAAAGAAGAAAATTTTAAAATCTATGGACAATAATTAACAAGAAAAATAGTTAAAAGTTTACTAATGTACAAAAGAAATAAGCAAAAAATAGAAATTAAAATTATATAAAACTATAACAAAAGCATTGTCAATACACGCAACAGAAAATATAGACCTTATAAAAAGGAATGAAGAATAATTAGAGAAAAATAATCAGAAGGATTTTTAAAGAAAATAAAATCAATGACCATTATCGAAGATTAACAACGACAAAACGAACAAATACTAAAAATGAGAATACAGTCAGAGTGATTAAGGCATAATGAAATGATACGACCACAATCTTTAATAAGTAAAAATTCAGAAGTTAAGGAGAAGATAAAAGCACAAAAGCAAAACACATCAAACTGTAAAGCAAAAAAGAATAAAGTGGAGTGGAGTGAAGTGAGGTATCACTAACATTTACATGGCCTGTACAGCACAAAGGTGGCTTCAATTTGGACAATAATTCTAATAATTCACAATCTAATAAGATTTTCTTCTGGAATAATCTTCGTACTTCTTATTATTCTTATTATTCTTCCTATCGTATCTTCTTATCAAAAGAGTCGTGATCATCATGGTCTATTCATTATATTTTTTATGTTAATTTGTTGTATTGGCTTCCCTATTAGCGTTTTAACTTGATCTAACCATCTCTTCGCGGCCTTCCTCGTGATCTGGTCGATCCTTCCATCCACTAGTTTTTCAAGGCCATTGTTGTTACGTATTGATATGTAGCAGTAGTATTTTTGGATTTGTCTGTATACTATAGTAGAGAGGCGATCATTTATATTGAGTTCTTATAGTACAGACACATTTGTCCTCCTTGCTGTCCAGGATATCCTCAACATTCGTCTCCAACACCACATCTCAAAAGCGTTAATTCTTTTGCATTCTTTTTCTTTTACTGTGCACGATTTGGCTTCATATAATAATATAAAGAAAAACAGAGTTCTTAGCAGTAATACTTTTGTGTTCTTAAGCTTTCTTTTATCAATCCTAATGTATTTAATGACATCCATAGTTCTTTAGGATTTGTTGCGTTTAGAGTTGCTGTGATTATGCCACTTTTCAGATTGTGCCACACTTTATTTATATTTTCATTGTTTAACTGCCATTCTTCTGGTTACTTTTTCGTTTTGACTGCACTTAATTTAATAGATATTTTTGTTATTAAACATTGGCGATCTGTGCCGCAGTCTGCACTGGGGTAGGTTTTGATACTTCTTATAGTTGTTTGCCATCTTGACTTAATTAAAATAATGTCAATCTGATTTTTATGTATACCGTCAGGGTGCTTCCAGGTATAAAGTCTTTTGGGGTGATGTTAAAAGAGGGTAGTAAATATTGTTAAATTGTTTTCTATGCAGAACTGTATAAGACGTTCGTCTCTTATGTTCCTTTCACCTAGTACATATTTACCAATTATGTTTCTGCAGTGATCATCCTGTGTTGTTTCTCTAATATTGGCATTGGAGTCGCCAATCTCCATGCTTATTTCTCTGCTAGGAAATTGATCTATTACATCTTGTAGTGAGTGGTAAAAGGAGTCTAGATCTTCATCTGCAGATTGCGCTATAGGTGCATATATTTGCACGATGTTTAAATTGCATAGTTTTGCACATATCCTTACAAAAATCATTTTGTCTGTGTGTGTATTATATCCCATAAAAAATTTTATGAAATCTTTACTTATTATGAATCCAGTGCCATTTAAGCTGTTTGCGTCATTTCAAGCAAAGTATACTTTATTTCCACTGGTGGTAGTAAAATAGCCGTTGTTGCGCCAATGTGTTTCTGAGATTCCAAGAGTTTTGATATTTAGTCTCATCATTTCCCTTTCTACTATGTTTAGCTTGCCCGTTAATAATAGGCCTCTCGTGTTCCATGTTGCTATTCTTAGATATTTTTGCATATGTACAGCTTCTGTCATTATTTTAACTCCGTAATAATTTCTATTGAGTCAAACCATAATTACTCTCAAGGGAGTAGTAAAAACTAAGGTGGGCTCCCAGTTTCTTTCTTGGATTGGTGGGGGTGTGAGAGAGACTAGTGGTGAATGGGTAGGAACAAAAGTGTGGGACCTGATTCCCTCAGAAAAAGAGGTGAGGGAAATCAGGAGCTCGCGTGGGCAGGGTGCGCTAGGGCCCTGTAGTAGGTCTCGTCACCTCCAGGACCGAGGTAACGTACCCACCTGCTACCCTAACCGTACAGCATCTACACCATCACTCAAGCAAATATGAACACATTTATACAGTTAAAAACTATACTTTTCGCGAACAATTTTGTTTTGTTTAATTCATTACCATCTCCGTAGACAATCTTTTTTAAATTATCAACACTACAAATCTTTCTATCCCTATCAATGTTTGTTTACATTTTAAAAAAACTGCGCCGTCCGGAGCTCCGACTTCGGAGCTGGCTAGTTTATCATAAGGCCTTATGACGCTTACTTAGATTTTATTTTAGGTCTCGTTTTAAAATTTTGCATTCTATTGCCCGTGGTAAGCCTCTCTCCATACATAACTCATTCAGCCATTCTCACTTTACATTAATAAAAGCTATCAGTGCGCACATCGCGAAAACATTAAGGGTTTGTGCTTCGACGGTGAATCTTACATTACAACTCTGAGGGACCTCCATCGCCCTGAGCCATCACCAGTAACACCCGATACAACGGATCAGTTCATCTGATGAGTAAGCGAAATAGAAGATTAACTGCCCCAGATATTGATGCGGAGTTTAACCGGGAACGTGATAAAAAAATATCAGTCAGCACAGAATTGCGACAAAAGACCGTTGTTGCGGCGTGATAATAAAGTTAAACGGCTTCAGTGGGCGCAAAAGCATCGTTCTTGGACAATTGAACAATGGCAGAACGTATTATGGATGAATCCAAGTTTGAAATTTTCGTGCGTCAGTCTAAGATTAAAAAGAAGACCCAAAACTGTATTGTTCCGACTGTTAATCAGGGATGTGGGTCTCTTTTAGTGTGGGAATTCTTCTTTTTGGATGGTGTAGAAAACTTCGTAAAAGTCAATGGCGTTACAAGAAAGGAACAGTATAAAAACTTTTAACGCCGTCTAGCTAGCAAACCGAGAAGAACAAAAAATGCCCAAAGTGATGACATGGCCACCACAGAGCCCATACTTAAACCCCATAAATAAGACAGTAAGAAAGGAACGTCCCACGTCCAAAAATCAGCTTTGGAGTCTTTTTCTAGATTCCCCAGAGAGATTTAATCAAAAGAATGCCTAGCATATATATTTTTTTGATGAAACAAATGTTTAATATTCAAGTTAATATTTTTCAGTGTTGATGATTTTTGTTTGTTTCTTACTTGTAGTATTAATTTTTTTCTTAGATTAAATGTAAATAATATCTAAATCATAATAAATGGCAAATTTTCTCTAGTTAAATTTATTTTTGCTACACAGAACTTATTTTAAAATTAAATTAAATCTGTCAAATTAAGTATACTGAATATTTGCTCAGCAGCATTGTTCATCTATTAATTTGCAGAACTATTCAATGACACCTTCTTAATGTCTGCAAAACGACTCTATTTCTTTTTGCTATATCTCTCTTCCTTTATGTAGTTCCTAGAAGTGTCGTTTTATATTAGTTCTCGTTAATTCATATAATAATAATTTATAATAATGTCATATTAAATCAAACAGATATTTAAATTAAAAATATTTTGTCCCTTGTATAAATTTTTTTATTCAAGTTGAAGTAAACAGAAGCTATAAATTATTCAGCATTAAATTTATGTATAATCTATAATTGTGTTTAAGCAATTTATGTACTTCCATTATCGTTACAACGAAAAAAGAGCTTCTGGCCTTATTATTGTTTGTTAAATAAATGATCTAACAGCACGAATTTCCCCTTTGGATTAATTATACAGCTACTACATTGAGCAAATTCCCTTTGATATCCCTTTGTTTAAACAAAGTAAACTGAGCAGTTCGCCTGTGCTGTAGTGCACTGATGTAGAACAAGGTTCTAATGTTTAATTAAAAATTAATTAAGCAAGTTGAGAAGAAACCCATTATAAGCGATAAGTAAGTGACTTATTTCGGGCTGTTCCTTTCAAAACTGTTTAATTTTTTTTAAGAGATTAGTTCTCGTTTGACTAACATATACATCAACCACAGAATTTCGAGATCTTACAAATTAATTAATAAAAATATTATAACAAATAAATAATTGATAAAAAGTCCTTGGAAAAGTAGTCGCATAAAAAAATAAACGCAGAAGTAGTGACAGACACCGTTCAAAATTTTAGAACCCTTTCAATTCACGGTAACTAATTTAACTAACTGGATCACGCTTTAGAAAGACGGTGAGATGGTGTCGTGTAGGTGCACTTAAAAGCTGAGTCGTCAAATACTATCGTTATTCCCCATACAACAAACTAGGTGGGCTAATCAAATATAAATCGGAATATTTTATGCGCGGTGAGGTGAACAGAGAAAGGCGTGGACTATAAGCACTTTAGGTAGAGGTACCTAAAGGAGATTTTCCCCGCTTCGTCCGTTGAGCTACAGATTATCACCAAGTTTCTCACAGTAAATGGTGTAAACCGTTCGAAATAATGAAAAAACTTAACATACAACATTATTAAGAAGACTCAAGTGTATGTGTAGCGTAAAATTTTTTTGATAAGTCAAAACATCACCCAAGGACCAGCGTAACTGAAAGGAATATTGCATTGTTCGCCTTCTTAAATATGACTACAGATCAATAATTGCTAAAATTACACTTCTGTCAGCTTTTAACATATTGCAAATTTCCAATTTGCTTCAAGACAACGCATGTTCCCATAGAGCTACTCAAACTCGGCAAAAATTGTGCATTTGTTATGGACTAGATTGGCAACCTCTCCCTCTAGAGTCCAAACTTAGCGCTCTGAAATTATCATTTGTTTGGACCGCTACTAGAAGCACATGAAAAAGAACTATTTTACAACGATGCTACTGTCGAGCCATTCGTGAGCGATTCATTTTAGGACAGCGGGATAAAAGAACTGCCTATTAACCATATTTTGCCTTCTGCCGAAAATAGTTTCATTAGTCTTATACATTTATCTTTTTATTTTATAAAGCACAAGTTATATAAAACATCACACTTCATACGACTACCAGGGTATATAAAAAATTCGACAGAAGTGTCATTTTGATATCACATATTGTTGGTCAGAAAAATACGATTTGCTAAAAAATTCCAGCACTGCCGCTCTAGCTGCCTAGAGTTGTAGACTCCTACTATACTTACTATTTTCTATGGACCAAACATATTATCAAACAAAACTTATTTAGTTAGATTCTAATCTAAGTAATAAAAAAAGAAAAGAATTTGCCCGGCTTTAGATAAAAGCACTGATTCTTACAGTATTTACAAGAAGTTGTTGCAACGGTGTAAAAGTAAATCCTGGATATCCAAGCAAAGTCTAAGAACTAAAACAACTTTTAGGAGAGGATTGTTATGATACACTGTTTAAATTTGTAAAAAAATTCAGACAGTTCTAAACGTCTATAAAAGCTAAGGGACATTCACAAACAAGGCTGTTAAGTCCCTTACGAACTCACATTTGAGAATAACAATAGACGGTATGAGCTGGACTAGAAATTTTTATCATACGAGGAATATACTTTGTCCCCTTAAATATTCACCTCCTTAGGCCCCTGCAACATCACCTGGTTGATGCCCACTTCATGTTGCTATATCATTCCTTTTCAAATTTGAGAAAAAAAATTCTTTGTGCCAAATTATGACTGACAAAAAATAAATTCTCTACAAAAGTCTAAAGCGGCAAAAATCATGGCTTTTTCCAAGTGAATCGTCGCCTACTACCGCACGACAGAATATAAGTGGGTGCAGCAATATGAAGAGACAAAAACTATCGATGACTTGCCGGAACATGGCTCGATAGGCAAAGTGTTCCTAAAATCGAAAAACAGATCGTGGATTTATTTTTGCAAAACCCGGGCTTAACATTGCGTCAAGAAGCAACAATCAAAATTAAAACACAAAAATGTAGATATTTCGTACATAGCTATCCGAACCCATCTCCGTGCGCATAATATCACGTGCGGTAGTTCAGTAAAAAAATCTTTGTTTAGTGAAAATCATGTGACAAAGCGACTCGCTTGGCTAAAGAACAACGTCGACGAAGCTTCTCGCTGAGAATATGTTATCGTCCTACGTTAAACTAAACTAACAGCTTGATACAGTGGAGCGTTAAAAGTGCATCTGTTTACGTACAACCGAAATACTCCAAAAGTGCTCTTTCAGAAGGACAACAATTCCAAACACCGCAGCAAGCTTTGTATTTGGACGAAAATCAATACACAGTGGGACAGATACCCGGTAAATGTGGACAAAATTGCAAATTATGAATTTCAGAGAATGACTCTATAATGCGGCAGGTATTTAACGAGAAAGAGGTAGGGAGTGCAATCAATTTTACCTAAAAGGGACCTACTTTTGCTAGATAGATGAAGTTGGTGTTCCCAAGTTTTCCAGTAGGTTTGGTGGATAGTGTTAACTGTAATACATTTAAAGTTTGTCGTTTCAGCTGAAGTTGTGTATATACTTCAATGCAGTATGGATCTTAGAATCTTGAGTAAGTGATAACTTTTCTATGCATCTATTTGTTTAAACATACCATTCAAATAAACTTTGTCCTTTAAAAAGTATATTTTTTTATGCGTACAAAATTAGTCAGGCTTAGTCACGTTGTAATTTTTATAGAGAATGAAAGTTTATGGTTATAGAAACGTGTCCAAAAAAATTAGCTGCCTAAATCTTCCATTTTAGGAAATATTCGCAAATTCGTGTTGCAAACTGTAATGCGTCATGTTCATATTACAGCACCTACTATGAAACAGATGGATTTGATTAAAATTTGGCAAAGTGAAACAGGCAAGGGTGCAAGAGATAAATGCCAGCATCTTCAAAATTTTATAAAAAATCTTTAATGTCTGAAGGGCATTCAGAAAAAATTTAAAACAGACGGAACATCGAATTTACCAACTAAGTAATTCGTTCACTAAAAGGTGGAAAGCTGCTAGAAGGACTGCAAAATTCTTTGTTCAAAATAACGATAGCTGGTTAAATGAGGAGTTTTTATTGCCTCTTGCACCCGTCAAGACTTCTGGAGATGAAGCTAGCTCGTCAACATCTCATGCGGGTCGACCTGAAGGAGTTTTTGAACAATGTTCTGATCGGACAAAAAAAAGAAAAACCAAATTTCTAAGGAAAGCATTTGCTCTACAAGAATTGGCATATGCTGCGCAAATGGACTTCCGAACATCCGGTAAAGTGATGCTGCACAACCGATTAGTGAAGTTATTAATACGACACCTATAAGAGCATCACGTATAAGGGAGGTTGGAAAAAATCGCGAGAAACATATACCAATGGTGTACACAGATGATAAAGCTTTGGTGCTGTTTATCGATACTAAACTTACAAAAAGTCAATATCAAAAAATAAGAATTGAATCGAATTTAAAAAAACGCGAACATATTTTTAAGCCGCTACTACCTCAGAAGCGCGAAAAAAATGCTATTCTAATAAAGAACTTGTTGTTTGGAAATGTGTGGCTAAAATAAACCTACAAGCACTTCTAGATCATCAGAGAATAATTGAACCCCAAAATGAGATTTTTGATATTGTACCTATTGATATGTCCAATTCACTTGTTTTAATTTCAAAATGAGGTTGCGACGGGAGCACAAGTCACAGTGAGTATAAACAAAAATCTATGGGTGAAGCAAGTGACTCCGATATGTTCATCAAGTCACTCGTGCCTATTCAACTGTTTGGCAGAACAGGAGATGGATACAAAATTGTAGTATGGCAAAATCCACGTCCCTCATCTGTGCGATACTGCAAACCGATAAGGATACAGTACAAAAAAGAAACTGCAAATTTAGCCAGGGAAGAAGTGGAAAACATTCAAAACCAAATAACAAATTTACAAGTAACACAGGTAAGACAAACTGCTTTATTAAAGAACAATATTGTAATGGCCACCGTTTTTCTCAGAGCAATGCTGGCAACATAAACCTCTCAATTTTACATGAAGTTGTATTAACAATGACAAACGGGAAAGTGTGGAATGCAACTCAAATGAATAAATTGAAGTCTATAGTTCAAAGGGATAAAGATGAAGGCACATTTAGATTTGGAATGTCAACGCTTCATGCGTGGATAAGATTCTTAGAGTGTTTTTTGCACATGTCATATAGACTCAATTTAAAAAAATGACAAGTCAGAGGCAAGGAAGAATTAGAGGCTTTCACAGCTCGTAAAAAGAAAATTCAAACGATGTTCAAAAATGAATTAGGGTTAATTGTGGATAAACATCTAACGATGGAAACACGGCGAGAAGGTTTTTTAAGAATTATTAAGTTTCTGCAAGAATTATTGGCATCAATTAAACCCTAATTCGATGATACGGTATTCTTTTAGAGGCATTAGCTTCTGGTTTTAAAATTAATGTCAAAGCATTTGGCACGTTCGCTTATGACACAGCAAAACGTTACGTCGAAAAATATCCTTGGTATTGTATGCCTGCTTCGGTCCATGAAATATTAACTCATGGCAGCCATATAATTGAATCAATTCTTTGCCTATAGGTCAGCTTTCCGAGGAGGCTCAAGAATCCAGAAACAAGGACTTTAAGGCATATTGCCGAGGACACCAGAAAATCCTCCAGACAATTTACGAATGTTGATTTTTTAGCATGTTACTCGTTTCATCGGATCCAGTAATAACCGCAATGAGAACCCTGAAACAAAAAAAAACAGAATAGCAATAGATTTAGATGTAGTAGCCTTATTAGCACCCCCAGATGAAGTGAAATCATTTCCGAATCAATTTTAATGACTTCGGAAGAAGAAATCGTTAGTGAAACTACTAGCGACAGTGATGATAGTGTTTAAGTTAATGTTAAGGCAATATTTATAACAATTATTCTGTTTTTTGTTCAAATTATTTCAATTTTGATAAATTAAAACACATTTTGATGTGCTAGATTTGTTAAATAATTTTGTCCACATTTACTGGTATCTGTCCCCCTGTACAATAGTACAAAAGGGAGAGAATCAACACAGACACGAAACAGAAGATAACATAGTAGAAATAATTAAATAAAAGCTACAAGAAGCCGTTGGAAGATTAAAAGAAGGGAAAACAAAAGGGGATGAGAAGATGTCCCCAGAAATGCAAAACACTTGTTACATAATTTTCAAGTTGGTGCTTGGCCACATTCCTGAAAACTAGAAGACTGCTACCATCTTACTCTTATATAAAAAGGTGGGGCAGCAAGGATGTCCCTGATAAACTTTTTGAAAGAAATCTGAGTGTGTCTCTCAGTCTCTTTTGGTTGAATACCAAATAAA
Organism: Sinelater perroti; assembly: GCA_036346155.1. Taxonomy (NCBI): domain Eukaryota; kingdom Metazoa; phylum Arthropoda; class Insecta; order Coleoptera; family Elateridae; genus Sinelater; species Sinelater perroti. The sequence goes on along the minus strand of JARFIY010000167.1, from coordinate 4,937,283 downwards.
AGACCCTCAGAGAGAATTCATGCCGAGCTACAGTATCCAATATTAAATAGCCACGCAACAACAAGTAATAGAAAAGAAAATAAGATCAACAAAACATCATATGCATGTATGTTGCATAGATATATGGAAAGCTTTCAATAAAGCACTAAGAAACAAGATTTGCCAAAGTTTAGACAAACGAGAAGTGCCGGGCTATTTAATCAAGGCAATAAAACAAATAAAATCAATAATTATGTAAGAACAGGAAATGTAAAATCTAATCAGTTTACAACAGAAGATGTTAGGCAAGGTTAAGTACTAAGCTCATTGCTATTTTTGATACCAATAGACATTTCGCAAGAATGGGTACAATAACCTGAAAGGGATATAAATCAGCAAATGTGCCTTTGCAGGCAACATTGAAATATTTGCAGAATCCGAAGAAGTAAATCAAGAAACATAAATATAAACTCAGATAAAACAAAATCACGGTAATTTCTAGAAACCCAAAACAAGCTTCAATAAGACTAGACAACCAAATGTGAAACAAATCGAACGCATGTTTTCAATACATTGGCTCAATTGTTGAAGAAAAAGGGATATATAAATCAAGATAAATAATAGGATATGTAAGGCAAGGCTGGTGTTTCGAGCATTAAAAATAAGATTTATCAACAAGAAAGGAGTCTCTAAGAAGACTAAACTAATAGTGCAAGAAGCGATCTATACACCCATTTTAATCTATGGCTGCAAAAGGAGACTACAAGAAGGGGAAATAAAATTTTTCAAGAGAATCGAGTGGTGTACTAAACTAGACAAAGACTCCAAGTTGCAGTATTGCAAGACAAAGTAAAGGAAATGAACTAAAATAGTGGGGACATAAAATCTGAATGGTCCTAATAGGTAGATTAAAGAAGTATAGTACGCAAACTTAACCGATAAGAAACCCGGGGAGGCTCAAAACAACATGAAATAAAGGAATAACGAAAATATTAAAAAAGAAACACACCACAAGAACACAGGCAAGGGAATAAGGCAAACGATGTGAAAGAATAGAAGAACTTCATTATCTTTACACCATCCAGGTAGAAGAGGTCCGGATTATAAATGTTAGTAAATTATTATTATTATTAACTAATTCCAATAAACAAAGACAAACAATAAACAATTTAAAAATTTTCACCAATATACTCAGAAATTAAAATTTATAAATTGAAGTTCACACGTGACTGAGCAGATCTCTTTGAAAGAGTTTCCTCTAGAACAAATTCAATTTTCCCGGATGCCTTTTAAATTTCGCGAAATATGTTGAAGCTTGCGCTTACAAATGCGCCGAATTCCTGTCCAACTTTTATGCTGGTGAGTAGTTCGCGCTCGCTCAAACTCCGCCGTAAATGCCTCGGCCCCGATCTTATGTCTCCTCCGTCGGCAATTCCAGGTATTAGAGGTGGAGGCTATGCCGAGCCCCGCTGGGGAATTTTCCCCAACAAATTGCTCCAGAAGTGGGATTTAGGTGGCGTACATCCATTAATATTCCGCTGAAACGTGAGTGCAGCAAACTGGACCGTGCCGGCAGATAGCTGGCCCGCTTTTGCCTTCGACCAGCATGTAGCGCGAACGTTTCTTAAATTGCTTCCCACAGAAGGCCCATATAATTTATGGAAAGCTTCCTATATATTGTCTGTAAAAATACGGTCGCAAGGAATGAAAGCAAATAGAAGCGTCCAATTCCGCTAGCCAAATATTGTTTTGAAAGGAAATTTAACCTTATTTTGGTCTGTGAAGACGTGTGCAGAATAGCTCTCATAAAAGGCGCCTGTTCGCCTCGCTGGGAAAATATAATTACGTCCTACAAATATGAGCGCTCGTTAATTGTTAACTCGGGAAAGTATGCGCAAACAGAGGTTACCTGCGGGAAGCGAAAAGCTGGTGTATACAAGACTGAAGTTTTACCGACTTAAATACGCTTGTAACTGCAGTAATTACAGTTAAAATAATTTCGACTGAAAACTCGCTTTGAGCGTGAATTGCGCATTCCAAACTAACGCTGGTTTTTACATGCCTTCCCAGCTGGCGTAATTCTCATAGGCGCCCCGAACTGTATGAAATGCGGCAATCTACCTTATTAGTATTCCGTGGTGAGTAAACAAACATCTAACTTGCCCAAAGCCCTTAATCTCAGCATGCAAAACTTGCTTAACGACTCGCAGCTAAAATTATTTGCAGTTGCGACTCTGACTCCACCGAGGAAGGACGATAAGCGTGCACGTCCTACAATTACCTGCTCGCTGTTAACGAAGTTGAGCGGGCCTTTATTGGTCACTTTTTGCGCAGTCAGTAGATTTTCCCTCTTCCTCAAATGCCGCCCAAAACTCTGTACATTTTAAAATCCTTTTAAATACCATAGAATCCCGTACACACCTCTCGACTATCCAATTATTTGTTGCAAGAAAGAGGTGAAATGCCATTTGATTAATTTAATTAATTAATAGACCTGAAAAAAACCTTCGATAGAGTACAAGTAAAATATATTATCAATTTGCTGTATGATAGAAACATCCCCTGGACTCGATAAAAACAATTGAGAACATATACAAGGGCAACAAAGTAATTGCAAGACTGGAGGTTAGATTAACTGAACCAATAATGTACGATACAGGAATTAGGGAAGCAAACTCATTAAGCCCTCTTTTGTTCAGCATCGTAATAGACAAGATCATAAAAAGAGTAAAAACACAAAGGGATATAGAATGGACAGAAAAGAGCTAAAAATCATACGTTATGCAGATGTCTTTATGATAATAGCGAAAAACAAGGATAGTTTACAGCGACTCCTTTTCCATTTCAACGCTACTGCCCTTCAGCATAACATGGTGACTTGAACTGAGAGAGAAAAAAAGATTCCAATTAGTGGCCCCAGAAAAGATAACAGCAAATGATGGAAGTCAAATATCTGGGCATACAAATATCTAGTGACGGTAAAATTGACGATGAGGTCAGACAAGTGAATAAGGAAAATAAGGCAGCCGGGTGTCTGAGTGATACAATATGAAAGAACAAGTTTTCTTCTACTGAAATTAAATTAAGCATATATAAAAGTGTGATACAATTAATCATCACATATTCAGACGAGACAAGACCATACACAAGTGTAACGAAAACATTATTTAAAAAATCTGAAATGAAAATACAAAGAAGAATCACAAACAAGAGCCTAAAAGAAAAAAACAAAGAGCAAAGACTTAAGACGCGTGGTTAAGTAGATAACTGTACCAAAAAAATAAAAAACTCACATTAGAAGAATATCAGAGAGTATGGTAGTAAGAATCGCAAGAGATAAGTCGCCAAACGGTAGGAGATCAATACGGCGCCCACGAAAACGCTGGTTAGATAATTTATAAGTCTGAGGAAACCATGCAACAAGCAATTTTGCCTATTTATAAGTTGGAAGAAGAAGAATGCAGAATACTAAAATTTCATTGAATTGTTGGTCAAAATAGTGTAGCAAAGTGCCGCTGAAAATTCGAAAACATCAACTCAATATCGTGCACAAAAATTATACATTTCTAACAGTTCTCTGCAACAGGTACTCATTAAAGACCAGCACCTTGATGCTTAAGCTTGTTGACCATTCTCGCTGTCTAATTCATCAATCGATTTTTAAGGCGCCATGAAGTAGTTCCTCAGTTTATTCAAAAAATTATATTTAACGATGAGGGGTCCGTAAACAAACAAAATTGTCGCATTTGGAGTTCGTAAAATCCACACGTAACTCATAACGCAAATGCGCCCATAAGAAGTAACTATTTGGTGTAGATTTTGGCCAAGAAAATGATGCTAGAAATTCTGTAGCAAGATATCCCAGAGTTCAGCAACTAACCAGCAAAATGTTGATGTAATACCAAAAATTTGTGAAAAGAACCAAGATTTGTAACCGAAGCCGAGGTGGCCATTTAGAATGCAGTCCCTCTCCTTTCCTTATTGCCCCTTATAGAGAATCGGATGTATGCTATTTATCTGTTTTCTTTAACCCTTATCTATGAATCCATTTCTTCCATCCCTTTCTGTTCATAGCGAATTTCCTCATTTGTTCTATTTTTAATCTTCTATTTTTTATTTCCGCTATCGTATCTATCTGTCTTCCTTGGCCTCCCTGGTATTTTTTGCCTCTAATAACTTCCTTTAGTCTTTTAACAAATTTCTCCTTCATTACAATTACACGTCTTAGTACTTTTAACTGCTTTTTCCACATTTCTTTATAAAGTGTTTTTGTTTATAGAGGTATAGAACTTTGAAATGGAATAAAACAAAGATGAATTTTTTAAATTGACATGAAATTTACTTTATTCGAAAGATAATCTTTTGGCATTATAATTTAAATATGACTTCTGGCATATGACCGCCACGGCCGGCTCAAAGGTAGTCTAATCTAGAGGTCCAATTTTCAATGACTTTTTCCAACATTTGTGGTCAATCGTTTCGGGCTTATCGGCGTAGACTAGCAACTTCACATATCCCCACAGAAAATAGTCTAGCGGCATTAAATCGCACGATCTTGGAGGCCAATTCACGGGTCCGAAATGTGAAACTATGCGGTTACCAAATGTTTCCTTCAATAAATCAATTGTGGCACGAGCTGTGTGACATGTTGCGTCGTCTTGTTGAAACCACAGCTCCTTCACATCATGGTTGTTCAATTGATGAACGAAAAAGTCAGTAATCATGGCTCTATAGCGGTCACCATTGACTATAACGTTCTGACCAGCATCGTTTTTAAAGAAGTACGGACCAATGATTCCACCAGCCCATAAAGCACACCAAACAGTCAGTTTTTCTGGATGTAACGGTGTCTCAACATACAGTTGAGGATTACCATCACTCCAAATACGGCAGTTTTGTTTATGGACGTATCCATTCAAACAAAAGTGAGCTTCATCGCTAAACAAAATTCGCTTATGAAAATCGGGATCAACGGCAATCTTGTTTTGGGCCCATTCACCGAATCTACGCCTTGCTAGGTGATCGTGTGGCTTCAATTCTTGCACGAGTTGGATTTTGTAAGCACGCAAACCAAGATCTTTCCGCAAAATCTTCCATAAAGTGGATGGACACATATCCAATTCCTGTGCACGATGGCGGATAGACTGATTCGGGTCTTCCTCTACGCTACGCTCTACAGCAGCAATGACTTCTTCTGTACGCACTGTACGACGTCTCTGTGGATGCGTATTATCATTTAGAGTAAACGTGATGCGAAAACGTTCCATAGTTAATCGAATTAACTGCTCTGATGGACGATTATGTTGACCGTAAAATGGACATAGTGCGCGATATGTATTTCGAACAGAACCATGATTTTCAAAATAAATTTGCACAATTTGCAAGCGTTGTTCAGGCGTCAGTCTATTCATGTTGCAATGCCAAACCAAACTAAACATAAATCACTTGACAGTTGACAAAATGACCGCCAGTTAAAAAAGTGTTGCCAACTTAAAGTTTTATACCTCTAAAAAAAACACCCGTTACTAATTCTTGTTCTATTTTTTTCCTGATTCCCTCTTTTGTTATGCAGTCCCATTTTGGTTTTATTTGGTTATCATCTGTATACGATATACTTTCTATTTTTATTAGTATTTAATTTCGGTATCCTACTAATCTTCTAATTGTTGTGTTCTTGTTTTATATTTTTTAGCTATCCATTAATATAATAAATAATAAAGAACTTAAGCTGTCGCCTTGTTTAACCCCCTTCTTTATTTTAAATTGTCAGATCTTCCTTCATTTATTTGTGTGTTTCCCGTCATGTTCTTTTATATATTTCTTACTATATCTATTAACTTACCATATACTCATAATCGTTCTAAACGTTCCTAGATAATTTTTCTTTGTGCTGCGTTGAAAGCAAATTGTAAAACTCTTCTGCTTTCTCTATTACTCTTTCCATAGTATGTTTTAAAATAAATATGTTTCCTTAGTTTACCTCTTTGCTTGGCATGTTGCTTACTTTCTTCAAAATGTAAGTCAATGCAGTAACATATGCAGTCAACTTCATCTCATTTTTTGTAGATTGGTACTGTTAAATTGCTTTCCAAATCTTTCAGTATTTTTTTGCGTTACAAGCTTCATTGCACATTTTCCAAAACCATGTTGTCCCCTCTTCGCCCATCCATTATTTCCGGGTCTATATTGTCTCCTCCAACTACCTTTCCTTTTTCAATTTTTGTAGTTGCTTTTTCTATTTCCTATTTTCTTAGTTTGATTTCAACATAATCCTCGCGTTTATTATCTGTATTCGTGTTTAGCTGCTGATGACACATACAGTTTTCCACATCAAATTTATTTTTAAAGTAGTTGCCCCGTGTCTCTGAAACTTATTCCTCCGTGCATGTTCTCTTTTGTCCTTTTTATTCGGATGCAAAATTATTTGTGGTCTTTTTAAATTTGCGATTTCCTTCCCAAACTATTCTCAATTTTAATATGATTCCTTAATATAAGATGTTCCATCTTTTTATTTGAGTTTGCTTTCTACTTAACTTCTTCGTTTCACCAAATTGCTCTTTTAATGTATCCATTTATTCTTCATCTCCACGTATTCCATTTGCTTTATTTTATACCCCGTCTTTAAACTTGATGCATTTTTCTTCCAATAAACAATAATGTTAAAATTCTTCTGGTTTTTCAAATTCGTTATATGTTCTTTATAATCTTTTCCCCTTCTATATATTTTTACATGTATATTGCTATTTTTTGTATTCCTTACCCTTTTCCTCCATATACTTGATGCTTTATATAATTACAATAACTGATCTGTGCTGAACTCTTACTGCTTCTACTGACGTTTTTACTCATTCTATTAAATATTGTAATTTTGTAAACACACTACATGGTTTGTTACACTTTTTGCATTCCTTTCTTCTGCTATATACATGAATTATACAAAAACTCAAATATTTTTCGCCCATTACTGTTTATACCTTTCTCTTAATCTCTTCCAAATCCCTGTTCAGTATTTTGATTATTTCCTATTCTTTCACACCAATGTCCTACTGTTGTAACTTTTTCGGTTCTGCTCTTTTTCATATGCTACTATTTGGATTTGTTTGTTTTTTTCTAATCTTATGCTGAGTAACATTATTCTCGAAGTTATTACTTTAAACCATTCCTAGTCCTTTTCCTCCTAATGTACTCTTGAGTAGTATAAAGAATGGCTAATTAAATGTGTAATGTTATGATTCCTAAACCCATCTTTTTGTTTCGCTTAGTCCTATTATTGCTAATTTATGTTTCTAAGTATTTTCTATCAACTCCACGTCCTTTCCAGTAAGTGACATTCTGCACTCCACATTTCTTTTATTATATTTTTACTTCCTGCTTAATTTAATCCTCTGCATGTTCCTATAACATATTTTTTATCGTAGTGTTATTTATTTATTATATCACTATTGTGTTTTTATAATTATTTGTATTCCTTTGTCATCGTGGTTAGTTACTACGCTTTTTATCCTGCATTTATCTGTTCTCAGTTTTGTATTCGCCGTGCTATTTCAAATACTGGTTGTATTCGTTTTCTTGATTCCTCTCCGTCCATACCATTCGATCTTTTACCCATAAATCTCATTTTTAGCTTTTTACTCGAATTGTGTTTATTTTCTGTTGCATATCTTACTTCTTGTGTCTAAGATTTATCACAATGTTAATCTTTTCATTTTTATGCCATGCTGTTAACTGTTTCAATATAGGCTTTTTTATTACTTCCTTGATTTGGCCTTCCCAATTCTTTTGTCCCTTGAACTTCTTTTTCTATATCTATAATAAATTTAGCTCAACATTATTCTAGTTTTCTCCTTTAATTCAAGTTCTTTCTGTTTTGATTTTTCCCTCATTAAGTATCATTTCCTTCTTTCAACGCAATATTTTCCAAATTGATGTATTTTTTTATATTATCCAATTTAATGTCCATGTTTCCCGTTCTTTTATTTAAGTGTACTGGAGAGGCAGGCGTGTAAATAGCCGCTCTCGTGGATGCGGTGTGGGATACGATACCGATGCGGCTCGTAAGTACCAAAAAAATGGAGAGGCAGGCGTGTAAATAGCCGCTCTCGTGGTGCGGTGTGAAAACGTAGTACGGCCCGTAGTGGAAGGTCAGCCGATAAGGCCAAATCGTCCCTTAAACGGCCGTCGCGTTAGCGGATGGGGGCGGCTAACGATATCTACCAAAGAATTGCCAAATCGCTCACCTGAATCGGCTTCGGCTTCGGCTTCGTCGGCGATTCCAAGCTAGCCACCTCTGCGTTGCGGATCTGGTATCTTCGGGATGTTGAGACACGACCAAATTGGCCGAGCTGCGATGCGTGAATATTTGCGGGGATGCGAAATGCGAATTTATGCGGACTGAGACACGACCTTAGTGGCCGAGCTGCGATGCGTGAATATGAATGTATGCGGGGATGCGAATATGCGTGAATCTGAATGTATGCGGGGATGCGAATATGCGTGAATCTGAATGTATGCGGATATGCGAATATGAATTTATGCGGACTAAGACACGACCTTAGTGGCCGAGCTGCGGGGCAAGAATCCTTGCGAGGCAAAAGCCCATGCCGTTTGTGTGTGCGACGGCAAAACGTAGCCGATATCAAAAGGTCCGCATGCCGCCGCGATATAAAGCGGTTCAAGGGCGAAAAGGCCGCCACACCATGTACTAGTGTTTCTAACGTTAGCAATAGTTTCACTATTTTTTTAATGAATACTTTTTAAGATATACATTATTTATATTTTTTATTTTTATTGCTTAATACGTCTATAGCTTTAGTTTATCTTGATTTTTACTTTAGCGTAAAGGTAAATTTAAATGGGATTACACAAAAACACAAAGTACAATTTTATAAAACTAAATTAAAAATAAAAATATAAACCTAAGGTTGAAAAAATAAAAAGGATTTTCTAATTCTATTACATAAATGATAGCTAAAGCTATATTACCCACGCAGCATTTGGGCGGTCGAACTATTTTCTCCATTACCTTAACCTTAAATTTATGTTTGCATTGAACAATTACTACTGCTTTGTCTCCCTACATTACTGCGGATCCGCTGTTCTGTATCCAGCACGGTGATTAACACTAGCCGCAAACCCGCAGCCGTTTCGCTTTCAGTTAATAAGTAGACATTAAATAACTACAGTCGATTAAAGTTCTTACTAAACTGGATAGTTTGTCCATTTTAAATATTTTCTATTTGAATTAAAATAAACCAAAAATTAAAAATACTAAAAACGATAACCGCAAAAAAGTAATGAGATCTGTAAATTACAAATTTCCTTATCTAACAGGTAGTGACAAATAATTATATATCATACATTCCCAAAAATAAATTAACAGAAAGTTTTAAAAATAAAAACTCTTGAAATACAAAGAACGAGACAAATACAATAGAGGAGAAATATTACAAAAATTTCATTGTATTGAAAAACTAACCAAAGATATAAGTGTATAATAACAAAAAATAAGAAAAAGACTCAAAAAAGTATCAACTACACAATAATTTTTGAGTTATTTAGTTATTAGAAAAGTAATTTTGATTCAGCAATTTCACATAATCTATTTTCCAATAAGACACACGTGATAAATTAATTAGCTTCACGTTACACCTACTGGCGTCATGTTTAAGTCGTGACCATGGGTTTCCAAGGAAGACCTCCTGTTTATCATAGATCTTCAAATAGGAACTGAAATTAGCAAAACCAAGTTGTCGCATTATTACCACATTTGGCGAAGGTACCAGCAACAAACCCATGTCTCACTTTTAGTTTAGTAATTTTCGCAATGTCCAAGACAACATGACAGACCTGATCAGCCAGAAGAATTAGTCACAGCAAATCGATATTTGACTAAGTATGAATCGATGGCTTTACGTTAATCGCAGAAGACCGTGAACAGTTACAGATCCAATCAAAACAAGAACTGTACACGCAAAAGATCATGCTCTAGGTCTTTTTAGCTACTACCACAAGGTAGTTTTATAATCAAGCTGTTCTTCTATGCATCACCCTAGCAACTCAATAAAAATTACTCGATTTGGAACACCATGTTCTATCGTACTATATAACCTTGACCTTATAGCAATAGATTGCAATCATCAAGGACAATAGTTTAACAAATAAATTAAACTCTATTAGTAAATAAACAACATTTTCACATAAAAGCTGGCAATGTTCTATAAAGCCACTATTAATAAGTCAATTGAACGTTGGCGTCGTATCTATATTTTGTTTAAAGTAGTTCAGGAAAAATAAAGAATTACTACTAGTGCAATAGATTATTTTCTAAGATAAATTAAATATAACAAGGATATTAAAGCGGTAGATGGTGCAAGACGTAAATAAACCAAATAAAAGAATAAAAGATTTCTTAAAAACTCGGAATAGGCAAGAAAAAAAATAAATCAAAGAGTTGCAATAGAAGAATGAAAAATGGTAATAAGTACATATTACACAGCAAAAAAATGAATAATTAAGAGTAAAAAAATATAGTGGATAGATGTATGCGTAAAATACAAACAAAGATTTACTGACGTATTAAAAAATTTTTAAAAACTATCACAAATAAATTGTACATCGCAGAAAAGACTTTAAAAATAGCGGATACCCAGAAAATAAAATTAAACTATAAGAAAAGATTGATAAGAAAATACAAGTATTCTTAATACAAAAACAAAAATAATTCAGAATATGTAAAATCTGTAAGAAAATAAAGTATAAAAGAAAAAAATTTATTTAATCCATTCTCTTGTTTAATTAGCTTCGTTCCATTTTCCTTCTCTTCTGTTTTATCTATTCTTATTGTTTATATGTACAGTAATTCTAACACGTTTATCCTTCAAAGATATCCTTCTCAGCTTCAGTGTATTTTACTGTTTCTGCTTTCAAAATATTTCTTTTACTACTTCTTACACTAAACCTTTTTCGTTCACTCTTTTGTTCTTTTATTGTATTACCTTTATGAGCAATGATTAACATTCTACTGTTATTTCTTCCAGCTATCTCACTGTCCTATCTATCTCTTATTTACTTTGGTATCCGTATTCCGTTCTTGGCCTGCTACAACGTTGTAAGAAAAGTTCCTTGATACTTGCGAAAAATTTTATATCCTCATATCTGTAGTATTTATAGCAGAGTAGCTATCTTTGTTTTTGGATTCTATATTGATATTAAAGTTTAACTTCGAGTTTTGATACATTATTATTGCCAACAAGAAACGCTGCAAATATTTGCGACGTTGAAGTTCAAAGAACTATGGGCCTTGTGAATGTTGCCAATGGCATGGCCTCAACAACCAGCCACGTTCCGGCCGACTATTTTTGTTTTAGTACTCCCACGTTTTTCTTTCGTGTTCCGCTTCATACTAGCTCATTTAGACTTATGAATGTAATTTTGGACACACGTGTTATTACATATCAATCACCGATTGCCTTGTCAATTCAAGCAGCATTCGTCTCGATGTTAGTGAGAGTGCAACGCGCATGCGTTACATTTTCGACTCCGCTTCGTTCCATAGCGAATACCTCATGTTATTTAAACACCTAGCTCTTAGATACATGCCATGTCTATTGACTTAATGTAGTTGCTAATATTTTTCGTCATTATAAACCTTATTACAACGTGTTGGTCGATAAAACTAAGTAGCTAACAAGATTATGTAAATTAGTTTAACCTCCTGCCAATCAGATAGTAAGATAAAATTCTTGTTTAAATTTGCCTCATGTATGTACTTAAAAGGAAGCATAACTACCCTAGTTGGCTGCAAAACATCTCTATATATTTTTCTATGATATTTCCATAAATACAAACTAAATATTGATTTTCCGCATACGAAGATATTACAGGATCCCATAAAAGTTAAAAAACTTCATACCGAATACGAATCGGGCATGAAATATGAGACAACTTGTTTTCCGTTTTGACTTTTAATGCGTGCTTCTTGACAATCCATTTCATGTTCAGCGTAAGTTTTTAATCTGAACCTCCAGAAAACATTTAGATATTGGAATTTATTGTCCTGCCATATCAGCAAAAAAATTTACATATATCTACTATATAAAGATTTAGGGCCATTTCAGGCAGAAAGCGGGACAAACAATGGTGTCCGACCAGCAGAGCCATATATAGATTTTGTTAATCAACATCGAGTTCGGCATTGACGTCAGCCGCACAATGCCAGAAAGCTCGGACAGAAGCGATTATTCAATTCGTAAAACTTTCCAGCTGCTTGTGTGGAACCGACAGAATACTTTTCCCGCAATTACTCGAAAAGTCGGGCGCGCTCTTGGGCAGCGTATTATCTTCACCACGAACTAATGCAGCAGAAGTTAAGTTAAAATTTATGATGGATATCTCGAGTTCCCTGCAGAAATTCAAGAGTATTCCGATTTGTATGAATAATACAATTCCCGGTGGGCTCCGAGTACCTAAATTCAATTACCGCGTATATACACGAGACAACTCGATGCCTTATTGAAGGGTATCGAGTTTATTTCGTTACCTGAAAATGTACATACAAGAGCTAATCAGAAAGTATTAGCACGGTTCAGTTTCATGAAAATCAGGCATTGGTATTGTTTGTTTAGTGTAAATTATAGTTAATTTATGCTAATTTGTCAGCAACACCATTACTCTTCATTATCTTTCCCCTTTTCCCTAAGGTAACAAATCCTTCATACGCTTCAGAAACATCTTAATGGCTCGCGCCGATTATTTGATTAGAATTTTTTTACTTCTCTCTTGATATAATCTCTTTTTGCTTCTGGTACTTTTCTCGATACCCTATTTTCTCCTACAAAAATAGCCATTTCAACTATCTCTTTTGCATTGCATCTAGCAGCGGTTCCAGTACTAACTCCTTCCTTGTTGTTGTATTTCTTACAATCTCTTTCAGTTTTTCTTGCTACTCGTCTTAAGTAGGTCATTTCTATTGCTGTTAGTTTATTCTTATGTTTGACTAGTAATAATCCGCTTTTCACTCAAGACATCATTGTGAAATCTAAGTAATTCAATATATGCAGGCACAATTTAGTCTTACAACACTGTAGGCATCACAACTACCTTAGTATTAAGCCGAAGCACAACTTCTAGTGGAGCTAGCGTTGCGGGCAAGCCAGATCGGAAAAAGCAGTGTATGGTGAAGCCAGGGGACCGACCGAACGATGTTTTGCTACGCGAACGGATCACGGACGATGGAGAAGTTGTCATGCGTGGAGAAGAGGAGGTCCACCAAAGACCAGCCAAGCTCGCATACCAAGGTGTCATCTTCCAGTGCGAACTGATAGTCATCCGAAAGAATCTGGGATACATTGACAACCATAAAGCAAGAAACGCTATATCTGGTACCAAATTAGCTCTACAAGTGCAAATGTAGGGAATCGACAACGCCATATAGTCCTACTGACTTGCAATGTTGAAGAGAAGACCAGAGCTAGAGTGAAAGAACTTTCATCACTTTCGGGAGTGCGCGAGTGGTGGGCGGTTTTTGCGATATTTACGGAACAGTGAATGAATCTGCAATGAGTGTGCGGGGGTTGGGAAAGCTAGTACCAGTGGGCAATACAAGATCTGAGACTTTAAAATCTAAACAGCTAGTGAATGTACCGTAATTACTTTATTTCGTTGCGTTTAAATTTACTTCCCCTGGCATTTGCTTTAACAGTCGCGAGTAAACACGAAAACCCAAGAAACTGAACATTGTGAGATATAGGTCAAAATAAAAATTTATTTGCGTTAGTGCCCGTGTAGTCCTCCCGCCTACCAAAGAATCAGCCAATACGACGTTACCTGTAATGTTATTGTGTCTCTATATGCAGGGTGTTCTATGAGGATATTCCAGAAGTTCATATATGTAAATGTATTTTGTAAACCATTTTAAGCAAAAAACTTTCAATAAATATGGGTCGAAGACTCAATGGTTTTGAGATATCAATGAAGCAAGCAAGTTAGGGGTATTTGTAGGTGCTTGGTCGTTGTAGCTATTCTTTTTTTGAAGAAGATAACCAGTATATTTAGCCTAGCTTCAGATTAACTGTTGGAGTTTTAAGTTACGGTATCTGATCAAGAAGAAATCCGAAGATTAATTTTATGCAAATAAAAAGTTAATTGAAAGTAAACATGAAAAATATTTAAAGATTAAAAACAGAATAAAAAAGGAGGTAGCAATAGAACTTAAAAAATACAAAATAATGGTTAATCCATTAAATCGATCTTACTGTTATTGTTGGGTTAAAAAATATTAAGAATTCATCGTCTTATGCTTGAAAAGTAAAAAACAACCCATCAAACTTAAGGCATTATAGTACAACATGCCCCTAACCGCAAAATCTGACAGCCAAAACCTGTATCACAGTTCTATAGTCAAATTTTCAATAATAACTGATAATAACTCATATGCGGTAAAAGACTTTTAACAACTACCAGAGCAAGAAAATTAGACATTTGGAAGAAAAATGTATACCAGAAAATTTCGCATTCAAAGAACCAGCTTAGTATGACAGACAATTTGTTCCTAAAAGCTTAACAATCTATGTTTCATATAAACTGATGGTGTCTTCAGAAATTATTTTGTCTTTTATAAGACACCTTCAGCTTATGCAACATTTTGGTATGTTGCCTCATGCAAAGAAGGTCTTGAAATTTCTAGATTCAAGGTTAGTTTACCATGTAATCGCCAAGCTAAGAAAAATCCAAGAAAAACTAGCAAAGGACCATCGTAGAAGGTAAAAATCGCTCTAGAACAAATAATGAAACATAAATATATCATAAATAAATTAGATGAGAGTATTACAGAATACTACTTATACAATGTGAATAATAATTATTTGAAGAACAGGAAAAAGACTTAGAGTTCAACAAGCTTATATTAAATGTAAAAAAAGCTCAAAAAAACTTAATTAAATTATAAAATGGGGAAATAGACCCAGAATCCATGTAAAAACTCCAGAAAAGAAGAACAAGAACAACTTCAGTCAATTAAAATTTTCGGTCATTAATAAATTTAGAATCTAAGCCGAAAAAGCGGCGCTTTCTTGTACTCTCTAGTTTGGCGACACATCTTATCTTCATTTTTTAAAATCTTGATAATGGGTAATGGTTAAAAATAAGTCTGAAGAAACTCACACATTTCTTGGGGCATAACTTAAATGATCGAGCATCGAAAATTTGTTAAAAAGGAAATTAATGGAACCAATTCATTTGTGTAGTATTAAGAAAGTAAATCAAATGTAAATAGGAATTTATATGTTATGCACCATGAGGTGAACGCTTGCACGCAGGGATACCTAGTGGAAAATTTATTCGTAGGGTACCTCGCAATAACACTTATTCAGTATTACGTCAGAGCAAAGGGTAATTTCATCCGTTGTATAACAAATTATTATTAAGACTTAAATCACATTTGAAGAAAAACACCTTTAAGAAGTCAAAAATGAAGGTCATGACATCACCTAATAACTAAAATGATTGAAGAGACTATTCTTCTGAATTGACTTGTGTCATGTTTTAGGCGAAAAACACATGTATCATAAAGCAACCTAAGCTCTAAAATTAAGCATTTGTGTTATACATCCTCTCTAAAAACTGGATTTAGCGCCCTGTTTCATTTACTAAAAAATTAGCTGAGGTCAGTGATTTGACGACGATGTGGCTTTCGAAGTGTTCATGCACGATAAATGACATCACGGCCACCTTTTCCGGTTTAGATTTGACTCACCTCGCCGTATTATCCGTTGGTCATACTCTCATAAGTGTTTATGACAGAGAGCATCGTCATACTAATACAAGCACATGCCATCATCAAGTTGTTCTTTTATCGTAGACAGGATAAATCTATCTGAACAGAAAGTAAACAAAGAAATATGGCGTGGTTTACACGAGGAGGTCCGTGAGTAGTAAACAAAGATACCTATACATTTGAACGGAAGTAAACAAAGATGGCCGATATCAAATTTGGCGTGCCACGATCTGAGCGCTTAATTTACGCACGTCTGGGCCGCTCTCACTCCTTGCCAAATGACCGGGCGGCCGCAGCTGCATCTGCCACGGCCATTTACGGAGCTTTCATTGTAAATGAATTGTTCCATATTCCAGATCCAGTTAAAAATTTATACGTTCCTACTTTGCAAAAATTTGAGGGAAGGCGACTGAAAAACTGTCAGTCTAGAACACAAAAAACACCTTTTTCCGAGCAACTCTCGTCTTGAAATATCTTTGTATCCTGCATTTCGAAACTTTTGACTTGTGGGCGGCTATTCGATCGTAACATCCCACTTGTCTCAATCCTCAATAAACAGATAAACAGCCAGCAACATGGGTAGCACTACAAAACTGCTAAGCGCTCTTTAATACGACAACATTATATTTCAACTACCCAATCTTGTTTTTTTTTTTTTTTTTTGATTATGTCTTCACTTCCATTTCACAGTCACATCACTAACAGTTAATTTGAATAAGCTGAAAAAGATTCAAATATCTGAAAGATTTCTTGCTTATATGACATAAATTAAGGCGACGCAATAACCAGCCTCCGTCACAATCTGTGCTTTTTGTTGAAAATTTTCTAGTTTTACTATAAATTTAATTGTAAATGTTTTTTAAACATTGAAAGCAGTGAAACGTAGGATTGGTTATTATAATTAATTCAAGCATGAATTTATTATTAAGAGGGTATAACCGAAATTAATGAATAGGTGGCCTATCGTG
Organism: Sinelater perroti; assembly: GCA_036346155.1. NCBI lineage: Eukaryota > Metazoa > Arthropoda > Insecta > Coleoptera > Elateridae > Sinelater > Sinelater perroti. The sequence continues at coordinate 4,920,564 of JARFIY010000167.1, read as the reverse complement.
GGAGATCCGGTGAATACGACCGAAACGTTAAACGTCCCCTAGGCAAGTAAATTTGAAAATTGAGCTGTTACCGGAGTTTTTAAGTAGCTTGCGCCTAATAATGTGAACCAGTAAAGTGTTTACCAAAATAAAAAACAAATATGTCTGATTTTAGAGGAAGCTCATATGCATGTAATAAAAGAAGGAACAGAGAATATCACGAGATGTTTTGCAACAGAAAAAAAATTGGCATTTCCTGACAAAACGTAAGTAACTAATAATAACAAGTTACAAGAAATGATGAAATTACAAATTAAAATAAAACTGGCGATAAAATAAAAAATGTTAGACTTGAAGAAACTGAAAAAAATCGGAAAAGATCAACAGGAATTCAAAGAATGTATAGCTGAAATTTGAAAATGTAAAAAATAATGAAAAGAAAAATTAAACTAAAAATAATTATAAAATGCTGCAAAAAAAATCATACAATCATTAAAACAGTGCATAGCCAAGAAGATAAGATAATAATCATGTCAAATAAATCAAAACTGAAAATGTAAGAGGAATTCTAAATATTAAGAACGGTCTAACACTGAAGAAAAGATAAATACAAAGACAGATTAGAACATGAGCTAAAAAGAAAAGAGAGATTGCTAGAAATATCAAAATAGTCTTCAACACATTAATTATTGAAGGGGTGGAACGGAAATATAGCAAAGAAAATTAGAACAAAAAAAATGAAAAAGAAGAGAAAAGGATACAAAAGGTTGAGAAAGAAAAACAAAGATTTATTCAGAAATTGATGTATTAAAAAGAACCAAAGCAAGAGTGAATGTATTAAAACATAAAAAAATTCCTGATTATATAAACGAAAATTATTTCTGAAAAAATTAGAGTACATATGGATAAAACTGAAAGTGAAATAATTACAATTATTATGGAATATAGACCTTCAGAAAACTAGACTACGGAGGATAAGAATATATTTTAGGAAAAACTTTAGACAGAGGTAGATAATATACAACACACATTTATGGTAATTGGCGATGTTAATGGAAGGGTTAGTAGAAGTGAAGAAGTAGTATATCGAATTCGAATGTTTGGAGACGAAATAGACTTTGTAATAAGCAATCTACCTAAATCATTCCAAAATGTCAACATAATAAATAATCTTAACTTCAACAGCAATCACCGGATGGTCAGGGCAACCCTGTTGAACAAAGAACATAAGAAACAGAGGAAGTACTTAAACCAGAAAGGGAAAGCCTTGTTAATGTGCACATCACAAAAAAATACGCCACCTGAAGAATTAAACAAAACGCAAGAACTTTACAACACAAAATAAATGAAATCTATACAACAAATCAAGAAACTAAACAAAATACACTAACCTCTAAGACAATAGACCTAATCAGAAAAGGAAGATACTAAAAATAAGAAAGACAAAGCAATATTACAAGAAATAAATAAATTAAGTAAAGTAATAAACCGTAACATAAAACAAGATAAGGAAAATAGAAGACTTGAATGTATCAAATACCATATATCCAAATCAGGAGGTATAAACAAGGCTTTAAAAGAGCTACAAGAGGAAAAGATATGGATACCAAAAATGAAAAATAAAAAGGTCAAGAAGAAATAAGAAGGCAGCCAGTTTTAAAGATTGCAACAGATTATTATCGTAAACTATATTCTACTGAAAATATTCAAGAAAGTAACATAAACTTTAAAGACAACATAGAAGAAGTCCCTCAAATTCTTGAAAGTGAAATTCAACAAACAATAAAACCACAGAAAAACGACAAACCAATGAGATGATGAAGGTGAGACTACAAGAAACAACAACAAAATTGACCAACCTGTTCAATGTCATTTTAAATGCGGAATATATACCCACACAGTGGACAACAAGTACTATAGTTCTCATCCACAAAAAGGAGACAGATCAGAAATAGGCAACTATCGCCCAATAAGCCTGATGTCTAATGTATATAAGGTATTCTCAAAAATAATACTTAATCGTATCACCAAAAACTAGATGAAGAACAACCAAGAGAACAAGCTGGGTTTAGATCAAGATATTCCACAATGGACCACATCCATGTAGTGAAACAGCTAATCGAAAAAGCCATGAATACAACTACCACTATACAGGCCTTTGTGGACTATAATAAAGCATTTGACCTTGGAACATCACTACATCTGGGAAGCCCTGAAAAATCAAAGAATTGAAAATAAATAAATAAGGATAATGAAGAATGTATGCACTAAGAGCACAGGAAGAGTAAAACTAGAAACAGAGGGGGAAGCCTTCTCTATACGTCGAGGTTTGAGACAGGGAGACCCCTGTGTCAGTGCTAGAGGAAATCTTTAGAAAAATAGAATGGGACAACTTCGGTATCAATATCAATGAAACAAACCTGAACCATCTAAGATTTGTGGATGACATAATACTCATAACGGATAACCCAGAAGACCTACAAATTATGCTCCAAGATCTGGCACAAGAAAGTAAAACGGTGGGACTAACAATGAACAAAACAAAAACCAAAGTAATAACAAATCGTTCCCAAAAACTTATCAAAATAGAAAAAGAAGACATTGAATATCTAAACTCCTACATTTACTTGGGACAACTAATTGCATTCAGTGATCAGAAATAGAGAGACGCGTTGCCAACTCATGGAAGAGATTTTGGACACTCAATGAAATTATGAAAAGTAAACAATACAGCATAGCAATGAAAAGAAAAATATACAACACCTGTATACTACCCATACTAACCTATGGTTGCCAGACTTGCAAACACAAAAGACCAAAACTAATATAGTCAAGACAATGAGAGAGCATACTGGGCTATACAAAAGAGACAGAAAAGAGCCACGGACATAAGACACATAACAAAAATAGAAGATGTTGTGACCAAAACAAAACATCTCAAATGGCGGTGGGTAGGACATATGCTCAGAGAAAATAAAAATAAATGGACAAAGCACATAACAGAATGGACTCGATTCCAAACCAAAAGAAAAGGGAAGAAAAGAAAACGATGGTCCGATGAAATAAAAAATAGCAGGTCCATTATGGGAGCCAACAGCTAAAATTAGGGAAAAGTGGAAAAAGCTAGAAGAGGCCTATGTGTCGTAAAGACACGCCAACACCGAATAGAAATATTTAAAATGCAACATAAACAATTAAAACTATATAAAATAATGAAAACAAGATATATAGATATATATAGTGGACATATAGGATATATAAAAAGAGGAAGATCCAGAAGGATATAGATACGATGATATATGATGATATATATATACATATATATATATATATATATCGGAGATAAAAATACATATAACGAAAGATATGGACGCAAGGTAAAGAAAATAGTCACGCCTAGACAATAGAAAAAAGAGGAAGATCCAGAAGGACTTAGAACGATGAAATGAGCAAAATCTACATAAAATATACCCTAAACGGGAGATAAGCAGAACATTAACGAAAGATAGGCGCAGGTAAAGAAACGTAGTTCACGCCTCTACACAGTAAGGTATAAGAGAGCCGATTAAATATGTATGACATTCTATAACTAAACTACGTTCAAAGTCACTAAGTTTCTTTGACTCACTCATTTTGCCCGCATTATTATTATAAGATATTTGGTACTCGTCGTAGGACCATAAAATTTTGTCACTAAGACCGCTTTACAATACTAAGCCTGTATGCAAAAGGAAAAAGCTAGCCTTCAATTTTAAAGGGTACTAATTGAAGTTTAAAAATAAATATTTGAAAATCAACTAATTTTAATTTTCTCTGTCTGTGTCCACACTATTGTTGCTATAAAAAATACGTAGTTAATATAAACGAACGAAACTCTCTTGATCATTTTTTGCGAACAAATTGTATGCTGTAAAATTTAATGTCACTTTGACAGCTATGGAAGGTGGTCTGAAGAAAGGTCGTGAAAACTAAACAGTTTAAGTTGGTATGCCACTAGTTAAACACCGAACAACTCTTGATCGCGGTATAACTTCTGAATGTCAGTTTACGAATTAATTAATCAGATTTTATCGTTGGTCAATGCGAAATTTAACTGCAAGTTTTTGTACAAGCCTAAATGCGGTTACTTCACAGCCATTTCATCGCTTTTTTTCAACAGGTAAAATCAAAAATATACAAAACTTACACACCACATAGCCAAAAGTAACTGGACTCCCACTGCTGTATAATCAAAGACTCCTGTGACATGTATTAGCATTATTTACAGCCTGTATTCGTCTAGCAAGTTTCTCCACCAGCTTTTGATATATGTTCGTAGGAATTGTCTTCCATTGTGAAGGTAGGGAATATGAACTGGCGCATAACTTGCGTTCCAGTTCTTCACAAAGGACCGGCCAAATTTTCAACAACTATCTCTTCAAACCATGACAGAATAAGCTAAGTAGAACAGTATTCCTATTGGCAAAAGAAAGGTTCTTTTCTCAACTGTGGACAGAGAGTTGGAAGCACGAAATTCGTGGTTCAAGATACATTCCGGTCGAACTGCAAAACATAGCACCAAACCATAATACCTCCGCCACCAATCTTAACTGTTGGCATAACACACTCGAATAGAAAGAATTGTCCGATCGTGTTCTAAGATTCATAACTCCAGAGAACTTGGTTCTATTGTTCCACAGTCCACTGTTGGTAAGCTTCACACTACTACAAACGACGTTTGGTATTGACCGGCTTGTGTTGGGCTCATGAGTGTCCACACGACCGTAAGAACCCATGTTTTTCAGCTCCTGATAAACAGTCGTAGTGCTGACGACGATGTCAGTCGCACTTTGAAAATCAAGAGTGATCATTGCAACCAAGGGCATCTAATAATTCACTTCTACCCTGTTCAAAATTCAACGGTTACGATCATTAAGTTTATGCGATCTTCACTTCGTTTCAGGGTTGTTTCGCATCCCAAACATTTCGATTTTATGACATTTACAGTTGATTTAGACACGTGCAGCAAGACCAATATTTCTCGAATTGATGTGTTACAACGATGGCAGGTACCTAATGATCGACCCATTGAAAATCACTAAACTTTACCTACTTACTCATCTATCTACACGTAACACCCAGATTTTAGAAATGTCCGGATACTTTCGGCCATATAGTGTACATAGATAGAAACATAATTTGAAAAATGTCTGCTAAAGCTAGAAAATAACCAAAACAAACAAAAAACCTGAATTATTGGCTTTATAGAGACAGACAAAAAATTATAAGGTGGTCACTGCGCATAAAGACCAGAAAAACTTTTGAAAACCAACATCAAGTAAAAATTTGCAAAACTTCAAAAAATACATTACACTAGGAAATAAACAAGCGATTAAATAATTTAAATAAAAAAGTTGTAAAAGTAATATTATCCAACGCTAGAACAAAAATAAAGAAAAACCGAAGAAGAATATACACATATAATAAAGGTATTCTATTTTTTGTAGAATATAGCCACTTCTTCCTGAAGTAATATACTTTCCCTTAGAGTTGCTGGTGAGTTTTTGCTTCTCCTACTATTCTTCTCAATTCTGTTCTATTTCTTAGATTTTTTTCCAGCCCTTGACGTTCATTTTTTTTTAATTTTCCATTGCTTCATCATAGCCTCTAATCTATGGTCTCTTTCTTGGTCTACTTGCTACATGCAACATGTTTGGATTTGCTTTTCTCATTAAGTGTCCCAGCCATCTGACCTTTTGAGCTATCATCAATATCTTCACCTTCCATGACCTCTAGTTCATGATTCATAAATGGCCTGTGCTCCCCATACTTCCATACTTTTGGGTCCAATTATTGACCTTAATACTTTCTTTTCGAAAACTCTGAATTGTTTTTTTTTTCTATTTATAGTTCAGCAGCATATAACCGTAGGTCTAAGGCTTTTTCAAATTCTAATTTTAGTTTTTACATTATTTCTTTTTTTCCAATATGCATAACATGTTTTGTAACCTTTTTGGGTTCTATTTTGTATTTCTTCACTTCGATCGCTATTGTATGTTATTGTACTCCTAGATAACTAAAACCTTTTACCTTTTCGAGAGTGTAATTTTCTATGTTGACTTCCTTGATTTCATCGAATTTTCCTCTCTTGCATTTCATGTTTTTATTTTCTTTCATTTATTTCGAGTCCAAGTTTATTTGTTTCTTTCGCGAGCTTTTTAAAGATATCTGTTAGTCTCTAGGATCTTAATATTATCACTATATCGTCGGCATACCCTATAATTTGCGGCTCTTTGTTTCTTATGGTCCCTTGTTTATTTATTTGTCTTATTGACTCTTCAATCGCCAAATTCAACAGTGTTGTTGATAGTACGTCTCCTTTACGAAACCATTATTGTTGCTAAATGGGTCTGTTCATCCTTCTCCTGTTTTCAGAACAGCGTTTGAGTTTCTTAGTGTCATTTGGATGCAGCTTCTTATTTTTCTTGTGATTTCCATGTCTGCTTGTAGTTGATAAATATCATGTGTAGTTCAATATTGTATTCGTAGTATTTTTACGGTAATTGGAACATAATATGCAGGACATCTATTGTAGATCCCCCTGGCCCAAATCCTATTTGATAATCACCAATTTCCTTCTCCGCATATTTCATATTTTCCCATGTAGTTGTGATGTAAACACTTTATAGGTGTATTATCAATGTGATTCCTTGTAGTTGTTGTATGCTGTAATCTCCTTTTTTTGATATCGTTACGGTTATCCCCATTTCGCATTCAGTTGACATAATTTCCCTTTACCAGATTATGTAACCTTTTTGTAGCTTCTGCTCTCCATATTTCAACATCTCTCCGTTTATTTCATTCATCCTGATGCCGTCCCGTTTTTAATTTTCTTATAACGTCTACCATTCCCTCTCAGTTGGTTCTTCTATTTATTGTACTTTGTCGTCTATTTCTTCATTTCTTCTTTCTTGATCGTGTTCTTCATCTTCATCTGTAACGTCATTTAGTAGCTTTGTGGAAGTATTCTTTTTATATTTCTTTCTTCTTATTTCCATTATACTCAATACTACTATGTTCATTTTTAAGTCCTCTTGTTTTTACTGGGTTCTTTTCGTTTGGTTTTTGAGTTTTTTATAGAATTTTTTGTATTGTTATTCCTGTAGCTAGTAACTCTTTTTTCTTTTGTCTACAGATCTTCTGTGCTTCCTTTTTATTACCTTTACTGTAAATCTTCTTTCTTTTTCGGTTCTTCACCATTTCCTACTTATTTAATTTTTAATCATGTCTTAAGATTCGTCATCGTTGTTTTCTTTATATCCAGTTGTTCCTCTAGAACTCCCTTTTATTATTTCTTTAAAAAAACTATTTTATTCTCAATCTTTTCTATTTCCTTCGTGATATAACCATGTATTTTTAAAAATATATACCACAATTAAAAGATATTTATTGAAATGGCAGCTGTATAGAGAATCATTATCCACAATTCGTTTGTGTTAATTCAACCACATGAAGCTACATCCAAATGCACAATAATTTAAATCGATCACTTTGCGTTATTAAAATTAAAATATGCGTTCGCGGTTTTCGTATTTACTTGCACGCGAGGAATTTTAATTTGAACTTAACCGGCACTTTTATTCCCAATGTTCTAAAGCGAGATTAATACCGCTGAATTTAAAGCTGCTAATCCCTGGGGGTTAGCGGCGCCGTTTTTTGCAAACGAGCTGGAAACGCTGCCACGTTGGCGCACCACAGAAGGCTGCCCTGCGAACGTGTCAGATAGTTAATAATCCGATTTTAGCCACACATACAGCAATCGGGATTAAGACGGCCCACTGCCTTATCACTGGCAGTGTCGGCGCGATAACTCGGGCCGGAATTGCTCCGCAGTCATTAATGTCAATAAACAATCTCTCGCAAAGTTTACACATTGTGCCGAGCCCGTAACGGGCGCTCTCGGCGAATTATAATCCAAGCTGTACCGTTAATTAAAATTAGGAAGAATCGAGATGAAGAAGGGCATGAAATTAGAAGCCGGGGGGCAGACAAGGAACGGGAAGCTCCCCATTAAGCCTCCAATATTATGTTGAATATAAGATTAAGTCAAGTTTAGGATGGAATTTGCAAACTAACATCTTACTCGGTACATTATTTAGAAGGCATTTTTGAAAATTAAACCACGCTATTTCTTTCAAATTGGAAAATAAAAACTGCGACAAGTTTATCGACTAAAACTGCGTTTCAATAAAACATACAACTTTAAAAATATAATAAAATCAATAACTTCAAGACTTAAAGACTTTAAATAAATTTCATTTTTTTTCCAAAGGTTACATATATAATGCCATTTAATAGACAAAGTATAAACAAAATAATGTAATTCAGGTGTGAAAAATTACGCCATCCAAGTGGAAACCGTTCCTGTCCAGGCATTGAACAGGCAGGTGGGTGGAAAAATTGTCCATTCATCTTTCAAGCACAGCATATGAAATTGCTTGAATTTCTCATTTACTACGGCTTCTAACAGAGCTTCAATAGTTTTCAGGTAGCCCCATAAGAAATAATCACACCGTAAAAGATCTGGTGATTGAGGGAGCCACTCCACATCCCCATACAATACTATGAGGAGCCCTTGAAAATGTTCCCTTAGAAAAATCCATAGATTTCTTGAGGTATGGCAAGTAGCCCATCTTGTTGAAACCAACCGATAGCTTCTTAATACATGGGTCAGTTTTCTCGGAATAAGTAGAATCAGGCTATTCTGCACAACACAGTTACCCTCTCACTATGTAAGGGTCTTTGATGGACTTTCCCTGGATTATTTTCCGACCAGTACCGACAATTTTGTTTGTTTTACAGCACCCGATAAGGGAAAATAAGCCTCATCACACGTTATCAAAATACAAGCATTTTCCAAGACTTCGGGTATTATTTTTGCGTCGTATATAGTAATTTTCCTTCAAGTCTTAAACCACCATGATTTTGTAAAGATTAAAGCGGTGGTCAAAGCACAAAATTCGGTAAACTGATCTATCTGACATGAGCAAAGCGCTGAACGCTAAGGACTGGCCTGCACAGCCTGTCGAAATATTTCGATGTTTTCTGGTGTTCCGATGGTCCAATCGCCTCCCGTTCTGAAATTGTTAAACCAGTATTGTTAGGCGAGATAGGACGGCACCGCGTTGATCAAAATTGAAGTGAGTTCGAAATCTTTGTGTCTACATCACTGAATGATCGCAACAAAGGTACCGTAAACCAAAACGCGTTGTTCAAATTGCAACTAACGAGTGTACATCAACCATTCCGCATGCGCTACTTCCCCTACCACCAATATTGCACTCTTCTCAAAAACTAAATACCTTCCTACCGGACCCCGTACTATTCATTTGGAAAACCAAAACGTTCTCACAACTAAAAATTAAAAATGTTAAATCTTCATAACATTAATCAACGAACAGGCATCCATTGCAGGTCTCTAAACAAAAGACATAATTCCCAAAAAGCCCAACGTTAATCATTTGAAAATACGGGGAAAAATCGCATAAGCTGTCAAACACCATATCTTTTTGAGCTTTTATGCGCCTTTGTTCAACACTACCAAAATGAAAGTATTGTCTTAGGGAGCCACAACGAAGGATTAAAATCCAACCAATAATTCTTAAAATATAATTCATGCTCTGAAAAATTCAAAAACCAAAAGCCGTCACATAAGGTACCATCATTTATTGTAAAACACTCCAGGTAAGAAATAAAAATAATGATTTAAATAAGAGAAACAAAAAAGGCAGATATAAAATAAACCTAACAACTTCCTCTTCCTTCAGTTATCAATCTCCTTGACTTGTTTGACTCGACATTATCTACTTCAATAGTCTTCTATTTTGAGCCAGCCTTTTCAATTCAGTGTAACCGCTGCACTGCATATTTTCTGTTATCTGAGATAGATATTGTAGCATTGGTCTTCCTTGTATATTTCGTCCATCAAATACTCCTTGTACAATAGCCTCCAATCCTTCCTCTCCCTCTTCTTACTATATGCCCAATTAGCGTCTTTTCTTTTTTAACAATATTTATAGCTTATTTCTGCATTAGTAATTCTGTCTACTCAGCTCTCAGAACCTTTAATTCTCTACCTTCTACTAGTAACTATAGTCCATGCTTCACACCCGCATAGTGCTACAACCCACACAATTTTTTTAAAAGCTGTTTTTTCTAGTTGGTAATATTTACTTAATGTTAGTAATCTTGTTTTCTTAAGAAACATAGCTTTGGCTTGTTGTAGTGTTCGTATAATTTCTGTCTCGAATCTTACATTTTTTTGTTATAACACTCCCTAAGTGCGGAACTCTTTTAATTCCTCTATTATATCTTCACTCAGACACTCAGTGTTTCTACCACATACTCTCATCTTCATTTTAGAGTGATCTATTTTCCTTCCATACTTTCTTATTAATATGTTGTCCATTTCACTAATTGTTTAAGTACTAATTTAAAATCCTGTACACGTTCTCCTAACATTTTTATTTTTCTCCTGACTTTACTCGCTCCCTCTCTCCCTTCTCCCTTTTCAATCAATTCCTCTCACTAACTCCCCTCTCTTTCGCTACCCCCCTCTCCCACCCTTTCCCAGATTTCTATTCTCTCCCCTCTTTCTATCCATTTAAACTCTCCTATCCTCTTCTCTGTCTCCCCTCTTTTGTATCCCATTTATTCAGTTGGTTTATGTGCAAGATAAAAAAAATAGCGATAATGCATATCCCTGCCTTAGTCCTCAATTTTAGCTACTTTGTGTGCATTTCCCTTCTATTTTGTGTACAAAATTTTTAGAACTTTTCTATCACTATATTTAATATCTGCCCTATGGATATTCTCGTAAAGTATCTTCCACTTTATTTTGTCGAAACCTTTTTCCATATCGACAAATGCGATGTTTCTATTTTTCTTTTCTCATTCTATTTTCTACAATTAATCTTAGAGCTAGTATCGCTTCTCCTGCACCTAAGTTTCCTCCGAACCCGAACTGATCTTATGTAAGTTATTCTTCCACTATCGGTTATGTTCTTCTTTATCCGATTTTCTTTGATATTTTCGATGTGTATGATTGTTTGATAGTGTTCACATTTGTCTACTATTTTCTTTTTAAGATCGGTATTATTACTTTATTCTTCTAATGCTATTCCTGTTTTACATCTTCTTCCTTTCTATCTTCTTCAAGTTGTACTTCATCGTATTCTTCTTAGTTCTTTATATGATTGTAGTCTTTTTGTTTTGATGTCCCTAATTGCTTTCTCTTATCTATTCTAGTATTGCATTTGTTATCTATCAAGTATTTTTTCTGTTGTTATAATACTCTCTTTTATTTTTTATTATTCTTTTATGTGGTTCTATTGTAATCTTTTGGGTAATCTTCTATTCTAGATTTTTCTTATTTTACTTCCTTTTTTCTCAGTTGCCAATCCCTCTTAAGTTTCGTCTCTATTTTTTAAATTTTAATTTGCATGTCCTCATGACCAAGTTATGGTCGCTATCTGTGTCAATCCTCGGATAATTTCTGCAAAAGTTAGAAAGTGTGCTGACATTGACTAAATTATGATTCGCCCCTTTTTCAATTCTTTTTGCTAACCCATATTTTCTGACTATTTTTCTGTCAGGTTTTGTCTTACTATTGCTTTACAGCATTCTATTGTTATTAAGTTCTCTTCCCCTTTAACGTTTTTTATTACTGTCCCAATCTCTCCATATATTCTTTTTACTACTTTGTTCTCATATTCGTAGTAGGCATAATTATTATTTTAACAATTATTTTTCTTTCGCAATATACAACATATCCTCTACCCTATTGGCTATTTCTTTTTTCATAACTATTCCGACTGCTACGGTTGCATTTGTTGTTTTTATTATGTTGATTATCCTAAATTTTTCGCTCCATATATATCTCCTTCTTATGTCATCCTTAATTAACCCAGACCAAGTGTACCTAGTTTATTTTCCGCCACTTTCTGTTTTGTTTTCTAATTTTCAGCATTACAGCAGGGTTCTCTCTCTCTCTCTCTTTCTCTCTCTCTCCCTGCCTTTAGTGGTGTTCCATTTTCGTTAACTGTCTCCACACGAAGATCCCATCAAGGGAGTATTTTTACTCCGGAACCTTTAACCCTCAAAGATTGCATGAGTGTGTTGACTTATTAGGAAAAAAGAAACAACGTGATGCTTTCCCGTTGCTTTTGATATGATGTCCAGTATGTATAGGTGATCAACATCTTTATTAAATGGCTTAAATACTATTATAAAAAATTTAAAAAATTTAAAAATGATATCTCTAACTCCCAACCTCCGTATGATCACTAATTAGAAAACCTTTATCACCAGATCAGAAGAGTTTTAAAGTTATCCAAGGATAAAAGAGATACAAATGTATTATATTTCTGATATACCTAAAGCCTTTCATTATTCAATACCACCGACTCTCTAACTTACATATCATATGAAACATTATAATATATAATAATAAATAGACGTGGGGTCCAAATGGGGTAGTGCATGCGCACCACACGGCGCGGTATCCAGCTAGCGTCGCATAGCCTCTCCTACCCAATTCCGACTCTCACCTTCAAGTAGCCCCTATATGAAGACAGGGGTGTCGGACCCCTGGAACCTGAGCAACCCAACAAACTGTGGAAGATGGGGTCAGGGCTGACAAGAGCGGGAGAAATGGCCCTCCGAAAAGGGGGTTAGGCGCAGGCCCAATTACCCTGTCCCGTAAAAAACACCAAATTAAAAACGAAACACAACAGAACAAAAGGACTGGAAATAGGAAACGACGTAAGACTTGGGAAAAGGCTAATAATTTAACCTTTGCAACGTAGAATGTAAGGAGCTTGCATAGGATCAGAGCTATGCAACAACTACAGCATGAATTAATTAAATACAAAACCGAAGTCCGGTGGAAAAGGAAAGAAATAATGGACCTAAATAAATTCACCCTTTTTAACCGTAGAACCACTAACAACACATTAGGCACAAGATTTCTGGTAAACAAAAAGGCGAAACAACGCGTCAAAGATTTCAAGGCAATAAATGAAAGAATGTGTACTTTGAGAATGAGGAACAATCGTGCCAATATAACATTTATCAACTGCCATGCCCCAACTGACGAATCAGAGCAACAAATTAAAGATGTCTTTTACGCGCAATTAGAAAGAACACTACAGTCAGCACCTAAACAAGATGTGAAAATCATACTAGGGGATTCCAACGCAAAGGTGGGTAAAGAGCAAGAATACCAACAAGTAACAGGAAAACACAGTAAACACGACATAAGTAATGACAACGGTATAAAATTAATAGACTTTGCAAAACTACAAGCATATCACACAAAAATATTCACAAAGAGACTTGGATATTCCCGGATGGCAAAACACATAATCAGATAGATCACGTGCTAATAAGAAAGGAACAGGAATCATACATGCTAGATATAAGAAGCTGGTGAGGTGCTGATGTAGACTCAGACCATTTCCTGGTGAAAGGAGTGTACAAACAAAGAGGGAAGAAAATAAAGCCCAGAAACAATACAAATAGACAACAGCAAAAATACAACATAGGGCTATTAGCAGTAGAATAAACAAGAGAAAACTACCAACAAAGAATAACCCAAGAAATCACAAACTATAATCAGGAAATAACCACAGTGAAAAGAAAACAGGAGGAAATTACGGTAATAATAAATAAGGCTGCGCAAGAAGCACTGGGGAAAAGGGGAAACAGAACAAGAAACAAATGTTATGATGAAGAGTATAGACAGGCCTACCAAAGAAGAAATGAAGCAAGACAAAGAAATGCACAAAGAAAAACAAGAGGAACAGAACAAGAATATCAAGAGAGGAGAAAAGAAGCACATTATATCTGTAGACAGAAGAAAAGGATATATGAAAACACCAAAATCTTAAATATGGAAAGAGAATACCAGAATAAAAATAGTAGAAAGTTTTATGAAGGACTGAAGAAAAGTAAGAAACAGTTTCAAGCTAGTACAGCATGCGTAAGAAACAAAGAAGGAGAGCTAGTGGAAGAAGATTGTGAAATACTACAACGATGGGCGGAATACTTCGAAGAGGAATTAGACAACAGAGAAAACGAAGAAGGAGAAGTCACAATAGATACACAGCCCTTTGGCCCACAGCTAAATATAGAACCCCCGACCCTGGAAGATGTTAGAAGAAGAGTACAATAGCTTAAGAATCATAAAGCCCCAGGCGAAGATGGGATAAATGGGGAGCTGATAAAATACGCAGGCGAAGAATTAGTATTATAACTATATGAGCTGATAAATATGTTATGAACCACGGAAGAGATGGCAAAAGAATGGAGTAGCGCATTAAAATGCCCAATTTATAAGAAGGGGGATAGGCTGGACTGTGAGAATTATAGAGGTATATCACTACTAAGTGCAGGGTACAAGATAATGACAGCCATCATAGCAAACAGAATCGAACAATATGTGGGCTCAAACATAGGAGATTATCAGACGGGCTTCAGAAAGAGCAGATCCACCGCAGACCATATTTTCACTATTAGACAGATCTTGGAAAAACCTGTGAATATAATATTGACGCTCACCAACTCTATATAGACTACCGCAAAGCATATGACAGTATAAATCGAAGCTATTTAGAAGCAGCAATGTATAAAATAGGGGTACCAGAAAAACTAGTTTAGCTTACTCTAATGACCCTAAAGAATACCAGTAGTAAGGTGAAAACACAATGGGAGTATCGCAGAACTTTGAGGTCAGGAGAGGTTTGAAACAGGGAGACCCAATGTCGACGCTCCTTTTTAATATCGTACTGGAGAAATGCATAAAAGCGATCAATTGTAACCCAGGGGATAGTCTATATAATAGATCAATTCAATATCTGGCTTACGCGGACGATGTAGTGATCCTTGCAAGAACATCAGATGCACTAAAAGTTGCCTTTCAGGAACTAAAAAAGGAATCGAGGTAAGCAGGCTTAGAGATAAATGTTGAAAAAACGAAATATATGCTACAAACAAGAGAGGAAATAAGGAGGCAACAACAGCAACAAATTTTACAAATAGGTGACATAACTCTAGAAGAGGTTCAGCATTTTAAATATTTAGGGAGCATATTAACAAACACTAATGATACACATACAGAAATGGAAGCCAGAATTTGTGCAGGAAACAAATGCTATTTCTCACTACAACACGTCTTTAAATCACGTAACCTGTCGCACAAGGCAAAATTAAGAATATATAAGGCAATTATAAGACCAACAGCTACTTATGCATCACAAACCTGGGTATTAACAACTACAACTCAGAACAGATTAAGAACTTTTGAGAGGAAAATCTTGAGGAGAATTTTCGGTCCAATAAACGATAGAGGCGAGTGGAGAATAAGAACAAACCACGAAATCAAAGAGCTGTATGACGAACCCGATATAGTGGCCACTATCAAAAGTCAACGACTTGCATGGCTGGGACACGTGCAGAGGATGGAGAAGGAAAGGTCTCCCAAAAGGGCTTTTGACAACAAGCCACAGCGAAGGAGATTAAGGGGAAGACTTAGGAAGAGATGGTGCGACAACGTCGAAAAAGACATTGGAGCTTTGAAGATCAAAATGTGGCGGCTGATTGCACAGAATAGGCAGGGCTGTCGTGTCAAAGAAAAAGAAGAATAAATAGACGTAACTCCAAAATATTGTTAATAAATACTAAATTCAATTTAGCTGCTTGTGCTAAATCTCTCAATATTCCATCAGTTCATCTGCAACGTAAACAGATGGCTATTCGAAGAAGTTAACTGAAGCTACCCTTTCAAACCTATCTCCATACTTAGCTTCATAATTACTCTTGGTTATACAGTAATATATAAGCTTGGCCAATTTCGACGTTAATCAAAATTTTGTTAAAATCCCCCTCATAAAATCTACCATCGCAATATTATGAATTATTATTGTACTTAAGAAGCCGGCAATATAGAACAAGGGACAACGATGAAGTTTTACCTTGTATATCCTATCTAGTCAGAAGAGGAAAGTGTCTTGAAACCTCCCGTACATACTACTCACCTCACATTTTTTTGAAATAAAGTGGTCATGTAACTCACTCTACATAAATAATATTAAAATGTTTCAACTAACAACCACGACATACCTGGCACCCGACCTTGATAATAAACGCAATCAATGGGAACATATCATGAAAAAAGAAATAAATAGAACTAAAACAAAAAATCTGTAATTTAGAGCAAAATAAAATTTATCCCCGCTCAACAAAATGCTGATTTACAAAACAATCATCAAACCGATATAAATCTATGGAGTGAAACTGGGTCTGTGTGAACATTGTGCAAACATGCCAATTCAAGATCCTAAGGTCAGTAGTAGAGATGCTTAGTACTTAATCAATCAAATGACACATTAAAACCTTGGCATCCCGTTTATAACAAATGTAATGCACGAAAGAATATAAAAATAACTTGAAAAAATAATAATTCACGACAATTCCCTGCTGAATGCGCACCTGAACACTATATAGTCAGAAGACTAAAAAGAAGTTGGTCCATTAATTTGCATTAAAGAGAACACATCAATGAAAAGATACTCCCCACACCAGTAACGGTGATCGCTTCTCAATTTCACAAATCAACAAGTTAGTTGATGTGACATACATATTCTGGTTGCTGATTAAAGAATAAAGAAACATGATGAAAATCAAATAAATATGTGCGTGACGACGGGTAGAGAAAGCGAACATATGAGAACCTCAACCTCTCAGTTCGCAGACCGCACTCCCACACGGGGTATTGAGCCGCACCATTATATAACTATGTATATGCAAAGGTAATATTTCTAAAATAACCTACGTAGATTACATCACTAGCAGATATTATCATCAGCGTTTCCATACATAGACGCCTTGCTTAGTTGTTCAAAATAATGTCTGTCTGCAGATACTACTGGTTCTAGGTTTCCCAGACTTCTACATCCAGTAAGAGGTCTACACTCAGTTACCTTTGGGCACTATCTTCCGTCTTCTTTTCACTTTAAAGATGCTATGTGTTCTGCTGCATTATTCTTTTTAATTTTCCGTTCTGCTTTACGTAATTTAATTTTTCGATGATTATTTCGATAAATGAGTAGGTCGACAACAAATTCAAGATTAGATAAGTACCTTAAAAGCAACTTCGGGTGGAATTGTACAAAGTTTTGGCAATAAATGGGTCACCTTGTCTCAAACCTCGTTTGATTATTCTACATTTTTGAAAGCGCCCATTAATTCCTACGCCTCTACAGCATCGATCAGATACTGTAGACGAATAAAATACCTTGGCATAAATTTAAATGACTAAAATGTTTCTTATGTAAATAAGGTCCTGATATCAATGGAAAAAAATAATACGGATACGCCCGCCCTTCTCCTCTGTCAATCGATATATATATGAGTGATAACATTTTAACTTCTTTGTGCAAATCACCATTCTTATATTAAATAAAGATGTTAGAGAGTTCATTACATGAGATATTGTTACCTCAAAACTCATCAATACATTACCTATGTCTAAGAAATTAAATTTAATTAATATCAAATAAGAATTCTGTGTTCAAAATTATGGAATTGCTTAACGTCCGAAGTGAGTATGTTAAATTAATCATATTCCAAAAAATGGATAATAAAAATATAAGTTTAGTATGGTAAGAGTCACAACACAAAGTTGCAACCAGCAAACTAAATTAGTATTTCGTGTCCTAAAATTCTGTTCACCTACAGTATTCGGCAAGATTGTGGGTCGTAGTTCATTCACATTCTGCAGTTTATGTGTACCCCCATTTGTACGTCAGACTTTTACATCTTCCATATCGCGTGCGTATCCTATTTAATTTGGCCCATAAATGTCGAAGTAGGTCAAAGCTAAGGGAATTTTCCGAGAGTGTGGTTTATGTTACATTTATTTATTTAAGTGTTCTCTTCATACTTCTAAAACATTCAGATCTTCCACAGGAAATGATAATGGGAATTTTCTTGATCTTAATATTTCTCCGGGAATATATATCAAATCGTTGTCGATCGAGAGCATGTTACTAGATTGCAACTTCTCATTTAGTGTCTGTGAAGCTTGAGGACGTCGTTGTTGTCGTGGGATTATATTATTTAATATTGATAAGCATTTTCCAGGAACAGGTCGAACAACATCTATCACTATAAGTATTATATTATTAACATATACATCTACCTCCCTTTCGTGAGTTGTTTATCCAAACTGGACAAGCTTTTGTATGATATTATTCCGTATTTTAGTATTGACAATGGTTTCTTCTACATAATAAGAGATTATCTGTCCAGAGTTACGCCCAAATATTTTGGACTGAGTTGCGCTCTAGCTTTTCTCCATTTAATATGATAGAAAATTCAATTAATGCTTCTATCTTGTTAAAGTGGAAAGTTGTTACTTCTGTTTTAAATGGATTTGGACACAATCTCCATCTTTTGGAGTACAAATAATTGCTTTTCTGTGACTTCAAACGTACGATATGGTATTGTCAGTGCAACATCACTGACACAGATAAAATTTCTAGAACGTGTATCGGATCTTAAGTATGTAGATTAAAGAGAAGAGGTGCAAGAACTACGCCCCACCGCAAACCATTATTCAAGTGACGTATTTTACTAAAACGACCATTTAAGTAGACTTTAAACAGTCTATCCTGCAGCATATTACATATTAGGTTAGATTTTAATATAAAGTACTGCGCAGGTTAGTTTGTATAACATTATTTCCTCCATACAGTATCATGTGCTACCGCGAGATCTAGAAAAGTAACCAAAGTTTTAAATTCTCTTTACAAAGCATACGTGGGTAGTTAAAACCATTACTTAATCAACAGAGCTTTGGGTTGGTCGAAAGCTTCGTTGTCCCGCAGGCACAATTTCATTTATAATTTCTGAGATTATGTTGTAAATTAATCTCTTTAGAAGTTTATATGCAACACTAAAGATTGATATGGACTTGTAACTAAGAGTCTCAGTAAATGGTTTCTATAATTATTATAAGTAGGTGGTACGTGTTTAATTTCTTCATCCAGTTTGCAAGTACATTCTGTTCAGTTAGCTTTGATAAAGTTCCATCTACTCATACCTGGATAAAGATGTTATCAGTGGAATTTGGGTTCCACTTTCATGTATTACTGGCCGATGTTGTCTCTATGGAAAATTTAACAGCGCCGTTCTTGTTATTGGGATTCGTCTAATGTTATTATCTAAGGTGACAAACCATAAGTCAAGATTATATTCTACTTGCCATCTAACAAATTGGAAGGCGCCTTTATTCTTGGTATCAAGTATTAATTGTAGTTTATGTAATTCTGTCCGGTCCATTTATGTTACACCATTATTGTTAAAAGTTGTATATTGCAACTCAATATGGTGACCATTAAATTCGCTAACATATATTGCAGGGTAAGAATATTTTATTAAAGTAAAAGGTACTCGAACTTGTTCCTGCTTATTCCTTCAATAATTAGTTAACAAATTCCAATAGAAGGTCCGTAAATTGTTTATCGGAATAAATTAAGACTAAGCAATCCACTTTTAGAAGAATTAGTGCACTAAAATAATCCTGTAGGACACTGAATTATTCTTTGCATTTTATAGTCAATTGTACATATCTTAATTATACTTTGATTACAACCATTGCAGTTACGTTGTAGTACTATTTCTCAAAATACTCTAGCAATATAAATTTATCATATTTATCTTATTTAAGATAACTGTATTATATTGCACTGACAAAATTATGACAACGATATTTAACTTATCTCCTCTCCCTAAAACGCCTGCCACATACCATGTGATGTGCCGTAACTTTTTGTGGCAAGTGAAAACACCAAAAAAAAAACAATAAACAAGTAGTAAAGAAAAGGATGACAAACTAACCGTAGAATTAAAGTGCACAATATACAAAACATACTTGGTGAGACAGGACATTAAGACACTATATCGAGATAGGTTAAATATAAGGCTGGATACACGTTGAAATGGAACGCTGAATGAACTATGCGATCATTTAAAAAAAGGTATAAGTGAGGCAGCGCGAGAAGCATTGGGAACAGAAGATAAGAGAACTGAACCCCCCAAAAATTTTTGTACAATATTGAAGAAAAAAACTAAAAAGAAAGATGTACAGTAAGTGGTTATTTGAAAAAACATCAGAATCTAGACAAAGATATGATGAATGTAAAAGACAATTGAAAGCACAAATTAGACAAAATAAGAACAAACAATGGGACACAGCCTGTAGGAGTATAAACAATACCGTGGAATATAGCAAATCCAGAATGATTCAAAACCTAAGGCAATAATAAAAGAATAAACAATAAACTTGATAACCTCAAATCAGTGGATACGTATTACATCTCACTGTTACAAAAAAGAAGGCCAGAATACACAGAATCGAAAGAAGTAGAAGAAAACAACAAACAAACAATACATAATGATGACAAAACAAGAGAAGACGTTATGGATGACAAGCAGTAATAGACATACTAACTAAAATATTCCAAAGCATAGAAAACGGAGAAGACGCCAGAGAAATAGAATAACGCATAGGTAATTTCTATATGTACATAAAAAGAGCGACAAAAGATCATGGCACAACTATCTCAAAAAAAGCGTACTTCCTACAATACCAAGAGTATTTAAAAATTGTAAAGTAAAAAATCGAATAACATATAGAAGATTTTAGCGAAGAGCAGAATGGGTTTAGAGCAAATCGATCGTATCTAGATAACATCTGTTGTATAAGGCGTTGCAAAAGAAACAAAGAAGACAATATAGAAACTCTCATGACTTTCGTAGAATTTGGAAAAGGCATACGACAGCGTGCCTAGAAGTCTGATATGGTAAGCGATAAAGTAAATAGAATTTAACAAGAAATGGATCAGAGTAGTGCAATCCTTATATCAAAACACCAGAGCACAAAAAATATAGGAGGAAAAATAACCAGAAACCTAGGTTTAAAACAAGGGTGCACATTATCTCCCTGGTTATTTAATATATATGCAGACAGGCGACGGAAATTCCAATACGAGATAGGATACTACATTCATTCATGTTTTCCAACGATCAAATAATTTTGGCACAAGAAAAGGAAAACGTAATATATATGTTGAAAAAACTAAAGGAAGAGTATGAAAAGTGGAGGTTAAATATGAATTATTAAAAAACAAAATATATGTGCATTGGAAGATAAACAAATAAACTAAAAATAGATGATAAAATAGTAAAACCATACAAAAAATACAAGTATCTAGGATCAATAATAGCCAATACGGGAAGAATCAAAAATATCGAAGACTAAATTATAAAAAAAAAGACGTGAGCATTACATGGTACCATTTGTCAACCCATAGACTGAGCAAAGAACTGAACTGCCAAATACATCTCTCTGGCGTGTATTAAAGTGCCGTTTAATGTTCAAACCATACCGTCTACAACTGCTACAGCCTCTTCGTGCAAACGACAAGCTAAATCGTGCAGAATTTTCTAACGGTATGCTCAAAAACATAGAAGATGACACGATTATTGAAGTAACCTGTATCGCAATGTTGCAAAACTGGCCGTTTCCTCAAATGAATGAAGATTTAAAACACTTAATTTTCCAACAAGATAAAGCCTCATTGGTATCGGGGTGTTTGACGTTTTCTGAGTGAATCTCTATCTCAATCCCATAATCCGCCATGTTTGGAGTGCGCAAAATAAATCCATAATTTCAAAAAACTTAAGCCACAGTTCGGAGACACTACTCTTAAGAATACCAACTGACATAAAGAGTTTTTGAAAGGACAAAAATAAAGGTCATCGACGTCGCCAAGAACTAAAGAGAATAGTGGCCCTCCCGAAATTTTTGCCGAGTTCATATAAACCACAGAAATTCTCAGGAAATCCAAGCCATTATCCTGGTTCACGATACCGGCCTCATACAGCTGTCCAAACTGGACAAACAGATTAAGGATTTGTTCTGAACAATACACTGGAACACCCTCCCCGTAATAAGATCTCATCATTTTGCGATTATCATTTATTTGGACTTCTAAAAGAACCACTTAAAGAACAAATGTTTAACGACATATAAGCTTAGCATACGGTTTTTTTTTTTTGCTTATTGTGGCTACTAACATGCAACTTATACTTACAGTTGGATCGTTATATACACCTATGAGTTTCCAGCAAGACTCAAACTCGCGTGCGCCGTGCAAGGCTCATAACCAGGACACCACGACGACAGCTCAACATATGGCTTACCTATAAAAAAAATTTCTCGTGTGAAATATTGTTAAAAAATCTATTAAAATCTGAAGAAAGAATTAAAATTTCAGATTCCTAAAAAATTACAAATGTAAATAACAATAAAGCAAATTAGTGTGATATTAACCACATAACTCAAATTATGTAATAAATAATAAACAAATCAAACTTAACTTTAAACACATTTTGGAACCACAGACACACATTTTATGAAATACAAGTAAAGGAAATACGACCTAAAAAAAGAAAAACTAAACCACAAAGTTTCGCTTTGCTAACATTTAAAATAAAAGACACTACAATGTGCCCGTTGTTACATTCTGTTTTGATAATCAACAAAGTAGAAAATAAAAAAGAAACCACATATGTAACAGAAATAGCCTTCCAAATAACACCTGGGCAAGAAGTAATAAAGAAAAGTCTCTTGCATTTTCCAACCATTTGGGAGAATTTTTTACACCATACAATTTTAAAATAACGCTCGAAGAAGATCAAGAAAGAAACAGTACGTAGAAACGCCTTTTCCACTGTGCCCACCAATCTGAAAATTCAAAGCTACACAAATTCAGATTACGCCCACTACAGAACCAAAACCAAAAGAGTATGTTCAACACCCACCTCTTCAACGCAGTTCTGCCAT
Organism: Sinelater perroti; assembly: GCA_036346155.1. Classification (NCBI taxonomy): domain Eukaryota; kingdom Metazoa; phylum Arthropoda; class Insecta; order Coleoptera; family Elateridae; genus Sinelater; species Sinelater perroti. Next base: position 4,897,637 of record JARFIY010000167.1, on the reverse strand, counting down.
TAAGGCATTTTCCAGAATAATGAAAAGTTGCTGAAGTGGTCTTAATACCTGGTGAACCACCTACTGACCTGTCTTCGTACAGACCAATTGGTCTGCCGCTTTTCTTGTACAAGGTTTTTGAAAAATTACTCTTAAGGAAACTACTACCTATTGGATAACAATCTCATACCTGATTATCAGTTTGGTTTCCGGAAAAATCATACCACGGTTGAATAAGTACACACAAAAAATGTACTGACACATAATTTTACAGAACAGCAAGCAACTCTAATATTGCCATTTTAAAGCGCTTTTTAGTCCAAAGTTCTACGATATATGGTAAGCAGTTCCTGGTTTGTCCCGAAACAAAATTATTCAAAGTGACTTAGACATTCTCTCAAACACAGATGAAATCCAAAATATAGTGTCCGTTATGCTACTCGCCTCGGTACTCATCCAAAGTACTGATTGAGCTCCTACTAGAGGAAAACGACGTCCAGTCTAGACTCAAAGAAATAAAACTTTCCGAGCTCCTACAGCGCTTTGAGTAGTAGTCAATGCTGCGTAAGTAATAAGTGTAGTGCAAACTTAGCAATAGAAAAAAACTATTAAGTTACTAAATGGGAATTTTCTGGGGGACATCTTGTAGGTAATGGTAATGGTAAGGCTCTCATAATTTACCCTCTGTGCCCGTCGCGTACCATCTCTGACGCGGGACGATTTGGCAAGCACCGCGCCTTAGATAATCGACAGTATTACCCCTTACTCGAAGCGAACGCAGGTAACTCAATTATTCTTACTAACTGAGTAGATCACCTGCGAGACAATGCTGGCATCCGTATTGTAAATAAATAATTAAAAAAATAAAACAAATAGGAATAAATTTTATTCCACAAACAAATATATTGTGCTCTTAAATAAAATGCTTCGTTCACAAAAAGCTCACCACCAAAACCAATATTCACAAAGGAATAACAACTAGAATTCATATGCTAACAACTTTTTTGTTTCCAGAATTCACGATCAATCGATTAAATAAGCAAATAACAAAACACACTGCTTATATTTCGGATAACCCCACATTCATTTCATTCAAAATACAAAAAGATCTTTTATCGCATAAACAAGACAGAGAAGGCTGAAATTTGGCCTGGTAAACCAAACCCAGCGCCATCAAATATCAGTTACACGTGTTTGTTTTCCCACTACTCCCAAAATGGCGCGATAGTACACCCTCGCAAATTCTCACACAACTTAGCAAATACATAGATCCTCCCCCGAGTCCTCTAACAGCCACATTCCTTTCAGTTTTTCGTTCTAAATTTGATATTTACCTATATTAATTAATAATTAACCAACGAGGGCTATACAGCGGCGACTGAAACGAGACGAATTCATTTGATGCCCCGGCAAGAGCTTTCCATTAGGCCTGGGCACTAATCTATTCCAGATGCGGTCTCCGATGTCTGCTCGCGAGTGAATAAGAAAACAGAGAAAATCCACGGAAAGCGCCGCCACTGCCGCACGAAACGCAATAATTCGGGCAAAAGCAGGTCAGCCGGCGACCTCAAATTCCCACGAAGCCCTCCAAAATGTCGCTGGGAAAATAAAATTATCCCTCAGGCATTCCTTGCACGATATCATCCGCAGCTCCCGAGACGCGGATGTGAGCGCAGCTTCCCCTGGGAGGCACGTACGCGCGCCGTTTAATCCCCAACTAGCCCGCTGCCTCTGCATGCCCACTTTTGCCGCGACGAGCTTTTAGCCGGAAATGCACCAGCCGATGCACGACATGGCGAAGGGCAGCTCTGACATGCCGCTGATGTCGTTTCCGCAAGTACAACTGACCTGAAAATGTCCTCAAGCGCTCGGCATGCATCGATTTCAGAAGCGGCTTCGTGCTCCAGATCTACTATCGAGAGGGCTATTACCCACAAAAGAAAAGCAGTTCGAGTGGGAGCTGCATCGAGGTGGCAGCCTGAAAAACGCCTGCATTCAATTTCGTCTTAATAATAGCCCGCGTTGGCTTCGTCTTGAACAGCTTCCGCTAACGGGAAGCTCTTAAACTCCCGGAAATTGCCCTCGGCGATCTGTTGTTTTAGTTAGCAGCGGGGTAATTGCCAGGCAAAAGACAACGATCAAAAAGAGAACAACAGGATGCCCCTAGCACCAACACCGTACTACTTGATTATTTATTCAAGTTTAGGGAATTGTGACCTCGGCGCTTTTAAAATACTTCATTATAAAATGGTTCATATAAAATGGTCATTCAAATTTATTCACTCATATCTTTAAGTAAGGAACGGGAGATTATAGATGTTTATAAAACAAAAACGCAGAATCGCTCGGGAACTACCCACCAAAGAAATATTTGTTACAGGCGAATTCAAAGCCAATATCGGCAACAGAGAAATATAACCTCATCAAACACAATGAGATATTTCAGATTGGATAACAGAAACAAATCAGGAGATAAACTGTTATATTTCTATACTAACAATACTTACACTATAAAAAAGAGTTTGTTTAATCACTAGCACAGACGTCACAAGAATCAAATTGACTACATTCTACTCCAGAGCAGATGTAAATCTGGTATAAATAATGCAAAAACATCCTGAATTAGATTGTGGCAGTGATCATAAACTTTGATGGCGGAAGTCAAAATTCATATTAAAATTGGAACAACTAAGAAAACAAATATATCATTAACATCACATCATAGACACTAGACATTAATATGCAAAACATTACAGATGAAAATACGGACGCAAATACTAAAAACTATGGCAAACCCTTAAAATAGTTATGCTGGAAACTAAAGACCAAGTAATAAAGAAAACCAGACTAACAAAGACACACAAAAGAAAAACTGGATGACCTTGGAAACATAGAATGTAGTGAAGAGGAGCCAGAAACTAAGAAATCAGGCGCTTGAAACAAACGGAAAAAAGACAGAATACCAAATAAGGAATAGAGAAATTTAAAAATTATGTAGGAGAGACCAAAACGAATACTTACACGACATATGTAAAGAAATAGAAAAATTCGCTAATACAAATTAGATGAGACACCTATTTACAAAAATTAAAGAGACAAAGATGTTCTAGCTAAAATCATGTAAAATAGAGGACAGCACTGAAAGAATCACGACGGATATAAGTGAAATACAGCTGTGACCAATCAGACAAACCTAAACTTCTGACACAGGCTTTAAAAAAGGAGCAGACATATCGAAAGAGGAAATTATACAGGCCGTACAAAAACTGAAAAAAGAACAAATCGATGGAAGAAGATAAAATTAGTGCAGAAGCGTTAAAGCAACTCAATCATAAGGAAACCGAGTTCCTACGGAAAATCTGCAATAATATATGGAAAACTGCATAAAGCTCTAAAAACTGGATAAGATCTATATACGTGCCAAGTCACAAAAAAGATTGCACCCAAAATTACAATAATTATAGGATATTCGTCCTAATTTAACATGCTGGTAAAACACTGCTTACAACGCCTTAAGAACTTTCTAGATTGACAAGTACTTTAGGAAAAAGCGGTATAGTGGAAAGAGCACAAGAGAACAAATTTTAAATGCTCAACAAGTAAAAGAAAAAAGAGTTAGTAGCCATTACATGCATATGCTTTTTAGATTATAGCAAAGCTTTTGACTTTGAATTTATCAAAAATGTGGACAGTACTAGCCGATATAGAAACTGCTTCGTGTGGTCGGAGTTCGAAAACTCTTGATGTTTCGTCTACAACTGCGGCGGACATATTCAAAAGAAACTCTTCTAATCTTTCCGCTTTTATACTCGTACGAGTGTGGTAGGAATTGTGTTAGATGGCCCTTGTTGACGTCAATCGGGTCATTTCAGGTAACATTTCGGCTTTTTCTGAAGTCACTCACTCTTTTACTGTGTAGCAGTTGTTTTGGGTCCACTTAAGAGCGATAAACTTTGATTTAGGTAGATTGACGCTGTCACAAACTAATAAAGAGTTCATTTCTGGATGACACCATGAAGAAGAGACCAATAACATCAAAGGCACTGTCCCCAAGAATATACGGGCTCTCCAAAATACACAAGAACGATCTGCCACTGCAACCCATTGTCATTTCCATTAGTGGCCCTATCTACAAGCTGGTCAAATACTTACCCAGTATGTCACAACCATGCATTAGACCTACCAGCAGTTACATCAAATACTACGCAAATTTTGTCGACCATCTTTAAAACATCCAGCTGCAGGAGAAAGATTTAATGGTTAGTTTCTATGTAACATCCTTGTTTACCAAAGTGCTTTTTCGAGATCACCTAAAGGAAATTTTTCCTAACAATATTACAACTATTTAAGCAGTGTCTTATATCCAGTTACTTTGTTTGGCAGGGATATATTACAAAAAAAAGCGAAGTAGTAATGGAAAACCCACCGAGTCCTGTAATCGCCAATTACTACATGGAGAAATTTGAAGAGATAGCCATCAATACAGTACCATTAAAACCGATATGGCTAAGATACGTCGATGATACGTTTGTGAAATGGAGGCACGAAAAGACGACTCTGCCACAATTTCTTAAACACTTAAATTTTAGCATACTGTTTACCATGGAAGTGGAATAGAACGACAGGATTGATTACTTAGACTACAGGTCTTGAGATTGGAGAATGGATATTTACAACAAACCGTGTACAGAAAACCCACCAATATGGACATATATCTTCATAAGCAGTCGAATCACCACCCAAGTCAAAAAGAACGGTCGTAAAAACATTTGTAGACCAAGCATATATGTCACCCACAGTTTCTAAATAAGGAAATAAGGAAACATTACAAGGGAATAGCTACTCGAGAACGGAAATAAATGGAGCAACTAAACCAAACAAATGCGCATGGAAAACACAACTGAAATCGGTTACGGAAGGCAAAGCTTTTTTACCTTACATGAACAGGGTTACGGACCGGATAAAAAAAAATCTCAATAAACACAAGATGGAAATCATCTATAGTAGTACCACCAAGATATAGGATTTACTTCGGCTAACCAAGGATACAAAAAAACCACAGGATATACCAGGGGTATACTGCATACCTTGCTCGTGTGAGCAAGTCTACATTGGGACTACATGCCGAACAATTACCATTAGGATAAAAGAACACAAACATCGTCTACGCCTTAACCAACCCGAAAAATCAGCAGTTGCTGAACATGCTTTGGAAAATCCTGACCACGTGATAAAATTCGGGCTACCTTAATCTTAGTTTATCGCTCTTACGGGGTAAAAAACAGACCGCGATACAATAAAAGAGCGAGTGACGTCAGAAAATGCCAAAATATTACCTGCAACGACCCGATTAACGTCAGCAGCTAGCCCGATTACGTTAACTATTATCTTGGTGACGTCACCCCCCCCCCTACACCATCTCAACCATACTCGTACGAGTATAAAAGCAAAAATGCACGAGACAATCACTTTATTTTTAGAATTCGAGCAAACACAAGTTTTGTCCCAATTGTAGAAACTATTACATGAGATTATATACAAAGGTGTTGGAGATTTATAAATATAAAAATAATTTTAACAGGGACGACGGCTTCAACCTACCTATATCTTGGTTTATCGTTTCTAAGACAACTATACGGTGAAAGAGCGAGTAACGTCAGAAAATGCCTAAATGTTTCCTGGAATAACCCGATTAACGTCAGCAGCTAGCCCGATGGCGTCACAATAACCCCCCAACACAATCCCTACCATACTCATACAAATATAAAAGCAAAAACGCACGAAATAATCACTTGCTTTTAAGATGTCCGCCGCAGTTGTGGACGAAACGTCAAGAGTTTCCACACTCCGACCTAGCAACCCAAGAACCAACCACACGATACACCATAACATCAGTCGTGAAAGCCTTCGCATTTATTCGATATAGGAACTACTGAATATCTCGTCCTACTTATAAAACATAAATTTGAAGGTGCTTCAGCAACAATAAAACTTGACGAGAAATACTCCAAAATTTTCAAGGTTTGGGGATACAGCTGTCCAAACTCGACTAATGTAACTTACTCCACGCTCAGAAGCAATTTCAGTCGACAATCATCGTCAAAGAGGCGGCAATCAATGCGAATATCTTTCTCAGTTATTCTGGTCACAGGCGATGTTGGTAACTTTTACTTTCAATTGCTTCCAGCCTCCCCAAAAATTGTTTATGCTATATAAACACTTTAGTCTTCGAAGAATGTTATACCGAAACTGCGCCTTAAGTTTTATACACTCTGTTGTGATAAACTTAATAATTTGAGCAACCGACAAGGATACCTCTTGTTTTGACATCATAATTCTGAATAAAGAGGCGATAGTGCGAGATACATTACAATGAAAATTCTCTTCGACTATCTGTATTTACTAGCTTAGAAGCCGCGCCCGTTTCCGTTCACCTCACGGCATGTAAAAGTGAAATTCCGGTTTATATTTCATTGGACTTTATGGTAATGCATATACCAAAATTATGTAAAATTATCCTTCCAAGCGATTACTACACTTCTATGTGCAGCAGAAATAGCTAACCAACTGTACTTCTTAATACCATATAAAGATTAATACCAAAATCTAATTCTACGAAATAAAAATATTGTTATTCTAGACCTAAATAAGCATAGGATTTGATTTTGAACAAACATTTTATTTATTTATTATTTGGCAAAATTATGACATTAAAGGGTAAATATTGGTATTATAACGTTTCTGCTCTTAGAAGTAGTAAATAAACGTACTAATTTACTTACAACTATTTATTTATTGTACTTACAATTATGCAAATTTATAATACTATTTAGGTATACACGCACTACCTGCAACTAACTGGACATTATTTATGTAAACACCGCTCCCGTCCGCTTGCTCCACTTAAAAACCGGAATCTACTCGGCGATTCGCCGTTTATTTTATTCCCCCAATATACCCGAATAGCTGCGAACCTTTGAGAGCGTCGCACTCAAACGCTCTGAAATGTTCGCAAACACGTGCGCACCAGCTGCATTCCTAGAAGTGTCGCACACCAAGCATGACCCAATGCAAATATCAATCAGCCGTGCTACGGGAGGCGTTAGGAAATTCGTTACAATATTAAATGTGGAATAGAATATCTGGCAAATGTTCTTCTGATAAAACTCCTGATCACTTCGCATAATGTGGCAAATATGCTATTAAATCATCCATCTAATTACGTTCCTTCCAATATCAAAAAATCCCAATGTAGCCCATGATCTAAATGGCTCATTAAATGTTCTCTAATTGGATATACATGGCCGTTCTCTAAAACCAAAAGTCGTCCAAATTTATACCATCCAAATGAAGCCTCAAGAAATGTATTATCATCTCACAATAACGTTCACCACTAATAGTCAAAAAAGAACTACCCAATCACCCCACCAGCGTAAAATCCATATAAAACTGTTACTCTTTGGATATACATGGGCCGTTCTTGAATGTCCCGAGAATTTTCTATGCCCCAAATATGACAATTTGGTTATTGACATACCCACTAAGGTGGAAGTACGCATCACCGCTGAAGATGATTTTCTTAGCGAAATTGTCAACTTGTTAATTCCCAAATACCCAATCAGCAAATTCCCGGCGTTTCAATAGCCTGGCCTTGGTTACTGGGTTATCTTAATCTTGAATGTGCGCAGATGCAAATCTTTTATTAAAATCCGCTGCATGTGCTTTTGTAATGTTCAATTGCGGTGACCGACGGTGCACTGAGGTTTTTGGCCGCTCCATCACATTATCATCCGCAGCGGCAATGTTTTCAGCTGAATAACTGGTACGAGGCCAGCTTGCTTTTTTGTTGTCTGCAACCGAGCTTCTTTGTCCAAATTGTTTAATTAGTCTTTTCATAGTTGTTTCATTTGGTGCATTTCTCTTTCCGAAAATGCCGAGTAACGCTCTATATTGACTAACCATAATTTCTACTACAAAATGATATCAAGCAGAAGACCACCAACTTTGCAGAAAAAACGGTGCCCAATTGAAATACTGCTATTAAAGGTCTAAAGCATATTATTTTCTTTGGTGCAATATATACCTTAAAAATGCTTTAAGAATCAGTAAAACAAATAAAAACTTTATTAAGTACTAAATCAAAATTAAACTATATATTTATCTAAAAATAAAAATGTACATAACATTTCAATTGCGGAATATTTTAGTATGTTCCTATACATTAAAATGTCCGATTTGTTTACCAGACAAATTATTAATTCCAAAAGCACCATTGAACAAACAAAAAACGGTAAATAGAACATTTTTTCGCCAAATAAGCAAATTTATTGTTTTAATGAACGTGAAATAAAATTTCCCCAAGTTCACTAATTATTCGCAGGCGTAACATTTCAACGTTTCACTTTCTATTTGCCCACATTTGTATTCAGATAAAAAAGATTGCCACTTACAATTAGCACATTTTAAAAATTATAAAATCCGCCTGTCATTCTGTCAGCGCTCAAATTGAATATAATTCTGCGAAGCAAAATTCCATTACGCTGCGTAAAGCTTTTTAGATCATTGTCAGTTCCATATATTCCAATCTGTATGCAAAACAATTCAGGGGGGACGTCGAAAGTGACATATTGAATTTCTGCAATCCCGCTGCAATTTGCCCAAGCACGTAAATCCACCGGCGCGGTAGGAAAATGAATTTTGCATTACATTGGGGAGTATTTCATTCAAAAAACTGAACAATCAAAACGTGACGTAAATGCAAAACTGGATTTCTAGCTGCTGTTGCAACAAACTTCGATTTTATTTACACGGGAAATGCGTAGACATTACGATGCAGTTGGTTATATGCAAATGTTATCTGACGAACTCTTTTGCAATTCATGCAGCTGAATCGGAAGCCAAATGGAAAGACGCAAAATGATTCGATATCGGCTTTAGAAATTTAAGATTATATTTTTGCAGTATTTGTAATATATAGGTGTATAAATAAATTCTCAGCTTTTTTCTGCAAAATTAAAGTTTTATTTAAAACAAACAAAAAGCTTAAGTATAAAGTATTCTCCGTTGGCATCGATGACCTTTCGCCATCGTTCGGGTAGCTTGCGAATTCCCTGGTGATAGAAGCTCACCGGCTTCGAGACGATAAAGTTATCGATGCATTTTCGGACTTTACGACTTCCTTGTCCAGTAAATGGCTTCGTTTCTCGATTGCGTCACTCAAATTGATGAGTTGCTGTTGGTAGCGATCCGCCGTAACTGTTTCACCTGGTTTCAAGAGTTCATAGTACAGCCCACCTTTCCAATCCCACCAGATACAGAGCAAATTCTTTTTGGCGTGGATATTGGGCTTTGGAGTCGATGTCGAAGGTTTTCCAGGGTCTACCCATGATTTTTTGGGCTTGGGGTTGTCGTACAAGATCCATTTTTCATCGCCCGTAATAATTTTATGCAGAAAATCCTTTTTTCGGTTCCTTGAAAGCAAATGGAGTGCGGTGTCACGCCGTCAATTTTTGTTGTCTTCGGACAGTTTATGTGGAACCCATCTGCCTTCCTTTTGTATCTTACCCATTGCATGCAAACGTATGGAAATGGGTGGCTGAGTGACGCCAACCTGTTCTGCAAGCTCTTTTTCAGTTTGCGCATTTTTTTGCTCCAGCAATGTCTGCAGCTCATCCGTGTCAAATGTTTGAGGGCGTCCAGCGCGTGGCTGATCTTCAAGACTAAACTCTCCTCCGCGAAATCTTTGGTACCACTTTTTGCACGTTGCATGACTTACAGTATTCTCACCATATGCAGCACAAATCATTTCGGTGGCTTAAGCAGCGTTTTTCTTAAGATGAAATGCAAAGTGGATAGAAAATCGAATATGCTCTTTTGTGATTGCCATCGTGAACACAGCTGATTATTGAGGTTATGTGCATCAAACGCCAAATCGCATGATGTTTCGAAAGACCAAATGTCATTGCTTTAAAACCGCAAGAGGGCGGACTAATACGTTACATGTAAACGGTGATTTGCGTCCTGTGAAATCTAAAGCTGAGAACTTATTTATACACCTAATACATGAGTAAAAAAACAAGCAATTTCTACAAACAAAATGTCTTTTATGGAGCATCAATAATAATAACGATGATATTCTTATTGAAATTTAAACAATAAGCATGCTATTATAATTATAGAGTCGCCTAAATTAAACTTCAGGATTTGAATTGAGCTTTTCTGCGTTCTGTAACGTTGGATATTTGCATGTAACAGTTGGTATTTAAACACATGGCAAAATCCAGCAAAGACCAACAGGAACTGAAAGACTTTGTGAATCGTCAAAATTAGTACATCTGGGGTAGTAAAAGTCCACACGTTATTCACGAAAAGCCAATGGATCCGCTGTTTGGTGTGCATTGTAGACTGGAAGAATCATTGGCCCACGCTTTTTATAACGAAGTTGGTAATAATGCTACTGTCAATAACGTACATCATCGGGAGATACTAAAAAACCTTTTTTCAATAAAATCAAAGATTTGTACTTGAATAATAACGTGGTTTCAACTAGATGGAGCCACATCTCATCCAGCATGCGCAACACCAAACACCAAAACAAACCAAATTTTCTGATCGTGTTATCGCGCAGAAAGGTGACACCGATTGGCCACAGCGGTCTTGCGATCTAACCCCATTAAACTTTTTCTTCTGAGACTATCTAAGGAAAAGGTTTATGTCAACAAACCTTCTATGACTACAGAGCTAAAACAAAACATCAAGCGTATGGTTGCTAAAATAGAGCCCCATTTATGGGAAAAATTATGGAAAACATCACTAAAAGATTGGTTGTATGTCAGCAGTTGTGGAGGGCATTTGGCCGATATTATATTTCATATTCTAGATCTGTACTTTATACTGCTAGCAATAAAAATTGAATTTCCCCAATATTTTATGTTTTATTCAAGAAAATCCTACATCTAGTAACAGATATACAAGAAATTATTAAATCAATTTTTGCAATGAGGATAAATATAAAAAAGTAAAGCCATTCACATACCTCGAAGGTTAAAACTCTTATATGTTCGCCTTCACTTCACTTTAACACGAATCGATTAATATTACCTCTAATCGAATTAAACACAGGTACTTATATCACAACACAAACTGTATCTAAACGTAACATAACTTGATTCTGAAATTCTGACAACTCCGCAATCTTCCCTTGAAACTGCGCCAAATTGCCAAAAATAATCGTTTCTGAAGTTCCCTTTTAATTATGTTTTACCTCAGAACCACAATATTATATTACTTGAGGGAAGGGTTATGAAGAAATCACAAATGATTTTTATTTGGAATCGCGTGCGCTTAGGACCTACTAGTAATATAACCCACAGCAACTAACATATTTTTGTTGCAATTGTCTATCCCTGAGGTGGACAAGATATGTGGACTACCCTCCTTTCTCTTGGGTTTTCTACAAAGAGTTGCCTCAGGCGTCTTTCTTCTTCACATTTTTCCCCAGACAATCGCTCTGAAACCTTCTGCAAAGTCTTCTTAATTTCAAAGCATTTCCTTAACGCCACCTCAAGCGGTTGACGTGTGATTAACAACACTCTACTTCTCGACATTATTAACTGGGGCCTGGATTCCTCAAGGTTTTGTCACAAAACATAAATAATTCCTATTGCACCCTATAAACTATTACCACTAAGTTCAGACCGTTAGTAGTCTTTTCATTATACCGCCAGTATTAATCCCAAGTATAGTTCCTATTCCTGTAATTTGTCAAATACCCTTCCGAGTTCTCTTTCAACTCTTTTCTAAAACTCACTATACGTTCTTTTGTATTAACTTTCAGTTGTTCTCTCAGATTTCTAGATTATTATTCCACATTCGCATTTAATTCTTCTCAAAAACGTCCAAAATATTCCTTTGTGTTCATTTTCACTTCTCCTCTTAAACTTTAGTAGTATTTCTACTGAAACCTATGAATTGTTTTTTGTTTCTTATTACTCCTCCTTTCTGACATATTCTTCCGTGTATGCTCGTAACTCTTTCCTTGAGCTCCAAACATTTTCTTTCTTGTCTTTAAGGCATTGTTCGAGCTTACTTTCGGTTCTTGGCAAATCTCACTCCTTTACTTCTTCTCTAAAATTAAGGATTGTGCCTCTAATTCCCCTTTTGAGGTTCTCAAATGCCCATCTAATCTTCTCACGATGTTTTAGGCGACGGCAGTAGTAACAGAAATTAGGGGAAAGGACGAAGCCCAAGAAGAAGAGCGAAAAGAAAGTAAAACAAATATACTTAATATAATAGAAACAACAGGTAGAACAGTAGCAGAAGCGAAAAGATATAAAATCATACAAAAAATGGATACAACACCCAACTCTCTAGAGGCATAAAGGAATGGCAAAAGTAGGGTAAAAAAATCTATACTAACACATCTCGACTGGTAGTTTAGAACAGAAACGTATCTGTATTCTCTTCTTCGTCCATCAGCAACTATCACAATCTTTTCTGTAGCACGATCCCCCTCCATCATCTAATTCGTTTTTTAGATCCGCAACTTTTAAATGGCATAACTTGACTTGCATTTACATTGTAGTTTATTTAATTTTTTGAATTCCAAAAAACCAAAACTGACAGTTTGCCATAACTCAATTTATGTGTTGGATTATTTATATAAAAGCACTATTATTAACTGATAATATTATTAATTATTTGTTTCCATAGGCCGATCTTCCCTCCAGTGTGCTTAAGTCACAATACAAACTGCGTTTAACCACGGCTATTTTCAACCCGCCTTTTAGACCATTCCTCGTATACGCACTTAATTATAGAATCCTCGCAACTCGGTGTCGGCGCGCCAAGCGGATTACTGTTTCCTCTGCAACTGTGTCAAATTCCCAAAAATTGTCGCAAATCTTCGGCAAATGTTCTATAGTCCTTCCAAGGAAGCCCAGCTTTTTAAAATTGACCGTTACAGTAGCTTTATAAGTAAGATGGAATATGGCAGAATTAACATATTTATCGTTAATAAAATATAAGCAACTGAAGTAGGTAATGTACAATGCCAAAGCGGAGAAAAAACAAATGTGTAGTAAATTAAGATATTACAAAAAAATATTAATCTCTTTATTGTAATACTTATTTTAATTAAAGAGGAAAATATGAGGTACAGGCAGTCGCATGTCTTTGCTCATTCCTTGAAGTGTTGATAAAATAGTAAAGATAAAAATTCCCAACCACACAAAACGAACAAACCACTAGGTTCAATTTTTTGGTTTCTTGACGAATAAGCGACGATGTTAAGAGCGGGCTCATTTGAAAAAGCAATGAGACCTGGTACGATTCATCGATTTGTTGCAAAAAAGGTGATAGAACAGAACATGTAATAAATATCTGCAAACAGTTGTTAGTGGGGCGACCTTGGGTGAAATATATTAATTCACGGATATAAAAAATATGTAAGTAATAGAGCATTCAATAATATTAATCCAGCATCTTCGATAAGTTCAGATGATTACCTTAAGGGAAAAGTGAAATTGTGTTACAAAGACCACATAAATAAATGATTTTTCAAGTGATTAGACTTGCACTGAAAGAACGTTCACATTCACCAAAAGAGAAACCACCAAAGATACCAAAGTAATAATAGAGTTCTCAAAGGCAAAACAAACCCAATGCTTAATCAATATTTAACCTATTTCATCTTGTCACCAAGTCCGCGACAGCTTGTATATTCATTTGATGATTGAAAACAAGATCTTTGTGCCCTTTGAATCCAAAATCTGCGAGAAGTACTTTGCTAATACGAAGTTGCTTACAAATGTCTAATGATACATAGTAGTCGCATCCTTACTTGATTCAGTTATAATGACTTACAGACAATGAAGCGACAATGCTAACAAACGTGTTGCTTGGGGAGATAGCACAGCCGCAGAAAACTTAGACGATTTGATATAGAGAAAAATAAATTCCTGCTGAAGGATCTATCTGATGAAGAATTAAAACACGAAGCTACACTGACTAGACAAAACACTGCAGAACTTCACAGAGTTGTGTTTGTGTTGTGTTTTTCTAAAAACGTAAACGGTAGAATAAATTGAGACTTGGCCTACAAATTCGACATTTGAAGATATGTCTTCAAAAGCGCAAGCCTTTGAATGCCAAAAGTCAACCAAAAAAGCGCAAATTGTACTTGAAAATGATTGTCCGATTGTGTGTGCCGATGCAACGTACATGTACACAGAAAAGTCAGTATCAAATGAAGCTGAATACGCAAAATGTAGTATTCAGAAAGACAGACTCTTGTCAAAACAATAAAAACATAACTACTACTGATGTTATCGACTGCACTGGGCCAATGTCAGCTACCTTGAACGATACATCTATACCGCAAAAGCTTATAGTCCGTGAAAAATATCTTAGCTTCTCCTTAGCGGGTGATTTATTCATCCTTGGTCAAGATTTCCGAGATGTCAAATAAAATCTTAAAATCCAGGAATGTGTAGTCTTTATTGTCCACTTCTTGCCAGCTGGTCATAGTTACTTGGCAACAGAAGAGATGCAAATAAAAAGCGAATAGGTCTTAAAGAAATTTTTTATGAACATTTTTAAAACTCGTTCAAACGCATTCTTCATCGCGTGACGAACAAACGGCTAAAGGATGCCGCTTGTGTTGCTTTATATAACATATACCGTAAGAGAATGAAAAATGGTGGATCTGAGGTGATAATGATGTACAATCATCTGAAGCAACGCTAATATGTGCATGATGATTTACGTAATCTGGTTATTGGGCAAAACCTTAATAGAAGGCTAGAATATTTGCAATTGACAATGTCAATGACTTTCCAAGTCTTTCAGAAACAAACTGTTGTGTTTGGTTCAGGCACATACATACCCTCGCACGCAGAAAATTCTATGAGACACAATTAAGAGTTCTTCCAAAAAACTACAACAGAAAGTAATGAATTATCTATTATGAAATAATTTAAACCAGAAAGCCGATCGATCCACTTCAAGGCACAATCACGACACAGTCGAAGTAAAACATGTCTCTGTTATGTAACGTGCAATCCAAGTGAACGTTCTAAAAAAGACGTAATTGCTTCCTATTGCAATTACAAAACAGGTGCAAAGACTACTCTGTGTCGCGCACATTAATTGGCTGATATATGGTATATCTTGGATATATGAGACATACAGCTAGCAGTGTGAAACACACATGAATTTGATGACCTTTTTGAGGTAGAAAATACAGACAAAATTGTCTAATTAGTTATATAATATTACATGCGAACTCAGAAATCAAGAAATTGTGAAAAAAATGTAATTCAGTATCGTTAATCCCAAAGGAGGATCAGCCTTAATTATTCTTTGAAATGATTCAACACCGCCACTAATTCGCCCAAAACCGAAAACTTGTATTTAATCTTTTTATTATATATTTTATATAGTTTCTCCACATCTACATAAGAGTGTCGAAAAGATTATATTAGAACAATTGAATAGAAACATAATACATTAAGATCTAAATAAAAATATATGTTAAGATGAGGCTTAAATAAAAACGAATGCAAAACAATAAAGCTAAGATTTTTTTCAAACATCGCAATGCAGTTTAATTCAAAATGCAACACAGACGAACTGTCCCGCTGAATGACTCTTTTACCATAACTAGGAGCGCGTCTGGCGTTAACCGTTGCCGCAGATAATCCACAAAAATCCACAAGCGGATTAAGCCTTTTGAAAATATCTACTGAAAATAGCGAACATTGTGAGGGTTGTTAGGCTGGCAGCAAGAAACCGAACCTAGACAAAGCTAAAAAACTTATAAGCTTCAAATTTGTCATTCAGAACTTGTCAAGAAGTCTTAGAAAACTTAAAAATTGCGGCATATTAATCTTTGTCAGTCTGTTCGTTTTCTGACTGCAATTTTTCTGAGATAAAAATAAAAATAAGGCTCAAAAAGTTTTACGTGGCAGAAACATCACGGATCGTCGTGCAAATTCCGCCCAGAAATAACTTTTAGCGGAGCTTCCGAGTTTTAAATCTACAATGATTACTAAGGAAGACATTATTCTACACAAATTAATTCCACTACGTAAATTATCCTTGAAAATACTAGAACAGACTAGTAGTTACATATTGCAAGCTTACTGAAGTTTATTCCTTATCATTATTACGTTCATATATCACTATAGTGACGTTAATGAAAGATTTTCACTTACAATAAAACATAGCGTTTCAATTTTATAATACAAAGCGTGTCTTAAAATTCGATAAACGATCCGATATATCAACAATAGCGTTGAATATACGTGATCGTCAGGGTATAACCACTGCAGACAGTCTAATGTAGTCAAGGAAAGTTAGGGTCGTTTTTCAATAGAACAACAAGTTAATAACAAGTTCTGCTGCAAATTAGAAAGGACGGCGGCAGAATCAGTAAGCATAAAATTAGTTCAAACGGTTTCGCGGTGGGGAGAAAACGACTAAGTATGAGCCATCTTCGTCTTAAGCATCATCAAGTATAATTCCAGACAAGATCAAGCGAGTGCGAACAATGGAAGCTCTAGATGGACGGCTAACTCTATGGTAGATGACGAGGAAATTGACAATTGACAAGGACATGGTGTGCACCATCAACCGCAAAGATTTAGGTAAACAAAAAATGTGTTCGCGGTTTGTACCAGCAAGTTAACACAATTTATTATTCCTAATACTTACATAAACATTACAGAAGAACATTTAACTTTTTATCTGGTGCTCTGATTTACGACAGTACATACTAGCATTACCACAATTACATTAGTCACTTAGCTATGTATCTTGTCATACTATAGATTCTTAGTTAACCACAACGATCACGTTCAATATCTTGAAGTAATATCAAATGACTTGTGACAAAGGAAAACATGTTTCCCAACAGATCTAGGCGGCGACATGATTAGCGTAGGGGCTTTCTCAATAAAGAGGCAGCGCGTGCTTTTGAAAGAGCGGAACGGTCGGCTATGTTGTACGCAGCCGAGATGTAGGCGGAAGGGTGCATGGTCAGACAGACTAGACTTGCTTAACGTACAAAAACACTCGCAGTTGAAGAGCTCACAACACCATAACCACCAAAACAACACTAGTATCAAACCAGTTACCGCCTTTGTATTTTATTTTGCAAAAGGCAGCAGACCAGAAGCGGTTGCAAACCGAGCTGGAACAACTTCAAAAGGAGCTGAGGCTGCGGCCAAGCGAAAAATCTTATATCCTGCTCAGCAAGCAAGAAGTCGAAGGACAACAACTGTACTGATACATAAACAAAGTGCATGACAGAAGAGCGAAAGAGCCAAGCTCGCATACTGAAGCATCATATCCAATAGCTACCTAGAAGTGTCCCAAGCATAGAGCGCTTATCTTGAGATATGTTGTAACGGTGACAACGGATTTGTAATTGAGATTTGCTACTTTGCAAAAACGTTGTTGGTTGATATCGAGTTTCATTTCCATTGGCGCATTAAGGCACACGTCTGAACTCCAAAGAACAAACGTGCGGATCTGTTCGTCAAAAAAACTGAAGCAAGGGCGGGTTTGCCGATTTTTTGAGTCGCTTTTAGTGATGCTCCTAGAGAACCGGTTACGATTTTAGACGAAAACAAAATGGGAACAAAAAGTCAAGCAGCAGAGGCGATGAAATATGCGCATACATTCACCTCTATAGGAAACACGGCACGACAAGTAGCGGAGCATCTTAACCATCACATCGTAGAGCTTATCACTGGGAATGGTAACTTATGATCTTGCTCATCAAAATTCGAAAGCTGGCAGATAACCAAGACGAATGTCTATAAGGAGAAATCAACGACGCTACGCATATCTTGTTGAGCTGCAACATGAAAGAGAAGAAGAGTAGAGGCAGAGCGGATGGAGTTATGCATAAGAGGGGAAAAAGACTGAGACATTTTCAGAAGTGAAGAAGTGGTGGAAAACTTACGGAATTCGTGAATCGATGCAGGCAATTACCGCAACAAGCACATCACATCAATCACCTGAAGTTGTCCTTCCTAGCAATCTCATTAAAATTTTAATCGACCTGATAACCCCATACCTCCCTTAAATTAAAACCTTCCTAGTCAACACCATTCTACCCTTATTCCGCAACAAATAGTTAACATTTCAAAAATTCTTAACTAGAACGCTAATAGCATAGCTACCTAACGATCTACGTTTAGACATCAAATCGACATAACCTTCATCACAAAAACTCATCTAACAGAAGACAAAGACTTCAAAACCCCAGGATATGGAGTATAACGTAAAGACAAAAATGCCCAAATAGCGTCTAGCGAAGTGGTTATCATCATCAAACAAAAACTCGTACATAATCCAACTGCAGATCCTCTTAATGTCATATTAGAAACCACAGAAGCCAATGCCAAATTAAATGACACAAGTAATCTAACTAAATGATCACCTCAAAACATTACTTAATACATTTCAACCAATGCTGCTGATAGATTTAAACAGCAAACTCGTAGCTTGGGACTGCAAAGCAACCAATTCAACAGGTGTAAGAATTGAACAGCTCTCCTAAACCCAAGCCACCTCTCGTGCAATTAACTAATGGACCAATAAATTGGGATCTCTACCAAGAACCTTCGAACCACAACCTCCTCAAGATGAAAAACCCTCACAAACCAAGAAGACATCCACATAACTGTCTCAAACATCATCACATCGATAGCGGATGCTGCCAAAACGCCCTCCATAAACAAACCCAGACATCACAAACCTGACTACGATCTTCCTCCTCCTTACATAATCAACTTGATCAAGCATCGAAGCCAACATAGAAGGCTCTGATAATGAACGAAAAATCCGAAAATTAAAAAACTTGCTAAACAATTTCACCTAACTGGACGACTATAGAATTCAATCCTACTATAAACACATCTCTGTTATTGGCCTTGGTGGCCCAAAGATGTGGAAAACCAATTAAAAAATCTTAAAAACTCCTTAAGAGGTACATACACTTAAATCGAATAATAATACGTTCTACACAGACAACGAAAAAGCCACAGGACTTGCCAATCACCTCAAACAGACTTTCGTCCCCGTACTCTCCTGCAATCCAGCACCGACTATAACCAACCCACATCTCCAAATAAACTAACGGAACTTATAAAAACGTTACCCAAACGTAAATTGCCCGGCCACGACCTAATACCTAACCTCGTCCTCTAACACCTAACAACCTAGAAACTCCTCATTCTTCCATTCTACCAATTTAGATTTAGAAAAGGACACTCGGCCTGTCACCGACTACAACAAATCAGCGAACTCATTAAAACAGGATTTAAAAACATGCTGCACCACCGCAGTTTTCTTAGATGTCATCCAAGCCTTCGATAAGGTTTGGATAGAAGTCTCAAAAAGAAACTTTTAGATTACGAAATATTACGTTACCCCCTAGCTATCATTTCTCCTTCTTGGAAAATAGAACTTTCGCCGTCAACGCAACAATCTCCGGAAACAAAAGACATACGAGCGGGAGTTCCCCCAAGGCAGGATCTTAGGCCCACTTCTTTTTAATTTATACACCTCCGGCATTCCAAAGATTCCCACAATAACAGCAACGTTTTACATCAATTACAAAACGTAACGGACAAATTCAGCAAAGGGCTCAAAGATTTGAATATTAAAATTAACACTTCTAAATGCAAAATTTTTACTCTAAGCAGGATTTTCCATCCGCCCTCTTTTAACGTCGGTGGAACCGCGATACCCTGGAAACCTAAAGACTGCAATCAAATATCTTGGAGTGCACCTAGACATAAAACTGAATTGAGTTACCATATCAACTAAAAGCTTGCACAATGCCACAATAAACTACGACAGCTTTATCCTATTGTCAATCCCAAACCCCTGCTGCGACCTAAATGTACGATCCTCCTATTTAAATTCCTACTACGACCCCTAGTGCTTTACGCCTCCTCCGTCTCGAGTAACCGAACCAAAGCAAATATCTGAAAATTCCAAAGATTCCAAAACAAGGTCCTACAGATTGCAATGTCCCATGGTGCATCCGCAACGCACAGCTGGACCATGAACCGGATATCTCATCAATCCAAAACTATATTATCATGAGCACCATAAACTTCTTTTCAAATGTTGACAAATGCGAAGGTGCGATACATTACAATCTTAGCCAGAGTAATATCCACCAAAGGCTGAAAAGACCCCAAGGTATTATTTCAGACAAAGAAAAATAACTAAGATCACCAATTTAGACCTTTAGAGGCCACTATAATTAGCCTTTATGAGACAAACGAAGTTAATAGATAACTTTAATGCATAACACAGACAATCTATGTATATTATAGTCATGGTTAACTTATCAACGAACTGTCTGTCGGTCGGTCTGTCTGTCGGTCTATCGGTCCGTCACAAAATTTGAGGTTTTTTAAAATTTGAAAATGGATTCTTATAGGAAATTTTACGCTGATTTCGAATTCTAAATTAAAAAATTTCTATCTCGAATAATTTCCGAGATATTCTACTTCGAATTTCGGGAAAATTTTCGACATCACGATTTGAAATGTGATTCTTATAGGAAGTTTACGCTGAATTCGAAAATTAAGTCGAAAAAATTCGAATGTCGAATAATTTTCGAGATATTTGATTTCGAAAGGTCTTTTTAAGTTCGTTCTGGGATTGCTTACAGAGCAATCTCTTCGCCGGCCCCTTGTAATGTTGATCTGACAAATGCTATAATAAAAATTTTTATCACTGTTCATTCATTTTCTGGATTTACCTCGACGACCCTCTATCACCCCTCCACTCCATTTACTTATTATTAATTCCAATTAGGTGTATCATAGTAAACATATAGAATAGAACATTTAACGATTTCGCCTTTCAAATATCGTAACATAAAATTTCACGGTAAATAAGGATAACAACCCTTATCCTGTAATAAAGCTTAACGCTCTGCTTAATGGCACCGCGCAGATATTCTTGGCATTGCAAATATTTGCATTTACCTACACACTTGTACACAAGCATACATGCCGAATTTAAATCCGCACACCTTCATACATCAGCAGATAGACCCTATTAAAATGACATGTAAACGTCGCGATGAATTATTTACGCTATTATCCGATTGGCATATTACATATTTCAATTCTAGAGAGTGCTCGGAGCGATTTTTAGCTGTCGGAATTAGATATTACAAGGCACTGCACCTGACAGCCAAAAGGCATTAATCTTGCAAAAGAAATCGAGCGTCAGGAAGGAAACCGAACGAGCTCGCACCACTGCGCCGATTCGCCAGACAATGGTGCCCCGAACAGTTCCGGCGCGACGACACAAACAGCTCTTCAATTATGCATCTCTGGTTGCAGTTCATTATTAAGCAGGTCGCATTTTATCACTTATTGAGTATATTATGCCCGACTTCAAACCGAAACTCCGAAGTTGGGGACAATTCGCTATTGGAAGAGCAAACAAAATTACGAACAAAGCAAATAGCTAACGAGGGGCCGTTTACTCTGTTCAGTTATATATTTACAAACGAATCGATAGGATGACATGGGGTTAGAAAAACTGCCGCTGCTTTGCAATATTGGATTTTATGGCGACAGCTAATCGCAGCTTGTCACAACTTGTTCGGCGTTATTAAGAGCTGTGGAGCAAATTGCATAATTTTGCTGACCTCCTTTCCATTGGAAGACCCGCATTCTTATGCGGAACGCTGTCGAGGAGGATCATGTCATATTTTTTACAACTAAATTGAATGATGGATTCCCCAGCGACGTGAGTCTTTTATGTATGACCTCACACCAAAGTGAACTACAAATTACTGAAATATTAAATTTAAATTCTTTAACATTCAATGAGCTACTTCAGTTCAATCCAATTAATAATGACATTTTAGTGTTTATCTGGCTTCTGAGAAACATTACTGCACGGTTCGTTAAAAAAGTCTTCAATAGTTTCAACAGATTCCTTTGACTTTACATTCGGGAGATATGTTTCCCCACCACAACAAAACCAACCCTCAGAGTTCCCACCTCCTATTACTTTGAATCAACAATACTGGCGACAATCTAGTGCACCCACATGCAACTTTGCACCACTACCACCGTCACTTCCTACACAATAGATTTCAACGTTGGCCCCTACCAATAACTAACCCACCGCACTATAGCAGGCCCACATATATTCTGTATATCGAATCCACTGAAAATACAGATGCAAACATGAACGAAACAGATCTTGAACTCATCAATAAACCCCCATGGAAAGTTTAAAAAAAAACGTAAAGCGGAAAGACAAATAATTTATCACCTTCCAAATATCTACACAAAAATCGCTGTACTATACTATCCACAACAAACAACGACGCCTCAACTGAAACAGCAACCACATATTCTCCAGTGCAA
The DNA here is from genome assembly GCA_036346155.1 of Sinelater perroti. NCBI lineage: Eukaryota > Metazoa > Arthropoda > Insecta > Coleoptera > Elateridae > Sinelater > Sinelater perroti. Next base: position 4,875,237 of record JARFIY010000167.1, on the reverse strand, counting down.
ACCCAAAACCTCCATCCAAATTAACATGCAGTGTCAAAAACTTTGCGAACATGGTAAACAATCTTTCTTTAGTAGCAGAACAAGAGACATATCACACTAAACCCCTGGCAAATGATGCTATTAAAATAATGCACACACAATAGAAATAGTAATTAGAAACCTAAATCACTCCATCCAACTTGACACATAAAAAGAATTAGAAAAAAAGAACATAAAATTCACAACATAACAAACATTCAATATAAAGTAACGAAAACTTTATTATCACTTTGTAGATCTTTGTAGATCTAGAACCTCAAAGAAATAAGGAGATATTCAACCAAAAATGCTTATGTCACTCCGCAATATCTGTAGAACCTGCCAATAAACGCCGTGATATAATGTAATGTATGCGATACCAAGCTTATAGCACTCATAGGCATACTGTACTAAACCCTTTAACTGCACCAAGTGTGGCGAACAATACAACCCAAAAACACAGCAGCCAAATGTAGAGCAGATCACTCTGCTAATTACAAGGGTACACTACAAAAAACCAAGAGAGACAAATCACAGCTTACAGCAACACATCACCTCAAATGAACCCATACAAACACAAAACTCTCCTCCTTATACTACAAATTATACAATCTCTCTTCGTATAATAGTCACCTAACATATGCACTATCAGGGACCACAAACCTGATTTCTAATAACACACTAAGAGAACAATTAACAGTATTTGTTAACAAATTTAAAATCCTCTTCACCAAACTTCTCAGCCAAAATAACATTACCTATATTTAATCTACTAACAACTGTCATCGGCCAACTATATCCATAATAGCTCTCATTCTAAGTCTTGCAACTTTGAACACTAAAGGTCTGTTTAATAATAAGCTAGAACTTATATCATTTCTGAGTCTCAACAAAATAGATAATAAGCTTATATCGAAATCACGTTTCACGGATCGAACAACATTTCAACTACAATAGCACGACATATAAAATACTCCTCACCCGCTCATAGGTATTCATCTGTAATAATACAAAAATCAGTTTATCATCATAAATCACCTAAATATCAAACGCACAATAACCAAACTGCAAATGCCGTAGTAGAAGCTCTAACGTGGAACTTTACAACAAATGTAATTCACACCTATCCAAGACACGAAATATCAAAACTTTCTGCAGACACTGGGAACTAATTGAACGCTAAACATACACACTGGGAATTGAGAATCATTACCACAAAAAAACAGAATCTACTACGTGTTATGACAAGAAACAATTATAACCACCTGAAAAACGGAGCACCTGCTAACAAATCCCAGGAAACTTCCAGATCTCTTAGGTATGTCCACAGTTAATGCAATTCCTCAAACCAGTTCTACAATAGAATCCAACCTTCATCCTTTCAACTGACCATATCGCGGTCAGGGGTTGGTCCGTTTTTAACAAGTATTTTTCTCTTAAAAGAGACTTATGGGAAAACATTTCACGATTACTTACAAACCAACGTAAACCTTCAACTTAGAGTCAAAGTCCCTGAAGACCTAGACGAAGCTGTACAGCACTTTGCAAAAGTTGCACTCCAGTCCTGCAAACGAACAAAATATAGCAAACACCAATAACATTCCACTGCATCTTCGCCAACTTATCAACAAAAAACGACAATCTAAAAGGATATGGCAAAGATTAAAAAATCCCATTGATCATCGTCATTATAACCAGTTGTCTAGATAACTCAAAACAGCGCTATAGAATTCCTTTCAACAATAAGCTTTCAACCTATCTCCTGACGATCATATACCGTGGCAAACCATAAAAAAGCTCAAATAGATTCAACTCTCTGTCCCCCCCAATCGACAAACCTAATAGCGAGTGGGCAGGCATGGACAAAGACAAGGCTAATACTTTCGCCACACATCTTGCTTATATATTTAAACACGACCAAGAAGAAATATTTCCTTAACGCAGCATGTCAATTGTCTCCTCCTTAAGACCAATCTTCCCATCAAAGGTCAATCACGAAAATCATAAATTACACAAGGCCCCTATACAACTTAATAACAGTTTCATTCGCAATAATTGACTACTATCAAAACCGTAATCTTACAGATGTTCAGTGCTATAAGTCCCCATGCTTAGTCTATTTTACATCCAAATTGTTTGGAAACATGAAGTAATCATGACGCAAACCGGCCGACTTAACACTTACTCTAACGGATGAAGCCTTCAAACGACATTTCTTTACAGGATTACTGAAGGACATGATTACACTTTTATTCAACCACCATTTGGTAAATTTCGCGAACTTAGCACTCAAAGATCCACCAGGTCGCATAACAGAACGAAATAGCTGACCCCATGAAGGAGAAAAATCTACTAGTACACTCTAGACAAAACCCATTCATTGACCAAGTGACAGACTTCCTTTCCGCAAACAGTTCTTATCAATCAATTTAAATCTTAATGTTCACATGAAAGTAGATTGTAAATCCGTGGAAATACAATATATCAAGTCATCATATTCCATTTCAGTTATACAAGCCATCCTGATAACAAACAATACATGCTTATTTACTGGATGCCCTCATAGCTATAGAAATATACCATAGACTGACCTAGTAGCGTCAGAACATTTGTAAGCTCAGTGGATATTCCATCTAACTGGTACCATAAATGGATGAGCACAATCAAATAATCAAAATCAATTATATAATTTATTACCACGCTTGCAGCTACAAAATTCGGAAAATTTACTAGACTCATCCTAGACCAGAATTATTCTTTTCACCTGGATATCAAAACATTCATAAAACGAAACAAATGGACCTTATATATAGCTAATGTGCTGGCTACATCTAATTTCGCGATTCAATAAATTGCTACTATACAAAACCGTAATCAAGATGTTTCAGTGGAAGTCATAAAATACTAGTAGATGCATTATGATGGTAGTACAATCAGACGCACAACCGTGACTTAAGCACTACTACCGTTACGGATGAAGTCCAGCGCATTGCCTCCAATTACTAAGATTGGCTAACAAACCACGATTTGGAAAATTAACTATACACTAATGATCCTATCACCAGAAGACTGCAAAGAACTTGACCCCATGATCTACTATAACTTGACATAGTCTTTATTAAAGAGAAGCTTCCTTGCCGCAACTAGTTCTTACATCATATTTACTTAATGTTCGCATGGGAGTAGATTGTAAATCCTGGAAATAAATAACAAAAATATTCCAAAAAGCATCTTGATAAAAATAAACATTTATTTGGATATCATATATAGAAGGCTAACCAAGCACTGACCTGTAGCGTCAAAAATTACCTAATTTATTTCAGAAAAAAATTAAATTATTATCGTAAATTATCCCCTTGCAGCACAATTCGAAATTTACAAACTACGTAGACGAATTATTCTTTTTTATGTATATCAAAACATTATAAAAATACAAATATAAATAGCTAATTTTCTACATCATTTCGCGATTTAAAAATAAATACGTAGATTTTTGGGGATCATAAAATACAGGTCATTATGATGGTAGACAATCGCGCACAAACCCATATACAGCAACATCGTAATCGAATTTACGCCTTTAAAAAGCTTTTTGTCTCGATCAAACTTAATTATATTCGCAGGGCGATAAGTCCGCACTATAGGTAAAGTGTTTCAGTGTAGTCTAGAAAAAATCCTTAATTTTTTCTCGAATTTAGACAATTGTATGTATTATAGGAGGCTGGAAATTGCTGTAATTCAAGATAGCGTTTCGAGCACTGCCATAACATATTCCAAACACAGAAGCTGCTAAACAACCATTAAAAAGGCGACGAACAAAGCAAATATTCTCCTCGGTCACACTGGTCCACGGAGAATGTCATACAAAAATTTGTTTGTACTACGATTATACTTGAAGTGTCTTAACGCCGATGTCTCCAAACTGTGCCTTAAATCTTCAGCTACATCTTTGTTGAAATTCTGTCATCCAAATGCTTATTTTAGTGGTCCAAACAAATGATACTTGCAGGGCGATCCGCAGGAAACGAAGTGTTTCAGTCCAGTCTAAAACAAATAATCGATTATTTGTCGGCTTTGGGCGAATGTTGTCGTAAGGTAGGATAATGTTTCAGATTAGACATTGTCGTAACTTACTCAGACCTACGAAGCAATTTCAAAAATCGTTAACTCGGATCGAGCTGGCGGCAAACAATGCGAATATTCTCCTCAAAATAGACAATTATTTATTCCACGCATATATTTAAGTCCTCCCAAAGGTGTAAGTAGTCACCAAACTGCATGTGTTTAAGTCTTCTCATAACTTCGGACGGTCTTACGCCTTCTGTTGTAAGAAATTTTATAATTCGTTGCACAATGGATAAATATGCCTCTTACTCTGACATCATGATATTAATTCAAGATGCCTTACAGATCGTCACAGAAGAGTTCCAACCAAGAAAACCATAATGTTATGGGTACACAATTTTCTCCACACTGGTTCAGCATTCAAACAGAAATAACATGGTAGAGCTCGCAGAGTTCGGACTCCCGAGAATATCGCAACAGTGAGGCAGGCTGGTGTCACATCGCCGCAACGTTCCACTTTGAGAATATTTGACCGGAACGTGCGGAGAATTCTACACTGCGATTTCATGGTGGTCCAGGAACTTAAAGAATGTGTCTTATACTCCCGCACGGCTACTTTCAAGGATATGTTATCAAATTTAATCTGATACTGTTATATTCAATAATGACGAATTTCATTTTGATTTATCATGCATTAATAAGCAGTTTTCGGTATTTGATCCTACAAAATCCTCGATAACTCTATGAGTGGACCTCTGCACAGTTAGCGTATAACCATTTGGTGTGCTGGTGGGCCATATTTTTGAGAATTAAGGACGAGCGGTGACTGTCACATTTACTGAATATGTTGTAATGTTACGTAATTTCCTGGAGCCTTAAACTCAACGAACCTGAAAATGCACCATTGTGATTTCAGCAAGATGACGCTAGCGCACACACGACGAGAATTTCTCGAGACGTTCTGAAATAAATGTTTCCAGGCAGCCTTATCTCATTACATGTTGACATTCCGCGGCCGTCTAGGTTACCAGACCTGTCTCGTTGGAGTTTCTTTCTGTTGAGACTCCTAAAGGCTTTCAAACGCAAGCCTCGTACCATTGAGAAATTAAATGATGCTATTCGGGTTATCGCAGCAGCACTAGTGAAAATGATTCGGCAAGCAGACATTTCTAATCATCTACAGTCCATGGTCGCTATTCTTTACAACAATTGTGGGCCAAGCTTGACATTTATAACAGATTTTTTTACTTGTAAGTGGTTGATCAACTCTACAACCTCACTTATCTCAAGGTCTTGGCTGATTTTTCACAAGATAACTGAAATTTCGCGAACCGTGTTCTTTCCCTCTTCGATCATAGTTTTGTTGTGATTGTGTCTTCACGTTTCCACTTCACCATCGTTATCAATGTATTTCAATAAAGTGAAGAAAGCAAAAATGTCTTTGGTCGATTTTTTACTCGGGTGAGAACAGTCGGTGTGAGATTACATGATTAATTCTTCTCGTAAAACAAATAAAAATCTGAATATAAAAAGATATAAAAACAATTTGACCTGTTTGGATCTAACCACAATAAAATAATAATGAAGTGATGACAGTTTCCTGAATCAGCACAATGACACCCCCTCTTATAAAGCAGGACCTATTATGTGTATGGAGAACACAAGTAACTTTAAAAAATGTTCTGGTCCTCTTTCTGACAATGAGAGCAAACATATGAAAGCTTTCACTTCTCATTTCGAAAACAATTTCTTCGTATGGGGCATTAGACTATCATTATTATTGAGTAAAATTACCTCAAACCCAAATCGGTATCATGTGTTCGTTGACTGTAACGATATGAACTTCGGGGATAATTGAAATTTTCATGACCTTACAATAACCTTCAACTTCCAATTTGAGTTGACTATGTCATTTTGATCTCTGGTAACCACCGGTGTGTTGGTTGGTATGTATAACTTAACAATTATATTTTTCTGTTAGCTTCAAACTGAAAGTTCATTTCTGATACCTTTTATACCTCTAATATTTGACGTTGAGGTGATGATACCATGAAGACCCAATCCAAACCGTTTCTGTTCTCTTCAGTTTCCTATTTAAATTTTCCCGCCCTCTAACTTGAAAACAAAAATTACCATATCATCAGTTTTTTACAATATCCATTATGTGTTTAAATTTTATTATCATTTTCAGATATTTAATAAAGAGGAGACAGAGTCAAATAATTCCTAAAATTCCCTATAACTCCCATAGGCATAATGTACAAAAAAATTGAATTAAATTAGAGACAAAAACAGCCAACCTTGGAAAATTTTCAAATTAAAATTTTAAATAATGAATACCTACAGCTCCTTTATTCTTGACATTGGTTTCAGGGCTTACCAAGACACAATATCTTATTACCAGTTCCTCTTATAGAAAAGAATTAATTGGACAAGAACGCTGTCCTGAACCTCAATTAATACTGTTAAATTCAATTAAAACAAGTTTACTGTAACTACAAATGTTTACAAAGAATAATTTGCTATTTCCCCAAATACATTCCGATACCCAACTAGAAAGTTAGGGGCGTCATAAAAACTATATATAGAGCCACTCCGTATTAATGATAATTAGGGGAACATATGGAATAACATACAGGGTGGTATCCAAAAGCAGTAGGACTGATTTAAAAAAAAATTATTGAACATTTTGGTACATCCACTTAATACTCTTCAAAATAGGCCCCTTGGGCATCCACACACTTCTGTTAGCGAGCCTTCCAGGTCGCGAAGGCCTTCTGGAAGTCGTCATCCGAGATGCTGTTCAGCGCCCTCGTCGTTTCCGCTTGGACTGCTTCAACCGAGTCGAAACGATGCCCCTTGAGCTGCCTCTTGATCCGGGGGAACAGGAAGAAGTTCGGCGTTGTCACAATAGGGCTATAGGGGGGGGGGTAGGCAACGTGGAAACGCCGAATTTGGCCAGGAGATCCCTCACAATCCACGCGCCGTGGCACTTTTCTCATCGACAAATCCTCTGTGATGATGCGTTGGACTGTCCCATACGAAAGATTCAGCTCATCACTAATTAATTTAATGCCCAACCGTCGGTCAGAGTTCAAAAGTTTGCGAGGTTGGCGGACACCCGGCGCGTTGGTCGTCCTCGTCGAGCTCCCTCCCCTACCGAAACAACTTGTGCCACTCAAATATCGAGAAATGGCTAATGGTATTCTTCTTGTAGGCCTGCGTAAGCATGTCCTTGGTTTCGGTCGCTGATTTTCCAAGTTTGTAGCAAAACTTGATGGCGTACCGCTGCTCCAAATTTCGCTCCATCGCAACTGACGACGAGGCGTCACAACAGGAGGTCACTAAAACAGTGGTCTACACTCAACTAACGCACGCAGGCGACTGCCGCAGGCCGAAACCTGTTTCCAAGGCTCCTCTCCATAACATCTGGCTTTGCAGACCCCCCTCCATCGCTCCGCGCGCGCGGAAAAACCCCAATCCTACTACTTCTGGATACAACCTTGTAAGTCTAATAACAGTTTATAGCAATGTCCACATACTTCTCATCTGACAGTTTATTTGACGAAATACTTGAAAATTCACCTTAAAAACGTATATCCAATACATCTCCTACCACAGTCAAAAAAATTGTACGGTGTAAATCTATCAATATTTAATCACTTTGTATTTTAGTCATATGTTGTGTTCTTTAAAGTACCACCCTAATATAAGAACTTAATAAATTTAAAAAGACTTTTTTTATTTAAAACTCAGACAAGATCTCTACTCCTTGATCTTTTTCTGCTTAGCAGTATCTTTGGTATAATCTACATGTTTGTATCAATGATACGAATATGTTGTACTCATAAATATTTGTTGTGTAATGAGACGAGTCAGTCAGATAATTATCACAAAAAATACTGTCTCGTATAACTATCAATAAATTAAAAACAATCAAATCAGTAAAGGTAAAGATAAATAATAAAGAACACGCAAACTCAACGATGAGTAAAATTAACATAATTATTCAAATACAGTTCGGGAATTGTAAATTAAAACAAATTTAACGAGAACAAAAGTAAAATTATAAATAAATATTCATAAACTTTTCTTTAACCTAAATCAATCTAAACTCTGTACTTGCGATCAAGTTATACACCCCCTACTCCAGCATATTTTTTAATTTAAACGAGATGCAATACGCACCACCTATAGATCCGTACCACATTTATGTATTAATAATTAGCAGTATTGCTTGCACATTTAAAGAGAAGCCAAAACGAAACCGCAGTTGCAGTCTGGAGGCTATCGCCGGATAGTCTAGGACTCAAGTCGCCTGAAATTTGCTATAAATGTAAAGACAACAACAGTTTGTTTCAGTTTATTAGTGATCGAGTTAATAACAAGGTTCTTCTATAGCAAACAAAAATAAGTTTACGATCGATTTGTCAATTTCATTATTTACAAAATTGTGTTTGTGCTCTCTCAACAATTAAATTAATAGTAAATATTAAAAATACAGTCCTTTTAAAAATTAAAAAATTAGCAATTTTCATTATTTAGGAAGAATAACGTATCGAAATAACTAAGTGGTAATAAATAGATAAATTTTGAGCTACAGAACATTAATGCCCATAAAAAAGATCTATAAAAAGAAGTAAATAATAAGCTAAGGTAAAAGACCACCCATAGAAAAAAAAACTTCCAAAAGAAACCCAAATATTATATTAAGATAAGTTATATTCTTTATAAGGTAGATAACTACGGAAAATAAGAAATTAAATTTTTTGAAAATTTGACATTTAGCACAATTCTATTGCCAGAACAAGCCTAGGTAAAATGAAGGGAAGGGAGAAAGATAAAGATGATAAAATAGTAATGACCATTACAGCCAAACTGAAGCACGGAAAATTAAATATATTCTAATACATCGGTTTATGAGTTCTCTATCTAAACAGACCGTCCAGTCAGCACAAAAATACCACTTAATAAAGGCAAACTTGTCTAGGCTCAGTCGACACAATATCATTGAATGAAGTGGAACACCGCAAATTAATTTTGCAAAAACAGATCCACAATCCCAACCTGAGCACTCGCCATCTTTTTCAAAAAGCAAATGTTCCTAATTCCACTGTCCCTCAAGTGCGCAGGAGGCTCACGACCGGGCCGGAGCAACAACTTCGAGAAGAGCTGGGGCTGCAGTAGAGCGTTATCGAGCGGAAGTGATCCATGAAGAAGACGGACTAACCGAACGAGATAGCATCCCATTCAGCGTTGAGGAGCCGGAAGCGCGACAAATGTGCTGCTACGCAGATAAATCGTGAGCGCACAGCGGGAGAGCAGGGGCCTAGCTGGTGGTCATGCAAGAGGTCTACTGTGGACGAGCAAAACTCGCAGACTGGAGCATTATCTTCCAGTGCGAGTTAGTAGCCTAACATATCCAAAATCCTAGAGTAGTAATCCCAAGATGCGCTGTAATATCTAACAGCAAGTCAGCGCTACTTACTTTCAGGAATATGAAAGCGTCGACGAATTTGCAAGCTGCGCTTTGAAACCTTGCGAAAACACTGTCGGCCGAGATTAAAGTCCGATTCCATTGGACCAAGGCAACGAGCGTGCGGACGAGTTGGCCAAAAAAGCAGCGGCAGAACCAGGACCGACGATATTCGAAACGGTTCCAATGGGGCTCGTAAAGAACCGACTAAGAGCTAAGACTAGAGCAAGATTGGAGTAGAGATGACAAGCAGCGGAGACGGGGCGATATGCGCGGATATTCATCCCCACGGTCGAGACACAGCGACAAGCTGCAGAGTGCTTTAACCGACACAACGTCCAACTCATCACGGAACATGGCAACTTCCGGTCCTACCTGCTAAGAATCCGGAAGCTAGCGGAGAAACAATACATTCGGATGTGGAGAAGTCGACGACGCCATGTACGTCCTATTAAACTTGAATGCGGAGGAGGAGACCAAGGCCAGAGCAGAGAGGACCTTTATTACGAGCGGCTAGAGATGGCCACAATTGCGGCAGGACATCGAGATTTTCGAGAATGCGCAAATGGTAGACGGTTCTTGAGGTTTTCGCGGAACGGCGCACGAGATTACGTTTTAACGCAAACTTGTAAAGGGCGCGCGAGAGTTAGGAAATTAATGCTGATGCGCAATTCGAACTCTTGGACAATAGATAATAAACACTAAGTGTGGTGTAAGTTATATTAGATTTGTCTATTTTTTTGCATAGAATTGTAAATGCTAGGAAGACAGCGATTTCGAGTCACCTGCCCTGACTCGGGTTTTCGTGGTTTTCCCGGGACGTGCACTGAGACGAATGTAGGGGCAGGTAAATTTACGGCCACGATAGTTATAAAAAATTTTGAGCATTGTAAAGTAAGTTCTGGGTGAAAAGTTTATGTCAATGTTGTAGTGCTGGTATAGTGCCGTAAGACAGAGCACCGCTCAATTTTGAAAACATGTAACCTGAATATTGTATCTATATTTGGTCAATAAAGTGTACGGAGAGCGTTGCAGCTTTTAAAAACAGTCCAAAGACTTCTTCTGACAGGTGACCAAAAAAGTTAAGACATCGCATTCTTTTGTACAAAAAGTAAAAACTAGAGCCGGTCTAAAAAGTTTTAGGGCTTAAACGGTCCTTGAATGGGATGCAAAACAGAATCAGACAGCACAATCCTCTTCCCGTAAGTTGTATGAAAATCTATTGACACGATATCAGTGCGTGGTAATGGATGATGAGATAGACTTATTGCTTCCTAAACTTCATCATATTACTGGGCAAGATTACTATACTGCTCGCAGCCAAAAAAATGCTCCAGAGAAATGCAAAAGAAAGCAAAACTCCTTGTCTGGCAAGACATGTGCAGTTACGGTTTGCAAAGCAGAGCTTTCATCACCACTAGGTCTATCAACTCAAAAATCTGTTTGCAAAAACGTCTTTTGCCGTTGCTGAAGCAGCACCAAAATGCCAACATCCAGTCCCAAGATACTCTCTCCCAATAAAAAAAGTTACTGCCTTACATTAGGGGCGCCTCTGATAAAATTCCATTCCACTGCCCACTTGAATGTGCAACTCGAAGCCGAATGCTGATAGAAAAGGAAGTTACCATTTGGATAGCGTCGCCGAGCATCTCTAGCCAAGAACTTCTTCAAAATGTAGTCATAATAGAATTTACTATTGACTTTAGAATTCGGTTGAACAAAATAAAGATCAGTCTTGCCTTTGTAAGACACAACCGCCCAGGCCATTCCATTCTTTCAGGCAGAACTTCAAATTTCAAATTCTGGTCGCTTCTCTTGATCTATTGAATTCTTCTATGACCTTTGACTTTAGCCAACCGAAACAAAGCCTCATCCATTATGATAACTCTTTTCCACTTTTGGTTGTATAGAATCTTGTAAATACCATACAAAACCACTTGAGCTCCAAAAACTGGCAAACGCGCCCCTCAAGTTCCGGATCAACTTTGTGACGTCCCGTAGTTCTGATTTGAATAACACGCGTGCATCGCATTACAGTCTAGGAGTTCATTTTGAATTTATAGTTTCTTCAAATACTCTTTAAAAAGGTAACTGTAGCATACTTAAAGCTAAACTGATTTTTTTAATTAAATGGCTCGTATAATAAATAATGTAAGGGTACTGATCTCGAATTAAATTAATTTGAACATGCGTTAAAAACTTTCAAATATGAATAAGAGCACACCAGGAACACAGAAAACATAAAACTAAAATTACGTATACTTCTAGTGGTATACTGATCCAATAATGAGAGAAGATACGAACAAAATTATAAAAATCTAAACTCTAGCTCTTGATAGTTTTGGCATCTTGGTCGATTCAATTCAACAGACATGCTATGAAGATTTAGGCTGATAAAAAAAACTTTAAAAATATAAAGATGGATCAGAAAGTAGACCAATAGATCAGCGCTCTCGTGGGGGCAGCTAGCAGCGCGCAGCATTCTATCATTCAGTCATAAGTCAGAAAGCAACAGAAGTATGGTCGTTCTACACAGTGATTGCACCATCGAGGAACATCGCGCCAAAAGTTAAATCTGCAAAAATCCATCGTCGGATTTTGACACGGTATGGATGTGCATCGAAAGAGCTACAAGTGGATATAAATCTTACACATGGAAGAACAAGTGTAATGGATAAAACCCGACATCCAGAGGGTGAATTCTTTGATCTAGTACCGTCTAATTATCATATCTTCGGTCCCTTAAATACGATACTAAGCCGTCACAAGTTTAGTTCGGTTAGTGGGGCTCAGTAATCCATGAAAACGTCGGAAAAGGTGAAAAAGCTAGCTAAAGGATACCAGAAGTGCAACGCTGTGCATTTGTTCTTCATCAATGGAAATAAAGTTGTTATAGTGAAATTGCGTTCACTTTCTGATCCACCTACGTATATGAAAGGCGCAAACATGAGTAACACCATTACGCAACCAATCGTTTTTAAATTCTTTGAAAGTATTTCAAACCAACTTAAACCAATTGCCACAATAAAAATAACTAAATAAATTCTACACTCATTGCCTTATTTTCAAAAAAAAACTTGCAAGCATCTATAAATTTCTTTGACAAACAGAACTAACGCAGCAGCATCAAAGCACACAATTAAACAAAGGTGCTGTTTAATAAATTCCTTTTATATTTGCCGACGCCAGCAACAAAGGTTACGACTGTAATTACTTTGAGATTCAGAAAGGTCGCTTCGTGCAAATCCCTCGTAATTTATTGCCTACAAAACGCGTTGTGTTATTTGTTGCTTTTATGGCTCATTACAGTAGTTCGTAAATGTTTCTCTTTGGCATCAGTAAAGAGCTTTTCGACATTATAAAACATATACGCACTGAAAGCGTACGTCTCATGTAAATTTTAATATTTGTACCATTAAAATATCTTAAAAAATATTAGCTACTGACTTGAAAATCATATTTAGCAAATTAATCGATTTATAGAGTACGAAAACGGGATGAAAATTACGATACATTTTAATAAAATAAATAAACTTCATGTGATCCGTATCTTTTACAGTGTAACCTTTATTACCGGTTCTTATTGATCCAGAAATATATAAATATATTTGGAACTATCGATCTTAAACCAGGGAAATTCTGAAATATTCAATTTAATTATTGACCTGAAGTATCTGAAACAGCACACCAAATCTCAATAGAAAAATTAATCCTAAAAGCACTATAAATATTAAGTAATTCCTTCGTTGAACTGTGGGCGACATAAAAAAAGAAGAGTAGACCACCGATATTCTCGAATTATTCATTCCATATACGACCAAGCAACAATGGTGACACGGCTACACGAAAACGCCAACACCATTCCTATGGGTCGTGGAGTGAGACAAGGAGACTCAATGAGCCCAAAATTATTCATTACAGTACTGGAATATGTTTTTGAAAACCTTAAATTAAAGCACAAATGGATAAATATAATTGCCAAGATGCTCAACCACTTAACATATGCGGATGATGTAGCAGTCATATCAAATTCATTTGAAGATCTACAAACTACGGTAGAACAACTAAAAGTTGAATCAGAAAGAGTTGAGTTAATGTCATGATTGTTTATCATGACTAACCAACTAGGAAACAGAAACATCATATTGACAACCAACACATAAAGACAGTATAAGAATATATTTATTTAGGGCAGATTGTAGTATGTAAAGAAATCTATCAAAATTTAAAAATTGACTGACGCGTACGCCAAGCATGGTCAGCCTATTGAAAACAAAATAAAACCATATAAAACCAAAAAATACCTTTAAAACTGAAAAACCTATAAATGTTTACACAGCACAGATATGAACCTTAACACTATCATTAACGGAAAAACTTACTAGAGTCCAACGAGCTGTAGAAAGACAAATGTTGGATGTAAAATTAAAAGGCAGAGAAAGGAATGAAAGAATTAGAGAAAAAACTAAATTAATAGATGTTAAAAGACATGTAGCATCTCTAAAATTGAGTTGGGCTGGTCATATCATAAAGCAGAACGACGATCGATGGATTAAAGAAATGCAACAATGGAGACCATCAACTGGTAGAAGACGTGTGAACCGCCAGAAAACCAGATATAAGGATGACTTGAAGATGACAGGAATTTAGCATGGATAAGGGTAACTCAAAACAGAGACACGTGGAAAAATAAAGAGGAGGCGTATGTCCATCATTGGATGACAACAGTCTAATGAAGAAGAAGAAAGTTCCATTATTTTTGGAAATAGGAAAAAAATACTTGTAAATTTTTACATAAAATTACTTTCTTCATCAAAATACCTGCCTTCGCATTAAACAACGCTCGTGCTGGTTGTTTTTGTTACCATGCATCGTACACTCGTTAGAGTTGTTCATTAAAAATGCTTGCCACGAGATTTTGACTAACCCATAGATATCCGTGGTGAATTTTAAAGTTCAACAAACAGAAAGAAGTTTTCGTGGTATTAACTTTCCTTTATAACTATATGACACAGGATTACTTGATGATAGCCAGTGATGAATACATTTATAGTTGAAATACTTTGTCCAAGATATGTGCAGATTGTATGTAAAATCCTATAACTTATTATTGTAAATTAGTTCGTGTGCTCACTTTCTTAATTCCCCCTTGTTCTATTTTGTGTAAGTGCTTCCGTACTGTTTTGTCACTTACTTTAAGCAATTCTGGAAGCGGTTAACACGTTAATTATCTTTCAATTATTGTTTCTAATTCGTTGATATTTAAATCTGATGATCTGCCTCATCTGGTCTCGTATTCTAAATGTCCGTTTTCCCTGCAGAACGACTGGGCTAATATAACGGATAAACAATTCTTGGAATTATTGTAAGCGCACAAACGACAGAAATATCTTGGCTGCCTGATAATACAACTTTCCAGCTCAAAATACAAAGAAATTTGACGTCCGACGTCGCCAGCAGAAATATTCAACTGAATGAAACTATTAAAGAATTTCTTAAGCCGAAATGGTACCAAAAAAATCATGGCGTCTGTTTGTTACTTACTTAATTTATTTTCCTTCCCGCCCTTGGGATGTCGGATGTATTTTCTGTATACTTTTTTATCTCTCGCCTTCCTTTTCACATCTCCATTTCCTTTCCACTATGATCTCCGCCCTTACACCCCCATTTCTGTTATTATCCTGACAAGTTTGTTCCCTTCCATCCTCCATAGTAGTCGCACTTCATCCCTTCGTGTGTTATCGGTTACCCTGCTCGGATGTTTCATTTGTGTTACCGTTATTGTGGATTTATTTCTTTCCATTATTGTCCTGCTCCCTGCAGTTTGAAGGTACACCGTTTTGTATATTCTCAATTTTGTTTCGTTACTTATTATATAATATACCTAGCTTGCTTTACTGGCTCTGTTTTGACTTCCTCTGTGTATTTTTTCGTCGTTTGTTATGGTAGTTCCGAAATACACGTAGCTGTTCACTTCTTCCAAGACCTCCATCTCAGTTTCTATTTATACTATTCTCCTTTTCTTAGTGCTTCCTTTCATCACTTTACTTTTGTTTATATTTATTTTCAGCCCTATCTGCTCTAGTTCTTTTTTCGGTATATTTATCGTGTTTGCAATTCTCTTTCATTTTTGTAGTCAGTACTATGTCATCTGCATTTATCAACTGTTACATATATCATGGTAGCAACGTAATGTTAGGAAAAAACACAATGTACGGCCACCAGTGGTCAACAACACTCAATCACACATCTACAAATGACGTTTCAGAAGAAATTGGATTAAAACAGATCTGCATCATCCACTCGACGGATCTGTCAACTTTCTTTAAAAATTTCAACAATTTCTGACAGGAACACTTCTACAACAACCAAAATCGCACATAAAAAAGTATTTATTTCTATTAACAGGTGTAAGTTTTAATCAAACTATAACACTTAGAAATTGCAGTTTGAAACTCTCCTTATCATTACAAAATGATTATTTAAGATATTCAGTTATTAATATAGAAGATTTCTGCTCCGTTTACTTCCAGGTTTTTGGTTTTTGAATAATGCTGTTTATCCAGGATACTTAATAAGCCAAATTCAAAGAATTAACATAAGTTTATTCACAAAAAAAAAACTTAAACAGACTTGCAACAGATTCATAAAAAATTACAAACGCCTACTTCTATATAAAAACTGTTTTAGAAGTTTATATAAGCGTTAATCAATCAATAATAAACGTAATCAAAGTAGGCTAACACAAACATCTCTTGTTATGGTAGATTTTTTATTTAAACAAAAGTCTCAGGCACTGCAGCTCCAACGGATCTCTTTTACTAATTTAACAAATCATCTACAACTCTCTTAAAAGGTTTAAGCTTTTAATTAACATTCAACGTTTCAAGAAAAGCTGCTTAGTATTAAATGCCTACACTTAACCGAGGCCCCACAGAAACAAACAATATAATGTTTATTTTCTTATTTCTTCTGAAACTCTTACTACATTCCAATACTTACAAAGTTTACAATATCCTATTAGCACTCCCACAATTGCTATTAGTATATTACGACTATCTTGCTGAGATCTGCTGTTAGTTTTTGAACAATTCCTTCTTCCTCTGCCCTGGTGCACTAAGCTAACCTTTATTAGTTTATTCATTAATGGCAGGTTTATTTTAGCACGTTAATATAAGTAAAAGAGTTCTGAATCGACAAGTGCCCTTTTGAATTCCCTTCTTTAAATGGCTAATCAGTCTGTTTTTTACCTCTATAAGTTCAACTTGACCAAGTACATAGCTATTCGTCTATTACATATATTTAAACTCTTCGTTTCTTTAGCCCATTATAGTCTAATGTAGCAAATAGAGCAATAATTAAACATGTCGGTGTGGATTCAAGCACTTCCTAGACCTGCAAATTTTTGAAATTTCTAAAACAACTGATAACCTAATAATAAAAGCTTATGAAAAAGCAGTTATTGTATTACGTATTAAAATAACGGATAAAAATAATAAAAAGTAGCGTTATCTTCCGCCTTATTTTAAAATATTCACCACGTCAAAAGTCATGTAAAGAAAAATAAAACTTTTTGTAATTTGATAGTATCAAAAGTCTTTTTTTCATTGGGACTCACTAACAGCAGTGCAGCCTCAAGAATTTATTGTGCCTACTAACAGGCAGCTTTAAATACTACATCACGTACATCCATGAGTTTCCACTACTGGGTTCCCGGACAGAGGAACATTTGCTTCCGAGCAGTCGTCCATTGCGGTAGCCCCAGAAGACTGTTACTATAAAAGTAAAAAGGCATGAGTTTGCGAATATAAAGTATCAGAAACATAGCTACTCCTTAAATGGTCTTGTGTGATGACAGTATTATGGTTACCAGAAGTGAGATAGTTGCTTTAAATGGTCAGTTCTTCAAATTAACGGACAATACATAAAAGTTACAAACATATTCACTTTATTGCCTGTTCGCTGTTTATTTTGGAAGGTCGATTTCCACGAGCTACTCGAATATAGTTCTATAACCTTCACCAAAATTGCTTTACGGGAGCTACTACGAAACCCAGTAGAGGTTATCCTTTCTGGATGTTTCCCGTTATGAAGCCGTTTTCTTCACTAGCTAACGGTGGCAACGATACGTTGCTATCAAATCTCGCTAGCCTTATGGCTTCGCAGTCAATCTTGTATGTAATGGCCTACAGTAGAAGTGTAACTTTTGCTACACGTTAAAGGGCATTTTAGCTAATAATGTAAGCTCAACTTAACATATAAAAAATAAAGTTTCGGATTATGTGTGCCATTCTTTATGTCCCTCTACAATATATAGTCATGGCTTATCTTGTATTCTTGATTATAAAGACCGAACCACTGTCACCTAAAACTGAGAAACTGATAAGCTTTTTCCAACATTTATCTCAACTGAACGCACAAAAATAAAAGTTTTGATCCAGCAAAAATTAATTTCCTACTGACTGATGAATAGCGATGGAAAGCGTTGTACTTAACAATCCAATGTCCGATTTTTAAGATTCGACGCCAAAACTTTACTGTTGAGTGCGGCATTCAGAGTCATACTGGAAAACACAACGCAGAAGCATGCGTTGTGAATGGCAGTTCCAAAAAGGTAATGATTCAAAAATGTTTCGAGAATTAAAAAGTTGCTTTAGAAAAATTGGGCCCCACATAACAGGAGAAATCCCATAATTCCATTAAGTATTCTCTGGAAGAGTGGCATATTATTCCCACGCCAAGTCATTTGATCAAGTCGATGTCTTGTCATCGCACTGCAGTAACTAAAGTAAAATCCTAGTAGATTGTTTATTAATAAAAAGTTCTTCGCATGATAGCAAACTTTCTCCTTCAAACCATCGGTGAGGTTTTATTTTACGTGGGAAACGGGTTAAGACTCGAACTGTCACTCTTATTCCCTGGTTGTCATACTCATCTCGAATTCAAGACAACGCAGCGTTCCACGCCGTTTCGGCCGTGAAAGCCTTCGCATCTATTTGACACGCCTCTACGGAGAGAAGGTTTATAAGTCTGTAAAACAACTTGAGAATTTACCCAAGAAAACATTTCAGCTACTACCCAGCCTTGCTTTCTTACTGGGTTGTCGCAATCAAAAGGTAGTTCCAAAGTATTTACAGATCAAACACCATCTGTGCACTTCTCAAGCCCAACGAATTTATCGAAAAACGGAAGCTGCCTTAGTCAAAGAACAAATACACGCTACTAGAAAAACCCTCGCTCTGTGTTCACTAGAACTGATGTAAGTTCATGTCAGCTCGGCCAGCAGAATTCATAAAGATGACTGGGACACTGTAGACCGCATCACTTTCCATTCTGCGGAGAAGCAGCCACCGTTAGACAGTCTTCTAAGTTTCAGCATTTACAGAAGAAAAGCGCTCTTACACAGCTAGATTATAAGCAAACTGTTATAAACCCTTCTAAACACGAGCTTAGTCAGGACGCAATCGGTGCTCTCTGTAAAAGTAAAAAGTTTGCCGTAGCACCTAAATCCATTCTAATTGAAGACATTATATTATAGCTAACGTAGAAGGAGCTATACGGAACCTTCCAACAGACGAAGCAGAGGAAGTACGAGTCGAGACTTCACGCAACATGCGCTTTGCTAAGCTGCCTAAGAACTTACCCAGGGTGGAATTAAATGCTCTACTTCAACTCAAGAACGATGACACCATAGTTGTCTTACCAGCAGATAAAGGTAACGCCACTGTTGTACTAGCACAGGAGGACTACAAGAAAAAGATGAACGAACTGCTCGACGCAAACACTTACACCGTGCTCAAACGTGATCCCACACCGCGGATACTACGCGACACGAGCAAACTGATAAAGAATTCCTCTCTGGATGACACCACCAAAAAGAGACTAATAACATCAGAGGCGCTGCCCCCAAGAATAAACGGGCTCCCCAAAATACACAAAGACGATGTACCGCTGCGACCCATTGTCAGTGCCATCGGCAAACCTAGCTACAAGCTGACCAAATACTTATCCAGTATGTTACAACCGTACATTGGACATACCAGCAGTTACATCAAAGACTCCGCACATTTTGTCGACCATCTTCAAAACATCCAGCTACAGGAGGAATATCTAATGGTTAGCTTCGATGTAACTTCTCGGTTTACCAAAGTACCGATTCAAGATACCCTAGATTACCTGAAGATAATTTTTACTAACAATTTCTTACAGCTATTGCAGTAGTGCCTTACGTCCCGTTATTTTGTTCGGCAGGTATATTACGAAAAAAAGGCGGAGTAACAATGGTAGCCCACTTAGCTCTGTAATCGCCAAATCAAAAAATAACGGATGTGAAAACATTGGTAGATCGGTAGGCAAAGCTTTTTTACCTTATATCAACAGGGTTACAAACCGGATAGGAAAAATTCTCAATAAACACAAGGTGAACACCATCTATACTACTACCACCAAGATATGGGATTTGCTTAGACCAGCCAAAGATACAAGAAACCCATAAGATACACCAAGGGTATACTGCGAATACCTTGTTCTTATGAGCAAGTCTACATTGGGACTATGAGCCGAACGATTACCACTAGGATAAAAGAACACAAATGTCATCTACGCCTTATCAACCCGAAAAATCGGCAACTGCTGAACATGCTTTTGAAAATCCTGACCACGAGATAGAATTCGGGCAAACATACAAGTGTTATCCAATTGTAGGAATTATTACCCGATATTATATAGAAAGACGGTGAAGATTTATAAATATAAAATTAATTTTAACAGGGACGGTGGATTTAATCTTCCTTAATTATGGTTTATGGCTCTTAAAGAGGCAAAAACAGACCGCAATACGGTAAAAGAGCGAGTGACGTTAGAAAATGCCACAATATTACCTGCAACGACCAGATTGACGTCAGTAGCTAGCCCGATTACGTTATCTACCATCTCGGTGACGTCGACAACGGCCCCCCCAAACACTATCCCTACCATTCTCGCACGAGTATAAAAGTTAAAATGCACGGGACAGTCACTTAATTTTTAAAATATTTTCTTCTAAAGATGTGAACGAAACATCAAAATTTTCTGAACTTCAACCACACAATGCACGTTGACCATTCATTAAGAGTTCCATGGAATTTCGGTAAAACCTTTGCTCCAGACTGTCGAGCTACAAAGTTTCATGTCACTACTGGGTCCTTTTATCTGCATCACATGTTGCATGGCTAATGTTATGGCGTGGAGTATCTGCCCTCCAACGTTTACGTCTTGTTTTCCGGTGCACCTCTCATCTGCTGACTTTTTGGAGGCTGAGTCTTTCACATTTGTCACACTCAAAACTGTTGGTGACGCCAGGCAATGTAGAGCATTATTCTTTTTCACCCGATCTACTTGATGATTGACCCATGCTGACACATCAACGCTTCCTAGCGAAGGGGAGAGAACATTGGAACGGTCGCCTTCGTGTTCTACTTCGCTTTCAACGTCTGCCCGAAGTTCCACAAGGTTGATCTCGTCAGCAATACGGGCTAAGTCTTCCTTTTTCCCGCTGTTCGATTTCGAGTCCTATTCGTCTCTGCTATTCACGAAGTGTCGCAAGTCTTTCTTGTCTCCTAAGTTCGGAACGAGCGACGGAACGGTGTGAAGTATGGCGAGACCTGACACTCCTCGAATGGTGCAAAATGCGTGACGCCAGGTCACCGTTGTTTTTCCTATCCTTAGCGTTCTGCCAAATCCCATCGAATCTGTCGGCGTTTTCTGCCTGTTGCGGGGCCACTGGAGCGGGATCCTTCACCTAAACCTCGTCAACAACTCCGTAACCTCGAGCAGCAGCAACAGCACTGACGGACATGCTTCTTATAGATACTGACATTAAAACTTCACAAACCTGAACCGATACCACAAAACTGATTCTTTTTTTATTCCGAAGGACCATTTGTTTTCGACTAATTTCAGTGCTTCAAGAAAAGGGATGAACAAAAACGCAGGGCTCGGAATTCGTCGTCTGTCAACTGCATTTTTTATCTACATAAAACCACAACCCAGTTGAAATAAAACATTAAGTTTCCCTAACAACATAACAATAACAACACAACATTGTTCACTGCTTGGCACGAATTTAACGATGATGTCTTCTCTCAAGTGCCTTTATTCGCACCTCAAATAATATGCTTCGATAAAAAAAGCTCTCTGTTCGTTCGTCCACAGCAAGCAGCTATTAAGGGCCCCTCTAGAGAACGCTCCCGAACTATCTCACAAAAGAACCAAATCATACTTTATTTTTTGGAACATGCTTGAACTAAATTACTATATTTTGTGTTCGGTTTGAATAAGACATCCGTTCTTTCTGCTAGCATTAACACCATAACTGTCCTATGCATCAAAATAAAGAAGCGCGAAAGAAATCACCCAATTTGACCAAATGGCTTTGGATAAATATTTATACACATTCCACAAAGCCTATTTATGTTCGGCGTTAGTAAAGCGGGCTTATCTTTTATTCATCCCATTCTTGCGGACATATTCCCGGCTGAATATCTCATTAAATTCAGGAACACCATTAGGTCTCACTCTTTCCTTCGATTCAGGAAAGAGGTCCCAAATGAAAGTAAAATGAGTTCCTCCGATTCATTTACTTTTGGAACAAGTTTGGGCCCGCGACGCGCCGCGCGACGATCTCGCCCTCGCCCGCCTTACATTTTACACTTTTTCCGCAACTTCCGCTCCCGGCGCTACGTCCGCGCCGGCCGGAATTGCAGCATAAAACTTTGGGCAGAAGTTGAGCTCGGGAATAGCCGGCGCGATTTGCAATTTCGCCACAGATCTCTCTGGAACACCTTGCGACGCCCCCTCGCCGGACAAACACAACGCTCCTTTTGAATCGATAATTGCGGCATCAGATAAAGCTCGCTGTTTTCGGGCAGCCTTTGTGATGTAGAAGATGTACATTGCGGCGTTTTGCAGCCCGACGCATTGATAAATGATGGCTGGAAGTGCTCATCAGTCTTCCTATAACCTATCGACTTCCCCCTGCGTCAGAATTTTCCCACTTGCCTTAAATGCTGCCAATTTAACACGAATAGCTGTGCGCTTGGATCGAATTTGGTTCAATCTTGAGAAGCTTAAGCGACTACCTCGAGCAGAAGTCAAATTTAACGAAAATGTGAAACTACATCGATAGACTTAAAGATTTCTGTGGAATTTTTACTTTTTACAAGTTTTTTATAAATAATACTGCACAATTTGGAATACTCTTACTAACGTTTTCATGAATGGAAAAGTAAAACTTAAAATTAAAACTAAAATGGTAAATGACTAAGGTAGTTCAGATTGGTATTTTCTATCAGAATTTTGCTAAAGAGTGACATCTAATCAAAACTGACCCTTAGGTTTCCTTGCTGCAGTTGGATATTTCAAAGATGATTGGTAAGAAGTTCAAACCGGACAAATATTTGATTAATTCGTAGGTAGAACTGTCGATAACACTAATAGTAGGTCATGGTGATACATCCTTCTCGTATATTTTGAAGAGTCCGTATCTTTTGGAAAAAAAGCCTCTACTGTCGATCCTCTTCTTAATAACAACATCCAAATAAGAACTTTTGATGTTGCATAGTATGTAATCAGATAATCTTTATATAATCCTACTATTGCATTACCTTTATTCCCTGGTAAGTTAACGTGCTGTCATTGAGCTCAAAAAGAAGCTTTAATTCAAAAGTGAAACCCTCCGTTTATTCAAAGGACAGTAATAATTTCTTTTTGAATAGATAATGGCCAATTTCATAATGCATTCCCTCGATACTTAGAGAAGGCTCTCACAAAGCCCCTATTTTGTTGACGTGGAAAAAATTACATTTAATATTAATAAATATCTATGTACATTTATAACTAGATATGTAGATATAAATTATTTAAATTCAAAAATAATAAGTGATAATTCGTCACAATAAATTTTCTTATCTAATATGTAACGTCTACTATCTTGTAGTGAGTAGCTATATCTGTTAATAAGACTCCAACTATCCAGTACGGACGATATGTGTATTAAAAATATTTTAAAAAATACCAATAGTAGTGGTAAACGTAATCTCCCTAGAAGTATGGTACTGTAATCAAACTATGGGTAAGAAAACCTATATTGAAGATAACCAACTTAAAATGAGAAAACTCATAAAATAATAAGCGGGATTTGGAAAAAGTCCCAATACCTCTCCTTTAGAAAAGCAACAAATATCAAGAATCAATTTTAATAAAATAGTAAGAGTTAGGTATGTCAAATATATATACTAATTCAAAAATGCTGACGACACAATGAATTGGAGGTAAAAAAAGGAAGAAGAGTGTGCTCTGAAGCAATTGCTTGATCGATTAGAAAAAAATACACCTAAATGACAATCCTACAAAAGATCTGTTGGGCTATTATCTACAGAAAAAACCAAAACTGGTCTTGTGTCAGCCGGCAACTAATAGTATAATAATAAGAATTAAAAGTAAGAGAAAAATTCACAATTACTCCATAATAAATGGACTACAGAAACACCCAAGTAGATATTAAAACTTCTATGGGAAATTTAAAAAACTCACGATGTGATATTAAAAGTACATGTTCAAATTATGAAAAATAACAGATTTAGGCGTACACGAATGCACCTTTTTTGTAACCTTCAAAAATTTGGTTGCATGTCCCACTCGCATTTGATACAAAAATATTCATAAAAGAACACGAAGACCATTAAACAATATGACGTAACTAAATTGATCAAGTTCTTGCAGATGGAAGTCATATCAAATATGATTTGTATCAGACTCTACAGTTGTCAAACTCTAAATGAGTGTAAAAGCAACATCTAAAACGTCACAATAGATATTAACTGACAAAGTATAAAAACAATTAGCAGTTTTCCGAAAAATATAAGAATGTCTTCAGTCATACGAAGCACAAAAGAAGATGTAAAGTGTATACCGGACAAGAGTAAAGACTAATACGGACTATCAGAAAACTTTCAGATTTGAAGAAATAACAAAGGCAGTCGCACTTCAACAAAAAATACCAAGACTACTTCTCATAACATCCTAATTCAGCTTGTCCTAACCTACCGATCAGAAACAAAATGCACATAAAATCTTTGAAACCATATGTACAGCTGGACCTGTGCTTTCTCTGAAAAAAATCTGAAAGATTTCGATGGTCTGACCACAAAACGCAAATAGATGAGAGCGAACCACAACAAAAAATCTTATGAAGAAAAATGGAGTAGCCTAATATAACAAATTGTAGCAACCAACACCATAAAATCGAACCACAGAAGCAGAACGATATATAAACAAAAAAGAAAAAAATCAATAACAAAAATGCATACAAAAAGTAACACTAGATATCTAAAGTAAAACTGAAGCGATAGGTTATAGCCCTAAGAAGTAATTGACTGACCTCAGTCTGTCAGCAAACAAATATAGTCTACGCTTCACAGATAATTTGAAGCCACTCTGAGAGTGATTTCTCTAACTATTATTATGTGAAAAGATGCTGTACAAAAACTATCGGATTCTAACTTCATGATTAGAGGTAAGCCATAGTAATGAATGTACCATGCACAAATTGAAGATCGCGCCCAGAAAAGGATTTGCATTAATTCAAATACCATAATTCATACGGCTTGCGTTTGTAGATAGACTCAGAGAGGAGGACACCCAACAACCTTAAAGAACCGTGCACATGTTTTGAAATACAAAGCCACAAAGCAAGTATACTGTGGGTACCACCATATCAGAACCGCTTTAAAAGAAGGAAACGAAAAATAAAAATGTAAAACATGGTAAGACAGGTGTTAAGTGAAATCAAGAAAAGGGCGTCACATTGTTGAAATTATTGCGAATAGGGTCAAACTAGTTGCAAAATATCCATTAAACTAGAAGGATTAACAGATAAAAAAGAATCAGTAAAAACACAATCGTCAACTTTAAATAGAGGTACATAGTAATGAATGTACCATGCACAAATTGAAGATCGCGCCATGACAATGGATTTGACGATTAATCGTCAACATACACGACTTGCGTTTGTAGATAGACTAGAGAGGACACCCAAGATCAACCGTGCACATGGTATTTGAAATACAAAGCCACAAAGCAAGTAGACTGTGGTAACCATATCAGAACCGCTTTAAATGATAGAAACGAATAAAACCACAAGAACTCATGGTAAGAGTTCAGGTGTTAAAGATGAAATCAGAACTAAGAATCTACAAATTAGCATCTGAAATTATTGACGATAAGGTCATTTCAACAAAACGCTGGTTGCAATTAGTATCCATTAAACTAGAAGGATTGACAAGAAAAGCACCATTAGCGGAATCAATTAAACCCTTTGAAAGTTGAGAATCTCTTGTCTGTCAGAATGAATATTAATCTATGACCTGTCGCCATAAAGTAATATATTGTAATAGCCGCCGTTGTAGGGTATTAAATAATAGTGTAAGTAGCTGAAGAGACACTCTATACAGCAAGACATTTTAAGAACCTACTAAGTATGATTCTCAAATCTTTCCAAGTCACCGACAAGTCTACGTTAAAAAACAACTAAATAAGATGATAATCACATATCAAGATGTCTTTACGCTTAAGTACGACGAAAAAGATAAAGCAAATATCATAACCCATCGTATTAGGACTGGAAATGGTCAACCGATATGACAACCCCCAAGAGGTCTTCCGGAGCGAGTTGAAAAGTCGAGAATATTGTTACTGGCGAAATTAGGTCATGTAACTATCATGATCTGTTAGTGAAGAAAAAAAGACGAATTGAGTACCGTCAGCTAAATACGGTAACTGAGAAGAAGTACCGCCTTGACAAAGACGCCACCTTAAATATCTTATCCGGATCACGGTAGTTTTCTACATTAGACTTAAAGAACGATTATTTCCGATAAAAAATAAAAAAGCCACATTCACAATAGTCAGGACTATAACACTGTCATGCCGTTTGGCTTGTGTAACGCTCTGGATACTTTTGATCGACCAATTTAACGGTCGTGCTTGGTGTACTCAGATAATGTAATCATAGTGAGAAAATATAATTTTTTAAATGTTAATTTGAAGCCCCAAGAATTGTCACCACTTCTGGGTAAAGAGATACTGAGTAAAGAGATGACTTAGCAACGACCCCATAGAAGGTGTATTTTCTCAGATACCGGATGTATAAAAAAGGCAAAATTTTGCCAGAAAAACTAAACAACAAAAAGAGCATTGCTAGCGATTATGAAAACCAGTACATTTTATAGGTATCTCTATAGCAAAAAATGTTTATTGAGAACAGACTATGCTACCATAAATTGGCTGCTACATTTTCGGAGCACGGAACAGCATTTAGTAAAATGAATTAAACAGCTGCAAGAGTGCGATTTTCACACGGAGCACTGAACTGGAGCCGCAATGCAGATACTGTCAAGAGGATAAAAACCTGTAATCACCGTTCTCGGTTAAAGGAGTCAACTTAAAAATTGCTCAGAATAACAGTGCTTGACGATTCGTAATCGCTACAAAACTCATGTCTCAAACAAAAATTTGATCCGGAATTAAAAGCAGTGCTACAGGGTGGTCCTTGTTAATAACCTTGGAAAACTTTGACAGTACTAAATACCTATATTTCACTGTTATTCATGCCAAAAAAACAAGTATCGGTAGTCCTACATCACCTACTTCAGGAGAATACGTTAAAACAAAGAATACGTTGCAGAAAGTTTGGTGAACTATAAAGAAGACGTATAGAAATAGTAACGTAAGTGCATCTTGAAATGGTCCCCTTGAGAAGACAAACGTGACAATAAGGGCAAACTAATGGAGAAAAGAACAACGACAATGCTGATCTATTCTCGGAGACTGGCAATGGCGACAATTATATCCTCCTATGTTCCCATGAGCGAAATTTTAAGTCAGTTTTTTTTTCAAAAAATATGTATTAAGAATCAATAAGACAAAAACAATCCTTTATATCCCCAGTTAGACGACGTGGTGGAAAAAATGACCCATACAGCGGACTGCGGTCAATACATACACCCACTATTTATAGCATACTGATCTGCCATTCATAAAACCAATTAACGTTATATTTAGAAGGGAGCTTCGACTACCGTGCAGTCTAGATTTGATATATAAGCATCAAGACCACTAGTGACCAAATAAAAACCAGTGTAACAGCAAAGCTCATAAAGAAGTATTTGAGCCAACGAGTTTAGTTTGCCTCTACAATTCATAGAAACGCTGTGACCTTTTGCCTAAGCTTCAGCAAATGATGTCATATATTGTCATTTGCAAATCACCCAATGACAATTCTAACGCAGTAACTCACAATAAATCACCGAACGGGCAAAGTATAAAATTAGTCGCCGGATGATCTGCAGGGTCGGAAAACCATTTGAGCTTCAAAAATATTATGAACAAGAAAGCTCGATATGGAGTCACGAACGAAGTATTCCAACATATGTATGTTGTCCCGACCAATATATCCATGACTCACTGTATAGCGCAGAATATTCATATGTATGTATAACAGCATAGCATCGCCTAAATAAATTACAACAGTATCCTATAGTAAGTAAAGTTCTATTCCTACCAGATAAAGTATTTTCCATATCAATCAACTGTTTTATCATAACCCTCAATATGTAAAGATAATGTCTTGTCTAAAAATACACTTGAGAGCAAAAACAATCGACTCACTAGCTGCACGCGCATTTCCGTCTCTTGTTACAGCTCAAGAAAAAAAAAAAGAACATTAACGTGCAAGGAGTATCTTTATTGTTGAGCTTTAAAAAACTATTGCTACTGCATTAATCGGGTGACGAATTCAAAAAAATATGCATCACAAACAAAGTTTTATAAACCATGCTAATTGGAACGCACGTGCGCGACGACTAGATAATTCATCTCAGTCACTTATCCGATGTTGATATAAGCAAGTGATGTACATAAGTGATCGACTGATTCGCAAAAAGTGCATACCACAACCGCCAAAACAATCCAGGCACTTGCATTATTGAGAGAGGGCCTCAGTCAGAGAGCCGTGGCAAATCGACTAAATCTGTCGAGTGTGGCGTCGGTAACGGTAGACCGGTGGCTACGTCCGACGACAAAAAAGAGTCCGTAGGCGCGTGACAACGGAGAAAGACGATCGATTTCTCATCTCAATATTCCCAGAAGGCGTTGACCTCAGCAAGAAGTGTGGTCGCCAGCGTTTGGACAGTGAGAAGAAAACTGAAGGCAGCTAACCTAACCCCAAAAAAGGCAGCTAGGGGTTCCAGCTGACTGCAATCCAAAAGCGACTAGAATTTGCTCACGAACATATGGATTGGAATCTTGGCCAGGGAACCATTGGCAACAACAGGAGACGTCGGATCTATAGAAGGCCAGGGGAGCTCTTTCATGTTCTGGACGGGTACTTCCATGCACAAAGAAAACTGAGTTAGTTTTCGTGCCTAGTGGAGGGCGCGGAGGAGGTTTAACAGCGAACCGCTACATCAGAAACATTCTTGAGGAATACGCGATGCCACTAACTATCTGGCTGACGTCGGTATAACGAAAATGGACTGGCCTCCGTGTAGCCCAGACTTGAATCCAATTGAGTATTTTTGAGATGAGCTTAAGCGAAAGGCGCAAGTCAGAAATCTTACACCAGAGAGCGTGATGAAACTGAGAGCGGCGTTGATTAAAGAGTGGGAAGCAATCCTTCAAGACAGCATAGGGAAAGTCATCCGATCCACGCGTAATCGCTTGAAAATGCAATTAGGGATACAGATGGCAACATCATGTATCGAAAAATCATTAAATTAATTTCAACTGAAGATTTCATTTTTTCCTTTCATAATCACCTTTTCCTTTTCAACTCTTTTGTGTTACACATATTTTTAGGTCCAGCACTCTGTTTTAAGCTTACAAAGAGTGTACTGAACATTACTTGGAATGCTACCAGAGTGGATACACATTCTCCCAAAACTCGACCATGTTGCTGAGTCGATTTTTTTACTCTCAAGTGTAGATGTAATTCAACGAGACAGGCAGAGATTGGCGATACCAAAGACTGAATACGGTATGGACCGACTAGACTGACTAGTGGTGGAGAATAAGGTAATAGTACTTATATGCAACCTAACGTATGATATGTAATTCTTCCATGGCGCGTTCTAAGAGACTCAAGATGAGTCAATATAGTAACTGACCCTGAAAATTGAACCGCAAGGTCCGAACAACATATAATCATTCAGAAAATTCTTAGCGCAAATACTACGGAAGATAATCCGAACGGTGTATTGACGGGGATTATAAAAGTCATACGCGGATATTTAGGAAAGCAGGAGCAAAAATCAGTTGCAGTGAAGTACAGTGCGCTTAGTAATCGAAGTGAATAATATTAATACATTAGTTAATTAGTGGACAACGGCCTATAAAAATAATATCTGCACATTATAAATAACTAAGGTTAAAGATAAATAAATTTTAAAAACAAAAAATAGAAGGTTACAGCCCAAAATAGAGACCGGTAGTATAAAATCATCAAGCAACCAAGAGATAGGACCGGGCTGTAGCGCTGTAATAAGCAACTGGAAGAAAATGATAAACGGAAAATTGAATTAATTAGCCCATTAATCAGATAACAGCTTATTTTGTATCTAAAAATCCACTAAAAACTCTAAAGTGTCAAATCGTATCAGTGATAATTACAGAATCTCTTTTAGCGACAACTTATACCATTTAGGCGTTACAAGAAAATGAAGGAAGCCTTTTATCACATAATTAAATCATGTTCGCCTTCTTAAAATTCAATATTGCATGTGGTTTTCGCGTATTAATATTAAAAGCTTTCAACGCTCCAAAAGTAAACTGATTATTTGCGAAGAAGCACTAAAAGAAGTTTGAGATAAGCCCATCAGAATGTGTCTGCCAATTTCCCTGTTATCCTAATGATTTCATATCATGTTTCGCGACGTAGGACGCCTGCTTTTTATGAGCCATATACACGATTTTTAAGAAAATCTTAGGGAAAAACATCTAAGTTGCACGTACCACTTTTATTGTTAAAACATTATAATAAATTTTAATTTAAAAATTCTTGTACAAATGTTCTCAAAAATTAATATCCGTAAAAAACTAAAGTACAACAAAACCATTGGTGTAATATGTCAAAAAATATTAGAACAAAATATTTTTAAGTAGCTAATATTACAAATAATATATGTATGGATTAGTCCTATTCAATAAATCCAGTAATTAAAATATTCCACTTGAAAAAATGGCATTACAAAACTACATACCGTCCCATCTCTTTAAGATACCAATATATTTCTTACCGTTGTAAAAAAAAACATTTTGTTTATATGCGTTTCTGTAAATTCATGGTATTTTACGATTACGGGCATGACAAAGTTCCTTTTGTATTTGAAAAATCAACAGCAAAGATATCTTAATGTTAAAATAGCCTTTTGATAATAAAATTAAGGATTAAAAGCCTTAAAATAAATCAAGTATTCATTCAAAACCACGAATGTCTAAATACACTAAGTATCATAAAAGTTCATGAAAATACAGATCATCATCATACCACTTAAGATTTAGCAAAGTTAAATTTTGCCAAAAAAATTTTCAAATAGCACATAGCAAAAAAGTATAACACATCTGCCAAATTTTCAAATAAACCCCCTGTTAGGCCTACACTTAAAATAACAATAAAATTCACTAGACGCAATAGAAAATAATCTAGATATAACACACCTATGTATATGTACGAATGTACGGATGTTTATTCCCCACTCCATAGCTCTAGTTATTGAGCTAAATATACATAATTAAGTTACAACTATGTATACTTTTAAATAATCCGAGAATAGGAAAATCTTAAATATAATAAGGTAAAACGAAAACATAATCAATATCATCGGAAAATTCTTGAAACATACCATCCTTCATGTTACTTAAGAGTTAAAAAGAGAGACAAAAACCACCTTTTCTTCTGTGAACGAAATTCTTTTATGCTGATTTTCCGCGTAGCAGTCTAACATCTGCTTCGCTTTTATTTCATTTGCAAGCTTTATTCTCTTTTTATATTAGTAAACCGTCACATTTATATAAATAACGTGACATTTGTAATTTATAACCATACTTCCCTGATAACTCGCTAAGTTTCCCTAATTTAGAAAGTACTAGGAGAGTAGCACGATTTTCGCAATCGTCTTAATTTACTATTAATCTACTACGTGAGTGAATCAAATATAAATCATAATTCCTTTCTTATTCGCCGTGAGATGAACGAAGAGTTGTAAATATCTCGTACTACCACTTCTATAGTCACTGTTACAATATATGAACATAAGATAATCTCGCCCGTTGCACAACGTATTATTATAAAGTTTCTAGAGAGGTAAGGTTGTTCATATCATAGAATGTCCCCTAGTTAACGTTACGTAAACAACAAAAATCAGAACAGTCAATCACCTTCATCTTTGGATCTTCTAGTAAGTACAGCTCTGCTCTATAAGTTCAACCTTCAAATCCGTGTATGCCAACTCTATATAGAAGGTTATAGCGAGTCAAGTGACAAAGTCTTATTAAAGAACAAAGTCAATATCCCCACACTACAGGAAACCCATGCAGTAGATGACTATCAGAAACCAGCTATCCTCTATATGGTATTCCAACATTTGCTAGAAACTAACTAGACAACCTCTCCGCTCCTTTGTCACTCCAGAATATCACTTACTTGACGTTAAGATACGCGACCTTACCATTCCTAACACCTACAAAGCCAACAAACGCCAATTGCCCTAATAAGATTCTGCTAAAATTCAAACATCTTGCTCTATACACAGCAGACTTCAACTACCACCATCAGCAGTGGAGTTATGCCAAAAACAACGTTAAAGGAGAAATTCTTTACTTTACGATTGGATAGATAACAAAAACTTCAAGCTCATATATGACCAAGCGTTTATGCACGTACACACAAAATAACGGACATGCCGTGATGATAGGCTATCAACGTCACTTGCTCAACCGAGTTCAAGTGAGTAAAAATTCGCTATTTCTGAATAAATAAATGTACTTCCAACAACAGAATGCCTTAACTGCGAGAAATGGTCCCGGAAGTAGCAGCATGCCTAGTCAACCTCTGATCTACCTCCAAAATGCAGTGGCAATAGCAAAACACGCCTTGTAATACATACTACTTTACCGCAACCGCGTA
This sequence comes from Sinelater perroti, assembly GCA_036346155.1. Lineage (NCBI taxonomy): Eukaryota > Metazoa > Arthropoda > Insecta > Coleoptera > Elateridae > Sinelater > Sinelater perroti. The sequence goes on along the minus strand of JARFIY010000167.1, from coordinate 4,842,460 downwards.
TCAACAATAACTTATAAACACGCAAAATAACGTTATAATTTCACAACCCGTAGTAGTAATGAGCGATGACAATTATGAATCACCGACGAAAACACCATCAGTCAAATAGCTTGGAAAATTGCAACAAACTGCAGAAAAATGAAAAAAATGCAAGCACCAAAACCACTACCCCTACTAATAATGCCTCATTAACAACAAACAGGTATGAATTGTTAAGTCAAGGTGTCATACAAACACAACAATCACAATGAAGTTACCAAAAATTTAAAAAACACCCAAACCATCCCCCATATTTGTGCATGGAGTCGTAAATTTTCCTGTCATGACCACTCTACTACAAGACAAGCAGAACAATATAGCACCACAGGTATGGCTAATAAATCATCAAAATTTATGAAAGACAAAAAATAATGCATCAACGAAAAGAAGACAGGGCCTATAAAGTGGTCATCAAGTACCTACACCACGTAATAAGTATGAACGATATTGTAAAAGCGCTAAAAGAACATGAACATAGTCAGGAACATCACTAACGCCAAATACCCAAGAATAAAAACTCCCCTATATTTATTCTTCTTGGATTTGGAACCGACAGAACATAATAAAGAAATTTACAAACTTAAAACATTGTTCAATCGCGTTTTACAGGTGAAATCACCAAGAAAAAGAACATCATAACATCAATGCACCAGATGTCAATATTATGGACACAAATCTTATTGGCCTTAGGCCAGCGTGAAATGCGAAGCATCACACCCCATTACTACCTGCAAAAAAACAGAAAAACTCCATCAAAGTGCTTTTTATGTGAAGGAAACCACCCTGCCAATTACAAAGACTGTAAATAATATCAAAAACTAACTAAAAGCAACAACATAAGTAAAATAATAATTTCGTCCAACCAAATAGAAGTTGTGCTACAGCAGCAAGAAACAACACAAAGAAAATCAACAACACAGAATACACTCGAGGTTCTAATATAACACTATCAAACTTCTTGGGGGAATAAATAAAACAAAATAGCTAAACCTGCTTACAACGTTACTAAATAAATTATCTTAACAAGGATAACAAACTCTTAAGGGTAGCACTATGGAACGCTAACGCTATGACTCATTGCAAAGGAAAAATTAAACAACAAAGGTAATCCCAAAAATAATGTCTCCAAAACGGTAGGACCACAAGAAAACTTTTCACGCGGCTGTTGGCCAAACTGCCGTGTTTGCTGCTTCCCCCACTCTCAAGCAAACCATTGTGTAGCCTGTGGGGATGCTCAGTTTTCGCTAGGCAGCCGTTCGTAATAGAGTTCTCACTTGCCGCTACCGCCAGGTACAAAGTTCGCGCACGTATTCGGTTTTTGAACGCAGAAAGCGTTAAACCAATCGAAATTCATCGGCAATTGACGGAGGTGTATGGAGAGTCGTGCATAGATGTCAAAAATGTCCGCAAATGGTGTAGGAAATTTACAGGTGTTCTTGTAGATCGGTCCCTGAGGTTTCATCCCACGAATGTCTTCGACGCTATCCAGACAAAAACAACAACATTTTAGATTCGATTGTCACTAGTGAATATACCTGGACGTCCCACTTCACATCTGAGGTCAAACAGGCGGCATTCCCTCAAACAGAGACAGTCTACTGGCAAAGTCAAAGCAACTGCATCAAAAACTGCATCAAAAGGGGGTATTGTTGGACGATTTCATAGCTCTTGGGACTACAATAAACGCTGACAGGTACTACAAGACACTCAAAAAACTCAAACGGGCAATTCCGATCCGGAGAACGGGAATGTTGAGCAAGGACGTACGCCTTCTCCACGACAACGCTCGCCGCCACGTCATCCGTTGGACTGTCGCTCTCCTGTAACAGTTTGGATGAGACATAATCACCCACCCTCCTTACAGTACTGGCACCTAGTGACTACCACTTGCTCCCTAAGTTGAAAGAACGTTTAGCCGCAATGCGCTTCAGCGACGAAGACGAGATAAAAGAAGCGGTGCAACGCTTCTTCAACGACATGGCGGCGAGCTGGCATGACATAGACATACAAAAACTGCCTACATAAACGTATCAACCGAAATTGTGATTATGTAAAAAAATAGAGAGATATTCAAGCTTTAAAATGATGTCTAAACTATTAAAAATAAACTCTTTTTCTATTTGGAAAAACTAGAAAACTATTTTAGTAAAGCATTTAATGGATGTACTATTAATCAGTGAAGTTATTTTACTATCCCTCAATATTAAATGTACAACACTACTCATCCAAACAATACTGCACAAGGTGACACCGCCGCACTTATTAAACGAACAATTTAACACTACAAATTAGAAAAATTCGAAGAACACTATCTATAAGCATCCACAATAAAAGTTACAAGTTTACCCTATGATTGACCAATTTCAGCCTTGTATTGCCTACTCCTCCACAACATTAAAAAAAAAAGTTTGAAGAATAATTTCAAACTCTACGTCCAAAATTTATTGCGGAAGAAAACTTCAACTGTAAACACACACTTAGGTTCGCGCCTAATCACTACTAAGGGCAGAGAGCTAGCAGATCTCATTCATAGCAGATCTCTACTTATTACTATCGACCAGCTTCCCAACATACTGGCCAACCGATGAAGGAAAAACACCAGATCTGCTTGATTTAATGACAACATACGGTGCATAGAACCCAAAGTCACAAACTAACAATGCAAGAACCACAGCCCTACTAAATATAAGCTACAAAATTTTCAAAAAAATTCTGTATAACCACACTGTCGCTATTCCAGTCCTATATGAGCAAGCTAGATTTATGCCTGGCAGAAACTGCTGCAAATTTCAGAACAAGCTGAAGACCATCTTCTTAGACAATATTGTTTTGAACATAATAGCCACTTGTAGACTTTTTTATAAGCATTTGTTAGATCGAAAACTGGAACAAAAAAATAATGGTTTTACGTCCTTGAACTGTCACTCAACAATTCGAATATTTCTTTCTGTCCCCATTCCTTGTTATAAACTATGCACCGTCCGGAGCTTCAACTTCCGAATTCGCCAGTTTATCATCAGTCCTTCTGACACTTACTTGGCTTTTTCACGTCTCGTTTTGAATTTTTACATTTAGCGGCCCCTCATAAACCTCTCTCATAGAAACTCATTCAGCCATTCAGACACTAATTTAGAAGATCTTGTGCAAAAAGAAAACGCCTAAGATTTGTATAGTCGACCCTTTTTAAACTAAGAAAACCCAAAAGAAAATAAAACTGACAATAATATTTCTTGTAAATTTTAGGAATGCAGAAAAGCAACTAAAACAATTTAATTAGAATAAATTTATATAAAAAACTACACATAAGATAATATACATTTAAAGTAGATTAAAATCATTAAAATAAAAATAGCAATAAATACAAAAAAATAAAAAAATTAAATCTAAACCAAATGTCAAGGTCAAAAGGATAGGAATGAAAAAGTCTTGCTGAATTCCTTATGCAATCATGAAGTTTACAAGTATTTTATTAATTATACATTTTATTTATGAAACAATCGATCTTTTCCTTATTGAGATTTTTCGTAAACATTCAGCACATTGATTTATATTTAAGATTATATAACATCTACGACTACCATGAGACTCGAACTCGTCTATTTGATAACTCTCTCTGGTGGCCATGTTGTTTTTGAAGTACAAGCACTCTCCCATTTTCCAAATGGTAGAAAAACAAGGCTCGCATTTTTCCCATTAAATTGGGACACCATTAGCTGATTGCGTCAAAACATTTCGCACTATTGTTCATCGGCGCTTATTTGCAGAGGCACAATTAGGTTACAACTACCCAGAACATGCATGCGCTGCTGCTGCACAAACACTAATTTGGTTGGCATATAATAACAACGGCATGCTTAATTAACTCGCGGCGGCTTTGTTTCTCGTTCGCGATAATCAAATTGATCGATGAACCCATTGTCGCCGGCCAGCGCCTAAAACGACGAACTTTATCCGTTTACCCTATTAAAAGCTGGTCGAGAGCCTCTCTTTCGTTTCATCGCTCCGTTTCGTACTAAATAGGAAATCTGGGGCACGATCTAACGCGGAAACAATTAGGTAAAGTAATAAAGTCATAAATAGGTCCTTTTATTAGATAGTGCGTATCTTTTTAGACATGATAAGCAAAGAGGAGATCAATCTAACACCTCTCAACCAACGGAATCATGAAGGCTCCACGGTAAGGCAACATGGACTATGCATATCAAGATATCAAAGATTAGGTAGCTTAAAAATAGGAAGTAAGACTGTTCGGTAGTGTTTTTAAAAAGACTGTCGCACATTTATTTTCGAACAAATTTGAAAATCTGTTTTTATATATTATTGGTACACTGCCATTTGAGAATACATAACAAAACATAAGAAAAAAATAATCAGCTGCAAAAATTTACATCAATTAGGTGTCTTCCATTTTGTTAAGGTAACCTTGTAGAGGGATGGCGAAATTGTCCATATTCCTTTGAAGCATGTCACGCGGAATTATTTGAATTTCTCACATTATAGTTTCGGAAAGGGCTTGAAGATTACCAAGTTTGTCTATGTAAACTTCAGCTTTTAGGCAGCCCCAAAAAGTCACAAGCTGGCAGGTCTGGTGACCGAAGCCTCTCCACATCCCCACAAAATCGGGCATCCAGGAAAATGTTGTCTTAAAACTGCTATTGTTGCTATTGATGTATGACAAGTGGCTTCATCTTGCTGAAACCAAAATGTGTTGAGGTAATGCGCGTCTTCTCAATTCTGACATCAAATAATCACGCAACATGGCAAGGTAGCAATCTGTGTTAACAGACGCTGTTCGTCCGTTTTCACGAAAAAAACAAGGTCCAATAATGCAAGTTCAAGATACGCCATACCAAACAGTTTATCGAAGTGCAGAGGTTGTTGATTCAATTCCTGCGAGTTTTCGGGTGCCCAGTACTGAACATTCTGTTTGTTTATAAGTGGTCCTCGTCACTCGTGATTAAAATGATATCGTCTGTTAGCAAGTCCAACATTGTTTCTGAAAATCTATGTCATCTTACGAAGTCGTTTTGTCGCAGTTCTTGAACAACCATAATCTTGTAGGAATGGAAATGGAGATTCAATGATAAGATTCTGCAAACTGACCTGTTTAACATCCGAAAAGCGCAAGCGTGACGTATCGCGGAACGATTGGCTTTCACTGCTTGTCGCACTTTTTCAATGTTTTGCCGGATCCGTAAAGTTTAGAGATGGGCGATCCGCTCACGAGTTAAAGAACCAGCTCTTGGTGGGAAGTGAATGAGTTATGACTCACAAAATAAGAGCAATAGCTCTTCAATCTCCCATTCGACTCTCGCCCTTTCCCTGTCGTGCGGTCTGCGGATGTGCAAACAGCTCTTGGTTCTCTCGTCTTGATCTGACTCACTGATCTGATTCACTCCCGAAACTTGATCTCGACTTGTTTCTAATTCCAATAACTCCTCAGTTCTTTGAGACTTTGCTTATTCTCTCTATCAGTGTTATACAGCTTGACATATAGTATTTATCTACAACAACTATAATATAATAATTAAACTATTTACGTTATTTATAATATTTTGTTGTTATTTTAGAACAAAATGTCAGTGGGAGCTTGTAGACTGTTGAGTAATATTGGGTACCATTCTACCAAAGAAGAAGGAAAAGGGAAATGCCGCTATTGTCAGGGAAAAATAATGATGTCTGTATGTTCCACTTCAAATCTGAAAAGACATTTGAAGTTTAAACATCTGACAGTGTCTATTGATCGCGTGGATAGGCCATACCGCGATAGATCGTCGTCGACAGAATCTGCATCGTCTTTTCCTCCGAGTTCAACTCCTTCAGGGTCGATATCAACTCCAACGGCAAAAACTTTCCCATTATCTTGAACATCCACAAGATCCTGTAGCAATAACATTAGCACATCCGAGTCCGAGCACAGTTTTGTGTCCCCCCCCCTCCAGCTCTTCAACTGCTAATGTGTAGGTTTGTTGAAATCATTAGGCTAATCCTTATTTCTAAAAGTAGGTTGCTAGATATTCAACTTTTGAAAATTATTTATTTGATTTTTGATTGTCGAGGATGAAAATTTTTTCATTACTTTTATCTGCGACAAAGGACCTTGTATATCTATTTATCCTCCACAGAATTTTTGAAATGCCACAATAATTTCAATGGTGAGGAGGATTAAGATTTAAGAGTCTATGACCTATAAATCGAAGCCTGTTTGAAAGGCAGTCTTAATGGTAGGTATAGAATTAAAGAAGCTTAATGAATTAGAAAGTAATTTTTCTTGCAGGTATATCATCCCAATTAGCTAACGGAGGTTGATAACTACTTGGTTCTTTCCCTATTTTTTTGTTCATTTAAATAAAACATTATTGAATTAAACAATTCATTTCAATTGGTAGCAGTAATAGCCTAACTGATATAGGAAATAGGCATGAATGTAGCAGAAAAATGAATTATGAGTTATAACAAAGAGCTCTTTTTGGTGAGTGAGCAATCTGGATCTCATCCCAGAGATGAGTCACTTTGCCCATCTCTAGTACAGTTCGATTGCCTCCCTGTAAAGTATCTAGTCTCAAAGATCCTGTTGTTCACTTCATAATGGTATCCCATTTTGAAACGCGACCATGACAAATAACATTAAAATGATTTCGCAATTATCACTCTGTTAGCACCACAAAACGACCTGTTTCAATGAAGTTGTAAACAAACACACGATATGCTAGGGACCAAAGCTCCATTGCTACTGAAATGGCATCTATCAGTGAGTAAATATCAGCCACTCCAAAAACATTCAATCCACCCCAACGCGCATAACAGTCTTTAAAAACACCATACCTCCCTGTCGACCCTGTAGTTGCACTTCATTCAGACACTAACTTGTTCTTTGACAGTTAGTTATATCCAAGACTAGTAATATAAAATATAAATATTAAAATCTCTATAATGAGTGAATTTTCTCTTTAAGAGAAAATATTAAATGACTTGTGTTCTTCCTATAAACTAGTACCATCAATGAACAAACAAATTAAAGCGCAACAAAACAAGTATCAAAGATACATTACGCCCTGAAGACCAGGAAATTATCGACAAAATCCATGACAGATTTGAACAAAAAAAGAATATAAAAAAATAAAAAAGTGCACAAATTAGCAGAAAGGGCAGATATCTCCCCTAAAAATTTTATTTAATTTTGCATAATTAGTATAATACATATATAATGCTTTACAGGCCTTTGAGGCCCAGAACTTCATTAGAGATTTCTCTCCATTTCTTCCTATCTCTTGCTTGTTTTTCCGACTCTTTTACTTCTAACTCTTCCTAATCTTCCTTAACACACTCCAGCCATCGTCTTTTTGGTCTGCCTCTTCTATTTGTTCCTTCTGCTTCTTTATGTAGTAGCGTTTTGGGGATTCTATTGGTTGGCATGCGTACTATATGCCCTAGCCATCTAATTCGGTTTTGCTTGACTATATGTACTATGCTTCAATTCTTGTATTGTTCCTCTAGCTCCGTATTCGTCCTGCTCCTTCATAAATAGCCTTCTTTTACGCCCCCGTATATTCTTCTAAGAATTTTTCGCTCAAAAATTCCTAGCTTATTTATGTGTTTTTGCCTTAACACCCAGGTTTCACTACCGAATGTTACTGTTGGTCTTATTATAGTTCTGTACACTTTCAAAACTTCTGTGAAATATTCTCTCCATCTCTCTGCGACTTCTTTCTCTCCTCCCACAAGTTCCCCACTCTTCTTCCGGTATAGAGATGTGTTTGGTTGGTAGCCCTTTTTGCATGATCTAACTTTCCCATAGAATGTTCTTATTTGCTGTTTATTATGTGAATCTTCTATTTCTTCAAGGATACGCATTTGATGTTCCCTTTTCTTATTTCTACATATCTTATTTGCTTTTCTTCTTATTTCTTTATAGGCTTCTTGATTTTCTCTCGTTTCGCTTCTATACATTTTCAGCTTGGCTTCTTTCCTCTTCTCAATATTTCTTCGCATTCTTGATCAAACCATGTTCTTTTGGGTGCTCTCTTTTCTACTTTAAGCTCTTGTTGAGCTGCCTGTATAACTGATTCTTTTATTGTTTTCCACTCTTCTTCAATGTCTATTTTCTCTTCACTGTTTTGTAGCTGCTTTTCTAGTTCTTGAATATACTTTTCTTTTGTTTCTTGCTCCTTGAGCTTTTGTAAATTCCACCTTCTTTTCTGTTCTGAGCTTCTTGTTATCCGTTCGTTTGGGATCCATTGCTTTAGCTTTATTCGGACCATATAATGATCTGAGTTCATGTCAGCTCCTCTGCAGCTCCTCATATCTTTAATACATGATATGTGTATTTCCTCGATGAGAACATGATCTATTTGATTTATTGTTTTTCCGTTAGGACTTCTCCACGTGCCTTTGTGGATATTTTTGTGGTTTAAGTAGGTTGCTCTTACTACCAAACCTTTATCAGTCGCAAAATTTATCAAAAGCTGTCCGTTGCTATTCGTTTTTACATGTTTACTAAAATTTCCTATCATTGGTTTATTTCTGTTTTCTCTTCCTAGCTTTGCATTAAAATCGCCGAGCAGTGGCTTTATGTCATACTTTGGTATTTTTTTATATTCGTCATTCAATTTCTCATAATATTGTTGTTTTTCTGCGTCTCCTGGTTCGTCTGTAGGTGTGTGTGCGTTAAGTATGCTGATTTTCCTGTTTTTTCCTTGTAGCCTCAAGTAGCACATTCTATCGTTTATTTCTCTAAAATCTATTACCGCTTTTCTTAATCTTTCCTTTGTTAAGAATCCATTTCCTAATCTTGCCTGCGTTCCACCACTAATGAACAATGTATATTCGTTTATGTCCATTATTTGATTCCCTTTGATGTTCGTTTCTTGCAATGCGACTAAATCGATTTTATATCTTGTTGTTTCTCTTATCAATTGCCCACCTCATTTAAACTTTGTACATTCCAAGTTGCAAATGTTAGGCCGCTTGTTTCTGCCACGGTTTTTATTTTCTTTCTTCCTCTTCTGATTCCTAATTGATCTAGTTTAACTAGCAATTCTCTTCTGATTCCTAATTGATCTAGTTTAACTAGCAATACTCCTGCTTTAGTTTCTTTTGTTATTGTTTTTACTATCTGCTTGGGTTTATAGGGGGTATAGCGTACTCTTTTTTGTGCATTACTCACTACTTGTTTTTGAATTTTCCTATTTAATTTTTTAACTTGTAACAATAGCAGTTTTCGTTCCTGATTCCTTTCTTCTCTCCTTAATTTTATTAATTCGTCTGTACTTGTAAGTAATTCTTCTCTACTCCTTTCGAATTCTGCTCTTAATTGTTTGTTTACTTCATTCAACTCTGCTACACATTGTTCTATGCCCTGTTCTTCCATTTTATTATTCTCAATGATGTGTGGTTTTACTGTTATGCTAGGTGCTGTTTTGGTTGCCTACCTCATCGTTAAATACTGCGTTTTTATGGCCGATGTTGGTTATTTGCGTGCGCTCATTTCTCCACTATTATCGCCGGGTAATTTTGACGTCACTATCTATTATTATCACGATTTTCTTGTAATCTTCTTTGTCTTTGCCCACTATTTGCACTTTGTTTTCAAAAGCCACTTCTAGGTTTACTATATACTCACTGTTCCTTTTTCGCTATTTATTTTACACTTTAACCCTTCTATTTTTACTTTTATTTTCACCGCGGAATGGAGCTGTGTTTACAGTTATCGCATTGCCGCAATTTTTCAAAATTAGTATAATATTGTATTTAATTTAGAGTAAGAATGATATTGGCATTATATAAAAAAGGCAAATTTAGCTGCTAGAACTATCACGGAATAAAAAAATGTCTAGAACATATATTAAGAGTGTAAATGGAAACACAATTAGTGGAAAGTTTTAGAAAGGAACATAATATACAACACAGCATATTTAACCGGAAAAAATAAAGAGAATACTATGAAATAACAGGAAAAACATATTCAGAATTCATTTATCTAAAAAATGCTTTAATCCAATACAAAGAAAAATAATTTGGAAATGTTTGGAAAGAAAATATGTTGAAAGGTAACCAACTGAGGCAACAAAAGGTTTACAAATTTATTGAAACTATTTTAGGTCAATAAAAACACAATTTGGATAATTTACTACAATCAATGAATTACGGCAGCATCTCGCACTCCTACCTAAACCCATCATTAATCATCGTACTTACAGAAGACATTATAAATATATGCAAATTGAAAGAATGTGCACTTGCAGATAACTTAATAATAATATTTACACCAGAAAATAAACGTCAGAGAATTAACATATAACATAAAAATAAGGTCGCTATAACAGTAAAACAGGAAGTACAGATTGATATAATTTTTAAGATTATTAACTAAAATAAGTCTTAGATTTTCTGTATCCAGGAATTACTAATGAGAAAAGTGATAAAAATAGTAGAAAACAACAACAAAAGGCAAAAGGATAAATTACAAAGTGTGGAAATGAAATATTTGAAAATAATTTTAAGTTACCGCAAGAGACAGGATAACAAATCAATTCATAATAAAGCAAAAATACTGAAATACATCAATTATAATATTTTGAACATTTAATAAGAATGAACAAAGACAAGCAGCTATGGGAATGGACACCAGGCACCAACAGAACAAGAGCAACCCAACCAAAAACAAAGACGAATAATGTTTTAAAAAGATTACATAAAAGGGGGCGAACGTGGCAGAACACGAAGACACTGATGCGAAATAAAGGGAGTGCGCCAGATTCGTAGAAGAAATTTCACTCTTTATCGCGTGTGTATACAATCAAATCGGCACAGTGAATTAAACTGTTACACTTAATTAATGTAAAAAACTTTTTATAATTAGCGAATAGAAAGTATCCAAATATAACTTTCTTCTATTCCTCGTGAAGCTGATGCATAATGCGTCTTCACGAAATGTGTGTGAAAGCAACTTGCCCTCCTCCTCTACGATCATCATTTTAATAATTAGTTTAACTCGTTGTACACAAAATTTCCCTAGCGATCAGTTGCCCTAATATTAACCTCGTCTGCCGTAGCCTGGGGTCAGGTGTTAGGTGAATTGAGTAGCAAGTAACTGCTCCTGGCGAATCCCAAGGGTTCGTGGAATAAACTAGCAGCATTTCCACGATAATTTTTTTATACTAATAGTTCCACCGATGGCGCAAAGTAAACAATTACGAACAAGACACGAATGAGGATAACTGACGGTTAATTCAAGACGAGATGGTATAATAAATAAAAGAAAATTGTCACGAATTTAAGAAATCATAAGTCTCGGAAAAAGGGTTGATCTCACACAAAAGCAACTAGTCGAAAGAAATAAAATTAGAGCAAATATAGAAGTTAAAGCTGCTCGAGAAAAAATAGGAATAATAACCATTAACTATCACACTAATAAGAAAATGTAAAAGGAATGAAAAAGGCAAGAATTATATAAAGAATATAAAAAAATAAGAAACAAAACTATTAGTTACACGTACTAGAAAGAACATTGGAAATTATTTACAAAACGAATAGTGATTACCATAGTGAACAAAAACCAATATGGCAAATTTGGGGCAACAAAGAAGAAGAATTAATAAATGAATACAGACGGATGAAATCGAAGAAAAAAATATGGGTAAAAAGTTTGAAGGATAGAAAATCACCACGACAAGACATTCAACAATCACAACTCAAAGCACAAAACTAAACAGCTGGAGAATAAGTCTAGCAACTATAATATTAAAAAATCAAAAAAAAAGACCACGAGATTTTAGGTCTAGAAATTGTGTACAGTTGCAGTGTTCGTTCTAAAACAAGCAGTGGAAAAATCGTTGGAATAAAATAAACCAGTTTACCTTTGCTTTAGTAATATAAAAAAAAAAACGTTTAACAATGTTAAACTTAAAGATGTAAATTACCTTCTATACGACAGAATAATACCGTTTAAACTAAACAAACTAATAAAAATATATATACAGATAACAAAATTCAAGCTAAAATTTAAAGAAAACTAACACCTCCTATACAGGTCAACCTCAATCCCCGATTCCTTTATTATTTAATTTACTTATAGACAAAATAATTGAGGATAGAATAAAATGGAAAACCAATAAATATTATACTATGATATGCCGATGATGCAATCTTGTAAAAAACTAAGATAACCTCCAAAACAATTGTATAAACTGGACAATATGACAAAAAAGTGAATATGCTGCTTTTCACTAAAATAACCCAATGTAGGATAAAATTGTGCAAATTTAAAGTGAATGGAAAAATTACCTAACAACTACGACCTTTATATATTTAAACAAAGTAGAAATTGTTAAAACAAATAAGGTAACAGAACTCCTAGCCGATAATATCTGACAAAGTAAGTATATCGATAATGATACAAACGATAAGACTAACACATACACTCTTGAAACCCGACCAGATACTATCAAAACCAAACACCTAATTCAAACAAATGAAATGAAAGTATTGTGTAGAATTGCAGAGAAAATACTACTATATCGAAAGGGCGTTAGACAATAATGTCTCGATGTTGAAAATATTAGCGAGTGAATTTGTAAAAGAAAACAAGACTGGGGCGAACATATCACTAGGATGTTTAAAAAAAGGAAGAAACAAGTCATCAATATAAAAAATAAGCATGGAAAGAGTTAGGCAAATTAAAAGATAATATGGAAAAAACAGTCAATTAAGCCTGAGCTATAAGAAGAAATAATAATAACCTAGTAGGCCTCTTTATAAAATCAAGCTCAAAAGAAGCCAACTGCGCCGGTATGGCCGCTGACGTTGTCTTATCTACCACCAAAAATTAAATTCGTTTGAAGAAACCAAAAGAAGATTACATTGAAATAACCACAATACCATAGAATACCTGTAAATACACACATTTTCTTGTCTTCCGCCGCTCAAGCACAAACATACTTCAATAATCAACAATTCTGCATTGTTATTTCTAATTCACAGACACTGAAAATACAAAACCTAAAGAAGATCGAGTCGTTTGAGCTATGTGTATCGACGGATTTTAAAGATACCATGGACCGACAACCTTACTAACCGTGAAGTACTGCAACGAATTGGGAAAGAAACAGAACCATACAAAAAAGAAAACTGTCATACTTAGGAAAGGTCCTAAGTATGAGATATTGTGGCTAATTATACAGGGGCCCTCAGACTGGAGAAACCAGGTATCCCTTGATCTTGGTAACAGCATCAAGGGAAGACTGGGAGACTGCAAGAAGAGTGGTAACTTTGAGTAAACCCAAATGGGCTGTAAACTCATTTGAAGCCTATATATCTCCGGGACCGGTCGGAATTATTCCTGCCATGCTACAGAAGGACTCGGAACTTCTAATGATAAAGATCTGCAGGGTACTCAGAGGCTGTTTGGCCCTAAACTACTTGCCAAAATTATGGAGACTTACCAGAGTGGTATTTATACCAAAGCCTGGTCGGGCCCATTATTTGCAGGCAAAGAGTTACAGACCAATTAGTCTTATGTCTTTTTTGCTTAAGACGTTGGAAAAACTGCTTGATAAGCACATTAGGGGAGGTATACCGCAACACCAGCTGGTCTCTCAACTGAAACAGCACTTCACTACCTCACTTGGAGAGTAGAGAAAACGCTGGACAACAAAGAGATCCTTCTATGTGCCTTCTTGGATATAGAAGGAGCCTTCGACAATACATCTTTCAAGTCTATAACCTCGGCCCTGAGAGGGCATGGCGTGGAGGAGACCTGCTGCAGGTGGATAGACAGCATGCTCAAAGGAAGGATGATTTATTCGTCAATGTATGACGAAACTATTATGACCCAGGTAGCGGGGGGGAGTGTCCTCAGGGAGGAGTTCTCTCCCCCCTGCTATGGAACCTGGTAATGGATGGACTTTCAAAAAACTTAAAAGACGAAGGATTTACTTCAGTAGACTACGCCGATGACCTAGTTGTCTTGGTGGAACGGATGCAGAGGGCCCTGAACGTGGTAACTGAATGGACTAAACAGAAAGGCCTTAAGGCCAGTCCCGTAAAAATTATAGCCTTCACGCAAAGGAAAAAATTAGAGGGGCTTACACCTCTTTTCCTTGGCGAAAAAGAAATCACCATATCGGGAGAAGTAAAGTATCTAGGAGTCATTTTCGATTCTAAACTTACTTGGAACCATCATATTAAGAAAATGGTCGACAAATCGGTGACAACTCTAGTAGTTGTCAGACGCATGTACGACAAGTCGTAGGGGGTTAAAACCAGGTATGGTGCATGGGTTGTACACCAGAGTGGTTAGACCCTCTCTTACATACTCAGCTTTAGTCTGATGGCCCAAAGTAACACGAGAAACCACCAAACTAAAACTAGGCAAGATACAAAGACTTGCCTGTTTGGGCATTACAGGGGCAATGAGAACCACGCCCACTGCAGCAATGGAGACTCTTCTAGACTTCCCACCTCTGCACATAGTGATTCAGGGGGAGGCAAGACTGGGTCACTACAGGCTGTATCATTCACTATACAAGACACACACGGGGCCTTCTGCTTGAAATAAGGACGGACCACATAACCTCAAAAATATGTGACGACTCTCTATTCGAGGTTATAATGCAGGATCGAAATAGGAGCGAAACTTTTAAACAGGAAATTGCACCTGGTAGCCTAATCTGGTAAACAGATGGTTCTAAAACCCAGGTGGGTACCGGAGCTGGAATATATGCTGAAGCTCTCAGGGTAGAGCTAAGCTTTTCCCTGGGTCAGTACGCTTCTGTCTTTCAGACATAAATATACGCCACACTACAATGTGTGCGTGAAAATTGTCAGAGAGTTTACAGGAGCAAGCGGATCTATATTATATCAGACAGCCAGGCAGCTTTAAAGGCTTTATCAAGCACAAAAGCATAATGTAGACTGGTATGGGAATGCATTAACGAACTGAATGCACTGGCAGAACATAACACAGTAAAACTGTTGTGGACACCTGGGCATTGCGGTATCTACGGCAACGAGAAAGTCGATGAACTGGCCAGACAGGGATCTAGTGACGCTTGTATAGGCCCAGAACCTGCATTAGGAATTTTACGAAGTGCTATCCGAAGCTTTATTAAGGAGATCATCGAATGTACTGGAAGAACCGACCAGGACATTATTTTAGCAAAACCTTTAGTAAGGGACCTTGCCAAAAGAGAGCTGCAGAACTCCTTAACCTAAGTAGGCCACAGCTAAAGATAACCATAGGGTTTCTTACAAGAACCCCTCTGGAAAATTTCATGCAGACTTTATAGCAAGTGCGATGCGCTGTGCAGGAAAAGGCAACATATATTCGGGGAAAACAATCCTGGAACCGGAAGAGTTCCAGACACACCCTGTAAAGGAGCTGTATTTGCTGATTCAGGGGACATCAATTACAGATTGGTTATGAATTTATTTAATTAAGGTAATCACAATAAGCCATAGGCTGCAGTGAACATGGATCCACTAAGGAAGACATACCCTGAGCGCAAAAAAATACAGGGAAAGATAATTAGAAAAAGATCTATAGGCAGGAAACGTATCTCTTGGCTGAGAAATCTCCGGGAGTGGTTCAATTGCACTTCAGTAGATCTATTAAAAGCGGCAACATCTAAGATCCGTATAGCCTTAATGATCGCCAAGCTCCATAGAGAGAAGGCACTCTAAGAAAAAGAATTCCTAATTTATTGAAGTTGATTCCATATAGACTTATATTTTGTGGTAACTTATATAACTCACTAAAACTTTTTCTACAAATACAAAAAATGTTAAGTAATTAATAAAATAAATTAATTTTTAAATGTCATTGGAAGCACAAGAATACAATTTAAGTAAAAAGACAATTTAGATAAGAATTACATGCAAATCCATCAACGTAAGTCACAGTATTTATATTAGAAATGTCTGAAACAAAGGAAATTTCAAAAAACTTATAAAGCACAAAAAATGTCTCCGAAATGCCCAGAAAGCGACCTACAAGACAAAAATCCCCAAATCCAGCACTCTAAACTACATTTATTAAAAATGGCGTTATGTTATCTATGAGTTGATCAACCAGTTGATTGAAGTGTACAGAAAGTTCTGTATGATATTTTTCAGCAAGTATTTGTATCTCTTCTTGATCGAACAGCACACCTAAGCCTTCGCGGATGGTCTAATTTCTAACATACCAAACTGTATCTAATACTGCTCGAATTAATTTTAACTGGGGGCTCTGTATAATACTTATGCTTGACAGTTCTGCACATCCCCATACATACAGTCCATAAGTTCAAATAGGTTTTATCACGGCTTTATAAAGCAGTACCTTGTTTTCAACATTCATTTTGGACGGCCTTCCAAGTAGCCAACACATTTTTGAAACTTTAGATTTAGCTGCTTCCTATTCATTTAGATGTCTCTTTCATGTGAGGTGCTGGACCAGATGTAGACCCAGGCTCTGTTTTAAATAGAACTTCAACTTTATTGATGTCAGGTAAATGTAGCTTGCACCGTTTTGGATCGCTTCACTTCTATTTTCTATAGTTTAAACCATTCAGTAATAAGTTTTGTTGAAAATACCCACTGGCAATATTTGGAATTTGAGGAGTGGTTATTACGGCACCTTCATCAGCAAAGGTAACCATTAAAGTGTTTGGTGATTTGGATATATCAACTGTGTAGGACGAGACCAAGTATACTATTCCGAGGGACACCCAACTTTGTAGGATAAAGTTTGAAAAGGGCATCTTTGTATTTTACAAGGTAAAATCAAACTTCTAGGTAATATTTTAACAGTAATAGTAGATACTTGGTAAGAAAGTTTTTATTTTATAAAGCATTCCAGCACCTTGTTGACTGCTTTGGTGGCGTCCAAAAAGAGGATGAAAAGTCCACGCAGCTTCCTGAATAACAGTAATTAAGTGAGTTCCGGTTTCGCCGGAATGTTAGAGTGGTAGCAGGAGTTTTTACTGCCGACCAACGTTTCATTATCCCGCAGGTCGTTTGGGCCTATTGTGCTTCGGGAGTCGAGGATTGTGCCGGCGGTGAGTTCCAGTTTTGTCGGGAATAGTAATCCCT
Source organism: Sinelater perroti (assembly GCA_036346155.1). Taxonomy (NCBI): domain Eukaryota; kingdom Metazoa; phylum Arthropoda; class Insecta; order Coleoptera; family Elateridae; genus Sinelater; species Sinelater perroti. The sequence continues at coordinate 4,825,348 of JARFIY010000167.1, read as the reverse complement.
GGATGGTTCGTCTCGCCGATTGGGATTTCTAATGCCAGGCGGGACAGTTGTGGAGCGGTAGTTTATACGAGGGTTGTTATGGGCAAAGTTGGTTGTTCATCTCGTGTGTCCGACTCCAGGGTTTTCGCCAACAAGAGTCGGGAAGCGCCGTTTCCACAGGTTAGTGTTTTTAGCTTTAGCTTTTGTTTGAAGTTCCTTTGTTTAAATTTAAAATTACTTTACAGTCCACTTTTCGACCGCAACTAAAGATTCAGGTTTTCTTCGATGTACTTTTGAAATTGTTCCCAATTGGTATACTTGTGGTTAACGTACAGGAAACGTCTTTTTTAATCATGTAGTTACTAACAATCATAATGACAGAAATGTGGTCTGACTATAAATCTAAATTTTCTTCAATTGCAGTAAGCTATATCTTCAGTTAAAAAAAAACTAGAAGGTCTAGAATTTTACGTGAATCAGTTGGCTAATATGTAATTGTCTCATATCTATTTAGAAAAGAACATTTTCTAACTTATGCAAAACTACGCTTGAAATTCCACTCTTAGCAATTAACATCAAACACCACTAGTAGCAGCCTATACTTGGTAGCAAATATGACTCAAATCCATCTATAAATTTGAGCCTTAAGTACTACACAACAGAAAAATTATATTTCTAACAGAGCAACACTTTTAAGAAAATGACTTTTACACAACCTAACTAATCATTCAGATGGCTAAAAATTAGCTTTAATTTTCGAAACTTTGTAGTAACATCAAATGTAATTGTTTTATTTTATACCATATCCATGTTGTCCATTACGTTGCATATACCATACCAATCAACAAGAACAGCAGCACTGAAATAAATTCCAATTCTTGCGCAGGTTAATCCTTTATTCAACTTATTTCATCTCAATAATAAACTTGTTATGTCAAACCAAGCTAAACAACCCTGACAGACTATTACTTTCAAATTGCTTAACCAACAAAGGCTTCGAAAATCACTAACTCTGATTAAACGGTTAAAGATTCCACAGAACGCGCCCTCGGGCATGAAATTAATTTCAGGCGCTAAATCAATAACTAATCCCAGATATTTACTTACAAACTTTTTAGTAGCAAAGAGGAAATGCAGGTGTAGACATCGCCGCGATTACTCAGAATGCAGGCCGCCTGGTGGATAGGCAACTTTTTTAACAATTGTTTATTTATTTATTAATTTTAAGTCTAAAAATTGCTGGTAAATTAAAAAACATTTAACCAATTAAGTAAAACCTTTTGTGTTTTTGACCATATGTACTAAAACGCAGAAACATAAATTTAAAGTTTGATTCGTTTTCATTTTGTTGTTCACACAATATAACAGATATTTCCAATACTCGATAGGTCGCTATGGAGATACAAAATAAACTTTCTTAATTTTATACAACCAAGTTTTTATAATTTAGACAAGTAATAATAATAAAATTACATTATTGATCTTTTACTTTTTGAAAGAGCGTGTCCTGCGCAAGATCATCTGACAGCGTATTTTAAGTGTATAAATAAGTTCTCAGCTTTTTTCTGCAAAATTAAAGTTTTATTTAAAACAAAAAAAAAGCTTAAATATCAAAGTATTCTCCGTTGGCATCGATGACCTTTTGCCATCTTTCGGGTAGCTTGCGAATTCCCTGGTGATAGAAGCTCACCGGCTTCGAGACGATAAAATTAACGATGCATTTTCGGACTTCTTCTTCTGTTTTGAAGTGCGTATCAGCCAAGTGATACTGTAACGATCGGAATAAATGATAATCGGAAGCGGCCATGTCTGGGCTATACGCCGCATGTGGGAGAAGTTCCCAGCCTAACGTGAAGATGTGTTCATGCGTCTCCTTCGCAACATGTGGTCGGGCATTATCATGGAGCAGGATGACTTTGCGACTTCCTTGACCAGTAAATGGCCTCTTTTCTTCGATTGCGTCGCTCAAATTGATGACTTGCTGTTGGTAGCGATCCGCCGTAACTGTTTCACCTGGTTTCAACAGTTCATAGTATAGCACACTTTTCCAATCCCACCAGATACAGAGAAAATTCTTTTTGGCGGGGATCTTGGGCTTTGGAGTCGATGTCGAAGGTTTGCCAGGGTCTACCCATGATTTTTTGCGCTTGGGATTGTCGTACAAGATCCATTTTTCGTCGCCCGTAATAATTTTATGCAGAAAATCCTTTTTTCGGTTCTTTGAAAGCAAATGGAGTGCGGTGTCACGCCGTCGATTTTTGTTGTCTTCGGATAGTTTATGCGGAACCCATCTGCCTTCCTTTTGTATCTTACCCATTGCATGAAAACGTATGGAAATGGCTGGCTGAGCGACGCCAAGCTATTCTGCAAGCTGTTTTTCGGTTTGCACATTGTTTTGATCCAGCAATGCCTGCAGCTCATCCATGTCAAATGTTTGAGGGCGTCCAACGCGTGATTGATCTTCAAGACTAAACTCCCCTCCCCGAAATCTTTGGTACCACTTTTTGCGCGTTGCATGACTTACAGCATTCTCACCATATGCAGCACAAATCATTTCGGTGGCTTCAGCAGCGTTTCTCTTAAGATGAAACGCGAAGTGCATAGAAAATCGAATATGCTCTTTTGTGATTGCCATCGTGAACACAGCTGATTATTGAAGTTATGTGCAACAAACGCCAAATCGCATGATGTTTCGAAAGACCAAACGTCATTGCTTTAAAACCGCAAGAGGGCGGACTAATACGTTACATGTAAACGGTGATTTGCATCCTGTGAAATCTAAAGCTGAGAACTTAATGATACACCTATAACTGATAAAGGGAAAAACTATTAATGTTGCTTATACTAGTTCGCATTTAATAATTCAACTTTAACAATTATATAGTTACTCTTCTGAACTTAGGCATTCAATACAATATTTTATTTTCTGAAAGAGATCATCGATTGAAGATTTTTTTAAAATAAAAGAGTACCTAAAACTTTAATTGTACGATTCTATTTTAGAATGTATCCATTGAAATAGAAAACTTGTATTTTCTTCTTGACGACCTATCCTTTCATAAAAGGCTTAGCTGAATATATTTCCTGTATATTTTTATTGTCCATTTTTCCGTTTCGCTCAGTGTTGCCTTTACGTTCCACGTTTTTGATCTTCATTTTTCGCACTATTTCTCCTCAATCCCATACCTCCATTTATATTATTAATTTTCGAAAAAAAGCCTGTAGACGAAAGTTAATGCGATCACGATCCTGTCCGTCTCTGTATACGAACATACATGCGTACGTGCATGCGTCCATGCGTGTGTATGTGTGTGTGTGTGTGTGTGTCGACACGATATCTCTGAAACTACCTGACCGATTTACTTCATATCTGGTCAGTAGATACCATTGGTCGGTATTGAATTTCAGACCTGTAGCTCTTATTTGACCCGAGATACGGGAGTCACAATGTCACATACATGACTTGCTTCGCTTTCGAAAGCTGCTTTTCGGGATTTTACATCCGTCTCGTTAGCATTTATAATATTTTACTGACTCGAGAAACAATATAAAGCATAAAGCTACTTTTCTACATTCCCCGCCACTTTGTAAAAAAACGTGGTTTAGTTATGAAACCATATGTGCTCAGATTTCTCTAATTGATGACTGTTCAAACTGCTGCCTTTTTATGGTATTCTAAAGAGCCCTAAACAAGTCGCGAATACTCAAACTGGGGCTGTATGGAGGATGGTTTACTATAGTCCAATGCAGATGCTCAAATTTGGTACAGCAGTAGTGTGAGTGGTCATTGTCTTGATGAAACAGCGCACTTATGATTAAAACCTTCAACGGCATTTAAATGCCTTTAGCCCTAGTCTCATCACATATCAGTATCCCATTCAAAAATCATCCCTTCTTTTCCGACAGACGGAGAAGCTTCTGGGCGTTTTCATAACATATACGTAATCTATGATTATTGGACGTATACTCTACCAACGGCTATCACAATCCAAAATAAAAAGGAGAAAAGTAATAATTTCGTAAAAAACAGTGCTCAGCTAGCCCGGCTGATAACACCCTATAAGAATCCTCACTCAAGAAGACAACCACGGTTGAGACAGTGAAATAAAAGGTCAAATTACAACAATAAAACAAGCAGAAGAGTTGTTAACAAACAGGGAGGTGGGTCTTTTAATTGTAGTGCTTGCAATCGTCCTAAGAAAAAAACATCCCAAAATTAAAGCTTCTGGTCCTCCAGATTCGGAGATGGTACATCGAACCTGTAAGAGTTATCTGTAAAATAAATTGCAAGCAAATTTGAAGAAATAGAAACAAATGACAATAGGAATAAAAGGGTAGACTTTTGTGACCAAAACAACTTAAACTTGTCAAATGGTTTTTCCAATATAAATATATTCACAGAAATACTTAGATACAACCGACTAGAAAATTAAAATCAATTATAGATTACATACAGTAAGAGAGCACTTTATTCTTCTATTTTTTCGAAAGATTGGACACCATATTGGCAATCATAACATTGGTGTACAGCCACGAAAAAGTTAGATTAATGACACCCCAAACCACTCTTTTAGCTGACACGGGGATTCTTCGCACCACCTCCCCACCCAAGGGGACCCCCGGACTAGCGGCCATCTTGTTATGATTATCAGCCATTATAATTATCTTGGGTAATACAATTTAGACTCGGGGTAGTTTCCTGTTGCTTTCATGGGCCAGACTAGGATATAAGAAAAGATAGAATAAAATTATGTAGGATTTAAGAGGTGGGACTTGATTCCCTCCAGTATTAGGAGCTGAAATTGGACCAAGGCTGGCTTTCCAGAACTGGACCTGTCCACTGGCTACTTATTACCACCAATGTAACGAATATCAGAATATTTAGAGAAAAATTTAGGTAACTTTAGAAATGCCGGATCGTTCCACCAACGGAAATGGTCATCCAAGACTGGTTTCCTCTCTTATACCTTCATCCGTCGAATTTTCCTTTGTAGAGACCCACTTCCAGTCGAAAATACTCAAGGCTTCCTGGATCTCACCTACTCAATAAGCTAAAATCGCTGGAATGTCCGAGCTTCTAAACGAACCTACTTAAAAGCTGTCATAGAGTCCGTCTAAAAAACTGTACGATGGACGGCTATCTCTAGATGCTCCTTGATAAACTTGCCCAGTGTGAAGGCGAGAAGAGGAGCATGGAGCTTCAGGTACGGAACTGAACGTAGCTTCACAATTGCTACTTGTGTCTTGGCCATGACAAAGGATACAGCGACTTGGGTATCATGTCCTACGACTCGTAAAAAGACTGCTGTACACGCAGTCATTGTAGAGCTGTCCGCAAAAATGTGCAGCTGGACGTCTGTACTAGAACTCGCCTCCACAGAACAGCACTTCTGCAAACGGATGTTCGGAGGTTTTAACAAATTACGAATACACATAATCCACTTCCGTTCCACCGTGCCTTGAAGCTCATCATCCCACTCTACTTTCAGCTTTATTAAGTAATGCGCCAAAAACCGAGAGGGTCCCACACCAGCATTACCAATTAAAATACAATTCTCTTAGTTGGTACATTCTCTCCTCTTGCGATGCTCTTTCCAGCATGGCTGCAGTTTCAGGGTCCTTTCAGTGGGAACTTCCGACCACTCCGGCAAATCTTTGGACGCTTTGCAACCAGCGCCGAAAATCTTTTCCAGCAGGAATTTGAATTACTGACCCATTTAGTTATCTGGAAATCTCTTCTGCGATCAAGTTTTGTCTCATCTCGGATCAGCTGACTGGCTTTCTCGTCCGTGCAGACGGATTGCAAATAATCATCGATGTAGTACTCCGGATAGTCGTCACGAAACTCCACGACTTCAAATTGGTACACAGACACCTCATCTTGACTGCTAGAACAGCACAACAAACGTTGTGCTGGACAGTCCTGCTCCCTTATCCGGATTTGATTAAACATCTTAGTGATGTCTCCGAAAAAGGCGACCTTTCTCTCGCGGAATTGAAGCAAAATTCCTGGCAGCGATTTCAACAGATAATCATTGAGGCTCATCTCATTAGCTCGGCTGGCTGCGTCGAAGACAATTCTGATTTTCCCCGGCTTGTTCGGATACTGCCTATCAAAATGTAGCAAGTACCGCTCAACGTCACTGAGCACCGACAGTTACTCCGAATTCAGCTTGCGTGTGTAAGTCTTCTCAAGGTTTTGCACCATTTTTTCATGGTATTGATTCGAGAGATCAAGGTTCCTGTTAAGCTTCCTTTCTATGCTTAACAATCGCTGATATACCACGTCACGGCAACGAGGTAACTTCGCAGGCTCTTTTCTCCAGAGTAGTTCAGTTTCCCAACTATAACCCACTCGTCTCGTAATTTCCTTCATTTTGGCTTCACAGATTGGATATCTTCACGGGAACGGGAAGTTAGTGAGGGTATTATTCTAACACTTTCCAGTGCAACGGACTCCTTCACTAAGTGATGGATTATGTCATCTGTCTTGTAAACACAAGAAAACAGAGAGTCGGTATAAGAGCGTCTTCACCAGCCGCAATCAGGTGAGTATAGGCTGGACCAGGCAAAACCGACGGTCTTTCACCTGGCAGGTTTCTCCTTGAAGTGGTATCGCTAGGCAGGTAACTTGAGATTATTTTAGCTCTCTTCATCTTGAACCTTTCACTGCTACTGTAGGGTTCAATCCAACAGTCCACACGGCAGGAATCGTCATCTTTTTAGAGGTTGCCATCGGTCCACCGCAATCGGAAAGGGTTTGTGACTCTACCAAGTCCAACTTTGTTTGCCCACTCAGCGCAAATTAGCAATAACGCTGGATGCGTCGTCAAGGAAGATATTCACAACTTCTCCAAGTGCTCCGACTATGATTCGGAAAATTACGCCAATGTATTGCTTCTGGATAGTGCGTTTAGTGCCCCCACGCCCTTCTTGTCGGCAACTCTGTCGTCTTTTTTCGGCGGTGTCCTATGCAGCAAAAAGTCTGAGGACACCTCTGACAACTATCCGTTTGCATACCGCCTTGGAACAGCACTTCTTCACTCCGTGCCCTGAACATAGGCAGCAAAAACAGACGTTTTTCTCCTTTACCAAAATCCACCGATCGTCAACGGTCATTTTTTTGAAGCCGTCGGGGGAATACAGCCCCTACCTACTTTTCTTGCAGTTGACACATTTCCGGGTTAATCCGCCACTTGGCACCACTGGAGCTTCCTCTATCGTGGGGTAATTTTCTCTCCTCTCTGCCCCTCTTGAGACTGAATTTGGGAGTAGAGATTAGCAACTGCATTTGAGAAATCCAGTATACTAGATAACTTGCCATTTTTAGGCGAAATTGATTTCCGTGTTCAAGTCGATGAGAGCCTACCAAAACGCTGCTTCAGTTCCTCCATAGCAGCATCGGTGTTATCAGAAAGGATCATCAAAGATCGGAGGGTTGCTCTGGCTTCTCTCCGTAGAGCCTTCTCCAGCTTAGACATATTCTGGGCTTGCAAATATTCACAATCCAGAGTCAACTGTCGGTAATGGTGCGCGAACAGCGGCTAATCGAGTGGGTTGCTGAAGAATATTGGAAGATCGCTGCTTTTACCCTGCCTGGCAATGGACTTTTCGGTGGTCTTGCTTTGAAATTGCATAAATTGATTAAGAGCGTTGGCAAGGGCATCCACTCCAGTCGATGTCACTGTGGGTTGCAAGTTGGAGGCGCTCAACGTCTGTGCTAACAAGGAGATCAAAGTCTCGTTGGCTTAGAGTATGATGTTTTACCATCAGGCAATACTTGAGAGACCCTTTCTTCTTCCTCTACAGTCTGACGGAGGGTCTTCATCATGGATAGCAGCTCCGCTTCCTGCATAACGCTCCTCTCCAGAATTTCTATTTCCCAGTCCAATTTTCTAGCGACTAACAGCCCCACGCTTCTTGGCATCACGGTAGTTTGCATTTCATTGTAGGGAAGACTAACTGGAGTGCTCGCTATCAATTTTTATACTTAGTAGGCAGATTATTCTTCAAACGCGACAGGCTAAATACTCCAGGAATGCAGGAAATAAACGTTGTCACGAGCAAAATTTACAGAGAAGTCACTTTATTATAAAAATATGACAAGGAAAAAACTAATTCAGACGAGACTATTTTTTCAAAGAGGCCTAAGACCCACTCTTGATCTTGACAAATGAAAATGAAAGAAATTACATTTGTGTGGCGGCCTTTCCGCCCTTGAACCGCCTGTGTATCGTGGCGGCATGCTGGGGCCTTTGATATCTGTTGCCACGTTATGCTATCGCACACAAAACGGCATATGGGCTTTTGCTCAGCCGGCGAGTCTGCATACGTCGTCGGCGGCACCCTTTGAGACGAAAAGTGCTGTCGAATTAAAATTTCCCACAAATGATCTATCGCTAAGCCAGGCGCGAAGCCCGGCGACATACTCGCACCGCAACACGTCCAGTGCGGTCGTGCTTAATCAAGCCGCAAGATTATTCGACGCGCATCGCGGCCAGTTCGGTCGCATTTAACCAACCCGCAATATAATACTCACACCGCAACGCGGTCAGTGCGGCCGCATTTAACCAACTCGCAGATAACTACCCCGCAAGACATACTCGATCCGCATCGCATCTCGGCCAGTGTGGTCGTGTTCCAGGCACGAAGACATCGCAACAAGGTGGCCACCGTGAAACCATCGCCGCCGAAGCCGAAGCCGATTACAGGTGAGCGATTTGGCAATTACTTATCGGTTGATATCGGTAGCCGCCCCCATCCGCTTTCGCGCCGGCCGTTTAAGGGACGATTTGGGCCTCAGCATTTTACATTTCAAAACGGGCCGTACTTAGTTCCCCACACCGCACCACGAGGACACGGCTATTTACACGCCTGCCTCTCCATACATAATAATTCGAAATAATACGTAAATCTACAAGTCTTCAGACTGGAGCTCCCCTTGACGAAATTAAAAGTGCAGTAGAAATATTCATCGACAAGAAAGAGAAAATCCTAAAACAGCGGAAGAATAATGTGCCCGATTACGATTTTGAAGAAGCGTTTGTTACAAGAAGTGGCCTTTTCAATCGTCTGGCAGCAAATATTAAAAACCAACGTTCTTCAATCGATACCTCAAGAATATTCGAATTTATAATAATATTCCTGATTATTTAAGTTATTTTTCAACTTGTCTCATTTATAATTACAAGATGAATATTGGGAACGACATGGGATCAAAATTGTTCTTGTACCAAGAGAAATAAATCTGTAGAAAGGGTGCACGAACATTCTAAAACATGAGTAAATGTGGTGTGTTGTGGTACAGCCGAAGGTAAATTGTTGACAATTTTGTTTGATGAATAGTTGTCACATATTATGTCAAGGTATTACTACCAAATGTTCTATGTATTGTCTCATCATTTTTTAGATTTTTTAGACAGCATCTGCAATATTTTTCTCGTTATTAAATTGTGCCCTGGAGCTTTCAACTGCTTCAATTTGACATTTTACACCTAGAAATGCTTCAATTTCTTGATTGTAATGGTTTGGTGATGGATCGAAGAGTTTAAAAACATTTGGTAGGTATTTTGCTTATTTATCAGCCTTTTCTTTATTCGATCTAGCCTACACACCATTTCTCTGCTAATTTACGGAATATGAACCTAAACCATTTTTATTTTTTTCTTTCAATAATTCTTAATTAGGTCAGTAATTAGTTTTGAAACGTACCATTTTTGTTTTCTTGGAGTTTCGAATTAATCGTTGTAAAATGTTTTACCAGTTACATTTCGCGTATTTTGGTAACAAATCGTAATAATGCTTGCCACATCGCCCCGTATCAGAAATGGTGCGCCACAACCGGGAAGTGAGGGCGGACATATGAGAGCCTCAACATATCAGTTCGCAAACCATGCCCCAAGTGGAGCATTAGAACCTCAAAAAAAAACAGGATAGTTATTCAACATTTGCGGCTTGAATCCATGTATTATTAGATGAATTTGAATTATTACTTGAATCCTCGTTCACAATAGCTATTGAGTCGTATCATACTATCCATATATATTAGCTGAAAGTTCACAGTTATATGTGTAGTTAGTTGATTATCCTTTATCTTTTCTTAACCACTTGTCAGTGATGAAAATTATATGGTATTTCGTTTTCTGTTGTTTCGTTATCACATGATTGATGTTCCATAGCAAACGGTAAGTTCAAAACTGCTGTATTAGAATGTATAAAGAAGTGATGTAGGAGAGGATTGATTTTCTGTTATTGTTGGAGTTGGATGAATTATTTGTTGATTTGTGGAGGTTAATAATGTATTTGGTTAATGTTAGCTGACTGTATAAACAACGTAATGCTCTCTAGCCCCTAATTTGTTTATTGTAAATATAAATATAAATTTTTACTCGCTACGATTTAATATCTAAAAGTTCGTTGAGGTCACGCCAGAATCGGGAGCGAAGGATAAGATAACTTACGGATATCAAGCACATCTGTCCGCTTTCGTTGTTACAATGCGACTCAATTCCCCTTATAGGCATAATTTTAGAAGAACAATTGTTTGATTTACGGTAGATAATAGTTTCATGTAGTAATAAGGCAATTATTCAAATTTCATAATAGATCCTACTTATTAAAATAAATTAAGTCAACTTTCTCCGAAGAACAAACTTGCAAAAGTACGCTATTTTAGTCTAACCCTTTATTCAGAAATAAAGTGCCAAAATGTCTTCGTAATTAGTTCAATGTTCTGAGTCAGATAACGAACTAACAACAGGTAATTGATACACTAATTATGCTAATTAAATTAGCACTAGCTATCATTTTACTAAGCAAAGAGAGCTGATACCAAAATCGCAAAAATTGTGGACATAAACGTTCAGAATTAAGAATCCCAGTTATTCTAATTTACTACTTTGAAAAACAGCAAATTGGTTTTATTCCGTTCAATTTTCTGCTGCACTCGTATAAACAGAACATGGCTATTTCAAATTGATAACCAAAAGGAACTGCAAAGTAAACCCAGAAGTGGCTATTAGAGTCGGTAGCGGGTAAATTTATTCCCGGAAAATTAGCTCCTAAATCCGGCCTTTGCAAGTTAACACCTGAAGCATGATCCCGGTAAACAAACTTCAGAAACCTCCTACATCAGCGGTATACCTCAGGAAATTATTTAGTTGGTTCTTTGTAGGAATGAAAATGTAAGAAAAATAATTGGGTAATATGAGGTATGGGAATATTGCTATTTTTAAATAACAATTACACAAAGAAAAAGATTTAAAGATTGATGAATCTTCAGATGTTTGATTCAACAGCGATACCACGCCTAATCTTTGAAAAAAAAAATCGTGACATCACGCCGTTTATTCCCTAAATCTATCTATTATAGAACTGCGAAGGAACGGTGTCGCCTCACATCTTTTAGAAGAAATAGGCTGTCATTTCTCAGGGGACATTCCGACGCTCCATTAAAAGTCTCTCCCACTGTTCAAACTGCTGTCGAAGCAAATGATAGACCAACTCCATAATAATATAGATACATTAGATACATATAATGCATACTAATCACCTAACTCCTTCAAGTTGTTCTAAATGTTAAATTGTAATTTAAAAAATGGTCAGATGTTGTCCATGTTCTTTGTACAAGTCTCAGATTTTCAGACTACTGCAAGATCAAGAATTTTATATCTTTTCTTTAGTTATCTCTTAAGATGATTTATCCCATAAGAACCAGATATGCTACTTTATTAACTATTCAAGCTACATCCCCCCTTTCCATCGTTTTGTTTTCTTATCCATAACTCTTATACCCAATTAATAGTCTATACAACAATAAAATAACCGTTCTCATTTAGTAAGGAGGCACCGCATCATAGTTCGTGCTCTTTTGGACGGTATATAGTTTGCCGGCACATTGTGTTGATGTCAGTGAATCCGTTATCTTTACAATGAGTGCGAAATTCCTGAAGCGATACAAGGCGGTGTTTTTAATAAACCATGCAAACCACCTGCAAAATATATGCAAAAGTCAGGGGCATTCGTTAAGAAGTGGGTAAAACGATATTTGTAGGTTGAGAATGTGGACGATCTTCTGGAGAGAAGACTAAAGCGATCTTGCCTCTCTTTGAAGACAAACCAGGCCTTTCATTGCGTTGTCCTCGAATAAAACTCCGCAAAAAGGAAATTCAAGTCTTTCTAAATACGATTCGAAGTCGTCCGCGTAAAGAATAAGTTTCTTTTTGATCAACTTTGAAAAAACTTTTATTATCAAAAAAGAACATGGAAAATCGGCTGATGTGGGCAAAGAAAAATTTATATCGAAATTTGGACAATTCCATATTCATGGTCGAGTCTTCTTTCTGGGCATAGCCTTCCTTAGCAAAAGCATGATCAGCGAAGAGTAAAAGAGTTCTTCACCACATAGTAAAACACCATATAAAAGTGCATATCTGGGGATGCACTTTAAAAGCAGTTTTGGTTGCCTGTTTCTGTTTATGGACCATTTAAATAAGTTTTTTGTATCAGACAGAAGAAACTGAGTGGTGCAAGAAGACAATGACCATAAACTTCGCAGTAAACTGTGCAGTGCGTGAAAACAACAAATTAACGTCAATGATTTAATCGGCTGTGATGCAACGATAAAGAAGGAAAAATGGATATCACCTGATTTTATTCTCAAGAATAGTAAAAAATGACAAAAAATGACAAATTTCAAAGACTTTGGAACAAAGACCTAACAATGGAACAAATAATAAGACTTCCCGAGTCTTCAGCCAGCGAAACCGTGGGCAACAAAGATCAGAATATCACTGAAATTATACAAAAATATCATATAAATATGTACATTAAATATAAGGACACAATGTTATTCAATAAATGATCAGACTTGAAAATGACATAACGGACAAAATGAAATGCGTTGAACTGATTTAGACAATTTATTATTCTAGAAACAAACAAAAAAACACGGGTATATATGAATTAGGTATGGTGTATTCAATTAGAAAGTAATCCGATCAATATTGATGAGATATATAGCGGATAAGTCAAGCGAATAAATAGAAAAATCTATAACACAAAACTAAAATTAGGCAAGGAAATAGTTGTGAATTTATCAGTGAGTTCGGTTTGGGTACAATAAAAAACTTAGTGGTAGACTAAGCCTAAGACTTGTACGGGGAAGAAAAATACCTAATATTTAACATCTTTTTTAAACCCCCTAGATTTGGCCAGCTTATACAACCAGATACCAAACCAACTATATACTTGTAAACAAACGATCCCAAAACGATTGTCTGTCAGGCTATTGCCCTTTATTTGGAAGATTCAAAGTCTAGCTCAAGAAGGTCAAAAGGAAAACATTTAGAACGTAGTGGTAAACGAAGAAGTTGAGGGGAAAGGAAATAAGTGAAAGAAAGACAAAATTACAGACAAAGATATGTAAATGCCTATAAGAAAAACCCTACACAAAATATCTCAATCAGTCAATAAGATTGGTGTCGAAGACTTGGCCGTTAAAAACGACAATAGAAAACATTAAAAGACATACAACATACTGCACTTTAATTCGGAAAGTAGAAAAGCGGAAAAAAGCACGACACAAAAATATATAAGGCGAAAAATACCGAAGGAAAACTGGCCCAAAACTCAATGTGAAAAAACAGAAGCATTAGAGCAAAATATGATTGTTTAACATGAAAAGAAAATGAATACATGAAAAGCCTACAAAGCTGAGCTTTTTGAAGATAGACTGAAATATTTTCCAGGCTTCAAATATCCAATAATAACAGATGAGATCAAAAAGGTAATAACCCAACTTAAAAACAGCGAGTCTCTTGGCCCAGGCGGCATTTAAACCGAATTTCTAAACTAGTTGGCGCAGACTGCGTTAGACAACTAGTACAAGTAAATAATAATATATATTCTACTGGGAAGATACCAAACTACGTAAAATTGACTGAATGACAATTATTGTACCGATTGCAGTACTATCGACCACAATGAGCCACGTCCTAACACTTTTCTCAAAGATAATCCGTTAGAGAAATTTTAGACTATGCGGGGGACATGTACTAGTGGTATTAGAGAAGCCCTATTTAGTATCCAAGTTCTTTTTGCAATATTTAACTGATTATCAAAAAAGAATTTGATAACGTACAACAAAACAGACTTAATAGCGTACTAAAGGAGCGTGGACTAAAGAAACAAAACCTAAAAATCATCATTAATTTATATTAGTACCAAACATCACGCATACGCATTCAAGGAAAAGAATCGAAAGATATTCTAATAAAACAAAACGTCCAAGAGGGTTGCGAGTTGTCGCCACAAGCTTTGGAAGATATCAACGGCAGAATCAAGATTAATGACAAATACATACATAAAGCATGAGCTATGCTGATAATATAGTAGTTTTTGCGGGCTGCCTCAAGAGTCTGTAGAAGATAGTAGTTCGGATGGTGTAAGTTAATCACAGAAAAAAAAGTGTATGGTTATATCCAAGAGTAACAACCATATTAACCAATAAACAGAAAGAGTATAAACATCTGTTTATCTTGGATCAAACTGTAATAAAACGTGGCATTCCTAAAGATGCCAAAACTGTTTAAATGCCACGATTTATCATGTGGGGTGCACTTTAACAATTCCTTGAATAATCTCAGCGTGGTGATATTGGTCTGCTTCCAACAAAAATTTACAAAACGCATCAAGACATAATCATCGTCTTGCGAGACTGGTCTTATGAATAGCTTGGTTTGATATTGAAATGCGTTTCTCCAAACCCACGAAATACTTCTTTATTTCATCAATTAAAGTAGAAACGAAAGAATTTTAAATCTTATTCTAGCACATTTTCGACCATTTTTCGGCGGCCACTGACTTAAATCTGTTCAAAAGTGCCATTAATGCTCGCCAATAATGGGCTTGCATTTCTCAAAGCAGTTGCTTGAGATAATTCCTCTTCGCGGCCCCAAAAACTGATGCTATCGCTTTTCTAGCAGATGATACACCTTTTACCCTTTCAGAACCTGTTTAGTCTGCGTAGCCTAATACTTGGATTGCTATGGTCCCAAAACTCTGTAAAAATCGGATTATTTAAAACATTTGTAAAGGGTCATATGCGAATTCGATTTTGCTATGAAGTGAATAGATGCGATACCCACTTGTGCAGTTGTTCCATATATAATTTAGTATGGCAAATCAGTCTGTCAATCAAAACCACATCATGGACTTCGTCCGTTATTTTTGAAACAACTGTTTTAGGACCTAGATGCTTTAGGTTTACCAACGTCAAAGCGTTTAATAGAAAAAATCTGATTCTTCGGATGTAGTCAAAATTATTTCATAAATTAGAGTCAGAGTGACTTTTAACCATATAATATCCTTCTATAAGAAGGAAAAACCTTGCAATCATTTGTACCAGTAAATCATCTTTCATGAGTATACGAATTAAGGTCCTCATAAAACCACCCTGTGATACTAATCATTTCAGAAAAGGGTTATGGTCATGATAACAACAGTAACGTTTCGTTTTCGTGGTCCAAATTAATCTTCAGATTTAAACTTCGCAACTTTGATAGGTGATTTTCTTCACTTTTTCCTTCTTAAGTCGTATCTCAACAACAGTCACTTCCTTGTAAAACAAAATAATGAATATTCCTACCTTCTCCTCACTCTGGTGTCCGGCAAGAAAGCGCTTTAGATTTAATGCTACCCAAAAGTCATTTAATACAATAATCCAATGCATCTGATTGGATTATTTGATGGAAATCACAACTGACCATAGAGACCAAGATACTGCTATCCTTAAGCCCGTAGGGGAATACGCATACAACTTGGAGTAGTGCTAGCAAATCAAATATCAAGTTCTTACAGAGATTTCAGTATAAGATAATTCGTGATATCATCAACGCTCCATATTATTTATTTAATACTGTTCTTGAAAGAGAGCTATCAACTGCCCCAGCCAAGAACTGATTGCTCAGTTCAAAAATGTCACAAAACGTGTCAGCGCATCTTAGTGTCTTTGTGCAAAGAGATACGAGGTGTGGCAGAAAAGTAATGAGACTGGCAACACTGCAAGCGATCTGGCAACGCTACGCTGTTGTCCTTGATATAGCACGTGTATAAATACCCTCCCATAGCTCAGTGCGAGTTTCAACTCGTTCCGTTAACTACGTGATTTTTGTGACTGCTATTAGTGAAGTCGTATTTTGGTTGTGTATCACACAAAATGGAACAGCAGAAAATTTTTTTTTATAAAGACGTCCTTGAAAGGCTCAGAAAAAGGGTCATTCGCGTGAGACCAGACATTGCAGACAAATGGATGCTCCATCATGACAACGCCCCATGTCACACTGCCCTCTCCATAACAGAATTTTTGACCTCAAAAGGCATTCCTGTGGTTTCCCAGCCCCCCTATTCACCTGACCTCAGTCCCTGTGACTTTTTCCTTTTTCCTGAACTGAAAAATGTCCTCAAAGGACGTCATTTTGGGACTTTAGAAAACATCCAAAAGAATGTAACGGACATGTTGAAGACCATACCGGTTGAAGACTTCCAGCGTTGCTACCAACAGTGAAAACAACGTCTCGATCGGTGTGTAGCTACCCAACGGAACTACTTTGAAGGGGATAACATTGATGTTTGAAAAAAATAAGAACTTTGGTAAATAAAAAATCAGTCTCATTACTTTTCTGCCACACCTCGTAAATCAAGACGTCTTAAAAAGTTTACTATAATAATTTACTTTTAATCGTAATTTGATATGTAGTAAATCAACAGAATTAATCTGCCCGTCATTTTTGTCACATCAATAGCTTATTAGTCTTGGCTAGGTGACTTAATAAGGGAGCTCAAAAAATCTACTCGACGAAGTCGTAAACTAAACTGTTAGAAAAATCATCGCAAAATTAGTAAAAATTAAGGGGACATTCCAATGCAAACGTGAAAAAAAGGGCGTATTTCAACAATTTTTTTCTCGGGAACTGTTAAAAATAATTGGACAAACGTTTTTCCCTTAAAGATATGATCAAGCAGAGCGGAAAATTTTTTTTTTTTGGTCATGAATAATATTTCTTTGTTTATTTATAATATAACATAGCTATCTTAAAAAAAAGTTTTCTGCTGGTGCAGGTGATTCTGGCCCACCTGGTGATCTGAAACAGAAAATCTAAGAAGTTTCTTAATCTATGTCATCGCCCATATGGGCGGAACCACCACTTTTTATTTTATCGAAAATTAACAAAATGGCGGCGTTTCTTGCAAAAGTACAAGCATTTTTGAATCATAAATCAGGTGAAATTATAAGTTAAAATCAAAATATCAACAAGTTGGTTCGGGTCATAGCTATGATAGTACTGAATATCGTTTTAAAATTTGAAGTCGATGTGCCGGGCGGTTTTTGAGAAATCACCTGCACCAGGTGCAAAAATGTCGTTTTGAGAAAAATGCGTTTAAAGTTTTCAAGATGAAAAATCATATGGCACGAGTCTATGAACCTATCTGCCTAATGACAAACTAATTTGATTTTAAAACCAAGTCCTTGTTGACCATATTTCGAAAAAGTAATATTTGAATCATATTCTCTAGCTCGGAGTGAAGAAAACAAGAGCGAACTGGAGAAAACAGTAAGTGGCAGAGTCGCTTTCGCTCACAGCGAAACTGTCATCTTGATTCTCTCTCAATTTATTTGCTGATGTACTAGCAAAATCAGTTCTAGGATTATCTAAATGTTGATTTCTATGGACTTTTCTCTTTTTAGCAGGATAACTAGGACTTCTTGAAGGTGATCTACGCTGCTTCTTATCCCTTTTTACTTACCCAAGTTCTAAAAAAAAACAACATTTTTTCCACGACGAAATCTCAAATAATACTGGTCGTTTCACAAAACCATTACTTAAAATCATGAAAAAGGACGTCTCTACTGTATACCTGTAAGAATAGACGCAGATATAAACACGGAATAGCTGCTCGAATGTTTCATCCGTATACCTGTTACGAAACTCGAGCGCGCGTAGTTTGAGTATTATAACTGGTCAATAAGGCAAGAATTACCTAAACCGATTGTAGAATATCAATTTTATGGATAAAAACTACCGAAAAACGTCAAAAAAAAAATTCGAATCTTTCAACCCGTCAAAAAAAAAATTCGAATCTTTCAACCCGTCACATTGGAATGTCCCCTTAAATGCATCCCCAACAAGCTATAATTTGGCGTAGATTTTGAGCAGGGGCACATGCTTCTTCGAAGATGATACTAAAAATACTGTAATTATTACCGTCAAATGATAACTCAATTTTTTGTAACCAACTGAACAACATGGATCGCAAAGAAGTGTGGTTCCAGCAAGATGGCGTCACCTGCCATGCAGATTGAACAACAGTCGATTTGCTGCACCAACAATTTCCTGGTCGAATAATTTCGCAATGGCCACATCAACAAATTAGCAAGTCTTGTAATTTAATCCTATACGACTTTCGTGGGATTATTTATAATCTAAGATCTAGACCAACAATTCCCAGGCAGTTGACGATTTCAAGAACTAAACTCGACATGTTACCGATGAAATTAGTCAAAACGTATTCAAATTATAATCAAAACCGAAACCCAGGTGGCCATTTGTCACGACATAATTTTCTCTATTTAATCGGAGAGTGTACTTTAATTTCCAATATAAAATCCAATCGTAAAGTCAAATCAAAGTTGTTTTATTTAAAATTTAAATTCGACCTCCAATTCCGACCATCCTTAACTTTCTACCAGATCAAAGGCCATTACATCACGTCAGTGTTCAAAGACGAGCAGTCCCTACTCAGGTCATGTTAAAGTCGATCTCGTCCACTGTCTACCTTTTTCTAAGAGCACTGCGACACAAAGTAACAAGAAAAAGAAAAACCCAACAAATTGAGATATATAGCAGAAGAAAAAATACGTATCCAATAAATTGGTACATCATAATAACGAGAAGTAATATCAATCACGTAATGGTCCTTCCTATTTGAGTACAAATTTAGGTCAAAAAAATATCGGATATTGAAATTAAAAATACGAACATAATATCATATAAGTAGAGAACAAAAAAAGTTAAAATCGATAATAATCAAAGGAAACAAGTACAACAAAAAAAAGCAAACATAACTTAAATTAACTATTTCATCAAAATTCCGAAGTTACATACACCAACCTGGTCCGATTGGTGATTAATAGAGCTTAGAATGTATGCACGAGAAAGATATATAATATGCACTAAAATATGCAAAATAAAAGGTTTCTATTTACAATAATAGTCAGTGTACGATGAGAACTTAAAAAGTTATACAATAGTTTTGTGAAAAATTACTTCAGGTAACGTCTACTATTCGAAAGAGCCTCGTATAATACTAAAAACAAAAATAAAAAAGGCGCACAAGGAGCTTTTTTTGTCCAAGAATTTTGCACCAAGAATCTGACACGCTTACCATTTTGTGGCCGCACTGCGCCACCATCGGCAGACGTAGCTTTCGACGCTGCGAAGCAACAGCACGAGCACATTGTGTCATCATAAACACTAAAAATTCAACGTCGCGATCGCGCTAACGCAATTGTTTCAACCGCACCGACAATCACGCCACAACTAAAAAAGATGCGAATTTATTTTATTAAGGGTTTTGCAGACGTGTCTGAACAAGAAAACCATCTGCGGCATAATGTTATGAACAAAGTTCATCAGCTGTGCATCAAATGCTTGCTGGCCTGCAAACTCTTTACATGGGTTGACCAAAAAGTTTTGTCCAACCCGTTCTCCAAGTTACTGACAAAATTAAGCTAAGTCATCACATCAGGCAAACCCAAACTGATTAATTCCCCACCAGTGGGCGCACTTTATCCTACAACCCCCCTCTATTTCTCCACCGTTTATTTAGTCCAAATTTTATTTATTCTACTTGTTATTTTGAGCAAGAATATTATTACTATCCGCTCACTTTTTTATTTTTCTCTTTGGAAAAGTTTGACAACATCTGGCTTAAAATGTTTAGATACAAACGCGTAGCTCAAACTCGCGCAAAGCTTAGCAGTTGTGCGATTTAAATAAATGCAGGTGGAGAAAAGTCCCACCAATGTTTGCGAAACTGCAAATTCGCTATTACAAAAATGCGATCTTACTTAACTATGTATTAGGATGAAAAAGGCTGTAACATGATTTTAATCTACCGAAGTTGCACCTCTTTGTGCCTTTTATTTGTGTATTCAGAACTACGTGATGTTGTTATACAAGGAAGAATAAAAAAAATTCCAGAATGTAGTGAGACACTATAATAGAAATACTTCCCTAATCACATTCAAACATTTGATTCAACGATTCTGTCTTCGTTCCAAACATTGGATGGCGTTTTGAAAACTTCTAGTTTGATCGTAACATTTACTCTGATGTCTCTAATGGTTATAAAACAACCAAAAGTCAATTATTCAGTGTGTGATGACAATTTACCAGTTTGGTGTCCAAACCTAATATAAATTCCATTTAACTGTACATACTCATCCAGAAGCGATCAACTCACATTGTTTAAAAAAAATTGATGGCATCTTAGTCACTATCTTATAGTCCGGTTTACGCCATTTAAATTCTGAAATCACACATCATGCAGTTTTTTTTTATTTATACAGGTCAATAAGGTAGATATAAAAACTTTTCTATAAGTTGGAAAGTTGAACTTCCTAATTGCTTTTTTACTTGTGGAAAAGTAATGCAAGGTTACCTTAAGCTATTACTAATACCTTATCAATAGAGCAAAATGTAAATAGATATGAAATGAACCTTCTTGGAAGCTATTGTCAAAGTATTTCAACTACCTCTTATAGGTATATACTAAAATAAAGCTGATTAAAGTATCCCAGAAACTTAAAAAACTAGAACAACTATTTTTTGTAAATAAAATCAAGAAAATTAACAAAATGAACATTAGTGCCCTTAAAAATGCAAAATATTTTGCATATGCATTTATAGCACCAACGTAGTTCCGTGGTTGAGGGGTGAATTGCGGTGCTGACGGACCCGGGTTTATTCTCCGGTGCTCTTTGATGCCTGGTGAGTGGCCTACTCAGTCACTAAAAATAATTGAGTACCTGTGTTCACTCGAACACTCGTCATCATCCCGTATCAGAGATGGTATGCGACGACCGGACAAAAGAAAGCGAACATATGACAGCCTTAACCTCTCGGTTTGAAGGCTCTGCTCCGACGCAGGGGCTAAAGCTTACCATTCTTTTTATATTATATGCATTTATAAAAAACCTGTCAAAATATGCATGCATACAAAAATATGCATTTTGCATATATTCCAAGCTCTAGTGATAAAATTCCTTTTCAATCTAATTTTTTTGGGAAGTTTCTTATGTAAAATAATTCTTTTTAAATAATTATCATAGATAACCAAATATATAGACTCACAGAGAGATCAACAGACCCACAACCAACGAACCAATAGTCTGATAGAAAAATTTAAAAATGTAAAGAAACAAAAAGAGAAAAAGAGCGATACAAACAGATAAATCACTAATGATGTGCACCAAATCTAATCTTTTCTTCGGACTACACTAAAGATTAGTTTAATTTATCTTAACAAAACTTAAGAGGCGGCTAAAATCAAGTCCCCAATTTATTAAACATGTTGAGGCCATTGAAGTGTGATACGATGATGTAGAATTATCAGCGCCATCTACAGTATGGAAAATATGATTTGATTAATCAGAAGATTGTTGTAGTTTTCTACATTCAACAACTTTAGCATATTAAGTATTAATTTTAAATATCTTTTTATTTACATTTTAACCAGCAATCAGAATAAACAATTCTATAAGCTAATTTTCTTTAGTCATAAACTAAGTAACAATAGTATTTTAGTATTTTAGAGATTCTTCTACTGAAGACACGTCCGGCACTTCACTTGAAGTCGATTGATATTTTTCTTTTTACTCTTCTACTGTCTGTAGTTGTAAGAGAGGATTCGGATGTCCTTCTAGTTTTTGGTATTCCATTACCTCTTGAGTGAACGGCGTACTAAAATCATTATGGAATGGATGATAGTAATGCTTAACTTATCGGCGCATCTCCAAAGTTCGATTGCGCAAGTCCATATTGGTTTTATTTCAGTTTTGTTTTCTAAAGATAAGAGAGATCTTCTTCCAAAAAGCACATGCAATTCTTTGAATCGCAGATCTCTTTTCTCTTTTTTACTACATGTTGCTTCCAGGTAAGTTTGTTATCTAATCCAGATATTTATTGTTGTAGATTTCAGTACTATTATGTTATTGGTGGAAACTGTTAAGTTATTTATGTAGAATTTGATTCGTTAATTTTTTTCTCCAATTCTGTAATAGGTTCGGGTAATTCTATAGGTGATTAGAGGCAATATCTAAATTTTTGTGCAATTACGCCCGTATTGTCGGCGAAGGTACCAGTTACTGTATTAGGATTACTTGGTAGGTCTGGCGTACGCAGGAGCTAAAGTATTGAGCCTAATGCACTGCCCTGAGGGGCTCCCGATTTGATTGGAAAGAAAGTTGACGTTTCTCCTTTAATTCTGATTCTAAATTGGGGGTCGCTTGGATTTGATTTAAGTAGATTGATTGATGAGTTGAAATGTTTAACTTTGTAGAAGAAGCCAGCCAACTGGAGGCAACTGATTTATCACGCTTTTATGAGAGTTCCTATAGCATTTCATGAGTTCTTTGATCGAATCCAGGCGATTTCTTCTTATCTAATCGAGATATTTTGTCTCAGACTTCATCATTTAGGGTAAAAACTTCAGAAAGGTGTTCAGCGAACAACTTATTCTTCGTTATTTCTTGCGCATGGTCCTGGTGTAGGTGTTTCTGTTTGAATTGGGCGGTTCGGCTCTAATGGGCTAGAAATTGCTTTTTCTGGTCGCCAGATCATCGAATTGATTGAAATTGAATACATGGTCAGAAAAGATCTGATCGTGTTTTCTCTTTATTTTCGTTTTAAGTCAATCAATTTTTGTGTAATCAATTGAATGGTGTTTTTTCTATTGGATTATGACTTTCGTACATTTCTTTTTTGTAATTAATTTTTAATTTCCACAAATATATTCGTCATGTTGTTCGTTGTTATTGTTGGTAATGTACCTTGTTTTACTGCTTATTGTAGAACTGTAATTAGTTTGCTGGTGCCTTCTTCTAATTCGAATAGCTTTTTAAGTCTTACGTTCAAGTTTATAATTTCGTTAATGATAGACTATGAGGGCACTCTAGATACTTTTTTATATTTATTATGATCTTATTGATCGCTGCAATTATTGATGAGAGATCTGAGGATAAATCGAAATTTTGTTTTTACCATATCACTTCGGCGAATTCATTTCGACCTTCTGCCAGACTAATATAGTTCTCCGGAGTTTCGGATCCCTATCCATTCCCAGATATTCCTTCTTACTACTCCTCCAGGATCTTTTATCTTACCCTTCAGTACATGGTATATGCTAAAGTATATGATGTTTGTCGCCTCTTAAATATATCCTTAGTAAGATTTTCGCGTTTTTACCGTTAGGAACATTTCTGATTCTACTTGAGCTCTTTACAGAACCTGTTCGTTTGTTTGACGTGCGGTCCAAGAGATTTTGAGCATACAACGATGAATACACATCTCAAATGTCTTGATATCGTTCATTGTTAATATTTTAAGTGTCTATGTCTACATTATCGCTAGCGTGCTCCCGCGGTTGAGGAGCGGGCTGGGATATAGACGGACCAGGGTTTATTTCCCGGTGCTCTCTGATGCCTGGCGGGTGGCCTACTCAGTCACTAAAAATAATTGACTAACTGCGTTCACTTCGAACAAGGGGTAACAACGGTGGTCGTCTAAGATGCGGTGCTTGCCACATCGCCTCGCATCAGAGATGATGTGCGACGACCTGGCACAGTGGCGTACATATAAGAACCTTAGTCTCTCAGTTCGCAGGCCGTGCCCCCACGCTAGGCGCTAGAACCTTACCATTATTACCATGTCTCAATATTGTATAAAAATAATGGCTACCATACGTTTTCTAAGTTTAAGATGAGATTGTCGTTGCCGAAAAAAGACTTCATCTTGAAATGTTGCTCGGGCCAATGTAATTCTCTTCTTTATTTTAAAGTCTAAATAGAATTGATCATTTACAATACTCGTTGGTTGTTGAGCTGTAATTCGTTTCATTTTTTAGCCATATGTGCGCTTGTTTCTCTTATTCTACTAAGAACTTCTTGCAGGCCTTCCATGGAGTCGGTTAGAATGACTGTATCGTCAGTATATCTAATAGCGTTTAAAAATTCACCATTTATTTTTATACCATTCGTTTGTCCTTCGAGGGCTACTTTGAAGATATAATCTGAATATAAGTTGAATAACATTGAAGATAAGATACAAACCTGTTGTATACCTCATTATATTTCAACCCTGGAGTTTTGATTCCAATATAAATGTTTGATAATGCGAATGTCTTTATAGTCGATTTTGTTGCGTTTGGGCATATCAACTAAATTTTGTGTGTTGTATCTTATCAAGTGCTACGAAGTAAGCGAATACATCTTTTCTTTGATCTCTAACTTCTGTAAGAGGACCGTCGCAGTAAATAAAACTTCTGGTTCCAAAAGCTTCTAAATCCAAATTGAGTTTCTTCTCAATCTTGTTCATACTTGTTTCTGATCTTTAGAAATAGTTGGTGTTCGGCTCATTAAGCTGATCGTTCGATAATCCGAGCACTTCCCATCTTTATATCTTTTGGAGATTGGTATAAAAATTGATTCGAGCCAGTCTGAAGGTAATTCTCCTGTATCGTAGACTGCGTTAAATAATTGAAATAATAAATTTATATTATTTTCTTCTATTAATCTTAATATATCTACAGGAATTACGCCAGGTCCTGGTACTTTCTTAGTCTTTGCGTTCCTTATGACAAATTGTATTTCTGATTCCATAATCTATGTGCCTTCCACGCAATATTCGTCATCTGGCTCATTATCTCTGACGTCTCCGAGTAGTTCTAGTATATAGATTTCCCATGTATTTATTAATTCATTTTCGTCAATTATAGCTTGATTTTCGCTGTTTGTCAAAAACCCCATCTCTTTCACTTTTCTAGATATGGTAAACGAATCATGTTTTGTTATTAAGTTCTCCACTATCACGTATATTTCTCTCGTCCATTTTTCTTTTGCACGACGAATTTCTCTGTTTATTTGTTGTAGTTGTCTATACTCCTGTGTGTTGTTTTTCATGAATCTTTTTTGTTTCATTAAGTCGAGTATGTCGTCTGTCATCAACTTCTTTTTCTAACGACTATTATATTTATTATTGTGGTTTCTGATCACTTCACTCTGCTCCTTAAATGCATGTTTTCGCGTTTTTTTTAAATGTTATTTTAAGTTTTTGTTTATTTTTTTGAGTAATTTGTTCTTTATTTTTGTTGGTTACAGGATTACGTATATTTAATTTTTTGGGTCCTTTTTACTTCAACCTCATTTTGAGGATTATGGTCCGAGCCAATGATTGCTCCTGGATAAGCGGATATTCGTTTAACAGCATTTCTGTAGGGCTTGTTCATAAGAATATAGTCTGGTTTTTAATAGTCTTACTGGAATCGCCTTTTGGTGCTTTTCACGTGTATAACTTGGGTTTTGGAAACGCAAACTTGGTGATGATCAAGTTATTCTCTTTGCAGAAATCATAGTCTGTCTCCTCGACCGTTAGCGGTTCGACTATGTCACCACATCGGCCTTGTCCAATTTTAGCATCAAAAACCCCCATTATATGCGTTAGTCTTAGACTTTTTAAGATATTACCAATGTGGTCGTACAATACTTCTACACTTGAGAGCAAAACGAACTACTCAGCAACGTGCTCGAGTTTTGAGATAATGTGTATCCACTCTGATAGCATTCCAAGTAAAGTTCAGTGTACTGTTTGAAGGCTGAAAAACTGTGATCTTAAATGATACCACTTTAATTGGAATCGGACTTGTTCTGACAAAGTTATGGGCCTACAAATATGTGTAACGCAAAATAGTTGAAAGGTAAAAAGTCGTCATGAAAGAGAAAAAAATGAAATTAATCTAATGATTTCTTACAATACATGTGGCAGCTCTACTCCTAATTGCACTTTCCAAGCGATTACGAATGGATCTGATGATTTTTTCCTATGCTGTCTTGAGGGATTGCTTCCCACTCTTCAATCGACACCGCTTTCAGTACCATCACGCTCCTTTGTGCAAGATTTCTGGCCTGGACTCTTCGCTTACGCTCATCCCAAACATGGATTCAAGTCTGGGCTACACGGAGGTCAGTCCATTTTTGGTATACCGACGTCATCCAGGCAGGTAGTGGCATCGCGCATTGTCGTGCATTAGCATGAAGTTCTTGCCAACAAATCTTCTTCTCACTATCCAAGCGCTGGCGACCACACCTCTGACCGCACTCAGCTCTTACTTGAAGTCAACGTCAGTCATATGTCGATTTCTAAGGGATATTTAGACGATAAATCGAACGTCTTTCTCCGTTATCACGCGTCTACGACCGTCTACGACCGCCTCCTTGCCGGCGGACGTAGCCACCGGTTTCCCGATACCGACGCCACACTCTCGACACAGCGGATTGATTCAGATTTAGTCGGTTTATCACAGCCCTCTAACTGAGGCCCTCTCTCAACAATGCAACTACCTGAGCTGCTTCGGCGGTTGTGGTATCCATTTTATCCATTTTTCATGTCACTTATTTACTTACGTCAACTTCGGTAAAGTAACTAAAAATTAATTACCGTATTGCAAGCATACTATAAACCAATCACAGTCATCGCACACGTGCGTTCCAATTAGCAAGATTCGTAAAACCCCGTTCGTGATGCATATTTTTTTGAATTCGTCATCCGATTAACGCAATAGCAACAGTTTTTTAAAGCTCAAATAACAAACTCCTTGCACGTTAGTTTTTATTTTCATTTTCCTTACACTGAAACAGGAGACTAAAATGCGCGTGCAGCTAGTAAATCAATTGTTTTACTCTCAGGTGCATTTTATTGTCATATTTTTTATCTATCGTTGAAGCGTGTAGCTGTAAAATGTTTGTTTTAAAACACTTTGGATGGATCTATTGTTTGGGAAGCTTGTTGATAGGAAAAAGTATCTTTTTTCGTGTATTAGTTTTGCGAGTTTTCTGTCTTTGGTAGTGGTAAGGCTGGAGGGGGGGGGGGGCAGATACAATTAGAGAGTCAAAACATCGATTTTGCTTAAAAATAGTAAATTTTCCATAGAATACGATGGTGAGACCCCGGAATTTAAATTCGAAGTGTTTCTATCTTTTTTTGACATTTTTCGAAGACGCCTTTCTTTTTCTATTGTATCTTATTTTGGGATATTTATGAAAAGAATTTATATTGCCTCCACGGCATTTTCCAACCAGCGCAAAGGCGCTCCCGGCGTCCACCAATCCTAAACAAGCCCCGCATCTCCCAGCAGGCTCAGCGTGCTTCCACCCTCAAACTCTGCACCCCACCAGCAGAGTGGGGCACAAACTGAGCCCTTAAAACCTGAGCCACCAAAGCAATGGGTCTCAATCGGCAGCCCCCTAAGAAGAAATCAAATCGTTCAGGTGAGCCCCTTTGAGTTTCTTTTGCGCCCTGCTACCCGGCCTGCTGCCCGTTTCCCGAACCTGCTGCTCGTTGCCCGGCTCCGCTGCCGCCTTGCTGCTCGCTGCCTGGCTCCGCCACCGGCCCTGCTGCCCCCAGCTTGCGGCCCGGCTTTTCTGCGCCAGTTCGCTGTCCGTTTCAGCGCGTAAATTAAGTCGTAGGTTAGCTAGGGTTGATAGATTAGCTTAAGGTAGGCTAAGTTTTGTAAGGTTGTAAATATACGGTATTCTAATCGTAAGTTGGAGCCGACGCTTCTTTTTTCTAGCCTTCCGTGTCCCACGCGTTGCCAGTCGTAGCGTCCCGACGCCCGATTACCACCGCCCGGGGCCCGACCTGGTAACAATATATATGTGTATGTATCAAGGGCGGATCCAGGGGAGCCATTGGGGTCATGACCCCCCCCTCCTCCCGAGTGGGGTCTAGAGCGACTAGTGATAACTCGTTTAGCGAGAAGACAAAAGAGAAACATTGATTTTGTTATTTGATTAAAATTATTTTGACATATAACAATAAAATACTATTTCTTTTTAATTAGATTTATTATTGTTATCGAATTGGAGCCTGTCCTGACTACACCTCGACTATATGACCCCCGACTTGAAAGCTGAATCCGTTCTTGGTATGTATATGTGTTGGAAAACAGTTATATAGTGCGCACGCATCGATTTGAAATTCACGTGTAGCGGTCACTCAGAACTTTAAACGCGTTTTTCTCAAAACAGCAGTTTTGAGATTTGGGGAAAAATATCTCAAAAAGTTCTCGACCGATTTTGATGAAACTGGAATGGTTTCTTCTCTATATTATTAGCTACCATGTGAACCAAAAGTTTTCGCGATTCGACTTTGCAACATATTTTTACATCATTAATTAACATACATTTTCTTGCTGAACTGTTTTAGATAAAAATTGTGGCCTCCAGAATTCCCGCAAGTCGATGCTTAAGTTTCGGACCTGATGTCTTTAGGCGTATATAAGTCCGCCATTTTGTAATAGAAAAAATACTTTTTTATTCCCTAGATATGTAATAAAAATCATGGTTGAATTTGAATAAAAACTTCTTAGTAAAAAAATGTTTGAAAAATGCTTGATTTTGGCCTTCTAATTATATCTCCCCCCTTAACCCCCATGAGGTTATGTTTTCAATTGAAGTCGCCTCCTATAATAAGCTATATTTTGAAAGAAGTCTTTAAAATCTTCCTCAGATAGATTACGTTAATTATGCAACTTTTTATATCACCTTTGAACGTCCAAAAAAAAACTATCAAGCAGCGCCATCTCATAATCCTTAGCAATTTTTACGTAGTTAACTATATTTTGAAGGAAACTCTTTGAAGGACACTAGTGGAATTGACTCTTACCTGTGGATGACCCGGTGGCAACCGCAGCGACACCAGCGGCGAGCTTCCCAACCTCCTGCAAAACCGGCGGGACAAAGCTCCTTTGAATGGGCGCCGCCTTGGGGGACAGCAGCCTAGGAGACCGCCGCGGCGTTCCGAGGCCCTCCTTGCTCATGGTGATGTGCTCATTCCCGCAGGACTACAACCTCGCGGACGCGCGCCGAAACCGATCACCTAACCTCAAAACACCGTCAACGAGCTCGGCACGTTATCTCGACGGCGTTTAAAACGTCAAAACCACCACGTGCCAGCCCCTTGCCACCGGCGATAATTCGTTGTAAATTAACCGGGCTACCGGTTGCAGCCTTCATACCAGGGATTGCACGACTGAGCCCATCTCTGTCTAGCACGCAGGGTCGGTCGGGGCATAAAGATTTATCTGTGCAATTCGACCACGGTTGCGGTAGTGATGTCCAGGCCGATAGTCTAGCTACGCTAAGACTAGCTTCTGTTTGTGGTAGTTCGATGACGTATTGATAGATGACGCTAATGTTATTTTGTGAATGAACAGAAAATAAAAGTCTGATTATTGGAATTTCCCTAGACGATAGGAGCGGATGTAACGACGAGATCGACAACCAATCAGATAATGACTCCCGATCTACTATGCTACCGAAAAACGTTCCCTGGATATCTGTCTTTTAGAGAACGTAATAGCGTGTCCGTGTTTACGATGCCCATTGAGAAGTAAAATCGACCGCCTCCGGAGTGACACATGCAAACTCCAGGGTGCAAGGCGCGCTGAATTCGGCAGTGGACGTGCTAGTGGCTCCCCGCGGCGAATTATTTTAAGTGGCGATTATTTGCGGCAATGACTGGCCGAACAGCGCGCGCCGCGGAGTCGCGCCCGCCACCGCCGCGGCCTCGTGCGTCCTGCCGCGCTCGGCGTGCTGAAGGATGACTCAATAACAGTCGGCTCGCGAACACCTGAGGATGGGCGAGACGCGGAGCCTCGTGCGGCGCTACGCGAAGGCGACGATCCGGTTGGCGCACGGCCTCGTCGAGGTGCTCGTGCGGTGCTTCTTCCGGCTGCTCTACGGGCGCACCGGCCAGAAGATGCCCCCCATCAGGGACCTCCTGCTGCTGGAGTCTGCGACTTCGATCGCCCACAAGATCCGCACCAGAAAGGTGAGCCGATGAGTCGCTTTCAGCGCACGCGAGCCGGGGTCGTCCCGGAAGCGCGGCTCCCAACCTGTCGCCGCGTTCTGCCGGATAAACTGGATTATTAGCATAAAATTGAAATTCCGAATCCTTAAAAAGCCTCCACTGCACAACAGCGTCCTCGACTGATTGTGATGTGCATATTTGTTCAGCTTAACATACAGGGTGGCTCAAATATATACATTGACAAGCAAAAAATTGAGGTCATAACAATGAATTTGTGATATATTTTTTGTTTTTACGTTTTATTTTGAAAAAGCAACAAATTTACATTTCAAAGGAAGCTCGACTTTTCGTTATTAGAACCAATATGAAGTAAAACATTGAAACAACTTTTCACTAATGTCGTGAATTCTCTCCACTTGCGTTAGTGGCTGCTTGAAGTCGATGAGGCATAGTTTCAATTAAGTTGAGAATCACATTCTGGTCGATGTTATTCCACTCCTGCACCAGCAACTCTTTCAGCTCATGGCCAATTCTTGGAGCTGGTGTATGCCTTCAGGTACGTCGTTCCAGCTCATCCCAGACATGTTCAATGGGATTCGTGTTTGGACTGAGGGCTGGCCACTCGAACCAACTGTGGCTACGGGAGATCTAGCATTATCTCGCATGAAAATCCCATGGTCGCGCATAGTAATTATGAATGACATAACATGATTTTGTGGAACTTCCATAATGTACCTGTGAGCTGTCAAAGAGCCACTTTGTATGGAAAGTAACTCTGTTTGTAGTTGTGAAGAAATTCCCGCCCAAACCATACCCGACCCATCACCAAATTGAAGTCGCTCGTTAATTCAAACCGTAGCGTATCTTTATCCGGGTTTTCTCCATACTCGCCGAAGTCCATCTGATCCAATGAGGCAAAACAGCGACTCATCTGATAACAGTACCTTGCTCTAGTCCTCATTATTCCATGCCAGGTGATTTCGGGCAAAAGCCAATCTTGCAATTCGATGCCGGCGTTGCAACTGTGGACCCGTAACCATTCTTCTATAAGACAATTCCGTAACACCAAGTCTTCTTCTAACACTCCATTCACTAACATTTACATCTCTAACTTCTAGGAGTTGATTTCGCAGTCAAACCGCAGCAGCTGTTCTAACACATCACTCATTAAGTTCGTGGGATGACTAATAACACCACAACTGTTAGGCAAAATTCGACTTTATTCATTAAGATGATCTCCTTCATTCCAACGCTTCTCTAACATTTCGATGCCTTTTTTGTAGAACGATTTATCTTTGGCCTCAGTTTCGGCAATCTCTTCTTCATTGGAGGAAAATGTCTTTCCCTGGAGCATTCTTTTTAGGTTTGCAAACAGGTAATAGTCTCTGGGAGCCAGATCCGGAGAATACGGTGGATGGAGAAGCAATTCAAAGTGCGATCGTGCAATTTTGCCATTGTTGTGATCGACTTGTGACACGGTGCGTTGGCTTGGTGAAAGAGCACTTTTTTCTTCTTCGCTTGGGGTCGTTTTTTCACAATTTCTTCCTTCAAACACACCAATAATGCCATATAATATTTGTTATTGGTGGTTCTTCCTTTCTCAAGGCAATCTAAGAAGAAAATACCGTGCGGATCCCAAACTACCGAGGCCAAAACCTTACCAGCTGACATTTACGTTTTTGCTCGCTTTGGGCGACTTTCGCCCTTTGCTGTCCACTCACGTGACAGCCGATTTGACTCTGGGGTATAGTGATGAATCCGTGTTTCATCCATTATCACATACCGCATGAGAAAATCCTTTTTATTGCGCTGAAACAGCTCCAATCACCGCTCTGAATCGTCGACCCGATGTGTTTTTTGATCGACTGTAAGAAAATGCAGAACCCACTTCAAACAGTTTCCTCATGGCCAAATGTTCATGCAAAATGGTGACTAAAATCAGCAAACCACTTCTCTACCATTTGCCTCGATGGGGCAGAGTCCCAATAACACTTCTTATTGGTTTTAGAGAACACGACAGCGGAAAGCTTCGCCTGCCAGACTAAGGGGCGCACTGCTTCGACTGTCATAAATCGCAAACATCGAGTGCTCTCGGCCATCATACTGGTCGTCAAAGTACATTCTCCTTCTTCTAACGGGTCAGACAGCCACCTGCCGGATATCCAACATGGCTCAGTACTACAGAAATGTGAGTTAGAAACAGGCTAATAGCCTATATAAGTAGAAGAAGAGAGAAGAAAAGAAGTTATTGGTTTGCTTTAACGGTATTTTTCCCATTAAGAGGCAGTGCTTTATCAACACACGAAATTCAAATTTTTCCATTGTTTTGAAAATTACAACAGTAACGTTACTGAAACCACTTGTGAACTAAACGTCAGATATGTATTTGCCAATAGTGGCGCCATTTAACAGATCCTGCTAACTTACTGAGCGATGTGTATTCCGCAAACTTGCGAACATCAAAAAACGGTAATCTCTTTGGGTGGTAACTTTTTTCGACCGGATCCTGGTCTTCTGGTTATCAGATCAGTGTCCATAAAGCACTGGTGCACCTTTTGTACAGCACAAAGGCTCTTACCAAGAATTCTTGCAGTTTCACTTTGTTTTCGACTATCTTATAACAACGATATAATTATTAACACAACAACATCATCTAAAGGCATTATGACCTGTGAAATAAATCTTACAAACGGTGTACCGTGCGATTAAAAGGCTTTACACAAAGAAATCAACGTTAAAAAATTGAATTTTCAAATAAAACGAATGTTCTCTATTTAATAAAACTCGTAACTATGGTAATAATATATGACAGATAACAATATGATGGATAACATTTTTCGAAAATCAATCAAGTACCTGCTTTGTTTTTTTGTGTTTTATGAAATCTTTTTTTTTGTTAATTTCTCTTATGCCATAAAAGTTATAATAATATTGCTTCCGTCTTTTTTTTTCTTAATTTACTGTTTCGTGTTTTGGTATCCTTAGTAATGTCATATAGAACAATCGAATTTTGCTCTTTAATTTATTATATTCAATTACCTGTTCTATGATTTTGAAATTTTGTTGACTAATTTTTGTACAAGATGTGTTCAAATTTAAATTTTAGATATACCAGTTGATTATAATAACGAATCTTAGTAGTAAGTAGGCTTTAGGAGTTGCCCAGTGATGGTCCACCATACTAATAGTGGCCAAACGTTTTTTTTATAAAATTTATTAACAATAAAAATACAAAGTATCATCTAAGTTAATCTGCTAGTCTACAATCTAAGATTAAGTATTTAGATCGATGAACACATGATCAGATCTCCTTCAGTGAAGAAATCTCTTAGTTTATTTTATAGTCCACTGTTTTTTTATTCTTCTTACTGCAGTATCTTCTAATAATTTTTATGTTTCTAGTTTTTGGCGGTGGATGATATTTTTCTCATGGTACATAAAGACATTAACATAACATAACAGTCTAAAATTCTTTTACCAGCTCTCGAGCCAGTGTTGAGTTAAAATTTTTCAATTTCTATCACTATCTATCACTGACACTCTTCTTTTATTTTATATCTCCACTTAGTTGTATCCCTTGCCAGTTCTTCAGCCTCTTTCCATTTTAACCCCTTTTCCCTATGCTTTTGCTTTAGCAGAAGTGGCGAAATCAATCCGTTTTGATGTCAATCGTTTCGTACTGACGAGTTGAGTCGATTAACACCCCTTCCAACTTCAGGAAACTTCGGGGGCAAAAGTTATACCATTGAAAGTTTCCGTTGGAAATGCAGCGCTGGTGTGTTTTCTGTAGCCATAGATAATATTGTTTTAGACAAACTCTAAAAATATCGACAATTCTGTCTATGGTCGTAGAAAATGCATTACGAATACATTTTCTTTCAAAACATAACCTCGAAGACGACAGGAACGCAACATAAACTTGTCTAAAAGAAGTCTAAAATAATGTAACCTAACCTTGAATGCACGTTTCTAGGAAATACCGCATGGAGGCGATCAGATTTTAGTTCCCTCGTCCTTCAGTAAACCTTCATTAGGACCACGCCGTCGAAATGATCACCAATGGGCGGCGCACAGCGTGGAGCAAAATATTCATTGAGTCCACCTTCCGCGGAACCAGTCTTTGGCTGCGCACCAGGTTGCCTCCATCCGTTGGGGTGCCATCACGAACAAATAAAAAACTTGGCGTTAACTAAACGCAAAAATGCGTAGACATTCTAAGCGTTCAAGGTGCCTATGTTTAAACTCCTCACCTTTCTTCTCTGGGAAGCCCTAGCGTTGAAAGTTGGTGTGAAGAAAGGGTTCAGTAAGATTCGAACAAATGATCTCTGCATTGGTAGCACTGCTCCTGTTCACTCAAATACTGGGGCTCTCCCCGTTGACTGAATACTGTTCAATTGTTCATACTATCATGTGGTAATAGTAATAGATGGGGAAAAAATCAAGGAAATATCAATAGTGTGAGAAAAGAAGTGAAGGGGAGGAAAAGTAACGATAAAGAAATGTAAATCAAAACAACAGAATAGAGAAGATATATACCAAATAAAGTGAATGTGATAGGTAACACTCAATTAAAAGAAATAAAGCCGTCATTTTTTATTAATTTCCAAAATAATAAAAATAACAAGAAGGGTGTAAACCCAAATTTGCAACAACCAAAAGCTTTAATTAACAGGATGGGAAAAGATCGTTAACACTTTGTTTTTGAAACGCTATCTTCACTCTTTTTCCGTCTATTTTTCTTCATTAGCTTTGATTCTTCTTTTTCCTTGTATTGCCTTTTCTTCTTTGCTCATATCGTCATTTATGAATACTTCTATTTCCCTTAAGTTGTTTTTACTAAATGCAGTTGCATTTTTTAATTCTATTAAGCATACTTATTTATGTTCTTTGCACCTTTTCATTCTGTTTTCGCTTGTAAGATATTTTCTGGGGTTTATTACGATCATGCCTTTCAATATGCAAACCACATTTTTTCTTTTTGTTTCAGGGCCATATTCCCTTATTTTATTTTGCTATTTGGCTATTGAAGATCACTTATTTCTTTTCTGCATTCTTTCTGTTTTTCTCTCAATTCTTTGATGTATCCTGTTAGATTTTACAGCATGTCTATTATTTTTTCCATTTTGCCCTCTTCATTTTTGGCTTTATCTTTTGGGTTAGTTCTGAGTTCTTTATCTTCTGCTAAAGACGCTTTCTAGTTGAATATTCGTTTGACTTACCGCACTAGGCAAACCACCTCACCTACGTAACTTAATTTACTACGTGTCAAAACAACATTACTTTTAAAACGACCAATATCTCCTTTGGTTTTAACTTCCCTCCGTATATACGTCTATTTTGCTAGTTATTAATGGCACTTTAATGACTGTTTACTATATCTTTGAAAAAATTACCTGTTCCACTTCACTATTTACTATTTCACTGCACTTTTTGTTTTTATAAATTTAATGCAAGCGAATAATCAAGTGCACTGACCTATTCAAATTGCCAATTATTAGAGCATTAGCTGCTCTTAATATTTTGGATCAGCACCAACCTTGGATTCTCTGGCGCAGACCCACACAGTTCTACAGCAAAAGTCGATGTGGGTTTGATTGTTGACTTGTACACATAATTTATTTTCAATAGATAACAAAGACCTTCTTCCGGTGAACCAATATTTTTTGGTCATCTATTGTCCAAGTAGTACAGGGACCGTACTAACGACCATGTATTTAGTATTCGTGATGTTAAATTGTAATATGTGACATTGGCTGACTGTATTTAAGACGAGAGTCTGTATATTGGTCAGATTGTCCGCAAAGATAATAGTACCATTCGCATATCAGACGTTATTAAGGCACTTCCCGTTTGCATGTATTTCCTTTTCCTTATCTTCTAGCACCATTTTTATTATTTGTTTTAAGTAAACATTGAAGAGTAAGGGAGATAATACTCAGCCCTATTTTACACCTTAACTTCAGCCGTTTGATTGAAGTGGACGTTACGGATGATTCTATGAACCTTGACATCCAGACTTACAATTTTGAAGATTGGGATGAGCATATCATATTTGACCTTCTCAAACTCTCTTTGATAATTTACAAAATATGTATATATTACAGTTAACATCCCTACATCGATGAAGAGAAATTTTAGTTACAAAGAGCGTACCTTTTTTGCATGTTCTTTTATGAATGATTTTCACGAAAATATGCCGCAAATGACTCATGAGGCTGATAGTGGTATGATCTTCACATTATTTGTGGTATTCCTCTATCGTAGATGATATTGAATATCGATGTAAACCAGCAACGGTATCTACTCCTACTTACTGCCTTGCCAGCTTTGATTTTCTTGACAGTGGTTTTCACTTTGTTACTGATAATTCTCGTGTTGGATATTTTATTTTGAGTGCTGTGTTCCTTATCTTCTGTAAATGTTCCTTTCCACATATTGCTTCCAACTAATTCTATTCTAGGTCCAGAATTCTTAGATTTGTATAATCTCGCTTCCGTTATAACTTTTCTTATAAAGGTTAAACAAATCGTGTACGTTCTTCAGCGGCATTCTTGATCACTTTTGTTTTCTCTATCGTATCCAAGATTTTTTCCTATAGATTTCCGGCGTAGATCTTTGTTGATGAATTTGATGTTAACCACCTGCTATTTCTTAACTTTTTTTTTAACTTTTTTCTCTTTTACTCTAATTATGTCCTTCGTGTGTTTCCCTACTTCAGCCCTTATTTTATCGTTGCCCAGCTGTTTCACGTCATAGGTTGCAACATTATCATATTTGACTTTCTTCAATTTAAGTCTCATAATAGCAACCAAAGATTGAACAATCCGATATCAGCTCTTGGGTAGGTTTAAACCAGACTTATCGAATTACGATATATTTTGTTGGTCATAATAATAACTGCTCCTCTGTAACAGAAGCGTTTTCCCCGATTTTCCACCTGAGGAGGTACCCGACAAGGGACTAACAACCCCGCACGATATTAGATGTGGCTATTTAGAAGAGAAATTAAAACTCATGTCTATATGTCTTTACTATGTTATTTCTGTCGAAACAAGCGTGGTCTGTTATATTTCCTTGTAGATTTTTTCTCTTCGGTTAACGTTAATTCTAAAATTTATCATCCACTTTAATCAGCTTTTCTATATTGTACGAAATTAATGTAAAATTTTATGTTTGTTCTTTGTTTTCACGATGTTTTACATCCAAGCTATGCTTTTCTAGCCGAGATCTCTTTACATAACGCTAATGACTAAGCTATTACTCGCATTCGGTGTACTTACTGGGGATGTAGCTAATAAAAATGCCTTTACCCAACACCTAGTCTGGAACGATTGTAATTAGATGGCAAATTCTAGGTAGTCATAGATGTTAAGCGGCTTATTCCTGAGTGCCTATCTTTTATGTAAATACATTTATTGTAAAGAAGCTATTAGTATTAGTCCTCTGCTTAAAATAATCTATCGAAAGGAAATTCGAGTTTACATTTCGGACGAGTGGAAATTTTTTCCATTATTGTTATTTGGTAGTTATTACTTTTTGTTCTTTGGATAATAGGTGGAGTGTTATTTCAAGCGGATTACTGAAGTATCTTTACCTTTTCATCTAATAACTTCTTTGTTCTTGAAGAAACTGCCAGGTTAATAGAGTTGTCAAGATTAATTTTGAAGGTCTTTAACAACTCTAGATATATTGTGCTTTCGGATAGTGGTATCGCTAAGCATTAAGACAATAGAAGAATGGTCAGAATTTATGCCCCATGCTTCTTCAACTTCAGTATAAACCATTAAAATGTTGCGTATTACATGGAATTTTTAAATCCGCTAGTTTATTTGAATCAGTGAGGCACAATGTCGGTTTTCCCGTAGATAATTGTTTTATCGCTTTCAGTAACTCTCTACCCTTAGTCATTATTATTTTAGATGCCCTTTGGTTGTATTTCTCATTAACGTTACCCCCAACTTTGTATCTATTCCCTTAATTCTTTAGAAAGTCCATATTTTTTATGGTATAGTTTAGAGAGCAATATACTGAAGTAATTACTACGTCGTAAGTTTTAGTTTGGACATTTACCGAAGTAGCCTGCAAATTCTTGTTTGATAATTTATAACAGATTCTTCTTTAACTGTATTTTCAGGATAACCAGTATATGTAGATAAATGTTTTAAATTTTTCCTGCAAAAATTGTAACATTTCGTTTCTGCATGTAATGTTTAATATACGAGGGGCGTCCTATTTTAAAAGTACATGTTGCTGTTATACAAATTGCGCATGCGCAATATTGCCGTCATATGCATCACTAGGGACTGGAGCTTTGTTTTGTTTAAGACTCAATTAGCTTTCGGAAGCAAACAAACCTGGCGTGCGTAATCGCAGAGTATTCGAAGTAGGAGGTACGTGGAGTTATCAATTTTATAAGCCGAAGGAGTTAATCAGAGCGAATCGCAGATTTGAGGGCGTTTATGGCCTGAAAATGTTAAGCCGAAATGAAGTCAGCGACCTCACACTGGAAACTGCACAATTGTGAACATTTGATTAAGGATTAGGATTATTCAAACCTTTAAAGAAATGTTTTGCTTCAAGCAACTTGACAAGCAGCAATACCGTGAAGGGATGTTTAAACTACTGTCACGCTGCCTTTAATATCGGGCACGTTTCATATATTTGGTTCCAAACTTAAGAACACCCTGTATTGGCATTACTATTATTTAATAAAGTCGCACAACTACCGCTAATTGTTATCAGATGTGATTATTTCTGTTTGTACGCCAACTTTGTATAAACAAATTATATCACGTCACCGCTGCTGTTGATTAAATCTAAAAATAAGCCACGTTCGCTTATCATGACGATAATTGCTGCTATAATTTAACTTTTAGTACAGAAAACTAGAATTAAATGTAGAATATCCTGGAACGACAGGAAAATTTTTAAAAAGTTTCTTAATGAGGTGTGGTCTACCGCATTATGATAATATAATTGATAATCAACGATTTATCGAATGTCGAGACCATACTAATGAACCACGCACCTGAAATTAAACTGTGATTGAAGGAAACTGTGAATCTGAGTGTGTGACTTAAATTAAGTAGGAAAATAAAATATTTTTCAATTGCAGTTGAATTTTCTTGAAGTTTCGAGGTTTTTCGCTTGTATGCCTCGAAGTCCGGTTCCAGCTTCTCTGATTGTATTCCAACACAAATTTGTGGCAGCTCTACTACATAGAGGGGGTTTGACAAAGCCCAAATGTGAAGTCATGCAAAGACATACCTTTTTACTAAATGGTTTTGATCAAAATTGAGCTGTAAAATGCTCATGGTAACTTTTAAGTTCTTTTTATAACCGAAGGTGCTGTTTTGGTAACGATTGTGTCGGATGTTCTGACAGCACCATATACTTTTCACTCGATGGAGAGACGAAATATGGTCCTGGGATCGTCTTTGTTCTGGCATGATATTCTCTTGATTTACAATTTTTGTTTATCACTTTATTAGTTCTTCATGATGAAGCAATAAATGAATTATGTATTTTGAAAACCTTTTTGTTTTCTAAAAAGTTCGCTCATTAAAAGTTATAATAAATGCAACGTAATGTATGTAAAGTACTTACATTTCATGGTAAGGACTTCTGCAAAAGGTCAAAGTCAAAATAAGTGTGCAATTACTTTTCATTGAAATTTAAAGTCGGTTATGATTTCGCTGTCCATATTTTAGGGCAGTGTCCCGCGTGAGAGTGCCAAGTTAAAAATATGCAGGTCGAGTTATTTTTATTTTCGACACTACGCCTGCTTTTGAGCTAGGCAACAATGGATTGTCAATTTTCGAAGCTTGGGGATGTTCGTCGCGTTCGTGTTCAGCAACATGACATCATACGGAAATAGATTTGCAAATATAATGTGTGGCACGCAAGGTCGGCTTTTATTTATTCAGTGTTTTCGATTATCAGCCAACCTTAACTTTCAGAAAAGAGAGCTCTTCCAAATTTCAGTTAAAGGACTTTTAAATATGGGACACAGCGGGTTCGTCGAGCTCAAGTGACTTTTTGCAACTTTTCCCGGCCATGGGAGAAGGGGTCAAAGTATTGCTAGAGACATAAAGGCAGCGCCTTAACCTTGTTGATGAAAATTGTTATTAGACACCTTCCTATGAAACAATTTAACACAAAATGAGGAAAACCAAAAAAATGTTTGGAACATTTATTTAATGGTTACGGTAGCATTAGTAAAGTTGTTTGCGAATTTTATCTTTACTTGTTTGCTTTAAGATATCTATACGCACATGTTGACTTTTTACAGCATTAAGTAGAGCCACAAACAGAAATTTAAAAAAATTAACGTTTGTGGGCGCATGCTTTGTCATCTTAAAATTGATTACTTATTTCGGAATGGAATATTCTGCTTCTTTAGTGGAAGAATACATACATCAATTATAGGTTATTAGACATTCCGGTGTCGTTTAAGTGCTTGTAATTTTCCAAGTGTTAATTCGTTGCTTTAATAGATTCACAGACAATGTTTTGTATTATTACCGATCAGAAAATTCGTTCACAGAATTTATTTAAGATTATTGTTGTACTTTATTTCTGAATATTTACTGTTTAGAGGCATACCATTTTTCTGATTTATGTCGTACTACATTAGTTTTTAGAACTCTTGTATCTATTGTGAAGTATAAAATTGCCAGTAAACAAAAAGTCCTTGTCATATAAGTGCACATTTGTGTGGTCAAATTTCTATGGTTATGACATAAGTGCATCTATTTCGAGTTAAAACGTTGTCGTGTAACTAACTTAAGCAATTTCTACTATATTGCAACAACAAAAAACAAATTTGTTACGGAATATAGAAAAGGTGTATTAATTAATTTCGCATTTTCTTGACGAGGGGGGTGTATAGGTTGTCCCTTTCTTCTTTGGAATAACTTCTTTAGGTCGATTATTAATTGAGGTTGAAGAATAATTTAAGTTTGAACGCTGGCCGTTACTTTTTGCTTTCTAGCCTTAAATATGTTCGGCAATTCATATCCCTCATTATCTGACACATGTACTCTAGGCTTGGCCTTCCTGGTCGATTACCTTCCATAATTGTTTTCAGTATGCGTGCATGTCTCAGCATGTCCCGTTGGTGTGTCTCTTCTTTTTATTATATTCTTCGAAAGGGTTTTTGCCTTTTTCTTAGTCTTCTTCGTTACTGACATGATCCACCCATCTGACACTTACCATTTATCGGAAAAACTACATTTCAAAATCTTTTTTGTTTGGCATACTGCCCAGGTCTTGCATCCATGTTGTGCTATACTCCATATAAATAATTTTAGAGATCACTTTCTGTTTTTAGTGAAGTCCGTCATTTGTTGTTATGCTTCCTAGATATCGAAAACTTTCAACGTTTTGGAATTGTTTGTATAGAAATTCTATTTTGTGTTACGTTCTATCGGATCGTTGAAGTCTTTGAAGTCCTTATTCATTTCTATAAGCGCATATTTTTCTCACTAGCCCTACCACATTATTAACATACCCCAACAAATTTATTTTTCTACCTTGTATTTTTATTCCTACGTCTATTATTTTTCTGGGCCGATTTAGCGCTTGTTTAGAAGCATTAAACAGACCACAGCTTTATTGAACATATTTTGTAGTGTTTTCTTCTTCTGATTGCTATTGGAGATTATTTTGACCCGAATTCTTGAATAGAAATTCAAATAATTTCGCATTTTTCATATCCGTAAAGCTGAACAAGTCTCTTTTCCGTTTCTTGCTATTTTTCTTTTAAACGTAATGCTAGTATTGCTTCTTTAGTGCTCAAGTTTGTTTTCTAAATTCCAATTGATCTTTTGTAAGATAGTCTTTTAATTGTAATTTTAGCTGTATACGATGTAGCCTCGACATTTCTCACTTCCCTTTTTTTGGAATCCGTATAATGATGTTTTTGAAAACTTTTGGTACAGTTAATACTCTACATAT
This sequence comes from Sinelater perroti, assembly GCA_036346155.1. Taxonomy (NCBI): domain Eukaryota; kingdom Metazoa; phylum Arthropoda; class Insecta; order Coleoptera; family Elateridae; genus Sinelater; species Sinelater perroti. The sequence continues at coordinate 4,783,268 of JARFIY010000167.1, read as the reverse complement.
TGCGAAAATTGGTTCATGTAATACACTCTGTTTTGGCTTTTCAATATTGTCAATTATTTCCCTTGGTATGTGGTCGGTACCGGTTCCATTTCTTAGATCCGTAACTGCTCTTACCCGTTGTCTCTGGTTTCGTCGGTGTAATAGTCACCGGTGTTTATTTGTTATTGATTTTTCTTTTTAGGTTATATATGAAGTGTTTTTATATCTATTTTTGTATAGTATCATATTTTTCTTTATATTTATCTTTTTATCTGTTTCTATGTACTTCTCTGTGTTCCCATCCTCTATTTACCCTTTCTTTGTACTTTTATTGTTTTTGTATGGTATTATTTTTAAATAGTCTTATTTCTCTTATTAAATCTAGATTGTAGATAGTACATCCTTATTTTTAAATTATGATTTATGGTTTTGTTTCGTAATTCTCCAATAGTCATGTATTTATTCTTCTATCTCTTTTTAATGGCACTTTTAAGGCTGCTACCAGTATTTGCTCCTGAGTAGCTTATGTAATTTTTTACTTGGTTCTTGAAACTATATTTTATTAAGATATAATCTATTTGATGTCTCTTTTGTCCCTTGATGCCTTCTATATGTATCTTTTTGTACATGGTGCTGAAATAAAGTATTTTGCTATAACTAGACCTGTAGCATACGAAACTCTCCTAAACTTTCAGTTCCTCTTCCTATTACTAAATTCAAGAATTCTATAACTGTTACATTCTTATCTTTTTTGACATATTTAATTAACTCTTCTATTTCTTCATACACCTTTTCTGTTTTTTGCTCTTTATCTTCTGCGGTTAGCATATGTACACGTACAATGACTGCAGCTATTCATGCTAAGATAATTCTTTCACTCTGTAGGATACACCTTTACTTTTTCTCCTGCATGTGTTCTTGTTATGATTCTCACTCTAAAGTTTCCGTTATTTGCTGCTGTCTTGTTTATTCTATACTCCCTATTCTACAGATCTGCTTGTAGGTATATCAAGTCTATTGATTCTCATTTTTTCTTTAATGTTCTCCAGTTTTCCCCCAAATACGCTTCCAATGCACTGCACATCGCGATGCATCCCAGTTGTGTGTCAGCAAAATCAAAGGAAATAACATAGCCTTTGAACTGACTGGATTTGAAACGGCCGCCTAACGTCGCATAAAGCTGCGGCATTTGATGTAAATTGTCCCTAAGTGACGGTTTCTACAGGTGAAAGGGAGTTGTAACTGGTTGCAGCTGAAAAATAGCTAAAAGGAATTGAATTTGTACTATTTTTACTACATTCACGTTATCAATTGATACTTTTAGAAATGCGTTGTTTATGTTAATATAGATAAATTTCAAAAATCAGATTTGTAGTCAAAACCTTAGAATCGTGAATGGCACTAAGAAACTGAATAAAACCCGGCAAATGAAAATGCTTGTTATAAAATTGAGTGTCACAATTGAATTTGTAGCGTTCTTCTGCACATCCAGTGAATATGCCGACTCTTAATTTTGTCCCACATCATCTGCCATAACCCAGCTACTACAGTGTATTATAATTACGAAAATATTTTCAATTTTTTTGAAAACTGGTACATATAATATAATATTCTCTAACTCATTGACCACCACAACACCCATAGTTTGACCTGGACATTAATATTCATCGGCAAGTGGATATGGTCTATAGTGGATTGTTAGACGGTACAAACATCTGTGTATCACAACGGAATGCGGAAACTTGTTCGGCTTTATTGTGAATGTGTGCATACGCATAGTGAAAGGTAATGACACACCTTGATACAGAAAATTCTAATCTTATAGGATCTACGTAGCTTATTTGTACATTTTATTTATTAATAAGGCTACCGCAAAAAAGACTTTTCAAAAGCACCCTCGTATACTTATATTTAATCCGTACATGATTGCTCCGCTTTTTGCAAAAAAGTAACTAAACTATTGCGAATTAAGCCGTGTCTTTCTCCATAAACAAAAAATTAATTGGATCTCTGGCCTTCAAGACTATTATTTATTGAATAATACTCAAGCAAAATGCCAAAAATGTAAAAATAAAACTGAAATTTGGTTTACTTTATTGCTATAATCATTTATTATTCTAACATGCTTTAACTTTTCTTTACTACTTTTGATACGGTAGCAGAATTACATTGTTCACAGAAATATTTGAGTTTTGCGTGTCTAATTCGCTTTCTGCACTATGAAATGTGTTTTTGTCGTTTTTTTCTTAACTATTGTATGGTCTCCAGAATGAATGGAAGTTAACATTCTGATCTCTCTCTCTCTCTCTTTTTCTTTACCCATATGATCAAGGACGTCGCAACCGAATCATCGTCGTTAGATGGCGTCATCTTATAAAGGTTTCTGTTGTATTGTTCTTTTTGTAGCTTTTTGGTTTCTATACAAAAATAGATTTCATCCAAAAATAAAAAATCGTTTCCCGTCCTGATGATATTATATTCAACGTGTCACAATTTATCTCAAAGAAATGTGACAGCCACCTATTGCACAAAATGACGTACTTATATGCATTTTTCTCCTTCAAAGCAACGCTCACTCTCACAAATTGAAGTAAATGAGTTGAATAATAGTGAACTCTTCTTACAGTCTATTCTTCAATCCTCGTGACTATCTTCTCTTTAGATTATGTCTACAATTCAATACCAGCATATTAGTGACTGGCATAAATTGTTGGTTATAAGTCGAAGATACGATGTAAGAGCAATTGGAGGATAATAATTAAGAAGGTATGCTCTAAAGTAAACACTAGTCATAGTAGTGCTTAGTTAAAATTAAAAAAATATGATAGCATTTTGAAGGATGCTAATGTATGATGAGACTTACGTTCCCAAGTTCAAACGAACAAATATAAAGAACGAAGGAAAGACCTAAGACAAAGCGAAGCTACTTGCAGCATTCAAACTATGTTTTGAGATCACAATGGCAGAGTTTTTGCTCATTTGGTAAGGGAAATACAATAAATACTCAATACTGCTATGATTTGCTGTAGAGAGCAAATGCTGTGCTTTCTTCAAGACAGTGGTCGTTTTCCACATTTGCGCAATATAATAACCAACTCAAGGTTGTTTAGGGAATCAAAAGGTTGAAGTAGAGAATTCGAGCACAAATGGCTCTAGAAACAACCCACGTGACGTCAGAGAAGAGAACGAATCCATCAAAAACAGAGGGGAGGGGGATACGTAGCTTTATCTACGCCCAATTAAGCATTATAACAAAAGTCCCTATTTAAATTTGGTTTACCTACATATCAGTTAACTGATTTATCTGTTATCATGAGGAAGATTGCGTTCTACCAGTTCATGTGCAGTTGTTTCCATTAAAAATAATCTTATAGAAATATACATGTTAAAAGACAAATTCAAATGTTAGATAAGAAACGAAGACATTTAACAGAGAAGAATATTATTAGACGCTAGAAAACAAACAGCTTTACTGAAACGAAAATTAACTCTATCTTGTTATATTATTAGCATGGTGACCCTGGTTAAGTAAAGCAAATGAAAATAAACCGTAGACTGGTTGGGTGAGTTCAAAATAGAGGCTGGGGATGCGGGACGCATATCAATGAAAACAAACAGGAGACTCTTAAGCGGAAACGAGTTAAAGGAGAAGAAAATTTAAATACTGACACTTAAATTATGTGCTATAATGCAAACAACATACAAATTATTTCAGTCAAAGTTAGTCTAAAGGGTATGCCATTTATTTTTTATCCTTGAACTTATTTTTGTCTAGAAAGTTCAATGACAACTATACTAATTGTGCAAATTGAGCAAAATTCTAAAAATCAATAGAACAAAATTTCTGGCGATTCAACAATTAAAGGAAAATGCCACTTTTGGAGAAAATAAATTTTTCTACATAATCTCCTGCATACTCACTTCAGCAAGATTCCATTTTTTAAGATGTCTGAAAGATACTTATATTCGTTAATGACAACGATGCCATCTTCATTAGACAAACTCTCAAACAGAACAAAGTCACTCGGCATTAAATCTGGATAATAAGGTGATGAAGAACTAGTCCAAAATCATTTAATTTTGCAGTTGCTATAGTAGAAATAAAATTTGTATAACGGCCAGTTTTTCAGGTGAAGGAAAACAATAAGGTTGTTTTTTACATAATCTCTATGCATTTCAACATATTTATTACATCTCAAGGTTTGCACTTCAATGCTATCTGAAAATACTTTGAAATTTTTCTGCAAAATACTCGAAAACAACCTACTGAGACCTTTCATCGTTGTTAAAATTTTACCTACAAAGATCTTTCTTTAGTTTTGACAATAGATAGTAATCATTTAGGGCTAGGCCTGGGCTGTGGTGGATGGAAAGCTTTTCAAAGCTAGTGCCCTTTGTAGTAACCTGATCATGCAGAAAGCAAAGTTTCAACCAACATGCCGTTCCTATTTTTCTTGAGAACCTTGCGAAATATGTACGGTAAGCTCGCAATTACCATTGTGTTCCTTTGCTTAAAACAAATTAGCCAATTTTCCTTTTTATTGTTTGCCTTCCTTGATCGTTTTTCGTCTGTACCATTCCATTAACTCTTTTATGCTAGGGATCATGATCATGGATCATGGTTTTGTCCCCTGTAAGAATAGATCGCAGAACTTTTTTGTTGTTAGGGCAGAGTCTTCAAAATGTTTCAGAATAGGTCACACGTTACTATTGACAAAAGTCTAAGTACCTATCTCACACTAACCGTGTCCATATGAAGGTGCTCATGGAGAATGCGTTGTATGACTGGATTGGAAAGCTCTAACCTTACTGATTTTTTTTATCTTGTGAACTATCAACTCAGGTAACTGTTGCTACGCGATAGAGATAAATCGACTGCTGAAATTTTTACGCGCATTCGACTAAAAATGGCGTATCTGACTGTTTTACTAATATTATTATTGGAACATAAACCAGAAATTTTTGGCGCTTACCTTGTATCAACGATAGTGATTATTAACTTTCTATAGCGGAGCTTATAGAAAGTTAATGAGATTATCATCCTGTCTGTCTGTCTGTGTGTCTGGAGACACTATAACTTCCGTTCCATTCAACGGATTCACTTCCAAATTTGGCATACACACATCTTAGGTAAGTACCTTTCATGGAACTGATTTTCAGCCAAATCGTTTAACGGCAACCGGAAGTGACCGTTACGATTTCGAAAATTCATTTACCCACATATGTCATGCAGCATATCATTCGACTTGGAGACATTAATCAACATCTTAATTCCTTTTGAAAATTTTTATCCTAATTTCATCGCACCGCTGTAGAAAGTTTCCTTTACGGTATTACACCGTTCTTGTTTATTATGGCATTACTATTTCTATTAATTACAGATGCTTTCCTTGTGGTAGTATCAGGGAATCAATTGCCTAAATTAATTATAGATATAAGTATTTTTTTGTTATATGCTGCGATTATAATGACTCATTGTCAGAGGCACATTTAAGTACTCTATTTCATTTGGTATAATAACGAATAATAATAATTGAAATATCATTGCGCTTTGGGATTTCTTTGTGTGTGTTTTTATCCAAATCAAAAAACCGAAATGCATCTTGTTTCATAATTGTCGTCATTAGTTCAATTACCATAAAACGTAAGGTGCTAAATTTAAGTCCATACAGTCAAATGACCTTCTAACTTCCTGTTGACAAACATATAATAGCATTTTAAATTGCAAAGTAAACATACAGTTAATAGTGAAGAGGCTGCTGCCCAAACAGTGCTCAGTAGCGCAGTAGTTTTCTTTTATCTGATCAAACACACGCGCCAATTACTCTGCTGCTTTGACACTCTTAAACAAACTTGTACTTTGTTCTATGTCGAACAACTTCATAGCCGACGAAAATGTAGTTTTGCATAAATGAATAAGTATGGTCACGCCGTTAGAGTACATTTTTACAATGTGAATACTAAAATCACGCTATGTGAAGATGGTGAACTGTAGAGATGTACAGAGCCCGGCAGAACGATCTCCCCTTACAACAATAATAAAAAGAACAATATAGATTCTGTTCAATGTTTTGTTGTACCACCAGAAAATTCTTAGAATTTAGTCATCAATCAATTTTGAAGATGATTTCGTCCAAATCTTGTCCTACACGAACTATCTACAGCTTCAGGTAAAGTTCCACTAGTAGTGCTGTAATCACTAGCTATACCACGGTTATAAATAATACACAAAGTGTGAATCGTCCTTAACGCGACATGAACCTTCTCACTTACTAGTGAAGATATAATTTGCGTAGACAATTTTTTAGAAAAATTACTGTTAGTCCAGAATCAGTGCATTAGTCGAGAAATAACACAACAAGAGAATGGAAGGAAATAAAATAACGGAATATAATGATACATGGAATTGAAGAACAATAAGATGAGAGTGATTTACAGTTAAAAGAAAAAGTAGGGAATGTTTTTAGAGACATGAAGATAGCAATAGTAATGGAGAAAAAGTAATAAAAATCAGAAGAATTTGAAAACGGCTAAGCGGGGAAATTCTAAAAACATCTAAAAAACTAAAACGCACAAAAATGTACATAGAAGAAGGCCACACAAAGCAGATGAAAGAAATTATGAAGGAACTGATAAAATATAAGAACACAATAAGGGTACAGGGATGTGACGTAACCATCAGATGGTTGGAGATGAATACCATCGAGAACAACATAACATTAAATCATCCTAAAACAAAACTACGTAAAAACTCCAAAAGCAAACGGGGGAAGAACAATCAGTGAAGGGTCCCCATATGGAGAGATACAGGAAAATTTTAATAAAATAACATAATTAGAATAAACAGGAATACTGGAACAACTGCAAAATACTTACACAACCATTAACGCATAAACAAATAAATATAACTACAAATGCACCGAACTAGATCATAAAAAAGGACACAAATAAAAAAAAGGAATAAGAAATAAAAATGAAATGATAGGTGTAGGTATCTGTAACATAAATACACTAACAGAGAAAGAGATAGAATTAACAGAGGCAATTGATGGAAATAACATACAAATATAAGGGATAAGTGAAACTACGTTTGGTATTATTCGGAAATAGATTCAGAATAGAAACCAAAGGAGGGATTAGGAATAGTAGTCACAAAGGAAAACAAGTAGAAAAAAATAATTAATATTATCCAAATTTGTAGATCGATCGAAGCAACAACAGAAGAAATAATAAACTTCTACTCCAATTTACAAGGCATGAAAGAAGAAAATCTGAAAACAATAATAATGGAGAATTAGAACAATATACAGGAAAATATAATAAAGGAACGAGCTGTATGTAAATACATGGAGAAGAAATCCAAAATAGAAATGGAATAAAAATTATAGTTTTCTGTAAAAGGGACGATTTAGTAATAGTAGGTACGATGTGGAAACAACTAATAGAAGATCAATGGCCTAATAAACTGCATAACATACGCACTAGACTTAACAGGGACAATCCAAAAAGTCGAAACAAAAAAGATACAGAAAAACAAACAACTTACGGACTAGTAAGAGCAAAATACTATTCAAGAATAAACAATGATGAAGAAACAGGAAAATGTTGTAGCGTGGCGATACATGAGCTTAAATATACAGAAATAAAGAAAATTACCAGAACAAAACAGATATGAAAAGGGCGAAATAAGAACAGCATGGGACATAGAAGAAAGATGGAGAGTACTCAAGAAACGGAAACATATGCGGGAAGAAGAAAAATAATCATCACCTGAAAAGTACAATGACATTAAAATACTAGCAAAAGAAAAGAAAGAAGCAGGGAATCATCGTATTTAAACAAGAATAGAAGAAGTAAAAGAAGCCATAAGAAAACAAAAAAGGAATCCTGGAGAGAGTTTGGAGAAGAATATATAAACGAAACGGTAGGAAATTTTGGATGAGAATTAAAAGACGGAGAGGAACTAAAAGGAAATGAATAAAAGCAATAAAAAACAAACTGTAAAATGAAAAAGAATCCAAAGCCAGAAGACAACCTAAAGAGAACAAATAGAATACCAACAATAATTAAGAGGAAAGATATTAAAGATGCAATATAAACAATAAAAATCGGCAAAGCAAGTGGAAAAGACGGCACGGAGAACACCTTTGATTAAATGGATGGACCAAAGAAGAAGAGACTGGCTATGGACTATTTGTAAACGAACATGAGAATGATTAAAAAAACCCGCGGGAATGGAAAGATAACATAACAATACCTATATACAAGAAAGTAATACAAATTATAACAAAAATAATAACATAAAGCACGTACGAAACTAGAAAATCCAAATGCTCTAAGGAATAAAAAAGGGCATAGCTTTAGCCCCTTATTATATATTATCATTATGGACAAGATAAATAAACAAATTAAAGAAAAATACAAACGGGTAGGTACAGATATCTAGAAGCAATTAAAGTGAGTAGCCTTTACATGCAGATGACGTTATATTAATAGCGAACACCAAGCACAAAATGCAAAAACTAGTTAACGCATGGACCATATAAATAGAAGACATGAAAATGTAAGTGAATACTAACAAAACAAAAATTATGATCGTAAATGAAAAACAAAAAGACAACCAAAATAACAGAGAAAACAAATGCAAAAACAAACACTGGAGAGAGTAACGACAATAAATACCTGGGTACTATATTAACGGAAGATGGGAAAATAGAGGCATGCATGACAAATAGAAAAATTAAATCAACAAAAATATATTAAACCATAAATTTAAAAAAAATTACTAGAGCATAAAAACATAGGCACAGATATAAAGAATTCAATCCACAATATGATAACAATACCAACTATAACACCAATAAACAAAATTAAACACCTGAGAAAACCAAATGCGACAGACTAAAAAATGAGGCGATTAGAGAAATAGCAAAACAATGACCAATAATGGAAGAAATAAGGAAGAACCAATTAACCTGGTATGCACATATAGTGAGAATGGAACCAAATATAAACTCAAGTAAAGTAGTGGAAGTTCGAGGATTAACCAAAAAACGAAGAGGAAGGCCAAGAAGAAAATGGATCGACCAAATTTGAGAAATAGAGCTAGAAAGAAGAAAGACACTAGAGGAAATGAAACCAGTAAGGGATAAGAAGGAATGGAAAAACTGGCTGCAGAACCAGGAACCAATATCCAACGACTGAAAAGTCAAAAGGATTGAGAGAAAATATTCTCAAAAAACAGTCGACATGATATTATTTTTGTTTATAAAAATTGTAATAAAAAAATTCTCAGAATTCCACAATGAATATAAGTGTTATTAAGATCAAAATATGATATCAAATTGATAAAGGGTTCAAGATTAACGATTGTTTGAGTGTCTAGACTAACTTGAGCATCTTATTAACTCCGCAAAACAATTTTTGCGCAATTAAGTGAAGCATCACATACCAAAAATATGTGCGAAGCAGCGTGCAACAAAAGACAAAACCGCAACAGCTGCACCGCAAGCTCTTTCAGCTGGAATCCTAACGGCCCGCTTGACTGATCGCAGCCATACATCATAGTTGAACAGGCGTGACATAATGCCCGTGATTTGCAGCATTACACTTGGTGTGTTATGTAAATGGCGGTTGCGCACTTAAGCTACGCATTCTTTTGAAATAAACGATGATGAATCGAGTGGCCTACTGCAGCAGTAGGCCCACTTCGCGGCAGCTCCTTAAGAATACATTTGCTGCAAGCTTTGTACGTACGCCGGCCTCCGCTGTGTTTAATCTAATCTTGCTGGCTCTTAATGAGCCGACTGGAACCATCGCGGCCTTGACCCAACCTAATTTAATCGAGTTAACCGAACCTGCCTTAATTTCATCTAATTTGGATTACGTTGACTTCCTTATGTTCCCATTTATCTTCGTTAAATTCCTTCAGGGCTATAACAGGTAGGAAAAGGTACATAGCAAATAGTAATGATGATTTTTTTATTGAAAAATGTAGCTAAATAAGGAAACACATTCTGACTGATTTTCGTTCTTCTCTAGCCTTCCTGAGCCCAATTTTGAGCATAGGCCTCATCTGTTTATTTTGTGCCACTTTAAACGACTGTCCACCAGCGGCTCTCTTGATGTCATCAATCCATATTGCTATTGGTCTTCCTCTGTTTTTTCTCCTCAACCACGGTATCCTTTGTATTATCTTGACATTCCATCTATTGTCTTTTACTCTCACGACATAACCATTTCAACTATGTCACTTTTTTGGCCACATCTGTCACTTTTATTTTATTGCGAATTAGGTCTTTTCTCTTTTTGTCTCTTATTGTAATCCCTAACATCCAATGGCTCATTGTGTAACTTGCAGTCTACTCATAGGTCATAATAGGAAGGACACACATGTCACTTGTTCTAAGATGCCGGAGGATCTTTTTGTTTTTCAATATTGACTCTAATTTTGTTAACGCTGCCCAAGCCAACCTTCTTCTCAATTTCTATCTCTTTGTTTTCTTTACCTATAATTTGTCCTATTTATGTATGTGTTGTAACATTTCTATACTAAACCCTCTTATTGTTATTTCCAATCCTTCATTATCTTCGTTTTGTTCAGATTGACTTTCAGGCCTACCATTCTCGGTGCTGATTTCAGTTCTGTTAACATTATTTTTAGATCTTCTTCCTAGTCAACAAATATGACAATATCATCCGCGAACTCTAGATGGTTTAGATGTTCCCTCTTTTTGTCCCGTCTAGTTGTTTAAAAACTCTAAGTCCAGTATAAACAATCTCGTTAAACCCCTTGTCTTATACCTTCTTCGATCGAAAATGGTTGTGTTTTTTCATATACTTCTAGTATTGATGTCGCTTGATTGTATACATTTTTACTTTCCTTATCATATAATAAGTAATGTAATCGGCGGAAATTTCACCTACCCAGTATCTCACATTTCTAGACGAACTATAGCCTCAGGGTACCAAAAAAGTTGGTTTGAGCCATTTGTTCGTGTGTGTGTGCCGGTCTGTCAGTAAACAGGATATCTCGAGAACTTGAAATTTGGTATGCAAGTTACCTGTAGGTAGGGCATGCAGTGCGAAGCTTTTGGTAAAAATCGGCCGAGTCGTTTGGTCGCAAGGTCGCATAATCGGTCGCAAAGCGGTCGCGAATCTAAACGGTTGAAGATACAAATAACAGGATAAGGAAAGTCGTGTGACGTTCACACCAGATTTTTTATTAGTATAGTGTAGCGATAGACTATGTGGTTATAAAGTTCTATTAAGTCGAACTCCTTTTCATAATCAACTAAGATCATGCATAGCTCCAGGTTGTACTCTTTTGCTTTTTCTAATAATATTTTCGCTGTGAATGGATAGTCACAAATGCTAAACTCTCTTTGGAACGGTGCGTGTTCGACTAGTCGATACTATTCCAATTTTGTACTAATTTTTGTTAGGAACTTGTATAGGTGGAACAATAAACTGATTAGGCAGTTTAATCTAGCTGGATCTCGTTTCTTGAAAAGTAGTATTATTAAGACGTTGTTCCATATTTCCGAAATTTCCCCCTTTTCTAGGCATTCGTTAGCATTTAATTAGAAAAACAAAAGCTCTTCTGTGTCTTATATCATTTCAATTATTGTCTTCTCCCTGTGTTATTTTCATGATGTGTAAGGCATATGTAATTCTTTCTTCTGTTATTGAATATGTGGTATCTTCTATGGTCCAACATACATTATATTTGGATTTTGGTTTTTTGTTTGCTAGTTTTGGGTATAAGAACCATATAGTGTTTTGTAAAATTCTTCTGTTACTAATAGCATCTCTTTTCTATCTCTAATTTCCTTTTCAATGTTCTTAGTCAGCATTATTTCTCGTTTTCCATTCTTTTTCTGTGCGCATTTAGTGTTTTTATTATGTTCTAAATCATTTCTTCTACTGCGCTATTTCTGTCTTTTTTGATTATTCTACATGCGTCTCCTCTAGCCTGTTTATATTCTTCAGTTCCATGGTTGCCTTGTCTACATAATGCTCGCCTTTTTCTATTTTCAATTTAATTTGTGTTCTCTTTTTACGATGTCACTTGCCGTTTTTATTATTACAGCAGTCAAATGTAGAAACAATTTATTTAGATCTTCCTTCTTGTATTCTATATTTCTTAATGCTTTTTTGTACTTTTTTTGTTTTCTTCCAGTATATATGTATCTACTGCTAAATGTTTTAGGGTCGTTACATAACGTATTTTGTCGGGCTGTCTGTATTTAGCCAGCTCCACTTTATTTGTGTTCATGGCATATAGTTATTGTTTCCTAGAAACGTTGCAAACATAATGGATTCTATTGGGTTTCTTTTACCTAATCCGTATTTTTCTGTGCATACTTTATCATCGTCTTTCGGTTTTCCTAGGTGGCATTAAAATCGCATAGTCATATTTTACGTTTTCATACAATTATCCAACTTCATCATCTTCATCAGTCGATGTAGGGGCATATACCTGAATCACCTTTATTTTATACTTATTTGTGGGATTCTTAGTCGCATTCGCAGGTTCTACCCATTAGTAGTAGTTTAGTTTTAGAAGCTGACATCTAACATGAAGAGTGTGTTGGCGTTAAAACGCCTCGCTTGACTTAGGATATAGAAGGGATAAGATTTGACGTATTATTTAGATTGGGAACCTGATCTCCACCCTGGGATTAGGTAGTGAAATGAAAATTAGGACTCGCGTGGACAGGGTTGCGTCCTTGAAGTAGAACCTATTCTCAATTGGGATCATGGAGGAGTGTGTACCCAATACGCGATTATTGTTACTAGATAAATATGATTCTGATGTCACATCATTAATCATGACTTTGCGTCATCTGATAATAATTTTTTAACATCGTAACTATGATATGGGTTATTTGATGTAGGCAATCGTTTGATACAACTATGCTGAGTCTTTGTCCATCATTTTTGCTCAATATTTGAATAAACTTCGAAGTCATGTTCTTCAAAATTATAAAGTTTTAAATGGCGTTCTTTCTTTTTCAATGTCCAATCTGACCTGTTTTTCCATCAAAGTTTCGTGCAGAAAAAGAGAGGCTGTCACTACAGGTTACTTCGCAGTTATATTGGTAACTCAAAGTAAATTTCGGACTACCTTATACAAGAATAGCAAACTACCTGCAGATCAGTAACATTCTTAAACATCTGTGAACAGCTTAGTATTTTTAAAGCATTGCCTGGATAGAAAGCACGTGTTTCTAATCATATGTGTAGCGTAGTCCAAGCTCATCGTAGTGCCCCGCAAAGAAAAATAAATGGGTGTTTAAAGTAGCTCTCTCAACAAGGAATTGAGTGGTTACTTCCTTTAAAGGAAGATCCAACCTCGCAGAACCTTCTAAATGAATAAAAAAAGAGAAGCACAAACAACCCTAAGAAATAGTTGGTAAACTGACACAAGTGTCAGAAAAAAACACGAACACCGTTTAGCGCCATTTGCATAATATACAGCGACACCTTCCCCGAAAACAACTTGGGCATTGGAGATGTGTAGTCAATTGTATGACTATTGACGGTCCTCCATTTTTGGGAAGAGTGGCACTGACAATTTAGTGGTAATAATATATAGGGTATAAAGCGTTAGTCCCTATCATCACATCCGTACAATTACCTCATAGAAATAGGGAGCAACAAATTCGACATTTGCCGTCACCAAGGCAGTCTTTAGACACAATCCCGATTGAAAACATGTGGTATTATCAAACAAAGCATAACAAAAAAAAACACAAAACTTAGTAACATAGTCGAATTAATGGTAACGCTGACAAATAATGACAAATGATGACTACAAAGCGATGGATGGTTAAAGACATTATATGACAGTATAGACTATTTACTTAAATAGTGTAAAGAATAAAAAGAAAATAATTAAGTGGCGCTTATTCTTAACAACCCCACTTCTATACCTCGGGGCACCGCTAAAACTATTCCCAAGCCGAAACAGTTCATGGTCCACTGCTGTAGAAAGCGAAGATACAGCGTGGCTGTCTGGCCTACTTGTACTATCTGAATCATTTCAATTCTTAAACAACCAACCACATCAAAGGGCTCGGGCACCTAAATGGTCTGTTGCCCACGTCCGGTTACTGCCGGCGAGACTAAAGACTCACGTGATTCCTTCCGAGCATCTGGGCTACTTCCATTGCTTGAACGAGGAGCTCGCAGCTGCAACCACCAAAACGTGTCTTCTAAAAGTCTCCTTGATAGGGTAACCGTTAAAATGCTCACAGTATTAATTGTAATTTAGTTTAAATATTTGAGTAAGCGTAATATTAATAAGATTCATTGTTAGGTACATATCTAGACACAATCCAAAAATGAAGGGGGTGGAGTGATATGGAAATAGATGTTGTAAGTCTCCATATCTTGCGAGGTCTGCCTCTAGAAGGGATTTGTATTATATTAGGGTTTTCTTTACGTTGCAATAATTATCTTTTATATTGTTTTGCGAGTTTATTTTGTTTTTTATTGATTGCATGGTTGTTATCTTTTTTTATTAATGCATTTTATATTTTCTCCAGTAATGTAGTTGTACTGTTGCAAAATTTTTGTGACTTCCTCTATTGTTATGTAAAATCTGCTTAAAACCACTAGTCACTTAAGTGTATCTAGAAAGTTAAACAATTTAACTCTCAGGAGAGAAACTTTTCAAATTAATTTCTTGCTTGCAATTTTTTAATATATAAACTTTCTCTTTGGCAGTTATCCTTTTTAACTCATGTTTATCTAACTAAAAAGCCAAATAAGATGTCTAGGGATGACATGGTTTTATCTTATTAAAATGATTCATAGGAAATTTTTCTCCATTTCCGTAGACGAATCAAATTTAAACAAGATTTTTTATCCCACGATCAATATCGCAACGATAGGATATTACGATTAGATGGAGTTTATTAGCGTATAGATGTATAGTCTAGTTTGACATGAAGGATTGTTCTTCCATGTCATTTTATCAGTAGTAATAGCTGAATAATTAACACGGGAGGTGTTAAAGCAAAATACATTCTGTCTGTACTAAATTGACGGTTTGGTAGCGAGCCGCTAAGAAAAAGCCAGGCGTTTATATAGCAAGAAGCTGGATACGAGACGAAGTTAGGTCGAAATATGTATCGAGTTTGTTGAGCGGCTAGGGAAGAAATACGATAAAGTGAGTCGTACTAGTGCCTGGACAATAATAATAAACGTATTGACATTTCGAAAGGTGTTCGTAATAGTGATCATCTTCTCTTTAAACGTAAAGAGCAAGAAAATTCTCTCGAAGGCTATACATGGGAAATATGGATATTAACGTATGATGTAACTTAAGTTTATCGTCCAAACAAGCAAATATGGAACGGTAAACGAAAGACAAACGTACATCTATCAAGAACAAAGCAAAGCTATTTGTAGAGAAAGTTCTTAAGCCATAGTTCGAGATCGCAAAGATATAGTTTGCTCTAAATTTGTAACAGAACTAAACACGTTGAATACTCATTACTACTGCAAATTGCTGGTGAAGATGAAAACCACCTACCACTATATCGGAGCTATTCTTAGTCAAAGTGGAGCAAATTCCTAGTCAAGGATGCCTCACGAAGGCAATTAACTGGAATAGTTCCTGCAGAAATGGCTCTAGAACCAACTCACATCTTTTTGCGAAAGTTACATTAAAATTGCATTTCTTTCAACCCGGTGGGTGAGGGGAGACTTCAGTAAAGAACTAAATGAAAAGTCCCGTTTAAAACTGACTTTCCCACGTACAAATTAGGGAAAAATTGCGTTTACCAGTTCTACCATATCCTGCTCTTTCAATTAAAAATAACGGTACAGAAATGGAAATGTCAAAAAATAAATTAAAGGAATACCAATAGTCTTACTAAAATGAATATAAAATGAGCGGGTCATATTATAACTGTGACAGTAGCAATACTGGCTAAAAGAACTGAAAATAAATCGCGATCAAGCTGAAAAAGAAAAAACTTTAATAGACTTGGAATGGCAAACGCATCCAAGTGTAAATAGACATCAAGTACTTTAATAGAGGTTGCTGTTAGTGTTAGTACTGCTAACGGTAACCCTTAACTATACGTCACCATAATGCAAAACTAGAATTGTTATGGTCAAAATTGATAAAATAAACATGCCATTTATTTCTCATTTTTGAGCCGATTTTATGTAATAAAAATTACACTAATTTTGTGAATTAAATTGAGCTGATGTGTCTATTAGGATTTGGCCTATAAAGATTAGTTTGGACCTAGAAAAATTCTAAAATAGAACACTTTTTTGGAATTTACGGGTCAACTATACAAGAGAGGTTTTACGGTACAAGTAAAGAGCAAGTTAAATGCCACTTGTCTGAGAAAATAAATTTTATTTTCAATAAGGCCTCCTTTGAGGGCCACACACTTGGTCTAGTTAATTTGGATTTTTCAAATTGGTTCCAGAACCTCTAAAATAGTAATTGGCGGCGGTGATCGTATTCTCATAGGACGAACATTTTTCCGTCTAAGCCAGCTTTTCAGATTTGGAGACCAAAAGATACTTAGACCTAAATTTGGAGAAGAGGAGTGAATTTGTTATTGTGACATATTTATATAACGGCTCATTTTGATTGAAGAAAACTTTTTGTTATTGTCATTTTTGATTCAATTCTTCTTGTAAATGGTTTTTTACTGTTTTTTCTGTCTCAATGGTTGATCAGGATCCCATGTTAGAAATCTTAAGAATCTGTGGCTGCCACCTTCTCATCAAATAAAACGATAATTTTCTTCTTCAGTACGCTTTCACCTCTTGTTGTCCAGTGTATTGACTAGTGCTTCGTTTTTGATATGAAGAGGTGAACCCATGTTTCACTTATGGTGATGAATCGTTGCAAGAAATTTTTGGGTTACAGTTAAAGATACAATTCAGCATATTACACCGGTTTAGCTGAGATTGTTAGACTTTTTTGTCTATTTATGTTGGTCGAACTGACTTCAACTAGACATTAGGAGCGGGCTTCATCGTTTAAATTCATTATTCAAAATAATCTTCAAAAATGGTGCAGAATCTTCGTACGTCTTGTCCAGTTGCACTTTTCAAATTTCGGTAAAAGAACTTTATTACTGTATGAACCTCGTTTTTTCCCAATTGTCTAGCATCTTCTACAGCGTCAGCTTTAAACCTAGGACAAAATCAGTCATTTTAGGCGCCATTTTGGCTTGCTTTTTTTTGCCGTGACGTCACAAAACAATTTGTGGTGCCATCTCATATAAATTATATAAATTATCAAACTACTGGAATTATCACGCTTAAAAGGTATGCTAAGTATTTTCATAATTCAGAGATGAGTTATTCATGACTCGCCAGAAATATCTAATGTCTAATTTACTGAGCCAATCATGGCAAAATAACTTCGCGCGGAGTGTAATCTACGAAACGAACACCGACCAGGAAATTTGACGCGTTGGTGATAAGGAATAATGGCAAAACATGCGGTAGCTCGTGTTTGCGATAGAAACAAGCTGAAAATCTCGCATAACAAAAATTGCTGGCATACAATGTTTATTTAAGCTAAAAGCGTCACCACTGTTTTGTTTCTTAACGAAATTATGTAATTTTTATATGGAATCATAGAAGTAAATATTTGCACTCTTTTGGGCGAGTGTAAAAGACTTCAAGCGTGTCACTTTAGTTGTTTTTGGGTGAAAACTTCGTGCTTGTATGGAAAGTGAAATAAAGTAAACACTAACTAGGATTTTGTTTGCTTGGAGTTGTGGAAAGTGCTGATTATTCCAGTGAAAGCGGCGCTTTCACTTAACTAAAGTAGGAAGTTATTTTCCCAAGACTCCTATAAATAATTGCTGAAAAAGTGTACGTCTACATTACTTTGGGTCCCATTACCTTAATTAATTAGATTAATCGGCTTTCCACAGCCGAGCAAGTCAACGCAATTGCTTTTTATAACGTCCATCAAATATTGTGAAATATGGCAAGCCTTCCAACGAAATCAATACAAGTAATAACGGGCGGTAGTGGAATTACATGTCATCACTTTGGTATCGTGTTGAATGCGTTATGTGGAGTAAGAAGATAATTGTTTCGCCGAACTGAAGTTATTGGAAAGAACTCCATGTTAGTTTAACGTTGTTATATTGTGACTGCGATGACATACTTCATGTTTTTTTAAAATTTGGATTACAATTTTATATACACGTGCAATTTCTCTCTATAAACAATAAGGATAGCACATAAAAACCCCTAGCCGTCGGTTCCCTCTGGAAAAAACAAAAGGGACAGCCAAATTTGATGTAAAATCCGAATTTGCAATCCGAAATTCAATAAAACCAGTGCAAGTGGCCTAAAAATAGCCCCTTTCACATTTGCATGCCAGCGGCTACAGTTAAGCGGGGGAGAAGGTAGCGCTTGCACTTCTTACAATGCGCGAAACGGCTCAACGCACACCGTTCGAAATCTTTACCATCTCATGCATAGAAGTATACTTTAACAAGGCCGCAAAGCGGCCTTTACGTTATAATATGATCTAAAGGGATTAGCTTGGCTTTTAGACATAAAATGCCACACCCCTACTAATCATGATAATTAGATTTTTCATTTTTATTCATTAACATGAACAAGTGTGTTACATGGATTTTCATTTACATAAATTTTGGGAGTTTTTTTTAATATTTTCCTATCATTTAAGTGGGATCTTTTAATTTGATTTGAAGGTGGTGATGATTTTTATTGCTTTGCCTTACTTTGCTGTTACTGTTGCTTTTCTCTTTTTCTTGTGTACTTTGTCCGTTTTTGGAGATTGGCTACCACTTGGTTAAACTGATCTTTGTCTTCGGTTATTCTAAACAGCTGGCGTGCAGTCAGTCTCATCAAATTTGCACAGACATGGCATTTGTTTCTTTCCCACCGGTCTCTTTCCCTATATTCTTCCTTTAACAATAGTTTGCAATAGTTGCTGTCCAAAATAGGCCGTCCTTTTTCTGATTAGTTCTTTCTCCGCGCCTTCTCGTCTCAGTACCTCATTATTTCTTACTTTGGCTATTCGTGGAATCTTTAGAATTCTGTTGAATGTCCACTTTTCAAACACATCAAAGTTGTTTATTATTGTCTTCTTTAGTGTCCAGGCTTCATTCTATTTGTCTGTCTGGGTCTTGTTGGATGTTTTTTTAACAACGCTGATACTATGCATTCGGAGTACATATTAAATAGAACTGGTGAAAGGACTGAACCTCATCTTGCGCCTCTTTTAATTATTTGGTCTTTTATTTCGTCTTCTTCTACCGTACCGTTGCACTCCATTTCCAATATTTTATTTTAGTTTAGTTTTTTCTCTAGCAACGCTTTCATAAATTTCTCTTGTAGAAGCTTATCAAAATGCATACTGTAAATCTTTGAAACATACAAACGTCGTTTTTTAAAATCCTCTACATTTTTGTAGCAGGATATCCACGCCAATTAATCAATAGTTTGGAAATTAATCATAAATGTGGCGAAAGAGTTTGGTTAACAATTATATTGGTGTCGTCTATTAACTTTAAAATTTAGGTAGTAGCTTATCTGATTCAATCGCTTTACTGTTATTAACATTTTTTATGGCATATTATAGTTCTAACTGCAGAATTTGCAGTCCCTATGGGATGCTATTTGTGTAGTCACTATTTCAGATCGGTTGTTGTTAAAAATTGAGCAATATATTGTTTCTATACGTTCTTAAGTTTTGCGTTTTTAATAATTATACAACCTTTGTCGCCTTTGAGAACACATAGACTATTTCTTTCGTAATTACCTGTTACTTACTTCAATATTTTTTTTATATTGATTCCTTCATGTTTACTTTGTAAATCTTCTGTGTCTGCCGAGTATATCTTTTTTGTCTGTTTTATCTTTGTTTTAATGATATTATTTGTTTGTCGATATTTGTCGCTATCTCTATTCTTCAATCATCCATTTGTGTTTAAAGTCCGTTGTATTTCCCAGTTTCTCTTTTGCTAACCCTTGATTTGTTTTACTTCTAAGTTTTCCTTTTGTTTCTGTGTTTTTAAGTTTTGTCACGTCCAATTTGTTACTTTTTTATCTTAAAATTTACTTTCTGGAACGTTTATTTACTACTATAAAATCTATTTGATTCCTGGCTGGCTTGTGGGGTGCGCTAGTTACTAGTTGCAATTAGCTTGACTTCTTGGCAAACTTGAATTAGACACTCAGCTCAGTCGTGTCTTTCTGTAAGTCAACATTTCACATTTGCTAATCCTGGAGTTGAAATCACCAAATGTTATAACATCCGTATGCTTCTTAACTGCTTTAAACACAATTTGTATATCGTTGTAAAAGTTTCCCACATCTTCATTATGTTCTTTTCATCTATGGAAGCATAAACTTGGAGAATGTTTATTTTATTATTATTATTCTTTTTAGTTGTAACTATGCTAACCGTTCTGAGTCTAGAAAGAATTAAATTACTGATTTTTGCAACTCTGATTGTACCAGAATAGTAAGTATAGTGCCATTAGATTTGCATATTCCAGTTGCAGTTCAGCGTAAATTACCTATTCCTAGTAATTCTATGTTATGCCGTTTTAGTACTCATATTATACGAGCTAGATTTCCTGCTTAGAATATCATTTTTGTGTTTAATATGTCGATTTTTAAAGAGCTTACGTTTTTATTTTTGTTTCGCCTGGGGATTCTTAGCACCCCTATCATGTTATAGTGATGCCGTATCTACTTCTGTTTCTGTCATAGAATTTCTTCTTCTTCTTTATCATATTCCTTTGTGCCCTGAAATCCACTTCTTCCAATCTTTTCGATATCGAGCCAGCCTATTCATTTCTCTTTCCCCCATTCCCCATTCTTTTGCCATTCTGTTTATTCCTTCTATCCATATTGTTCTGGACTTGACTTGTCCTCTTGTTCCCCCTGGTCTTGCTTCGAGTACTTGTTTGGGAATTCTTTCTGCATCCATTCTAAGCACCATACCAACCCAACTGGCTGTTCTCTATTCATCTATTCAGTAGTATTTGCTCCACTTGCTCTCTGATTCTGGTGTTTCTTACTCTGTCTCTTCTTGCTTTGTTGGCCATTTTTGTGTTTCTCCACCATAGTCCAGCTTTCTGCTCCATATGTCAGGATAAGTACATTTACTACATTATATATCTGGAGTTTAGTTTTGAACTTCTCTTTTTTTTACTATGGTGTTGTTCATTTGATAATAGTCGTTGGTTGCTTTCTTATTTCGGTTGCTGATTTCCGCGTCGTTTGTTCTGTTACTTGAGATGATTGTAGTATTTATACTCTTCTACTACTTCTAGTATTGTTTCCTTGTAGCGAAATCTAATATCCTCTTTATTCTCTGTTTGTTATTCTCAATATCTTACTTTTTAATATATTTATCCCATCATTTTCGCTTCTATTTGTTGTGTCCACACGTTTATCGCTTCTTGTATTTTTTGTTGAGTCTGTTATTATGAGGATATCATCTGCACATATCAGTACTCGTATGTATAACGGTGCTAGATTCCTGCACCCGACTGTGGTCTTTCTTGTACGTTGTTTACATATTTTTATAACGGTATTCATCAGTATATTAAAGAGTAGAGGGACTGAGACTATCGCCCTGTTTTACGCCCAGTTACATGTCAAATATTTCTGAATATTCGTACCCTCCCATATACTTCCTTGTATAGATTTTTAATGCCTGTTTTCAGATTTAATGTGACTTCTAATTCGTCTAGGGCTCTCCAGAGTTGTTCTCTTGGGCCTCTATCGAATCGGCTGTGAGGTCTCTAAAAACTAGATATAATTTTCCGTTGCGTTTTTTCGATCATATTTCGTACTGTGAAGGTGTGGTATTGAGTTTGTCGATTTGATCTGAAGACTGCTTGTTCTTCTTCGAGTTTTACTCTAGAATATATTTTGAGTATTACAAAGGACAAACATGTAGCTTTGTAGTTTTTGAATAATGTGCTTTCCTTTTTATGTGCTGGGTTTATGGGCTCGCTTCCAGACTAGCTGGCAAAGTTTTTGTATCCAATTTTTTTTGCTCGACTTTTTCGTTCCACTTCTTTGTGTGTCTTTTCTTTGTTTACCACAAACTTCTTCTGTTACTTTGCATGTTATGTTTAAAACAGTTCCATGTTCTTGTCATATCCCTGTCATTGCAGCCATTTTCATCTTCTTCCTCATCCTTTGACAATCTCTCCCGTATGTTTGTTATGTATTCTGTTTGTGTGTCTTCTTCTCTTAGTTTGTGTACATTCAGCTTTTGGTACACTTTGCATTTTTGCTACCTAGGTTCATTGATGTTTGTGTCGGCGATTAGAAATCTATGATTTGTATTCATTTCTGGCCCTCTTGTCGTTTTTACATCTGTAACATTTCTCCTGTTTTCTGTATTATAAGTGATGTAATCGATTGCACTTCTTACATTTCTTTATTCTGACCTAACGGTTATTTTGTGAATTCGTTTATGATCATAGAACGAGTTTCCTATAAGCAGTTGGATTTCAATACAAAAATTGATCATTCTCTATCCGTTTCTGTTTAGGGTTTTTTCTCCCCCGCATCTCCCTCTCGTTCATCACCCGTATTTACATTGCTGCCTGTTCTTGCGTTTCAGTCTCCGATAACATATAACTCTTGCTTTATCTACTTCATTTTGCAATGTTTGGTGAAAGTGATCTTTATCGAAGTTTGCTGCATCTTCAGTGGATGCATATATTTGTATAACATTTACCTTAATTTTGAGTTGTAGCTGAATGGTTATTATTCTGCTGTTGACTGCTTCCCACTTTCTCACTTTATTGTTAAGGTCTTCTTCTAATACTATTCCGACTCCTTTTTTCCTTCCTTCTGTTATGCCTGAGTATTTTAATATATGTTATTTGCCTAGTGGTTTCCCGCCTTTATTTTTTACTCTGATTCCACTTAATCCGAGAATATTCAGCCTGTATTTCTGCATTTCTACGGTTAGTTCTTCTTCTTTATCTGTTATTGTCTTAATGTTCCATATACCCAGTCTCATATACCTATTTCTTGCCGGTTGTCGTCCAGTGTTCCCTCCTGGCCCGAGGCTGCCTAAATTACTTTGAACCATCTTACTCGTATGGATGGTTAGCCCGACGATGGGCCCTTTTAACCTCTAGGGACGAGGGGCCGGTTTATACCCACCATCACTGGGTCGTCAGTGACTCGTTAGTTTCTAGCAGGGTGCACCACGTGCAAGTGAAGTTGGCTTTTGGGTTGGCTAGATGTTCAGACGTTATCACCCTTATACTATCATAGTATTTCTTGAAATAATAATGCAGCGGTTTTCCGTTGTCTTCTTCATCGCAATAGTACGATCAATTACGCTGCTTCAGTGACGGTCCTAGTTATCCAAAACTAAACTTTGACAGTAATAACCTTTGCAGCTTCAATCTGGTACTGAACAAACTGCTGGATTCATTCGGGTAGGATTAAATACAATGTAGATAGGATTTGAGGTTGGAGCGTGATTTCTCTCAGTATTAGGAGAAGAACCAAGGATCAAGGATAGGGTCGCTTCCCTGATGTAGACCTATCTCCGCCGGGATGACAGAGAGAATCTACCCGCTACCCTTACTGTTATTTTTACTTTAATCAAAATGTTGATCTCCGTATCGCCGAATAAAATACCCTTGATTTGATTCCATTTCTTTAGATTAGAAAGTCACGGTACGTATTTTCATTCATCGATTGATTTTTTGCAAAAATGCATCGTATGATAACGCTATACTATTTCATACGTGTGATAAAAAATAAAATATAACCATTTTAATAGGATAGACTCTCGCTGGACAGTTCAAGATTTATAGCAACTTCTCTTGACAAGTTTTTAGTTGCCTGCTATGTGTCAAAAGACTTAAAATATAGAAAATGTTTTTTGTTCAAAGAGTAACGTTTTTCGAAAACCGAACTAATCCTAATTGACTATTAATTAGGACTTGATTAACATTCTTCCTTGAAACTCCGGCTGGGTCATATATTTAAATGCGCCTAAACAGAAAAGCTGTGGGAAAAGACTATTTTCTTTGGAGGGGAAAAGTACTCACTTTTCAAAACACTCGTTTTGAGTATCCGTACTAGGTGTGTGGGATAGTAAAACCGAGTTCTAAAACTGTTTTGTTATATATCGGATTTCATTGACAATGACAGCACTGGGAAATAATTAATAATGGCAAACATACGAATCACAATTGACGCACTAGCAGATGCAACAGGTCTGTCTTGCACAACGTCCACGAGGATTTGAAATTGGTAAACTCTATTCTATGGGTTTCCCATACTTTTACTGTCCAGCAGAAGCATGTGAAAGTATTCCAAAGGTTCTTACACCAAACATCGGAAAAATACTAGTCTATGGAATGGTAGCACATTAGAAGCTCTCGTTTCAATAAGCCACAACATGCGTTGTTCATTTCAAAACAAAAAAACGATGGTTTTTTAGGATCAGAAATATATTCTTCTAATGGTTTGGTTGACTTTTCGAGAGAGCATTTAACAGTGAACAGTGAGTACAAGCATTTGGCAACGCAGCTACGAGAAATGGAAACGGGGTGCGTTGCTTCAATATGACAATGCGCGGCTACATGTTAGTTGCTACCCTCCAGGTACGCCGTGCTGTCTCATGTCACACATTTACCGACCCACTACGCTGTTGGGCGCAATGGAAGAGGTATGGCTTTTCCAAAATGAGCCAAACCAACAACAGCAAATGATCGCCTGTTTTTTTTTTGAATAAACCGGTAAAAAGGTCAATTCTGAATGGCACACAACTATTTGCTTATCAGAAGTCTTCGAAGGAATAAGAATTTTCCATGGCAATGAGACTTTTTGAGCACTCAAAACGTCGAATTGACTAATCATCCGCCGTACAGACCTGCCACACGTGAAGAACAAACTGCGTGGACAACGATTTTCGACGCCGGAAGAAGCGGTTGATGCGTTCAGAACCCATGTTTCGGGGATACCTGATTCTCTATGGAAAAAGTGCTATGAAAATTGGTTCCAAACATACCATCAAGGAGAATATTTTTTGAAAAACAATAAAAATGTTTCCAACATCAAACATTTATTTTTGTTACTTTTTCCCAATACATATCATGCAGCCCTCAATAATTAATTTCTCCTCTCCTTTTTGACTGACCTTTATTATTTATCCTGTATTATTACTATTGTGATTTTCCAACTTTCTTTGTTTATTTTATTTTAATATTTATATACATGCCCTTAAAAAACTCAGGTTTGCTCTGACCTTATGTACAAGCTATTGGTTAGTCTTTCCAGACCTTGTATGCTTGTCGTAATGTTTATGAAAGACTTTTCATTTGTCTTTCTCACTTTTTATATGACATTAGTCACCTCCTATAAGAACTTATTTGCTCTTATTCTTTATATCAATATCATGAGATACTTATCAAAATTTTCTCCTTTTGTTGTTAGGAACAAGTAGCATAAATAAATTACAATCTGTCCAACTTCTATTCATACAAAACTTTTACTTTTATCCCTATGGTGTATTTTGTTTTCGCTTACACTCTCGTCAATACTTTTTTATTTGGTTCTTGGATCAAACTTATTTGTATTATCTTCATCTCAATAATAGCACCGCTTCTTTCGTTCGCACTTTTCATACCAAAAGTTGTTACTTCGTACATTTCATTGGCTCCCTGATATTACAAAAATACCAGATTGTTTCACTGTTGCACTTCCGATGTCTGTGTCTTGGTTTGCCGTAATTGTGGTACGCTTTCATCCTTTCCTCTCTATGCTTACAATCTTTTCCTAGGTTTCCCACCTTGTGATACTTAAAATATCTTTGGACAGTAATAAGATCCCTCGTATTTCATATGCCAGCCTTCTCCATTTTCCTCATTAACCAATTTTCTCTCCATATCTCCCCGTAGTTTTATGAGGGCAAGTTTTATCCTTTCTGGTATTTGTTTTGTGATAGTCTGATCATAATTTTTTTTCTAATGACATTCCTGATCTCATCCCCTCTTGTTATTTTGTCTACATCGATAGGCATGAATTTCTGTGGTTTGTTGCTTACATCTTCGCCATGTGCTTTAATTTTGTTATTAATTATTTGTTCAAGTTTGTAATTGCATCAACCGTTTTCTTAAATCTGGATTTCCCCGTTCCTGTTCCATTGGTGCTATTCAGGTTCACGTTTCCTATTTTGCACTTAGTTCTTAAGTGTATTTATCATGTATACGTAAAAATCGTTTCTACATTTTTGCGTTCGGTATTTTTTATCCTTTTTCTGCTGTTTTTATTTATTTTCCTTATGGACAGCTTTAACTATTACAAATTTTATTTTTTTTTACTTTTTCTAATTTGACCTCTCCAACCTCCCAACATTGTCCGAATTTTTAATTTTTTTAGTGTTAGTATTTATCGTTTTGAATTTTTTCTAGGCTTTTCTATATATTTACTACATAAAATTTCGTATATTAATCCATTTTTGGCATTAACTTTAAATATGTCTAATCTTTTAAGTGCTTATTCATAAGCTTTTCAGCCTTTCTATCCCTTCAGTATTTCACAGTGGTCTACTAATATATGTTGCGTCATTTTTCCTCCATACCTTTATTTATCTGGGCACGAGCGTCATTTTATACTGTTTATTTATTGGTTTTATTATTAGCTCTCTTTACACTGTACCCACGAGTTCGAATACAAAAGCGGTAACACCCTGACTGTTGCCTATTTTTAGAAGTCTCCTTTATTTTATGAATATTTATGTTTTTATGCTGAGTATTTTAACTCTTCACGTACGTTTCTTGTAGTATATACTTTCTCTTTATTAACTTCCTACAGCGAAGCTTATAGTAGAAAGTTAATGAGATTATCATCCTGTCTGTCTCTCTGTGTGTCTGAAGACAAGATAACTTCCTTTCTATCCAACGGGTTCACTTCAAACTTGGCATACACACATAGTAGGTCAGTACTTTTCATGGGATTGATTTTCAGCCAAATCGGTTAACGGCAACCAGAAGTAACCGTTACGATTTCGCACCGCTGTAGAAAGTTTCCTTTACGGTATTACACCGTTCTTGTTGATTTTACTGTTATTAGCTCTTTCCATACTGTGCTCGAGTCAGTACCAAAAAACGGCCACAGCGTGGGTGGGTTAGGCCCGTTTCAGAGGAAAAGCATTCATTCTGTGGGGTTTCCCCCTATTTTATGGAGGTTTTGCCCTCGTGAACTAGCCGACTATCGTACGTCCCCCGGTTGAAGGTCCCCGCACAACGCACCTTTGATATATCCTCCAAAGGTTGTTGGAACACGAGTTGCAGTTATTAAACGGATGCCTCCAAGTTTTCCTTGCGCGACCTTTGGGGGGTTGAGCCGTCTTAGTTTCCTGCGACTCCCGCCAGCATCGCTCTCTGAATCATCGCAACTACTCGGTCCTCTCGCGAACAACAAGCTCTTGTAGATCCTTAAGAGCAACTGTATTTGTTCTTTACAATTAGTTTTTGGTTCTTCTTTCTTCTTTAGGTGCCGTATCCTATCGGATGTTGGCGATCATCATGGCTATTCTAACTTTGGACATTGCTGCTCTAAACAATTCTCTTGACGTGCAGTCGTACCACTGGTGTAGGTTTTTAAGCCAGGATATTCTTCTTCTTCCCAAGTCTCGTTTTCCATGTATCTTTCCTTGTATTACCAGTTGTAGAATTTGGTATTTGTTCCCTCTCATTACGTGGCCTAAATATTCCAGCTTTCTTTTCTTTATTGTATGCAGGAGTTCTTTGTTCTTGTTCATTCGTCGTAGCACCTCCTCGTTTGTCACTCTATCCATCCATGATATTTTCAATATTCGCCGGTATATCCAGAGTTCGAATGCTTCTATTTTTCTGCTAATTTCTTTATTTAGGGTCCATGCGTCCATTCCATATAAGAGAACACTGAAAACATAGCATCTGGTTGTGCTCATCCGTATTTCCAAGCTTAAATCTCTGTTGGTTAGAATTTGTTTCATTTTTACAAATGTGGCTCTAGCCATTTCAATACGTGTCCTTATTTAATTTGTGTATTCCCAATTATCATTCACCCATGTTCCCAGGTATTTATATTTGTTTACTCTCTCTATACTCACATTATCTATTCTAATGTCAGGAATGTTCACTGGTGTTTTTGTGATTGCCATGTATTTAGTTTTATTTAAATTCATTCGGAGACCATATTTTCTGCTGATGTCATTTGTCCGTTCAATAAGTCTCTGTAAATCTGGAATATTATCTGCTAAAAGTACAGTACCATCAGCATAACGTATGTTGTTAATTATCTTTCCGTTTACTACTATACCACCGTTTTCTTCCATTAGTGCTTCTTGAAATATTGCTTCCGAGTATAGGTTGAACAGCATGGGCGAAAGAATACAACCTTGCCGAACTCCTCTCTGTATTTTTATTTTTTCTGTCAGCTGATTTTCTACTTTTACTGTTGTTTTTTGTTGCCAATATAAGTTTGCAATTATCCGCATGTCTTCTACGTCTATGTTCTTTTGTTTTAGGAGTTTGATTAGTTTATCGTGTCTAACTTTATCGAACGCTTTTTCGTAGTCTATGAAGCATACGTATACTTCTTTATTAATATCTCTGCATCTCTGTATTAGTATGTTTAGTGTGAACAATGCTTCTCTTGTTCCAAAACCATTTCTAAAGCCAAACTGTGTCTCACTAATATCTACTTCTAGTTTTTTTATATATTCTTGCGTGTATGATCTTTAGAAAGGCTTTAAGCGTGTGGCTCATTAAGCTTATCGTTCTATGTTCACAACATTCCTTTGCGTTGTTTTTCTTTGGTATTGTAATAAACGTTGAATTCAGCCATTCTTTCGGTATTATACCAGTTGAGTACATGGTGTTGTATAAATCTACAAGAATATTTACTTGGTCGTCTTCTATTAGTTTAATTAGTTCAATTGGAACTTCGTCTGGTCCAGTTGCTTTAGCGCATTTTGATGTTTCAAATGCTTTAATGACTTCTTCTTTTGTTATTTTGGGGCCATGTTCTCCTTCAATAGTTTTATAGTCTTCCTTTCTGTCATCGGCGAATAGTTCTTCAATATATTCTTTCCATCTTTCTATTTTTTGTTTTACATCTAGTATAATTATTCCTTGTTTGTCTTTTAAAATGTTTGATTGTCTCTTCTTGTATGTACCTGTGACATCTTTGACCTTTCTGTGTACGTTAAACATATCGTGTTTCTGTTGTGCCTTTTCTATTTCTTCACATTCTTGTTTCATCCAATTTTCTTTTTCCGTTTTAATTTTTTTCCTTATCTATTTGTGGATTTCACTGTATTTGCCGTCCTCTTTAATCTTACTTTTTCTTCTCTCTTCCATCAGCTCTAAGATTTCGTCTGTCATTCACCTCTTTTTCTTTGTTGGTTTTCTTTCGGTGAGTATTTCTTTCGCTGGTTTCATTATCGCATATTTTATGGTATACCATCTTGAGTCTATGTTGTCGTTGTTATCCAAGGAGTGTCTTCCCATAATTCTTCTAAATTGTTATTTATTTCATTTTTAACTTGTGTTCTTATGTTTTCTTCCTTCAGGTGTTGCACTTCTATTCTACTTGTCTTCTTTGTTATTTGTATCTTCTTAAGTTTTATATGCATTTTTATGACAACAGGATTGTGATCTGACGCTATATCTGTCCCTGAATATGTTTTTGCCGACTTTATACTAGTTCTGTATCGTTTTCTAATTAAAACATAGTCAATTTGATTTCGGCAAATATTCTGTGGTGTGTCTTGTGGTGATTTCCAAGTCCATAATCTTCTATCTGGCCGTTTAAAGAATGTGTTGGCTATTATAAATTCTCTTTCTTGGCAAAATTGGATCAGTCTATCACCCCTTTCATTTCGCATTCCAAAACCGAACTCTCCTACATGTTCTCCACTTCTTCCTTTTCAATTTTGGCATTAAAGTCTCCTATTATTAATGTCACATCGCTCTTTTTGGTTAGGGATAGAATGGTGTCTATTTGTTCATAGAATTCTTCTACTTCATCCGCGTTTTTCTCATTGGTAGGTGCATAGACTAGGATTATATTTATTTTACCTACTGTGGCACATAGTTGTATTAACATTGCTCTTTCAGATAGTGGTGTGAAACTAGTGACGCTTTTGTTAGTTCCTTTGGTGACTATTATTCCGACTCCATGTTGGTGTTTTGCTTCATTACTGCCTGAGTAGTACATTACTCCATTATCTGTTTTTATTTTACCAGATCCTGGCCACCGTACTTCACTAATTCCGAGAATGTCCAGCTGTAGTCGATTCATCTCTTTGGTTACATTTTGCAGTCTTCCTGCTCCAAATATACTTCGCACATTCCATGTTGCAATTTTCATAGCTGACCTGGGATTCTTCGCACCTCTGACCATTGAAGGTCTGCCGGGGACTGAGGGCCGTGGTTTGTATGTTCTCAGCCATGATGATTGTACTAGGAAATAAGTAATGAGGTGGTTTTCCGTTGCCTTCCTCATCGCAGTATCATAACCGGTATGGCCATTATGTGGCCGTCGCCTATGACTATCTGTGGGTAAGCCGTTCCAGAGTCCATCTCCTCCGCCTTAGTCCAGTTGTGGTACTTGCTGCTTCCCAATACCTACTAGTTTTGGTCCGCCCCGGGTATTTTATTTCCCCGGTACCCGCCATATCTGGTGAGCATTCCCCTATCCGCCACCTGGGGAGGCGCCCGATGGGGGACTAGTTACCCCTCACGGCTTAGGTTCTATTAACTAATCTGTGAACTTAGAATGCTTGGAATTAAATAATGTTTCAAATCCTTGAAGTATTCGGTCTGGCTTAAGTGTAGGGACTATTCGTTCGTCCTATTGAATTCCGTCAAACTTTTTACTAGTCAGATCACTGTGCACTTATCATTATGTGCTCGTACATAGTATTCAGAATTGGAGTGATACAATAGTCATGGTTTACTTTATATATGGATTAAACAGATAGTAGCATCAATAAGTTTGTAAACTTTAGATGATTCAATAGAGAAGTGATTTTCATTTTCCACATCACGCATAAATTTCCCCGACTGTGTCCTTTTCTAAGATGATTATTCACTTCTCGCATTCGTACAGATTTTACAGACAAATTTTTGAGTTGTCTCGTTCCTTTTTATGGTTTTCTAGATACACTACTATTTCATATACCTCAACTTCTTAACTTTGCATTTTCAAGCTTTTCAAATGGGTAGTACGGGCGTTCACGTTTTGTTTATATTTTGAAGACAATTGTTACGTTTTTATATTAATAAAGCATCACACGCTTATCATTTTAGTTGTTTTAACTCTGTGCAAGCGCCCCAAAGGTAATGAAATGTGCG
Source organism: Sinelater perroti (assembly GCA_036346155.1). Classification (NCBI taxonomy): domain Eukaryota; kingdom Metazoa; phylum Arthropoda; class Insecta; order Coleoptera; family Elateridae; genus Sinelater; species Sinelater perroti. The sequence goes on along the minus strand of JARFIY010000167.1, from coordinate 4,751,910 downwards.
ATAATTTAATTGGATCGCCCTTTAGGTAATAGAGCTTTAAAATCCGCATTGTAAATTACAAAATGAAATGTTTATCTTAAACAATTATTCCGTTAGGGACATTAGCAACAATTGTAATTAAGTTACGTGTTGCTTATCTAGTGCTATCAGTAATAACAAAAAATATGTAATGAAGCAAGCATAAACAACAGAAAAAGCGGATTTAGCACTAAGCAACAATTAACTTTAATTGCACTGTAAATTCGCTGTTTGGGTATCAGTGTTGTTAATGCAAACAGGCATTAAAAATGTATCCCAATTATTTTTCTTGGCAACATGCCCGTTCCAATTAATTTTCCAATTTGTGCTAATGAGCTTTAATGGAATAATAACATCTCAAGGCCTTCATGGAAATGTTTTTGTACAACTTCCGCTCGGCAGTGCCATGTGCTTATCGTATCGACCGCCGGCTATTTTCATATAAAATGCTCTTTTTTGTTACATGTCACTATCACATCGAACTATGAATTATTGATACTAGTGGAGAGCGTGCTTCATTTCGAAAATATTTTCTTTCTGTTGAAAGGTTACAGTAACTGATTGCTAAATTTTGTTTTATGTACCTGACAATCTTTGTTTGGGTTAACTGAAGTATTGACAATATATGTAAGTCTCGGGGACGTACCCAGCTTATTAGTCGTCTCGTCAAGTGTTTATATGGCGAAGTGCCTAACAAGTTCACATTAATTCAATGAAAGCTTACTAATTAGATGAAATTTTTCGCTATGTATATCTTTAAAATTGCCGTCTGCATAATACAGGTCACAATACCCGTGAGTTTAGCGTGACTCGAATCCGTCCAGCCTTGCGACATGCAGTCAACGATTCCCAGTAGGGTACAGACTGACACACGTCACTTTTCGAGTATAAATTGAAGTTTACAAAAGGAGGGGAAAAATACAATGGTTCTAATTCAAATGAGTTTGCATTCTTCATATAAATGTTGTTCTTCTAGGTCTTCAAAATTATCACAGCCTCGATTGTCTTTTTGATCCATAGAAAAGTTTTGCCTTAGCCGAGTCGAAAACGGTTAACACAAGTTTTTATAAAGAAAATTTTGTTTATTCCCTTTGCTAGGTCGTCGATCAACAAGATTTTGGAAAGAACAAACACTTTACTTGCTGATGACTAGTATTTAGTCCAATAGTTCAATAATTACCTTCTCATATCCACGCAATTTCATTTGATAGTTTATCAAAATCATAGGGTTTTATAATTCTACCATTCAAAAACCTACTACAGAAAATGAAGAGAAAAACTCAACGTAAATTTGGTTCTCTTGCAAATCCTTAGGCGAATAAAAGAATTTGATGGTCGCCAAATTTCAACTTTATCCTTAAAAGAATCTTGACAATAGTATTGCTTAATATCAATTGAAAAACGGGTAACAATTTAAAAACTAATTTGTCTATTATGCAAATGTCAAGCCACATAATAAAAAAAATACAATTACAATGACAGCAGATCGATATATTTAGTAAAAATAATAATGGATATAAAATTATTGGGCATAGCCACAATCTCTTTCAAGGAATCTTATATGCTTCTAACAGGTCCTTTGTTCCCGGATCGTAGACGTAAATTTTTTAATTTCAGATTTTAAAGTTCATTGGTAGCAGTTTGAAACATCATTAACAACTGGAGCAAGATATTTATTCTGCTCTGGTAACGGTAGCCACGGAGAGAATTTTGCGGGGATGAGTTTCAAGCCAAGACTTCCCTCGAAATTGCACACACTTTTTTTTAATTAAGATAAAACATTAAATTGGGCATTTCTTAACCAAAATGTTTTTAACCAACTTCAATTTTTGCAGCCGTTAGATTTTCTTTATTACATCAAGCACCCACTTTTACGCACTACGGAATATGGTAATTTTCTTCTGTGAGTTCAGATTAGAATAGAACCACAGTATCCATTAGTAGTCGTAAGAGACGACTAAAAGTATTAGCCATGGTGCTGGTGCTGGTCCATCCCGAAAAAAACTTATCACAAATCCAATTCAATGGGCTCGGAACGAAAGAAGGAATACGTATTTGGTACGTGTAAAGTTCTAACATTAAACAAACCTGAGACCCAAGCTACGCTGCTCAGCGAACTTAAAAAATACAAGACACAAAAAAGCATACAATATTACATAATGGTAAAGGTGGTGGAAACAGAAAGATTGGAGTAGTCTTTATCGTAGAATACAAAATTAAGCACAACATCCTAGACTACGAAGCAATAAATAAGAGAATATGTAAGATAAGAAGAAAGTCGAAATTCTCCAATTTAACAGTTATCAATGCCGACTGCTATACAGAAAAACATGACGCCGAAAAGAAAGAACAATTCTACAAATTATTAGAAGAAATGGATGGCAGCTCTCCAAGGAATGACATAAAAACTATAATAGAGGATATGAATGCACAAACAGACAGAGGAGAACTGTGTCTAGGAACAAGAAGTAAATACTCATTACATGGAAATACCAATAAAAATGGAAAATATCTAATCAACTTTGCCAGCATAAAAAATATGATCATCAGCTCAACATTCTTCCCACACAAGAATATCTACAGGGCGACATGATAATACTCAGTGAAACAGTCGCAAACCAAATTGCCCATGTGCTGATAGACAAAAAAAGCAACAACGAGCATTTTAGATGTGAAAAAAGATTACACAACAACTGGACATAAAAAAGTTGTAACAACAAGCGATCAAATAGAAATACCAAAGAGAAACTACATAAGCACTCACACTCGTAAACACAGACAACCTAAACGGTGAAGAACATTGGGAAAAATTAAAGACAAATGTACTAGAAGTAGAAATAAGAATTATCAACAACAAAAAGAAAAGGGCAGAGTGGTTTGATAAAGAATATAAAAATTCTATAGAGGAAAGGAACAAACTAGAGCAAGAAGGACTCTATATAAGGTAGCAAGGCAGAAAGCCCATAAAATATAGCATTCAGAAAATAAAAAGCGGAAAGAAAAAATGGAAAGTGACCTCCAGAGTGATATCTGAGAGAGGCGTAATCTAAGTGAAGGATGTAAATCCCGAATAACTTTATGCAGGAACGCAGGACAGATATCAAACGATGCAAAAGAAATAAAATTAACTTATAAAAATCATTTGCAAATACAGACAAGAACACATGAAGACAAGCTTGTACAAATGCAACAATTGATGCAATTACAGCGTAAAGAAACAACAAAACGTTCACAAATTACCTTCATAACTATACAAATCAAGAGGCGACGATCTAATGAGACAAATCCACGCACTGATGCAATGAACAGGAAATGGAATTAAGAAAGCATCTCTAGTGATAAAATTTATAGAAAAAGGAGTATACTGATATGCAGGAAGGATCGTGGCATAAGATTTTTGTATACAGCGTACAAAAGCTTCACATTAATTTTTAACAAACGACTCTAACTTACCACTAAGCGTATTATCGGCGAATACCAAGTCGGTTTAAATCGGTGGCGTTCTACAACTGACCAGCTCTTTAAGGTCAAACAAAAATACGACTGTCAGAAAGAACGCTCACAAGCAGTATGCAAGGTACAAGATCAAAAGGGAAGCCACGAAAACACTAAGATGAAGTGGTGCAAGATGCAAAAAATCTTATGGGGATTAGAACCTGAAAAGTGTTAGCAGTGTTGGAAGCGAACGATAACAGAGACCAAAGCCTAAGGCTGTAGCCAAAGAGAGGGGAGATGAGAAAGAAGGAGGAGAGGAGAAAGAAGGGGGGGGAGAGGAGAAAGAGCGAGGTGAAATAGAAAGATATGGTGAGGGGCGAGGAGGGGAGGGTGGGGGTGGGGTTAGGAAAGGAGAGGAGAGGAGAGGAGAGGAATAGAGGTGAGGAGAGGAGAGGATAGAAGGGGATGGGCAGAGGAGGGGAGGAGAAGGGAGGGAAGAGAGAGAAAGAGAGATGCATTTGGTAATTGTTGTATTATATGGTGTGGTTCAATATGAAAAGACAATATATAGATATGAGATAAAACGTAACAGGTGCGGCAAATGCCCAAATTAGTTGAATTGCACGCTTGTAAGTACAAATCTCCAACTTTTTTAAAATAAAATTATTAATAGAGAGCGAATTTGGATCAGGTTGATTGAAGTCCACTACTACTTATAAAAGTTAACTTAGGGAGAAAGTGGTTTAATGGTTTTTACTTTGGCTTTATTTTCTTTTTTATTACTGAATTCTGACTCTCGGTTGATCCTAATATTTTTATAGCTGGGATTATCCTAGTTACTTCCATGATACACAGAGGAGTCGGTCTCTGCACGCTGATTATATTTTATTACTTGCTCTGTCGGATTTCTTCTTCTTCTTCTTAGTCTATCTAATTTAATTGCCGCTTCTGGTGCCGAGGTTGCAATTCACGCACACGTGCGACACTTTGAGAGATTTGTACATAATTCTCTACCATTTTACCCACATTCACATTTAGACCTATAATCAAATACGTCGCCTTTACAACTTCCATCACATCTTCTAACTCAGACCAAAGTCTTTTTTATGTACTCGTTTGCTCACTTAGTCAATAAACATTTATTTTGTTTTATGGTCGTCAATCTTGTTGTTACATATTTCCAATCCAATAAAAGTGTGATTGTTTTCTTGCCCATAATATATCCCACAACTGCCCAGTAGTACGTCGGTACGCCACAATGCACTAGCAGACTTTTTCTCGGACTTCACTATTCCTAATCTTTTTTTGTTAGTTCAATAAACTGTAAAACCGATTTCCTGAATTCATTCACTAATCTACTTTCTTTACCTTTCATCCCCTTTATGTTTAATCTTACACTTAACTTTATATTTCGTTTTTATCGATAATTGCTATTTCGTGTTTAGCTAAATTAAACTTTATCTTTGAACCTCCTTATTTTTATCTACCGTATCATCGTTTATATTTGCTTTGTACCTACCACTACATCGTGATACTTTTGCTTTCATGGTATTCTTCGTTATTCACTTCTTCTGTGTTCAACTTTCACGTTATTACTTTTTGCCTTTCATCAGCAGCTGTGCGTCTGATCTCAAACTGCATTTTCTTCCCCTCTTTCGTTCTGTTCTGCTCAATATAAATAAGTTTAGCTCTTAACTCGCTTCTTTTTGGCTACTTCCTTTTGTCTTCAAATGATTCTTTTTATTGACACCAACATTTTTAAAATTATTTGGTATTCAATTTCGAAGCCTTTTTCACTGTTACATTTATTTCTCTCAAACTGTTTTATGCCTTTTATTATCTTACATTGGTTTTCGGTTACATCTTTCATTATAATGTTATTTCCTTTCTTTTATTTTTCATACTTTTCTTTTTTTGCTCCGCGGATTCAGTTCTTTCGGTTAAATATTTCCTTTTTTGCTGCTATTTAGCTTCTTTATTTTTAATTTTATTTTAGTTTCACGTATTTATTCAACAACTAATGTTTTTCTATACTGCCAGACTGGTCCAACCGATTGAGTTGCAGGTTGCGATGCGAACGTACCCGGATTCCATTCCCGGAGTGCTCTGATGTCTGGCGGGTGGCCTACTCAGTCACTGAAATTAATTGAATACCTGTGTTTACTCGAACACAATGGGTAATAATGGCGGTCGTCTAAGGCGCGGTGCTTACCACATCGGCCCGTATCAGAGATGGTACGCGACGACCGGGTAGACAGAGAGATCATATGAGAGCCTTAATCTCTTAGTTCGCGGGCTGTGCTCCCATACGGGGCGTTAAAGCCTTACCATTACCATACCAATATTTTTCCGTAATACACTGTATACACTGTTTGGTATTACAAATAAATTACACTAATAGTCGTCTAAACGATTTTAGCGCCGCCACATACTCCTCCATTTCAGAACAGTATTAATAAATTATAAATAATTTTCCACACAATCCAATTGTTCGTTTATTTTATCTAATTTGTCTTCCATCTCTACCTTTTATGTTCAAATCTTTTTAAGTATTTCTCGTTTTTGTCTGTATTCGTCGTGCCAATTTCAAAATGTCTTGGTAGTTGTAGTTTAGATATTCTTTGTTAGAAAATATAAGTAATAATTTGTCTACTTCAAAATATGCGCTTTTTAATTTTTGGGTTCCGCCAAATAATGATTGTTCACACAACAGTTGGTTATTAATACTTTTTTATTTATTAGAATAAGCAAAGAAACCATTTAAAATTTTATTTAACAAAAAGTCTGAAACAAATATAGGAAATACAGGGCCAAAATTGAGACTTTTTTATTACTCAAGATTTAAAAACAATAATCAGCTTAATTGATGATTTTTTCACATTATGTGTGGAAAATGACGATACCCAAGGGTCTTCTATTTTCAGTTTCACACAAGAAAGAATTATCGACTGCTGATTCTGTCAACTGTCACTGCACACCACACTTTATATTAGGATGGAGTGAAAAAGGTTGCTAAAAAAAGTTTGGTTCAATTTATTAGCCTATAAGCGGAAAAGCTGCTACCTATCAGTATATTTATCTGTGTGAAACTTGATCTTCGTACAACATAATCTTTGGCTGCCAATTTGCCATAGACATCTCGATAACATTTTCAAGTTTTACGAATTTTTTATGCAACTCTTCGCTTGTTTTCTGTGTAAAAACAGCCCAGAACTCACCATCCTATATAAGCGCAAATTATTGTTTGTGTGCGTGTAAGTGTAATTTTTTAATTGGCAGTAAAAACCGACAAACTACAGGAAGAACATTAAATAATTGCTAGAAATTGACCCACGAAATTAGTACCTTAATTAAGACCGCCATTTAATTTTTTATTGCACATTCATTTCTTTATTGGCCACAACTTCGCCGACCTCTCCTCCCCTTTAAATGCCTTTACAATTAGAGAATTAAAGGATACTAATGCATCTGGCGAAGCGATCCGGAAACTTCTGCCTCCACTGCGTAAGCTGCAGATTGGAATTAATTAGAGAACACGCACTCGCTGCACAGCTGGATGCTGCTCGCGATTACATCATGTGCTTAATTACACGGCTGCTGCATTCGGTCATTTGTATTGAAGCAACGGGCAAATTTGCGGCAGCTAACTAACCAACAATGGCAGCTTATTAATACAACAAAGAGTTGTGCTCCACGCATCCGAGCGCTAATGGCGGCGTCGTATCACTGTAACTGCTCGGCTATTTCCGCCCATTATTTAATCAGCTTAACTGTTTTATGCGTGTTGGTCGGATTTAAAAATTATTTAATTACTGCGACGGCCGGCAACTCGAATAGGTAATCTCGCCTAGATTGCTCGGGGCCGGAGCAAGTCCTGCCTGCTGCAATGTGGCGGGTTAATTGAGTAAAATCGAGCACGCTCAACAAGGGCAATTGCATTACCGCCTGCTCATTGAAAAATTTCATCTGCAAGGCTTTCGCTTGTGTTTGTCACATTCAATTACGCATATCCACAAACGTATGCACTTGAACTCCATTAAAAACTCTTTCAATAACAGTCGAGTAAGTAGATTAAATTATAATGGATTGACAAATGAATTAGTGGATTTATGTACATTTTATGTGCGAAATTTAATTGTCGGCCCTTAATTTCAATGTATGATAGGATCTATTTTAATTTGCGCCGCGTAGTTATAGTGAAGCGCCATCTGTCAGCTTTGGGACGCACTGGAAGTGCTGCCCATTCTATCACCATAACCTAAAAAGCAACAGTATAAGCAAACTGGGGTGACAAACAGCATTTGCGATTCAACTGAAAAAAGTGCCGGTGAAAGACGGGAAATAATTTATGTACCTTTAGGGGGACTACTGCTTCCTAGTGTATCTGCAGAAGGGAAAATTTTGACCTGCATGATATTGAAGGTCCTGAAAAGTCCAAACATCGAAGATGGGGAACTGGAACAACTTTTGGAAGATTCAGAGTTTGCAAATGAATTCGTAATAACACATAAAGTCATTTTGAAGCATCTGCACAAACCAAGTATTAGAGCAGACATCGAATATGAATGAAAAGTATATATGAATTGCATTGCTTTCGAAAGAGCATTTGACTCAATAGATCAGGAAATGATGTGGAAGATTCTAGAACAATATGGGTTACCGAAAACATTATACAATCAAAAGCACGTTTTCAGAGTAGATAAAAGTAAAAAAAGGGTTCGCCAAGGTTGCAGTTGATCACCAATAATTTTTTTAATTGCTATGAACTGGGCAATGAAAAATACGAAAGACAAGGAGAATAGGTAGTAATTCACTAAATTGGAGGATTTCAATTATGCGGATGAAGTTTGCCTATTAACAGCGAATAAGCAACATATACAAGCTGTACTGCTTATTAGTGTTATTATTTTTTCTTGTATAAAAAATGGTAACACTAGTGAGCAGTACAGGGAGAACAAGTCTAGAAATAAATAGAAAAAAGACAAACATGTTAAAAAGCGATTTAGACGGCATAATAAAGATCCGCATATATGAGACAGGCATAGAGGAAGTAGACGAGATCTGCTATTTAGGCAGCATAATAAAGTTAGAAGGTGGAACGGAAAGGGATATCGAAAGAAGAATTCAACTAACACAAACTTTTAATATTTTTGCGATATTACGCACTAATAGTCTTTCTCGGTCTAAAGTGAGAATGCCTGAACTAGTTTCTATGGAGAGAAGCTTACTATGGGTCATTGAGAAATCTAGCGAATGAATCTAACCTGACATCAAGAACATACGAAGGTAGTCCCAAAAATAAGGTCTCCACAGTGCTAGAGCCACAAGGAAACCTTTTACGCGGTTGTTGACCACAATGCCGTGTTTGATGCTTCCCCCACTCTCTAGAAAACCATCGTTTGCCTGCGGAGACGCTCAGTTTTGGCTCGGAAACTGTTCGTAATGGAGCCTGCGCTTGCCGCTACCACCAGGTGTGAAATTTTCGTAGTTATTCGGTTTCTAAAAGCAAAAGGCGTTGGACCAATCGAAGTTCATCGCTGATCGACTAAAGTGCATGGATAGTCGTACATGGACGTCAAAAATTTCCGAAAGTGGCAACTGTATTTTGGAATCGAAAGGAGGTATTGTTGGTTGACTTCATGGCTTATGGGGCCACAATAAATGCTGACAGGTACTATGCGACACACAAAAAACTCAGACGGGCGATTCAGAACCGGAAAAGAGGAATGTTAAACAAGTACGTATGTCTTCTCCACGAGAACGCTGGCCCTCATGTCGCCTATACAACCGTCACTCTCCTGCAACAGTTTGAATGGGACGTAATCACCCACCCACCTTATAGTCCGGACTTGGCACCTAGTGACTACCACTTGTTCCCTAAGTTGAAAGAACATTTGGCCGAAATGCGCTTCAGCGACGATTACGAGGTGAAAGAAGCGGTCCAACGCTTTCTCAATGACATGGCGGCAAGCTGGTATGACATAGGCATACAAAAACTTCCACAACATCTACAAAAATACATCGACCGAAATGGCGGTTATGTAAAAAAATAGAGGAATATTCAAGCTTCAAAATGATGTATCATTTATTGAAAATAAACTTTTTTTTATTCTAAAAACTAAGAGACCTTATTTTTAGAATTACCTTCGTAGCTCTTGGAACACCTACGAGTGCTTGTTGAGTACTTCAAGAAGAAGATCCAAGCTGACAAGAAAAATCGAAAATTAAGTTGTGCGCCTAGTAAATGCAGTTGTGATAGCTATAGAATCAACAATAGCAACCTAGAAATATTAAAACAATTAAGGATATATTGAGATCTTGGATGTTACCACAATTATAGTGAATCCAAATTGGTATTGTTTCTTGAGGTAGCCTGCGAACTGGTTATTCCATGCATTTTGATAACATCGGGTACTAGCTGTTCCCGAATCTTCAAGGTTGTCTCAAAGTGGGCTGGTGCTGTTAACAAATGTTTTCAGTTTTGTGACGATTCTTCCCATCTACATGTCTATTTTGTGTTTGTCTATGGTTTGTAAAGGTCTTCGTTCATATTAAATATTTTTGTGTGCCTCCGCAACAATGGGTCTATTTATTCTTCATAATCCCGGTTGCTCTTGTTATTACATTCAATTTTCTTTTTCCATTCGTTGTTTTAGTTGTGCTTGGAACTGTTTCGTGACCCCCCCACTAGTTGTCTATTTATATCTAATACTTGAGCATTATTGCAGCTTTATGAAACGAATTATTGAATCTTAGCTTTAAGTCTTCTCTTTCAAGAACCATGGTATTCAAATGATTTCAATGAAACTACACAAGTAGCATTCGTTCTCTCTTTTATTTCTGCTATAATTGAATCCACTAAGTGTTTATCTTTAAGTTTATCACTTTAAATCAAACTTGGGTAGCGATTTCAAACAGATCTCTTTTGTTGTTTGATCCTTTACCAGAAGTTTTCTATGAGATTTTGGATTTTTGTGTCTCCTCCCTAAAGTAGAATATTTTGGTAACCCACTTAGGCTTTTTCATACTCTTTTTGGTAATAGGGCAGTCTGCTCCATTCTGCTAGAATATACAAACCGAGGATCGTTTTCAAATAAATATTGCACAGTACTTTTGAGTCATGACACACTAATACATGTCATCATCTTCGTCGTCATCTGGCTACATGTATCCGTTGTGGGATGTGGGCGTCTCCAAATATACGCCATTGCTCTTTGTTTTGTGTTTTGTGCAACCAATTATAGTCAACTCTTATTTTTATGTCATACTATATGTCCAGCTAAATGGGAGTCGGCTTATGTTTTCCCCATTTTCGGTCTCCATTGCACTGTTTTCTTGATCTGTCTAGTATCTTCTGTATTTTGGTTTAAGCACTTTCAAATACATCTTCCGTTTTTGCCTTTTGTCTTATTCGTATGTTTGTTATTGTATGTGTCAGAGCTCACAGTCCCAGTATTTTACGCTACATTGGTCTTTGTGCGTTCTCAACTTTTATAGGTCCTTTGTCGTTAAGGTCCATGTTTCTGTTGCATAGGTTAGTACATGCATTGTGTTTTGGTTAAATAATTCTTTTTTAGTTTTTGGTTTTATGCTTTTTTCAAATGCGGTCCATCCCAATTTTATCCTTATATCTAGTTACTTTGTTTGATTGTTCGACTCTAACTGCCAACTATTTCCATAGTTTCGTCCTCCAACTACTATAGAACCGTGAAAATACTTTATTGTGCGTCCCGGAATCAGTTCTACTCCTAGCGGACGACAAACTTTATGTTCAAGTCCAAAGACTCCAAGTTACCTTTTTCCAGTCTTAAATCTAGTCCTGATGCGTTATACCACACTTCATCCACATTTTGATCCAATTTTCTTGAGATATGTTTTTAAGGTTTACAATCTATTGTCGCACAAATCTTAGCAGACTATTTTACCATAATTTACATCATTTCTTAAAATACGATTAAGATTGAGGCCTGACAAGTGTTTTTGGTCGCAAGATAAATTTTTTTCATATTTTGTAAGGTCTTTTTTCTTTGGTTTTGTGGCAATTTTTGCAAACTGTCTTAAGTTCTCAATTCGTAGCTATTCCGCCTGACCTTTTGTGATTTCTTCATATGGATAACCTTTCTGGCAGACTATTACCGCTTCACCTCTTTTATTTAGTGACTATTTTACACTTCCTGTTTTGTATGGGACATTTTTTTCAATTTTTGTAATGAAAATGCCCTGCAAATACTAAAAGCAGGACTTTGTTTTCCCAAAGTGCCCAAACAACTTTCAGTTGGGGCACATGACAAAACAAAAGTTACATGCGCTTGAGCATGTAAGACTTAATAGTCATTAGTCCAAAGAAAAACAAATAGCTTTGGAATTGCCTTCTTCGTGCATGCGTATTTTATATAAATAACTTAATTGTATTCCATAATCCTAAGTCATGTTAAACATAAAAAAACAATAACACAAGAAAGAAGAATAAGATTAACTTCTAAAGTTTTGTTTATGAATGTAAAAAATGAAAGAGTGAATGACGGTAGTGTAACTGAGCAATATAATCAGGAATGTAAGAAAAGGCACATCAATATTAAAATAAAATAAATAGACAAGTACAAGAAAAATGAAATTCTGTCTTCGACAGGAGGAAGTATGTGGAAAACCTATTTGAGAATACATTTTTTGTTGAATATACGTGGGTGTATTACACATAAACTAGATTTTTTAATTTATTGAAGCATCATAAATATATAAACGTACAAAATTACATTCCTACACGATCTCTTAACTTCGAACGAGATTTTTCTTAATTTATATGTAGTTTTTTGATCCCGCTATCGTGAAATGAATATGGTTATGACAACAGTCAATCGCACACAAACGCCTCAACAGCAACGTCACTATCAAATCACTGCCCTTCAAGTGCTTGTTTTAGTGATCTATAAAAACGATAATTGCCGTACTAAGAGATGCGTTCAAGTTGTAAGTTCTCCGATTTTTTTTGTAAAAAAGTACTTACCCAAGAAAGTTGAAACTTCTATTACTTTTCAACGTAATCTCTGTCTAGACGTACAGATTTTTCGCAACGTCGTCGCCCTGATTCCGTGGCTGCTGAGAACACTTTATTAGGGGTGAGTTTTGCCCACTAGAAAATAGCTAATGCAACAGCGGCTCCATTGGAAAATGAGCGGCCAAGGAGAGTATCCTTCATGGTCGGAATTTTATGGCGGAGTCACGTGTGAACATGTCCGGAGACATTGCCACTCGCACAACCTGGTGTTCATCGGTCAGCATACTTGGCACCTTGATCATCATACAAAATGGGCTCCACAGATCCTACGGAAATTCGAAGTTTAGAGGCGATATCACGCACACTTAATTAACGGTCTTCCATAACAACTTGCTCCACTCGCGCAATCATGATTTCGGTTGCTTCGATTCATTTTCACATAACTCTCGGCTTTCTTTAAACTTTCGCACTCATGCACGCAGATTTTTTAACACCCTTAACGCCTTTATCGCATGTCTTGCTCAATTAGCGATACATTTTGATGGGCCTTTTATCTCGCAAAAGAAAAAAACGGATAATTACATATAATTCTTGAGCGCTAAGCGTCGCCATTATACAAAACAACACCCACTGTAATGGTGGTAATGCGACTTGTGTGCATTGTATGGTGCTGCCATCTATTTACAAATTCAGAAATATTTCTCAGGTCTTTGGAGACCTTAGAATATGAACGCACCTACTACAACTCCGAACTGTAAGGAAGATGTTCCATTTTTCAATATTTTGTTGAGTTTGAGCAGCTGTGTAGAGCCGAGCCATGAAGCAGGATAACGTCTCAAAATCTATGAGCATCGCCATAGCTTATTCCAATTTCAGGGCAATTTAGGCCAACCTTCGATTAGCAGTTGACTCGAGAAAGCGCTCAGAAAGTGTGTCTTTCTCCTTACGCTGCGTAAAAAGAATTTTCGGTTCATGATTGATTGACCCCCAATAATGTTGTAGTGCCTCCTTTATTATTTTTTTTATACTTGTTATGCTACGAGAATATTTCTGCTGAGTTCTGACGAGCCTGCGATTGTGTAATGGAGTCGATGTTAAATGTGTTTAACCAAGTATTTATCTAAATGGTGTGATATTTAAACTTGTCATTGTAACCTTAATGGTATTTCAATCCCAAAGAGCAATGTTCATTTAGTTTTTGTGTAGATACAGCATGTATTACAGAAACATGGTCTTCAGAAGGAAAACGCTTCAAAATAAATGGTTGTCTTGTTTAGCGGCGCAAATAGTTATAATTTTTAAGTAACAGATAATTCACCAATTAATTTCTATGCGAATAATTTATAAAAAATATTAAATTCAAATTACTACCACATATAAACAAACTAATAAGCCGCTCATGGAAACCTACCTATTTAATATTATCGTTAGTCTGTGGAAGTCTGAGTAGCAAATTCTGGGGATTTTCAAACTATCCATGATGACAATATCGTAGCGCATCAGCTTGAAGTAATGATGTCCAACGAATTTGCTTGCTAGCCATTCCAAATTGCCCATCAGTTAATACAACAAAAACTAGATTTTGATGATCTTTTTATCTGTATGACTTTTAGTTTCACGCCAATTTATATTCCACCATCACCAGAACCAATAAAGGGCTATGTAAACTGAGTAAATTTGCAGATGAATTTAGATAGTCGACTACACTTAATCCACACAATCTCAGCATTTCTTCAAGATATCAACGTGCATCAAAAATCTCACGGAGTCCATTGGGAGAGTGATTGAATCATTAACTAAATGGTTCCCTTAAAAAAACAACCTTAATGTCTCTCCCACATATATCTTGGAAATGACCAAACAAAAAAGCCTAATTATGATAAAACAGCAAAGAGCAAAGATTTTTGTTGTCAAAAACGAACTGACTGACCTTTCATGCACAATGAGGCGAAAAATTGGACACTTTCTTGAAAAATTAGTGTTTCTCCACAACCTTACGTTTCATGAAAAAACAAAAAGCGACTATAAGAGTTACCACCTAATAATCATTCTATCTTGATTATCTAAGTTGCTAGATAGAATTGTACGTAATAGGCTCAACACAGCACTAGAAGTGTTAAAAATTATATCTTCGGTATGCAACAACTAAAACGCACAACGAAAATAGTGGAACAGGAATATGATACCAAACAGTTCACCGACATTTGATAAGGCACGAATCGAAAGACTTAAATTGAAATATTAGAAATGCCTGTACTGCATTATCTTGTTTTTTATCATTCCTCCACTAAATTCAACCTGTTTCACGACATTATGGTATTATATGCAGATGACATTACAATAGTAACAACTCAAAAATCATATCGTAATCAGCTGACTTCAATTGGCTATCAACATAGTGGCTAAAGTGGTCGCCCAAAATCTTTACACTCAAACGAATTTTTCACATTCGAACCTACATATTTTGAGAGCTGATGATCCATGAGTAGATAAAAAGATTCTATAAAGTACCTCGAGATTTATTTGCAGATTATAGAACTGGTCTAGAGGAAATACTTACAAATCAAGATGAAATTAACCCAGATATCATCAAAGAAGTATCATACACATCGACAATTAAACATCGGAAGGAATAACTCAAGTCGCCAACTTTCTTTATGGCACATTCTGAAGAAATCCTCGAAAGAAAACAATCGGAATAAAAGTCAATGAAATAATAAAATTAGATATGCTGACGATGCGGTTATCTTAGCAAATCAATAGCTCAATAGCTTGGTACGATGTTAAACCAAGCAAGCGACTGTACCCACAAAATCAAAATAAGAATAGAAAAGTGAAACGAGTTTTATGTAGATTAAAGTTAAGGATTCGATTAGAAAAATGTCTTTTTTACTCTACTCTACGGCGTAGAAGAGGATGTACAGGACGATCCTTATAATATTGTGATTAGATCGTATAACGAGCATGGAGATCCTAAGACAAATTGCAAAGATTACGTTAAAGTTGGAATATCTTAGACATATCACAAGGAAAAAGACACCAGACTAGTTTATAATCCAAGGAAGAAGAAATGTGGTAAAAAAATGGTTACGAAACCTCAGAAAGTTCTCCGGATACACCTCTAGCAAACTGTGAAGAGCAGAAGCTTCTAAAATTATAATAGTGATGATTATTGCCAACCTTCGATACAGAGATGATACCCAAGAAGAAGACTGTACGGTTTTGCTATATAAAGTAATGGAGCACAACTTTACAAACTAATATAGCAAAGTAGTTCGAATAATAAATATCCCATGGTTTGTACAAAATAAATAAACCCACCAGAAAATGGTAACAGATACAGTGGAAAAAAGTTTCATCAAAATAATGGTCAAGAAGTTTACCTTAGACCACAGCAATAGCACCCTTATACAACACCTCGGGAATAGAAGTATTCACAGTAGCCTCAGATGAAGACAATGACCAATAAGTTAGAGAGGTTCCTCAATTCCACTTTAAATTAAGATATCTTATGCAATGCTTAGCATCACAACTATCGAACTGATGCTCCCAATAAAAAAAGTTTGGAGGAGACGCGATATGACGTACTAATATTGAGATTAATGTTCCCTGCTATTTTAAGTAAAATATTTCGAAGTCTTTTGATTTTGATTTTTACAACAATTATATAATTACCCCTAAATTAATAACTAAAAAGAAGGAAAAAAGTAACGAAGCACTAGCGTTGTATATACGAGGACTGATAAGTAAGTTTGTAGATTGTTTCTTCTAGGCTTTTTGTAACAATCTGACAACACCGGTAATTAGTGTTTTGTAGGATAGTACCCATAAATGACATTAGTTCGAATATCACAGCAGTCCAGATCAATTCACTTAATTAAATCTCAATTTATATCAAAGAGTAATTAATGCCCTAAAAATTTCGTTATAGATTTAGGACAGACTGCAGTGATTACATTTTCAGTAAAAGTAAAAAAGGCGTTTCGGAAATTGCATCGGGACAACGCCCCACCGCATTCAGCCATTGCTGTGAAGGAATTTTTGCTAAAAGTTGAATTGGCGTTTTATAACACCCATCCTTTTTATTTGATCTTGTTCCGCTGAATTTGTTTGTAATTCCGAAGATCAAAAAGAATGAAGGATCCATGAGTGAGGACCACGAGGGGAGGTGGGACGGTTTCCAACGCGCGCTTTAAACAGTCTCGCTGAAAATAACTTTAAAAATGTATTTCATTGTACCAAATAATATAGAAAACGTGTTTTGTAATTGTAATAATTGTTTTCTACACATTTAATTGGCAACAAATGTTGAAGGCATTGAAATACAGATGAAACCCAAAAATATGGGATAAGAATGCAGTTACAACAGGAACTAAAAGGCGAAGTTGTATCGGCCCGTCTGAAATATTTTTTATTGATAAATGAATTGCTTAAACGTTTTTTATCTTCTTATCTCAAATGCGCATATAATTTTTCAATTAATTTGAATGACTAGATAAGGCAATCCTTTCGTTAACTACACGCTAAAGAGCTCTTGAGAGATAAAATATTTCGCGACCGTTGCTGATGATAATAGACCTCTTGATTGGTATTAATCTACATTACGTAACGCAAAATTAATTAAATCTAAAAACCAACTCACGTGGAACAGTTTATGAGAACTGAATTGGATGGAACTAGAAGTCAGTTAAATCTGAACCAATTTTTTCATAATATCGTATCGTATTAGAAACTTCACAAATTTATATATTTCTGAAAGGTGGTTTTTTGCAAAACGAACTATAGGGATGAGCAAAGCTTGCACAATTCTTCTGTAAGTATGGTATGGGCCTTGGGTTTTAACAAATATATTCGCGTCTAAGTTTTTCTGATCGCAACATCCCTCAGTCCATAAATTCTACAGATCAATTAGTTATTCACAAAAAAAAAATCGATTTCGTTTGTCAATTTTAAGTGACTTTGAAAATTTTCCTTTCGATTGCCATTTATGTGCAGAATAAGCTATCTCTGTACCGCCTATTTGCTTTTTAAGGAACAAAGGAGAATTCATCCCAACTTTCACTAGATGCCGTTGGAAAATATTTGAAGGCGTCAATACAAAAGGCGTTATACAAAACAGCATCTGTATACATATTCACATTTCAACGCATCTTTAAAAAAAGTTCTTTGCAAATAATTGATTCGCCATTCTTGTATCGTGCATTTAGGTCCTTAATGCTTTTCTAATGTCGGAGGTGAAAAAACTGTTCGCAAGTGGTTGGTTAGAGACTTCGACCTTAAAGACCAACGACACTCTGCTAGACCCTCATCGACAATGACCAAATAAAGACACTGATGGAGCTTAACTCGCGATACACGACACAAGATTTAACATAAATACTAATATATCAAAAACCACTGTCCGAGAGTATGTAGTAAAGCTTGGTTACGTAAATCGCTACGATGTTTGCACAATTTTACCGAGAAAAATTTAGTTAATCACACTTCCATCTATGAAGTGCTGAATCACAACGAAAACGCACCGCTTTTAAAACAATTAGTGATGAGTGATGAAAAATGGATGATTTGCAACAATATTGAGCGAAAAAGGTCCTGAAGTAGAACAAACCACTATTAGCTACCCCTAAAGCTGGTCTCCATGCGATGAAAATCATACTTTGTATCTGGTGGAATTGGAAGGAAATCCTGTATTCTGAGCTCCTACCAAACGACCAGTTGATATAGTACTGGTTACAACTGGATGAATTAAAGACAGCGATTCAGGAAAAACTTTCAAAATGCGCTAATAGGAAAGGTGTCATGTTCTATTAGGATGATGTTAGACCTCGTATCTCTTTGAGTACCCGACGAAAACTGTTGCCGCCCCACTTGTTAGATTCACCAGACGTTGCACCTTCAGATTCTAATGTATCTGGGCCTTTGCAAAAATTTTCTTAACGGTAAGAACTCCAACTTTTTGGAAGCCATAAAAAACCACCTTGAGAAGTTTTTTGCCCAGAAACCTGAGAAGTTCTGGAGGGATGGAATCTCCAAGTTACATGAAAGATCGAGAAAATCCGTTGAACAAAATTTTGGATATATAATTAATGAATCCGACATCCGATAATCCAATAATTACTGGGTTAATCAAATTTCTACTTCTTAAATAATTTCTATTGTTTCTTATCAGTTCTTCACCAACGCAATATTAGAGCGCGTATAATCAGCGCAGATAAAATGAACAAGAAATTGGCGCCGAATGTCAATCGAAGGTCAGTCAGCCTGGAAACGCAACGTCAAGTTGATAAAATTGCGACTTTGGAGCTTTGATTTATTTCGCAGGTAGCACGTTGCGGCTGCAAGCGTGGTAACCGTTTAAAATTAAATTTAATGAAAAATGGCGTGTTTTTCTCGGAAAGCTATTTTCACGTGTTTCTCACATCAGGCCCGAGGCGCCGGCGCGCATTGCGCATTCTTTACGGGTAGTCTGAAAATAGCACTCATTCCTAAGTTATGGGCATGTCATCCGCCTCACAGTACAAATATTCGCTTCACGATACGGACCAATGCCTCCCATTCATGTTTAATCCCACCGCTATTTGCAGATTAAAAAGCTGGCACAGCGCCAGCTGCCAAATGTAGCGTCACTGCATAGTAATATTTATATGACCAAGGTGGTGTTATTTGTTAAGGGTTGTAACAAAAATCGGAAAATTAATTGGGGGTGCAATTGGTTTTGATGTATAAATTATACTTATTCATCATAATACAATCCACCAATTTCAACAACTTTTCATCAACATTCAGCCAATTGTTGTGATGTTCTAGATCAAAAAATTCTTTGGTGCCCTTTTTAGGCTCATCCACATTGTAGAGTCGATCCAGTTGTTTCCTGCACAACTCTTCATACACTGCCCGACCTTTTGAAAAATTTCCATTCCATAACTATCTCAATGTTTCACCGAACACAGAGCATCACCTTCACCTCAACATGATTTTGGAGCTGTGCCTGGATTGTCCAGAAAAATCCATTTCCCACTCGGCGCCAGAAAAAGTTGAGTGTCAAACATTACTTGCTTCTGAGCTTATTCAGGTTTCAATTTGTGTGGGATGACCCACCCACGAACCCGGTAGAGCACAGGTCCACTTCAAGAAAGCGAGCCTAGGTCTTCTTTCATGAGAGAATTCATGTCTAGACAACCCTAGTCCTCTCACACTACTAACGCTCATCCTTAACTCTCATTAAGTAAGGAGGAAGAGATTATTGATTTTTATAAAAATAAAAAACTAGAAACAGTCGTTCAAGAAGTACCCAAGGAGACACAACATTTATTATAGGCATTTTAATGCTACAATCGGCAACACAGAGAAAGATAACCACATAGTGGAATATTTCGGATTGGGTGATAATAAATCAGGAGAGACACTTCTAAATTTCTATATTGACAACAATTAACCTTAATAAACAGTTTATTTAATCGCCATCCCAAATTGACTACATTCTATTTCAGAGTAGATGGAAATCTGGTAAAAATAATGAACAAACATATCATTGATTAGATTGTGGCAGTTACAAGGTGGTTCAAATATGACCGGGACTGATTTTTTTACAAAAAAAAAGACGAATTGGCAAATACTTACTTGCACGTGTCAGTTTTCAACGTACTCCCCTCCAGAGCCAACACATTTTTTCCAACGTTCTGAAAGCATCCTGGTGTCCCTTTCAAAGAGGGCTTTTTGGATGCGGTGTGTCCACTCCCGATCAGTCTGGCGTCATTGTCCGCAAACCGCAAGCTTTACAAGTCTGATTTGAGCCTTCCGAACAGGTAGAAATCAAGACTGTACGGAGGATGTGACAGAAGGTTCCGTTTCAAATTCCGGAAGGTTCCCATTGTTGTTTTGACCTTATAGAGGCATGCATCGTCTTGAAGTAAGGCTATCCGCTTTCCATCTGTCTTCCACTTGGACCGAATCTTTTCCTTTACGTCTGTTGTCAAAAGATCTATGTAATAAGCTACACTGACTGTTTGGGTATCCATCAGAAAGTCTACATGGAGAATCCCCTGTCAGTTCCAAAGAACGTTGCCATCGCTTTTTCTCTCGAACTTGAGAGAACTGGTACGCTGCCACTTGCGTAACACTGTTAGGACCTGGGGAATGTAGTGCACCCACCTTTCATGGTGGTCACTATAGACTCCAAAAATTCATTACTTTCATCTTCAAACTGTTGTAGAGACGACTGGCAGCTTGCATGCGCACTATTTTGTTCACGTCCCTCAAAGTGTGTGGTACCCACCTTGCAGTCACCTTGCGATAGTGTAGGTGGTCTTTCGCAATATCGGCAGTATTGCTCCAAGTTCCTTGATAGTGCTGCGCCTATCTACACGATCAATCTGTGGCTCGGTAATGAATGTGAGCAGGCGACGATCATGCGGTTCATTCTCCACGCGCTCTCTCTGCAGCAGTTTCACCACTCAAACACACGGATCCATGAGAGACACTCTTCGGGTGTGTGATGAATTTAAGCGCACGAGACGTTTTCTCCAATGAAAATTTGATCATAATGCGTTTATTTCATGCTCCACGGTACCTTCTATTCGCTCATTACTCTAGCAACCCTCAAACATGACAGAGCAGGTTCTAACCCGATTAGGAGGGAGGGTGGAGGTTGTGGCTCCACTCTTTAAAAGTCGCATGGCTGCTGCGCAATGCGACTTATTTACATACAAATCAATTCCGATCATATTTGATCTACATTGTAGATCGAAAAAGCATAATTAATAACGTAAAGATCATACAACATATAAAGATCGTCCATGACGTTATTGATTTAGGTGCAAATATAAATAGAGGTGGGAACTGAAATACAGAGAAGAACCGCCTATGACGAGAGCAGCAATTGTTAAACTCAGTAAGATTTGAAAGATCATAACAAATCGAAGGAAACAAAGATGAGACTAGTTACAACATTAATATTTCTAATAGCAACATATGAAGCAGAGACATGGACGTTAAAAACTAACGATAGGAACAAAGTAGATGCTTCGAAATGTGGTGCTGGAGAATTTCATGGACAAACTACAGAACAAATGTGTCCATAATAAAACAATTAAACATACAAAATCGTCTTTCCACCGTGGTAAGACGTCTTAAATTATCTTAAATACGTTGGTCCCATCACTAGAAAAAATAGTGATAATTTAAAGAGGCTTGTAATACAGAAGATGTTTGAAGGTGTAATACCACGAGGACGCTATTCCAAAAAGGTGGATAGAGCAAATAAAAAGCTTTACAGGACCATCGCTCCAGGAAAATATAAGAAAACAGAGAAAGATGGAGAGAGATAATACAAAGGACAATATAAGACTCGACTATGTAATCACGTCACTTTATTAATGAAGCTTAATATGAAAGAAGAATGACCCAAAGACACTCATGGCAATTCGCCAGACTTTCTTTAGTTGTTGTTTCTAAGACTTAATTTGTTAACAATCTTCTGGTATTTCAAAGCATGGTTTTTTGCCCAGGTCCATGTCACCAAGCTTAAAACGCTTGACTTATGCTATTTGGTATCGCATCTTCACCCTCGACATCACAACGGTGGTAACACCCAACTATTTCTTATAGCAGTGAAGCAGAAAGGCGCGCTTATAAACTTCTTTTGATACTATTCTAAAAAGGAAATATATAAAACAAGTTCTGCGCGTAAAGATACGCTTTTGAATAGTACTAAAATCATATTCGTCAGTTAAATAGAAAGTACGGAGCGGACTGTTGTTACAACCCAGTGCATCATTTTTTATTTGGTGTGTCAAAAATATACTAACATAAAGACGTTATCTTGATATAAATATAATTATTTTTTATTATCTAGTCGAACTCACTTTAACCTTTGGTTTTTTCTATACCACCAAATGGTGGAAAACAAGTAGAGATTTTTGATGGGGCAAGATGTTTTCTAGTCATATTTTTATAGTAAATCGATCTAATTCAATGTAAGATGGTAGTATAGGACATTTCTATCTTTATCGATTTCAGGTGACGAGCAAGCAGGTCCTGAACTCCTTCATCGAAAGGATAAAGGAAGTCAACCCCATCTTGAATTGCGTGGTCGCCGAAAGGTTCGAGGAGGCGCTTAAGGAGGCGCAGGCCGCCGACGAGCTCATAAAGAGCGGGACGATTTCCGAGGAGGACCTTGCTAAGAACAAGCCGTTCCTTGGGGTCCCGTTCACTACAAAAGACTGCATCGCTGTTAAAGGTAAGCTCCAACTATCTAGCCTGAACAAGGCACACATCATAGCTTCAATTCATGATGATGCCTTGAATGAAAAATGACCTTTTCAAATTTTACAGAAGATTATACATTTCTCTTCTTAAGTTGTTCTAACACTAATAAGGGGTCGTTATGGGCTATTGATTGTGATGATTCAATGGTCGAACCCACGAAATGTGCCGTGTTCTGACCAGATGCTTTTTGTTTTATTCTGCTGATTACATGCAAAAAATCTGTATAAAATGTTGAACGGTTTTTAATGAATGTTGTACTGGTGCTATCGAGACTGAATGCAATTTAAAAGATATTCACATCTGGATCTTACAAAATCCTTTTTCAGTTTTGTTAGCGCAACTTTGAACAGTTTATTATAATTATTTACTTTAATTGGAGTAACAACAAAAGATACGATCTAAATAGTGGCTCAAAAAAGATTACATAATAGATGAAACTTTTAAAGGTAAGGGGAACCTTTAAGCAGAGTTTTACCCTCTAGAAAATAATTTGTTGGTCAAAATTTTAAGGTGAATGGCTTAGTCCATTTTTTTGCAAATAATATTTTTACCTAAATCATAGAATTTAAAAATGGTATTTTGTAATTTCGATACAAAATTGATGTTACTAAAATCTAAAGGTGCATGGTGAACCAACCTACACCGAACTTATTTTTTGTGCACCATGAGTTGAGCAGAGCAGGATGCGGCTTCTGAGTTTTGTAGGAAAGTGTCTAAATGGAATTTCCTCTTTATAGTACTTCATACTACTACTTATTTAGTCAGTATCAATATTAAAGCCAACGCTACCCTCGTTTGTTGCCTATTGAATAAAATTGAGCTTCTCAATAAAGCGAGCATAAAACCGTTCGAAAGTATATAATAAGATACAAGATATACTCCATTAGGAAGATTTTAATGCACACATGAAACAAACAATTTTTGAGAGAACGGGAAAAATCTGAAAATAAAAGTCACAGGCGTCTTCTTCTTCTTTTTTTTTTCTCCCTTATCGAGTCCTCTATCCACTTCTGCCATTCTCTTTATTTCTTTTAGTTGTTTTCCTCTCCGTTCTTCTCTCCTTGTCTGTTTCATGTTTCTTCTGGCCTTGCTTCCAATATTTAGCCATTTCTTCTACAATTTCTACTTCCTTGCTATTTATGCCATTTATATTCCATGTTCCTTGTTTCTCGTCAAGTCCGTTTCTCGGTTTTCTGTCCGTTTCCGAGGCTATTGTTTGGTTTTGAATCTCCTTACCTTACGCGGGTGATTGGCCCAGCCGCAAGAGCCCCGAGACAACTGGTATCAGGTTATACCACCCGATGCGGGGTCGCCAGAGTCCCGTTTGTTTTCTAGCTGGGTAGACCGGACGGTATTCGCCTCTCGTACAGGTGGGGTTGACATTTGGGTCCTTAGAACCTTACACTCACCAATGAGACCGAGGAGAATAATCGCATCGCACGCCGCTTTCTCAAGTATGACCACAGATTAATGGTTGCTGAAATAGCTTCTGAGATCTTCATGATACCGACAGAGAAATTGAGTTCTGACTTATCAATACGCGGTTATTTGTTTGGACTATTAATAGAAATAGTCGGTTGTATCTGTATATCATTGGATTATATAGAAAAACAATTTTGTGTATAAATTGGTATTTTCCGTTTTCAAAATCGTCGCTGATTTTTTCATCTATTTGCCCCGCTATGTATTAGCCAAACGACATAATTGATTTAAAAATGAGAAACGCCATTGCGTTCTGATGTTTATGAAGGCCACAATAACTACCATCTTGTAACAAAATGACAACCGCAAAAGCCAAAATACTAAAGTATTTTTTTTAAATCCCCGAAAATTGAAAAGACAAACAAAGACAACTTGTTGTATGTTGGCTAAAGCGTCTAATAACGTCTGGAAACTATTTTTTCTTTCGCCTGAAACCTCTCTTGTGCCAATGTGAAAACGGAAACGCCATTTTGGAACAAAATGGCAGCTACATAGACACACAAATCATTTTTATGTGCTTTCAAAAGTTGAAGATACAAACAAAAAGCAGCATATGGTACATTAGCAAGGCGCTTTTTAAAGATATTTTTCAGACTAATTCACTTTCGAGAAACAAGATAGCGATTGATATTTATACATTAAAAGATTAATGTTTTTACAGTAATATAGTTTAAAATCCTTGTAATTGATATGGGAAGACAGAAGGGAGCAGGCGACATTGAGATATTTTCTTGTAGAACTGTCTTGTAGTGCCAACCATAACTTAAAGTCTAAACTGTTGAAGTAGGGGAAACAAATTCGAGTCTTAGGAGCATATGCTGTCACCCAGTCCTAACTATAAAAAGGTGTGTTGGTACGGTTTTTGAGTGCTCTTGTGAAGACCGTTTTTTAGTACATATTTTTCCAAAATTAAAACACTTGCTACTACACCGCGACTAAAATGAAGATATTATTTTATTTTTTAATCCTGGGGCTTTTCAATAGCCTCTCATAAGCGAGTATTACACTATGCTTTTGGGTCCAGAATCGTTTATTGCTTTTATCTCTTAGTCCACAATGAAAATGCTATCTATAATTTTGACAGGGTAGGGTGGTAGTTTTAACGATTAGAAAAGTATTCTGAACCGTCCCCTCCTCAGTTTTAGACTAGATAACACAATAAGAAGTTTCTTGAAAATTATGAGGTTTTAAAGGATTTCAAAATTCCTACGCACCGAGTTTTCTAAACTACTATAGTATTCTCATCATTGCCACATGCCACTAAGTAAGCTAAATAGAACCTTTATTTGATCTCTACAACAAAACTAACAGTGGCCTTGACCATTATAGATGCAACATTACAGTTTGTAATATATACTAACAATAAGACTGAAACAATAAGGAACTCAGGAAACCTCCGTTTCCTGTAAAAAATCTTGACTCGCAAATTTTGTGTAGTTCTCAAAAAATTTACTTATAATGGTCATTTTGGATTCGTACTTACTGACCCCCGAAAAGAATTGAGAAGGTAGGGTAATATTTATTTTATGTTGGAGAGTTACAAATTGTTATTGACGAAAGTATATTTTTAGGTCAACGCTGTAGACTGTAAGGGTACGCAGTAGATGATCTTAAAAAGAAAGCTAAAAAATAAATTCAGTTAATAAAAGTTTAATTGGCACGTAAACAACCAGAAAATTATAAAAAGACGCAGGCCCTCAATTATGGCTCATAAAGCAAAATTGTATAATTCTAAAACAAACCATTACCAAACTAAGAAATAGAAGAAACGCTCAAAGTGCGTATATATACCAATAAATGAATTTTAGAACCATAAAAATTTATATCGGTAAATAAGAAAATAATTTAGAGATTGCCACATTGCCCCGTATCAGAAACGGTGCGCGTGCATATGAAAGCCTTAACCTCTCGCTTCGCAGATCTTGCCCCTACGTAGAGTCTGGCCATTATTTTTATTATTATAAATGTCTACCACATCCATAATATGCACAATTCATCCAATACGCCACAAAGGCATTTATAAGCGGAGCTTGCGTTTCCTCTTGCTTTTATTACATTAACTTGCACGCTTTCGGCAGGTCGGGACCCGCATTTCCAGATCCATTGCTCTTATTTCGTTTCCCGAAGGAAACTTCCTTGCGAATCGGCCGGCCGTCTGCGTTTTTCACGTCAGTAGCGTGATTATATTAAAGTGAACACTGAAACGTAGTCCCCTTATTTCATTTTTATTTCCTCGGCGGCCATTCTTTTGCGTAATGCTCCATATTACTAAATTTTCGGTCTCTAAATTTATTAGATTTAGTTAGGGAACACGCTAGCGTAAGATAATCATTTAGTTTTACGTGCTCCCATCCATAGCGAAAATAATGAAAGACGGAATCCTTCTAGAAAGGAAATTATAGACGATATATCGCATGCAAGCGCACTTCAGTTAGAAGGCGTTCTTTTACTTTTTAATCAAAGTTTTGATACGAACGTGAATCAAATTAGTGGAACTTTTACTTTCGTAACCAATGTTTTTAACTTTCGTCAAGTTGACTTCTACTAAAAAATTGATAATTTTATTGTCATCATTACTTGTCATCGAGAGCTTGGGGAGACGAACGAGGTCATTTGAAATTGGTGCTATTTTTGAAACATTGAATTTGAATATCTTGAGAATATAGTAGCATACTGCTGAAATGATAGACCCTGCGTGTTTTCATAATCACTCAACATATTTGAAATCAAATCTATTTTTGGAAACATTGGATGGATGAAGGTTGAGAAACCCTGCTCTCAAATGTAAAATTGTCGAACAAATAATAATAGAAAGTAATAAAGTGAAAAACTTCTGAAATAAAACAAAAAATAGACAAAACACTAAGTAAGCGGTACAGTTGTTTAGTAGACAAAATAAAAAGGACACTAGAAAGTATTCAAAATAGATACAATCAATTGCAATAGCTGAAAATGTTGATGCTATCATTTTTTAATAATGGTGTCCTTGTAAACTACGTCTACAGGGCGTGGTAGTGACCTCTTTCGTTAATTCTCCCTTTTAGATTTCAATTTGGGGTAAGTAGAAGGTTGGTCAAAAAATCGTGCTCAATATCAAAACTTGTTATTGATACGGTTAATAGCGCGACCATTCGGCACAAGTTTAAAATCCAAAACTCCTTCTAAATTCCATCATTCGCAAATCATGACCTTCTTGCCGAAACGATTGTATGTGGAACTGACGACGGATTTTGACCTCACAGAATCCAATTATTTTATTTATCCTAATTGACCAGTAGACCCACTTATCCGATCTCACAATTCGCTTCCAGAAACGACCATTCAGCGGGTTGTTGAGCAATCGAGAACAGATTTCGACTTGCTTGTTGACCTATGTTTCTTGTGGACAAAGACAAGTTGATGCGGGCGTACCGTTTGGACTCTGTTCGTAAAGCCACTGTTCCCTTACCTTCAACGTCGCAAATTGCCTCGGAAACATCTCTTGTGGTTAGACCTTTCTTCCAATAATGTCGTAGTAAAACCCGAAGTTAACTGTTTGTAATTTCGTAATCAGTGTCAGCCATCCTGAAAAGTGATTGAAATATGTGGGTTACAATTGACAACTCAAAATAACATCAAAAAAACAAAAGTGTCGTTTTCGATTTTGACCTCCAACTTTTAGTTACTCTTTTACTTCAGAATATAAAAATCTCTTCCTTATCCAGATCAAGATGTCTAGGGTCAATTTTTTTATTGTTGCTCGATCCCCCTTCTGTATCCACCAAATGATAAAGGCATTCTACAAATGACGACCTTTAGGAGATTCATCTGCTATAAATAGATAAAAAAAAGTTCCAGGTAATCCAGAAAAAACAGAACTTGGTTCTCAAGTAGTGCTTCCTCCTGAAGAACATTGAAATGGATTCGCCCACAAGGCAAGTGTTGGATGAATTGAATTCATCTTATTCTACAGCTTCCCTGATTATTTTTACCTTCAAAGGGCTCAAAGTCGATTGTAAGTTTCAGTTGGTGGCGCAATCATTATCATTTTGTTGGCGGCTCAAACTTGCTTACATTTTCAATTCGAATTCACCGGTAATATTGATGTTGAAGGATAATCCTTCATCCTTAACAAGATTGTATGAATTACGTTGCACTCCCTGTATTTATTTTAATTTGTGAGATACTGATAACTCACTTCTACCTCATTTTAACATACTTTTCTTCGTCTTCAATGAAATACTAGCGTGGAAGATGCTATTGGCTTATTATTGGTGTTTGTTGTTCCATTGAGGCTATTTGTATTATCTTGTTTTTATTTGGTTTTATTTTTTAATGTTTTGTTTTTCTTTTGAGAACCCTTTAACCTTTGTCTCCGGTATCACTACAGCCTCAAGGAGTTATTGTACTTTTCTCATTTTTGTTATTTTTCTCGTCACTTGCATCACTGTACAAGTCCGTTACTGAATAGTTGTTGTATTCTCTTAAACCCATTATTGAACGTAGGTTACTAATATTTTGGTGACTGGGTAGGCCACCCGCCAGATCAAGGACTTGAACCCGTGTCCATCCACACCGCAGTCACGCGCCTCAACCGCGCGGCCACACTGGCGCTTATTATTCATTTACTCGCCTAATTATTGTACAACAAAGATTTTTTCAATGATTTGGGAACATTATATAAGTTTTGAAAACATATATTAAATCTAGGAACAGTTCTATGTAAAACATTTTGTCAAAATGATAGGTTTGTAAGACTACAATATTATTTAGGGAAAATATAGACACTTAAGCCCTCCTCAGAAATGAAAAGAGATTTTTTTTTACCTCAAGTGCATCTATTGTTCTCTTAAATGTTGTTCACGAATATTAAGTTGATGGTTAAGTATTATACGAGTTACGTTCAAGATATAACCTTCCATATTTTCTCTTTTTTAATTTGATCATAAACCTTGTAAAATCTTTGTCGGGGAAGTTCTAGGACTGTGATCGTAAAAAATATTTTATTCAACCGCCAACTAATGGTCCTAGATTTTGTCATAGTACTCTCTCGGCTATCTATGCACAACTGCCGGCCAGTAGAGAAAGCTTCATCTGGGGTGTTTCTGGCGCATTATTAATATTTCTGCATATCTTCATCATGCTTCCTTTTGGTGGCATTTTTACAATACGAGAGGAAAAAATCACAAGACAATAGGTCGGATGGACACAGGGGATATAGTAAAGCACGGGTATGGTGTTTGGCCAAATCTATTGCATTAAAGTTTCCGTTTCCCTAAATTTGTAAAATTTGCCGACACATCTTCCAATTCAATTAATCTCGTCTGATGTACGTGCAGTAACTCGAAGATTTTCGTGCAATAACTGCTCCAGACGTTCCACATTTTCCCTCTACCCTCCAGAATCCTGGTTTGCACCATAGTCTTGCTGTGTCATATTCTATGTTTCACTAGGGCTTTTCCCTAGCATAAGGTAGAACTTAATGTTAACCCTCTGCTACCAGTTAGCATCCATAACATCATTCGTTTAATATCAAACTAATGCGTCAACAAGCCCTGCCACTTAGTGAATTTACATATAAATAATTGCAAGGTCGTGTATGTTCAAAGCACATATCAGGAGACCGAAGAACGCCGTTTAATGTGTTTGACTATAACAGGTAAAGAATTAAAAATTAGTCCTGAAGCTTTTCTGATAAAGATCGCATAAAAATAAAGTCGTTCAAACTTAAGTGTGGAACTCGAAAGGCAATGACGGTAATTGTTTCATAAAACAAAAAAAATGTCGATAAGAGACAAATACATTGTTTTTCAATCGAATATGCTCGAGGTTTGCGTGTTGATGCGCATCTTTTATTTATGTGTATCGGATGGTATTACGACCGATTTGATATAAAAAAGAAAAAATTGAATGCAAATAAACTAATAGACTATAACTGTATCAAAGATAACTAAATATAATAAAGATAAATCAAACAGTTTACAATTGAAATCTATTTTCGCTTGCGAACGTAGTTTCAGTTTTGCAATTTATATAGTAGCATTTAGTTAGATGATGAAAGCTTAAAGAAGTTTTAACAATCTGTTGATGTTATTATCGTTCTATATAAAAATAGAACAATATTAATTGTGCAGAATATTTAACGTGACAAGTTTAGGTATTTGCGCACTCAGACCTGCATACCTACACCTGGGTGTGCTAAATTTGGTTTCTACGTTGTCAAATAAATGCAAGAGATAGATAAAGGACTATTGATACAGACAAAATACTGTTTCAATTCTAAAAAATTTTAGGATTACCTTGTGGTCAAAAAGTCTTTAAAAAGGTATGGTATAGATTTGATTGTTTTTGCAAATTGCCAGTAAATGATTATAGCTGTGCAAGATTCAAAAGAATCAAGTTTTAGTGGCCGGTATTTCTGGAAGAGTACAATTTATACCACCAAAGCGACCTTCCACATTACTGCTGTAGTTAATCGTTATAATTGCCAAAGTAAGGAGTCGCAGCAAGAGCATGAGGTCATCGAACGCCAGCATAATTTTGCAAATGCGACTTTAATATGGATTGACGTAAGACTCCCATTTTTTAATTTATTGCAAAGGTCATATCTGCAATATTCGAGAACAAGTTTTGTAGTTTTTTTCCCAGTTCTTGCTTTGGTCTTACGCAACACCGAACTTAACCACAAAGAAGTACGAATATTACATTCGTAACTTTGTTAATATGGTGTATACTAAGAATTATAATTTTTGTAATCTATAATGGAAATGTCAGTAAAATTTCCATGTTGTCTATTGTCTGAATTTAATCGTATTTGCTACTAATCGCGGTGTCCAAGTACAATTCTTCTTTATCAAATATATTTTTAATAAAGTCTAACGTGAATAACGTATAATGTGAAATTATCAATAAATCAATAATCTTTATAGAGTACCAGAAAAAATTTGCAATACATCTTTAATTTTTAATCTTTTGAAGTACATTCATAAACAACTAAATGTGCGCACGAAGAACAGAACATGCTACAACTGCAAAACTATAGCTAGAGTGTATGCTGATGTGTCGATAACTACACACCTTGTAAAGGCGTTGCAAGCATAAGTTAGTATTTTCAAGTTCTAAGGTCTCCAATTTTTTTCTGAAAAAGTACGTACCGAAGAAACTTGAAACTTCTGTTACTTCTCAACGTAATCTCCGTCTAGACGTATATATTTTTCGCAACGTCGTCGCCATGATTCCGTGGCTGCTGAGACACTTCTATAGGAGTATGTTTTTCCCATTGGAAAATCTCTGACGCAACAGCGGCTCTATTGGAAAATAACAGCCGTGGAATATCCTTCATGGTCGGAAATTCATGACGGCATCACGTATCCACATGTCTTGAGACATTGTCACCCGTATAGCCTTGTGTTCGTCGGTCAGCAATCGTGGGACTCGCCTTGAAGATACTTTCCGCATTGTCAGGTCATCATGCAAAATGGACTCCACACATTCTATGGAAATCCATAACAACTTGCTCCACTCGCGCAATCATAGTTTCGGTCGGGCTGGTTCGTGCCCGAGGCTGCTTCGGCTCATTGTCACACAACTCTCGGCCTTCTTTAAACTTTGGCACTCACAAACTAACATTTTTAACATCTATAACACTTTCACCGCATGTCTCACTCGATTGGCGATGAATTTCGATGAGTGTTTTACCACGCAGGAGAAGAAAACGCCGTTTTAAGTATACAAAGCATCACTCATTGCGATGGTGCTAATTGGACCTATGTACACTGTATGGAGCTGCCATCTATATTACAAGTTAAATAATGTTTCTCGCGTTATTTAAAATTAACCGCATCTCTCGACTTACTCTCACTGCTGAGAAATAAATCGGTATAAAATCGGTATATGTTAAAGTTCTGTAAATACAAAAAAATCGCCAGGAAGTAAGTAGATTGGTCACATAGTGATTTGATGTAGATCTAATCGGAATGTAATGTGAGGTTCGCTCAGGAATCAAAATATTTAGTCATATCTCATCCCTCGTCCGATTCTCTCCACTTTTCAACCGTACCTGAAAAATATAGATGTCAAATTTGATCTAAACTTGGCGAGAACTGTGGAAGTTACAAAAAAATCAAAAACATTTGAAGCTGATTTTTCCCAACCTCCTTGATCTATTTTGCCCAGACATTAACCCAATAAATGTGCGTGCAAAATTTTATTCAAATCCAGTAATTACGGCAGTTCATGTCCATAAGATTTTTTTTAAGCCGGGGCTGGTATTGAGGCCTGAGGGATACGAAACAGAAAACTACAGTGAAATTTTTTGGAAATCCTGCCGTGATGACGTCGATAATGGGCGACATTTTTACAAAATTTACTTAAAAACACCGGCGCAAACAAGAGTACGGGGTGAGAAAAATGCCGGATAGGTACCACAAGCATCTTATGGAGTTTAAGAAAAACCTCGTCATCAGAATGATAGAACAGGATGGTCGACGCGCCATATATCCCATCATGCGGATCGTTCACTCATAACTGGTTCTGGGCAGATTAAGCAGACAATATGATGAATCCTACATCGTCTTTGTCCAGTATACAGGTGCGTATGGCGGTTCTTGTGTGCCCACGAAACATTTCTAGGCGCCTCGGGAAACGAATCTGCGTTCTCAGAACTTTTCATGTGTATTGCCCATTTTCTGTGTTTCCAGCCCAAGAACGACACAAGATTGGCGATTTGTGGCGTTTAGCGATAAATTCCTCTTTGTTTTAAGGACACGCGATCATCATATCCATATGTATAGATCTCGTGGTTAACACCACAAAACCGAGGTCATTATTGAACGACATACTTTCTCGCTCCGATAATTAATATCTGGGTAGTCACAAACTGTGCTAGTTGACTCGCTCAAGTGACTCACTGACGATCTAGCGATATGTGAACATGATCTTACGACCTCTACGCTTTCGTTCAAAATCCCAGCAGAGTAAATCCCATTAACACCAAGTCCAAATTACCCACAATTATCTAAATCATCTCTAGGCACTTTCGTGTCTTGCTCGCTCCCTGAACATGTCCCTTATGGAGTAAGTGTGGGGCCAGTTGGAACATCAGCTGCCGCCGTGCCGCAGTTTTGGGTTTTCGAACGCACCCTCCAGGGTAAAACACCAAGAGTTTGTTCGACACCATGTTGCGTGTATCGCAGGACGGGGTGATGCCATACGATAATGAAGATGGCTGACTGCGTACCACAGACCCTTTCTAACTGCTGCATTTTGTATCATTACGTTCTACTCGATGGTTCGCTAATTTTATTGCCCTTGAATGTGCATTGCACCACACTCTATGCATTTCTGCAACCTTTCTTTCAACGAAAGCTAACTTTTTCACTCGTTAGCCACTGGCTTACACTAGTAGTTTCACACCATTACAAAACCCTGTCCGTTGTAAAACTTTGTTTTTGGCTTTAATGAGTACAATATAGCGAAAAAGACAAGTTTTTGCACTTATTAGGTTAAGGTTGACAGCGAAATATCCCATTTTCAAACTTACCGAGTATTTCACGACACCGCAAAACGCTTAGTGGCATCCCTTTGCAGATTGAGACGTCAATTACCCTAAGATAAAGCTTTCTCTCTTGAAAGAGATCGTGCGGAGTGATACACGTGCCTTTCGCCCTGAGTTTTTCCTGACATCAGCGATCATCTTTGGCGTGATAAACCTCGGAGTTTCTTCTATACTGGAATGTTGTAATACAATGGAAATAATCTTCCAAACTGACCAACACTTAAACTATTGTAGTGCAAAATTATCAGGTGTTTAATTTTTGACCAAGTTGACATTGCAATTCTCTTTGAACCTGACTCAACACACTTAAACTTAACACAATTGACCATCGCTTGCGCCATATTGCAAATTCTTTCTAATACTCCATGCATTGCTTTTTCGTATCAATCGTGGATTACATATAATCAGTTTTAACCAGCTCACTCATAGTTATATTGTTAGCAACTCACAAATTTTCCCAGAAGATGCCAAAAATCCGTTATGATTTAGGTCGTAATTATCATTGTGTCTGACCTTGCTCTTCGTAACTTTTTTGTATCATTGAACTTCTTTTAAAAATATTTGAAATTTTATCTATATGTTATTTGTGTATTTATTTTTTTGTTATGGTGATTGTTTGATATTGTGTCACATTTTGATTTAGTTTACAGAGTATCTGTAATACAATAGCGTTATCATTTATATACTAATAATTACTCTACTTGAAATATATAATTAAAAGTATCCGAACATCCTTATGGGGAAGTGAATCTGACTGTTAAGAGTACTACAACGTCATAAAACGAGTTAAAAGTACAAGTAGTAGCATATGTAGCATACATGTGTGTTAGACAGGCAATAAGTCGGTAGAGTTGAGTGATTTTGAACGTGAAATATTGAACTTACTATAAGTATCTAAATCAATTTTAAACCATCTCATTATAAAACCGAAACGTCTAGGATATAAAACAGCCGAAAACGAAGTAGTGGTCCGCATAAACTGATCGTAGCCGTCGAACTCTGAAGAGGATAGTGATGAAGATTCAGAAGTCCTCGGTAGAAACAATCACTCATGATTTTCAAAGCGCTAAAACAGCAAACCCATAATAGACACGATCATTACCAAACGTCGCTTGCAATTATGCAAATCTCCGCCATTGGACTATGGAACAATAAAAACGAGTTCTATGACGTGGTAAATTTCGCTACACGATTTGGCAATCAAATGGACGGATTTGGGGTTGGCCAATTCCAGGAGAACGCTTCTTACCCGAGTGTGCTATACCAATAGTGAAGGCATTATTGGTTTGCGACTGTTTTTTGTGGTTTGGTCTGGATCTCTTAGTCCTTGCATCCGAGAGGGTGAACGTTGAGATGTATCTTAATGTTCTTGACAATTATGTCCTTCCAACACACTGGCAACCGTTCGGGATATAATATTTCCTGTACCAATAGGATACTTATTCTGTCCACGCGAGTTTGAAGAGATGGGCGTTGAAAAACTGAACTAGCCTAGATCTTAACCCAGTCGAATATCTCTGGGAAGAATCGGAACGCAGATTATGTGCTAGACCAACTCACCCATCTACAGTGGCTGATCTCGTTGCACGTCTCATGGATGAATGGAAAACCAATATCAAAAGCCAGACAAATACAGGATGTAGTTGATGCTAAAGGTCAACTGACATTCTATTAATACATGTCACATGAGTCTCTGAGTCTGACACAGTGCTACATACAGTGTAAAGGCATAGGAAAGATGCCCGTTATCAAATAATTCATTAATAATCAAGATAAATAAAATAAGAGAGAATAGACCATTGTCAAAAAATAAATAAAAAAATATATACCGAAAAATAAGAAAAACTTGAAGATCTTTATTTGTATTTGCCAGAGTAGATGAAACCTTGGTTCAATTCAATAACTCTGAATAAGTAATAGTCGTCATTTGCATGTTTTAACCATGCTAATTGGTGACAAAGCAATAAAGTTTGCATACGCTGTCTTAGTTATTTGCTTGTTAATTTACAAACAACCGCATCATGACCGCTCAAAATTAAAATGAACGTCTGACGACGAGCACAATGTCAACTGCTTTTCGAATAACATTGAGAAAATGTAATGAACGCCACGAAGCCGGCAATAATTTCAATGACGCATCGAATGCGACACGATGCGAAAGCGCATTCTTTCGTAGTTTAATCATTGAATTCGTGCCGGGCAATGACTTTCAGACAACGAATTAAATGAACTAATTAGAAATGTTTAATGAAGTCAATAACTGAGGAAGATATTACTAGGCGATATTAAAAGGTTTCACGATACTCCGGAACCGACCGTTATTACTTGCCTGGAAAGTCTAATTTTTCCATATAAGTATGCATATCTACAGGGTTACTACAAAAGAATTATCGAATTTAAAAAAAACGCCTAAGTTTTATTCATACGAGCACAAATGTTCCTGACGCGTTTAGTTTAGTCCAGTCACACACGCTGTAATCTGTCCTCATTGATGCTCCCCATAGCAGGAGTAATGAGGTTCCGAAGTTCATCCAATATTGTTAATGTTGAACACAAACCGCAAAATCGAGTGACCTCTCAACCCAAGAATACGAAATCATCTCTAGCACATGGCGAATCCCTCTCATCTTCCACAACGATATGAGGATTTTCCGTGCCCCATATCCAAAATTGTGACCTTTCTAGTTACATAAAATGTAACCTAATCGTTGAACATCAGACGGTTAATAAATTCATCGTTCTATTTACAAAACTTATATCCTTGAAGTGATTTTAAACAGAATAACAATCCGAAGTAGTCCATTCCAAAGAGATTTATATTATAAAGTGACGAAGTCGGTCTCCTATTTTGAGCGCTTTCAAATATCTCTAGGAACAACTGCAGAGTCGTTTTGCATGTCAAAAAGTTAAGGGTGCAAATGAAAGGTTTGCTTATTTTAAAGACCGTTTTGCTGTTTTGTATTATACTTGGAAGATGATTCAAATAAACTAGGTGGAAACGTGGAACAATGTTCTACAGATATCCCGGGCTCTTATATGGTACATACACATTTTAATTGGATCCGCTTTTTCTCTGGATCGGGAACGTGGAACAATGTAAATCATTATTAAAAAATTGTAAATCTATTCATATCTGCTGTTATCAATTAAATTTTCACTTTCCGATCCTTCTTAATAATCACGTGTCCAGTGATATATTGTTCTCCTCTATGTTGTAGTTCGTATAAACCAATTATATCCCAAATTATTATAAGTATAAACAATATGAAGAATTCATTTAAGATTGAGACGCCACGGTTTTCAAGAAAGGGTTAGTAAATATGGTAGCATTAAGGTTGGGGCATGAGTTCTTCTGGCAATTGGAAAATAAGGAAACCACGACTCGCAGGGTCGTATCCCTGAAGTAGACTTGTCCTCTACGAAGATCGTAAAGGAGTGTCTATTCGCTACTAGACTAGTACTCATTTGTCATTTTAATTTTCGAATTTTTTTAAATAGAAATTGCAATTAATCCTTCATTACATAACTTTTTGAGCATTTTAAAAATAGTTTTTTAAAGATTATTTTTCAAGTTGGCACTTTTCCGCAATTTCTAGCAGATGAGTACTAACGGACATTTAAACAAATAAATTTATCTTGTTGTTTATTAACAACATTTATTTGCCGAAAAATTGTTTTCGCGTAATCAAAGTGACTTAGCTTAATTAAAAGTATATTGATTGTCGTACTTTTTATTCACGTCATCTCGATATAACGTTACATTTTTGTTTTTATCGCCGCTGTTGCTACCTTTCTAATACTTTGCATTACATACAAGATAGTTCAAATATGACTGAGATTGATTTTTTACAAAAAGAAACAGATTGTCAAACATTTACTTGTTTACATGTCAGTCTCCCGAGTCAACACATTTTTTCCAGCGTTCTGGAAGCATCCTGATCCCATTTTCAGAAAAGCCGTCGTTTTCTGCAGACCGCATACCTTGTTAGTCTGATTTAAGCCTTCCGAATAAGCAGAAATCACTTGGGACCAAATCGGAACTGTACGGCGGATATAGTAGAAAATTTTATTTCAATTTCCGAAGCCGTATTGGGTCGTGCATTGTCTTGGAAAAAGACTACCGGCTTTCCACCTGTCTTCCACTTGGACCGGATATTTTCCTTCACGTTTGTTACCAGGAACTCTGAGTAATAAGCTGCATTGACTGTTCTGGAATTTGTCAGAAATCCTACATGGATAACCCCTGCCAGTCCCAGAAGAACATTGCCATCACTTTTCCTGCCGAACGACTCTTCCATGCTGTCTTGGATGTGGGAGAATTGGTATACCTCCACTCGCGTAATGATTGCTGGGACTCGGGAATGAAGTAATGCACCCACTTTTTATCGGTGGTCACTATAGATTTCAAAAATACATCACTTTTGTTTGCAAAATGCTGTAGGAGACGATTGGCAACTTCTATGCGCACCATTTTGTTCATGTCCGTCAAAGTACGTGGTGCCCAACGAGCAATGCGATAGTGAAGGTGGTTTTTAACGATGTTTTCTGCACTACCAACACTTAGGAATAATATTCATATAAGGACAGCATTGCTCCAAGTTGCTATGCCTATTCTCACGAATAAGCGCATCTGCACGAGAAATGTTTAGCTCGGTGACGGATGTTTGCGGCCGACGATCATGCGGTTCATTCCCCATACGCTCTGCCTTCTCTGGCGCACTTACACCAATCAAATGCACAGGTCCGTAACAGACACTTCCTTATACTGTTGTTGGAATCTGTGGTGAATTTCACCGGACGGAACGTTTTCTCCAACGAGGAATTTTATTACATTGCGTTGTTCCAGGTTTCGTGGTACCTTCTGTTCGTTTATCATTCTAGAAACTCCCAAACAGGACTAACAAGTCCTAGGAGGGAGACTGGAGGTTGTGGTTCCACTCTTTCAAGGTCATACAACTGCTACGCAGTGTGGCTTGTTTACACACAGATCAGTCCCAGTCATATCTCCTAATATAATATCCCGCATAAAAATGAACCAATAGATATGATCAAATACCATATACACACTAATAGTCATCATGCTGAATAATCTCGAATCTTGATAAAATTAGAATATGTACTGAAAGTATGGGCACCGCTATCTAAAATCGTTTACAATACGTGAATACTATTTTGAAATCTCTAAGAAAGTAAGTTAGCATAAGTTTTGCTTTAAACCATTTTCTCACTATAATCATTGTAGGAAAAAGATAAATAAAACGAACATATACGATTATTGGGAAAACGAATGCGTTTATAGAATTTGATAGGAGTTATAGTTAAAGCTTTCACGTTTTGGTAAACTTCTCAACAACTATTTCTATTTAAGGGTTGAGAATGTGAGGGAAAAGTCAAAAAGGTATAAAAAAAACGGAAAACGATGAAGAAAAATAGAGGTTTGAAAGTTCTGATGATAAAAGAAACCTTGTACGTTACCAGTATTGCAATTAATTTGACAGTTGTTAAGTTCAAAATACAAATGGAAAAGTACTATAGTGATGCAGGTAATAACGAACGTTCCATTTCGAAAAAGGATGAATAACTCGCTAAATGTCATTAAAAAATTAAGAGCATA
Source organism: Sinelater perroti (assembly GCA_036346155.1). Taxonomy (NCBI): domain Eukaryota; kingdom Metazoa; phylum Arthropoda; class Insecta; order Coleoptera; family Elateridae; genus Sinelater; species Sinelater perroti. The sequence goes on along the minus strand of JARFIY010000167.1, from coordinate 4,712,565 downwards.
CAGATCACCTGTAAAAGAAAAGGTCTCGTTGGTAAATATTTAGATGAAGTAAAGCAAATGTTTTTTCCGGTTATAAACAAAATAAAAAATGATAATACAAGGCAATGCAAAGAATAAAAAAAGTAAAGTAAGGGAAGAAATAAAGCAGTTAATAAAGAGTTAAAATAAATAATAGTCCAATCGCTGTGTAATTTTAGATGTTTTTGGGAGTGGTATTTTATAGTGAATTCTTATGTTTTCAGGGCGCTGATCATGAATCTGATAGTCAAATTTGTCTTGGGTCGTTGCGCTTCGAAATATGGGCATTTTTAAGGTCTAAAAAGCCGTTTTTCGGTTTTTTGGGTTTTACAGGAAAGCTATGGCTTATAAGAAGTAAGCAGCCATTATAAAAATTGTAGGTATTATTAAAACGCGTCGATTGAGACCAGCCAGAAAAAATGTCTTGGGCCAGCTAGCTGTAGGCCCATTGTAGACATTTTTTTATTAAAAATTATTGTGACCTGAGTATTAAGTTTGAAAAATTGTAAATTCCAAAAACAGTAGTATTTTCTATATATTTTTTATGTCCTTTTTTAATGTTTGAGGTATCTCATAAGGGGGCGCTACAATCGGCCATTTTCAAAAAACCGTAAAATTGCGATTACCAGCCGAATTTTGAATTTTTTGACCCAAAACCAAAAGCTTCGACATATTTTGATATTTTCCACTTTGGTTTCCAAACTCGAGCATTTTGGTCCGAATGCGGCAATTTGGCGCCATTCTCTAATATTGAAGAAATTGAAAGATTTTTAGGTTAAGATACATATCAGGGCTAGTAGATTTTTTTATGACGAAAATTTTGAGCCCAAGCAGACCTATTTTGGTTGAGATCCGGCCCAGATATTAATGTAAACGTGTTTGGGCCTCTCCTGGGTCCAGTTTTGGGTCATTCGGGGAAAACTTTAAATTTTTGAAAACTAGATACATAAACCTATAGAAAGCTGAAAATGCGTATTCCTAGCTCATTTAAAAAAAACTTGGCAACGGTTTGAACAAATAAAAAGTGTTAATTTTACTTTGGAGAAACGACTTTATGGTCGATAATAGCGTGCGATATGTGAATCCAATTTAAACCTTTTTTGAAAATTCGTTAAATTGACATTCATACATAGAAAATAGAAAATAAGACATTTCTTTCTAGCTGGTCTCAATCGACGCGTTTTAATAATAGATAAAATTTTATAATGGCTACTTACTTCATATAAGCCATAGTTTTCCTGTAAAATCCGCAAAACCGAAAAAACGGCTTTTTGGGCCTTAAAAAATGCCCATATTTTGGAGCGCAGCGGCTCAAGACAGATTTGACTATCAGATTCGTGATCAACGCCCCAAACAACATAGGAATCCACTTTAAAGTACCACTCCTAAAAAAACATTTTTGATCATTTTTCACGACACAGAGACTGGCCTATAATAGTAAGCTTGAAAACAAGATAGAACAAAAAGAAAAAAGTAGAGAATAAAACGATATAGTAATAAAAGATATGTATTTTGAAGAAGAAAATATCACAGAAGGAGTAGAGCAGTTTTAAAAAAATAGAAAATCAAACAGGTTAATAAATGGGGGGATAAAAGACAATAATGAATAAAGTGAAGATATATACAAATAAATAAATAGATAGATAATAATCTGACAAAGTAAAACAGAATAATTCAAAACAAGATTAGGGCAATAACTAGGAACGAAAAAGAAAAAAGGGAAAACGATCAGAGTAACCTATCGTAAACTAATAGATAATGCAACCTGGAGGTCCAAAAAACTAGTTAGTAATAGGGGAAATATCATAAGGGGACAAAGAGTTAAAATAGGAATTGCTATGAACCACAGAGTAAATAAAACCTTACATGTAATATAAGAAACTGTAACAGTTTTAATACAGATGTTAGAATATATTATGCCCTTAAACACCCTTTAAAAACATTTGACTCGGTCGAACACTGGACCATACGACACGAACTAGCGAGAACCCGTGTAGATCATAGATATGTCAACATAATAAAAAGGACACGACAAAGTACTTTGAAATGCGGAGAAGAGTAAGGCAAGGTAATACAATATCACTGCAACTGTTCACCCTAGTATAGGAATGAGTATTTAAGAAGTTAATTTGGAAGAGCCTAGAAATAAATTTAAATTGAGAAAGATTTACACACCTAAATTCGCTGACGACATAATCTTCCTCGCAGAAAATAGTCACAATTTGAAGAAAATGAGAACAGAATTAGAAAAAGAATCAATGAAGGGGGGGCTGAAAATAAACTAAATGAAACCAAAACTATGTGCCGAGAAAACACAAAAATAGAAATAAAAAATCAGAAATTAAAAAACGCAAGATACTATATAGGTATACCTAGGATAAAGAGTGACATTAAGCTAAGAAAACAAGGATATTGAAATTAAAAGACAAATAAGGCTCGGATAGGCAGCTTTCACAAAAATAAAGAAAATCCTAAGATGCAAAAAGATACCTGTACACCTAGGGTTATATAACCAATGTATTTTGCCAATATTTATATGTGGCGCAAAAAACTTGGACATTTACCAAACAAATGGTAAATAAACTCAGAACATGTCAGAGAATCATTGCGGAATAAAAAAAGAAACGAATATATAAAAAATAAAGCCGCAGTCTTATGTGGGATTATGCAGGACACATTTCCCGGGTGGAAGACGAGAGATGTAACAGTAAAGTGATGAAATAGAGACCGTGGACTAGGAGGCGATCGAAAGAAAGACCGAGAACGCGTTGGTATGATGATAATAAGAAGGTAGCGGAATTAACCAGGACAAGAACTGCTCAAAATCGAACAAAATGCAGAGAACTAAGAGAGAGACCAATACCGAATTCTGAGCGCATTAAAGGTTAAAGAAGAAGAAGAAGAACGTAAGAGATGCTTTTACAAAAGGGATTGTGAAGAGGTTTATAAGAGATGTAAAGAAATATGTTAGCTAAAAACTAGACAAACAGCTATTTAAGGTTATAATTTCTTTATAGGGACAGAACAGAATGTTCGGAACGAGCTTGGTAGTAAATAATCAAACAAACCCGTAATTGATTTCGTAAGCGATAGAATGTGTGCTATACATTTTAAGAGAAGGCGTGGGAAATTGAAAATGATCTACACGCATGCACCCTCAAATGATAAAGAAGAAGAAGAAAAAGACCATTTTTATAAAGTTTTATATAAAGTGATTATATATTATGAGGGATATTGATACGAAAGTGTGTGCAAGAGGAGAAGAGAAATATACACGTCAGTGATAACAAAAAAGAGTTTGCATACTATAAGCAAAAAGTGAAGAAGGTTTAAAAACAGAATGAACTGTTCATTGGGCAGCACAAAAAAATATGGGACGGGAAATAAAAGAAGCTTGAACTGTGTGATTTGACCAAAAATACAACGAGACTACTTAAATCAAAGGACGCGTGAAAGTATAGGAAAATATGGAAAACGAGGAAGGATAGTAAAACAAACAAGTATATAGACGAAAAGGGGAGAATTATACCTTAGAAAAATGGAAAGCGTCAGAATAATAAGGTCAAATATTGCTTTATAGAAGTAAGAATTGTTAAAAAAGGTTACTGTCCAAATATCACTTTTTGTAAAAATAAACACAGACATCTAATTGGGGAAGACCAAGAAGTAGTAGAAAGATGAACATAATATTATATGAGGGAGCTGAATATCAGAATAGATACTTTACAAGAGAAATAAGTAGGACAGATAGAACAACAAATAGATATACTACAATAATGAGGGTTGTAGAAACGCTAAAAAACAACAACAGCCTAGAAAAAGGTTAAATTCCAGCAGAGTTGGTCAAGTATGAAGGACAACTGCATACGAGGATAAGAATCACCGATTACAGAAATATGGCAAAAGAACAAATGCCACAAGACTGGTCGAAAGAAATAATGTGTCATATCTTTAAAAAAGGATCAAATTACAGAGGAACAGCACTACTAGATGCAGTCTATAATATTTTGTCAAGGATTATTGCAACTCGAATGAAGGTATGTGCAAAAAATAGGCGAATACCTAATTGGATTCAAAAAGAATAACTAACCATATATTCTCTCAAAGATATATTTTCCCTAGTTGTAGGCGTTTCACGCTCCATATTCTTCTATGAAGGTTACTTCGTAACTGAATTTTTCCTATTGATCAATTATGATACACTATTTGGTCTTCGTTCAGAAAATTTTCTTTTGAAATTATCCATCATCATCGTTAGGTGACCTTTTGCGTCAGAATACCAAGCAGTTTTGTCTTACTTGTCTACTACACAGATTGTCTCCAGGGTCGTTTCATCAGCTTTCAGACTAAAGCGTGCCCTATCCGGTTGCATTACTTTAAAGACTCATCCCAATCAATCCCTATTTACATTGCCATTCCTCTATTACCAGAAGGCGTAAGCTGTGGGCATGTACTATAGTTGCCAGTTACTTTTTTTATGAAGCTTTCTTTCTCCTGATCGTGTTATGGTTTTCAGAAGACAAGCATTGCGGTGTTTCCAATTATAAAAAAATTGTATTTAATGTATTGTTGATCGAAGAAAGGTCTGTATTATAAATCAACCTAAATGGTACGATCCAAAACACATATAAACAACTAGGGCTTATTAAATATTGATATTTTTAAAACTTCTCTTAGAAGAAGCTTCATGACTTTCATCTAACCGCCAATTATTTAACAACTTGGTGTCAGCAGCATTGATAAACTCAGTGGTGAAGTCAAATTGAGTGCCAGTGTCGACAGCATCGTACATGTGGAACAAAAATTATCACCTGTCGCAGATTGAAAGGGGGAAGGGGTCGAGACAGGCTGTAAACGTCTTAACCAACCAAAGCAAGAGAAAAAGAAGTTCCAACTAATCGCAGCTATTTAATGAGGAAACCTTGTTTACCTAAGTTCCGCCTATTTAAAAAGTTGACAATCGAGTCGTTTTTCTTATAAGCTCCTCCCACCAGTGAAGTCAGTAATTCCTCCCTTTTCGCATGGCGGACGTTATCCATCATTAACATTAGAAGTTCTAAAACCAAATTAAATTTTTTCTGATCTGACACAATAGTGATAAACTAAATTACTGATTTTCAAATCTTTGTTAGGTATGATCCATACTTCCGGTCTATACAAGAGGAGGCAGATAATCGCAGATGAAGACTCGGACGCTGTTCTCAGGCTTCGCAACGTCGGCGCCATTCCAATCGCGCTCACGAACGTTTCCGAGCTCTGCATGTGGTAAGTTTTGTCGCACTAGATAAAAAACACCCCCATGAACTTCTCATTTCGTATCCTACAGGTGGGAGAGTGCAAACACGGTGCACGGTCGCACCTTGAACCCGTACAACACAAACCACATCGTCGGGGGATCGTCCGGCGGCGAAGGTTGCAACCAGGCAGCCTGCGGCGCCGCCTTCGGAATCGGATCGGACATCGGCGGTTCTATCCGCATGCCGGCTTTCTTCAGCGGCGTCTTCGGGCACAAACCCTCCAAGGGCGTCATCTCCAACAAGGGCCAATTTCCGTGCCCCGTGTCGGAAGTACAGAAGAATATGCTCGGTACGGGTCCTCTGTGCCGCAGAGCGGAAGACCTGCTTCCCGTTCTGAAGGTGATTGTGAACAAAGAGGCGCTGCCCGAGCTTAAGCTGGACGAGAAGGTGGACATCAAGAACATCAAGTTTTATTACCAGGAGACAGACATGGGCGGAACTCTAATTTCACCCGTCCACCGCGAGATCAAGCAACTCTTCAAGAAGGTGACTCTACACCTGGAGAAAGCGCACAAGATCAAGGCCCAAAAGTTGGAGCTGCAACGATTCAGCAAAAGCACACCCATGTGGATGGCAGACATGAAGCCCGGCAACGGTCCCACCTTTGACCAACAGTTGGCAAATCTCGATGGCGCCATCAACGTACCCCTCGAGTTGCTCAAGTGGTGCTTGCGCATCTCCAAACATACGTTCATAGGGCTGCTAACGGCTGTTTTAGAAAGAATGTCCCCGTCTCCCGAAAGCTCAAAGCACATTTACATAGTGCAAGAACGCAATGCATTGAAAAACGAAATGACCTCTCTGCTTGGCAACGACGGGGTGTTTCTGTACCCCACGCACCCGACGGCTGCGCCCTACCACAACGAGCCTTTGGTTAAGCCATTCAATTTCATATACACTGGCATCATAAACGTTCTGGGCTTTCCAGCCACGCACTGCCCTATGGGACTGAACTCCGAGGGTCTTCCGATCGGGCTTCAGGTGGTAGCAAACGAAAAAAACGACCGGCTGTGTTTGGCTGTGGCGATGGAAATCGAGAAGGCATTTGGGGGCTGGGTTCCACCAGCGATAGAAGCTTAAGCGTTCAATAACGGTTGTCTTAACGAACGAATTGAACTAAGGCTGATCAATCAGGATGACCATTCTAAAAGTGTCTCCACTGCTCTTGCTGGAATCTTCATGTAAACGTAATTATTTTATTGTAGCTTTTCTACTTATACGCGAAGATGTACCGAGGGACCATTACGTTTTTAAAAGTTTAACTTAGAAAAATATGACGCCTCAAGAATCGCCATCGTGAGCCAATAATTTTCCAATATGAAGATGTGCTTTATAACCAACACGTGCCTATTTGTCATATGAGTTTCCTAACTATACAAATATATTTTTTATTACTACAATACTTGTTGCAGTATTTATAAGCATGTTAAGAATATTTTATGTGGATGTTGTAGTTTAGTTCTATTGTAAGCTCAGGCAGAAAAGAATGTGTGACATTAAATTATGATGCAAATTGGTATTGGAATTTTTGCTATGACTTCATTTGCATACAAATGCGCCTTTATTAAATTGGTTTACGATTCAATATTGCTGTTTTTATGCATGCGATGCGCAATTGCCATAAGTAAAGCAGCACTGTTGATAGAACCTCGACGTTTTTTTTTTTTTTGTAGAAAGCTGGACTCTGCACTATAAAATAGTTTCAGGTGAGAGAACTAAATGTCTGGAGTCAAATACTTTGTATGTTCTACACAAATTCGATTTTGTACTGTAAGACTGTTCGATGTTCATGGCTTAACAAGTGTTATTGTGATAAACTGTGATAACCGTGGCGAATAAAATCGATGTGACTTGGTTTATAGATGATGCGTTTTGTTGTAAAAATTACATGGAAACGTATTTCTGGAAGTTATTAGATGTACACGGTAATATTAATTGTTTTGACCATCGGCTTTATTACCTTCAAAGTATTCTCCATTTTGTGTGCACCACTTCTTGGAGTTCCAACCACGGGTTTTCTTTTAGCAAGTCAATTAGCCTTTAAAACCAGTTTCAATCCTGAATATAACAAAAAGACCTACTATGGCTATAGAATGATGGTTGTCTTATGTTTAGCTAAAAACTGGCGGCTTAAAAGTGAAAAAGATGTTGTATTACTTTGAGATGATGTTTACCGTTTCAAGATGTTCAATCTCCTCTCTGCTATGATCGCAGAAATAAAGTAATGGATCGTAACAAACTCAATACACATGTCTAGAACGCTAATGGCCTGATCAATCACAGAAAGGAAGTAAAACTTTTCTTACTAATCAGAAAAGTGACATTACGTTAGACTCAATAGTCCAAATAACGAACCGGAGCTCCATAAAAATGGCCAGATATTCAATTTATTTTACCCAACACCCAAAAGGACCAAAAAAAGCATAAACCGCTATGAAGTTACCAAATACGAACAAAGCATACTTGGAAGCTACTGCAGTAGCAATAGAAGACGGTAATAGAACAATACTGCTATCAGCACTATACTCACTCCAAATTTAGTAATTAAGAACTGCTTTAATTCCCTTAGATCTAAAATTATAGCTGGCAACTACAATACTAAACACCACTAGTGCGGTCCAAAACTTGCTACCCCTCACGGAGGACAACCTTACTAGACTTAAGTAATAATCTCCTACCACTGTCATCAAGATAGCCAAGGTAATGGTCCACAGAGAGGAATTAATCTTCTGATATAATAGATTTTGTATCATGAAAACAAAGTCCTGTCTAGACATCTCCTCAAACCATACACCACTTAGTTACACTAGACTCAAATCAAAAGTAAATATATACCACCATTCTTGACTAACAAGTACACTAACTGGGAGGTATTTCAAGACATCTTAGCAAGATACTTAATGAAAACAATCCAACTAAAACAGAAAAAGATGTGGACCCATCTGTAGAATATCTTTCTACAGCTGTACAACAGGGTATTTGGAGTCCTATCCCGTTAAACGAAAACTAGAACAAAACACAAACTACCCCAATTATATCAAAGAAAATATTGAAGGAAAGCGAGGCTTAATGAAGCACTTGTAAGTTACAAGGGATCTTAAAGACTAGGCGAATTACAATGAAACCACCAAGCAATTAAAAAGAATTACTTAATTAAGATAAAAACCATAGGATAAATATATTTCTAAAACCTCTCTCGACCACTGACTCAATCGATAAAAGCCTCTGAAAATTACAAAAAAGATAAAGCTTCCCTTCAAGTTACAAATACTCCTATCAGAAAGCTAGATAGGAATTAGCCTAGAAAATACGAAGAAAAGGCAAACATCTCGGGAATGCCTTTAAACCGCTTCCAATAGAATTTCCAATTAAGCTTTGTAAGATGGATGAAGGCAAAACGATAGTTAATCTAGAATATTCTCATTTTTTTACTTAGGTAAACATTCATTTAGCTACCACCTGCATCTTCACCTGCCATACTCTACATACTTTATATTCAAACTAATGCTACCCCAAAATATACGGCCAGCACTGCTCAGAGGAGACGCTAAGTTTATTTGTGGCAGTAGAAATGATGCCTTTCTTCCCATGAATTTGTTTTTCCAAACTCTTACAATAAATAGCAGCCTTGATTTTAGCATCCAATCTTTTGGTCATCAGGTGTAAGATATGGGAGCTACTGTACCTTTTTCTTAGATCATCTTTTTTAACTCCAGATGAAGGACTCCAATTAGAAAATATAGGTGACAAAGGTGTTTTCGAAAAACGGCATGGAAATGGTCAAAAGGTCATAGCGAGAACTTACAAAAGCTATTTATTCCTAAGAAGTTGCTATATTATTTTTAAATTTACGTAAGGTTTAGTTTAGTACCTTAAAAACGCATTTGAAGATAAGGTTATTTCTGGGTTTCGGGTGTTCGGACGCTTGAGGGGCGGAAACATGCCGCGTAGTGGGGGAAGTCCCTCTCTCGTTCGTAAATTTTCTTAGGGAAATTCTTAAAAATGCAGCGACATTGAGATGGAATTGTTTGGCGAGTTTCCACAATACAAATCAGAGCAAGTGTGTGAGAATGCATTTTAATTTGGAGGCTAGGATTACCACTGTTAAGGGGCACTGTTGACTCAAAGTCAACAAAAGCAATATTAAGGATACCGTTCATATCCTCTGCGATACTTATCCAGAGTTTTTGGCAATGCTTAAGTAGAAACATTTGAATTCCACAAAATCAAAACTTATATATATTCCGGTTTATACCGCCCTGTGCGGCTTTTCGGTTCTCAAACGCCACATGTCTCGGTTTTGAGCATCTTCCTCTTGTACTTGATACTTGATCATCGCATCTCTTATTCCGTTTTCCTGGGGGAGTCCATTTGAAGATTCCTTTCGGCCATCGTTGGTCATCCATCCTCATCAAGTGTCCAAACCATTTTAGTCCTCTCCTTTCAATTCTGTCCGTTATTGTGTCTGTGGCCCTCATTCTACGTCGTATTTCATCATTTGTAAGATGTTCCCTTCTGAATACCAGCACGCTTAAGCATTGAATATTTGAAATAAATCCAAATAATTCATTCTGACCAAGTCATCAGCTAAACAAGCAAATATTTGACCGATTACACTGACATTACCAGCGGAATTTTAAATACGTTGACTATAATAATAATATAAATGTTAATTAAGACTGATATCACCATAACAACGATTCTGGTGGCCATAACACTTAGTAGCAACTGAAATGAAAAAATAGCTAATTAAAATCAATAATAAATTAAAGCGGGACTAAAAGTGTTGACACTGAAAACCTAAATAATTATAAAGTTAAGGTGAAAGAAAATGATAGAGTGGTCATAATTTGTAAAGGACATGTCACGTGAGCACTGTTTGAAACACGCGACAATGCGTGATGACGTAAATTATTTTGGAGGAGTCTGTTCGCTTAATAGAGGGGAATTGCGCCTCGACATTTTTGGATTATTTCTTTTCATTTTCAAGGGCTTAAAAAAATCAGCCAATGCAAAAATCTGTCTTTTTAAAGGCAACCTTAAAATCAGATAATGTTATTGTGCGTATTTAGCTAAAGAGGCTCGGCTGGCGATGTTAACTGCAAGTTACCAACAAAAAACATAAAAAACAACATCGAACTACTTGCAGAATCATCATATTCCTATATTTAGTCAGTTTTATTCATAATTTCAAACCCAAATGATACGTCACTGGTTTACACGTTACGATACTGCTCGTTACAACTAAATTCATGGTCGCGCAGATTAGCTCAGCCGTAGCTCCGCCCACAGCTCCTTTATAAATTATGACAGAAGAAAACCCCTTGGAACAAAGTCATACTGGTCATGTTTTGAAAAAGATAAAATATTTAATACAGGATGTTAAACATAACAAACGAGTCTAAAAAATTAATTAAGAAATTATAAATATAAAAATCTTAATTCTTTAAAACAAGAACATAAAAACGATATACAAACAGTAAATAAGCACAATTATCAGAAATAGGAAAAGTTTATTTAAGGGTTGCCAAGAACTGAAAAAAAATTAGAAAAATGAGAAAACAAATTGACCCTAAAGAAAGATGAAAATATAGTAATATATAACGGTGCTGTAATTTCTTAACCTACAGCTGCACGTGGAAATAAATAAAAATAACACAAAAACTCCAGTTATCATTAGCTTGGTATCATTTAGAACAAAATTATTAATATGGTCTAACCTACAGAAAAGGAAAGATAATCCCCGTTGCCAAAATTAAGAGATCAAGGCCATTATGCAGTGATTAAATATCATAATTCACAGAAATGAAAACGTAAAAGAGTGTGGAGTATGAATTAGAATCAGAAAAGAAGGGAGAAGAAACCGAAGTTTATATGAAAAGCAAAACAAGGGAAATAAATATAAGAAAAGAAGATATGGAAAGTAATAGAACAAGAAAGTCACCTCCAAACTTCTAATAAAAGAACTAATCCAAAACAAGGAACAAGTCTAAAAGTGTAAGAAAAGGTGAACAGAAACATTCATGATCCCCATCCTACAAAAATACCAATCAAAACAGTTGAAAAAAGGAAGAAAAGAAAAATATAAGAATAACCAAAACAAAAATATACACAAACACAGAGATTAGGAAAAAAAATTAAATTAGCACTCCCCAGAAAACCCAAATAACTGCGACAGAACAAACAAAAAAACTAGAAATTTGTACATTAAACATAAGAACATTGAAATTGATGGAAAAACTATTTGAATTAGAACAGGCACTAACAAAAATTAACTAAGATTTGCTAGGAATTGCAGAAGCAAGAATAGAAAACGAGAATGTAAAACGGAAATATAAAGAAATTCTATATAACAGAGAAATAGCAAAGTAGATATATAGAAGATATAAAAAGATATTCGATAGAATAGCAATATTACATGTAAGATTTAATAAAGATCAAAAACTAGCAATATTTTATGTATATGCATCTACAGAAATAACTTCAAAAGAGGAACTGGCAAACTTTTGCGATAAATTGAAAGAAGCAATGGAACAGGTCATAATTCAAAACAAACGTAATAATTAATAGTAATGTGGGCGTAAATAAGCTAGAAGATGGACAGACTACAGAAAAGTATGGGAAAGGATAATTAATAATATATAATAAATTAATTAGTACATTTTACAATAAAATATGGGTCACCTATAATGAACACCGTCTGGCAAGGAGATAGATTTGAAGAGTACCAAACGGAAAAGTATAAAAACTAAATTTTAACAAATAAACAGGTGATAGCAAAAACCAAGGTAATAAATCAGTTTGAACTAAGTATGGATCACAGATTAGTACAGACGTCAGTAATACTACATAAAAATAGTGCAAGACTAGACAGAATAGGGAAATATGACAGGACATATGATCAGAAGATAATAAGTGAAGAAATATTTATAGAATCATCTATGACACTCACAAAACAAAAGATGGTTACATATCATAATTTAGAATTACAGCAAATGGATGACACCTTAGAAGAAAAAGTAACAGAAAATACGAAGCAGCTAATTCGCAAAAGAGAAAAATTAAAAAGACGAACAGATGCATAAAGCATAATAGAATACAGTAAATTAAAGAAAATAACAAAAAGGAAAATTAGAAAGAGACCGGTTAGAAAAAATAATAAACCTGCAAAGCTTGCAACGCATAGCGAAGTGGCGAAGCAGTCTCAGGTCACTAACGCTGACCTTTGACCAATCAGTTTCAAAATCACTAGCGAACAAGCCTTTTTGGTCACCTGTCGATTGGTGAAAACAGAATTTGGAAATTCCCAGCCATTCTCGGAGTTTTTGCTCGGACGGACAACATGAAGTTAGTAAATGACTCCGCTTCGCTTCGCCACTTAATAACAGAAACGGGCTACACAAAAAAAGTAAACAGAGGAAGAACATAGATAACAGAATTAAAAAAGAAGGGAAATAAGAAATAGACGCAAACTGATAAACAAAGCTACTAAATACTACAAATAACATTATAACAGTAAGAGAAAAAAAATAGAATCAACAGTAAACAGAGACTCAAGGATGTCAGCCTAAATAACCATGGTAGAACTAGAAGCAATTAAAAATTTAAAGAAAAATAAAACGCTTGGAGAGGACAAAATAAAAGGACCAACTGATTAAAATTTTACTTCCACCTGGTAAACAGATGATCTTCCTAGTCTATAATAAAATCTTAAAACAAGAAATACCTAATCAGTGAAAAAAATCGAAAATAATACTCATTCATAAAAAAGGAAACAAATGTAATTGAGAATTACAGGCCAATTAGTCTACTATCAACAAAGATGGTAGTTACATAGTGGGTACCAGCAGCACTGAATAGAGCAATCCTCTTCCTGAAAGCAAGAGCCATAAAAGCATGGAGGGAAAGGGGGAAGGCCTTTGCTTTACACAAGGATTTATAGACCATCAACTATCATCATAACACATCTAGCAGAAATGTAAACATAACAATCCTGCAAAACCTTCTAGCAGATTTTGAACCAATCGTATGGGTTAAAAGCCAAAACAATTGGTCCAAATATGCAATTAGTTTTCATTAAATTTCTCTTATATAATAACACAGAAAAACTAGAATCAGGTCCCCTCCTGACATGGAGCGAGTTCAAACTTACACAAGGGGATGACCAATTTCTTTCAAATATCCAATAATTGAGACATTTCAAAAAGTTATATTTGGTTTAATCTCAAAATAGTTACATCAGTTTTCAATCACGTCGCAAAAACAATAATCTATCACATGCTCAGCAATTTCATCAAGCTTGCGAAGCAACCTCTCGAGTGTAGGAACATTGCTGAATACTTGCACATCGCTTCTGGCTCGGATATCCACTTGAACTATACAGTGCGGCGTCTGGTCGCTAACATCTACAGCCTTATGATTGGTGGAAGAACATGTGGGCAGTGTCACAATACGAAAATAATTTCAACACACCCTGTTAGCTCAGAGACGGAATAAAACAAGACATTAAGGGTAATATGTAAGAACGCAACTTTTGATTTGAAGGTCGGTGCTTCCTCATTAGTAGTAAATTAGTTGTGACTTATCATTACCGTAAGATGGAAATGAGCTCCAAGATCTCGGACCGCTTTGAGAGCACGCTGTCTCTGTCTAATATTAGGCAACCTTCGATCCTTTGATACCTGTTCACGTGTTCTGCAATGTTCTCAACATTGCACAACACGTGAATCCCGCAGTCGTAGCCGTTGCTTTGCTGCAAGCAAACGGCTTCATTGAAGCGCCCAATTGACGGCAGCCCAAAATACTGCAGCAGCTTCTCGCCCAGCTCCACCGCCTGTTCCTGGTTGGTCCCACGTGAGGAGTCAAAGTGGTAGATCATCTTTTCAGGATATGAGAACACCAACAGGCTCCAGTGTGAGCCTCCGCTCACTTCAGTCTGCTCGTTGTCGTTCAGTGCGAAGAAAATGAAGCGCCGCTGAGGAGAGAGCAGAGGGTTCAGAAACACTTCGATTTCGCTGCTAGGCGCGATCTTAATGCATTGCGTCACTTGCGGGGGCACAAAGAGGAGGTGCGGGTTGTTCTTGAAGCGTTTCTTCTCTAAATACTCAAAGTAAAAGGATATGATGGTATCGTTTAACCAGCAGGGGCCACGCAGCAGCTCGACATCGGACAGCCGCAGCAAGCTCTCATGAAAACTTAAAATGACCGGGTTGGAATGGGTGCGAGACATGTCTGCAACGACGCACCTGCAAACCGTTTCGTATAGGTTACGATAACCTTAACATAACACACTCGCCTGTTATTCCAGAAACATCTCAGTGCCTCTACTACGCTTTTCTTCTAACAAAAAGCCCCAAAAGGTATAGTTAATGTTATAAAATTATTTCAATGTAATATCATTATGCTACATTTTACAAATTTGGTCATTTGTATGACACACATCAATTTGTTTATATCAATAAACTAAGGACGCGTTTACATGCAGGGATACGTTCATATACACTGCCACCGTTATTTAGTATTTTGTACAGAAATGCCTGAACATGTATTTAATTTACCCTGATAACATTGTAAGAAAAATTAAGTATTGTTACAAATTTAACAATACATAATAAAATTTTTTATTGATACTAAAACCGTAATACATAATATTAAAATATTTCTTTTTTATATAGCATATGTAAATTTTAATGTACATGGTAAGTCAAAAGTATTAAAGGTAATGCAAAATAAATTATTAAAAAGCAAAATTAGCAATTTTTATTTTAAGAAACTATTAAATAATGATAATTTAAAATTGCCGATGTTTTATAAAAAGCTTCTCAGTAATTATATCTTATTATCAAAAAACCGTGTTATTCCCCCGTAGCTCATCTGTAAACTTTGTTATTTTTATAAAACAATTCGCGAGCTTACTAAGGACATTTAAAAATACCGAACTTTAAAGGGTTATAACAAGAGTTGCAGACAAACCATAAAAGGTGAAATAAACATTTATATTTAATAAATGTTTCGAGTGCGTCAAGGTACTAAACAATTATTAGACTTTTTAACACAAACGAAGGTATGATGATTGGGATTGATTAACAACTCCCTATCATTGGTGTAATATGTAAACCCCTGCTCCATTCATAAGGTTTATTTTTAATTGATGATTATAGTAAGTCGTCTTTCCTTTGTTACATACTCTTTTAAAAGTTTTCCCTTATTTTTTGAGAATATTCTTTGCACAAATTAAATTCCCGAGATCTCAATTAACGTGATTTTTTGAGCCTAAAATAGTTTCAGCAAAAGAATGCATTTATTTTTTCCACAACTTTATATCATGAAAAGTAGTTCGTATATTTTATATAATTATTTTGTTAGGGGGATATTTTAGTAAAACTTAGAAAACTACTTAAAAATGTAGCCTTTTATATAAGTGCAGATAAAATAAAACTTAGATCCAAATTCTAAATCCAAGTTTGTCCCGTCAATATACTGCCCTTGGGCAATAAGTAGATAAAGAGTTAAACTTCTCAAATTGTTGAAAGAAAATTTTGCCTTCAAGTTTAAAATCTGATATTCGTTTAGGTGAAAAGTCCACACTGTTACGGTCGAAAGTGGACAGTCATTTTTAAAATTTTAAACAAAGGAACTTCAATCAAAGGCAAAGCTGGAAGACTCATCTTTGGACGCTCTGCTGCAGAAATCGGCTCCCCGTGCTGAATTCCTGGGGAAACAAGGAGGAAAATGGTGTGGGTGGAAAAAGGACAAGTTACCCCAATTTTCGCTGCGGGGCCGATCGGAAGCGTCTTTCCTGATTTGGGTCCTCCAACTGGATGGTGTCCGAGGTTTGCGACTAGGTTTTCCTTAGTTCCTCACCGGGTCAGATACAAGGAAACCGAATCGAGTCTTTGCAACGGCAAAATTTTAACTTCCGAAATGCAATCGGCCAAAAAACGATCTCCGGGAAGAGGAAATCTGGTCGTCAAAATATCGAAAATGGGTTACCGGGATGTGGAAACTCTTGCCACCAAACAAAACACGCCGGCGAACTCTCGGTCAAAACGGCCTCGGACACGGAAAATTTAAAGCCGATTGCCCGCTTTCTAAGCCATCACAATTAAATTCAAAACGAAACAAGTGAAAGAGCAAAGAACAGGGCCGCGGCCGAAGCCTCTGCGCGTTATATATCGGTACATCGCGCAAGCGGGCAAATTGGCTGCCGCTATCTCAAATCAAAACTAAATCGCGTATACAGGAGGGAGCCAAAAGGAAGCCGGTCCAAATTTAAAGTCCAAATAAAAGTAATTGGAGATTGGCGCAAACACACACGTTTCTTAAAAAAAGATGCGTTACTTTAAGAAAAGAAAATTCCATGGTGGTTGTGAATATTCAAGAAAAATCGCGAGTTTGTTTTTAAATACAGGCAGATAACCGCAGTTCTTCATATTGGGTATTTGGAATTTCTTAGTTTAATATAATAGTTTCTGTTCGCGTTTGACTACCCTAGCCGATTATGGAAGAGAGCAAAAATTTCTCCACTTTGGAACCCGTTCCAGGTCCAAGCGCTTGTGAATTTAAGAAAATTTTTGTTGTACTTCAGAGATTTCTAGATAAATCAAAGTTAACTGGTGACATTAGAAGACGTTTATTCAGTTTTATTCAACTTTTATTACCAACTACCCATTTTTATACCCCACACAGCACTGGTGGTTCTTGACATGAGCACGAAAATAATATTTTGTTGTTTGTCCAGGGAAATCTCGTCCTTAAGCTTGCAAATTGTTGGTTTCATATCTACAGAATATTCAGAATATCCGATTCAATTCTTCCTACAATTAAAAACAAAAAAAGTTATATCTTGTGGATGAAGAAAGATCTGTAACCTGAAAAATTTATGACATATGTTTTTCTTTTATAAATAAAACTGCAAAGCTCCATTGACAGCTTAAAAAATAACGTTTGATAGACTTTATATTGCTTAAGCAGACTAAATTCTAACGAAATCAGAAAAAATGTACTATTGCTGATAGAATAGTTGTAACTGGACTGATCAATTGGTAGTAAATACAAAAATTGTTATTAAATATATAAATAATTATAGACCTATACTCGTGGGTCCCACGATCTGACCTTTCGTCACACACAAAACGTTTCCGAAGTTACAATAAAAGGGAGATCTAGAAGAGGAATCAACGATAGAGACGGAATGAGAACTGGATACCTTTTATCTTTACTTCGAGATCCGTTCCTTCGAAGATTCGACGTCCCAGATGTTGAATGAATCTTACCACAACGACTATTAAAAGATGAGAATCCACAATAACGTTCTCACACTTTTCGAGAAAGCATATGACAATTACCAGGACAAAAGTGGACCTTGACGCACGAACCATAACATTTCAGCTTGAGAAAAACAAACGTACTGACTTCTGCTACGCCAAAGGCGACGACACTTCCGCCTTCAACAATTGTTAAAGGATCGACTGTCACCCCCACCCCTCTTTAAAAGTTCTATTTCAGCCATATATTAGCTCCAGAAGGTGGATTAGGTGGCGCCTAAAAAGGCTTCCCAAACGATCTAAACTAAACCATAAGCAAAAAAACAAATTCACTCACTTATAAGATTATGTACACGTACAAAACTAAAGCATTAAGTAAATAATACAAAACATTAAAAAAGAAAAGAAAGCTATTTACAACTAAATTTAAATTAAATGGATTTAAATTACTGTGTTGGTAGTGGAAACAGCCTCATGGAAGGTCGTTTATAATAGCCTTAGATGACACGTGCATGGGCCACACGAACAAAGCCGTCTTCACTGAGAAAAACTTTTTCAATCATCCCAAACAACCAACATAAAAGGGTAGAGTTTACTTACTTGATCGACCACAATCACGGTTCCAGGTGATGGAGTAGATTATATTTTTTTGTATCTACAACTCATATAGATAAACTTTGCTCCAACTCTTCCTAAAGAATTAGATTATATGGTCAACGAGGTGAAATCCGGTCAATCTATTTTTGGGTATCTTAAGAACGTATTTGGAGGCTGCATTCAAAAGACAGAACGGCCTACAATTCAACAACACCTCGTTTTAATCAACACCAAATTCATCTCCATAGATCATAACTGATTACTAATTAATTTAGACATATGGGCTTTAACACCTTTAATATTTGACTCCCAGATTCCGCTAAAAGGTAAGATGTTGGATGGGGAGAATATACAGTCTATATGAATATTGAACATCACACAAGGCTATTCTATACTCCAAGGAAGAGAGATGAGAATGTAAAAAGTCCAATTGGGCCTTGGATTATTTACAATTTGTTTCACACTCAAAATAAGTTGTTCTGCACATGTGTCTTTGGACATAAATAGCTTAAATGTGGTGAAGAACATCTGAGTAGAGAGTTCCGATACGAACTCTATATGGATGACCTAAGTTGTGCTTTTGGTGATGATTAGATCTTTGACTTATTCATCTGTCAAGCTGGAAAATGCGATATTTTTGAGAAAGTAAGATGCGGACGAATCTTAGAACAAAGATTGTACGCTCTCCTTGTTTTCCAACGACCTAACTAACAGACAAAATTATATAAAACATATAATCGTCACAAGCTTATCTAGACTCAAACAAAGAAATAATCTACCGGATTTTGCTCCTCAGTAATATACAACATCTGTTTTCTTCTGGATTCTGACCACCTGGTTTGCAACAAACGTTTTGCATTTTGATGGAGGTCAATTCTCTTCTGCTAGTTTTGCTCCATAAAACCTTTCTGAGGCATCAAGAAATCCCATCTATGACAATCCTGGGTTTTGAATAATAGCAACATATCTCAAGATGCGGAATTTAGTTAAGGAGAAGAGTCCCGTTTGAAATTTGTCCAATTGAGAAGCAACCTTACATGAGGAGAGTTGATCATATAGTCCTCGTAAAGTATTTTGAATACACATTTTGTGGACAAAATTGCTAGGGATGCAAACCCAAGCCGGTTGTAAGTACAAAAAATATTTCTTTCTATGCCCTTTCTCTTCTGGGCATCGATGATAAATCGAAAGAGATCCGAATCCGAATGCCAGTCTAAACCAAAAACCGGTAAACTACAGTTCCTATCAAATCCTTTCGCACTCTCTTCTAAATCCGAAAAGTCATGGATTTGATCAGCAAAATCTATCTATAAATTTACTTTATTTCAACACTCATAGAAAATGTCACTCTGTAACTTAGGTCCTACACTCAACACATCATTGAACTGCTTTCCAGGCCCACTTTTGATATTAGCATCAAAGATAACTCGAGCAGAGATGTTTAAGGTCTAAGGCTTGTGAATACAATGATGGGGGATGGAATAACTGAAAATTTGGGTTCGAAACTAGTGACAAGTGGCCTTGGACAAAGTAATCGAAAATAATTTCATGATAAGCCTTCTATGAACTCAAAACCCTGTTTTTAGCCTGAATATAGGATTACCTAAAACTGGAATAACTCATTAAATGGAAGTCAGACGACAAACCTTTATTTCTTTATTTCACCGAACAGTAGTAGTATATTCTACTTTGCATCCTTCCTCCTCTAAGCTTGAAGAGTGGGGAAACCTCTCCTATAACCCAAAACCCCTTTAACAAGTTATGGATATAATTTTTTTGTACACTTAAGAGAATGGCATTTTTTGATAAAAATACAACGTAGACATTTTACTCATCAGATGTAGACTAAGAGATTATGAACGATCACCTGATGATCGACAGAACTTATCAATTTTGCCTCACTCAATAAATAAGGTACAAGCCTATCTCCTATTACCTCATCAATTCTTAAAGAGTGAAAACTCGTGGTCAGCTAATTTCAAATAGTTAAAATAAGACAACTCAGAAATATCAACTGTTGAGGCTATCTTGTCAATAATTTTGACAATCCAATAGTAAATTTGCAACTTGGATCAAATCGAGATGCAAGCGTTACTGTTTTCCCCCAACCCTGAAACAGAGGAAGTTAATTTTATAACTTACAACAAATATCAGATATTACAAAATGACTCTGACCACCGAATTTAACAATAAACAAATATTTTGAGTCTTACTATTTGCACTGACAACCTAGATAACTGTTGTACACAAAACGGTGGATTCGAGAATCTCGAACAGCACACAGGAACAGGCATCTGACTCGGGTATGTCCTTTGCGTTATCCGGTTTCTCCTTAAAAATAAAATGTGAGAGTGGGTTATGAGTTGCATTTACTGTCGACTTGCTTGGTAACTCTCAGCCTCTCTGAATGGGTCAAGTTACACAAATTTTTTTTACACAAATTTGTGTACTACAAGAACGAACGATATTTAACTTTAGCGCCTGTTACACGCAGAAAAAAGTCGATTTCTGCGAAAAAAAACTGAATTTTACATTAATTTTCAATAAAATTGACAAAATCATCATTTTGGAATATCCTTTGTCCTATACGAGGAGTTTCCCATAAAAAGGTAGAAACGTATAAATTTTTAACTGGATCGGGAACGCGGAACAATTTAACTTACAATCGAAACTCCAGTCGACGGAAGCCAACCAAATGACCGTGACAGACGTGTTTTTTGCGTTCGGCAATGATTGCGTGTGCGTTTCTAATTCGCAGACCGCGCAATGTTGTTGTGCGAACCAAAAAAATATGTACCCAGATGAGCCCCTCAAATATTAAATATGCGTTTTTCATCTAATGGACAACGATTAAAAGCAGCGGCCCGGTAACTCAGCCGCGGCCGCCCGGCTCCATTCGGCAAGGAACAAGAGCGTCCCCGACGTCGTGCACGAACACACGGGCCTCCTCGTGTAAATCAAGACCTCAGGCCACGCCACATTTCTTCGTTTACTTTCTGTTCAAATGTATAAATAGAGGAGGCTTCAAATTCACGGCGTATTTTGGGATCAAGAATTTTAAGTATCATATAAAAAGAAATTTACTTAACGACGATAATTCAATCTTGCACCTGCGTCTAGTCCTTTAAATTTATCTGGAATTGTAACTAAATTCGCTTTCAACTCAGTTTTTAGAGGTTTGAACACAAAAATTTGATTTAAATAGTGATTGGTAAGTGACCTAGAATCACTATAGCAGTTACTCAAAGTATCCCAAGTCATTTTATAAATTTCTTCTCTTGGGGCTATATGCCTACTTGTATTTAAAACTCTGAAGGTCGGACAAGGCTCTGTTTTTATGAAGCAATGACTTAACCGACCTGTAAACACTGACCAATCGTCTGGTCTACCACTAAAGGTCGGAATTTCCATTTAAAAATAAACATCTTTGGATTAAGCATTAGTCGGATACCAAACATCGAGTTGTGATCATCTCGATCCTCTCCATATCTTTTTCTGCAATACAGAGGGTTACGGATATAATAAGTGGGCGAATTCAAATTTTAATAACTTTCATAATTTTAATAATTATTTACAAAAAACTACTCGATATGAGATCCCTTATTCTTGTAGATTTTATAGACACGCTTTGGCCAACTCTGAAGTGCTTTGCTGATGAGTTCTTAAAGCAATTCTTTCCAAGCCCTTTTAAAGCCGGCAGTATCTTGAATTTTGGCATTCCAAAGGCGTCTTTTAAAATACCCCCAAACAAAATAATCCATCAGAGCAGCATCCAGACTCTTGAGCATCCACTTATCAGGTGTGATGAACTTCATCCGAGGCCTCATCCATTCCATTGTCCACTTGGTTGTGTGACTCGAAGCCGAATCCTGATGGAAGATGAAGTCATCATTTGGATAGAGTCGCCGAGCGTGTCTGGCTAAGAACTTCTTCAAAATGGAGTCATAATGGTATTCACTATTGACATTAAAATTCGGTTGAACAAAATGAAGATCAATCTTACCGTTGTACGATACTCCCGCCCAGAATATGAATCCTTTTACGAACGATTCTTTTCGGCAGAACTTTACAAGTTTCGAGTTCCTTTTGATTCTCTTGAATTCTTCTTTGATCTTCAACTTTAGCTAACCGAAACCAAGCCTCATCTGTTTTGATCGATTTCTTCCAATTTTGGTTGTTAAGAATCTTATAAAGTCCATACATAACCACTTGAGCTTCAAAAACTAATCCTTTAAATATTCTGTTTTTCGTATTCTGCAATGTTTTGTAATTCGTCCATCGTAATCTTATCAATCACAAGAAGATAACTGTCATCATTAGAGTCTATTCCGTTACTTTCGACTTCCACTTCTTTGTACTACATTATATATATATACACACATACACAGCTCATTTTTTAGATGTCTTTGTGAATCGTCAAAATTGTCGTATCTAGGGTAGTGAATATCCACGTGCTATTCACGAAAACCAATGTATCCATAAAAATGCATTCTTTGATGTGTATTGTGAGCTGGAGGTATTATCCCATATTTTTATAAAGATAAGCTGGCAACGCTGTTACCGTCAATGGTGTACGCTATCGAAGATAATAGAAAACTTTTTTCAATAAAAGCCAAATCTAAAGTTCACTTTCGATTATCTTTTATATCATGTTCAATATCCACTGACACAGTTTCTCTTTAGAATGTATTTTAACTTTTTGTGCATATTTTTGCGGGAGTTCTATATATGATTTTTGTTCTTCGTCTATGACTGTAACTCTTCACTCCATATTCTTAGACTACTTTTGTTTCGTATTTTCTTCTTCTTTCCTATCGTTTCATTTACGGCATGTTAATATTCGTTGATCTCGTTACTTGGTATTCTTACTACATGTTCGTTTATTCTATTTCTGTATAAATCTGTGATACTTTCTTCTCAGAATAAATACACTTTGAATACTCCTACGGTTCTTTTTTTGTTTTCTCCGCTAAGCTAATAATATAATAAATATCGCTATCTCGACAAACCCTCGAATGCTAAATCAAATTTTTCATTTTGTCATTTGCAATTATATAATCTATAGTAGACTTCTGATCTTTTGGGCTTCTTGTGTATTTATAGATGTATTTTTTGTATTTTTAGATGGTTAAATGTTGCAAATTGTCTCGGTTCTTCCCAACTATCGTTTATTCTTCTCTAAAGGTTTCAACCACTCCAGGTACTGTCAAATTTCCTACTCGCGATTAAATCCTTATATATTGAGGGGTGGTCGGTTTTATTACTTTTTTAAGAGTTTTTACCTATCATTTTTCTTCCACGTACACGCCTATGATATTTAAATGACCAAACATATGCGCACTGTCATTATTCTTTCATTTACATATGTATAACTTGTTATTTTGTTTTCATTTGTTATTGACAAGTACCGTCATTCACAACATGCACGTCTATTTTGTACTACTTCGCTATAAACCGTAGTGTAATCATTTAAAATCTTGAGTACCTTTCAACTTTTTCTTTGTTTCCGTTATGATCACATATATATTTTTCGTTTATTTAGTACTTCGTTGAGTTCTGTTTATTTAGTTCATATTCCTCTTACATTTTATGTATCCATCTATCGCTTGTCCTTGATGCGCCTTATTTGTCCTCTTGTAGGACCACCTGTAGCTCGATGGTTCAAGTGGTGGAGCTGCCACTTTTAGACTATTTGGCTTGCCTAATTTTCTGTTTCTTTAGTTGCGTGATCCCAGTTTTACGCCCTGGAAAATTCATTGTAAAGTGAACTAGCTGATCATTTCTTCTTATAAGCATTGATGAAATATACCCAGCGACATCAACATACATTATAAAGGTACCTTTATCAGCCTTTTTCCCTCCTCCTTTCTCAACCGGGCTTGGGACCGGCTACGGCGGAGTTACATACATTTTTTTCGTACTATTCACTTAATGATCTTTTTTGTATTCTATTGAATTAATTTTAATTTTTTTCTATTTTCTTTTCCTTTGAGGTTGTCTTCTTCAGTTGCCATTCTAGTTATTTCCCAGTAATCTCTCATTTATGTTAATTTATTGCTACTTTACCTTATCAATAGTATCTTACCTTCGCCGCCTCAATTTAGATTTTGTTGTCATTTATTTTTTATTCCAGTTCACGTTTCCTTAATTGCTCTCCTATATAATAATAAGCATCTTTCATATATTCGAGCAATATTTTTCTTTCTCCTTTGATTTTCTACGTATAATCCTTACAATTTTCATTTTCTTATTACTCCTTCCCAATTCTCTTTTTCTAGTATTCTCACTCCTAGCTTTCTATTTTTATATTTATTAGAATTTCCAGTTTCGTAGCGAAACTCAAATTTTCTGCTTTAGATCTAAGTTTGACTCACTTCATTATTTCTTCCAGTCCATTTTCATCTTCCTTTCTCTAGTACCTTTATTTGTTCGTCCAGTTTTTGATTTTTTCTTTAAGTTTATCGCTGTTACTTCTGAGCTTTAAATTTTCCAGCTTCCTCTTATTTAATTCTGTTTGGATATTATTAATATTCTTTTGTATTGTTTCCACAATTGACTCTTTGGTATCTTAAATGAGTAATCATAAATTACCTTTATTTATAGCAAGTTGGATTTTTATCTAAATCGGAAGTATACTTTTTCAATAGATAATTTTCGCTCTACCATATTTTGTCATTTTCCATTTACCATAAAAGATTTTTCGTAAACATTCAAAATCCTTACATACTTCTGTGTAGATTGTTCTTTTTCTATCACGAAAGTCCCTCTCTCTCTTTCTCTAAGTGGTCAGTCTTGTAGATTGATTTGTCTCAGTACTACTTCTCTCTATTTTTTCTATTTTTGGCCCTCCGCATTTTAATGCAATTCTTACGTTCCACATTCCTAAATATCATAGTGCTGATTTCTTGTGAAATAAAGCTGCTAGGCCGTTTTTTCCTTCTGTGGAACGTTTAGCCTAATTTGTGTAGGCACTACTATCAATCTAGTAGAGCACATGTCTGAAGTCATTTCTTCTTTCAGAATAGAAGGACTTAGGTTATAATTATACCGCTAATATTCCGTCACCAGAGATTATTTGTGAAGAATGGGGAACACAGCAAAAAGGCGAGGTTGACACTACATGGTAAGGCGCTTAAAACCGGGCCAATTTAAATTTTAATAATCCGCCTTATAGTACTGCTGCGATAGGTTGGCGTTCATGACAACCATATGCTCTTAGAAAACAATTATAACCTCAAAATAGACGAGCTTTTGCGAACAAGGTAGAGTAAAACCAAAAAGCCACGATTATCAAAAGTCTTTGCGCTGGACGTTCGGCGACTGAAATAATTTAGTTCTTCCACTAACCCGGCGGTAGTAGAAAGGGCTCATGTATTAATTTCGGAGGACCCAGGGCAATCATTAAGGAAATTGGCATTAGTGTTGGGTGTCAGTCAGTGAGCGAACCATGCGCTAGATTTCAGAGGAGAACCTACGTTATAAGTCGTGTACAATAAAAAGTACGTCAGATGTTTTTTGAGGCTATCAGATCAAAGAGAATTGCCCGCTACAACCTGCTAGTGTTTTCATTTAAAAACCAAAGCAGCGGGACGAATCAGATTCTTTTCTAATAAAAAAAAATGTTTACTGTCGACGCCAAGATGAACCGGAGGAATGACCGCTGGCTCACCCACGACCCACGATTGCTAGAACAAAGTTTCTGGTTAGTATTCACGTGCTACGTGTCGTGTGCAGCGAAGGTTATGTCATACCACCGCATTTCTTTTAGAAGAAGGAATCTGCCACGAAAAATGATTATGTGCGTATTCTGACAAATGCCGTAAAACCGTTGGTGAAAACTGTGGTCTCGGAAGAGATATATATTTCAGCAGGATGGTGCACCGGCACATACAAGCCATTTAGTCCAAAACTGGTTGTTGGATAACGTGGACATGTTCTGGTCTAAAGAATTCTGGCCTCCAATAGCCCTGATTTAAACCCCTTAGATTACTATGTTTCGGGCGTAGTCGAAAGGGTTACTAATAAGTCCAGACACCCTAACGTGGCATTTTTACGCGCCGCTATTGAACCATAATTTATTTACCAGTATGGACAGCACAGCTTCACAGACAGCGCGCGAGCGCTTCAGGCGAATGATGGTGGCGGTCGTTAACGCTGGGGTGAGGGGGTTATATCAAATAATTTTACTCTGGGCAGGTCACACATATGACACGAAAATTTTTTTTTATAATTTTAATTTTTTGTTGAATAAAATTTTATTTAAAAAAAAAGTTTAATTTGTCCGGATATAAGCGACGAACATTATCCTCCCACAAAAGACTGTCGTTTAAACAACTCGTAATTTACATCTTTGTTTTCACCAAAAAGGAACTTTTGGTTTCCTCTTTTTTGTAATGTCCGTTTTACAAACATCAATTTTGTTTTGTTTTCTACCCTTGAAAACTAATCTTCGTTTCGAATAGCGTCTATAAAAGCTTCTAAAGTATTGTATAGAGTAATTACCTTATTAGGTCTGTACTTTTTTTTTAAAATCTTTCACTTACTTTTTGAGAGTTTACAAGAACATTCATTCAGTAACATACTACTAATGTCATTTCCCTTCCCTTAAGTTTTTCTAATATCACATTTGCTCCATACTGTATGTTGTTAGTCTGTTCACTATCATGACTAATGTGTGTCAGAGCACTAAGATCTTGACTTACACCAGCATGAGGACCCTATCGGGTTGTCGGCAAAGTTTTTAAAGACAAAATAAAATAATTTCAAGGTGAGACTGCAAATATTCGGAGCGGGGTCACTTACTAACTTCATGTCCGTCTGTCCGGCCGTCCGTCCGTCCGTTCGAGCAATAACTCGATAACGGCTAGGAATGTCCAAATTCTGTTTTCACCAATCGACAGGTGGCCAAAAAGGCTTGTTTACTAGTGATTTTGAAACTGATTGGTCAAAGGTCGACTAGAGGTTCTCAAATTTTGGAACTTTACCATTACTTTTTGAGAGTTTCAAGATTTTATACTTAATTCAGTCTACAATCTACGGTCAATTTTAAAGTTATCATCTCTTCAGTTTTATGGCCACAGTTACTAATAAACTCAATGTCGTTCAACGAGAGTTCTAGTGGTTACACAGCACGAGACTAATCGGTATTTGGATTTTAAGACAAATCTGAAATTACAGTCCGCAATTGTGGAATGCAATTATCTACAATCTTGGACAACTTCATGTACTTGATCAGCTAATTGTCTAGTGAGGTTGAGCATATAACTATGAAGGAGGAATTTCCTTTATTTCCAACTAAGCTACAGGTGCCAAAAGGTTGTTTTGGAATTTAGAGCTGATTGGCAAAGGTCAACAGATTCTCAAATTTGGGAGAACTTATCGCATTCGTTGAACGTTTTGCTAGTTTAAGTTTTTTAATTACTATTCTGCTAATTCTACGGTCCACATTAGTTTAATCGTCTTACTATTTTATTGTAAACATAAACAATAAGTTCAGGGCTGTTCACGGCAGTTCTAGTAGGTAGTTATTTTTCCAATCATCAAACCTTTTAGTTTCTAGGAACGTTATTTGTTTAGATTTCGCAGAATACTGTCTGAATTTAATTAAACCAACAATTTGGCTTTAACTTTTCCGATTGTTATGTTTGCTATAATTACTGATCGGTACAAAATACACCTCTTCTTTATTCAAGAACTTTGATTGTTCGGCAAATTTTGTATTGGTTTTTAACTAATTTCGACCATCTTTGGCACTTGTTAATCAAACTATTTAATTTAAAACTAAACTTTATTCACAAGGGCTGCAGTATTATGCAACGCCCAACGGTTGCTACAACATTAATTTATTAATGCTACCGTTTTTTCACTGTATGGCTTCTCCTATTCGACTACCGTGAATGCTCTTATGCTCCGTCTTATATTCAAATGCGCGATTCCAGAACGAACCAGAAGGTCCTGGAATTTATATCAAGGGCGGGAGGGCGATCGATCATCCTGGAAAGTTCCTGAATAATTTCTTCGTGATGTTATTTCTCTTACAATACATGTTTTACAAATTTATTATACGTCAGTGAACAAAGTTTAATAGTCATAACCTATTAAAATTCTTCTGATTGAACCAACTCAAAATTATCCCCCCCCCCCTATTACCTTTAGGCTGCAACTTACTCGGCCTATGGATTTATGAAGCCCTGGTCTTTAGTAATAATGGTGAGGCGAGGGATTATGGGCTGTGAACTGGAAAGTAAAGGTTTTCATAGGATCAGATCTCTAGTACTAGACAAATGATTTTATAGTCTTAATGGTCATTTGGCTTTTCTACAATTTTGATCAACAACGAAGAATATGTTTCATTTTTTAGCTGTAGCTAAATTATCTAACTATCCTTGTGCAAAGTCTTTTTAGTTAATATTTCAGGCCTATGTTGTAATTACTCTTTTAAGTTCTGCAAGTTGTTTGTCTGCTTCTGTTTTGTTCTTATCTAATATCAAGTTTAGGCAAGTTCGCCTAATGAAAGCGCAGCTCGGGCACACTTTGAAGTAAGTTTTAATCAGCAACATCGTATCTTCCATTGGCCGGCATGTCCGGAGCTAATTGCGACAAATGGAAAAGGGGTGAAATCTTCGCCGTTCTTGGAAAACGGCCGGGCAAAAATTAAGTGGAGCTGGAGAAAGTCGCGGTCTTTCTCCTAATGGCGTTGTGGGCGGCTTCCACCTGCGCCCGCGAAACCGAAACGAGACCGAGCGATCCATGGGCTGGAGAAAGACGGCACCACCAGTTTAACATGCTAATGAAGATGCTCGAGTAACGGGACTCCTCACCTGCACCGCGCGGCCGATATAATTTCGCGAAGATGACTTAGGGCCGGCTGCATCACGCCTGGCAAACTCAGACGAAGGGCCGAAATGAAGGTTTGCAACTGGGGCGCCTAGGTTTGGCGAGGCCGCCGCGCTTCGAAAAGTCGAGAGAGCCGCGGAAGCGGTCCAGAGGAGCTTGCGGTGCGCCGGCGACGGGCCCGCGTTCGACTTCTTCATCGAACCGATAGCGCTGCGCGCCCATCTTTGTATAGCCTACATAAGCACACTTTTTCTTGCGCCCGAGAACAACTGACAGTAGAAACCTCATTTCTCAGTCCGCACGCAGGGCAGCCTATGGCAGACCATTCAGTTGGGCGCGAGCGCGGACGCTGCTGGTGACCGCCGTACTTTCAATTCGGCAGGCCGAGCGGGCACGGAAAATGTTCGAAAAGCGCGCGCTCAATCTCGCCGAAGGTTTTAGTGCGGAAACAGTGTGAGGATTATGAAAGAGAGTTGACGAAAAGTGAACCATGATCTTCATCCTTGTTATATTTGTAAGTAGAAGTTGCGCCGATTGAGCTAGAAAGAAGATGCAGAAGAAGTCTTCCCCTTCTTCTTCTTCTTTCTTTTTGCTTTTTGTTCTTCTTCTCCGTTTTCGAAAAAGCTTATTATTGTGTTGTTATTTAACTGGAGTATGAAGATTAACGAGAAGAAAATCAATTTGATTGAAGAACAGAGTAATGAGCTGTTAACCTCTTTCGATCTGTAGAGTTTCTAAACCAAGCAAATCTGTGCTAGAGCATTCTAGTCTAATAATTGTCTAGTCGCGGGCAATATCGCTAAATACAGGCGTACCGTTAGATGAGACTGTGTTAATCACTGTGTAGAAACGACGACGTGTGGAAGACCACACAGTGCAGCGCGTTGCATGCTAAAACCTGAGCTGTGTGCTGTGGTAGAAGACGCATCTGATTGTAGTGCGACGCGCGGCTCTTCCGCAGCGCCCCAGTCATTTAAATGAGACTGCAGGTCTGTGGGCAAAAACACGGCGATGAAATAAAATTTCGAGTAAGCGTCCGCCGAGCTGATTAGTATGTGGGAACACCGCTTTAGTACCGTTGGCTTAAGCTAAAGAGTCTGCAAGTCTGGGTCGGTAGGTTTTGAGATTTCTTTCATTAATACCCACGGGCTTTTTCATTCATCCGCGCCCAGGTGCGAGCATAAATCGTCGGCCCGGAAGTGCACCTGCGCCTCCCGGAGCGCGGAGCGAATTCGACTCGCGTCCTCCGCTGCCTCCGGCCAGGTAGGGCGAGGTGTCGTGGCAATTAAGGTACGCAAACAGCCGGCAGCGGAGCGAAACCCGGGCGCGGTTATATAAATTTGGATAATCTCAATTAGAGAGCCGTTACCGCGCCGGATCGCTTTCGATGGCCGGCGGCGGCCGCCATTCGAAATGAAAACGCCGGCGAAGAACAAGCGATTCCGAATTGGCAGCACACCGTGAAAGCAATAGTGAGGTGCACATGCACATCCCACTGACCCACATACGATATTTACATTTACATACAAGGCCAAGGATATTAGTGGACTACGTGCTAACGAGCTGACCACACGAAGGCGCGCTTGGGCTTTGTTTTCACTGGGTCCTCGCCGCCGCCGAAGTCCATCCCGCACCGCACAGGAAGTCATTGCACCTTCAAATTTCTTCGTACTTGAACCCGCGCTGAACTCTTCGGTCGCTATTAAAAATGCATCAAACGAAGGTCGCGGCTGAGACTTACCTTTCTCCGATAGGATTATCTCCCGTTTATGGTAATGGGCTTCCTGCAAGTGGATGGGCGTAAACAAAGCTCTGTTGAAGCAATCTCAAGAGGAAGCAATAAATAACGAGATAAGGACACAAGAACAGACTAATTCACATATCAAATGATTAAAGGCGGAAGACTTCACTATTTGCGTACAATTTCTTTTTGTTAATGTACATTTACTTCTAGGACGTCACGTTGTGGCATTCGGTTAACATAGCCCAACCACCTCACTCTCTGGGATTTGATATAATAAATTATATCTGTGTCCATGTATCTAATTTCATTTCCTGGTTTGTTTGTTTTCGACAGTTCGCTTCTGCAGTTTTAGTCCCACCTAGAATTTTCCCGAGTGCCTTCCTTTCCAAAATCTCTAATATATTTCATTTTTCTTTGTTAATGTCCAAGCTTTACATAGAGTACCGTAGGTCTAATTATCGTTCTATAGATTCCAAATTTGGTTATCTTTGATAACGTCTTGACTCTTAGTACTCATAATCCTTTACTTCCCTTTGCTTACGTTTATCAATTTCTGCACTTTCTTCGTTATTGCATGGCGCAGTTACTCCTAGATATTCAAAATGACTAACCTTTTCAAAGGTTCTTTCCTTTAAACTTAAAGTAAATCATTTCTTCTTGTGGCTCTTTTTTGTTCATTAATAGCTAGCCCATATTCTTCTGATGTTCTTTTCAGCTTATTGAAGTCCTCATCAAGTTCTTCCTGAGATCTAGATATCAAGACTACATCATTCGTATATGTAATAAGTTTGGTGTTTACGTTGATATCTCATGCTATTTTCTGATTGTGAGTTAAAAAGTACTGTAGACAGCGGATTCCCTTGCTTCAAACCCTTTCTTCCTGTAAAACTAAGAGAGTTTTCCACCAACAGCTGTTTTGTTAGAATTTTTCCATGGCGTTAGCTTAACTGATAATGAGTTAATAAGGTCTTAGACAGCGGATTTCACTCTGTCGTTAGACAGAGTCTAAGTTCTTCCTGTAAAACTATAAAAGTTTTCCACCATTAGCTGTATTTGTTAGAGTAATATTTGCACTGAAGCGTTAGCTTAACTATAATAGATCCACTTTGATACTTTTGGAGGACGTCACTGATTGGATACATCTGGCAAATACGTTAGATAGGTAACGTCTAGTAAGTTTTTTGTAATCTATAAACAATGTTACCATTATTATTTTTAGAGTAAATATTTGAACTGAAGCTCCTTTTCTCTCCCTAAATCCACTTTGATACTCCCCTAACTTTTTCTCATACTTAAGGGTTCACTGGTATTCTATTTCGGATACTCTGGCAAATACTTGATTTTTCCAGGTAACGATTTTATATTTGATTTCCTTTCTTATAATTAGATTAATTTATCTTTCTTCAAATAATTGTTTAAGAGTTCGTTAAAAATACTCCACCTATCTATATAATTTATTTGCAGTCTCTCTTAACAAAAGTTCCTTCTTATTTCTGCAAAAATTGACGTAACACTACCTTTACTAGTAGATTTCTTTACCTCATCGCAGAAATTTCTTAACTCTTTGCTAACATATTGTTCTTCGATTACTTGTAGCTTCTTTTGCATGTAGTCTTTTTCGGTCTGCATATAGTTGTTGTTCTCCTCTGTGTCCTTTTTTCTTTTCTAAACAATATTCCAGACTTTGTTATTTTACTATTTTAAGCCATTCGCATTCTGTCTTCTGTTGATTCTTCTCTTTCAAACATGCTGTTACTGCGTTTTTCAGCTTGGTGACCATTTCTCCGTCGTACATTTACTCTACGTTGCATTTCCTTATAGTTGAATTGTTACTTTCCAAATGCTTGCTTTTACCTCCAGTCACCTGTTTATATCTTACATATCTTTCTATTTTTGTGTTCATGCCGCCCATGACTATTTTTAAATCGTATCTTGGAATATTTTAGAGGATGTCTGAAACTTCTTTATCAAAATCTGTCTTCTCTCGTAGCTCCTTATCTTCAGTAGGCGCGTGCATATTTTATAATATTTATCTTTCTGTACCTTCCTTGTAGTCTATGTTTCTATCTGAATGTGCTTTAAAATTAACTATTGCATATTTCATTCTGTTGCTTAAAACAAACCCCGTACCAAAATATCTACTGCAACCTCCGCTGTTCCGAAATATACAACCGTCTATTATAATTGCCTTCTGAAATGTTTGCTTTGTCTCTTGCATAGCCAATATTTCTAGCGAGTAACACTTGCATAGCCTTTGTCACGTTTCTTAAAGCCTCTTCTTCATAAGTATCTCGCATATGCGACGTCCCAATTTTAATGTTTTCCTTTACCATTTTCACTTTTTTGTCGACTTACCTCTTTGTATTACGTTCTCTCTATGCTGATATACACTTTCCAGTTTACTGTTCCATTGCCTTTTTCCATGGACGTTAATTCCCCATTACTATATTTTATCACTAGTTTTTTTTCGAATTACTCCAACTATTATGTGTTGTGATCCCATTTCCACTATTGATTTTCCACGACTGCTTTATTGTATCTAAATTTGACTTTATTCCCTTTGCCTCTTTCTTCTTTCGCCAATTTCTTTTTCCGTCATATGCTCATTAATGTAAATCTTGGCACATGTTTTCCCTTTCAATTTTATCTCGTAATTTATATACAGTTTTGTTTTCAGCACTCACTTTCAGTTCTTCTATCATGGTTTCTATAGCGGTTTTTAGTATATTAGTATCATTATAATCAATTTGTAGTTCCGATACTATTACGTTGTTCCTTCTTTTCAAGCCTCTCGATTATTCTGCATACTGATTTTAATTTTTCGTTGACTTATTTCAGTTCTTAATTTTTTCTTCTTAATAATTTTTCTTCCTTGATTGGTTTTTATTTGCTTCTGATCTACTTGCAGATCCCTAATCATGTCAATTAATAGATTTAATTTTTCATCGCTCTTTTGGGTTATCTTCGTCGGTGTTCTGTGTGTTTTTTTCTTTTGCAGTCGTTTTTGTTTTAATAAATTCACACTTTTCCCCTGCGCCGCCACTGCCTTCAGCTTATAGATAAAACCCCAATTCAAACTTTCGGACCAGTTGATATCTTGCGCTGATATTTATTTCCTTAAATACTATTGCAACCTTTCTTTATCTGGTTTGCTAATACTTCCACTATCAACTCACTATTTACTGGTACATCACCAAGATTCGAAGGGAAAAAGCCCAAGTGACAATCTAAAAAATGTATCTTCAGGCTTGGTAACTCTGAAAGAGTTCATGTCTTTATAATTTTAAATTTATTTATTTCCTAAGAAGGTTTGTGGTACTGCTTTGAGTGCATTCCAAGCGGTCTGTTCTAGTCGCTTAGCACCTTTTCAAATGGCGCAGCTCGTATTAGAAGATTAATTTGGAGTTATACAAAGACGCTCTCCTGAGTTTCTCATCACTTAAGCAGGCAAATTTTTTTGTTCATTGCTTTGATGAAATTTTTCATAAAGTCCAATTTTACATACGACTGTAAAAAAATTCAAGTTTAACGAAAGCTGGGTAAATTGTAATTTTTTTGGTCAGGAATTGTTGACCATTGTTTAACAACACAACACGAGCTTTTTGACCGGCTAACCCACTCACAAATAAAACAGCCATTCTTCGTGTATCAAGTTACAAACTAACTAAATTGTCACAACCTTTAAATCAGCACTGATATACTATTTATACTTTCTGTAACCAATCAACAGAAACGGAAGAGTAAATATTTCCTATGTGTAGTAGAACAGCTTTTTAGTCCAGTTACGAAAAATAGATGACACTATTATATTTTCCATATTGTGTTTACAAACTGTCCCAAAAGTATATAAGTGATAATTGTTGTTTCTTTTTATTAAACACACTTCTTGGCTGACTATCAAATGCTGGAGGGGTGTCCCAGAAACCATTATTGAGCGGTAACGGATGTCTTCTGGAATTGCTTTGAAATCTATTTCAATGGTATTTTCTACTATTCGAGTGCTTTTGATTAAGTTTTGAGATAACCCCATAGAAAGAAATTACAAGAGTTTAGATCTAGTGAACAACTCGGTCAATCGGCGCCGTTTCCGGTCTTTGCTTTCGACTCTAACGTCAGAATTCGATCTTCAAAATGACCATAGCTGAGTTTCAGACTCTCTTTAGTGCGATGAGCAGGAGCCCCCTCATGTTGAAACCAAGAGTGCCAAAAGTCCTCTCGTTGGGGAAGAATTTATTCAAAACTTCTTTACGGTAGACCTCGCCGTCGGCTGTTGTGCTCAGGAAAATCTGACCAATTATTCCAAGGTAGAAATTGCACACCAAATCCTGACTTTTGGGGTGTAAAAGGCGTACCACAGCCAGATGGGAATTTTCTGTACCCCAAATCCCAAGGTTTGGTTTGTTTACGTAGCCATCGAGTTGAAAATAAGCTTCGCCAGAGAAACGAATTTCTTTGATATCCATTTCCTCATTTTTGATTTCTCTAAAATCGAATCTTTGATCGAAATTTCTTTGCGCTAATGGTTGGCTCAAAGAAATAGGATCTTATATAGAAACAAATTTAATTTCTCCTAAAACATCGTCTGACAGTCAATTTCGATATCCTGGTGACAATATTTGCACGTCTCAGTGAAGTTGTGGGGCTTTAAGGGTAGACATCGCTGACCATCTCAATATTCTCCGCCCGCCCAATCACTCCTTAATTCGTCGTCACCGAAAACTCTTCCGGTTCTTTTAAATTTCTCAGCCAATCTGTTCAAAATTAATTAAAAAATATTTTTTATAAATTTGTCATAAAACATGGTTTTATAAAAGTTGTATTCATCTATTAATTGTGTTGTTATTCAATTCAGAATGCGGTTCGAATCTATTCCGAAGTCCTCTGTACCGACGATTAAAAATCGGTGGTGTCTTAAATGTGGAACAGTGAGATGGTGCTATAAAAATTTCACTTATATACTTTTGGAACAGTTTGTATAACCTAATGCAATCATCAATATTATTGCAAAAACGAAAAACTTTCTTCCGTTGAGAAATATTCTAATAACTTTTTATCTGACTTCCACCATTGCAATCTTCTTTATAAACGTAAATTTTATACCAAACCATTTAATTCCAATTATATTATCAAGTGAGGTTTATCTTCTTGATATAGTCAAAATTCCTTATCATTGTTAAATAATACTGCAGATGGTCCTTCTATTTCTGTATCATCCTATGCTTTTGTTAAATCAGGTGACTATTTTGGAACAGGAAGGTTTTTCAGAATGAGGTACCGGTCGAGTAACCGAGGGGAATGGGGATAAATAATTTGCTTCTTATTTTTGCACAAGAAGATTTTGGTCCGGCAGTTCGTTTGTGCGGACGCGGTGACCTCAGATGGTTCAATCAGTTGGCTCTGTCCTCTAGCCGGCGCGCGCGAGTTCAAGTCTCTCTCAACCCATGGGAGTGTTTTTGATTTTTCAGTGTATCCACTTCATCAATACTGCAAACTACTCTGTACAAAAATTAAGATGACTGTTTGAATAAAGCACATATTATTTATTTATTTATTTAACCAAATTTATTTTGTCTTCTCTCCCCCCTCCACCCAAAATATAAATTTTGAAACATTTTTCACATTCACTTTTGGGATTTCCATAAGGATTTTCTTTGATTTTTGTTTTATTGATTCAACTGAGTCAAAGAAGTTTCCTCTAAGTGTTTTTTTAATTGACCGATATATTGACATATTTGGAGAATACGGTGCTGATAATTTCTCATTACTTTATTTCTATTTTTTTAGTTATTGATGTTGATGGACGAACAGAATGAGGTTTGTCTTATCTGGATAGCTTATGCTACTGGAATACAGTAAATACAATAAATTTTTTATATTTAAAAAATGCGCCGTGAGTACCCAATTCGATTCTTTGCAAATTCAAAAAACTAGTTGGCACTGGCACACAATTGCGTAACCTTTTCTTAAATTTGAACAGAAGAAAAAACATTCCAAAATAATATTCGAGACAAAATGCCGTATCAAGATATACAATAAAAAAGTACAGTTGCAATAGCCAAAAACCTACAGGCTTAGTAAAATGGTACAAGATATTTTTGATCAATTTGGTTTATTGGTACAAACTTAAACCACAGTAGCTCTGCTAACAGTAGCCTCGGAATAAATTTCGCTGGGACACGTTTCATGCCAAGATCTTCTGGCTAAATTTTACCCGCTTTAGATTTTAGAATCTCCGGTTTATCTTCTAGTTCTCGGACTGTTCCATATAAGTTCAACATTTTTTATGTTTTCTTTGTTACTCATCTTTCAAATCGTAGATCACTTATAAGAGATTCTGGTACCATGTATACATTGCATCGTTCTGCAAGCAAAATAGAAAAACTTGGAAAAATTAAATTTGATTAATGGTAAAATCTTTACCCATATTAATTATTCCACCATATGACAAAATCTTATACTAAATGACACTTTTTCAATCTCAGCAAATAGACATCAACACTTTCTTTAAGTGAAGACCAGGCTTTACTTATCGTTGATCCAAGAAAGTTTAATATTGCCATATAGAATGCATGTCTTATCCCCAGTAACTAATATCTTTAAAAATAATCATTCTCATTCCACTGAAGAAGAAAATTGTGAATACATGGTTAAGGAGATTCCCGTTTTTCTACTGATAGGGGACCAATATTTCGAAGCTATTGACCTAGTCAATCTTTACTAGTTGATAGTATATCGTTATTTGGAGAAGAAGTTCACAAACAGCACATCGTAGATTTGCCCTTAATGGGATTTGTAGATGTAGTGAATGTGTAGTTGTTGTGGTTTTCATCTTCTAGATTAAAATTTGTAGCACCACTCTAATTTTTTAAATTTATTTAGCAATCGGAGTATTCTATAAGTTAATGGTCTGGCTCGGGGTCTACTCTGGAGGTGAGCTAGTCGACACATAATAAGATCTTTTCCAACGAAGGGATCTCTTAAAGTATTACAAGTCTGTTAGCCATCGCTAGGCTCCAAATTGGCGGTACCACTCCCATAAGTGGTACAAATTTTGTTTGCAGTATCGTTAGCACTGTTGCCTTTAAAAAGCAAAAACATGAACCCCAAAGATGCAAACACCCGAGAGCTTAAATCGGGAATTACTATCTAATTGACTAAATCAAACGTGGTATACAAAAGCGGTTCCGCGGGGTCCCATGCGAGCAGATAAACCAATTAATAGCAAATTAACTAATAATGTATTTCTAACAACCGGTACGTTTTAAGTTTCTTATAAATCTGCTAATGAGCGCCATTTGGTTTCAAATGAAACCACATTGTGTACCATAGTAATTAGACCATACGTTGTTAGAAGCCGAGTTCAACGGCACACCGTAAATTTTTAATTGATGTTGCCCAAACTGTATCGCAACGTCTTAAATACGAGGGCGACTCTTTATGTTGCCTTTCGTTACCTCGTTCCTTTGCTTTAAACTCGTTTCCGTTATCCTTTTCCGCACTTTGGTTGTCAGAAACTTAATGTATCATCTCCCAAATGAAGATTTAAATGTAACTTTTGTTCTGTTAAGGCTTACTAACTCTTTTTAATTTTGTGGGGCAATTTCTGCTAGTTCATCATATGAGTGATGGCGCATGGGAAGAGGGGAGGTATTTGACTTATACCCTCGTGGGGTTCAACTTATCAGATGATAGAATAATTGTAAATTTTAGAAGAAATAAGAGAATTTGCATTATCGTAAAATTAATTGCTCATTTATAAGTACATATGGCAGTAGAAAAGTTTTGCGATATACCCTTGCTATTCACAATATTTCAAAATACTTTCCTTCAAAGCTATCAAACCAACTCTTCTACATTTACTCAGGGATCTGAACATACTATCAGAAGATTTTTATCATTAAAATTTTGTCGGGGCTTGTGTTAGCACATCATAAAAATAAAGTCAAGTTTCATCACCTGTTATGGTACTGTTGATATGGAGCATCTTACGACACTACAAAACGCGAAGTGGCATTTCTTGGTAGCTTAATGTATGGAGTACTCAAAGGAAAGAAACCCTTCTCACTTAAAGATGGCTCCGCAGAATAGTATAAATTGTCAATATAGAAATGTCCAAACTCTCTCCTAACATCTTGTTGACAGCAACCATGTTCTTCTCTGTGTACTGAAACAAAATCAAAAATGCCACTTAATGTGCATAACTGTATTATTTTTTTAATTTTTGAAATCCAAACAATAATATAATTACTGTTTTGGTTTGAGTGACTTATGATAAAGCTTTCATATCAATTATTCTTAATGATTGAGTGGACTACTCACCAGATAGATTATATGGTCAAAAGTAAAATGCAGGTAGTAGCATATGTAAGTCATACACATGTAGCAAACAGAAATTGAGCACATCGCTAAAGATGAATGGTTTTCAACATGTCATGATCATTTGATATCAAACAAATTGTTTGTGAAATATCGGCTTTGTTATAAGTATTGAAATCAACTATAGATGATGCCATTATAAAATGGAAAAGTCTGGGATGTAAAAAGGGCCGCGAAATGAAGTGGTAGGCCGCATAAAATTAATGATCATAGGCGTCAAACTCTAAACATGGTACTGATGAAAACGAATGTCCTCTGTGTCAATCGTCACTCGTGGTTTTCAAAGTCCCTTTGGCGTCCTTCGTTGGGAGCCGAGAAACATATTTTTTCAAGGTCATACAGCCGCTCACAAGCCCAACATAAACATGGTCAAAACATCGCTTACACTGATGCAAAGTTCACCGTCGTTGGGCTAAGGGACAGTGGGAACAACTGTGGAGTGACGAATTTCACTAAACGATTTACCAATCAAATGGACGCGTCCGGGTTCGCAGATGCCAGAAGAACGCTTCTTATCCCAGTGTATTTGCCAACAGTCAAGTTTGGCAGTGGAGGCATTATGGTTTGCGACTATTTTCATCCGGAAGGATGAACGCTGAGATGTATCTTAACGAGGGGTTACCTTCAAAAAAGGTGTCCTAGGCTAATAATTATTCACCCGCCTTCCCTCGAATTTTTGCAAGGTGGGAACAGGGAACAATTTATTTACAAATGATAACAGTGGGAGAAGTTGGTGCCGTGAGCTTACGAAAGTAAGATACGCAAAACGATCCTAAAATAGGCAACCAAACGTACCCTCAGAGCTTAGCCACGCTACATTTCATATTTTTGATAAAGCTGTAAGACATTTCAGATTTGTTACAACGCGATTTCCGACTACACCCAAAACTTAAATCACTTTTGAAAGGAAATATGCTAAACCACCAACGCCATTCAGGGCAATCAGTCGTTTATTCACAAATCCAAAATAAGATCTTGTAGAATGTTTTAAACAGTGGAAACGGTAGTGGGAGAAGTGTGTGAAATCCCGAGGTGCTTATTTTGAAGTGAACTGAGGTTGCGTACCATGTTTCTTATATCTTTCATAATTTCCACCAAATATATATTTTTGCTATTGTTAATTATAATATGTTGTATTATATATGTGTATACGTCATTCCTACTAGAAGCAATTTTCCATATAGAGATATTACCCCGTCTAGGGTATGACTAACATCAAAGTATAAGCATCATAAACATAAATTGTATTACAATTGTATATTAAGGGGTTCTTGTCTCCAGATACCTGACGAGTAGACCACTCGGTAACTAAAAATAATTGAGTACTTGCGCTCATTTCAAACAAAGAGTAATAATACGATCGTCTAAGGTCTAAGAGATAGTGCGTGACAATGAGATAGTGAGGGGAAATATATTAAAACCTTGGTTTTTCAGTTTGCAGACCATACTCTCTCACGCAGTGCAGATCTGCACTGAAAAAACTGAATATTAAGTGGAATGACAAAACTCCATATAATACTTTTTCATAAAGAACTGGATTAACGTAGCACAGGTAGTATAACCACTACTTCACTAGCGTAAAAAATTATTTTAAAACCTAACGTTCATTTCCAAGTATAACTTACACATTTAAACACTAGGGAGTTACTTTCATTTTCTAAATCTGAAAGACTAGAATAAAGAACAGATTCTAACCTTTAATATCTTAACGAACTATTTTTTTTTAATTTCGCTGTAACTAAAAAAGGACTCGGGTAATATTGATACCTAAATGTTTACCTTCTATACATTCGCTTCAGTAAAACCGCTTCAAAAATATTATGACGTGAAATGCATTCCAGCACGTGCTCACATGCGCACGTGATATTGTTCCAGCTGTTCCTTGCAATGCTAATTTCTACTTAAACCCGTTTTGGAATCTTTCGTGATTTCTCTTTTTCGTTTTGCCGAAGTTGCAGTCCTCTTTTTTTATATTTTTCATTAATTATTGGACAAATCTTTGGAAATAGGGAAGACTGAAGAATCTGTAAGTAGATCGGAAGACTTGTAGGTCAAACAGCAATAACACTGAAGAAATTGGATATAGTCAATAATCCAAATGTGTGCATAGGATACGTCAATACTCACAGTCTGAGTGAAAATGTCCGCGTAGAGGCCATTCTGGTTGCAAAAATTTAGAACTTTTACTCTCCAGAACTCAATTCCACTTGTCATCTTATTTTTTTTAATAAAAGTAATAATTTCACCATTTTAAAGGGTGTAAGGCATAACAAAAACTTATAAATAGTTAATTAAGTAAAAATAAAGAACGTGCTTTTAAAATAAAGAATTGGGAAAAGTACAAACATTATGGGTAGGTGGGCAATAAAGGGTAATTTACGAGTATTCTTCTTCGTGTACGTTGTCAGGTCTTCCTGACGTTGGCGACTACCTGAACAAGGATCTTTTGGTTCTTGACGGCATCGAAAAGCTCCCTCACACTTTGGAGTTTAGTCCACTCCCAAATGGTCAGCCAGTTTTTATCGCTTCGATGTCTGTTCTCGATTTTTCGCTGCCCATTACATGTTTGCCGTTTTCAATTTTCAGTACTCTGTTTTCCCATTATTCTTCTGTTAGTCCTTTTTCATTATCTTCTAAATAATTATTCTTCTTTTATGTGCTGACCGTTTTCTTCGTTCTTACTCTAGGTGAACTCTTCAGTTCTCTAAATGTGTGTACCATCTTAGTGCTCTTTTTTTCTGGTCTACTTGTAATTGATGTTTCTACTTCCATCTCCCCCCGTTTTTATTCTGTCTGTATGTGTGTACTGTAGGCTAAGTTGTTACGATGTCGACAATTGTATTGAAGATTCTTCTCAAGCTTTGGGTGAGATTTTGGTTTATCATTCCGTGGAGTGCTTTGGTAGCTCGTTTCCTTTCACGATTTCTTCATTTT
The DNA here is from genome assembly GCA_036346155.1 of Sinelater perroti. Lineage (NCBI taxonomy): Eukaryota > Metazoa > Arthropoda > Insecta > Coleoptera > Elateridae > Sinelater > Sinelater perroti. The sequence continues at coordinate 4,670,497 of JARFIY010000167.1, read as the reverse complement.
GTACCGCAATTAGTTGATCGGCAGTAAATATCACATTATTCCTCACTAAAATCTGTCATACTCTTCTCTATCTGATTTTTTTATTAACCTTATGCATTAATACTATGTAAATTAATTCCACTCTTTTGGTCTATTTTCCTCCTTTTTATTTTCGTTACTATTTTTATCAACTCACTTTTTTGTATTTTATTAACTTTATTCTGATATTGCCCGGTTCTGCAGATTTATTATTCTTCCATATTTTTAACATCCATGTTACAACTTTTACCTTATTTTTATCTCTTGTTTTCATTTGTTTTTTCTGACATCGTCGTATAATGTAAAAGTGTCTTGTAATATGCTATCTTTTATTTTTTGTCTCTTGTAAATTTCGAATTACTCTCCATACTTCTGTATATTTATTGAATGATATTGTGTTGCCGATATTTCTGCATATTTTGTTTCAATGCTGGTTTTTCTCTTTTCACTTCTTCTTTTGCATTCCTTCTACTAACCGCGAATTATAGCGAATTTGATATTTTGTGTCTTAACCATCGGTTTTACTTTTCCTCTTTAATTTTTATTATCTCTCCTAATTCAGCACTAAACATTTAATTTTTATAGGTTCTTCTATCCTCTATATCCAAAGCTTCCTTTAAAACTATGTGTATACTAACTTTCACATGTTTGTTTATTTCATTTGGAGTTTTTTCCACTACATTTTCTATATTTCTAATACTCTCTTCCCGTAGAAATTCAATTTTATAAATATATTCTCTTAGTTTCCTCAGTTTCTTCTTCCTGTTTTTAAATGCTCTTTCTCCCGTTATAGATAATTGTTTCTATAATTAAATGCTGGTCTGATCCACATTCTGGCTGCATGTATGCTCTAACATCTATTTTCATGTTTCAGTCTCTTTTAACAATCATCAATTTGATAATTGATCTAAAATCTCGAGTTGGATGTGGTCAAATGTACTTGTGGATATCTTTATGTGTGAAGAAAGTATTGGTTGCGTAGTCTTCTTCCATTATCATTTACCATTTCTTTTCTACCAGGTCCATCTTTGTTTTTATTTTTTAAAAGACTTATTCATCAAGTATAGGTTATTTTCCTAAACATAGTCTTCTCGCATTCCTACTTTTACATTAAAGTTACCCATTATTATTATATATTTTGTTTTCTTGGCTTCTATCGCTTCACGTGATTTTTTCATAGAATTTCTCTGCTTCTTCGTCTTCGTGGTCAGATGCGGGTGCATATACTTGAACAATCTTACATTTGTACCTTTTATTTATGTCAACTATTGAAATTACCCTTTCTGATATGACCATAAATTGGTTAATCTTGTCTATTACTGTTTTGTTGATTAAAATACCTACTCCGCATTCTTTCTTGTTTTTTCCGCTTCCAATTCGATTAATTTTCCTTCATCTCCTAATGTTCGTATGTTAAATGTGAGTATTTTCCACTCTGTTCGTTTTGATCTTTGTTGTTTCGGATTCTACGTAATTTGTAACCCCCCACCCCACCCCAAGAATCCAAAATGGGACTGACAGTGCGATATTTTGTAAATTTGACGTCTTTTCTATTCAGGGTTTTTTAGCTATAATCTGCCATGTCGTCCAGACGGGTTGCTAGGTGGGTAAGGGATTTAGGTTGGATCAGGTGTAAGATGAGTCTGGATTTTAGGGTTACGACATGATTCTCTTCTATGTTAGGGATGAAAAGAACCATGGCTCGCGTGGGCAGGGTCGCTTCCCTGTAGTAGACTTATTTCTATCGGGATCATAGAAAATGTCTACCCGCTATCCGTAACAAAAAACAGTAGGAACTTCTAATTAATGAATGTCCTTTTTCTTTAAAAGAACATATACGCAATAAAGTAAATTCGTATTGTTAAACGTACAATTCGTTCAGTTGGTCATGCCAGTGTTAAATTACGTATTCTTGTCTAGTTTTTGATTGTCTGCATACCTCAATTTGCATTTATAAATGTAATTTTTCGGAATTGCTTGAATACAATAATGATATGGAAACTAAAGAGCTATTCTTCGTTTTCTTGGAGAAGCGCTACGAAGAAAATGTGTCATTAAAAACGCAAATGTGTGTAAGCCGTACTTGCTAATGTCTAACTGGTTAGAAATTCCAGTCGAGAACATTTGTTAGATAACTCATTTGCGTATGAAACACGATGCCAGGCCTATGGTATGCCCATCCGTATGCATTTATGGGTTCCTCAAAATTAGTAATAATTCTTTCGCAGATGTCTGGCCCGATGCTTCCAATCACGCTTATGATTTCCGCCATCAGTTCCAGAATTGTGCACGGTTTGTTAGCGTACACCTGTGATTTAACAACCCCCATAAGAAAAAATCACAGGGTGTAAGATTGCAGGACCTTGCCGGCCACTTCTTCACCGTGCAAAGAAATCACTCGTTGCGGAAATTTTTCTTGAAGTAAGGTAACACATTGGATATAATGTTACCTTAACATTCTCCATTGATGGTAACTGCAGTCCCCTAATCATTTTCAAAGGAAAACGGTTCTATCACTCCACCTGCCCAAAAACCACACCACACAGCCGTTCTTAGTACATATATTTTATGCTCCTGGATTATTTGAGAATTTTCATATCTTCCAAATCCTGCATTCTATTTGTTGACGAACCCACTCAAGTAAAAGTGGATTGTCGCTGACAATTCTTTTGTTTTGGAAAATTTTCAACTGCACTGTCTTATGTCCTACAAAAACAAAGCAAAAAAAACGCTAAATTAATCGGAGATATAATAGGTACATAGGTAACAAAAATAATAAGGTCTTCTAACTTCAAAACAAAAAAATGCCATCCGATTCAAATTCAGCGTCGTTTATGAAATATCCTTTACATGCTACTGCACTTTACATATAATATCAAGTCTTCCACAACATTTCATCACTAATTGTTCCAGCCTAGAGCTTCGAATTGTTCAGATACAAAACTTTGCAGCCTCAAAAACTCATGGATTGGTTCAAGTTTTAAAAAATCGCCGTTAAAAGTATCTCTTACGCCTCCACAGTTATTAATTCATTACGTCAGTTTAACACACGCAGGAAAACTTGAATTATTTGTTCGGAATTCCCAAACGGATAAAAATAATACATAAATTCTTTGAAATATCCGGGAACGTTCAGATCGGCCACGTATTCCAAGAACCCACACACTTTCAGATTCCTTGAATCCGTAAGTAGCGCAATGCAGCAATAAACATGCGTGCTGTTTGGGCGAAATCTAATTATTGATTTAAATAAATTGCGCTCCTACAAAGTAATCTATGATATAAAATAAGAAACGGTCGATACTAAAATAAATAATCTTTATTCGAAATTTGCTTTCACCAACAGATCTTAGGATCCTAGTCTTGCACGTGGCACCATTAAAGTCATGAAACTCGTCTTGGTGGCTGAAAACGCTACGATATCAAAAAGCTCCACTTGATATTCCATTACGCATGACATTAGCCGTTACCAAGAGGTTATCATTTCTTAATTTTAAGAAGGGTTTCCTGTTTCCTTTTTTTAAATAAATTTAATAATACAAAAATTTACAACGGTTCATTAATTTATTTATATTACCGCATGAAGAAATCGTATTGTTTATTATAGGCAAAATGATCATTTTATGAGTGGAGATATACTCGATAAACTTTGTAATATCAAAGTTGACAATACATAATAATAACTCCTAGATTAAAGATGCATAAAAAGTCAAATATGCAAAACGCAGACATCTTAACTTTGGTTTTTTGACATTTATTTGTTAATGGTAAAAGTAATAAACTAAATTAATCTAAAACAGAGATCCGAGGTGTTCAAAATGAATAAAGGCATCAAGTAAGGCGACAGCTTAAGCCCTTTATTATTCATAATTATTATGGGCAGGATTACCAAAAGAATAAAAGAAAAATACAGCCAACTGGACACAGTAATTGGATATAAAAATTTAGAATCAATAAAACTAAGTAGTCTACTCTACGCAGACGACATGATATTAATCTCAAACAGCAAGAGCAAAATGCAGAGGTTGGTGAATGCATGGACAATTAAAATAGAAAATATGAGTATGGAAGTAAACATAAACAAAACCAAGACCATGATTGTGAATGAGAAACAAAAAGATGATCAACACAACAAGGACATAACATGTAAAGACAAAAAGCTGGAGAGAGTATCGACGTTTGAATTCCTTGAAAGTATAATAACAGAGGATGGGAAAGTAGATGCAGAATTAGCAAACAGAGCGAACAAGTCGCCAAGAATCTATTACACCATGAATAAAACAATACTAGACCATAAAGACATAGATTTAGAGGTGAAAAAGAAAATACATAATACGATAACATTTCCAACAATAACTTAAGCCAGCGAATCATGGACACTTAGGAAGAAAGACGAGGTTAAAATACATGGCATGGAGGTGAAACATCTCAGGAGAATGGTAGGAAAGACTAAGTGGGACAGAGTGAGGAACGCGGGCATAAGAGAAACCATTAAACAAGAACCAATACAAGGAAATATTAAAAAGAGGCAGCTGAACTGGTTTGCGCAGCTGACAAGAATGGAACCAAACAGAATCGCAAGAAGACTAATGGAAGCGGGAAAACCACCTAAAAAAACGAAGGGGCAGACAAAAAAAATGGATGGACCAAATCAAAGAAATAGCCGTAGAAAAAGGTGCGACACTGGAGGAAATCAAAATAATAAATATATATATATATATATATACATAAATATATATATATATATATATATATATATATATATATATATATATATATATATATATGTAAACGACACGTTTACAAAAGAAAATATAGCAATTGTTAAGAAAAAAGTGAAGATAAGCATGACAAAACAAATGGAAAAATGGAAAAAAAACACCAAAACATTAAAGAAAACCATAATAGAGAAGAAAGATTTTATAAGAAATAAAACAAAACATATAAGGATATAAAGCTTTTCTCACTTCTTGAAGTGGAAACAATTAGGATTTAAAAAAACGCCTGCAAAGGCAGACGTAATGCAAATAGTAAATTATAGGTTTTACGATAAGTTTATTTCTAAATCTTAATCTTTTATAGGTTTATTTAAAAAAGAATAAACAAAAGCATATAAGCATTCTCGATAAATCTCTGAACTTACTAAGTGAAGAGGATGTTTAATAAGTGACAAAAAACGTAGCTAAGTAGTTAATAATCGTTTTGAAGTTATCTGTAGCACGCTAAATGATCTACTACAGTTCTTTCCACATACAATCGAATACTTTATATTCAAGGTTTTAGATTTTCGATTTAGGTCACGGTTGACCTACTACAGGTCAAAACTTAAATTATCATAAAATAATTAGACAGTTTTCGCCACCTATCGGCGTTTCATGCATTAGGTGGCCAATTCTTGCCGTTAGTAGGCGCATGCGGCACAACTTTGATTTATATGAAACCGAATATAGCCGAACGGATCTCATCATGCTTGGATATGGTTGATAAAACGATTATTGCCTCATTTTTCTTTTGATTTTCGACAAAACGGAACCAAATATTTAGCTTGGGTTACCTGTCCTTGGGACGGATCTTTTTACTAGTAGTCATATAAAAGGCATAAAAAACCAAAAATCACAAATGTCAAATTGGTAACAAAACTCCAAACTTTTACATAAACTTACGTGAGAAAAGCTGGATTAACGAGCAACCACATCTTCGCTACAGTAAAAAGTAACTTTACTAGCAAAGTGCACAAACGCAATGTTTGTTGGTTTCAATGTGCCATTTACATAACTTGAAATATTAAAATATCCAAAGAAATAAAAACAAAAAATTTTGTAGGGACATCTGGAACACGTGACACTTTTGGTTTCCTCGAATCAGCAAGTGGTGATGTTTAAATAAACTGCAGTAATGTGGGATTTAAAATAGAAATTAATTAATTATATTTTGTAGAAGTTCGGATTCTAGTTTCTGATGAATTATTAGCTTCCTAGTCTTGCATATGGCACGACTGAAGTCATTTAAAATTCTTCTTGGTGGGTGAAAACCGGTATATCAAAAAGTTTCGCTTCATGTTTCGCATCAGTCATCTTTAAATGACTGTTAGTGAATATTTTAGAAAAGCGTTGTACATTTATCCTTGATTACAAAAATATGTGTCATTAAGCATATCCAATGATTCTAACATATCATTAAAATCACAAAAAGTGACGTTAAATGTCAACCTAGCACGCGCTGGTTTCTATCGCGTAAATGTGTTGTTTCTTAGTACTAACACAATAAACTACTAAATTGTATACACCAGAAGTAGTTTCCAAATTACAGTATGTTCCCAAAACGGGAACATTGCCCTTTTGTGTTGAATATTGTAACATAATAATAACAGCAGTAGTGACGCAAGAACGCTAATGTATGTGTAGTTTCGCATTTTACATAAAAAATTACAAAAACTAGTAATTAGTATAAGAATAATAATAATGGTGAAGCTCTGTTTCTCGTGGAAGCATGGCCTGCGAATTGAAAGGTTGAGGCTCTCATATGTCCATACTCATTAAATGCGGGGCCTTTACATGACCGCCATTGTTACCCCTTTGTTCTAAATGAAGATAGGTATTAAATTATTTTTAGTGATTGAGTAGGCCACCTGCCAAGCATCAAAGAGCTCCAGGAATAAGTGAACCTGTATCCGTCTGCACCGCAGCATTGTGCCTCAACCTCGCGGCCACACTGATGCTATAGTATAAAAATAATGAGTGAAATCAAATGATATCCCTCTGTATAGATGCAGATGGCCCTCCTTCTTTTCGCTGGGATGATTTGGTGAAATTCCAAGTGTAAACGTTTTCTCGGGGTTCATATAGTGATAAACTATAACAAATAAATTCAGTGTGAGAAAAGATTCGGCCCCTATTTTCTTTTATTTCAACCTGGGCCTGTGGTTGGACTAGATTAACACCATCCAAGGCTGTAGTATAATATCTAATTACAGTGGGTTGCACAATCTTCTTTTTGTTGACATAACTGTAAAATAATTGCTTGCAATAGTGACAATTTTATTATCGTTCCATCTGACCTTGAATCGCGCGCACTCCGCTTTGCTTTTTCAGTATTTAACAAAACAGGAGACAAAGTATATCTTGCATCTAAAACAAATAAGTTTATTTTTTATAAACATTTTGGCTGAGTGATACCTGTAGTAACGTACTATTGCTTCATAGATACTGAAATACTTAAGAAAAATTCCAAATTGGTGAAAGTTCTCTTTGAGTGTATCATAACAAAGTCGATACTTTTACTACTTTAAACTTAATGAGAATGTTATTATTAGCAAAATAAAAGGAACTGGTAAAGTTTTTTAGATAAAGACATCAAAAATTCAATGAAGGATGCTATTTCATCATTAAGGTGTGAACTTGGTATTTGACTTTTATATTCATCTTTCAGCGATGAGAGTCTACATGTTGATTCTTATTTATTTCATTTAAAGAGCTACCATCCCATTATCTCCAAATTTTCATGTACCTTATCATTAATTTGTGGATTTTTGTGACAAATTTGGAACACTTATGTTTGGCTGAAAAAGATTAAGTTGTGAATTTCTCTATTATAACTACTTCAACTATTGAATCTCAACACACTAACTGATCTGTCCTGATCTTTATATCATCTTTACGTTTCACATGAGCTTTGTTTACATATTTTTTTAGATGTGCAGCTGCATGAATATGCTAAAATTATGTAGGGTAAATGTTAATTAACGGGACAAACTTCAGGAGGCGATTCCTGATAAGAAAAGTTGTATAGCCAGTCCAGAATACTGGATCAACATACTGTATTACATGACATTGGTATTTATTTATTCTTGATATAAATAAGGGTCCATTTTAGCAGCACTCCAGTACATGCGAGTAAAAAAATGCATACGGGGCACAAGACACTAACATCACAAAAACCATGTTTAGACATATGTTCATGTGAACTTTTTGTTCCTTTTCCTCCTTTTCATCTCCTGGATTTTGTTACTATAGTTAATAACCATTTTATAAATAGAACAGCTGTCTGTGGAAAAACACACAGATATGTGCAATACTGTTGAAGGCCATTCCACTGACACTACATGTATAAGAAATACAAGAGCATTTCTGAAGTTTGCTTTCAAATGATTATCATTAATTTGTTCAACACTAATTTAACCATTTTTGTGCAATAGCAATAAATGTTGATTCTAAACTGCTAAAAGTTTATGATTGATATAAAGATCCCTTTTTCAGATTTGCACTTCAAAATCTCAGGGCTATGGGTACGACGCGGGCTCGGACCAGGGCGCCTGCGGCAAGCCCTACCGCGCGGCGCGCGAGTACCAACCGCCCTGCGATTTATCGCGAGACAACTACTGCGCAACGGCCGGCAGCACCTACCCCTGGCACGCCGTCCGGCGCTTCGTGCGCGAAAACCAGGGCCTAATGAAGCGCATGTACGGCGACCAGCGCCACATCGCCGTGCTGCAGGCCGAGCTCGAGAATAACGAGTTCCGCGAGGGCTACGGCGACGACTTCTACAAGGACGAGAATTCGCCGCGGCTGCTGCACGACGACCTGAAGCTCGGCGAGATCCTGAACGCGAAGTTCGTCTACTCGGAGCAGGCGAGCTTCAAGACCAAGCTGGGCGATGTGCCCCACTTCCGCCCCATGACGACCCCCCGCGCCCCAGAGGAGAAAGCGAGCGGCGGCACCGAGCTCACGACCGGCACGGCGGAGTTTGAAAACGCCACGGAAAGCATTGCCACCACCCCTATAGGGGACGAGGTGACTGAAAACACCACAGAGAGTAACACGACTGATGAGCCCACCACGGAGTTTTTGACAACTTTTGAGAGGGTAACGCAAGAAATGAACACGGAGCCCGTTCAGGAGAAGGAAACTGTCGGCGAGGTGCTCTTTCAAGACATGGAGGAACCACCAAAGAAGAATCAAAATCAAATCAACTTCAAATTGAAAGGAGTGTAAGTATTATCAAATTTGCTGACAAATTGTGTCTTCTCAATATTAACATTTCAGAAATGCTTGCCCTGTGAAGGAAGAGGTAGTAGCACCATTCTGGGCAAATAACACTAGAGGAGAAGTGTTAACACTTTTGAACTTGTACCCTTTCGAACAGTACGTCCACTGGGAAAAATGCACCTTTGAGCATCGGCAGATGTACTGCAGAGAAGGATGCAGATGTGAGCAGCAGTACCGCCTACATCGTTTGCTTGCCTATGACCCCAAAAACGAGTGCAGGGGTATCTTTTCAGACTGGTTCCGCTTCCCATCATGCTGTGTATGCAAGTGCTACAATATACCACCCGACTTCCGAGTCACCTCTCGTAGCCCTCGCAACAAAGACAGCGATAATGATATACAGGACGTGCCAACTTGGTTCTTGGGAAAGAACGCAGCTATGTTCAATGAGCAGTAATTCGTTTCTTTTACAGATGTCATAGAAAGTTAGTGTACTTTAAAGGCTCGTGGTTAATATTATTATTTAATTGAGTTTCAAATTCAATATTTCTTAAAGGCTGTTTAATGTTTTGTTTCTCAACTAAATTAAATACTCTTAAACTCATCTTTAATTCAAGTACAACTTAACAATATAAAAATTCCTCAAATTAGATGAAGCAAAATGCTAAAATTAATTTGTGGAAGGATTAAATGCTATTGTTGCTTAGGTAGGTATTGATAAACGTGTTGTTTATAATTAATGTTGTTTATTATCATCACTTGTTTAAAAGAATAGGCCATAGCCATTTAACTGAAAGAAGTAATCACAGAATAACATAAAATATACAAATCACCTCCTTATACATTATATACAATTAATTCACTGCATTCTGGGAGTTTCTGCAGGGTTATCCTGGGAACCTTGCAGGAATGTCCACCCGATTGTTGTTATTGCCTGTATAATTTAACATATCCTTAAGTGATTATTGAATTGTTGATTATTAGACATCCTGTAAATATTAGTCCTCTATATACATGTAAGTGTAACTGCTCTGGAATACATAAGAACTTGTACATCGATTTGTAACAGACGCAAAATAAATAACCAATAAAAACTTTAGATCAAGTTCCAGCTTCCACTGCAACTGAAGTAAAAAAGTCAACTTTACAATCATTAACATGTAACTATGTTACGACTACAACTTAAAAATAATATCAATTTCATTTGGTTTTTATACTAGCACATTTAGTAACTTTCATTGTTATTACCTTTGTCTCAATTTGGCTGCAACATTCGTCTAAAGCTCAAAACGTTCTAAAAAAAGTCACCTTGGTGTTAAATTTTCCATAACTATAGGCAGTAGTAGACTAAGTGTTTAATTACTTGCGACTCGAACTCTAAAAATATGAATTTCACATTTGGTCAGCCTAAATTCTACTTTTGGGCAGTTAAACATCATGTTAAATAAATGTAAGACAGTCACAAGTAACGGAACACTCACTCAGTAAAACTGATTCAAAAATCACTGTAAAAATCTATATAAAAGCTTGAGTCAGACTTTTAAGCAATTGATTTCGAACTCTATGTTCTCATCACACTAGCTGTTCTTCTATCACGAATTAAAACTATATTTGGAAGACTATGACATCGTCGTTGCTTCTCTATCAGCAGTATAAACCCTCCCAATTCAAAAGCAAATCCGTCTTGGTCTATGGAACCGGGACCCATTGGCTTTTGTTATGTTCGGCGTCGATAGCAGCCTTCACCTGCGTGCACATGTAGGCGATGTTGACGCCGGCTGGAATGACCGCTGAAAGAAACGACAAAATGAGCGCGCACGCCGACATGGACGTCGACCCTACCTGTGATCTGGTGTCGGTACTCGATCTCCAGCTTCAAGCAATGTTCGTACATCTCTTTAGCTGCCTTCCCAGAGAGCTTATCTAGGGGATAACGCGTGTCCTTAACCTCCTTGATTTGCTTAGTGCTTTTGAATTTGATCAACAGTACAATAGGGCAAATTTGGTGCCTGTGCAATTTCTCAACGGACGATACTGATATATCTAACATACAATGCAACTGCTGAAAACAGGAGAAAACAAAAAGAAACAGTAAGAGAAAGTAATAAACACAAAAGGCAAAATGTGCGTGTTTTACTAACATAAATATCGCATTTTATTAAGTCATTCAAATAACTTACTTGTAAATGATTATCATTTAAATAGAAAAAAAAGAACTTGTAGATTGACAAATTTAAATAAACTCAAAACGCACTTCCAAGAGTATGGTAGGTTTCATTAAACCCTAGCATCTTCACCATTGCAGAAAAAAGATGACTATATTTCCTCACTTCTAGATTTGACTACTCCAACTGAATGAAACTCTTCATTTTAGTGATTTTTTGACAAAGGGGATGGGTTATTGTAGCTGTATTCTTATCTGGTCTAAGGGTAGTAAAAATGAACATAAAACGCAGAGGATACATTTGGAAGCGAAATTTATAATTATACTGCCTTAGCAGTTCACGCATGGTGGTGGAAAAAACTGCTGCTAACATTATTCAGCAGGTTTGCCTTTTTGAATAAAATTAGATTATTTGCCTCTAAGAAGCAACAATTCATAATGAACTATAGAAAGTGTTATAAGGTATGGCGTATTCAAATACACAAATAGAGGACATCATAACAAAGATCAACAGAAAATGATTAAACCTTTCAGATTAAAGAGTAAGCAAAGTCTGATAAATATGCTGAAAGTTGTTCTTATAAGTTAAGGGTTCCTACCACCAATGTATAGTAAATTCTGCTTCAAAGACCAGTAAACTTCAAATAACGTATCAGAAAGACTGTCTATCATTTTATACAGAACCTACAGACTACATAGTTTTGGCTACAGTCCACTAAGTACCACTGCTTATTGAACAGAGAAGTATAAGATACTGATAATACATCGAAGGTATTGATTTTCTGCACCTCCATCTTAAAAAATAACAAGATAATTAAATAATTTAGCAAAATTCTCCCTTGGCATATATTTCAAATAAAATGATAATAGCGTAAAAAAATATAGTGATTTTACATGATAAGGTTCAACCCCATAAAAGCAAATACGTTATAAGACAGAGAGGTAAGTCAAATGATGCTTTTGTCACATTTTATTGGAATGAGATATGATCATACATAGGCCACTTTTTTATAGACCCTCTCTCTTTTTTGATACACCGGATCCAATGGATGGACAGCTTTTTGATGCCATTTTCAGAAAAAAACGAGTTGGTTTTATTTGATGACCTAAACAGACAGTAGTAAGGACTCAAGTTGGGGTTGTAAGGGGCCATCATCCAATACATCTGCCTGAATTACAGACAATGTGAGGGCAAGCGTTGTATAGAAAAAATTTTTTTTTGCGTGATAGACGGCTTTCACTTTTACTAGCAGATTGCAGTAGTATTGAACATTGTTTCGTTCAGTTAAAAAAATCAGTCAAAATTACGCTTAACGATAAAAATTGTTGTCTGCCGATAGTTTTGCTGAATGAACTTTCGTCTTTTGTTTGCTATTTCATTTTTGCTCATTTGAACCAATGAAAAAAGCTGTTTCTATACTGTTCATAATGTGCAGATTTCCTGAGATATATTTTTCGTTAATTATCAAGAATGGGTTGAACCAAAATTTTAGTGTAATTTTGATTACTAACTGGACACTATGAATTCCCCTATACTTTGGTGGATATTTTGTTGATTATCAGCAGCTAAGTGCATTCAATAATTTTATAACTTGAACAGTATTCGTTGTAGTATTGCTGTGAGTGATATATGGGTGGTATATTTTCGACTCACTTGATTTCCATAACTTGTCTTACCAAACTGCCATTTTAGTCAGGACAGTACCAATTCGTGTGGTTGGTTCTCAGGTTATAAGGCCATGGTCGGAGTTCAGACACTCTTGACGTTTCGTCCACAACTGTGCCAGAAATCGTCAGAAGAAAATCTTTTAAAAATTAAATTACTGTCCCGTGCGTTTTTGCTTTTATACTTGTGCGAGTATGGTAAGGATGGTGTTGGGGGCGTGGTTGACGTCACCGGGATGGTAGATGACGTGATCGGGCTCGCTGCTGACGTCAATCGGGACGTTGCAGGTAATATTTCTGACGTTACTCGCTCTTTGGCCGTATCGCGGTCTGTTTTTTGCACCAAATTAAGACGCCCTGGATCACCTGAAGAAAATTTTTCCTAACGATATCTTACAGCTATTTCAGCAGTGCCTTACGTCCAGTTACTTTGTTTGGCAGGGCGTATATTACAAACAAAAAGACCGAGTAGCAATGGGTAGCCCACTTAGCCCTGTAATCGCCAATTACTACATGGAGAAATTTGAAGAGATCGCCATCAATACAGCACCTTTAAAACCCGCGATATGGCTAAGACACGCCGATGACACCTTTGTAATATGGAGACACGGAAAGGAGACCATACCACAATTTCTTATGCACTTGAATTCTATACACCCTAGCGCACAGTTTACCATGGAACTGGAATCGGAAGATAGGATTGCTTTCTTAGACGTATAGGTGTTGAGATCGGAGAATGGATATTTACAACAGACAGTGTACAGGAAACCCACGCATACGGACAGATACCTTCACTGTCTGCCGCAGTTGTGGACAAAACATCAAGAGTTTCTGAACTCCGACCACGGCCTTATAACCCGAGAACCAACCACACGATGCACCATAACACCGGCCGTGAAAGCCTTCGCATCTATTTCACAGTATCATTAATTCCTTTAACATTTCTTTCCTGTTAAAAGTTATATAATGCAGTGTACAAAATTGATTACCTTGTCACAAATCTAAACTAAAGAAATAGCCTGTCCCTTTACTAGGGTACTGTATCAACTAATCATATAAAAATGTATGTTTTGTGCTTTAGTATTTGTAATGTAAAATTTGCAGCTTTTTAATATTTCTCGTCATACATAATTCAAAAATTACTGTGTCGGTAATTACATTAAATTTATTTAACTGCACTATTTCTGTTAGTAAAACATTGCACAAAAATAAAACAAACAAAACATATAACAATGCAATTAACCAAATTATGATAGTTCAAGCTTAAAAGCATCAACCACCTTATATTAAGCAGATGCTGGCGCCACTCTCTTGAAACAAAAAACACATAAGCAAATGCACAAAGATTTTTAAATACTACTGATAAAACTTTTAAGACTATAAATTACAAAAGCCTGTAAATATCTTACTTTGAAATGTAAAAACGTTTCTAGAAATGAAAAAAGAATATTGCCTTGTTCAAGAGCATCTTCCTCGTCCCACATGAATGGAAGTAGAACAGGTCTGACCATGCACTATTTATGTGCCTTGTATAAATCACACGTAAATAAACTATGACTATCGTGCATGGTTCCAGTGGCATTACCATAAATTCTGCAGGTGTTGCTCGTTTAAATGATACACTTGGAAATATACATTTTTCTAAATCTATTGGAGCATCATAAAAATGCAAACATACAGTTACTTTTCTATACAATCTCTCAACTAGGAAACGCATTGCCAATCAACAGCAACATCATCATCAAGTCTGTCTTCCAAGTGCCTATTTTAGTAATCCTAACAAATGATAATCACAGATGTTCCAATATAGTCCAGTACAAATCCTTAATTTTTTCTTGAGTTGGGGCGCCTGTACGGGGTTAAGCATAGTCGTGAAGTAGAATATTTAACGTTTCCAATTGTCTGGTCGCATTGAACCAATTAAATTAACTGTTAATCAACAGTCATCCTCGAAGAGGTATCAAGTAATGTGAATATTCTTCTAAACACATTGATCCTCAGAAAATGTCAGTGACATTCCACAATTCCTTTTCAAGTGTTTCTTATCCACCCAAAAATTATTTATGACATGCATACTCCAAAGTCTTCTTAAGGGTGTTGTTTTAAAACTATGTCTTAAGTCTTCTCAATATTTTGGATGGTTTTACTTCAACCCTCTATGATCAAAAACTTAATAATTCATTCTGCAATAAACCAGCGATAATGACTAAAAAAGTACTAGTGCGAGGATTTATTTCAGGTATTTCTACTTCCCTCATTCAAATAATCATTATTAGCATGTCTTGTTATTCGGCCTTTTATCTGTTTGTTTCTTTACACCTCTATAACTAAGCTACATGATGGTAAAGTCTTCTACTCTTATATAGGCTGTTATCCTGTTCCTAACTACATGGTCGTGTGGTACTATGAGTCATATTGGACGTTCTCTGACCAGGCGGCTAGTCTATTCCGTTACTTTAGAAAGCATTTGTATAACGTCCGGAGAGCATTTGATGTTTGCTGTTGCTTTTGACCCAAGAATCAAACCCATACCCACTATGCCAATATGGCAGGACAAAACCATTATCTTGCGGCTTTGTATTGTGTTGGCGAGGGGCGAGTGAAAATTTGCTTAGCCATTATCCTCTAATTTATCTATTACGATTGGTCGAACCATGAAACAATTTTGATATGTACATACATACAAATCATATTCACTTTCCTATGATCAACAATGCTAACAGATCGATAAATTGCTGACACTTCTTGCACAATTCTTAAACTATAATCCAACTTTAAAAATTGCACAATTCTCAAATTATAGTCTAACTTTAAAAATTGCACAAAATGATGCTCCTCTATAACGCCCTCATATGCTAACAATAGTCAACAGATCCATTGTTACAGATCCATAATTGGTGATGCGCCTTAGATTTTTGGACAATATTTAGATATGGATATTAACACAAGAAAAGCATACACCATGAGGGTGGTTTGATGAACAGTTCGGTTTAATATTAAGAAAAACTTTTTGAGTTTTGTAGAGTATGTTATTTTTCAACATAATCCATTCGAAGATTAACACTTGTCCCAACTATTTCTCCTGATCTGTAAATTTTACTGGAAGTAGATTCCCTCAAAGGTTTTCATGAGGCAATCAAGGGGTATTGTTGTCAAAGATTTAGGAATCAAAACTCATTTCTGTATTATAAGTATTCAAAAAACCTAGCAATTGAACCTATTAACCCAAATAAATGAACAATAACAAAAAATATTAGGAGGATCCTCAACTTCGCATATAAAAATATATAATGATTAATTCGTTATTTATTGTCTTAACAAGCACATATAGGGCAGGCATTTCGATTACCTTTAAAAATAACCGATTATTACACCATTTTAAATCTTAAGTTTGACGTACAATTATAAATAAACACACAAATGAGAAAGTCACATAAAACGTTTCCTGCTGTGCAATCAGTAATTAGAGAGTGGGTTTTGAATTAATCAACCACCCACTCCGTTAAATTTACTATATTCAAATTGTTATTCATTAAATTGCATATTCATAACGCGTTGATATTAAATGAAATGATGCAATGTTTACATCCGGGAGAATTAGAATAAAATGTGAGTAGATTATGCAACAACTAATTTCCTATTATAGAAAACTAATTTATATATGCAATAATTTATAAATATTTAAAGTCAACATATTTCATGTGATATTTTTAATTGCAACATAATAAATTTTGTCAAGTTTATTCTGCAAAAATGTCAGCTAAGTAGATTGTTAAGGGCACTGAAACTTTAAATTTAAATAAATCAAGTTGTGTATAAGATGTTATTAATTTTTTTTTTGAGAGCATTTGATTAAATTATGTATAAAATCTGATGAGCGTATCTGAGAGATCCAATTTTCAATGACTTGACTGCATAAATCGGGCTCGATATCATTGATGGCATTGACTACGTTGACTTTTAAGGCATCAATTGTCTGCGGCTTATTCGTATAGACCCATGATTTAATGTAGCCCCATAAGTCTAATGGCGTTAGATCACATGATCTCAGTAGCTGTCGAATATGTCGTGTAGAAGAACCATTGTTGCATGTGCTATGTGACACATAGCGCAGTCTTGTTGGAACCATATGTCGTTAAGATCCATATCTTCCAAAAATAATTGATTATCATCGACCTGTACCTCTCGCCGGTGATAGTTATGGCGGCACCAGCTTCATTTTGGAAGAAGTACGGGCCAATGACCCAGCCGGACCAAAATCCACACCAAACAGTGAATTTTTCTGAATGCATTTGCAACTGATAGGTCTCATGTGGATTGTTACCTCTCCAAATGCGACAATTTTGCTTGTTGACATAGCCATTCATCAAAATGGGTCTCATCGCTGAAGATGATTTTCCGTCTGAAATCAGGGTCCACTTCTAACTGCTCCAGAGCCCAGTTAGCGAATGCTCGACGTTGCCTATAGTCATTTACCTTCAGTTCTTGGATTAATTGAATTTTGTACGGATGCAAGCCCAAGTCGCGACGCAAAATTCTCCAAGTTGAGGTCTGCGAAAGACCAAGTTCTTGGCCGTGACGAGGAATTGACTGCCACGGGTTATCCTGCACACTCTCGTTCACTGCAGCAATGTCTTCTGCAGATCTCACGTTTCGACGACGTACGGGTGCTGTTTGATGTGTACTGAACCAGTTTATTCAAATTTGCCCACCAAACGACGAACAGTTGACTCAACAGAACAATTGTGTGCTCCGTAAAAGTCACGTAGCGTATGGAACGTAGCTCGAACTGAGCACTCATTCTAATAGTAAAGTTTAATGATTTGTACGCGTTGCTCAACACTGCAACTTTTCATGATGGTTTGCCCAACATTAATTACTATAATTTTCAAATTTGACAGCTGTAGCTTCATCAACATGGCCGCTATACACTGTCAAAGTTTGAGCGCTCCTATTAGGAAACTTTATATATTTATTCATTTTAAAACAAAATTTTGGGCTATATATCCACCTAGACATAATAACTGTGGTTAAGCTATGCGAGTCTAAATTTATTTGTTTAAACTCCGTTAGAAGTTTTTATAATTTAGAAATGAATCAACATGTGTATTTTAAGTACTAGATGTACAACTACAAATAATATGAATTCTTAAAAGGTCATTCTTTGTTTGTTTTTTTAGTCAGGACAGTTTTGAGAAAATAGGGTAATTAAAGGTGTATAGAGTAGATAAAAACAATTTTTAAACCTTAGTTTAGTCAATTGTTGTCAGTGGAAAACACTTTCATCATTCCACAGGGTCATTAATATAAATCCGAAAAATAAACAATGAAAATCACATTAAAATAAAAGAAAAATTAAATTTATTTACAAAAAACTGAACAACTGAAGTAAATAGTATTGAGATTCATATTATTTAATGTAGTCCCCATGAATGGTTACAACCTAAACCTGCTGCACACAAACACAACTACCTTCTTATGTCCATATGTGTCATTACCTCCATAATGTAGGCCCTTACTACAACTGCCCTTGGCGTTATAATTCTTCTCACGCCCCTCGCATGGTAGTCAAGGATATTGCAATCAAAGCTGGAGGATAGCCATAAGTTGGAGGACCAGTGGTAATATAAATTATGTAGGTACTTCAGTCATCTTGGCAGATTCAACAATCATTTTGGTAAAGCACCTTCTGTCCTAGATGAAATTCTTTTTGTCCAAAAATATTTCCAGAAAGTCGCAATATTGTGCATGATAACTTTTAATCCATCTTGTTTTTCTTAATAAATCGTTGGTAGTTCCTTATGCCACGATCATTTTTTTTAGCAGGTCAGTTATGCTCCGCCCAGGGTCATGTTCGATCTTCTTTCAATTCACAGATGAATTCATTACTTCTCTTGCCATTAGATGGTTTGCTGTGTTACCCCATCAGCAGTCACCTCCTCCTAATGGCCAAATTTCCTATATATCTTGGTTGTCATAAACTTGGGTCTTTTTGTAGCTAAATCACGCAATAATTCCAGTCGGTGATTTTGTCAACAATCTTAGGTCGTTGATTATTGTTACCTAATAGAGGATTGCATATAAGACGGCCTTTCAGCTTTCCCGCAATAGTCTCTGTAGAACGTTACTACACAGTCATTGTTTTCATTCTATCTAAAAATTCCATGTACTATTCGCCATGTTTTAGCTTGTTTTGTTTCTTTGTTCTTCAGCAATGAAATTTTTTCCATAACTCACTTTGACGATACACCAGCCTTCATTTCGTTTATATATATATATATATATATATATATATATATATATATATATATATATATATATATATATATATATATATATATATATATATATATATATTTCAAACCTTCATAAGTCTTTAGTTTGATTTCATAGTTTCATAATTTCCATCTTCTTCCTTTATAGATTCATGTATTGAATAACATCCATTACTGAATTTCCTTATCAGTTAACTTCATTGTTGTCATCATTTGCAAAAATAGTTTGTATTCTTTATGCTTCATAAAGTCAGATTCCTTGATAGAGACTCCCTAGTATCTCTGCTTTTAAGTCATACCATGATGTCAGAGCAAAAGTATTCTTATCCTATGCAAGATATTGATGTTGCTTCACGACAGAGGTCATTAAAACTACCAAATTTTGAGAAGATATAAAGCACAGTTCTGGGAAAACACTTTTAAGACTCGTGAACACATAATATAAACAAATTTTGGGAAAATGAGGCAGTTGAAAATGAAAGTTAGCAGTTTCTAGAATGTTTCCAGTATGACTGAGGAGAATATTCGCTTTTTTCACTGCTTTTTCAAGGATGACCATAAATTGTGGTTGTTGTAATTTCTTCTAAGATCAGAATAACCTATGACAGACTCTGGCAATTTGCAACATCCTGCTTTACAACAGCACCTAGTCAGGTACCATACAGATACCCAAACTTGACAAAAAAATTGAGAATTTGTTTTGGGCTACAATGGAACAACCTTCCTGCAGTCCAGACTTATAGACTTACAATTATTTGTTTGGACCACTAAAAGAAGCATTTGAAGGACAGATATTTGATGATGGGTTAATGTCACAATAATCTTCATTTTGCAATAACAGGACTAAAAAAGTACTTCTGTAATGTTAAGATACACATGCTTATCCATTGCACCCATAATGGGAGCAAATATATCCTCATACCGTAATATACTGTGGTTTTTTGTGGATAGATGTGTC
Source organism: Sinelater perroti (assembly GCA_036346155.1). NCBI lineage: Eukaryota > Metazoa > Arthropoda > Insecta > Coleoptera > Elateridae > Sinelater > Sinelater perroti. The sequence goes on along the minus strand of JARFIY010000167.1, from coordinate 4,650,433 downwards.
CACTTGATTCTGTCTGTGGTGAACAGCAGATACTCGCTTTCATCGCACTCACTAGAATATCTTTCATGTCTTTGTGAATTCACTCAAAAAAGTGCTTTCACCAATGCCATTCTCGCTTTTTATTCTAATTGAGCCATTATTTCTTTCAGAGTCTGTGTCTATAGAGTTCTGTTTGTCATAGGCAATGTCTGATCATCAAGAAGTAGATGGTTAATCTTGGAAATTATTTCTTTGGACAATCCAATAACATCAGTCAGCTGAAACTTAATTCAAGGGTTTAGCTTCATAACGTTTCTGTTGTCTTCCTGCAAATAGGGAATTGTGATATTGTCTGTTTTATGGCATTGAACTGCTTCATAATATTTGCTATTTTCAGGTTATCTTGTTTTCCTTGGATTCTTGATGTTGCACAATCATATTACATACTCCGCAAAATTTGCCCAAGATTTTTCCCTCTATAAACTATAACGATGACCATACAATTCGTGGTTGTCCTGTAATAAACAAAAGGAAAACCAATCTAGAGAATCCGAATTCGCAATCAGAAATTTAAGAAAACCAGTGCAAGAGGCCTAAAAATAGACTCTTTGTACAATGGTCAAAAATTCCGCTCGAACAAATGAGCGCAAAAAACGAGCTTTACCGCAGTGCCCAGTTGGTCGAGGTGGTAGCATTTGTTCGAATGCAGAGTTCATGAGTTCAATCCTTTGGTGGTTGCCCTTTTTAGAGTCTTTGGAATAGAAATATAAATTTGATAATTTAAAATTTGTACATAGATCACTTGTAACATTAAATATGCAAACTAGACTAATGAACTAAGAAAAGTGAGAATAGAAATATGATTTTTGCGAATATGATAAATGTAATGAATAATACACAGTATTTTTAATGTATCATAAAACATATAGATCGACAATGAATTAGATGAATATGGAAAAATTATGTCTTTTTATTACAATTATAATTTTAGATAGATTGCAAATGTTTTTCTCCTAGAGAATCAAACTAAACATCTACTTTATATAAGCTTAGAGCTCCTGCATTACAAGCTCCATTTTTACTGTTAGTAAGTAGAAGAATAAACTTCAAAAAGAGTAACATTATTAAATTAATTAACCCAATCTAGTTTTCTACATTTTATTTGTATCAAAATTCAAGCGATCTAAAAGCAATAAGCAAAAGCTAGCACAATTGCAACAAATACGTTTGTTGGGCTCACCGAGTTGCAGACAGATCTAATAGCAGAAACAGTGGTGCACTCAAAGTAATTTCCCTTTCGCTTGTAATCCACAATGAGATTGTCGGCCAGCTCCTGATCGAGAGCAGCCTGTGAGCAGTGCCTGGTCTCATGCACAACCTTCTGGAATTTGTCTGGAAAGTCGTTTACTAACTTATCAACCACGCACTCGGCCAATGGTCCCAGAACCAAAACTGGGCGAAATTCCGGATCTGCAAATGTTTATCGTTAGCTGCCATTCTTACCACTACCATCAAACTCAAATACACTTACAGTCCAGCTTTTCGACCCGCTGATATGAGCATAGAGACAGATCTTCGTGCAATGTCCCATTGTCAGAATACCAACCTGAAGAAACATTGCAGAAACTAGCCAGCTCCTTGGAATCTCTGGAGCCACTGCGCTGATGCTTTTTTCGCCTGAAGAAGCTCCTGCGTGCTGAGGTGGATCCTCTGCTTTCCAAGTCGCCTGTGCTACGCTTTAAGAGGAGCTCTTCCTCCACTCTAACAAAATAAACATTAACACACATTTAAGCAGTTTAGTTTGATACATACTTGTACTTGCTTGGTATAATGCCACACTGTTGCCTGTGACCTTCACTATCAAGCTTCCACGCCCGCCAATGCCCCGGCACTCCGTTAAACATTGTGTTATCAACATACAGTACATCGTCTTTGTTAAAACATAACTGCAAACTGTCTGTGAGCTCACTACCACTTCTATCAAACAAACATCGAATGTACAAGCTGTCACCAGGTTTGTCTTTCACCTCATTATACCCTAGTTAGAAATAGAAAAGAACAAACAATACACTCATAAGTTAGAAAAACTTACGGTCAATTCGGTAATGAGCCAGAACAGTTACTTTGTCTGCAGGTTTTGCCAGCTCGTATGCTGCCTCTTCAGCAGTTGCTTGCCGTAAGTCACTTCCATTGTACTCTAAGATTTGATCGCCGGTTCGCAGCCCTGCATGGTAGGCTAATGAATCTGGTTGAACTGAGTGAATAAAAATGCCTACTGCATTTCCACCAACTAGTGAGATGCCTAAATTCGATGTCTTCAGAGTCTCAATGTATAAGTAGCGAGGTTCATCTTCGTTGCTAAAAACAAATGTTATTGTTATGGCATTGTGATAAGATTTTAATGAAATTAATACAATGTGTGTTTTGAAGGTGGTGAGTTTGAACAGAGTAATAATTAGAAATACTTAAATGCAAAGCTCACAGTACACACCGATTATTACTGCTTTGCCTTTGCAAACTGGAAGGAGTCTGTGAATTACGATTAAGTGTGTTTTGATTTCCAATAGCAGTGAGTGGTAACGTGCGTGAATTGGGATGTGATTTTCGCACACCCTTTGGCGAGTTGCATGGAGTAGGTTCCCCATCACCATCGTCGTTGGAACTAGATCCTGTACATGAGCCAGAGTCCTGAAGTTCATGGTACTCTGAGGCAAAAAATATGTTTTGGTTTATATTTTCAGCAGATAAATGACTCATTACATACTGTCAGGACTGTATTGCACAAGCATTGTAATTGAGTTGCCACACTGCCGCAAAACATTTGCAGCCAAGTTGTATGTTGCGTTCCGCATGTTTATTCCACATACTTCCAATAGCTGATCCCCAATCTGCAGTCCCAACACGGCTAGCCAGGCTGTTGTCACTAACAGTAGACACAAAAATTCCACCACTTTCTGGACAATTAATTTGTATACCTAAAGGTTCATTCGATTTGTCGATATGAACCCGTCTTAGCTCCCCTGGCAAAGGCTTTTGTGGCCAGCAGTAATCGGGTACACTGTTTCTCTTATCACAATTGCCCATCCCTGGGCTGAGCACTTCCACCTGGAAAATTGGCATTGGGCTGCCGCGCTCTGACGTGCGTTCGATGCTCCCCGTGCTGACTTTTCCCGCCGAATTTTTTGACGTTACGCTTGGGTTGGAAGGAATTCTGAACCGAGGGTTTTCCTTCTTGCGCGGAAATGTGCCGCCTTCGTAGCCTTGCGTGTAGTTGACGGGAATCATATCTGAATCGCGGTAGGGAACGTGTGAATGGGGTGGAATGCTGTTCATGCCAAGCATGGGTTTTTTTGGGTAATTTGTATCTACAGAGGGGCTGTGGGAGTGAAATGAGGAGTAGGTGGTTCAAAGCAAAAGCTCTCGCGTGAGTGACTGCTGGGAAAATTTAAGGGTGATGGGTTCAGATGCATGTGGGGATGAGGATGAAATGGGAAAGGACACGGGGTTGAGGTCCAAATAATTGGGAATGGATGCGAGTGTGCGATGTTGGCACAGCAGAGACGGGTAAGCTTGGTAAGTCATGGCTTAAGCTGCTGTCGCGTTCAGAATCTGAACTGTATTTCATTGCACCTGAAAGTATACATTAATTATAGTAATCCATTGCATACAAAACTTGTAATGTTAAATCAACCATATTTCTACAAGTCTTTGTTGCACAATAAATTAGAAATCCCGCGTTTTTGTTGAAAATTTAAAATATTTGAAAAGTGTATTATTTCATAAATAATATCAAGAGTTTAGATTTCATAATCTACCAATACCTTTTAAACAAAGATTCACAAGGCCTGCCAATTGACATAAGCAAGAGTTTCTTAAGGACATAACAAAAGGATAAACTAATAGTCTTCCTAAAGAATAGTTAAAGCAAATATTCTTATTTTAACCTTTATTTATTTTTGTTATTGACATAAGAACCATATAAATGCAAGGTGTCAAAAGCTTTCCAACAAGAAATTTGTTCGGTCAAAGATCAATAGATATGGTCAATAAAAATTAAAAAATGTTTTAATTAAATGAATACCTGATACAAATTGCACTTCACTTGCTCTATTCAATGACATATAACATACACAGATGTCACTAGTGTAAAAGATATAGGGAGCCTAAGATAAAACTTCCACACAGATAAAAGTTGCAGATTTTTGGTTGTGGACTTTGACTTTTAACCTCATGAGAAAGCTCAGTTAACCCTACCTCTATCCCATTTAAAGGGCTCTAGGGCGTCTAATCTTAAAACCAATAGCATAATTATTAACATAATTATCTTTGTTTTTGATTATACAAGGGCACAACACACCAAACTAATCTCCAGCATTTTCTTCGGTATTCTAGCAACTAGACTTCTTCAGACTTCCTTTAGCAAGTATCATTTGTTTTTTCTTGACGTCCATATACCAAAGCATTTATCATTATTGCCATCATTATCATTTCAATTAATTACTGATGGTTAAACCAATCAGAGTACATGAGTGCAAAACGTTGCAAAGCATTTGACATTCAACGGAACCAAATAATCATCAGATGACATATTTGTATATTAAAAACTCCAATTATGAATTTACTTAGAAGGCTTTTTTGTACAGAAAAAGAACCCGCTGAAATCAATAGCAGTCTTAGCCTTTGATGGTTACACGATCAATATGCTTGGTACGTTTTCCCCCTAAAACTAATGTGATTCGCAAATTATAAAAAAGATTATTCAGAGACAATAGTTTTGAGTTAATTTTTAAGTATGGGGATATCTTCGTCTTGGGCTGTAGGTTCATCAGCACGAAGAAATACCTTGAAAATATTGGCATGTGTATATTTATGGCAAATTTTAGATCATCCAAAAAGTCCCAGTTGATATGTGAAGAAACAAATTATTCATGTCAGGTCAGGGTTTTAGGTATTTGGGTTATGTGATCCATAAAAACATTACCAAATTCTACAGCCACTATTTGAACGCATCTACAAACGTTAACAAAAAATGGCAATCGATATATACCAATCAAATATATTAACAGAGTGAAAAATTGTATTACAAACTGGATGTAGGAAGTTGCTTTAAAAGTTAGTCTTATTTTTTGCGTCTGAATTTCCCAAAACATTACCAATCAATATCAGAAAAACCTATGCATTATATCTGATTCTACAGGCTCTCTAGTACGAGCCTTTATTCAATTGTGACACCAAAGAGCGTAAGTCAAAGGAGTAGCCAAATGCCATTGTTAGTTTTCCTGGCAAGTTTCCATTAGTCACATATTTATTAAACATTAAAACAGTAGAACTCAAACTACGGACTTTTGTCCTCACTCAACCCTACTTACACATTTCAATCAAAACAAGAACACCAGCTGACCTCCTGAATGGTGTACAGTTTGAAGCAGATAATAAAGATGTAGATCCTTAACTGTTGCATTATAAAATAAAAATAAATAATCTTCTCGGCATTTATGATGGTAATTTTGTGTTTTATTTTTTGTTTACAACTTAACTCATTGTGCTTTCCTCTGTTCATAAAATATTTGCAATGTCTATATATCATTCCTATTTTGACTAGATAAGCTCCAAAAATGCATTATGGTTCAGAATTTTTTTTGAGTATCTCTCAGTATACCATCATTGGATTGTTAAAATTCCACGTCTCAGCATTGAAAACTTAGGTAAGCTGCTTTTGGAGGTATGGGCTTAGAGGATCCTTTTTTCTAGAGAATTTCAGCCCCAACATGTATGAAGCACAACTCATGTTTCCAAATGATAAAGAAACCTCACCTTCTTAACATCGTTTCCACATTTTCCTCCCTTCCAGACATCTCTCGTCTAAAGTAAATTTAATAGTCATGTGTTGCCAGCAAAACCACTAACAGCCTCTGCATTTTTTGCACTTTTTGCTCTTCTATCCACTAGACTCAACATACACACATTTTAAGATTACATGCCTTGTAAATGGGAGATGAGGGATGACTTGAAACATCTGAACAGAAATGAGACTTGAAAAATTAACGTGCTGGGTTGATTTGAGATCAATTGTCATGTTCAAGGCCAAAACTCTACAACTTTTGTCTGATTTTAAAAATCAAAAGTTATTACAAGTTTGTAGTTACAAAAAATAGATAAAAAGGCTACATATTTATTCAGCATAGAACTTTTATGTATTAAAGTAATATCAGTACTTAAATTCAATGGTTAGTAATAAAATAAACTAGTGCTAACTTACCAGTTTTATTTTTTCTATAAAAATTCAAGTACTCTTCACTAATTAGTACGGGCTTGCTTATAGGAAAATCCAAACTATTGTCAGAATTAATGCTGAGCCTGTTGTTTGCATCATGTGATGTTTCAAATTCAGACATTTTATTGCTACGCAGCTTCTCAAATGAGTCATTAACAGTGCTAAACGTTTTAGGGAATTGGGAACTGTTGTCCATACTTTTGTACACACTGTGCCTATTTAAATTCTGAGCAATAGACAGAGGGATAGGCGTGGAGTTGCGGTTAGAATTATTGGGACAACAATAGCTTTGCACTTGGTCACCATGATCAGTTAGTAACAAACTCAAAGGTGGTCGCTCCTTTTTTCGTTCCACAATAGTTCCTGTAGCATTCTGTAAGACATTTGTAGCTCTTGCTTTAGGCCAAGTGCCGCCGTTTTTCTCTTGGATGGACATCTCTTTGCTGTGCCGCTTATTACGTTTCACGGTGTTTCCATTTTCCCCATGATAGCTGTCTATAACAAGATCCAATTCTGCAATAGCCTGCTCATGTTCAAAGGTATTGCTGCTGAGGTCAAGAGTATTAGGTGAACTGTTGCGGTACTTTTTCTTCTCCTCACTCCTGGTGCGATCTTTAGAATGGCGCCTACCACGTACCATGTCTAATTTCTCCCTGAGCCATGCCCCACTATTCTTCTCCTGACTATTGCTCTTGTTAATGCGATAATCAGGGGAAAGATAACGTCTGTCTATTTCATTGCGTATAAACTCATGATCATCAGTTTGGGAACTTCGGTTCTCCTTTTTGTATCTTTGAGCAGGCATGAACACATTGGTGGTACATTCTGGATCCAAATAGCTCGTTTTCAACGTTGTAATTGTAATTATGTCTGTCCTTTCATCGTTTAAAATTGACATTGCTTCATGAATGCTTTCTAAGCCATCCATTGATTTGTTATTGATCTTCAATTAAATTTACTAATTAGAAAGATAAAACCATTGAGTATTTTACTTACACTTAAAACCCTATCACCAACTACTAAGCTGTTATCTTTCGCGGCTAAGCTTCCATCACTAATTTTACTGATGTAAACTCCTGACTCCAATGTCAAGCCATGGCAACCTGCGGCCAGACGAGCTGTGTAAATCCATCTTGCAACTCGAGAGTTGTTTTGAAAGCTGGGAGGAGTGCGCACGTTTTGGGAGCTACGAGAGTTCTGAGAGGACCATGTGGGTGACCTGCGTCGCCTGATTACCATATGAGCCACCGGTAGACTGGATCGCAACGTTTCCATCACCATTCTTTTGGAGACTGAGCTGCAGTCCAGATTGTTTACCCTTGAAATACAATCATGTACCCTAAAAGTATTTTTTTAGAACGTAATTACAATAAAATAAAATTCCAATCATTATTCTTAGTAAATGTAAAAATATTACATAATTACCTTAACTTTCCATCAGCCACTGATCCTTTGTGATCGACGCAACATAAATACCACTATCGTTGGGATATTGAGGATCCTCCCTTCCACCTACTAATTCAAATCCTAGATCTATGTCATTTGATAACCCAGACAAATCCATCTCTAAGATTTCAGTCTCCCATTCCTATCACAATAGTATTATCAAATTACATTTTTTAACATTTGCCATAGTATCTACTTACTTGCATGTCACTATCAATAGCACTATCATGAGAATTGTTATGCTCCATGCTACGAAACTGATTAAACTGCGCTTCCTTCTCCATGTGCACCTCCAGAGCCTCTTTTAATATTTTAACTTCTTTGACAAGCTCATTTCGTTGCTTTTTAATGGCATCTGACTCTCTAAGTGCTTCAGCAAGCTCAGAAACAGCCCGGTCACGTTCTTTACGCATGTTATCACAAAGCGTCCTTATACTCTCTCGTTCCAACACAATTTTGTCCCGTTCTGAGAACGCCCAGTCTCGGCGCCCTTTCGACACCTCAGCTTCCTGAATAGCTTCTGAAAGCTCAGTTTGCGCCTTATCTAAGCTCTTGCGTAATGACTCAAGCTCCTGATTAGCTTGGTCCAAATTGTCCAGGCGCTGACGCTGGCTTAGGCTGCGCGAGTCTGACTGCACCTCTTTGCGGGCGGAATTTTCACCCAAGAAAGTGATATTATCTAATCTGCTTTTAATTAAATCTCTGTTATCATCCTTTGAGGCACTATACTCGCCGAATTTCTCACGCAAATCATTGCACTCTTTAAGAGCCTTGTCCCGATCATGCAAAGCGCTGGCGATCTCACGCCGCAGTGTTTCCATTTGATAATTCAACTGCTTTTTCTCTCAAGCAGTTCCTTATTGTCAGACTCTAAAAGTTTAGTCTTTTTGAACGACTGTGTCAAATCATCACTCAATTTTTCCATTTCCTTATGTACTGTGTCACTGTAAGAGTAAGTTGTAATGGAGAACAATTATATGTAAGCAATCAATCATACCGTTCACTCATAATAAGATTATACTCAGCCATTGCTGCATTGCGTTCATCTGTCAGCCTCTTCACCTCCTTGCTAGCTTTCATCCGGAATGCCATTGCTTGATTAACCTCCTTCATAGCCTCTTTATACTGCTGTTGCACCTTCTGGAAGTCCTCGCGGTATATGGCGTTGTCACGAGCGGCCTTGTCATATTTCCCATGAACTAGAGCGATTTGCTGGCGCAAATTAACAATTTCCCTCATCTGCAAAATAAATGCAACTGTGTAATTGGTCAAGACAGCCAAGAATGGCATTACAGCATTATTTCTTTCTTGGTTCATCTCTTCGCATTGCTTGTTGAGTCTATTAGTTTCATCTTGCGCAAGCTCCAGCTTAGTGATGGCCTGCGAGTGAGAAGCCAGAAGATCATCATAGCGCTTCCGTAAAGCGTCGTAGTCATCTCGGACGGCTTCATTCCGCCTTGCCAGCATATACAGAGACTCAGAGTTACCGTTTTCCGACACCAAAACCTGTAAACAAAACCAACATTTATGCAAATTAGCAATTCAATGTTTCAAATGGAAGATTTAATCTACTGACAGGTTCAAAATTATTTGCAGCTATTTCTAAAAAACCTAATATTGTTCCTAACTTTACAAAAACACATTGAGACTACCTCTTGCTGCCGATGGAGTTCTGAAAGCTCAGTGCGCAGGGATTGGATGTCCTGCTCCAGCCGCTGGTTTTCGCCGAGGATGTCGCCGTATTTAGTGCGCAAAGCGGCCGAATCCTGAGACGAAACTTCCAGCTGGTTCATGGCAGCTCTGTGTTGGCTTCGGTAGTAATCAAGCTCCTGCATTGTTTATTTGGGATAAGCAAAGGGCAACATCAAAATAAAAAATGATTTAAGTAAACATTTTATATGGTCCCCCAACAAACAATACAATTGTTTTGACTAATAATGTATTAATATTCATTTACTTTTAGTAACGCTGTTTACTTTTTTTTTTGCTACTGTTCTCGCTCATTCACTTTGTAAACTCAGACAAATAAATAAGCAAAAATTTTATTTCATAGCTGAAAAGTTAAGTGATATCACGTGTTTATATATAAAGAATAAACAGAGATTTTACGCAATCACTCTGTAGCACGGTCGTTCATAACCCCATATACATTGGTAGATGTGTATACCTTTGATATTTCCTATTTGTGAACGCCCATTAATCGTCAAGCAAAAGCTAGTGGAACCAAAACTTTGCTTTTAAAAATAATTATAACAAACTTCTATTTATTCTTTTAATATTCAAATATATTCTATATATATAATTTTTATATATATAATTTTTTTCTGTAAGGTTATTTTATGAAGTGGTAAAACTATGAAAACGAAGAAATATTTGATATTATAAACATACAAGATGCCCTAACAATTGCTACATAAACAAAAATTTTATTTTTTAGACATCCTGATCTTACTCAACTTGATTTTTATTTCTGGCACCACTCAAAGACCATAGTATACAACCAAAAATTAAGGATCACTTAAAAGAATATGGTCAAATGCAGTTACTTGAGTAACATCAAATATATATATAAAATATTACTCTTACCAAACCAAGCCTGTTACAACGCAATTTTAAGTAGATTGCCCCATTTTGTGATAAATGTGATGACATCATAATATGAATTTTGGAAGTAGTCACTAGGCACCCAGAAAATATTGAACTTAGTGCATTCATTTCAGAAAGTCTTTACCGTACTTTCACTGTTACTTCCTACATCTCTTTGGTAATGTTTGCTTTAAAAAAAATAATCAGAGATATGTATGACCTTGTTCCATTCAATTGGAAATATTCGATTAAAAGTTCCTTGTCTAATTGATGTATGTTAAATATGTGACCAATTATGTGCCACTGTAAGATCCCGCAACCAAACCCTGATATCTGAACGAAGAGGTTCCTTATACACTTGCCTAATACAAGAATTTTGAGAATTAACATATACCAACAGGTAAAACCACCTACAGTTCCTCATCTAATGTCTGGATTTCTCTGAAGTGCCTGAAAGCACTATTGGTATGCCATTCTTTTCATTTATCAGGTTTTTTTAATTCGTGGCTCTTTGAGATAAGTGCTTCTAAGCAGCGCCATAATTTCTTGAGAAACTTCAATAATCAGTCCTTAATATTCTAGACCATTTTCTTAAATATTTGTGGATTATCTTCTTCATGATAGTCCAATAAGGTTCTCTTGGTTTCCAGTCTTTTTGACAATACCCAAATGTTGAACTTGTTTGGGAGATATCAAACTTCAAAAATTTCTCTTGCCATGAGTTCTTGATTCTGTTTTTTCAATAAACATGAAACAGGCTGGTGAAAAATATTTCTTTTAATTTCTCACATAAACAACTTAGTCTTGTTAAATTGTATTTAAAATCATTAAACAAATGGCGATGTTAGTAAGTAGAATATCCCGTATCAAAGCAGGAATGTTTACAAAAAAAGGAGTACCCACGTAAAAATATTTTTAAGCACAAGTTCATTTTACAAAAAATGTTCGTTTTACTGTGTATAGTAACATAGAGACTGACCTGTAAATAATAAAGTATAGACTTATAGTCTTTCACGAAAATCATTTGTCTGCATGTCTGACTATTGCCTTAGAAACCAATTTTGATAATTACATTATTTTTATGGCCGACAAAATATTACTCTAAGAGTAAGTCTTAAAATTTGGTGATTAGCGAGACACAAACTCTAATTAAGAACAGTATGGTATTTCATCGTCCTGTTGAAACTAAAATCACAGAATCGTCTTGCAGACGAAATTAAAAAAAAAAGATTAATCCATAACTTGCTTTGGTGGCATACAGCAGCAACAACATAATTAAAATGCACTGAAAAAATTTATCTCGTGTTCCCTATGGTTTGGACTTATTCCTCAGCGATTATCCTTTAAATACCTTAAAAAGAAGTTTAAAACAGATGAAAAGTAGTAAAGAAAGACGTTGTACAGTGACTACGTCCCACTTCTTCCTATGCCAAAGACATGTACCTCACAATAAAGCTCAAGTGGTCTGCAATCACATATGGAAAGTGGAGTCAATTCGTCGACAGCGCGCTTTGAAATATTGTGTCTATATGCAAAAATCCACCATAGAAGTGCATGAAATGTTGCAGTATGTTGATCACAAAAGAGAACAGTCTTGGTGCTCTGACCACCATGATAAACTAAATCATATTTAACACAATTGTTCGGGAACAATTGTTGAACAATATACCTTTATTATTGTGCACAATTGCGCACGAATGAGAGTTAGATTCATCACTCTGAGTTTAAAAGCCGAAAAGACGAAAGTTGTTTCGTCAGCATAAAACACACTAGAATATTGTATGGAAATTTTGAAGACCTTACCAAAATTAGAGCCACCTAACTGACTGCAACACATGACCCCCCTCCCCATGTCTCTAATATCGTTACCCAACATTTGGCTTGATAAAACCTAGAACGTATGCTACACAGCCTTATTGTAGGTATAGCGTATAATTGTTTCGTTCGTTCGTTTGCGAAGTAAACATTTAAACTTATGAATAACAGTTTCCGGACAGCTTCTGCAAGAAACAATTCATGTATACTTATTGTTGACTTTATCGTTTGCTCTAGGGTTCAAAAATGGCCATCCTCATGGTACCACTGCAAATAATTTACAGTTCTGTTCTATCGTCCGATCGTGCAGAACCCACCAAGTGTAAATTTTTCGTTAATATACATAGTCTGTAAAATAAAGGTACTATGATTATTCTGCCAAAATACAAAGTTTTTCTTGTGTCGGTTGTCCCAACAACAATAATAATAATCTCGAAATGCCATACTATTACAGTATACGTGACTCTTAATAGTCTCGGCACTCACAAAACGAATCTTTTTGCTCATCTTTATTTACCCCCATTTCTGATGTTGGACAAATATATGCGTCATTAATTTCATTCCCAATCCAATAAACAAGAGAGTGTATAAGTTATAACTGCAAATTACCACCATGCTTCTCCCCTTCTCCACAAATGACAATATCGTCAGTATGCTGAGGTCTATACATGGTTACCCTTCTTCAATAGATTGCATTCTACAAAGTACCTTAGCTTTGTTTTTACTCTAACTTGCCTTTATAATGGTGTAGTCTTAGAAAAGTTAACTTACGGATAAAATACCTTTATACATGATTATATTTACAATACACATTCAGGTCACATCAAAAAGGAAATAAAGTTCTGCAGTGTTGATACATCACTTGATACAATATTTTGCCTAGATTGAACTTTAACGCAATATTAAAAACTTGAGTTGGTTAAACGGGCACATATGGGCTACTAATCTACAATTATAACCACAAATTGTTTCTATTCTATTTCCTCAAACAGCTTTCAAACCCACTGCTCCAAATAACCAAACACCACTATCAAAACAGCAAGTGGTTTTAACACTTTCTCTTGCATGAATATGCAAGTAGCATCTATGTCTTCATATTAAGAGTAATCAAAAACAAATTTCGTCTTAATTTAGCGCAGAAGAACGACTTAGAATGTCAGTAAGTACGTTAAACCGATACCACTTTGAAAAGTAACACTATAGTTTGTAACCATTAAATAATTAAAAAATAATTCGCCAGTGTACCACCTGTTAAAATAAACATAAATTTACATTTGAAATTTTAGTTAAGTTATACAATACCAAGTGAATTATACAGTGTTGCAGCTTTACAGTTTTACAACACCTATATTTATTGATTCATTAATACATCCGTAAATTACAACACAGTACAGCAATTATAGTAATCCATTAACGTCAAACAAGCAACAATTATTTGTAGGCTTCGCCTAAGGACAAAATTAAGTTGTAGGTTACTGCATCTCTTAAAGACACTCATGTCCATAAATTAGTAATTCAAATGAATTTGGAAGGAAAATTTGCCCGACAGTCACGCACCTCAGCTGAAAGCGATTCTAGATATTATAAGTAGGAATCTACCCCATTTAACGCTTTCCATGGGCAAGTGGCGGAGCTAGCAGTATGATGGAAGTCCATATGAGTATGAGGGTAGAAAGGGTACCACCCCAGGAGTCCAAAGAAGGAGTTCTTTGTTGCGTTGTTGCTGTGTATACAGGTGGATTATGGTTTCTAACGCCCATACTAATGAGCTTCTACAAGGTCAGATCATTAGCCCATTTGAACTTCTATTACCCAAGTTTCATAAAGTGATGCAAGACTGTGGTAAGTTTCCAAGACAGTGGAAGTATTATTTGACGATAAAGTGGCGCACTTCCACATAATACAATGTCTACACAAAATTACTATTTGGAATTAAATGTCAGATGACCTCGTAATACAGTAACTACTAAAATATAAATTTCTGGACATCGCATGAAAACTCAGAAAACATAATTTACGTCTTACAGGCCTGCAAGATGGATTATTCAATACCAGGTCGTAAAAAAGTATGATATGGTTGGTAACTAATGGTACTATGTAATATTCACAGATGAGCCCAGGTTCTCTTTGTTCTGACTCATTGTGCACACATGGCAGTCCAATTTAACTAAGAGAACATCTACGAACGAAATTATTGTTGAGATAATATCCTAGAAGTATTTGGTTTTATATTAATATCATATATGCTATTATAATGTTTAACAATACTATCGCCTCTTTGTAAAGGCAATGTCTTTCTATTTATAGGCGATAACGTACGTCCTTATAGAGTGGATCTTGTAAATTAGGCCCTAGAAACCGAGAATACCTTGCTCATGAATTAACTACTAGAGAGCCCCAAACCTCACTAAATAAGCTTGAGACAATGAGGCGCATTGCAGGATAGCATACGCCTAGTTTTCTTTTAATAATTGCGTACAACAGCAATGGTGTAAGAGTGGACCTCTGTTTCTCAAAAACACTCCAGTAATCTTATCTACAGTATTGCGTATTATACATTTCTATCAGAAGATATGTTATTCTATATTAACATTTCTATAAAACATGAATCTTTTCTTTCACCCCAAAAATTATGCTTTTTTAACATATATTTTCTTTGTTGATTTCTTGTATTCTATATTTGTATAGTAATTTGGTTCACATTAAATAATTGTAAGGGATTAAGCTGCCCTAATTCTTTATGTGGAACAAGAGTGTATGTCCAATACCTTCTTTACAAATGTTAAACTTTCCAATACAAAAAATATCTTTAATTACTGAAAAGGAGAGCATAATTCAACAATAAATGAAACTTAAGTTGATATTGGTACTATACAGGGTGGGAAAAAACTCCCTACCTCTTTTTCAGGTTTAACAAAATTAAAATAATAGGAGGTGTCCAAAACTTGTTTTTACAGGGTAAAACTAAAAATTGAAAGTTTTATATCAAGGCGTTTTAAAGAGGATATCAATGCACTGTTAAAAGTCGTATTATGAAGTTCTTCATTATTCTTCCAACATGGGTTGAAGAATACGCCTGATGTTTATAAACCCCATCAGATAAATCCATGGGAAAAAGGCACATGCTGTAAGATCTGATTAGCGGGATGGCCAAAAGATGTCGCCGCATTGAGAGATTAAACGATCAGAAAGTATAGGCTGTAGTTTCATTCTGTTTGAAAAAAACGTTTTACAGTTAGATGCAAAAAATTATCGAATCATTTCTACATATCAGTTGAAGTACAGTAACAGATCGGCCCTCCTCATCAAAAAGTAATGGCGCCAACTTACTCACTGTAGAAGACTTTCATAGATATTTTGTGAGTTCTTATTTTAATAACACAAGTGTTGTTCATTAATACATCCTGATAAGTGAAAATGCGCCTCGTTGAAAAAACTGCGTCATGTGGCATGCTTTCCAAAATGTTTTTACACATTTCTAAGCGATTTTGTCAATAATGTTCGGAAAGTTCCTGTACAATATTCATTTTGAACGATTAAAAAGGAAGGTTTTGGTATAAAAATTCGCTGTACAGCAAGGCTAGAGCAACAAAGAGGAAGATCAACGGCATGTTTCCACTTTGGTGGCTTTGAAGACTGCAAAAAAGTGTCATTGCATTAATGTTTTCCGGTGTTCACACGCTCCAATGTTTTCTTCGCTTTCTCACTATAGAACCCGTATTTATGAATTTCCCTATCTACAACAATATACAATCAGGAAGGAAAACCTGAGGCGCAAGTAGAAAGCGAGTCTGAAAAGCACGTCGTGTGACCAAAACAATTATTGTTCCAAATGTAAGCTCTATTCGTTTGTCCATGATACGTTGGTTACTCATTGCACTTCTAGACAAAACTGCAAGGGTAGCCCGCGTACTTCCCCGAGAACGATATTCCAAGAAGTCTTCGAGGAGTATCGACATACAGCCCGGGTTTTCTAGATATTTCTCTTACAGTAATTGTCATAGTTGGCGCTGATCCAGATTGGCGCCGAAAATTGATTTCAGCGACACATCCGGACCGTTACCGTCGCTATCGGGGTCCAACATCACCTTTAATTCACCAGTAATAGGTATTATTTTCCGTTCCCGCGCAATTTTCGCACTTTACAGGACTTTTCAACGGCACGTCTGCAGTCGACGAGTGCCTCACGAAGTCTATTACTTGCTTCATTCAGCTTGTTTTACTGCACCATTGAGAAATTTAATAAAATTTCCTCTATCAATGACAATTCTCTTATGATAGTTTATTCGAGACGAAATTATTCGCCATTCAGCAGCGTTCTCAATACAAACTAAAATAAAAATTAATTATATGACAATATGAGACTTCTGTAGAGAAGATAAAATAGATACAATCAACAATGAGGCTGAAAATAGGTAACTGCTAAAGATGTACATCAAAAATAAACATTAGAAAATTCTGTTTTCAAATGAACAAGTGAAATGTGTTGGAGCATTTGAAAAAGTTCGTCGTGGTTCAACATGGTTATTATTTATTTTCCGGTATGGTCTATATCCTTTTTGGAGTCTGACAAAAAGGTATTTTCAATATTAAAACTGTAGTGTATAAAAGACAGAAATCTCCAAAAATCTTCAACAAAATTTAGTACCAAACCACAGGGTCAAATATGCTGAAAACGGATCCCTAGGAAAAATATTATAAAAAGTTAAGAGCAAGCTAAATAAGGCATCTCAAAAAGCTAATAAGCTACTGGCTCTAATGTTTTTTGGGCCGAGAAATAGTTGAAAAACAAATCCCTGTACCATGAAATATGTAAAAGTTACATTACAAATACCTATTAAGGAGTTAAAACATCTTCAGATTCTGTAAGATAAAGTAAAAGGAAAATGGCGGTGCATCCAGATTTCTGAAATACCCCACAGCTTAGTAAGTACAAAAATTGATGTCAGAGTGGTTCCATTCCCAGAACTCTCTGATGCCTGGCGGGTGTTCTACTCAGTCACTAAAAATAATTAAGTGCCTATGTTCACTTGAACAAGGGGTAACAACGGTGGTCGTCTAAGCCGCGGTGCTTGCCACATCGTCCCGTACCAAAGAAGGCGAACATTTGAGAGCATTAATCTCTCAGTTGCCAGGCCGTGCTTCCATACGGGGAATTAGAGCCGTGGAAAAAAGTACAAAAATTAATTTTCAAATTTATTTCGATAACTAGAAAACAAAAACCAAGAGAAAAGAACAAAATACATATTAATCACTAGATATAAATACAATGGTGAATCAAATATAAATCGGAATGATTTTTTGAACGCCGTGAGGTGAATGGAAAAGGCATAACTACTGAGTGTTGTAATTAGGGGTACCTGAAAGGCCTTTCCCTTGCAGGATATCGCTTCTTAGTCAGTATATCACAATGTAAGTACAAGAGATATCGTCTTCCGTTGAGAAACCGATTACTGTTAAGTTTCTCGTGACAGATGGCATAAAACTGTCTGAAAACCTGAAGGACAGTTCAGAAATAATAATGTTAAGAAGTGTAAGCCAGGCATAAACAATTTTTGGGATGGTAAGAACCAGTTGAAATCGAAGGTCACCAACGTTGTCGGAGAACTAGTGTGATTGCAGAGAATATTCACATTGTTCGCCGCCTTTTCGAAAATAATCGCCGATTGTTAAAATTGTTTCTGAACTCGGAGTAAGATTCGGTAATGCTTAGGAAATCTGAGACGTTACTCTACTTTATGACAATACCCGGCCTCGTGCGATTGTCCAAACTGGAGAAAAAATTGGAGATTTGTTTTAGACTATACTGGAACAATCTCCCTACAGTCTGAACCACTAAAAGAAATACTTGGATGAAAGGCAGCGATTTGACTATGACGTTACTGGTCGATTAACTAATGTTACAACTATACTTTGCTATTATGGGTTCAAAAAACTACAAATTCGTTGGGAAAAATGCCAAGAAATTATGTAGAATATCTTCGTATGCTTGTATTTTCAAGATATACTAAAAAAAATCCTAATTCAATCCACGTATAACAATTGGAATATATAGTAGTAGGAATGTAATCTCATTAACCTTCATAAGTTTTACAATAAGCACAATTGCAAATCTGATAAATACTATAAGTCTTATTAATAAGGTTCCATAACTAGATACAACACCTTAGCAAAATCGGAACAAAACAGTTTATTAATTAAAAGCTTGAACTTACAAAAAGCTTAGGAGTTCTTCTAGAGTCACCTTATTTAGTTAAGTTACTTGAACTTGATAGTAATTCTTTCAAGAATGCTCTCTATATGCTAATAGTTCAGAAAGTTTAAATTTAAACTCATAGGAGACCAACATTCTTTAGATTCTTACATCCACATTGTCGAAGAAACAGTTTTGTACTAAATGAGTAGTACAAAGACCTTCAATCGTTGCCGCTTTTTGATTATATTTCACACTCTGTCTCACTAATTCGGCCATTTCAAAGATATGCACGTATTACCCACGCGTCTGGCCTATCAGAACGTCAATAAACACCCACTGCTAAATGTAGCGGAAAAATCACGTTAAGCATTGTCCAGACTTTGTTGACATACTCCATACAGTTCCATTATGTCGGACTCTAATAGTTTCAATTATAAAAACTAAAAGTAACTTTTGCAAATAAAACAGGCTACAGAAAATTGTGGAGCAAACAGAGATGGGCAAAAGAGGAATTGGAGATTACTTAACAAGGTTAGTGAGACATACATTCGAAACATCTTCCATGATAATAAGCTTGTAGATGGCTCTAAATAACAACACTGATAACAAATCGATTAGCAGTAAAAAGTGCCAGTTCTTAAATTAAGCGAAATTTTTTTGTTTTGCTAAGCATTCTGGTCATCAATAAATACAAGTCGCTATTATCATCAATCAAAATGTGGTCAGACACTTGAAGAAACAGTAAAATAAAACAATATAATAATCCTAAATGACATTACACTGCTGGATAAAGCTTGGGAAACACAATCCAGCATTTCTTTGTGCAAAAACGATAACACCAATTAAAAAAGGTTCTCATAAAATATTAGCAGAAACAAACTCATACTTCAATGATGAGAAAACAGGTGGTTTTGCATACTCATATAATACAATAACTGTACATGCGGCCGTCTTACAGATAAATATTTTATAATTATAAATCATCCTGTCACTAATTCCTTGTTTGATAGTTGCTTAAACATGAGCGTTTTAACCAATAGTGCAAAATGGATAAAACTGAAAACTGGTGATTCAGTTTTTTTTTTAATGAAAAACAGAAGAAATCAAATGGGTAAAGATTTTTATTACATTGGATACCTATTTCCTTCCTACACAGTTAGTGTGACCGAAGGATTGATGCGCTTGGCTGATGTGCAAAACCTAGGTTCAAATGCCTCTGGCGGGTGGCCTACGCACTCACTAAAAACAATTGAGTAACCTGAGCACATTTCGAAGAAGGGTAATAATGACGGTTGTCTAAGGTGCTGACCACTTCGCTCTGTATGAGAGACGGTGCGTGACGACCAATTAGTGAGGGCGGACATGTAATAGCCTCAACATCTCAGTTCGCAGGCTATGCTCCCAAGTGAGGTGTTTAGAACCTCATCTCATTTACTTTCTTTCTATGAAACAATTCGATTTGGAGTAAACAAATTCAAGCATTGAAAACGTATCATATCATCAAAAATCACCGACAAAGTCCATGATATGGTTTTGGCCAACAGATGAGTGAAGAAAATACGCGTCTTAGCAGATATCTTAAATAAGTTTACTTCATTTTACATAATAATTACATATGAAAAAGCTTTGCACGAGATGGGTATTTATTTCAAGCAAAAGTTATCTCACATAAGAACATCAACCAACCATTCAGATTTTTAGGACATTTTGTGACCATAGATAAAATTTAGATTCACCACTATACACCAGAAACAAAAAACTAATCCAAACAATTGCCTGTATGGGAAGAACACGTCTCAGTACGAAAAATGAATTTTTCTATCTGACCATCTTCAGAAGAGCTAAACCACTACTGGCAAACGCACCACTTGAAATGGAAGTTATCGATCTCACAAAAACGTCCTAGAATTTCCAAGAAATAGTGTTGTTCCCTGAAATAATGTCATTGAGCAAAAATTGACTGAACTAAGTTTTGAAATTCTTCCACGTTCACCCCCTATTTGTCAAATACTGGAACTCAAAATCTACTTGGTTGGACAAAAATTTGAGTTAAAGAGGTGATGCAGAACATAACGTATTTTGTAGGTTTCGGAGAAACCGACTTCCAAAAAAACATCGCATTTTTTTATTAAGAAACATTAGGGCAAGTGAATTTTTTGGAAGGAACTATGTCAAAAAAAAAAATATATTCCATAACACTCAAATTGTTGGCTTAATGTCGGTCAAACCAAGTTAATCATCATTGAAATCGTAATCTACAGTAATATTAACCATACTTCGGTACAATAAAATGGCTATGGGTTGTAAGAACAAGGACAGAAAATAGCTGATTCCGGGCTAATACGACGATACTAAGATCTTCATAACATCGATCAATGAACTGAAAAAATACACGTCACCAGTAATTCAACTTCCATATATGAGCAGAAACTGAAGTGGTACCATCTTTTATAAAAGGAATGAGACAATATCGTGAATTTCCTTAAAAAACAAATGAAGAATTATTAAACTACAATCCTTTGATATATGTCATATGATTTATGGATGATGATACATTACCTTGAAGAAAAATTACTAAATACGCAGATACTCAAGTTTATATCCATTATATTTTTATTTGTAGGGTTACTTGAAAATGATTGTTTATAAAATACGCTTTCCAAACATTGAAATATTTCACTACTATAAAATAATGTTATTCCACAGATCCATCATTTTAAATAATCCTCATCTGGGCCCACATAAGTCCAAAGATACCGTGGTCAACTGTTGATCAGAGTATGGACTACTTTCATGTCTAAATTCGCTCCAGCTCAAAGAAGAGGTCTTTTCAAATGATCTAAAATTAGGTAATGCACAGACCTTTCTTTTTAGAAAGAATTATAATCCCAAGAACTAGGTGGGAGTTTAAAAAAGACCATTCATCAAGTGTGATGTACTACTCAATGTACACAAATTTCCTGGGCGATCCGTTCTTCAGTAGATTTGGCATTGTGACTAAGTTTTGCTGGTATGTTTTTGAACATTGCTGCCTCTCATGCACTGTAGCTTTAATCTTGAGGACTTTTTCATTAAATTACACCGTTGTCATGCCAAAAAGCATATAGACCATACCAGATAATTTCCATTCTGTAAAAACAATCTTTTAATGTTCATTTTTGGTGTAGCTCTAGCAGTCATTTATTATCAGTTTCATTGAAGATTGTATCTCTTGCATCTTCGCTATAAAAATTTCATATTGTTAACGCTGCTAGATAGCGAATATCTTCATGTTGGAGTTTATCAATAAACTATCAATTATTTGAAGTGCCATATTATTTTCCTCGTCAACAGAATTGTGAGAGGCGTATCATCTATAGAAGAGGTTCGCTGAATGTCTCAATGGCATAGTAAAAACCTTTCCCAGCCACTTGAATATAGTTAGCGAATGAATTACCGCATATGCCTAGGCACTGGCATTTAGTTCTTTTGAAAGCGACACCAAATTGCGATTTAAAAAACAAATTTAAAGAATACTTCAGCAAAAAGCATATAAGGAACAGAGGAAACTTGTGCAGGAAATGGCAATAACAGCAAAACAAAGTACACAGGAGGACTTTGGCAAACAAGAAGAAAAAACAAAGAAAATCAAAAATTATTGTATAAGCTACTAAAACGGAGGACAGAGAAATGACAACGTTGTATATTGTAAATGATAAGAACGGACAAATGTTAACAGAAAAATCGGATGTAAAAGAGGTGGAAAGAGTATTTTCAAGAACTACTAGATCCCACAAGTAAACAAGAAAATGAAGAAAGACTATTCGAACAAGAAGCAATGAGAAGACAAGAGCAAGAAGAATCGGAGACGAAAACAAAGGACAAGGTAATCGCGGCATTTGGAAAAATTAAAAATGAAAAGGCAGCAGATCAAGGTAATATAAGGCCCAAGATGATAAAAGCCATGAGAAACACTGGACTCGAACTCTCAACCGAAATATTCAAAGGACATGGGACACAGAACTGGGAAGCAGTCGGGGTAACAATAGTAGTAGTCCCCGTAGCAGGCCCGAAGGCCTATGGGGGTCGTAACAGGATGGATCTGTTACAAAATCTAGAGCTTACAGTACACAAGGGTAGTAACGTGGCTAGCGCTACGTACAGACCGCCTATTATTACCCCAGAATTTGACCTCCAGGTACTCATTTTATTGCAGCCTGAGACGAGCTGGGCCATAAAAATGCCAGTGATCGAATTGGCGAGAGCGGGATTCGAACCCGCAACTCTTGGTTTCGTAGTCTAGCGATCTATCCACTAAGTCACCACGGCTCGGGGTAACAATACCAATCTTTAATAATGGTGATCATAAGAAATGCTAAAACTATGTAGTAACATTACTTAGCGTGGGCGAAAAGGTATACGAAAGTCTTAGAAGGTAAGCTGATGAAGAAAATAGAACAGAAACTGATAGTCACAGAGTGATCATAAGAAGGGATTTATTGTACAGGTCCACATCTTCAAGATAGAACAAATAAGAAATTGTTAGAACAAAATCAAGAGGCATATACACAGTTTTTGATCGCATTGCAAGAAACAGTGTGGGACATATTAAAACAAAAAACATCATAACAGCCATAAAAAATTTATATAAAATAAAATGAAACTATGTTAGAACACATGGTCTAGAATCTAAACAATTTAGTATTGGTCAAAGGCTTTCAACAGAGTAATGTACTAAGCCCAGTTCTGTTATAGTAGTAATGGACAGTGTCATGCAAGAACTTCACATGGGATATAAAAATATGAAAAGAGTGAACATATCAGAATGTAGTTTCAGGGATGACCTTGCTTAAAAGAGGAACTGCAAAGCAACTTAATTATACAGCATAATTGTCTACAGAAGGATATAACAACATAAACAAAAATAAATGTATTTAAAACTAACGATCAGTCAGTTGGGTTCTAAAAAAAAAAAACTGAATACAACCTATGGAGATGAAATACATCGGAAGGATGAAAAAAATTACTAGAATAAGAAACCAAGACATAAGGAAATAGGGAAATGTGTTATTGTCCCTTCCAATTGTGTGTGGAAATGATTCGACAATTTTTGGCACCGAGATATGATGCACTCCAATTGGAAACTACAGTCCACATAACAAGAGCTTCACTTTAAGTGCTGTGTAACCTGCCTGGACGCTTGACCTCTCAACATGGTGACGCTCTTGATTAGTCCATTGACTGCAGCTTGCATCTTCTTCATATGGGGAGGTTTACAAACACCACTTTAGAACCCTCCAAGCCCTATGAAATGCATTATGTTAAGAATTATGCGTATTTCTTAACACATATTTGGAAGTATTGAAAAACTTC
The DNA here is from genome assembly GCA_036346155.1 of Sinelater perroti. Classification (NCBI taxonomy): domain Eukaryota; kingdom Metazoa; phylum Arthropoda; class Insecta; order Coleoptera; family Elateridae; genus Sinelater; species Sinelater perroti. The sequence continues at coordinate 4,626,785 of JARFIY010000167.1, read as the reverse complement.
AGCATACAACTTCAACAGTGCATCAAAAATAAAGAACATCATATTCTATAAAACACAGAAATAAAATTTTCTGATTTTATATTTTTACTCAGTAAAATTAAACTTTGTATACCTCCTATAGTTTCTTCTTTATTCGACTGAAAAAGGCAGCAAGTTTTGCCCCAACTTGTATATAAATCTAATTCTTAAATTTAAAACTCAATTTTGCTTCCGATAAAAAAAAAGGTTGCTCAGTTGAATTTAACCCCCATATTTGTAATCAAAACAGCTCGTAATTTTTACATGAAAATATAATATAAGTTCTCGTTATCCTTTCTCATAGACCATTGAATTGAAGGTCTTACTGTGAATGACCTGATAATACCTGGCACAGATCCTAAAATTACAGCTTTCTATAGCTTTGAAGCGAGAACTTCAATAGGTAATAATCCACTCAAAGCTTAATTTCCAGTTTCTGCAACTCAGAGAAGGCTAACTTAGCATAAAACATGAAATATTGCTAATTGACCTTATTTGGCAAGCGTTAGCACATGGAGTACTACCGTTATCCAAAAATTAAAACTTTGAGCAATTTAAAGTTCTTAATTTCTCTCATACAATAAATTCATCACCAAAACTTTCATTATAATGGCAGTTGTGAGATTAATTGAGACTTGATGCTACTCTAAAAGCAGCTAATCACAATCACCATCTAGAAAAGAAGCAGAATGTGGGAAAATTCAAGAGAAACCTTCCTGTGAAGTAAGGTGGAGTTTGTTCTATGAATGAATTAATGATTTATGAATTTAAAGGCTCTTCTCAAATGTCTTATCAGATACTGGACAGACGAGCACCGCTGCTATTGTTTATCTTTTGAGGTTGTTGTTTTACTTATAACCACACTTTTATATAACTGTAAACCGCGTAATCATTTAAGGCATGAAAATGAGGCTCAATTAGCAGTAATGAATGCAGACCGACTGCCAATAACTAGATGGTAAACACTGGCCGCTCTGGCATGAAAGCGAAACCCTTACCTTCATGGCATGTTCGCAGCGCCTCCGTAGGGTGCTGAGCTCATTATTTGCCTTGTCGTACTGCTGCTTGAGGGTCTCATAGTCCCGCGAGGAGCCCGAGTTCAGCGAGTAGTTGCGAGTCAGTGTGCCCGAGGAGGAGACAGCTCGGTTGCAGCTGTCACGGATCAGATCGAAGGACTCGCCGTTGCTCCCATTGCCGTCCGCGCTTGAGGCCATGGCGACCGCTAAAAGCCATAAAAAGCGGGATTACTAAAAGTGCTCCGATTAGAAAGTTCCATTTTTCATAATGCTGTTGCCAAGTCGGAGCAGGCCACTTCCTCAATTAAAGCGTTCCAGCTTGTTAATTGCGGCGAATCCGTAATGGGGCTGCCGGGCGGCGTTGCGAGGGCCCCGCGAGCGCCGCGCGTTGCACAATTTCCCATTTTCTGGTCGCGGAGGCGCGCTGGCGAGCGCGGAAACGGAGCAGAATTTCACCCGCGTGGACTTTAGACGGCCCATCACCTGCGCCGATAAGATAGGTTTGTTTACTTACGCTTTCAAAACATCACAGACGAGCGTGCGAGGTTTCCACCGCTTCCACGGCACTGCGCCGGAACATTTCCTCGGTTTTCTGCTCGAGAAAACGCAATCACGGCTACCACATTACCAACAAAAAAGTGTGATGTGGACCGCCGCCGCCGCGGTGGCTGCCAGTGCGCGCCTCGCTTGTTTTCTAGCCTTGCCGCACCAAGCAACTGGTCCCCTCTCGAAAACAGTCGAAAGTCGCTTGCAGTACAGTTTCTCCATTAATTATTAAGCAGGTCGTTAACGAACAGTTTGCAAAATCAGATGCAAATCGAGTAGTTCTTATGTACAATGTGCTCCAAAATTTATTTACTTTATATTATAAAATTACTATTTCATAAAAATTGAATGTTCATTTTTTCTATTTTTTGATTATTTGGCTACCCTAATAACATATTCTCTTATTTTGGTTCTACCATTGTTTTACTAATCTTTTAGTTTGCTTAATCTTCTCATTCTTAACCTCTAGAATTATAAAAGTAAAATAAATAAATTAATAAATAAAACTTTTCTTTATGGTTTGTAATTTTACATTTTTTCTTCTTCTGGTTCCTTTTCATCCATGGTACCTCGCGGCGTGGGGGTTTGAAGATTTGAATTTTCTTCTATCCCTTGGATACGCATATACGCTAAGATTTGCCCTCTCTATCTAGCTGCTTCTTAAATGTTATCTTCCCAAACAGTTTAGGCCTTCCTCTAACTCCTTTTCCTTCACACCGTAAGTATGGTTCATTGTTCATTGGGGTCAGGTGGTCGTACCATTCCAATTGTTTTACTTTTATATCTTCTACTAAAAGTTTTAATTCTTTTCGTATACTTCTATTTCTCACTTTGTCCGATCTTCTTTTGCCTACTACTTGATATAAGCATTTCATTTCTTTTGTTGTAATCCTGAGTTTTTGTTTATCTGTAAGCTCTCTGTTGCGCATAATAGTGTTGAGGTATATATTGTTTCACTAAACGCGAAAACTACCGAACAATCGCATTAATATCACACACCAGCAAGATCCTCCTTCACATAATTAACGAAAGGCTCAAAACTGATCTAAATTCCCAAATACACTAGAGATCATATCAAACTGAGACAACTAATAGAAAAAGCCAAGAAATTCAACATCTGCTTCATTGACTGGCGTAAGACATTCGATAAAGTTAAATGGCACAAACTATGGGAAGTATTAGACAAAATGGGAGTACCTCAACATATAATATCTGTCATAACCGGCACAGCGAGTCAAAGTGAACGAAATGTATCCGATGAATTCCATCCACAATATGGGGTGAGGCAAGGCTGCATCCTATCGCCGCAGCTCTTTAACATACCATATATGGAGAATTTAGAATGAGAAGGGCCACAGAAAACTTTGAAGGTGGTTCCTCAATCAACGGATAAAAAGTAAACAACTTAAGATATGCCGATGATTCGGCTCTGCTCGCAAGCAACAACGAATAACTACAAGACATCATAGAACGCGTAGAAAGAGCAAGCTTTAAATTAGGACTGAACTAAACATATTCAAAACAAAGATTTTGATTATAGACAGACCACATAGCAACAAATAAGCAATTACGAAGTAGTACAACAATTCACATACCTGGGGTCACTAATAACAAATGACGGTTTAACAGAAAAAGAAATCAGGAGAGATGTGAAATGACTAGAACGGTTTTGAAAAAATTAACAAGAATACGGAAAGACAACAACATATCGAAGAAAATAAAATGCAGACTGATACAATGTTTAATATTCCCTATACTAACATACGGCAGCGAATCCTGGACTCTCAGACAGAAAGAGAGGAAGAAAATTAATGTCGCAGAAATGTTTTGTTGGCGAAGAATGCTGAACAGAACATCGAACAAATATATAAATACTCCAAGAGCTTAATATTAAGAAACGACTGTCCAGCGAAATGCAACTTAAGATACTAAGATACTTTGATCATATGAGGAAAGAACCTGACAACATGGAAATATTAGTAATACAGAGGAAGGTAGAAGGAAAAAGATTCAAAGGTCGATCACCTATCAGATGGATGGATCAAATCACAAAGCTTACCGGAAAAATCTATGCATATACTATAATCGAAGCACAAGACCGAGCAAAATCGAGAAAAGTAATTGAAGATGCCACAGTGGCCACTACATTCCCTACTGGGAATTAAGACTGAGAAGGAGGAGGATATATTGTTTTGTAGAAAGTGTTTTTTTTTGTACTAAGTTTTTTCTCTATCAGCATGTTGTGTGTTTGGTAATATTTTGCCATTTCTCTATCATTATATTTTTAAGTTCTTGATCCATTCTTCCGTCTTTACTGATTAGTACTCTCAGATTCTCATATGAATTATTTGTTGCCCACCTATTTCTATATCCTCTTCTTCCTCGTTCTCCACTTTTGTATTACCTTTGTTTATTTTATATTAATTATCATCCCGTTTTTCTCTAAATGTTTTTTTCTAAACATTTATGTTCATTTGTAGATGGTTTTATTCTTTCTTTTAAGTTATATGGGAGGGGGGCAGTAAGAGGGAGATGAGAGAGGAGAGAGGGGGGGGGAGAGTAAGAGCGAGAGAATGTGTTCGTATGTATTACAAACAAGAGTGAGTTAGGCTGTCTCCTTGTTTAATATCCTTTTCTATTTTAAATTCTGATATTTAGTCATATAACCTTACCTTTCCAATTGGATTATTATGAATGTTCTTTTGATAATTTTGAGTTAGCTTGCAGTTCATTAAATGCTTTTCAAATACTCAATCGAAGTTTAAGTCTAGGACGAATAAATATATGTGCTGTTCCTTTTTTATTAGTTTCTCGATTATTACCTTTACTGTTTATATATGAATTATTTGTCTTTCTGTTTTAAGAACCGCTGGTGCTTCTGATTTCCTCTTTATTATTCTAGTGTGAATTTTTAGTGCTACTGTCAATAAGCATATTGGCTTGTAGTTATCTCTGTAATTTTTCCTTTTTTATATATGGGTATGTTTCTTTCCCAGTCCTCTGGTATTTCTTGTTTTCTATTTTATGCCTGTTTTAGTCTATTTAATTATAATCTGTTCTTCTTTTTTAGCTATTCTGGGTCTGTATTATCTGTCTTTCCATTTTTATTTTTTTCGGAGCTTCCTTTATTTCCTTATCCGTTAATTTCCGTCACCTAAATTTCTTCGTTTCTGTTTGCTTCTTCAGACTATTGTTCTTTCTTTCTCAAGTTTTCTTTTCATCTTCAAATATTATTGCGTGAGATTCCGCCCATGTCGTCAGTATTTTTGTTGTTTGTACCTTTCCTGTTTGGTTTTTAATATTCTTAGTTTTGGTGCTCGGTGTTCGTTTACTTGTTTAACTACAATCCAAAATTGTTTTTGATTTTTTGTTGAGATATCTTCTATTTTGCTACAAAATTCTTCCCGAATGTCTTGCTTCGCTTGTGTTACTGCTTCTTTGCTTTATTTTGTTTTACTAATCACTTTCTTCTGTTTTGTTGAGCGTTATATTTCTTTATATTTCTTCATTCTCATTGTTCTTCACCTCCTTTATTCTCCTTATTTTGTTTCTTTTTGACTACATACTTATTTTGACGTTTTTATTTAAGAAAGTTTCCACCTTTTGTTCAGGGTATATTGATTTTCTTTTTGAACTTACTGTTGTTCTAGTCTATTTAGGTTTCCCGTTTATTTTCCTACTCTTTTATTTTTCCTAGATTTTCTATTGCTTCTAGCTTGATTTTTATTTATCTCTTGTTTCGTTTTTTGACTGGTTTCCTAATGTTAGAGTGTGCTACCATCAGTCTGTTTCGCACTTTGCTCCGTACTTTTTATTACCTTTACATCGTAAACTGAATATCTCATACATTTGATATATACATATATATATATATATATATATATAAATAATCTATCATGCTCTCATGGGCTACTTCTTCGACTTCATATGCTATTTTGTTTATCATTTTATTGAAATCATGAATTTTTTATCTGACGTCCTGACCTTAACATTCTTAGAATTAAAGATACCTGTACCTCTAAAGTTTCTTCTCTGGGATGCTCTGGTTTTGGTTGTTAAGCGAAAGCTTAACGATGACGCAAGTGTTCGGGGAGTCTTGAGTATGATAAGAATGGGGGTGTTGTCTTCCTTACAAGACATTAATGCCTGCAACCACCTCTAGGAAGTTGGTGACGTCACGATATTACTGAAGCCTTGGCGTTCTTGTTGTAGCTTGGTGGTTTGTGAACGTCGTGGGGCTGACTGCGATCGAGGATCTGCGGTGCCTTCTCTGGTCACTGCAGTGTAGCTTTTCTCTAAAGTTGGTTGGATGTGTTCCTTAGCAGTTGGTGTAGGTCGTTGATTCGTTCCGCGGCTTTTTGGATACCTGGAGTTGGTCCTTGCCGCATTTTACGAATTTTTTTATGTGGTTATTCCATTGAAACAACCATATCTAAGACGCCGCTAACATTGAAGATCTTGCCCTTATCGTTCTGCTCAAGTTCCAAGAACATGAGCGGCATTGGGCATGCTTCACACCGCGAGGATAAGATGTTGTTTTCTGAAGCTCCTGCTTCATTTCCACCTCGGTCATATACTTTGGAACGCCTCACATCGCGACCCGGGATGGCCTTCCTGGAAGTGGTGCTCGATTTTCGCTTCGTTAAGGAAGCTAATCAAGCACTTGTAGTCTTCGGCTGTGGCGGTATGGATGGACATTTCATTCGCCATATGCTTGGTCTTGAGGAAACCAATACGTCTTTTTTGAATGGCTTCCCTCATAGAAATCCAGGCGTCTTTCACCCGTAGATCGACGGGTAAGATTTTTTCATGAGGAGGAGCACTCACCGGGCTGGCTGGTGGGTCCGGACGGGGGCTGAAGGTGGCAGCAATCTTGACTGGCATTTCGGTTTCTTCGAGGTTGCTCAGCCCGAAAAAGGGGAAACTATCGACACCCTGGCTCTACGATGGTGGTGCTTACGAGCAGGCTTGCATTCCCGCTTTCTCTGGAGCTGGCCTGGGACTTGCTCCCTAACAACGGTGGTATAGGCAACGATGGTATTTCTCTTTCAGTCACATATACGGGCCGTTACCTTCGCTATCGAGGTCGTACATTGCACTGAACTCATCGATAATCACTATTGCTTTCTTTTTCTCTAATAAAATCATTGTTGACGTTGATATCCATGGCAAAAGAGCTACCTGAGTTTAAGCCCCTAATCTTTCTTCTCTAGAAAGCTCTGGCGTTGGAAAGATATAGCCGCTTTCTAGATGGTGAAAGCTTTTGAAACTCATTTGTACAGTGCTTGTCAATAATGGTTTTTACGTCTTCTTTGCAGGACATTTAAAGATTTTCTTCTGAAGATGATTTAGTACTTTTTCAATTTAAAAAGAGATTAAATGCATTGGCAGTGACAAGATAAATTAATCAAGAGTTGGGCAAGGATACCTAAGAAGAGCAAATCACGTAACATTGATATAAAAATTTCAGGAAAAGAAATTCTGAGTTAGACAACGAACGATCCACTCTTAGCGCTGGTCAGTGTCTCACAAAAAGTTTTATCATATCCATAGCGACTACAAGTCATCATAATGATAGTATTTGAAAAATTAAAAGACTTGACAGATGAATTTCGCATGAATTAACAGAATGCAACAAGATACACAGAGTAGAAGTGGCCTCTTTTTGCTGCTCAAGTGTAATAAGCATTCTTTTTTGAACTGAATTGCAACTTGGAACAAATAGTGGATTCTGTACGATAATCGTAAACAAAGTAGACCGTAAAGAAGTCCTTAGAGAGCATGTAAGAGCCAGTATTCACCCCCACCTCCCAACTTCGTGGCAGAGTTATACCGCATAGAATTTTAAGGAAATTAAAAGCAATCATCTCTAATCAACAAATATGGGTTGATAATTCTTCATGACAACGTGAGACTTCACTTAGCATAACCGGCACTAGCAAAATTAATGGCTATGAATTTCACTTCCACCTGGTTTTCATCAAAATTTATTCATCTTGCCTAACCATAAGGAAAACCAGCACTACACTAACCAAAAGTCTATTATTTTGGCCTTTCAAGACTCCCGTAAAGGACAAAAAAATATTAAAATTTTATAATTACAGTATTGCTGCAAAAAATGGAAAGTAAGTAATTTTTCGTCGAGTTTGCAAAATCCTTGTCCGCATAACTAACACGTTTTCCAATGTCGTTGCACTATCGGTCGCTCTTGAACTTTAAAAGGCAGATTGGATGTCCTCTATGAATAATCAAGAAATTGGGAGAATGTCGCTAAATTTTCTACATAAAAAGTTCCTTCGTTGGGCACTTAATCAATTATAATTTGCCTATTTAAATATAGGCTTTCAAATTCTTTTCACATTGAGTCACCTAACTGGTTAGCTGTACCAAATATAAAAAATTAAATTCATATAAAATAAAGAATGATTATTTAATGTATTTAAAAATTGTAAACGAAAGAAGCAACTATACTCTAGCGCAGATTGAAAAGTTTCTAGAGCCAGTCGGGGGTTATTCTTTTTCAAATATTTTAAAGTATTTGTCAATTAGTTTGTTTTTCATAAGTATTCAAACCAAACAACTTTTCGTTTATGGAGAAAAGTAACTTTTTTATTTGAAATGAAGAACAGCAACAAAATACAGCTTACATAATATTTCTGAAGATTCATCATCTTCGTTTTCCATCGTGAGTTTTTTAAGTTTTAAAACTCAAAGTGACTGCATACACGCAGGTGATCCATTGCTTTTAGAACGTCTAAAAATAACGACATCAGGGATCGTCAATAAAATTTACTATGCAAATTTGGTAGAGACCCAAATAAAGATGCGTGAAGCTGAAGACGCTGTGAACGTCCGTACTATTGGAAAAGATCAAATTTTATATAATGGATTGGGCTAAAAGATATAAATAAAGAAGGAAAACTATGACTGGAACGGTAGTCTACAAGGAATAAGAAAGGTAAAGACAGAAAGTTCTAGTATAAAATAATTAAGAAAAAAAGTAAAGTTAGTACCATGACAATGAAAGCAATAGACTGGAAAAAGGCTGAGATGTTCAGAAATAGAAGCTATAAACAGAGCAAAAGAAAAAGTAGAAATAAATTATAATCAAATAAATAAAAAATCCTGTAATATGATATGAGGAAATAATCTAGCGCTACCGGAAGTAATGTGTGTAATATAGACATACGTACCAAAAACAGACACCTCCGAAACGAAAAGAAAATATTTTATACGAAAGCCCTGATAACAACGGAAATCTACAGAGATAAAGCAGAACATTTGATAATAATGGAAGACTGGAATGCAAGGACGAAAGAAATAATGAAGCATAATGTGATCTGATAGGAAGATATGATGATAAGGACACTTTAAACAATAATGAAAGGAAAATAATACGATTTTGCGTACAAAATGAGCTTGTGATAGGAAATTTAAAACTTAGACACAAAGAAGATTCACATACGAAAAAGTAGGGAACCATAAAACTTTCACCATAAATACAAAACCAAAAGTAAAAACCGTAAGAGTATGCAGAGAAGCAGAGTTAGTTAATAGACGAAAACTTTTGATAGGAAAAAAACGACCAATAAAATTTAGAAAACGAATCGATTAAAATAGGAGGAAAAGACGAAGATAAAGTGGAAAACATTAAAAACAAATATGCGAACAAGAAAATAGACACGCATTTTAAAAAAACGAAATGGTGAAATAAAACGACAAAAGAAATTTAGGAAAAAGGAAAAAACATGAAAAAATATATAGGGACAAAAAAGAAATCAAGCTAAAGATACTATTAAAAAGGCTAAAAGAGTAACATGAAACAATTTTGGAAAAGATATAATAAAAAAATTCCAGACCATAATAAAGACAATTAAGAGGAAAGAACACCTCTTATAAAGAAAATAAAGTAAGAAACAATGAACCTACACGAAACAGATAATAGAAAAAATAATGATAATTGGAATAACAGAAGAAGCCGAAGAAGTAAAAACAGTCATAAAGCGGATAGAAAATAATTTTATAATTAATTGTCAAGTGGAGAAGAAGTAAGAGAATGGCTAAAATAAACTTGTAATAAAGCATAAAAAGATAAAAAGATCCCGAAGGAATGGGAACACAACGTTATAATACCATTTCATAAAAGTGAAGGTTTCACATTTAACATCAGTTGCAATAATAATATAGAGAAAAATTATAGAAAACAATTAAGACCATATGTCAACAGAAAATTAAAGAAAAACAAACCAAAATAATTGGTGCATGATAACATACATATTATAAGAAAGAATATAGGAAAAGCGAAACAGCCCTGTATATCACTTGTAAACACAAGAGCTACATTTGATAATATATAAAAAAAACATAGGAAAAACATACGATAAACAAACTATAAAAAGTATACAAAAAAATATAAAGGTAAAAAGTCAGAAGGGAAAATGTCAAAAATATTTGCTGTGAATAGAAGAGTGAAACGAGGGGGCACTTTGAGACCGCTGCTATTTGTTATAGCTATAAACAAAATTATGAAAAAGAGTAGTGCGCAAACAATAAAGACAAAAATTAGGAATAGGCAAATGCAGCCAACTGATTTATGCAGATGATTGTACTAAGCACAGAAAAATGAGAGAATTGCAAAACCTCGTAGATGTATGGACAGAAGATATAGAGTAGATAAGGTTAAAAAAAACATAACCAAAAATAAAGCTCTTAAAATAAAGATAACCAACGACAAGAAAATACAAAACAGAGTATCTAAAGCAAACAAGGTATATTACATAAGAAATAACACCGTAGCCTAAAAATAGACGTAAACAACGCAAAACATTGAGAATATACAAAACCATGTACGGTGCAGAGAGTTGGATAATGATGGATACGTCCAAATCGATAACGCCAACATAAGTAAAATATTTTAGCGTAACCAACATAAAGAATTTGAGCACAAGATAGAAAAACAGCAATTAAAATAGATAAAACACATATTAACAATAGAAAAAGGACAAAGTTTTTAAGATAGTGGTAGCAATGGGGACGGAAGGACGGAAACAAAGAAATTATATTACATATAGTCCAAAAAAAAAGATAAAAGGAAAAATTATGGTAAGAGATAAAAAACATATACAACGTGGATAGAAAAGCCGATCCACTAGAGTTGGGCTTAAAAAGCTTTCTGCAGAATGTTGTTGCCCAATCTGGTATAAAAACGTGTTGGAGCACAAACTTCAGTTGATTATTTTGGCAGTGTTGAAGAAAAAATTAATAAATTTCAAGAAAGAATTTGTGACCATGGATGAGATCTGGATTTACCATTACACAGCAGAAACTACAATAAAATCGAAGCTGCAGATTGTACACAATGAATCGATTCGTAAGAGTCTTTCATTTAATCAAAGAAAAGAGTTAACCAAGAAATTTTGGACGTTGATAAGTTTGAAAGAGAAATACGGTCACTGGAAAATATTATGTAGCACTTTTAGACTCGTTACGATAAAAAAATCTTGGTTTAATTGCGATAACTCCGTATCACCCTTATTCGCCTGATTTATGTTCTTTAAACTTTTGTATATTAGTAGTATTCAAAAAGTTTTCACCTCTAGCGACGAATAGTTGTAGCTTGAGCAGACGTAAATTTATTTTGACTTTTGCTATCAATATTGATATCAATATATTTTTCCATGACTTTCAAAATTCAAAATGTTTTAGTTGGAAAGACATCTTGGTTAAATGCTTAAAAATATAAATGGTTGGTCTACCATAATAAAAAGTCACTTTAAGAAATAAATCTAGAAGCTGAAGCAACGTTAGACCAAATGTGTTAAAGTAGGAGAGAATTACGTTCTCCTTTTTTTCCTAGACCTCTCCCAAATTCTTCCGTGCTTCTTGATACCATTTCTTTCCACCTATTTTCCTTACATCGTTGACCCATCTGATCGGCAATCGTTCTTTACCTCTCCTTGTTTCTGTGAGTCTCCAGTGGGTGATGTTTGATGTCTATTTAGGTTATTTTGTTTTAATTGGTACTTTGAAAATTTTTCAATCAATTTTTTATGTGTAATTCAAAATAAGTAAATATGACAAAGTCGTATTAAGTTCGAAAATGTGTATTACTCTGCTGCAGTTTTTCAAAAAACTGTCAAGGTTACAGGTATTTCGTTATTTTCAAGCAGTGGAAATAAAATTAAACAAACTAATTTAAACGGTTGTACTGTATATCTACAACTTACCATGGAAGCCTGGATGTTCCACCTCTCACTTATTTTATACTAGTTTAGAGTGAGTTATAACTACTTTAGATAACAGAAAAATATAATGTATATTCTATTGAAGGAAAGGACGACGAAGGTAATAAGTAAAAAGCAATTAACCTTATTTTGTTGCACATCGTTTTATATAAACCATTGCAACTCACTGAAGAAATGAAAACAAATTTGGCGAGGCAGCAACGACGCGCGGGGACAATGGCTTGCGAACTGAGACGTTGAGGCTCTCATAGGTTCATCCCCACTACCCGGTCGTAGCGCATCCTTTCTAATACGCAGCGATGTGGCAAGCATTGCGCTTTAGGCTACCGCCATTATTACCCCTTGTTCGAAATAAACGCAGATACTTATTTATTTTTAGTGACTGAGTAGGTCACCCACCAGGCTTCTCAGCCCCAGGAATGAACCCGGGTCCGTCCGCAGCGCAGCCATGTTCCTCAACCAGGTGGCCACACTGGCCCTAAAAAAATATTATTTTTATTTTTAGTTGTATGAATGTTTTATGTAAACTATGATTTTCATTACCTCTTGTAGAACGGATGCAAATATATGGTAGTTTTTTTAAATGGCGTTAATAATAAAATAAGGCAAGTTAAATCTAACTTTAGAAACCATATATCAACAATCCACAAAGAGACTTATATGGACAACAAAAACAAATGTTCCAATTAATAAGAAGCCAAAAGAAGGAAATACAAGAGTATATTGAACTCACAAAGATCGACAAATTTTAGACGAGACTAGCATTCCAAATGGGCTAATATTCTTAATTAATGAATTAATAAAAAATTATTGCAGAACATTCCAACATTTAAAGAGATAAGACAAGGCGACTCTTTAAGTCTGTTTATATTTAACTTTGTTATGAATGAAATAATAAAAGATATAAAACAGAGATATAAAATGGGACCAAAAGAATTTAATATGTGGACGCAGTTTTAACTGCGGATAATAAAGACAATCTACAAAGACTATTGTTTCAATTTACCCGCAGCAAAATGAAATACAGATGTCAAAAATTAGATGAAGAGAAGAAAACAAGAATGGGATAACCATGTAACAAGGCATGCATGACAAGAACCTAATCAGACTAGCGAGAGATCATAAACCACAAGTAAAGAGAAGACGAGGACGTAAATGCTGGAAAGATAATTTGGATGAAACGGGCTAATAGCCTAATAATAAGACGAAGAAGAACAAGAAGAGTAAAATAGATTCAAAAAGACTAGACGCCTATAAGCGGAAAATAGAAGATTTTTCAAAGTCAAGAAGATCGGTAACCGCTGGGAAGAAGAATAAACAATTAGGTATATCATTTATATGAAAAACTTATGCTAAGCTAGCAAATTAAGGTCCAAACGATCCAATTGTTGAAAAACACAAAGAAAGACTTAGAACGTAAAATAAAAGGAAAGAAACAAAGAAATACCTCAAATCAAATGGCTAAAGCAGGCGAAACCAGAAATAAAAATACTTCATGAAGAGATTTAGGAGCAAGCTGTTAGTGTAATCATTTAGAATGTCTCTTTTTACAGTCATAAGTACATACAACAACTACATATTCATAAAAGGCAACTTCGATAATTGTGGTCATATAATTCAAAAATATATGACGTAAAAAATCATCAACGAAGAACAGCATACAAGTGCATCAGTTAGCAGAGACCACGAGTATAACAACTAAATCAATTCACTTCTTTTTGCATATTATGAAACATTGTGTAAATTAGGTACCGCATTTGCTCATTTTAGAACAAAACTGAATTTACATACAAACATCAGACGATTATTCATAATAACTTAAGAACATATCACATTTTTGCCGTGTTTTGTAGCTATGAAAGATAGCTAGGTGCATCACTATACACTAAAAACAAAATGAAAATATAGATAGTTAACTACACGAGGTGAATTGGGTTCAAAAAAGACAATGAAAAGGCGTGTCAGTTTATTGGGACGCAAAATCAAATCTCCTTATTGATTACACTGGGCAATAAATTTTTACTTTTTTTTGTGATTAGATTTTTCCTATGTGTATCTGATTCCTTTTGCCCTAAAATGAAGTAAAATCAATGGTATACTGGTTCTGATTTGCTTTTGCGGTCAGGACATTGATGTTTTATATTTTTATGCTTTTTTCCAAAAGTTTGATCCGGGCGACCGATATCCGGCAATGTTTCATCAAATCCTAAGATAGCGCTTACGCCATATACGGTACTCTAGCTCGCTCCTGGTATTATAACAAGATCTTAAACCGCAACGTCTTAGTGTCTTTTGAACCACGTGAACTTCGTTTCAGCGGAAACGACAGAAACAGGGTGTAGATAGCTTAGGTAGTCGGCGACTAGACTGGGTCAGATCACGTGAGTGTGAGTGTCGCGAGCTCCGTGGTCAGGCTCCCTTTATGGCGTGCAGTGAACATTGGATTGTCACGATGTCGTCGCGCAGATCGTGCGTCCATTTACCGGACTCGTTCTGTTTCATCCGTGGCAATTTTATTAAGACGTGGGCGAAGAAACATGAAATGAAAACGAACAGCGCTATACGTAAAGCGTACGAGCATATTTTAATGTCTCTGTAAGAAATGTAAACAAATAATGGGTTCCAAATTACTGCCGCGGCTCGTGCAAAGCAAGTAAATAAAATCTAACATTTTAAACGAGGTTTTTCAAGTGGGGTTTGTCCAAGTTTCTTTTGTTTTGGTAGGTTTTAGTTAGGTACAGGATGGGAAAGCGAGCCATGATATTGAAAATACCAAAGATTTGGAGAGAGCCAAGCAACCACGACTACGACTGCTACTTCTGTGTGGTAAAGCCAAAAGCAGGATAAAAAATCAAAGATAAACCCGGAATAGGCTATACAGATTTACCCTCTTCGCCTGTGCCCCATTCCGATGTTTTACCTGCGCCAATATGTTAGTTTTCTTCTTCACCCACAGAATATTCCAGCAGCCGGGAAACATACGTAGGCTCGCTAGATATTTTTCAGCCAATCGAAGTAGAAAAAACATCGTACTTCCCCAATCAACAAGGCGTGAATGATTTGGTGTGAGATCTTAATGTACCGTCGAAAACTGAAATTTTTATTTCTAGACTAAAAGAGTAAATTTAGTGAACAAAACCATGCACATATCTGAACAGAGGAAGTGGGACCAAACGTTAGCTTTTATACCTAAGAAGAAAACTTATATTTCTGCTACGATGTCAAAGGGTAGTTCGAAGAGATAGGAATGGAATATGAGCCAAACCAATGCCGTCGGTTCATAGATGGTCCCTACTATAGCTTAAAATCGGTTCCGATACATAGCGACAACCATTACTCCCCAGTTCCTACCGCGTATTTCGTTCATTTTAAAGAAAATTAGAAAAGTGTAAAAATTTTTCTGGAAAAAATATGTTGCGAACATCACAAATAAAAGGTCATCGAAAGTTTTAAGATGATATCGTTTTTCGTGGGTCTGCAAAGAGGCTATCCAAAGATTCTATGCTATCTTATTTGTGGGTTAGCCGGACAATCCACCACAATTACAAAAACAATAATTGCTCTCATAGACTAGAGTTTACTGTCGGTAAGAAGAATGTAAAGTGGCAAAAATTGGTCGATCCAACCAACATTTTAACGCCGTCACTGCATATAAAGCTAAGACTTATAAAACAATTCGTAAAAGGACTGAACCAGGAATCCGAGCCCTTCCAATTTCTTCGAGAAAAAGTCCCTAAATTGTTGGCAGCTAAAGTTAAAGCAGGTACCTTTGCGGAGCCGCAGATTAAAAGGTTATAAAGCCTAAAGAGTTGGTAAAAAAGCTCAACGATGAAGAAAATGCAGCTGGAGAAGTTTTATCGCCGGGGCAGAAGACTTCCTCGAGAACTACAAAGTGCAAGACTATCGGGCCCTAGGCTTGGAGCTAGTGGGCAATTTTGGTAAAATAAGATGCCGCATGTCTCTTCAAATGTATATGCTGCATTCTCATTTTGAGACCGACTTCTCAGAGGAATAAGAAGGTTTCACCAAAGCATCATAGGGACTTCTTCGCGAAAGTCCACTAGAATACAAACTATTTACTTCTAACGTCAGAAAGGCATTTAACATTGTCCACATAATTTTTTATCTTTTGTTCCTTTTTTCTTTTATTGCAATTTTATTTTTATATATACAGTGATCTTAACATCAGGGATGTAAATTAAAATATTTTAAAATCACTGTAAACATCTGCGTTATTTACATACGGTGGTGCATTGGTGATGGTTCGGAGTGTTTTTGACTAAAATTTCTCGATTATCGCAATGTTGGAAATTAATGTTTTTCCGAGGTTGAAGGCTATACATCCATACCGGTTTGAAGATAATTTTGTTATTAAGGGAAAGTTAAGAGTTTTTACTTAGCAGCCAGTAGTGATTACTGAAGTTCAGATTTAATTGCTTTCGTTTCTTTCATATGTGGGTTGTCCAAGTAAGGCTGTTGTGCAAATGCATTCCTAGATATTTAGCAGAATCAACCTGGGGTACTTTTTGTCCGTTTAGTGTAATTGGTGGGCATATGCCACGTCGTGTAGTAAATGAACTAGTCCTGAAGGGCATTAAGTCTTTGCAGTATTTCAGTTACTCTGATTGGATCATCGTCCGTGACGAGAAGCGCGGTATCGTCTGTGAACGTGACATATGTAGTTGCCTCGAAGTCTGGTAAATCAGCTGTGTAAGGAAGGTATAAGAACGGCCCCAGAACACTGCTTTGAGGCACTTCAGAGTTTATAGGCAGTTCTTCTTCGTGCTTGACTTGAAATTTTGGAAGTAAGATTTAAGTATGAGATAATAGTTATCCGGTAGCCATTTTTTCGGTTTGTATAATAGTCCTTTATGCAAAACTTTATCAAACGCTTGGCTGACGTCAACAAAACTGCACTGCAGTACTGTTTTGCTTCAAAGGAGGCGTTTACAGTATCCACCACACGATGTACTTGCTCTACGGGTGAGTGTTGGGCTCTGAACCCGAACTGATTTTTGGAGTAACAGTCTTTCAAATAACTTGGAGATAACATGTAATAAGCTTATGAGCCTATATGACTCTGTTAGATTTGGTGGTTTATCGGGTTTTTGTATTAGAATTATTTTTGCAACTTTCCACTGCGCGGGAAGTGCCCAATTGTCAGTGTAGCAACGAATATAAGTGTTATCAAAATCTTTGTGCGGCAGTTCTTTTAGAATATTCCCTGTTATTAAATCGTATCTAGGGATTTCTTTAATGGCTGCTTTTATTTCTTTCATTCTGAAGTTTTTAATTGGTGATGATAGTTGCAATGGTACCTCTAAGTATTCTTTATCTTCTTAATCTGTTCCAGGGGCTCCAAGTACGGCTTCAAAGACCTTTTTGAGATAGCCTGCAAAGACTTTAGCCATATCCGCATTGCTTTTTGCCCATGTCACGTCTGTTTTACAAATTGGCGGTATTAGTTTCTGAGGCTGTTTCAGTCTTTTAATGGTTTTCCCTAAAGAGTAATATCTTTGCTCTGTTGCAGCTAAATCTTCTAAGTGCTATAAAAAAAGGTTGCATTCCTATAGTCTTGTAATAGCTTTTTATGTTCTCTAGAAGCATTGTTGTATCTTCGCTTTCCTTCAGAGTAATGTCTATTCTTCTATTCTCTTCTCGGCCTTCTTTTCTCCATTAACTTGTTCATAATTTCCGCAGGATATCCTCGTTTAGTTATTTGAACGGGGATTGTGGGTGTGGACTACCAAGCAGCGTTCTTTAAGTGCATATATGCCCTGTTTTATTAAAAGCTGGCAAATTTGTTGTAAAAAATAAACAGGAACTGTGTATTGCAATTAAAAACAGTAGTCCAGTCCATTATTTAAAAATACTTACATTCTCTGCTTAGAGTATATTAAGAGTTGTCAATTAAAATATATTTTACCCACTCGTTCGCATTTTTATGTAAAAAGTACATAAAGTAACCAATTTATTTTTCAAAAAATATGGTTACGAAAATTTCTTTTTCCCTCCGCAATAGTTCCAGCATACCTTCTCGAGTGTATGGGGACTCGGGCCTCTTAGGCTGGAGAGAAAGCGTAGAAGCATAAAAAATAAATGATCTGATCGCAATAGCAAAACAGGATCATAATACCATTCACTTTCCTTCATTTTAGGGCAAAAGAAACCGATATACAAAAATTGTGTTGACCGAAGGTGAAGATTATTACTGGCAAACACCGCGGTATCTTTGGAGAAATTAAAGTCGGTGATCGTGAAAAATGTCGGAAATTTTCAGTGTTGTTCTACCGTGACAATGAACCGGAGCATTTAAACCGTATCTCTGAGCAAAATTAAGTAGAGTTTGAAATTTTTGCTCATACACCTCGTTTGAGTAGATTATCATTTTGAAAAACTTAACTTCCTTTGCTACACAAAAGCTGCAGTCAAACGGAGAAACCGTAAACAAGTATTATAAAGACCTTGTCTAAAGAAATAAAATTTTGAGAAGACTATGTCAAAAATACAGTAATTTACAAGATTCATTTTTGAAATATCAAAGTTAAGTATGAAGTTACTCATCAAACCACCTTCACAAGGCGGTTATTCAATATAAATTTTAATAACTACGATAATCATGGTGACGCAGTTATATACATTTAAAGACACTTATTTCTCGATTAAATACACTATAGAAAAATAAAATCAATTTTGAAAAGGGCTAATACGAAAATTTTACACAGATAAAAGAATACACTGAAGCGGTATATTAAATTTATATTTTGTAAACTCGACCCATAAGAAACACATTCCTTGGCGCAGTTTCCATTGCAATTAGATAGTATCGACACGAATCAAATCACGACTACCGCAAGAGTGGCCTTAGATCGATACGGTACCAATGGACCTTAGCTGTACAACTTTTTTCTCAAGATCATATTGCGGTTGCGGCAGTCTATAAATACATAACAGCAAAAACTTACTTTAGGAAGTGATTTTACTACTATTGCCAATATGTTGATGTCTTTTTATGCAGAGTGGTACTAATATCACTTAAAATTATTTCGCTTGTTTAGCTCTATAAAGTTATGAAATTAACTTTTAGTGCAGTTTATCAGATTTGCACTAAGGTTAGAGGCCAAACTAGTATTAAACAGCAACAATAAGCGATTTCTCAACGTGTCTTGAAAAATTTCAGAGAGCTGTAAGAATTTAAAAGTTTATTTATTGATATTTTAATTATTAGCATTTCTGTGTTCAATAAACCACACGGAAATTCCCTGCCAAAATTCCTTTTTAGTACCTATAAAATTATAATAAATTCGCCCTTCATATATCTTCTGTCCTTAAGTTTTTCAATAAATGACTATTGAGTGTTACTCATAATTAAAAAGGAAATTTAGTGGTTCTAGCAACATTTTGTAAGATATTGTGTAATGCAGAGAACCGAAGTCATAAACCTTCGTAAAAATCCGCTCGTAACTTTCGCCGTTGTATGAAACACTATCACTGACGTCAGCGATCGATGATGAGCTGTCAGCGAATAAGATGTAATAAAATTTGGTGTAGACAGCAGTTGATATATATGATTATATATATATATATATATATATATATATATATATATATATGCCCTAAAAACTGTATGTAGAATGTCAATTAAAAAAAAATTATTCGTTATTAAAATTTTGATTTTAAAAAATTATTTTCAAAAATAATGTTATCTAAATGTGATTCTACATACTCACGACATTTTTAAGCGAGAAGCAAAGTTTCTGAGCACTGTGTGGCACGTAGTCTCCGTAATGGCTGCCTATTCTTGACGGATATTTTCTTTAAAGTGAACCAAAGAGCCCGAATTGCTGCTGTATACTCTTGATTTAAGATATCCTCACAAGAAAAAATCCATAAGAGTCAAAATCATATATCACCTCTTTTAAAATTTTTGGGGGAAAATTTCACAAACTCGTGGCAGAGACACGTTAGAAGTGTGCAATGTTGCTCCGTCCTGTTGGAACCATATTTTTTATTATAGCCAGCATAACTTTGCAGTTCAGGTACCAAGAAATTGTTCAGCATCTTCATGTAATGCTCAGAAGTCACTTCATCTTCAAAGAGTACGGGTCTATTATTCCTCGCCTATACAGTCATTTTTGGTGAATAAAAGGGTTTCTCATGTTTGCATTTGTTAACGTTGTCATTGAGGTGAAAATGAACGACTGTCACAGCTACATCGCAGACGCCTCTCACATTGAAGATGGCTTTTCCTTGCCGCTCTGCTCCAGCTTGAGGAACATTAGCGGTATGGGTCGTCGGTTGGGTCCTTTCCTCATCCTCCGCACTATGAGGATGGGGATATCCTTGTCCAAGAGCTCCTGTATCAACTCCTCCACGAGAACGTACTCCTCTGATGACGGCCCGGAGTAGTTTGTTCCCCTTAAATAAGTAAAAATAATGCTGCAGCTTTGTCTAGTCGAGGAAGCGTGTCAAACACCTGTAGTCATCGGACGTGGCAGTCTGGATAGATATTCAATCCGCCATGTTCTTTGCTTTAAGAAAGCCGATAAGACGCTCATAAATGGACGTACAGTAGGACAGACTTCTTTTTCCAGTAGGATTACGGACGGAAACCGTTCCTGAGGGAGAGCATTGGCTGGGCGGAATACCGTATCCGAGCGGGGGCTGGTGGCGGTAGGCGTCGCATCTGGCATCTCAGGTTCTTCGAGATCACTTAGGACCTCGAAGGTGTTGGAGCTGGTAGCGAGGCTGGCGAGTGCCGCTGGTATTACGGGAAATGCGAGAGATGCTAACAGCATCACGCGGCGGTGACGGACTCGTAGGCGCTTGCGGACAGGCTAAAACATTGGGGGAGGGGAGGCTGCTGGGCTTCGACTCGCTCCCTTCGGTGGAGGGAGGGAGCGGCTGCAAAGCTGCGGCACTAGTGGTTGAGACGGCAGCGGCTGGTGTTACTCAAATAGTCGGATCGGCTCTGGATGGCAACTCGGCCGACTGGGGCAGTTCAAGCGGTCGGGGTGGCTGAGGCGGCTTGGGAGGCAGCAGTGACGTACTTCCTCAAGGACATCTCTAAGAATATCAAACATAGCACCAAGATCCTCGAGATAAGTCTGCTGCAGCAGACGCCAGATACTTCTTTGGTCGGGGTCAGCAGTCAGCATTTCTGACAGCCGCTCCTCCGGACCATCACTATCGCAATCTTCAAACATTGCGAGCTGATCGTCGATGAAGGATTTTGCATCTTAATAGATTTGAGCATGGTTATGGTAAAATTTAGTTTTTAGATAGCAATTATTATGTGGATAGGTTTTCTATAAACAGTGTAATGAAAGCTGTCTTTTAAAGGATTTTTGGTTAGAAGACTGTCTAGGAAGAAAATAAAATTATTTATATAAACTGAGCTTTTTCAATATTTATTATATCCTCCAGTACATAGGATAATTCAAGGTAAACCGATATTTATATCCAAAGACAAATCGTAAATTATATTAAAATCAACTACCTTACATACTCGACCATTATTAATCAACACTCACGCATATAATCTTTCCGACTACCCTGTAAGCGACCTGAATATCCAAGCTCTTTCGAAGGTTTTAATTTTGCTGTTGCCACAAATTACACACTATATCCCAAACATGGTCCTCTATTTTCACGCTCTCTAAAAAATGAAATCAAGTAAGACGTGACTAAAGTGTATTGCTAAAATTAAATTTTGGAGCCTTCCAATTACATATTCTGAAGCGAAATAATATCATATTTTGCAAACATACAAGAGCAATTCTACAGTAATCCTGATCACATTAAACTACAGCGGTAAGATATGTATACAACGCACACTACTTAGATTGAGAAAGAACCAAAACCCTCAATATTACTCACACCTACCATCCAATATTAAAAAAATTAAATCACGGAAAAAATCTTCAAAAATTCCAATGATATGGTCTTCTACAAATTCAGAAAAAAAGTTTTTTCACGTAATATACTTAGTACATTCCGTTTTGCCACCCACAACCTAACTAAATACCTTGCCAAAATTCTTCAATCTTCAAATGGGGATATGGTGCAGCGTACTCAGGAATTTTGACCAAGAGATACCGGATTTGGTAGCTTTGTGATTTTTGCTGTCACGAAGTCGATTAAGAGAGTTAATAGCATAACGTGACTGCTTTATTATAAGTTTCATTAAAAGGATTTCCATGTTTTTGATTGTTATTAGTTGCTCTAGGTTGTTGGTCATTCAGCAAATAGTAAGATTTTTTGGTGGTCCATAAAAGCTAACGTTTAGGAGTTGAAGGGGTTAGAAACGTAGAGTTGTATGGTATACTGATGACATCAATTTTCCGGAATGCCCAGAACCCTCTGGAATGGAACTTTTCGATTGTTTGGACTGTTACACCTTCACGATGCACCAATATTGCTTAACGAGTCTGAGTTCTGAACCGTTTGATGGATTCATTTGTTTTCATACATAATCTACACCATTAACAGCGTACCGCTGTTTTGTTAACTAAGAGTAGCACCATGTCAATCTTCTAGCCAAAAAAGTGGTTTAACATCGTGCTGCTGCAGGTATGGTAAAAGACGTTTTTGCAAACACTCTTTTCAATAAATGTCGGAGTTGAAAGATCCAGTGGTGATGAAAGCTCTGTTCTTCCAAACTACATACGGCTTATCAGAAAAGAAATTTCTTCTGAAATTTTGCTTTCTACTTTCTTTTGTAGTTACTCTCAGTAATATAATTAAAGTTGGTCTAATCATTGATATTGTGCTGTTTGATTATGTTTTCCATTCCGATCTTTTCACACCGGCTCTAGCTTTTACTTTTTGCACAAAAGACTGAGACATTTTAACTTGCTTGGCCACATCTCGAGAAGAAGTCTTCGGATTGTCTTTAAAAAGCTGCAACATTTTCTGTTCCTTCTTCTTATCTGTCATTCTATGTTCACCTCTTATGCCTGATTTCATTTCCATCGTAAGTCGTCCCCTAAACTGTTTTAGCACACCAGCAATAGTAAAATTAAGAAAATTTGCTTTTCCAGCAATCTGACGAGTACTCAGGTTGGGATTCTAGACGTGTTCGTGCAAAATTAATTTGCGGCACTACACTTCATTCAGCTGACTCGCCTAGGCTCGCCCTTATCAAGTGATATTCTTCACTGGTTGAACACTGTTTAGATTACTTAAAATGTTATATATATGTTAGTTTACAACTAGAGAGAAATGAAGAGTCCTTAACCCTGCTTTATTTAATCTGGTAATAGACGACGTAATAAAAAACTAAGAGAAAAGTAAAGAAACTAAAGGTAAGTTATAGAAACATGGAAAACCACTGAGCGACTTTCCCTCTTGTGGCAATTCATAATACAAAATTACTTTTGTTTGTTAATTATTCAGCTAGTTGTAATATGCAGTTATTACATAAAAAAATCTTACCCCACTATTGCACTCTTAACTTATTACAGATTTCTTTTGCCTTTTTATTAGCTTCAAATTTTTATATTTCGTTGCAATATTAATGTTTATTGATGACGCCATATTTTCTAGTCTAAAAGGCGTATCTAAAAAGTTTAGTGGTTCATAGTCATAATTATATAGACACTTCAATAAGCGCCACCTAGCGTGTAATGAACGTGACCATCAGAATAAACTCGTCGTGTGCAGTCGAACGTACTCAGTGTAAGAGGTAGAATCATAATGCAATGAAGCAATGAGTGACCATCAGATCTGCTACAAACTGTACAAAAGTGTATGGGATCGAACTCCTGAGCAAATTTATGTGTGACCAGGATTCACTCTTTTTCCCCTGATCTAGCACTTGTGGACTTTTTTGGTTACCTTGCCTAAAAAGTGTTACAAAAAGAGGCCCGTTTTGCGGACATGGTGGCAATCCAAAAATGTATAACATCGGTTCTGCGATTGATCCTTAAGGAGGCCTTTACTGAATGTCCAGAAGCTTGATGAGTATAGCGATTATTGTGAAGGCCAATAAAGCTAATTTGTTTGTTTTCTGATAGAATTCACTGAACTTTTTAGACACGCAATGTATAAAGGTTTAATGTCTTCCAGTACTAAATATAGTAGAAGAAAATTATTTCTTTTACAACTTGTAAATTAAGTGAGAAGTAACTTTGTTACCATATCAATTTTATTGTAAAAAATGACATAAACAGTTTTTAATGCAAAAAATATCTATGTTGTTCTTATATGGTGGAAATTTTCCATGCCATCGCTTCGCTTCCCCAACACCCTGTAAAGGCCAGATTGGCCTCATTTGCGAACAATTAACCGACTCATTTCACAAACGCAAAAGCGATATTAATTACTTCTCAAACCCCGCGCGCTATCGGTGATCTAATCAGATCTGAATTAAATGAATAACCATGTTCGATCCTATCATCACCAAGCACGCGAATTCGCCCATCGCTTGTCTTTTATCTATCGATAGTTTTATCGAGGCTGCTTGCTCGGCAAAAGAATGGCAAAATTGTGCCTAGTGCTGGCCATGGGTGCAGTAATACTGCCCGTTGTGTGCACGATGTTAAATCCGAGCGGTCCGATCCACCAAAACTTTTCGGCAAGCTGCGTCCTTCAAATAATAGAACGGCATTTTGTGTCTGGAAGCAAGCTTCTGACCGTTTTGGTTACACCCAACATGTCTCCTTCAGCCTTTGGAGTCCAAGATGCGGTCCTTAAAAAAATCAACCACCTTATGAAGTGGCCTGTAGAGACCATAAGTGGAAGTCTCATCGACTTCGAATCAAGCGAGATTTGCCTCAACTGTCCTGTTGAAGAAGGGGAGAAGAAACTTTTGAAAAACATTTTTCAGCCCAACTATAAGACTCAGTACTGCTTGTTAGTGATAGACAATTTCGATGCATTTTACGACCGGTTGGATGATTTCATTCGAGCGAAAACGCTCAACTTTCGCGTTTTATTTTTGGTGTATATGTCAGAGGTTAGCGTGGATTACGAAAACACAGCAAGGAAGATATTGATGAATTTGTGGGACCATAGAATATCTAATGCTGTAGTGATAATTTCTCGTTATAATTTAAAAATATTTAATGTTTACAGTTTGAACATATTTGCTCCTTCTGAAACTTGCGGAGGTGACCCCCAGTTCCTGCTGATTGATACGTGTAATAGCGGAAAAATGAAGAAGAACTCGAAGTTATTTTCTAGAAAGTTACCAAAAACCTTTAATAATTGTTCTATAGAAACCATTGCTATACAGTATCCTCCTTTTGTGATAGATGAAAATCAGGGATTCGAAGTTAACATGTTGAAGGAGCTCGGTAAGATTTTAAATATCACTTTTAATCTAATAGTCACAGAGAAAGCAGCGGACTGGGGAACGAGGTTGTCGAGAAACAATTGGACGGGCCCCTGCAGGATGCAATTAACTTGTCTGCCATAGCCCTTGGAAATGTGATGGCTAACCCAGATTTAGCAGAAGATTTCACTTTATCTGTGGGTTACTATTACGAGCACATGGTGTGGGTGGTACCAATTGCGCTCCCTATAGAACGGTGGAAGAATATTTTCGTCATTTATAAATTTGAAGTGTGGTTGAGTTGCATATCGTGTTTCGTCATAAGTGCGTTCCTGTTTCAAATCACGTCCAGGTCTGAACAAGAGTTGCAGTGCTACAAAAATATTGGCGAAACTTTCTAAATTCTTTGCAGATCTTAATGGGATATGCGGTGCAACTTCCAAAAACGTTTCCAGTGCGCGCTGTTTTCATGTCTCTAGCCACTTACAGCATGTTGCTGATAGTGCTGTATGGGAGCGCGCTCATGATGTATCTTACCAACCCGGTGTATGAAAGACAAATATCCTCAGTGGAAGACATTCTGGACTCCGGGCAGGGTATAGGCGGGCTTGAAAGTTACAAAGACTTCTTTAACGTCAGCACAGACAGCAGGGCTATGCGAATATTTAATATGTTTGAGGTATATGCGGAAGTAAACAACACGGCATTAATTTGGATTAAGACGGTAGCAGAAGATCGGGATACCTGTACAATTTCTAGTTACTTCTACGTGAAATATCTTTTGGCAGAAGAAAGCAGGGTGGTGGTTACGAAACATGGAAAACCAAAAATATTTATCCTCAAAGACATCCTGTTTACTTATCCGATACGAATGGTTATGCCAAAAGACTTCCCCCTCTCTGGAAAGTTCAATAAAGTAATTTGGCACTTGATGAATGGAGGAATTGTAGAACAATGGGCGAGGAATTACCATCACCATACAAAAAAGCAGGAAGCAAAAAGCAGCCACGAAGATGATAATGATGATATCCAACTAACAGTCGATCATCTGCAAGGCGCTTTCAATTTGCTGACCTTGGGTTACATTTTTGGTACGATTTCCTTTTTCTTTGAAATTACATTAAGCCTGATTACAAAAATTAAAAGACAGAAAAGTCGTAAGAACGCGCCGCACGCTAAAAAGATGTAGTGTAGAAGTGTCATCGGATTGGAGCATTTTTTTATTCACCAAGTGTTTTGTTTCGAAAATAGCACCGGCCCCGAAGGCCCAGTTATGTCACACATAAGAGGAGAGTGCGGCCGCGCGATCCCAAAATAGCACCCCTAGGTTCTAATTCCGGCGAAATTAGCTTGTAGTTTTCAGGCGAGCGCTCTGCGATGATTTAAAACGGTCACGATGACCACTGCAGCGAGATGGCCCAGCAAGTTTTACAAGACGCTGCAGAAGTTCGGTATCGTTAGCTACAGGTAACGTTGCGTGGTGTGCTGAGATCTAGTTACAGCTTGCATCTTGTAGCGGCAAAAAGAACATTTACGGCCTGCACCCGCTCATAATATCGGGCCTCATCATTACAGTTACGTTGCTTTTAGCGAACATACTCAGGAAAATCGTTAGGCTCGTGCTCAAAGATGATACGGTGAGGACGGTCCTCCTCGAATTCATTGCTACGGCCGAGTTGTGTGCTTGCTGTTTTGAGCTGATCATTGGTAAGTTGCTGTTGGTATCTTAGTAAGTGTGCTTGCACGTTGCACATTATGATTATACATTATACATTATAGTAACTGTTTGTAGATATGGACACAAGTTTAGGATTTTTTTGTGGATTTTTAAATGAAATTTAAACCGACACAAAAAAAAACGCTTTACCTAATTATCAATGGTTGTGCCTCACCTTATCATTCAAGAAATCAAATGAAAAAAAATCTTATTCAAACTCTTTGGGTATTGTCTTATTTATCTTAACTCTATGATTACAAGGGTTTGAGTATTGTTACTCTCAAGGTTTCCCATGACTATAAAGACTTGAAATGATACACCTCATATTGTTGAGATCAATCAGCAAACATTCGTTAACATTTAAGATCTATTTTGCACCATAAAATAATCAGTCAGTCAAAAATGGATTAACATTTAACTTACAAAACAGAGCAGGTCATTAGTTAATCCATGGTGCAGAATTTTAGGGGTAATAGATCCTTTTGTTGGTTTAATATGGTTATCAACTGTTCTGCAAAATAGAATATATTTTGATTAAACCTCTTTAATGTGTCTCAACAGTTTGTAGTCATTAAGACATCCAAGACGTTCAGAGGTAATTAAATACTGTTAAGAATGATATTCATCCAAAATCATATGACACTCAAGCAACATATTCTTCCTTAATCATAATAAAAATCTTGGCAGAGTTGGTAACAAAAACAGAATCGGTAACATCAACCTTAATTTAAAATTACCGAAGATATTTAGACTTTGCTGGTGCAATATTTAGCTTTTATTATTTATAGTATCAGAAGATTAAAAAATTTCACTTCTTCTAGCTAATAAATGATTCTTAACAGAAACTGTCTATGTTGATTTTAAATCTTCAAATGTAAAACCAATCTCGAGTTAATCTATCACACTATGGCAGATAAAATAAAAAAAACCGTCTTCAATGCATATATACAGAATTTATAATGGAAGAGAAGAATGAATGTATAAGTAAATTGTTAAGACATCTTTGCATTGCAGATTTTTGTCACTTGCTTACACGTTTTTGTACTTAAAATAGGAAACTTGCTCTCATATCTTCTTCTATCAACTCCCAAATTTTATTCCTCACATATCCTAACTTCCAAGGGAATAAACTCTATCAGAAAATTCTGGTCTTCCAGGTTAGGGGTTGATGGATCAGTCTGAATTAATGGTTATAAGCCTCCGAATCGGATTGATCAAATGTATAAATAACAAATTGGAAAAAGCAAAATATATAACGAGCGCCGACTTGGAACATAAGATTCTTGAATAAAAGAGATCAAGAAATACAAGAACTAACGTAACATCGAACAGACGCTAATGGGAGAATATATCTTGATGTACTGACGTGTGGCGAAAAATAAAAGAGCAAAAGAGGGAGTAACTTTGATGACAAAAACAATTACAGAAACCAAACAGAAGAGTACGGATATAAATCGCAAAGAATGATGACGGTTAAGCTAAGACTAAATACAAAGAAAATAAATATAACGAAAAACTGTAAACCGGAAACCGATAGGGAAGAACTCTATGAAAAACTTCAACATCTTATTGGCGAAATCAGAAAACCAGAAATACAAATATACCTTTAAAAACACAAAGGGAGCAGATCAATGATCGATTATGTACTCATAAATAGGGAGATCCACGCAAAAAAATATTGGGTATTAGAAATAGGGAACAACTACTATCTGGTTCCTTGTAAAATTCGAATAACAATGATAGCTCGCGCTAAACACAATGCTAAAAATATGGAAGTAAAGTTAAAAATAGACAGCCTGAGAGATAAAACAGTAAAAACCATACCAACGAAAACTGGAACAAAAGATAAGCTCTAATCCAATTTTGGAAGAAGACAATATAGAAAAGACCTGGAAAAAGTAAAAATAAATATATTACAAGGCGTTTATGAAGCATGAGAAAGAAAGAATATAGACAAACAATGATAATAGAAAACAAAGAGGTTTAATTTAGAAGTTAAACAACAATTCCGCGAAAAGAAATCTGTCTATTTGACGTTATTTAAGAATGGCGAAACATAAAAATATAGTACAATAAGATTAGAGATTAGCATCGGATGAGATTTAAATAATATAAAATGGAAACAGACTTTTATAGCCAGCAAAAGCAAATATTAATAAAAAAGGGAATGAAATAATAAAGTATTCGCACATTGAAGATAAAACATGGGTTTCTTATCTCACAGAATTGTTTAAGCGAAATGGGAATCTAAACATAACGTCAAAAACACCAAATATCACAACGAATGAAAAAACAGAAATGACCGAATATGTGAATGAAATACTGAAAAACAGAAAATTATCAGGAGAAGACCAAGTAACGAATGAATTTAAGTAGGGGTAAGATGGTCTAATTAAAAAATTGAATACGCTAATACAGAGAATTATAGACTGAAACAGAATTTAAGATAAATGGAGGATAGCGATAATGATACTGATGTTCAAGAAGGTACCTAAAGACTTAGTAATCACGATCTAATATAAACAACGAGGATTATAATAAACAAATTATAAAAATAGATAAATGCAACTAGCAACGATTTAAGAACGATTTTATAAGACAATGGTAGAATAACAGACTTATAAATCATTGAGAATTGTACACAGACAAATATTAAACAACGAGGATAATAACAACAAAAATAGATAAAAAATACAACTTTGTTTAACATTGTAACAAGATCATAATAACAGTAGAAACAGAAAATACAGAATAGGCACAAATGAGCAAAAATCATGTTATACAGATGACGCTACAATCATTGAGGAAAGCGAGAATGATCTACAGTACCTCTTTTTCAACGCCACTACCCTTCAATATAATGTGGTGATTTCTAGTGAGAAAACAAAAACCATAGTAACAGCAAATTAGTGGTAAAAAAAACGGTAAAATTGAAGATAAAATCATACGACAAGCGAATAGACAAATCGGGTAGCCAGGTGTGTGAATGATACAATATGGAATAACAAAGTTTTATCTACTAAAACTAAATTAAGAATACATAAAACTGCGATACAACCGAGAGACTACACGCAAGCATAACGCAAAAACTATTAGAAACATCTGAAGTGAAAGTGCTAACAATTATCACACACAAAAATCTAAGAGAAAGAACAAGGAATGAACACCATAAGACGCATGTGTAAAGTATTAATCAATGAACCAGAAACTGAAAAACAAAAAAGTAGATCACATTACAAGAATTGCAAAGAATGTGGTACTAAAAATCGCCAAACGGTGGAAGATCAATAGGACTCCCAAGAAAACGCTGATGTAATAACTTACAAGTCTCAGAAAATCATGAAAACATGCAATTTTTCCTATTTATAAGTTGGAAAAAAAATAAAGATAACATATTTGGTATTTCTTTGAAAAGACCAACTCCTCAAAGAAGCAACGACATTGAGATGAATTGTTTCGATGTGTCCCATAGCAAGGTATACAATTATAGAATGTTCAGTCTTTGTAAAAGAAATTTTTTTTGTGTTTTTTGCTGTTTCGTTTCTTTGTTCTTTCTTAGTATACTGTCTTCATAAAGCGTTATTTCCATTCTCCTTCCTTTTTTATTTTTTATTATATTTTTAATTATGTGCTCTTGTTCAACTAAAGTATATATTGGTATATTTTCTTCATCAAATTTTCGTTCCATTATTCCAAGGAAGTTAATTTTTCCTTTAAGTTTTCTTTTTCCTTATTTGTTATACTTCTTGTTACTTTTGTCCTCTTTTTCAATTTATTTGAAAAATGTGGTTTTAAAAAACATACTTCGTGTTGTTAGCTTTGGAGCTGTTAAATCGTGGTTGCAGTTTTAAAACTCTTTATGTTTAAAAATTTAAATTGTCAGGTACTAACCCAGTGACGTTAACTAATAGTACCCTACCACCATTCCTACCATACTCGTACGAATATAACAGCGAAAACGCACAGGACAGCATTTATTTTAAAACACATTTTTGTTTCTTTGGTATTTTTGAATATTTCCTGTAGTTTTGATATTTCTAATTTTATGGTTATATCGTTCTATTGGAATATATACTTTCTTCCTATCTTCCAATTCATATTTGTTTCATTTTTCCCTTTTCCTATTTTAGATACTTCTATTTTACAAAATATAGCTGACCGAATTTTGTAGTAAAACAATACACATTGCGTTAAAAAACTGAAAAAAGTTCATACCATAGTTTAAAAAATCTCAATAAAACTTGGTGAAATATCTTTCAAAAGTTTAGATATGTTAATCAAAAAAATAAATAAAGACTAAATGAAAGACAATGGAAGATAGTGGTTAAAAACATAATAAACATCTATTAGAGTAAAGAAATTCAACGGATAAGAAATACAATATAGTTGAGCATACTTAAGAGAACATACATCATGCAAGTCAAAAAAGTAATGTTTTCTTTTCTATTTCCATGATAAATCATCCTCGTAATGGACAACGTAAAAAAAGTGCTGTTTACCTTGCTGATTTTATTGTTTCTCATTGCAATTCAATTTGTATGAGGTGTTACTGCCAAAAATTACTTCAAAATTATTAAATACTTACTCTTGTGAGTGAAGTACTAATGCTGAAGTAAAAGTTAATTGAAGTGTAATATCTATCGCAAAGTTTTCTATTTTTATTTTGTTTATATTGAGCTATAATTATATTCAGCTAAGCAAAGCAGCATACAAAATTATGGACCGTCTATACTATTAAATGGTATATCCACTCGATAGACACCATTTGTAACAAGTTGGTCCTAAAGCAGTCTTAAAAGTAAGGATTATTCAACAACATTGTTGAATGATTAAGAATTTTAAGCACAGTTTACCCAAATATCTATATTCGTTGATCCTTGATCGCAAGATACATATAACTTCATTCTTTATTTTAGTTGCCGATAACTATGGCGTGTTCGCGTATGCTGTCTTCTTGTTCCTCCTTACCGTATGGTGGTCCCTTGTCTGGGAAGACGCCTCGGCATGTCCCTATATCCCCATCGAAGAGGTGTTGGAAGGAAATCAAGAGATCACCAAAGCTCTCATGATAGTTTTCTCCCAGGTGCTTGGAGGCTTGGTGGTTTTCCAGTACGTGCAACTGATATGGAGCGTAGAGTTCGCCGCTACTCACATAGGCAGAGCTTACGAAGACTGCTCTGCCGACTTGGCAGTAAGTATTTTAACTATTTTTTAAGTACGCCTAGAAACCTATTGTTACAATATATATATATATATATATATATATATATATATATATATATATATATATATATATATATATATAAGTAGTCCCTATAAGTGAACTTTCTCTTGCTACTTCAGCTACTGTTCGTTTCTTGATAGTATTATCGAAATTAATAAACAGCTTATAACTCTAATTCTTGAACAAATTGAATCCTGTATAGTTAAGAATATTTCATCTAACCTTTTCAATGTCAAATAATACCCCTACATTCTCCAAGACCTTACGCTGTTAAATTTTAATACCGATGGTCTTAAATGCCAACGGTCTCCAGTCATATTTCTTTTGGCAAGATATAAGATTGGCATTGCCAGCATCAGAGAAACAACTCATTACACTAACGGCGAGTTATTTAAAATAAGCGATTACTAATAGACCAGCTGAATATACTTTTGGCGGAGTATAACAAATTGAATTCAACGTGTTGGATAGCCCACTTTGTAACATTATTGAAACTATATTTATAAGCAGAACAGTTAGCTTAAAATTATTGCACCTCAAGAAAAAATTGAACGAAATAATAACTTGTTTTATGATCAAATTTCCACCCTGATTGCTGTTAAGTGATTGAAATAGAAAAACTACCTTCTGGGGTCGTTGAGCAGATAATCAAGCGGAAACCTACTTAACAATATTGCAGCTAATCAACATTATAGATAATGGTCCCGACTGAATATGCATAATCAGTCAGCATCAGCCGGACATGCGAAACAATGTGCTGGCAAACAATTTTTCCAAAATAGTCCATCAAACAGTGATCGATGAAATATATTTGGACCATCTGCCCATTGTAATTACCTGAACCAGTACAAGCATAATTATATAATCTCAACCAAGGCTCATTAATGGAATTTTGAATTAGAAAATCTTAAAATTATACATGCATACCAAGTAGGAAAATTAACAAACCTGGCATTATGTGCCAGAGCTGTCCCTAAAAAAGAGTTCTCTCCCCACTGTTCTGAGCAGTGTTGTTAAATAATTAATTACAATTATTTGAAAAGTAGTCATAAGAGGGCGCTTTGCGGGTACTATTATGGAAAGATCGCAATGTGTCCTCAATATTACGATCAAGTACTACACAAAGGAAGGACTTAAAATTAGCCCTTACAAAAATGTGGCAGTTTTGTTCACCAAAAAGGCTAAAGATTTAGAAGTAATCTTCGATCAAAAGCTCACATGGAATCGACATTTAGATATGATCACACAGAGAGCCAAAGTAGCACTGGAAAGGTACAAGGGATTAAACTCAAGAGTCGTAAGACCTAGGATAACCTACGGGTTTGTGGCATGGCAGACGAAAACATTACAGGCAAAGGAGGAAGAGCTCCTTTGTGGCGTTCGAAAACATGCCTGCCTGCCTGCCTTAGCGTCGCAGGAGCTATAAAAACGGTGTCAACTGCTGCCCCAGAAGTATTACTAAACTTGTCACCATTTCACATATTTATCCAAGGAAAAACACGGACAACTGCCCGCGGACTCATACAAGGATAAGCTCCAATCATTCGCATGCATGTAGGAGAGCATCAGAAACTGAGAGAAAAGTTGGAGGTGAAGGGCACATTAGAAATGTCCACCGACAACCTTGCTTTCCAGTTACTTTAAATTAAAAAAAAAACTTCAAAATTATAATACCAAAGCAGAAATCTACGGTTCAAAAAGGAACATTAAGATTATAATAGATCTTGGAAATTTTTTTATATTCTTTCAGGCAAAAATCATAGTATTGCACGAAGGTAATCAAAAGCTTAACATTAGGGATAAGAGGATAGCCATCTTTTCGGACAGCCAAGCAGTACATAAAGCTTTAACCACACCTGTGGTAAAGTCAAAAGTAGCAGCAACAAAACTCCACTTACAAAAAACTAAAAGAGTATGAAATCGATCATTGTCCAAACATAAAAAATCACGTGAAATGATAAATCATCATCTCTAAAATGAAACTCGCTCTGAGACCATTTCGAAAAAATAGAAGTGTTCTATAGTGTTCTTACGGCTAAATACATTTCCCACATAACCAAAGCAAGTTCATAATATGATGTGATATATAAAAAGTGTTAATGTCTTAAATGTATGTTCTCGGTTTTGCAAAGTTTGAAATTGTGCATTTCATTTGCAATAATCCCGTATTTTTTAAGGTACCGATGACGATTGGTGCTGCAATCGAAGGATTTGCCACAATGCTTTGCCGAATCATCTCTCGAACTCTAAGTGACAAATCCGTACGGTGCGCTAACATTTTTGACGCATTTTTTGCAACATCCCTTGTAGTTGCAGGTAAGCATTTCACAG
The DNA here is from genome assembly GCA_036346155.1 of Sinelater perroti. NCBI lineage: Eukaryota > Metazoa > Arthropoda > Insecta > Coleoptera > Elateridae > Sinelater > Sinelater perroti. The sequence continues at coordinate 4,592,413 of JARFIY010000167.1, read as the reverse complement.
GATGACTCAAATATTAACCATTTCAATTTAATATTGATATGCAAATCTCAAGGCATTCCTGCACCACACAAACTTCACAAGTGGTCATCGTGTAAACCATTTTTCTTCAAGCAAACTTTAAGTCATTTCATATTATCTTTCATATTTCAACTACTACAATTCTCATGGTAACATGTTTGCAGCCTTCAATTTTACTGGAGGCTACTTCAATCCAGCTCTGGCCACCTCGCTGAAGTTTGGTTGCGACGGAAATTCGTTTGAGGAGCACATGGTGGTCTATTGGGTGGGCGCTACTGCCGGAGCGATCGCCTCCGTCTACTTGTACAGGTCTCCGTTGGTTCAGAAGCTTCTAAGCAAAGAAAAGGAAAAGGAAAGCTAACGTAAACCGAGGTCGCATTTTCTGTTTGTAATTACGAAATTGAATCGCCTATATTTTTTATTTATTTATTTATTTTTGACTTGTTTTTGTTGATCAATAAAACGATACAATTCATAATAGTTTGTATATTGTTTGCGTACATTTCATGGAAACTAAAGGTTTAGATTATTGACTTAGCTCCATTATTTACCATATAATCCTTTATTAGGTGTTTATCTTAATTTGCAAATATGCACTTATACAAGGTGGTTCAAATATGAGCGGGACTGATTTGTGTGTAAACTCTCCTTCCTGCTTAGGTTAGAATCTGTTCAGTCCTCTCTGGGAGTTGCTAGAGTGATGAGCAAACACCAGGTACCGCGGAGCGTAGAACAACGCATTGTGGTAAAATTCCTCGTTGGTGAAAACGTTCCATCCGCTAAAATTCGGCACAGTTTCCAACAACAAAATGGAGAAGAGTGTTTCTCGCAGATCCGTGTGTTTGAATAGTGTAAATGTTTCAGAGAGCGTGTGGAAAATGAACCGCATGATCGTCAGCCGCGAACATCCATCACCGAGCCAAACATCGATCGTGGAGTTTCGCTTATTTGTGAGAATAGGCGCAAAAATATCAAGGAACTTGAAGCAATGCTGTGCATCAGTGTTGGTAGCGTATAAAACATCGTGATAAACCATCTGCTCTGTCGCAAAGTGAATGCGCGATGAGTACTTCGCACTTTGACGGACTTGAGCAAAATGGTACGTATGCAATCTGCCAATCGTCTCCTATAGCAGTTTGAAGATGAAGTTGACGCATTTTTAAAGTCTATAGTGCCCACCGATGAAATGTGAGTGCACTACTACATTCCCAAGTCCCAGAAGTCATCATGCGAGAGACGGCATACCAGTTCTCTCAAAATCAAGAGAGCGCGGAGAAGCCGTTCGGCAGGAAAAGTGATCGCAACGTTCTTCTCGTACTGGCAGGGGGTTATACATGTAAACTTTCTGACAGATCCCAGAACAGTCAATGCAGCTTATTACTAAGACCTTACGACAAAGACGCGAAGGAAAAGTTCCAATCCAAGCGGGTAGCTTTCCTTCAAGACAATGTTCGCCCCCATACGGCCAAAACAACAATGGAAAGTGATTTCTACCAGTTCATAAGGCTTACATCAGATTTGCAAGGCATGCGGTTTGCGGACAATGGCACAGTCATTCAGACTGTGCGGGAGTGAATATGCCGCCAGCTAAAAGCCTTTTTTAAAAAGAGCATCAGAATGCTTCCAGAACGTTGGAAAAATATGTTGACTCCGGAGGGGAGTACGTTGAAGACCGAGATGTTTGGAAATTATTTTTTTTCGTAATAAAATCGATCCCGGTCATATTTGAACCTCCCTGTACATATGAAAGTCGTAAATGGATGTATTTAATATTACTTCCTGCTCCATGCATTATTTAAACATCAAAGATTCAAATAAGTTTCAAAAACAAGGGTCGTTGTCATATATTTTGTACCAAAAATAACGGGCTGAAATTTTGGAGATCAAAAATATTTGTGTCCCGTGTTACCAACCAAAATACTGGTCTCCATAAATTACATTTTAATTCGTCTGTTTGTAAAATTTCTTTTGTCTAACTTATTTTGAGTAAAAGATAATAAGTTTAATTTTAAGACAACTAATTTTGTGTTGTTTATTACAAAAAAACATTCGCAAACTAATATGTTTTCACGATAACCTCCTTCGGCAGTTTACATCATAACGATAGGCAAATGTCGTTATGCCAACTTTTTTGTCAGGGATAACAAAACTAAACTGTGAGGGACAACTATTTTTGTGTTCTTTATTGTGGATAAGCATTCGAAAAGCAATATATTCTCCACAAGCTCCTTCCAGTAGTTTACAGTATAATACTGTATAAAAATTTATTAGAGATAACGAGTCGATACATTGAAGGATCATTGCGTTTTGTGTTCTTTACTGTAGGAAAGCATTCGCAAACCAATATGTTCCCCCCACAAGCTCCTCCCAATAGTCGCTGTTATATCAACTTCCTTTATCAGATATAACGAGCCGCCATTTTAAAGAACAATTATTTTTAGGTTATCGTCCCTACGAAGGAGGACGAAACTGTTTTTCTACGAACTCTCTTCAAAATTACATAATTTAAACATATGACGTTGTAAACTTCTGGAAACTTGGTTATAAAAGTTAATTCGCAAATTAAAATTTTACTATCGACGGTCTCCCTTTAGCAGTACAAAGTTAGAATCAAGCTGATTTAGGAAAACCGCTGTTATGTTAAATTTTTTGCGTGGGTGATAACGTGTCCAAACTTAGAAGACCAATACTCTTTGCGTTCTTGAGTATGAAAACACAGATCCAAGTGTTCTCTTTCTGAAAGAACCATAGTAAGTAAAACACAGAGAAAAATGATACTCTATATTGTATTAAAACAGAGCCAAGAAAACAGAATAGAGTTTCGTAATGCCAAACAAAAAACTTTGAAACATCATAAGTGCAGCTAAGATATATATGGGAAAGGAAAAGACAGAGCCTTACACCTTAAAAAATGGTAGTTCCACAGAAAATTGTACTTTTCTAGACACAAGTCCCAGAAAAGCTATGTATGTGATTCCGCAAGGTTATTGAAAAGGACCTTAAAAATATTTCAGATACATATTTGAAGCGAAGACTTGGTTGGGTATTAAACACCCTAAATCATACATAGTGGCAGGTATCAAACTACAAAATGGCGGTAAAGAGTTGATACAATAACTTTTATAAGTTCTATGAGCCTTCAATAATGTTTCTTATAAAGTTATAAAAAACGATCTAGTGAAAAAAAAAGTAGGGACCGAATATCATTCGAAAAAACACAACTGGAAGCAGCGAGAAGATAATTCTATTTTCCTTAACCTAGAGCTTAGTGATAATCTTCTGAACAAACTATCCAACCGGAGAGATGTAGCTTCACTCTAGTCATCACAAGAAAAGTCAGAACACTTGGTGATGTCATTCATATAAAATGGGTTGAAAATGACAGAATTTTATGTCGATCAGTGGAAATCGAAATAAACCCAAATAAAATCAATAGTGTGACTATTAACAATATAGAAAAAGGTGTGTGCATGCGACCAATGTAATGAAGTAAAACATCTAGGTGACACTCTAGATAAAAGACATATTTGAAAACAAAAGACTAAAGGCTAAAGAACACTGATGGTATACACAGGCAAAAACACAATCATGGTAAGGCTAATCATCATCTATAGAATAGTAAACTGGGGGAAGTAGAACCAAATTAAGTAACACAAGAAAAGGTAGGTGCAATGAAAACATACTTCAGTTAGCATAAAATTTATCTTAGGCTTATCGCATCTACATCTAGCAATTAAATATAACGTAAGTAGAGAAAAAATCACCGGGGACTAAAATTAAAGCAACTTGATCAGATTACAAGTAAAAAATATCTTTGATTAGAGCACCAAAAGGCGTAAACAAGAAAATTCTGTTCGAAATTAACTTCATGAAATTAGGTAATAACAAAAAATAAAAAAAATATTAAACCTCTAACTAAGAATTGCTATATTAATTGATTCAGGGTTCCTGAAGGTGTAGATTGCAGGAAACCTTTAATCAGGAACCAAGTGTTCTGTTTCTGTTTATGCAACCAATAAATGTGCTCAATTCAACCACGATAGAAGGTATATAATATAAAGAAGAACATTGTTATTATCTCAGCAAAATAAGAATTAAAGTAGAGAGTTCATACGCTATCACTTTTATGATTATATGGACCTGTATACACATTAGAAAGGCATAATGTAGTCATCTTTATTCGATTCCAGGTCAGCCAAAAATAGGAAAAGTGAAGAGCAGACTTGCCGGGAAAAAAACAATGTTTTCAATAGTAGGACTATAGAACTGATTAACGTATGAGAAAAATTATTCAAGTCTAAAAGAATTCATATACTCAGTAAATTTAATAGAGAAGAGATTAAATGCATAATAAGTAACAATAATAATTTTATAACAGTGATTATTTCCTTAACATAACACTGCAGACTAATCACCTCAACAGAAGAAAATTAAAAGACATCATACGGACGTACTAAAGAAAAGAGAAACATCACCTCTTGCAGAACATATAAAACAAAATTAAAATTACCAAATATAAATTGTTCTAACTTGTCAGTCTTTTCCATTCTCATAAGATACTTATGTCATTTCATCTGATTATATCAAATTACTTTTAAGACTACAGTAACATTTAGTTTTCCCCGCTCATGAGAGTGGATCGTAATGCGCACGTGCGAATTAGGACGAGTTCACTAGTCGGGGTATTTGGGAGGCCGGCGAGTGAGCACAAGTAGCGTATGACCGTCCCATTTGCAATGGTTGGGTGACTAAAAGCAGTTAACCTGTATAAAATTTTGTGCTTTCAAGAAAGATACAATAGGTGCTGATACCTTATGACTGGTAACCTCACCACGATAAAGCGCCCGTGTTGACCATATCTCATGCAGCTGTTTTTTTTTTAAACAACAGAACAGATTTGTTGTTCTTCTATTTGCTTTTATTTGAAAAAATTACCTTTAAAAGAAAAAGATTGCATACCGTTGACGACTTAGACCGCGGACAATGTTTTTTATATTATTTTTATTAAATTTCTAATTTTTTTGTATCATGTCACTCGATAATTTAGAACAGACCAGACTAATTTTTAGAAGAAGATTTTATCGCGGCTGCTTGAATTCTACTTTTTCATTTTTGGCCGAAATGACAGCACTATTCGGTATATAGTTTAAAATACTTTTATTTCAATTCTTCTAAATATCTCTTTAGTCTACTTGTTTAATCCAATTCTTCCTAGACCACTTCTGATGTGAAGGTGCTTTGGTAAAATACTTCCAGAATTTCCTGTCTCCTTCACTATATCTGAACTTTCTGCACACCTCTTTGGCGTAGAATGTTGTCTACTATTTTAATTTTTCGTAATGTTTTAGTAAAGTTATGTTTTTCTATTCTAGTTAGGTGTCCAAAACATCGAAGGCTATTTTTTGTTCACTTGTCGCGCCGATTTGACTTCCAAATCCTGTTTTATGCCCTTTTTTCCAATATGTTCATTTTTATAACTTCTTTGATTTTCTATAATTATTTCATCTCTATCACTCACAGATCTCTAAATTGCCGTTCACTTAGTGCCACAATGACTCGTTATTATGTATGAAATTGCGTTTCTTAGACTATTTCATTTTATTAAGTGGCGAAGCGAAGCGGAGTCACTTACTAATTTCATGTTGTCCATCTGTCTGTCTGTCCGTCCGTCCATCCAAGCAAAAACTCGAGAACGGCTGGGAATTTCCAAATTATGTTTTCACCAATCGACAGGTAACCAAAAAGGCTTGTTTGCTAGTGATATTGAAACCGATTGGTCAAAGGCCAGCGTTAGTGACCTTTATGATTTCAAATTTTCAAAATAAGACATGTAGTATATCATTCAACTCGTTTTTGACTGCTTCGCCATTTCGCTATGCGTTACAAGCTTTGCAGGTTTATTAATAGTCATTATCTATCTACAACACAATCTGCTCACAACCTTTAATCTGTTGTTAAGCTCTTCCTTCGCCGTCTCATTTGCAATTATTGTTGCCCTTAGATATTTAAAACTATACATATTCAAACTTTTTACTTCCATTCTAATCTTCTCATGCTATCTTGTTATTACCATTGTTTCTATACTCCTTTTTACATGATACTGAAAAGCTTCTTTGTGTTTAACCACTATTAGCATGTCATCTGTGTAAGCCGCTTTCAAAACGATCAGCTTCAGTTTATAGCATCCTGCATGATATTTCTTGACTTCCTTCTTTATCTTTTTGATTAAATCATCTAGCACTAATATAAACAACAACAGATTTAGTGACCCCATTTGTTCAGTTTGGAAAAGTTTTATTTCGTTTTATATGAGACATCACATTACCTTTCTTTTTTTGAACACTATCCATATTTCTTCTCTTATTATACAGTTAAAGGTTTTTTCCATGTCTGTGAAGCAGTAGTGCAGTCTTATAACTGTCAATAAATATAGGGCCATCTATACTTCATCTATTCTAGGTTTTGTTTTCTCTGATTCTTCTCCAGTGCTCTTTTATAGGTATTAATACTCTGCAAAAATATTGTATAATATCTGCAGTTTATTATTTTGTATTTTTAAATATTGATAGTTTTATTGCCATTTCTCAATCTGTGAAAATTGTTTCGTCCTACACTTTATCTATGATTCTTCATCTTATTGCCTCTTGCAGATACTTTTCTATTGTTGGTCTTTCACATGTCTTTTCAAGTCTAATTTTTTTAAGTATAATTCCATAAAATACTGTCTCCATCTATTCACTATATTGTTGGTTTCTACTATTACCTTCCTAATTTTATCTGAAAATTAACTTAGTGGGGTATTTGGTATATTACAGTTACTTTTATAGTTTTCCAAATTTCAAAATTATCCCACATTATTCTTAGCTTCTATTCTCCTTATATTAGCTATATACATCTCTATTTTATATATTTCTCGGACTTTTCGATCTTCTTTCATTGTTCCTTCTATACTTCCCTAGTTTACAAAATGGATTTTATTTTTATCATTCTTTATTTTCTTTTTGCCACAAACCTCTTCTATAGCTATTAGCAGTATTCTATTAAACTTCTACTCTTTCGCGTCTCTTCTTTTTTTCTAATTGCCTTTGAATGTGTAGTTGCTATTTTTGTTTCTTATTTTCCATATTATTCTATGATTGTTCTAATTTTATTTATGTCAGTGTATCCTAATGTCAACCTCTAATTTTATTATTAACTAGGCGTAGTCGTTATAAATTTTCTAATATGTTCTTTTAAATTACAGTCTTTAATTCTCAATTCTTGCCTTTTAATTTTGGGCAGGTTCTTATATTTGAACATTGTGTATGATTAACAGATTGTTTAATTATTGAAGTCTAACATTTATTTTTTTCCTCTTTCTTTACCTGTAGCCCTTCCAAATTTCTTACCATTGTTATCCATCCTGTCACTGAAATCTAGTAGTTTGATTAATTCTTTGATAATTCTTAAGTATTTCCTAAACCTTTTCCTTGGCCGTTTTTTCTTTGTTTGGTTATTTCTGATCTCTCCTCCGCAATATTTCACTCCACTTTCATTATTCTTTCAAATCCTAATTTGTCTTTTCATTCAACTGCCACTAGATGTCATTCCGACTTATACCATATCTTCCTCTTAAATATTAAAATATGGACAGACCCTTTCAATTTGCCATTTCTTTTTCGCTCCTAATAAACCAATAGGTTCCATTTTTGTATTGTTAAATTCTTCTACTAGTTTGTACTCTTTTTAATTAGACTAAGTATTCATTTTAAATTATGACATTATGAATTAAAACCTTTTCTAAATCCATTTTCTGACTGTTAATTTCTTCTAATATTCTCTTATTTTCATTGAAATACTCAATAACAATTATCTAGTAACTTTTTTTGGGGTTTTTATTTTTTTAAATACTAAGATTATTATCATCAGTAACTCTCAATGATGTCGTATTTTTAGTCTCCTAAATTTTATGATAAACATTATTATCCTCCCTTTCATGTAGCAGTTCTTGGAAATAGCCTATCAAGTTATCCCTTATTTATCTTTTTTGTCTCTATTTTAAGTGTTTTAATTGTGGTTATTTTTGTCTTTTTAAAACCTTTGACTACTTTATAAATTAATTCTTTGCTACACCAAAATTTTATATTTTTGTTTATTTGAGCTAACTCTTATAGCTGCTTAGAAGTAATTGAAATATTCTCTTTAGTTTTTGTCTTACTTATTTTTAATAGCTTTTCTGCTTCTTGATTAATTCTGTTTTTGTATTTTAATGCTATTTCTTCTCCTTTTTTAGTTTGTAATTTTTATTGGTTTTAACTTTTTTCTACAACCAAAAATTGCCCACTGAGTATTTATAGACCTTTTTTACCACATATATTTTCACTCCTCTTCTACTATGTAGTTGATAAATAATTTTTCTTGTAATTTTTAATTTCACTTGTACACTTTATATTTACCTCTATTGAAAGAGTGTACTGCAATGGTTACAATAGTATGTTAAAGTTTTGTCATTACTGTATTTTGTAGTTTCTCTAAGTATTTAAATTAGATCCTTTGACATTTTATTTCCTTTATTTATTTTCCTGTTTTTTAATAAATCTCTCAATAGCTACAATCAAACAATGATAAAACAGTGTCTGCTGCACAAAAAATTTGTAGCATAATTTTTACTTTTGTCACCAAAGAAGGATGTCAAAGGAAAGCGGTAGTTGTGGAAAGAGGTAATAAATACCATAATTAAACAATATGATTTATTATAAATAATTGTAAATTAAATATAGAAATAGCTGTTATATAACTTATACATAGGAGTACTCAAAAACCATAAATACGGCAAATACAAGAATGTTTATAATTGGAATTATAACGCAAATACGCTAAGAGGGAATGTCGATAGTGAAATTAAGTACGCAAAAACCGCATGTGATGTACCTACAGATATAACTCTGCCAATGAATGAAAGGCAACAATAATACACTTTAAAACTAATCCTAGGTTTTATATCAATCAAAATCTGTCTTAATAGTACAAAACATTCGGCCTTATCAGGAACCACAACTAGGGTGACGGCCTCAGACATCTATTGCACACAAACGGGTCGTCAACTTCGACAATGACACCAATGGTTATCTGGATTAAATGCGCTCCCCTGCTCTAAGACAGATTTAGATGCTACCTTTAAGTCAAAATTAATTTCGGCACAAAATAAAACAAACTCATCTTTCCAATAAAAAACCACCATCAATAATCTCTTAAAATGTAAAGATGCCAATTAATTTAAACTTAAAGGGTTGACCATCGCTGCTTGTAATTATATAGCATTATGTCAATAGTTTTCATAATATATTTTCGTGTTAAGTTATATTTTCTAATAGATTCAGATTTCAAGTTGTCTTCTAGCTGCCTCAGTATATAGTTGTAGTTGCAAGAGAAAAGCTATTTTTTTGTTATATTACATAGATACATTTGAATAACTTTTTCAAATATCTAAAGAATTGCGCTAATAGTCCTGTTGCTTATTTTAAAAATACCCAACAATTCCTGGATTTGTTGCCTTCTATATACAAAATTTAAAGTATCATACTCGTGCGCTTTGAAAGAGCAAAAACTGACCTACGTTATACCACTGTCCAGTTCAAAATCCTCGTTTAACCTAGCAGCATGGAGGCAAAGCAATATGAGTGTCGCCTCCGTGCACAACCAAACATGTTAAGCGCTGGCGCCTGCATACATTAGGCGCGATTGTGTCAACACAAGAACGAACGACTATAAATGCAGATTGTATCAAAAATCCTTTGCTCTACTTTATATATTCCCTTAGTTTAGCGGAAGGCAAAAAATATTTTGTAAAATAGACTTACTTGGCCTCATATCGACTTGCACCAAGCTGACGTCGTAGTCTTCCAGGTCGGGAGGCGGAGGGGGCGGAAACACGGGAGGCGGGAAGCGGTGAACGGGGGGAGGGGGTAAATTTTTCGGATGTAAAGCACACAACTCGTGATGTCACACGCAGTCTTCTAGGGACATTAGCAGAGGATTCACGTACTCAAACCCTTCAAACTCGCTCTGATCTATCTTCTCTATCACTCTCCTAAAAATTATAAAACTAGATTTCGTGTTGTTGCTCAACAGTAATGCTTACGGATCATCTGGAGTTAGGTGCACAGGCTCGTCTGTGAACTCAGGCGGGAAGTTAGCTAGGTCACGGTCACCATCAAGGCGAGGCTTGTAGGGTGGTGGCACTTGTTTTTGCTCTAACTGCAAGTGGAAATAAAATTTAGTTTTGCAAAATCAGTATTAGGGGATTTGATTAAAGGAAAAATGCAAACACCATTGTAAGATCACAAAATAAAATATTTAAAAAATATTCCTTCTTATTAAAAACTAATTCTTGTAGTATTCCTTCTGATTTATTATTTTCATTATTGAAAACTCATAAGCTCTTTTTATGAATACTAATTTTTTAGTTGTATATGTGTAAATCAAAGATATTGTCATCAATTTTTAATTAACTAATAAATTGGTTTAACTCGTGTTAAAAGCTAGCTTACAATCAATAAAGGTATTGCTATTTGGTGAGAATGCAAAAAATATTTTTCTTGTAACTTCTTTCACCTAGGAAAACAACAAAAAAATTGATAACATCAAACAATACATTTCAACAAAACTAAAGAAAAGGCAAAACACTATATATATAAGAGGAAATTAAGAACTGAGGATTATATTAAAAAAACTAAAAAAACTATTAATAAGTTAACCTTATTAAGTTACTGGTTGTAGTAAACAAGCATAATGATGCTGTTAAAAAGATGGTATTTGCTAATGAAAGCAATAAAGATCATCAAGTGAATATTTTTATAGCGATTTTGAACTAAATCTTATTGGCTTAAATATATCATTTATCACTTCAGCAAATCTAAGGAAGCCCATTTATTAATGGATGTTGCAACTCACTTTTTTTAGAGATCAATCCAAGATTTTACAAAGCAAGAACTTGGAGTTGTAATGCCAATTTCTACTATTACGTAAATAGGTTTCAAACTGAGAAACAGGCAAGGTATTGTTTAAGAAAATGTTTATTACTTGCTAGTAACTTCAATTTACCAATATATTGTTACAAGACAGAAAAGACCGAAATATAAATAACATGAAATTAAAAAAATGTTTGTACAACTCCTAAAGAACTAAAACTAACAAGATGAGATTAAAATGGGTATCTCCCCTATCTCCTATCTGAAAATTTGAAAGACTCTTAGGTGACCTATTAGGACAATTTACTAGCTATATAACAAGGCTACCAGAATATACAGTTATTAATAAAATGAGGATTCAACTATAAACTAAAAAAGGGTAAGCAGTTATTTTTTGGATAAAAGAAAAAATGCTAGTGGTTTTGGTTGCAGTTTAAAAGAGACATTTCCAAAAAAAACAAAAAAAAAGGAAAAGATGAGCAAATATTTTTTTTTAAGAAAGAATGGTATAGAGAAATGAAATGCCTTCCCTTAATCTATATATCAATGCCAAGAGGTAGGGTTTGGTTTCAGGGTATTCTTTGCAAAAAGATGGATATTTTTTTATATTGCATAAAGCCTTCTGACTGAATATATGCAATTCTAAAGCAATTGATTCAATCTGTTGGTATATTACCTAAGTTAGAATAAAAAATGTTTGCAATACAATAAAAAGCATATATGCAAATATATGATAGCTCTAAGAAAATGAAAATACAAGGATCTCAATACAATTATGATGGTATCTCAGAGTACATATATAATATAAAGATAAAATTAACTTCTGAATCATCATTAAAACAATCATTTCAATATAGATCTTCAACTTATGCTATTAATTGGGAAAAACAATGCCAAAAGTCATATTTTTTGTAATTAATTAGAATTATAAATTCAGACAAATGTGCCATTAAGGACAATGAAGAACATATTTATGTTTAATTAGTTATTATTCTTTTCTCTATTTCACATCATTATTTTAGCAGGAGAGCATTTTGATAATGTCAAATAAATAAACAGATTTCAGTTAAATAGGTGCCTATCCAAAATATCAACTCACCATATCCCAATCGATGCTTTTGAAGAACTGGTGACTAGTTATCTCAGTAAACGAGTCGGGGCTGTGACATCCCAATCGGTCAGCAGGATTTTTGTTCAAGAAGCCCTTCAGTACATTAGCGGCTTTCACACTGAGCGATCTTGGTATACGGATGGTTTCTCTAAGATCACTTGGAACAGATAGTCTTCAGTGTTTTGATCAGGGTTCTCTGAAGCTCCAGCTATGTCAAACGGAGACCGGCCGGCTAACATTTCATACAGTAGAACTCCTAAAAGCAAATTTAGCGTTCAATAACTGCTACTTTTCAACAAGTTTAAAGTTTACCGAGAGCCCACCAATCAACCGAGAACCCATAGTCCTCTCCCCGTAAAATCTCAGGGGCAATGTAATTTGGAGTCCCGCAGAACGTAGACGTCGTGTCCCCTGGTCGGATTCCCTCCTTACACATGCCATAGTCAGTGAGCTTAATGTGGCCCTCATGGTCAAGCAGCACGTTGTCCAGTTTCAAGTCTCTATAAATAATTCCTTTGCAGTGCAAAAAGTTTAAAGCTAAAGAAATCTCTGCGGCATAGAATCGCGCGTGTTCCTCCGGCAGGCGGCGCTGTCGCTGCATGTGGAACATGAGGTCGCCTCCGCGTACAAACTCGATGACGAAAAAGAGACGCGAGGGCGTTTGGAAGCATGAGTGAAGGCCCACCAGGAATGGGTGGTTGGACGCCGTTTCGAAGACGTGCTTCTCTGTTTGAACCCAGTCGATGTCCTCATCGTCCGTCACCAGCGCCTTCTTGATCACCTTCATGGCGTATATGCGGCCGGTTTTCCTCAGCTCCACCATCAGAACCTTGGCGTAAGAACCTCTTCCGATCACGCGAATCAAATCGAAGTCATTGAGCGAGTATTGTCGTTGCGACCCTGGCTCTAGAGCGTCAGCAGACGGCTTCGACGGGTCTTCTACGGGGACCGAATCGCCTTAAAAACAATACAGTAGTTTATTATTGTTGATGCTGAGGATTTGTCTACCTGTAACATCCGCCGGAGGCTCAGGGAAGTCCCGCAACTCCGCCAGCTCATTGTTGGCGCTTCCGATTGCCTGTGCCTCGCCGTTGTGGTCCTCCTTGATGATAGGCTCGATATGTTCGTTCGTGCACGGGATCTGCACCAGCTTGTGGCACTTCTTGTGGACGAGCAGCTTGCACTGGATGCACTTGAAGCCTTGGCGGCCCAAGCCCCATATGCGATCATGGCAGAAGGCGCAGAAAGCTCTCTGCGGCCGCAAAACACAGCAATTAGCGCAACATACGGAGACACTGATATTGTCTTACCCTATTAAATCGCTTCGCCTGAAAGATGTGGCCATTGACCCGGTAGAGCTTCCTCCAGCGGCGGGCGCCGCGCCTGTAGATGCTTCCTGGAGGAGAAAATCGATTTAGTCTTCGATCTCGGCAGGTTATGATGGCTGGCGCGAGGCCTACCTGGCAAGGGTTTGGGCTTATTCTGCGACGCACAAAGAAACTTGCAGCATTTTACGAATGCTTTCAGATTCATTGTGGTGTCACATTTTTGGTTTTGGTGCTAAATGCGGCGTTCCGAAATTGATGAGCATTCGCGCGGATTGCTCGAAGGTGCTAGCCGAAGGCTGCGCCAAGAGATAAAACTCGACAAAAACATTGTTTTTCAAGTACACGTAGATCCCCCCCCATCAAATTCCTCACTTACTGAAATTCATTAAATTATTTACTTTCTTATTAAATGTAGTATTGAATAATGGGGGGTTTAAATAAAAAATTAACCAAACTCATAGATTTTCCGCTGGGAACGGCAAAACTAACGCATTTTATCTTTTTGGTATGGCGCCTCTATTTAAATTTTATAAACTTTGGTGTACTGCAAAATATAAGAAAATGATAATGGCTGAGATGAAACGTATTATTATTTTAGGGGAGGTACTAAGAAATACCTGTATTTTATTGGCTTTTACAATATGAAGACGTTAAAGTGATTAGATAGATATATTTAAATCTATTGGAAACGACGGAAACAAAGGAGAGCATGGAAAGGGTTTCCTATTTCTGTGGCGTGCTTCAAAAAGCGAGCCGAGTACCATTTTCATATAATGCGTAAATGAAAATGGAATATCAAATGTCACGTCAAAATATGCGAGATTTTAGAGACCACAAATGAATTATGCATGACTTCAAGCGGCTGCAAACTTTATATATGTAAAACCCTTGTCAAGAAAATTTAATTCAGCGTTTTAAATTTTGAAGTCACAGAATACGACTGTAAAAATAGGCGCGCCCTTAAAATTAGAACGATTTATTTTCGGCAAGTTTTTTGGTTTGGTATTTTTGCACAGTTGCCCCTATCAAGTAGTTTTTATACGGACACTAATGCATCTTGAAAGGGATAAGATCGCTTAAGTCTGTCATATTTTTTATATTCATTTTAGTGAGTTCGGTTTGTGCATCTAAACGAAATACATGCATTGTGTTAGTTATACTTATAGAACAATTGCGGCTTGATTAGGGCAGTTCGTGCATCCAAATGGAGCGAATGTTTTGTGCTAGATATATCTGCAATAGAGAACACAGCTTGATTAAGGTCGGTAATACACGCTATTTATTTTCAATCTTGAGATCGCATTGCGATATTATAGTACGACCAGAGTGAATATACGATTATGAAATTAAATCACTTTCTAACGATTAAGTCATGACCCAAGCTAAATCTTCTGAAAAATACACCATGAAAGAACCAATTTAAAGGAATACAGAATTTCATATGTACAAACGCAGACAAGATCGCAATTATAAAATAGTATTACAAAGACTACACTATTCTCTTGACTTAAAAGATATAAAGAAAGAAATTGAGGAACATGGACACAAGGTGGCAAATATTTGTAACATAAGGCAAAAAACACTAAAAAGCAAGTGTCATTGTTTTTATTGATTTTGCTCCAAACAACGGCACCAATAAAAAAATAATTTAAAATACTTAAAGAACGCGAAATAGCATTTGAACTCCTACATTTTAAAAGAGATTACCACAGAAATTTCAGAGATATAGTCATACAAAACTTTTCTGAAACTGTGTAAATGTGCAAAATATCACCATACTGCCAAAGGTCAAAAAGATGTATTATTATTAATTGTGCGAAAATCTTCCAGTCAACTATTGTATTGTTCATAAACAAATGAAAAGCAATAGATACTCTACATTAAGAGAAAAATAACCAATTGCCGATCCAACTCGTAGAGGAATCACTGATTAGTCAAAATAGCTAAAAGAAATAAAAATGTCTCGTGGCCAAATGGTTAAAAAAATATGCACCCTCATAGTAACATACCATTATCACAATAAACAGATGATATTATATTTGATCTTTTAACCACAGTTGTATCAAACATTATTTAACGGCTCAACATACATTAAGACTTACCAAATGGAACATTAATGGAGTTTCCTAACACCGGTAAGAAGTGAAAACTTGATATTGTAATATAAAACTTAATGAAACATACTGAATTGTCTAAATACAAACACAAGCAACGAGTGTAAATATAAAAGATTGGATTGCACCTTTGATGATCATGGCGATGTATAATCCTTCAAAACACAACACCAAACAAGAACACTAGGAGTGGACTTCGAATAAGCCGAGATGCCCGCTGAGATGCCTGTCGTCTCCACCCCCGCTCGAACGCAGCAGTTAGCTTGATGAGCGCTCTTTTTTGGAAAAGAGGCTCGCCCGTCATTTTGCGGGTGAAAGAGGTCTGGTCTTCTTATGGGGAAAACTGTATATGAGAAGAAGAGAGACTTCATCAAGGCTAAGAATGTGGTGGATGAAATCTCCATTCATACCGCCTCATCCAGTGCCTGATACGCTTCCTAGACGAAGTGAATATCGAGCACCACTTCCTCATGTTCATCGAACTTGAGTGAAATTATAAAGGCAAGGCAATTTTTTACGTCAGAGGTATTTTTGATGAGGTTGTGGCAATTGAACAATCATATAAGAAAAAAATGGTTAACCAATGCCACCGTTTGGAGCATGTGCAGCGTTGTTGTCGCGCCGGCCCAAAATGCGTAAAGTACAGTGAGAACCACTACTCCTGGGAGTACAAAAGTCCTGGATAGAACCCGCGATTTATGTCAACCGTCAGAGTTCCTATCCAGTCAGCTTTCGCGGATGCCTTGCTTTTCCCAAGCCAGCAGCCCGCCAGGTGACGACCGAACCCAGGCAAAGCTATGTCCAAGAAACCAGGGGGATGCTCCTGCGAATCCACGAGCGTAGCTAGCTTCACGGTAAATAGAGCAGAACACCATGTCATAATCAGAACACCAAAGCTGGGTCACCATCGCAGAACTTTTCCAGAACGTAGACTATGTTTCTGCAATATCGCAAAAATTCCTTCAGATGTGGTTTAAATGTATGTAGAGCGTTCTTTCTCGGTTTCATGACTGCATGACTATGTTGTCTTTTGAAATTATATCAACGTGAAAGAGTTAACCTATCGTTAATTGTGTTTTTATTCACTCGTTTTTAATTCATTAGTTTCCTTTTATTCCCATAAATTTTGGCTTTCGTTTGTTTTGTTTTCTTGTATGAGATACGACAATAATAGTATATTAAAATTGTACTACCAACTAATTTTTTTAATTCGAAGTAATGTAATATTTAATATTCAGTCAACAATTTTATATGGCTCACACATTTTCTTTAACATATTGAGACCTAGGCCTTCAATAGTATATTCATAAATGTCTTCTGTACTTTATCGTAACTTGTTCTTGTTAATTTTCTTATTTTTTTCTTCTACATTTATGGTTTCAAGAAATAATCTTTTTAAAATCTTTCTGTTCTTCATTACAAAGCAAATTGTCTTGATAAATAGGATATTCAGGTGATAATCTCTGGAATTTGTCATCGTCTTTCATACTAGAAAGGTTATAGATAAAGTAATAGCAGCATTGTGGGGAGGAAATCATATAAATGTGCAAGCGCTAGCAGGCAGGGAACGGTATTATTTGGAGTCGGCGTCGATGAGTTAAATGCCCAAAGCAGTCAGTATAGTGGGACACCCTAAGGTATGTTCACTAAAATCCAGATGCTCTGTAGCAAAAATGTCAGCAAAACCTTACTTGAATCTTGAGGCGACGGTACGTTACTGTGTCAGATCGGTGCAAAATGGGTTTGTGCGTTTTGTCCGGCTATAGGCATAAGTCAGAAGATTTGACCCACATAGATCACCCGTTAATTCCCGATGAGCAGGTAGATTTAGTCTAAGATCTTCTTTTAATTGACCGTCAATGACATTCCCGAGAATTATCAGTTATTATGATAAAAACTTATGATTCGCTAAGTTCCCCTATAACTTCACAGAAGTACAGAAATGAACCCGGTTAGCTGCAGCTGATATTCCTTTGGACACACACCACAATATATTATTCCACTCAAAAGTGACAAATTTATAATGCGTGGGCCATCGGGTAATCCGGATTTAATTATAAAATGAAACAGTAAATTATTATTTGATTGAACTATTTTCATTGATTTATAAAGTAGACATGTTGAGATTAGTTATATATGCCGGTCGAATGACTCGCCGCGGCATACCCCCACCCTACCCTTTTTTCAAATCAGTCGTCTCAATTTCAGCCATAACGCGTTGGATTTCTTATTTTCAGTTCAAAAATTGTTTGTGGTTTGTTAACATAGACTTTGGTCTTTACAAAACCCCAGAGGAAAAAATCGCATGGCGTCAAGATCTGGCCGGTCAATTAATGTCAGCATTTCCGGAAATCACAAGACCAGGAAAACGTTGTCTTAACAAATTGATGTTTTCTGTTGCTGTATGCCATGTGGCACTATCCTGTTGAAACCATATTTCATTGAGGTCCATATAGTCCATACAGTGATTCCACAAAAAGTTCGATATCATGTTACGATGTTGTACTCCATTTACTTGGTTACTCATTTTCAAAAAAGAACGACCCAATTACATCTCCAGCCCATAATCTGCACCAAACAATGGCCCTTTGAGGGTGCATGGGTTTTCATGAATAGCATGAGGATTTTCGTTAGTCCAAATCTGACAATTATTTATTAACAAAACCACCCAAATGAAAATGAGTTTTATGCTAAAGATAATGTTAAAAAAAATGTCATTCACCGTTTGGTTTTCCATCACCCATTTCGTTTATTGCCTCCGTTGCAAATGGTTTCGTGGCTTCAGCTCCTGAGTTAATTGAACTTTGTAAGGGTGGAGGTGAAGGTCTTTAGCGAAAATTCGTTCCAAACTGGTTCTGCTAATGTTCAATTGTTGAGAACGATGATGTGTTGATGTTCTTGGATTCTCAACGACACTCTCACTGACGACTGCAATGTTTTCGGGCGACCGCACAGCACGAAGACGCGACAGAGGTAGTTTGTCCATAACCGAACCAGTTCCCTCAATTTGTTACATTAATCTTCGAACGGTGGACTGATTAAGTGAATTTATGGATACCAAGAATTTCACGCACTTTTCAAAGTCTCGCAAAACTTTCACCAAATTTAGGCACATCTCAAGCAGCGTGTGATGCAATAGGATTATATTATACAACTTTAAAATCATAAGCAGGGAAGAGAAAGACAAGATACTAACGAAAAAATATAATCTGAAGTAATATTCTAACGAAAATAGTATTATAGCTATCAAATATTTATAAATACTTATGAAAAGATAAACAAAACATAAAAATTTATTATACGAGCATTCGTGTAGTTGGTGTTGCTACCACGTTTTAATGGTACAGAATATATTACTGCTATTTGTTGTCTAGGTAAATATTTTCCTACTCGCGAAATAGTTTAGAAACTAAATTCTGTGCTTTTACAGATGTAAGATTATTACTGGTGGAGCTTCGTTGGTGGGTTTAATACACCATAGTGTATACTGAAAAGATTGAAAGACTACGTGTAAATTTGTTTTCTTTTGATGTAAGTAAATAAATAATAGATGTGATAATTTAACAAAAATAATCGTAATTTTTAGAATTATAGTATCCAGGCATATTACTTAAGTTTGCTCCTGGAATCAAGTAAGCTTTTCTCAAATAACTACGATTTTGTTGGAGTCGATATACGAGGTTTAGAAGCAACAACATATGAAGAAAATCATATAGTAGATGAGCACGGTCTGCGAACTGAGAGCTTAAGGCTCTCATATGTTCGCTCTGTCTGCCCGGTCGTCGCGCACCATCTCTGGTGCAGGGCGGTGTGGCAGTTATTGCGCCTTAAACGACCGCCATTATTACTCCTTGTTCGAGTGAACGTAGGTACTCAATTACTGTTAGTGACGCCCGTTTACGCCGCATAACTGTTCCATGAATATACAAAGCAACTCATTGTCAAGTGCTAGATGGTACGTTAACAGAAATCATAATGGAGCAGAAATACTTGTAAAGATAAAGGCCATGTGTGGAAAAAGTTAGAACCTAAAGTCCTTGAAATGTAAGAATAAAGCAACGTGGACTATTTACGACTGAACTTACCTTTGCCTAATACAATTACAAAAGCATTTATCTGAAAGCATGTTTTTTTGTGACAGCACCAGAATTTAAAGTCAATAAAGAAGTGGAAATTTATTGTTTCTAGTTAATAAATGATTAGACAATATTTTGGAATAAAGCTGTAAATTGTATAATGATTAGTATTATTAAATTATTATTACATATTAGTGACTAATAACTTGTTATCAACATAAAGAATTCAGTAATGTAGTTAAAATTAATTTTTTCATAACATTTGGTTGCTTTATACAATACCGCATACAATAATTACAAGTTGACTTATTAAATAATTAATATTATGATTTACTAATCCATATGGTGATAAAAAGTCAAATTTTCTTACCCGCCCAATCACTCGTTCAACATACTTTGGCCTTTAATTTTGTTAAGGATCTGTTACTTTCAATATTTAGTAGCCTGACTGGTTAACATCATTACCCAATTGGACTATTGTCAATATGTTTAAAACTTTGGTCTGCCATAACAGGGTATTTATTTTGCCTATTAATGTAAAAGTTCACTTTCTTCTACAATTAAATTATCGGAGGTTCGGGCTTCAAAACCCCTAAGATAAAATTGACAATGTCATTCCATGTAGAAGATATCAGATACTTTATTGTATTAGCCTGATAATAGTCAGACCATTTCAAAGCCTATGTAGCTTTAGTAGGTTTTCCACAGAAACCTCAAATCAACCTATATTCGTTTGAACTTTAAAATATTTTGTTCTTAACGCTATTGGCAATAATAAAAAAACAAATGTACAAAAAGAACTGCGAGTCTTGCAAGCTGATCATTTGTTTTGATTTTTTAAATAACGAGATGTCTAAAACTGCATAAAAATATGCATCCTCCGAAAAACCCAATTATAATTTATTATTTAACTAGCGTCCAGGGCGAAGTATTCGAACTTTGCCTCGCAAAATCAGACAGATGTAATGATGACAAACGCTACCAACAATTGATCGATTTGAACCGTTAGCTACTCGCAAAACGACCAGAATATCGAAAAAGGCAGCACAAGATTATTTTCCTCCATTACAATGCTCCATCATATACGGCAAAACCGGTTCGTGACACGTTGGAAGCACTCAACTGGAAGTGCTACCCCATGAGGCTTATTCACCAAACTTGGCTCCTTCCGATTACCACTTGTTTGCATCGATGGACCACATTTGCTGAGCAGCGCTTTGGTTCGTTCGAAGATGTGAAAAATGGTTCTTTACTGGCGTGGTATCCACAAATTATTCGAAAGATGGGAAAAATGTGTAACTAGGAATGGAGCATATTTCGCTGACGAATTAGGTATAATCTAATACAATGAATACAGTCTTTAAAGAGCTTATTACCAACTTTATTTGATAGGTAAAAAATACAATCTGATCATCTGGCACCAAAAGCCAAAGACTATGGCGTTCTACGGAAAATTACCAGTCCGGACAAATATTTCCCATAACAGTCAAACAGTCGACCAAGTTAATCACTTTAATTATTTGGGATGTGACTTAAGATAGAAATCAAAAGGCATAAATTGCAACACAAATGCGAGAAAACTTTTCTCAGAATTAGAAAAAAAAAACATGAATAAAACTTTATAAAACTATGCTAATCTCCATTTTGCTGTGAGATAGCGAAATTTGGGTTTTAAAACAAAAAGACCATTAAAGTTCCGGCAATGAAATGCTTGAGAGTCTTTGAAGAATTTATCAGAGCCGAGAAGAAATCTAGAGGAGTAAAAGCTGTCTTAGCAACAACTGAAGTCAACAAATAAGACTGGAAACTACACATCGAAATGATGAAACATCATCGACTACCAAAGATGGCATGTGACATAAAATTACTTAGGAAGAAAAAGAAGAATTTTTTCTAAAATATATAAATGGTGTCCTTTTGTAGGATTACTGACAGCATTTATTGTCTTCTGGTTTCCATTGTGCCTTGTAAAGAATAAGAAGTTTTATATTCCCCTTCCAGATGTTGAACATTACTTTTCTTGAATTCTTTCAAATTTACAGATAGATCTGTCGCCGGTTTTCTTTAAAAAAGAAGGTTATTTTATTTCGGGCCAATATGCAGAGGCTCCGTTTGAGTAAAACTCCTGGGATCAACTAATATATGTAATAAACATTCCCTTTTTTTGTTTGTGGTGATATTTGCAAGTAGTTCGGTTTTTTGTTTTTTGCCTTACAATCCGTGATAGATAATGTATTTAATTTTTTTTATAATACTTCATATAAAGAATGCATTCTTGGGGCGTATTGTCATATAAGTCAAGTTAAAAGAAATTTCGACAGAAACCCAGTAGAGTGAAGCTGAAGTAGCTAACGGCAATAAAAGTTAAGCTGTATATAAAGATGAAAATGTTGACTTAGCATGTTACCATCTCCTCGAGCACCATTTGTCTTTCAACTACGCGGAGCAAACGTTCTCATTTTTTGAGTGAACGCTATGCATCTGACTTATAAAGCTGACATTAGGAGGTCTTAAAATATGCTTTGTTTCCCCTGACACGAGCCCTTCTGATTACGGCTTGCTTTCTCGGATGAAATAACCTCTTAGAAGCTTCGGATTTCTTGATCTTCCATCAGCGCTCTGCGCAGTAGGGCACTCCATTATTGTGATCAACAGAGCCCACCTCGTTGACGGTATCCGACGGATTCCACAGAAGCTCGCTGGCATTGAATGGATGTAACGAAATTTTGCATTGAAGTTCAAGTTGGTAGACCAACATTGGCACTATTTCATTTCAAATATTCTTAGCATTTTTAAACTATTCTAATTCTTTAAGTTATCTGTTGATTTATTCAATATATTTGGAAAGTGCGAATTTGAAAAACATCTTTACTCTAATTAAGCTATTCGAGTCATCCATTTATTATTCTATTGATATAAAATTTAAAATTTTTTATTTGCAAGTAATGTACGATGCCACAAAAAAGCTTTTAAGATCGCGTTAACAGAATCAGCGAGCTTTTTATTTGTCACATCAAACTAAATATTCCTGTAAATTCGGAAGAAAGCGAACAAAACAGCTCCCGCCTCTACTTCCGAAACAGCAATTTTTTCGTGCGGCGCGAACTCGCAGTGCAGCCCGCACCGCCTGCGCATAAATCACGCTGCAGTAATTTCCCTCAGTTTTCACAATCCATCGTTCTGTAGATATTGCAAATTACAGCAGTGATTTTATTGATTCCAACTATAAGTAGGTCAACTTTTATGCTCTTGGAAACATCGCGAGCCTTTTTAATTTTATAGGGACTGCCCTTAATGCGAAAGAGCGGATTTGTGGAAGCGTTTTTCATGCAAAACTAATGGAGGATGACATAAATTTTTCCTCCGAAGCGCCGGACTGGCTCTTTATCTGGCCGATTCGGAGCGAGAGGCGGGGGAGCGGAAACAATACGCTTTCAGAAAGTAAACTGCAGCCGAGATGAAAATATCGCAATTAATCAATTCTGAATGCGACTTTCGGACGCAGTCACATTTTAGATTTTTGCGATCCAATAGAACTTTTCTAAAGTAACTATTATCATAGAAACTAATTAATATTACTTGGAATTAACCTTGGAGACGAAGATAATCTCGTTTGCAATTTAAATATTAACAAAAAAGATATAAAACTTTGGAAAGTGCAAACGTTAATATAATCGAATTGTTTTTGTGATATATTACTCTGTTAAAAAAATGAGGTGACTTTTTTAATTTAAGACTCGCCCAGAAGTCAAAAACTTTTTTCCTAAGTTGACAACCGTCAGTGACATTTTTTCCTAATTTCAGTTTGATATGCCAAATACTATATAAGTTACAGCAGTTTATTTAAATCAGATTTTTTCATTTTTCGATTTTTAAAATGTCTATATTATTGTTGAACAAAAAGTTGCATTAAATTTTATGTTAAAAATGAAATTGGTGCTAATGAAATGTTGAAAATGGCGCAGAAAGTAATCGGTGATCAATCTTTATCGAGAAAAACTGCATTCCAGTGGCATAAGCTGTTTGAAGAAGCTGTTGAAGAAGGTCGGGCATCCGTAGAATATGAACCTAATTCTGATCGTTCGTCAATAACAATAACCGAAGGAAATTTCGAAAAAATTAGAAAAAAAGTAATGGGAAATCATTATTTGACTATAAGAGAGCTTGTTGAAGGTAGCATATCAACAGATTCAGTAGACGTAATTTTAGGTGATGTTTGTTGCTTGAAACGTTTCTCAGCAAAATTAATGAGTGAGTTTTCGCCAAAAATTTAACAAACATTATTCCACAAGCACCATATTCTTCAGATGTCATCATACGACTTTTTCTTAGTCGATTAAAAAATCACTTCGAATCGACAAAACAAAAATCGAAGACTGTACTGATAGAAGTTCCAAAAAGTGAATATGAAATGATTGGATTAAATGTTGGCATATGTGCATCGCAACAGGAGGGGATTACTTTGAAGAAGACAAAATAAATTTGGACGAACAAATTTTCATTAAAAGAAAATTTGTGACAAGCAGTAACGACTAAAAATTAATGTAAGTAAAAAAGTTCATCCGCGGAGGCGTGCGGAGAGAAGGTTCCCATAATGCAAACAGCATTACTACGTTGAATTTTCTAACTAATGCGTTGAGATAAATACGAACGAGAACGTAATTCATCAATGATAATTCGTAGCCTTAAACTAATATCATTAAGTAAAGCGATAGCATCTTCACACCAAGGATTGAAAGTCATAACAGCAAAAGGGATGAATAGATAAACTTGATCAATGATGGTTTTGTACTTATTTTTCTTAGCAGCTAGTTCGGCAACAGAACCAGTTTTATTTAAAGAAATATCCATGTATGAAGAAGTCATTGTGTCACTGCATGTGAAATTCCAAATCAAAACTTTTCTTTTATGTGTCATGGTACTAGTCATTTCGTCTGGGCGCTTTCCATCCTGCGGAGACAAACCACTAAGTTCCAAGCAAAATATAACAATAGAAGAAATTGCACGCTTTAAAATTTCTACGTCTGCAGTGTCTTTCTGCGCTCTTCTTACAATGGAGACCGTCATAACCTAGACTATCCATTTCTGCTTCGCAAACGTATTTTTAGGGAAGCAGACGTTTTATCCAAGGCGATGATTAATAGCAATCCTAAATGAGTTGTTATAAAGAGTCAAAGAAGGTAGTAAGTTAGGCCAAGCGGGTAGAGAAACATTTTGTGTGTGTTAATGACAAGCTCCAAAGATTAAAAATGTTTTTGAATGTATAGGAAATCCCGCAAAACAGTATTGGGTTCACCTGATATTGTCCCGTCATACAGATACCACACAATCATCTCTGTTTCAAGTTTCGTAATTATATGATTATATGATGGATCGTAAGCTAAAGAGTAAAGGTTCGGAAGGATTACCTTGAATACCAGTCCTCGAGTTAGCAGATTGCAAGTCATAAAAAAGTAAGGCCATAACATTGCAGGAAAAATGGATAATGTGATGGAATTTTATCTTTAATAGTTTCCAACATATCCACACGTTTGTGAGTATTACAGGCGTTCTTGACGTCTACTTTAAGAATAACTTCCCGAGTCCTTGAATAACGGTTATTGTAATTTCTTAGAGAATGTACGGCAGCTTCGCATCTACCCCGAGAAACAAAGCCCAATTGTTGAGATCTTAAATAATCGCCCATGGCGGAGTAAAAAACTCCCTACTGCAATCGGTTGGACTCCCATCATTCTTCTTAGAAAGAGCACACAAAATGCTCCATATAAGATAGGGGTTATTTATATACAGGGGTATTTAGAATATTAGTTTGGGGTGTAAGATCCTTGCGCTTCCTTGAGAGGTGAATCCGTTGTTCTGTCATTTGTGAGAACGTTGACGTTCAATTATACAGTCTGAAGATTTTAGTTTTTGGGTGGATCTGTTGATCATACAAGATTGGCAAAACTAGGAAGAAGACGATTTGCCTAACTCCACAACGTCAATATCAGTTAAGGACATGGATTTAGTATGAAAGCAACACGAATTGCAGAATATTGCCTTAATTGTGCAAGTTCCGTTAAGGTGACCGCAAGGGCAGAAGACAGTGTTCGACATTTTCTTTTCATCAATTTGTAATTTATTAAATAATAATTTTCCAGGCTACAGCTGTCATACTATTTTTTATATGATATGAATAAATAAATAGTATATTTTATTCAGTCACTTTACTCTTTGAAGCAAGCTAGTTATGCATAAATACTGGCAAATTGCACGGTTTACATTATATAGATAGGAATGAAACGATCCAAACGTAAAAATAATAAATATCCAATAAAATTAAACAAAAAAGTTTAAATATTACAAGAGAAATGGATTGAAACTCTATAGGGCTTATAAAAGAAGGTAAAAGAGTAAAAAAACTAAATATATGAACTAAACCATTTAAGCGTAGTAGTTATAAGAAACAAAAACGAAGAAAAACTTTTTACAAGAGTTTAAATATAAATACAATTGTGCACAACTTAAACAGTAGTAATTTAAAAAATAATAAAACACTAGTTTAAAGATAAACTTTCTAGAAAATAAAAAAGTGAAGATAAAAACAACTAATAAGAGATAAAAATAAATACTAGAAATGTGAGTAGACGAAGTGCTAGTTCATTCAAACAGAGAAATTTTAAAACAGTACAACACTAAAAAATAGGAAAGGCACTATTGTGAATAAATCTTAATAATATGAAGGCAACAAGAAATAGAGGTGTAAAGCTTGATTTTATTCTACAATACACTTGGGAAGAAAAAAATCAAAAATAGGCTAGCCTTTTCTTTAAAAGGGAAAATAATAAAACCTACATTATTTGCTGTCAATGTATGTCTAAAGATAAATAAGACTGTTTAGGTCGAATACATTAAATCAAAATTTGAGAGTTAGGGCTTGTTCACATATTTTGTTTAAATCAGAAAAAGATTAGAAGACATCATTGGATGGACTCTAGTAGATAAGTACCTAGTTTAAGATTTATCAGAACAAAATTAATGGTTGGTCTCATAGACTAGTTTTAATTGCAGGCACAAAAGTGCTATTAAAAAAAAAAATATTTTGTTGAATAATAAAACGCGATTTAAAAGTGAACAATTAATGTAATGCTTAGGTATCAGTGCAGATTAATCCGAAGCCATCAATTCATGCGAAATCAAGGTAATCTTGATTGTAATAGAATGTATCCGGTGTTGTCTCAGCTTTCACTTATTGTTAATACTGTATAAATTGCAATGAATCATTACAATTAGGTCGCATGTATGCTCTCACTATCTGTATCTTATCTGCTTCTTATTGCTTGCAGAATGCATAAACAAATTCTTAGAGAAGTAGTACGGTGGAAATCTTTGGTAGTTTTTAAAAGTATATTTGAAAATAGTATTTGTAAAGTATTAAGATAACAAAACATTGATGACGATACAACATAAACAGTAAAGAGCCGAAATATAATCAAGGACTAAAGAAGAAACTATTTGTATCATTAAAGAGAACGAGTGATCTTTCAAAATAGCGAATGAGAAAATTATTAAGTCAGCTATTTATTTGTTGAATGCTAAACAAAGTAATATAACTTTAATTGATAAATCATAGTATATAACAAAGAATTTGACAAATAGAATTAATGTGAAAAACAAACAAGAAGTAAAAAGCAGTAAAATCAATGTTAAATTAAATTTACATATTAAAAATTCAATTTCTATAAAAACTACTTTTATATGCTTTAAGTATATAAAAAATAAATCTTAATCCTATTTGTAACTATATTAAATTACGGGTGTAAATGGTGGATTTTGTTAGTCGCACTGAAATCACTCCAAGTTTTCAAAACGAAGTTATGTAGAAAACAATACAAGCTGCAGGGTAGAATTAATTGAAAAATGGTGGTGTAAAAGAAAGGCTAAAGATAAAATCCTTCCAAACAACTATTGCATTAGGATCAGTTAAGAAATCAAATAGTTAAAAGTACTTAACGATTTTGAAGAAAAACTATATGGCGGACCAAAAACACTAAACGGCAAATTTGCAAAAAGTATCGTATTGAAAGGTAGAAAAGAATGAGATTACAAAGGATGGCCCCAATTGAACGCAGAATTTAAAATTTGCGCTTTTTGTCAACACTAATACGTTGACAGATTAGTAAATATAGAACGTTATATAAAAAAATGGCGACTACTACTGTTAAAACGCATTATATATTCGGCAAGTTATAGTCCACTAAATGAATGAACTGTCCGAAGATTTATTACAAAATTTGATGAAAGTTGAGCAAGACTTGTAACGTATCAGCGTGGAGTAAGGTCTCCTCGCTATAATTAATCAAAGTGTCACTGCAAATTCAAAAATATCACCTCAGTATAGTTTACCACAGCATATTCCGAGAAGCTCTCTTCACTAAAGATCTGCACCTTCAAGCGTACAATATTCAATTGACGCAAAAACTTAAGCTTACTAGCCATTCCCACCATTGACAATTCGTCAATTGATTTTTAAATCATCATGAAGTGGATTCTCTCATTTAATCGAAAAATCATCGTTAGCGGTGAGGTCATTCCCAATGCGACGGGTTCTCAAACACAATTGCGGCATTTGGTGTTCGGAAATTCTTCACGTAACTCATAGAAAGTAAATCAAATACAAAGAGTTACTGTTTAGTGTAGATTTTGGACAGATGACGTAATAGACGATAATTGTAAATGGCGACATGTCACTGTTAAATAATAACCCAACGACTAGTATATTGAAGCACTAAGAAACTCATAAATGGTTTAACTGGCACAGGTGCCAGAAAAAGCAGGAACACCCTTTAATGTTATTTGGGTAGTGGCAAAATTGGGCAACAAAGTTCTTGATAAGATGACTTGATAATCCATCAGTTTTTCTAACGAAATCCTGTAAAAGTGACAGTGGTCAAATCTGGGCATGCAGGTGTTCGTCCGATCAAGTGGGTGATATATTTATTTACTTAAATATGGAGAAGTTAACATAACGGTACAGAATGCCATTTGATATGGTGGTAGATCATGTTTAATTTGTGTGGTAGTTACGTCAATGTCATAAAGTACATTAAAATACCGAGTAAATAACTTATATTCAATAATAACACTCTGACGAAGCAAAATGTTTTTTTTAAAAATGGCGTCTTTTATCATCGAACGCGTACAACTACCGAATAGAAAGAGAAGCAACTTAGACTTTGGTCATGATCAGGGCAGTCTCCAGACAAACTCAATTGCACCCAGGCAAAAATGACAAGAATACCACGAATGCTTAGCAACAAAA
Source organism: Sinelater perroti (assembly GCA_036346155.1). Classification (NCBI taxonomy): domain Eukaryota; kingdom Metazoa; phylum Arthropoda; class Insecta; order Coleoptera; family Elateridae; genus Sinelater; species Sinelater perroti. The sequence continues at coordinate 4,563,516 of JARFIY010000167.1, read as the reverse complement.
TAACATTCAAAGTCAAGCACTATGCTATAGCACCAAATTGGTTAGTATCATACAATATTAACATGTTACGATGTCTTACGATTAGGGTGTATTTTTCAGATGAACAAAACAGTCGTAGCGTTAAGACTCGAATGATTAGATTTACCAAAAAATCAAAAAGTAAAAATGCGATTTTTCAACCACGACGGCAACCAATGTAAAATTTATATAATGATCTAGCAATTTTAAAAATGTGATGATTACAAGACGGTATGTCAGCTTTTATATTAGACTCAATATCTAAATAAAGTTTTGTTAATATGGAGTAAAAATTTTTTGTTGATGGTGTAAGTTGTGCTAATAAGTTAAGTGTCAAAAACAAATATTCAATAGGATATAGGTAGAATTTGTAAAAAAAACAGTGTAACAAAAGAAAAATATCAAGTAGTGCCTTTACTAAATGCTCTAAGTTATTAGAAAGTACTTTACAGAAATGGGGATAACACACTTTTTTACCATTACCAAATCATTCCGTTAGGGTATGAAAAAATCTTCGGTAAGCGGAATGACTAGATAGAAAAACATTTTTGAGAAATAATGCAGAAGTATTGGCTCATGTGGAGGTTAACGCAAAGGGTCTTTCAAAAAATATATTGTGAGGCAATAAAGCATTACATTAATATACATTCAAGTATAAAATTTGATGAAGTGAGATAGATAGACAGAAGAAAATTGAGGTAGACGAACGTTACCTATCAAATTTGACTGCGTGGCTTTTTACCACGTACTTATCAAAAGTCGACCAGAGAAGGTACTTCAGAGTAGATCTGATATTAACATTTTATCAAACAGTTAAATTGTTTTAGGTCGTTAATATAGCATGTTTGATAAGAGAGAGTTGAGCAAAAGTTTTTAAATATTTAATTTTTTTCTCGTATTGTAAGAACCTATTGATTATCTCTCTAATATTATATTGGTGATAAAATGATCACACCTCTATTCGTTTATTAGATTTTAATTTAAATTTTACGATTTCATTTTTAGCAAAAAAAATTTAGACCACCTCTATTTTGGTGCTATTATCAGACTGCTTTTTGGCGGAAAAATTGTATTCAGTTGACATTTGAACGCACTGCTATTTTTTCATTTTAAATGTCTTAGTAAACGACTTTTCTAACATGAACTCACCAATCTACCCAATACTCATTGACCCAAATAGTTGTAATATAACAACTGTAAAATATAAAAATAGGATTTTTACTGAGTTATCATCTTTTCCTCTTATTAATGTTAGATAACAGTAAAATACATGTCCTGTTGGTCTCATTTATTAGCGCACTAATTCAAAAGTTCAAAAATGTATCCAATAGATATCGTATATTCGATAAGACACTAAATGCATTTATCGAGCGTTATTTGCAAGTAAATGGGTGCAGAGGGAAAATCGCTATAAAGATAAAAGAACTTGATTTTGAGTAAATAACTGGACTAAAACAATAAATCGTACATATTGGTGCACTTCCACAGACATGTTCGTCAAACAGTCGGTAAAAGTGCACCTTTGGGGCTGCTTCTCCAAGCCATAATTTGGAATTTTATATGATTTTAAGTAATTTGAACATTTCCATAATAGTCAAAATTTGTAAGAAAGTTTAGTATTTGTCCAAAACGGCTTGAAACAAAAAATAAAAATTGGGTATTCCAAGATAATTATTCATAATAACCAATACTGTTTTTGGAAAGAATAGAAGCAAGAAATGTACTGGAATGGATATTAGAATCGTTACATGAAAACTTTATATAAAATGTATAGAAATCCTTAAAATTATGGGAAAAAACGGTAAATTCATTTAGTATTATAACATATTTTTCTAATTTAAAAAACAATCTCAAAAAAATGACTGAACTAATTGTACATAAAAAAATGTGTAGATATTATTTCTTTTCATTAAATAAATAGTTTAGAAATGCACCTTTATATAATTTCAAAATATTTTTCGACACTATGCTTCGTGATCAAACCAACTCTTCCACGTTTCCTCAAGGCTTTGAGTACACTGCCTGAGGGGTCTTCCGGATTTGTAAACATTGGTTTTGGACTTTAGCGGGCTCATCATAAAAATAAAGTCATGTTTCGTCCCTTATTATGATGCTGACAACAATCAGCTATGTATTTCATTTTCAAACATATTGAGTATCTCATGGCACCACAAAACGCTCTGTGCCATATATGCTCGTCGGTTAAAGCATGAGGTAACCAAAAGAAACAAGATTTTCTTACCGGAAGAAAGTTATGCAAAATCGTGTAAACTGTCAATACAGGAATGTCTTAGATACTCTTCTATGTGGCGATGCCTGTCGGACTCGAGCATCTTCCTATTTGCAACGATATTCTTCTTCACAATAGAAAAGGAGGGGCGTCTTGAACTTGGAGTGTTTTCCAGATTGAAATTTTCTCTTTGCAACTTCCGCTATTACCTGAATATCGTTGTACGAAGACAATTACCTCTCAGCACTCAAGCCACAAGTAAAGTTACAACGCAAAATTTCCAGATTCCGTTTAGCAATATGCCATTGCAAACTTTTTCACTATCGCAGTTGAGGAGCAACTAACATCCAAAGGTTGATCTGCTTATTATGCGCGACTATCATTTGTGTCATATTGCAATCTTTCTGACTGCCCTAAAATCAGTAAGATTTTTTCATTGCCTGACAATTTGATATGTCTTTCACCCCGTAGCTTTCGTTCACTATTACCCAATGCCTTCTTCAACTGCCACTTATCATCTCATCGTTTGTGCTTTTTTGATTAGAATTGTGCCAATTAGGTTGATTGTATAAGGATTTAATTTAGCACTTGTCCTTTTCTGATAGCGTTCATCCGTTTTTTGTCGAAAGTTCACTTTCCTAAGCTTCAATTACAATTTGTTCAATTTTGTTGCATATGTATGTCTTATGACTGTTTTGTACAGTTTCAGCTTAATACTAAAGGATACAAGTTTTATAGTTATAATATTGCATGTCTTCGCATTATTCCGTTATGTGTGTACCTAAGAACATACATCTTTTCACTCTCTTTATTTTTATTTCGGTCCAACTCTAATTCCACTGTTATTGCTGTTGTTGCCGTGAAGGCAGGTCTGCTATACTATCACCACGTATTTATTTTTCATATAATTAAAGAGGATTCCTTTTTATGGTATGGCGTCTCATGTCTTCTATTATATTTTCCAATTTTGAATCCGATTAAATCGTCAGTATACTGTTGGTTTTTAGTTTTTAGTTGATATTATTTAACTACTTTTTTCATATGTTTCAGCAACAACTTTATTAGTTTCAGTTGTATTGATATCTGCGCATTTTTTATTCCTTTAAATTGTTTTCCTTTACGGATTGTATTATATGTTTGCTTAGGATCAACGCACATGACGTGAATGCAGTTATTATAGTTGTAGCTACCGGTGATTGTATGATGGTAAAAACTCACTTCCGTAGTCTTCTATCATTTTGTTTAAATACTCTTTCAATTGATTTTACATCGCCCTGACTAGCATTTTGTATGGTGACCAACGGAGTTATTGCTATGTAGTTGTTTTCTCGCCATTCTTTTCGTTTTCCAAATTTTGATTATTTTAATAACTTTCTGTTGTCCCCTCTCCCTCCTGTTTAATAGTTTATTTTTACTCGGTGTCTCTATCTTCTTCTGCTTTTGCATTATTTAAATGATTTTTCCTCTGTTGGTAACGTCGTTGTATCAATAACTTTAACATATTTTTATTCGCTGTACATAAGCTTGTACTATTTTTCTCCTCCTCAAATTAATGCCCTCTAAAAATCTTCTTTCTATTTTTGTATCATTAATCGCCGCTGTTACTTTGTTTTCTTTACTTCTTAATTCTTTGTTAATTTATTCTTATTTTAGCTCGTGGTCATTAGTATGGTGATTTGTTCTTCCATTAATGTCCTTTTTTATTAAATAGTTTTAACTTTTTATTGTTTAACTGATAAAGCGTACACGATTGTGGTTAGATTTGTATTTACTGTGTCTACTGATAAATGAAAAGTATATTTCTTCTTTTCAATTCCAACTGAAATCTTCTATATCTTCGTAAAATATGTCGTTCTTTTTTTATCTGCCTTTCCGTCGTCACATGCATGTACACTTTTGCTACATTTTGAGTTCCAATTTTAATTTTATCTGCTTGTAGAATTCGTATATCTATTCCATAGCTCGTTACTTTCATCAATAAATATTTCAATGTTCCTTTACGGTTCCCCTAACGTTCTATATAGCTAACATTAGTTTTCTTCTTTTACCTTCTTTGTCCTGTTTACTCCAGCAAAAATTTATATATATATTTTTGTTAATAGTATCCATTTTTATACAATGACCCTGTTGTGAACGTATGCATTTTTGTATGTTAGTGTTTGTAGTTCTTCTACTTTTAGGATCTAAGAACATCTATCACCTTTGATAATTAATTTTTGGTAAGCTTCCCAACTCTTTTCTTTTGCCTCTCCTTTGATATTACTTTGTAATTCTCATTTTATTGCAGTTAAATCATCGTCAATGTGTCTTTTATGATTCTTCAACTTGTTATTCTGCATGATTTTTTCGGTTCTATTGTAGTGGTATTTCTTTGCTGTATTTATTTTATTGCATATCAAAAGCTACACTTCAAATTTATTGCCATGTTTATTATAATTAATCCCTTTAATTACTAGGCTTTCATTTCCTTCTCGTTAATTTCTCTGACCACTTTCCTTAGCATCAACATCAGTTTTTCTATTCCTCCATATTCACTTATAGTTTCTTTGATATTTCTTTTACTTATAGATCATAGATTTATATTTTCGGATAGTCTTACTATTGCTTCCTTTTTGTCTTTTACCATGTTTCCAATTGTTTTATTTTCTTTTACTGCTGCCACTCTCTTACTGTATTTTTTTAAATATTTTTCCAGTTAAGCTTCAGAATAAATTACTTATGCTAGAGAAATTTCAAACCACAGGTAGACAACACAAACAGCAGATTATATTTAGGAATAAAAACAAAAAATAAATGCGTCCACTTTTTTTAAAAGATTGATGTATCAATATTCAGAACTAAATTTAAGGTATCATCTAAAAGTGGGCCAAGATATTACTGAAATATTAAGTTTTTGCACGCTGCACATAAATTCACAAAAAAGGTCATTTCCTCGCCCGGGAAGTTAGATACAATCTCAAAGTATATAAAAAATTTAGTGGATGTAATGTAGTAATGCCGAGCAGCCTGATGATATTCTCGCATATAATAATCTTAGTTGATTAGATTGCAAACAGTCAGAGGAAAATGAAAAAATAAATAACTGAAGAACAATATTGTTCTACAGTATCACCACGTGTACTTTTGATGAGTTTTACATTTAGATAAAGCCGGCCCCGTTTACAAGAATATTAAAAAGTTTATTTTACTTGATGGACAAATAACGCTGTTTATTTTCAACTTGGAATATAATAAAAAACAATGTTTTATGTCTGGTTTATGTGTAGGATGGAAAAGTAGAGATATTAACTTTGTGTAATAACAGCAATATGTTTATTCATGATTGAAATAAAACGAATGCAGTAAGTTTCGATTCGAGTACGTAAGCCAATTAGTGAAGCATTAAAGGTACTTACTGTCCTCGCCCTGGCAAGGCATTCCCGGCTGCGACGGCACATTTGGGAAAACTACGGAAAAAAGAGACTGAAATAAGTATCTTGCACCTTCCATCGCTACAAAATTTTACTCTTGTAGTTAAAGCTAATTAAAACGCAAACAACACAAATATGGCGATGATACATTTCTACGCTAGCTATCAGATACGACGAGCATTTTGCCATGTAAACTACAAGCCCAGATAAATCAAGTGGAAGCAGAGATTAGATAAGCTTCAAGTCGGCGAAACAGGTACACGAAAAATTCTCGGCGTTGATGTCATTGGCGAACTGTTATTTGTGTTTTTCTGCCGTTGTCAATATCGAACATCTATTAAAGGAGCATCGGATAAAAATAACTCACCACAACGTGTAATCAATCCGTTCGAATTAAATTTAAATCCCTAACTGATTGAACAAACAAGCGCCCCAACTAAGCCAGGCAAAAACGGCATATCATCACAGGATCCCTGAATAATTACATTTTTAAAAATTCAGACCTCTGGGAACGGCGGAGAGCACGGTGGTAATATCATGGCAGAACATGGTCGGGTGGTAGCCGTACAAAACAGCCCCCTCGCACATCTCCTGCCACAAGTTCATATTGAGGGACGGCTTCAGCCTTTCCCAGTTCCTTAGCATCTCTTATTCGTTCGACTCTGGCAATTATTTTAGTCTGGTCGTCTTCCCGCATCTTCTCCGGATTCAAATTCCGGAAGCTGTCGGGCACCGTGCGATGGCCATCCCAGTCACTACAATCGAAAGCGATTCACTGGATGATCACAGAAACACCCGCAACTAGGTCTCCGTTAAGTCAGAATGTTAGCCAGAGCATCGCCGCCGGAGATACTGCCGCCTATCTGGGCGCAATTCGCAGATAAGATTGCTTATCTCTCCTGTCGCCGTAATTGCAATTCGGCTTTGTTCTTTTGCTTCTTCGCCTCGAGTGAGTCACGAGCGACCGCAAAAGCGGCTCGATTTCAATAAATTCCGCAGTGACGCAGCGCGGCCGCCAATCCATCCGGCGATACATTTGCGCAATTTACTTGCCGAAAATGTGTAATGGTATAAGGGATGCCTGGAGGTTTTGTCGGCATTTAGGGATTTAAAGCTAATAAAATTATTCTATTAAGCTGGAAAGTCAATTTGCGTTCGGAATACCAAATGCGCAAGTAGTTAAGGAGGGATTCGCCCTTAAAAGGCAGGGACAATGCTTCGCCTCGTTGCTTTTGCACGTACGCATTGCGATACGGGAATTTGTTTTGCAATATTTGGCCACGCATCTATGCACGGCGTACAGCCGTTTTCTTTTAAATATGACAATTTACATAAATTAAAAGTACTTAATAAATATCTTATACTATACATTTGAACAGAAAGTAAACAAGGACAACTGATATGAAATGTGGCGTAGCTGAGCTCTGAGCGTACCTTTGGTTGCCTATCTCTAGGATAGTTTTGCATATCTTACTTTCGTAAATAAATTGTTCTCACTTTGCAAAAATTTGAGAGAAGGGGGTATACGATAAATCAAAATAATACGAGGTAAAATTATGATATATTACCTGAATATTCACTTAAGTAAAACAATCATCAGCATAGAACTTATCTTAAAACTTTGCACTAAATTTACCAATTGAGACTATTACATAAGTTAATTGGAAAAAGAATTCAATCTTGCTACACAAATAAAAAACTCCCAAAACTTTAACGAAGCAACCCAATATTTGGTGACAGAGATACAAAACATTGCTTGACAGGCCACGTCCAACACAGCAAGCAAATGACATGAAAGAAGTGATAAAGAACTAAAATCAGGCAAGACAAAAGCGCACTTAATGGAATTAATCAAAAAACTTATCAAACCTTCTTATGAAACCGTTTATAGATTCATACAGTTATTTATAATGACATACTCTGCCGTTTTATTAACCAATGGAAATCCGCCCAGCTTATTGTGATTGCTAAACTTGGTGAACCACCTACACAACCCATCTCATATTGGTCAATCAGCCTCTTATCCTTAATGTTAAAGATATTCGAAAGGCTACTACTTACAAGAATTTACGAAGCTGTGGATTATCATCACATCAATTTTGACAATATCATGTAACAATACACCAAAGAGAGTTTTGAAACAAAACAAGTATGTACAACTGCATTCGTAGATATACAACAGATTTTCGTAAGATGCAGCACACATACAATTATGCATCTGACTATCATGCAATTACCTCTGGAGTTCCACAAGGCAGCGCATTAGGACCACTGCCCTATCTGTTGTTTACCTATTACAGACACCATAAATACCATAAATACACATTTGCCGATGACTCAGCTATTTTCCCAATTAATGAAAAGCTGAAAACAGCAACATGATATTTACAAGCCGACCGAAATAGCGATAAATCAGTACAGGTCAAGTTCAATACACGCAAGACATATCCACCCATCACTTTTGACAACGTCCCTGTATATATATATATATATATATATATATATATATATATATATATATATATATATATAGACACAGGGTGGTATCCAAAAGTAGTAGGACTGATTTAAAAAAAAATGTATTGAACATTTTGGTACATCGACTTAATACTCTTCAAAATAGGCCCCTTGGGCATCTACACACTTCTGGTGGCGAGCCTTCCAGGTCGTGAAGGCCTTCTGGAAGTCGTCCTCCGGGATGCTGTTCAGCGCCCTCGTCGTTGCCGCTTGGACTGCTTCCATCGAGTCGAAAAGATGCCCCTTGAGCTGCCTCTTGATCCGGGGGAACAGGAAGAAGTCCGGCGGTGCCACATCAGGGCTGTAGGGGGGGGGGTGAGGCAACGAGGAAACGTCGAATTTGGCCAGGAGATCCCTCACAATCCACGCGCCGTGGCACGGCGCGTTGTCATGGTAGAGCTTCCACTTACCCACCAGGTCTGGTCGTACGCGTGTGATCCGATTTCGCAACCGTGTGAGCATTTCCACGTAAAATCTTGCATTTATAGTCTGTCCAGGAGGTACAAACTCCTAATGGACAATGCCACGGCAGTCAAAAAATGCAATCAACATCGATTTCGACATTCTGGCCTTCTTTTTACTGGGTGATTGTGCGGTGTGCCACTCTTCGCTCTGACGTTTTGTTTCCGGGTCGTATTGGAAGACCCAGGTTTCATCTCCGGTGACGACATTATCGAGAAAATGTTCGTCTTCTTCCAAACAGTTCAGTATTTTTTGGGAAATTCAACACTCAGTTCTTTTTGCTCGTCACCCAACACTTTCGGCACCATTTACGCGCACACTTTTCTCATCGACAAATCCTCTGTGATGATGCGGTGGACTGTACCGTACGAAAGATTCAGCTCATCACTAATTAATTTAATGCCCAACCGTCGGTCAGAGTTCAAAAGTTGCTTAACTTTCAGCACATTGTCGTCCGTTTGCGAGGTTGACGAACGCCCGGCGCGTTGGTCGTCCTCGACGAGCTCCCTCCCCTCCCGAAACAATTTGTGCCACTCAAATATCGAGGAACGGCTCATGGTATCCTTGTAGGCCTACGTAAGCATGTTCTTGGTTTCGGTAGCTGATTTTCCAAGTTTGTAGCAAAACTTGATGGCGTACCGCTGCTCCAAATTTTGCTCCATCGCAACTGACGACGAGGCGTCACAACAGAAGGTCACTAAAACAGTGGTGCACACTCAACTAACGCACGCAGGCGACTGCCGCAGGTCGAAACCTGTTCCCAAGCTTCCCTCCATAACATCCGATCTTGCAGACCCCCTCCATCACTCCACGCGCGCGAAAAAAAAAACAGTCCTACTACTTCTGGATACATCCCTGTATATATATACGTGAGGCAATTGAAATAAAAATCGCCCACAGTACCCCAACACAAGAGATGACAGCCAACGTTTACGTCATATGGAAATCCATTATAATTCCGCACCGCCAATTACGCAACACCCTTAATCCTACAAACTTTCCCCAACCTAACGCATCTCCCCAAACAAATATATATATATACATATATACATACATACATAATATATATATATATATATATATATATATATATATATATATATATATATATATATATATATATATATATATATATATATATATATATTATTATATATAACATACATCGGTTTTGTTCTTAATGTCTTCAATTTGATATTCTGCGTAGACCTTCTGAGAAAAAAATACGTAAGATTGTGTTCTCAAATCATTTTTTTATTAATCTTTTGAGGCCAAAACGACGAGATGAAAACGTCGAGTTTGACGCTCGCGCGGTCGCCTGCGGCAGCGCTGGGACAGTTGACGCGTTTTGCCCCATATGACCTACACATTTAGCTCGTCTTATAAAGTTTTAGTACGCATAGCAGCCAGACCCACATCTTCAGAGGGGTGTCCGGATACTTTTGGTAGTATTTGAGCCGTTTTAGTACGTAAGGGATGTGGCAAGTTTTAAGGAATAAGTACAAATGCAAACAATATATTACAAAAACAATGATTTAGGCGTAAATCGAGGAACAGATAAAATTGTGATTTTACAACACAACTGAATATAAAAAGTATATTAAAAAATGTACACACAATCAAAGACAAATAAATAAAATAATAAACAAAATACTAACTCTGTTTCGTTCGTTTCACTTTCATCGTATACGAAGTGTGGCCCAAAGGTAACTAAACCATTCTCATTAATTCTTTTATAAACAAAAATACACTTTTTGAAAGTAATTTTCATTCAGTTTTAAAAATTCCGCCCTTCAAATGGTCATTATTTTGTTCTTGGCAATGGCGGAATTTTTGGTTTATTCTTTAATTTTTTTTGCGTTCGAAATCTGTTTGAGATTTGTTACGGTATACTCTGCCATATAAATATCCCAACAGGAAAAAGTCCGAAACCGTTAAATTAGCGTAAAGTATGGAGTTTTCCGAAATTGGTCTTCTTTCAAAAGTTTTTCCTAAGAGTTCCATTGCTGTGGGAACTGTATGGAAAATATCTCCATATTGCTGCGGCCATATCTCCGGTGTGTTTCCAAATATAGAACGTAGAAATTCTCTAGCATGTCCCAATACCTCTCACCTGTGTCGTTAGTATATTTCCTACTGTATCTTCAAAGAAGTAAGGTCCAAGAACTCTTTATGTTATACTGCACCAAAAAGTTTAGTGGATTATTCTTGGGTTTTCTGTCCGATAAAATTAAGCATTTTATTTGTTTACCAAGTTGTAGTGACGTCAAAGGAATCACGTTTTTTTCTTGAGAGTTTCTTAGTTCTGTATAGCATGGGCTAATCGTACTTGATAAGAGTAAACTACAAAAGTAGACATTCGGCATCATTTGGATTCTCAATACTGAGGTTCAGGACATAACCGGCTGCTGACACAGCCATCGGGTTGTACACACCAAATGTTGTAAAAGCGCGTGGTAAATCACTCACAGCCCCTATTGTTCGAACCGTTGAAATAAATTGATTGTCGCTTGTTTGATAGTTGCCTAAGGTCAAAATGATAAGTGGGTTGGCACAATTGATTGTTGATTTTGTAGATAGAATTCGATTATTATTTCTCGTTGTTCAGACGTAAAAAAGTTATGTAAATATTAAATGTAATTATTGGACTACTCTGTACAAAAAGAGCAAGAAAGGTCATACAAATGGTTCTGGGGATAATTATAAGAATAGTTAGTTAATTCGAAATAACAATACCACAACTGATGTTACCAATTTCAAGTTGTTATCGAGCTGAACATGTTAGAAAGAGTAGAAATTTATAATACCAGTACCATTAGAAATTTATGGTGAAAACAGACAGACACTGTTAAAGATAGGGAATAAAGAGACAAAACGTATCAATAATCAACACAGCACCGGATCTGACTGTATGTACATTTCCATTCTTAGTCAATTTGAATTCTGATAAAATTTTCAACGAAACTTGTAGAACCGGAATTTTAGTGTTAGCGAACCGATCAATACCATTCGCTATGCAGATACACAGTAATTGTAGCGGATAAACACTTCCAGTATCTTCTGAATATAATTATCAAAGCAAATTAGAGGCCATTGCAGTTTCCTACTTTAAAAATGTATATTTTTTAGAAAATATAATTGGCTCAACGTGAAAAATCTTATTTCCACAAAACCAAGACGATGATTATAACACGGCCAGGTCATTCGCGTGTTGCATGTACCCTCAAAATAATTTGCTGCTCAGCCCGATATCGAGCCGGGCAGTGCACATGCACCTACAAACGGCGACCAGCTCGATGAAATATTCAGCGGCCCGCAATTGGCTTTTGGCAACTTTCCACGGAGTTTCCAGAGTCACATTAAACGCTGTTATCTTTGCAGCCAAGTCGCCCGGAATCTGGCAAGCTCGGGTCGCCGAATGCGGCAGCCCTATCGGATTTCCTCGGTGCATTGGGGAGAATTCCGGGAAATCTAGTTAGGGCCACCTCCTAGCGCCAGCAAAAAAACCCTGAAATATCGGCGGCCGGGGACGAAAGTGCATTAATACTGCGTGAAGATCCTTCACGTGCTCACCTGAAAGTGTCGAATTGCAATGGCGTGAAACGGCCTTTTCTTGTAAATCAATACTGGTTTTCCCAATAGCACCCAGATAACTTTGAAGTAAAATAAAAAATACTACAGTTGATATAGTGCAGTACCCATTACTTTGTTTTTAAGTACATTCGAACATTATTTTAATATCAGAATATTTGTTACAAATAATTAATCAGAGTAATGAATCTGATTTTGTAAGTCGACGTCGAAAAAGTCATTGAATTAATCCTGCCACGTTAGGACTTCAGAGCGGAATCAAACAATGACATGTATCTAATGAACCACTAATGCCACTAGACACATTGAATACTTAATGGCGGAGTTCAACAAGGAATCTGTAACCTATCGGAACATCAGAAAGACTTACCGAGTAATAAATAAGGAGAAACCTAGGAATAAATTAGTCCTTGCCAAAACCCAAATTAAACATCTGCAGAAATGGAGATAATGGCCGATCAAATAAATGAAACTATAGTAACCTCATATGAGGTTAACTGCCTAGTAATCAAAACGTAGTGTAACAGAAAGGTAGTACAGTGGAATAAACATCTGACCACTCTGAGGAAAAAAGCAAGAAAGCTTTTCAACAGAATAAAACATATGGGTTAGTAGGACCTCACTTCATGCCCAAGCTAACCGAATACAATAAAGCTCTAAGGATAGCCAAGACAGACGGAGGAATTTCTACATGAGTCTACACTGAGTCTTGTCGAAGGATCCCTGAACATCTGTTGAAAACATGTTGAAACCAATAAGTGAATTTACTGCAGTGAAAGAGAAATGCTGCTTCAAATGCATTTTTCGGGTTCAATGAAAAAAAAAACCAGCTTAACAAGATAAATCGATGCACAGCAACTTTCCAAAAGACCTATTAGGGATGATTGGAAGTTTGGAAGAAAAGCAATAACATACAATAAGGTAGTTTGGACTGTCAAATCCTTTCAACTTTATAAATAGCCTGAACCTGATAAAATATTTCTAGCCCTTTTACAACAGATCTAGCCTAACAGGAAACTATTTATCATTTGCATGGCGACTTACTAATCGGGGCGGCAATCGTATAACTGAGCTTAATGTCTTTCTGTTTAAAGACGTTAGAAAAGTTGATGGAGTTCTAAAAGACAATCTTCGTCCCAACCAACATGTCTACCAACCAGAGAAATCATGTAAAACTGCAAACCTTGTCAGCAAAGTCTGAATCAATAACTCTTGCAACTCTGATGCCAACTTGAACAGTTGGATAAATGCCATATTAAAGGGTAATCAAATACAAGATTTGGGAGTAGAAACTCTTAAGTTACGAGCCGCCAGAGGGTGTCCACGAGGAGGTGTTCTCCCCATGTATAACTTGATGGTAAATGATCTCTTAAACTCAATGGTGAAGGTTACTATGTCTAATTTATACAAATGACATAGTTACCCCAATAAGGAGTAAAGACCCAAACACCATTTCAGAACTAACGCAAAAAACATTAGATATTATTGAACGTTGTTGCGAAAGAGAATACCTTAAGATACATCTTAACAAGACAATACTAATACCCTTCACCTGAAGAAGAGAATAAAGGTAATTTTATAACCTTACAATCTTCAGTGGAAATATTCAGATAGTTCGGAAAGTTAAGTATCTAGAAATTACCAACTGAACGACGCATATGGACATCTTGTTGCGGGCAGGCGTATATTTAGGAAAATCTCATTTTATCTAAGAGCGGGGGGCAGTACATATGGTGTGAAACCAGAAGTAGACAAACTTATCATTGTATATTAACGCCTGTCTTTCAAGATGAATTTTTTGCGATAATGCAATGTATACAAAAAAATATGAGATGCGGTTATACCCACAAACACATCAGTACTCTAACAGATAGTTAAACAGTCTTAAAAGCGCTCGAATCACCTCGTATAAGCATCAAACTGACGAAAAAATGTCTATTCCATATTTATCTGAGAAGAACAATGTTCAACTCCTATAGGTTCTAGGCTATACTAGTGTGGTGAGTAATGAAAAAAGCAGATGCCCTTGCTAAAACCATTTACAGAATCTGAACTTGTAATTGGTATAACTAAAATCAATATTCGAATAGCAATATTGGAGTGTACTAACAGCATGCTTCTCACTGAAGAAGAAATTAATTAGGAAACATAGCAGGCTAACTTTGGACATAGTTCACTTAGAACGTGTACAAATAAGACAGATAATAGGGCTTATAACAGGTCATTGCCATCTAAAAAAAAACAACATTTACACAGAATGCTATATACAGAGGTGATTTAATGGAGAAGAGGAAACAGCCTCAATCACAATCTTCATCTTTCATCACTGCGATTCCCAAAATGACCAAAACTCCTCTAGGAGATTTAAAGGGAACATAAAATACCAAAAAGTCGAAGTGTTGAACCAGACTCGCAGCCTGGCCACCAACTCTTTTTAGGAAAAAAAAAAATGTTTACACACTACCGGAATTGAGCTCAATGGGGTGGACGCAACAAATTTAATTTTCAATAACTTTAGGGCACAAATCAGATTGTATCTCCTTGATTAATAAATGTTTGTTTGAAATATTCAATAGCTTGTGCTTTATCGAACAAATAAGTTCCAAGACTTTCATTGTCAGCTGACAGTTGCATTTCTCAAAACATCTTACCACTAAACTTCAATCTCAATAGTGATAACAGCATCTTGTTGAAACCATAATTTAAACAAGTTAATTCTATTCCAAAAAAGATGAAACTGTTGAAAAGTAATCGTCACTAGTAGCAGTGAAGATTTTAATGAGGAATCTTTAAAGGTCAATCTATTTTAAGACAGAAAAGCTAAAGTATACGCTTAAAAGTTTGATGATGGCTGGAAGTTAAACTTAATGAATCAATTTAGCCAGAATGGTTGACTAATTGTACTACTTGAAAATGCTATCGATTCTGATGTCACCAAAAAACAAGACGAAAACGGTGCAACTGCCTTTGATGAGCGCCGTTAAAAACAGGAAGAGCTCGAACCCCTTCCTGCAGAACAGCACAAGGAAGCTCGCCTGCTGGCATTAATTAGGCCTGCAAGCCAACAAACTTCATGCCTGTGCCATGTTATTTTCACAAACTTTTAATGCTGTAGGGCGGAGGCGGACAGCAGAGAAGGGTTAGTAAGCTGTCGCAGGGCCAAAAACGCTTTTGTGCCCGCAAAAGCCGTTCTCCCTGGAATTGCACCGCACGAACATCAAAACGAGCATATGGGCGAGGCGGCAATACAAAACACGAATATCGCTTTATGTAAATATGGCGTATTGAAGAATTTTATGTATTCACAAAAACTGGAAGTTCTGCCAAGCGCGAAATGGAGTGCACGTTTCGCAGATAAGCCTCATGCAGGCACTTTGTGTGCCTTTTTCAGGTGCAGGCTTTGAAGATACCTATGAAATGAATTATTTACTTTTTGCAGATACTTGCCATATCGGGAAAGTTATATTATACGTCGATTTGGAAATTTTAATATAGCAAACCAAAACTAAGGGAAGAATTTCATTATTTATTTATAATTTGAAAAAATTATAGGGCTATCGGCTATTTATAAAATATAATAATTATAATTAGCTAGTGTCGGGTTGTTAGGGTGTATTCAAGTTATGAAACCGTTAACGTTTGTCCTACAAATGTAATAAACATCTTCAGAACGAAGGATGTTCTATAATTAGTCATCAGCTCATGATGTCA
The DNA here is from genome assembly GCA_036346155.1 of Sinelater perroti. Classification (NCBI taxonomy): domain Eukaryota; kingdom Metazoa; phylum Arthropoda; class Insecta; order Coleoptera; family Elateridae; genus Sinelater; species Sinelater perroti. The sequence goes on along the minus strand of JARFIY010000167.1, from coordinate 4,547,577 downwards.
GTAACCGATGAGAAACTTACCTGCGGTTGTCAGCAATAGTCTCTCATCATCATAATGATATATGCGAGTATAACAACTGAAAAATTAATTTTTTGGCGTACATCAAACTATAAATCTCCGAACATGACCTAACAATTCAAGAACAGTCAATTTATTTTTACAGCATTATTAAGTAAATTTTCAGTTTAGTCGAAAGATCATCTTTATTCACGAGGTGCATTTATAGCTCGATTGGTTTGTAAACAAACAAAATTGTCGTATTTGGGGTTCGGAAAATCCTCAAGTAACTCACAAAAAGTAAATGCATCCTAATGAATCACTGTATGGTGTAGATTTTGAATAGGTGTTGTAATTGTAAATGATGATCGTTACCGTTACATGATAATACAGTTTTTTTTGACATTAACTAGGCAACATGGATCTGGAACAAATGTTGGATCAGGACGGTGCCACTGTCATATAGCTCGAGTCGATTTACTACACGGACAATTTCATGATCGCGTAATTTCACATTAACTGGCCAGCAAGACCTTCCGATGTAACACCATGTGACGTCTTTTTGTGGGAGATAACTGAAATTCCAGGTCTACGCATTAAGAAACTTTTGTGAAAAGAACACCAAGATTGGTTTTTGAAGGTAAGGTGGTCATTTGTTAGACATAATTTTCATACTTAACTGGAGAGTGTATATTTTAATATTCAATAAAAATGACAAAATTAACTCAAAAATTGTTTTATTTAAAATCTAAATTTGGCGTTCAATTTGGGTCCTGCAAGATATCAACAATATGACCAAGCAGAAAAAGAGGTTGTTTTTCCAAGATTAAAGTAACACTTGGATGTAACATATTTTTCACCATATGATAAAATAGTAAATGTTAAAATTAATATGATCACATCTTTGAAAGAAGGCGAAACACTTTTGCTACATTACAGAGATATCACATTGAAAAATCCTAAAATATATTTTCTAGTTTATCATCTATCATCTTGCGAACTCAAAATATGTGTTCAAGCTAGATGCTTGACTAAAATAACGATGTATTTACATAAAAAAATGCGAAATTGAGTTTTTTAATGACGTTATGTACACGTTACTAGGCGAATGTATCTTGCAAATGACAATCTCGATCAACTTAGGAAACTCCCAGATTCAAATTTGAGGAAAATAGTGTGACTGCTTTTCAGAATTTCATCAAATTACGGAATAAGAATTAACAAACAAAAACGCTTTTATATATAACTGATATAGTGCTTGAGACACATTTTCCTTCATATGATGCATTCAGCAGTATTGTTATGGTGTGGAATGAACACCAAATTTCAACTATGAGAAAGGTCTTAGAAATTCTTATACAGTTTTCAAATTACACATACCTCTTTAAGATTTTAAAGGTGTTTTACTACAAAGAAATATACCTTTTCGTTGGGATAATTAATAACACAAATGGTGTACGCTAAACAGCTTCATCATCTAATGAAAACCATTGGAGTGATAACCAAGGTCTCTAAAAGTATGAGAAGAAATCTATAGACTACCAACTCTATCGCAGGCTGACAAATATTTTGAAAGGGTGATCAAAAAGGGCATGATCTGAAAATGAAAATCAAAATAAAATTTATTTTTTAGTAATACAGTCTTTGAAGCACATCTAAAAATTTCAATAAATGATCTATATGGAAATATGTACAAGATATGCGCGCATATACATGCCTATTTGGAGATACTTTAAAAAGCGACACCTAGCGAGGAGTACACTGCTGCGGGCAATCGAAGGTAGTTAGTGTGTAAGATGCAACACAATAAAATGGAGCAACGAGTGAAAACTAAGTTCTGCTGCAAATTGTAAAAAGTCGACGACGGGAACGCATCAAATGTTGGTACAAGAATACGGGACGGAAGTTGTAAGTAAAAACTGTGTTAAAACTGCGACCAGTGTGACCAGGATACATCCTTTTTTCGCTTGAAGAAGGCCGTGAATGGTGCACGTCTTGCAAACACATCGGCACACCAAAAACATGGTACAGCGATTCTGTGATCGATTCCTAAAAATATCTAACAGTTTCCTGAAGCTTTGTAAACCTTGCCAAAAGTTTGTTGTAAAGAACAGTGATTATTTTGGAGATCATTAAAGATGATTTAAATATCATCCACCGCACTTTTTAGATGTATCTATGATAAAAGACAGACCACCGTAATTGCCATATCCATAAGAATTTAACTTGAGACGGAATAGATTTTTACCCACAGTCGATAGTCGGTACTTCTAAATATGAGAGGACAAAAATCCGCTCCATTGAAGTAAGCTTAGTGATTTTGTTCTATAAAGTAATATTTGTTTGCTTTACTTGGATTGTTAAGACATGTTCGTGTGCGTTTTATCTTTTATAGTAATGCGTATACGGTAAGAATAGCGAGGGGAAGCTGCATAATTGGTTTTGCTTTATCTAAGTTTCCAGGCAAATGTTGGTTTCAAGAGATGATCTGTTTTTTTGTCCTTTAATAATTACAAAACAAAATCTAGACAAACAGAAGCTGTAGCGCCTGATAAAATGAAGTACCATACATTAAAACAAAGAAGGCACATCAGTAGACACCAAAAATGCCACTAAGTTGTTACTCTCAGTAAAACTAATAAAGAATTGCTATATAGCAGATTATTTAATTATTTTTCTTCTGAAAGTGTCCGCCGCGGTTGTGCACGATGCGTGAAAAGTTTTCAAGATTTGAACACGGATTAATAACTTAAAAATATCCAATAAGAGATACCAAGACATTGGTCGGATGAGCTTTTGCATTTATTAAGTAATATATAGTGCCCTATAAGTCTGTCATCACATCTCCACGTTTTGTTGACATACATTTGCTGAACAAAATACATGTTCAAAACCAAGACATTACAACCATGAGAAATGCATCAAAACATCTTTTCACCGGATATAAGAATCAGAGCTTTTCCCTTAAACAATTTAAACTCATAAGCCGTTGAGTGACAGAGCAATTGAAAATTGATATAGAAATTCGATGAATTGCGGATTTTAGTTTACACAGGATGACGTCAGAGCCAATCGAACTCGGGAAAATATGGACGCCATGCCAAGAGCCTCCAGACCAAATATCATAGCCCTGGATACAACGGTAAAGACAGGAACATACCCAATTTAAACCCTTGAGATTATTCATCATGGGGTTTAATCAAAGTTATTAGATAGAAAGACTGAATTCGATCTGTTTCATGCTATGCTACAATAGCTAGGGATGTATGAAAAGAAAACAACATTAAATTTTGTACATGAAGGAAATAATCCCATAAAGAGAAGAATATTAGGCGCATCACCCTAGAAAAGTTTATGCTAATGGGTGGGAAATCAAAAAGGAATAACAGTTATGGAGAAATATATTTTAACAGATTCCAGAAATAGAAGTTACTTTTTCCCAGAGAAAAATGAGACAAGTTTGTTTTGTCGGTTTTGTAAATAAAATTTGCTTACTAGCTCTTTTCTCTCCCTCTCCAAGCTTATGTTACCTATAGCTGAAACTTTTCTATATCTGAGTACTCCTTATTACACGCATTTAAGAAGTGTTCTCTTCATTACCATCCTTTGTTAAAAGGACGTAAATGAATTGGTAAAGTGGTATCATATTTCAACTTGAAACAAGATTCGCGGACCAACCAATGTAACTAATTAATTAAAGATACTACAAAGAGGTTAAAACTCCGATTATTTACTGGTTAAATATTTTACATTATTCTGTAGCAATTACATTTCTCAATTTTAATACTATACAAGTTTCTTTGGTTTTTGCTAAGACCTCTTTGTTGGTCTGTTGATTTCGATTGCATTCTCTTTAATTTTTGTATTCGAAAGGTGTGCATTCGCCTGAGTAATGAACAACACGAACATAGTGTACACTATTAATTAGAACACTCCCTAAAAATTTATCATATTTAGAGTGATTGTCAGATACACACGTTATCCATTTGCAAAAATTAGTGACAATAACTCCAACGATTATACGAAATTTAAAGATATACTTTTTGCTATAGAAGACACGCAGCAGCTACCAGTTATACATGCGATACGTCTCAGTACCTAACATTATTTATATATGATAAAAAATTACAGGTGCAATATCAAAAATTTATATCTCAAGTAAAACTAGTGGAAGAAAAACATTGTATGTAAGCTCAGTTTCCTTCAAAGTAAGCACATTGAAACAACTGGATCGTACCCATAAACCCATGTTCATCTCCGGCAATGGCGTTTTTGATGAACTCTGGTTCAGTGGTGGTAGTCCGAAGCAAGTCCTTAACAGTCACAGAATGATATTCCTTCTGCACTGAACTAATAGTAGCCACAGGAGTTTTACCAAGATACGCTTCATATCAAAAGTATCTGTCAAAATGTCATATATTTTAGTTATTGGAACCATCCTGATCTCTTATTCTTGTTGATTATAATCCATGTAAGTCCAAAAATTTTGCAGTGTTGTGCTAGTTGCTGGTCTTTTTTTAGAATATGGAGCACTTTCACCCGAATACTTTCTTTGGAAATATGTTCTACTTTGACACAATATTTGATGAAAATTCACTGCTCTACTAGTCCAGTCATTACAAATGCGACGATTATACACTACATGTGCTTACTCACCGACGTCTAACTACCATCAATCGACTCAACCAGTGACATCACGTGCATTACAGTTTACTGTTATCAACTACTAGGTGACATTTCATCAGCTTGATATTTTTAGGGTGGACTTCGTGTGGTTTACTGGCGTGTTTATTTGATCAGAAAGATCTAAGTCGTCTTAATTCGTTCTGCTCTGAGAAATGCAGACTAGTCAATTTGTATATGCGCGATACGCTTATTCAGTTTGTTTGCAGTAATTTGTTTGAGTAAATACATACTTTATTTCACTTTTCTAAATTTGTGGTAGTTCAGACATATTCATTACATTCATGTTTACGGAATTTAACGATGGTTTTAGCAAGGTTACTCCATTTCAACAAAAGGTCAAAGAATTTACCCTGTCGAGCGATTTCACTGTACATCAATAATTCGCGCAAATTCTCCGTAATTCCCTCCTTTCCGATTTGACGCGAAAGACTTTTCTGGATGCCGGTGCGCGCTCCGTCAATTAATTTAATGGAGGACGTGCAGCCCATCGGAAATTGCCGAAATCAAAAAAAGATTATGTGCGTAGTCCGAAATCGACGAGTCTGAAAAGCTCTCGACAGCCTTCCTACGCGAAGGAGGTCAGGTTGCATAATTAACAGCGACTGCTTGCCCTGCTGCACGTTGATCGCGAACAAATTTCCTATTTAGAGCATGATTGACAGCGGGCCGAAAATCTGCAATATTTATTAATGAGCGGAGGCTTACAGGTAGCAACCAGAATAATCCGAGAATATAACGGATATCGCTCCGCTGCTGAAAAATTTATGGATTTGATGCCGTTTTAATGTGTCCTGATACGACGCTTTCGAAGCCATTCAAATAATTTATTTGCATGACTTCCTGGTGTTTGCAGTTATGGACTTTAAATGGAACAAAATTTGGTTGGGATGTTGTACGGTATGAAAATAGTAAGTTTGGTAAATATTTAATTTTATGTATGCACCAACGTGACGTCAAAAATAAAAAAAGGATGTCTGCTTGTGCTTCTTTACATTATAAGGAGCTACGTGTTGAAGCAAAAGGCGTTGTTGCATGCTACTTTATATACCCTGCCTATTCCACTTAAAAAATGAAATGTTTGCAATAGATAGAGTTTAAAGAATGAGAGACTGAAAGTATAATTTTCAAGAAAACAATAAGAAGAAATATCCCCCTTAAGGCAACGCAATGGGATTAAAAGCTATACGCCCCATAAGTGGAAAAGAGAAAGCAATTGTAATAAAAAGAGCTGCAACCAATAATACACGCTCTTAGCTTGTTACGTCACTATCCAAATTTGAATTAACAATTCTAGAAATTACAGGCTGTTGTCCAATGTCAACATGCGATGTTTTGTTCCGCGAACAGTGAAAAAGGAAATAGCTGTTCACCACTAGCTGCGTATCTATGTTCGTATTTTTTATTTGTGTTGGTTTGTGCTTAGTAGTTTATTTTTGACGTCACATCACAATGGGCGCATTTGTTGATAATACCTCATTATTAACCAGCGATATTAGTGTTCAACAAGTTTATTCAACTTACAAGAATACCTATATACTAGGAAAAAAGTCGTATGCATTGCGGAACGTTTAATATACAAAACCTTAAATACGAACTAAAAATGTTTAAAGTCAATGACCTTTTTATTCATATATATATATACAATCAGCCATCCATATAAACAATTCAGAGATACTACAAGAAACTTTACTGAAATATCTAGGTTTACATTTGGACAGCAAACTTAATTGTGAAACACGTGTAAGAAAAGGAAGCAAACATATTTAGAGATGAAAGAAAGATTCTAATTAAAAAAAGCTATTATCAAACCAATGTGGACCTATTATAGAGCTTTGAGGATATGCCAGCAACTCGAACATCGCAAGTAAAGATGCCAATCTAAAACATTAGGAACCATTTTTGACGCCCATAGGCACGTCACTAATAAAACATCAACCTAAGAATCCCGAAAGTAAAGGATGTTATCCACGATAGAAGTGTAAATCATCATAGAAAATCGGAATCACACTAAAACCAATTACACAGAAAACGCAAAACGATCCGATAACATTAAAATGACGATTACCAGCATATTTTTAATAGTTTAAAGTCATGTCAGCTGGTTCACCTTCAGAGTAGATCTTAAGAAAGCCCATTAGCTTGTAAAATATCTATATATTGGGAAATCTAAATAAATAAATATTTTTTTTGAGATTCATGCGTCAATCAAAACTCGGTAAGTAAACTGTACAACCGTTGTTAGAAAAATTCCAAAGTTTATAATTAAAGATTTACTTATGATATTTAAACACAAGAAATGGGTTTTATACATGTGTTCTAAATAGACATGGCCTTAGAAGTGTTTTCATGTAAATTCACTAGGTGGTAGGGCATTTAGCTGGAAGTTGCACGAGTGATGTGATGGACGTGGATTTCTAGCGTAGTTAATATTAAGTTTTGCCTTAAGCTAGGAAAAATCTCTAGTGAAGTATGGAATTTGTAGCAGCAAGCATATGGTGATAAGACATTATTAGTCCGGACGAATTAGACTTTGAATCTGAAATCCTTTTAAACGTTACGGTTTTTCGCTTAAAAATAAGTAAAAAATTCATAAATTATAACCCTTGAGTCTTTACACATTTGAAGGTACGGAACATGGTTTTTTATCGTAAAATAGAAAGCGGAACGCTATTTTTTCAGTTTTTCTTAAATATCTCGTGAAATAAGCGTCTAATCGACTTATTAAATCTATTGATAAGAAAATTTGCTACAAATATAGACTATTACGAAACTTCGCAAATTTTTTTTATTATTGTAAAATTAGCAAAAAAGGCGAAGAACATGAAAAAATTTCTACTGCTAATAACTAAAGAAATTGTTATTGAAATTCTATGAAATTTTGGGAAAAGGTAGCCCTTAGGGTGTCTAAAATGTATGTGCAATCCCGATTGCCTATTGCAAATTTCCAAAGTTGAAAATTTGAAGTGCTGTCGTTTCAACAAAAAAACAACAAAAAAAACGAATCGATTTAGTTTCATAATATCTTCGAATGTACTAAAATTCAGATTTGTTTAATAACAAATACATTTTTTATTTATAAAAAAGAAAAATTTCCGTTGCTAGGGATTATATCTCCGCAAATTTTGCGTTTAGTTTTGAAGTGCGTAAAATTGCGTTTAAAAAAAGAAACAAATAAAAAAAAAATGTTCCCTACGACCCATAGAAGCGGAGATACGCTACTTTTACGTTTTTATCGATAACAAACCTTTTGATCAATATTTTTACTCGAAACTTGGCATGATGTAACTAGAATGCATTATTTATACGTACAATTTTTTTCGATTCATTTTGGTCAATTCTTCATTGTAAAAATATCGATTAATGAGCGCCCAAGAGCGTATGGCAGCGTGACAGCCAAGGGCTGAGAGAGAGGGAGGCGCATGTGACCGTTATTGCAAATTAGATTGCTCGGTATGACGTCACAGCGCCTGTGTGTATGACGGTAGCTACTTCCAAGGCGGTCATTCTGGAAATTCACCTTCCCATCCTGGATAAAATTTTTTGCGCCCGAAAAGAGTCTTAAGAAGCCAGCGCTGTCTGCTGTCCTGCGTGATGTGGTTCAACAGTATTTGGGATTTTAATTTCTTGCCCATCTTGTTTTCAAGACGTAAGATTATAGTAGTACAGGTACTAGTGCAGAGTTAGACCGACCGTTGAGCTCGTCAAACCCTTTTTTTACCAGGTCGGTCATACTTCGCCTAGGATCCTGATCGATCTTCTGTTTTAATTCTCGAACGAATTCATTATTTCCATTGCGATCAAATAGCTTGCTGTGAGTTGGGCTGTTAGCATTTATCTCTTTCTGGCGGTCAGATTTATCTCAACGATCTTGTATACCTCTTCAAAATAAAATATTGCGTGCATTATTGGTTGTTTATTCCCCTTGGGTACTAATGATTCCAACCAGTAAAACCAGTGAGAATCACGTGTGCTGCCCTTCAAAATTTTGACTCTTATTTTCACCTGCATGACTATATTCTACCAAACGAACACACAATGTACAACCTTCTTATTCAAAAATTAATAACTTATAGTCCATTTGGTCGTGATAAACAAACAAACAAACAAACAAAAGATTTGATCTGTGTATTTTTACGAGAACTTCCTTAAGAGAGCTTTTTGCTTTCGTCAGATTTATGCTCACAATTGGGCAGCTTGTCTAAACACTTTCCTCCACATTTTGATACTTCGCAATTTTATGCAAAATACTATATTGTATTGTTGCTCCAAACTCACTTGGACAAGGTGTCATTAAAAGGAACCAAACGTCATTAAAACGAGCGTGATAATTCCATTTTTATTACCTTTCAGACGCACATTTTATATTTTTACAAACAAAAAATCGCAATTAAAATGTTTAATTTTACATATAATTTTTATGATTATGACTATAAATTTTTTATTTCAAGTTACTTAAACAGCTTTTACAGATCCAAGAAATTCTAATTTAAATTCCCCTTATCACATTTCAATAATAAATTCTTTGATAAAAACTGCGAAGCACCTAACTTTGTGTGATTGAAAAAGGCACGGAGAGAATTTATGGTTGTTTTGAATAAAAAAAATCCAAGGCTCGCTCGGAGAAGTTATTGGGTACTTAGAAAGCCGATCCATTACTTAGCGAAAACTTCTTTTACCTACCGGCGTAGGCCATTTTATGTCAAGTTGATAGCTGGTTATGTGACTGCTTTTCTGACCCGGGATATTTATTATCGGCGCTTTACTTTTCGTCATTTTATTTCGAGGCTTTCCTGGGCTCTCCCTATTTTATTCTTCTTTAATAATCCGGCTTTAAAGGCGGGACTTTTTTGTCCTTTCTTTATTCGCCGCAGGAATATATTACGAGAACATATCTTATACTACCTTTTTAGCATTTCCCGTGTGCATTTTTTATCTTATTTATTTTACTTTAGATACACAGAAGTACAGAAAACACATAAGTAATGCTTCCTTTAGTTTACAGTGTAAACTCAGAAGTTTTTAAACTTTTCTGTGATCTTAGTGAACCCAGGAAAACCATTTAAACATTTTTATTCACAACTGACCATGTTCATGTCACTCTATCTACGACTAGTTAACTACAAACGTATGTCACGATCTAATCGACACAAACATAAAGTTTACATATTTTTTTCTACAATAAAATCTACATGAATTGTTTTAAATGCGACATTTCATTTAAAGGAACTAAGCAATTTAACAACGAGAAGGGTGTAAACCCAAATTGCAACTACTAAAAGAACGGGTTTTTTTAAATGAAAATCGAACTCATGCTTTGTTTTGGTCTGAAGTACTTGTGTACCAAATTTGGTATCAATGAGAGCTTTAGTTTTTGAGTTATCGTGATGACAGTACACACAAAGATGGGATTGTAATCTCATTAACTACCTTTTAAGCGTTAGCACGCTTTCGGTAGTTACTGAACTTGTAGTAAAATTACAAGATAGACAATGTGCTGAAATATGCGTTAGTCTGATGTTCAGAAGTCGTTAAATTAATGTCAACTAAATTTCACTTAGTTTCAACGCAAGTAAAATCAAGCTGTAGAAACGTGTGTATTTGTTAATGTCAGATATTTATAAGATAAAACCCACACATAACTAAAGTTTTTTATAGTGGTAGCAGTAGCTGCAGCGTGCATGTGTACTATTGCGTTGTTCGAAAATTTTTTTGTGTCGGTGTTTATATATTCCATTATATATTCACCATTTTATTCAACAACCTTTTTGCATCTTTCATGCAATTTGAAGATTCCATCCTTTCAGATTTTCTCAGGTTTCTGGGCGAAAAACTTTTAAATGCGTTTTTATGGCGTCCAGAGTCTTGACGTTAAGAGAATTTTCCAAAGACCTAAATAAATGAAAATCTGAAGGTGCAAAGAAATATGAGGTCTAGGATTATCCTGATGGAACACGACACCTTTTCTATTAGCGAATTTTTAAAGTTTTTCCTGAATTGCTATCTTTAATTCATCCAGTTGTAAACAGTACTCATTTTACTATATCGACTGGTCGTTTGGATGGAGACCAGCTTTGGGGTTAGCTAATGGGGGTTCATTTTACGCATTCCAGGACTTTTTATGCTCATTTTTCATCTCTCATCACTAATTGGTTTAAAAACGGTGCATTTTTGTTGCATTTGTAATTCGCGTCACAGATGGAAATGCAACCCATTAAATTTTTCTCCATCAATTTGTGCGAAACCAAAACATCATAGTGATTTACACAATCAAGCTTCAGTAAATGCTTTTGGGCGGTGCTTTTCGATATTTTTGATTTTTCTGCTAAATGTCTTGTCATGTATCTTGGGTCGTGATTTGCTCGTCAGTGATAAAGGGTATACCTGAGCATTGTTAGTCTTTAAGGTCGAAATCACCGGCTCTGAACTTAGTGAACTGTTTTTGATTAGTTTTTTCAGCTAAAGAACTTTTTTTGTAAACAGCACTTATCTTTTCTTGGCATTTTTGCCTTTCCGGTAATAGAAAAGCATTAAGTTCCTAAAATGTTTTTATTATCTCACATCTTCAAAAGGGTACAAGAATGACACGACAATTTATTGTAAGGAATTTATTTTTCTAAAGATGCGTTGAAATGTCATCTTTAAGAATATGTACACAAATTGTACATTTTCTATAACTGTGGCATATTCAGGATTTTTTCAATGTCATCTAGCAAACATGGGCACAAACTTTCCGGACAACCCATTATATCCCTTCTAATGTGACCTCCCCCCTCTTAATTTACCTGCTTATAATATGAGGTCTTGTTAGTGTGCCCCCAAATTAATTTTATGGGCAAAATAAAGTTAATTTCAAACACAATGTAAGTGGTTATAATACCCACACATGGTAGACATTACGAAACAAAATTTTCGGTCTTTTAAAACATTTAATTCAACACAAGTTGAATTAGCAATGCTGAATCACAAATAACTGACCTGAATGTAGAAAGAAACATAAAAATGAACTTCAGATAATCATCGATTAGAAATTATAACGGACGTCCCTTTTGTACCTTTAAATTGACAACACTAAAATTACCTCATTTCATTTATCTTTGTTATGATTATTCGTCATGAAACGCTACATGAAGGAACAGCGTGTTCCTATTGTATATATTGCATGAAAATCGGGAAAAATTACGCGAAAAAAGTTCGCATACTTTGTGGAATTGTCGCCAGGCAAATGTACTAAATGTACTAAATGTACTCAATGCACTCAACATCATTGTCATAATAAGGAAAAGTACTGTTGAGAGTTCCCACAAAATATTTATACGTATATACAATATTCATCTAACAGGAGTACTTAAACTAAGCGACCACTTATAGGGTTAAGTATTCGTTAAATGAGTTTTGGAACATCAAACAAAGAATGGTGATGCTTTGGAGAAAATTATGTTTGGCGATGCGGCGCAGTTTCAAATTGATGGCTTTGTGAAAAAGATAATTAGTGAATTTGGGGAACAAATCTGCCAATGATTCGTAAGAAAATATTGCATCCACGAGTCACTATTTGAATGACATACATTATCACAAAATGATACAACATTTCTTGCCCCAATTGGATGCCATAGATCTGATTAATATGTCGTTGTAGCAAAATGGAGTAAAACGCCATACAAGTGAGTTACTGAAACAAATACTTCCTAGTATCTTCTCACGCATCGACAAGAACTAATACCAGAGATTACATTATTTGATACCGCGCTACTACTTTTGGTTGGTGAAGAAGGAGAGGGTTGTAAACTTTAATGTTTTTCAATAATAAACTAATTTTTTGTGAGATCAAAGTGGACATTCTACGTATTATAGGCAAAACTATACAACAATTATAGAAAAATGTAGGAAAAATTTCCCTAAAGCGTGAGAATGTGCCAGTAGAATGGTGTGAGTTTCGTATTTAACATCGTATAAATATTATATGAAAATAAATGCATTTGTATTTTTTTAAATAAATGGTGTTCTTACAGAGGAACCTTCTAACATCTGAGCTAAATAGATAGTTCGGTACAAGTTAAATTTTTCATGAAATAACGAACTGACAAAATAATAGAATTTATCTTCGGAAAACGAATCAACACCCCTTTACAATCAGCAGCCCAACAAGCGCTGGCTTTCATGCCCTCCCAGGAAAAAACACAAAAAACCAGGATGGATAACGAAAGAAATACAGGAAACTAGAAAGGAAAAAGATTGATTATATAATCAATGGCTAACACAGAAGACTAATGAGAGACGACAGCAATATAAAAATAAAAATAGAGAACCAAGAAAGAAAATAAAAGAAGAAAAAATTAATATTGCAAAAAGAAATGTAGTCAAAAACAAAGTTACGTTGGTGGAGCCAGATCAATTGAAGTGTAGAAAACAGTTAAACAAATAAAAAAGAACAAAAGAAACAAAGCACATAATCTGATAAAGGATTGGCAGAACCATTATGGAAATTTACGAGCAAAGAATCTGGAAAGTGAAAATGTAAGGAACGAACAATCCAAAGTATCAACATAAGACAACATTGTAACCATTATGCAAGAGGTTGTTAGTGAACAACTGAATAGAAAGAAGGGGAGAGCCCTTGGGCCAGGAAACATCCGTACTAAGTTAGTAAATTATGGCGGTACTGAAACAGCTTTTTTAATTTCTCAGTCGAAATTGTGGATTTACAATCACAGGGTCGTGGTCAGAATGTCTATACTCCTGGATAGGTTTTTGCTCTTTTCACATTATTGCAACATCGGTAATTTATAAGAATGAATACGAACTATACGCTCGTCTATTTATTATGGAGATGTTCAATATAATCAAGTTTTCTTCTTGGGAAAATTAAATTAAATTAACTTCGCTCTACGTTCATTTTGTGTTCTTCAACCGGAATCTCAAATAACTTTGTTTGCACATCCTTTACCGACATTGGCATTAAAATAATGTTTTTATTATGTTCTATAATAGTGTCTAAAAGGGTACTGAGCTTATTGTAAACTTCTCCCATCCCATCTGCTCCCATTGTAGTTAGTAAGTGAATCCAAATCATGTTTGGCATGATTTAAGAGAAAAAAAACACATTAAAATTAAACTAGAATTGTTTTAACCATCAAAAACCTTAACACGTTCGATGTTCTTAGATCATAGCATGTAGTAAAGTCTGTTCATCCATTCCGAATGGTTAATGTTCATTTGACTTTTTTTAAATATTTCTTATTTTTAATATGGATATGAATTTCAAGCGTTTGGAGATAATGTGAAAACTGGATGCGCATCAAATATGTTAAAAAAGGTCTTATTATATCCAGAGATATAATTTTATTTTTTATTGGGTACAGAAATCTGGTTTCATTATTACCGTTACCCTTAATGCACTAAATGAAACAGCTGTGAAAAGAGTAATTAGAAAATCTAAAATAAACAGTTGCAGACAACAGAAAAACGGGCCGACCTGAAAACATTACCGCTGCAAATGATAGTGCGACGGAATGTCCAGAAACCGTAGTGCGTCGTCGGCCACTAAAACTGAAATTATAAAAAGATCTGCTTCTGCATCCACTCAAAATTCAACTAACCGAGGAGCTAAAGACAATTTTGGGGTACAAATTTAATGGTCGATTTATCTCCCAAAACAGCGAAGTCAACTGATCACCAAGGTCTTGAGACCTCACAGTGCATCATTTTTCCTTTGGGAATTTGTAAAGATCAAAGTTTAGGCTACAAATTAAGAACGATTCCTGAATTACAGCACAAATTAGAAGAGTTACCGACAGTTATGCAAAAAAGTGATCGAAAATTTTGTCAGTAGCGTCAAATGAGCCGCGGAAGATATTTGTCAGATATCCTACACCACATTTAACGGAAATGTTATAACCTTTCCAACTACTAAATAAATGTTTTTTTAAAAGTAAACCCTGCGTTTCTTTTGGGACACCTTTTATTATTACTTTTTCAGTACAATATAAAATTTACAGGTTGATCGATAACCCCAAAGCGTTTGTAGACACAATAAGCCATAAAGCAATAATAAACCATAATGCAAAGCGATGAAGCAAGTCGAAAACCATGAGTTGAAAAATAAAAACTGCACGTGAAACTATAAAATATTGAAGATATTTGTAGAATTACGTTTAGGTTGTGTGGTATAGTAAGCAGTAAATACTCCAGACTTGCACTCCTATCAAATTTCAGAAAGATGAGATATTTCTAAAATTAACTGTTTTATTCCGATATCTGGATTATGACAAACAACGATAAAGCCTAAAATAAAATGCAATAAAGATAATAAGAACAGCAGAGAAGTGAAAAAGTTCTGATAACAGTATCTGTGTATTTCTAAAGATAAATTTTTACGTCAATTTAAATTTGTAAATTATAGAAGACTTTATTAAACGTAAAACGACTTACCAAGAAAAATATATCAATTAAATATTTCTTATCTTTTCCCCCTAAATATCAAGAATTTCCTAATATTTTTGTTTAGTTGTATTAAGAACTTTGAATCCTTCATTCTTATCTTCAATTAAATATGTTTTTGTCTTACTACACAGGATGGATCAAATTAAATGACGTATTTAAATATTAAATAAAACGGCTTTTACTAATTTTACTAGCTTGTTTACCAGCGATCCTACACTTCTTTAATAAGATCTTTAAGCACTGATTTCTGTAGCAATCGTTTTGATGTCTTTTTTGAAGCAATCGTTTTGATGCCTTTTTTGAAGCAATCGTTACTGCTGATGCCCTCTAAAGACTTTTATGTAGTACTTTGTTACACCATTTCCGGTCAACAGTGTATATAATAGAGAATGATGATGATTTGGTTTTTGTAAAGTTCACTTTCAGCTCCCTTTTATTGCCTTTATTTGTAGTTTCTTAAGCATTCTTTCTACTCCTCTCTCTTATACAAATATCATAATCTCGTCAGCAAAGCTCAAGTTGTTAACCCTTCTTTACTCAATTGGTTTTCAATCATTTGTTTAATTGTATGAAGGTGTTCTGTTGTGTTACATTTTGTTATGAAATCTGTGAGCTTTTTTAGTTGATATACATCTGTTGTTCTTTTACTTGTTGGAGAAGTAATTACAGAAACATACCATAATGCCACTTCAAAACTCTTAAGTTTCTCTAATGTTTGCTTCATAATGTGCTTCAGTCTGATCACAATCACCGTGTCAGGGTATCTAGAACCTCCTAGTGCAATTTGTACAATGCACAGAGCTGTCAACAAAATTTTTAAAGATAAGGAGTGTTTTTTAAAGTGAGACTGCAAGATATTCCATCTTTCGGTTGAAGAAATGCTGTAATTTTTGTTCTATAGAAAAATCCAACAGAATACTTCCTGCTCTTCGCAGCTATAGAGCAAATTAGTTGTACAGTGGCCCCCACAAGGAATGTATGTGACCAGAGGATTTACTTCTTTTATTGTGGCCTGAAGACCTTTGTAGCATCCAGACATGTTAGTGGAATTGTCGTAACCCTGTTCTCTACAACTATTTAGATTAAGACCTACAAAATATACGATGCACATTAGCATTCGCTATCCCTTTAGTCCACAGTTAGGAATAAATGTCAAAAATCGTTCATTCAACACAAATTCCCAAGAGCACCATAAAAGCTAATTAGTTAGTCTCTTGGACAATCTTTGTCTTAATTTAGATCGCTAAAAATTCAATGAAAATTGTACTTTTTAAGTATGAGGGAACATTTCTTTATTTCCGAATTTTGCCACATGTTCGCCCATAAAAGGATATAATTTTGAAATCAACCCTATACAGGCAAGAAAGTTACAATTTTTTACAGAGCGTAATATTATATTATGGCCATGAATTGGCAGTCCACGAGAAGCTGAACACTTTATAATTTCAACAACTCTTAAGAGAACATTTAGTATACTCAAAGCTTCTTCTTTGTATTATTGTGCTATGTTACAATCCACCCTTTGTAAAACTTTGTGAAACTTAATCGTGGTTATTTTTTTCAATATGTAAATCCCCTAGTTGCTAGAAACGTAGTTCCCCCATAGAGTTTTGTACTGAGCACGAAATACCACGTCAGTTGTTTTGAATAAGGCATCCAATGTCGCTTGGTGTTTTCTCCATTCATTAACTTGTTTAGAAATTTAAAAAAAAAACATCTGCTTGGTACAAAATCTTTTTTATATGCCATATTGTCTTTCAGATGTTTTAAGGTCCTTTTATTGGAGGCCATTGCAAGCCACTAACTCACAAAGTTCATCGAGTAAAATAATTGGGTCTATCTCTTTGAGAGTATTTTTAAAGCTCTGTGAGTTTAAAGCCGATTGCAGCTGTACATTTGATGCACTACTGAAATAGACGGCGACAATTGTGATTGCTGCACACTAAGTGGAACATGTCTAGTTTTGGTATTTTCTTGATCAGAGCATCCTGATGATCAAGACGTTCTTTGGAATGTTTTCTGAATGCTGCTTCACTTGGCACTTCTAACAAATATCAACCATATTTGCCACTCGTTATTCAGCCTTTATGATAAACGAAATGTGAATCAAACGATTCAGAACCAATCTTTATACACAAGGGCTGCTTTGCTGCACAATAATTATAAAGTGCAACAGTTAACACTTACTATAACAGCACTAAATTACTTGCACCACTGTTGCTCGCTGTATGACTTCTCCTATTCGACCGCGGCGAATGCTTCAGAACGAATCACATTATAGAATTAATTGAAAAAAAGGTATTTGAAATTTGATTATGGACTCCATTCTTTATACTTATCTTTGATTCACATTTTTTTGTACTTAGAATATTATTTTCTTTATCAGTATTATTCGGTAAATATTGTAGTTGTAAATTAAGCTTCAATTATTTAGTTGTGTTGGCAATTGTGCTAACTACAAAATTTATGTTTGGTATGCGAACAAGACTTCCAATTACCAAAAACCCTTCGCTCATAAATATTCATCTCAAAGGACAATCTACATTAAGCGTTGCGCCAACGCCGAGATAAACAACCTTCTTACCGAAGTTCTTCCGGCGCCTCGGCGCTGCAATCTGGGTCAGGGTTGGGCGGACGCTACAAAATTTCCGCAGTTTAGCGGGCCCAGATTGTTATCACTGCTCGCAATTAACGGAGCAATAGCTAACTTAATTAGAGTGGCAACGAGCCGGCGGGCCGCCGTTCTGCGCCAGCCGGGGCGACATCTTCCGCATTGGCGGCGCTTTCGCGAAATTTTGACATGCGAGCGCCGCCCCATGCATCGTTACCTGTCGGATAATGCGGTGAGGAATGGGCCCCCGAGGAGCGGTGGCGCGGAGCTCGCGAGATGGATGCATGGTTTCGGGAGGCAGGGGCCGGCCGTCCCTCGGAATAACTAATTCATGCGGGCCGTAATTGATTGCAAAACGAGGATCGCGGGGGAGCCCGGCATGGATATGACAAATTGCATAACGAACAACTTGGACGTATTGAGGGATGTTTGCCAAACCGCCATCATTCGCCCGACATCATTCAGCGACCGCGTTATACGAAACGAACGGAAACGTAATCTTCCCGCAATGTTTTTATCTGAATGGTCGATGCAGGAGCAAAATCCAATCATGGCGTGACGTAAATGACAATAACGATTCTGTTTTGGTATTCATAAAGTTAGCAAGCACACTGGCGAACACAATGGTTACTTTTATATTCAGCTTTAATACTCACGACAATGGATGATTAATCTTTTATTTCTCATTTTTGCAATAATTTGTTATGGTAAATTGTCCACTACCCCGTATCTTACGCACGTATAATTTACACAACCACCTTAATGTAAAATAATATTAATCATGTTTACACCACTCCATACCACAGGTATGCTAACTTGCCTCTTGGAAGCATATTTTCAATTAAATATGGTTTAACATCCCTAACAAGTATTGAGACAGTGGCTGATGATGAGTCGAAGAGAAGACAGTGAAAGAGTTCTATGAGAATGAGCTCATTACTTTCTCCAGAACAGGAACAGATAGTCTCATTATGGGTGATGGTCAGTCAGAAAGATTCCAAAAGTAGATTTGGATATATTTCCCTATAAGATCCAACTATAACAATTTCGACCAGAAACTAATTCTTGCTAATAAGATGTTGGAGAGATTCCTCAAGGAAGCATTCGATTTGAAACGCATTGATGTCAGTGACAAGTGCTATTGCCAGTTAGATGGATACGTCAATAAGCAGAACTATAGCTACAGGGATAAAGAAAATCTTCGTTTAACTGAAGTTAGAAGACTCCATCCAAGAAGTCAGTGTGTGGTGCCTAATCACTTACAGAAGCATAATCGGATAATAAATCAAAATTTGAGAGTTAGAGCTTATTCCCATATTCTGTTGAATAATAAAAGGCAATGTAGAAGTGGAATAATTAATTAGTTGCATAACTAAAGGCTTGGGCATTCGTGCGGTTTAATCTGAAGTAATTTGAAATAATGAGTAACCTTGGAAATTATCGCAATAGAATGTGCCCGGTGTTATATGTGCTTTCGGTTACTCTTTATACTGTATAAGTGCCTTTGAGTCATAACAAATTTGCTCGCCTATGTATTTTACCTGGTTCTTACTATCTGCAGAATATGGGAAAAAGTCTTCAGGAAACTAATTCAAGGAAGAACTGTCAATAGTTCTTGATATTGTATCTATCTCTTAAGACAGCAAAATATTAATGATGATACATCGAATAGTAAAAAGCCGAAATGGTACATAATCATTCAAAATTAAAGAAGCAACAATTCTAAATATCCAAGAAGATTTATGATCTATCGAAATGGTAAGGTAGGAGGCTTATTAAGTCTGTTATTTGTTTAAATATCAAATGAAAATAAAATAATAAAATAATAAATCATAGCCTGAAAAAGAATTGGTTAAATAGAATCCAAACGAAAAGCAGACCAAAAGCTGTAAATCAATGTCAAACTAATAAATTGAAATATTCAGAATCTCTATGGGTAATTGCGGTTTCATGGGCGTTATGATGAATTGAGCTGGATTGGCGTACTACTCTCAGTTCACCACCGCGTTACTTTCCTTAAAAATCAATTAGCAAAATTTCCTTTAAATCCCAAAACATCATTGCCATGATCTTTTTCGTTGATTAAGCCAGCTTTGCCTTGCTTAATGATTTTTTTGTTAAGGGATGATGGTTTTTCCCCTGTAATATTGCATTGAAGAATTTTTTTGTTGTTGTTACAGAGAATTAATAGGTTGTGTAAAAAGATCGTGTCTTTTTGGTTTTTCAATATGATTTTTGCAATGAAATCGTTCGATTGCGCGTTTTCTTACGAATATTTTGGTATACAACTTGCCTATACTTGCTTTAAGATGGGGCTGTCTTAGGAACAAATTCGCTTGCTACACATGCACATATGGCGCGTAGGGGAAATGCTAGCGAAGTGGGGCGCAAGATTAATGGAGCTTGGGGCGATGATACGGTTGCAGAAAGGACGGCTAAGAAGTGGTTCGCAAAGTTTAAAGGTGGAGAGATAGTCTGGAGGATCAGCCGCGCTCAGGACGTCTGAAGAAGTTCTTGAGATGGTCAAAGAGAATCCGTCAATGACATGCCAAATGCTAGGCGAAGAGTTCTATTGTTGCTTCAAGAGCATCGCTAACATTCTGCATGAACTGGGTAAGGTCCGAAAGAAGCAAAGTGGGTGCCACATTAATTGACCGAAGCCCAGAAGGAAAAGCGTGCTGAAGTTGCTCATCGCTATCTCAATCAATACACTCGCATCAATCTTCTACCTGAAAGGTGGCAGAAAGTTATCGAGGTCGATGGAGAACACTTTGATTAGTAGTTTTATCTTTTGTTCAGAATAAAGTATTGCAAAAATCATATTAGAAAACCAGAATACGAACTTTTTACACAACCTATTAAAGTGTTTACAATAGGTCACATGTAGGCGTTTTTGAAAAATTGGGGTGTCTATCTGGCACTAACCTAATCATATGAAGAGGCACATAGAGAATGCATCTCATGACTGTATCGAAAAGCCGTAACCTTATTGGGCATTCTTCTACTTTGAAACGTCTATTTTGCAGCATTTCACAATCCACAGGACGATGCTTTCTTCCCAAAGCACTTCAATCGGCACATGGTTTGCTTTCAATGCTTTATCGGCTCAATTGAAATCACTCATCTCTTCTTAATTTTTGGGGTCCTGACCCTTAATTTCTTCTTCGCTATCTGGAGACATTTCAATGAAAATTCTGTTGCCCGTGTAGGCCACTTCCGTTATCGTCTACGGAAGAATCACTTGTTTCGAGCTCTTATAACGACTGCGCATTTACGAGTTGCAGTTTCCTAGTCTTTAACCGCTGCATTAGGATGGTCTCTGATATCTTCGTATAGTTGTGCCGTTTGTTCTTTTATAAATTTCCCGATTGTTGGAAGTTCTGAATCTCTGTGAAAGTTCTGTGGCGTACTACGGAATGTCAAAGATAGATCTGGTTTTGTATCAGCTGGAGTTTTTGTATTTGTGTCTTGGCAGCATATCCCTTTCCTATTTACTTCTTCGATGTGGGTGCTCTAGATTAATTTGCCGTCCATGGTTACGCCGATATATTTGGCTTCACTCCTCTAAGAGATGTCGCGCCCGAAGATGGTGATTGAATCCATGTTCTTTCTCATCTTCCTTCACGTGAACAGTACCGCCAAGCTTTTCTCGGGATTGATCTGAATCCGCCAATGTTCAAATCAATCCTCAAGAGCGTCGACGTCTTGAAGTATTCTTATCGCCAGATGGAGCCCGAGCGAGCTAAATATCGCTTGCATATTGGCGTGGGCCCCTGGCGTAGAGATTGAATAGGGTCGGGGCAGCACGAATCCTTGGGCGACTCCTGTTCGGAGTGGCTCTCCGAAGACCTCACGCTGCCGATTTTTATTCGGAATCTTCTGTCGGGCCTAATTAGTTGAACCATCGACAGCGGGATAGATCTGAGGCCATCTTAAACGATAATCCGTTTGGTTACATTTTATTGAAGGCTTTGGCCACATCGAGAAATATAGCACCTGTAACCTCCTTGTTGTACCTCTCGGTGATGCATTTCACCACCCCTAGAAACTGAAAAGTGGGATATATGGGCCTTGACAGAATTTGAACGGATCGTTCTGAATTGAGTCGAGACCCTCGATCGCTCTCTTCAAATGGTGGTAGATAGTCTGTTCCATTACCTGGGAAAGGCCCCAGGGGGGGCAGCAGGATGATGGGTCTCAATAGACCGGATACCTTCCCCCAAGACATAGTCCTGGGGGAAGGTGCCCGTCTTCTCTGATTTCAGAAGCATTACGATATCCACCAACTTCCACAGGCGGGAAAAGTGTTAGAATCTTAAGACAACGTTGACAATAGTAGTCACATAGATAGCCTTCCTCGGAAGACTTTTGATGGCTAGATTAGATATGCCATCTGGTTCTAGTGCTTCGAAGTTCACATCACCTGGAGGACTTCTTCGACGGTTGCCGGCTCAATTTCTTTTTTCTTCTTCTTCTCTCAGACACCGACCTATTCGATCAACAAAGGCAAAGTGATCCAAGTCTGCGTCTTGGTACTTTAAATCGCATTGAGGTTCGATTGAGATTATTTTGCCTATTGCTTTATAGTGGAATATGATAGAGATTTACTATACACATCAACCAAATGTAATTTAGTATCGCTGACAGTAAAACCTTTAATGAGAAATTTAATCACGGCTAGGCAGTCGATTTTTAACATTGTGCAAAATAACGCGGCGCTTTTAACTCAAGTAACTGTCACTACATGATTGAGACAAATCGGCTGCTGAAAGTTTTACAAATGCTCGACCAAAGATGGCGCTATCTAACACTTCTAATATTTTGTTCTGGTACATACTTAGACCGGAAATTTTTAATTCATATTTTTAGTTTTGGAGCATAAAGTGAAAAACTACACTGAAATAATAATAGGTAATATTTCTAGGAAATCTACCTAAAACAATTAGTTTGTTATTAAAAATTGCTTTTACTATTGCAAATGTATTTCGAACATCCCCTAGAAAAATTAAAAGCAAAACATGTTGATGAGACGAAATGACCCGTAAAAGTGTATGAGTTAATTGTATGTGAAACATAAAACGGCAGATGAAGAATAGTACACAGCATTAAATTTAATGGGCCAGCAAAATAAAAGTCTGTGCGCATTGCAGATACTCGGACGTTTAATATGAACTACATAAAGTTGACTACTAGATAGCCCATTTTGAAACATACACTACAATATAAGAAAAGTGCCACTAGTTAATCTCAGTAACTCTCTAATCCTAATTTATTCGCTAAAAAGTTGAGAAGTTGCTATACTATAGCAATTACCGATCAAAATTTACATTTTTTTGATTTTTTAATTGACCGAAAAATACTATAGCGCGTGGTATGAGCAGAACGATGAGAAAAGCGGATAAAGTCGATGCAGGAGACTCTTCTCAGTCTCTTACCTTAAATATCATTGTTCTAAGATGGTGCTGAATAGTTCTACAAGAGTTGTGTCCCATTCATTTAGTTAATCCTACCATTTTCTTAACCAACAAACAACAGTGTTGTCAATTTTCTAGAAAAACCAACATTAAGATCTCCATTTGTTCTCATATACATATATGTAGCAGAATATAGCGTTTACAATATTTTTTTTGACAAAAACTTCAAGAGTTATTGAAAAATGTGGACAAAATACTGGAAACTAACGACTACTAAATTAACTAATCAAATTTCAACCAAACATCAAAAGCGTTTGTAATATCAAAATTGAGTTTAACGTAACTAAACCACTGCAAGTTTGTTCAAAGTAATTAGTCCTTGAATATCCAATAATGTTAAAGTTCCTTTAAACTGAATTATTTGGCCGTCGCTAATACTTGAACAGGTACAGCGATAGTTAGAGTCGATTAATTAAGGAGAACCGGGTCGCAAGGTGAGAAAACTGCCCCGTCGCAGACCGCTCGATGACTCATTCGGCCTTCCCCACGCAAACACGATTACAAATCGCAGGTATACCTGTGGCATATCCAGGCTCAGAGCTGGAGTCGTCATCCGAGAAGGACAGCTGAGTCTGGTGGTATTCGACATAGGCCGCGTGGTGGTGGTGGTGGAAGTGATGGGGCACCGCGTACTCGACCCCGCTGGAGGCGGCGTGCCTGCTCCCCAAGCGGGTGAGCGTGTTGCCCGCAGACAACGTGCCGCTCTGCCGGCTGCCGTGGGCAGCGCACAGGATGTTGGCCAGCGTGCCCTGCGGCCCGATGTGCCCCAGGTCCAAGGACGGCCGCCTGGAGAAGCTGGGCGCTATGTCGAACTCAGACGCCTGGGCGCTGCTGGAATTCGAGTTGCCGCTGGAGTTGTGCGCGCTCACGGACGGCCGCTCCTCCACGGTCTGGGGCACCACCGGCTGCGGCGGGTGGTTGCTAGCGGCACCATTCTGGTTTCGCCTGGGGCTGCGGCCCCTGTCGGATGTCGACACGGCAGTGGCGCTCCAGTAGCCCCAAGCCATTTATTCGCGGTTTGTTCGCACTCAACTTAGCTCGACCAAGCGATGGTAGTGCTTGCGGGGGTTTGGGAGTAGGATCGGAATAGGGCGACAGGGGCACTCCTAGGGGGAAGGCGTCTCTAAACTATGTATTCAGAGATCAGGCGCTTTCGCACGCGATGCATCTTTTTCGGTATTGCCTTTTCGTTAATCTACCCGTATTTTAATAATTAAACAGCAGCAACTACTTTATGATTGTTAATATTGCAGAAGGCAAGACTATGTTAGTGGTGATTAATCGGTGTCAACATTCACGCACTCTGAGCAGAATGACGTGGCAAATTACCTCTATTATTTATTGTTAAGCTAATACTTTTAGAACATACACGTCGTTGTTTTATTTGGATATTACTACGTACGCCTAATTTAGAAAAAATTGCACTTATTGCATGCACCACCGACCGAACTGCACCTTCTGAACGGGACGAGGGAGATAGAGGCTCGACCGGGCTACCCCAAATAAATTATTAAAGGATTTCGACTGGGTGCATTTCGCCAAATACATTAATTAAAATTTTCCACAGTCGCGGGCGGCGGACAGAACGAGGAAACTCGCGAGTGCTTGCACCAACAATGGAAGCCACGAAAAGCGATATGTCGAGTGATCTCACATGGATTCCCAACTAAAAGGGGTGCTAAGGTCGATTTCAGGATTTCAGGCTAGTTTTAAGCGGGCAGGTAGTGAAACTGAACATCCGCGGCGGTACTGGAGGCGGCGTTGCCGCTGCGCCTCGGGACTTTTCGAGCTACCACCGGAGTAAGGCGTTGCATTTGTGACTAACCAAGAAAAATATATATAATTGCTACATAAACGTAGAAACCAAAGTACGATCTTATATTAAAATATGTCTAATAATACATGTACTTTAAAGATGGCAAACGCAGTTAAAGTAGATGCAAATTTTATAAAAAAATTATTTAAAAAACAATTTAAAATTACTTAAAATGTGAAAACAATATTAAGTGTCGTTAACAACAGGAATTCATTAAGTGGTTTGTTGTGCAAGCATTAATTATTATCAGCACCAAAGCCCACGCGAACCTGAAAATGTCACAACCTGGCAACGCTGTCCTGAAAAAGCCCGGAGCACGCCGGTGGCGCCGTAAATCGATAGCGCTGTAAGTTAGGGGCGCCTCAGCCCTCGGTGCGGCAATCCCGCCGTCATAATCATAAAAGTTCAGGTTGGACATGCATCATAAAGATTTGCAAACTTGCACAGTATGCTCTGAATTTTTAGCAGAGGACAGCCAAGCGTGTTTTGCAGACGGAGAAAGAGAGAAAGGGGGCAGCTTCAGCAGGAAACCCGATGACCAAATTCCCCCAGCTTTAGCGTGACGCGGTCGGGACTCGTGGAGAATTTCAGTAGGGAATCGCTGCAGTTGTCCCCATGATCTATATTGCGAAAGCACAGACGACGGGGTCTGGATAAACATATTAGTTAACCTCCAAATGATAATTCATTATTATCATTATCACTAAATTTACTTCCAACACCCCCTTTTTTAGAAAACAATCTTAAATGTAACTTATTATCATTTCAAGTTGTTGAAAAAACATTCTGTTAGAAAATAAAATTAGTTTAATCGTAACTATGCAGATAGTTTGTTTTCCAATTAATGCACAAGCGTTTGCGAATATAAACTAACATAAATATGCAATATGAACTCAAGGTGAACTAAAATAAATATAAAAGAAGTCACAAAGATTAAAGTGCAAACGTTTAAATTTAAATTACAACCATTAATGCAAAAATAACAATTTTTCTACATTAACGACATCTGTCGGCATTGCATTATAATAAAAAATAAAATTGTCAATTCCAGATGAAAAATATTTTTTGTATGTTTCTATATTTCCGTGTATATGTTTTTAATAAATAGTTTTTTTATTCACTAACCTTGTTAGCATTAATACGTTATTAGATCAAAAAACATTCATCTTTAATTCGTAAAGCAACTTCTAGAGGTTACTACGGCCTGACCAACCGGTATCAAAAATGCGGAGCTAAGCGCTCTTCAGTGTTAAACAGTACGAGTAGAAGAGATAATCAAAATAGCTTAACGATTTTGAACGTGATTTAGATATCGGTTGACATTTCAGTCTATCATAATAAACTTAAATCAATTGTTCTTAACGCAGTTCAGGAACTAAGGGTTCCATAGTTAAGCAGCCGACCACAAACCAAATTTTTTTTCAAATCCTAAGCGTTGCCTTTAAAAGTGCAAACATTAATGCTATTGCTCTGTACTGCTCTTTACTAACTGGCAGTCTAATTAGAGAATTTGAGTGCAGAGAAAGACAGAATGTCAGAATGTGTTATTTCTACTGTGAACATTAAAGGTAGTGGTGTTATAACGTAGATGTGTTTCTTGTGGGATGGTACGGGTTTCTTCGTAAACTGAAAAATACAATAAAAGCAGGACGCAAAGACATTTTAGCAAGTATCGTTTTGTATATGATAGAAGAACAATTTGGGAGATGACGACTGCCTGCATTAGTATGAAAATGCTCCTTATCACAAATTAGGGTTTGTGAGATAAAGTTTATAGATAATAAACTTACAAAAATGCATTGGATAACCCGAATTTTTAATAAAACGATTTTTGAATTCCATTTATGGTTGAATTTTCAATGAGCATTAAAACATACAATTTGATATGGGAAAATTATGTCCTCGGTTGCAAAACATTGGATCTCTTTACAAAATTCTCCATTGCATATTCTGAACAATTTAATCAATAACACGCCAGATTTAATTTTTAAGGTGGTCAACTATTGGTAGATTAGTGGGGCAGATCACCTTGGATTTCACATAATCAAACATAAAAAGTCGCACGGTGTTAAATCGCAAGCTTTTGCTGGCCACTTGAGGTCGACATTTCATGAAATTATGTAATTAAGAAAGTGTTGTACAGTAAATCAACTGTTGCTGGTGCTGTATGAGAGGTTGCACCGTCCTGTTTGAACTGCATTTGTTCCAGGTTCATGTTTCGCAGTTAGTTCCAAAAAACTGTAACAATAACGACTGCCACTCACAATTACAGTATTCCTGGCATAATCTTCGAAGAAATAGTATGAGTCTATCATGCTCTCTATGCAAAATCTACACCAAATGGTAACTTGGAGGTTCAATTGCTTTCCTTGAATTACGCAACGATTTTCCCAAATATGACAATTTTGTTTGTTTGGGATTTCATCAAGTTAAAAATGCGCTTCAGCGCTATAGATTGTTGTTCAACTAATCCGAGAATCCACTTTATGATGTTCTATATTGCTCAATTGACGATACGGACGGTCCGAAACCTTAAACTTTTTCTTCAGTTGATTTTTGTATGCATCAAGGTGCAGGTCTTTAGTGAGTACTCGCTGAAGGAAGTTTCTCGAAATGTTCAGTTCTTGTGCACAATCCCGAGTCCATGTTTTTGAATTTGACACTTTCATTAACTATGGCAATATTCTCACGGGATCTTACCCCACGCTGATATTCAAGGGGTTTTGCATCCATTACCAATCTGCATCAAAATTTGGTAATTAATCTTTGGGCAGTTGATTTATTTGATGCACTATTCGACCAAAAGTCCCACTAAGTTTTCGTACCATCCTCACAAATTTTTCATCAAATTTACAATAGGTTTTAACAATAATAACCTACTGTTCTTTCGATCTTTATTCATATACTGTAATGTAGTTTCAGCAATCCCTCCCATCTAAAAAAACTTTTTTCGGTTATAATTTTAGAAACTCGACTAGACTAACGTTTATTCATTTTTAAACCCAATGATTAAAATTTCAAATTAGATCTCCCTTAATATTAGTTTCCAGTACGTAATTAAGATTTTATGCGAGGGTCTATTCATAAATTACAACTAAGATTTATAATCAAAAATATTCGAATAGTAAGAGGGATAAAACATGACATTTACGATGATCGTTGTTTTATAGCACGACCAACAAGCACAAGTTTGCCTGTTTAATTCTTCAAAGTCATTTCCCAGTTTTATTTGGTTTGCTGCATTTTATCGGGATAACGGTGATTAGAATCAGCTGCATAATAGTCCCTAATGTGCGCAACCTACTTTTCAAATGCAGTTACAAAGTTCTATCTATCAGCGCGTTTCCCACCTAATGGCATCCGAATTTTAGAAATGAGATTGAAATTAGCCCGGATTAACATCGGGTGGTGCAAGAGCGTTGCACAGCTTTTATTTCCATTAGGTCATCAAAAGATCATAATTGAAGCGTAATCAATTGCAGACCACTGCACTTACGCCTCATCGGATATATGCAGAGCACACTTTCAAAGATGCACTCAGTGTAATAGCACACCGTCGCTGATTTTCATATGATTATGCAATTACCCTACTTAGTGGTTATTACGATAACTTAAAGCTGGCCAGTGCTTGTTTAGTGTGTAGTACCTATCTTAAAGGACAGAAATGTATTTTATGCGAAGTACATATATAAACAAGTTAGTGGATTTTATTAAATGTTGAGTTAAGCCTACATAACGACAATAAAACTGCAGAGCACCTACCAAAATCGTAGACAAAAATAACAACCACAAAACAGTATGATGAGCGGATTATTAAGTGGCTTTACCAGATGTACAAGTATGAAGTGTCGATTTGAGACAACAGGTGGTGCGCCAATGCAATGTGGAGTATAAAAATTTGACGTATATGCCATTTTGTTGTTCCACCAACAAGAGTGAAGTGATAACTTGAAGAAGTGTTTGCATAATTTTGTTTTGCAGTGTTCAATATGTTGAAATTTGTGTCCAATAAAGAGCATTCGCGGACAGAATTAGTTTGCTGTTTTCATTTGAAGAAAACTGCTGTTGAATCATACCGATTACTTCGAGAAGCTTATGGTGAACTTGCTCCATCGCTAGATACGTGTGAACGATGGTTTCGGAGTCTCAAAAGTGATGATTTCGATGTTGCAGACAACGAACACGGAAAACCGCCAATAAAGTACAAAGATGTGGAATTGCAAGCATTGTTGTACAAAGACGATTCACAAACACAAAACAACTCGCAGAGCAATTGAATGTTAGTCAACAAGCTGTTTCCAATCGCCTACGAGAGATGAGAAAGATTCAGACGGTCAGCAGATGGATACCACATGAGCTGAACGAGAGGCAAATGGAAAGGCGCAAAAACACATCTGAAATTTTGTTCGAACGATACAAAAGAAAGTCGTTTTTGCATCATATCGTTACTGGGGATGAAAAGTGGATATATTTTGAGAATCCCAAGCGCAAAAAAATCATGGGTAAACCGAGGCACACCATCCACATCAATCGCAAGACCGAATCGCTTTGGCAGGAAAACGATGCTCTGTATTTGGTGGGATCAGAAAGGTGTGGTCTAATACGAGCTGGTAAA
The DNA here is from genome assembly GCA_036346155.1 of Sinelater perroti. Lineage (NCBI taxonomy): Eukaryota > Metazoa > Arthropoda > Insecta > Coleoptera > Elateridae > Sinelater > Sinelater perroti. The sequence goes on along the minus strand of JARFIY010000167.1, from coordinate 4,517,938 downwards.
GCCTGATGAGATGGTTAATACCAAACGCTACCAAAACAATTGATCGATTTGAACCGTTCGATACTCGCAAAACGACCAGAATATCGAAAAAGGCAACACAAGATAATTTTACTCCATGACAATGCTCCATCACATACGGCAAAACCGGTTCATAACATGTTGAAAGCACTCAACTAGGAAGTGCTACCCCATGCGGCTTACTCACCAGACTTGGCTCCTTCCGATTATCACTTGTTTGCATCGATGGGCCACGCACTTACTGAGCAGCGCTTTGGTTCGTTCGAAGATATGAAAAAATGGATCGATGAACGGTTCGCGACCAAAGCGGAAAATTTTTACTGGCGTGTAACTAGTAATGGAGCATATTTTGAATAAACCGCTTTTTGTTATTCTTTCGAATTTAACGTGTTTTTTTTTTAGAAAAAAATCGGCATTTCATACTTGAACACCCGGTAAAAAGTCTAATAAAAACGGTAAACTTATGATCAAAAAAATATTAATCAAATTTGGGGTGATATTGCTTTTCCTTCTTTTTTGCAAAGATGACTACGAACAAAGCATGATTTGTTCATGATTAATCTCTGCAATAGTGTCAGACATCTTGCAAAAGTTAATGCACGGTGTTGTTTTATATGTGAGTGTTCTTGGCGTGTTGTGTGCCATTTTAATTTCTATCAAAATGATTCAATCTATTGCAACAGATTCTTTAAGCCAAAAAAGCAGCGACACATTTTTCAAAAATATAATAATTCGAAACATCGGACTTTCGGAAGGCAGAAAACGGTACTCAAACTATGGATTTGTCTCAGTCTGCCAATGCCAATTCGATCGATAATGTTTGGGGTTTATGAAATGCAAATTGCAGAGTAAGTGTGTACAAAATATAATCTACTATGTAGAAAAACTAGTAGAAAGTGTACCAAAAAAGGTGTCGCGCAATAATCGATAATAATAGCAGTTGGACAAACGATTAACATACAGTATAAAGATATATTCAAAAAAGTTTTTCTCCCTTTTATTATAATGACTATCAACCAGGGTAGGTATCTTATTAACCAGTGTACAAAGTTCCTTAACACTTGCGAAAAACTAAATTTTGATGCATTTGTGTTTAGGGGACAATAACAATCTATTTCTGAAAATGAGAACTGTCTACAAGGAAATGTAAGCCATGCTACTGTTTCAAAAGGTACAAGCGGTTAGATTTAGGTAACTGGGACCTTGAAGATCAAGGTTTAGGTCGTTTGGGTGAAGGAGACTTGCAAGTTGCTTTGGATAGCAAACATTCGAGATTTGTTGCTTGAACGTGTCATCTAAAATCATTTGCGCCAGCTCGACTTTCTTCACAAGAAGCTAAGAGATATTCTTCACAAACTGACTGAAGTACAAGTCGACTAGCGAGTTGAGATTTGTCGCCAATTGCTTAAAAATCTGTGGCCGATTTTGGAAGCGCATTGTCACGATATGATAAATGCGCTTATCCTGTTAATCACGTTAGTTCTAAACGTATCGTCGTTAGGAACAAAATCTGCAGCCATTTGCTCAACAGAGGATCGTTTTGACAAATGTTGCACTTTGAATTGGTTCCAAATATAGTACAACGGTTAGGAATTCTTAGAGTAGCAGTATTCGATTTTGATCAACTGCAAACGAGCTTTTTTCAACAAGACAACGTACCCGCTCATAGTGACACACACACCATAGACAAAATTCTTTGAACTAGGTGGAATTGAGGTCTGGCCGCACTCAGCTCATAATCCAGATCTTGCACCTTTGAACCTGACCTGATCTTTAGCTCTATTCGTTTGAGTCCGTTTCCTTTAAACGTTTATATGGCCAACCGTAATATTTGTAAAGTACTGCAAGTAGCCGCTTCGCTGCAACCAGCAAGGAATTTTTGAGTTCCCGCAAACATTATGTCTTCTACAGGGTCCGATAGAATGATCTTCTCTTTTTGAAACAGCAATAAAAAGACCAATACAGTTTTGAAGATGATAATATCGTCCAATAATATACTCTTTCAACCTCCCCTTAAAGTTCCGTATTATTTGCAGTCATTTTCACTGATACTGCAATTTACGTTGAAAGGCTTCAACGTTCAGATATCCCAACGGAAAGAAATCGCAAGAAGACAGGTGGCCTACCTAGCCGACCATGGATGTCACCATGTAATGAGAGGCGGTCTGAAAACATTTGTCCAAGAACTTCTCGAGAAATTCTGCGGTAGCTCCATCTTGTTGAAACCACAGTACATATTCGTTGAGTCTGGGCTCCAAGTTTATAACATCGCAACATAATGGCTATATCTCACAATAACTGCACGTCCTGTTTCATTACAGAAATATAACCCTATGATGCCAATTTCTGTAGCAGTACACTAAACAATTACATGCTGATCATGAAGTAGTACATAAATTTGTCGAGGATTTTGTGGGGCCTAATATCGGAAATTCTGCCCGATTAAAGATGAGCTTCGTCACTATTGAGCACAAAAGCATCAGTTGGATCATTTGCCAATATCGTTCTCGCAAGCAGCCTATTGGACATATCAGTCACATTCTTTAATTTTCTGGAACACTACTAGTTTATATAGATGGAACATTAGATTGCAGTCAAATATTCTGAAGGCGAGAACATGTTTAGCGGCAGGATGCGGTTGTGATGTCTGCTTCATTGCTGCAATATTCTCGGATGTCCGAACGATAAGAGGCCTGTTGGGTGATTTCCGTTTGAAGCTGAACTAGTCTGTCGAAAATTTTGTACCCACTACATTGTAATTGTTGTGCTGGACAGCATATATGCATTTCTCAATATATAATAAACAGTCCAAATTATAAAAAATATATCATATCTACTGATGTCTGATTTATGGTATCAAGCAATTTCACATAAAATCTCTATCCTTAACATTAATTAGTTGTGTTTGTGACAAGACGTGTTTATGTGTTGGAATTTTGACTGTTAGTTAGGGCAGTGGTAAAAAATCTATTCAGTGTTGGGAGAGGATACATAAGTCGAACAAACGGCACAATCTTAGTATAACAGTTGGGCTGAAAAGTTCGTAGGCTGACACATAAGCGGCGCTAGTAGTATTAAATCCATGTGCTTTTTAGTTAACCCTAACCTTCAAAAGACTCGTGTATAAATTTGACAACTGTCGGACTATTAGTTTAGGAGATATCGTATTTTGAGTGAAGCAACTATTGTTAATTTTAAAAAATGGATAAAAGGAATTTCAGTATTAATAAAACACTGCTTTTGGCAAAAAATACCGTTGAAACCAAGGCTTGGCTTGATAAGCATTATTTAGACTGTGCACCAGGAAAATCAACCGTTGAGAAGTGGTTTTCCAAGTTTAAACGAGGCGAGATGAGCACTGATGACGATGCACGCAGTGGACGCCCGAAAGAGGCTGTAACGGACGAAAACATAAAAAGTTTACAAAATGATTATGAATGACCGTAAATTGAAGTTAAGCGAGATAGCTGAGACTCTGAAGATATCAAAATACAGTGTTGGACATATCTTGCATGAATATTTGGACATGCAAAACTGTGTGCAAAGTGAGTGCCGCGCGAGCTCACAATCCAGCAAAAGTTTCAACGTGTCGTTGATTCAGAACAATGTTCAGCGATATTCAACGGTAATAATAACGAATTTTTCGTTGATATGTGACAACGGATGAAACATGGCTTCATCACTACACTCCAGAGTCAAATCGACAGTCAGCCGAGTGGACTGCACGCGATGAACCGAATCCAAAGAGTGGAAAGACGCAATAATCGGCTAGCAAGGTTTATGGCATCAGTATTTATTGATCACCTTGAAAAGGGCCAGACCATCAATAGCGATTATTACAAAGCGTTGTTGAAGCGTTTGAAGGACGAAATCACGAAAAAACGGCCCCAGTTGAAGAAGAAAAAGTGCTGTTTCGTCAAGACAATGCAACGTGCCACAAGTCAATGAAAATGATGGCAAAATTGCATGAATTAGCCTACGAATTGCTTCCGCATCCACCGTATTCTCCAGATCTGACCACCAGCGACTTTTTCCTGTTCTCAGACCTCAAGAGAATGCTCGCTGGAAAGAAATTTAGCGCCGATGAAGAGGTAATTGCCGAAACAGAAGCTTATTTTGAGGCTAAAGACAAAATATATTTTAAAAATGGTATAGAAAAATTGTATGATCGCTATAATCGGTGTATCGCCCTCGAAGGCAATTATATTGAATAATAAAATCCAATTTTATCAAAAAAAATTTTTTTTCTATGTTAGCCTACAAACTTTTCAGCCCAACTGTTACATATTCCAGGAAAAAAAATTGAGTTAGAAAATATAATCCATGGATAACCTCAACTAAATGTCCATTAAAAACATTCTTGTTGGATGGGTTTCGTATAAATAGATAAAACGCAATAAAGATATGCAGACTAAAAGTAGTCTTTCTTGCCTTTCAGGCTTGCGATTTGTGACGAAACGTGGATTCTGTATGACAATCGTAGACAGTGGACGGTGATTAGACCATGAAGAAGTCCCTTGATAGCGTGCAAAATCGAGAGGAGTCCTGCTGCAAAGAGTTAGACATCAAGTGTATGAAGTCGTATCTAAAATATCTATTTCTGTTTAATAGACTAGAGCTAGACTTCTTTATGACAACTCGAAACACTACATAATGCAATGGAATTGGACTATGAAGTTCTCCCTCATCCATCTTCTTCAATCGACCTTTCACCAACATATTTTGATCTTATGCTATGGAAAATGAAAATTATGCTAACTAAGAATGATTTCAACCGTTGAAAAATAACAAAAGTTTAGATTTTTCCAAAATTGGATTCTGTGGATTACTCAATGAAGACGATGATGATAAGGATATTCGCATAATTTCTAATCTCTATTGACAACAAAAAGCGCTTATAAGAGTAGAAGACAAAACATCGGAGGAGTTCGGGGTTCAACAGGGAGTTCGATAAGAATGCGTGCTTTTTAGCGCTTATTCCGAGAGACTATTTATTAAAGCACTAGAGGAGACTGAATATGGCATTCTAATGAATGGCGTTCTTATTAATAACTTAAGATATGCGGACAACACGGTCTTGCTTGCTGATACAGCAGAGGGACTGCAACGACTTATAGAGAGAGTAGCAGGATGATGTGCGCAATATAACATGCGTTTAAATATAAGCAAAACTAAAGTCATGGTGGTAAGCAAAAATAACTATAATAATGCTATGTTTCATGTAGATGGCTTCGAGATCCAAACAACACTATTACATATTTGGGAATATAACTGAACGAAAATTGGGATCAAGCTGAGGAAACAAAAATAAGAATAAGAATTAAAAAAGCACGAACCTCTTTTAATAACATGAGAACTGTGCTATGCAACATGAAGGTAAATATTCAACTACAAACTCGTATTCTAAAATGCTACATGTTCTCGATATTAATGTATGGTGTTGAAGTCTGGACGTTGAAGGATGCTGTGTGCAAATGCCTAGAAGCGTTTAAAATGTGGTGTTATCGACGCATGTTACAAATATCTTGGACATATCACGTAAACGAAACCCTCCTGCAACGTATGAATAAAGAAAAAGAAGCGATAAAAACCGTTAAGGAGAGAAAACTTTCATAATTTGGCCATATTATGCGAAATGACAAATATAACATTTTGCAACTGGTTATGCAAGGAAAAATCGCCGGAATCAGAGGACTCGGAAGACGCCGAACATCATGGTTGCGCAATCTGAGACAATAGACCGGAAAAACATCTACCGACTTATTTAGAACCACAGTTGATAGGATTAAATGGGCCAGAATGATTGCCAATGTCCAGTGAGGATATGACACAAAAAGAAGATTGTTACCCCATGAAATTGTATGTTGATTTAAGAGAAAAACTCAAAATAGTTCTAAAAACGAGTTTTCAAACTTAACAAAAAGATCATATTTCAGTAAAGTTTAATAGCAATAACGAAATATTTTATTGAAACAAAAACAATAATTCATCAACTATCTTTACAATAGAAAGATAAACTACGTGGCGTGTTCGGAAAGTAAGTTCCGTTTCCAAAAAAAAAAGACTAGAGCGTAGGCTCGCTAACATCATTTATGTATTAGTTATTTATGGTGTATTTTATAAGCTTAAAAGACATGTCGATTGTAAAATACGCTGTTATCCGTTTTTTTTAATGTAAGAAATGTAAAATGTAGATATCAATTTAGTTTAGTGAAGTTCGCAGTGAAAATGCAATTAACGATGGAATGGTGAGAAGATGAGTTACATAATTTAATGAAGGACGAGCAAATTACGATGAGGAATGGAGTAGGCGTCTATCTGTCTTTACAGATGATGTGATGCAGATTGTTAACGAAAAAATTTCTGAGAACAGACGGTTTACAATTTCGTCCCTATCAAATGACATTTTATGACCCACAGTATTAAATTTGCCTTGAAAAACTACAGAATTGCTAGTTACAGGAAAGGCATTTAAGATTTCGAGGCCCTTCATGTGACGAGCTATTAAAAAAATATTAAAGCAATGGCCTCAGATTTCTACAATTAGAATCAATAATCAAGTATGTGCACCAGACCAAGAAAAGTGCGATATTCGTTCCACTTATTTAGAAAGCACATTTACAAGACAAATCTCCAATAACAATAACGAACAAAAGTTGCTACAGAACTGATCGATAATTTTCTTTATTTGTACCTACATCACCTAAACAAAACATATGTATTAATTTATTTAAAAAATTACTTACTATCTGATTCCTAATATACTTATAGAAAATTATCCTGCCAAAACAAAACTTTTCTAACCATCATTTTCAAAGACTGTCTAAGAATAGGATACCATAAAAACCCAGCCAATTACCGCCCAAGTTTCTTCCTATAATGTCTATATGCTTCGAAAAAGTTAAAATGGCCACCTTCTCAATAAAAACCACTTAGTTCCTAATTTTTAATAATATTCTGGTATGAAATACTTTAAAATTTTTTGAAAATAAATAAGATATTGTAATACTCATAATTTTAGCCATTAGAAAACTATGAACCGAGGTTTTTAAAGAAAAACAGCATCACTTTAATAGTAACGTTAAAAATTAGTGATGAAGATAATATCTAGTACAAATTCTTAGGTCAAATTTATACTCAAGAAAGCTTGTTGGGTGGTAATTGGCTGGATTTATATGGTTTTTCCAGGTGTTGGAAAGAGGAGTACATAAATGTGTATCCATGTTGTTGAATAGTATCCTATTCTTAGAAAAATAAACTTTGACACAATAGGACTAAGAAAAGTTAGAAAGAGAGGCAATTGTAGATAGACAAAATGGGATACTATACTAACGGAATAAATGAGGGTTTATACGGGATAGATTTTTACATTTATAAACGGTTAAAAAACTACATTCGGGAAATAAAAGTCTACTTAGATAGGATATTAGTATTAAAAATGGGCTTAAGGAAATAGAAAAAATACGAATAATCCAAGTGTATATGCATTGACAAAAATATAGATATATGGCGATTTAGAAGTTTCAGAGGGTATAAGGTCCAAGGTAAGACAAGTTATAAATATAAGGGACCTTAACTCTAATGTAGTGGCACATAGAAAAGAGGGCGGAGAAGCAACAAAAAATTTGGAAAAGGAACAAGAAATGAAAGGAAAATATTGCTAGTAGACTTTATAATATCCCAAAAGACATATTATAAACACATTCTTCAAAGCAAGAACGGGATAGAGATGGACATAGAGATCTTTGAATGGACAGTATAAAAAACAAATATATAATAATCAATAAAAGAGAACTGATAACTAATGTGAGAGTATATAACGAATTTAAATCACATACTGGGGATTGCAACCATCTTAATTAAATAAAAAAGACCAAATATGATAAAAAAAAAGATAATAAGCAAGGAGCTCTCGGATGGGGTGAGACCAAATTTAAAGGAGGACGAAACAGAAAAGAATTTCAAAAAATGTATGGCTCAAGAAATGTCAATGCTCTGGAGTCTTTAACAATCGAAAAAAATAGAGCACTATAAACCAGGAATTAAAAAACAAAGAAAATTTCTCTCCAAGGACCAAGAGAACAAACACAAAAAAGAGAAAAAACCAAAATATTATCACAAACCAGTATCATAATAGAATGTAACAAATTTAAACAAACTGACAGAGAAATATGGAAAGATTTAAGAAAATATGAAAGAACAAAATTGAAGAGGTTATTCAAAAAACAGGTTCAATGAAGAAAATGAAAAAAGAATTTAGCACAGGAGACACCAGAGATAGAAGAAGGGCAGTAAACTTACAGACAACACGAGCCAATGAGGTCAGGAATTAGAATAGATAATAAATAATTTAAAGAACAAAACTACAGGAAACTTTTAGGTGAAAAACCGGGTTAAAAATTAATATAAAAAATTGTTCAATGGGGGTTACCAACCCTAACATATGGAGCCAAAACATGGAATTTAAACAAACATCAGAAGATAAAGACAACTCAGTATAGGATGGAAAGATCAATAATGAATATCAGGCTAATATATTAGATATAGTCAGAAAAAAAGTAAAAAATCCTAGCTAGATAATGCAGTGAAGAGATGCAAATCTCTAAAATGGAGCTGGGCGGGATATGTAACCAGACAAGCTATTAGGAGATGAAGAAGACAAAAGGATAATTCGGGTTACGATAGCCAGATGAGATTGAGAAGCATGCTAGGCCAAATTGATAGATTTTGCACAAAATCAAAAACATTGGTGGAAAAGCGGGGAAGACTATCAAAACAAATCAAATCGATATTCTTCCTTGATGTCACACAAGTATTTTATAGTTTGGATTGCTCTGTTCAGTATCACAAAAATCTATATTAAGTCCCGTACTTCAATATGTTTGTTCATAATCTATCTGAATCTGTTAATTCAACTGAAGCTATGTATAACGACAGAATGTTATTGTCACAAGACCACGACATACTTAGAATGAGGCAACGATTACAAGATGATACCAACATGCTAATGATCTGGTTTAACAAATGGAGCATTAACATCAATGCTAGTAAATGTGAAGCCTGAATTCAACTTTTGTAGATGCAACACCATCAAACATCGTCATTAACAGTCAAAACATTAAATGGAACCCTACAGATGACATTATCAAATACTTACCTAGAAACTCAACCAAGACTAAGAAAATCTTGTAGTGTATTCCACAATAAATAAAAAAAGCTCTACTTATACAGGTCTTCCAATTCACAAAAATAAGTTTACTTCAGCGTTTTCAAAACGAAGTAGTGCGCATAATTTTCAACAAACCTTGATTTGTTCGCAATTCTTAACTTCATTGTGGAACAGATATACCAATTAAGAAAAATTTTATCAAGAGAACGCAGAAAACATCTTAGCAACACATGAGAATGATCAAGTCCAAGAATTGATATCATAACTTCCATACTAAACTCAAACACGAGCTTCAGAAGATATTTTCTGGTCGTTCAGTGCAAGCGAATAATTTAAGAAAAATTGTAGTGTAATGGTGGAAGAATTAAGTAAATAAACGTTAGTGTTAGTGAGTTCTTAACCATTAGTCAGTATTTGATCACCAAACAGTCATGTAAAAAGAAAATATATCAATCTGGATCAAACTTAATGAATAATGTGTTTGAAATTCAGTCATGTGGAACATCTTAGTCATATTTTTGCTGAATATGGCTAATGGTCCCTAATTTAATTTTTTAAAATAAAGTTGTTTGTACACAATTGAATAAGTTGGCAAAATGGGCTGTGTGATCATTTTGAAACATAAGTCTGTTCTACTGCCTCTTTGAGGATCATTAGTTAGAAATCTGCCATTTTAATTAGCATCATCAAGTACTTCAAAGTATTCAGTCTTCACATCAATTGGCTGTTTACATCTGTCTTAAGATATTGAAGAAAAATTTATTCCCAAAAAAGATTTGTGAGGTCTTAAGAGTGCTGGTCACCGTACCAACAGAATCATTTATAATTATTTCTATTATGTTTATGAAACAAATTATTTAGTTTATAGTCAGCCTTTACGAGAAAGCATAAGAACACTGGTTATCCATCTTGGAGGATCCAGACATTTCACTATAAAGCATTCAAAGGAAAACCAATCATAGATTTGAGTGAAGTTGAAAAAAAACACCTTACAGTTGAGGAATTCTAGAACAACCACATCGACTCGCACAGAATTCTTTAAAAACTGCAATAAATGTAGCCTCAACAATCTTTCGCTTATTCACTTATTGAGAATGTAGAAAGGTGTGATTTTCAAACGAACAGCCCATGTCTATTCTTAGGTTTATATACTGAACTGACATCATGAACAAAGAGACATAGATACTATTTTAATGCAACAAAAGGCCAAACATTTATTTATAAATCACAAATCAGGTAATACACAAACCTTCACTTAATTAAAAAAGGAAGCTTAATGTTCTATGGTTCACCATTGTCCATCAGTTGAGAAGAAACAGATGGTCTACCACACAATACGAGAATGTAAAACTACCAATAAGAGAATCGAGTGCCTATTGAAACTTATTTTATCAAAATATGCTGGTGAAACAAAACTTAGCAGCGATAAGAAAGAAAATGTGCAGAGTGGATTGTGCGACTAAGCAAATAACATTCCGAGAGATTTAGATACAACCGCAAGCAGCTTGTTTGTTCTTATCACCCAGTAAACTATTTAAACGACGACCTTAAGCTAGTTTACACAAGAATTCGGCTCCGAAACGCGTTGACCTTGAAATTAAAATCTCACTACTGAAGTTGATGATCGATAAATAAATAAACAAAGCTTCATTCACAACTTGTTATTACACACATGTATTTGCAGATAATAAATTTCCGATTCCAACCTCTTAATAACAAAAGAATTCTTAAAAGTACTTACTCCAAATACTAAAGTATAGAATGAAATATGGTAAGTCATTAGACACTATTGCCTTAGCATCTTTTAAAGAAAGTTTGCTGAGTAACCAACAGGTGGATTATCCTTTTGTCAGCAATTACCTACATGCCTTTAACATTACACTAATGTGCTTCACTCAAATCAGCTAATAATATTGAGATTCTTGTTCAGCTGGTCACTCAAATGGCAACAAAGAAATGCTCATCGCTACAAAGCATGGTACGCTTTGCATCTCTGCAAACTACTCTCCGACTTACCATGTATAGTCAGTTCGGAGTCCCTGTTAACTTCGTATAGGCGAATGGCTTCGTCCAACTCCAGCTGTGTGGAAATGGTGCATGGGTCCCCCTCCTCGTCCACCCACTTCATGGTGAAGACCTGGTCGTGGGTGAAGCGGCAGATCTCCCGCATCTCGTGGCACAACTGCTCCAGCGTGATGTTCTGGTCCACGTACGTGATGAGCACCTCGCCGTTGTAGGCGATCTTGGCCCGGATCTCGTGCACGTTGTTGTCCCGAGCCAGCTGGGTAGGCATTGTGGCCGCGTTTCGCTAACGACGCTCGAGTGATCAGTGCGCGCTGCAAGAGAACCGCGCAATCAGGGGATTAGGTTACGGCTGGGCGAGTTCTAGAGGGATGTTAGTCACACTCATGTGTGCGTCTGCGGCAGAAAGGGCGCAGCGCCGCGAGGCGCGCGCGGCGGGCCTGCTCGCCCGCGCGCTACTTACCGGTGCCGGCTGCGAGGTGGGAACGGTTGGTGCTCGGGCAAACAGGCAGGTAAAAGAAAGAAACCATAAATAAAACCAACACAAAACCTAACCTAAACTGCTATGCGTCATGAGTTGTCAACAGTAAACAAAAGAACCTGTAGAGCTAGGTGTTGCTTTTGGTCGCTAGGTGGCGACCATAGTTCTAAAAACAATAGAAGAGCTTCATTTGATATACACTGTGGAATAAAATTAATATTCGATAGAATGGTACTGTACAAAGTGTAATACTAATGTAGTTGTCTTAAGATGGATGTTTGATAAAATCTTTAAGTTTCTACTCACCAACAGATTTCATTTGCTTATATGGCTGTCATTTACTTATTATCAACACGATTTGGTAATTTTTTTTTATATATGTGAAAAGTACTTAATAAGCTGGATACAATGATACATTATTATTTTGGGCAAACGATAAATAAAAAAGTTATAAATAATTTTTTTTTTGAATTTCGCGCCATTATTTCACATCGTCACCAAGGCAACCGTTTAAAATTTAAATGTAGCGCAACTATTTCGCATCGTCACCTAAGCGACAGTTAAAATTTGAATTTATTCGCATGTAGCACCATTGTTTCATATGGGTCCTATGGCGAGTGCCCTTTTTTCTCGTCGACTGTGAACATTTGCTTTGGTTTTCTACATCTATTAATTTTAATTGCCGAATTAATAATTTGCCACAGGTTATCAGTATCTGGTATTTGTTCACAAAATTTCGTTGTTTATCTATTCGCTTGTTGCTGTAAAAGTATGTTATTTTATGACAATAACTTGAGATTGCTGTGATAGCATTTATAAATGGTAGAGAATGAAAAAAATTTACATTAAATGCATGATTTTTTATTTCAAAAATTTCCTAAAAAATTACATTTTCAAACAAAAAAAAAATTAGAATTTCAGACAAAAAATTACATTTTCAGACAAAACATTACTGTGCTTAACCTAAATTGCTGATCGTTCTCCGAAAAGCCATACATAATAAATGCGATTTGATCGGGGGGCAGCTTAACGACCTAGAACCACGTGCCGGCTGTAGCAGCCCACTGGTGAGTGCGACCCTTCTCTTTCCGGCATCGCAAGCACCGTAAACGACCAAACGTGTCTTGCTCGTAGAAGACACACGGGTCTGTGGTTTTTTCTTTTCCAAATCCTCTGCATCGGCACGAGCCTCTCGTCGTAGGCCCATTGACGCCCTTCAGCAGAGTTTCTCGGCAGCCGCCTGACGTTCCAGACCGGCCTTGCAGTCATTATCTGCTTAAACAATATCAATAAATACAATGAACATAATTAAATAAATTAATACTTACCAAAAAAACCCAAAGAATATACGTAAAACAAGATTGACGCTCTTCAAAGTAATGTTCACTGCGTGGGTGATGTGAATGAATGGCACTACATGCGAATAAATTCAAATTTTAACGGTCTCTTAGCCTAAGAGTCTTAGGTGACGACGCGAAATAGTTGCGCAATATTCAAATTTTAAACGGTTGCCTTGGCGACGATGTGAAATAATGGCGCGAAATTCAAAAAAATAATTATTTATAACTTTTTTATTTATCGTCTGTCCAACATAATAATGGTATCATTGTATCCAGCTTATCAAGTACTTTTCATATATATAAAAAAAAATTACCAAATCCTCAGCCTGAAAAGGTGCCTTTAACCGCTTATATTATTTGAAATACCAACCTTGTTGTACTTACCTGACCTGAAAAGATTTTTTTAATACAAATCCATTATGGCCCCTACCAATTTTTACCTGAAATTTGCTGTGTGTAGTCCCGGCTAAAATACTGTGAAGCGGCTAATGCCCAAATATTTTATAATACTGGGCGCATTGCGTTAACGTCTCACGTCATCTGCGGATGATAGGAAGGAGCTTCAAATGGGGCTCAAAACATTGATGTTTACGGTATAATAATTTTGGCCCTGTCAACAAATTTTTATGCCATACTTTCTGGGTTTGATTCTTATAATACAATAAAATTAATTTTTTGAAATTACTGCATAATCAAGAAAAGCTGTAGAGATCTAAACAAAATTATCGTGCTATCTGCATGTTGGGATAATATGTCTGAACCTAAACATTGTATAGAGACTGAAACAGACGGGGTTTTGAAAAATACCGTCTAGAAGTTGCAAAAATTGATGCAGCGTTCCTTATTGGACCTCTTCCTTAAGCAGTTATAAAGTTCTTGCTTTCTAATATTTTTGTGATTGACAGAAAGCTGTTTTTTTAGTAAAGAGATGTTGATGACGTTGTTCCTTTTGTAGATGAGTGATAAGGATTAATTTCTGAAAGGTTTCCGGGTATTTTGTGGCATTTTTTTTTGTATTCTATGATTGTCATGTGTACTGTACCTGATTTTTCTCAAATCTATTTTTTTTTTCTAGAAATAGAGTACCCGATGCAAAAGGAGTTTGTGTTGATACGGATAAAATTTCATTTGCAGAAGTTGGAATGACGTATCATATTTATCAGAGAGAGAATGTTGGGAATGGGTAAAATAATGAAGGCCGTTAAGATTGAGGAACAGAAGAAAGCCTTAGGATTGGGGTAGATGTTAAGCTTACTGGCATTCTTAGTGGTCTGGTGCTTGAAAGCTAGCGATTTCCAAAACGTGGAGCTTTAGAGTTTCACGACGAAAGCAGTTTGAGAATCACTAGTTTAGGAGGTCGGTAAGTGTATACTGAATGAGCTGTCCTCATAAAATATCTATGTACAATTTTGCTAAATGTTCTATGAGAGACAGATGTTTTTCTTTTAGATATGGCGCCTGGGTTTTTGAAAATTAAAGCTCGTTATGCTATGAAAAATTAAAATCTGCAAGTAAACAACAGTGGCCTTCAACCGTTCAGGAGCAGGTAGCTATATATGAGGACTAAGAGAGATATTTTTAGACTAGAGAATGAATATGTGACAGATACAGTTGCAGATAGAAATTTGAAAGTTATAAGGTCGTTTCAGTGATCATTTTTTACTGGTCATTTTGGTAAAAATAATGTAAACTTATAGCAACAACAAAATCTGAGAACATGAGGAGTGAAAAATTTAAATCATAATGTCAGTAGGGACAAACTAAAAAACAGTAGGGGAATTGCTAAATAGACTTGTTACAGATCTTTGCCATAGAGTATCATGATAAGAACACTTGTCTTTCAATAATTAAAGACCATAAAGAATAAAGCTGCATCATATGACAGAAGAAATAGTTTGAGGATTTAAAGAAAAAAGAAGAAAATAAACATGAGAATAAATAAAAAGTGGAAGTGGAAGAAATTATATAGTTTTACTGAATAATTATGAAAAATTTAAAAGTTGGAAAGAAATTGCCATTGATATAACTCATTAACTTAGAGGAAAAAACAGACCAATAAAATAGAAATATAATCCTTTCGAAGAGATACAAACCCATGAAAAAAGCAACGATTTTTTTATCTCTGTGTCTCAGATCTTTTTGTGAAGCTTATGGAGATGTTTTTGGATTGGTTTCAACAGAATATTGAAAGACAAAGTGAATGATTTGCTTTCAATTACACAATAGACGATTAACTATGTACGTAGCAGATTAAGTTTTTAAACCAATGGTTGAACAAATGTAGAAAATGTTGACCTCGTTTTGCAATAACATGAGTGTATTATTGCAAAGAAAATAATATTTTAAACATTTTCGAAAATAATAAAACGTCAAGCAAAATGTTAACTATAAGAAGGATGTATTAGGTAAGAAGGAGAGATTTTTAGAAAATAGACCATGAGTCTACAACAAATGGAATAAAAGCGTAACTGGTCTCCTTATGTTGTTGTTTGTTTCGTGTTTCGTTTTTCGTTTGTTGCATCATATTCTGTTGATTACGATTTAGCATAAGAAGAAGAAAAATGAGATAGGGCTAGTACTTGTTTCTCGTTTTTTATTATTATGACCAAGGGTTGTTGGTTCTAAGTAACATAAATAATTCAATTATTTAAGGAGGAAAACGGACTATCCAAAACTATACTTATTTTGTAAATGGTAATAAGTGCAAACTTGGAAACAATAGCCTAATAATTAGTATATTTCCATCCACAATTTTTTGGAATGATGAAAATATTTTTAAGTTAAATAGATGAATTAATCGGCACTGGGTTTCTTAAAATTTCTGTGTTACTATAGAACACAGTTTGAACTTACCGAGGATTTCAGTGCGTTGTGGAACATCAACAATGGGCATCTTATGACCATTTTGTTACTAAGCTGCTTCTGGTGTCGTTTATCTGGGCGTGCTGGAGGAATCCGTCAATTTATGCGTTTAAGATTATTTTTTTATAAAGAGACTTAATTTTAGGAAGATCGAGAAATTTCCCGCTATCATCATGATGGAAGGGTTGAATTTCCCGAGCGCTTTCCAGACGTCACTCCAACAGACTCTTTTATGGGGATACCTCAAGAACAAGGTTTACTGCACAAAACCTGCAATTTTGCCACGACTGTCAGTATGGTATTAGATGCACATTTCAATATGGAAAGAATTGTTGTTCAGGTGGTTATAAATAGGAAGGTCGGTATTCGTTAGATTCGGGGCATTGAAGGGCCAAGATAATAATAAAATAACAATAATGATAATAATAAAAATATAAAGCAGATCAACTCAGATATAGCGTTAATTAAAAAGGGAAAGGACGAGATGTTCTAAATTACTCTACTTCGTTCAGATTTGTGGATTAATTTTTCAAGCTTTCTGAATGTACCTTTTGGACTCGCAAAGCAGTTTCAAAGAAGGTTGTATGCATTGTGGCTGTGGTTTAGATCACGGTTGTTTGACCATTAATTTGGTGTTAGCAAGTTTCTCTTTAAGTCACTTCTTTGCTTTGGCTATTGTTACAGGTGCTTCCAAAAGTTTTGAATTGAAAATCAACTGGATTTAGAGGCATGCAGTAGACTCTAGCAGTAAAAGACACTTGTCATTAAAAGAGATTTTTTAATTGTCTTTAAAGAGTGTTTTTGATTTTCCATTCACAATTTTATTGTCAAAATAAAGAAGGACCCATTCAGACATTGATGAAGTCTTGAATACCATGAAAGACAACGTTGGGCTTTATGGATCGTTCTGATGGTAACTGGTAAGTAAAGGTATTGTCAATATTCGTAAAGTAATGTTGAAAACGTCGAATCTGCTTTAGGTGTCTTAGAAAAAAATGTGTTGAAGGCTTCGGAAAACTAAATAACGAAATAAATTTTAAATTATTTTCCTCTAAATATAAAGAAGTGCATATGATATTTTGCCGTCCTCTGTATTATCAAACCTTGTTTGAAGTTTGCAGCTGTTTCGGAAGCGAAAGAAGCTCAGGTCAATTTAACCACAATCGTGTGAAGCACCTCAGTTTGTCTTGCTTTTTTGTATTTCTGAAAACAGCCTTATACATTCGTAGAATAATGCCGTTCCCGTTTACAAACATGATTAAATTGCAGCTGAAATAAGAGCCAAAAGTACATTTATATTTGTTATACTGTCAAACCGTGCCTTTCAAGGGTTTAGGGCACAAACGAACTATTCCAGAAGCAGAGCGATTAGTAAAATTGAAGATTGTGTGTTGAATCTGTAATATTGTTATTTAAACAGGATTAATTTTATTTGATATGTCAGCTTAGATGACGCTGATGCTTATATAATGTTATAAAGGTACAAAATCTCCATTTAAAGCTCAAAGTAAACTGAGGGTTTACTTATAGTTCATAGGATAGTTTTTATGGAATCGGTGTTAGTGCTTGTAAGACTATTTTAATGTATCTATTGGTAAAAAAAGCAGAAAAAGTTATTCAATAGGAAAAGAAACCTCCACCCCCCTCCTGCTAGGGTTAAAACCCGTTCAGTCCTGTTTGAGAGTTGTTATGGTGGTTAGCGCAGTGTGGAACAACGCATCATGATGAAATTCCTTGTTGGAGAAAACATCCCGTCTGCTGAAATTCACCACAGACTCCAACAACAATATGGAGAAGTGTCTCTCGCGGACCCGTGTGTTTGAGTGATGTAAGTGCTTTAGAGGGGGGCAGAGAGCATGTGGGGAATGAATCGCATGATTGTCGATCGCGAACATCCGTGCAGACGCTCTCATTCGTGAGAATAGGCGCTGCATTGTCAAAGAACTTGGAGCCATGCTGCCCATCAGTATCGGTAGTGTAGGAGACTACCACCTACACAAGGCGAATACACGGTAGATACCCCGCACTTTGACGAACGTGAACAAAATGGTGCGCATGCAAGCTGCCGGTCGTCTCCTACAGCAGTTTGAAGACGACGGTGATGCATTTTTGAAGTCTATAATGACCATGGATGAAACGTGGGTGCATCACTTCGTTACTGAGTCTTAGCAGTCATTACGCGAGTGGCGGCATACCAGTTCTCCTAAACCCAGGAGAGCGCGGAGGAACTGCTCGACAGAAAAAGTGATGGCAACGTGCTTTTGAGACTGGCAGGGGGTTATCCATGTAAGTTTTCTGATGGATGCCAAAACAGTCAATGCACCTTATTACTCAGACCTCCTGCCAGCAGACGCGAAAGAAAAGATCCGATCCAAGCGGAAGACGGGTGGAAAGCGGGTAACCTTCCTTCAAGACAATGCACATCCCTATACGGCCAAACAACAATTGAAACCTCCCGGAAATAGAAATGGAACCTCCTGCACATCCGCCGCACAGTCCTGATTTGGCCTCAAGTGATTTTCTACCAGTTCGGAAAGCCCAAATCCAACTTGCAAGGCATACGGTTTGCGGATAATGACTCTGTTACTCAGATAGTTCGCCAAACAAAAGCCTTT
This sequence comes from Sinelater perroti, assembly GCA_036346155.1. Taxonomy (NCBI): domain Eukaryota; kingdom Metazoa; phylum Arthropoda; class Insecta; order Coleoptera; family Elateridae; genus Sinelater; species Sinelater perroti. The sequence goes on along the minus strand of JARFIY010000167.1, from coordinate 4,499,431 downwards.
TTTGAGAAAGGCATCAGGATGGTTCCAGAACTATGGAAAAATGTGATGACTTTGGAGGGGAGTACGTTGAAGACTGATATGTGCAAGTAAGTGTTTCGCATATTTTTTTCTAGAAAGATCAGTCCCGGTCATAATTGAATGACCCTGAATTAGCTGTATACCACATACTTCATTTAGGTATCAAAAATAAAAAAATGTCGAAGGTTAAGCAAAAGAAAAGCTTGCTAGAAAACTAACTAGATATAGATATTTAAGTTTTTTTAGACAATCTAATTTTGTGCAATCTGTTGCCATTGGGGAACTGTATTATTTCTTTCACACTATCTACTTTTGGACAATATGAGACTCTTGTTTTGTCCAAAATTTGGCAATAGTATTGCATTTTCTTTTATGACGCTATATTGGCTTGTTGTGTAACACTATTGTAAAATTTTATTACGGGAAACGATCAGGTATAAAATAACCTTTCCTTTAACTAGCTAGCTAGCTAATTAATAGTCGTTTACATACATTTTCGTCGAAAACACGAAAGACCTATCTCGCAGACGCTTTTTGAAATAAGAGATTATGAGTGGAAATTGTGCTCAGAAGTTCTTACCCATAAGAATATTATTTCCAGCACCCTCATTTTTTTGGACGGGATAGAATTGCTCAACCTACTTGAATATGCAGCACGAATGACGAAAAAATACAGGTATAGGACAAAATAATGGCAACACTTGTGGAAGTCGGAACATATCGTGTTGGTTCACCTTTAACACGCAACGCAGCTCGAATTTTGGGCGAAGTAAACCGATACAAGTCTTGAATAGTAGTGAATGAAATTTGAAGCCGTTCTTCATACAGCACAGCCTTCAGCTTAGGACGAAGGAGGTGGAAATCGACGCCGAACCATGTTTTCTAAAAAAGCCCACAAAAGCTTGATGATATTCAGGTGTGATGACTGGGTGTGCCAGGAAAGGTGTTGAACCTCTTCAGCGTACTCTCAAGGCCACTTTTGAACAGGGCCATCGGTGTGAATAGGGGCATTATTATCTTGGTATATGGTATTCCCGTCTGGAAATAAAATTTACGCCATTGGGTTGATTTGGTTACTCAATAGTTTTCTGTACACCTGATCGTGTAATGTGATAAGGGGGGTGGGGTGCCGAATACCATGATATAGTGACCCAGACCATAATAAAGCCACCACCGGGCGGAGACAGACCATATCGTATATTTCAGAGGGGGTTTGCCAGGCAAACAGACGTTTAGTGGTGGGGAAGAGGGTAAAGGATAACGAGCAAACGACACGTTGCTCGTCCTCCAACGTTCAGTTTTTGTTTGGTAATACTAACGCGCCCATGGATACCCAATTTATGCAATTCCCGCCTCACTGTTTTGGATGACACTGGAGTGTTTAGGTGCTGATTAAGTTTTATAGTCACTTTCTTGGTCGTTGTTTTCTTTTGCGACGTTACAATACGCTTCAAGACCCGACAGTCTTTCGACCACTATTATGTTTCGTCGATCATGTTTTACTGTGCACTGTGATAACTATCGAGACCGTGCTTTGTGTTACATTGTATAACGTCGCTATTTTTCTCACCAGCAATTAAACCTCTTTGAAATTCAGTCAGGTCGGACATGCGAGTCACTCACCACACCTGCACAACGTCCACAACCACACCGCTTCACTCTACTATTAGTGCACAGTCAATACTACCTGCAACAAACAAGGGATGGTTGATTTATGCAATGACCAGTGTTACCAGGCACAATGAAAATATGTCTCACTTTTGACAAGTGTTTCCATTATATTGTCAAATACTCGTACTTCGTGTAATCCATCGCCTCTACATGTTGGGGGGTTCAAGATTGGATACATCAATTTTGTTTTTCAACTTTATGAAGTACTCTGAAAATGAAGCCAATTAAGTGAAATATTGGAGTGAACTTACCAATGAAGTTTTCGTAAACTTCCAGGACTAGTTAATGAGTTACTGGAGTAATTCAGATGAGAATATGTAGAACTTTATATGTAATCTCAGCCACTATGTTAATTGTTAACGTAAAATAAACTTCACTAGTTAAGAATAAGTCAATAATCTAATTCTGAGTATAATTGTCTAAGTTATTTTATTTTTCGAGTAGAAATTTGGTATCTTAAAAACTCTATTTATTATTTAAATAGCAATTAATGCAGTCTTTATTAACTTAAGGGTTTTATGATTTCAATTAAGAAATATAAAATGATGTTAAACACATGTTTACAAATGTTCATATTGGTAAACACCATTTTTTAAATACAGCCAATGATGGGTATCAACGTATTCGACAGTATCATGAAGCATTTAATTTATAACTATGTGCAATTGTCTTTTATTTTTCTGTTTCAGCTTACCTATTGTTGTTAGTTTTGTGTAGTAAACCATATCTTTGATTTATTACTATGAGAAGAAGTTCATTGAAGTAAGATCTGCGAGATACAAGGTCCATCCCAAAAGAAATGAGCCTTATTTTTTTTCGGACGCGAGTGTACATTCCGGCGTGCTCTGACGCTTGGGGCAGGTGGTGGGGGGTCTTAGCTTCCATACGCGGTCGGTGCAAGTCGGCTCTGAGCTCTCGGAGCGGCAGGACGGGTGTTTCCGTGAATGTCTATTTTCAATTTTCGACACGGCGCGATGGATTCAAAAATCGATCAACGCTACGCAATTAAATTCTGCTTCAAACTCGGCAAGAATGCTACCGAAACGTTTGGAATGCTTCAGGAGGCCTTCAAGGATGATTGTTTATCGTACTCGCAAGTTAAAAGTGGCACAAAGCATTTAAGGAGGGCCGGGAAGAGGTGGCCGACGAACCTCGGTCTGGACGACCGTCAACCTCCCGAACCGACGAGAACGTGCAGCGAGTGCGCGATTTTTGAACGCCGATCGTCGGTTCAGTGTTTATCAAGTAGCAGATGCCTAAACATTCCGAAATCGACAGTACATCGAGTCATTTCCGAGGATTTATCGATGCGGAAGGTGTGCGCCAAACTTGTGCCGCGGGTGTTGACTGACGAACAAAAACAGCTCCGGGTGGTTCGGTGTGAAGAACTCTTGCAAATGTGCGAAGATGACCCGGAGTTTTAAACAAAGTGGTAACAGGAGACGAAACATGGTGTTTCCAGTACGATCCGGAGACAAAAGGCAGAGCGCTGAGTGGCACACCACCGCGTCACCCCGGCCGAAGAAAGCTCGGATGAGCAAATCCAGGACCAAGACAATGCTCGTCGCCTTCTTCGACGCCAGGATTGTGCACTACGAGTTCGTACAACCCGGACGCACAGTGAATGCCGCCTTCTACCTGGAAGTCCTCAAAAGACTCAAAAGAAAGGTCACAAGTAAGCGGAGCGCGATCAAAAACGACTGGAGTTTGCACCACGACAACGCGCCGAGCCACACCGCGTTCATCGTGACCAAGTACCTGGCCCGGATTCAACTCGGCGTGGTTCCCCAGCCTCCCTACAGCCCGGACTTGTCTCCCCCGGACTTCTTTTTGTTTCCGCGGTTGAAAAGAGTGCTAAAGGGCAAGCACTGGGACTCGGTTGAGGACATCCAAGAGAATGTCACAGCAGCCCTCAAGGACATCCCTAAGGAGGCCTACCAGGAAGCCTTCCGGACTTGGAAGACCCGTCTCCAAAAGTGCATTGATGCAGGAGGATCCTATTTTGAAGAATTTTGAGGTGTTGTAGCGATCTGCTCAATAAAACTATTTTTTTTTGAAAAAGGCTCATTTCTTTTGGGATGGACCCTGTACATGGGGAATTCAACACCACCTCTTCTCCCAACCCATTTGTTCCGAAAAGTCGCCCTTACACCACGATGGTAGTGAGAAGATATTCTATCTTGGTGAAAATAATGCGCACGTCACGCGCAGCAATCCCTAGACCCTGTGGACAAGCAAGAGTACCGCAGTACTGCTGAAGAAATCAAAACCACTCTCGCGGAACATCGTAACTCTGTCTGAGAAGCATATGACGTAGCCGACCACAGTCTTTGGTGAGTGGTCTAGGTTCTGCGGAGCCGTCTTTTCCCGACGTCGCTTATAGATAGGGAGTGTGGCGTTGTCTATACCAACCAGGGCAAAGCTGAAGTTTTCATTGACAACCTGAAACGTCAGTTACGACAACGCCGACCTCGACCACCTCGACCACGTTCATCAACCCGTGGGTTGTCTTCAGGAGCAGAAGCCCCACAACCATCTAGATTTAGCGACCTAAGAGGATGCTTCAACTCATTCGGGCCTTCAAACCACGTAAGGCGTCCATCTCCGATTGCAATGTGAACTGAAAATAATATGTGAAAGCACGCCTAGCGATCCTTGAATCCAGTGAACATGTAAGAGTACCGGAGGATTGCTGGAGAGGTCAAAACCACCTTCTCAGAGCACTGAAACGCGGTCAGGGAAAGCAAGCTGAAAGCACTTGACGTGGCCGACAACAGTTTCTAGCGAATGGCCATGTAATCGTCTTTTCTCGACGCCGGACATCCGTGGAGAACGTGGAGTTATCTATACTAACCAGGACAAAGCTGAGGCCTTCACTGACAATCTGGAGTGTGAGTGCGAGCTCAGATGCTGACCATGACCACTTCGACAACGTCGATTTCTCCATGGGTCGTAAATGGTAGAAAGTGCTCCAACTTACTCGGGCTCCCAAACCATGCAAGGGGTCCGGCTCGGATGGCATTCTGAACTGCGCGCTACGGATACAAAGCTAGAATTACCGGCTTATATACATTGTGTGATTCACAAGTGCCCGAGGATAGCTCCAACTGATTCCTGAGAGTTAGTTTGGCTTCCTTTACGGCTACTCGTGCAGTTTTTTTTTTTGGGTGGTGGAATTAACCACCGAGAGCTATACCAAGAAGCAAACCACGGATGTAGTTTTTCTCGACGTGGCCAAGACCTTCAGCAAGTGGTGGCTCAACGAGTGTATGTACAATCCTGCTACCGATGGTCCCGCTTGTCCGATCCTTCCTTTCCGGAAGGCTCCGTTCTGTTCCCGACACTTTAAAATGTCCGGGACATGCTGACGACGCCTTCTAGAACAATGGCCCAATACGCAGACCATACGGCGATGCTATCTAGCTCACCGAGGACATCGTTTGTAACAAGACGGCTGCAAGATGAACTACACTTCTTGGAAGACTTATGCGGGCGGTCTGTTCTCTATCAAGAAACCGCTTCACTGGCGAACCTCAGGATTTTTGGAAGGAAAATACCCTAGAAGGAAGAAACCTAGCTCGGAGTGATCTTGGACCGGAAATTCACCTAGAGAGCTCACGTCGATAGGGCAGTGTTTAAAGCAAATGCAGCTCAAACGGCTCTTGGCTTTCTCTCGCATTCAAGGAGCCAACTATTCAGCGCAAACAAGATGATAATTTGCAAGACAATCATCCGCCACATAATGATGCAAAAACCCACATCAATAAGCTCCAGGTCATACGCAGCCGGACTTTTTGGTCCATTTTTGGTGCTCCATGATTTGTTAGAAACTACGACCTCCACGGAGATGCGAACATCGAAACAATCTAAGAGAATATCTCCCGCAGCGCTCCATAGTTCTATGAGAGCATACAGGGCTACGGGAACTTTACCATCCATGTTCTCTATCAATATGAAGTTGCCAGAGACGCCTGCCATAAGCGTCCGAAGATTCTAATCCCTCCGTGATGCGGCACGAACTTCTTACTCAACATAGTAATAAATATTTTATTTACTAATTCGATGAGTTATTTGTGAAAACTTTTTGATCAACGAATTTAAACAGTTCGTTACCTAATTCTATATGTTTGTCGGTCGGTCTGTCGGTCCGTCACATAATTTGAGATTTTTTAAAATTTCAAAATGGATCCTTATAGGAAATTTTACGCTGATTTCGAATTCGAAATTAAAGAATTTCTATCTGGAATAGTTTTCGAGATATTCGATTTCGAGTTTAATTTCGTTCTGGGATTGGTTACAGAGCAATCTCTTCGCCGGCCCCATGTTTTAGATATACATTCTATGGACGAAAATGATCACAACATATCTCATAAGTTTGGAATGGAAATTGAAGGTCTACATAGAAGATTTTAAGCTTAAAAGAGAAAACAGATCTGAAACATTTTGGAATTTTGGTAAAAGTATATTAATATAAAAGGGAAAATGGTAAAAGCCAAAGTATGTTAACACAAAGATACACTTTTAATACTCTTTAAATAAAACACGTATTTATGTTGGCTTAAGTATCAAGTGCCTATTAAATAATGGCGACTCCGGAATGGAATGAAAGGCATAACAAAATGCATCAATATGTATTTATTCAGAAAAACAATAGTACAGTTTGTATATGTAAAAGATTTACATACGTTTCAGGTAAGCGATGGAAGGATGTCTAGGGCTTTAGATAAGTTGAAAGATATGGGAAGTTGTTAAGTGAAGATCTATGACGTACAAGCAGAAATAGTCGGTATACCTAGGATCACCTAAATTTATTCTGTGCTTTTCGAAGTTATTACAACATTACAACATTCCAACAGGAAGTTCTGAGTTAAATACTAAAAATATGTACACTTTGTGTTGAATGGCGGGGGGTGTTATGTTCAATAGTAAATTCAATTAGCATTTTCAAGTTTAACTAAAAGGCATTTGCGAGATATGAAACAGTTAAACGACGTAGAAGACAATGAAGAACAAATAACAACATTTTGGTAAAAGGCGAAAACTAGGCCAGAACTAATCGAAAAGTTAATGTAGGATAAATTACGATAAATGATTATTATGTTTTAGACAACAGCGACTGCCAGGCGATGCAATAATTCTGTGGTAGTGAGAATGAATGAAGACGAGTTTGTTAAAACTAATGTTTTAGAGAAGGCTACTACAAAACGTAAGAAAGATATTAACAATCATGCTGTTAATTGGTTTAAATATTCGAAGGCCTTTCTCGATTTATTATAAATACACAATAAATAATTTCTTCCCATTTTCAACAAGGAAAGTCGACCTGCAAATTTGAAGAACATTATTCAGGTTATGATAATCCACGGGTAATTCAATGGCTAGCAAAAAAATGTTTTATCTTAAGTATATCTGCTCTCCAAACATGATTTGTTCAAAGATATTGGAAGTTTGAAAGATGCTAAAGATTATGGTCCACATCTAAATGAGGATTTAGAAGCGGGTAAAATTTGCTTCATTTTCAGAACAAGATATGTTTTTGCATGTTAACAGCTGCAATGTCAACATGAACATGTATTTCTTTTTTAAAAAAGCTATTTTTGACTTATACCCTATGTTTGCATTAGCACCTTATACGTTGGCTTCAACTTTACTAAGATTAATTACTTGTAAGTGTCTTTTATGTTTTAATAGCTACATCAATGAATCTGCGTATATTATACGGATTCCTACTGTTCCTAATTCTCTCAACAATGTAATTTCCTTTTTTTAAGACTTTTATTAGGAGGAATGGTTTAATAAGAAGAAATAGATCAAAAGGATTTCTAAGCCCCCAGTTGATTTAATAGTGTATCTGGATAACACCTTGTCAGTCCCAGAAGAACCTTGCCATCACTTTTCCCGCCGAACGGCTCCTCCGCGGTCTTTTGTGTTTGGGAGAACTGGTATGCCGTCACTCGCGTAATGACTGTTGGGAGTCGGGAATGAAGTAGTGCACCCACGCTTCATCGATGGTCACTATAAACTTCAAAAATTTACTACCTTCGTCTTCAAACTGCTGTAGGAGACAACTGGCAGTTTATGTGCGCACAATTTTGTTCACGCCCGTCAAAGTGCGTGGTAGTTACAGTGCACTGCTCCAAGTTCCTTGCTAGTACTGCGGGTACTCTCACGAACAAGCGCACCCGCACGATCTGCATCATGCGGTTTATTCTCTAGGCGCTTTCTGCCAACTCTGAAGCACTTACATCACTCAAAATGCGCGAGAGACACTCTTCCCCATACCGTTGTTGGAGTCTTTGGTGAATTTCAGCAGACGGGACGTTTTATCCAACGAGGAATTTGATCAGGTTATTCCACGTTTCGATATACTGCCAGTTTGCAGATGATGTGGTGATCCTGGCTAGAAGAAAGAAAGATTCGAAAGTGTGATAAGAAAATTTGAAATAGAAGTGAAAGTTTGGAGCTGCAAATAAATTATAATAAGACGGAATTTATTAACTGAGGAATACAAAATAAAAGGGGGAAAGGAGAAAATCTGATTCTAGAAGAGGAACGCGGGCTGAAAAAGCAGAAAGTTCTATCTACTTGGGAGTTGTCTTCCACAAAACTGGGGGAAATGAAGAAGAAATAAAACACAGATTAAGAAAAGGTTCAACTGCTGGAGCTCTCATGAGTTCTCTAACGTCAAAAACGGCATTAAAAAGCATAAAACTTAGAATTTATAAGACACCAGTAACTTTTGTATGTGAAATGTAAGCAATTAGTAGAAACGTATTAGAACAAATAGATGAATGGGAAAGAAAGATGCTGAGGAGAACATGTGGAAGGAAGAAAGTGCAAGAAGTGTGGGAGAGAAGTATGAGCTTGATAATGGACCAAAACTATTAAAAGCGCTCAAAGCCCAGAGAATTTGATAGATATGGCATATTTCACAGTCAAAAGAAGGAAGAATGATTGAGAAAATTTTGAATACGCAAGCTATAAATAACAGGGTTAGCTGGAAGCGACAAGTTGAGGAGGACAGGAGGAAGCAGTGGGAATTAGAGGATAGAGAAAAGTAACAGAAGATAGGAAAAAATGGAGAGAAATAGTGAAAGAAAATAGTTTTACAAGCCTTGGATTACTAGGCCTGTTGTGTTTATACGTATGTATATTAATGGCAAATTCGGTGCTTCGTGCCGTATAATCCGACGTTCTCTCTCAATTGTGATGTTTTTTACTTCTTTTTTAATAATATTTAGGATTTTAAATAAAACTGCTTACCACCTGATATAAATGACTGACTGACTTTTCTTGTAATAGCTCTCAAAGGATTTCTTTCTTCATAAAACATCAATTTTTTAATATTTTCGGCTGTTAATCACAATTTTCTCCCATTTTAGAATGCAGAATTCAATTGACGATGTTTTTAATTTGCCACGTTATTCGGATACATCTTCTTACTGTTACGCATTCGTTGCATTAAAACTATGCACGGGTCGTATTCCAATGAAGCCATATTTCTATGCGTACATGATGCTTACATTAAAAACTGTCTGACATAAGTTAATATTGCGCAGTAATACGTATTCTTTAATACATAATGTAACAAGTTCTTTAATTCCACCCTATAGGCACAGTGACCTTGCGAAATTCATGGTTAATACCGCAGCCGTACCGTTCCATTCGAGCCTTCAATACTTTAAGAGAAAAAATGTTACAATAATGTCACTACAAATCTACAGTACCATTTGGTAAATTATATTAGAATTTGTTAAAAGTTTAGCAAGAATCTGGTAGTTCTATTTGATCCAATATCAGTTTTTTACAAAACCATGAATAGCTTAGAGACGCGTTTCAACAAATAAATGTCAAGTTTTGCATACAAAGTGATGCGCGATAAGAACTTAAGTTAAAGTAATGCGGCCATTATCAGTGCTACAATTTTCCTAGAAAGATTAACAGCATTGACTCGACTGCATCTGTTACTTTCCCAGGAGCTTGCAAATTCTGTTTGATAGACAGTTGCAACATAGGAACTGCCCACATGGTGTGTATTTACCTTGATTTTCTATCAAATATCAGCCAAACATCTGTTGCTCTCCCAGAGACTTGCAAATTTAGTTTAGCAAATATACATTTTCAGTGAGTTCAAAAATAGGTTTTCTTAACTAATAAATCAGAATATCATGATACTTAACATGCTTTCCACAGTGATTATCAAAATAGCGTAAAAATGGCTACTTCACTGCGCATCGCTTTGTGGAACGTGGTATCTCTAACCATATTCTTGAAGTAATAACTTTTCTACAATTACAAGAAATTGATATACTACTTATATCAGAAACTCACGCGAGAAGTAGGACATAATTAAAATACCGTATTATACTGTATATTGTGCTAATCACCCTGATGGGACGGCTCATGGCGGATCAGCTGTGATAATTAAAAATACGATTATCCACCATGAAATACAGTCTTATCTAACCGAAAAAATACAAGGTGCAGCCATAAAAGTTAAAGCCTTTCCCTACTCATTTGTTATATCAGCCGTGTACAGCCCGCCAAGACATGCCATTTCGTCTGATGAATATGAAAATTTTCTCAGATCCCTTGGCAACAAATTTATAGTAGGAGGAAACTGGAATGCAAAAAAATACAGCCTGGGGCTATAGACTTATCAACCCTAAAGGACGCAACCTACTAAGAACAATTCAGAGAAACAATTATGATTATCTGTCAACCGGAAAACCTACCTATTGGCCTAGTGATCCACGCAAACTTCCGGATTTATTAGATTTTGCAATACTCAATCGAATAGCTAATGTATATACTAAAGCGGAATCTAACTACGACCTCTCCACTGACCACTCTCCAGTCATCATTACTGTCAGTACAACAATAATCGCAAAAGAAATGCCTGCTAGATTGTGTAATAAAAATACGGATTGGGATCAATTTAAGAACCTGTTAGAAGAAAACATTAACCTAATCATTAGAATTAAAGATAATCAAGACCTGGATGAAGTAGTCCATAATCTAACGACAATGATCCAGTCACCCGTCTGGTAAGCTACACCAACTATTGGAAATCTCAGTCCTAAAGCTGATAATATTCCCCGCCATATACATACCTAATCACTGAGAAACGAAGAGCTCGGAAAAAATGGCAAGTAACAAGGAACAGGCAAGGTAAAACAATCTACACTAGGCTTACTCATCAACTACATAATACCCTTATAGAAGCACGCAATGAAACATTTAAAGAATACATTACAAAACTATCTCCTAACGATCATACAATCTGGAAAGCAACTAAGAAATTTAAGAGGCCAATACTAGCAATACCACCTGTCAGAAAACCTAATGACACGTGGGCCACGATTGGCACACAGGCTTGCTTTACAAGATAAAATTACACTTCCCAAGTCCGATTTATCTAGTTCTAAAATCCTACCTCGCCGAGAGATCCTTTTAAGTCGTGATAAATGGATCAACCTCCGACTATCACCAAATCCAAGCAGGAGTGTCACAAGGTAGTGTTTTGGGTCCTTTACTCTACCTGATCTATTCATATGATATGCCAACGACGCGGGACACTTCTATTGCCATGTTTGCCGATAACGTGGCCATATTATCAACCAGTGACAAGCCCGCAGTATTTACAGCTCACTTACAGCATCACCTAAACCTACTGCAAGATTGGACTCGCAAGTGGAGAATAACAGTAAACAGTGCGAAGTCAGCTCAAGTAACCTTCACTAATAGACGACTTGATTGCCCTCAAACTACTTTCAACAATATTGCAATTCCAATCAAGTCTGAAATCAAATACCTAGGAATGCACCTTGATGCAAAACTCAACTGGAGCAAAAATAAGAGAAAACAAATAGACTTAAATGTGAAGCAAATGTACTGGTTAATCGGAATACGTTCGCAGCTATCGCTGTCAAATAAATTATTACTTTATAAGACAATCGTAAAGCCCATTTGGACTTATAGTGTTCAACTTTGGGGCTGCGCGAAAGCATCCCATACAAAAATACTCCAAAGAGTTCAGTCTAAAACCCTTCGCATAATGACTGATGCACCATGGTATGTAAGTAACGAGACCATCAATAATGACTTGAAGATCCCGTATGTAGCATCCAAAATTCAAAGACTTGCAAAAGCATTCACCCACAACTTACCAGGACATGAAAACGACTTCATAGGGCGCCTCGTAAACCAGCCAGCCCTTGTAAAAAGGCTCAAGCGTAATTGGCCACAAGACCTAATTCCCTAAGCGATTTATATTAGTATATTCCCCCCCCCCCCCCCCCAGGTTGACGGCAATGGCTTGACCCTAGATCATGACATGTATTTCCATATAAGATCAAATTTACTTATTACTCAATTTGTATAACATGAGTAGATTGTAAATATGCAAATATAAATATAATAAATAAAAAAATACATTTCATAAAAAAAGCAAAGCAAACCTGTACACGTAGGTGATTCATACAAATAAAGGTATTATATTACAGATATATTAAACATAAAATAGGTTTTGGTAGTTTTATTCTTGTATCTACTATTTAGATAACGCAGGCATTACTATGTTCAAAATCTCTTATCCTCAGATAATCTAAAATACAATTAAAAAAATTAAATGGTATTAAATAACAATATGAAATCCGCGCAGAAACACCTGTAACCATTATGGTTACTTATCAGGTGATAAGTAAGGAAACATCTTTAAGTGGGAGAAGAATGTTCCACAGATAAAGATCAAGATCCTGCACTTAAAGGTCACTTTTTATATTTTAGTTACTCTCTCTGTTTTTAAACCATCTGCTTTCTTCAGACCTTACGCTAGTAGGTCACCTGAAAGCTTGTGGGTTCTCTTGATTTACTTCTCCTTCTTAATAAAGCTTTTGCATGTAACCATTCTCCAAGTTTTACTCTTACATAATTAAGAGTAATAAGAAAACTGTGTTAACATGGAAGAGACCATTCAGTACCAGTGCTTCCGGTTCTACTTTTGGGGTCACCTCATTTACCTTCATCTGATTAGATCAGACCATGTCCTGTTGTAGAACTAACAATTTATTATCATTGACGACAAACGTAGCTTAGCTATCAGGGGCACAAAATATAAGGGTCGTTTAGGTCAACATAGTGCTAAAAGTGATGTGCTTCAGTAACAATGATTATCCTATGCAACATTCGATTGAGTGTGCAGTAAAAGGGAAGACAACCACACTGCTTCATGCTAACCTAAACATACATCTTTTATATTTGTTGTTCTATTTGTTATATTCCTTTAAAATCTACAGAGTTTTGTGACATGATCTGTAACATGGGATCCAAATGCCGATATACTACGTGCTGCTAGTAAATCCCAATTATACTTGGCCTGGACGAATTTACCCAACTTTGTCTTATTCCAGCCAATTTTCACATTCCCAGTTACAACATTTTCTGAAAATTTCTTCTCCAAAGGATTCGCAATCATCGTCAACTTATTCTGTTTATTTAAAGTCTTGGCCTCTATGTAATGTGCCACGCATTACACGTGCCAGCACCTGGAAAAAAGAAAAATCCTCTGCGGGATACATTTTTCACAGTTTTCCATCCTGACGGCTCGTGATTATATCCTCATAATGCTTGCTAGTTGTAGATCCCGTATATATGTGATCAACCTTGATTTTTGCATTGACAATGGAAGAATTCATATGCTCCACACACGTATCAACAAAATTAGAAAAATCTCCAAAAAATTTGCTGCAGGCAAGCTTCAACAATAGCCGAACATTAAGCTTTACTTTTAATTTTTTTTTTTAATTTATTCAACTTAATACCAAGCTCATCTAAAACATTAGGCAAAGTAATGCAACATCAATAACCTGGCCAAATATTTTGTATAGAGGTTCAAGTATCAATTCAACAAAAGCTTCTTTAAACCGAGTTATGAGGTGCTTCTTCGTAAAACTTGCGTGTCTTGCTGTTGAACTAGGTCTCAACTCAAATCCGTTTAGCAAAGTTTTCAACCTTAACACTTTCAGTGTTCATCTTCTAGGTTAAGTTAATTGTAAGATCAACTCATAACTAAACTGCTAAAGAAACTAATCTGGGCTAGCTGCCCGATAGTATTATAACAGAGAATGGAACTCATATTGCATATTGTATCTAATACAGCATGTCTCATAAATTAGTTTGTAAAAATGAAAATCTAGGATGCCCCAAAATATTAATAAATTAAATGTATCTTCTAAAATCATTTGTGTTCTGCGAAAGGCTGTAGACGCAGTCTTGGCACATTTACCATTTGTTAGCACTTGTCCAATTCTATCTAATTGAGTATAAATTATTCCGATTATAATATTTATGTGGCGTTTACAATATTGTCAAGCATCAAACCACGCTAGATAAAAAGATATGGTATTCACTACGATACGACTTGTAACAATTACAACATGTATAATATTTTAGTTTGTTTAAATATCTATAAAAGATGTGTATAAAATTTTCATATGCTCTATAAAATTTTATACTGCTGTAACTCATAATACCCTGAAAAAAATTGAAAAGGAGATCAAAATATTTGAAAAATGTTTTGTTTAATTTACTGCTTATATCGATCGCTTAGGTAATATAAATAATTAAATTATAAAAGCATTACGCATCGTTTACACTACCACCACAGGCCAAATTCAGGCTGCAGTTGAACCTTAACGAAATGTAAAATCTACAAAAACAAATATGCAATTAAAATGCAATATCCCAAGTAATACTTAAACGTTGGAACATCGATAACCATATATTAATGAAACCTTTACAAAAATCATAGGAAATACAAAAAACTATTTGTATTGGAGTGACACTAATGTGCAAATTTATTTCTAAATTAGCTGATTTCCACACAACCCTGGAGGTACAGCTATTTTGTGCGTTTTTTTAAGTGCTATCTCCAGTAGGCCTAATGCACTTTAGAAAGGAACAAGGCATCAATAAGACCAATCGATTGTTTCTTTATAGCCACTAGGCAACCATTTCAACACTGCTTATACCTAACCCCTTGAGAACATCGACTCCCTTTGTAAAGAGGTATTACAAACGTTTAGGGTTGATACACTCCTACGCTAGTGATACCGATCGTGAAGGAATTCAACCAATCAAAGTCTTAATTGAGAAAGTGGTAGATTACAGGATCCAGAGTGTAGGTAGCAGAACGGGTATTCAACAATTATGATTGAATGAATGTAAATGTATGATTTGAGTCTAATTCGACGTTAAGAACCTTTAACTGCGGAGAAAGGGTTGGTGAGACCAATCCCACCACTAGGAGACTATTTCTGTACTGTATATATTTACACATGTATAGGGTTAATAAACTACCACGCGAGCGATACTTGTCGAGGTAAAATGATAATGGAATGAAAGAATACTTTGGAAATTCAAAAAGCATTTCTATAATGGAATGAATGATTCGCGTATTATAACTGGGTTGTGGACTGCTCACTTGGAGCCGATTAATTAAAATTTAAAACTAAAGAATCCTAAATTACATAAAAAACTCAACGGCACCAATTGGTTGTTTTTTTTTTGAAGAAAATTGAGCTAAAAGCTGCTTCTACCTACAAAGAAAAAGATGACTTAACCGATTGATTAATTCTTTTACTGCTATTAGGACACGGTTTTTGCGGTAGTTATACCTATCCCTTAACGAACATTGATATCTTTTGTAGAAAGGAATAGTAAACTTTCAGGATACACTCTCGTGCGAATAGTATTTATCTTAACGGAATGACAAACTGACTAATAGAGGATCAGATGAGAGAAGCGTATCGATAATGCAATAAATTTTGAATTAGCAAAATTAGGTTACAAATAACGAAACTAGCCGAGCTATTGAGGTACTGTTTATAATCACGCCAGTGTAAATGCTATATATTGTACAAGGCAAATTGTTCTTCCAATTAAAATACAATAAAAAATCTTTATATTACATTTGATAACTCCCATTTTTTAGTAAGTAACTCATGCACACCACCAATTATGAGAAATATTTGTGTAGCGCTACACAAATGCATTTCTTTATTCCAAATAATTTCCAATAAATCCACGTTGCATAAATTTTTAAAATATTTCTTCAATTATGACGTTCTTTCCAATAGCATCAATTACGAAAAAAGCTATTTGTTCCAAAAGCAGGGGAATAATTTGCAACTGACATGTTCATCCTTATCCATTAGTTGCATCATGCATCCCCATTATTAGTAGAAAATAAAAAAAGACTTACCAATTGATGCAAATGCATTGTCGAATTGAGGGACTCTGCATTCATCTAATCCATAGCAAACATTAATTTTTCTACGACTTTGCATAAAGGGGTGTTTACTTACCATCTCCATAACCAGGGTGCGCATGAAATTACTCGATCCGTTGGTGGTTAGATTTTCCGCAGCTAACAACGACGTAAAATTAACGTGCGAAACACCAAATGTTTTGTTAAAAAATTGTTTTTAATATTCCAGTGAAGAACAACTCGCGTCCGCTCGCGCACGCTGAATTTGAGAACTGACAGAAAATCAGCCATGCAGTTAACTTTGAAATAAAAAGTTAGATCGCTTTCTTGCAGACATCAAGGATATCGTGAAGTGAAAAACTACACCTGTGTTATCGCGCAGGTGTTTTTGCTTTGATAACATTAGGTATAATTGATATTATATATGGAGTACCTCATTTTTAAGATTTAACTATTTATTTGACTAGAAAAATTGAACAATGGCATCCTGCATTAACTACAAACTATAGAAGGTTTCAATAGCTCCCATTCGGTTTGGAAGTTATCATAAGAAACCGAAAATTTGCTCAATATTCGCACTTCAACCCTTACTCCTTGGATAAAAAAAATAACAGCAGATTACGAGTTATTCGTGGCTTACTTTTGAACCCTCTCTGTTAGATTTACATGTTTCTCGTGGTTTCAAATTTGTATATGCAAAAATTGGTTTTACATTAGAGTCCAGATTGAGCCAGGTGCAGACAGGTTTTTAATAATACTTTACCTCATGATATTTACAAAATATCGAAAACGGAGAAGGCTCTCGCACGTCGACAAGGATAGCCGATCGAAAATATTTCCAGAAATTTACTAATAAATTTTTGGCACGCCACGCAGTGAAAAACACATCTTTCTATCTCTTATAGCACTAAAGAAGTGGAAAGATTAATTAATTTTTAGAGCTTTTGTGAGCATGAACTAGTGAGATTGGTCTATTTGACCCTACTTTTGGCCTGATAAAAAAAGTTGGTTTAAAAAAAGTCGGGCTTATTTCTATAGTTTATTACTAGGGAAGGTAGTATCTACTACGTATAAAAAATATTTTTTTTAGATATTTGCAGTTTGATTTTAGTATAAATTTTTTAATTTATTTTAAAAGTAGTCTGTTTATTGCAGTTTGACAGATTCTTTAATTAGATTACGATAAATGTGAAGATCACCTTGACAACACAATCGTTGTTTTACGCCAGTCATAGAGTCTGCGTTAAAATGTTATTAATTACTTAGTGGTAGTAATTGGCTATTTCTGGTCGATCTCTTTTTAATATCTGAATGTTAAATTGAGACTAAACGAATGATTGCAGAAAAGCGTATGTTATTTCAAATGCACCCTGCATCATAACGCAAACATAAAATTGCAAGCACTCTGTACAATAGGCATTTCGTTCTTGTTTTCTTAAAATTTTTCTTTTTCCATTTTATGTAACGATGATAGGCCAAGGACACGCAATTATCAGGCGTTTATATAACATTTTACAAGGTGTAGTTCGACATTGCACTTAATTGCTAATATGTAGATACCGAGGCATTTTGCAGCAAAGGCGGATAGCATTATGGAGAATTCGTTAATATTTTTATTTATTAGATAAATTGTTGGGCAATTGTATAATTACTTTTGTAGTAGCTGTTATATATAAATGGTTTTAGTACGAAATTTCTACAGTGGATACGTGGATACTATTGTCAACACCTTCTGGATAAAATTTATTTTAAACCACACTTTTACTTTCTTTTATTCTGAATACACATGAATATGCATATAAATTCTATAGTAATTAAATTTTGTATCTATATTGAACAATGTATGTGACAAATTTTTTGTTTATTTTATTTTAATGGATTCTGTAACAAAAGACGACAAATGTGACGAATGTTATTTCACCTTCTCATAAGTTAACTACAGACTTCTTAATTTTTAGTTACCAACCACAGATGATTATGCATGAAAGAATTACTAATTAAAATTGTTATTTGCTATAATTATTTACTCTTTTTCTGTATAAGACAAATTAGCTTATCCTGTAATTCACTTTTGAAATTCTTTCATTTCGACCGTGAAAGAGTGAATAACGGTCCGACCCATAAAGATGTTTTTTCTTATACCTGGCTTACCGTGTCTAATAAAGTTATAACTAAATTTATATATGTTCAAAATCTACATCTCTACAAACACCTAAAATTTGAAACAAAACTCATGTTACCCAACTTCTGTATATAGTACAATCAAAGATTGAACTTTTTAAACTTCTTGCTTTAATACACAAAAACAGGACAAAAATGAACAATATAAAAACAAGGTAAGAAATAGACAAAATATAAATCTTAAATTTTTTTAGCAACTACCAGACATGATATGGCATTAACACTTGAAACAAATCAAAGCACTTGAAGTCTTCCATAATTTTCTACGTGCCATTATAAAGTTTATAAACAAATTATTAAGCAAGAATTGATTTTTGTAATCTTAATTTAAATAAAATTTAATAATAACATCTGATTCTCAACACTCTGAAATTAAAATTTTAGTTTAACCTGCTATGTATATGTATAATCTAATTTTTCATTGTTAATGAAATCTATCTTACACACGTACCTAACAAAATCAGGAAAATCTCCAAAATTGCTGACAAGTCAATCAATACCGAACATTTAATTTATTCAATTTTACCAAGCTCATCTAAAACATCAGGCAAAGTAGTCAACATCAATAACCTGGAAAATATTGTATAGAGGTTCAAGTATGAATTCAACAAAATTTTTAAACACTATGAGTGTCTTCTTGGTAAACTTGCGTATCTTGCTGTCGAAGTAGCATAAGCCGTTCAGCAAAGTCAATTACATCATTTTGATTTGATATAAGGTCGATAACCCATTAATTTCTTCAACAATAGTCTGACTTGTATATAATCTTTGACAAAATGCAGAATTAATTCTTTGAATAGCTTGATTTTCGCAAAACTAAAGATTTGTAATATAATACATGATCAGAATGAATTATAAAATGTTATATACACCAAAATATATGTGAGAATTATAATTTTATCAGGATCACATGGAGGAGGATCTTATCGACTCTCAGAAACGAGCTCACAATCTAGATAATATCTTCCATAACGATCTCTGCTCGGAACTGTCAGAAATCCCGTTACATTCTCAAATTTTTCAAGTTTAATACCAAGCTCATCTAAAACATTAGGCAAAGTAGTGTCAACATCAATAACCTAGGAAAATATTTTGTATAGAGGTTCAAGTATGAATTCAACAAAGTTTTTAAAAGCTGGTTATGAGGTGTCTTCTTGGTAAACTTGCGTATCTTGCTGTCGAACTAGCCAAAGCCGTTCAGCAAAGTTTTCAACTTTAACATCATTTTGATTTTAATATAAGGTCGATAACCCATTAACTTCTTCAACAATATGTCTTGACTTGTAGTATGCATCTTGTGGGAGCAAAGTGTCATTTCAATTCATTCCCGAATAGCTTGATTTTCGGGCAAAACTAAAGATTTGTATCAGAATTGTAGGAGCGCTAGGAGATTGCAATTATAACGAAAATCGCACTTATATACCCCCAAAATTTGCTAGAGAATTAGAACAAGATTTCTATCAGGATCACAGGAGCGCAAAGAGGCTATTTATCAGACACTGCAGAAAATCCCCGGGGGTATTTAAAAAACCCTTTTAACACCAAAAAGGGGTTTTAAAAAATTTTTTGGGGGGAAAAACGAGATTTTTCAATCCAAAAAAAGGTTTAAATTTTTTTTTTAAAAAAAAACCCCTTTTAAAAAATTTTTTTTAAAATTTTTTTAAATAAGGGCGCAAAAGGAAAAAGGGAAAAGAAAAAATAAACAAAATTTTAAAAAATTTTGGAATTTTCCCTTTCCAAAGCCCCGGGGGCCCTTTTTGGGGGAAAAATCCCTTTAAATTTTGAAATTTTTTTGATTTAAATTTCCCCCTAAATTTTGTTTGGGAAACCAAAAGGGTTTTAAAAAAACCCCAAAATGAAATTAAACAAAATCCAAAAACCAAAATTTTTGCGAAAATGCCCAATTTTAAAATTTTTAAGGGGGGACTTTTACCGGAGGCCAAAATGGTTTAAAATTTTTAAAATTTTTCCCTCCGCCCCCTTTTACCGAAAACCCCTTAACCAAAATTTTGGGTTTTTAAAGGTTATTTTCGCGCAAAAGGAAATTTTTCACCGGAACAAGAAAATTTTAAAGCGTCCCCTTTTCCCCCCTTTTTGAAAAAAGCAATTTTTGGTAAGGACCAAAGGTTTTTAAAGGCAAAAAGATTATTAAAAAATTTTAAAAATTTGTTGCAGATTTCCCCTTCTTAAAGGGAAAGGGTTTTTTGGAAATGGTTTTTTAAAAAAATGAAAGGGTTCGCCCAAACCCCCAAAATTTGTAAAAGAATTTTAAAAAAGGGGAAAAGGTTTTTCCCAAAAAGGCCCAGGGAAAGGGTTTGGGCCCCGAAAACGCCCTTTAAAAAAATTTGGGAATTTTTCTTGATTTGGGAAAGGGATTTTGGGCAAAAGGTTTTATTTTTTAAAAAAAGGGGTTTTTAACGAAACCCCCTTTTAAAAAGCAAAATTTTAAAAAATTTTTTTAAATAAGGGCGGACTATTTATCGACGCGAAAGGGAGTTATTAAAAAATTTTTCCCCAAAAGAAAACCCGTTCCCGGATCCGGGAAAGGGAAATTTCAAATTTTTAAAAATTTTTTAAATAAATTTTATTTCCCCGCAAAAAATTTTTCCCCAAACCAAAAAATTTTAAAAAATTTTTTTATAAAATTTTAAAAAGAAGGGAATTTATCGGACCAGGAAACCGGGGTTTTTTTTAAAAAACCCTTTCAAATTTTTTTTATCCCGCGCCATTTCCCCTTTGGGTTTTAGTCCTTTTAAATTTAATTTATGGCTTCGCATAACGATTGTTTTCGAACCGAAAATCCGTTCAATTCCAGCAAATTTGGTGATAAGTTGATTTTCCAAAAGAAGATTTCGCCCAAGCAAAAATGTGGAAAACAATC
This sequence comes from Sinelater perroti, assembly GCA_036346155.1. NCBI lineage: Eukaryota > Metazoa > Arthropoda > Insecta > Coleoptera > Elateridae > Sinelater > Sinelater perroti. The sequence continues at coordinate 4,478,411 of JARFIY010000167.1, read as the reverse complement.
CCCATTCAAAAAAGAATTTCCGATCGGACGGAGCTTTAGTCGGAGCGTTAATTCAGCCCTTCGAAATTGATTTCGCCTTCGAAGATTTGGTCGATCCGTGAAATTCTCTTAGCGAAATTTTGGTGTTTATAAGGTTATTTGCAAAATAAGATTTTCGAGCAGAGCAGAAGAGATGATTTTACAGAAATCGCCTTATATACCACAAAATGTATGATTAGACGATCTATAATCCAGACCAAATTTATCGACGGCTTCGAAACGATGCTCATCAAGATTCCTCGCATAGATCTTCATTCTGGTCCTAGAAACGAATTCTCTATTTTATTGATTCCGAAAACTGATTTATCACTCAGAGCACTGGAGAGATTTTTAAACGAAAGCCTTATACCACCAAATTGTGAATAGAACGGTTATTATCAATACAGATTAGACAATTTCGGACTGAAAACAAGCTCTCAATAATTATCGCGTCATACGAGCTCGCTTCAATCGGTATCTCGCAGCTTTTAGATTCGCTCAGTATCACATCTCGGTAGTAATGTTAGATATCGCCTAATTTCTATCAAATTTGCTGGATAGAACGAATTTAATTAAGCGACAAATGTTTTATAACGAAAATTTTAGAATAAAATTTCTAAGATAGACGAGATTTTATCGGACCAAACGCTCCAAAGCATATTTTGGCGTGCAGAAATCCGAGTCTCATCTATAATTTGAATAGCGCGTTCTAATCGACCTTCTGTCTAGGTATGAAAATTGATTATCCAATTCCCAAATGGTTTGTTAGAAACTTATTTCCAAAGAGATTTAGCAAACTTATTCCACAAAATGATGCTAATTAGAGCTTGCAGATATTAGCCGGAATATCGAAATCCAAATTCGACGATTCGTCAATGACTTTCCCTCAAATCTCCTTTTATAATGAATTCCCAGTTTACGAATCTCGCTTAAAGTTTTTGGCAAAAGTTAATTTTCACAATTTGTAAGTGATTAGAAGCGAGATTTTATCGATGCAGACCGAACGATTATTATCGAATGGAATACTCATTTTGATTGGAGTCTTCGATCCTATCCGCATTATTTTATTTGGATCGCTAAATCTGTATTTGAAATCCTTTGTATAAATCGTTTAAATGAAATTGTTATAAAAATTCGCTAATAAAAATTTGATCAGATCGGACAAAGATTTTATCGAGCGAAGACCTATTAATTTAAAAATGCGCTTTCCAATAAATCCGGCCTTTATATTCGGAAATCCATCTCCCTAAATTTTGTTTATGGTGATTCCCTATAAATGTTGTTCAATCTAGCAAAATGATTATTAAAGCGAAACGCCTATAACAAAATTTGCTAATCAAACGAATTTAATAAAGCCGAAGCATTTATGACACGAAAACAGTTCATCATTTTAAATCCAGTCGCAAATTAATCGTTTATCACTTCATTTATTTATAAATTGAATTATCTAATAGTTATTTTGCAAATGAAGATTTTAATAGCAAAATTTATTTAAAAATGCTTATTTCATAAATTTGAAAATATCAGAACGAGATTTATCGAAACGTAGAACAATTTTCTAGAAAAAGTTTAAATAGTTTCGTACCGTCAGAAAATTTCCCTTCATCTACTAGCAAATTTTTAAGTTCTCAATATTATGTCGAAATTTTAAAAACTATATTTTGAAAATAAGATTTAATCAGGATCAAGAGAAAGATTATTAACAAAATCTTATTTAACATTTATATTATAAAAGCGAAATATATCGACGCTATTCAAGTCATTTAAATCATTACATAATCATTCGCTTTATAACACTTCCCTTTGATAATTTTAAAATTCCTTCTCTCTAGAAATTGTTATTTATAGGCATTTTTATTATATATATATATATATTTATTTAAATTAATTTATAATATTTATAAATAAAATTGCTAAAAGATTATAAAGTAGATTTCATTAATGATATTTACAGTATCTATACAATGAGAATCGACTTTATAAAATTATTAGCAATTAACATTAAATTCTATAAAGAATCGTAATTATACAAAATAAATTATTTAAATTTGATGATAATTATATAAATTATTAAATTTACTAATTTATAATAAATATAAATTATATAAAATATTATTAAACATAATAATTTTTACATTTAAATCAATAATGAATATATAATTATGTTCAAAATTTAATAATTTCACAAATGAGATTTCTAATAAGCTATAATAATTTCTAATTCATTTGTCACTATACATAATTTTTATACATTTATTAACCACAATTTATATATTCAATATTTTCAATTTGATTTGATTTTTCAGGCTAAACTATTTGATTATGGCATGGTTTAAACTTTTCATATTTATTTCGTTTATTACAAACTAATTTTGAATAATTTATTGTTATTTTTTATTATATATTTATTATTTAAAATTTCATTAAAATTAAAAGTTGGATTGAGATAAATCTGCTTTATGTGTACATTATTTTACATTTAATATTATAAATTATAATTTATAATAATATTTAATAATCTAGCATTAATGATTACGTTAATTCAATTTATATCTATATTTGTTTAATGTCAAATACTCATAATATTAAGTAGTACATTTAGAAAAGTTTTATTTTATAAAACAAATTTAATTACAATATTTAATAATTTAATAGATTTACAAATTTTCGTAAATTTTATTAACATATGAATCTATTTCAGTTATTCTTTAAACAACTATGATAATTATTTATTAAAATTTATTAAAACAAGTTTGTTTGTAACTCATTTACACATAAATATTTGAAATAATAATAAATTAAATTAATCACTATAAAGTTACTTTTATACATATAAGTGGATTAACAATATTTTTTAACATTACAAATAGCATTTTAATTTGAATCATTAAATATTATCTATAAATTGATTATATATTCTTTTTATACTTAACCAGATACGAAAATTTTTTGATATTAATATGATCTTAATTAACACTTTTTATCATCTAATTTTTTATTCCTTTCAACTAATCAGACATATTTATCTTTTTTGGCATCTATTATTTATCATTTATTTAAGGGATCTCATTTATTAATCTACGTCATTTTGACTTGCTCTTGTATTAGTGTCTCTTCTTCCTGTCTTTCTTATGCTGTTATACGACGCTGTTGGTACTCATCTCACTTAGCTGGTCTGATGTGGTGGTTGTTGAATACGGCTCTCCTATCTGATTGCCTGCTTGTACGTCTGCTCGTTCTGATAGAATGTTCTTCTACTTGGTTGTTTATAGGTTGATTTTCGCGCAAAACTGAAGATTTGTATCAGCATCGCAGGAGCACGAGGATGATTATTAAAGCGAAAATCGCCTTATTACCACAAATTTGCTGAGAATAGCGAGATTTCTATCAGGATCACAGGAGCGCGAGGAGGCTTTTATCGGACGCTGCAGAAAATCCGAGCTCTCATCTATAAATTTTGAATTATGCGCCGCTATAACGATCTCCTGCTTCTGTGATCCTGGTAGAAATCCCGTTCCAATTCTCTAGCAAATTTTGGTTGTTTATAAGGTTGATTTTCGCGCAAAACTGAAGATTTGTATCAACATCGTAGGAGCACGAAGAGATGGTTATGAAAATGAAAATCGCCCTTATATACCACGAAAATTTGCTAGAGAAATAGTACGAGATTTCCATCAGGATCACAGGAGCGCGAGGAGGCTATTTATCGGACGCTGTAGAAAATCCAAGCTCTCATCTATAAATTTTGAATTATGCGCCGCTTATAACGATCTCCTCGCCTTCTGTGATCCTGGTAGAAATCCCGTTCCAATTCTCTAACAAATTTTGGTTGTTTATAAGGTTGATTTTCGCGCAAAACTGAAGATTTGTATCAACATCGCAGGAGCACGAGAGATGATTATTAAAGCGAAAATCGCCCTTATATACCACCAAAATTTGCTAGAATTAGAACGAGATTTCTATCAGGATCACAGGAGCGCGAGGAGGCTATTTATCGGACGCTGCAGAAAATCCGAGCTCTCATCTATAAATTTTGAATTATGCGCCGCTTCGCATAACGATCTCCTCGCTTCTGTGATCCTGGTAGAAATCCCGTTCCAATTCTCTAGCAAATTTGGTTGTTTATAAGGTTGATTTTCGCGCAAAACTGAAGATTTGTATCAAGCATCGCAGGAGCACGAAGAGATGATTATTAAAGCGAAAATCGCCCTTATAAACCACCAAAATTTGCTAGAGAATTGACGAGATTTCTATCAGGATCACAGGAGCGCGAGGAGCTATTTATCGGACGCTGCAGAAAATCCGAGCTCTCATCTATAAATTTTGAATTATGCGCCGCTTCATAACGATCTCCTCGCCCTTCTGTGATCCTGGTAGAAATCCCGTTCAATTCTCTAGCAAATTTTGGTTGTTTATAAGGTTGATTTTCGCGCAAAACTGAAGATTTGTATCAACATCGTAGGAGCACGAGAGATGATTATTAAAGCGAAAATCGCCCTTATATACCACCAAAATTTGCTAGAGAATTAGAACGAGATTTCCATCAGGATCACAGGAGCGCGAGGAGGCTATTTATCGGACGCTGCAGAAAATCCGAGCTCTCATCTATAAATTTTGAATTATGCGCCGCTTCGATAACGATCTCCTCGCCTTCTGTGATCCTAGTAGAAATCCCGTTCCAATTCTCTAGCAAATTGTGGTTGTTTATAAGGTTGATTTTCGCGCAAAACTGAAGATTTGTATCAACATCGCAGGAGCACGAAGAGATGATTATTAAAGCGAAAATCGCCCTTATATACCAAAATTTGCTAAGAATTAGAACGAGATTTCTATCAGGATCACAGGAGCGCGAGGAGGCTATTTATCGGACGCTGCAGAAAATCCGAGCTCTCATCTATAAATTTTGAATTATGCGCCGCTTCGCATAACGATCTCCTCGCCCTTCTGTGATCCTGGTAGAAATCCCGTTCCAATTCTCTAGCAAATTGTGGTTGTTTATAAGGTTTATTTTCGCGCAAAACTGAAGATTTGTATCAACATCGCAGGAGCACGAAGAGATGATTATTAAAGCGAAAATCGCCCTTATATACCACCAAAATTTGCTAGAGAATTAGAACGAGATTTCTATCAGGATCACAGGAGCGCGAGGAGGCTATTTATCGGACGCTGCAGAAAATCCGAGCTCTCATCTATAAATTTTGAATTATGCGCCGCTTCGCATAACGATCTCCTCGCCCTTCTGTGATCCTGGTAGAAATCCCGTTCCAATTCTCTAGCAAATTGTGGTTGTTTATAAGGTTTATTTTCGCGCAAAACTGAAGATTTGTATCAACATCGCAGGAGCACGAAGAGATGATTATTAAAGCGAAAATCGCCCTATATACCACCAAAATTTGCTAGAGAATTAGAACGAGATTTCTATCAGGATCACAGGAGCGCGAGGAGGCTATTATCGGACGCTGCAGAAAATCCGAGCTCTCATCTATAAATTTTGAATTATGCGCCGCTTCATAACGATCTCCTCGCCTTCTGTGATCCTGGTAGAAATCCGTTCCAATTCTCTAGCAAATTTTGGTTGTTTATAAGGTTGATTTTCGCGCAAACTGAAGATTTGTATCAACGTCGCAGGAGCACGAAGAGATGATTGTTAAAGCGAAAATCGCCCTTATATACCACCAAAATTTGCTAGAGAAATAGTACGAGATTTCTATCAGGATCACAGGAGCGCGAGGAGGCTATTTATCGGACGCTGCAGAAAATCCGAGCTCTCATCTATAAATTTTGAATTATGCGCTGCTTCGCATAACGATCTCCTCGCAATTCTGTGATCCTGGTAGAAATCCCGTTCCAATTCTCTAGCAAATTTTGGTTGTTTATAAGGTTTATTTTCGCGCAAAACTGAAGATTTGTATCAGCATCGCAGGAGCACGAGAGATGATTATTAAAGCGAAAATCGCCCTTATAACCACCAAAATTTGCTAGAGAATTAGAACGAGATTTCTATCAGGATCACAGGAGCGCGAGGAGGCTATTTATCGGACGCTGCAGAAAATCCGAGCTCTCATCTATAAATTTTGAATTATGCGCCGCTTCATAACGATCTCCTCGCTTCTGTGATCCTGGTAGAAATCCCGTTCCAATTCTCTAGCAAATTTGGTTGTTTATAAGGTTGATTTTCGCAAAACTGAAGATTTGTATCAACATCGCAGGAGCACGAAGAGATGATTATTAAAGCGAAAATCGCCCTTATATACCACCAAAATTTGCTAGAGAATTAGAACGAGATTTCTATCAGGATCACAGGAGCGCGAGGAGGCTATTATCGGACGCTGCAGAAAATCCGAGCTCTCATCTATAAATTTTGAATTATGCGCCGCTTCGCATAACGATCTCCTCGCCCTTCTGTGATCCTGGTAGAAATCCGTTCCAATTCTCTAGCAAATTTGGTTGTTTATAAGGTTGATTTTCGCGCAAAACTGAAGATTTGTATCAGCATCGCAGGAGCACGGAGAGATGATTATTAAAGCGAAAATCGCCCTTATAAACCACCAAAATTTGCTAGAAATTAGAACGAGATTTCCATCAGGATCACAGGAGCGCGAGGAGGCTATTTATCGGACGCTGCAGAAAATCCGAGCTCTCATCTATAAATTTTGAATTATGCGCCGCTTCGCATAACGATCTCCTCGCCCTGCTGTGATCCTAGTAGAAATCCCGTTCCAATTCTCTAGCAAATTTTGGTTGTTTATAAGGTTGATTTTCGCGCAAAACTGAAGATTTGTATCAGCATCGCAGGAGCACGAAGAGATGATTATTAAAGCGAAAATCGCCCTTATATACCACCAAAATTTGCTAGAGAATTAGAACGAGATTTCTATCAGGATCACAGGAGCGCGAGGAGGCTATTTATCGGACGCTGCAGAAAATCCGAGCTCTCATCTATAAATTTTGAATTATGCGCCGCTTCGCATAACGATCTCCTCGCCCTTCTGTGATCCTGGTAGAAATCCCGTTCCAATTCTCTAGCAAATTGTGGTTGTTTATAAGGTTTATTTTCGCGCAAAACTGAAGATTTGTATCAACATCGCAGGAGCACGAAGAGATGATTATTAAAGCGAAAATCGCCCTTATATACCACCAAAATTTGCTAGAGAATTAGAACGAGATTTACATCAGGATCACAGGAGCGCGAGGAGGCTATTTATCGGACGCTGCAGAAAATCCAAGCTCTCAGCTATAAATTTTGAATTATGCGCCGCTTCGCATAACGATCTCCTCGCCTTCTGTGATCCTGGTAGAAATCCGTTCCAATTCTCTAGCAAATTATGGTTGTTTATAAGGTTGATTTTCGCGCAAAACTGAAGATTTGTAACAGCATCGCAGGAGCACGAAGAGATGATTATTAAAGCGAAAATCGCCCTTATATACCACCAAAATTTGCTAAGAATTAGAACGAGATTTCTATCAGGATCACAGGAGCGCGAGGAGGCTATTTATCGGACGCTGCAGAAAATCCGAGCTCTCATCTATAAATTTTGAATTATGCGCCGCTTGCATAACGATCTCCTCGCTTCTGTGATCCTGGTAGAAATCCGTTCCAATTCTCTAGCAAATTTTGGTTGTTTATAAGGTTGATTTTCGCCAAAACTGAAGATTTGTATCAACATCGCAGGAGCACGAAGAGATGATTATTAAAGCGAAAATCGCCCTTATATACCACCAAAATTTGCTAAGAATTAGAACGAGATTTCTATCAGGATCACAGGAGCGCGAGGAGGCTATTTATCGGACGCTGCAGAAAATCCGAGCTCTCATCTATAAATTTTGAATTATGCGCCGCTTCATAACGATCTCCTCGCTTCTGTGATCCTGGTAGAAATCCCGTTCCAATTCTCTAGCAAATTTTGGTTGTTTATAAGGTTGATTTTCGCGCAAAACTGAAGATTTGTATCAGCATCGCAGGAGCACGAAGAGATGATTATTAAAGCGAAAATCGCCCTTATATACCACCAAAATTTGATAAAGAATTAGAACGAGATTTACATCAGGATCACAGGAGCGCGAGGAGGCTATTTATCGGACGCTGCAGAAAATCCGAGCTCTCATCTATAAATTTTGAATTATGCGCCGCTTCGCATAACGATCTCCTCGCCCTTCTGTGATCCTGGTAGAAATCCCGTTCCAATTCTCTAGCAAATTTTGGTTGTTTATAAGGTTGATTTTCGCGCAAAACTGAAGATTTGTATCAGCATCGCAGGAGCACGAAGAGATGATTATTAAAGCGAAAATCGCCCTTATATACCACTAAAATTTGATAAAGAATTAGAACGAGATTTACATCAGGATCACAGGAGCGCGAGGAGGCTATTTCGGACGCTGCAGAAAATCCAAGCTCTCATCTATAAATTTTAAATTATGCGCCGCTTCGCATAACGATCTCCTCGCCCTTCTGTGATCCTAGTAGAAATCCCGTTCCAATTCTCTATCAAATTTTGGTTGTTTATAAGGTTGATTTTCTCACAAAACTGAAGATTTGTATCAGCATCGCAGGAGCACGAAGATGATTATTAAAGCGAAAATCGCCCTTATATACCACCAAAATTTGCTAGAGAATTAGAACGAGATTTCTATCAGGATCACAGGAGCGCGAGGAGGCTATTTATCGGACGCTGCAGAAAATCCGAGCTCTCATCTATAAATTTTGAATTATGCGCCGCTTCGCATAACGATCTCCTCGCCCTTCTGTGATGCTGGTAGAAATCCCGTTCCAATTCTCTAGCAAATAATGGTTGTTTATAAGGTTTATTTTCGCGCAAAACTGAAGATTTGTATCAACATCGCAGGAGCACGAAGAGATGATTATTAAAGCGAAAATCGCCCTTATATACCACCAAAATTTGCTAGAGAATTAGAACGAGATTTCCATCAGGATCACAGGAGCGCGAGGAGGCTATTTATCGGACGCTGCAGAAAATCCGAGCTCTCATCTATAAATTTTGAATTATGCGCCGCTTCGCATAACGATCTCCTCGCTTCTGTGATCCTGGTGAAATCCGTTCCAATTCTCTAGCAAATTTGGTTGTTTATAAGGTTGATTTTCGCGCAAAACTGAAGATTTGTATCAGCATCGCAGGAGCACGAAGAGATGATTATTAAAGCGAAAATCGCCCTATATACCACCAAAATTTGCTAGAGAATTAGAACGAGATTTCTATCAGGATCACAGGAGCGCGAGGAGGCTATTTATCGGACGCTGCAGAAAATCCGAGCTCTCATCTATAAATTTTGAATTATGCGCCGCTTCGTAACGATCTCCTCGTTCTGTGATCCTGGTAGAAATCCCGTTCCAATTCTCTAGCAAATTTTGGTTGTTTATAAGGTTGATTTTGCGCAAAACTGAAGATTTGTATCAACATCGCAGGAGCACGAGAGATGATTATTAAAGCGAAAATCGCCCTTATATACCACCAAAATTTGCTAAGAATTAGAACGAGATTTACATCAGGATCACAGGAGCGCGAGGAGGCTATTTATCGGACGCTGCAGAAAATCCAAGCTCTCATCTATAAATTTTGAATTATGCGCCGCTTCGCATAACGATCTCCTCGCCATCTGTGATCCTGGTAGAAATCCCGTTCCAATTCTCTAGCAAATTTGGTTGTTTATAAGGTTGATTTTCGCGCAAAACTGAAGATTTGTATCAGCATCGCAGGAGCACGGAGAGATGATTATTAAAGCGAAAATCGCCCTTATATACCACCAAAATTTGATAAAGAATTAGAACGAGATTTCCATCAGGATCACAGGAGCGCGAGGAGGCTATTTATCGGACGCTGCAGAAAATCCGAGCTCTCATCTATAAATTTTGAATTATGCGCCGCTTCGCATAACGATCTCCTCGCCCTTCTGTGATCCTAGTAGAAATCCCGTTCCAATTCTCTATCAAATTTTGGTTGTTTATAAGGTTGATTTTCTCACAAAACTGAAGATTTGTATCAACATCGTAGGAGCACGATGAGATGATTATTAAAGCGAAAATCGCCCTTATATACCACCAAAATTTGATAAAGAATTAGAACGAGATTTACATCAGGATCACAGGAGCGCGAGGAGGCTATTTATCGGACGCTGCAGAAAATCCGAGCTCTCATCTATAAATTTTGAATTATGCGCCGCTTCGCATAACGATCTCCTCGCCCTTCTGTGATCCTGGTAGAAATCCCGTTCCAATTCTCTAGCAAATTTTGGTTGTTTATAAGGTTGATTTTCGCGCAAAACTGAAGATTTGTATCAGCATCGCAGGAGCACGAAGAGATGATTATTAAAGCGAAAATCGCCCTTATATACCACCAAAATTTGCTAAGAATTAGAACGAGATTTCTATCAGGATCACAGGAGCGCGAGAGGCTATTTATCGGACGCTGCAGAAAATCCGAGCTCTCATCTATAAATTTTGAATTATGCGCCGCTTCGCATAACGATCTCCTCGCCCTTCTGTGATCCTGGTAGAAATCCGTTCAATTCTCTAGCAAATTGTTGTTTATAAGGTTGATTTTCGCGCAAAACTGAAGATTTGTATCAGCATCGCAGGAGCACGAAGAGATGATTATTAAAGCGAAAATCGCCCTTATATACCACTAAAATTTGATAAAGAATTAGAACGAGATTTACATCAGGATCACAGGAGCGCGAGGAGGCTATTTATCGGACGCTGCAGAAAATCCAGCTCTCAGCTATAAATTTTGAATTATGCGCCGCTTCGCATAACGATCTCCTCGCCCTTCTGTGATCCTGGTAGAAATCCCGTTCCAATTCTCTAGCAAATTTTGGTTGTTTATAAGGTTGATTTTCGCGCAAAACTGAAGATTTGTATCAGCATCGCAGGAGCACGAAGAGATGATTATTAAAGCGAAAATCGCCCTTATAAACCACCAAAATTTGCTAGAGAAATAGTACGAGATTTCCATCAGGATCACAGGAGCGCGAGGAGGCTATTTATCGGACGCTGCAGAAAATCCAAGCTCTCAGCTATAAATTTTGAATTATGCGCCGCTTCGCATAACGATCTCCTCGCCCTTCTGTGATCCTGGTAGAAATCCCGTTCCAATTCTCTAGCAAATTATGGTTGTTTATAAGGTTGATTTTCGCGCAAAACTGAAGATTTGTATCAGCATCGCAGGAGCACGGAGAGATGATTATTAAAGCGAAAATCGCCCTTATAAACCACCAAAATTTGCTAGAGAAATAGTACGAGATTTCCATCAGGATCACAGGAGCGCGAGGAGGCTATTTATCGGACGCTGCAGAAAATCCAAGCTCTCAGCTATAAATTTTGAATTATGCGCCGCTTCGCATAACGATCTCCTCGCCCTTCTGTGATCCTGGTAGAAATCCGGTTCCAATTCTCTAGCAAATTTTGGTTGTTTATAAGGTTGATTTTCGCGCAAAACTGAAGATTTGTATCAGCATCGCAGGAGCACGAAGAGATGATTATTAAAGCGAAAATCGCCCTTATAACCACCAAAATTTGCTAGAAATTAGAACGAGATTTACATCAGGATCACAGGAGCGCGAGGAGGCTATTTATCGGACGCTGCAGAAAATCCAAGCTCTCAGCTATAAATTTTGAATTATGCGCCGCTTCGCATAACGATCTCCTCGCCCTTCTGTGATCCTGGTAGAAATCCCGTTCCAATTCTCTAGCAAATTATGGTTGTTTATAAGGTTGATTTTCGCGCATAACTGAAGATTTGTATCAACATCGTAGGAGCACGATGAGATGATTATTAAAGCGAAAATCGCCCTCATATACCACCAAAATTTGATAAAGAATTAGAACGAGATTTACATCAGGATCACAGGAGCGCGAGGAGGCTATTTATCGGACGCTGCAGAAAATCCGAGCTCTCATCTATAAATTTTGAATTATGCGCCGCTTCGCATAACGATCTCCTCGCCCTTCTGTGATCCTAGTAGAAATCCCGTTCCAATTCTCTAACAAATTTTGGTTGTTTATAAGGTTGATTTTCGCGCATAACTGAAGATTTGTATCAACATCGTAGGAGCACGATGAGATGATTATTAAAGCGAAAATCGCCCTTATATACCACCAAAATTTGATAAAGAATTAGAACGAGATTTCCATCAGGATCACAGGAGCGCGAGGAGGCTATTTATCGGACGCTGCAGAAAATCCGAGCTCTCATCTATAAATTTTGAATTATGCGCCGCTTCGCATAACGATCTCCTCGCCCTTCTGTGATCCTGGTAGAAATCCCGTTCCAATTCTCTAGCAAATTTGGTTGTTTATAAGGTTGATTTTCGCGCAAAACTGAAGATTTGTATCAGCATCGCAGGAGCACGAAGAGATGATTATTAAAGCGAAAATCGCCCTTATATACCACCAAAATTTGCTAGAGAATTAGAACGAGATTTCTATCAGGATCACAGGAGCGCGAGGAGGCTATTTATCGGACGCTGCAGAAAATCCGAGCTCTCATCTATAAATTTTGAATTATGCGCCGCTTCGCATAACGATCTCCTCGCCCTTCTGTGATCCTGGTAGAAATCCCGTTCCAATTCTCTATCAAATTTTGGTTGTTTATAAGGTTGATTTTCTCACAAAACTGAAGATTTGTATCAACATCGTAGGAGCACGATGAGATGATTATTAAAGCGAAAATCGCCCTTATATACCACCAAAATTTGATAAAGAATTAGAACGAGATTTACATCAGGATCACAGGAGCGCGAGGAGGCTATTTATCGGACGCTGCAGAAAATCCGAGCTCTCATCTATAAATTTTGAATTATGCGCCGCTTCGCATAACGATCTCCTCGCCCTTCTGTGATCCTGGTAGAAATCCGGTTCCAATTCTCTATCAAATTTTGGTTGTTTATAAGGTTGATTTTCGCGCAAAACTGAAGATTTGTATCAACATCGCAGGAGCACGAAGAGATGATTATTAAAGCGAAAATCGCCCTTATATACCACCAAAATTTGCTAGAGAATTAGAACGAGATTTCTATCAGGATCACAGGAGCGCGAGGAGGCTATTTATCGGACGCTGCAGAAAATCCGAGCTCTCATCTATAAATTTTGAATTATGCGCCGCTTCGCATAACGATCTCCTCGCCCTTCTGTGATCCTGGTAGAAATCCCGTTCCAATTCTCTAGCAAATTTTGGTTGTTTATAAGGTTGATTTTCGCGCAAAACTGAAGATTTGTATCAGCATCGCAGGAGCACGAAGAGATGATTATTAAAGCGAAAATCGCCCTTATATACCACTAAAATTTGATAAAGAATTAGAACGAGATTTCTATCAGGATCACAGGAGCGCGAGGAGGCTATTTATCGGACGCTGCAGAAAATCCGAGCTCTCATCTATAAATTTTAAATTATGCGCCGCTTCGCATAACGATCTCCTCGCCCTTCTGTGATCCTGGTAGAAATCCGGTTCCAATTCTCTAGCAAATTTTGGTTGTTTATAAGGTTGATTTTCGCGCAAAACTGAAGATTTGTATCAGCATCGCAGGAGCACGAAGAGATGATTATTAAAGCGAAAATCGCCCTTATATACCACCAAAATTTGCTAGAGAATTAGAACGAGATTTCCATCAGGATCACAGGAGCGCGAGGAGGCTATTTATCGGACGCTGCAGAAAATCCAAGCTCTCAGCTATAAATTTTGAATTATGCGCCGCTTCGCATAACGATCTCGCCCTTCTGTGATCCTGGTAGAAATCCGTTCAATTCTCTAGCAAATTGGTTGTTTATAAGGTTGATTTTCGCGCAAAACTGAAGATTTGTATCAACATCGCAGGAGCACGAGAGATGATTATTAAAGCGAAAATCGCCCTTATATACCACCAAAATTTGCTAGAGAATTAGAACGAGATTTCTATCAGGATCACAGGAGCGCGAGGAGGCTATTTATCGGACGCTGCAGAAAATCCGAGCTCTCATCTATAAATTTTGAATTATGCGCCGCTTCGCATAACGATCTCCTCGCCCTTCTGTGATCCTGGTAGAAATCCCGTTCAATTCTCTAGCAAATTTTGGTTGTTTATAAGGTTGATTTTCGCGCAAAACTGAAGATTTGTATCACATCGCAGGAGCACGGAGAGATGATTATTAAAGCGAAAATCGCCGTTATAAACCACCAAATTTTGCTAGACAAATAGTACGAGATTTCCATCAGGATCACAGGAGCGCGAGGAGGCTATTTATCGGACGCTGCAGAAAATCCGAGCTCTCATCTATAAATTTTGAATTATGCGCCGCTTCGCATAACGATCTCCTCGCCCTTCTGTGATCCTGGTAGAAATCCGGTTCCAATTCTCTAGCAAATTTTGGTTGTTTATAAGGTTGATTTTCGCGCAAAACTGAAGATTTGTATCAGCATCGCAGGAGCACGAAGAGATGATTATTAAAGCGAAAATCGCCCTTATATACCACCAAAATTTGCTAGAATTAGAACGAGATTTCTATCAGGATCACAGGAGCGCGAGGAGGCTATTATCGGACGCTGCAGAAAATCCGAGCTCTCATCTATAAATTTTGAATTATGCGCCGCTTCGCATAACGATCTCCTCGCTTCTGTGATCCTGGTAGAAATCGTTCAATTCTCTAGCAAATTTGGTTGTTTATAAGGTTGATTTTCGCAAAACTGAAGATTTGTATCAGCATCGCAGGAGCACGGAGAGATGATTATTAAAGCGAAAATCGCCCTTATAAACCACCAAAATTTGCTAGAGAAATAGTACGAGATTTCCATCAGGATCACAGGAGCGCGAGGAGGCTATTTATCGGACGCTGCAGAAAATCCAAGCTCTCAGCTATAAATTTTGAATTATGCGCCGCTTCGCATAACGATCTCCTCGCCCTTCTGTGATCCTGGTAGAAATCCCGTTCCAATTCTCTAACAAATTTTGGTTGTTTATAAGGTTGATTTTCGCGCATAACTGAAGATTTGTATCAACATCGTAGGAGCACGATGAGATGATTATTAAAGCGAAAATCGCCCTTATATACCACCAAAATTTGATAAAGAATTAGAACGAGATTTCCATCAGGATCACAGGAGCGCGAGGAGGCTATTTATCGGACGCTGCAGAAAATCCGAGCTCTCATCTATAAATTTTGAATTATGCGCCGCTTCGCATAACGATCTCCTCGCCCTTCTGTGATCCTGGTAGAAATCGTTCCAATACTCTAGCAAATTTTAGTTGTTTATAAGGTTGATTTTCGCGCAAAACTGAAGATTTGTATCAGCATCGCAGGAGCACGAAGAGATGATTATTAAAGCGAAAATCGCCCTTATATACCACCAAAATTTGCTAGAGAATTAGAACGAGATTTCTATCAGGATCACAGGAGCGCGAGGAGGCTATTTATCGGACGCTGCAGAAAATCCGAGCTCTCATCTATAAATTTTGAATTATGCGCCGCTTCGCATAACGATCTCCTCGCCCTTCTGTGATCCTGGTAGAAATCCCGTTCCAATTCTCTAGCAAATTTTGGTTGTTTATAAGGTTGATTTTCGCAAAACTGAAGATTTGTATCAGCATCGCAGGAGCACGAGAGATGATTATTAAAGCGAAAATCGCCCTTATATACCACCAAAATTTGCTAGAGAATTAGAACGAGATTTCTATCAGGATCACAGGAGCGCGAGGAGGCTATTTATCGGACGCTGCAGAAAATCCGAGCTCTCATCTATAAATTTTGAATTATGCGCCGCTTCGCATAACGATCTCCTCGCCCTTCTGTGATCCTGGTAGAAATCCCGTTCAATTCTCTAGCAAATTTGGTTGTTTATAAGGTTGATTTTCGCCAAAACTGAAGATTTGTATCAGCATCGCAGGAGCACGAGAGATGATTATTAAAGCGAAAATCGCCCTTATAACCACCAAATTTGCTAGAAATTAGAACGAGATTTCTATCAGGATCACAGGAGCGCGAGGAGGCTATTTATCGGACGCTGCAGAAAATCCGAGCTCTCATCTATAAATTTTGAATTATGCGCCGCTTCGCATAACGATCTCCTCGCCCTTCTGTGATCCTGGTAGAAATCCCGTTCAATTCTCTAGCAAATTTGGTTGTTTATAAGGTTGATTTTCGCAAAACTGAAGATTTGTATCAACATCGCAGGAGCACGAAGAGATGATTATTAAAGCGAAAATCGCCCTTATATACCACCAAAATTTGCTAGAAATTAGAACGAGATTTCTATCAGGATCACAGGAGCGCAGGAGGCTATTTATCGGACGCTGCAGAAAATCCGAGCTCTCATCTATAAATTTTGAATTATGCGCCGCTTCGCATAACGATCTCCTCGCCCTTCTGTGATCCTGGTAGAAATCCGTTCCAATTCTCTAGCAAATTTTGGTTGTTTATAAGGTTGATTTTCGCGCAAAACTGAAGATTTGTATCAGCATCGCAGGAGCACGAAGAGATGATTATTAAGCGAAAATCGCCCTTATATACCACCAAAATTTGCTAGATAGAACGAGATTTCATCAGGATCACAGGAGCGCGAGGAGGCTATTTATCGGACGCTGCAGAAAATCCGAGCTCTCATCTATAAATTTTGAATTATGCGCCGCTTCGCATAACGATCTCCTCGCCCTTCTGTGATCCTGGTAGAAATCCGTTCCAATTCTCTAGCAAATTTGGTTGTTTATAAGGTTGATTTTCGCGCAAAACTGAAGATTTGTATCAGCATCGCAGGAGCACGAAGAGATGATTATTAAAGCGAAAATCGCCCTTATATACCACCAAATTTGCTAGAAATTAACGAGATTTCTATCAGGATCACAGGAGCGCGAGGAGGCTATTTATCGGACGCTGCAGAAAATCCGAGCTCTCAGCTATAAATTTTGAATTATGCGCCGCTTCGCATAACGATCTCCTCGCTTCTGTGATCCTGGTAGAAATCCGTTCCAATTCTCTAGCAAATTATGGTTGTTTATAAGGTTGATTTTCGCGCAAAACTGAAGATTTGTATCAGCATCGCAGGAGCACGGAGAGATTATTATTAAAGCGAAAATCGCCCTTATAAACCACCAAAATATGCTAGAGAAATAGTACGAGATTTCCATCAGGATCACAGGAGCGCGAGGAGGCTATTTATCGGACGCTGCAGAAAATCCAAGCTCTCAGCTATAAATTTTGAATTATGCGCCGCTTCGCATAACGATCTCCTCGCCCTTCTGTGATCCTAGTAGAAATCCGTTCAATTCTCTAGCAAATTTTGGTTGTTTATAAGGTTGATTTTCCAAAACTGAAGATTTGTATCAACATCGTAGGAGCACGATGAGATGATTATTAAGCGAAAATCGCCCTTATATACCACCAAAATTTGCTAAGAATTAGAACGAGATTTCATCAGGATCACAGGAGCGCGAGGAGCTATTTATCGGACGCTGCAGAAAATCCGAGCTCTCATCTATAAATTTTGAATTATGCGCCGCTTCGCATAACGATCTCCTCGCCCTTCTGTGATCCTGGTAGAAATCGTTCAATTCTCTAGCAAATTTTGGTTGTTTATAAGGTTGATTTTCGCAAAACTGAAGATTTGTATCAGCATCAGAGCAGAAGATGATTATTAGCGAAAATCGCCCTTATATATACCACTAAAATTTGCTAAGAATTAGAACGAGATTTCTATCAGGATCACAGAGCGCGAGGCTATTTATCGGACGCTGCAGAAAATCCGAGCTCTCATCTATAAATTTTGAATTATGCGCTGCTTCGCAACGATCTCCTCGCCCTTCTGTGATCCTGGTAGAAATCCCGTTCCAATTCTCTAGCAAATTTTGGTTGTTTATAAGGTTGATTTTCGTGCAAAACTGAAGATTTGTATCAGGATCGCAGGAGCACGAAGAGATGATTATTAGCGAAAATCGCCCTATATACCACCAAAATTTGCTAGAGAAATAACGAGATTTCTCAGGATCACAGGAGCGCGAGGCTATTTATCGGACGCTGCAGAAAATCCGAGCTCTCATCTATAAATTTTGAATTATGCGCCGCTTCGCATAACGATCTCCTCGCCTTCTGTGATCCTGGTAAAATCCCGTTCCAATTCTCTAGCAAATTTGGTTGTTTATAAGGGCGATTTTATTATATATATATATATATATATATATATATATATATATATATATATTTATATATATAAATCCAAAATTATCTAACTACGTGAAAATTAATCTGAAATCTGATGTTCATAAAAAATTCAATTTAAATGAACATTATTTTTTATCTAACATTGAAATATTGCTATAAGGAATTACTGAAACTGTTTTATGAGACAAAATTTATATGGCAGGAATGGGGAGTTGAACAGTAAAGATTCAAATGAGAAGCAATCGCCATAACCACTACACTAAACACCCACATACAAATTTACTTTCATAACATTAACATGATCGTAAAATAATTATTTTAAAAATAAAATCTACTTTATAATTTTTATTAATAATTATATACATTTTCAAATTTATGAATTACAACAAAGGCATAAAAATTATTAACAGCGTATCCATTTATTTGTACATTTATTTATATACTGCATAATTGAAAACAATAAATTATTGGTATTTCAATAATTCAAATTTTAATTTTTATCACAAAATGCAGATCCCTTTAATAATGCTATAATATAATTTCGTTACGTTCTTGCTGTCCTGATACAAATCTTTACTTTTGTCCAAAAATCGCCTTTATATACACCCATAATTTGAGATGAGAGTTCGGATTTTTTGCAGCGCCTGATGAAAAACCTGCTCGCGCTGCAGTTTGGCCAAAGTCGGTTTGCTTCAAAACTATGTTTGGACAGGATTTTTATTAGCGCCATCTCTTGTGGATATTATAGACCTTTATTAAATTTATTTTCTTTAAACAATTAAATTATTGTAATAATTCTGTATTGTATAATTTATTTATTTTTTAATTTTGTTATTATATTATTAATTTACTATTTAATTTGCATTTCTAAGAGATTAAAATAATACACGTTGGAGATGTGCAGAATAGAACACTGGTTTTGTGTTATGCCAAAGAAACTGCAGTCACACTGAGCTAAAGTACTACCACCTAATTAAGTGAAAATTATGGGAATATTTATATAGAATTTAACGCTCCAGGTATATGGCAGTAGTTAAAATGGATTTAACGTTTTTTCATAATCTATTTTTGACTTAATCGGCTGAAGTGATTTATTCATATCTGTTCTATGTTAGCTTTCTTTGTAGTAACAATAGATTTTTTTATTTTATACTAGAAAAAAAGCAAGAGTAGTTACGAACAGCATTTTATTTGGTAAATCTTTCATTTACACTACATTTATTTATACACAATAACTAAATACAATACGTAAGCGTCAAATCCTTATTAAGTACATCACTAGAGATCGTAATCAATTTTCCTTACACGCAATACAAATCTACATGCATAAATTGAGTCTCATTGAAGATTTTTATTAAAAAGCTCCCTAAAAGTACTTGATTTACATATACAGGTCATTTAATGACATTATGGCACAGATGATTGGTGAGAGAAAGATGAAATTAAATAAATAATTAAATCACATATAGAAGCTTACTAATTTTTTATAATATAAACAAGGTGTGGGAGCTTTAACAACAAAAAAATCGAATATATTACTTTGGTTTAAGTTTATTTAACTATATTATTCTTTACATGTTGTGAAGACTCTCATATTACACTACAAACAGGCCATGTTATCCTTTGTTCATAACTATAATCTAGGTCTATATAGAAGTTCACTCTTTTTATACTTCCGTACCGTCTAATTCTATATTTGTATACATCATCGCAATGAAATAACGACAGACATTATCTCTTGCATCTTTATTTGTTCTCAATCCCTACTACTACTTTTAATGTAATTGTTGGATTTGGTATTGGATCTCGCATTGTTCACACTACTGTCATTCTTTGTGGCACTTTTGCTCTGCGGCATGTTGATGTAGTTGTCTGCCGACTTCACTATGTTAACGCTGGTCTTCTCCTTGATGCTGGGTGGAATGTGGTAGGTCGGGTTTGAGTAGCTCCATCCCCGAGGCTGCCTCCCCAGTGCTGCTCTTGTGCTTCCTGTCGGTGTTGACGTCAAAAGTGAAAACGTGCAAAGATTTCATACACACGTAGCCGGGAGTGTTCGTGGTGTTTGGACTTGCCTGGTGTGAATTTCGTCATTCATATACTCGGTGCGGCGAGGAGAGGTGCTCGAAGTCGTGCGGGCTCAGCATCGCCAAGTAGTCGCTGTGGTTTCCTCCAAGAGCTGGGGTGTTCATTACCAAGCAAAGAACGTTTAGGTCAACATAGTGCTGTAAAAGTGATGTGCTTTAGCAACAATAATTATTCTGTGCAACCTTTGATTAAGTGTGTAGTGAAAAGGTAGACGACAACCACACTGCTGCATGCTAACTTAAACCTACATCTCTTATATTTGTTGTTATATTTATTACAATAATAATGGTAAGACCCTACGCCCCGCGTGGGAGCACGGCCTGCGAACTGAGAGGTTAAAGCTTTCATACGTTCGCTCTCTCTCTGCCCGGTCGTCGCGCACCATCTCTGATGCGGGGCGATGTGGCAAGCACCGCACTCTCGACGACCGCCACTATTACCCCTTATTCGAATGAACGCAGGTACTCAATTATTTTTAGTGACTGAGTAGGCCACCCGCCAGGCATCAGAGAGCACCGGGAATTGAACCTGGGTCCGTCAGCATCGCAGCCCGCCCCTCAACCACGGGACCCCGCTGGGTGTTATATTTATCATAGTTCTTTCAAATCTAATTTTGTTACTTTCTTGCAGATTCAGGCAGGTTGAGCAATTCCATCTTGTCAAAAAATTTTGTGTTTTAACTAATCCCTACTTAATACGTTTTGTTATTAGTCCCCGCGATTATCATTTTTCCTAGCTTGAACTTGTCTGTTGCACTACTTTTTGAATTTAAACTGATAATCCAAGGTGTAACTTTAATTTAATTTGCAAGCTACTTTGGACGATAAAACCTTCAAGCACTTGAGATCTGGACGCTGAATTTGGTATTGGCAAATCAGCGGTCATCGGCACCTTCAGCAACTTGATTTTGTTCACAATAAACCCCGCTAAGATTTGCACGACTCACCGAAGCACAAGCTGCCAAAAGAATAGAGATTTGGCGACAAGTGCTCAACAATTTATTGAACGACCAATTTTGGAAGCGACTTGTGACGTCGGATGAGAAGTGGGCCTTTTTGGTCAGTCACAGTTGTTCCAAAAGACCAAAATCCTCCTTCAGTTTCACGTAAAGGGCGTTTCGGCAAGAAGGCCATGATTTGCGGCTTTATTTTGAGTTGGTTCCGAATGGTCTTGTTGAAAGGTTCCCGTTTCCCGCAATAGCGGATCATAACTCAAAGCTCACTTTCTTGCAAACTCACCTGGAATACAAAGATGAAGGTTGTTACATTATAAGCACGGAGAAACAAAAAAAGGGCAAAAATTGAATTTTTCGCAGCTGTGTCAGGACTTTTGGGACAACCTAATCAATGTTCAACCTTATCATTGATCAGTTTTTGAAAGATACACCAATTTGTGTTCCTATTGTGTAGCGAATCGGATTTTGTCTTTTTCAGCATTTGTCTGTTATATTTTACAGTTACGATGGAGTAGTCTGATGATCACGATGTTGCTTTTATGTTGTTAGCTCCTATCCATTTTAATGATGCAACAGTCTAGAAGGTCTGTGATTTTGTTCGGATCTGAGAGTCAGACTTTTTATAGCTAAAGCTCTCAGTAGCTTTCTATATTTGGGCAACGTTAATCTGGATATCCAGTGGGAATTTTTTGTGTTAAAGCCATTTCTAGTAATAAAGTGAGGTCTGAGAATATGGAAAAAAGTTCAAAGTATTTCAGGGGGAGGCAGATACTGCTGCAACTTCTAAAACTATAATGTATGTGCCTTGAAGATGCTTTTGTTGACGATGATGAATAATGTAGTGCCGAATTGAGTTCTTAACTATGACTGCTGTGCCGCCATGAGCGGTAGTTCTAATGGGTAAAATGAGATGTGGAATTATTTATTATAAATGTTTTGATTTTTTTGGCTAAGAGTACGATACTTAGGAAAACAGCTATTATGTTAGTTTAGAAATGATGGTTGCGAGTAGATCAGTCTTATTAGTTTCGTTGTTTGTTTGCTGATTCCATGTTTGTAGTTATTGTTAGTTTTGTCTATTTGTAGAGATAATACACTTAGCGTTTTTACTCCCTTGTTTATTTTTTCAGCACATTTGACACATTTGGGTGTCTTATAGTTTTTCCACTGTCCAAATCTTTGGCATTTTTAACATATAACTTCATGTTTAACGTGTGGAGGTTCAAAAGTGATTCTTGATTTCATTAATTTTATGTTATAGATTTTCTTATTCTTTGAACTTTGTTCCAGTTCTACGAAGAAAATAGACGGTATTGAACCTTGAGTGTATTTAATCCTTTCATGATTCTTAATCTCTCTGATAAGTTCTTTAATATTTACTATAAAATGTATGTCGCGTAAAACTATTTTGGACTTTCTGTTTTGTTTCTGCTGGAAGCAGTAAAATCTTTTAGTACCCTAATGGCTGCAATATAGTTTTTGGTGTCGGTTAACTGAATTTTGGCTTGAGCATTGCCTATAATTTTGATGAAGTATTTGTCTTTGGCTCGAACTTCTGGCATATCCAGTTTTAGGTTGTAGACTCGATAAACGTCTTTTTTTTCGACAGATTTTAGAACCTATTAGATGTTTTATTTTGGGTTTGCCATTCCTGTTCGTTATTGGTTTGTATTGGAGAGTTTGTTTCTTGTTGACTTATAAACTTCAATGAGTGTATAGTTTATATGTGTGCTGGGATTGACATTTGAGCTAAAGGAGGTTGGGATAACGACTGTGTTGGTAATTGGTGGCAATTGTTGATATTGCATATGAATGATTTGTTGATACATGTTATTGTTGTGCAGTTGATACGTGCTATTAGGAAGCACGTGATCTTGAACCATTTGTGGGTTTGTTGTGAACTGGGTATAGTCATTTGGCGCACCGTACATCGTGACCTACTTTATTTGTGTTGCGTTTCCCACTATGTTTTGATCATTTTCTAACGTACAACAAAATAAAAAAAATAGTTGCAACTAATCTAATAAGTCAATCTTCGTTTGAAGACGCAATCTATAAAAAAAGGTCGTTTTCCAGGTTTATAGTAAAATAGCGGTAGCTGATCTAAATAGCATTGCGACGCCTTTATCGATGTTTTCGTTGCTGATATACGTGTAGACGTGCGTTTTGTGATAAATTTTTATCAAGTGTTTTTCTGCGGTTTCTGTTGGAGGTAAACTGGAAAGCAAACGTCAGATAAATATAATTATTTATTACGTATCCGTCAATAAACATATAAGAATCAATACAATACGTCTCACATTTATATGTACATCATCTCGTCTTCTCGAAAAATTTTGTTCAGATTTACAAAAACAAGAAGTCGAGGGCGCTCTAGTGGGCAAACCGAGGCTGACGATGTAGCGGAACGTAAACGCATACGAAGCGGGTAAACTCGAATTTGTCCTACTCAAGGTTTCGTATAAACCTAAACAAAATTTCGTCCTTCAGTGTATAGTGTTAAAGCAATTTATTGTCATTTATTCGAGCTTATAGCGTAAACGAAGTCCTTCATTTAGAATGTATGTAGAAGAAGCTCTAGAGAACGAAACCGGAGAATCTCGAGGAGATCCAAATTTATTTACACGCGCGCTCGCTCGCAGGTTCAAATTTTGGGCCACTCTAAGTTAAGTGCAGCATCTATGGATCAAAGACATGTTAACGACTGCCGGTGTGTTTAGAGGATTAATCGTTAGATACGTTTTATCATACAACTAGCTCGAATGACAATTTTGCTCCCGTAATTATAATGTATAATAGACATAGTAGCGATAAGGAAGACATTTTTTGGCTGTACAGCCTGCGAATAATTTCTAGTAACAGTTTATATATTTATAATATTAAGCTAAACAACTAATAATATATAGAGAAATCATCACCTCTTAGCCGTATTTATCCATGTTACAAAAATATAAGTACACTAATATACTCAGTAAAATAGAGCTACTTAATTTCTCATGCATATAAGTACCATTTCTTTTAAAATGTAGCTTTAGTTCCAACTTTACTAGTTAATTTAGACGCCTAGCGTTTACAAAAATAACCTATAATAATAAATGCTTGTAACAAAATATGTTGGCGGTTCACAGCTGCATTCGTTTACTTCATAAGATTGACTCGTCAAGATTGACTTTCGTTTGTTTATTAGACTCTTAAATAAACAACAGGGCAAACAACAAAATCGTGCTAAAAGATATATTTAATACCTCTCCGTAGTTCGTTATATGCACCTTTAAATACTCTACACGGAAACATTCAACATCAATATAAAAATTATTGCCTTCAACGATATGTATAAATATAAATTAACAAAGCACCGAAAGCTTCTGCCTACTTCCGCTTAAGTCTTGTGTTAACGCAACTGTGAACCTGATCCCATCGGAGATTTATAAAAATGATTGTTGTGTATTGATTGTATTAATAATCATCCAAGAACAGAACGCTCAACGAAGGGCGGCCGGGAAGGTGGCGCCTCCACCATTTTTGGCAACCGCAGCTGCTTGCTTGCCGCAGTCCTCAACGGTGCAGGCGCCTCCTCCGTTGCCTGGACAACAGAAAAACAACAAGACAACATTTTATATACCTCTAGACATTAAACATCAATCATTTAACATTTAAAATGCCAAAACAGCCCCAGGACTCGCTGCGTTCGGACTGCTCGTCTTCGTGTGCGTCGCCAAAGAAACGGGGAAACCCAAGCGCGGCCAGTGCGATTGTTGCGATAATTGACGTTCCGGTATTCGGCGCCTCGGGCGGCGCCAGCGGAAAACACAAAGCATCAGCGTGACCACTCGCCGTGTGATTTTATGTACAAACAGCCGTAAAATTGCAACGCAATCGAACATAGAGCGGAACGGTTGCTCGGTGGCGGCCCGCCGCGATCGACTTGGGCGTCGGTTGCGCGGTAATCGCGCCCGCCGTTATCGGAACAATGGAACATGCAAATTAGCGGGCATTAATTGGTAATAAGAGAAGTAATTGCACTTGCATCCAGCTAGGAAGGTAATCGCTCACGAGATTTTGCGGCCAGGCACCGACGGGAGTTCTAATTAAATTACCCTGTATCACCCCTGCCCGTTAAGCAGCCCGCAGTTTTGTGCCGTTTATTTTTCAGCGCCCGTCTGGCTGAAATGTTCGAAAGAAAGCCACAACAAATAGTCTGCTTTATTAACAAGGCGGAATTTATTTGTGCCGCAGCTCCCCGTTTGACCATCAATCAATTCGACGTGCAAGAAAGGAAAGTAATTTTTAGGATTTGTTTGCGCGTAAACATCATTTATCCTCTCTCTTTCTTTATTAAATCCTTATTAGAAAAAATGTAATTACAATTACGCCCCTTCGCACGAGCCGGCTCTTGTCCGAATTCCCTCTAATTCGGCTTAATTGGCTAACACAGCCGGATTTTTTAATGAGCTTCGCAATAACCACTTTACGACGCTGCAAAGGGAAGAACGCGGCGGGAGACAAGATGGCGGCCGGGAAGTTTGCCCAAGTTTTATCTCACGTACGTAAGTTCGTTACGTCGCAACACCTTTTAGAGCTTTTTTGGTTAGTTAGGACAATTAGGCTGCAAATGTGTTGCTGGGCGGATCAATACGGGAGGAGTCGAGGGGACGGCGGCCGCTCCGCGTCAATAAGCAACAAAGTTGAATGATAGCAATAACAGTAAAGTTGGTTCATAGACACCGTAAAACTTTGCTAATGGCTATTCCGTATTAAACAACAATAGTACTAACCGCATTATTATACTGCCGCAGTTGTTTGGACAAAGATAAACAGCTGTTAAACGCGCGAAGCTGAAACTTTTCCTTGCAAAATGCCTGCTTACAGCATGGAATCGCCTTCCCTCGAGGTTTTGTTCAACTGACAAATAGTAGGAAATGCAAATTTAACTCCTTATAATTTCATGTAAATAATAACTGGGTAGTTCAGGCGATGGATAGTTCACTGAAAATGGCATTTTAAGAAAGATAGTGAAAATGGAAAATAGGAGCACTTTGAAGCCCAAGAGTAAAAGTGATTTTAATTACAACTGTACTTCAGTATATGTACAATCAACATAAAATATTACATGGGACTCAAACGTACAAACAATGCATCATCTAGAACCATGCATTTCTCACCACGATTAATACCACCCTCAATAAATTACTATATAACTATAACCTCGATCAATGAAATCATAATGACACATTGTATCACAAGCAAGCGATAAAACGCAAAAGAGTAAAGCATCCTCCAAATCAGCTGCTGTAAGCTGTTGGGTGGTCCGGATGGTCCAAGTGCCCCGGAAATCCTACGGAATCATGTGGATCTTTTATCCCGCCACTAATTGGCCACACGCAAGCAACGAATCATCTAGACGTTAGAGTCTCTTTGATGTGGATAGTTATTTAAGAATGAAATGATCCAAATGATCCAAATGCCCTAGGTGGACCAGCGACCAGATTGGGCGTTTGGTTCTGACGGAAGTTGAGCTCACGTGGACAACGAATCGTCTGGGCTTGGAAATAGTTTTAACAGCATCCTGGGGCAACAAAATAGCATTGTTGCGAACAAAGCCCCTCTTAATCCTGAAGCGATAGCATTCTGTGTTGACTAAAAGCCCGCCTCAGCAAAGAAAGTTCCTAAGTAATGAAGTGTTACAAACTCCCTTATAATCGTTCTTTTTATTCGATTCCATCCTTATAAAATGAATTTCACCTAAACGATTTAAAATAGGTACTAACTGCCTAACGAAGACACACCCACATCAAACCTCCAACACTATTACTGTAAAGCTCTCTTAAACGGGACTATAAAAGTCAGTGCTTTAACTTATTGTAAATTAATCAAATCCTACATATAGGAAAAATAATACATATACATATCTCTTGAAGAAGAAGTAAAAAGTAAAGAATAATAATGGTAAACCTCCACACAATGGCTACTGAAGAAGAACCGAACCATCAAACATCGAAAAACAAAACTTCCACTCTCGCTACATTCATTGATCTTGAATTTAAAGAAAGCAACAAAGGATATTTAAAATACAAATGTTATGTAACCTGGAAGCACATTGAAGCACTGCGAATGAAAAGCAATGCAGTAAATGTAAATTTTACAAACATACAAATACTTACTCTGCAAACTCATATGAATGTGTTGATTGTTGAGCGGATACATTGCATCTTTATGAAAATTATAAAGGGTATCGAATATATGAAAACTTACAGAAAGCAAGAGGCAAATCTACAATCAAAACATTTACACAACAATAAAAAATAATTATTTACAACTAAAACGAACTTTTTTCAATAACTCATCTATACAGAAGGAATACTCCCAGAAAATGTCTTATACACAGAGTTTAATAACAAACAGCAAAACATTTAGAAGAAATGAACAACAATTTATAAATTCAAGTCTATGTTTAACCAACTAATTAAACAAAATAACATGCCAATCACAGTCGAAGACAGAGTTGTCCCATAACATGCAACGCAATAAAAATTGTACTTTAAAATGCCAACAGGCTATAACTTAGATAAATTAGATAAACGCAGCTTTAATTTTTGAAGTCCATTTTATGACAAGGGCAATGTTTCAAATCCCATATTACAGAATCTATTATGTTGTTCATCTTGAAAATACAGCACATGGTTGTGCCGCTCTTATTAAGAACTCCATTCACCATTATGAACTCACTGCTCAACAAATAGATTCAACGTCAAAAGAGTCGCATTGGTCCTCAGAGACAACCTCAGAGATGAGAGAGGAGGATTGATATAATAATAGCAACATGGAATGTACAAAGCTTGTATAAGGTTAGAGCCGAGCAAAAACTAACGAATAAATGAATAGGATATAAGGTATTTATAGCAGTATTGCAAAAAGTACAAAAGCAAAGAAGATGATAGACTTTAAATAATTCACACTGTTTAATAGCAAAAATAGAAGTGGTACTTTGGACACAAGGATTTTATTCAATAAGAAGATAAGACACTTGATAACTAATAATAAACCAGTAAATCGAAGAAATTGCACAATAAGAATAAAAGGCAGGGTTTTTAATAGGAACTGCCATGCAATAACAGAAGTAACAATTACAGCAAATATCTTCTATGAAAATTTGGAAATAACATATGCAACTACTCATAAACTTGGCGATAAAATATCGGAGACTTTAATGCAAAAATTAGCAAAGCATTAAGTTACAGACTAACTTGCATATACCAAACATAGAACTAGTAATGAAAACGAAAGAATATATAGATTTTCTATGGAAAAAACAGGATAATTTTTAATAGAGGGTTTTTGCACAAAGAAATACATAAAGAAACTTGGGTATCATGTTCTTATAGACAAAAGGCACTATAAGGGAAAAACAAATAATGTAAAGAAGCTATAAAGAAAATGTTGTGAAAGAGAACCCCAACAAGAGAAGGTATTCACAAAATTTATGTAAAAGTACGAAAATCTTAAGAGCTGAATAAAATAGAGGAAATTGAACAAGAATATAGAAATCAACTTGTAAGAGTATTTTACAGGAAGTTAAAGGGCCAAGGGAAGGATTTGAAGCGAAAACAGGTATATGTTGAATTATAGATGTGGCGTAGTAATGGAAAAAAGAAATAGCGAGTAAATATAAATCGTATTATAAAGAACTATTAAAGGCAAACGATAATGAACAAGAAGAAGATAAAACAACAAAAAATTATAGATAATGTCTGTACTCTGGTGCATGTTTAATAAGAGATAAATTATACCAGCAAATAAATGGGTTTTAAATATAAAAAATTGACTATCATAAGAACCACACTAAGAGCGAGCCTGGAAAAATACTACTAATAATAAAATATTAGGTTCTTTCACTATCATATCAATGTGGCAAACCAAGAGCAAAGTGAAAAAACAACGAACCCATTTAAATAATTTAAACCTCAACACTACTGATTTAGTATTAAAGAGATGTATAAGAAGGGTAGATATAAATGCAGGAGAAAATAAATATACACATATAAAATCATCTGCCAGTTACTAATACACGCAGATAACATGGTAATTTTAGTAAGAACCAAACGCGACCTAAAGACGGCATCCTAAGAACTAGAGAAATAAGGAAAAGGCTACAATAAAAGTAAATCAAAAGAAATCCAGATATGGTGCTGATGACAAAAAATGTACAGAGAAATTTAACAATAGGCGATTCCACCTTCAAAGAAAGCCAAGAATTCGAATACTTCAGAAGTATGATCATAAAAGATAACAAGCGAAAAAATACGAACAAGCTAACTGTAGAAAACACAAGCTACAATGTATTAAAAACAAATTTCAATCAAGAAGTATTAGCAAAAAAAATAGAAGAATAGAATAAAAGTGCTAAGACAAATATATGGGCTAAGCAAGACAGAGATGTATCGAGTATACATATGAATCACAAATTAAAGCAAATATATAAAGATTTGGAAATAATTGTTGCAATAAGAGCTCCAAGGCTAAGATGTCTGGGGTACTGAACTCGAATGAAAAATGACTGTAGTCCCAAAATAGCATAGAACAGAATAGGAATGAGAAAACGAGGTCGGCTAAGGAAAATTGAAGCAAATATGTAGAAGAAGATATTAGATGACTGAAAATAAAAAAATTGAGAATGAAAGCGTTGAACAGAACAGAAGAGAGGAGTATCACTGAGGAGACCAAGATCCTTCCAAAGCAAAAGAAAAAAAGAAGAAAAGAAAATTATAATTAGAAACATACAGAATGGACTTCTAGACTCGTCACAACAAAGGGAAGAAACATTCTAGAGGCCATGACTAGTCATAACTGCAGACGTTTCTCAGCCAACATACTGGCCTACCAATCTTAACAAAACACCAGATTTATTGGATTTCTTTATACTTCATTGTATAGCCTCAAAGGAGCACAAAAATAGAATCCAATTATAAATTGCTATACAGCAGTTATTGCAAGTCAAAGTAAATGTTATTATATAAAAAATCAAATAACCTTGAGCGTTAGGATGAACAAGATGACGTAACACAATAATAATACAAAAAATAGCTTAGCAATCTACACCTTATTTGAGCTAAGAATTAAGAGAACTAACTGTATCCCACTTTAAATCCGAGAATTTGTAATGGAGAAACGTAGAATTAAAAACAACGAAAAACGTATTTATTCTACATTGAGATGGAAACGAAGAAAGAAATACTATTTACTGAGTATCTTTCAGAAGTTTTTACATTCTTCAAACCAGATGCAATTAATTATTATGGAGAGTTTCTTAGACATACCTTATCAAATGTGTTTACCTATAGTCATTCTTCGTAAGAAGTCTACCAACATATTAGGGTGTTTAATTAATATAAAACAACTGGATATAACCTAAATATAGGGAGAACACTAACGAAATTGCCAAATAAAGCAAATGTATATTTGGCAACAATTTCTTACAGTATGGTAAGACTAAAAAATTATTCATTGATTTGCTCACTTGAAAAGACTCGGAGTGAACTCCGATCTGATGGGAAAACGTTATTCCACTGCATAAAAGCTCATAGAATTGTTAATTAAGCTGAAATAAGCTTTGATGAACAAAACTCTAGACAAGAGTATTTCTGGAGGTGACACAAGGCTTTTATGAGGTCTGTATGAGCTATAAAAAATTCAAAAAGGCACTATTTATTTTATACTACTTACTGTTGAAATTGTACCTTTCTTATAGGTACTAATAGGTTAAGTTTAATACTATTTTCTTGAGTTTTTACCAAGTGTTTTAGGTGTGTCTCAAGGAAGCGTCCTGGGTCCTTTATTGTACCTTATGGCGGGATATCAATAACAGAAAACATTATATTTGCAACATTCACAGACGATACCGCCTCCTTAGCGGTCAATAAGGACTCTACAATAGCATTCCAACATCTTCAGTAGCATCTTAATCTCATTGAACAGCGGTTATTAAAATAGAAAACAAAAGTAAATCAACACGTTGTTAATCCTTAAGTCACAATACATCAATCTCAGTCCAATTCCATCTTGACCAGTAGACAGTGGCCAATCGACTAACTACAGTTAGACAAAGACAACTTAGACTTGCACCATGACCTCAAGATCCAAATAGGAAGATCACTGGCCGATGATTTTCCCTACAAGCATATCAATTACGTCACTGTCAATTATTGCTTTGTGCAAATGAATAGATTGTAAATTTAAATAAGAAAAAACGAAAAACCAAATTAGCAAAAAATGAAAAACAGGACAACTTAAATATAAATAATAAACTACAAGAAAAATTTAAATTAATTATGTGTAAACTATATGTGAACGCAAAAAACACCGGAATGCAGTAGAATGTAAATTAAAGCTAAAAGAGGGAGGGGAAGCATTACCAAGACACATAGGACACAAAATAAAAAAAGGAAAAGTAAGCTTAATCAAATAATTAAAGAGGTGAAAGATATTTGCAATAAAATTGAAAAGATTACAAAGAGGGCAATAACTAATACAATAATAAACAGATGGTAAGAAATAAAAAAATCGGTTTAGGGAAGGAAATCAAAAACTCGGTCTTCAATTGACATAAGTGAACTGAAATTTCTAAACCACAGAAAATTGTAAATCAAATAAGACAAAGCAAAAACAAAATTACGAAATTATCGAAAAGAAATTATAAGGAAAGTTACAACCGACCAAGAAGATTAATAAAATAAAAAATATGAGCAGTCGGAACTAAAGTCAAAGTGAAAATATAGCATAAAGAACATAGTTGACTAATTAATAAAATAAAATACTCGTCTCCCCTCTCTTTCTCTCTCTCCAAATAGTATAATTAGGAGATATGAGGCTCCAAGAAGCAAAAGTTTGTACAAAAAATAAAAAGAAGAAAATTGAAAAACGCTTTAAAAAGAAAATTAATATGTAGCGCACAAAACGTACTTGAAGAAAACATTGAGCCAAAAAATACAAAAAGTTCTGGTAAAACTAAAAGCACATAGAAATTAACAACAAACTTGAAGAGTAATAGAAAAAAGACTCATTAATGAGGGCGATTAGTTGAAAAAACAAAAACGAACAATTAGAAGATAGCTCTGGGTGTAACCAAATCATAGATAAAAGAAAGGTATGGGTATTTAAAAAAGCGGGAAAATCACTTGGTAATTGTTATGAAAAAGGCAGAGAATGTGGCAATAGAAAAGTGCATTACAAAAAAGTATAGAAAACGAATTTATGAGTGGGATTTCGATTGAAATGAAAGGAGGCAGTAGCCTAGAAATTATCTGGAAAATTTTGTTGGCAAACGGCATTGTACAGTATTTTCCTCTTTGGAGGTAAAAATAGATAGTATAGTTAGTGCCAAGAAGAACTAGGAGTTTCGCTTCTGGAAGGCTGAATTCAAATGACCTTAAATAAATATTAGGATAATTTGGTAAATACGTGACAGTACAAAATTAGCGGGAGAGTTAAAACGGTAGAATGTAAGTTTTCCAGAGAAATCCCAAAACACCTGATGGTAATCTAAAAAAAGCGACATACGAGGGCGATCCGTAAAATATATGTACGGGGTCGTCGTCATGTGAAGCTAACGTCGATGTCTGGCCGAAACATCTCGCTGTTGGTTTCCGCACCTTGCGAACCGACTTCTTCGGTCAATCGCAATCGCCGGGCCCAAACACGAAGTTAGCGGCATCGTAGATCGAAACACTTATCGATGTCGAAGCGAAGGAAAGAGGACTATCGGTAGGCTACAGACGTAGTGCGCTCCAGCCAGGGATAACTATCATGCGGCGTTGTAAACCATATTCATTACAATAATTACCTTAACGTGTTCATTGCTTGGGCCGTGGCACATCGACGCAGACCCAGTATCAGCCTTGCTCTATCATCTGCAGTTGCGCCAACTACGCGATAAGGGCAGCGGCACGTGTCCGTTCGCACAGATGCATCCGCTTGCGGTAATTGGTGGGCGCGTTAATTTGCCACCCGCGCTAGCCCTGGTCGATATGCCACGGCGCGCCCGTCACCACCTAAAAGTACAATTAGTCAATTTCAATACGCCTTAAACATATATACGCTATAGAACGCCTATATCCATAGTAGAAGTGATAACATGGCAAAAAGCGGCGCGGCGGAACAAACGAGGCGGTGGCTGGCGGCGTTGGCCTCGGAGATGGCTTCCGTCAGGATACTCTCCTTGATAATGATGTCAACTGCGAGGAGAAAGATTAAAGGCGTATCTGCATCGGGCGCGGCGAAGCTCACTCGATCTAACGTCATTAGCGCCTAATGCGCCGGTGCAGCGCGGCGGCCCTATTTTTAGGGCCAATGCGCCCCGCTGCCCGCACGCTCTATGCAAATGGGGCTTTTGATGTTATTTTAAAACGGGCCCTGATTAATGAGCTCGGAAATTACAAGTCGCTATCGCGTTTTCGACCGTGTTTACGGCGGCTCGGGCGAATGTCAAAGGGCCGTGTGCTCGCAACGATCCATCCTTGTTGTTAAGAGATCATAAAGGGCGCGATAAGCCCCAAATATGGGGTATAACGGAAAGCACAAAAAGGAGAGGCCCTGCCGTTAACTCGCAACAAGTGCTGCATGCGTGGGTATCAGACTTTTCTTGATTAGTCATAAATTTCAGCTGTGAGTAGCTATTTCGATGCTGCCCATCTTGACTTAAGAGGGCAGAAAGCGATATATGGGTTATATGTTTAAGTAATCAAAATTTTGATCTTGGTAGTACCAAAAGTGAAGTAGCCGGTTTAGATGCAATTATCGACAGCGAGCAAACAATTATTACCTGTACCAGACGTCTGTCTTGATTAAGGTTTTCAAGTGACCATCAATAGTTTCATATGATGTCAATTAGAGTAACAATTTGAGTGAGCTTTACTTCAATTCAA
Source organism: Sinelater perroti (assembly GCA_036346155.1). Taxonomy (NCBI): domain Eukaryota; kingdom Metazoa; phylum Arthropoda; class Insecta; order Coleoptera; family Elateridae; genus Sinelater; species Sinelater perroti. Next base: position 4,444,302 of record JARFIY010000167.1, on the reverse strand, counting down.
TGTTTACATACGTTTATAAACCAGTGAGAAAAATAAAAACAAAATTTATTTTATCCTAAAACATTTTTCCCTGGATTTAGAATTAACAAATCTCTGGACTACGTCATCAAAAGAAAGACCCTATAAAAACTCACTTTCAATAAATAAAAGTGTAAAACCCCTCGTTTTTTCCTGTTTTAACGTTGATCTCGAAAAGTTTTTCTCTCTTAAGAGTTGGACGCTTAGTAACCTAGCAAAATTCTTTGACAATGCTAAGAGTCTTTGTAGTTGTAATTGCGTTTTGGTTCGGTATTCTTATCTGCATTGTCAATACATTTGTTAATTCTTAAAAATCCTGTTAGATGCACACATTCCTCAAGAAAAGCTCTATCTAAATTAGAAGCATACTTACCAGCAGATGATTTGTCGTCTGCCATATTATGTCATTTTTCATTTAAGTGATTTATCATGGAAATTCGAAATCCTTAAGTATTTTTGTATAGATTGTTGAGCTTAAGAGCATTAATTGCAAATGTTTCTATTATGAAACGCTATGGCCAAAAACTTTCCATGTTTGATTTCGCCAAAAGAAACTTTTGCCTTTTTCTTTCTTGTAATGCCTGTTTTGTAGTTGTCAGATTCGCACATTTATTTTGCTTTGTTTTATGGTCTCAAAAACGCATATTCGTTTCAAAGAGTGTATATTAAAGCTTTCAAAGTACTGCACAGAGTTCACGAGAACACAAAAAATGGTTCCAGAAACACACCATTAATATCATTTCGAATCTCTTCAGTTGTTCTCATATTACATTCACTTCATACTGTGGCCCGCGTGCCTTTAGTCGGATCACTATCATGGGCAAGGCGTATCAGCGCATCAAGAACCTTCTAGTACGATTTGTATAAGGTTTTTTTTTAAGTTTATTTGCAGATTAATAATCAGAACCATTTTACATAATAAAAATATAGTAAGGTCCTATGAGCTAATGAGATGACAGTAGTGACGTGAGGGGAGTCCATCCATCGATGTTATCCGTTAGTTTCTTCTTAGATCAATGTGCCACGTTTTTTGTAGTCTTCTAGGAGGTGGATCATGTTGCAGGCTGGATGCCAGGACATTGGGATGAACTTGAAGACGCAGGAAATGGTTGTTGCTTCTTTTAGTACGTTCTTCTACTACTGTTGGCATTTCCAGGTCGGTATGCAGGGTGTCGTTGCTAACATACCAGGGAGCATTGGCTAACATTCTCAGTGTTTTGGATTGCATGCGTTGGATTATGTTTACGTTTGACTTGCAGGAGTATCCCCACAGCTCGATGCCATAGGTCCAGATAGGTTTAATTATTATTTTATAAAGTAGAATCTTCTAAAGATAGACACGATTTCCTACCAAGTGACCAGTACTTTTTTTTAAGTCGTAGATCAACTTCCTTTAGTTTCTTTAATATATGCAGTTTCCACGTGAGTCTTCTGTCTAAATGAAGGCCCAGGTAGCGGGCTTCATTTGCTTGAGGAATTGCTATATTATTTAGATGCACCGGCGGGCATTCCAAGCGATTTAGGGTAAAATTTACCTGGGTGCATTTGGCTTCGTTCACTTGTATTCTCCATTTGTTTAGCCAGGTTTGTAAGAGGGACAGATGATGTTGCAAGTTTAAAGAGGCTGTTTGAGGATTGGTATGATGAGAGAGAAGGACTGTATCGTCAGCGAAGGTGCTTATAGTTGTAGCTACTGTTGTAGGTATGTCTGCCGTGTACAATGTATATAGAAGAGGTCCAAGAACGCTGCCTTGTGGTACTCCGGAGTTGATTGAATGAATGGCAGAATATTCTTGGCCATACTTTATCTGGAAGTGTCTATTTGATAAATAGGATTTTATTAGTAAATAATATTCACTTGGAAGGTGTAATTTGAGTTTATGTAAGAGCCCCTTATGCCATACTTTATCGAACGCCAGTTGTATATCGATAAATACTGCTGGACAGTAAGATTTAGAGTCCAGTACTGTGTTAATCATATTTACGACGCGATGACATTGCTGAATGGTAGAGTGATACTTTCTGAACCCAAACTGGTGGTCCGGGATGCAGTTTTCCAATATTTCTGTTTCATGTATTCTCCTGACTAAAAGTTTTTCTAACAGTTTAGAAACTTGGGGCAGTAAGCTTATTGGACGGTAAGACGTAATTTCCTCAACAGGTTTACCTGGTTTTGGTATGAGAATTATCTGTGCGAATTTAAGTGGTAACGGCCAATAATGGAGACGTAAGATAGAATTGAAAAGGTTCCTTAGAAACACCAGACCGACTCTAAGTAGTTCAGCAAGCACTTTATCGGATATTAGTTCGTACCCTGGTGCTTTTTTATGGTTAAGACGTTGAATTTCTTCTTCCAGCTCTGCACAGGTGAATCTCTTGATAGGTAGCGACAGTTGCAATGGTATATCCAAGAAGCTGTTTACTGTATCATCAGGATCATCTGAGTAGGGCGTAAAAACATTAGCAAAGTGTCGTGCAAATAAGTCTGCCTTTTCCTGATCTGTTATAGCCCACTCGTTATTTGTTTTTCTTAGTGGGGGATTTGGTTTTTGTAGGCGTTTGTTTGCTTTGGCGATTTTCCAAATGCTATTATCTGTTCTTGATAATGTAGTTATATAATGGTTAAAAGTTTCCTGCCTTATCTTGTGTAGTTGGTTCTTTAAGGTATTTGCTAATCTATTATACACTGTTTTGTCAGCTGGATGTTGTGTTCTATGCCATCTAGCTCTCACTCTTCGCTTCTGTCGAACTAATTCAAGTATGTCATTAGGAATATTTATATCTCTTTGAACGCTGTTTGTGATCGTAGGTGTGGATTTCCATGCTGCATTTTGCAGAGTAGTGATAAAGTGATCAGTAGCTTGCTCTAATTCCTGGGGAGTTTTAAACTAATATTTGATTGTAGGGTTTCTTGAAGAATGGCTCTGTATGAGTCCCAATCTGTTTTATTGTTATAAAGTGATGGTCTTGGTGATTTTTAATTATCGTTGTACTGATTGTAGCGATAACTGGTGTATGATCTGAAGATAAGTCAAGATTGCTGATAATATCCGTATAGTTAGAAGAAATTCCATTTGTGACAAAAGGTCCAGCAAATCAGGTGTTTTATTATGGTCTGTGGCCAGTATATTGGCTCCCAGTTGATAGGTATCCATATTTTTCTTCTCGTAGGAGGTTATATAGCCACTAGTGGTAATTAGCGAGATCCCCAGTAGGTGTGCTTACAGTTGAAGTCTCCACCGCATATGAATGTACTGCCAAGTGATTGGAAAAACGGCTTGAGGTCCTCCTTGGTAATATTATGTCTTGGTGGACAATAGACAGAAGATATGATAATTGGGTTTGGTAATTTACAAACTTGAATTGTTGTTGTTTGTAGGCATGGATGCTCATATTTTTGTAGTTCATAATGAACTATTGAGCTCTTTATGAGTAGCGCTGTTCCTCCGTGGGCGGTACCATCCGGATGTTCCGTATGATAGCATGTATAGTGCGGAACTCTTAGATAAGATCTGTCCGTACAATGTGTTTCTGATATAAGAAATATATCTATATTATGAAGTTTTGAAAATAATTCGATTTCTTGAATTTTTGATTGGATGCCATTCGCATTCCATAAACATATTCGTAAGGACTTAGACATTAACGACAAGTTTATTTAGGACAGTAGACAACGTATTTATTATCATGTTGTTTTGTTGCATTAGCTGGGTGAACATCATTTTGAATTCCTCTAAGAACTTTTGTAAGATTGTGTCTTGACTGTTGGCTTGTACAGTGTCACCTTGTACTACTTGGCTGTATGTTGAGGGTGTGAACTTTGAGTGTTGTCTATTGTTGCTGGGTGGTGAGTGGTTTGAATTGATAAACCTGTTTTGAGTCTGTGTGTCTGGTTTCAGTCTGTTTTGTAATTCTTTGTGTACTGTACAGCCTCTATAGTTGGAGGGATGATCACCGCCACATAAAGCACATTTAGCCGGCAAATCTTTTGATTTCTTGCATGTCTTAGTGTCATGCGGTCCTCCACATTTAACGCAAGCGTAGGGACGGTTACAGTAGGCTTTGGTTAGGTTATATTATTGACATCTCGTACACTGGACAATTGATGTATTTTTACGTGGCGGCTCCACTTTTGTAACGTGATTATTTAAGAATTTAAGGTTGTAAATGTCTTTATTGTTTTCAGCAGGTTCCAAGTATACAAAAACCATTGGTAAGGATAATTTTGTAATTCTGTGTTTGATTTTTGTTACAGCTCTTACTTTGAAACCTTTCTCTTCAAGTGATTCTGCTATTTCGGTAGAGGGTACATTAGGATGGAGGTTACGAATGACAACTCTATAAGCTTTATTTTCTCTCATCTGATATGTGTGATAAATTATACCTGTTTCCTTCATGAATGTTACTAACTTACGGTATGTGTCTGGAGTATTGGCACTTAGCTTAACTATATTATCAGCCATTGCTTTTGTTTTATATTGTTCTATTTCAGTAACAGTTGTTAGAGCATTTATCGTTTTATTATAATCTGTAACTCCATGTACAAATATCGGAGGTGGTCTGGGTATCTTATTTTGTTGAACAACCGGTACGACTTCAGTAATATCCTCATTAAGGCTATTAAGGGCAGAATATCTATTATTTTGTGTGACATGTCCTGCTTTATTTTGTGTGACATGTACTGCTTTATTTTGTGCTGATTGTTTTGTAATCTTTTCCTTTTTCTGTTTTGTACACTTTGCCATTCTTTATTGGGCATTGTATTCAATTCCACTTCACTATCACTATCGGATGTATTTATTCTGTTTGATAAATTATTTGTCGGTATGTTATTTAGTTGCATTGATGTAAAAGTATGATTAGTTTGTATATTCATTTGAGATTGTAAATTAGGGATCTGCACATTTGGCACATATGTCAAGTTGTTATGTAAATAAGGAGTATTGATAATAGGAAATTGGGGATTTACCTGGCTATCCATCGGGGCGAAGCTATTATGTGATTGAGATGCTAGCTGCCGTGTTAATTGCGTTGACGGAATATAGAAATTATTATTGCTGTTGCATGCCATTTTAGTAGCATGTGGATTGGTTTCATATAACTATTTTACGAAATGTGAGTTTATAATTATTATACTTCACACAGATTAAACCAGCGTATTGCTGACCTAAGGTCAGCGATAACCGCGTTACACACTTTCACTATTATCGCTCACCACACGTCTTTACGGTATGAATGTCAAACGCGGACTGTGTATAAGGTTTGACTGACGTCAGCATAGACATGCCATCGAGTTGTGTATAAAGTTTTAAGAATAAGTAGTTCTTTATGGAGTGAGACTGCAAAGAAACAAATTCAAGAGAGTACTTGCTGCTCTTTGTTGTAAAAAGTAGCCCGCACAAGGGATGTAGTATGTGATCTACTTATGATTTGCTTATTTATTCTTTATTCTAGCCTAAAACCTTTGTCGTAACTTTGCCCTCTATACTTATTTACAAAGATCTACAGTTGATATTACAGCATTTCTTCACATTTATGGTCACATTCAGGAAATATCAAAATTGCTTAAAAGAAATCCCGTAGGTAGTACATAGCGTACCACAAAAGCTAGTTGATCAGTGTGCGACGTATCTGCTATTAAATCTATAATTACATAATAATATTTGGCATGTACAATCTCTTGGACAATTTCTGCCTTAACTTGGTCCGCTAACTGTATAATAAATTCATTGACATTTGCACTTAATAAATACGTAGAAACACCTGTTCTTTTATTTCCAATTTTTGCTACATGTTCAGCCATAAAAAAATCGAATTTAGGAATCAGTTCTACACAGCCAAGAAAGTTACCATTTGTTATACAATAATAATTTATTATTGCTGTATTTATTAATTGGAAATCCACGAAAAGCTAAAAACTTTACAACTTAACAACTCTTAAGAGAATATTTCGTTAATGTAAAGTATTTTTATATTATTCTGCTATTTTTCAACCCACTCTTTGCAAAAGTCGACTTCTACTAATAGACTTTTGTTCATATTTGTTGTCGTGGTTGTTTATTATATGGCTATTCTCCTACACCAAACGCCTTAGTTGCTACAAACGTCTTTCCTCCATAGAGTTTGCTCGGCGCACAAAATCGTCCAGTTGATTTTAAATAAACTAACCAATTTTGCTTGATGCGTTCCGCATCCATTAATTTTTTGCAAAATATATGATTAGGGCACAATCTTTTTTGAGTGGCATACTGCCGCTCACTCACGAAGTTCGTCATTCACGCACCACAATACCGGGTTATCGAGAGATATAATTGGGTCTACTACCTCTTTGAGAGTATCTTCAGCGTTTTGTGAGTTCAAAGTAGCTACAAATTTGATGCACCGCAATTTTAGTTTGAAATTACTGAAGTCGCTGCGTGAGAAAAAAATGTCAAATTTAGATACTTTATTGATTGCAGCATCCTTTTCTTCTTATTCTTCCTCAGACTGCTTCTCTCCATCTTTGGATATAGTCCCCCCCCTCTTTTTCCATATTTCCCTATCTCGTGCTAGTTTCATCCAGTTTTTCCCTGCTACATTTACGACGTCGTCGGACCATCTCTTCATCGGGCGTCCTCTACTTCGCTTACCTAGACGTGGCCTCCAATATAATAATCTATTTGCCCATCTTTCATCAGTTGTTCTTGCCATATGCATAGCCCAGCTCCATTTTTGACGTGCTATTCTTTCTACTATGTCTGTTACTTTTGTTATTTGTCGAACCCATTCGTTTCTTTTTCTGTCCCGTAATGTTACATTCAGCATTCTTCTCTCCATCGCTCTCTGCGTCTTTAATAGTTTGTCCACAATTCTGTTTGTGAATGTCATAGCTTCTACGTAAGAACTGGCAATATGCATGTGTCAAAAATTTTGGTTTTCAGTTTGATTGGAAAACTTTTTGATTTAAGAATGCTAGACAGCTTTCCGAATGCTTTCCATCCAAGGCTTATTCTCCTGTCTATCTCAGCTTCTTGATGTTCTTTTCCTAGTTTAAGAGTATGTCCTAGGTATATGTAAGAATTTACTTGTTCGATCTGTTGTCCATTTATTGTTATTATTATTATTATAAAAAAAATAACTATAGCATCCTGTCATTCAAGATATTTCTTGATGTTTTCTGAATTTTGTCCCAATTGCTATCTTAACAAATCTTGACTCTCTTTGTCTATTTACGAGAGCTATACTACTACACAATAATTACAAATTATAATAGTATTAACGCAACGCTCAACAGTTACTATAACAACACTCATTTATTAGCACCACTATTCTCGTGAAATTTAGTTCATTAAAAGCCAAGATATAATGTATTAAATTGTTACAGATTAGTCTAAACATGAATAAAGAACAAATAATCAACATTAAGCACTCCATAAGGAACTTACAAAAACATTCCAAATTGTTTTATGGAAGTAACTTATCGCCACACCCAAGTTTTGAGTGGTAACGAAAATTCAGAGAAGGCAGAGGGGATGTGGATAATTAAAGACAGTTTAAAACGATGACAAAAAAAAACTCCGAAAATGTTTGCAAATGCCCAAGACAGTAATTCATCGCATATTTATCAAAAATCTTGATCTGCGAAAACTAAATTCATTTTGTTACGCGTCTTTAGACAGATGAGCAAAAATTGTACCGAATTGGGGATTGCAAGGACATTAGAGGAGCTCAAAAAGACGAAAACTTTTTAAAAATTATGCAAGTAGGAATGATGCGTGTTTTTTTTTTAAATAATATCTGAAAACCAAGCGTCAAAGAACTAAGTCGCAATCGCCAGATGAAGTAAAATCCAAAAAATGTTGTTTGGAGAAGTCAAGAATCAAAGAATTGCCTTTTAAGATTCCCTTGTAAGTGGTACGTATGGCTTCTATCATTTTTCTTACATGCGCTGTTTAATTTTTTGAATTGATCCAAATTTGCAATTTTATAGTTCTTAAGCTTTCAAAGCGCGTATGACATGCTAAGATCCATAGATTCAAACTGGAGAGATGGAAAACCACTCATATTTGGGCAGAAAATCAACCAAAATGATTTGGCAACAAGCTTTTTTTCTAGGTGGATTAGCTTTCATCTTGTTAAAAGACGCAATAACCATTTTCGTAGTTGCGTTGTAAGTTTAGAGGAACAACTTTTTCTAAAACTGCTGTTTTGTAAAACTTTCACACCTTTGTGAAAAGATTACCGCTCCCACAAAATGTTCTTCAAACCATCACTAAAGTTGTAGACTGAAATCTAGGAATGCTTCTTGGGCTTTCTCAAATGTTAGCTATTATTACTGCCCACAATCAATTCTTTTGAGCATTTTGTGGATGATTCAGGTCTATTAGACACAAAACTCATAACCAGCATGCTGAGAAGGTATCGTGTGTGCTCTCTCTGGTTTATTTTTCACTTAAAGCTTCTGAACCAAGACGAACTTTTTGTTTTTGGAAGATTAATTTTCAAAATTTTGTACGTGGATTTCTCAAGAATGTTACAAATCCATTGATTTTACTATTAATTCTGACCTTACCAAATGCAATTTTTTGATGTTTTGCAAATAAAAGTGTACTTACTCTCAAGTTTTTCAAATTTTTACAAATGGGGGGGGGGTGCTCTTGCTATTTATAAAATTTTTACAATAAGTTATTAAATCTGCGGCCAATTTAACTAAAAATTTGATATCCAAATCTGTTTGTGTAAACATAGACACCAAACTGTCACAAATATGTGCATGGCTACATACACAATGGTATCGGTACTACATGCTATTATATTGGACACAGTGGATACGGTTAAAAACAAATATATAAATTATGATTATTAAAAATTATTTGTTTTTGCATTCACTTTGATCTCATTATTAACAGGGAGATTTGTGTTAGCTCTTAACTCAAAGCTTCAATCTGTCTACTCCCCAAATATAGTTATGAGTATTGAAAGAAGACCACTCTGTTGTGAGTTCTACTTCACTATTTATTAGGTCGAAGGTACAAGTTTGGCGGAACCATTTTTTGACTAAAAATGCAATAAAATGAAGAAAGTTTGTTGGTCTGCAAGTAACTGGCGGTAGGATCGTTGTGATCCGTTTGCACAATAGTATTGTGAGTTGTGTGGTGTCATTGTCCTTTTTGTTGGGTGTAGCCGTACAAAACACCTTGCTTGAGGATATATTTTTGGTTGTCCGAATAGAAACCAATTAGCTAATTAAGACGGGAGAGATTAATTATTTTCTTTATATGCAATCATCCAATTGACGATCGATATGGACAGCGCAATAATAAACGGGTTGAATCATAGAAGGCCAAAAACACAACCTTAAATGTTAATTTATCCAGAAGGTGACTGAGATTGAACGGGTGTCAGAGCAGTTAGCAATCGGTATGACTATTTTGGAACTTGTTTGCAGTCCATACTATTGTACCGCTTGTTCTGTGGTCGAGTAGTTGTTTTTGGGCACCGCAAGACATAGGCTGGCGTATTCGATAGATTGTCTTTATCTTTACCTTGCAGGAAGGCGGCACTTTTAGCATATGAACTGAAGTTGCCAGGAAATATGATATCAATTGATTTTGTATCTACGTTGTTACAGGACGGAATTAATAAGCTTGCGTTGATAATATCAAAACCGGTGGCTGTGATATTTACATCGCGACGCGACGCGTGGACGTGGTTTTAGTTGAATAGAGCAAAAGGACATACCTTATCCCACTAATGGATTGCATTTTGGACAATTTTTTCTTACATCTCCGCATTCTTGTCTTGGTTATTTTTAAAGTGTCGACAGTCTTAAGAGGTATATCGATATGATATCTGTTGACTAAGTTGCACCAAGCAACGAGTTTTAAACGAGTGCGATTAACGATTTTCAAGCAGATGTGTTAGTCACTATTTGTGGCAACCTACGCTTGAATCACGATCACGCTATAATTGTAAACTTAACATTTATTCACAGGGGTGGTATGAATAAAATAGAATTAATTAACAAAATTTCTTTTAAGTTCCAAAAAACCGATTGGGCCACCTTTGTCTTTATTGGTTGATTTTCGTGCGGTCTGCACCATTTCATTGATTCTCTTTTTTCTGCGGAATTATGGTTTCATTCCATGTAACAATAAATTGAAAAACTTCTTTGTTGTTACAGTTTATAAATGTTTATAACAGGTCACACGTGCCTGTTTTCGAACCGTTGTAAAAGTTGAGATACCCACTTGGCACATGAAAGGGTTTATAGAAAATCTGTGGTATGACTGTAGCGGAAAGTGCCAACCTTGTTGATAATTCTGTTAGTTTTAAGGTACTTTAACTGGCCGACCTGCACGTAGTTCGCTTTCAATGCTTTCTCAGCTCAAACGAAATCGTTTTGCCTAGTTCTTTATAATAAAATATAAAGATAAAAATTCATCGCTCACACTTTCTAAACGTAGTTTAATATTACTCGGACTATTTAATGACAAACTTAATCACGGCTTGGTACTCGATTTTCAATATTGCGTAAAATAATGCGGCACTACCAACTCAAAGGACTTTTGCTACGCTACTAAGACGAATCGGCTGCTAAAATTTTTAAGAACTTCCAACCAAAGATTGTGGTATCTAACACTCTCACTGTTTTGCTTCTATTATTATTCAAACCTAGTCACACCCGAAATTTTTTGCGCTCCTCTCGTACTTTATTAAAAACTGATTTTAAATACATAAATACTTTTAAGGGAGGGAGAGTTTTAAATTATTATATGTCCTAACAAAATCATATTATTATTCATTATTAAAATCTTGACTCAGTGTTTGGACAGATTTGAAAGATCTGTGTTAGGTGCTTGCATATTTGAAAAATCAAAGTACAAATTTCATGTACTTTATACAAGGCAATTAAAAGATTTAAATTGCATTTATGCAGTAAAGTGTTGACAACTCTAAAACAAGAACAAATCGACAGCTGACAGTTTAGAGTTAGTAAAATGGACGTTACGATAGAACAACGTGTCTTCATTATTGAACAATATTTCAAAAATAATGAAAGCTTGGCGCTGTTCGAATTTCATACAAAATATGGTCGGAATAGCTTTAATTTTGTCAACTGTGAAGAGATTAATTGAAAATTCCGAAGACAGGATCCGTTGGAGACACCAACACACTGGTCGTCCAAACAAGCCGTTCAAATGTCAACATCGAAGCAGTGCTGAGAGTGTCGGTGACAATCCAGGAACCTCATTCGGCGTCGTGGACAAGAATTGCAAATTTCAAGAGCTCTTAGCGTATCTATTAAGATCTGTGTCTCCATCTAAAAATTCAATTAACACAACAACTGAAGCTAATGACCATGCACAGCGAAGAAGTTTGTTGAATGGATTATTGAGCATCAACAAATGGATGCTGATTTTTGAGCAAATGCATCTCGACTACACTTTTCACCTTGATGGGTCTTGTTAATCGCCAATTGGGCTTTTGGGTTCTGAGAACCCACATGTGATTGTCGAAAACAAATGCATCCACAACGTGTCACTGTTTGGTGGATTTTGGGCTGAGGCATTTGGACCATACTTTTTGAAAATGAGGCTGGTCAAGCAGTGACTGTTACTGGTGCTCGATATCGCGACATGATAACACAGTTCTTTGCCGAAATTTGATGATATTATGTGGCCAATATGTGGTTTCAACAAGACGGGCCACATGTCATCAGCCCGTGAAACACTTCAATTACTGCATGAGACATTTTCAGGTCGTGTACTCTCTCGTTTAGGTGATCAGAATTGGCCCCTTACATCGTGTGATTTAACATCATTAGATTTCTTTTTATGGGGTTATTTAAAATCACAGGTCTATGTCAACAAGCCCACAACCACGCGTGCATTAAAGGAGGAGATTCAACGTTGCATCAACGAAATTCAGCCACATTTATGCAGAATGGTCATGGAAAAATTCGACAAACGAGTGCACATGTGTATGCAAAGCCGTGGAGGCCATTTGCCCGATGTGTTATTCCATAAATAACCCTATCCTATGTACTTTATGATTCAATAAAAAAATTACAATCAAAAGACTAAAAACTGTGTTTTATATTTAATTCAAATCTTGTTAATTTTGGGACACTTTCCTAAAAAATATATTTATCATTATTATCAAATCAATTTGACTTAAATTGGACACTCAATCAGATACTGTGTTAGGTTGCATAAAGTTGAATAGGGATCAACAGTACAATATTTCATGTACTTTATTATGCTTTGAAGTCAAAAAGACTGTACATTTATCAAATCAATGTTTGAATCTGATACAGGCACTCAATCCAATACTTTATTGATAAAAGTTGAATAGGGATAAGCCATGTATTACTATTTTTATGTGATTTAGTTTAGATTTTTGAAGTCAAAAGACTGTATAATCCAAAAGTAATGTAATCTGATAAGTATCCAGATGGGTCATGTTCAGCGCTTAGAGTTAAAACTTATCTTGTCATAGTTTAGTCAAATAAACATTATGCATGCTTTATATTTTTATTGAAATACTGAGGCTTCTAGATATTTTGAACATCACGTTGTATAATCCAAAAAGGGCACAAAAAGTGTCTGACAGTTTTCGATGGGTCGTTTGCGCACCATTCTGTGCATTATCTAAGACGACCGCCATTTATCTGTTGAGTGAACGCATACTAATTATTTAGTGACTGAGAGGCAGCCAGGCATTAGTACAAACGAGAATAACCTATGTCAGCAGGTTTCAACCACGGACTAGTGGTATTCGGTCTTTGCTCTTAATCTTTGAAAATCTAGGGTCTGCCATTATTAAGTTGTAAATGTGAGGATTCTAGATTTAGTTGCTTTCCGGTAGTAAATTTAATAAAGACAATGGAGACAATTGTCGCGATTGCCTTTAGAGTCTGTTTATGGCCAAAAAATAGAAAAATTATTATCATCATAAGTTTATTACAGCTTCTTCCTTTCGGTAACGTACAAGTTCTACTCGAACGTGTGATAATTATACAATAAATATGTAAGGTCAATTAACAACAAACATAATATGATCGCAATACAGCAAGAACAATGTATTCAAGATATGCGTCATGTTGCGTACTATGATAATAATGGGTGACTGTTTCGTATCTTTATAAGTCAAACCTTGGCAAAGTCACATTATATACGCCATTGTCCAATGTTTGCATGGTTATGAGCTGAATGCGAATATATTGGTCTTGTAAAGCAGAATTGCGTTATTCATTCCAAAGAATTGTTGCCGTTATAAGTAGTGCGTTCATCAATAATTATGACCTTCTATAGTCTTAACTATTTCTTCAGTAGTTAAGCTAGCATCGATGGATAATGCTTAAAACAAAATTATACGTATGTTATAAGATCCACTAGAATCAACATAGGTGGCTACATATTGGTGTTTTGTATCTAATAACTAACAACTGCACCAACCATAGGAGCAATTGACACTGGAAATGAAATTTTTAGTTATGTTGCCTTGCAAAGCAAATGAAGGATCTGAAGGCTGTCCAGAAGCCAACCGACCACTAATGTAACTTTAGTTAGTTAATTTGGTGGTGTCTAACGCTATTTAGGAGTCTTTTAGGCAAGAATGACTTCGAATATTAACGCAGCAGCTGTCTATGTTGCACTGTTTGAAGAATCTACGAAACATCAATGTTTTATATATAACTCAAAATATGTTTAGTATGGCAGTAGAGATTATGAGAAACATAGCGTTTGATATCTTGTTTTGATGAAAAGTGAGATAACTTAAGAAAACAAAATTAGCAACAGTTGTAGTTGGTGTTGCTTTGTGAATGGAGTAAATATAAAATAGAACTTTTTACGCGTCATCGGGTGAATGGAGGGGTATTGTAGGTAGGGATGTCTGAAGAGGAGTACCCTTATAACGTACTTCGCATTACCACTTTTTTAGTCAGTATTACAATGTCAGAGTAATAGAATATTAGAAAGTGTAAAGCCGTCTCAAATTTTGAGAAGACTTAAGACACAACAGTGTTAAGAGGACGTAAGTGTGCGCATAGTATAAACACTTTTTAAGATGAAGAGAGACGACAGTAAAGTAATGATCTTTGTTGTTTCTCTGTTATTTTCCAAAGACCAAAGCGACTAAGAATTGTTAGCATTATTCGCCGCCTTCTTTAGAACCTTTGATGAAAAGATTTCTGAACTTACTTCTGATATTGAAATGAACTACGACAATGTTCGATCAATTTGAGACTTTTTCTGCTTCACAAGAACATCTAGCTCCATATAGTGCTCAAACTTGACAAAACATTTAGCTTTCTTCTGAAATTTACTGAAGCACACCCCCTTATTGACTAAACTTATTGTCCAGCAATTATAATTTGTTTAGACAACTAAAGGAAGCACTCGGAGACAGAGATGTTACCGTAATGCATCTATACGCGATTGGCTGGTATCATTAGCATCTTCACTTTACAATAGTAAACTAAAAAAAATGTTTCTAAGTTAGCAGCTGTAATAGGAAAGCATTTAGTAGGTTCGCATATTTATGATACTTCAATAATTTAGAAATGATTTGGTTAATATTAATTCGCCGTTGTACATCCAAAGCATTACAGAATTTTTATTAAAGCATTGCTTAATCATATCTGATTATCTTTAAAAAACTTAGAGTATTTTAATTCAATTTCTAATGCAAAACAATTTGGTTGTTGTGATAATGTCATTAAAATCTTTCAATTGATAAACTAACCAGAAAACTTCAAATAGCAATTCATTATGAGATATTGTTTTTATTGTAAAGAGTTATTTTGTTTACTTTTTGACAAACCTCAAAAATAGCTAGTGGAAAATCTAACCCACAATGCGACATAAGAAAAAACAAGGAACATAAATAAATTTCAATTTAAATGCTAGGGTTTATAATGAAAGCGTATTTAAGCGCCGTAAATTGAACTTTTCCCGAATTTTTTCGAACTCTATGGGGATGAAATAAGATTTATAATTTCTCACTTATGAAAGAGGTTGGATGCTAGTCGTTCATAACACAACACGCACTATAAATTCCGGTTGATTTAACGGGCGCCCTATATTACGTATAGTGAAATACTGTTGCTGCAGGTGGATATAAATTCGCCCTACTTGAAAGCTCAAAAGAAAAAATAAATGTACACCGAAAGAATTATGTTTATTTTTTTTTAAATAGATATGTGAAATTGATTTGTATGTGTGCTATATGCATAACAAATTGATTTAGTTTAATTGTGCATACGTTAAAATATCCTCAAATATGTTACCCTGACCTATATAAATTATTTAGAAGGTTACGTTAATTTAGTTTTATGGTATTTATTACCTATATATATATATATTTGTATTCTTTATTGCAATTTTTTACTTAAGAGACATATCGGCACCCACTTGCTCTATATCTTTCGGGTTTTTTGTGACATAACTTTTTATAGTCGTCCGGCTTATAGAAACTTTTCCTTTAATATTTTTATTATATAGTATATCCGTTTTATTTTCTATTACTTTACTGATGCAATAACGCGTGTTCTTTGAGTTATACATTTTTGTCTCTACAAGTAACCTAATTTTTGGGCCTAAAATATTTATTAAAGTTTCCTTGTAGGCTCTCAGTAAAAGTTTTTCTATTTTAGTTTTAATTTTTTTAGCAACATTGGGACCTATCCTAATTAGAACATTGGTCATTGCATTTTAACAATAAATTATAAACTTAACTAATCAAATAGAAATGAAAGCGATTATTTGTACTGCGCTGCCATTGTAACGACTTAAGGGTTGATAGATAAACATATAAGATAAATGTAATGCGTTGGTTCTTTGCAATTATAGATAATGGGTTTGAATGATATTTAATTTTTTGAGGCACTTTGCACTGGTTGGAGCTGATTATTTACTTGATGGAATTCATATTGAAATCTTTTTGGGTGGTGGAATTACAGAAATCCTAAGGGGCGTTTGTGATCATTCGAAAACCCCCTAATTGTTACTTTTTCAGGATTTTAATGTTGCACCCGATACCTGAACACCATATGACCGTATAGATTTTATGGCCGCTTCTTACACAAGTAATTTGTTTTTCAATGATAGCTTTGATTGCTTCCGATTGTCCCAAATGTGTTTTCGCCAAGTAAGATGCTTGTCTACGTGGATACCAATTTAGCTTTGAGCAACTGATAGGATGTGTGTTGTCGTCACTCTTATTCAATAAATAAAATCAGAGAACTAATAAATGGTATGCACGGAAAAAAATTGATATGATACGATACGTTCTTGATACAGCAGTTATAAGTGAAAGCGAACAAGGTTGCAACAATCAGTGAATGTAATGGACTTAATTATGAAAGAATACATACAATCAAACAAAAACAATGGTGTGCGGAGATATGAAACACGAGAACATACAAGCAACACTTAATGAAAAAATATTAGAGCAGTTTGAAGAGTTTTTGCTAGGCAGCACCGCAGCTAAAGACGGAAGAAGCAAAAGAAAAATATTACAAAAAGCGATAGTAATGATTCTCAAAAAAAAAGCAATTACTAACATCCAATAAAATATCTTTGGACAGGAGAAAACAACTTCTACACAGCTTCGTATGAAGTGTCGCTCTGTATGGGGCTAAACTTTGGATAATTGCAAAGAAGAATACATGCATTCGAGCTATGGTGCTTTAAAACAATTTTAAATGTAAGGTGGGCTGACAGAAAATCAAATAAGAAGATATTAGGGAGCATAAAAGAAAATAGAAGGCTAATAAAAAAGGGACATATGGATAGAACACATATTATCGCATTTGGGTCTACTACAAATAATAATAGAAGGTACGACAAACGGGAAAAATATGCAAAGGCAGCCCTATAACAATATATACCCTAAATAATAAAGACCTGGATTGCTCCAGTTACCAAAAAATAAAAAAGATGGAACCATGGAGAAAATAGTATTGAAACAAACCACCTAGAAGAAGAGCTGATTATTGTTTGGTGTGACCTGTGGGCATATTATTCTTTGGTTGGTAAAGGTTAAATGAGTGAATTTGTTCTCTTTAACTAAACTTGTACACTAGTTAGGCGTTTTTGTAACATTTGTGTTAGTTAGAGAGGGTTTTTGTATGAGGCTAAAATAATGAAAGTTCTTAGAAGAGTTTTAGTAGGTCCTAGCATATCTGAATGGTATAAGTTATACAATACTGGTCCTAGTATACTTGCTTGAGGAACTCCAGTTTTAATTGCATGGCCTTCCATGTGGTAGTTTTATTTGATACAAGCAATTTGTCAAATACGACTGCAAATAAATGAACAAAAGAATAAGGTAGAGTCAACTTAATTTCTTAATTTAGCCATTATAGGTACCAAATCTTGTTGACAGCTTGTGATATAAATGTAATGATAATTTCTGCTTTTGTAAGTCTTGTTCAATGTGAATATTTTCCACCATTGGGCGTCCTTATTGGAAACCAAACTGGTGTTAAGGTATTAAGTATTTTTTGTCATTATTGGTCTGTCAGGAATTTCTTTAACACTTAATATTACTGGGAAAAAAACTGATGGGTCTGTATGATTCCACTTCGCAGGAAGTTCTTCCAGCTTCGAGATGCTTGATTTGTGATAGATACTGACTTGTTCTTAATGCAATACTGAAAATCGCTATTACGACAGCTATGCCTGGAACTAGAAGTTCTCTTAGTATCTTGCAGATTATTTTATTATATCCTGAGCTTTCTTGGAACTGAGTTTTTTATTGATAAAGTGAAACACTTCTTTAGGAAACAATATTTTGATGGGCTTTGCCGTCTATAATAACACTTCTAGGAACCGACATTGAGTAAAAACTGTTGATAAGTGTTCGGCGAAGGTTTCTGCCTTTTCACTTCTGGCCCAGTTATGTTCAGGTATGCGTATTGGGGGTGTTCTCATTTAAAGTTGCTTTATTCTTTTTACTTCTAAATTTAGTAAGTTCTGTCTCTTGAGGTCGACAGATTCTGTAGATAACTTTGAATAGATTTGTTTTTCAGTATGTCTAGCAATATTTCAGCTTTTGTAAAGTTTTTTTAAACTTATTTTTATTTTTTGGGGTTTTTTATTAACTGCTGTGCTATTTTGTGCGTTATCTTCCCTGCTTCTCTGTAGATATGTAAGCGCCTCCTTCATATCTAGCTGATGGCTTTGTGGCATTTTTTGCTGCAAGTTTTATATTTCTATTTAGACATTCATTAACTAAGCATATATTTGTTTCATTTGTTAATGAAATATGTGTAGTTAGACTTATTATGAACTATTCTCTAAAACATGTGGAGTCAGTATATTGATTATATCTCTTTATTTCTAATATCGTTTTTATAGTAATAAGTGTTGTAGTCTAGTCTGAATCTTCGGACGCTTGAGGTGGACGCCTCTGTTGGGAGGTTACAAATGATGGGGTTACCGTGGCTTTCAACGTTGAAAAAGAGTTGCTGAGCGCATTGAGAGATAGTCCTGAATGGTTGGTAGGTCGGCGTTGCGATGGAAGACGACGTTCGTCAGAATCACGATGCCTTAAAGATGGCCCTAAGAACTTAATTCTCGATTACCTAAAGCTTTTTAATGTAGGCCTTATTTTTAGCGTAGTATTTCCCATTGGGAGGGAGCGAAGAGTCTGACAGGCTGTCTTCTCTACCGCCTGATCCACGTGAGACCTCCAGATGAGCTTCTTATCTAAAATCGCTCCGAAGTACATGCTTCTTCTTCTCAGGTTATCTTTTGATTGAAAATTTTCATTCCCACCAGGTCGGGTCGCCAATGATTTTGAGTTTTTGTAGAGGATGGGACAGTTAAATTATTTTTATGGAGTTCACTCCTATTCTTTGTACTGTATCATTTTTCGAGCAAGTCCAGCTTTCCACAAACTTGATTGGTTGCCAGGTATGGCTGTCGTGAGCATACTGGTCTATCGTCGGTATGTTCCGGAAAGGTTGAATATCGTCGAGGACAGTTCCGAGCCTTGGAGGACTTCACGCAGTCGAAAAGGACCAAATCAGCTGAAGCATCAACAGCGGGATTGACGCCGAAATAATCCTGTAGACGAGGCAGCTGTGCCAAACCTTGCCAAAGGTCTTAGCTAGATCTAGGAAGACCTATACAACATCTTCTGAGATCTTTTACATCACCCCGAGGAATTGATTGGTATTGCACTGACCGGAACGGAATTTGAAATTATTCTTAGGAGCTAGCCGAAGGTCTTCGACGGCTGTGAAACTTAAGTTGTTGTTTATCATAGATTTATATAGAGCTCTTCCTTTTCCTTTTGGAGAATATACCCGTAAGCAATCAAATCCTAGTGTGTCTAACAACATTGTAAATTAATCGCTTGGTATCTTATGCATCGGGAAATGTATTGGCGTTAATTTTATATGGCTATCCAGTTTTCTGTGGTAATACTTGTAGCTTGAACATGTTCTTCTTTGTTAATATCGTAATATTTTATTGAATTTCTTTACATTACTATTGATTATCCATGTGCTGTCCCAGCTGGATAAGATGTATCGTAAATTTGATAGCCTGGTATGTTAATGTGACTCCTGATAGTTTGTATATTTTAGTCACTATTAAATTTTGTTAACCATAGAAGTAAGCAAGTTTAACATAGTGCTAAAATATAATTAGTAATTGTTCTAGTCGTGCAAGCGATTGCTGTTGAAAAATTCATAACTTTGATTGATTATTATTTTCTGGAACTGTTTGTGGGTGCGATAACCTTGTTATAGTATTTGGGTTTTGTTGCTATTGTATAGTTTGCGACTGCATTAGAATTGTCTAAACTGGTCTTGGAATACATCTTAGGTAAATATTTGGACTTACATGCTTCTCGATACATTGTGCAGCATCTGTAGTTTGATCTGTGGTCTCTTGTATAAAGCGTATGTGGGTTTAGTATTTTTGGAAGAGAGCGGCAGCTAAATCAAAAATTGAAAGACTAGCAAACAGAAAAACTTAGAGAAATTATAAATGTGAACCACACTACAATAGGCCACATCAAAGATAGCAAAATATGGTTCGGACATATACAAACGATGATAAAAACAAGAATATCTAAGCAAATTCTACAATAGAAGCCGGGAGGGAGAAGGAAATGGTGTAGACCTCAATAAAATTGGAAAAGTGGCATAAATAAAGAAATGAGAAGAAGAGGACTGAAAAAAATCCCTGGAACGATAAAGAGGCATGGCGATTGGATATCGGAGGACGCAGGGCATTGAAAACTGTATTCTGTATTCTGTTAACTGGTAAAGTTTTAAAAAATAGTTTCTAATCATCTTATGATATTTCTATGTATGCTATTTTTCTTGCAGTTATTTTTACTCAATTATTGACAATTATCTTGCAATTTTTTTATTAGATCTATAACTGATTTTACTACTTGAATATTTTTTTAAATTTAATCAGCTCGGCATACATCCGCTATACACGATTCTGTTAAACAAAACATTTAATTAATACATAGTGAGGTCATCGTTTGACTCTTCTGTACCGCTACCACTGTATGTGAGATGAATAAGAGTGAGCTAACGTTAATGACGTTTAATTGTAACTAGTTAAACTAGAGTAATAAGTCTTGTGGGAGTTTTCTTTTGAGTCTCTGATGTCGGTTCCTCTGGTCTAGGTTACAAAACACTGCACTTGGGCACTTTGGTATTTTGACAAAGAATCTTGTACAGAAAGTATTTACAAAGTCTGACACATTAGGTAAGTTTAGTTCACTGTGTATTTGTTCAATTCTGACGAACCACCGGGCGTTCACTGCAATTCTAGTTTTTCTTTTGTAGGCGTGGAGTTTTCGTAAGTGAGTCTTAGCTGTAGTACTCCAAACTGGACACGCATACGTCATGATTGGGCGTAGAATACTTGAACATTTGAAATAGTCACTATTTGGGGTTTATGTTCCATTATTGTCTCACAATCGTTTTCGATCTCCAGAGCTTCATGTTATTTCTGGATTATTAGTAGAGTTGCTCTTTCGTTCATTTTATTTAGTTTTACCATGGTCGAGTCCTGATGTGCCGTATTGTTATAATTTATTGAAGAAAATTGATTTTCATGTTGCTGTTGTCTAAATTGTAACTGTAATTGAACTTGTATTTTCTGTAAGAAGGTAATTTGAAAAACACTTCTTCAAATCTATAGACCCACACCTAAACTTGTATATCAAATTAAAATTCCAAACTTATACCTACTTTTAATTAATCGAATTTCCGTAACATTTATGGATATCGCACCAAGTTGTAACATTACATCAGACCACTGTCCAAGAATCCCAACAAACTAAGTTCTACACAACTCTAACAAAGATTGAAATATTTAGCGACGGGTAATTCCAAAACAATATAAATTTCCCTGCAAGACTATAAACCAGCTGACATAGAAAAAGAAGCAAATGTAATTTAGATAATAATAATTGAATTGCTTTACCATCCCCACTAGTCAACCCAAAACGTAGTAAACAACATACCATGTAAAATAATAAAAAAAACAGCAAATGAGAAAAAATCGGCTAAATCAGTTTGGCAGCAAACTTGCACCTCATAAAGCAAAACCAAATATTGCCAATTTACTAATATATTAAATTCAAAATTTCAAAAATGCGTGACGATTCCTTTCAGAGATATTTCTTTAACCTGAGAAAACAAGACAACTCGACCTGAAAACCGAAACAAGCCAATGAGAAATAAAAAAAGAACTAAAAACATTTTTGTGGATAAATGCTCAATACCTTCTAGACTTTGCATTAACGCTGATAAAGAAAAAGGTAAACTGCCCGCATAGCATTTTTCAGAAAACTCTTTACAAAAAAATTCGGTTAAAGAAGTAGAACTAATCTTACTAGATTCTACACAGGTCAAAGGGAGTCTAACACTATTTACTCTAAATAAATTTAGTACACAATTAGGAACTTTTTGACAGCGATATTTCCCAGGGTTTTACATGATAGCATCCTTGGTCCATTTTTATACGTAATTTATATATGATAATTCAACAATAAATTAAGCATCAATAAATATATTTCTAAATTATATAGCTATACTAGATATTTACGGGGATTCCACGATAGTCTGAAATACACTTATGCAATATTGAAAGCAATGAATCTAATAGAAACACTTACACTTCGGAAACGATATTGTCCTTCAGTCACCCTAAATTAAAAAGCTTTACAACGGAATAATGCAGTTAAGTACTTAAAATTAAATAGACTCTATAAATAAAACTAAAAATCTAAGAGTTGCAAAAAAACCAAACCAACCTAAGAAATAAAGAATTAGCTAATTAAAGAAAAATCTTACCTATCGCTTAAAAATAAGGTTCTTATTTATAAAACAATGATCTAACGCATTTGGATATACGAAATAAAACTTTGGGGCTGCTAAAACAACTCCAACGCAACGGTCACGATCTAAAATTCTGGGAAGCATCACAAATGCTCTTTGGTATGTATCAAAGCGACTACTTGAACTACTAACCCAATACACGCCCAATAGAAGATAGATCTTTGGAAATCTAAAGTGACATCATTGGATGGATTCCTCACTACGTCATGTGCAAAAGAAAATTGTACCTTACATAACAACAACGTAATACTTTTAATTGCTAATAAATATGAAAGAATATTTTAAAAAAAACTGTGCGTTTCATTATGCTGAGAATTTGTTTGCTTTGAGAACATCGTAACTTCTGTGGTGAGCTCAATTTAATTTTCGTCGACTTAAGTTTAGTTTCTGTTGGGTATTGATTTAAAAATAATTGTGGATTATTATGCAAGCTAGGCAGACAACAGAAATGAACAGGTTGGATTTTGGTTAAAGATAACTTTAAATCTAATAAGGAAAGCGTTGCTCAAGTGTAGCTAATGGAAGTTTGCAAATCCGTCTGCATTATAGATATGTTTTCCCGTGAGGAAACGCTTAAAATTGACTGAGCATAATTTATAATTAATTTATGATGTTAAAGCAAATTGTCTGTTGCCGCAGCGAAAACTGCAACGGAAAGAGTGAAACTGCGGAGAGAGGCATGAAGCAGTCAGATATAGAGTTACCGTTTTTATTTTATAAAAGCAGGAAGATTAAAATCTGTTGATAAATTTAACATAATATTTGCGTGAGTTCCATGAATAAAGTGAATTTTAAAAATTGAATACAATAGAGATAATGTGATTTTAAGGACGAAAAGATGTCTGGATTAAATGTCTTCTAGTACCAGAGAACTGTTAAGAGTCAATTGATACTTATACCAGCTAATATTATTATCATTATTTCAGGAATAAAATTAAGCAGTAATTAATTAGTTTAGTAATTTAAATATTAATGTTAGAATTATAAGTTAGCAAGACTCGACAACCAATATTATGTGTTTTGTTGTAGTCGAGGTTATTAATCTACACAAAGATCAATAGTAGACATAATATTTAAAATTGTATGATTACTATACATAGGAACTAACTATTGTTTTGGGCTGCCGCTGTAGCTCATAGGTCCGAGATCATTGTTCCTCTGCTCTTGAACCGGCAAAAGCGAGTTCGAGTCTCGCTTAACCCATGGGTGTATGTAAAGTCGTAGTATTAAGTTAACTGCATGCTAGTAGGCACAATAAGCCCTTGAGGTTGTAGTGCCAGTACGTGCATTCAAAAAAAAATTAACTATTCTTGTGAGCATTTTTTTCTTACGCTTTGCTTCTAATTGTACCATATGTAAAAAATGCGGAATTTCTAAGATCGTAAGAACATATGGCCTGCTGTATAAGCATTCATTCATTTTAATTCTTCTTACATTATCACGTACATATTTTCCCACAATGACATTGTACAATCGAGGCTGTAGTAAAATACTGCTATTTATTTTGACGTATTCTTCGTTATCCATAAGAACATAACAATTTGGTTTTAAATTAAATCGGCGTACAATCTTCCACAACCTTGTTTAGGGTGAAGTTGTTACTCCTCGTTCCTTTGCGGGATTTCATGCTTTTTATAAGTACCGTTCTACTTTTTTTGTTATTGCCTTAAATCATCTTGACTATTTTACGTACAGAGATAAACTTTTTTAACGCCCGGTTCTGTATTACAAGCGACCATACGTGCTCCGATTTACTAACTCAAATACGATGGAAGTCGAGTGCCAAAATTATAAGGGAACTGTAATTAGAAGCTTGTAATAAGTAGCAGATACACGTGCAATAACTTTGTAAGGTAAAAGTAGTTTAGATAAAATATAAACAGCTATCAGCAGAGAGAAAATCAGAGTCGCCGAGGTGTCGAGCTCTCCAATAAAGGAATCATGCCGTACTAAGTTTAAAATCTAAAGGGTTGTTATAAATAAAAGCAGCGGGATGAAAGATTTAAAGAGCAATAAATGTTACGCAACGGACGATGGAAAGCGGAAGAAGTACGATGATCATACAAGTACGATGATAGTACCGAAAAAATCAAAAGTGTAAGAAAACCCAGACAAATCAACAGGAAAACAGGAGAAATAGTGAATATGTTGCAAAAACTAACACAAGAAGTCAAAGAAATAAGAAAAGATTAGATCTTTAAAAACTAACTAAAGCAAATTAAAGTGAAAAATCAAAACATCAGAAAGGAAAACGCAGAACTTAAGGTAGAAATAAAATTAGTCAAAGACAGATTTGATGTAGGCAAAAGAGAAAAGACGAAATAATGTAGCACTTCAAGGACTGAATATAAATACGAGAAAACAAAATATCCCGAAAGGAGCAGAGAAATAAATGTTTTATGGAAAAGGAGCGGGAATAGATGTAGACATAAAAGCGCCAAGAAAACTAAGAAAGCAAACGGATTTAATTGAACCACGAGCGATTAAAATATAGTGATAAAAAACAAATACAAACTAAGAAGTAAAGAAGGAACAAAAGTATACATCAATGACTAAATGACAAAGGAAAAACGAGAAATCCAAGCAAATATAAGGAAAAAGGCAGATAAAATTAAAAAGAAGGAAAGTATAGTAAAAGTACATTTCCAAAAATTAATCGTGAATAATAAAGAATTAATATAGAACATAAAGAAAAATTTCAAAAAACAAAAATGGAGCCAAAACTAAAAAAAGAGGACGGGCGCAAGATAACGGTATGACAAGAAAACGAATAACAAAATAAAGAGGCAAATAAAAGGAAAAATGAGGATAGAAGTAATATAAAAAGGATCAACAAAAGGGGGGGTCTTAAATATAAAAAGCATAAACAAAAAATAAAATTAAGTAAAAAATTGATAGTCACAGTAACAAAAAAAGGAAAAAGGAACTATGCAGCTTCAAAATGAACATATATTAATTTGAAGTGAAGTAGAGAAAAAGAATATGTAGCAGAAGGCGTAGGATGTTTGTTATAATTGTTTAATAAACAAATAAAAAATATTAACGCGGAACTAATATCATAAAACATACAAAGACAGAAATAGCTGTGTATGGACCAAATAAGGACAAAAAAGCAGAAAAAGGATAGTTTTTGGGAAAAACTGACTTTTATAATGGAAATGGCAAAAGGAGAAATTTACGTTGCGGAGACTTTAACGGAAGGGTCGTAAAAAATGTTAACATTTATACATCAGTTAATGGAAATTACGGAGAAGTAACAAAAAATAACAATGGAACTTACACGATTTGATAATAACGAACACATTCTACAAACACAAAAACATCCATAAGTACACTAGGGATGAGCCAACCAGAAAAGAAAATTCTGTAATTTATATTTTGATTGAAAAAACAGAACATCGGTATTACATGTACGAGTCAAAAAAGGAAGTGAAATAAACAGTGACCACTACCTGTAAGTAGCAAAAATAAAAAAGAAGGAAAACAAAATAAGCACTAGTAGTGTAGAGAGGATGAGAGTAAAATCATATAAACTAAAAAGCAAAGTAGTCGCGAAAATATACAAAAGAATAGTAAGCGATAAATTTGGAAAAATAAAAATATATTAAAAAACTGAAAAAAGGGAGATATTTAAAAAAGGCTCATTAAAATCGGCAATAGACGTACGCGGTACATGTAAGACTACTACAAATAAGAAACAAACATTATGGTGGATGGAGGAGATAAGACAACACGTTAGAATTAAGAAGAAGCTGGGGCAAGCATACATTAGTAATAACATAGAAACAAAATACGAACTCTACAAAGAACAAAGAAGAAAGGTTTAGAAGCTAGTAAAACAAGTCAAGCAAAGGTCATGGGAAGACTTCGGAGAGAAGTTAAAAAGAGAGTAAAGCGAACCAGAAATTGTTCTATAAAGTACTGAAAAAACCTCGGAAGTAAAAAAAAACAAACAACAACTATTAAAAACAAAGAAGGAGAAAATCTTAATAGATGAAAGACAAATTATGGAACGACTTTAAAAAATTGCTAAATACAAGATATCAAATAGAAAAAGATAAGAGTAATAGAAAATTAAATACTGAAGAGGATAACATAAAAATGGAAGAAGTAAAGGAAGCGATCCAAAGCTTAAAAATTGGGAGAGCTCCAGGGGTTGATAAAGTTAGTTCGAAAAGGTCAAAAATATGGGAGAAGATGGAAAACAGGTAATACTAGGAATTATTCTCTAGGTATGAAAAGAGAAAAAAATACCTAAAGAGTGGAAGTAGACTTAATTGTACCAATTTAAAAAAGGGCGAAAATAAGGAGTGTTACAATTATAGTGTTGCTGAGTATAATAACGAAAATTTATAAAAGACTAAGACGAGTAATAGAGCCAATATTGTTAAAAACTCGGAATGGATTTATAAAAGGCAGGAGTACATAAGACCACATATTTACAATAAAATAAATTATACATAAGCGACAAGACAATTAGAGCAGTTAAAAGCTTATACCAGGAAACAATTAATTACATAATTAACAATAATATAAAATTCATATTCATGGATGAAATTATTAGAGAAACCAGAAAAAGAACTGTATATAATTACTGAATGTGCCTTTGCGGACAATATAGCGACTATGACAAGAAGGAGAAAAGACCTAGAAAACAATCTGGTTATATTAAATGAGACCCTAATAAAATATGGGATAAAAACAAATACTAATAAAACTAAGGTAATGCCAATCTCATGGAAAAAGAAGGAGAGAAACTAAAAGAAGTTCGTAAATTTCAATATTAAGAAATAACAATCAAAGAAACAGGAAAGCAGATCATAGAGGAAAATGCTAAAATAGAAGGTAAACAAAATATACTATACACTAAACAGAGGATTTATAAACAAAAAGAAAATGTCTAAACAGACCAAAATGATAATATACAAAGTAATATACAGTCTAATTCTAACGTATGTATGCGATACATAGGTAATGACACAACATGAAATACCTAAGGAGAGTAAAAGGAGCCACAAGAAAGAATAGGATAAGAAGCAACCAAATAAGCGATGAATTGGAAATTCAATCTACAGCAGAGTTTATAGAACAGCGATAACTAGGATAATGAGGCCACTTGCAGAGAATGAAAGAAGACACTAAATGGGAAGCTAAGACACCAAGAAAGAAGAAAAGAGGACGACCTGGGACAATATGATTAGAAAACTTAAAAAAAAAAAGAAAGAAAGACGTGGAAAGACGCAAAGAAGACAGCCTTGAACAGAAAGGACTGGACAAAATTTGTGAAAAGTAAAGTGATTTAGGGTAATATGAGAATAACCGATTTATATATATATAGATTTTTTCGTCATGTAGGCAAATCGTCAAGGTTATGATGATTTAGAAAACCGCCGACTTTGAAGATGTAATTTTTGCGAGTTATATAAGATAAATTTTTCACAGGGACTATTTTTTTCGAAAGTGTATGATACGTAATCTAATTCTTTTTTTTTTTATTAAGTTTATTGCCAGGTCAACAATTGTACATTGTTATTCATAGCATTGATAAAGTTAGGTGTACATGTCATTCGGGATACATAACATAAGATACACAATTATCATCAGGTAGTCCTAAAGGATTATCAATGGGTCTTGGGTGTTGGTGGGTTAATTAGTCAATTTTTGTGTTATCCGTTGTTATACATAGAGATCCTGTGGGAGTTTGCGCTTTAATCTTCTATGCAGATTCTTGCGTCCTAGTTTATAGTGCACAGCACCTTCGCAGTTGGTGATAGTAAGTTGGAACTTTTTGGTGGTTTTCCTCAAATATTCCTCTGTGGTTGGAATTTTTAGCTCATGATGGAGTTGAATGTTTCGTACATACCAAGGGGCATCAACTGATATTCTTAGGATTTTGTTCTGGAGCACTTGTATTCTGTTGATGTTGAATTTAGAGGCGTTGCTCCATATAGCACAGGCATATGTTGCTAGCGGTCGAATTAGGGATTTATATAAAAGTAGAGAGCAGTTGGATTTTAGTGATGATTTTCTGTTAATTAATGGGTATAGTTTTGTTAGTCTAGCGTAGCATAAGTTAAGCTTTTTATTAATATGAAATTTCCACGATAAGCGTGTGTCTAGATAAACGCCCAAGTATTTCACCGCTTCAATGTTGAGATTCCATTCAATGTGTGTACCGTTTATTACTAAACTATCGGGATCCTTAATTTTCTGGGGGTGAATATTTTGACTTCATATTTTGCTGTGTTAAGGGTTATGTTCAATTTTATTAGCCAGTTGTTTACTTCATCGATTGCTAATTGAAGCTGAGAGATTGATTGGTTTAAATTCCAGCTTTGCGATATGATCACTGTATCGTCAGCGTACATAGCAAGATTTTCTCGTGTGAGCGGGATATCTCTAACAAATATGTTAAATAGTAGCGGTCCCAGCACGCTCTCCTGGGGGACTCCGGCTTTGATTGGCTTACTGTCAGAGACAGTTGAATTGATTCGTACGGCAAAGGTTCTATTGTCTAGGAAAGAGTAAAGTATCGCTTTAAGACAGCCTGGTATTGGTAGATGGAGTATTTTATATTTAAGGCCTTCTATCCAGACTTTATCAAAAGCTTTCGCGATGTCCAAAAAGATGGCTGTGGTATACTATTTATTCTCATATCCAGTCTCAATTATTTCTACAATTCGTTGAAGCTGATGGCATGTTGAGTGCCCGCTTTTGAATCAAATTGGAATGGTGGGAGGGTATTTAGTTCTTGCAGTTGAGTATTTAGTCTGGAGTAGATTATTCGTTCAAGTATTTTTTATAGAGTATTTAGAAGACTTATTGGTCGATAGTTGTTGGGGGTAATCTAATTCTACAGAGCTATAAGGCAATATGACGCGACAGGATTATAAAGCGACAGGACAATCTACAAAATATATAAAACATGAATATTAAATAAAAAATATATGAAAACAATAAAGTAAAGCTTTGAAACAAGAAATAGACAGAGATATAATCAGTTGATTAATGGTAGAAACCAAATATCTATAAAAGCGACAAGTGGATTATATAAAAACGAAACTTGATACAAATTACCTTGAAATTAATCAACAGCTGTATACATTATTAGACCTTGATAGGCATGAGTATTTAAATATTAGATGCAGTATTTAAATTTAAGGCACCGAGTTATGTTACAAGTAACATCCGCATACAAAGATGTCGCCGAGATAACCTTATTTTATAAAAAGCGTTGCATGTTATTACAAACCTTTGTCAGAAAAGTTCTAGGATTGATTTTTAATTCTTCATCTATGACATTCAGGCATAAAAGTGAATGTTATTCAGTCACCTAATGTGTGTTCTGAATAGATATGGTCTTAAAAATATTTATATATAAACTCACTAGGTGGTAGGGTTATGTTTAGCAACCTAATGTTTGTTAGAGCATTTAGTTGGAAGTTAGACGCAACTTTTGAGCAGAAAAGTAACATTAAATTGTGCATTATGCTAAGAAAACAAGTGAAACAATATGATGCAGTAAACATACGGTAACGAGGTATTATCAAAAGCCATGTCGTTGAATGACACAAAAGATTCAGTGCAAAAACTATTATATTGGCTACTTGCCAACAAGACATAGCACTGCGAACGTGGAACGCATGCAGCAGTTGTTGCAAGAAAATTGTTGTGAAATTAGAAGAGCTGAAATTAAATTGTGATGTTACCAAATTTTGTAAAGGCTCAGGTTTTTGTGTATGTAAAAAGGCTGACCTCGTACCGACTGTTCAACTAAAAACATTGTGATTGCAAAAGATAGTGTGGCGGGGCGTCGAGAAAATTCAGTGCGCCGTCGATCATTGCAACTGAACAGTTTTTAAGCTTTCAAACAGTACACTGAACTTTACTTGTAAAAAAAACTAATAGAAGCCATAAGCAATCATTAATCGGTAGTTTACTTTGAGAAGGTGCGGAATAATGCAAATATTATCCTCAGTTACGCTAGTCCTTAGAAACGTCGGTGACTTTCACTTTCAATTGCTTATCGTTCTCCCAAAAATTGTTTATGTCAAGCGTACACTTGAGTCTTCTTAAGAATGTGTTTTAGTTGTTTTCGACATTTCGGGCCGTTCATCTCTATTTATAACTCCCAGAAGCCGCACTTTTCTCAGTTTATTTTTCGGTACGTATAAAATAAATATTTTTTCATATTTGATTTATCCTTGTGTTTTTATGAAGTGTCTACCTTCGACTGCACATATTTATCAGTTCATATGTTTACTCATAGATACTAATAGACATTTTTGGTTAGAATAGAAAAATTAGAATAGAAATATTATATGCAAAAAGTGATAGGTACAGAGGTATGTTATTTGTATAACAATAAAATATACGTAATTTATGTAAAGCTAAAAATAATTGTATATGTAGAAATAATGATGAATTGTCAAACCGCAAATTTGGACGACGCCGGTATGAAATGCCGCAATGTAACCAAATATGAATTCAAGTCGATGATATATGAAAAAAGGATTCGTCTTTCCTTGTTTGCGTCGCTGCCTGTCTCCACGTCAAAAATAATGATTCTTCGGGGTGATAAACTTCTTCTAGTGTATAACGAGAACGGGGAACAAATGAAATACGTCGTTCTGATTTTCAGTAGATACGATCAAAAATACAGAAATGATGAGGCCGGGCTTTGATATCGAGCTGGAGGAGCATTCGAAGTGATTTCCTACGCTTTAAAAGCCGAGCGCAAATTTTGCACATTGCGGCTTCGACGCTTTCGATAAGACAAAAGCGTTTAGATACAAGGAAAGACAAAGTCACGGGGCAGTCCGGGGAATTCCCACTGTTAGTTGAGGTTAATTTTTATATTTTCATTTTCAAGTGCGGGGCTGCAAGACGAGCAACAGAAGGGGCGCGGAGATGATAAAAGCTCGTAAAATCCAGCTCGAGTATGACAAGTACTCGCTGATGTCTGACTTTATCTTTACAGTGTTATGGCAGCGTTAGGACGAGGCCATCTCACGTAGAACACATATAAAGGAAATGTCGGCACGGGCACATCTGCAACGGCTGACTCGTTGTTTACCCCAAGATTATGGGCTTATCATATGACAGTTGTATCAACAAGGAGACGCGTCCTCGACGGGAGAGGGCGGAAAGTCTAGGCGCCGCACCTGATCCTTTGTCCCTGCGGTTTCCCGAAGAAAGGCCGCGGGCTGCTTATCCGCGATTGACATGCCACGCGCTAGTCGAGTGAGCTCCGGATGTTTTATGCATGAACCCCGGAGAGCTGAAACTTCTACTTACTTATTACGGAATGCTTCCTAATGTCTGCGTAATTCTCATTGTGGCTCACGTAGCCCGGGATGGTAGACATGCAAGTGAGCCTCAGGAGACCGTCGTCGCCGCCGTGCAGTTCCGACACCTCCACCGAAAGCTGCGTCGTCGACGACGACTTCCTCTCGAAGTATCCGTGGCCGTGCACACGTCCGTTCGAGAACGATTTGGTTAAGCTGTCGT
This sequence comes from Sinelater perroti, assembly GCA_036346155.1. Classification (NCBI taxonomy): domain Eukaryota; kingdom Metazoa; phylum Arthropoda; class Insecta; order Coleoptera; family Elateridae; genus Sinelater; species Sinelater perroti. Next base: position 4,412,408 of record JARFIY010000167.1, on the reverse strand, counting down.
CGACCTGAAACGGAATTCGTTGTGACATATTACGACTTCCAACACACAGGGGAGGAAACTTTAAAGCACGCGGGCACTAGGAAGCACGTTTCACTCGTGTTGGACCATTTTTGCTTACGTTAGTTTTATTTAAGAATTCGATTTAATGTTTTATATAACTCATATAAAACTTGCACATATACATACATACACACACACATATATATACACATAGTATGCCCATGTGTACTGTTACACAATGATTAGAACGACAAAATAAAACGATTAATTGTTTCTGTAATGTTTTCAGGATTTATTAAATGTTTAGCCTCTACATAAGCTTTAAGACTCCCGGGCCATTCGTTTGTAGCAGTCCACACTACATCGATTGGAAAAGTATTAACTGTCAGACCTCGCTTCAAAGAATCAAGATTGGGATGTCCTTTGAGAAAGCTATGCCTCTAAAACTTCCCATAAGTTGTAATCTAGTGGATTACGATCTGGGCTACCAGAAGGCCGATTTTCTACTGTTATAAAGTAATGCACTTTGTTGCTCAGCCAAGTTTGAGTTGACTGTGCTTTATAAGCGGAGACTTGTTAAAAGATCAATGCTCGCCTTAAAAAGCGTGTGACTCAAAGGTTTTACTACATTTCCAAAACATTCTATTGATTCAGCGACCACAGTTTTTGCTCCTTTTTCACAAAAATGAATATGTGACTCCCTCAAACCATTATAGCTACCGGATGATGGCGTCTTTGAACCCTTAGCACCAGCTGAGATGCTTCTTCGGACGACTCAGCGTATACCTTGTCATTTTGTTTGTTAAAAGATTTCTCCACTGTAAACATTTTTTCATTCACAGATAAAATTTTTCCATGGCCATCATGCGTTTATTCATTCAGCAACCTCTTTCATTTGTCTCTTCTACTTTTATGTTTTTAGTAAGCAGCTAGTTCTAGGTCTTGCTTAATAGTACGGGACATCAAATTTTTGACAGCTTGCACCTTCCGAGACATAATATTCTACTTACGAAAAGGCTTTCTTCCAATTCGGATATTTATGGCTTTGAGTGCCTAAACAGTCCGAACTGAACGTGATCTTTCAGATCTTAAACGAAGCTCAACATCTTAAATCTTATTAGACAGTTTTATAGTCCGATACACAAACATAGGGCTACAGGGTGCTAAAGATTACATTTTTTTAGTTCTACATTCATGTAATACTATAATACTATTATAGAAATACGGTTGTCTTTGTCAGCCTACTCTATTGGTAAATAACCAAATTTAACAAGAAACACGATGTAACTTACAACTTTACGATGACAATTGACCTTCAAATCAAAGAAAATCAAAGTGTCGACCCCCTGACTATTCTTGTCAAACTGAGGAAGGGTGGAATGTTGTAGAATGATTATAAAATTAATTATTATATGTACCCAAGTCATTTATTCCACGATATTGTACACACATGGTAAAAAATATTGATATAGTACTTATAAACAAACCAAATAATGTCATGTTTAAAAACTAAATAATCTTTTGAACCTCGAAATAAATTCAAATATAAAAATAGGGAAGAAAATAGTTATTTGTTCTTTAAAAATAAAATCATTTAGCATTAATTTTTTACCATCCTTTCCAAAAAGTAAGGTGATTGAATAAAACACACACTATTTATTTATTTATTTGTTTAAATTTATTTTGCTTCTTCTAAAGTAATTTCTTCCTATTGGGATACACATGCGTCAACATTTAATCCAATCTTTAAAATACCTCTTATAATCACATTTTAGAATTTCAATCAGCACCGCTTTCGATTTTTATTTTATCGACTCAACTGAGTCAAATCGGGTTCTAATTATTGTTTTAATTGACCGAACAAAATAAAGTCTCAAGCTGACATATCTAGAGAATACAGTGCTTGTGGACCAGTATTTGTTAAGGATGGAACAAATTTTAGTATACAAATACAATAATACAATAAAACATTAAAAGAACAAAAACTCATATTAATATAAAAAATAAGGAAGAACCGCGGCGGTCGTGCACGGAACACGGACGAATTTAATAGTGGCGATAAATAATCCGAATACGGGTCTTATCACACTGAAATTGAACGTAGTGAAGTGCAGAACACCGGTAAGCAGAAGTGACATAAGTGAAGTAAACAATAGTAAATAATAATTAAAACTGAAGTGCAATTTAAACTGAGTTATAACAAGCTAAAACCAAACTTTCCTTCAATAACGGCCGACTTTATCAATCGAGAGAGCGCAACGGGGTATTAGAGGTCGACCTGAGCGAATGAACTGTGCGATAAGCCGACCCGCGAGTATCGGAGTTTGAAACTAAAAACTGTAAATATTTAAAGTACTAGTGTAAATATTTATGTAAATTTCAAATGAGTAACAGCGTTAAAAGGAATATAGATTTAAATAGCAGTGAAGAGAAAGAAATAGAGATATTCAAGCCTAGCAAAAAAGTAATTAGATCACCAACTGAAGAACACAAACAGAAGCCGACAATAACAAATATGGCAGATTTCCAAGAAATCAAGAATATGATGCTAACAATGACTGAAGAAATAAAGAAAACACCGAAGAAACACGTAAACTAAGAGGAAATGCAAAAAAGAGGAAAGATGGCTAACGGAGAAGAAACAACTAAAAAATAGGATCACCAAATTAGAAAACCAGATAGAAGGAATGGATAAGGAGAAAAGGAGAAACAACGTAGTGATAAAAGGAATAGGATTTGACCCACAACAGAAACAAAATGCGGCTAAACAATTCCTAAAGGACAGATTAATGGTAGAAGCAGAAGTTAACAAAGTAATAAGCATAAAAACCAAGGAGGGACGATTAGTAAATATTATTGAAGTAAATGCATGGGAAACTAAACAAGAAATTATGAAGAACAAATACAAATTGAAAGGTAGTAAGATATATATTGAAAATGATCTAACACTAAAGGAAAGAGAAATACAGGCTGAGATAAGGAAAATTGCTAAGGAAGAAATTACCAAAGGACACAAAGTAAAAATAGGATACAGGAAAATAACCATTGATGGAGAAGCCTACATTTGGGATGATGATGAAAAGGGCGTAATCCATAGCAAAAATTGAACAAACCAAACAAAGGAATAACAGAGATGACGAAAATGGCAAAGAAAAGGACAATGAAGCGGAATACAAATTATGGAAAATTGGAAAATGGAAAATAGGGACAAAAATGAGAAAGAGGAAACACTAACAAAAGAAATAGAAAACAAAGAGAAATACAAATAAAAAGAAACTAAATACATGGAAACTAGGAGCTTGGAATATCAGAAGTATACAAGGAAAGAAGTGGAAATAATAAACGAATTTGAAGCAGCAAATTTAGAAATATTAGTGATAAATGAAACAAAAGAAAGGAAATGGAGAAATCAGTCTAACAAACGGGCACATATTAATATACAGTGGAGTACAGAACGATCAACGAGCAGCAGGTGGAGTTGGCTGTATAATACACAAAAAAATAACTGAACAAATCAGTACCTGGAAAGCAATATCGGAAAGAATACTATTAGTAGAATTAAGGAATAGACATGGAAAGATTATGACAATAATATCAATATACGGACCAGACGAAAATGAAAGAGTAGAAGAGAAAGAAAATTCTGGGAAGAATTAATAAATACCACAGAAGAAGCAAAGGAAGTATATACATAGCAGGCGACTTCAATAGTAGAGTAGGGAAGAAAGATGAAGAATATAAAGAAATAATAGGACAATATGGAGAGGAAGTGCGAAACAATAACGGGAAAAGACTTTTGATTTCTGTCAATTGCAAAACATAATTATAACCAACACATTCTATCAACACAAGGAAATACACAAGTTCACTAGAGTACAAATAAATAGAGGGGAGAAATCAATCATAGATTATATATTAGCACAAAAAGAAGAGAAGAAAAATATATTAGATGTAAGAGTGAAAAGAAGTGCAGAAATCTATAGCGACCACTACTTGCTTATAGGAAAAATAAGACAAAATGACACGGAAATAGAAAAAACATTAAAAACAATAAAACGAAGCCATACAGCAATAAAAACATATAAACTTAGAAATAAAGAAACTGCAAAAATATATCAACAGAAAATAGAAAACAAACTAAAGAACAAAATGGACGTAATAAAACAGGCAGATACACAAAAAGGATGGAAGCTATTTAAAGAAATCCTAATTAATACAGTGAAACAGATATGTGGAACTTATAGGATGGAAAACGGGAAAAAACAAACAGCCTGGTGGACAAATGAGATAAAAGAAGAAACCATGAAGAAGAAGAAAGAATGGAAAAAATACTTAACAAGCAAAACAACAGAACAATACGAATTATATAAAAATCAAAGGAAAAAGTAAAGGAATTAGTAGCAACAGCAAAAGAAAAATTATGGACAGATTTTGGAAACAAAATGGAAAAAGATAGCACAGGTAACCAGAAATTATTTTACAAAATCATATAATCCTTTAGAACAGAAAAGCAGAGAAAAGAGATATACATAAAGAACAAAAACCAAGAAACAATAACAAATGACACAGAAATAATGGAAAGATGGAGAGAATACTTTCAGGAGCTACTAGGACAACAGACACGTACAACAAGAATTATTACAAATGAAACGGGAAAACAAACCAGATAGAAGAAGAGGAAATTGAAAAATAAAAATGGACGAGCTGAGGAATGTAGTAAGAAAACTAAAAAATGGAAAAGCACCGGGAGATGATAAAGTTACAGCAGAAATGATTAAACACTTGGGAGAGACAGGGATGGAATTACTACTAGAAATATTAAACAAAGCATGGCAAAGTGAAAAATTCCAGAAGAATGGGGAGTGGCACTAATAACGCCAATACACAAGAAGGGAGACAGAAAACAGTGCTGTAACTATAGAGGAATAACGCTACTGAACATTATTATAAAATATATGAACAAATAATCAATAACAGATTAAAAATAATATTAGAACCCCAACTAGCAGAACCGCAAAGTGGATTTAGACCAGGGAGAAGTGCGCAAGACCACATCTTCACAATTAAACAACTAATAGAGAAAAGACAACCACAAAACAAAAATCTTTACCTAGCCTTTATAGATCTGCAGAAGGCATTTGACACAGTTCCTAGAGATAAAGTATGGAAAGGACTGAAAGAAAAGGAATAAATAACAAAATTATACGAGTGATTGAAGACCTATATGAAACCAACACAAATTATATAATAAGTAACAATAGGAAATCAGAAGGGTTCAAGACAGAGAAGGGATTAAGACAGGGAGGAGGACTAAGCCCAACCTTATTTAATATACACATGGACAATATCATCAGAAAAACTGAACAAAACATAAAGAAGTTGTTTGTAGGACATAGAAATTTAGAAAGAGTAGAAATAGCCGAGGAGTTTTCGCAGACGACGTGGTGTTAATAGCAGGACAGGAAAAACTTTACAAGAAAATATAAATACATGGAAAGAAGTACTAGAAACAGAAGGCATGAAAATAAAGATAGATAAAACTAAGATAGTGGTAACTGGAGAACAGGATATTAGAACAAATATCAGAATAGAAGAAATCAAAATAGAACAAGTAAAGGAATATAAGTATTTGGGAATAACATTAGACAAAACAGGGAAACAAGTTGCAGAAATAAACGAGAGAATAAATAAAACAATAAAACTGTACTATGCAATGAACAAAAAATTCATAAACAAGAAAGAAATAAGTAATAAAACCAAGATAAAAGTCTTTAATACAATATACAGACCAGTACTAACCTACGGAAGTGAATCGTGGATACTCTCAAACAGACAAAAAAACCAAATCCAAGCTACAGAAATGAAATACCTTAGACGAATACTAAGAGTAACCAGAAAGGACAGGATTAGAAACACAGAAATAAGAAAAGAATTAGAGGTGAAACCAATCATACAATTTATAGAACAAAAGCAACTCAGTTGGTGGGGACATATACAGCGAATGAATAACAAAAGACAAGTAAAGGCAGTATACGAGGCCAAGACACAGACAAAAAGGAAAAGGGAAGACCAAGGAAACAATGGAACCAAGTGATAGAAGAAATACTACAAAAGAGGAAAATCATGGGAAGAGGCAAAAGAGTAGCAAGAAATAGAAAAGATTGGAAGAAATTTATAGAAGAAAATATAAAATAAAAATAAAATGTAATTATAGATATATAATGTAATATGAATAAATAAGAATGTAAACCCGACACCGAAAGGTATAAGGGTAACGATTATAATAAAAAAAAAATGGAAACAATGTAGAAAAATTAAAAGAAAGATTAAAAAGGTATGATTAGACAGTTACTTCAGAAATTTGCGTATAAAATATTAGAATAAATTTGTAAAAATATACTAACTAACCCTTTGTATCTATAAAATATCTTCTTTAATAGACACTATCCAAGCATCTAGAAAGTAGTACGAATAACTATGATTCAGAAGCCTGGGAAACCACCTTTTGATCCAACATCCTACCGATCTATCAGCCTTTTGCCAATTCTCTCCAAAATTTTCGAAAAGCTACTACATTTAATCCTAGATGACCAATAATTAATTTTCAAATACCAGTTTGAATTTTGTCGTTTTCATGCAACTGTTGAATAAATCCACCGACTCACACATCAAATCCACAACGACCTTGACAAACATAAATATTGCTCCGTAGACATCTGCCAAGCCTTTGATAGGGTGTGGCATCTGGGTCTCTTCTATAAATTAAAAAAGTATCTGCCAAATCAACTATACAAAATACAGAAGGTTTACCTATCGGAACGATATTTCTTTGCAAACTATCAAGTCGAATGCACCAATTTTCAACCGCCTCTAGAGTAGCGTGCTCGGATATATCCTGTACTTGCTCTTTACAGCAGAGTTACTAACTACGAATTTGACCACAACAGAGAACTTTTGCCGATGATATTGTTATCTTAGCGTCACTTCTTAATCCTACTTCAGCATTCTATAATGTGCAACACGCCCTCAATGAAAATCAACAACAACTAAAAGTATAGTGATCCAAGGTAAATGAAAGCAAATACCAACACGTTACCTTTACTATAAACCGTGATAAATATCCAGCTGTCTCGTTCAAAAGATAACAATTAAAACACATAGATTCTGCAAAATGCCTGAGGGTTCATTTGGATCGCCGCCTCACTTAAAAACTCATATATTTAATAAATGCAAACAGATTAAGTTACAATACAGGAAAATCTACTAGATGAGTACAAGAAGATTCATTCGAAAACAAACTATTGCTCTATAAGATCTCTGCCTCTGTGGAACCGCTAACACCTCCAACCTTTGGCCATCATCAAGAGAGTGCGTTAGTTAATGCACCGTGGTATGTGCCAAACAAAGTGATCTTAAGTGATTTGAGTATACCAATTGTGAAAGAAATTAAAAAATACCAAAACCTATAATATCAGACCCTCGGTGTATTTCATAATAAATTCTTTAATGGATGAATCCGATAAACCAAAACGTTCGAAACAATTAAAACCCAACGAATTAACGACGCGCTTTACTTTTTATTTTCATCTTAAAATTTAAACTTAGTTGTATTAGGCTAGTGAAATTGATACTAGAGAAGTTTCTTGGAGCCTAACCCTACATGTCCATAAGCATACAGTAGTTTCACCTGCTACTTGCACTATTTATTATTTCTAATACGTTAAATATTTATTGTCCTTTGTAAATAGGACAGACTGTATAATAAAGGAGTAATAAAAAGATCTATAAAATAAAAATAAACATAAGGGCGGAACAAAGGTGCTAAAAGAAATCAAAATAGCAAAAAAACAGTACATAACAATAATACAAGATTATGGACTGCAAAGAAAAACAAATGGAAGCAATTATTAAACAAGGAAAACCATTTCAACGAACGTTCAACATTACAGAAACAGACAAAATAGAAAATTAAATAGTGTCTATCAAAAACAGTTAGAATGGCGTACATTGCTGGTATTTCTCATGTATGAATATTGAATAACAGTGGTCCTAAATTATTGCCTTGTGAAACTTCCGATTTTACACTTTATTTCAGAAATAGTGAGGTTACTATTTGCTGCGAACAATAATAATATTGCTTTGATATAATTAGGTGTATTTATCTTGAACAGCTTACTTTTTAAGCTTTCTGTTCAATCGAGGAATAATAATACACGTAGTATACAATATGTGCTTTCATACGTTTTTCTGAAACCGAGCTGATACGACAGAATCATATTAAGAAATAAAATTTGGAATATATTGGTGCGAAGTAAAAACAACGCCAAGGGACTGGAACCAGTGGAAAAGAAAAATCAAGGATATATTGGGATGAAGTGTAATATGTAAAATATAAATAAATAAAGAAAATGTTAAAATGTAAATGAAAATATATAGCCCAACACCTAACCGTAAAATGGTCTTCAGATTAAACAAATAAATAAATAAAATAAAAAATGTATTCACTGTGTTAAGTTTTGTTCGATACCATTCTGCTGTCTGTTTTTGAAAGATGGAATATATACATTGGAAAACTATAATTTCTATAGTTTTGAGTTTAGAGCGTCACAACAAAAAAAGATGATCATAGTCAAGTAATTTAATGATGTATAATTTAAATAGTACTGCCTCTCTAATAGTAGCTTTTTCTGACTTTTGGGTATTGCTATATGCTTTGCATTCACAAGCTTGTCGTCCTTAAAAAGGTGAGTTTTTAATGTAAAAGCAAAATTAATGGAAAAGAAAAAGTTTGATTAAGATGCTTGCTGAAATTTAGCACACACTTGCACAACATTACTGGCTGTGTTGTGACGAAATATAAAACTAATAGTTTCTTTCTAATAGAGTGGAAGTTTGTCAAACATTTCATTTTTGGACTATTTGATGTGGTAAAGAGAAGTAGTGGCACTATGATGTAACTACGGTTGTCATAATCACAATAAGAAATGTAAATGGTTGCAAAAACCGAAGTCAAAAATGTTCACTTCTACGAAAGTTATTGCTAAAAATGAAAATTTACCATTTTTGACTTGGCGAGACGACTTACTTTGAAGGCCTATATCTCCTGGCACATATACCGTATGTGCTCTTGTGTGGTATGGTTTGAAAGCCCTTGCTTTGGTTATTATTGCTACATGTACAACATGAGCAGTGTTTAAGTAAATGCAGAGTATGGAAGTATTGTATAAATTACACTGGTAAACACTCTTTATGTCACATGAACTTAGTAATGATTTTTGTTTATGTTGGCACACCTGCATTAAAAAAATATAGTTTCGTTCCAGTCACATCCAGTTTTTTTTGTGACGGTTACAGATTCATTTCTAACCTCAATACACGTCTTTGTTTGAATAACCTCATTTCGTCAACTGTATAACTATTGTATTTAAGTAACTTACATTTTATTTATGTTAGTTATATCGTAACTATGCCACGAAAGTGTTTTAACAACCTCGACAGTTTTTGTTATGTGTGTGGAGAATTAACTTTTACATCTCAGCGTCGAAATTTCACGCTATTAATTGAACAGTGTTATTTAGATTATTTTGGACTTCTTGTGTCGTATCAAGATAAATCCTGGGCTCCACATATATGTTGTGTAACGTGTATGAGACTTTTATTAGGTTGGGCTAATCAAGAACCTAGACATTTGCTATTTGTTATACCAATGATTTGGACAGAACCAAAAGATCATATAAGTGATTGTTATTTTTGTTTAACTCAAACAAAAGGTATTACAACCAAGTCTAAACACATTACCCAGTATCCAAACTTATCGCCGACCGTCAGACCCATCCCACACAGTGCTGAACTCCCTGTTCCTAAGCCTCCAAATCAACCAGAAAGTCAGGATTCTACTGCGGAATTTGTTCTCAGTTAGCATAAAAGTGACTCAAGTTATGAACCGTCAGCCTCAAAGGAGCCTCATTTATTGACACAAAGTGATTTAAATGATTTAGTACGTGATTTGAATCTATCAAAAAAACAGGCTGAACTTTTGGGGTGTAGATTAAATGACTGGAATTTACTTTCTTCTGATACAAAAATTTCTTATTTTCGACATCGTGACGATGAAATAAAACCTTACTTTTCTAAAGCAGGTGATTTAATCTATTGCAATAATGTTCCTGTTGTGATGAATTTATTAAATTTTGAATATGATCCAAGTTACTGGCGATTGTTCATTGACCCTAAAAATCTAGTTTGAAAGCAGTAATGTTGCATAACGGAAACAAGCTTCCTTCAGTACCGGTTGCTCATGGTTCTGATATGAAAGAGACCTACGAAAATATGAGATTTCTTCTTGAAAAAATTGAATACAGTGAACACGCTTGGAAATTTGTGGAGATTTTAAAGTCATTGCTCTTTTGCTTGGACTACAACTAGGTTACACAAAATTTTGCTGTTTTATTTGCGAATGGGACAGTAGAGACAGAAAAAGTCACTACGTAAAGAAAGTGTGGCCCAAGCGTGAATCACTTACTCCAGGCCAAATATTTTAACACCGTTGCATATAAAACTCGGCTTTTTATACCTAAAAGAAAAATTCCCCAAACTCAGCGAGGCAAAAATTAAAGAGGGAGTATTTGTAGGTCCACAAATACGGGAACTGATAAAGGATAAGGATTTTGAAGAGACATTGAATGATCAGGAAAAACTTGCCTGCAAAAATTTGGTGAACGTTGTCCAAAATTTTCTAGGAAACCATAAAGCGGAAAATTACAAAGACTTAATAAATGAACTTCTAATGTCATATAAAGCTTTGGGGTGTAATACACATGCTGGACTCTCATCTGGATTTCTTTCCTGCAAATTTGGGTGGTGTGAGTGATGGACGAGGTGAGAGGTTTCATCAGGACATTTCCTTAATGGAGAAGCGCTACCAAGGGAAATGGAGTCCAGGGATGCTAGCAGATTATTGTTGGAAACTTAAAAGAGACCTACCAGAAGCTAAATATTCACGAAAATGATAATTATTTATTGTAAATTTAACAATAATTTCTTTAAGTGTAGCTAATTTTTCTACTTTTTACAAAAATATATGTTTCACAAGGATACCTGATGTGCCAATTTTTTTTCCTTAATATATTAATGCTTGTACTGTTATTGCCCTAGTACATTCAAAATTTGATGAGTTTACGTGTGACAAAAAAAATTTAAATTTTGTTAACCAGTGTTGTACCCACTTTACCATTACCGAAAATAATGTTTGTTAAGTGTCATAAAATTTGTATTACTCAATATTTTGGAAGTTGAGGAGAAGGCCATTCTAGCATACCTTTTCATAAACAAAAACCACCAATACTTGCCGGCATAAGTAGAATTATAAGAAAATGGGGCAATAAAATCCAAATGGCATTGAAAAAGTTATATTTTTCAAACTCATCCTACATTACCGGAAATGTAAATTCGGATGAATTGCGGTTTAACTGAATTCGATTAACTTACGTATTACACAACACACTTAACAGTATTTGCAAAATATTAATGTTTTAATCCAGATAATTTAAAATATTGTGCCTATATATGGAGTTTTTACCATTATGTTTCACAATTAATTAGTTTACATTTTATGGATTTGTCAGTTTTAATTGATTACTCCGTCCGTGTTTTTCCATTGCTGAAAAGTTCTTCCACGTTTTTCAACACTTTCTACAACTTTCTTCCCAAGGCATAAAGATCACAGTCCCATCATACAATCTGGCCATCAGCAGCGCAGGGCACATTGTCAACCATCTAACTAATGTCGACGTTCTTTGGTAAGCACAAGATTAATTGTACAAAATTTTAATGTATTCCATATGCCTACGTGCAGTGGTAAACAGCATTTCCCATCCATACACATTCTCGCGACTTTACCAAGTAAAATGAAGAAAGTGAAATGTTTTCATCGGTTTCCAGTTTAAACTGCTGATAAAGTTTAGCTAAAGTAACTAAAAATCTGTATTTTTCAACTTATACATAGCTTGTTACATTTTTATTGAAAATACGCAAGGTTTGCCTTTTCCCAGGAAGAATTATGCTGTAGACTGGAAACTTATAAAACTCCACAACCTTTTTCTTCAAGCTTTCAGATATCTTTAAAGAACCTCCAACACGTGCTGCTGGATATGAAAAATATTACGAAATAATATCATGCAAGCTTTATTTACTAACATTAAGTAACGGCTACTACCGAAGATGTTCTTACCTTTACTCTTTTTTATAGTTTTTGTTATACTTGTCAATATAGTGTAAACCCACAATGGTTCGTTTCGTCATTGTACTAAATTATTTCTTAAGTTTTGTTTTCACACGTTTATACTTCTTAGGAACTTCTCTTTCTGATTTTCCTGGAAATATGTCAAGAACATATCTGATATTCTTCCAACTCACTTTGAGAACTGTGGGTAGTACCAATTCATGACTCATTTGTGCTATCATTATTAATGTCGGATGAGCATTCATTTTCAAGAGTGGATATTTCTTCATCGTATCTTAAACGTTTATAGTAGCATTTTTTAAAATTTATTTTTACCCAATTTTTCTTCTAATAATAATTTTGGTTATTTGGCTAGTAACCCTGCGTTTTTCCCGCGATGAGAATATATGTTTTTGTATGCGTCCACCAAGGGGTAACTCCTCGCACAATGACTTTAGTTTCTTCCAAAGCGACTTGGTAATTTTCCTTGTGTTGGCGGCTTGATAATCCTCCAGACTAAAAGGGTTGCAGCAGACGTTTTGGCGATTTTTTAAAACTGCAAGTTGCTTTCGACAATATTCATAAATCCATAAACCAATCCAAAGTCCACTGCAAACTGAACTAAATTCCGTTATAAGTTTTTTTTGAAATTAAACTACTTTGACCGCTATCTACAGTGAGCCAAATGTCGTTGACGCTTCACAGAACTGGAACACTTTTGTGACTTCAGTTGTGAATGTGAACACTCAAATAAACTGATGAAAAAGCCTCCTAAGTTTTATTTTTACCCATTTTACAACAAATAATGATGTAATAAAAAAGGTGCTAAAAGTGATCTGCCGCATAATAAAAAAAATTATAATTGCTTCAAACATTTCAAAATTTAATAAAAATTATACATTTTATGTTACCCCAGTAAGAATTGTGGAATATAATATTCTATTTAAAGTACTCTGCAAGACTTATGTTGAAATCGCGAACGATTGTCTCATAATTTTGGTGTGAATTTTGTTTGGAGTCTTTTTTTTTTCAAAATCTGGTGAACTGGTAGCAGCCTGAAGTAAAGCATTAGTATATTAAGAACGATGTTTTTTTTCTCTGGTAAGAGTAATTGCAGAACGAATTTTGGCACGTTTTATGTCAAGATTTTTAGTCACAATTTCACTCACCTTCTGGTTTTACAACAGTTTTTGAATATATTTGCGGCCATCTCCAAAACGTTTACACTATGTTTTGTGTTAATAAATTTTGCAGTTTCGTTCAAAATTTGATTCGGCTGCATATTTTCACTTTTTTGTTATATTTATAAGCGAGTTACAACTTTTGAGAAAAGAATAACTAGTTTTCTTATTTTATAGTTGTTACTAAGCCATAAAATATGATTCTCATCTTCTTCTTTTTCTTCTGGATATACGACTCCCTTTTAGTTTTTCATTTGTTTTTTTGCTTTGCTAATCTCTGCCATGTTTTTCCAAGCTACTTCCACTATATCATACGCCCATTGTTTTAGAAGTTTTCCTACACTTCGTTTTGTAGTCCTGGGTCTCTAGTTAATTATAATTATAATGGATAATTATAAAATTCTAGTTAAAGAAGGGGGAGACCCTTAAAAATTTTGGTGAAACATTTTCACAGTTTAGAAAAATACGGTTTTCCAAGTTGCAAGATTATGACCTACGCAAAATTTTCAAAACACACAATGCTTAATTTGAAAAATTGACAAGAACGGCAAAAACTATTGGTGATATTTTAATAAGTGTTGGAGGTGTGGAAATCATAAACTATGATAAACTGCAGTTTAATAAAGTCAGTGTTCGGTGGCTACCTAAACGATGGCTTCCTAAACAGAAATATTACCAAGTTCAAGTTTGAATGGCTTTGCTCTCACGTTGTGAAGAAAGGGCTAACTTTTGATGAAACCTAAATCCATCATATTCGTCTCTGTCTTTGCCCAAAAAATTACACGTTGTAGATTTCAAAAAGCTTTTGTAGCCATGTTCTGAGAAACAGTAAGAGTAATTTTCTTTGATTCTCTTGAGGACCATGGACTGTCGAGGATGAATATTACAGAAATTTTGTAAAAAACAAAGTCATACCGAATTATTCAATTTGTAAAGTATTTTTGCTAGACTACAAAAACCAGAGACCTTCTATAAAAGAGTCAAGAAGCTAGAAGACAATAGAAAAAGAGTGTTGCTCAATTTATTGTTTTGTTTCTTTAAATAAAATAAAAGTCTCTTTTAAAATTAAACATGAGTTCCCATTTGGCTTTCGCAGCGTAAAGATGTTTGGGTCACCGCTCTGACCGCTAGAAAGTTCTAACATTAGTGCTAACATTATCACGCGTGATAAACGAAGGCGATAAATAAATAAACTAAAGTGATTTCCATTCATTTATTTATAAAGTTAATAAATTTAAATTTAATTCAATACAACAAAAAATTATCTTGAGTGCGCAGAATAAAATATAACAAAACAATATATTAAGCATTTGTAAATAGCCCGGAAGCTCAATTGATAAACGTTATGAAACATAAAAACACCAGGAGTTCGGGAACAAAACTTAGTGATTAAGATAAAACAATGTTACCGACACCACAACCCACATACGGTATTAACTATAACATGACTCCACCGCAACTGATGCAACAACCGCTACAACAAAAAATGCAACAACCAGCACAACAAACAACGAAACAACCATTCGTAAATCCAATCCCCATGCGGCAAGCACAGCAAATTAACCACCACATGTTGCCAATGCAACAATACAGCTACCCAGCATGTTCAACTAACATCCATCAAATACACCAACAAACAAAACAGCAGCTAGCACAACAATCAAGTACAGCCTACTTTAGTAACAACATTGAAATCGACACCGAAGAAGATTCTGTAGAAACAACCAAAAATGAACCGGAAATAGCAAGCAAAGGAAAAGAAATAAGCGCTCACCGGACTTAACACAGGTGAGAAACCCTTTTAAATTTAAGACCCAAAACAGATTTGAAAAACTAACACAGCACCCAGAAAATGATTCACTAACCAATGAAACCGATAAAACAGTAACAGATTATAAAGATAAAACAAGAACCACAAACCACCACCCATTTTTATCTACGGGGTTACTAACTATAAACAAATGGTAAACTACTTAACAGCAGCAGTAGAGAAAGAACAGTACTACTGCAAGACACAATCAAATGGTACAATAAAAATCAATGTAACCACAGCAGACTCTTATCGAAGACTAATCAGACTCCTCAAACAAGATAACATGGTACATCACACATACCAGCTGAAAGAAGAAAGAGACTACAGAGTGGTGATTCGAAACCTGCATCCCTCAATAGCAACAGAAGATATAAAACTTGAAATAGAAAAATACGAACATACAGTACGTAATGTGATAAATATAAGACATCGTGCCACCAAAGAGCCACTTCCCCTGCATTTCGTGGATTTAGAACCAAAAGAAAATAATAAAAACATTTACAACTTTGAATTTATATGCAATACTATAATAGCAGTAGAAGCCCCAAGGAAAAAGAACATCATTGCCCAATGTATCAGATGTCAGAGCTACGGATATACTAAGGCTTATTGCACTAGACCGTTCATGTGCGTAAAAAGCGGAAGCGAGCATAACACAGCTCTTTGCAAGAGTTCTAACACCCCAGCGAAATGTGGACTTTGCGGGATGCGATGTATATTTAAATTTACAAAATATTAGAAACAAGAATGGACAACCACAACGTCGAAATAATACTCAGTACCAACAAAACACAAACATTAACATAAATGATAACAAACAATTTCCTCAACTAAACCATAACCATCCTTCGATACAGGCGCTCCCCAATCAACAAATGCCATACTCGCAAGCGCTAGCACAAAATCAACAATCAGCAAATATCAATATCACAGAACAACTAACAATGTTTTTGAACGAGTTCAAAACTATGTTAGTCGGTTAATCAACCAAAACAGCTTGATATTAAACATGCTGAGTACTGTCATCTAAAAAATTAATTAAATTTAAACTGCAATCATTGCGTATCGCCCTTTGGAATGCCAATGGGCTACTAAACTATAAATTAGAACTAAAAAACTTCAATGTTTAAAATTCCCTCGTACAAAGTCTACCACACCTCCCACTCTGACAACACTGCACACGGTGGGGATGCTGTCATAATTAGAAGTACAATACCGCATCATGAGCTAGTACATCACCAAACTGCAACAATACAATCTGCCAGTATCCAAGTTGATGCAAGCCCGTGGTCTTTCAAAATTACTGCGATCTACTGCCCTCTTAGACATGCCATATCTCCTGAAGAGTACAAAGAATTCTTTCAATCTCAAGGCAATAGATTTATAATTCGCGGAGACTGGAATGCAAAAAACACAGTATGGGGCACGAAACTAACGACACCAAAAGGAAGAAACCTTCTAAATGCGTTAACTACACAGAATTGTAATTATCTTAGCACTGGCGAACCGACATATTGGCCAACCGACCCCAACAAGTTACCAGACCTCTTAGTTTTCTTCATTGTGAGGGTGTATCGCCAAACTATATGCAAATTGAATCAAACTTTGAACTTTCGTCGGACCACACACCAGTCATTGCAACACTAAGCTCGCACATAATCAACATCTCACCTACTCCTAACCTTACAACAAAAAAAAAAACAAATTGGGAAGAATTCAAAGCTTTCATAGAAGAAAACATAAGTCTGGAAATAAGAATCAAAAATACCGACCAACTAGATGAAGCAGCATAAACTCTCGTTAGCCTAATACAACAAGCTGCCTGGCACTCAACACCAACGCCAATAGAAACATCCACAAACACGGAAAATATACCGCTCCATAATAGAGAATTAGTAACAGAAAAACGAAGAGCAAGGGCTAGATGGCACAAGACAAGAAATAACGAAGACAGATTGATTTACAACAGACTAAGGAGAAAATTACATAACACCCTCAACAAAGTAAGAAACACTACGTTTGAACACTACGTCAAATCGAAGATTTTCTAAACATACCTTGCCAAATGTCATTACCTATAAAACCATTTTCTCCTACAGAGATCAAACAGATCAAAAACTTAAATCCACGCAAAGCACCAGGTTATGATTTAATAACAGGAGCAACACTAAAGCACCTCCCACGAAAAGCAGTAGTTCTATTGACAACAATCTTCAATAGTATGCTGAGATTATCGTATATCACAGTGATATGGAAATTTGCTCATATCATCATGATACCCAAACCTGGAAAACCAGTCAATGAAATCAGCTCACACCGACCACTTAGCATGTTACCCACGCTATCAAAACTATTTGAAAAACTGCTACTCGTCAGAATTAGAGCTGACATAGACTTATCAACTATAATACCTGACTACCAATTTGGATTCAGAGAACGCCACTCCACTATTCAACAAACACATAGAATAGTAAATACAATTGCAAGTAGCCTAGAGGAGAAAACATATTGTACAGCGGCATTCCTAGATATAACACAAGCTTTTGACAAAGTGTGGCACACCGGACTATTACATAAAATTAAAACCACATTCCCCAGTCCATAATACTTGCTACTAAAATCATACATCTCTGAAAGATACTTCCAAGTTCGATTCAACAACTCTTACTCACAATATCATCTAGTGCCAGCCGGGGTGCCACAAGGAAGTGTTCTCGGCCCACTACTATACTTAGTATACATTGCCGATGCACCAACCACAAACGATACCACCATCGTAACATTTGCTGACGACACGGCCTTACTTGCAGCGAATGCAGACCCACTTTTAGCTACACGATGCCTACAACGCCACCTAGACCTTTGTGAAGAGTGGTGCAGTGCATGGAAGATCAAGGTTAACTAGGAAAAATCAATACAAGTTACTTTCACCACAAGAAGATCAACCTGTCCACACGTTACAATCAACAACACACAAATACCAGCTAAAACGGAAGCTAAATAGATGGGATTACACCTCGATCAAAAATTAACATGGCAAAAGCACATCAAAACTAAACGACAACAAATGAATTTTAAACTAAGAGAAATGTACTGGCTAATGGGTCGTAAGTCCAAGTTAACACTAAATAACAAACTATTGCTATATAAAACTATAATAAAACCAATATGGACATTGGTGTTCAACTATGGGTTTGCGTTAAGCCAACCCATACGAAGATAATACAGCGACTTCAGTCAAAAGTACTGCGTACAATAACCAATGCATCGTGGTACCCAATCAAACTCTGCACAATGACCTGCAAATACCATATGTTAATGATGAAATACAACGACTAGCAACACTCTATAACCAAAGACTCCAAGGACACGAAAATAGACTAATTGAAAACATAAGCACTCCATTCAATGTCAGAAGAAGACTGAAAAGACAATGGCCAACCGACTTAGCACAGTAACCACAACACAAGAGAAGCAGCCATCACTCATTTATAGAACCTAAGAGAATCAACAGTGGTTGAAAACTCTACTCATGCCTAGACACATATCAAATTTACTTATTGCTCTAAATTGTATAAAGAGTAGATTGTAAATAAGCTGCAAAACCAATAAAAAAATTAAACATCCTTCTCAAATAAAGTACTTAAAAATTGTCAAATACTTGAAGTGTAAAATATTTATATAAAAATATTATACAATGGTACGAGGTGCGTTCAAATTAAAGTTTCTTTTTAGGCCATGTACCAGCCGGACCGAAACTATGATTGCGTGAGTAAAGACCGTCAATTTGGTGTGCGTGATATTGCCTCTAAACTTGACACTTCTCTAAGATCTGTGGAGTCCATTTTGCACGATGGCCTGAAAATGCGGAAAATTTCTTCAATACGGGTCCGCACAAATGTTGACCGAGAAACATAAGGCTGCACAGGTAGAGATGCCTCAGGACGTGATGCCGCCATGAATTTCGTACTATGAAGAATGTTGAGAAGTAAGAAAAGTATCAACTTTCTTAGGTAAGTACTTTTTGAGAAAAATTTGGAGACCTTAGAATTTAAACGCGCTTCGTAGTAGGTCAAAGGCACAAAATATTTTAAGTTGTTTTAGATAAGACTTTATTAAAAATTCTATTGTGATGTAGAATAAGGAAAAGGAAAGCCTATAACTCTGATTTTAAGAGAGTAAATGAATGAATATTATTTTAAATTAAAAAAAAATTACAGTAGAAAAGGAATACTAAAAAGAAAATTCTTGTGCCGGCCAAATAACTGAAATTCATTGCATGTCATTATGTACCAAAAATACACGAGAACATCGATAAAAGTTATTATTATCTTTAATGATTTTTATAAAGAGCTTCCTGGGTTTTGAAAAGCGATATTGCCCAAAGAATAATAATTTTACTTACAGAGACCGAAGAGAAATTCAACCTTAAGGCATAGTAGTAAGATTCATGTTTGAATTTTTTTTAAATACACTGGACATTTCAGAAGCTACTGTAAAAATTTTATTGGCCAAAAAAGTTGAAGGGGCTGCCTGATCAAAGACGAAAAAAGCAGCCTCAAAAGCAGCATCAAAAGATCAGAAGAGATTCGAGAAATCATTCGTAATTATATAGAAAGCTATTATAGTAGTTAAATGTTCATCTAATAATATTTACCCAATAAATCTAATATTAAAAAAATATACTCGTTATACAATGAAGATTGCAAACAAAAGAAAATGCACCAGTCAGATAAATAATGATTGTACAGTCACATCTTGAATGACGAAATCAATTTTTTACTCAAGATGCCAGCGAATAACAGTTGTGATCAATGTGATGAATTTATTACGATGACCACTGAAGAAAGTAGTCGAGAGTTGCAGGCTAAATGAGAATCGCGTTTGGCAGAAGTGAAACTTAGATATGATGTAAGGAGATTGTCGAAGAAAACTGGCTACAAAAATTGTTATAATAATCAACATGCAGAAGTGCTTGCCTATATTTTACTTGACCAACTTCCAATCGTTGTATTTGAGAGTCTACACTCTTAAACAAACCATTCTAAATTGCATTAACAGAAAAGCGACTGTGCCATGTGGGAAAACGGTTAGGACACAAAGTGTTTGTGAGGTCTTGTTGTGTGTTTTAAAGTGACTATCTGGCCAGATAAATGTGAAGGACAAAATTGTTATTTTACTGTCGTCGTGAGATACTTTTGATTGCTGAGGATATTGTGCCCATAATAAATAATCAATCATAAGTTTTATTTTAGAGAACACATCTAGATAAACGTAAATAGAGTTTACTCAGTGATTAAGCATGCAAAAAAGCGTACTACCATAATGACTCCTTGGATTATTAACAATTTATTCGGCAGTGTAACTTTCAGGAAGTTTTGGGTTTCTACAACATAACGATGGAAAATTTGTTTGAAAGGGGAAATTCATCTCTAATTAATCGAAAAAAGAATATAGAGCGAGAGGACTTTCTAGTAGGTAAGGTAATTCCCATGCAATTGAGATGAAGAGATAAAGTTTTCTATTGCAAGACTTTAAAATGGTAGACATAAAGAGAGGCACCAGACGAGCAACAAATGCGATTAAAAAATTCCCCAGACAAGGTCCATTCGAACTTTCGAAACTTACTGACACTTCACCAGAAACAGAGAAGTGAAAAAGAGCTTTTTTTAATTTTTGACAATTCATTATTAACTTCAATTGCGCCGTTTAAAAACTTTAATGTTCAAATAATTCTTAACGCTTTTTTCGCAAATATTTGCGTTTTTGCAATTATTTGCTGATTAAAAAACGCTAGCAACCCCATCAATATCCCATCCTCATTATTTTTATTCGCTGAAATTTTAACCTGACATGTCGATAATAATATGCACAAAAATTAAAACAATATTTAGGTATTGTCTGCCAATATCGATCTGTACATTTTTTAAGTAATGAAACAGATGTCCGAAATTTTCATAACGCGTTTCTGTAAAATGAAGTTGCGACATTTTACCCCTGGGGTGTAGAATTAAACTTAATGTTTTTGACCTCAATAAACATTAAAATGTGAAATCTCTTGAGCAAGAAGACATGTGTCTACTTGTATTCCATTTTTATATGAAAATTAATTTAAGGAACGCTTAGGTAACGTAACATCTGAATACCGTAGTGAAACATAACAGCAACAATTGTGCAATAATTTGACTGGCAATATTGCGGTATTCTGTTAGATCTATTATTACACGAAATAGAGTAACTAGGGCTATTTCGGATGACTTTGATCTAAATCCGGAGAATATTAATTTTTGATATGGGTGCCTAAGGGGTTGTTTGATGTAGGTGAATATGTTGTAAATTAAATGATGACATGCAGTGCTATCTAGTAAACATTTACATTTAGTGATTATAGTCCTATTATATTAATTCGCACTGATATAAACCTATTATCTACCTAGAAAATTAAATCTAATAGAAATTCAGTTAAATTATTTTTTTATTTTTGGCCGATTTCTTTTTTGTATGGAACAATCTGTAATATTTACAATAAGCAAAATTTATAATAGACACGACATAAGAGATGGCTTGAAGACAATGATAAGCAACATAGAGGAAACTTGAAATATTATGTTTACTTGACAACAAGCATAAAAACTTTGTAAATATGAATATTTAATATCTATGTGGCAAGTCTAAAGATTTGTGTCTATTTAGTTTTTGTATATAAGCACTATTGTCTAGTAGATTTAAAATCAACGCATTCGAATAAGATTTTAGTTTACTTAAATATTTTGCACTGTATTTAATAATCACGGATAATCATAATCATAATTTTCCACGGATTCCACTTTTAAGTCACTAAGTATGTCCTGCTTCCTCGCAAAATAGGGAGTATTACACCTATACGTAGAACTATAGATTGAAACCTTCCAATTATCTGGATGTTGGAGTTTGCCGCTGTACTCTATAGTTAGGCACCATAGACCAAATTGGAAATGAGAAGTTTATTGGAGAGAGATAAGTTGGAAGTTCCGCCAAGTAGTCAATATTTTCTAAACAATTTGCCAAGATGTTTGCGATTTTTCGAAATGTGGGTCTTCTACGTCAGACGCTGATCAAGGTGAACACCAAGGTATTTTACCTTCGTTGCTTGTATCAATAGGATATTATTAATAAATACTGGCGGCGCATTGCCCTTGAGTATGGTAAAAGTTATGTGTAAAGACTTCGTTTCGTTTAATTTTTGGTCCATTGCATGACCGAGTCCAAACTATCTGTCATCATAGGGACTTTCTCATCAGGAAAAGTTGCAGTGAGAAAATGTTGATTGGTGAGCATATCAGCTGTGTAGATTGAACTAAATGAAGTGCTGTTAAGTATTGACCGAATTTTACTTAAAAGTAGCGTTCTGACAGGTGTGATTCAAGGGTGGTGAATGCACTATGGGGGAGATAACTCTTTAGTTTGAAAAGCTTGGTGAACAGCATCTAAAACTCTATGTACTTGTTGTACGGTAGAATAGGCTGTTAGAAAGCCGAACTGATGATTGGGAATAGTAGCTTTTTTCTCTATTAATACCATTATTCGCTTAAATAACAGTTTTGTGGGGATTTTTCAGGTTTAGGACTCATGGTTTCCTGCGCAACCTTTTATTAAGGCGTAAAATACGCAGAACGGCATTATACAACATAGTCAACATTAAAAGACCTCTGCGTGAAAGTTCTTTAATTAGTTTGCCTGTAATTGCGTCACAATCAGCGACTTTTTTGGAGCTTAAATTGAATAGGATTGTATTTTTGACTTTCGACACGGAAAATAGGTCTATAGGCAGTGTGAGCTGGTTTGGCACTTCCACGGCTTTTTATATTTGAAGTACTTCACCTATAGGAATCTGCAGTGGATTTTGTTAAAATACTTTTTCTAAATGTTGTGCAAAGATGTCACCTTTCTCGTGCTCTGTGCGTGCCCATAAGCCGTATTATTTTTAAGAGAAGAAATTAGTTTATTTTGGAATTTTCTATTCTTGGTCGCTTTCCACCGTCTTCTGTTGCACTCACATTTGTAAGCTCGCGTTTTTCAACGTCTTAATGAGCTCTTTTAATTTGGAGCGTTGCCATATACTTCTAAATTGTAGTTTTTCGGCGATTTTCTTTCACTGTTATGGGGCAACACTCTTGCACACTATTATTTGTGGGTTGGGGTGCTGCTTCCGAAGCTGCGTAAAATTTTGAACATCCATTACAAGTTTCTCATTTGTTTTTAAAGGGATTTGAATGTTGAGATTGTAGTGAATTATATATCTGACGTGGCACCAATTTGTGTTTTTGTTATATATTCGTAGCGGCCTTCTGTTTTTATTATCGTAACATGCGCAGTTGCAATCACCGAGGTGTGATCTGGCGATAAGTCCAAGCACGATGTTATTTGAAGGTAGTCGGTGTGTAACAGAAAAGTAAAAAATGTCTGGCAAATTATTTTAGTCGGTAGATCAGTATATGGGTTTGTAGGTTAACAAGTGACCTAGCTGTAGCTCTTGCATTACCTGGTGTAGGACCCTCCTCTGCCAGGTGAGGACAGGCAAGAACCCCAGAGAGTGTGTTTAGAGCTGCAGTCACCATCTACTAAGAAGCGATTCCTAAAGATTTGAAATATGCGACAAAGCCTAGTTAAATTATGCAGGAACATTTAATTATCACATCATTTCACAAGAAATGTGGAATTTTTGATTAGTCATATTTGTGACGTTGTAGTAAGGAGTTTACTTGAGTAAAATTTTTCCCGACTTTCCACTGCTTATATAGTTGTCTCCTTTTCTTTTATACAAATACTGTTAGCACCGAATATTGGATTTTGGAATGTTTTTTCTTTTTAATTTAATAAAGAATTTAATTTATTGACAGCACTGAGACAAATTATTTAAATGTTGGGCAAGAACGAACAAACCGTTCAATGTTGTTATCAAAATTTCAGGGAAAAAACTTTTAAGTTAAAAATAAATTTCGTTAATTATGAATCGAATTTAAACAAAGTCCACTGACTGCTACTGAGTGACTCGCGAGAATTTCAACGTATCTAAAGCGACCATAAGTTATCTTTATAATATTGGAAAAATTAAAAAAACTTTAAACATGGGGTTCTCCATAAATGGATCGAACCCAATAATATGCACGGACTAGAAGTGGCCTTTTTCTTGCTACTCAAATATAAGGAATTTTTTTGAAATGGATTTTGACATGTGAAAAAATTAACTGTGCACAATAATCATAAACAGTGATTGAAACGCAAAGAAGTTTTCCACACAGCATGCAATAATTAAAAATTATAGTAACTATACGGTAATCGAGCAAAGGCTCTCATCCCTCATCCACCATTTCATCTTGTGAGCAAGGTCTTATTCTACCAACGAACTTTGCAGTTTGCAATTTGTGACTTCTTATTTTGATATTTTGAAAAATGGAAAGTTGTTGCGTTGCACTATCAATAGAAGTGACTTTAACGATTCAGACCACAATATAAAAATTTTTGCAATCTGCATTTCCTGTGTTTCCTTTGAGGTTAAATCTATCTTATAATATAATAGCAAACGTTTGTATTTTTGAAAGTAAATGCAAAACAGAGCAGACCTTGTATTGTGGCTTGTACCTAGCAGTAAGCAAATTTATGTATATTTCAACCGATGATTTGTAATTTTATAACATAATATTAACAATAAAGAACGGGCTAATAGGGTGCCGATTTTCGACGGCGGGATTCTTGCTACGTTAAAAGAGTTTTTTATAATTCAAACTTATGAAGATATTTATTCTAATGTTAGATGCACACCAAATGTAATGAGGAGTTAGCTGACTGTTCACAAAATGCCAAGAAAAGGTTTAATAATTTGACTGTTGCATATATATATATATATATAGGAAAAATTGTGTAGAAGTTTAAAATTATCAGATACTATTTTAAGTGGGCTGCTAGCGTACTCTGGGCAGATGGCTAGCCTGACCTGTTAATTTAGAAGAAGGGGAGAATGTACTGTATGACCACCAAAGGCGTTTTTATGACGGCCGTAGAGCATTTCATGTTTTTCATTATTATCGACTTAGGAGTCAAACTCAAGGCCGCTGTGTGCCAATGTGGTAGATCGCTGTTACTACAAGTTTACATGGGTACACTTTGTTGTTCTTATGTATGATATCTTGAACAATTTTGACAAATACACATCAAATTGGATTTACAAATTTTTGATTTCGTCAAATATATAGAAATAGCATAAAAACATAACTATCTAATAAATAACATTCGGACACTTATCTCTAACTTGTAATTCATAAACTGACATTTAAAAGTCGCAATGATCTAATCGTTAGATATAAAGAATTATAGAACAATGGCTTGCTCAGTGCTAACCACTATAAACTGTTCACCAGTGCATAGTTGATTATTAGCTACTAGCTAGCACAGCACTCTATGTGATTTTGAGATCCTACTGAGCTTCACTAATGCTCAAGTAATCATTATTGCTTGACTATTAAATACAGCTTGAGTATTTGTTATGGACTGGGACACTGAGATACTCTTCCTACAATCCGGACTTATCGTCCAGTAATTATCATTTGTTTAAATCATTAAAAGAAGCACATAAGGGTGGATGTTTGATCATGATGTTGCTGTCAAAGCAACTTTAGGAGATTATGGAAAAAAATAATTTTTCTAATTTGATCTGTGATTATTACTAATTTTTTTTATCTGAGCAAAAGTCGCAAATATTTTTGTGATTATGTTAGGTACCATGTTGCAAGTGCCATGTATTTACTCTCTTGTTATAATAACTTCAATAAAATTTAAAGCTTTCCATAACCTATTTGCACTGTCAAGTACTTTCAGTCATGAGAAATTTAATGGCGTCGTGATTTTCACCTACTAAGTTCTACTGCGATCTTAGTCTCAATATTATAATAATTTATATATAATTTTTCATTACTGATAATGAAAATGAAGAAACGGAAAGCACCTTGTTGAAGTAAAGTATTATCTGCGGAGTTTTTATGGCATCAAATATTTAGGTCACTTCAGGGCAGTTCCCTTCCGCTCCGCGTAGATAAAAAATTAGGATACTCATCGGACAGGGCTAGCCTTTAAATATGAATTGAAGCATGACTCGAGCTTCGCGTAAGAAAGGTTTAAGGAATCGGAACGATGCTGTTATTTGGCCCCTTTTTAGCCAGAGTCCCGCTCGGGCTGCTCAAATATTTATGGCACTTGCTTTCGGCTGAAAGAGGGAATCTGGTTTCAAACATCAAGGATCGGGCATCTCGAGACTGTTTAAGGATGGAGAATAATCTCTTGAGAAGGGATCACCAGGATGGATGCGGCGAGCGGCCGCTACCTTATGTACATTGAAATGGCGCTGTATAATTTCATACATAAAATTATGAGCGAACTCTGGGGAAGAATTGCAGCGCACGCCCATGCCGGCCGCCCTCTTCCCCATCGCAGCTAAACACTCGTAGCAGCGTTTCTTCTATTTCCTTCGAATTGTTGTGCAACGGGCGATGTTTCCTCGAGTGTGACAAAAATCAATTGCCAGAAGTCCTACGGCACTCAACTCGCTCGAGACTTATTCATTTAATTTTTCTCCCAATTTATCTACGTCGTTTGCAGCAGATACGATTTGGCCTTCTGTTTTCAATCGCGTTTTGTTCGGAGTCAAGTTCCGGTTGTCGGGAGATTATCTCCGTAGTCCCGTTTTATTATCGAAAATGATTCCCTCGGCCTCGATTCGCAAGAGAAATTATCGTTAACAGTGACATGAAAAGGAAGCGCATAATCTTTCAACTTGAATTTATTTTGCGCAAAAACCAATTACAACCAATTTGAAAGTCACAATTCAATTTCAACTTAACGAGCTTTTCCGGGAGCACGTTGGGGCGCAAATTAGCTTAAAGCGGGGCACAGAAATACACAAAATGCAGAAAAATGAAACTTTGCATTGTGCCCTTTTGTTGTTTCGAGATGAAAGCGTAGGAGGATAAGCGTGGGCTCCTCAGTGTAAGAGCAGACTCAAGAACGAGTGACTTTGAAATTGTTTAAAGAAACATTTATTTTAATAGAGTGCATGTAAAAAAGCAAATATTATATATGTTTACTAGTTGATACTAATTTTAAAAAATTCTAAAAAAGAACGAAGAATGATTATTATTGAAAATTATGTTTAAAAGTCAAGCAAATTAAAAAGTTTTAAATTAAGTTTAGTAACGTAAATGTTTTTATATATTTGCATGTTTACAATGACTCTTATATAATTTAAAGTAATAATCAAATTGCTTGACTGCGTTGAACATAAAGAAAGATGGTGCGTTCACTTCTGCTTTTGAAGTTATTTCGTTGGTCTTCGCTTAATTGAAAGGCCTGTAAGGCACAGGGGAGAGTTGTTGGATTAAGATGTTTTTATATTTTAGTAATTATAGTTTTTCTTATGCCCTTTCGTTATACAGAACATTTAGTTGGTTGTGTACCGAGTAGTCAGTAATGTTTTAGACCGGAGGATTTGTTATATTTTTCTATTCGACGTTAAAATGTGTTCAAATTGATTTAATTATAGTTTTGTACAAAAAATCTTGATAAAGCCTTTGCAATGCTGGAAAAGGAGTTATAACACATAGGGGACATGAATGCGACAGTTGGAAAAGAACAAATTTGTTAAATGACAATAGGAAGAGGTAGTTTACATGAGAAAAGTAATAATAACCGGAAAAGGCTATTAGATTTTGCTGGTAATAAGCAGTACAAAATTTGACCGTAAAAATTTCACAAAGAAATATGGGCATCACCAGATACAAAAATAAGAAATCATTTTGGTCATATTGCATGGATGCACCACAAACAACAGATTAGTGTGGACGCTAAAACCGATCATTTTTAGTAAATAATAAAGAATCAAATATAATCAGACAACTATTTGTGGAAAAAAGAGAAAGGGCCACGAAATATAAAGAATAATATAGAAGAATTACTAGAAAATAGTAAAAAAAGACGAAGTATAGGAGGCAAGAAAAAAATATTAAAAAAATGCAGTAAAGAATAGAAAAAGTGTGGGAAAAGTTAAGAAACGTAATTAGGAAAACTGCACTAGGTGCAAAAAATAAAAAAATAAGATAATGTGGTTTAATAAACATTTTGAACGTGTAAGAGAAGAAAGACAAAAAACTAGACTAATGTTCTTAAAAAATAACACAGCAGAATCGAACGAATGAAACCCAAAAAAGAAAAGCAAAGAAATTGCATGGGA
Source organism: Sinelater perroti (assembly GCA_036346155.1). Taxonomy (NCBI): domain Eukaryota; kingdom Metazoa; phylum Arthropoda; class Insecta; order Coleoptera; family Elateridae; genus Sinelater; species Sinelater perroti. Next base: position 4,383,936 of record JARFIY010000167.1, on the reverse strand, counting down.
TGAAAAAAGGCAATATGAATTAGAAAAGAATGAACATGGCACGAACGCAAAATTATTTTATTAAAACGCGGGCTCCCTGCTAAAAGGATATCACCGAAGAACAATAATGTACAGAGATACTGGAAGAAATTTAATTGGCAGCAAATGGGGGTGTATTCAAAAACGAGTATTTCAAGGAGTTACTAAATAAACAAAATGAAGTCAATATTGACAAAACACAAGAAGAGAGCATTTATAAACCAAATAGAAAAAATAAGAGCTTAAAATATTTCTCTTTTTCTTAATATACAAAGAAATGGAACAAGTAATAAGTAAATAAAATTTGGGAAATATCCGGACAAGATGATATAACCGTAGAATTGATACAGTTTGGAGGAAGAGTCATTCTAACAGCTTTATTCAGCATTATAAAAATCTGGGAAGAGGAATATTTACTAAAAGATTGGAAATCAGTTATTATTGCTCCAATTCATAAGAAAGATGATTAAAAAAATAATTAAAGAAAAAATTTTCATGATTAGGATAAGTAGTAACAGCAAAAAAAGTATTTTAAGATCAGAAGGTGGAAATAAGTATTATTATGCATTACAATCAAAAGCGTTGTCAATAAATTTCAAGTCAAAAGTGCATAAAACAATTATCAGACCGGTTGTTACATATGCAGCAGAAACGTGATGCCTTAAAAGCAAAGAAGAGCGTCAGTTAGAAAGTTGGGAGCGGAAAATACTAAGGAAGATATTTCAATAGGTGGATTAGGACACCTAGGTCGTATAGAAGTGGTACGAGTGACGAGGAAAGTACTAATTAAAACATTAAAAGCTAAAAAGTAAATGTAGGCCTAGAAAAAGATGGATGGAGGGAGTAGGAAGAGATCTGCCAGAGCTCAAAGTTCAAAACTGGAATAGAGCGTTAAAAAATCGAAAATAGTGGATAAAAATAATATAATTATAAAATCGAATAAAGTCGCGCCCAAAGCAAAGGATTGGTTTCAAGGAGTTTAGGTTTTCCTGTAAAAATTGGACCCGGTAACGTGGGAGGCTGTGGCTTTTTAAGGCCTGGCAAGTCGAGCAGTAAGTAAGAAAGCCCATCCAATGAGCTAGTTATTTTTTTGTTTGAATGTCTGCTCTCCATGTTAAGTGTTGGTCCAAACCGGTGACCTTCAACGTTCTTTTGAACATGCCTCACCTAAGCATATATAAAATCCTAATTCCTTTCCTGTAATATATAATGATTGTTATTTAAAAAGTGATATTTTATTCACGCAGAGGAAACCTAAAAGGCCATTAATTTGGTCTAGAAAAGTTTTTAAAGAACATGGTATTTATGAAAAAGAAAAATAATGTATTTAAGTAATCGGCAAAGATATGAAAAAAAGACTCTATGCTCGAAACTGACAAATATCGATTTTTGCTAATGAAGATACTTCGAACTCGGTAAAATTAAGTAACGAAACTTAGTTTACTTTCCACGTTTGTTTTGATTTACCGTTGTTGTCTATTTCTTTAGGCATTTCTTTAAACTGTTTAAATACTGCTGTAGGTAGATGCTTTATGGGATCTTTGTTTATTGAGATTATATAGTTTGCAAATGTAAATCTTGTTATATTCTTGTTAATGGATGATGTTATAATAGTCAGATATATTATTATTGTACTTAGTTTGGTAGTATCTGTTGGATAGACATAATTTGAAGACCAAGTAATATGGATTGATAGAATGGTAAGGCAGAGTTCAATTTTATATAACAGCCCTAAGACCCGCGTCTCATTTGAAAGATTTCTTGACAGTATTCACTCCCTTCTAGGCTTCTTGTTATTCTGTTTGACTGTTGGCTAGTCGAATTTTCTTCTCTAAACCCACATTGACAGTCTGATATAATCGTTTAGGTTGAATACATTTTGCAAATGGTTAAGGAGTATTTTCTCAAAAAAATTGTATTAAATAAGCAGCAGTTTTATGGATTGGTAATAAGTTGGTTGATTAGGTAGCTTACCCTGATCATGATAATTTTAGAAAATTTCCAAAGAAATTAATTTTATTAAAAATAGTCGTAAGAATTACTAGGGCTTCTCTCTAAGGATTAATGATTTTTTGTAAAAATTCTCCAGAGAAGATTTTTATCGAAAGCGATGACTAACTTAAAATATTTAGAAAATTATGATTGATTCTCGGTATAGTTAGTTTAGTGTGAAATTTTGAAAGTGTTTTCTAATAAGTAAAATTCTCTCTTTATTTGTTCCTTTCATTTCAAATATCATAATGTTTTTTAATTAGTGGAGCAATAATTATTGGCCGTATTTTTTTAGTATTTTATTGGGGTAAGCATGAAATCTAATTTTTTAATTCTTTTCTTCATGTTTATGAAATAGTTTTGTATAGTAAATGGGTAAGTCTGCCCTATTTGGCCTTATTTGCTTAATTTTTTGAGGTCAAATCGATTTAATGTTGAAGTAATGCAAATTTTTAATCCAAATCCATCTGTATTATGGCAACCCCACCTTAATATATAACAAACCTTAATATATGTAAACCTCAACATTCTTTATGTAAAAGACATAATCAAAAAGTATGCTACTAAACACCAAACGGTATTGGAGCTTTATCCAAATGAAACTCTTGCACCACGTACAAAAGATGCTTAACTCAGACATCTTCAGAAGAAGTGCCCAAAAGGCCTAACTCTTTAAATAAGAAAACATTAGCTCATAGGATATATCAATATTCTTACACTTAAGAAGATCCAAATCTATGGATGGCATAAATAATTTTTGAAAGGGCGAGAAGTAGTTGAAAGTAAAGGTCACCGATATCTTCAGAATACTAGCATGATCGATGAGAATACTTACATAGTCCATCATCTGGTCGAGGGTGATCGTCAATTACTGATTGTTGAAGTTGCTTTTAAGGTCAGGATAAGCTGTAGTAGTGTTTAGAAAATTGTGTCTTTTTCTAACGGCAAACGAACAACTATATATATATATATATATATATATATATATATATATATATATATATATATATATATATATATATATATATATCCATTGGAGTTCACTGCACGGCGTAGGCCTCCCTGGAAAGTTTTGCAATTCAATGGGGATTTGGCAATTAAATGCAACGCTTGCCATGCGGGTTGGCGAGTAGATAAGGAGGATAAGTGTATGCAGATTATGGGTAGGATTAAGGTTGGAACACGACTTTTCCCGGTATTAGAAAATAGAGAAGAGTCGATGCTCGCGTGGGCAGGGTCGCTTTACTGAAGTAGATCTACCATCTATCGGGGTTGTAGAGGACTACCTACCCGCTATCACAATGTCAGTCTCATTAATTTATATATATATATATAATCATTTTTAGGCAATGACACTTACACTTGGACATTGTCCCCTTCAAAGTAATTGTCTTGGGCAGCCATACTGATTTTGAGACGCTTCTTCCACTCGTCATAGCAGTGCTGGAACGCGGATGCTGGAATCGCTTTCAGATGGTCAGTTATGGACTTTTTAATGTTCGATACTTTCCCCAAAAGAGGAAAAGTCCCATGGACTCAAGTCGAGTGAATAAGGAGTTTTAGGATCTTCGTTTAGTAATCGTATTGAAACACCCAAGTCTCGTCACCAGTAACGACACATTCCAGAAAACGAGGGTGCTTTTCAATCCGTCCCAAAAAGTCAAGCCACGTGTTTCTCCCATTGTCCTTTTGTTCCAGTGAAAGATTTTTCAGAACTATTTTCGCGTAGATTTTCCGCATCCCAAATTCGTTGGTCAAAATCTGACGAACGGTGGTCTGAGTCAAATGCAACTCTTCCTTTATCATTCTGATTGTCAGCCGACTATCAGAACGCACAAGCAGCCGGGTTCTGTCGACATTGGTGTCATTCCGAGCAGCTGTAGGCCGTCCGCTGCGCGATTTATCTTCAATAGATTCTCTTTCTTCTGAAAATGCTTTAAAGCATCGAAACACCTGCGCTCTTGACAAAACAATGTTACTATAGGCCTGCTGAAGTTTTGCAAACGAGTCTGTCGCACTGTGCCCAAGTGTGAAGCAATACCGGATCGACTTTACTGTCACTCATCGTCAAAACGCACTCGCCAAAAACGTTTTACGAAACAAATTGCTACAGACAACGTACTGCCTCATTATTTTGTTTAAACACCTCGTACACTCAAATAAATAGATAAGTGACGACTTCAGTGGTATACACCAATCAAAACTTTAAATGCAAATTAATTTAACTAGCAGCATGACGCATACTTCGTCCGCTTATTTTTATTTCGATTCATCGCAGATTCTTTTTATTCACTCAATCATTGAATTGCGCAAAAACAGGGAAAAGGGTGGATTTAGGGGGTCGTGGCCGTTATTATTGAAATCCACGCGTCAAGATTCCCTATATACTTCAAATCCGCTATAACTCTAAATTCCAATCTTTACTACCCCAGTCGGGGTGGCTTGAACGGGAGATAAAATTTTCTTACGCTTAAAGATGAAGGTATGATTACTAAAATGAAAGTTTTCAAATTTCTGAGTGAGACAGGTAATTGGCCGACCGGGCGACTAGACCCAAGAGCAGATGAATTGGTGCTCAGAACTTTATCATAATAACATAAAGGTCCATTAATACGGTTTTAGAGTATATTGAGCATATAATGTAAAGAAGATTTGATGTATTTATGTTTAGATGTTATGTATTAAACAAAATAGTAAACAAACAAGATACAGGTAAGGCAGCTTTAAATATCAAACAACATACATAATGTAATTATAAAAATTGTAAAAAATAGGTTTGATAAATTATATGTATATATTAGTAATATAAAAATAGTAAAAATGTCTCAATACTTATCAAAAAATAAAAAGTGAGTGTTCTTTTACGTTGAATTTTAAGTTGAAATATTGTCTTGGTACATAAAATTATCAACGTTGGTTTATCTTCTTTACTCCTTTCCAATATTTTGTTAAACCATAGATACTTTGCAGTATTCTTCTTTCCCATATTATTAGTTTTATTTACAGTTTGCATTTCGCTCACATAAATTAACATTGAACTTATTATACTGGTGTATAGTCTTAATTTCACTTTCTGTGATACATTTGTAGATATGAGTAGTTTTAGAAAAATTGTCACACTTCTATACCCAGCTATTGCTGGTGCTTTGATTTCTTTATTACCATCACCATTACTACTAAAAATAACTTAAAGATAGTTTATACACTTTCACTGTTAATTAGTCCTTTTCTTCAAAACACCATCCATTGTCTTTTTCATACGTTTACTTTGATGTAAACCAATTATTCCTGCAATCTTCTGATTGAAGGTGTACAATTTGTTTTGGTAATAACGGTGACATAATCTGTCTAAGTAAAACCAATGGGTGCATCAGTTATTGAATCTTCTTTTATAACTGTTCTTCATATTTTACCAAATTTATACCTTTTATACTGTCCTACTTCATTCTCTTATAAATTATTTTCTTGGATGTTCAATTCTTCCTAAAAATATTTCGTTTAGTAAGGTTTCTTGTTTTTTTATTTCTATAAAGAAATTTTTCACCTCCTTATTATTGTAACTTTCCTCTATCTTCTCCATTTTTTGATAGTATTCTTTTTTTGCATACACACCTCTTTCGCTATCTTTTTTATTGTTTATATATTTTTTAATTTTCACCGGTACTTTGTTTTAACATAACTAGTCTTGTTTTCGTTCTACTACCCAGTGCTTTACTATATTCTTAGTCAAATTATCCAGTTATTATTAAGTTATTGCCGTTCTACATTTAAACCTTCTCTTCAGTTTATGGATAAATTTTTCTTTTATTCTTGTTTTTTGTAGACTTTTTCTTTTGTCTAAGCCTCATTCTTATTAATGGGTTGATGCTTCTTCTTCTTCTTCTTCGCTCTTATCCTTATGCCTTCCAGCGTCGCATTTATACGTCACGGTCCTCCTTAACCCATTTCTTCCATTCTTTTCTGTCTCTTGTTAAACTTTTCATTTCGTTTACTGTCTTTCCTCTTGCTTTTCCCACCTCAATGATTTGACTTATCCATTTCTTCCTGGGTCTTCCCTTTCTTCTTTTCTTTACACTTCTTGCGTCGAAAACTTTTCTGCATATTCTCTCTGGTTTCATTCGTTGTATATGACCGTACCATGTTAACTGTCTCTTTTTGATTTTGTTCACTATTGGTTCCTGTTGTAAAGTTTCTCTTATTTCCTCATTCCGTACTCTATCAAACTTTGTCTTATCCGCTATCCTTCTCAAGTGTTTCATTTCTATGGCCGTTATTACACCCTCATGTTTGGTTTGTATCGTCCAATTTTCACTGGCGTATAATACTGTTGGTATTGTTATTGCATTATGTACCATTAATTTCACTTTTTTTAATTTTCCTTTTTCCCCAATATCGTTCTATGTAATGCATAGTAGATCCTATTCCCTCTCCTCATTCTGTTACTCAGTTCTGCTTCTATTCGGCCATCATCTGTTATTATTGTTCCCAAATACTCAAATGTTGAGACTCTTTCCATATTATGCCCTTTACACTTTACTTCTCTATTTTGTCCCCTCTCCTGGTTTTGATTCACTATCATTGTTTTACTTTTCTTAATGTTGACCTCCATTTTCATTTTCTCTATTTCCTCTACCCATATGTTGACTAGTTTTTGTAATTTATTATCCGTATCTGCCATTATGACTATGTCATCTGCATACATTAGACTTTTCACCTTGACTGGTTCCAGGTTTCTATATCCTTTTATTGTATCCAATCCTTTCGTTTTTTCTTTTAGATTTTTTGCTATTTTATCCATTATTATTATAAAAAGTAGTGGGCTTAGGCTATCGCCCTGTTTTATGCCGCTCTCCATTTTGAATTCCCCGGATGTCAGTCCAGCTATTTGAATTTTTCCTCTAACTACTTTGTATATACTTCTGATGGCCTCTATTAGTTCCTTTGTCACTTCCAGTTCCTCTAACCATTCCCATATTTTTCCTCTCTCAACTGTATCAAAAGCTGCTCTTATGTCTAGAAAGGTAAACAGTAGTTCATCTCCTTCCTCTATTTTTCGTTCTATAATGTTCCTCAATATGCATATGTTGTCATTAGCTTGCCTATTTGCCCTAAATGCCCCTTGTTCCTCCTCTAGTTTATTTTCTATCACTTTTCTAAGTTTCCCCTCCAGAATTCTGGTATATACTTTAAAGCACACCGAGGAGAGACAAATGGCTCTATAATTATCGCATTCCGTCTGATCCCTTTCTTATATATTGGAACTATCAAGTTCTTTTCCAGTCTTCTGGAATTTTCTTAGTTCTCCATGCCTCCTCACATATTTTCCAGAGCCATTCTTTACCCTTTTCTCCCATCCATTTTATCATTTCGGGTCTATTTTGTCCTCGCCCCCTGCTTTCCCAATCTTTATCTTTTTCAGTGAATTTTCTAGTTCCTCTCTCGTTATCTGTTCTGTTTCTTCTCCTGATTCTTCCCTTTCTCTATTTGATTTCCTTTCTTCATTGTCTCCTTTCTTTTTAAATTTCTGCTCAGTAGTCTTTCCATACTTCCATTATTTCTTTTTTGTCTGTTGTAATATGGTTGTTTTTATCTCTAATCCCTCTAATTACTTTTCGTTGGCTACCTCTCATCTTTCTTATTTTGGCCCAGAAAATCCTATTATTATCTTTATATGTTTTATTTATCTCTCTTCAAAGTCTTCCCAGCTTTTCTTTTTAGCTTCTTTTACTGGCTGTTTTACTTTATTTCTCCTATTTATATATTCCTCTCTATCTTGTTGCTGTCCAGTCTGTATATATTTCTTCCAGGCCTTTTTCTTTTACCGTATTTCTTCTTTTACTTGGTCATTCCACCAGTTTGTTCTTTTCCTGTTACTATTTATTTTGTCATCCCACAGACACTTACTGCCTTTGAGTATATTACTTCTTTAAATACTTTCCATCTTTCTTCCATTGCCCACTCACTTTTCTGTATTTCTTGTCTATGAAACTCTTCGTCTGTTTCTTCTTGATATTTTATCCTGTCTTTTCTTCTTTTAGCTTATTTATCTTTACCTTTATAAATTTTATTTCGTTCTCTATTTTTGGCTTATGTATTTTCCATGTCTCTTACTAATCTATGATTCGTTCCTAGTTCCGCCCTCTTCTCGGTTATTATTTGTTGTATACTATGTCTTAATTCCGGTGTATAGGTTATATAATCTATTATACTTTTGGCCTGTCTCTCCTCTGCCACAAACGTGTACTTGTCTTCTAGTTCTTGTTCCCAGAAAGTATTTCCTATCAATAGGTCGTTTAACTGGCAGAATTCTATCATTTTAGTTCCATTTGTATTCTTTATTTCCTCTCCATATCTACCCATACATCCCAGCCCTCTATTCACATCTCTGCCTACTCGAGAGTTACAGTCCCCCATTATTATTATTTTATCGGTATCCTCTCTCACTTCATCTATGTTTTTCTGTAATTCGTTATAGAATTCTTCAATTTTCCTTACTTCACTTTCTTCTATTAGTGCGTATATTTGTATAATTACTATTCTTTCTTCCATTTGCAGGTGTAAGATTATCATTCTCAATTTATTGCCTCTGATTTGATGACTTTTGGTTTATTTCCTCATTCACGATGATTCCACTTCCTCTTTTGCTCTTTCTTCCATTGTTACCCCTGAATAATACATGTAGTGTGTATTTGTCAGTTTTATTGTCCCATTTCCTTTCTTATTTGTTTCGCTTACTCCTAGTATATCAATTCCATATTCATCCATTTCTTCTGTTACCTCTATCTCTTTCCCTGTTAGTGTTGTTATATTCCATATTCCTATTGCCATTTCTTTTGTTCACCCCATTTTTTCTTCCTGTTTCTTTTTAATTTTGTCCTCTTTTCTTCTATGTTTTTGTATATTATATGTTTCCGTCTGTTTAGGTTTGTCGATTTCGCCAATTTTCTTATTTCCATTTGCGTTAGCCTTCATTCTTTGCCTTGTCGTGTCTAGTTTCCCTCCATCGCTCCCTACTAGTTTTTTGTATGCCGTCTGTTTTGTTATTTTAGTTAACTTATCTCTTAGTGTCTCTTCCTCGTTGCTCTCTGGGGATCTTTGACTCATGTTCTTCCTTTTTTTGTGTTCTTCTCTTTCTCATACTCTTCTTTTGCGTCATTTCGTTCTACTTCCTTATACTTCTGTCTATCTATTTGATTTAGTTTTTCCAGGGACATAATTTCTCCATTTATTATTAATTTATTGTATCGTAGTATTGCGTGATCTCCTTTTCTCTATACTACTTCATGTATTTCACTAGATATCTTCTCTGTTCCTGTATATCTTTTGTGAAGTCTTCCTCCATGTATATTTCTGTTCCTTTTAATTTTTTGTAGCTTTTAGTATCTCCATCTTTTGTTGTGGCCCTTAGTTCTATTAGTATTGGTCTTCTTTTTCCTCTTTGTTCGCTTCCCAATCTTCTGATTTCTGTTATTTCTTCTTCCATATTTATCTGTATTCCCTATCTCTTATTATAATTCTCACTCTTTCTTTTAGTTCTAGTTCCCGTTCTCTCCCTTCATTTCCTTCATCCACTCCGTGTATTATTATTATTCTTTCTTTCTTATTTCTCTTTCTAGTTTCTCTATTCTCTCTTCTTGTATTGATGTTTTTTGTTCTAGTAGTTCCTTATCTTTCTTCAGTAATTCATTTTCCATTCTTACGTTATTTAGTTCTGCCTGAAGGTTATCTATTTTAGTTTCAAGTCTCTTGTTACTATCTTCCATTTTGTCTAATTTTCCATTTATTTCTTGTAGTAGTTTCATCATACTTTGGGTATATTCGTCTTTATTTACCATTTTTACTAAACCGACTAAGAACCGACCCGGATCCACTTCTCGGAGGTCGTCGTTCTCTTTTTATAAAAAGCTCGTTACTTCTCAAAATTCTGTAAGATTTGGAATACGGTCCTACGGTATATTGAAAAGCCCGCGGTTTGGTATCGCTCCGCCGTTTCGTTCACGCGCTCAGCCGGTCAGCTGTCGCTTCTTATCGGTATTTATTTCCTTCGCGATCTATTTTAAGTTTTCTACTCGCTGATCTTACCTTTATCTGTTGTTCATATTAACACTATTCACCTATTTTACCTTACTGTAATCACTATTTGAATTTAATTTCATTAAATTTTCACTTATTTATATTTAAACTGAGAGGCATTCACTCTTCAATTTTCTTGTCACTTGCCAGGACCGGACTCGGGTTGATGCTAGAAGTAGATTTCTCTCAAGGATCCGGATCCGCGGCTTTAGTGAGGTTCGCCGGATGAAAAAATAAGTGCAACGCCAAAGAAGGGCTTTCGTCACAAGAAAGCGTGTGTTCTGACCGACATGTGGAGTTGAGTAATGGAAACTTTTGGAGCAAGGTCGGACAATAAATTTGTGTATTGCCATTAATTGAACGAGTTGAATCAGCGTTTGAATCGCCGCCGCCGAGCTCAAGTTATCTTTTTGACGACAATCCAAAAACCCACCGTTCGCGATCGACAAATGGAAAGATTCAGGAACTTGATTGGGAGCGTGTCGATCATTCACCTTGTTCTCCGATCTTGCTCCAAGTGATTTTTGTCTTTTCGATCGTTGCAACACTTCCTGAAAAAAGGGGCATCGAAAAAATTGATGAAATGGGTGAAGCACTTGAAGAACTCTTTCATTCGAAAGGCGCTGAGTTTTACCGCCCGGGAATCATAAAGTTGCCGGAAAATGGAAGGAAGTGATCGAGGTCAATGGAAATTATTACTTTGATTAAGCATCTGTTGTTATTATTTGTTAGAAAAATTATATAAACTTTTCATTAGCCGTTGTGGTCGGCAACTTTTGCATCAACTTATTAGATAGTGATCAGAGTTAGTATTTTTATATCTAGAATTTGCAATGCTTGGATTTTCTCTACAAACATATATAGCTAATTTGATTTACTGTCATGCCGCTTGATGCTCTCCAAATCTGTAAATTTTCTTGTGAGTCAAACATTTACTTTTAGTTTGGAAATTTCTTCTAGTAGCAAACTACACATTTTATCAGTTTTAGTTGCTTATGATATGTAAACTTTATTTTTTTATCACTAGCATGTGCAATTATTCCTTCAGCACTTGTTTATTAAAGTTTTTCTATTATAATAATAACGCGCCTTTGTATTGAAACTCTTCTATAAAATTTTGTAAAAGTGGCTTCTTCTTCTTCTTTTTTGTCCAAGATTATACTTGTGTTAATTACTGTATCTTCTTTTAAAACGTATAACACACATTTGTCGTCTAATGGTTTGAAATTAATTATTGTTGTCTTCACATGTTTGCTCGCAACAAACTTGTTTTTAATATTTTGTCTTTTTTCCACTAAAGAAACTATAACTTTTAATATCTGAATTTCTTTCTCTCTGTGCTTGGTTTCACGCAGAACCACCATATATAGTTTCTATTTTTCAGCCCTCTTATTAAATTCTCCATAGGCCCTTTTGTAAAAGTTCCTCTTACATTACACGTACCTATTAGGAGATCCTTTTACTCTGCAGTTTATAGTAACTATTATTTATTTTATCTTTCTCTATATGTATTTTAACTCTGGTGAGGCGGCCTTTCGCCCTTGAACCGTCTGTGTTCGAGGCGGTCTTGGCTTTGATATCTGCCGACAGACGTTTTGCTATCGCCCACAAAACGGCATATGGGCTTTTTTCGCTCGGCCTGCGAGTCTGCATACGCCGTCGGCGGCACTTTGTGAAACGCAAAGTGCTGTCGAATCAAACTTTTCCGCAAATGATCTACCGTTAAGCTAGACGCGAAGGCCGGCGACACTTTTCAAACGCAACCCGGCCAGTGCGGTCGTGTATAATCTTCCCCGCAGTTAACTCCCCCGCAAAACACTTTCGAACCGCAACCCGGCCAGTGCGGTCGTGTTTAATTTACCCGCATCTAACTCCACCGCTAAGCCAGGCACGAAGACATCACAGCACGGTGGTCACCAGGAAATGAACGCCGCCGAAGCCGAAGCCGATAACAAGTGAGCGATTTGGCAATTACTCATCGGTTGATATCGGTAGCCGCCCTTATCCGCTTTCGCGCCGTCTGTTTAAGGGACGATTTGGGGCTCAGCGTCTTACTTTCGGGACGGGCCATACTTAGTTCCCCACACCGCTCCACGAGAGGCACGGCTATTTACACGCCTGCCTCTCCAAACTCGTTTTCCAATTATCCTTTTATTATTATTTATGTCCAGTTTTTTGCTCTATGTTTACTTTACTACCAACTAGTTTTATAGTGTTTTTCCGAATATTCCCATTTTGTTTTTTTCATCATCTTTTTATCCTCCCATTGAATTACTTTTCAATTTATTTTTGATTAATAGTATATGCTTTTAATTATTTTTTAAAGTGTTTGCCTCCATCATTTGGTTTATTTATAAGTCATATTCTACTATTGTTACTATTTTCCTGTTTGCTGTACAGACTGATAGTTGATGTGCAATTTTTTCATTAATATTATTGGATCATAGTCTCTTAATACTGATTTTATGTCGTAATGTGTACTCATTATTCAAATTTTTTAATTGAGCTTTGTTCATTTAATTTAATATTGCAAATCGCTACATGTATTTTATCTTGCGATGTTTTGCGATCATTATCTTCATATGTTTTTGTTTCTAGTTGTGTCCTAGCAAATTTTATTTAATTTTTGCTTTATTTTCATCTGTTTCGTTGGCCCTTTTAGCTTCTTATTTTAAGTTTTTGTTTACTTTTTACTTTTCCTTTTTTCATACTTATACTTCTTATTTCCTTCTGTTTCGATTGTTCACCAACTGTTGAATCGTTATTCTATTCCCGTTTCTTTTATTATAACTTGTTTTCCTGCCTAATTTTAATTTTCGCCCTTATTAATGAACGGTAGTTGTAGTTGAGTAAATTTTTCAAAAATTTTGTGGACAACTGTAACACTTACCAGAAAATCTACTTTTCGTCACACTTTGTTATTTCTCACAGTTGTCCTAAAATATATTTTCTCTTTTCTGGTTTTCTTTCTTTTCGGTCATGTCCCGTGGTCTTTTTCCATTTGTATTTTGTATTTTAGTGGCTTTATCTTTTCTTACGGCGTTTAGTATTTCGTTTATTACTTGTTTTACCAAATTACATAATTTTTCCACGTTTTTGAGGTTTTTTAATTTTTTTTTGATACTTTTATTGACTGATACTTTTCCTATTTTTCTTTTTTGCAAGATTTTAACGTTTTTGATTTTACTGAAAGTAGTAATTTTAGTTGTTTAATATTAACTCTTTGCGATTCTTATTCATCCGATTTTGCTTTATTTGAACTTAAAATCCAGAATACAAGTTGCTTTATAGTTCATTTCCTGCAACCTTCTGTTTGTCACTTATTATACTTTACTGTTTATCTTAGACAGCGCTGGAGTAACACCTAAGTTGTAATTGACGTATTATTTGGCCCATGTATGTTCACACTTTGTATTTTTTGACTGTTTCTTTTCAACTTCGTTCAACTGAAGTACGACACTTTAAACTGAAGGTTATCCCACTGAAATTGTAATTTAACCTTATAAAATCGCTTTATATTAGCGTTCATAACTAAATCATATTTACAGCGTACCATTGCTGTAAAAATTTTTCGGCAATGTTAAAGTATTACCAGAAACCGAAAATTCTTTTGGAAATTTATCTTGTATTAGAAACACCCTTGGCAACAGAACAAAACTTTACATCAGCAGTTAAAACTTTTAACCATATAGTAGTCTGTTTATCAAACTACGCCAATAAAGAGACAGTAATAGCACAAAGCTTAACTGTACAACAAAATACAAGACATCTTGGTGGTAAACGAGCTTTAAATTAAGCAGGAACTAAACTTAAAATCTACCTAACTGTTTTAAAACAAAGCTGTGCAAAGCTATCTGTTGAATTTGACACCAATGGAAGTTTTAAACTACTTATTTTGTAAATCCACTGCGACACTGTGACTGAAAACTAAGAAGCAATCAAGAAAAAGTTTTGGTATTTGTTAGCCATTTATCTGAGTGCTTGCACTATTTGTGGCTAAAATTGTTATTCTTTCTATTTCGTGTGTAATATTATGTAGGTCTTGCACAGTTTGTTATTTTATATACTCGTAGCTGTTTTCCATACGTAGATCTTTATAATATTTTTTCTATTTATTAATTTGTTTTTTCGATTATCTTGCCTAAGGTTTTTTTTAATACTTTGCAGGCCTTTCCAGTTTTTGTTCCTCCTATAGTATTTTTTATTTCCTTACTATTCTGATGTATTTCTTTCGATTTTCTTGGTCCTGTGTTGTCACGCACTTTTGGTAGTTTTTCTTTAATGTTTATTTCTAGATATTTAAGTGTTAAGATTAATAATAAACATAGCTTAGTATTTGCTATTATGGCAAGTTAAGTGTTATAATCCATTCAAGAAACACCTACTAGATATAAACACCGAACAGTCACGACTGAAAAAAGTTTAATCTGACCTACCGCACATTTTGTTGATTTATGTAGTAAAGTGCTAAATTTAAATTCAGAGTAGATCTGGAGTACGGTATTATGTTTTGTTATTTTGAAAGTATTTAGTAGAATATCTTTAGCATTCCCGATACTAATGGTTGCTACCGAGCAGTAGATTGTAAGTAATTCAATAAAAAAAATCCGAAGAAGATAGATCGAAGAAATATTTTTCGTTAATTATTACATATAATCTCAAAATCATTCAGACTTATCCGTTCTCCTTTAACAGAAAGATATATTTGAAAGGACAGAAATACACAATGACATGCTGAAATCTGAAATAAGCACAACACTGTAAAACACTTTTTGGCATTTGCTGCTTTTGTGTTGGATGTCGCCTATATTCTGCTTCGATACAAATGTAAATAGAATGGAAATTATACAAATCCTGGTAGGCTATTTGTTTTTTATTTTTTGTGCACAGGGAGTTTCAAGTCAAAAATTCCAAAGCCTGTTAAAGTTTTTTTAAGTACACATTTCAGATAAGTACGGCGGTAAAAATAAATAACCTCTTTTCAGCTTTATGCTCAAAAAAACTAAAGAGCGATAATGTAAAGCATGTTTATGAAATGAGTTTGCTTTACAAATATTGTTGTTACGCTGCGCGCATTTAAATAGGCTATTATTCGATTTTCTGAAGCAGAAAATCTGAAATAAAGGGTAATTTACCAACTATGCATTATTTATGTAAAATATGACGCAAGTAATTTAATAATTAGATCTATTCTGATTTTTGATAATAATAAGCGGCCAATCATCTGTAATAAATGATAAAAAATCACGGAAACAACCGATTACAGCATTTTTCTTGTGAAATTACAAATATTAATTTTTTTACAAAATTAAGTTAATCATTTGAATTCTTCAAAATTTATCAACGACCATTAGCAAGGTGCTTACAGGTAATTCTTTTGTGAGGGGCAGCCAATCCGTTAGCATATTCTTTTTTAATTCCAAAAAACAGGTGTCCTTTGATTTGGAATAAACGATCCCAGCAGTGGTTTCTTGGAAAGATGATTTCCAATGTTCTGCCATTTCACAGACTGGCATTTTTGTTTCGACGTATTGTGCCAGAAATATATTTGTTTGCTGTAATTATCTTTTTAGAAAATGTCTGTTCTGCAAATAATTGAATTCAAGGTCATGCGAGACAAATATTTTTGCATCCGCTAGTGCATTCAATGAAATTGCGTGCATTCTATGAATGCTTGCTGTTTTTGCCTTTATCAGCGTAATACTTGCTGCTTTTGAACTGCGATATTCAGCAAAAGTCGATTCTTCACCTCAGTGATCCGTTTTTGCATACGGTTACTTACATAATCAGTTCTTCTAAAGAAACTATGTCATCCATTGGTGCCCATGATTGCCGATTTTCAAAGTTTTTCTCTTTGTTCCGCTATATCCTAAGCTCTACAGTTTTTATGCTAAGTGCTATGCATAATTCTGTAGCACGGATTTATTGTATGTGCCAGTGAATCGAATAAGACTTGCCTGATTACCATTATCAAGTCGAATACAGGCTGGGCAATTTTTGTATTCCGATATCTACGATTTTGCAACTCATAGCGCACATGTAATAACCTCGTATGAATTTCAAAAGCAATGCCCTTAAAGAAACCACTCTATTTACCGTTGTCCATGATCGTCAGCTTGGATGGTTTCTCACTTTGTTGTTAGTATATTTTTTTCAGCAACACCATCTGGTACCATCATTGCCACTACGATCCATCTTTACACATACATTAAACGCAAATATTAATTTGCGATTACAACCCAAGTTTTGAGGAAAAGTGCCAAATATTTTGGAATGCTCTAAATATTTTTTATAAAGGCAGCTACTAATTTTATTGTCACTGAAACTATGAAAAATGTGGATTTTATCACAAGTACCATCATTTTATTTTGCAGATGACAACGTTCAGATTTAAATTATAATAGAAAAATATTACGTATGAGTAACTAATTGCAATTTACTTTTCTAAAATACTATGTAGTGTACAAACTTTTTAAGTATTTGCGTAGCTAACAAAAATACACGAAATTTTTTAAAATTTGATTATTATTTTTTTAGTTTCTTCTATATGTTTTAGTGGTACACAATTGCTAAATTTTTAATTTTTGTTATTGTTAAACCTTTGTCAAAAGAGTTTCAGAACTGATTTCTTAATTCTTTACCTGTAATATTAAAACACAACAAATCGGTGTTATTTAGTTACCTGATATGTGGTCTAAGTTGACATGACGGTTGAAGTGTTTCTATGTAAATTTACTAGGTGGCGGAGCCGGGCTTAGTAACTAGTTGTTCGAATTCTTGGCGCATTTAGTTGGAATTGTTGGAAAAGGCAGAATTAGTCTCATATTTGCTGAAGATGAAAGTTGGTGCAACCGTGTGACCCTCAAATGAAGCATAAAAGTGCTGAATGGTTCACCAGCCTCTAAGAAAGTTAAATGACAACCTGTCGCCGTATGATTTTTGTTCCCCTGTGTGAAAATGCCGCTGACATCTAAGCGCCATAAAGATATTGCAGCAATCCAAACGGCTGTGATCGATGTTAAGAAGAATCTCGGATGAAGCTTTCTCTTCTAGCTTTCATGGCTTTCACAAACGGTAACAGCTGTGCATAGATATTTGAAAGGACTATTTTGACAAAACCTATAATAAGACTATTAGGTGGTACGATAAATAAATTATTTTTACGAGCCTAATCTTGGAACTCTTCTGACAAAGGTTGTATGCATTTTCGAACATTTGTAATTTGATTTTTTAATTTAAGAATGCGTGAGTAAATCAAATATAAACTGAAATTTGTTTTTCACACATCGTGATGTAAACGGGGTTTTGTATGGAAGAATACTTGAAACGGACAGTCAGGCATTTCTGAGGACATTAAAAAACCCAAGAGTAACGTCCAAGCTGGTGTGGGAATGACGTGAAGAATTCGGTGCTATGGCAGACCACAACAAGTTAACTCTGTTGTAGGTATCAAGGCAGTGTATTTCAGTGTATTCATCATAAAGGAAATCTCAACAACCTGTTGTGAATATAAAATTTCTGCGATGGTATTATTCATAGACTTCAAAAGGACGTATAATTCAGTTAAAAAAAATAAAGTGATAGAAACCTTAGAAGACTTAGAGGTATTTAGAAACTAGTAAGACTGATTATAATGACATTGAGCAGAACAACAAGTAATGCGAGAGCGCAATTTCAAATATCAAAGGACTTCACGGTTAGAACTGGGTTGAGATAAGGAGATCCTTTGTTAACCTTATTATTTAACATGACACTGGAAAAAAATTGTATGAAATTGTCAGCTAAACCGGACAGGCGACATAACGTACAAAAGTTACCAAGTGACAGGACATGCAAATGATGTAGCTATTGCAACTAGAAATACAAAAGAGATAGTTAAAATATTAGTGGATAATGAATATAAAGTAGAACTGTAGCTAAATTCAGACAAGTGCAAAGTAATGATATTAGCCAAAGAGCAGTGTGATATAACGCTAGAATTAACGATGGGATTAGGAAAAATTACATTTAAAATCGTAGATGAGTTTGCTTACCTAGGACCAAGAATATCAAATAAGTGCGAGGAAAAAAAAGAAATAGAGGCCAGCCTAACAAAGGCAAACAAATACAAAGAAAGTCTATATCACCTACTAAGACCAAAACAGTTGTCGAGAAGTGCCAAGTTCAGATTATACAAAACAGTTGTTAGACTAACAGCATGTAAAACCCGGACTTGAAGTAAAAAAATACCAGAAAGACTTCAAGATGAGATTGAAAATTGTTAGAAGAATTGATAGAGGAAAGAGTGGAGGATAGATACTAAAGGAGAATTAACAGAAAAATTTATGAAATATATAAGGATCCGGCAATAGACAGATAGTGAAAATGAATAGACTGCAGTAGTTAGTTCACATAGAAAGGATGAGAGAAGAAAAAACACGTTAAACAGTAGCCTGAAAAACACCACAATACAAGAAGAGAAGAAAATCACACAGCTATGGGCCTAAAATGGCCTGCATAAAGCATACCTATAGGCGTGTCTTAATCTTAAAGAATTATTCTAATTACCGAGGTAAAGCTTTTGATTTAGCAGAAAATGAGTCAAATCTGGGGAATGGAGTTGTTGTGTTCATGATTCTTACTAAAAATTCTTAAATTTTCCTTAAAAACGGGAAAATCTTTATTCTAAAACTATTTTAAAAACAATATCTTTTTCATTCAAATAAAGCACTGGTGTAGTACTTAATACTGATATAAACGAAGGAAAAAGAATTGGAAAATCTAAGAAAAACTGAAAGGGATCAATACTGATTAAATTAACGACTGAAAAAAGAAAAGAAATGCTAATAGTAGCAAAAGCAATAAATGGTATCAGTATATTTATTAATGAGAATTTCTCAAAAAAATTAAAAAAAAATTTCTAATGCCCTATTTGAAATAGAAGTAGCTGATCATCGACGATGCTGCTTATGGAATCCGAGATATTGGAAAAAACAAAGAAAAAGGTAGAGAGGTGTTGGACTTGTGAATAAGGGAGAAACTATGTAGAACGTGTAGAACAAGTTGGTGACTATCAATGTGGGTTTAGCAGTAAGTGATCAATAATGAATAAGATATTTACATTGAAACAAATAATAGAAAGCAGTCACAACCAGAGTTGTATCTGCATACAGTCTTCACAGATGTTCAATAGGCCTATGATATCACCGACCGAAAAAAGTTATACGAAGCTATGCTGAAGTTAAATCCCAATCTCTCAAACTTAAAAGCCCTTATTCTACGGTCCATTTCTAAACATAGGCTTTTCTTACATTCCTCCAATTTTCTCTATTCTGTGCTTATCTCGTCCAGTTATGTCTCGCTGTTAGTTTTAGGTCATTTGTCCAGCACGTTGTTCTCTTTCCTAAGTATAGTCTCCAATAAAGTAAAGTACTAGTCCACCTTTCGTCTTCGTATCTGGCTATATGACAGGCATAGTGTAGTGTGGCGACTGTTTACTCACATCTTTTACTTTTGTAGTATTTCAAATGCAGATGTTGCCTTTTCTGTCTTTAAGAGATATACCCAGCATCTGTCTTTCCATAGAGTTCTGCATTATTGCTATTTTAATTATTGGCAGTGTTGTCATTGCCCATGTTTGGTATCTGTATATCAAGGAGAATACATTCATCAAACAGCCGTGTTCTTAGCTTCAGAGAGAAGTTCTTGTTTTTAAGGACATATCCTAGTTTTCTGAATGCTGGCCATGCTAGCCTTCCTCTACGATATATTTCACTTATTTGGTTTTCTTTTCCTAGCTTTATTTGATGTCCTAAATATATGTAGCTGTCGACGTTTTTAATGTAGCTGTTTGTAATATTTTTAAATTATTTATTTACAATCAGAATATTAGAACACAGAATTATATATACAGAATTTTATGATTTATTTTTTTTATTATTTAATTCTTGAGCGTAAAGGGGATGGCACCCAATAGAGCCACCCCTATATTATTGAAGTAAATCCTTGGGCCATTTTTTCTTTAAGCGTCGGTTGTTGGGATCTTCTTTTAGTGGATCTGTGATTGCATTTGGATGAGTTGTCAGGTTGGCGTGATATTTAGTTGCCTTTCGTTTTACAACATCTTTCACAAACGGAATGCCTAGGTCCATATGAAGCGTTTGGTTTGATACAAACCATGGTGCATTTGCGATGTTCCTCAGGATCTTGGATTGACAGCGCTGGATTATATTTACTGTAGATGTGCTGGCGCAGCCCCAAAGTTCTGATGTATATAACCACATGGGACGAACGATAGCCTTATAAAGTAGCAATTTGTTGGTTGAGACCGCCGTCCAATGAGCCAGTTCAGGTTTTTGATTTTTAGGTCCATCTGCTTTCTTTTGTTAGTGACATGTGCCTTCCACGCCAATTGTCTGTTGAGATGTAATCCCAAGTATTTTACCACATTTGCTTGAGGGACCGCTTTGTTTCGGATGTTAATTGGCGGACATGTTGAGCGTCTTAATGTGAACGTAACATGGATCGACTTGTCCTCATTAACTTTAATTCTCCATTTCATAAGCCATTTATCTATTAAATCTATATGTTCTTGGGTTTTTATAGATGCTATTATTGGATTTTTGTTACAAGCAATAATAGCCGTGTCGTCAGCAAACGTTCCTATGTCACTATAGTTCGTAGTGGGTATGTCAGATGTGTATAATGAGTACAGGAGCTGACCAAGAACGCTTTCTTGCGGCACCCTTGCTTGGATTGGTCTTATATCGGAAGTCTCTTGCCCAATTCTTGTTTGAAAGAAGCGATTTTCTAGATAGGATTGGAACAGCAAGAAATATTGATGGGGAAACTGCTTTTTAACATTGTATAACAATCCTCTGTGGCAGACCTTATCGAAGGCCTGGCTGACGTCCAAAAATATTGCTGAACAGTATTTTTTGTTTTCGATCGCTGTTTGTATTGTATTTATTATACGGTGACACTGTTGTACAGTAGAATGTTGATGACGGAAACCAAATTGATGATTTGGGATTCAATCGATTCATCTTCCCGGATTCTTTTGTAAATAAGCTTCTCCAGCAACTTTGATATTAAAGGGAGTAGGCTAATGGGGCGATAGGATTGAATTGTGTTTTGGGGGCTTAACAGATTTATGTATAAGAATAATCTGGGTAAACTTTAATAGCATTGGCCAGTATGTAAGACGTAAGATTCCATTGAATGATATTCGAAGAAACTGGAGGCCGTTATCTGGTAGTTGTTTTAGTAATATTGCTGTGATCAGGTCGTATCCTGGAGATTTATTGTTATTGAGGAATCTAATTTCTTCTCGAATTTCATTAATGGTGAATTTACGAATAGGGAGTGACATTTGCAATAGAGTACTATGGTATTCTTCAACTTCATCGTCAGTTTCTTCTGAGTTTGGAGTAAAGACGGTCTCTAAGTGTCGTGCAAAAACGTCTGCTTTTTCCCTGTCAGTTCTCTTCCATGTTCCCGTGGGATCTTGTAGTGGAAGAATATGCGCTGTAGGTCGCTTGAGACCCTTAGCAGCTTTCCATATTGTATTGTCTTGTGCGGATAACGAGTTCATATATATCTGAAAAGTTTCATTCCTGATTTTTGCTAACGTTCTTCTTAATTTGTTATTTAGCTGATTGAATATTCTTCGATCATTTATATTTTGGCTGCGATGCTACTTAGATCTTGCCTTTTGCTTTTCTTTAACCAACTCCATTATTTCATTGGGAATATTAGGTGAGCTTATTTTTAAGTTTTGTGGTACTGGTGTAGCGTTCCATCCTGCTTCTTGAATGATAGTGATAAAACTTTTTGTGGCATTTTCTAGGTCCCCGTTAGTTTGTAGTCGTACATTTAAATTAATGTTTGCATTCAAGCATTCTTTGAATTCCTCCCAATCGGTTTTGTTATTACAGAGCGAGGGTTTTGGTATTCTATATATTATTGTGGCACTGATAGTTGCAATTACTGGAGAATGATTTGACATAATGTCATAATTAGGTGTGAAGTCTAAGTAATTTGAGGATAGGCCTTTTATGACATAGAAATCAAGCAGATCGGGGATCTTGTCAGGATCTGTCGGCCACTAGGTGGGAGTACCGCTGGAAAGATAATTATAGTTCATATCATTTATGAGCTTAAGTAGTTCCCTTCCTCTGGTTGTTATTAATCATGAGCCCCAGTACGTATGTTTGCCACCTACAACAAATCTTTGTCCCATAGTTTCAAAGAAGGGTTGCAGCATTTGTTTAATCATGTTGTGCCTTGGAGGATAATAAACAGCTGATACATTTAACGGCATAGCCAATTTGTCTACTTGAATGGATGCAGCTTGCAAAAACTTAGTTTTATACTGTGGAAGTTCATGATGAGCAATAGATGATCTAATTAGCACTGATGCACCACCATGGGCAGTTTCGTCGGGATGTTCCGTGTGGTATATAGAGTAATAAGGTATTTTAAAATGATTTCTTGCGGTAAAATGGGTTTTAGAAAGTAACATTATATCTATGTTGTGTAGATTTAAGAATGTTTCTAGTTCTAGCTTTTCTTGTTGTAAACCGTTGGCATTCCATAAGGCAATTCGCAGAAACTTTATTAATGACGGTGATTAGCATATTCATAATCATGGTATTCTGTTGTAATAATTGATTGAAGAGATTCTTAAACTCATTAAGAAATTGGTAGAGATTTATGTTTTGAGGATTTGAAGGGTCATTTTTAAGTGCCTGTGAGTAAGACTTGTAAGTTGGTGCTGTGTTGTTTAGAGGAGTTTGAACTTTCTGTTGGGAGGAGAGAGAATTTTGGGGATGAGGGTTTTATTAGGGGAGGTTTGTTTGGTTGATATTTTCTCTGGGGGTCTTGATATACACTACATCCTTTATAGTTTGTCGGATGCGCTCCACCACATAGTATGCAAATAGCGGCGGTGTCTCTAGTCTTCTTGCAAATTCTGGTGTCATGTTGCCCTCCGCATTTATCACAGGCATATGGCCTGTTACAGTATTTTTGGTGTGATTATAGTTTTGACACCTAGTGCACTGGACAATGTCATGAGTTGTTCTTGGAAGTTCAAATAGAATACTTTTATTGTATAAATACCGCACATTATAGATTTCTTTATTATTATCGGCGGGTTCAAGATCTATAAAAAATGTTGGAAGAGGTTCTTTTGTTGTTCTATGTCGTAAATTTATTATATTACGCACCCGGTGTCCCTTTTCCGCTAGAACTTGTTTGATTTCTTCAATATGACGTATATGTTTCAGTACTACTCGGTAAGGCCGATCTTGCTTCATTTGGTATGTACGATGTATGATATTTTTATCCATCATGCGTCTGATAAATTTTCGATATACATCGGGATCTTTTGTGTTAACCTTAACAACATTATTTGATAAACATTTTGTTGTATACTGCTCTTCTAGAAATTCCTCAGTCATTTTTTGATAGTTTATGACTCCGTGAACAAAAATAGGAAGCGGTTTGGGTATTACTGTAAGCTCAGGCCCCAGGTTTGTCTGCATAATTTCGTCAGCTCCTTATGATAACGTTGAGAAGCGATTGGATAGTACCGGAGTTGATTTATTATTGCTAATTGGTTTTTCTACTCGTCTTCTTTTGTTGCTTTTAACAAGTTGCCAGTTGTTGGTAGGATTATTTTCGACTTCCTCATCGTTTTCCGAATCGTCTACCGATATTTGTTGCATGCGAAGTTGTGGTTGGATAGTTAATTGATTAGGGGGAAAATATTGAGGGTTGAATATTTGGTGCGGGATAGACTCAGTGGGGGCTTGTTGATTAATTAGATTAGAAGGAATTTGTTGCTGGAAAGCATGTGCTCCATTTGTTTGAAATTGATTATTATACTGATATATTTGTTGGACATTGTTAGAGCCGCTGCCGGTTGGCACCATGTTTTTGTTTAAGCTGCTTATGCAGCGTAGATATTGTGATTACAGAAGAGTATGAATTAATTATTATTATTAAAATGTTAAATAAATAAATAAATAAATACGCTTGACCTTAAGACTGCGACTCGGCGCGGCGATATCGCAGGTAAAATTGGCCCGCACACGTCCACTCTGCTTCAATGTACGGACCGGAATAATAGTTATTTGAAGATCGGTTATCACATAATTTTTGTTTTGTTTAGGATCATTTGCAGTCCTATTTTATTTACTTCTTCGTCTAGTTCTTCTAGCATTTGTCGTAGTTCTTTTAGATTTTCTGTGATAAGGACTATATCATTAGTAAATCGTATTTTTCCGTTTATTAATAAAACTGCATTTTGCAATTGTACATGTTTAAAAGCTTCTTCGGGGGCTAAATTAATTAGTTTAGGCGATAGTGTCTGATTCCTCTTCCAATGTTAAATTTGTCTATCGATGTTTATGTTTTATTAGCTGGATGTGTCTATGGTCTGTACCTGAATTTTCTAGGCTATTTATTATTATGCACTGTTCTATGGAGCCAAATGCTTTGTAGAAGTCTACGAAAGCAAAGCATGTTATATTCTGGTGCTTTCTTAATAAGCAGTTTTATTGTAAGGAGATAATCGCATGTACTGTAGTCTTTCCTGAATGCGGCTTATTCTACAGGGTGATATTCGTCTAATTCAGTTGTAAATCAGTTTGTTAGTATTTGTAAGACGTTTATAGATTTGAGATAGCAGACTCATGGACCTGCAATTCTCCTTTTTTATGTGTCAAAACTGCAATTGCGTGGTTATGAAGTTAAATATCTTCAGAAATTAGTACGGATAGCACTGAATGTAAGGTGAGATAGCAGGACTTTCGTTAAATAATTTTTAAGTGAATCTAATGGTGCAGTAAGGAAAAGCCAATCTCAACAGTATTATTTAATTAGAAATCGGAAGAAGCTGATTTAGTGTATGATGACAATATTACGTTTATTTCAAGATCAAGAAAAAAGCTAAAAGATATAGTAATCAGACTGGGATCGGCAGCCAGAAAAAGAGTCCTATGGACAAAAGAGGATAAAACTAAATATATGAAAATTAATATAGGTGTAGAAACTAATAAAGATAGTTTATAAATAAGTAGTACAATCGATTGGAAAATATATAATTTCGAAAATATTGACAATTTTATCTATTTGAGAGTAAAGTTTACATGTATGTGTGATAAAGGTAAAGCAGCGAAAAAATAGATTACAAAAGGCAAACGTAGTCGGTAAAAGATTATTTAAATTAATTACATCAAAGAAAGTCTCACGCTACATCAACATTCAACTTTACCAAACGATTATTAGACTATTAGTGACTTACGGTAACGAAGTGTGAACTCTAACCTTGAAAACCACAGAAAATACAAGCATGAGACAAAATGTTAAAAAGATTTTAGAGGAATAGAGGCAGATATATTACTGTACAACTAGGTAGCGATCATATACATTAAAGACCAGAGAAACCTATGATTGGGACACGTTGAGAGACTCTTACAAACAGAGCTACACGAAAGGTAATGCAAAAGCAAGCGAGGAAACGACATAGAGGCTAATCCGCAAAAAAGTGAGTGGCGGCAGAAAATTGCAAAAGCTGTATGTAGAAAAGCGATGCATTTGTAAATATATATTAAACTTTGGGCCTTTATGACTTGTATATGCTGAATAATAATTTTAAAATATTTTCCAAATTTACGATAGTAATAAGTCATATACCTTTCTGTTATATAATTGTTAAAGATAACAATGACGATAAAAGAATTCAAACAAAAGGATTAGTTTAATTAATACAAATTAACAAATAAAATTTAATACAAGGTACTTCATAATATATAAAATGCCATTCCTGTAGTGGTAAATTTATTTTGCACGTAATAAATAGCCACGAATCAATAGCAGAAATAGACTAGGAAGTCGATGTTAGTCGGCGGCAAAATCCACAAAAATCTTGAAACACAAGACAGGAAGTTTTTAAAAGCGGAACTGGACTCGGAAACGTTCCAATAAAGCGCAACTCTGCCAAACTCCACCGAAGGCAGATTTGGGTCAGCTTTATAAATATTGCAAAAGGTTGTGGCACCAAACGCCGCCCGAAAACAAACCCACATTTTTGTATATCATTTGGGATGCGAGCTTTCGAAGCCCAAACGTTTTTCCGCTGCCGCTCGTCCAGATGTGCGCGCACGTGCTGGCGATCCGCACTTAAATCGATCCCATCGACTTAAAATCTCAGCTATTCTAAAGCCTCATCGCAATTCACTTTAAATGCTTAGAAAGGGGTACGCCGATAGTTCGTAGTTTGTTTGAGAACCTCCGGGAAAGCCTGTTGGGAATTGGAAGTACTAGCAGCGAAGCTGTTTTTGTTTCAAAAATTCAAAGGGGCATGATAAATGCGCCGCTTTTTAGGAAAAGCAGTCCCATTTGAGACGATTTTATTTATGCAGCTTTTTGCAGATGAAATTTAAATTCATCAATACTTTTTACGTTATTTAACAAACAAGCTAACGAATTTAAATTAATGGGGATTTACATAGCGAATAGCTAAAAGTCCAACGGGCGACGAAAACTAATTTTGGTCGTCATTACCACCACAGAGCTGTTACTCGCAAAGTTTCGGCGGATATTGAATTAGAGAGAAATCAAGGTGAAATTGCTGAACATAATTAATTGGAGGCTTGGAGATCATTTTCTAATTAGTGCCAAAGCCTGTAGCGTTAACTAGGAAAATTAAATTAGGCAAAGATTTATGGATAGTGAGATATACAAGAGCTATTTATGGAAGTGCGAGGTCATCTAAAATGTATAGGTTGCAAAAAAAGCTATCTGCAGTATTAAAAAGCTTTCGTTGTTTTTTAAATTAAGTTTTGAAATAAACTAAAAAAATAAAGGAAATACCATTTTAATATATATTTTTTATTTCAAAATTTAGCCAGTGAACTAACACGGGACCTTAATAATAAATGAAGAGAACTCATCCAGCGAGAAGTTCTTGTACTTATCAGCTGAGGTTGATTGGCCAATATCTTTTCAGTCTTCTGTTAATGAAATGGTGTAGAAGTGGTTGTAAGAGAGGTATTCTGTGGACTGCAAGCCGTGATGTTTGTTATTGCGGTCTTGGATGGCCTCAGAAATGAATGGAATGCCGAGGTCACTGTGGATCGTTTAGTTGGAGACCTACCATGGCATATCTACTAGTTCACAAAGGATTTTATATTGAGTGGAAGAACGGCCGTATTGGATTTGTTGGCACAACTCTATAATTCGATGCTGTATGACTGAATGAGGATTATTATAGTCTTGTATAAAAAAAATTGTCTTCCAGTGGCAAATGTGACCTTCATCCAAGTAGCCTGTATAACTCTTTAAATCTCAGGTCAACTTGCATTCCCCTCTTTATGATATGAGTCTTTCGGGTGAATTGGTCATCAAGATGTAGTCCTGAATTGCAAACTGAAGAGGCTTGTGGAGTGACAGCATTATTTATAAATACTGGTGGACAGTGACCTTCTTTAAAGTAAAAGATAAGCTATGGGGACCAATACACTTCCTTGTTGTACTCGGGATTTTATTAGAAAGAAATCTAAGGCTTGACAAATTGAAGTATGATAGCAGAAAAGGCTTGATCTTGCAGAGGAGACCAGTGCCATACCTTGACGAAAGCTTGACCTATATCTAGAAACACGAAAGTGCGACATTTTTGTTTTCCAGTGATGTGTTTATTTTATGGACGATACGGTGGTACTGTTGAATCGCAGATTGGTGATGCCGGAATCTAAACTGGTGATCAGAAATTTTATCCAAAAGTGATTTAATTTCGTAGAGCAGGAGTTTTTCTAATAATTTGGAAATAGTTGATAGTATAATTATGGGTCTATACGATGAAATATCATTTGGATCTTTACCGAGCTTGAAAATTATAATTATCTCCGCCAACTGTAATGTAGTCATAAGACGGTGTTAAAAATGTATATGAGCATCACAATACCTTTTCTTGGGAGTTCATTCAACATTTTTGGCGTAATTTTATCTGGTCCAAGTGATTGGCTATTTAAGCGAATGGTTTCATGTTTAAGTTCTTTGAAATAAATGGTCTGATAAAATCTGTTGGGGTAAAGGACTGGCGAGAAAATATTGGTTTTCTTGGTGTGGTACGTCATTATAGGTGATGGGCAAGAAAATCAGCCTCTTCTCTCTTGCTTGCTTCGTGTCTATGAGTGGGGTTTAGTTTACGAAGTGGGGGATTTACGTGCAGCTTTTATCGGTCGCCATATTAAGTTGTCGTAGCGATCGAGACAAGAAATGCATTCTTGAAATGATCTGTGGTGTGCTTCCTTTAATTTAGATTTAAGTTTGTTGGTGAGATGGTTACATGCCGTTTTATCGGCTGGAATATGACTTCGATGTCATCTTGCTCGGGCTTTTCTTTTGTTTACATCTAATGAAAGATTTATAGCTTTGGTTTGGGTCTCCAGGATGAAGCGTGAATTGATGCTCTGCATGTATGAGGATGGTATTAATTTACTTACAGCAGGGGTAGTTAGTTTTACTTTGAAGTTTTTTGGTTTTACTGATTACGTTTCTATACTCATTTGATTTGATGTTTATTAGTTTTGATATTATTGGCGAGCGGTCAGATCAGAGCTCAAAGTTGGGTTCTATATCCAGATAGAAGTTATAAATGCTACTAATATCAAAGAAATTCCGGGGACCTGGTACTACTTTAGAGGGTGTTCTTACAGTTGTAATCCAGCTCTCGCTATAAATTTTACACCAAGAATTGCGAAGTATTCTAGGTTATATGGTATTAACCTTGACTGATGTGGCGTAAACATAGTTTTTTGGATAGTTTATAGTAATCTATTGTATTCTTTATTAATCTGGCAGTTTCTCCATAAAATGTATTATCAGGGTGGTTTAGTGTAGTAAAATCTATAACCAGGTATTTTAAAGTATGATCTGTCGGTAAGATGAGGAGCAACTTGACCATTTTTTATCCTACTAACATGGTTAGCATTTATAGGACTATATTATTCTATTGAAGAAGTTAATTAAATTTGTTTTGAAGCCTTCTAAAAAATGTTTAAGCAATTGTGTGATTCTGATGCATCGTTTCTATTGTTATTAATTGGATTGATGTAACTGTATCTATGGAGTGATAAGGTTGGTGGGGCTGTTAGTGGCTGATGGGTTCAGGTTGAGAAAGGAGTGGAAGGTTGTAGGTTGAAAATGTTTTTAGTGTTATTGTTGAGTTTGTATAATTGATGATAGAAAAGCTCAACGTCTGTAATTTATAGAATGTGGTTCGCCACGCAAAGCACTTGTGGCTGGTATGTCTTTACTTTTCTTATACATTGTCATGCTATGTGGTCCACTACATGTAACACACACGAAATGTTTACGATAGTTAACATCGTGTGCACTGGATTATATTTCTCTGTTTCCTGAGAGATTCAATGTGTACAACACAATGTAGTAGTATGTCAATGTTAAAAATATCTTTATTGTTCTCAGTTGGCTGCAGAATGACAAACACCATGTTCAACAGCGTTTTATCATTTCTATTTAGTACAGTAACAATATTTCTAATTTTGTGCCCCAGAGTTACAAGTGTCTATTAAATGGTGTAAATATTTAATTACAACTCTGTAGGCCCTTTCCTTTTTTAGTTGGTATATATGATGGATAATATTTTCTTTTATAAATTTAGAGAGTCTTCAGTACGAATCTGGTCATATTTTTAGTGGTGTTCTGTTCTACCTCCATAATTTCGTAAACTCTTTAGTCATTTCTGAGTAATTGGCTACTCCATATACAAACATTGGGGGAGGTTTTGGGTTATTGCTTTTGGACCGGCTTTCATTTGCTGGGGGTTAAGGCCAGCTTCTCATCAAGAGATTTCAATAAATCGATTTTCCTTTTTTTGCATTTTTCCATAGCTAATTATCTGTAGAATATATTGCCAAAACTATTTGTACGAAATTATTTTTTTAATAAACTTATAGCAAAAAACTAGCATGTGTTTTCCGTAATATTTTTGAATTTCCCACTTTTACTACCATACCATGGGTGAACATGGTAAGTATAGCTACCTCTAGTGCCACCAGATGTCGGAATATATGCTATTACTTTATATATGTGCTTCTATATATACTAATATCAACGGTTATAGCGTGTAGCGTTAGCCGACCACGTGTTCCGAATACAATCAGTTCGTGTACCGAAACTTTAAACGCGTTTTTCTCGAAACCACGTTTTCCAAACTGGGCGGCACGATATCTCAAAAACTACTAAATATATCGCTATTTTGTTTTTTGTATTTCAAAGTAGATTAAATTTATTGGAGGACAAACCTAAAAAATGATATTTATTATTATTTTTTTTTGTACAGCACTTTGAAGGACGGAAAAAGCGCGAATCAAGAAACTAAAATTTGCACATCCGCCATTTTCCAATTTTTTACTTTTTGTTGGTTTTGTAGGTTCATCCTCCAACAAATGTAATATATATCATAAAAATTTATGGATTTCTTATTTCAGATGATAGGAACGAGCGCTAGAGTGCCGCCCGCTTGTATACTTTTTTTGAGGCTGCCAAGTTTCAGTACAAATAAACAATAATTATTACATTATTTTTCAATATAAAAAATGTTTTTCCATACTTTAAGACCTACTAAATAAGTACCAAAACATTGAGTTCCTCATTTATTTTCTTGCATGGAAAAAAAATTCGAGAAAATCGTGTCATTTTTGGGTCGCTAGATGAGAACCTGGCCTTAAGGAGTGGTATCTATTAGACAGTAGAATTTTCTGTAATACAGGTGCTTTATTTGAGGTTTTCTTTCTTTTAACGCTTCTACATACTTGCCAAGGATTTGCATAGGGTGAATTTCCAATTTCTTCGTCACTGGTTAGTGACATTCTTTCTAACTGTACGCTAGTATCAGAGTGTTGAGATTGATTAAATAATTATTGAAGCGACTGATGATAATTTTAAAATCGTTGTGGAGTTTGCATTTGCATATAGGTTTAAGATTGTTGCTGGTTTGGTGGAAAATATTTTGTTTGTGACGTGTGAAAGTGTAATAACTGCGACACCAGCTGGTATTGCACAAAGCCGGGTCCAAATCAATCAGTTGAATTGTCTAGATAATATTAAACCGCTAAATAGACAAATGTGCCTGCCCTTAAGCAAGCCCGCAGCTTGGCCGCTGTGCTATCGCGAGTATAATTGACTCGTACCCGTCCACTCTGCTTCAGTGCACTGGCCAAACTGTATTTTAATATAAAAATCACGAAACAGAATTTTCTGCTAGAGTTTTAAGAAGAAAATGCAAAGAACAAAATTGCATATCTTCTTAGCAGAGAAAAATTCTGTAACTCAATGTAAATACCAATACTAACTGGAAAGTTAAATGAAAATAACACAAAAGAAGCGAAGTTGGCAAATTACCCATAACGTAGCAAGAGAACAGACGTTGTTCTACTTTAATAAACCAAAAGCATTTTGATATGACACCAAGAGTTTTAGAAGAATCGGAAAAAATAAATGAATTCTACTCTTTATTATACTGTGGTATTATTTTAGTCTAATTTAGACGAATAGAAATGGCCAGGAGATAATTAAAGTTTGTAAAATACCAAATTTAATATTGTAACGTTTTTGCTCTGAAAGAGGCAAATAAAATGCTTTAAAAGTCTTTAATTTAGTTATAGACATTAAAATAATTCGTTATACTTATGTGTGCTAAAAATGTATTAACTAATATAAAACCAAATTTATCTTACACTAGAACTATTGACTTTAATTTCTAATATTCGATTTCCTGTTACTGTTCTGCTTCATGCTATTTATACATCCAAAATTTGTTCTGGAGTCTTCTCGGGAAGCTCAAAAAATCGTTACGTTTCTTCTGGAATATAATCAAACTGTTATGATGATGTTGTAAAGCTTGACAATTCGTCACGTTGCTCCCCCTTAAAAATGATTTGTCCTAGATCATTCTTGCCTGACATTTGGATGGGGCATAAAAATAACGGTTCACTGTTTCTGCGGGATTACGGGCTCCTGTAAATGACGACTGCAAACTAAGACGTTGATGCCAGAGTCTTGAAATAATCCTTCTATCATAGTTATGATTATTCGCTAATTGAGACACGCAAGTTTTGGTATTGGCAGGATAATCGAGTAGCTATAAGTTTATTTGTCCTGGGGGGATTGTTTGGTCACAACATTGAAATTGAAATTTCTGTTACGTCTTTCGACTGCTGCTTTCTTAATTTCTCCACTGAACCAAACTGCACAAAATACATATGCGATTTCTGGACTTGTTTAAATAATGCATCACACAATATGCTAGTACATATTTTTCCGGTACATTGAATAGGTCTTGTATTTTTTTGTGACCACTACGTATTCGTTAATTTCACTTAACAATCCATAAAATATGTAAGTCCTAGGTCACACATTTAGGATATCAGACCTCCTGACCGCGGCGTTCCATCTCCGACAACGGGATACAGTCAATGTCATAACGATTCTTCATCTGGTCACTCGCGATGTTAATGTTGTATTACACGTTGCTGTGAATCTCTATTATTCTAGTTTCAATCCATCTGCTAAATAATCTCTAGCCACTAGAATTAATTTACATTATTTCCATTGTCACTTGTAGAGAACGGATCAGCTATGTTAATAGCGATTCTATCAAAAGGACTTCCAACATTATACTGTCTCATTGGTGCTTTTGGCTTCCTCGGCGAGTTGTTGCTCTTTAGCATTTCAAGCATTTTGGCACTAATATTTAACATATTCCTTGCGGTTCACCCACTAAATTTTTTCGCGAACTTTTCCAAAGTCCTTGCAGTTCTTGTATGGCCACTAGACACACCATGATAGAGTTGAGATACACTTGAGACAATCTTCTTTAGAACAAATAACTAAAGTTTTCTTTAAAATCTATCTTCGCTTTCAAGCTTGAGTTGTAAGATATCGTCTTTCTCTGTGATAGAATCTCATTGCGTCCAAGGTGACTGGAGAGGCAGGCGTGTAAATAGCCGTGCCCTCGTGGTGCGGTGTGGGAAACTAAGTACGGCCCGTTTTGAAATGTAAAACGCTGAGACCTAAATCGTCCCTTAAACGGCCAGCGGGAAAGCGGATGGGGCGGCTACCGATATCAATCGATAAGTAAAGCCAAATCGCTCACCTGAATCGGCTTCGGCTTCGGCGGCGATGGTTTCACGGTGGCCAACTTGTTGCGATGTCTTCGTGCGATGAGGATCGAGTATGTTTTGCGGGGTAGTTATCTGCGGGTTGGTTAAATGCGGCCGTACTGGACGCGTTGCGGTGTGAGTATGTTGCCGGGCTTCGCGCCTGGCTTAGCGGTAGGTCTTTGCGGGAAATTTTTAACTCGACAGCACTTTTCACCTCAAAGGGTGCCGCCGCCGGCATATGCAGACTCGTCGGCTGAGCAAAAGCCCATATGCCGTTTTGTGTGCGATAGCAAAACGTGGCGGCAGATATCGAAGCCACCAGCATGCCGCCGCGATATACAAGCGGTTCAAGGGCGAAAAGGCCGCCACACCAGTGACTTTACTGCTCGCAAACACGCAGCTTCTTTCCATTCCAAGGCATTTCAAATTTAAATCTTCTTTTTGATTACGTTGTAACTTACGAGTTATTAATTACAACAGTTTCCAGTGTGTGACATTTCCTCTTTGTACAACTACAGTGGCTGCGATCTTCTGGACACCGTTTCTTCGACAATACCTCAGCATTGCAATGACTACTTCCAGCTCTGAACGCTGTTAAAAAGTCATACTGTTGAAGCCTTTCAACCCATCTTGCATGTGGCCTTCCAGTTTTTTAAAATTTAAGAGTTACTTTAGTACACCATACTCATCCTAATTATAAGAATATTCTACAAATTTGCTCTCTTCTAGTTATGCAATAGTTATATTCAAGCATTGATAATGTTTTACTGAATTATCCTACAACTTTTTCTAGAGCACTTTTTAAATGTAACGTGTTGTATGTTTTCAATTTCGACGTTACTCACATATTTTTGTCTTCTGGCTGCGGGTAGCTTAATATAGCTGCATTTATTAAAGCATGTTTTATATATTCAAAATATCTTGACATATTTTGCTCCATTTAAAATTTCAGCCATCTTTCATTAATTGTATCAGTGGTTTTGTAATGTTATCAAATCCAAGCACATATCCCCTGCAATAAGTACACAATCACAAAAAATTTTTAATCTCGTGTTTGTTGTTTAGTAATAGCTATTTTTCACTCTTTTGACTTTTTTGGATCATCTACTACTCTTCATTACATGCCCAAGATTTTACTTTATTCTTAAATTGACGCTTCTCATTCGTTAGAATAGTATATTTTTCAGATGATTTTAATATGATTTTTCAATCACTCTTACGTCATCCAGATACACCAAATATATTTTCCAAAATAACTTATTAAGCACTGTGCCCACTAGTCTCTAGAAGATCGAGGGAGTGTTGTAAAGTTCAAGTGATATCACTGTAAATGGAGACCCAATAGAAAAGCTCTCATTCTTTGCCTCTAGGACCCAGTTTGATTTGTCAATATTTGCTCTTAAAATTTAATGTCGAGAACCATTTCGAACCGGCCAGGGTGTCGAACATGTCATCAATGTGTAGTAGTAGGTAACTATCTTTCTTCATAATATCGTTGAGCCGACGGTAGCCAACGCAAAATATGATGAAACCGGGCTTCTTCTTAACTAGCGAAGTTCCTGGAAGGTTCATTTACGTTATGGATTTTCCATATCTGAAATTATTTCTTCAGCTTTTTTTCGTTTGGATATTGGCAGTCGTCTGACACTTTGTCGAATGGAAGTGACATTGTCGGTGTCTGTTTTGAAATGCTATATATATGTCCTGCCTTGTAAAAATGATCAAATATCATGATTAAATCAAGACAGTTAACTGAGTGTAACTCCTAGCAGGCCGCTCCAACCTAGAAACCTCCAGCGGACTGCACTATAAGATAAAGACTATATCCGTAAGTTTCAGATAGTTTACAAGGATTTCTGAGATCTTAATCACTGAGAGGATGTAGTGTGCAGTTATAATAGACCATATCACAAGTCATTGGAAATTATAATATGCTGACATTACCGATAATAGAAGTTTAAATAGAAGCGCTAGGTGATAACTTCTATTAGTCACCATTTATGTATAATGCGGCCGACTTTTCCAATTAATATCCCTCCTTTTTCAACCCCTACTTTGTTACACCAATAGCTTTTTCCACTCTTTCCAATCCTACAAGACCTGACAAAGTAAAGTCTTGATATATGCTCACAGATAAAAGTTTTTGACCGTTAGGAGCTTGGTATGCAATAAACAGCGAGACTACAAGTATTATGTTTATTTTTGTTAAGTTAATAAAAATGTATTATCTATCTTGTCTATTAATTTGTTATTTTTAGCAAATTTATGTGCTTTACATTTTACTTATGTATTTAGAAAGGCCAATTTTTTTCAACCTCCGATAGCGCTGTTAAATGACCAGCCGAGCGTTAGAGGCGGATCTGCGCAATGCGCTACTGCCCTACTATAACATCTACAGAGTTCAAAATATCAGTTGGAGCTAAGCTGCAGGCCCGTTAAAAAACTTTGTACACATTGGGTTTCCAAAACGTCCGAGGACAAGTCACAAAACATGGCGTATGGCATCAGCCTTAACCTTGCTCACACGTTATGCTGATAAGGGGAGGGAGAATTTTTAAAATAAATTGGCATAGGAGATAAAATTTTGATTCTTTACGAGTATGATAATACATAATCGAAAGAACAATACAAACAATAGATATACACAAATTCCCCGTACAAACTCAAAAAGTTCAAACAAAGGTTTACTAAAAGGAAGATCATGGTTACTGTTTTCAAAGATCAGAAAGGTGTGCTTTGATTCATGACAATGTACGACCGCATATTGGTATGGTAACCATACAGCTTTTTGCACAATTTCATTGGGAAGTGTTCGATCGCCCGGCGTACAGCTTAGACCTGGTGCCGAATGACTTTCACCTTTTCGAGAGCTGAAGAGAAGTCTAAAAGGACAGCGCTTCCGTAGCAATAAGGAGCTTCAAGGCTGACGGCAACCTTCTATGAAGAGGGTATTGGAAAACTCGTTCACCGGTATGACAAATGTCTCAATGTTCACGGTGACCATGTGGAAAAGTAACATTGGTTGTACTTGACTCCTGGTAATCAAACCATTTTGTTATTTACACTTGCCTTTATTTAATGCCCCATTAGAGTGTGAAAAAATAACCCTCCTAGGTGTTTCGATGAGTCTATGGTTTATTGTTTACATATTACAATAGGTACCCGCTTTTTATGTTTGAAAATAATATAAATTATTTTGTCTCTATTGAGTATTTTTTAAATTCTACTAAAAAAACTTAAATCGGTGTATGTTTCTTATGTTTGTATACGAAAGCGCCATAAATTTTTGTTTGTTGATGTTCTTAACATTTATGATATCATAGAACATACAGCAATCTCGGGGGTTCAAGGCGCGCCATAAATCATATCAGGGAGAGGGCGTTTAAAGGATATCTGGGTGCGGGATGAATCCGAAACCGAAAGAGATCCCCTTCCGAAATGAATTTGTAATGCATAAGCTCGTATGCATGACAATATGTAATCAGCGATACCTGCTCCATTCAAAAGCAGAAAGGGGCGGCTCTTCCACTCCGAGGCGCCGGGTGCGAGCCCCAAATTTGATTGAGTGTTTGCGATTTCTATCGCGCCGCCACCTTCCAGATGAATGCGGATTCGCCCTGATTTGCATTGCATTCCGCCAAAGTTATGCAAATGCGCCCGTTTCGTGGCCGGAAGCGCGGGCGCAGAGGTATAAAAGGAATTCGCAGCGACGCACTTACCCGTTCATTATTTATCAGCCACGTGATGTGCGGCGGGGGGCGGGACGGCCGCGTTGTGCAGTTCGCCTCCAAGATTTCCCCGATCTCGTAGGTGTCCTTGTTGAAGGTTATGACGGGCTCTCCGTCCTGCGGCTCTGAAAGTGCAAGGCGTAAGCTCGGGGCAGCTTTTGTTTCCACGAAAGCGGCGCCAGCCGCGCCGCCGTGGGTATAAATCAAGCAAATTAAAAAACTAATTAAAGTAACTAACTCCGAGCAGCTTTTTGTAAAGGATTTCGTGAGGTAGCAGCAAATTACCTACCCTGATTTTCATTTTTGAATTTTAATAACGCGAAGTCGTGGGGCGGCTGAAAGTTGCGGAGCGGGCAAAAAGCGAGCGCAAAGTTGCGCTCCGGAGCTCTGAAAGCCGGGAAGACAATATTTCAATCGCTGCTGCTCTTGACGTATTTCTAATCGGCGGATGAAAATGCACTCTCGGAATCAATGGGCCGTAGCGGCGCCCCAAAACAAAGAGCTTTGAATTATTAACGGCCATCGCAGGCGCTGTTAACTCCGCAGCGAAAATGTTTAGATAATATCCGGTCTGGTTTGAATTACGGGGTGTTTTCTTTCGCAGAATTAACGAGCTTGTTTCCGGTGTTTACCCCGCTACGATACTGCGGAGAGTTTTGCAAAAATAATGGTCACTGAAACGAATTGGTGCTTGCTGATACTAATGAACATGTGGACAAGCATTATCATGCAGGAGAATAATTTCGTCCCATCAAATACACAACATGAGTTTTTTTACATGAATATTCGGCTTGGTTGTCGATGTTGAAGCATGGCCACGTGGTCGCCATAATTTCTTCTTTGAGTTATTGTAGTGAACTATACGATTCAAAAAACCTTTTAGTTTATGCTTGGCAAGCAGCATTTCACATGTGCAAAACCGGCGTTCAACATTTTTCGGCTTCAGTTAATATAGAACCCAATTTTCTTGATTTTGAATCGTCACCAACGATTTTAAACGATGTGAAATTGCTTGTTGAGTCACTTCTAATGTAAGTGCAAGTTCTTCTTGCGTTTGGCAGAAATCTTCCTCCAATAATGCTTCCAATTTCGCGTCTTCGTATACTTTCGGCCTTTCGCTACATTTTTTGTCTGAGACGTCAAACTCACCGTTCTTAAACTTATAAAACCACTCACGACAACTTCTCTCAGTTAAAGCAGCCTCACCATATGCTTCTACAAGCAATCGGTGCGCCTCAGTTCAGATTTCTTCAAATTAAAGAAGTAAATCAAAAGTTCCCGCAACTCGACATTTTCGCACAAAAAAATTATGTGATGCTGATACAAAATCGCTAATACGTTAAGGTTATGGTGTTGCCAGATGTCCAACCTTACGATATGACATTTTACATCTGACAATTTCAACCATAACTTACTGGTGGGACATCTTTTGTCAAACAGCGAAAACTTAATTGTACTCCTTTTATAATTTTATTGGGCAATTTTTATTGATTTATAAAGTAGATATGTTGAGATTAATTATAAAATATGATGTTAGCCAATTAGCCGCCGCAGATGTGCTGGCATACACCAACCTTTTTGATCAAATTTTCAAAAGCTTTTCCAAGTTAGTTGGCTCAATTTTAGCAATAACGTGTTGATTTTTTGTTTTCAGTTTAGGAATTGTCTGTGGTTTGTTAGGATAGATTTTGGACTTTATAAACCCCAGAGGAAAGTCGCAAAATCTAAACGGCCAATTAACATCCTACTTTACTGATAGGCGACCTAAACTCTAAAAATACTTTATTTTATTTTTTTTATTTACTGCATATTTACAACTAGTCTAACTAGACTAACAATCAAATGAGTTAATGTACATAGTATGTGGGGAGGAACACCAAGAGTGACCTCCTGTCATTACAAGGTATACAAGTCTTATTACTAATTTGTTAGGTCACTAAACTTTGTCCGTTTCAGGCGTCTAACTGCGTTTGCATTATTTAATAAGTCTGTCACTAGAACGCTAGGGTGATCACTAATACGATCGTTGTATCTGATGCAGCAAGCTTTGATGACATCTT
This sequence comes from Sinelater perroti, assembly GCA_036346155.1. Classification (NCBI taxonomy): domain Eukaryota; kingdom Metazoa; phylum Arthropoda; class Insecta; order Coleoptera; family Elateridae; genus Sinelater; species Sinelater perroti. The sequence goes on along the minus strand of JARFIY010000167.1, from coordinate 4,344,891 downwards.
TAATCCATGGGATCTTTAGATCGTTATGTAATGTGCGGTTGTTCACATACAATTCGGCGTTTGCTATTGCGCGAAGTGTTTTGCTTTGAAATCGCTGTAATATCTCGATGTTCGATGACTTAGCAGATCCCCAAAACTGGATCCCATACGTCCAAATCGGTACTAACATGATTTTATATAACAACACCTTGTTTGTTAAACTGAGCTGGGATTTTCGTCCGAGGAGCCAGAACATCTTCTTCACGCGGATATCTAATTCTTTTCGCTTAGTCTGTATATGTTTTTTCCAGTTTAGTTTGCTATCGAGATGGATACCGAGATATTTGATATCTTCTTTGTGTGGTATGTTAGTGCCGTTGAAGATTATAGGAGGTGGAACAACCTTGCGGAGGGTGAAGACCACTGAAGCCGATTTATTTTCATTGATTTTGATGCGCCAGGTTTTTATCCAGTTTTCTAAAGCTTCCAGCGCATTTTGCAGGTATATTGATGCCTGAAGTGGATCTCTGTGTGAAGATAATACAGCCGTGTCGTCCGCAAACGTAGCAATTAAAACATTGTCGGTAACAGGAAGGTCTACCGTAAACAACTGGTATAATGCCGGTCCCAGTACGCTACCTTGCGGTACACCTGCCTCGACTGGGTAGATTGGCGAGTGGCTGTCATTGATTTTGACCCGAAAGTATCTGTTTTCTAGATACGACTTGAAGAGCAGATAGTACTGTTGCGGTAGGGTTTGCTTGATCTTATATAGGAGGCCAGGGTGCCAAACTCGATCAAAAGCTTGGCCCACGTCTAAGAATGCTGCTAGGCATAACCGTTTTTCCTCGAAGTCTTTTTCTACCTTATCCACTATCCTATGGACTTGTTCCAATGTTGAGTATTTTCTGCGGAAACCGAATTGATGTTCCGGAACTAAATGCAGTTCTTCTATAATGGGTTCAAGCCTTCTTAGTAGAATTCGCTCAAAGAGCTTAGAGAGGAGTGGTAACAGCGAAATCGGTCTATAAGAAGCTGGTAATTGAGCTGGTTTTCCTGGCTTTTGAATGACAATTACTTCGGCAAATTTCCATTGGATTGGGAAGTACTGAGTTCTTAAGATGGCATTATATATACGTGTTATAGCTGCTATCCCTTTTTTTGGCAGTTGACGGAGTAATTCGGACGTAATTAGGTCTCATATCCCGGTGCTTTGCCAGATTTTAAACATTTAACTTCTGTTTCAACTTCGTTGGGTGTACAGTGTCGAATGGGTAAATGGAGTTGGAGTGGTGATTTGAGGAATTCGAGAATTTCGTAATCATCTTGTGGAGTTCTGTCTGATTCGTGCGGTTGAAAGGTTTCAGCTAAGTGTTCGCCGAATACCACCGCTTTATCTTTGTCACATCGGGCCCAAGAGCCATCATTTTTACGAATAGGAGGGATAGGGATAATAGGCTTTTTCAAATTCCTAGTTGCGCGCCATAAGGAGTAGTCATGGTGTTGACTGGGGATAAGTTTCGCACGTAATCATTGAACGTTTCGTTTTCTGTTCCTTGATTAATCTTTTTAGTTGTGTGGTGAGAGTGTTTAGTATATTTTGTCTCTTGGGTGTCTTGTTTGTTGCCAGATCCGTCTTGCTTTTCGTTTGTCGCTGATCTTTTGTCTAATTTCTAAGGAGTAGTTGTTAGTGTTTTGTTACATTTATGTTGTAGTTTTATGGGCGTAGCTGTCCAAGAAGCATATTGTAAGGTTTGTGTTAGTCGTTCTATTGCCGTTTCAATTTCATTTGAAGTGTTAAGTACTGCTGGAATCGATAGATGTTCATCAATATAATGTCGAAAAATGTCCCAATCCGTAAGACTGTTGTGTAGGCTGGGCCTTGCAGGCTTGTTGATTATGCGGCTACTCAACGTGCATATTATAGCAGAGTGATCCAAGTTTAGATCGTAGCAGTCAGCAACATCGATGTAGTTGGGCGAGAAATTTTTGTAATAAGAAATCTAATGCATCCGGCAGTTTATTCAGATCGGTTGGCCAATATGTGGGTTTACCTGTGGCTACTGCATTATAATGATTATTTAAGATGGTTTTATATAGTTGCCTTCCCTTTAGGTTAATTAATCTGGAACCCCATAAGGGTGTTTAGAGTTAAAATCACCACCTGCTATGAACCGGTCTCCTAGCGTCCTGAAGAAGTCTTCGAACTGGTTCTGCGTTATTGAATGCCGCGGAGGGCAATATACTGATGATACTGTTATGTCTCCAACGTGGTCTTTAATTTTGACATTTGTGGCTTGTATATGATATGTTTCAAATTTCTCCATTTCGTAGTGTGATAATTTGCTGCTGATTATAATTGCCGTTCCAGCGTGAGCTGTGTTGTCAGGATGACAGGTGTAATAAGTTCTGTAGTTGTGGATATTGAGGTAGTTGTAATTAGTAAAGTGTGCTTCAGATAACAAGAGCAGGTCGATTTTTTGGGTGTTTAGAAACGCTTCTACTTCTAAACGGCGTTGTAGAAGTCCGTTTGCGTTCCATACGGCTATTCTTAGGGTATCCATTATTGGGAGATTTTGGTTATCAGGCTAGTGAGTAGGTTGAGCATCATAGTATTTTGTTGCATTAACTGGCTAAACATGGTTTCAAATTTGGAAAGGAACTGAGACAGGGAGATGTCATTGCTGTTTTGATTTTGATTTTGAGTGTTGTATGAGTCTGACGTTGTTATGAAATTTTGTTGTCCAGCCACGGCTGCGGCATAGCTAGTTGGAAACCTGTTTGCCCTATATGTGTTTGGTTGAATTGTGGCCGCCTTTAGAGCTTGTGGTGCTTGCATCCTAGGGTTGGCGGTGTTGTTTCCTCTTTTTAACTGAAGTTGTTGGTAGATAGAGCATCCTTTATAGTTTGCTGGGTGGGCTCCATTGCACAATGCACATGTAGCAGGAGTGTCTTTTGGCTTTGTACACGTCAGGGTATTGTGGTTACCACCACACTTTACGCACGCGAATGGTTTTCTGCAGTAAGTTTTGCTGTGTCCGTATGCTTGACAACGAGTACACTGGATGATATTGGTTTTTTTCCTTGGTGGCTCAACTGTAATTATCATATTTAATAGAGATCTAAGTTCGTATATCTCTTTGTTGTTACTGGCAAGCTCGAGGTCAACAAAGAATAAAGGAAGTGGTGTTTTGTCTACCCTGTGTCTTATATTCATTAAATTGCGTACAGTATGTCCTTTCTCTTTCAAATCTTCTTTTATCAACGCGGTATCGACTATTGGGTGAAGGTTTCTGATTACAACTCTAAATGCCCTTTCTTAGTGAATCTGATAAGTATGAAAAATAATTTTCTCGTCATCAAGATGTCTCACAAGTTTTCGATATGTTTCAGGGTTATTAGTATTTATCTTGACGACGATGTTTGCTAGTGTTTTTGAGTTGTATTGTTCAGTTTCTAATACTTTTGTCAGATTTGTAATCATTGCGTTATCATTTTCTACTCCGTGTATATATACTGGAGGGGGTTTCTTAACTGCAGCTTGTGGTTCGTCTCTAGTTGTTTCCATTACGTTATCTTCGTGCATGTCATTTAATAAATTAAATCTGTTGTTATCGATGATTTGGCTTTGTAATTCGAGGTTATTATCAGGGAGCGTGGGCATCTTTTCTCTTTTCATTACTTGCCACTCATGAGAGCTCGTTTGGGGTTGGTCGTCGTTTGTTGCGGCCATTTCAGGTGCTGAATGCTGGTTATTAGGATTTTGTGGCGGACAGTGCATGGGTTGTGGAATATTAGTAGGATAAGATACATATGGAACATATGTTTGGCTTGATAATAATTTGTTGCGTAGGAGGATTAGTGTAGGGCGTTAATGGCTGGTTTTGATATAATAAATGATGTTGAGAAATTGGAATTTGTTGTTGAGCAATAGGCATTTGTGGTTGAAACGGAAACATATTTAAAATAAATAAAATAAACTCACTGATTAATGCGGGTCACTGGCATTCGAGTGCATGCATAGATAACACGCGCGTCACAGACACATCCACTCATCTACGAGGCCAGCGGCCGAATCCCAAAAAAAAAAAATACTTTATGGGACTGCAGAACTAACAATCCAGCTGGAGTCAAGCTTGATGCCATCGCAACAGCGCACGCTCTGTAGATAATGGCCCCACCAGAGCCAATTTATTTCCCCTACCGAACAGACCATTTTACTCCAAATATCGCCCAAATAGTCTGTACTGAGCTTTACTCAGACCATCTACCAGTCATAATTGCATTTACTACAACTGCTTCCTACAGACCAAATGAATCTAAGTTAATCAATGGAGTAGTTGACTGGATTAACTTTCAGGAAACCCCCGACAAAAATGTTAGATAACCCAGTGGTCTCCGAAACGCAAATGATATAGAAGAGACAATAACTAAAATTACATCATGCTTAAAGGAAAGTGTCCTAACAGCTACTCTACCAAGAATTAAAAGAGCATTTACGGACGCTAGAATTCCACCTTCACACATAATCAATTTAATAAAACAGAAGAGTCGGCTCCGAAGAAAAAGGCAACGCACAAGAAACCCGGCAACTGAAATGTTGGTTAACAACTTATCTCACCGAATTACACGAAAAGAGCACAAATACGGAATTAAGAATTACCGCTAGTCTATTAACACCCTCGAGCCAGGGGATCCGGGAACTACGAGAAAAATCCTGACAGCCACAAGATATACCCTCCATCATATCACATGGTATAATTTATAATACAAGAAAAATGTGAGGTTTTCACCGACCACCTGGAAAAAATCTTTACCTCTTTTAGTCATCAGGATCTTTGCTTTGCACACATTGCGGTCAAATACATAGAAGCCCACCAACCGATAATTGGAGTTCATATGAAGCCAAGCTCACCTAAAGAAATAGCCGCAATAATCAAGACACTTCCATTAAACAAATCTCCAGGTGAAGATGGAATCACCAATATAATTCTCAAAAATTGACACACAAAGCCTTGGCATACCTAGCAACTATCTTTAATGCCTGGTTAAAGAATGGCCACTTCCCTTATTAATGGAAGCATGCTCAAATACTACTTTTTCCCAAACCTGGTAAAAACAAAAAAAAATCTCTAGCTATCGGCCTAATAGCCTCCTAACAACATTGTCAAAACGACTCGAAAAAGTGATTTACACACGACTCTGTGGTGAACTAGAGACGCTAGAGCTGTTGCTAAAATTCCAATTCGGATTCAAAAGGAGGCATTCCGCACATCATCAGCTCCAAAGAATCGTCGAGACAATTGAAACAGGATATGAAAATAAGCAGTATGCAGTAACGCTTTTTGTAGACTTGGCATAGGCATTCGGCCGTGTGTGGACAGGTCTCAAACACAAGATCCCTAAGCTGCAATTTCCTGACTACCTAAAAGCAATCATGTTTTCATTTCTTGACAATAAAACTTTCGCAAAATTCACGCCACAATATCGACAACCCGATATATTCGAGCTGGAGTGTCTCAGGGGAGCATCCTGGGCTCTATGCTCTTTAATATCTTCTTAGTGATATTCCCAGGATCACTATAGATCTAGCATTATATGCCGAAGACATCACATTGCTGGTTAAAAACGAAAATCTTCGAGTAAAGTACATTATTTCACTTGCCCGCAGCTTTTTAAATCTTTTACTGATTATTGGTTCGAAAAGTTATTCTATTAACGAGTTAGAATGGTTTTCTATAACATCTTGACGTGCGTTGGCTTTTTTACGGCTTGTACTGTTGGAATATGTAGATTTACATACCAGGAAGTATTTACAAATTGGCAGAGTATCTTGGATTGGCATCTTCTCCCTATTTTCTTTCTATCAGCTGCAGTAGATCCCTTATCTTGATTTCTATTTGTTTTCTATTCTGTAATGTGTTGTTTCCAGATTATCTTAGTGTAGACCTAAATATTTTATAGTTTGTATTTGTAGTATCTGTACGTTGTTTATTGTGACAGCGGGGCACGTTTCTTTTCGGTGGGAGAATCTAATAGGTTACTTCTCATACACTATTTTTTCCACTGTTAGAAGTTGTTTAAGTTATTTGGTGTGATGGTTTGGGCTATTTAAGATCTTTAAAGCAGGAAAGAATGACCGTACTTTCAAAAAATATCCCTGTTATCACATTTTGTACCATCGGTAGATCTGACGCAAAACATACCCACAACAGTGGACTAAGGGCATTATGTTAAGCCACCCCTGAGCTGATTAGAAAGCAGTCGGATTTCTCTTTATTTATCTTGGTTTAAAAGGTTCCTTTTGTTCAAGTATGATCTTAGAACGCCGAAGTGAGCTGATGGAGAAATATGCTTAATTTTATAAATTAGTCCAGGATGCCAAACCTTATGAAAAGCCCGACTATTATCAAGAAAGACTCCACTACAGTGTTGTTTATTTTTAAATGCTTTGTTTGTTTATGGCTTGTATAATTTAGTAAATTTGTTACCCTGCCGAGTGTTTCTGATGGGAGCCAAACTGATGATCTGATATCTGGTTTTTAGACAGCAAGTACATATTTAGTCTACGAAATACCAGTCTTTCAAGTAATTTTGAGATTATTGACAGCAAATTATAGATCTGTAAAAGGAGTCATCTGTTGTTTTTTTCTTGATTTACTGATTATTATGATTTGCACCGTTTTAAATCATTTTGGCTAGTACCCGAGTCGTAGAGTAGCGTTATAAGTGTAGGTCTTTATCTTTCTATGTAATTTCTTCATAATTTTAACTTTTGGAGTATAAATTATGTGACTATTGGATTTATAAACTTAATTTCTTCCTGGTGATAAAGCTTTGGTAGGCGTGTGCATTATAAGTGGAATAGATAAGCTTTGTTCTACGTCTTAACCTACTTCATTGTCTAATGGTTGGAATACGAAGTGTTCTGCAAATAGGTTAGGCTTCTCAGCGTCACTTATTGGTGGTTTTAGGTTTTTTTTTAAATTATTAATTGATTTTCAGATAGTTGTCGGTTCTAGTGAATTTTGTTGTATACTTCATTGAGCTTATTTTTTAATCTTTGATTCTGGTTATAAACCGGTCTGTCAGATCGTGTGCGAGCACGTTTTTTGTTAATTCTGTTTTAATTTCTAACGATCCGTCCTGATTTATTTTTCTTGGGTGAAGTACTAGTTGACCGTTGTGCAGCTTGTTGCAATTTTCTTATAAATGCTTCTATAACTGTTTAATTTCTTCTGCCTCCTTGAGTTGGATTTTTAGGTCTATGCTGTCATTTAATATACTGCGAAAATGATCACAATTTGTTTACTGTGCGTGACTCCTACCTGATGTGTTTGCTGTTGTAATTACCAACAGCTAGAAAATTATTGGTTAATTTTTGGAAATATTCTTGAAAATCGTTTTTTAAATATTGTGACGAGGTGGTCAACACATGGCTGCAGATGTCAGTTTATACGGTAAACTTGCTACTTTTATTACAGTGGATTGTAGGTTTTTTGATGTTTTCGTAATTCATAGAACTGATTTGTATAATATGCTACATAGTTCAGTATTTTAAAATATGTTCTGTTTGTAAAATGTGTTTCACTGACTAATAAGACATTACGTGATTATTTATTAAAAATGTTTTTACTTCTTTGCGTTGTTCAAGGCCACTGGAATTCCATAATGCTACTCTTGCAAACCATTAATTAACTAGTTTGCTAATTAAAGTTGTTAGCATGTTAAGTACCGTGCCATTTTGTTGAGCTAATTGATTGAACATGACTTCAAATTCATTAAGAAATTGAGACAGTATGTTGTTCAATGGTTCTGATCTATTAGTTTATTTGGATGAATATTGACTACATCCCTATGTTTTATTTTGATTTTGATGGCATAAAGGTTGCTCTTGGAATGTACGTTATTTGTAGTTGTTGGGTTTATAGCATTAACATTTATGATTTTCCTAGATTAATGTGTGATAATATTTGTATCCTTTATTATTAGCCGGTTGGTCCCCTCTGCACAATGCATAAGTGGCTGGTGTTTCTTTGAATTTCTGCAGTATTGTGTGACATTTCACATTTCACGCACACGTATGTTTTATCACAATAAGATCTGGAATGTCCATATACTTGAGATCTCATACACTGCACAACATCGTTTTTGGTTTGTATGAAGGCTCAGACTTGATGTTTACCTTTTGTATTCTCTCTATGTTGTATACATTCTTGTTATTGTTTGTTGGCTCAAGATAAACGAAAAAGATGTTTAAGGATTCTTTTGTAGTTCTGTGTCTAGCGTTTGTAATGTTTCTCAACTTGTATCCTAAGTTTGAAAATTCAGCTGATATATTTACAGTTAGGATGGAGCTATGCAAATATTTCATAACCAATTTGTAGGCTCAATCCTTTTTCAGTTGATATCTGTAATGACTAACATATTCTACCTTTAAGTATTTAATTAATTTTCGGCAATTTTTTGTAATACTGCGATTAATCTTGATAATGTTATTAGCTAAACTCTTTGTGGTTCAACTTCTAGTAACTTTTTTAGCCTACCGATGGTTGTTTTTTTCAAGCGATATTGTTACTGGTTTTTATTTTATTAGTTTCATGATTATTTATAAATCTCGTAATTTCCTAAAGACGGCTTAAATTATGACGATCAGGCAAGAGACACAAAAGTAAATATATAAATAATATAATAAACATACATTAAAGATAAGATACGAAAAGACAATACAAATAAAAACGCAGTTAATAAATAGAAATAATTTAAAAGAAAGCATAACAACAACAAAAAGAAATAACAGAAACCAAAAGGAAAGGGAAAGATATTGTGAAACTGGAAAACGGTCATGTACTGATATTCAGTAGAGTACCAACAGAAAAGGGCGGCAGCTGGAGTGGGATGTATTGTTGAAAAACTGGCAATACACATTTAGAAATTGACATATGAACAGATAGATTACTTACAGTAGAAATAAAAGAAGGGAAAGGTTTTTGGTAGTGTCTTATCTTTACTTAATTTCTTCAGTAAGCTCCAGGCTTTCCTGCTTCTGTGTGTCATATCTAGGAATTCTATAGTCTCCATCCACGTTTTTCGCTTTCTTAATGCTATTGTCGAGATTAGTCTATTCTCGCATCTATTGTTTCCTTTGAGAACGGATCAGTTTCATTTAGCACTCGTATTCATTTGTAATACTAATTATATTCGTAGTTCTGCAACCTCCTGGGATATTACTTCTAGCCATTTTTCATTAGAAGTACAATTTTTTTGTATTTTTCAGACTGTAGTAATATCTGTGAAATTTCTTCGCCTAATTGTTGGTTCTTTTTCTAAAATTGAACGGAAATCCGTTTGGACATAAAGCAGGCTCTAGCTGCATCATTAAGGGTCTGTGTTGAATGTGCGGTATCAGTACACTGTTAAAGACGTTGATTGTTCAGAGTCATTAGGTTGCTTTTTGTCCATTCTTTTATCAGTCTCCAATTAGTCCTGCAGCTTTTGTTTGTTTTTTGTATAGCTTTGATCAGGGTATTTAAATTATGTATTAGGTGACTTGTAAAAAGTAGATATAACGTTTTTTTTAGGTCTACGTTAATAAGTTCTATGTTGTCGTCAGTCGCGACCGCTATTACTCTATCAACTACTCTCTGTAAATTTACAAACCTGCACTGTTCATGTGGATGTTTGTTGACTAGTGTCATACCTGGGTTTTTAGGTCTATTTTGATTTATTTCTCTGTGCGACCCTTGGAGGCAGAGTACATCGTACTTTTTGTTCTTGCATATTTGTCCGATTAAATCTTGTTTTGTTGCAAATAAGCCTTCTACGTTCAGGTATGGTACTGAGAAAGGCCTATTTCTATTGTTGGTTGGCATTTCTTAATTTAAATCGGTTTGATCTTAGCAGGCTATGCAACTTAGAGAACCAAGCTTACAGGGGTCGCGACAAGAACGCTTCTGCTGTGGGTAATAATATGTTTAATATCCAACTGTTTGTGAATTAGTTCAAAAATATGTCAGAACTTCTTCTTGCGACGGAGGCCTGGAAACACTTTGAGTCTCTAGAAATGGTAGCAAAGACTATAACAACTGTTTAAGTAACAAACGATTTAAATTATAAGAGGTAACAGACATGGTGGATATATTAAAAGAATTTTGGTAAGCCTCTAACGGCTTGCGTGGGCAAAGGGTGCAAACTGAGAGGCTAAGAGACTGCATTATGATCCTTTGTTCAAAACACAGGTACGCAATTATTTTTAATGTCTGAATAGGCTACCCTCAAGTATCTGAACCCAGGATAGAACCCGGATCCACCAGCACCGCAGCCAAACACCTCAACCGCTCGGCCATACTAACGTTATAGTAAAAAAATTTTTAAGTTTGCGAGCTGTTACACACAAACATTTAGTAGATACTTTAACAAATGTAAATAGCTGCTCACAATATTAAATTTCAGCAATGAAACTAAATAGGAACAAAAGATTTGTAATATGAGTCCACATCTGCTGTTCGAGGAAAGTAGATACATTTAAAATTAATTTCCAGAAACTGGTTTAGATAAATTTAACAAAAGTCTGATAATTTTTTACATGGTTTTAAAACAAAAATAGAATTTATAATTGTTAATTTTTGAACAGATGAAAAAAACAAATATTTTGAGAACATTAACGAAAATTTCTCTAAAAATATAAATACAAAACTTTATTTCAAAAATAATCTTGTCAGTCGCGAGATTTACCATTTTGAATACACTCTTATAACTATTTTCTAATGTACCCAAATGGTTGTTGTTCAGTTTCCGTTCAAATTTAATTTTTTAATATTACAATTGCTTGATAAATTGTTTAAATACTGAAACACTATATTGAAAGAAAAATAATAAGCTGAATAGGTTACAGTACACAGCTGCACTAAATGAATAACCTTTTAGCCTATGCAAGTCTGCATGCAATTTAAGTTTGGGTGGAACTGAATGAATAATTCAAGTACGTGCAGGTTACTCGGACACAACACCGTGGATCAACACAAAGTTAGAAAGATGCTGGGAAACTGAACTTGGAACTTAACTTCGATTAAAGTTTCTGTTCTCGGAATAAATTAAAGATGAAACTATTGCGCTGGTCGTAGCGAATTGCATTTGATTATGAAACTTAGTTTGAGATAGAGATTGTTTTGATTATGTTAAGTATATACGAAACTATTTCTTCAAAAGCGTAATCAAAATATGGGGTTACTTAATATATAGGGATTTGATTTAGTTACTTTAATCTTAGTTATTTTTAATTTACAGATGCTATTTATTTCTGTAGGCCGATAGCAATTTAATTAATGCACTATACTAACTACTAATTCTTTATATTTATGAAAAATACAAATACAGAACGCAAGAAGAATCTATCGAAACCATAATGTGCAAGCAATTATATATGGTAATAGGACATTTTACATAAATAAAGAGGAATATTAAAAAAAACGATAAAAAACCCACTGAAACAATATAATATAATAAACAAAACAAATTAGATATGGTTTAAGAAAAGTCACCAGAAGAAATATATGAAAGTTTTAAAAATACTTTATCTCAGTATCAGAATTACAAAAGTAGTCAATGGAAGGTCTAGAGAACATGATTAAGGAAAAAAATGTGTATATAAAATAAACATTAAAAGGCACACCGAGCTTAGAGAACAATATGTACAAATTAGTAAAAGTGAACGTAAGAAAGCACTGGAATAGACTGTACATAGATGATAACGCTAATATATGCAACAGATTAACAACAGCTTGGAAAGGATTAAAAAATCAGAAATAATACAATTAGCTGAGAAGCAATTCATTGTGTCAGTCTCCTGCAAGAACATAATAAATTAAATGTAAAAGAGAAGGAACTAATAAAAAAGTGTATACCGTAATTGAACAAAAAAAGATACTTAGAAAACATTTCAAAAGGCCAAGAAGTTCAGAGCATCAGAATTAGGAAACTTAAGGGTTGAATTACTTAAATCCGACGAGGATAAAGTTACAATATGAAGTAGTGTATATAAACTCGATATATAAAAAGAAAAAGGATATCCTGCTCTAAGTATAAGGAAATATTTCGTCTATGGCAAGACTACCTTTCAGTGTCATAAAGAGTATAATAGAAGAAAATCTAGGTGAATAATAAAGTGGTTTTAAAAAAAGAATACCTTGTTTAAACAACAAGCATTGTCTTATGCAGCTAATAGAAAGAAATAGGGACAAAAAATAGCCATACGTATAACTTTTATAGATCTTGAAAAGGCATTTAATAATGCACCCATATATGAATTATGGAAAGCTATAAGAAAAATAAATATACGCGAAAAGTAGATACAGACAGTACAGAAAGTACATATAGTGGTATGTATTCTTCTTGACACTGATTTAAACAATGAAAAAACGGTGTCTTGATAGACTGCATTTTGTGCATTATTGACATGATTCCATAATTGAGTCGTGTATGTACCCTTCATGGATTTATATTTGACAGTTTTCATCAGTAAACGGCCAGGGTCAGCCATAAGAGCGTTTTTATTTAGTTTTGTTGAAAAATGATTGCTTAGCGCTCCCTTATAAGGAAAGAAAATACCACAGACTCTAAAACTGCGTTAATGTAGGTTTGACTGGTGATATTGCCTCTAAATCTGATTAAAGGTAACCTGTTATCATAATTGATAACTCCTCATAGCAGAACACCCATTGCTTTGTACTAAAGCAATCTTCTTACTCTCTTCTCTGCGTCTACGGCCTATTAATATACGACCAACATTTTGATCTAAACAAAATCTGGATTTATCAGAAGAGATGATTCTATGTCACTTGTGTATCTACTTTACCTTGTTCAAGCTAACCTTACACTCTTTACTTTTGCAAATGATTAATTTGTGTTCGCAAAAGATGACGAAGATTGCCTAAAATATGCTTAAAATACTGAATACGGAGTTTTAGAAATGCGGTTTAAAACTAAATTTAATTACGAAAATACCCAATAAGATGCTCAAGATTTGAGAATAGAGGCTCAAACATGTACAACATTCAAATATTTGGGGCCACTTTTAAGTGCAACGGGTGCATGGGAGAGACTTCAACTAAAGTATTATTATAGCAAAAATATTGAACAGAATAAGATGGGTTAAAAATATCAATTAAACCAAACAGAAAAAAATATTCCATAGTGTGGTGAAAAATAAAGCATTGTATGGAGGACAGTTGCACCCACTTACAAAAAACTTATATAGGTTAAATAAACCCTCAAGCAACTGAAAAATAGAAAAGCGCCAGGAGAAGACCGGATAACAGCCGAAATGCTGAAAACGGGCGGTGAAATAGTAGAAAATATTGTCACGGTGCTACTAAACAAATGTTTGATTGAGGGAAAGATACCAAAGGCGTGAAATAATGCTGAGGTAATTCTTCTCTTCAAAAAAGGGGACACATCAAATATTGAAAACTACCGCCCCATAAGCTTACTCTCGTGCATATATAAAGTATTGACTAAAATCATCACAAATCGCCTCACTCAAAAATTAGACTTCTACCAGCCAGTAGAGCAGGCGGGCTTTAGAAAAGGGTTCAGTACCATGGATCACATTCAAACCATTAGAACATTAATTGAAAAGATAACGGAATACAACACCCCCATTCACTTGGCGTTCGTGGACTATCGAAAGGCGTTTGACTCAATTGAAATACACGCCGTCCTCCAAGCACTAAATAACGCAAGAGTTGACTCCAGATACTGCAGCTAATTAAACACATCTACGAAGAGGCTACATTTCACGTAAAGGTAGATGAAGACCTTCAAACTAACAAAATAAAGGTTGAAAAGGAGTCCGCCAAGGAGACACAATGTCTCCAAAATTGTTCACGTCGGCGATGGAGGATGTGTTCAAGCAAATGAATTGGGAAGGGATGGGTATTAACATTGACGGATGTCTGCTAAACCACCTGAGATTTGCGGACGACATCGTACTGATTTCTAGCAATATTGACGAACTTGAAGCTATGCTAATACAATTGAATGAGGCATCCAAGACCGTAGGGCTGGAGATAAATATAAATAAAACCAAAATAATGACAAACAGCGATGTAGTTGTTTTTATTGATAATCAACCGGTGACACTGAAACATCTGAAATTAGAAGAAGAATAAGAGTCACCTGGTCAGCCTTTGGGAGGCTACAGCATATTCTCAAAAATTCCGATACTCCCAATAGCCTGAAAAGAAAGGTGTATGAAACATGTATACTGCCCGTGGCAACCTATGGTTTAGAGACGGTGACGTTAACCCAGAAGAGCGCCGAGCAGCTAAGAGTTTGCCAAAGAGCGATGGAGCGCAGAATGTTGGGAGTGAGTCTAAGAGATAGACTGAAAAACGAGGAAATAAGGCGTAGAACGAAAATACCCGATATAATGCAGAGAGTAGCTCAAGCAATGTGGCAATGGGCGGGACATATAGCACGGCATGAACCAAACCGCTGGACTTCAAAACTCTTGAGATAGAGGCCCCGTTTAACGAAAAGAGGTGTAGGAAGACCACCAAAAAGATGGAGCGACGATATCCGAGACTTTGCGGGAAGAGATTGGATCCAGAAGGCTCAAGACAGAAATGCATGGAAACAAATGAGAGAGGCCTACGTCCAACGATGGACGGTTGCAGACTGCTGATGATGATGATGATGATGATGACAAAAAACTTAAGAAATAAAATTAGAACTGTAGAATTAAATGCCATTCAACTCTTCTAAGACTATTTTTAAGGTTCATTTGATCAACCTGTCGCTGTTGATTTTGCAAAGTTCTCACTTGGAATTAAATTTATTCAAGATAATTTGTTTCTTTTAAGAGCACCCATTATTTTCGAGAAGAAACTACTCTGACTTTTTACTTACCTTTACACTTTGATTTATATTTACTTTAAAACTGTATTCTTATACTTAAATTAATGTACTCCCTTTGGCCTACATCTAATATTTCGGAAAAGATTGACTCGCGTTTTAATGTCTGTTTGGAAGAAATTTTAAGCACTCTCTTAAACGACAATTAATAGACAAGCTTCATTTTCGGTTAAATTTGGTGGTCTGGGTAGACGAAAGACATTGGATATTATCCTCCCCTCTTTTTTGTCCAGTTTACGCTTCACGGGTGTTCTAATCAATTCGATTCTCTCATTTGTTCAAGGTTTGGTAAACGTTGGAACTCATAAGGAGGCTTTGAATTTGTGGGAAGCAACGAATAGAGAAAATGTCCTTGCAACTAAAACTACCCAACGCTCTTGGGATTACATTAATTATTCGAGACTAATAGATGAATCTTTTGCATGGTTATTTGTGTTGCCCTCCTTAACTTTGGACATTTTTTGAACAGTAACTTCATCTGTATTGCTATCGGTTTTTGCTTAGGCTTGGACATTTGTAAATCCCATTTATGTCTCTGTGGTTCAAAAGTTTATAGACTGGTCCATAAGGGTCTTCATTGCAAAAAGGGTTAGGTAGGCAATAGACAGCAAATGATTAACGGTGTTATTAAGCAAGCTATGATTTCAACCAAAGACTTTGTCATGATGATAGCGAATAATATTGGTGCCCTAGGACTTTACATGCGGTGACTTAATGGCCTTCTTTTATTTTGAGCGCTTTGTTCAGACGATTGGTTCTGTGGCGGAATTAGTGGCTTCGAAGGAAAGAAACAAATATAAAAGTACTTCTGAACAAGGACATGCTTTTGTTCCTTTTACAGCAGAAACATCTAAGCCTTTGGTATAATGATGCTATTTCGCTGGTTAATGATTTTGGTTTCCGTTTAAACTTAATCTCTAATGGTCCCCGTTTAAGTTCTTACTTAACTCAACACATAAATTAAGAAATATAACGAGAAAATGTAGCTTATGTTATGGGCACTTTCTCTCGATCCATCCCCATGGGTGAACTATTTACTTACATATGAATAATGTAATTTTTAACACAACTTACGTTGTGTTTTAGAAAAACTCACTTTCATGTGCAAATTTAAAAAAATTTGTATGTGGCGGTCACCTTTAACAGGACAAAATACAATTAATTGTAGTTTACCTCAAATCTAAAAAACAAAAGTTAATACTAGCTGCAGCTTATTGTCTTACCAAGTATAACCCTCTTAAAATTCATCAGCATTATACATAAAGCAACACAGAATTTTTAGGAATAACTAATTCAATGGAAATCAGAAAACTTGTTAAAGATAAAAAAAGCAAACAATTGATGGGAACACACTAAGGACCTTGTTAATAATATTTATTAAATCACAACTAATAAAAAGCCATATATATATTGATTCTTGACTGATTGAATTTGGAAGACAGATGATCATAAATCAAGTAAGCCACCCAATGAGCTTAATTTATAGATCCCTATATTACAACTGCCAATGATGATCAAATTGAAAAAATAGTTTTAAAAAGGCCAAAAGCTGTTATCAAAAAAAAACAAATAACCAATTTAGCCACTATTATTAAGAGCTCGAAGATAAATAAATTTTCTCAACCATTTTTTTGCAAGAACGTAAAATAAAAAAAATCCAGGATTTCTACCTTAGGGTACTTTGGATTTGATAAGATGACCAGAACGGATTCATGCGAAGAGTAATAGGCAAGAGATCTGAAGTAGTTTTTATTACTTTATTTAAGGTCTACTCCAGCAAAACGCAAACGATTTACGATCTCAAAAACGGAATCCGACGTGTGGAGATGCATTAACAAAACCACATTATTTTAGAACAAATTGCCACAAAGGATATTTTGCAAAGATTTAAAAGAAGCAGATGCTGTCAGTAAAATGAAAGAGAAGTACAAAGAGACGTTTCATAATTATGTTAGCATCAACAAAGAGTTAGAACTTCTTGGCAGCAAAAACATGACAAGGAGACAGAAGAGGGCGAAGCTCTATGAGAAAAAGCGTAGTGCTTTAAAAGCACTCGTCTAAAGTATTGAAGGCTTCAAGTAACGTAAAAGAATTTAATGAATACCAAGGGGTGAATATCAGTAACTCACTTTATGTTTACTATATTAGCAACCTATCCGATTTTAAGCTGCGTATTATATGTACAAACACGTGAATTGTATTTTACTTCAAACTATTGAAATTCCAATCCTGTGCTAGTTTATACAACAGGAAATATAAAAAAACTGACTAATTCTTCCTGAAGGCAATCGAGCACGAGCGGGTTTAAAATTCGCCGGCGGAACAACTTCGTTTGCTCTAGAGGAAGTTCGTGCTCGGCGCCTTCCGACGGGGAGCCCGAAACTCCGGGCTGCTCCTCTGAAGGGCCCAAACTAGGAGAACAAACACATCAGTTGATTATGTGACATACGTACCTATGACGGTGAGCTCGTGGCTTTCGGTTTCCTTGCTAAATATCGGCGTTTCCATGGAGACGATGCATGAGTACGAGCCCGACGCCGGAAAATCCAATTTTGACAGCTGAATCTGCTTCTCGCTGCTGTGCTCCCTCTGAAAGGGAAAAATTGCGAGCATAGAAAAAAGTTGCACAATGGACGCTTGATTGGCATAAAACAGTGCCGGCGCCCGGCGCCGAATTGCGTTTGGGGTGCCGGCGGCCCCCGACTCGACTTCCCATTGTTTAGAGCGGAGCCAATTTTTGGCCCTTAATTAGCCCGCGTGTCGGCACAAGAGGCCGGCCTGTTGTGGCGGGCGTGTTTGTGGGCAAACGTGTTGCCGGGCGGCACGGATTAAACTCGAGCGGCACAAGAGGATACGCAAATGAGGGCCAATTTGCATTGCAAATAGGCGCAACTTCATTGCAGTAGGTAACCAAAGTGCAGCCCGATCGCGCAAATACAATTACAGACTACCGGGTGCACTTTGGGGTAGACTTTGAAGCTTTCGCGGCGTGGGAGCGCGGCTGCGGCTTCTGAAGCGAGCCGGGTTGCACATTACACTTTAATTGGTTGTAATTAAGGAAGGAAAAGCCCGTGTCTTTGTCGTGGCAGTAGACATAAATTAATTCGTTCTATGTGCTAATTTAACGCTATGTTCCGGCCTGTAAGTCGCATAAAATACAACTAACGTCCACAACATAAGGGCAGTTAATTATTACTAATTTTGAATAGAAAATAAGGAACGTGACAACTATTTTTTTATTTTTGTATTGCTTTTTGTAAAGTATATGGAAATTTTTATATGCAGAATAATTCAACCACGACATCTTATACCCAACGTTTTCAAACTCATCCTTACACCTGAATAAGTGAGCTGCAAGATATCTATTGCGAATAGGCAATCTTCCGTATGATAAGTGCGATCTGACGTTTGCATCATACAGTTTGATATTTTTGACGAACTATATGCTTGGATTGTTTTGTCATACGGACGCTATTTGTTATGTTTTCATTAAGTTGAACGTATCTTCTCAGCCAAAAAATTTAATTAACTCGTTAATACGACTTTTGACATGGATTACCTCAACAACAGTGCATAGATCAATTCACTTCGACTTTTGGTGGTATAGTCCTACACAGAATCACTGTATTTAGTTGGTTCAATAAATTTTATGGTGGTCGTAGTTCGCTGGCAGGCGAATTTAAAGAAGGCCACCCAAAATCGGCTATGGTGCCAGCAAACGTATATGCTGTGCGCGAACTGATAAAGCAAGATTGTCATGTGACTTATCCTAAAATTCAGGCATCCGTAGGCGTCAGTATGACTAGCATACGTTTGATATTGCATGAACATTTAACTGTGAAGAAAGATGTGTGTATATTGGATCTCTTATAAGTTAGCGATCTCTCAAAAAAGGCTCGTGTCGATTAGTCGAAAGAAATGCTTAAGAAATACACTCGCGGTTTACAACATCTCACAAGTTGTGAATCTTAGATTTATGTGTTTGACTCCGAAAGTAAACAGCAGTCGACTGTATGGGTTTTCCAAGAAGAGCCAAACCCAACAAAAGTCGCTCGCGCTCAAAGCTCTTCAAAGCAAATGGTCGCCTGTTTTTTGGAAAAGATGAACATGTCGCAACCGAAGTTTTAGAGGATTGTAGAACGGTCAATTTTATATAGTACATAACCCTTTGTTTGATAGGAATCTTCGTAAAAATCAGATAAATCAACGCGCGACACCATGGCAATGTGAGCTCACACATATAGACGCAAACAACTGGCTTTTTAAACACACAAACCGTCGTACAAACCTAACTTGGCCTCTATTTTTTTTTGTTTCTATACATATAGAACAAACTATGTGGACAAATATTTTTGACCCCGGAAGAGGCGGTTGATGCATTCAAAACCCACGATTCGGAGCGATAGAAAAATGATGTAAAATTGATTCCAGCGAACGCAACAATGTATTGACCGTCAGGGAGAATATTTTGAAAAATAATAAAGAAGTTTCCAACATTAAACACGTAACAAATAATGTTTACAATATTATGTTAAAGATCGCAAAATCCTAAGAAGCATTTCGAACATAGGTGGAACATACCAAGAAATTTAATATCAGTATCATTTAGCAGTTCCATTCGAAGATCCTACGTTTAATAATTAACGCACCCTAGTATGTTACTAACCAGACTAATAAAGACTTCAGACCAGAATAAGTTAGTGAATCAGCTCTCAAATAAAAGATTTACAAAAAAATTAAAGGAATATGATCAACCGATTTATTGATTTATTGAACAATGATAAGAAAAAAGCTCTATACAAGGTTGTACATTTCCTGAAATAAGTGATGTCATTGGCCGCAAGTAATTTAAGAAAATTCGTTGAGTGATTACTAAAGTTATTGTTGCAAAAATTCTTGTCAAAACGATATTTAGATCCCCTATCGAAACAACTTAAATGCAAAAATTTTATCTTCCAGAGGAAAAATTCGTATTCCCGGAACACAATGGTTACTACAGAAAAATACAAAAGAAGTTTTAGGTCCACTTGACATTAATTTAAATAACCCTAAAACTGATATCAGCAGAGATATACAAAATGTTAAAAAACCGCCCACCTTTTGTAATAAGCAATACAGAAAACTATAACACAATAAGTAATACATTATAGTAAAGAAATATTAAATTTAGTAGTAAATTAATGAACAACAAACTATTTGAACTAATGTGATAATAGAAAACTTGGATATGATTGTAACGATCCACCAATAAGACGATCCAGTTTAACAGGAACCCTTTTTCTTCCTATACAAGAAGGATAAAAAGCCAAACGAAAAAAGAGAAGGTAAAAAAAAACATGAGAACACAAATGTATCCATAGCGAGAGACGGTAAAAGTAAAGGGGAGCATCAGACCTATTCTAAATGATGTACAGTTCAATAAGGCGCAGGAGCTGCATAATAATTAGTTGCGGGTCATAATCAAAGACATTTGCGAGATAAGCACAGTAGTTGGAGAAAATGTCAATACGAAGAAGGAAATCAACGAGATTTAAAAAAGACTGTCGAGGAATTCAGACAAAGGAAAAACAATGAGATCGCAGGTCATAGAAATTATCGCAGATAAGGTGTATTATCTAATAAGAAAGGCAAAACAAAGGTGTAAAGAAGGCAGCAATAATGGAAGGTACAGGTGGATATGAAAAACAAGAAGAACGCGACCGGAAATGCGGTAGCTAGCTGCAAGGTGCTCGAGAATATTAAGGAAAACCTGGAAAATAAATGGCCGGACGATATGTACAGCAAGGCTAACATTGAATATGGGAATGCTGTGAGGAACAATGCTGAAGATCTGGCAATAGTAGTAAATATCGATAACACGAAAGAAAGCGTATTATTCAAAGCAATGACAAACAAATTCCCCGACTGGAATAAATAGCCTAGAAATAATTTAGAAATATGGGAGATCGACGGCCCAACCAACGTCACCGGCTCCATGCTGGGAAATGGATTGAAATTGAAAGAGCAACTGGTTTATATGCTGTTTCGCAACACAATAATCAAGAAATCTCACATGTAATGCACTATGAGCAACTTTTTAAAACCTTGGTAAAGAATGTATTAGTGCTCCTGAAAAACTTGGAATTAATTAGGACGAGAAAGGTGTGAGAAGGAGCCTTCGCGGAAGGTAGGGTGGAAAAAATGACAATCCCGATTCCAGCGTACCTGAAAGGTAGAATAGAAAGAAATAATTAACAAAAAAGAACAACCAACATATACTGTCCTGTTAAAGGCTGCCAAAAAAGAAGTGAATATCAGCAGTCTAAAACCAATAAAGGAAACTTGCTGCTCAAAGTAAACAACGGAGGAGCGACCACACTATAAGAATAAATTAAGAAAGCGACACTGATGGGGAAATAAACACTAGCAGACCGAGGAATGAAATTAAAGTATTCCATATAAGAGACATAGACGAGATAACTACGATTGAGGAGATAGCGGAAGCTATGAAACCGGTGATGAGCGAGACGACAAAAAATGCGGTCAATTTCTTAAGACCTGCCTATGAAGGAAACCAAGTTGTAACCTTCAGAGTCGGTAGGGAGCTGCAAAAAAGTTAGCGTCAAAGATCAAAATAGTACTGCGCCACTGCAGAATAGAGGAGATGATAAACGTAATAAGATGCTATCGATGCTGGGAGATTGAACATATAGCATTTAGGTGGTCAGGAATAAACAGCCGTAAAGGTGCCTTACATGTGGACAGAAAGGGCATGAAGCCAAAGTTTGTAGGGAAGACCCATACTGTACGAGCTCTATGCAATGCCTAAAGGTAAAGAATCACAAAACTAAAGAGGTAGGCTGTTGAGTAACAGGAGAGAATCCATAGCAGCACTTCAATCAATAAGTTGATGTTAAAATATTGCAAACAAACTTGGGCAGGTCAAGGGTGGTCCACGATGCTACAAGTGGCAAAAAGCAAATAAAATGGAAATAAGACATCTTAATAGATGCCGGACCGTATAAGGAACTAGTTAAAGACAATAACAGATGGATAAAAGATCGTAGGCTAGATGTTGCAATACTTATACTGAACATGAATATTAGAGAAAAGGATGTAACCTCAGAGCAAGAACATGGCGCGATTATCGCATGCTATAGCTTACCGCACATGGCTTACCATAATTGTAAGAAAGAAGTTGACGTCGTAATATAAAGAGTACAGAACGAAGATCGAGCTTTGATTGTACTAGGCGATGTAACCTCTAAATTGGTGCAGTGGAGTACACCCACAGGATATTATCAACATGTGTAAGAGTAGAACTAGAAGCTCAACTAACTACCCTAATGAGCATCAGTAAGAAAGCCTATAATAACAGTCTTACTTGGCGTAAAGATTTTAAGTAGGCAACCTACTGATGAAACAATGATATAGCCTAACTAAGAACTAAATACCTCAAAGATCGAAAGCTAGCAATAAGATTAAACATTAGCAGCATAGCAAGTAAAGCTCAAACAACAATGGCGAACAAAGCCTACGAGAATGTTTGGAAACAACTCCAAAGGCTCATTAAAAAAGAAAAATCAACCGAGTGGAGGAAGGTCTGCTAAGAACTGAACGGGCACAAGATACCCACGAGTGTTTAAAAGAACTAATACCGTATGAACTCATGTCAGACAGATAGAAGGAAATCGCGAGGGAACTTTTTCGGAAAGCAAACAACACGTGAGAACGTACTGAAAAAAGATGTGGGTCGAACCGTTTATTTCTGGGGAACTGGAAGAAGCACTTAAAGTCGCTGAAAATAGGAAAAGCGCCGAGTGAAATGGCATACTTGCGGAGGCTATAAAAGAAGCGTGGCGGGCTGAACCAGTCTGGATGTTGGAGAACGCAAAGAAAGGGGCTGCTTCGGTGCGCCTCAGCATATAGAACCGGCACAGTCCATAGTTCATAGATCCTTAGGTAAAGGAGAGGCAACAAGTATATGAGAGAATAAGTAAATATACCGACACATAATTTTTGGGTGCGTAAGATAGACACGCGAGTTAGAACAGAGAGGACTTTGGACTTTACGTTACAACCCGAGACTGTAGTTAACAAGATGGTAAAATCGGAAAGTAAATAGAAGCAAATCTAGGATATAACCTGCAATATTATGGAAGTAAAAGAAAGAGAAGAGAGAGAATGTCAAAAAACAGAAACCGATAAAAGCATAGCAAGTAGGAAAAAAGCCGGGCGCATCCCACGAATACCAAAAGGTGATACCAGTTGCGTTCGTGGACAAGGGTGGTTTTAGTGGGTGCAGTCCTACACTACTATGCTGCGATAGAACCTAAGCACATAATGTCCATAACGAATTTTCACCTTACATACAATACCGAAGATATAAAAACAAAATTAAAAGCTAGGGGTTATAAAAATCTAAAAATTGTATATAAAATTAAAAAAGTAGAGCAAACAATAAATTAGTTAAAACTCCGCTGCCACAGTTATGCTAGCATTCCATAACGAAAAAGACATCAAGAAAATATATAAAATATAATTTATTAGTTATCTAAGAGACAATATTTAACTCTAAGAAGTAATAAATTAATAGCTTTGTGTAAAAAATGCCAAATATTTTAGCATACTGACAAATTCTGTTTGCGTATTCAAGAATTAGTGTGACCCTCGTAAGAAGTTTCAGAAACCGGCGTCAGCTCTTCCACTCTTGTCTTGTAGTGTTCAAAAATTTGATTTTTTGAGGCTCTCACTTTAAGAGTTCTAGCTCGATTAAAAATCTATTTGTGTTTTTCCAGTTATCTAAAACCATATCTATGTAGGTATGATTCAAACAATAATTTTCTAGAATCATCTGTTTCAGTAACTTTTTCTTTTTAAATGTTTTTTTCGGTGATTTAAAGAAAAGTAAAGTTTACAAACCTTCAACCTTATTTTTTATAAAATTTTACTCATTTACTATTACATAATTATAAGAAATGAAAATCATTAGCTGATTCTTATGCATGCAACACTTCCGTGTTTGTTGTTTTCTCCACTCTTAAACAAATTATCGGTTAGTACGGGGGATGCTTAGTTTTGGCTTGGCAGCCGTTCGTAATGAGCTCCCGCTTGTCGTTATCGCCAGGTGCGAAGTTCGGGCAGTTATTCGGTTTTTGAACGGAAAGCCGTTAAACTAATCGAAATTCATCGCCAATTGACATAAGTATGCGGGGAGTCGTTCATGGATGTCGAAAACGCCCGCAAGTGGTGTAAGGAGTTTACGGTGGTCGCATGAAAATTCACGACGAAAAAAAAGCGGGAGACCGCTAATTCATGTATGAAGATCATAGGATCACTCTCGACGATCTCTGGATTTTAGTTCCTGAGATTTCTCAAGGCACCATTCATAGGACTTTGAAAAGTTGAAATAACGGAAGATAGGCGCAAGATGAATCTCTGCTTACAAGATACCACCAACGACAATGCGTTGACTCTTCCCACGAATTTCTTCGACGTTACGCAGACGAAAAGAGTAACTTTTTGGATTTAATAGTCACGAGTGATAAAAGTTGGGCTTTCGACATCACATCTGAGACTAAACAGCAATCACGTGGGCAGTGGCATTTCGCTCAAGTCGCGAAAATTCAAACAGACACAGTTTGTTGGCAAAGTTATGGAAATTGTGTTTTAAGATCGAACGGAGGTATTGTTGGTCGACTTATGGCTCGTGGGACCACAATAAACGCTGACAGATATTATAAAATACTTAAAAAACTCAGAGGAGTCATTAATAATCAGAGAAAAGAAATGTTGAGCAATGGCTTGTGTTTTCTTCATGACAAGGCTCGCCTCTTCGTCCCCTGTACGACCATCGCTTTTTTGCAACAGTTTGAATGGGATAATCACATTCCCACCCTATAATCCGGACTTGGCACATAGTTACTACCACTTGAGATGAAAGAAGCGGTACAACTCTTCCTCATCGATACGGCGACGAGCTGGAATAATAGAAAAACTGCTACAACGCCTACAAAAATGCATCTACCGAATTGGCGGTTATGGAGAAAATAAGAGAAATATTCAAGCTTTAAAACATTGTATCAGTTATTGAGAATAAACTTTTTTTCTATGTCTAAAAACCAGGAGCCCTTATTATTCTCGTACATGCACTGTTTTAAGTAAAATTGTTTGAACAATTATGTTTTGTAAAAACACTGCTTGGTTTGGATAAAATAAAAATTTATTGACGACAAATAAATAAAAATGAAAACTATGTTACGTACGTTGAAACTATACAAATATCTTTGGCACTATAACACATTAAAGGAGGACGTTAAAATTACACTAAAAGACCGAGTATTTTGAAGAAAAATTGTCAGAGAAATGTAATTACAAGGAGAATCTGTGTGTTATTTTAGCTAGTGCTAACTGAATTAAAGGATCAATAATAATTCATCATTAGCTTAATATGAGAGTTAAACCATTTCTACTTTTATATATATATATATATATATATTATCAAGACCTTTCCTACCATACAGTGTAAAGGTTCTACTTTTATTCGTTTTTTTATTATCAATAATAATAAAATAAAATAAAAGAGGGTTGATAACTTACGTTTTAAAAATTTACACAGCACATTTTTACTTCCTGGCTTTTATTATTTTTTATCTGTCTAGTTACAAGTACGTAGAATTTATTTTTCTTAAAATAAAAATACTTTTTGGCCAATTATTTTATTATCCTCAACTTTAGAGAGAAGCGTTTGAATTGCAATTTTCAAGTCTGAGCCATACTTTTTTTATTTTAGAATAAAAGTTGTAAATATGGATTAGCTTAACTACAATTTAACTACGCCCATAAATTTAGCAACTCGGCGTTATCCTATATCTATTTACTGAAGAAGAGCTAGCAGTTGTTGAATATCAAGCAAGAGAAGCGTATCTATTTTAGAAGAATAATGCAGATTCTTCTAAATAGCTCCGCTTCCAGGTAACTATAGAAATAATTAAAAATATTTGGAATATACTTTGCATTAGTGTTACAACAATTATAATTTTCTCTCTACAAGCGAACTAACTTATTAGCCAAAAGATCCAAACAAAATTTCAGATCTATTGGACTGTTTTATAACGCGTGATTTATGAATTACCTTCGAGTTAAGTCAAATTATAAAATGTTATCTGAATTCTAATAACACTAAGCAACCACATAATTGAAAAAAGAAGCAACATATACTTAAACAAAAATAAAACAACCAGCAGACCTTGATGCAGCAGTTCAGTACCTTACTAGTCTTATTCTGGAAGCTTCACGGGTGTCTACACCTAATCCAGACGGATATTTACCCTGAAGTAACAATATTCCGCTATATATAAAGTAACTAGGGGTTTGCAAAAACAATTTAAAACAAATACACTTAAAAAATTAGAGCAACTATATTGCCCATTGTGTAGGTAATCTGTAGAATAACTAAACAACTAAAAGAGCTGAAAACGTGATGGGTAAGTTACATCAATTAAAGAAAAGTTTTTAAACCCTTTGATCAATTGCCAAACCACGACAATCAAGAAACTTAAGTATTTCTAAATGTGGCATTTCAGATAGTTCTTTCCATACAATTTTTCTCTCCGATAAAAATAGAACTCCAAATTTACAAATTGGAAGAGTTTAAAACTCCAGAACATAATTTAATAACGAGCATGTTATCGTACTAATCACTACAATATTTCATAGGATATTGGATATTGCCTCATACTCTACCCTTTCAAAGTACGCTCACATCTTTATTAAAACTTGAACAGAAAACGTCTTAGAGATCCAATAGCTTACTTAACATATAGAATGAAATACTCAAACATAATCATTTTCAGTTCGAGCTTCGGAGAGTGAACAAGCTGTAAACGTCCTATCACGCACGAGTGTGATCAGAAGACAGTTAAAACGGAAGTTCCACAAATTTCCAACAATCCAGTTCTACAACCTACATTATTACAGCCGCAGGAATTTTATTCGCATTAGATATTTAACGATCAACAACAATTACATGTAATGTCACATTTCTCCACCCACACCCATTATATAAAAGTAAATCTCTCACCAACCTCAATATATCGTTCAAAACCAATTCCCTATTCTCTCCCAACAAACTGTAGTAAATAACAAAAAAAAAAAAAACCAGAAATAATTCAGATAAAAAATCAACAAATCAAATGGCTAAACTCTCCCTGACCTACATCTAATTTCTACGAAGAATTAGACAATGACGGCACTAATAAGGAGGTACACTCTAATGGTAACTGAAATATTAACAAACCACCCCAATATAAAATTGTTAGATAATTATAAAAAAAAATTAAGGTATTAAATTACGATCTAGCAAAAATTGAATCCAAGACCACAGACAGCTACTTTACAATAACAGAAGCACTAATTGATAAAAAACTAAATTTTGCACTTACAAATTGAAACCAGAACGTTATTTTGGAAAAAATATGCATTGATTTTGTTAATTTTAATAAACAAAAATAAGAAATAAAGAAAGAAAATATTTGGAATATCACATAAAAACTAAAACTCCGCTACTAATGTTCTTCATCAATTCGTCCGAAAAACCTGCAGAGAGTAATAAAAACATATATGAATTTTGTTAAACTACAAATTAAATTCGAACCACTGCGAGAACGAAAATACCTCAGTGCGCTAGATGGTAGAGGTATGGTCGAACAAAGAACTTCTGCTATTCAATGCACAGGGAACTATGGTTCTGAACAATGTCAAAAAAAAATATCTAACGTTAAATGTATGGTCTGCGAGGAAAATTACCCTGCTAACTATAAAGGTGAGTAGTCTATAAAAAATGCAAAATAAAAATATCAGGCAATTCAGACCCATTCAGCCAACAATAAATCGCTACAACAAAAGAATTGGCATAAACTACAATCAAATATTATATATGCCCAAGCAAGAATTAAAACAGAAGCCCAAAAAACACTTACAAACAACTCCACACAAATACATGCAATACTAATCACCCCATGGAGATATCAAATCACCAATAAAAAATTATTAACTTAATAATTTATCTTTACAGCTAGCAGTTTTCTTTTTAGTTTAGCACACTTCACTTCCATAGCAAAGTACTCTTTTCATCATTGTAGTTCCTACACGTTTCTTATGCTTTATTGAGATATTTGTATCCCACCAGATGGAATTTGGGGCTCTTACCATTTTTTTGCTTTATGATAATCAATTCAACTCGAACCATTTACTATGTTCTCTCTTTCTCTTCTTCTTTGTGAGCGTGCGCGTATATGTGTGTTTCAATTTAGCGCTAATTTTATTTTTTTGTTAATTTATATCAATATCACGTTTTCTTCTTCTTCTTGCGGTTCCTATCCGTTCCGGATGTTGGTAACCATTTGGGCTATTTTAATTTTGTTGACTGCTGTCTTGAATAACTGTGTTGTGGTCATAGAAAACCATGTTCGCAGGTTTTGAAGGCATGATATCCTTCTTCTACCCGGACCTCTTTTGCCTTGTACTTTTCCCTGCAGTATAACTTGAAGTAGTTGGAATCTGTTTTCGTTCCGCATAATGTGTCCTAGGTACTGGAGCTTTCTTGTTTTTATTGTAGTCAGTATTTCTTTTCTTTTTCATCCTTTGCAGAATTTCGTCATTCCTGACTCTCTATCCATGACACTCTTAACATTCTGCGATAGAGCCACATTTCAAATGCCTCCAGCCTTTTTATGTTGTTTTTGTCAGAGTCCATGACTCTACTCCATAAAGAAGGATAGGAAGACGTAGCATCTCAGAAATCTCATCTTTGAATTAATTGTTAAATTGTGGCTTTTGAAGATGGTACTCATTTTGTTGAACACGGCTCTAGCCTTTTCAATGCGGATCTTTATTTCCTGTGAGTTATCCCACTGGTCATTAATGGTGCTACCAAGGTAAGTATACTTTTCCACTTGTTCTATAGGTATATGGTTTATCATGAGTTGACATCTGGGGATATTATTTTTACTGATGATCATTAATTTCGTTTTGTTTATATTGATGTCTATGCCCTGTCTCCGACTACATTCTGTTACTCTGTTTAATAGTACTTGTAAGTCCTCTAACTTTTCAGCAAAAATGACTGTGTCGTCTGCGTACCTGATGTTATTTAATCTTTCTCCATTTAAGAGAATGCCTATATTTGTGTTTTCTAACGCTTCTCTGAAGATATATTCTGAATAAAGGTTGAACAATAGCGGAGACAGTACACAGTACACGTTTTCAGTAATTTAAACTAATATAGAAGTTACTGTAATATTTCTTGTTAGTGTGGATGAAAGAAGATAGAAGAAAAGACAAATAAACCAGTTGCACTGACTTTGCGATCCTCCCTTATACATAATAGAAACAGTTATAGGTGCATCTTTATACATAAATACAATTAAATTACATATTACAAATTTACAAACAATATTTGCATGTCATTTAGACAGTATTAATGTCATTAATACACTACAAATAGAAAAAATAAATAACGTTTTTCACACCTCATAGTTTTTTTTTATTTGAATATTTTAGTTGCAAACACGCATTCAAATAAGCAAATATGCAAATGCCGCATAGGATTTTGTGAGTGAAAATTTATGAAACCATTCAAACAGCTTCAATCTTGGGCCCAGCTGCTCAATAGCGTTCTGAATACTTGTCTTCAATAGTTTAGGCCAATAGTTACTCAACTGTGTTGCCTTTAGGAATTTATTGAAAAATGCCGCCCCATGAATGAGTAATAGAAAGGTCTTTATGTTCAGCAAATGCCCTTGTCCTTTATAAAAGTAAGAAATTGGCCAATATCTGCCAGCGGCATTTATCTGTCTTTACGTAAGCTACTTTGTGTTGTTTCAGCTATGTCTGATATTTATGCATGCTATCAAATTTTATATTTACAAACCTTTAATAATCAATAGTTCAAGTTACAGTTATCTAGTTAGTATTAACCAGATAACAAATAAAAATGTACGTATTTGAATAGAGACGGTACTTCATTTTTTGCTGTTAAAAATGCATTAGAAAAAAAGTATTCCTTTGTTTTTAAAAAAATTCTTGTACGACAACTCGGAAGAAAACGAAGAAAATCAGAATGCGATCAGGCGCGAAATAGCTACGATACTGGGGAGCTAACGTTTGGATAACCGCTGACGAAATATCGCAAGGACGAATATTAGAAGGTTCCAGGACACGACGGCATTATAGCAGACACAGTGTATAAGGCTTTCGAGATTGCACCGACAATCTTGCAACGCATCTTCAACGCGAGTTTGCAGTTCGGCATCTTTCCAATATATTGTCCGACCTGCTTCCCGTGGATAAGTTTGCTACCGGTAGTTGAAAAAGCATTGTACCGGATCTTAACGATGCGCATAAAGTACAGCAAAATGGGATATTGTCATGTGGGATAAGTCAACGATGGACGAGATTGCGTAAGCGGCTTTTGAGATCAAGGACACGAAAGAATATTGTGGGCTAATAGGAATGTTAGGAGTGAGTCTAAGAGATAGACTGAAAAACGAGGAAATAAGGCGTAGAACGAAAATACCCGATATAATGCAGAGAGTAGCTCAAGCAAAGTGGTAATGGGAGGGACATATAGCACGGCATGAACCAAACCGCTGGACCTCAAAACTCTTGAGATGGAGGCCCCGTTTAACGAAAAGAGGTGTAGGAAGACCACCAAAAAGATGGAGCGACGATATCCGAGACTTTGCGGGAAGAGATTGGATCCAGAAGGCTCAAGACAGAAATGCATGGAAACAAATGAGAGAGGCCTACGTCCAACGACGGACGGTTGCAGGCTGATGATGATGATAATGATGAATAGGACGGGATATCGCGGGAGAATTGAGCAATGCGTGGTGACCTGGAATCATCTGAGAACTAGTGGGGAGGAATTGGACAGACACTGTTTTACCGATAGGATAACGCAAATTAAAGAGGAGTTGAAATCCCAACACAAGCTACAAGTACGTACTCTAGACCGGTATATTGGTATTCAAAAGTATATTTAGAGTTTAGTTGCCATAAAGATGCAGGATCTTGACAACAATGTGATGATAATTCTGACGGTGCAATTCAAAACTTTGAAGGTACACGAAAATGAGGAATGTGGAAAAGTGTGCGGATAGAATAAAATTAAAATTTAATTAAAAAAAAACAAAAGCAGTATTTTCCACAATTCGATCAGATCAAAAGAACCAACAAAGATCACATGTAGGCAAGAGATCGATGCGGCAGTGCAGTTAACAGACACAGAGCAGGCATCCTAAGATGCGCTGTAATATCTGACAGAAAGTCAACGCTACTTGTTATTAAAAGCATGAAAGCACCGACGGATTAGCAAGTTGCGAATTCCAGCTTTCCAAAGACTCTATTGGCTGAGATTGAGATCTGTTTTTGTTGGACTAAGTCTTCTTCCCTGAAACCACAAAAAACAAACTAACGGCCAAAGAGGCAGCCAGAGAACTAGTATCGTCAATTCTCAAAACAGTTCTAACGGGGCTTGTAAAGAACAGATTATGAACTGAGACGAGAGGACAGGAGCAGAGATAGTAGTGAGCCTCTTGGTTCGATACGGAGCGAGTGTCATAACCAGCACAGGGAAAGTCAAAAATGAAATACAAGTCCTGTTGACCAGCAATGCGGAAGAGATCAAACCAGAGCGGGGAAGGTTCTCATCACAAGCGAGTGGAGGTTGCCATGAACGCGGGAAGAGATCAAAGGACTTTTGAAAATGTGCGAGTATTGGACGGTTTCTACGGTATTCACCGACGTGACGCCAACTTATAATAGGCTTACTATATTTAGACAAATTAATGAGCGATAGAAACTCTGAGGCTTTAAAAGCTGAACAGGCACAGACCCAATGTAGATTAGTCTCTGAAGTGTAAATGTTAGAGAAATTTGAAGCCATCAGCGGTTTCAAGTAGTCTGTCCTACTGACTTGGATTTTGGCGGTGTTCTTGAGTTCTGCACCAAGGTGAATATCGGGGCAAGTAGATTTCTGGTCGCGCTAGTTTCTAAGGAACCGAACATTACAAAATGCAGGTTTAGAGTCTAAAAGTAATTTAGGGGTAACGCTGGTATAGTTCCTTAAGATGGAGCACTAGCCAATTTGGTAATATATGCTTGTCATCTAAATGTATATATTTAATTAATAAATTGTATCTTCATCTTTTTCCGACGTCGATTACTCGCAATAGAACTAACAGCACGATGCATTTTTTAATACTAACACCGACTTTTCTGCACTGGCAATGAAGGTTACAATTGACAATGCAAAGGCGTACGTGGACACAAAAATTAGATATTGAAGAGACAATGGTGGGAAATTAATACGTCGTAGACGGGGAAAAATAGAGCAAGAAAACTGCATTAGTTGAAAACATACAACGTTAACAGTGGGTATTAAGTTATCAGTTATAAAATCAGGTCACATTTAGTAGGAGTTAGAAGCCAGATCTACGGTCTTACAGTCTGTAATAGTTATTTTTTCTTCAGAGAGTGACCCAATAAATATTTTAACACGATAACGCACGCACACATGTGGCACGTAACATATTAAACTTTCTTCAACAAAACCAGAGTGAAAACTCTTTACTGCAGGTTTCATTATCTAACCTTTCACCAATATCTGAAATATAATTAAGTAAAAAGAACAGTAATATTCACGAACTTAAATAAAAAACAGGCTAAATTATAGTATATAACAATGTAAATAATCAATGGAATACAGTCTATTAAGACACCATTCGTTTGTTGTTCAATAGGATACCAAGAGAAATAAAGGCTGTCAAAAAGCCCTAGAAAGGCCATACATTATGGGATAAATGTAAATGTTTACGGACAAATGTTTTAAACAATTTAATTATTATTTGTTTTATATTAAATGAGTCTGTAAAGTTGAAGATGGTATTTTGCATTCTTTGGTGCTAGAATTTCAATAAACAGTTTTGTATAAGTAAACAATGTTGGTTTTTGGTAAAATATAAAACTTTGTCTGTATATATAAGAATTAAGACAATATAAATAATATAAATACCTTACAACATTGCTACTTAATTTTCCCTTTTAAGACATTGGAAAGTTGTAGATGGGAGAAACGTGAAAACTTTTATTGAAATTTTGGACGTTGTTGCTTTAATATTATTTATTGTTGATACGTATAGGTCACTACCAAATTATTTTATTATTGTGTTTCCAATAACTTGTTAAATTGAGTATAAACTTAAATCAAAGAAGTTTTAAGGACTCGATTTGTTTTGGGGCGTTAGAGTTTTAAGAATACATTTTTTAAGTTATCGTTGGCGCATTATAGTCGCTGAAGAAATAAATTATCTAACGTGTTTTTTATTGCCGAAATTCTGATTTTTAATAAAATTCTGACTGCTATTGTCGCTCATTTATTATAAAAGTTGCGAACCTGTAAGTGAAAGAATTCGTTATTAACTTTAGTTTGCACCGCGTTTATTGCATTTGTGAAGAGAAGTCCAAAAACAATCAGAAGTATTCTGCCAGCTACTTTTATTGCAATTTGAAATATCCACAGTAACCTCCTAACTTGCCCAACTTTATTAAGTGAAGGAAGTTGTTTTGAAATTCTTCAGTTAAAATTCGCTGCACAGACAACCAATTCTTGTAGAATGTAATCGCGGGAAAATAGGGCAAGTGAGCTGCAAGTAACACGTAGTTAACACGAATGTCGGACGTTCAAGTTTATGTGCGTTTATTATCGTCCATTTTGTATTAATTCTTGCATTAAAATTTCTGACACAGTTTTTTCATCCCGTTGGAAAATAAATCAAACGTTTGCTCATTCAAGAGAAATACCGGTAGTTTTAGTTCATTTTTAATGATTATACAGATTTGTCGTACTTAATTTTTTTAATTTAAAATTCATCCCCACTAAGCTGGTGTTGCCATAGGTGGGCACTGATTTTAATAAATGTCAACGCTTCTAGCCCCGGAGAACAGAAACTCAATAACATCACATTGCTGTAAGTGGCTAAAATAAATGCTTAGGAAAAAAGTTAAGACAAATTGTAGAAGGCACGCTGTAAAAAACATTGGATTAGACCAAACAGAGGAATAAATGACGCAATATTTACAAGTCAAATAAATGAAGAAGCAAATAAAGAAGGTAGAAATGAATATCTGTACTTCATTTGACAAAATTAAAAGAGAGGCACTATAAAAAAGAAGACCGCCACGTGCAATATTTAAAGTAATACAAAGTCTACATAAAAGTACACCAGAAAAATAAAATTTATTTGAAACAATATTAAATGTAAGATAAAAATATATATAAAAATCCATTAGTGTTTTCACTGGTCCTGGACAAGGCCCTGTGAGAATCAAAGCAAGAAGTTAAACCATATAATAAAGTGGGTTACTGAAAGATGTGACAAATTAAAATAAACGAACTGTTACGTCAGACGATATAGTTGTCATAACTCTGAACAAGAACTTAAAAGTATGCAGCAAAGTATAAAAAAATTCAATATGAAAATAAACAAGAAGAAGACAAAGACAACACTAGAAAAAACTGCAAAAACTATCAATGTACTTAGAAGGTGAGAAAAACTAACCAGAACAAATATTTAAATATGTAGGATTAATAATTACGGAAGATGGAGAGTGAATCGGGGAAAGATTTAACACACCTTTTACCGGTGCAAATTTGCAAGAATATTATTACTTTCATATTTATATTTGTAGCAAAAACCTGGAAATTAACCAAATGAGAAAAAAGAAAAATGAGACATAGAAAAAAAAGATACTTAAAAAAATTGAAGGTAAATACAAAATAGTTATGATCAGAAATGTAACTTAGAGAAAGAAGCTAAAAGTAAAACCAACAAAATAGAATAATGTCAATTAAAATGGTAAGGATACGTAAAAAGAATAACAAATAATAAATAGTTAGACAAGTACATGAATCAAAAGCTGCCAAAAATAAGTCAGAAGGAAGACCTAGAATGACTTAATTCGAGAGATTGTAGTAGCAAAAGAGAGCAAACAGGAAAAGGAAAACAAAGCAGAAACACTTGAAAAGGAGTATGAAAGAAACCAGTCAATGCAGAGAAGTAAACTCCTATAATCGCCTTATACCCGAAGGGTAGATAGCTAAGGATTATATGTATCTATGCGTGATTTTGGTTACTACAGTTGGACCAACTGATATTTCAGGAAAACGCTATTGGGTTTCTTGATAGCCAATAAATCAGAAGATATGACGCCAATTTAATGTATCTATAAGCAATATTACCAGACCTATCAGCCAGGAGGCAAAAGTTTTCAGAACCCTCCCATAATACATATTTACTTTGAAATTTGATAGATGTTCTTTACTAATTAGCAATGTTTATACCAGTTTTGTCTAGATCGTTATTTGGTGTTGATTGACACGCTACCAACTGTAAAGTGTGAAGTGTCATTCTTAAAGTTTACTTACCAAAACGTGTTACCAATTTCAACTGTTATGTTTATCCAAAATTACAGAAAATTGGTAGGTATACTCTTATATTGCTGCCACAACTTGGTTAAAATTAACCTTTTTTCACACTATTACTTAGTATTGTACATAGAATTAAAAAAAATATTTATATATGTAAGCCTGTTACAGTTAGAAAGATTGGAGAACTGTGCTAGAAGAGTTTTTAGTTAAGCCAAATACAATTTGTAAGGCAAGGGGCTAGCATTTTGTCTCCCAATATAATTTAATTCCATTTCGATGCTTACGAATATACTATTAATCTGAAAATTGAAATGTTTGTCTCACACGAATGACACAAGTTTAAACGTAAATATATTTTTATATATTTATGAGCGAAATAAATAAATCACGAAATCTTATAAAAATACAGTATTGGCTGAAAATTTATTCATTTGATCTGCCTCCAAGTAGAAAAAAGAGACATCAAAAAAGCTTTGCATTGCAATTTTTGAAGATTCATATGTAACGGTTTCTCCTTGGAGAATATGTGTATGGAACAGCAAAACATCAACTCGGAGGCTTACTAGAAGCAAAATATGGCATCACGTCACACAGCTTTCATATTTATTTGGGGAAGTTTGTCTGCAATATGTTTCTTGTAAAAATAATGAAAGTATTCCGGTGTTCAAATTTTTTAGTTAAATATACGTTTAATTTACTTTTTTACTGACAAGTAATATATATTACTTGGTATTTATGTTTAAGCTTGAAGTGTTACGATAGTAATACGGAGTGGTTACGACAATTACCCCGTGTGCGGTTGCCAGCCCCCATCAGGTGACAAAGTAGGGGAATGCTCACCAGATGTGGTGGGTACTGAAAACATCAAAAACCGGGGGCGGACCAAAAGGCAACGGTTTTATCATTAAGGGGAGGTGGAGTCTCAGTGATACAGTGCAGCTTACCAAAACCTACAGGCGGCGAGGAAACCTCGGTCCCAGTTGTAGCACAGCGATGTGTAAGGTAAGAGGAAACCAACGCAAACTCCCAAGAAAACAATATGGCAAGTACAAATGAAGAAACAACCCTTAGTTTCAGGCAGACTCCAGATGGGCAAAGGGTACGAAGGATCCCCGGGTTGTTCTTGAACTGTTGCCATAAGCTCTGCGTCGTTGGTGTTTTCTGTACTTTTAATGTTTGCTTGATTTCCCCTGTTACTTTTTCTTTGATGTCTCCATATTTTTTTCTACTTGCAGATGGATCAAAATGAAAAATTTTCAGCAAATACTACATTTTTATAAGGTTTGATGATTTATTTATTTCAGTCATAAATAATATACTAAAATATATCTACGTTTAAACTTGTATTGCGTTATTCATGTAAGACAAACATTAATTTTTAGGTTAATAGCATATTCGTAAGCATCAAAATGGAATTAAATTATATTAGGAGACGAAATTTTGATTTCTTACGTTACTGATTGCACTTGAGTTAACGAAAAGCTCTTCAGCATAGTTCTCCAATCTGTCTATGACAGGCTTTTATATGAGTACTTTTGTAATCTTAATGTAATATACTAACTAGCACCTTTGTGTGATAAAAAGATTAATTTCATCCGAGTCCTGGCTGCAATATACGAGTATATCTACCAATTTTCTGTAATTTTGTAAATTAGTAACACAGTTTGACGTGCAAACTTAAGAATGACACTCTTTACGTGTCAGTCAACAACAAATAACGATTTAAGTGGAACTGATATAAACATTACTAATAAGTAAAGATCATCTATCAAATTTTAAAATGCACTGTGAGAGTGTTCTAAAAACTTTTTCCTCCGGGCTGATAGGTCTGGTAATGTTGCTGAGAGACACATGAAATGGGTGTCATATTTTCTAATTTATTGGCTATCAAGACACCTAATAGTTTTCTAAAAATATCAGTTGGTCCAACTGTAGCAACCAAAATGAAGCATAACAAAGACATTCACTTTAAATATATAGGTATAATCCTTAGCCTATCTACCCTTTCGGGTATAAGACGATTATAGAAATTTACTTCTCTGCATTGGCTGGTTTCTTCTATGCTCCTTTTCAGGTGTTTCTGTTTTGTGTTCTTTTTCCTGTTTGTTCTAAAGTGATGCCCCTTTCTGCTGCTACACATCTCTCGACCTAAGTTCTTCTGGGTCTTCCTCTTGACTTATTTTTGGCATCTTTTGCTTCATGTACTTGTCCAACTAGCTTATTATTTGTCATTTTTTTACATACCCACACCATCTTAATTAACATTATTCTATTTTTTCTTCTATTTGTTTTGCTTTTAACTTCTTTGTGTACGTTACATTTCTGATCCTATCCATTTTGTATTTACCTTCAATTTTCTAAGTATCTTTTTTCTATAAGTGTCATATTTCTTCTTTCTCGTTTCTGCTACCAATATAAATATCAAAGTAATAACATTTTTTGCAAATTTGCACCAGTAAAAAAGGCCTCCTAATCTTTTGATAAGTCTTCCCCCGATTGTGATGTCTTATATTTCCTCATTTACTCTTCTATGTTTCGTAATTGTTGATCATATATATTTAAATGTTTGTTCTAGGTTTATTTTTTCTATATTCTAAGTATATCGCTTGAATTTTGCAGTTCTTTTTCTTGTTGTTTTTCAGTTGTTTTTTCTTGTTATTATATTGAATTTTTTCGTACTTTTATGTATACTTCTAAAGTTCTTGTTCGGGACTCCTTTATCAGTCACTACAATAACTATGTCGTCTGCTTAACAGTTCGTTTATTTTAATTTGTCACCTCTTTCAATAACCCACTTTATTACACGGTTTGTCTTCTTGGTTTAATTCTCGCAGGACCAGTGAAAACAATAACGGGTTCAGTCTTACACTTAATGTTGTTTCAAATAGATTTTACGTTTTTTATTTAATTTTATGTGCTTCTATACAGACTGTGTTTAATGTGGTAGTTTTCTTTTTTATAGCGTCTCTTTTAATTTTGTCAAAAGCTTTTCCATATTAATAAAGTACAGATACACGTTCCTATCTTCTTTAATTAGCAATTAGAATTTTATTTAAAAATTGGAACTTCGGTAATAAAAAATATATTAGATAATTTTATTTCTTCGGTGGCTACAATGCGCCAACGATAACTTAAAAAATGTATTCCTAAAACTCTAACGCCCCAAAATAAATTGTGTTCTTAAAACTTTTTTGTTTAAGTTTATACCCAATTTAACAAGTTATTGGAAACAATAATAAAAGTATTCTGTAGTGACCTATATGTATCAACAATAAATAACACTACAGCAACAACGTCCAAAATGTAATAAAAGTTTTCACGTTTCTCCTATTTATAACTTTCTATTGTCTTAAAAGGGCAAATCAGGTAGTATGATTGATGTTGATGTTGATGTAAAGTTACAAAAAACTGAAAAAACTTTTTAGGCACAAACTGCCAATAAGAAAGTAAGATGGAAACTGAAAAGAGCAAAATAAATAGCTTTCCAGAATATTTAACGTAAACTCTTCAGAATATTCAAGCTCGCCTGAATGCGCCTTGCCTGATGATTATTTCAATGAAACCATTTTTGCCATCAGAAATTTAACAAGAAATTAACACGTGCAATATTCACAAAGTACTTGGGTTTGACTTAATAACCAGACAGGCAATAACACATCTAACCTTTATTTATAATGCTATTGTAATATTCACAAACTTCTTCATATCCTGGAAGTTGACACAAATGATTTTGATACCAAAACAC
Organism: Sinelater perroti; assembly: GCA_036346155.1. NCBI lineage: Eukaryota > Metazoa > Arthropoda > Insecta > Coleoptera > Elateridae > Sinelater > Sinelater perroti. The sequence continues at coordinate 4,305,784 of JARFIY010000167.1, read as the reverse complement.
TTTTTACAAGTTTCATTAGATACTCAAAAGTCTAGAGTTTGACATTAAATTGGAAAAGATACTACCAACACCTCAATTTGGTTTCCATAAATACTAGCCTGCAATACACCAGTGGCATAGTAAATGAGTTAATGAGATTAAATTTGTGTTTCATTTTTTTAGATATTGCGCAAACTATTAACATATTTGAGATCTTGATCTATTAGGAAACCTAAGACATACCCTCTCCATCTATTACAACTGCATCTTAAAATCCTATCTTAGTGATTGCTTCTTCTAAATATAATAATGATGTCTCTACAATTCTACGAATAAATCAGGTGCATCACAGGGTAGTATTCTGGAGCCGTTCCTGTACCTTATAATTAATGTATATTTTAATAACGAGTACACAACTATTGCAACATTTGCAGATAGCTAACCACTGCTCACCTGCAAGCCACTCAGATAAATTTGAGCAATCGTTCAATTCTTGGTGTATAAAGGTAAATACTACCAAATCAGTACAACCAAATTTAGCAACCAGAAAAACTGACTGTCCAAATGTCTATTAGTGATATTTGATTCTTCTTCTTCTTGGATCTTGTTCGTTACCGAACATTGACTATAATAACTTTATCGACAGCTGCGCGAAACAATGATAGCGTTGATCTACGACACAGTCTCTCAAGCTCTTTTTCCAATAATTTTATCTTTTATGACAAGATGCAAGATATTATATTGAACGGAGTTTCGCATCATGTACCCGAAAAATTAAAGATTTCGAATTTGTATTGTTTTAACTATCAACTCCATTAAGTCAGCTCTCAGAGAACTTTCAATTCCTTAATTATGTCCTAATTGTTGTCGATTTGACGTTCTAGATACATTAATTTAGTTGTTTTCACAAGCGGGATACCATGAGCTATTAATATTGGAGCCTTCACTGTTATTTATAAATTTGGTATTCATGGTATTGAGCTTTATGTCGTATTTGTTACAAATTCAAATTGGAGTTCTTCTGGGCTACTAGTTAGAACGATATCGTCTACGTATCTTAAATTTTTAATTTTTATACCGTTGATGTCGACACCTATGCCTATTGCATCTAATGCTTCTCTAAAAATGTTCTCCGAGTATATATTAAACAGCAGGAGCGACAGAATCCACTCCTGTGTTACCCCATATTTATGTGTCTTCGAAGAAGCTTTAGTCCATTTTTTGTTGGCTCATTGGTTTCAGTACAAATTTTTAATAATACGCTGGTCTTTACCACCAAGACTTATTTGCTGGAGAATTTTGATCATCTTATTATATCTAACTCCATCGAATGCTTTTTCGAAGCTAACAAAACACTTATATATTATTTTTGGATGCTAAACAGTGCTTCTCTAGTTCCAAGATTGTTACAAAAGCGAAACTGCGCGTCGCTGGTATTTTATTGTGCATCATGGAGTGAATAACTTAGAGAATGTGGCTTATCAGGCTGATAGTTCGATGTTCATTGTATTTTCTTGGGTTTACTTTTTCAGTATTGCCACAAGTGTAGATTCCAACCAATCTGTTGGAATGACTGTTGTCTTGTAGATGTTGTTGAATAGACGGGGCAGATGTTGTTTGTCTGTTCTCTATTGGCTATAAAAATGAAGTGACACACCTAGGACTAATATGAGAACGTTACATGAAAGAAAGTCCTATATAATATTCAAAAGACTCACGTCAACAAGCTTTGTCGGATGAATTGGTTTCTTGGTTAAAACTCTAAATTAATCACAAAAACAAGATACTCCCGTATAAATGTATTCTTAAACGCTATTTGGATCTATGAGATACAGCTACAAGGTATCATCAAGTCTTCAAATTTAAAAATTATACAACTGCTTAGTGTGTGACAACAAAGACTTAGCCATTACTACAGCTGAAGAAGAAATTCAAAGATTTCGCACTACCTATCTCCAATATTTCACAGAATACCCTAATAAAGAGGTTAGCTAGCTAGTGAATGAAGTGCAGAAAACCTAAATATAATATATTATATACCGTATATTTTTATAAAGTAATTAAATTTGCTTTTTAAAAAGACAAATTGTAAATATCTAAATAAATAAAAAAACTAAGGCAAACCATTTATACATATGTATATTTAAAAAAATATTCTACTTTTAAATCAAATTTTTAGTTATTTTTTTTAATAATTTTCTCTATATACAGGATTTGTCCAGAAAACATGGTGAATAATTCAATAAAAGCAACAGTATTGCAGGTAGTCATTTGCTTCTTTAAAATTCTTTAAAATAATTTTTCACGGCGTTTTCAGTATGCCTGCTACACTTTAAAAGCTTTCTGAAATGCGGAAACTCAAATGCTGTTTATGGCCTCAGTGATGCCGGTTTGGACCCTCTCCACCGACACAAAACGAGTTTCTTTCAGGCTGGATTTCAGTTTTGGGAATAGAAAGAAGTAGGTCGGATCCAAGTCTAGGCTGTATGGTGATTAGGTCAACGTTGCCACGTTGTGCTTGGCCAAAAACCTCTCACGAGCAGCAATGTGTGATTGGGCACGATGTTGTGGTGAGGATTCAAATGTTGGCGATCTCTATTTGGACGCAAACAGCCCTTTTTCCCGGGCGATCGAACACATCAACGCACAATTTTGCGTTCACTATTTGTCCGGCAGGTACACAATCTTTGCGTACCACACCTTTTGTGTCAATGAAGACAATAAGCATTGATTTCATCTTTGACTTGCTCATGTGGAGCATTTTATAACGAGAAGATCCGGTTTTGTGCTACTCAGAACTTTGTCTTTTGGACTTCAGATCGTACTCGAATACCCATGTTTCATCACTGGTTACCACCGTGTCCAAAAAGTCAGTGTCGATCGCGACTTGTTCCAACAGTTCTCGCCAGTTCTTTTTGTTCTTTGGACGAAACCTTCGGAACCTACTTTGCACACATTTTTCTCATTTGCAAATTTTCAGGTACAATTGGATGCGCCTATGGTTACTGATAAATTCAACTCCTTCGCTATCAATTGAAGACTTAAACGTCTGTTAGAGTTCAAAAATTGTTTCACTTTCACCAAATTTTCATCACTGCGGCTCGTTGACCTTTGCGTTCTGTGTCTCCCACGGCTTCTCTTCCTTCACGAAACATTTTGTGCCATTCAAAAATTTTCATTTTTGACATGGTTTGCTCCCGTAGGCTTCCCTACGATGCCGGATTTTTTAAGTTTGACACAAAACTTCACCGCATAACGTTGGTTTAACGTACGCTGCATGTCGAGTCACCAAAACACGGTTTACGGAAAGCGCGATCTTCACTCTCTCAGGGCTTGGAGACAACTGAACCGCGTCGCATTCTTTACCTAAGACTTTACCCTCCCCCTCAACTCCGCCATATATCCTTCTAGCGTTTCTGGTTAGCTAGAAAAATTATTCTCGAATCTTTCTGGACAAACCTTGTACATAAAGCAGCGACCGTTTGACTGACTATATATAGATAACCTTTAAATCTAAACTATAATACACAAATCATTCACAGCCATTTGCGATATTGAACGAACGTGGTGTTATAAAGAACATTTTCTGGATAAATATCAGTTGCGGCAAATGCTGATGTACGAAGATTATATTCTGGACATCGTCCAGGACGTTGCAGTTCGGAATGAGTAGCAGCGAAACCTACTTTCCATATTCACGGCGGGTTCGCGCTGTCAGAGGGGTGGATTTACTCTCGCTGCGCCGAGCAGAGCGAAACGGGGGCTCGAAATTATTTCTTTCCATTGTACGAAGCGCAGGCTAAATGAAAATTTAACCCAGTAAGTTTTGGAGTTAATAAAAACTGGTTAGGCCCGCGCCGGCGAAATTGGAAACGGCCCGTCACGGGGTAGTGGATGGCACAACTTCATGACGACGTGCCTGTTTGTAAATCCCCCGAAACACCGCCGTTTTTTCAGCGACTTAAACGAATGGGATACTAAATCTATTGGTTTAACATTTTAATAGAATTATGAAGTCATGCCGAGGCGGCACTTTAAGTATTTTTTAGTAGAACGGATTTTGTTGTAAAATGTTTATAAGCATAAATATAGTCCATTTTAGCGGTAAAAATAGTTCATGTCTAGTGGTTGTACCCATATATTATATAAATTTACATCTACCATACAAATTTTTAGTACAGTCAGCTAAGAGCGTGTGCCGCATAATTAGCAGTTGGTATAAGGTATCGACCAAATTCCTTCGTGTGTCAATAGACGGAGCCTTTGTCCTAGATGTTTTGTCATAAAAGATTCAGTTGGTGTTGAATTATTGCTGAAGAAACGCGTAAGGCATCATGAGTATCGCGTACGCGTCGCGATACGAGGCTGTTTCTCTGTACCCACCCGAAAGGTCCAAAAATATCTCATGCAATGGCTGCTAAGTACATGAACAAGTCGAAAACATTCGTTAGCAAGTGAGTGCAGCGATATAAAGAAACAAAAACAGTCGATTCTAAGTCAAGATTGGGTCTCGTTAACCTTAATTTTTTTAAATCTGCTTTTCAAGTAATGTTAAGTGTTATTGCAGTTTTCATAAAGTAGTTATACGATTTTCATCTAAGGCTATGGTAGTATCGTCCGCAAATGTATCTACTAATATTACTCTTGATGTTGCAAAGTCGGAAGTATACAGAACGTACAGCAGAGGACCAACAATGCTTTCTTGAGGAATCCCAAAATGTATTAAAAACCTGTTTGAAACTTCTTTATGTACTTTGACCTCGATATCACGTTGACTAAGGTATGACTCCAAAAGTTTATAATACCCTGGTGGAAGAACCCTCTTGATTTTTACTAGCAATCCTGAATTAAAAGCTTGACTTATGTCTAGGAATGCAGCTCTGCAGTATTTTCAATTTTCCAAAGCTTTATTAATGAAGTCTACAACTAATCGGTGGCATTTTTGTACCATAAAGTGAGCTTGTTGAAAGCTGAATTGATGATCTGGCATCCAGTTGCACGTGTCTAATTTTTCGTTCAATCTCCTGTGTAGCAGTTTTCCCAAAAGGTTAGATATTGTTGACAGTAAACTTATTGGGCGGTACAAAGTAACTGTTCGCGCCAATCCCCAATTACTTTTAAATTAGGGTCGACCGTATTTTGGTTCCCTCCTGTATATTTTTAATTTGAGATATCGGCGGCGAATTTGCACGATCACGCGGAGCGCTGATATATAGGCCTGGCTTTACTGGCTCAGGCCTTTTTCGCTTGCTTCTCTAGGAATTTAGTTTATGATAGTTTTAGAAATTTTCCGTAAGCCGAGAGCGTTTTGACTGACAGTTCTCTGGCGTGTTTGATTAGCGGCAGAAGTTTTCATTTCTGCGAAGCTGTCTTGTTGGAAGCTAATTTTGTGGCGGAATTCGATATTTTATCGACCAGATTAACCTCCTCCCGGAGGTCGTTTTGTTTCCCGATTACATTTCGGGGTTGAAATTTTACCTGTAAGAAAACTTGGTCCATTTTCCTTTGAACCAGGAAAAACGCTACCGATCGGCTCCGCTGTAAAGATTGCAGTAACTTGTCCTATCTTTCTATCTACACCCTTATTTCCTCTTCGTGGATCCCCCAGGACCAACAGCACAGGGAACCGATTTCTGCGGGAAAGCGCCGTTTCCACAGGTTAGTGTTTTAGCTTTAGCTTGTGTTTGAAGTTCCTTTGTTTAAATTTAAAATTACTATACAGTCCACTTTTCGGCCGCAACAGCAACATTGGTTAAATCTTTGCCAGGTTGTGGCGTCATTATAATTTGGGCAGACTTAAGCGATAATGGCTAATGTTTTAATCTTATTATAGCGTTGAATATGTACATGAGTGTTTTCAAACCTTTCTTTGGCAATTTCTTAAACATTATGGCCTCTATTAAATCATATTCTGGCGCTTTTTTGGGTTTGAACATTGTAATTTCTGCTTTTTTTTCATTTAGTGTGAAGTAGGTATCTCTTCCATGATAGACGTTTCTGGTTACTGATCTATATTTTTATTTCGGTTATTATTATGCAGCATAAATATTTCGGAGGATACTCTGTATGTAAGTCTGCTTTTTCCTTTGCACTTTTTGTCCACGATCCAGATGGTGTGTATGTCAGAATTGGGGGTGCTGTCGTTATTGGTTTGCTTTTACTTTTATCTGCTTCCAAATAGAATCATCCCGTCTATTAAGACTTTTAACATATTTTTTAAAAGAATTATTATTTATTTCTTTTAGCTCATTTTTAAATTTATTACTTAATTTATTATATTTTCTTTTACTGTTGGGTGTATGGGTTCTTTACCACACTGATCTTACTCTTCTCTTTTCTGCCACCAGTTTTTTTATTTCTAGTGGTACGTTGTTTGTTGTTGTCTGATATTATATTTGGAGTAGCTTTTATGGCCGACCCTTGCAGTACTTTAATTAAATTGGTAATTTCTTTATCTACGTCTCGCGCTTCTTGAAGTCACATTGCTAGGTTTATTTTGTTTTCTCTGTAGGTATTCCAATTTGTATTAGTATTGTGCAATCGTAGTGTGGTCTCTATATTTATAAAGAATATGCTTATTGAAGCTATTGCTCTATGATGTGATGTTAGATCATAGTTGACTGTGATATCTTGGTATGTTGAGGAAATGCCATTTGTTATAAGAAGTCTAGTAGGTCTGGAATTTTGTTGGCATCTGTGGGCTAATACGTTGGTTAGCGACTTGATAAAATGGAGTAATGTTTGTCTTGAAAAACTTGGGCAAGTTCCCTACCTTTTATTGTATTTAAACGTGATTCCCATAGTGTGTGCTCACTATCACCCCAGATGATAAATGGTGTCTCTAGAGTTTTGAAAAATGCAACGAAGTATTCTCTCTTTACCTTATGATGAAGTAGACAGTAGACCGAATGTGACGCTTATCTCATATAGTTGCGTTTTTACTTTTAAAGAAGTAGCTTATATTGAGGGCTCTTTATATTTTATTAGTTTGTAATGTTGAATGGATTATTTTATTAATATGGCGGTTCCTCCATGTGCCATACCGTCAAGATGGTTGGTATAATATAGTTTATATTTTTTTATATTAAAAAAAACTTCTGCTAGTAAAATGTCTCGTTAATTAAAAGAATTTCTATAAAATATTGACTTAAAAACAATGTTACTTCATTTTTATGACTTTGCAAACAATTTGCATTCCAATGGGCTATTCTTAGAAAGTTCGCCATTGTTACTTAAGTTTATTAATTAATGTGGTTACCATGTTGAGGACAATATTGTTCTGTTGAAGTAAATGATTGAATAACCCTTTGAATTCTTGTAGAAATTTGTATTTGTATGCAGGTTAGTATTTATTGGTGCTATTGCTATACGTTGTGCATTAGGTTTGCCTCTTTTATATCCTCTAACTAGATTGCGACAATGTTCACACCCTCTATAATTTGCAGTTCACACAAAGTACATTTTGGTGCTGTTTCGTTGGTTTTTTTACAAGTTGTAGTGCTGTGAAACCCTCCACGTTTGACACATACAAAAGGTTTGTTACAATATGGTTGACAACTTATACATTGAACAATATTATTTTTTTTAGTCGATATCAAAATTCGCTTGCATTTTGCATTTGCGTATTCCAGAACATTTAATATGTGCTTTCTTTTAAAAAAAGCCATATTTGATATTGTTGCTTCTTAGCGATAAACCATGGCAGCTTTATATAAAGAGTTTCTTTAAAAAATACTTGATGAGGTTCTCTTATCACCCAAGAATTATTACAACTTGCTAAGTAGTGTATTTGTTGCCATTATTTAAAATATTTGACGGAATTACGCATAATGTTGTCTAGAATGACCATTGCTAATCTTTTATAATATCAATTTCACATGCACGTTATCCGTAGTTGAATAATTTATTAAATAAATCATTTACTACCGCAACAAATATTGAATTCCCATATGTGCATTAACTTGATGACTATGACATTTGAGTAATTTTGTTCAAATGGTAAATGAAATTTCAATTGAATTAAAACAAATTGAAAACAATGTAATGCTGTTTATTGGGTACAAATTAAATTATGGCAAAGAAAGATTTTTGTGCTACTTAACCGTAATCTATTTTATGGAAAAACTAAATTCAGAAAGCAATTCCTGCGGACTTGTAGCCCGCTAATTAGCAACTACAGCGGGAAGCTCTTAAGCAAAGCGGATGTCAGAATTTTATTAAAAGTGTTTACATCGGAGTAATCAAATCGCCTGCGGGAATTGAGTTAATGGAGGCAGAATCGTTACTGGAAACACAACACGGTTCGCATAAAGAACCCAACAACGGCTTCAGCTCCTCAAAGCGCAGCCGAAAGGAGCGATCCATTTGACCGACGATGTTATGAAAATCGCGGAAATTCGAGCCTCGCTGTGCCCACAGCGCCGCTGCCAGATTGATCTGTTCAGAACAACCTGCACGCGGCGGAAACGAAGCCACACATTTTTGTTCGCTTTGGAACTTCGGAATATTTGCCTAAAAGCATCGGAGGATTAAAGTTTTCAAACAGCTCCGAGATAATGCGGCCTTTGTGTTGTCGGCTGCTTTATGCTAATGTGGAGCATCACACCGGTATTGTTGCGCGTTTTACAAGCGGTTTGCAGAAATAGTGTAATTTATTGTTTTATATTATCGTGATTTATTGCTCAAAGTAGTAAATACTAGATTTGTAAAAAGCTAAAAATATGTGACTGATGTTTCTGTGTCGATATACTACAGGGTCTGTATTTTAAGTAATGAGAATAAATCCACAAAACAAAATTTATTACAGATATCACTACAAAACTTTAGTAGTCTTCAAAGTATGCTCCTTGAGCGTCAACACACTTCTGCAAGCGAGTTTTCCACGCTTCGTACGCTCCCTGAAAGTCAGCAACTGAAACATCCTTCAGAGCACTTCAGGTTCCATGGTGTCGTCCTTTGAGGGCGGTTTTCACTCTGGGAAAGAGGAAAAAATCTGCAGGGGCAACGTCGGGCTGTAGAGAGACTGACGAATCGTTGTGATGCCATTTTTCGTCAGGTACTCTGTAACCACGAAGCAGGTGTGACATCGTGCATTGTTATGATGGAGCTTCCAATCGGTGGCAATTTCTGGTTGCACTCGGTTGACCCGTCTCTTCTTCTGTCCTTCAGGCACAAATTCCAAGTGGACCACGCCTTTCTTGTCGAAAAACACAATCAGCATTGCTTTGATTCTGGACTTGGACATACGAGTTTTTTTTAGTCGAGGCGATTGTGGAGTGTGCGATTCGGTGCTCTGCCGTTTTGTTTCGGGGTCGTATTCAAAGATCCAACTTTCATCTCCGATAATGACATTGTCAAAAAACTGAGGGTTTTCTTCAATTCGTCCTAAAAGATCTTTCAAAACGGCCTCACGGTTTTGCATTTGCTCGTTCGTCAAAACTTTCGAGACGAGCTTGGTGCAAATTTTCCTTATCCCAAGATCCTCGACGATGGGTTTGCGAACAACTATTTTATCGATTCCTAGCTTATCCTCGATAAAACGAATACTTAAACGCCGGTCCGACTTCAGCAAATCTCGCATATGTTGTTCGTTGTCTTGTTGTTGTCCTCCACGCTCCTTCTTTAAACATTTTGTGCCACCTAAAAACTTGAGCTTGTGATAGGTTTTCACTACCGTATGCTTGCCGAATAATTTCCAGCGTTGACGCACCAGATTTTCCAAGGCGAGCACAAAATTTGTTTGCGTAACGCTGTTCAATGCTTTACTGCATTTTAAGCTTGCACACACTTCTTTGCAGGCGTCCGCGCCCCGCGTGATCATGCCTCAACGGAAGCCAGCAGGCGACTGCCGCTTGGAGCGTATTCAAGGTCAAACCCCCCTGTACCGACTCCAACCGGTCCCAGCGCCCTCTGACGTATATTCTCATTGCTTAAAATACAGACCCTGTATGTTGCAAAATTATTAAAAATTGAAAATAAAAGTGCCTCTACCAAATTTTGTTTGAAAAGTCATAGATATTATAATCAGCTTGATGATGACTACATTAAAGCACTAGTTTACAAAATATTTAACAAAATAATGAAAAGAGTTGCTAACCACCAATATATACGAAATAAAATATTCTCTAAGAGTAATAGGAACAAAACAAAGGGGTTAGTTATTTTGAATTCTCCATTTACTTCAACACATTTATTACGTCTAGAAATCAGCTTCCGAAACCTTAGTAAAAACATTTTAAAATTTTATCTGAGAAACTGACCCTTGTTCTTCAGTTTTTTATCTCAAAGGTTTTACTTTAGTTTTGAAAAAACAGAAGTTGTCAGGGGTTTAGTATAAGCTGTAGAGTGAGTGAGCAAGCTGCTTAAAGCCACAGTTCTTCGCAGCTATTTGGGCAGTTGCAGCTTTATTGACAGGGGCGTTAATGCAGAAGAGGGATAGTAAGTTGACGAAACACTCCTAGTTTAATATTCCGTTGCTTTCCTTAAAATAAATTAGCAAATCGTTACCATGGCTGTTTTTCGTCTAATCTGAGTCATTCTACTGACACTCCTTTTGCTAGAAGATTATGGATTCAATCTCTATAGTAATGGATTGAAAAACTTTTTTTTGTTGTAACAAAGGTTTAATAATTATTCATAAGAGATCACACGTTACTGTAGTTTAACAGCTGACAAAAGTTGGAGTAGCCATGTGAGACTAACGGTACTCATAAACAATGCGTTACATGACGGTATCGGAAAGCTCTAATCTTTCTAGTAATTATTTCACTTTTAAATATCCATAATGCAGAATTTTACACTCAAACTTTCTCCGAAAGCACTGTAACTGGCTGACTTGCAGGTGGTTTGTCTTCGACGCTTTTTTGAACGAAAAAATTGTTTTGCTAATTTCTTTCAGTGGAATATAGAAAGAAAAATTACCGCAAACAGATAGTAGGTAACATACAACTCGAAGCGAATGACGCAATCGCAAGAAGTGATGCCAGTTGACATCACGTGTTACTTGAATTAACAATTATTAAAAATAGAGTCTGCAGACTGCAGGCGACAGACGACAGACCTTCAAATTATTCTACATTTGGTTCTAATCATTTCATTAAAGTTCCGTATCTTGTTGCATTCAATTGGAATTTAAGCAAACTTTGGACTTGCTTTGTTTAGATTTTAATATTCTTACTTCTGTTATTTAATTTTTGTAGATTAGTTTTGTCAACTTTTTGTAAAATTTTGATTTTTACTTTTTTTTTGTAGCTGCTGTCAAGTCTGGTTTGCTATTTCTCAATTCTTCTTTTTCTTCTAAGGCTGTACACTCCTGCCGGAATTAAAACTATGGTTTCTATGTAAATCTTAGTATAACACTTCACGCCACTGTATACTTTCTCGCTTTACAGTTTGGTGTGTTTTGTTGCTTTTGTAGCTGTCCTTTATAATTTCCCACAATTTTGTAATAAATAATTTATTCTCATCTTTTCTCTGTATTTTTAGATGTTTTAGTTTTAATTCGCTTCTTCCTAAATTTTATCTCATCAACAATTTTCAAATTAAATTTTGCTGTTACTAACTGGTGATTAGTATCTGGTACCTTGGTATGACCATATGTTTTGTATTATTTGTCTCTTTTTTAGTAGTAGTCGATCTCGCTTTATTCTGTTTTTCCTGTTATTAACCACATAATTTTGCATTTTTTTATGCTTGACATTATTATATTCACTTTTTTTTATAAAATTATATAACCTCCTTTCATTATCTATAATGACACTTTAAATAGCATGTCGCCTGTTAAGTCATAAATTTCCTATCTTTGCATTGAGGTTTTCAGCTCTTATTATTTGTCATGATTTGATTCTGTTAAAATCTTCCAATATTTCATAATTTTTTTTAATTATTCATTACTGCGTCTGCTGATACATATGCATTTATATCATAAATGCCGGTTATGTTATTTTTTATTCTGAGGTGTAATTCTTAAACTGTAGGAATCATACCCTTCTGAAGGTACTTCTATGCAGATGAATTTGACAATTAATTAATCTTAACTTTTGAATTTTGTGCTAAAAAAACTTTAAAATAAACTGAGGAACAACAAAGCATTAAAATTTTTCAAAAACATATTACGCCATAACTATTTCTACCGGCTAGTGGGAAATTACATATAAAAGCCAATAATCTTTCCAGCGCTTAATACCCCGCAGCTTTTTAATATCATGACGTTATACATCTTTAAAGAAAAGCAGTAACAACAAGATTTGCGGATAATTAAGTAACATACTTTGCGATTGATTATTTGATCTTTTCGCTCTCTGAAGTTTGTGATGGAATATTTTTTTCTTATTCTATCTGAGTACGTTACGCGACGAAAACCAAATTAAAATAATTCCACAATTGTACGTTAAATCAAAAGGGCACTTATTTTTAGTAATTTAGCTTTTGTTGCTGTAAACAAGTTTGAGAAACAGCACTGCCCTACAGTTGCATTCGCAATCCCGCACGCTAATTACAATTTGATTAGAATAAATGACTTCCCAAACCCTGACCTTTGTCCTCCTTTACGTTTCGATCGCTTTTACTGTAATTCAAACAGATGCAAATGTTAGATTCTTGCGAAAGGAAAACTAATCTTAGTAAAGATCGAGCTGCCGCTGCTTGTTGGACAGCCCCAAACGAAAGCCAAGCAAAAGGTTCATTTAATCATTTTTTTATTCATTTCGGAAATATACCCGAGATTCAAAATATTTAAACTTAGTTAAAGAATACGAAAATTTAGTTAAATAAATGTATGAGATACTTTCAAAATCGATCCGAACTTTTAGATAGCGTGATAGTGGAAAAATGCTGGAGACGTGTGGTACCTTCTCTGTATAATTGTTTTCTGAGTTAGAGGTAATATTTGTTATTAGCAGATTTTTGTAATGGGTAATTTACAAACAACGGAACAATGTAAAATTTTACCTGAAACTTAAAATAAAGTTGACTGAACTTACTCAATGTTGAAAGAAAATTCAATGTGAATTGTTTACCCAATTCGAAAAATAGCCGAGAAACTATGCAAACAAATCAAATGTTTGATTTTCTCAGCCTTTTTACTCCCCTGGTCAGAGGCGACAAGAACACAGATATAAGGTATACAGATAAATCCAAAAATAGAAAAATAAAAATTTGTTGCATTTTGAACAACCGTCGAATAGTAAAATAATTATAATCTTTTTGTGGATACAGTATTATAATAATGAGACTTGGGGAAACATCTGCTGAAGGTGAGCCTAAGAATAGATGATGTGTAACTTATTAAGCCATAAGCCTCTCTCTATCCAAGACTATTGTGCGTGGTGGAGAACCACACCCTCCTGGAGATAGGCCCAGTGTAACGCTAAACACAATGGATCTAGAGGAGCAAACCACGATAAAAAATCCTGCCTTGAGATTAGGTAACCAACCCGGATGGACGGGCATGGAAACGACTTGGCGAGGACTTGGACATGTCTGACCTTGCACAGCGCATCCCCTGTGGGGGGGAAGACTCATAGAGAGCCTCTGACAGTAGGGTTAAAATGCGGGCACTGGGAAAGACCAGAAAACATGAGCGAGAATATGCCAAATTTTACGGTGCAGGGATTCAAAACCCCAGTACCGGTTAAGAAGAAAATCGAGGAACCAGTGCCCACTCAATCAACAGCAAGTGATTGATTCAAACTCTCAACCCTGGTCGGGATTTATGAAACAACTGGAATGAGCCACTTCATATAGAAAGAAATGGACACCTTCTCGTCCATATAAGACAGATGAAAAGTAAAACGAGAAAGAAGAAAGGTAGAAAACAACATGGAGACACAGACACTCATTCATGGTGTAAAACAAGATAAAAATCAGAACACCGAGCCACCCGAGCAAAAAAATGTATTCATAGCGAGAAATGATAAAAATAAAAGGGGCATGCAGCAGACCCATTCCAAAAAGGAAATAGAAAAATACATAGAATAATAGCATAGTTCAAGGAGGATCAAAACTGTGTAATAATTCATAACTATAAACATTCGAGAGTTAACCACAGTAGGAACAAATTTCAATACGAAAAAGATAATCAAGGGGATCCAAAGAAGGCTAATGAAAAATGTAAACAAAATAAAGATAGTAAGATTACAGGTCATAGAAAGTATCGCAAAGAAGGTAAATTATGTAATAAAAAACGCAAAAGAAAGGTGTGAAAAAAGCATAAATAAATAATGAAAGAAAAACGATCAGCGACTTCTGTGTGCAGTTGGATATGGAAAACAAGAAGAATGCAACCAGAAAAGCAGTAGCTAGCTGCAAGAGTTCGAGGATATCAAGAAGTGCCTGAAGATAAATGGTTGGATAATATGTACAGCAGGAACAATGCTGAAGATCTAGAAATTGTAAATACTAGGAAATACCGATAATACAAAAGAAAACGTATTATTCAAAGCAATGATGCGCAAGTTCCCGGCTTAGATAAATTGCTGAGAGATGATCTAGAAGTAGGAAAGATCGACCTAACCAACGTCACTACCTTCACGTTGGAAAATGGATTCAAATTTGAAAAAGCAACTGGTGTATACGTTGTTCTGCACCACAGCATTCAAGAAAACCCACATATAATGCAGTATAAGCAACTTTTCAAAATCTTAGTCATATTGCGACAGTATATGGAAAATAAGAACCTGAAAAAGGGTGCATTAGTACTCCTGAAAGATCTAAAAGCAATTAGGACGAAAAAGGTGTTTGAAGGAGCCCTCGCGGAAGACACAGTTAGAAAAAAAATGACAATCCTGCTTCCGGCGTAGCGAAAAGGTAGAATAGAAAAAATGCTAAAAAAAAAAAACAATCGACAGTGAAATTGTAGCGTTGAGGAGTAGCGAGAGCAACACATATGCTGGTCTGTTAAAAGCTGTCAAAAAAGAACTTAATGTTGGCAGTCTAAAAATAAATGTACACGTGGTCCCAAAAACTAACAAAGCAGGCTTGCTGCTCAAAGTAAACAAAGGAGAGGCTACCAGACTAGAATAAATTAAAAAAGCGGCACCTGATATAGAAATAAACCGTAACACACCGACAAATAAAACTAAAGTGTTTCCTATAAAAGATAATAAGGTAACTATTATTAAGGAGATAGCAAAAGTTATGAGACCGGTGACAGGCAAGACAGCGAAAAATGCAGTCACTTTGTTAAGACCTGTGTATAGAGGAACCCAGAATGCAACCGCCAGAGTCAATAAAAAAACTGCAAAAAGTTAAAGGCAAAGATTATAATAGAACTATGCCACTGTTGAATAGAGAAAAGGATAAACGTCATGAGACACTAGCGATGTTGGAAAATAGAACATACAGCGCTCAGCAATCGACAAGCTGCCTTAGATTTGATAAAAAAGAAACGGGGCCAAAATAGTATCCAAGGTAAAGGGGCATAGTACAAGCTCACAAAACAAAAAAAAGGCAGACTGACGAGTAACAGGAGGGAATCGATGGCAGCAACTACATTAATAAATAGATGTCAAAATACTGCAAACAAACTTGGGTAGATCAAGAGCGGCTCACAATGCTACAAGCGTCACAGCAAAGGAAATAGAGATAGACATCTTAATAATCAGTGAGCCAAATAAGAATAGGAAATTAGTTAAAGACGATAACAAATGGATTAAGAGACTGTAGGGTAGAAGTTGTAATATTCATACTAAACATAAATATTAGAGCAAAAGGTGTAGCCATAGGGTAAAGAATGTCGTACTAAGGTGGCAGAAAGGTGTGATTATTGCATGGCTTACAAGGATTATAAAAATAAGTCGACGACGTAACGTGATATAAACTCTAAATCGTTGCAATGAAGTTTACTCACGGAAGATGAACCAGGCTAGTATTTCGCAGAATGGTTTGCGCACTTTGATAAGTTTGTAATCAATTATTGTAAAAGACCAACATTTGAAAGAAAAAGCAGCAGATTGTATATTGATGTTACTTGTGCAGCAACAAATGTAGCAAAGACAATAAGTAAATGGCAAGTCTTAGATACAAAAAACCTTAACCTCCATAAGGATATATATTTCAAAGTTAATCAAACCAAAAGCTGGGTAATTGACACGAAAATAAAGTCACAAGTCAATATGCAATTATTTCGTGATAATATCAGCATAAGAGTTACAGCGGAACTACTCGAATGAACATCATAAAGGAAGCCTATAAGAACAATGTTACTTAGAGTAAAGATACCAAGCAGGTAGCATACTGATGGAACAATAATATATTTAAATAAAGAGTTAAGTGCCTAAAGGATCAAAGGCTATCCAAGAAGATTAAACACTAGCAGACTAGCAAGTGGAAGCAAAAAAAAAAAACAATGGTAAATGAAAGCCTATAAGAATGCGCAGAAAGAACCCCAAAACCTCATTAAAAAAGCAAAAGCAACCAGGTGGAGAAAGGTTTGCCAAAAGTTGAACTCTGGTGTGACAGGTATAAGAGTGTTTAAAGAGACTAATGCCGTATGAACCTACGTCAGGCAGGAAAAAGAAAATCACGAAGAAACTTATTCGGGAAGCAAACAACACCTGAGATGGTACAGAAAAAAAGATGTGGGTCGTACCGTTTACTTCTGGAGAACTGGAAGAAACAGTAATGTCTCTAAAAATAAATGGCATAGCTGCAGATATTATTAGAAAATAAGCCGAGCTGGCTAAATTAATCTAGATGTTGGAGATTCTAAATAATCTATAGTTACACAAGAATTCCCCGAGAACCAAAAAATTACGAAAATGGTGTTAATACCAAAGGCCTCGACAGATGCTACAACATTGCGACCACTATCATTGCTGAATACTACTAGTAAATTATACGATGCATTAATAAAAAAGAGACTAGCGAAAGGAATCGCAGAAAATGCGAAGTTTAGCGAAAACCAATATAGCGTTCGGAAGACCAGGTTTACTATACAAACAGCGAAGACTGTGATACTTAGAGCTAGAAACAAAAGGAAAACGGGGGGTGTATCTTAATACCGATAAAGGTTAAAAACACCTTCAATACGGTAAATTACGACTAGATAATCAAAGAATTGCAAAATAAAAGAATACATAAGTAATCGTGGGAGTTCCACAGGGATTTGTACTGGGGTCCTAACTGTGAAATCCTGTATAATACCGTTCTCAGGCTAAGTTTGACTGCTAACGCAGAAAAGATTGCGTTAGCAGATGATCTGGTGTTAGTTGTAGAAGAAAACGACTAATATATGTTGATGAAGAACACGGACAGGCGCCTAGTTAACATATATGCATGGATAAAGATTAAAAACTTGAAGTTGGCGCCGCAAAAAACTAAAGCTGTAATATTCAGCCCAACTAAGAGATAGCATAATAAAATCTAGTAAAACAGTAATATGGTATATCTGGGTATAACTATAGATAAACGGCTCAGCTTTGGTAACCACGTGGAAAGGGCTACAACTGAGGCGAAAAATTGGATGGCACTACCTTCTCGATTAATGCCCAATATTGGTGGCCCGAGGAGTGAAAAGCAGGAGATATTGTGGGGCGTGATTCATTCCATATTGCTTTATGGTGCCCTGGTGTAGCACGATGTATGTAAATACGGTAAATAGATGAACAAGTTAACGAGAATGCAAAAAAACCATATTAACAGAGGCGCTTCAAATAATTACCAGCTTAGTGTCCATAGATCTTCAGGTGAAAGAAAGGCAACAGGTATATATTAGAAAGAAGCTACATCGCTAGAAGAAACAAAGGAAATGCAGAAGAAATGTAAGAAGTATACAAAAATGACAAGAAAGGTGACAAAACAGCTTTTTTTCCTAAGTTATCAGTCAAACAATGCCAAAATTGTTGTAACCTGGCACAAAGCATATCGCAAAAATTCTTTTCGTACAAAATTATTCCAGAAGAGTCATCCGATCTCATTTCAAATCTGATGTAATTGATATTAGTTTAAGTAAATATAATTAACGGTGAAGGTAATTCGAAAAGTTAAATAAAGATCTTCAGAATATGAAAAAAAAAAACAGTAAATCAACGATGGTTAAAGCCGTCGCTGTTGATTTAAAGTCAGCCGCAAGGTCATCTTTTGGGTCAAAGAGCATGTAGTGTCACTGGAAAAAGCTTGGTTTATAAAGGTCTATTGCAACCGGAAACGTAAGCTTCATTACGTCATAAATAATAAAATAAAAATTCATTTATGGTGGTTGGAACCATGAAAAAACAATCTTGAGGATTTACTCAAGTGTCAACAAAGTAAAAGTCTTTGGTGGAAGAAAAGATTCCAGAACTTTATCCTGAGGAAGAACAGAAGGTTTTGTTTATTACATAGTTAAACCTGCAAGATTGGTCTAGGACTGTACTATAGTTAGAGTTAAAGAAAATAACTGTTTACAGTTTTTTCCTGATGCAAACGTTTTTCATAGCAAGAAGCTTTTACCAAAATTACTTAATTTAATTTTTAAACTAATTATTTTGACATATTGCAAATCTACTTATTTAAATACATACTGGGCAGAAGACTGTAGTATATTCAATTGCTTACGTGACATTATCCTAAGTTTATATACAGCCTCTATGCAAAAGCAATAGATGTGGTAAAAATCATTCACATCAACGAAGATATGGTGGTATGCAAATAGCTATTTATTATATTATTTACTGATAAAAAGAGAAAACTCTGGAATCGATTCACATCACAAATAAAACTGACTAACAATTAAAAGACCAGAGCAATATTTAATCATGATTTTTTAAATAATTATTTTGTTAAAAAATTTAGAAGAAGTAGAAGTGTCATTGATGATAAAGATCCACAAAGGGACCATCCAGAAACTGTGACCATTCAGGAAAATATTGAGACGGTGATATTTATCGTCGAATGTTCCACAGTTTTGGTATTTCGTTAAGTAATAGGTATGTGAATGAGTAAGACCCCTATCTGTTTGTTTGTAGTTTGTTGACTCTTAGAAAGTCAGCGTAGTGGTCAATCTTCTACATTGGGATCACAGATCCGATATTCTTAAAGAAGATAGTTAATTCCACCGCAAAAAAGTTCTAAAGGAATTAATTCCTATTGCGAGGCTAAGAACGGAGTAAAATTATCTTGGTTTCAACAAGGCGAAGCTGCTGCACATCAAATCCAAGAAAACTTTTACTTTAAATTTAATGTGTTAGGATAGAGAATATTGGCAGTGAATGTGAATGTGAAACTGGAGAAGGACCAGATTGGTCTGGTTGATTTAAACCCTTCATCTATTGGTTTTTCTTAAAGATCGAGTGTACAAAAGCGAACCCAAGACCAACTCACCCAAAATAAAATCAAAACAGTTTCTGACGAAAGCTTAATCTTTAATCATTAATTTTACTATTTGTTTGAACATAAATAGAGGAACTTTATGGACATGTTTTTTTGGCCTTCCAATATGGGTAATTTAATAATTAAATACGGTAATAAATAAACCAAACACATACATAAATGTTTGTTTAATGTATTAGGAATGGCGTTTAATCAATGTTGAGTGCTCGTAAATTTCGACCAATAAATCACAATATACACGTGTAAGAAAAACGCCTTTATACCAGCTATCAGGAATACAAAAAGCAATAATAACACCAGTAACAAAATATAAAACGCCACGCAAGCGTGAGCATGCAATTGGGGCGAAATGGCTGAAAAGCAAATTGGGGTGCTATTATCAAAAATAAGTCATCGAGACCCTCAATCCATAAATATAAATGAAGGACTGCAAACAATTTCGCGTTGGGGATTTAACTTAAGCGCCGCAAAATATTGTACATGGCGGAATCGAACAGCGGCCCCGCAAGGGCGGCGCGGAAAACAAATCGCAGAATGAAAATGCGCTGCAAAAGGTTGCTCAGCATCACCTCTGAAGAACAGAACCGAGGAAGTGGGCTTACGCCGAATCTTTCAGCGAAAGTTATTAGCAAACGGGTGGCTTATGTTTTTGATCACGCTGATATTGTAAATTAAAATTTGCCATGATTTATTTGAGGCTTAATTTTGATATGCGGCAATAAATCATTTTATATCGTAGTGAAGGCTTGCGATTTACACAAAAACACGATGCATAAATTCATGCATACTCATTAGCATAAGCGTTGGCACGGACGTATTCCATTAACTTGTTGCATGGGCCATTTAGAAGTATTATAGGTGTTAAGATTAATGCTCGTAAGTTAAAAATATCAGAAAGATATAGCTTACAATAAATGTGAATTTAATAGAGAACATATTTAAACTACTTGATCTATTTGATCACTATTATTAGTAATTAATTTATAGTTTACTATATAAGAACTATTAAACTGCAATGGTGTCAAAATACGTTTTCCAATTTCTATGGGAATCTTTAAATCTTGAACCACAAAGAAACTATTTGGCCAGAAAAGTTGACTATTTGCCAATAAAGAGTCGTGTGAGGAACATAAACACCACATCCTAGAATTAACATAAAAATTTGCCATACGATGTCGATGCTTGTCTTCGTATTTGTAAAGAAGTCCACAAGACATTTTACAAGATACATCTCGGGAAGATAGTAGAGTGTCGAGGACGTCCATTTTGGACTCGTCCAATGTAAAAAATTATTTGGGTATAATTGGTATACTTGCGAGTACCTTAAAATTTGAATCCATGAACGCACACCATAACTGGTGTAGAATCACAAGCCTCTAACAGGAAACGACGGGTCACGTTCATATTCTCGAATTTTCTAAGGGTAACCAATGGACATCGCGTACTCCTTCACTAGGTTGAATCCCAATCTTTCATACTCAGGTGATTTGTACCCTGCAGGTATATAATTTGATGTTTTTAAGAAACAAAATGCAATTAAGGAATATTGTATGAGAGGAGTTTTGATATTACTTTTTGCCATGCGATGAAGCCGGAGACTGCATTCATCTTCGATTGCTCCATGACAGCCGCACAGGCACATACGGCAAATACAGTGTCAGGAAAAAGCTGCTATTAGGGAAGCTATCAGATTGTATTGTGTCATGTTCTATTTAATCTTCTCACAAGAGAGATCGGTAGTCAATCGATGATTCATGGTCGTTTGACCACAAAGTCTATAGTTATAAGTTGGGGTATGCCAGAGAATTTTTTTAGGGACAAAAATAGTGTTCAGATTCTTGTGCAAAGTTTGGTTTATTACATACCATGGTGCGTTCTAAGAAAATAGTTTTATATAGTTGGAGTTTGTTTTACATTAATAAGTGCGATTTTTTCCAATAGTCTGTATATTTGGTGGCACTTTAGATTATTTGCTAACGTTTAGTAAAGGTGTTTTTTTACATAAGATGATGTAAGTACAAACCTAAGTGTTTCGTTTGGAATATTATTTAAGGTGGCCACGGGACGCACATTAAATCAGGCAGTAAACGTCACTTGTACTGATTTAGTAGAAGTGATTTTTGTACGCCATTTGACATGCCGCTTCTTTAAGAATTTTAAATAGCACCACAGACTTTTGTAAGCTACTAGAGGATCTTCGTGTTTAGATAAAATGGCAATATTATCAACACAACTGACGATAACGGCAGATCCATCTTATGATAGAGCAGGTAAAGGAGAAGTTTAAGGATAACAACTGGAAAGTTTATTATTACACTTCATGTTAAATATCTGTCATTATCAAACCACTAAGCTGTGCCTAAGCAAATATCTGTACATTTTTCCTTTAATGTTCCTTAAGATACGATTAGCAATGTATTCGTTGAGTTGTAGAATATCCATCTAGGAATCGAAACAAAGTGTGATAAAATATTTTTGTTATCCAAAATTCAGGGAATATTTTCTTGAAAATTCTTCAGGTCGGCTACCTTTCTAGGCTTGGTAATAACTACTACATATAGACGTCAATAACATTATGTTCTTTTTTAACACCATTCAGTATTAGACCTGTTATAAGATCATAATCTGGTATTTTATCATCCATTTTATCTTGAACTAAATCTATGTAAAAGGTTTATTGATGACAATATTTTCAGTATTCGATTGCAAGAGTAAAAATATAGTTGTTTAGCAAAACTATCTGACTCTTCTTTGTTATATATAGCTATCAATTAAATTTTTAATTTTTTAATTGTCGTGCAGATCGTATAATATTTGAGGTTCAGATATACGAGCTAATGAGTAAAAGAGGCACTTTGACAATTTAATAGGGTTGCACAATGTCGTTGAATTATCATATTGTAATTTAGTATGTCAGCCATATTACAAATTCTTTGTCATTTACTTTAGATTGTCTTTTTTATACTTCCAGTAATGACGAATTAGAAAGTATGTTTAGAGAAATTATGACTTATAGAAAGAATTTGCGTAGAGATCAAAAGAAGTATTAAAAGGGAAGTCATAAGTTTAAAGAGAAGGTAGCACGATATTAAATATATATATAAAACAAAGACTTAAAGACAGACATAAAAACTAAGATAAAATTCTCTTTACAAGAACAGTCGAATCTGGAAATGAAACTCGAGTTGGCCATAAAAATTAGTAACAAACATTGTTTAATTGCTACTGTAAATCTAAAAATTAAATTCTCAGCCTTAGAAAACAAAAATAAGTTAATACACATAATAGACTAGAGATATGTAGTTGTAAATAACGATTTATAAAAAAGAGAGGGAAATATAGTATAAAACAAAAAAAATAGAAACTGAGGAAAGAGAGGCAGACAAAACATTCAAAATCTAATACCAATAAAGAGTTTTGAAAATAAAACGAAGTGAAAAAGTATCTAGTAAGATTAATATAGGGACAGAGCATAAAATAAGAAAGTCAAAAAACTACTTGTGTGAGCAACAGAAGCAAAGTGAGAAAACGAATGCTTGGGCAAAAGCAATGAATAGTATTAAAACTAAAGTAAAAGCAAATGAAAAGCAAACAAAAATTAATACGTCATTGAAGAAAAGATAATTTATTGAAATCAGTAAAGTTTGTAAAATTGGAAGTTAGGGAGGAGATAAGAAAATATATTTATGATTGCCCATAAAGGTAAAATATAAAAAGGCAACAGCAATGGATTAATTATGCAATATAAGAAAAATTAAATACTACAAGCGATTGTGAATAAAAGAATATTACCTACACATTAAAATACATTTGAAAAGCAATCAAATTTTTAGAATTTAATAATGGCTTATGAACGGAAATGAAATGTAAAAATTTAGAAAAAATACTTTTTTAAAGAATTAATTGTTATATATATATATATATATATATATATATATATATATATATATATATATATATATATATATATATATATATCTATATATATATATATTTTAATTGTAAAAATAAAACCCGCAAAGCTTGCAACGCACTGCAAGTGGAAGCAGTCTCAAATTTGAGAACTCTCTAGTTGACCTTTGACCAATCAGTTTCAAAATCACTAGCAAACAAGCCTTTTGGCCACCGTCGATTGGTGAAAACAGAATTTGAAATTCAGCCGTTCTCGAGTTATTGCTCGAACGGACGACGACAAACGGACGGACAACATGAAGTTAGTAAGTGACTCGTATAATAATAGAAACTCCCAATGGAATACTATGGGTAAAATACTCAAAAGTAAAAGAACATATAGGTATTTAAAAAGAAAAAGCTACAATTAGTACAAAAAAGAAAGCTGGGTGGAACAACAAGAAGCAAACAAAAGAAAATAAAAAGAACGCAATAGTAGAATAACAAGATAAAAAGAAAACTATAAAGGAGAAAACATTTTAGTGCAATAAAAAAAGAAACAAATTATGCATAATATAAAGACAGTACAAATCAAAAAGCAAAACAATTGGCATAAGTTTTGTTTAGAAACAAATAAAAATATATATAAGGAAAATTAGAAGACATTTTATAACATACTATATCTTTCAAAAAGTTATCGATAAAAGTAGTAAAACTAAAAAAAAACGATATTGTATAGAGGCGAAAATAATATATTCATCAAAATTATTCAAGAAAAATTGAATCTACTAATAAGACAAGAACAGAAATGGTAATTGTAATAAACGTTGAGAAGGTAACTAAAGAGAAATATACAAGGAAAATATACAAAAAAAAAGACAACGAAAGAAGGTAAAATAGTTAAGAAATGATAAAATGGTGCGATTTCTAGATGTGTATTAGTATTTAAATGAAGTTTAATAGTGTTACACTTAACTGACATACAGGTATTGGACAAAATAATGGGAACACTTGTGAAAGTCGGAACATCTTGTATTCATTCGGTGTTGGTTCACATTTAGAACCCAATATACCGTGAATTCTAGACGGAATAGACCGATATTTTATTTTTTCTATATCTCAATTTACCGCAAATATATACATGTATGTATACTACGCTCGCCAAGCCATTTTTTCCGCCCTGCAAATTGTGACTTGTTTTTTCGGAAGAAAAGTCGCGTCTTTTGGATCAAAAAATTAATTTTAGGTTTTTATATTTACGAAAGGCTAACGATCTAAAAATTGCAATGTTTTTATTAATTTATTCGTATCTTTATACCTATACATGCATGCTCGCCGCACCAGTTTTTCCGCGGTGCAAGTTTCAACGAGTTTTCTCGCCAGTTACGTCGGGACTTTTGAACTAGCATTGAATTTGATATCATTATGTCTAAATGTTCGCAAAACAAAGGATCTCGTAAAGATCCAAATAAAACAAAGTGTGATAGGAAAAAAAATGAAAGTTTCATGTGCTGATAAAAATCTCAGCAATCCTCAAAAGATGCGAGAAGCAAGAGAAAACAGGAGCTTGATGAGTAAGAACAACTTTTTCAAGAGGCCCAAGGATGACTGATGATTGGTAAGCATTTCGTCTATTACAATCGTAAATAGTTAAATGCGAAATAGAAAAAAACTCTAAATGCGTTTTTCTCAAAATGAGGATTTTTCTCGCGGTGGACACGATTTCTCGGAAACCATTAATCCGACCGACCTAAATTTTTTTTAATGTGTTTATAAAAGCAATAGCTTGTCTGTATTCTACAACCAATTCTCCAAATTGAACCTAAAATATTTTATGTTACTTTAGAAGAGGGCCAAAGGAAGTTTTTCCGAGAAATTTCTTTGCAGACTGGAATTTTTTTTTCTACTGAACTAGACAACTTGGTTGTAGAATGCAGACAGGATATATATGTTTACTTTAAGATGCCGTTTGATTTTTTTCTTTCAGCAATACTGGTGCAAAGATATCCTGTCCACCGCACAACGCATGGTTTTTCAGGAGAAGACTTCGGCGCCCTCTGGTGTAGTTGAAGTAAATAATATACTTCAAAAAAAATGTTTTTGATGCCTCTTAATATACCTTTTTAATGCACGAAATCTTATATCTCTAAATAAAATAGATTTCTATAAAAAAAATTATGAATAATGGACCAATTTTCACCCAAAAAAACCAGACGTCCCCCTTATCGTCAAATATTATTTTCCAAAATAGTTTAGAGGGTAAATGATATTCAGGTCTAGGGATTGAGCGGGCCAAAGAAGATGTTAAATCTTAGCGGTGTGAATGAGGGCATTATCATCTTGGAATATGGCATTTCCATCCGGAAATAGTTTGCACCAGTGAATGGACCTGGTTACCCAAGAGTTCTCTATACACTGCTGCTATGAACCGAACGTATAATTTGACAAGGGATGGCTGCCGAATGCCTTGATATAACGCCCCAGATCATAATGGAGCCGCCACTATGTTTGACAATTAGGGGCAAAAAGAGTTCATATTGTATGCCACCACATCTAGTAGTGGGGAAGAGGGTAAAGGGTGACTCATCCTACAAAATGACACGTTGCCAATTCTCAAACGTCCAGTTTCTGTGGGCATTGCATCATGCACGTCGCCTTTGAGCGTTCGTATCTGTTATTAGGGGCTTTGTAATAGCAACACGTCTATGGCGGTCCCTATCTTGCAGCTTAGTCTTTCGATCACTGTGTATGCGGTCATGATTTTCTGGATCGTGTCTTGGGTTAGACCGCATTACGTCGCTGTTTTGGTCACATATGCTCCAACTAGACGGGCACCAGTAATTAGACATCCTTAAAACCCCGTCAGGTCGAACATACTGGTCACTTACCACACCTGTATAACGCCACAACTACACTACCTCACTCTACTATTTGTTTACAGTGTACACTACTTGCAATAAATAAGAGGCGTTTAAGTTACGCAGTGCTCAGTGAAAATATGTCCCACTTTTGACAAGTGTTTTTACTAGTTTGTCCAATACTTGTAGATAATATCGGGTTATCCAAATATTTTCATGTTGCTATATAATGATGTTCATGTAAACAGCGTAACGCAATGACAGCGGTCTGTTTAAAACCTATAATTTGGTTGGTGGGTTGTATCTAAAAAAATGCAATTAAGGTATCGGAAAGTTAATATTTTATTGGTTTAATCTATAGACTGAAACCGGCAATATATATGCGGATAAATCGAACATAAAATAAAATTATTATATTTGTTTATTCCCTACAATAACAACAAAAACATTTTTTCATATTCGAATCAATAGCCAAGGAATCTAGTCCTGGTGCGAAGTAGAACGCGAGTGTTTATTAGTGCTCCGAAAAAACACAGAAATTTCGGTTAGCTAGGATATCTAATTACACAGTGTTGTGATATTTGATTTGGTAAAGTACATGGGTTAATTTGGTTAAATATGCAAATACTGGTCTTTGATTTAGAAATAAACATCAATAGAAAAGAACGTAGGCAAAAGGCGTTGCGTTTGCAGCTAAGGATCAGCGAAATAAATAGTACAGAGCCGCATTGTGTGTGTGTGTTTATATATATATATATATAAAGAAAACATTGAATAAAATAAATTCTAATAAGATCGGCGATATCGATAATTCTTAGACTGATAATTTAATAACAAAAAGAAAAGCAAGTATCAGAGGTAAAAAAGTAAGAAAAAAGCAAGAAGCGCGTAAAAAATGCATGCAAAAGCAAAGGTAAAACAGACATAATTCTTAATATTCTGAAGGATTTTGAAAATGAATTGACGTTAATTAAAAATAAGCAACAAAAATTTAGGATAAAATTAAAAGATTAATAGAGGGAAATAAAAACTTAAAAGAAGAGATGAGAGTCTCAAAAAGAAAAATCTAGAAATTAGAAAGGAATTGAGAGATGTAAGAGACGTCGTAAAACAGCTAGAAAAGCATAAAAAGCAATCTTATTAAAGACCAGCTAAGGGTTAAAATACAAGCTAAAGTAGGGCATTAACTAGATGCAGAAGTGTGTTTAGTAAAACTAAAGAGTGATCAAAATGAAGAAATTATTATAAATAATAAAAATATAAGGGGATAAATAAACATATCGATAAGTCTTGAAGGCTGGGAACAAAAGCAAAGTTATTTAATTTGATTAAATAATTAGACAATTATAAGTATTATATGGTGACAATATAAGAAACAAATCAAAAAGGAAATTAAATAATAGAATTGGGTAATTATATATTCTCTGAAAGTGGCAGGGTAAACAGATATTATAGTAAAGAAAAATCTTAAGTCAACCGCAATGGATTTCAAATCAGTATCAGACAGGCATTAAGTATAAGAGGTTAATAGCATTGAGGAAAAAAAAGATTTCTATGATAAATTGGATGAATAAGACCTATAAAAAAAATACAGAAGTACACTCTGCAGTTGATCTGAAGAGATGCAATTGCTCAGATCGGTAGAGAAAGTATGTTTTCGCCAACGGTAGGAAAATATTGTAAACACGCAACAAAAAATGAAAATGGTCAATTATTATTTGCTTTTGCTAGTTAAAAAAATATGGTGTGGCGGCCTTTTCGCCCTTGAACCGCCTGTGTATCGTGGCGGTGTGCTGGTGGCTTTGATATCTGCCGCCACGTTTTGCTATCGCACACAAAAAGGCATATGGGCTTTTGCTCAACCGGTGAGTCTGCATACGCCGTCGGCGGCACCCTTTGAGACGCAAAGTGCTGTCGAATTAAGATTTCTCGCGGATGATCCGCCGCTAAGCCATGCGTGAAGCCCGGCACATACTCGAACCGCAAACCGGCCAGTGTGGTCGTGTTTATTTTACCCACATTTAACCACCCCGCAAGACTTTCGCATCGCACCCCGGCCGGTGCGGTCGTGTTCCAGGCACGAAGACATCGCAACAAAGTCGCCAACCGTGAAACCAACGCCGCCGAAGCCGAAGCCGAAGCCGATTACAGGTGAGCATTTGGCAATTACTCATCGGTTGATATCGGTAGCCGCCCCCATCCGCTTTCGCGCCGGCCGTTTAAGGGACGATTTGGGCCTCAACGTTTTACTTTTCAAAACGGGCCGTACTTAGTTCCCCACTCCGCACCCCGAGGGCACAGCTATTTACATGCCTGCCTCTCCAAAATATGTTAATTCAAGTTAATCATTTCCAGAGAAAAAAATATATAAAAATTAGAGATCGACGGATGGCTCTTGTATAAATCAGGTAGATCACGTATTAACAGAAAAAAACTAGAAAATGCATAGACAATGCTAGGCATTAAAACTAAATAAATTTTACCTGTGGTAAAAAACCGAAACAACAAAAAAGTAAAACGGAAACCTTTAAATAGATTAAAGAATAAAACTGGATAATAGAGGTAAGCTTTAAAACTAAAAAAAAAGAATTTTATAAAGCAGTGAAACGAGAAGGGTATCAAGCGGAAATAGTATTTTATAAGAACACAAATGGTGAAATTATAGAAGAGGAAAACGGATATTGGACTTGTGGAAAAGCTATTTTGACAAGCTCTCATATGGTAAAGATGAACAGAACAGGAAAATCATAGATGAACACGAAGATACTGTCATGGAAAATCGCGATGAAAGAGGTGAAGGTCTTGAAAGAAGTTAATAATATAATTAGGAATCTAAAAAACAATGAATCCCGGAGGTGACGAAACAACTGCAAAAATGTTTAAATATGGAGAAAATAAATTAGTTGGATTAATACAAATTCTTATAGAAAAACTATGAGTGCAAGAAAAAATACCACAAGCCTGGAATGAGGCAATAGTGCATCCGTTACGCAACAAAAGCGATAAAATGGAAACAACCGACTACAGAGGCATAGCTTTACTTTTTGGTGATGGTAATAATGGTATGGCAAGACTCTAACGCCCCGCGTGGCTACACGGTTGAAGTTCTCAGATGTTCACCCGATCTCTGATGGGGGGCGATGTGACAAGCGCCTTATTATTACCCCCTGTTCGAAGTGAACACAGGTACTCAATTATTTTTAATGACTGAGTAGGCCACCGGGAATAGAACCCGGGTCCGTCCGCACCGCAACCTGCATCTCAACCACGAGACCACGCTGACGTTCATAGCTTTACTTAATGTTGCCTATAAGACACTTGCAGCACTTAAAAAAAACAAGATAACAATCAAATTGGAAAAAGAGATAGGCGATTCTAAAAGAAAAGATTAGTAATTCATATACAATACAATCAGAGAGTTGTGATACTATCGCGTAAGAACGCTTGGGCAGCGACGTTATCATCAAATCTCTATCCTCTAAGTTTTTTGTCAAGTTTGGGAGATTGCATTGGGATGGAAGAGAGTCCCTTCAAAACTCAAGATAGTTAGTAATAATTGCCTAAATATTGTCGTAGCCTATTTCGGAATCAGAAGTAGTTTCAGCAACTGTTATTCGTTAAGCTAGTCATCATGTGACTTTAGTGACCTTTATTTTCAACTGCTGCTTATCCTAATAAACATTATTTATGCTACCCATACATTTATATTGTCTCAAAGGTGTTATCCACAAACTGAACCTTAAGCGTTTTTAAAATTTCAGGCGATTATATGCTTTCTACCATAAAAAACTTGATAGCAGTTTGTTATGTCATAGTAATACTGACTGAAAAAGTAACAGTGTCAGGTATCTCATAGAGGAAAAATTCGTGCTCCTCTCCTTTTAACTTACAGTGCGTAAAAAAACCTTTTCATATTTGACCTACCTACGTAGATAATTCACCCAACTTCTCAGATTTTCCCTATTTGCTGCACTACTTATATGTTTTTCTTATCTTACAGTCAATTGTACTTAAAACATGCCAATTGGTTTATTTTTTAAATTAAAAGCAATTAGAAACATAATACAGATGAAACTAAAAAAATAGGAATACTGAGAGTAGACCATGATTTGTAATAGGTATAAGTTGAAATTAAATAACTTATAAAAAATATTTTGATAAAAGAATATCAAAGTATGACAAGGTTGAGTTAAAAATGTTAAACAAGGAAAATCATGTAATAGGAAACATCTTAAACAGAATTTCTGTTTGTGCAACAAGTAAACTTTCTTGCTATCTTCCAGCAGGCTTCCATATAGTACCTTTATTAAAACTTATAATTAACTTTAGTTAGTTGTAACTGTGAGAAATTGCAATTACAACTTTTGCAACGGTTGGGTACGCCTGGCACGCTTGCGTGTGTTTATCATCTGTAGTTGGGCATTGCATCCAATTTCCTCGTACTGTATAAACTAATTCATTTTAAGGATGCTGGTAGAAATGTACGGGGTGCAGACGTTTAATAATAAGAGTAGACCTAGAAAACCCTTATAAATGAAAAATTAAGTTACTCTTATTATGTTATAGTATGAAGCTTACTATGATTTAGCTTTAGTAACGGTCTAATAGGACAGGTCATCAACATTTTTTACAACATTTAATAAGCTTGTGAATTCTTTCTTGGTAGATATTGCTATATAAATTATTTTGTACTGATCGAAACACATCAATATTTGAAGAAAAAGATTTAGACAACACAAGAAGTGTTGGATGATGTTCCATTTAATTTCATCAATTTTCACAGCTTTGGTTGCACGATTTGTGGTTTAGTGTTGTGGTGATGGAAGACTACGCTTTTTGATTGGGTAAATCCAGACGTTTTCAATATCTACATCGATGTCCGGAGAGTTGTTTACAATACTTGCTCTGTAATTTTTTAATTAGGTGGTTGAAGCTTGCAAATTTTTCTATAGATTTTTACTTTCTATTGCTTTTTCAGGTTGTATTTCTCTGCAGAACTTATTTCTATCGTTATAATTCGTTCTAAAAAGGCTTTTTATTGGGCCCAATAGAGAAATAACCACATAGTTACAGTCTAATTTATTGTTGTTTGTATGTATTAAACTTGGAAGTAAATTCAAGTTTGTTTAAATGAATATATTAGTTTCTTGAATTATTAGTCTTTAGTTGATTTTTCATTAAAGCATATCATGAGAAAATGTCGTCCAAAGTGGAACCGATAGTCCAGGATATACATGCTCCAAACATAGTTCGTTACGGTTTCACTACCTCTATTTCTATTTAAAACTCAATAACAAGTAGTAGAGCAAGTATCACTCTTCCTACTTCGTTAAAAAATCTCATACAAATAAACTTCTTTTCTGCAGCGTCTGACGTTACAGTAAACGATGAACCAATTATTCTTTCACATAGAACAAATTGAACGGTTTCCTACAGAATGTCATTATCTTGGAACAACAGTACCCTGATCAACAGATCAAAACGATTAATTAAAGATGAGTGTTCCTGAAGATGGAAAGCGTCAGATCGCATGCCCAAAAAACCGACAGAAATTAGAGAAACTAGAAGAAATCGAACTATTACCTCACCCTATAGCCTTGATTTAGCACTATCGAATTACCATTCCTTCCTATTAGTGACTCACTTCTTAGCCGATTGAAGTTTTGCCAACTTTTGCAAGGTAGAATAAGTGTCCACAGTTTTTTAATCCCGGACAATAAAAGTCCAAAAGAGTACTGGTAACCCGTTGTAGTTATAAATGTCGGAATATGAATGAATTTGTCTATTGTTAATAACGTTTCTATAAAATCTTGGGCACATATCAAATACCCTTTTCCTGTTTTAAATTTTGACATATTTATTTACTGATGATTTTTCTGTATTCTTGCTAAAAGTATTTCATTTCAATGATCTTTTTTCTTATGTCATGGTAACCATTTAAAACGTTTTTAGTTAGGTCACTGTTTTCGTCAATTGTCCAATGAACTTTGTTATAATTTTTTAAAGTAGTCATTTAACTTTGTGACAGGCTCCGCCGTGGTGCCTTTTGTAATAAAACGCAAAATAAAATTAAAATAGAAAGTTGTAGAACAGAGAGTTACATAACACGGTGCAAAATAAGCAGACAGTAAAACTAAAAAACCTATCGAGCGCACCTCCAGGTGGCGAATAGAGAACAATCAGTTTATCTGAATAAAGAAGTTTGTCCACATACAATGGACAGGGAATTTAGAAAAGTATCATATGAATTAAATCAGAAGGCTTAAACAATTTAAAATCTGATATAGTGGTGAGTATGGGTGGAGCCTCAGCAACTTAAAACCGACAATATGGGTAAGGCAAAATCATTTTCGTAGACTACTCTTCATCCCAGATCAAAAAAAAGGCATGGCTGTCTAGTAAATCAGTCCCTACCGTTTTTTTTCTTTGGGCACCGGACGCACCCTATTGTGTATAGCCATTCAAGTTTAATAATTTAGAAACAAGACGTATATAAATGACAAACTTTTTCAACGAGGATGATAAAGCTTTTCTGACTTCACCTAACTCAATGGAGCTTGAGAAAGCTATGACTGAAGAAGAGTAAGTTGATTCCGACATAGAAACTGTAACCTAAAATTAACCGAAATAATTAAGCGACTTTGCAAAGCTTAAAGTCGAAGGGTTGCTACTGAAAGAGCGGTAGTCTCAGAAAACAGCGTCTAAACAAGAAATCCACCGTAGCTGCAGGTGTAGGTGAAACCTTCTGTGAAAAGGCAGAGGTCTGCTGGGAGCACTCCAACCCCAAGTAAAGCCATTTCTAAAAACTCTCCATCGCTAAAAGAAATCTTCAAAGATGTCTTTAAGGAAACTAAAATGGTCGTAACTCCCCAGGACCACTCAAAGAATAAACTTACGGAGGTAGAGGCTGGGAAAATGATCCAGGTGAAGGTCGTAACTTGAGATGATATTCGTACAGGTTGATGAGATGCTATTCATTATACAAAAGTCTAGCAAATCAGGAATTTTGTGGAGATCGGTTGGCCAGTAAGTGGAAGTGCCAGTAGGGAAGAAAAATAATTCTGCTCTCGCAGGTTTTCCAGCTCTCTGCTTTTGTAGTTAAAATGCGGGCTTTTCATAAAGTGTTCTTACTATTTAAGTTTCGTCTTGCAATTAATTTAGTCCCTAATGTGTGAAAAAGTTTTAAAAATGTTTTTTTGATGTTGTGAAGATATGTGTAGTAAATGAATACGACTGTTAATTTATAAGGACGCACTTTAAATTTTATAACTGTGACTTGTAGGTAGGCTGTCTTGTACTTAGGTGGAGCAAAGTGGCTGATAGATTTCTTTATTATTATGGCTGTGTCAGCATGGGCAGTATTATCCGGATGTTTGGTAAAGTAAGTTGAATAGTTAGATAGGTTAAAGTAGGATCTGTCTTTGAAATGAGTCACTCCCTTAACAATATATCCACCAGTTATTGTGAAAAAACATTTTAACTTTTGTATGTGTTGCAGAAGGCCGTTGGAATTCCACTGGATACCTTCATGAAATTAACGAATTTTATTGACCAGCGTTTAGAACCTGCTTAATACCATGCTGTTCTGCTGCATTAATTGCTAGGACATAAACTTGAGTTCTTCTATTTCTATTTATCTGCTGATAATGCAAGGAATATTGTAAATATAGATAGAAATATAATTTGGAAAGGCCTAAGAAAACTACAAATATCAAATTCTAACAAAAAGAAATTGAGGGCGTTACCGCACACATATAGATATACGGGACTACTTCAAAAGAATTCAAACTTCAAACATGGTGATAGTCTCAGGCTAATGCTTTTCAAAGTAATAATAGACAGAATAATGAAAAACACGAATAAACAAACACAAAATGAGAAGACATTGCTAGGATATAAGAACCTATGACCCACACACATATATAATCTTGTATATAATATATAATAGCAGAAACACCGAGTAAACTTCACAGAAAAATAGAAATATAGAATAAAGTAATAGAAGAGGACGCTATGAGAGTGAATCTTAGAAAAATAAAAATATTGGCCATCAATAAGAAGCAAAGGAAAGAAAAAGTAAATATGATTGTATGTAAAGGAATACATCTGGAAGAGGTAACGACTTTTGACCCTCTGGATACTAGAATTACAAATGATGGAAACATATAAGAGGAAATTTCCGATGGAATGAAAAAGGAAATAAGATACTATACGCCGATGAAAATAATATTTGGAAAGAAAGAAATCAGTAGCAAAACAAAAATACACGTCTATAAAGCAATTGTAGTTCCAACGTTAACATATTCTAGCAAAGCATGAACGTAACAGCATAACAGTACAATCACAGCAATGGAAATGAAAATACATACTTAGGAAACTAGCAAGAGTGACAAAATGAGATAGGAAGAAAATACGGAAATAAGTGAAAACTTTACAAATTGAAGCACTAGTTAACTTAACAGATTAGAAAAAATCGAATTGGTTTAGCCATGTCTGGAGAATGAAAGAAGAGAGACTCTCCAGAAGAGTAATTGAAGTAAGGAATATAATCAAAAAAAAAAGAAAAGAAAAGAAAAAGGAGAGACCAAGAAAGGCATAGATCCAATAAGGGGAAGACTTTGAAAAAAATTAAACAAAAGTAGTTAAACAACAGTTATTTTCGACACTCTGTAAAGGGCATAAGGATCGTGAAGAAGAAAAAGAAGTTTATGGTCTTATTTGTGTACATTAGACTTTAAATTATATTCACTTGTTCTGGTACCTGTTAGTGCATTCGCATAGCTAACATTTTGCTGCAAAAATTATGTTTGAATCGTATTTGGCGGTATGGTGGCTGTTGGTGTATTTTGCTGAATGTTTAGTCTATTGCTTGTCTTGTTAAGCTTTTTCAATCTGCGATAAAATTTGCATCTTGTATAGTTATTATTAATATCCTTACTTCTCTTGCATTTCGCCATGCTACGTGATACTCCACATCTTACACAAACAAATAACTTATTGCAATAAGTTTTTCTGTGTCCATATTGTTGACAACGCATACAGTGTACAATGCTAGTAACCTTTACGATGTTTTTGACTTTGTGCCCTAGGTTGCTAAGTTTATGTTCAATTTCTTTTAGATCTGATAATTTCTGCTATATCGTTGAGTTTGTTGATCCTTTTTTGATAGTTTAAGACTCCATAGAAGAACATTGGATGAACTTTTGAGTTTTTGTTGTCGGTTTGTTTGTTTTGAGAGATTTCAATCTCTTCTTCTGTTAGTTGGCTAAAGTAATATTGTGGTTGTTGGAAAGCTCTCTTTTAGGTTTTGCTTGCATCTTGTTACTTGTAGAAGACATAAGATAGGGAACGGTATTTGATGGTTATTGAGTTATTATAGGCAGATTAGTGAAATAGATAAATTTAATTAAAGTTTCTTGCTCCATGGAGTTGAATGCACTTCTAAAGTTTAATATTATGCAAAACCTTAACAAGAAAAGAACACTTCGAAAGCAAAGCATAATTAATTTTACAAGAAAATGTTACGTAACTATGTTACTGTGCATACATTTGCTAGTACAAGGAAATTATAGGGCTTTTGTAATCATTACCCTTCTCGTATTAGTTTCTTGCTAAAGCTCATTCGCAATTTTTGTGTGTAGGCTATCAAAGCGTACTTGTTGAATCCCACACCATTGTAAAATTTGTAAAGCTTTTAACTTTTGTAGCCACCTGTTCGCCCAACAAAATGAAAGCCTTTGGGAAAGCGCAATGTTTTGTTCGCAAAGTTTCCGCTGTTGCTTTGTTTAATTTTCGAAAAGGTTCATTAAAGTTCCAACGACTTAGCGAACTCGTGTTCGCGCAAGAATACGGTTATTCCGGCGAAACTCCTTCTGTTTGCATGCCATTACCGTATTGTCCCAGGATTTCCCGAGTTTTCGCGGTATCGATTTCCTCCCGCAAGGTGTTCGGTTACATAACAAAACAGACGCAAAGCCCGAATCCCTCGCATGAATAATGCGTCGGCTTGGACGCGCTCCCGCTCCACGCTGAAAAACGGCGCGGGCGCCGTTTAATTGCAGGAAAAATTAGCGAGCCGGCGAGGCGGGCCGCCGATTCCCAGGACAAATCGCTCCGTGCACGCGTAATTAAATTTCCATACGTAGGCGCCGCCGGGGGCTGGCGGGCGTAATGGAATTACGGCGCCGAAGTGAGCTGTCAGAAAACGGCCTTCCCGCGACGAGAGCTGTCAATAGGGGCCCCATAATGAACGAGATAATGATTAATGCATTGGGACTGCTCGGCGCGAGCAGGTGGCAAGCTGTCGCGATGGAATTTTTCCGGAAAATCGCACGGGCGCGCGCCCGGAACTGTCGGCACGTTCCGTGACCCGCCCCCAGCGCGAGCTTCACTCCTGGCGCAAAATGCATAGCGCGAGTTAATTTTATCCTGCTGGGTATCGATTTGACCTTGGGCGAGCTTGCCAAGCTTCCGCGACCCGGGAGGCTTTTAATATCTGCTTCTGCAAAAATCTAGAGAAAGCTCGGGAGGCAGGACTTCCTTATGCCAGACATTTATGAACAGCACAGCTCCAAGTGTATTGGTATGATCCGCCGAGATCGTTGCGAGCTTTCTTTGTATTTGAATTTCAAATCCGGCCTGCTTTCGAAGATTTACAAATTTTAGTATTCATGCATTAAAACTCCACGTTGAAGACCAAAATTGAGCTATTTTTGGTTGGATAAGGAAACCTAATTAAGTTTAAGAGAAAATTATTTTCCTCTTTATTTTTTCAATTCTTAACATTTTCTATGTAATACAAAGCAACTGAAGATTTAGATCCCTTACTCATGTAAGATTGAAAAAATGTTATTGAGCTTTTTCTAACATGCTTAGTTGAAATTTTTGAAAGATTTTTGCACATTGTTGAAAATCGAGTTAGAAGTCGTAATATAATTTCTCACTAAAGAAGGTTTTAACTCTAACGATATTAAACAACGTTTGGATGCTGCTTACGGACAATCTGCACCTTTATAGTCCGCCGTAAAGGAATAGAAAAAGTAATTTCGTTTGAGCTAAGAAAGCATGAACTAAGAACCACGTGCAGATCGGCCAGCTAAAATGTCTTTGTAGGAAAATGTCGCCTTTGTCTTGCTGTAAGGTTTGAATTATAAAATTTAAAAAATTACCAGCAAAGGAGAATGTCAGTTTACGCGTTTAAGGTGCCTTCTAGTGAACGCAGGAAATAAAATAGATATAACTGAAAAGCTCATCACGTCTACCACCCGTTTGCTGAAATTGTAAATTAGAAATTTGACGTAGTATTTTTTAAGACTCAAAACTCATAGACATCGACATGCACTTTAATTTGATACCAAGTTTATCAAAGTGTGATCATTAGAAGTGCTGAAAATGAATTTAGGCACCTTCAATGTTTTAACTGACATTTTCTTTTAGAGCTTTTCCATATAATTGTGCGGGGATTTTCCCTGAGTATCTTTATATGAATTAGGTTAGTGTCAGATGGATACCCCGACATTGTCAGCGCTTCAAAAACAGAAATGTGTGAACAACATTTAAACCTCTGTGACAATATCATAGAAGAAGTTCTGCAACCTATTCCTACAGGAAATAAAACCACAATTCTGAACTAGAATCCCTTATCAAATACTGCCAATAAAATGGCGTAGATCCAATGAAAAATCAAAAGAAAAGATCATAGCAACGAACTTTTAGGATTCAAAAGGAATGCTAATTGATGTAAAGAAAGGAAGATAGAATAAATGGAAAGTATTACGCCAAGTTATTGCACAAATCGCGCTACTTTATCACAGAAGAGAGGAACAACATGTTAAGTCAAACTGCCCGCATTCTGTATGACAACGCCCCTGTCCATAAAGCCACAATTGTTGAAGTTGCTGCAGAGACTGTAGTGTTAAGGAGCTTTACCACCCACCCCACAATCCAGAGCTAGTCTCCACTAACTGATACCTATTTTTAAAACTGAAGGAACGCCTTTGAGGTAGACAATTTCACAACAACAAAGAGTTGCAGCAGGCTATTTTGAAGCATTTTGCAAATAAAAATTCAGAGTGATTATCCAGGAGTATTGGCTAATATCAAAATGCATAAGGATTATACTAAAAATAATCTTATTGTTTTATTTATATTATTCCTAAAACATTTGGAGTTTACCTCAAAACCTGGAAACCATCGACAAAATTATTATAAAACTTCTTACAAGGGAAGGCTGCAGATACGATATCATCGATTTCGATACAAGTTTTTTTGCATGATCTACTGAATGTATAAAAAAAGTGAAGCGACGTTTTTTTAAATCCCTTGTTTTCGAGAGTTTCCGACATTGTTTAAGGCTTAACATGGCATATAATGCATTGCTATGATTGGAGTTGGGTTTAGATTCAACTTTGAACAATTTTAATTATGTTTATCAAAATTACGAGCCAAAACTGAAATATGAAACTGGGAGTGAGCACAACGGAATCGGTAGAACAAAGTAAGTGTTTGGTTATCAGAAAATCAACACTATATTGTTGATATTCACATGAAAAAGAATGATTTTATACAGTTTTCTCTTAATACCCTTTTAAAATAGCTTTACAACGAAAAAACAGATGAGTTGATACTTATAAAAGCTTGCTCCGCCTACCAGACCACACCATTCAACGTTCTGATTTCGTGAAAGATTGTAGAAACAAACGAGAATCAAAATGTTCATAATGTTCAACCTGATTAATAACGTGAAGCCTTTGCAAGAGCAAATTTCAAACAAAATATTCAAACGAAAACGACGAGCCAAAGGCGCAAGATCCTTTTTATGCCTATTTTTTATATCAATAGAGTCTATATACAACAATAATATACTCCATGAAGAAAACACACATTATATGTCTGATGCAATGATGAAAACGATTCAGAAGCTACTCATTATTCAAACACAGGATATCAACCTTCATCTGAAAAGAAACGTAAGAAAACTGTATATTGAAGACAAATTCTCAATTGAAAAAATGCGAAAAATATACAACTTCTCCATATCTAGTGCAAGGAAAGGGAAGCATAATGTTAGAGGTACAAGAAAGCGTTATAAGATTAGTAAAAGTGAGGTACAAACTATTATAAAGTTTATGGAAAACGGCGGATCAAGGAATTTTAAAAGTGAAAATATCAAGCGAAGATATTGTCACCAAAGAGATAATCTAGCTCACTCACAATCAGTTCACTGTTGGGATATTAAGTGCTGGGACCGAGAAGATGCTGCTAAAGAAGGTCTGACTGATTTAAAAATCAATAGATTAGAAAAAAGCCATCAGATTTTGTAGGAAAAATTAATGATATATCAAATAGTTCTTTTGAAACTTCCGAGATATATAATAGCGATTAATCCCCATTCCAATACGAAATGCACAATCGAAGAGAAAAAGAAGGAAAGACTCAAAAAGGAAATGTATTATTTGGCGCTTTTCTCTTCATCTTGTTATTCGTAGCAGCATTATATTCTTCTCAATCCCCCCGTCTCTTCTTTATCTGGGTCGTCCTCTTCGTTTTTTCCTCCGATTGTGCTGGTCAATAATGTTTTTGGAATCTTTGAGCTTTTGTTACTGCTGTTATCTTAAGTTCTTTGCATAACTTTTTTATTCTTCATTTGCTCTTTACATCCAAATTTTTTTTCCGCCATATATTTTGCACAATACTTCTTTTTCCTTACTTTCAACATGTTTGTATTTTTTGTCGAGGTCTAAGTTTCGCTGGCATATATTACAGTGGGTCGTATAACAGTCTTATATACTCTTCTAGGGATATGTTTTTAATAGTGTTCGCGCCAATCTCCAAATTATATTTATTTTTGAAATTTTAAATTAGGGCCGGCTATAATTTGATATATGAAATTTGTTTTATCGGCCACAATTGACTGCAAACACACGTGGCGATTTAGGCCGCGAGCCGCGCTCGTGCAACTTGCTTTTAGCACTTGCTTTGGCACGTTGGTTTCGTTTAGTTCGCGCGACATTAAACCTTTGCTTTATTCATTTTAAACTGGCCATTTCAATTACGTTTAGTTCGCGCGACTTTATACTTTTGCTTTATTAAAACCTGCATTTCGCATTTTTGTTCGCGGCATTACGTATTTGCCTTTGTTCGCGTTTTTGCATTTGGCATTTTGGCTGTGTTCTCGCCGATAAATTATCCGCTCGACGAGGGAACCTTTACACCAGGAAGACGCCCCCGTTTCGTCTGCTGTGAAGATTAGGGTAACTTGTCCTAATTTTTATCCATATCCTTCTCCTTTTTTTCTGGAAGCCCCAGGACCAACAGCAGAGAACCGATATCTGCGGGAAGCGCCGTTTCCACAGGTTAGTGTTTTATTTTTAGAGTTGTTTGAAGCGCTCTATTCAAAATTACCTATACAGTCCACTTATTCCGGCCGCACCAAACAGTTTTTGAAACCATAAATACATGGATTGGCGGCTATTATTTTTCTTTGTATTCTTCTTTAACATCATGTTTTCTTGTGAATACTACGCATTTCCCACTTCTTCAAACTTGTACACTTTTCTTTTGTTTGATGTTACTCTCAGATGTCTTTTGGTCTCTTCACTCCATATACTTGGATTTTGTCTCATTGATGTAGAGGCCTAGCTTTAGTGATCTCTTTTCTAATATTTTGACTACCTATTTTATCTCTTGTCTACTTTTTAATAATACTAGGTCATCTGCGAAGGCTGGGCATTGGGGTCTTTTGCCTAACGCCTTTATTAACTTGAATTTTGCTTGTTCTATTATTTGCTCTCATCTTATTTTCTGTCATCCGTAACGTTACTCGTACCATGTTTATTAATTTCTTGCTGATTCCACTTCTTATAACACGTTGTAGATCTTGCTTCTTTTCACTCTGTCGTAAGTCTGTTTAAAATAGATGATTAACGCTATTGTCTGTTTTTTAAATTTGAAGTTTTCTGCTTTTAAAGATACACAATAGATCATATTTATGTATTAAGGGAAGACCCTTAATACATAAATATGATCTATTGTGCTTCTACTCTGCCTAAACCCACGCTGATATTCGCCAATAATGTCGCCCATTTTATCCTTTAACTTATCTTTAATATATGTTGGGAGGATTTTGTATGCTATATTGAGAAATGGTATGTATAATTCTGACAAACACTTTTGTCACCTTTTTGTATAGATTACGTATTATTGCTTCTATCCACTCTCTCCCGTATTTCTTTTATAAGTTTTTGAATGTAACTATTTAGCTTTGCTCCCCCATATACTATTACTGCCTGGAAATTTGTTGTTTTTTAGCCTTTTTATTATAGCTTTAATACATTTCCGTCGGCAGTTGTTCTCTATTTCCCTGTTCATCTATGTCCATATTTATTACGTCGTTTTCTTCAATTTCTTCTCTCTCACCTATGCCACTTAATAGGTGGTCAAAATGTTCATCTTCTCCAGCAACGATCTTTCCGTATTTGTACTTGTAATAGACTGGTACCCCTTTCGTTTTTTATTAGTTGGTTTAGATTTTTAATTTGCTTGTTCTTGAAACTCTCTATTTATTTTAGAGCATTTTTGTTATATTGTCTATTTTTACTTCTTAATAACCATTTAGTTTTGTTGCTTTGTTTAGAATACTTGTTTTTTAACTCTTCCGTTTCCTCAACTATCATCTTCAGTCTCGACTACTTCCCTTTTTCCAGTTTTCTCTTACATTCTTTGCTGTACTTTAATTTTCTTTTTTCTCGGTTACATTTTTTATCAGTTTTATTTATTAGTCTTTAGCTTTTTCCATTCTTTTTCGATATTGTTGCTCTGTTCAATGTGTTTTAATTCTTCCTTTAGGAGTTTTCATATTTTCTTGTTCTTCCTTGCTCTTCAACGTCACTACTTTATTTGCTGTTTTCTTATTTCTCACTTATCTGTGTTACCACAATATAATAGTCAGATTATATATCCGCCCTTACATTAGTAGTGAATCTTTCTTCATGGATCTCATTAAGAACATGATTAATTTGGTCCACAATCTGTCCGTTCGGTGATCTCCATGTTCTCTTATGAATTACTTACTTTTTGTTACTAATTATAATTCATAAGTATTTAAAAATATCTATTATAAAATTTAAAATTTCCTATTTGGACTTCTTTAGTTGTTGCCCTCCTATTTTCTCTACTTATTTCCATGTAATTGCTTTTTTTATTTACTGTTAGGCCCCTTTTGTTTGCTTCTTGTTTATTTTTTTCAAATGCTTCTTCCAAGCTTTGCCTATCTTTAGCTGGCACAGTGAAGTCGTCTGCGTACGCCACTACTTGTATCGCTTTATTGATAATTGTATCCTTAAAGTTGCACTCTTTGACTACTGGGTCCAGTGCTAGAATAAACAAAGTTGTTGATAACCCTTCTCCTTACCGTACACCTACATTAATTCCAAAATCTTCAGTTTCTCCTTCGTCTGTCATAACTGCTGCTTGAGAGTTTTTTCTTGTCATCTGTGTCAATCTCACTAGCTTTTCTGGTATTTTCATGTTCTCTATGGCTTTTATTACCTACTCTCGATTCAGACTATCAAATGCATGTTCATAGAATTTTTCGGCTATTTGCTTCATTATATGTACAGCATCTATAGTGAACCTACCTCTTCTGAAACTGTATTAGTAATCAGCCATATGTGTCTTTGTGTAGTTCATTAGTACATATTGTACTTTAATAAACAGACACTCTTAAGACCTAAATAGGATAATCCTCCTATCTATTTATACACTCGGATTGATTTAAAAGAAAAGTTAATAGAAACTTTTATTTTTTCCTGGTACGGGTTTGTGTCCTAGATCTGCTGTAATACGTAATACCTTGTTTTTTTAAATACTTGAAGAGTGTCAAGATTGACCGAATTACTGGTGTGTAAGGAAGGTTAACACACTGAATTTTAAGTGGCAAATTTTCCTTGAGTATTGCATACAGTATGGTTTTTCTAAAATACGGCTTAGTTGGTTTTGTATTTATATGGCAACTTCATATTAATCTTCGCTCAAGATAAATGCCAAGGTATTTTACATAATCTTTTTTGGGGTTTTATGGTATAACTATTATGTTTGGGTCTGCAAAAAGTAAAATTTTATTTTGCTTTTGTTAGCATTTAGTATTGCATGTCACTTTTGGAACAAAAGAGCTAAGGTCTATACTTTTCTAATATCGCACAACAGCTATTGGAATAATAAAAAGATGTTTTTATCTAAAATGTACTTACTCTTATATAATATATTATAATTATATAATTTTTTCTAAGAGACAACACTAACAGGTCTATAATTGTGCTAGATTATTGACGTGTCAAGTTTGGGGAATATTAAAATTATTTCATGTTTCCATACGCATTCCAGCGGAGTTTCTAAAGTCCCAATTAGGCACCTTTCTAGGAAGAGAAAAAAGATATCCCTAGATATGGCAGGTATTCGAAAAATAAAATACCCAAGGTAAATCAAAACTACCATAAAAAACTTCCAAATAATGAATCTATTGGCTCCTACACACATACCGAGTGACTGCTAATGTAAGTAGTCGTCTATCACTAGCCAATAGCTTCGCAATATTATTCAAGGAAACATATACAGCGCTTTATTATTTATAGCCAAATCATTTTATTTAGAACGCGACAAGAAAGTTTAAAAGATTTGCTATTTTACTACCACCCCTAAGCAACCAGCTGAAATTGGTACTCGATCCAATAAATAAAGCTAAAGAGTTGCGCCCTAATAAATGTAATCTTGTAAATGTAGAAATATAAACCGACTCGCATGGCCAATTATCCCTACCCCCTGACGAATTTTACTGCGAAAATATACAGAAAAATAAAATTAATTTGATTATCGCCTTATAATGGAAACGTACCAAGACATTTCCCCAAAAAGCAATACAGCTCATTGCAACAATCTACAACCGTACATTTGCTATATCCACTTAATAGAAATTCCCAATAACCATGATCGTTAATCTTGAAAAACTTCCTTAAGAAACCAGCTTAAATAGACTGATAAATCTATTATCGTTCCCCTTCACGTTTACTGCAATACATAACCAAGGAAATAACACCACTGGATAAACCAATTCCTCTCCACCAGTTTGGTTTCCGCGAAGGATACTCAACCCTCTAGTAATGCTATAGAAGAGTTAACTATAAAAAATACTTAAAAAAAACATATCTCTCTAGATACTTTTGAATATTTAGAAAATATTAGACAAGATTTGACACTACGGTTTGTTGTATAAGATATTGAAATCCACATAACGGGAAAGACACTTTCAAGTCAAGTTCGACTGTGCACTATTGAATTATCATCCAGTCAACTTAGGCGTTCCGCAAGGAAGTGTCCTTGGTGCTTTTTTATACCACCTCTGTATTGAAGGCATCCCCACCACAAACAATATTTTAATTGCCACTTTTATAAATAATACTGTAATAATGTTCTTCAAAACCATCCCTAATAACACATTTGACAAATTCCAGTCACATCTAAATCTACTACAAAGATGGGTTGATTGTTGGAGAAGTAAACAGTAATAAACTAATTCAAACTACATTTACTCCTAAATATGTCATGTGTAGCCAAGTTAGTACTTATAATAAATCTACCTCAATAAAAACTGAGGTGAAATATCTAGATCTCCACCTTGACCGAAGATTGACTAGAAAGCTTAGGTCAAAGTCAAGAGACAACAACTTAATCTAAAGACGACTAGTTAATTGGACTTAAACTCTAATTAACCCTGAAGAGCAGGCTGTTACAAGTCATCCTAACACATATATAGGCTTATAGGATTGAGCTGTGCAGATGCACTAAGCTATCCAAGCTTTCAACTAAAAGCACTGCGTAATCAAGTTCGTCAGTAACAGAACTCTTCATTATAATCTCAAAACTTTCTTCATCACTGAAATCATTA
Source organism: Sinelater perroti (assembly GCA_036346155.1). Classification (NCBI taxonomy): domain Eukaryota; kingdom Metazoa; phylum Arthropoda; class Insecta; order Coleoptera; family Elateridae; genus Sinelater; species Sinelater perroti. The sequence goes on along the minus strand of JARFIY010000167.1, from coordinate 4,260,808 downwards.
AGAATTGTGGTACCAAAAGCAAAAAGCACACCTCAAACTATACCCACCAACTCATTGCCAGCTTTACACCTATTGATCTGTGATTAGAAGATTAAATTGGAGACCCATCAGTAGATGGTATCTTACTAATATCATCTACGAACCACGACATATCATTTACTTATTGCTCTATTCTTTGAATAGATTGTAAATTAAAAATTTAAAATAAACAATAAGCTATTTATCTTTGAGAATTTTTTTGGAGTGTAATCACTGAACTACCTTTATTTCACTTTAGATGGATTTACCAACCTTAATACCAACAAGAAAAAACGTTTAAGATTAATTAATACAATTAACAAAAACCAACGTAATAAAAATTGGACTGAAAAAGGGTAAGGGTATTTGTATGGCCGGTAAAAATAAAGCTACATTTCATTTAATCACACCGATTTGTTGCCGCACAAGAGGGCATTAACTGATTCGGCGTTATTAGGAGAGCTTAATTAATTTCGAACGGCTGCTGCGGAGCACGAATTCGATAATTAATTTGTATCGGTAAACAGACGTTCAAGAGACAGCGCAAATAAAGGTAATTATAAGTCAATTCGGATAACGCGGCGCCGTGAGGCCCGGCGCGGCTGGCGCTCGCATCAAAGTGGGCTTTGGAAACGGCCGCGCTGCGTCCCTTATCCCTTATCCAATTACCTCGCTGTGGTTCGTGTAGGTGAAGTTTACAAATTCGAATTTACGCGGATTACGGAGGCGGAAGCGGCCACGCCGCTATTAGTTAAACCTCTACTGCAAACTGCAGCTCGTTTTTAATTTAGCGGTGGTTTGCCCCGCTGGCCGCTTAATTGTTGAATTCGCCGAGCGCGGTTTTTATTTGCGAAATGGGAAGTAAGCGGAGTCCGTGTGGATGATTAGCGGCTGCAGGCGTTGAAATGTTTGCAGATCGGTTTGCATTCGTTGAAATCTGCTATATTTGGGGGAGGGGGGAGACTTAGAGTAATTTGAAATGGCTTGTTATTTGTTAATTAATTTAATTCATTTATTACGAAATAGGCAAATGCAAATTACAGCCGGATAACAAAAAAAAAGAATAAAATCATATCAAAACTTTTTGACATTAGCTTTTTTATCTGAAAGATGTTCACTGTTAAACGCCTTTAACAGCTTTGCACTATGCGGATGTTTTGAAATCTTCTACCTTCTAGCTGATTGTCTGGTACCATTGGTTCTAGTTACATGAAATAAGTATCATAATATTCTCTAAAGCTTTGACTATCAAGACAACCTCCAATTTTAAGACACCCTACCGTTGTTGCGTTCCTAAGGATGGAGGGTTGAGGTCCAATGACATACATTGATAATGGGCTTGTCTGTGACAATTAGTCGAAAAGAAAGAAGTGTGAAAAGAAGAAACTGTAACAAATCTGGATAATCAGGTTTAATATACTCTATACTTGGCACCCATAAATCAAAATCATCAAGCACGTACAGATGAAGTGTTTCGTACTAATCGCTAAAAAGAGCAGAAGAATATTGCGGTGACCATTTAGATTTCCCATGAACGAGAAAACACTAAATTTATTATAAATGCAAAGACTTTTACGGTTGTTGTTATGGTTGTTAGGTCCACAACTGCAGCGGCCATTTTGAGAAGAAACTCTTCTAAAAATTAAGTTATTGTCTTGTGCGTTTTGGCTTTTTGCATGTTTGACGTCAAGAGGTTAGTTAGTTACCAACGTAATTGCGCTAGCTGCTGATGTCAATCGGGACATTGCAGGTAACACCTTGGAATTTGCCAACGTCAGTTACTCTTTCACCATATTGCGATCTGTTTTTACATAGGGTGTGTTTAAGTTTGTGTAGAGTGTTCCATACGTACCAAAGGGAGTGTATCATAATACGTAAAGTATCGTAATATGAGAAGCTTTGGTACAGCCCCAGAGGTGAATTCCGTAGGTCCAGATGGGTTTTAGTATGGTTTTATACAGGAGAAACTTGTTGAATAATGAAAGTTAGGAGTGTCTGCTGTTTAATCACTCCAATTATATTGTTTTGAGGTCAAGTTGTTTGCGTTTAACCTTAAAATACGTTCTCCATGTAAGTCAAGATGCCAAAGGTTTAGTCCTCACTGTTGTGTCAGCTGACACACTACGCGTTTGTTTGTAAAAGTCATCGGAGTCATTTTATCGTAATTAACAGTAATTTTATACTTCTCAAAACAACCGTTTAGGATGTCTAGGTCTTTCTGGTTCTGCATTATCATTGGCTGTCAAGATAGCCCTATCGTTGACTTATTTATTGAAACTGGGGCATCTGCTGTATATATATATATATATAGTACAGAAGTAATTTCAACACGCTTTCCTGTGGCACTCCGGAATTAATTTACTAATAGCTTAATATAGAGTTGTTCAGTTTGACTTGAAACCTCCATTCACTAAGATATGATTTTAGTATTACGTAGAGTTGACTAGAGAAGTGTAGTTTTAGTTTATAAAGAAGGCCCGAATGCCATACCTTATCTGTATATGTATAGACCTAATGTATGTCAAAAAACGCCGCTGCACAAATTCTTCTTGTCTCAAAGCTTTCCTTAATTTTGATAACCATGCGATGACTTTGTTGAAATGTTGAATGGCCTTCTAGAAGGCTTATTAGTCTATAAGATGACGTTTGTGAAGAAGGTGTCCTAAGCTTAGCTAGCATAATAACTTGAGTAAACTTCAATTGTAACGGGTAATAACCCAATATGGTGTTATATGTGGTAGTTAGTAGAACTAGTGGCTTTCTTGGAAGATTTTCAAGAATGTTTTCTATTATGAAGTCATAGTTTTATTTGGTTCAGGACTTTAGTTGGTAAAAAGCCTTCAAAGAAAGTGAAAGTTGGCAGGGAGCGTCAAGAAATGCTTCAATATCGGAAACATCATCATTGGGTTGGAATGGTAGAGCTGTAAAAACGCTTTTGAGATTTATAACAATTTTGTCCGCTTTTCTTTTATCAGATCTAGCCCAACTACTACCTGGTTTTCTTAATGGGGGCGAGGGTTCTTGTATTTGATCGTTTTAGTTTTTTTTTCTTGCGTTTCACACCAATTGGTCATTAGGCGAAAGTCTAGTAGTGCATTCCTTAAAGGTTTTGTTTCTCTTAATGTTGCATGTAACTGATGGGTAAACGAATTATATCTGATTTTGCTTAGCAAATTTCTGTTTCTTTGCCATGTTTTCCTAACTCGATGTTTTGCAATGACAAGCTCGGACGTGGAATGGTATATTACTAATTTCGGGTAAAATAGGTGTTGGAGTTGGTGTAGCCTTACATGCAGTGTTCTGTATCAAGGTTATAAAGTGCTATTTTATTCAGATCATGCATAGTTTTCATTCAAATATTAAGATTAATCGTCTGCTCGAGTTGGGTTTGAAAATAAACCCAATCAGTAGATTTGAAACAAAGTCTTGGATGACAGTTGTGCTTGCGGTGGTAATTACTGGCGAGTGATCGGGAACTAGGCTCTGCCATAAAGGACGTGCGTTTAATACGTCTAACCATTGCAAGATCTAGTAATATATTTGGGTCATTCAACCAGTAAATGGACATACTAGTAGAGCGATAATCAAGATTGCAACGAGGCATAGCATTTCTGAAGTTGCGATCTTGATTCCTATATCGTATGTTTCACTTTCAGTCCTCTCTCTAATAAATTTGTTCCCAAGAAACTAGAAAAATTTTCGTGGTCCTGCGTGGGTGATGAAGTATCTTAGTGGGTTGTATCCCGCTGCATAAAGGTGCAAAATTTCGGCATGTTTTATAACTTTTTTTTCTAATTTACATTTTCAGTAAATGCTTAAAAATACCTTAACGTCTTACAAAAATTGTTTACGAGCTTTGTTTGTGTGCAACAGTAATCTTCGTCCAAAAGTGGTTTGCCAGTTTGGATTTTGACAACAACACTCTACAACTTAACAATAGCACATGAAATAAATACATCACTTGAAAATAAAAAGAACTGTGCTACAGGTCGAGTTTTCCACTGTATGGCACAATAGTCTGCTGTACAAGATCAAGTTTTCCTGCCATCACACTTCAAGTCATATTTAAGTGACTGCCAGTTTAGAACCACAGTAGATGATGAAGTCTCAGATTTCTTTACAACAAAATCCGGAATGCCACAAAGTAGCATATTGCTCCTCCCTCTGCTTTATCTATTATACACAGCTGACATATCCTAATCGGAACTTTTGACAACCATATAACAATCTTTGCTAGTCGTGAAATTTCTTTAACTGTGTCTTTCTACTTACAAAATCATCTAAATGTTCCACATAACTAGACTAAAAAGTGAAAAATTAAATTTCACCGCTTCAAATCAACGAAAGTAATTTTTACCTTAAGAAAAGATCACTGTCCACCGAATGTTTATAAATAATGCAGTCATCCCACGAGCTATCTGACAAAAGACTTACATCGGAGACACACATCACAAAGAAGAGAAAGTAAATTGATAAAGAGTCATATTTGCCAATTGAAGACAAGCTTCTACTAGACATTATAAATAAAATTTCCACATCAAACTATAGGGCTTTGCCAGAAAATTCAATATTTTCAATCTTCAACGAGCCCTGCCTAAATTTTTCCGTGAATTAGTAAACGTCCTATGGTGTACCACCAATTAAACGGTCTATTTCTAGAGTCATCCAAGATTGCAGCAACAATAATCATAGTAGCCTTCAACAACCCTCTTGTACAACCACTTCTACACTACGCGATAACATGCCTTTATAAAGACATTTACTGTTAGCTCATTAACTTATAGAATACTTTGTTTCAATTGCTAATTTCTGTAAATAAAAAGTGTTACCCCTCAGATATCAATACATTTAGCGAACATTTGAGACACACTTCGTACAACTCTATCTTTCCTATTACTAGACACGATAGCATAAAATAAATCGTATGCATAACAAGACTTACATTTTAAAATTTTGTATTGTAATTATTGTTTTAGAAGGTAACGGTTAATAGCCATTATTTTAATGACTCCTAATTAGTTTATTATCGAATCAGGACTCTGGTTTGATTACAACGCGTTTACAACAGCAACATTCATTTCCCTTAATATCACTAAAAGGGTTGCTTGACGCTAAATAATGTTTATTCGTGCAGCAGCCTACCACCATAACGATAATGCAACATTATAAAACACGTAATTTCAACTAAAACATTAGGATATTAAATAGTTGCGGCAATATACAACAGGCTGCGTTAACAAAACCTAAATGGCGGAGTGCAGTTTATTTTGCAACAGCGTTTGGAATTCGTAGCGGTTCTGGTTTTGTAAATAATTTGATTGCGCTAGTGCAGTTATTTTGAAGAGATTAAAGTACGGCCTGCATTTCATTTCGGCTAGGTAATATAATATTTCGTTTAACAAATTAGTCAAGCATAATTTAAATTAAGTTGCAAGTGGAACTGGTGTTGTGTCTGTATTTCCACTAATACTGGGTTTTCCAGAAAGTTTGTGCCGATTTTTACTACATGCCATTGGAAAATGTCTGGTGGAATTTCAACGCATTTTTAGAAAGAGTTCGTTGCAATAAATTAATTTGCGTCATTCTTCTACCCTTTCAAAGATGAACGAAGAAAATGTATTTTAAACACCAAATACTTTTCTATTGCCGGAAAGGCAAAAATATCACACAAAAAATATATGTGCTGTTTATAGAGAAAGTTCTGTAGCTAGAAGAACTGTTGTAAAGTGGTAGCTAAGTTTAAAGCTGGTGATTTAAATCTTAAACACCAACAACGCCCGGGTAAATCTTCCACCATTGATGATGACCAAATCAAAATACTAATCAAGAATAATCCACGATACAATGTTTAGCAAAGAAAAGCGCACTGTTTTTGCAGAAATTAGTGACGAGCGATAAAAAATGGATCTTTTACAACAATGTTGAGTGTAAAAGGTTTTAAGGTTTTAAGCGAAATGAGCTACCATTAGCTACCCTCAAACCTGGTCTCTATCCAAAGAAATTTATACTTTGTATCAGGTAGGATTGGAAGGTAATCTTGTATTATCAGCTTCTACCAAATGACCAGTCGATTGTCAATTTAAATATTATAAAGTAAAACTTTTGATCAAATTTTGTTGTAAGCTATGATATTTTATTGTTCAAAACGGACACAATGCCACTGCAAATACAGAGTGTCCCAAAAATGCACTTACTCTTTAAAAACCAATAAGTAACGTGTTTGTCGTTTTAGAAACAGTATGTTAGTGGTTTAAATAAAACAATTTAACCACTTGTTTTTAAACACAGCCGATAACACAAAGCAATAGATTCATCTGCGTTACGAACCATTATTTCTGGTTTTGTGCAGCATACCTCGTTTTTGGAGTTTCCACATAAACGGAAATAAATTGGGACAGCATCTTGGAACACATCCAATTGATTTGTTCAAAAAAATTGCATCAAATATGCCTTTTCATTGCGGTGGTAATGAGGAGGTGCTTCGTTTTGTTAAAAGTAAATTATTTTATTACCAAACGGCAAATTCCTGGAAAATATTTAAGTAAACATTACCAGTGACAATTTGCTCAAAATTTCTATGGTAACACAAGATCAGTAGGTAAATTTTTTAATTAATTGAGTCGTTTGACTTAAAGCTAACCTCTTTGTTCTAAACAATTTTTGATAAAAACACTAAAAGTAGCTACAATTTTAAAACATCCTGAGTGTGTACGTGTATTTTGTTGCAATTATCTGTAACTGGTTGAGAAAGAAAAAATTTTAGACGTCTAGAATAACAGGTTTTTAAAAGTGATATACATTGTACTAGATTTAAAGTAGAGAATAAGGTGTTTCGAGATATTATTGGGAGTAGACAAATGTAAATCTAAGCTTAATTATGGTATAATGTATAAAATAAAAAATTTGGCCGAAACTGTCAAAACCTTCAAAGTTGCTGGAATTGGTTAAAGAAACCCATGAATTTTCTTTTTATGCAAGAAACATCGTAATAATCTTAGTTGTGAGCATTATTAGAAAGTCATTTGTGTAGCTTTTGAAGGCAAATAAAATATTTATGATTGGAGTTAAAGATAAAAAATATATATAAAAAAACTGTGAGAGAGAAGCTCGCACCACACAGTTGGTTAAAAAAGTTTTGATGGTTTGTATAAAAATAATTCCCAATAATTTGCAATGGCTTTTATTCTTTTTTATTTTGAAGTAATAGTATGCGAATATTTGAAAAAATAAAGTAAGTATATACGATTAAATTTTTACTGAGATTAAAGAGACGTGATTATTCAGAGTTAATTTTTATTAAGTAATAATTGCGCTTAAGAAATAACGATACCGTTAAAGTGTGCCAATGGTTAGCAAAAACTGAATGTTAGCAATAGCCCTTACTATTTTAAGGTTTGCTTGACAACATGTTTGCTTTTTACCCCCAACAACTAACAATGTTTCTGCTTCTGTCCCTTCTCTTGGAACCTCAAGAATAATATTTAAAACTACATTTATCTAAATATTTATTTAAATATATCCTTGTTTCTGTTTTTTGTTAGGCGTTTAAAATCTATTGGCACGACAATTTGCTTTTTCATTAGATTTTTATTAGCAAGAATTAAATCCTTATTTTATAAGAGATATTTTTTCGACCTTTGCCACTTTCTTTGCGTCAAACGGAGCGTCCACCAAATAAGCGAAGTAACATGACATACTTGGGAGCTTTCGTGGTAGCCACGGTATGGCGATTATCATGTGGCCAAGTATTGTCGTAACGTTAATAAACATGTCAGCAAAGTCTCTTTAGTAACTCATAGTACTTCTTACTGGTGAAGCTTTTACAAGGAGACATCTAATCCATCACCAAAGTTTCCTTTCTCACCAATCCTAAGAGATAACCGCCATTTCTTAAAGTAATTCCAGCCGTAACTTCTATTACCCTTATATAAATTAATGTATTTCTCCAGCACTCTAATTTATCGGCTGTAACCAGGCGCTCAAAAAATGTCTTTGTATCCTCGTCATACAGTTGCAACAACCGTTATCATGAGAAAATATAAGGAACGTATTGTGCAACTCTTGCTGCTTTTGCTTTCTTCAGCATAGTTCCTGTCGTCATTAAATTCCGATATCCAGCTAAACATAATTCTGTGAGTTGGTTCTGCGTTCCGACACACGGAACCTAATTTCGTATTAATATACACACGAAAAATTATTTCCCCTCTAAAAAACTACGTCGCTTAATGTTGGCTGTGATTTCTTCCATGGTTTTCCATATTCACATCTGCGCTCACACTATTGCACTACAACACACACTACAACACTATCTTTCCTTTTCTACGTTTCGGCGATATTATTTAATGGAGTATTGGTATTACAGTTTATTTCTACATATATATTAGGTACAAATTACAATCAGCAACTTAAATGGAATATTATGATGACAAAGGAGAAGACATAAAAGACGAGATATCTGGGGATAAGAAACAGATACATGCAATATAAATAAATATGAAGTAATAAAAGCAATATAAAATATAAGATAGGAATAGACTAGAATTAAAAAGTATATATGGAAGCAGAAAAGACAAATAAAGACTTGAAGATTGAAATAATAGTTTAATACTTCCTATTTATAAAAAATAATATAAAACAAATTACAACTATAATTAGTTGCCTACAAAATATACACCACAATTCTAGAACAGAAAATAAGGACATGTATAAAAAACAGAATAGAAAAATAACAAATTTTTATATAACAAGAAACCTAATAAAAAAGTACAAACAAAAGAATAAATAATCTTATTAGCCTTCATAGACTAACAAACAGCTTTCAACAAGAAACCAAGGTTGATAATAATCAAATGCTTGGGAAAAATACAAACATCTAAAGAAATAAGAAATCTCATCTACTCAGTAAATGATAATATTAAAGCAAAAATGCAAAAGTAAATCAAAGGGCCGCCAAAAAACATAAATCAAAAAAGAAATGGTTTATTTGCAATAGTCATGGATAGTTCTGAAAAAAAAACAGACTTGAAAACTGTAATAGATTATAAAAATATGAACCCAATACAGATAGATGCTTTTCTTTGTGCAAATGACATTGCAGACAACAAAATGAAAATGCAAAAGCTTTAAATGTATTGATTGGTGAAGTAGAGAACTTGCAGAAAAAAGTCAATATAGACAAATGTAAAATAATGATATACAATAAAACATTAATAGATAAAACATTCAATTTTAATTATGATGGGAAATTATTTTAGAAAGTGTCAACAATAGAATACAGAAAATAATAGTAAATTTAATTTGGAAATAACTAACAAAACGAGAAAACAAACAAACAATGCGTATTATTCTCAAGAAGACGACTTTGGCCAAAGAAGAAGTAATCTAATAATTTACAACACCATAGTAACCTCAATAATGTTCTACTCTAGTAAAATATAGATTATACGACAGAACTATTAAATAAAACAAAAACCAAGACGAAAGGCCTATAAATAACACATCAAATCAACTTTACAATAAGAATCAATATTCAATAAAATAGAAAGGAACAGCCGGAGCGGTATGAACTAGAATATCGACAGAAAGATTTCCAAAGGAAGCTATAAAAACTGATCAAATATAAAAGCGGAAAGAGGAAGACTAAGAGTGCTTTTGATAAATCAAATTACTAAAATAAGACAATACAGAAACAAAGTGTTAAACAAAATCAGGGTATCATCAAAGACCAAAAGGAATCGAAAAATAAAACACCCAAATAGAGTACTAGGATCCATGACGATGATGAATAAAATATCTGTAAAGCTGTTTATATAAATTATGTATTTAAATTAAGAATAATTGGTCAGGAGGACTACAATCAAGAAATTTTGTTCTTTGAACACAAAAATATCCACAAAGTAACCTGAAAAGCATCTGATAGAGTAACTTAAAATCAAATTGATCATATTCTTGTGGAAAGAAAATGGAAGAATTTTTTACAAGACATCATAGTTACAAAAAAAGCAACATGTGCGTCCGAGCATACACTAGTAGAAACAAAAATTAAAATTAGTATAAATGCTAATTGCAATATAAAAATCAAGAAAAAATCAAATGTAAATAAATTCAAAGATCCAAAAATGGCAGAGAAATATGAAAATGTATTAGAAAAGAAAGCTAATACTAAAAGTGATAATATCTACACACAATATGAAGGCGATTTGGGAAACAGAAAAATATATTATTTTAATCTAAAATAGAAACGCAGGCCATAAGAGAAGAAATGATAAATCCTAAATATCGATAGACAAAAAGGTAATTTAAAGAGGAGAATTAATAAAAACAACGTTTCTAGATGAGAGAAATTAAGATTAAAAAGGAAATCATGAGAAAAACATGCTAAAAAATAAAATTGCAAAGTCAGATAAAAGAAAATTTGTAGATCAAATAACTATGACAAAAAAAGCAGCAAGATATGTTACTCAAGAACTTTATATACGAGCTCAAGCAATGCACTTTTAACAAAATTAAAAGAAAAAAATTCAGAACCGATAGGAGAAACATTTTTCTGAAATATATAAAGAAACTACAAGACCACATAAAGAAATAAAAAAATTGTAAACTTAGAAGGAACAACAAATATCACAGAAGAAATAAAATATGCAATGGGATGTGTAAAAAATAATAAAGCAGCAGGAATAGATGGTATACAAGCAAAATTGGTAAAAACCCACACAGTTCATTTAATAGATTTTCTCTTTCTCTATCTTTCTATGCCCCCTCTCTTTCTTGTTGTACTAAGATCTGGATACAAGAAGAAATCCCAAGTGATTGGACAGAATGCATAATAACCAAAATACCAAAAAAATATACCAGAACTAAAAACCAATCACTTTACCTTTGTATAGAGAACAAGATAATGACCAGGATTATATTAGAAAGACTAAAAACCTGTCAATAAAAAATTAAAAAAAATCAGGCAGCACTTAAATCTAACAGAGCTTGTGTTAATGATATATGTATGTGCATGAGAAAAAAACAGATTAAGTGACAATGTAAAAAGAGCTGGCCACAAATAAACACACAAAAACCAAACTACTAGTTAAAGAGAAAAGGGAAAAGTTCAAGTGGAGGGAGGAAACGTTGAGGTAAGTGAGGAATTTTACTATCTAGGTAATATAGTGAACATAAGAAGAGGAACAAAGAGAAATAGAAATAAACGTGTAGAATTAGCATATAGTCTCTTTAAATTACTACACGATATTAAAGCTGCTGCTATTTTTTGTCTACAAAAACATAGAAAAATACCAAAAATAGTTCCAAAGAGTACAGACATTTATAAACAGATAACTTTGAATTATATGCTGATTTTCTGTCTTGAAACGATTAACAATAAAGACTTATGGAAGATGTCAGAAGAAGAAGAATGGAATAAACAATAAAGAAACGTAAAAGGAGATGGATAGACCACACCTTCAGAAAATCAACAAAAATAAGGAAAAGAACAATTCTAAAAGAACTACAAAAGTTAAACTAAATTGGAAGCAGCGAAACTAATTGCACAAAATAGAGTGCATGAGACTACCAACCTCTCTTTAGATATGACTCTATGCTATTGAAACGCTATTTGAGTGCCTTTTGTTCTAGCTTGGAGCTATATGATACATGAAAAAGGAGAAACACCAAAACCAAAATACCCTAAAAGCAATAATCTGCCAATATATAGCACATTGTCTGCTAAATAGTTTATAACAAAGTGTAAGTTTTCTTGCTCAAACATCTACCGCATTCATTAACTTTATACTTGCATAAGTTGTTGTATTCCCTAAGATCAAGTAGGTTACCGGAACAGAACTGGTCGAATCGAAAAAAAAATCCTGTGAAACAGTATAATTTAAAACTTTAAATCAACATTTAAATTTTTTATTATATTAACATAACATATTGATTAAAAAAACTTCACGAACATAAATTTTATTATGACAAAAATCATGTATAAAAATATTTTTACCTACATATTATAGTAAGTTAATCAGCTAATGACAATTTTCTCTTAATGCTTTTATGTCCAATTTTAACTGTAGTCATATTAAAAACAGATATCGCATAACTAACGTTATTCGTTATTATATTAATCTTAAATGTGGGAAACCCAACTTAGCGCCGCTTCTAGCCACAACAAAAAGTTGCGGTGGCCCGTTCTAGTCGGTGCTGGATTTCGTGTCGTAATGGCTGTTATCAACTTATCTCGAGCACAGTAATTGGTGGGACTTCGCCTGAGCATACAAAGCAGCCGGCTTTTTCAAAACCAGCCAGCCCGTGCTCTCTAGCCCTGATTTCCTTGGCTAACAAGATCAGCAGGAGCAAACTTCAAACACAAAGCCGTTTTACGGCGTTTGTGATGCTTTGTTTCATTTTAGTCCCTAATGAGGATTATGACGAAAGTCCTCAGACTATCGTTTCATTTTATGCGTGATTAAGTACCAGAAGTTAAACGGTAAGATGCCTATTGCATTACGGTTCTTCCTAAAATCCTTAATATCTCAATAAACGAGATTAATCTGGTGTAGAAAATAAAAAAGATACATAGGTGAATCAAATATAAACCGAAAATTCGTAAATGCAAACACAATCTCCTGACTTAGAAAAACACTTCTCTCAATTTATTAGGTAGACTTTTGATTCCACTATCGTAATGTTTTTATGGTTTTTATGGTTTATTTACAATCTGCTTTACATTAAGTAAATGTGCTACAACAGAAACGCATTATTAGGATGATACGTCCATTGGTTTTATATAACAGTGGACTAGTCACACGTTCTAGTTAGTCGTTTGGTCGTCAGAAGGTCATTAGTCAGCTATTGCACGACGTCATTACTGTGCCCAAAAGTTTGCTGTGACAATTTTGAATAGGCCTAGTCACGAGGGAAGTACCGAGGTCTTCGTATATAAGTCGGTTAGTGACATACCAAGGTTATATACTAAGATTGAAATTGTTGGAGTGTTTCAGCCTTGTTGGCTTGGCATATCCCCATAATTAGATGCCATATATCTGTATTGATATTAATGTAGTTTTATATAGTAATAGTACAGCTCCCCACCAAGAAATCAGTACATTTCTCTATATTTTATGTCTAGTTGTTCACGTTTGGTTTGTAGTATCAAAATTCAAACTTAGGTATTTTGCTTATGTTTTAACGGCTATAGACGTACCATTAATATTCACCAATAGATAGATACTACCCTTCAAGGTAACTATACTTTGGATTGATTTGGCTTGGGTGATTTTATCATTCATTAGCAAACCGATCACTAATACGGTAAAGTTGATATTGCAAGTTAGCAGATGTAGTAACATCATTTTCGTGTGCAGATAAGATCGCAATATAATCAACAAGAGCTGCCACAATGGTGTTATCAGTTGTAGTTAAATCAATTGCGTAAATAAAATAAAAGAATGAATTCAGAACTCTACCCTGAGGGACATCGGAATAAATAGGATGGTTTGATGACTGTTTGATTTGTTTACTATCTGATAAAAGATAAAGAAGTCTAGGAGATTTGGCAGCTTATTCGGATCAGATGACTAATAGGTAAGCTCACCAGCAGAGTGGTAGTAGTAATTATTGGGCATAAACTCGTTAAATAAATTTTGACCTTTTGGTAAGCTAATTCTGGGTCCCTAACGAATTTAGTTAGAATTCCAGTCTCCGCTCACAATAAACATGTTACCCAATTTCGAAAAGAAGGTAGTGTCGTATTCGATAGAAATGGCATGCCACGGAGAGCAATGGGTAGCCGAAATAACAAAAGATCGGAAAACGGCATTAACTTTAACAGTTGTGGCCTGTAAATCTTCAGTTTGGTATCTTTCCATTTCGTGATACTGGATAAAATTTTTGATGATATATGATTTTGATGATTTTCATCTTTAGACTGCTAGGTATGGTTTTCTCGCCCCACAAATGTTTGATAAAACTTCAATATATGTGTAGGATATGTAATTTTTTTTAAACTCTTTATTTGCATGCTGTTGTAATTAGTGGCACAATAGATTCCAGAAAGTTTTGGAAGTCCAGGTGAACTTTGGTTTAGGTTCTGATTATGAGTATTCTTTAAAAGTGCATACATATTTTGGGTCGAGGTGTTTGGTTAATTCAGCAGTATGTTTTCAGTTGATTTTTTCCTTTTCCTTTTTTTATTTGCCATAGGTGGTTACTAGCTTCAGTTTCTTCTTCCATCTTTTTATCGGCTTGAAGATGTTCATTAGTTGTCGATAAGGCGTGTTGAGCAGATGTACTATCGAATGGTTATGGAAAAGCATGGTAGGTGTAGTAGACGTGTTTGGTAACGATTAATAATTAAGGTATGTTGGAAATTGTTGTTCATACTAGATTTGAGGCTGATTGTAAGTCCAATTTGTTGCATAGCCATAAGTGGCGTTTAAATTACTCGTTTGGATAAGATTCCATTGACCTTAAAGATGTTTATAGAAATATAAACTTACAATTAGAGCGTTAAAATAATAAATAATCGGTAGACGCGACAGTAATATCACACAGGCTCTTCGTCATACTTCAAGATTCAAATAGAAACTAAATCGTAAAATAAAGGTGGTTGTGACACCAGACAATTGCGCACGGTGCTCCAGAAGCAACTTTGTAGTCAAAATTCTGCTTCCCAATTCTGTTAATAGTTCAAACAAATGATAATTATCGGACAATAAGTCCGGAATGTGTAATTAAGAACAAATTCTTATTTATTTTTAAATTTTAGGCAGCTGTTTAACTCATTCTAACATTACAAGCAATTTCAACAACACTTAATTAGCTTAATAATGCAAATATTTTGTTTGGTCACACTGGTCCTTGATGGAGGTCAACGACCTTTATTTTCAACTGGTTTTCATCTCAAAAATTGTTTATGACACACGTTCACTTTGGTACTTTTAAAAATGTTGTCACTAAACTTAGAATTCAGTTTTTTCAAAATTTTGAGCTACCCTACGCTCTATGTCGTGAGAAACTTGATAACAATCCGTTGTACAAAGGACAATGATAACTTTTGCTCTGATATTCAAACAGTAACTAAAAAAACGATAGTTTGAGACACCCTACAAAAACAACGCGTAGAAGTTATGTCCCTCCCCTCTTGCTTCACAGAACTTAAAAGAGAAATTGTAATAAAGAAAAGCATTAGCATAAAAATACTTCATTAAATTTACAGAAAAAAATTTATAAAAAAATGGGAAAAAGCTAAGGCAAAATTTAACAATCGATTAACTTTCTTAAGGTAATTTAAGTTAGCAAGCAAACCAGTTGTGTTCAATTTTTTAAGTTAATCTCAATCCTTAACACATTTGGCCAAACATTACTCTACCTACTCAGTTCTTCAAATATATCAAAATAATCCAAATAATCATTTACATCATGTTTGCAATTGACTGAACTATTTTTCCAGTAGAAACGATTTGAGTTTTTGGAATAAGTAGAAGATCTAAAAACATAAATCTTGTAAAAAAGAATGGCAGATAAATCAAATATCAATTTCGTTAAATTCCTCCGAATGAAGGAACTTAAATGGAGTGTTCAATCATCGTAGCAAAACACGGCGTTTTCTTGATCATTTCAAAGAATTATCTTTGAACTGCTGAACAGGTCGTTCAAAAGTTTTGTGTAATGTTTGTCCAAGTTTTTTTTTCAAAACAATAAAGCGCTAAAATTTCTTTGGCTATCGAAACTAGTAATGCTGGCTCCTTTATAGCTAACTGAACAAACTTTTCTTCCTTTGGAACTACCCCTTTGCCTTGATTTTGCTTTAGATTTCGATATGTCCAAAGCTAGGTATTGCCCACTCAAAAATTGTCTCTTAAAATTCAACTGGTTAAAGTTTGTACTCTAATGAGTGTATGCTCTAGGTTAAGCAAATTCACCATGAAAAGATATAAGCTACTCATTTGTAAGAGATGCTCAAGACATCTCAATTTATTTAATTTGATAATTTGACAGAACGTTACTGCAGGTTTATAAATATCATTTGCTCTCACTAACGCTTTGCTGAAAAGCGTCCAAGAGATAAGTTTTATATCTGCTGTTATAAAAAAGAAAGTAAACCTAATAGAACTTATGACACTTCAATTTATTAAGCATCTCATGATCGAAAATATAGCAACTGGGTGACATTTTTATAAAAACTTAAGATTTTTATAAAGGATGTCTGTTTTTGCATCACTGGAGTGTCTTTCAAGGTTTTATTTGGCGCAGGACCTCAATGTTTCAAAATTCACGCTACAATTTATCATAAGATCGTAACTGATATACATCCCAAAGCCCAAATTTAGTCAAATGTACGTTCTTAATACTCGAGCAGCTTTAAAGAAAAGTTGTTTTAGAAAATAACCTTTAGCCTCTACCCAAGCTTTAATATGTCCGAGTCACCAGTTTATGACAGCACGTGCTACATCAATTAGAAAAGTAATTACTGCAGCCATCAGGGCTCACTTTAAAGAATTAGGTGTCTTTTTTACCAAACTGTGTCCTCTAAAACTGCCCATAATTTGTAATCCAATGAACTGACATACGGATTATCAAAAGGCCAATCCTCTACTGTTAGAAAATAAGGCACATTATTGCTCAGCCAAGTTTTGTTAAGTCTTGCTAAAAGATCCAAGTCTTACTTTGAAAAACGCATAATTCAGAAGTTTTACTAGATCTTACAAAATATTCTGCTGATACAAAATGGCGAAAGTTTTGACACCATTTTCACAAAAAAGAATGGGAGGTACTTCATTGTAATACGTTCCCCACAAACAATTACAGCTGCTGGATAACGACGTCCCTGAAGTGGCTATCATTTTATTTGTTGAAAAATTCCTCTACTTAAAAAGTTTTTTAGTCGTAAACAAACTTTTTCCGTGGCCATCATACACGGTTTTTGTGGATAATGGTTGCACTAATTGTTGCTACGACGGGTGTGTGATCTGAGTTTAAATCAAGCCTACCGGAGATGTTTATATAGAGTTTCGATATACCATTACAAATAAAAATATCGAGT
Organism: Sinelater perroti; assembly: GCA_036346155.1. Lineage (NCBI taxonomy): Eukaryota > Metazoa > Arthropoda > Insecta > Coleoptera > Elateridae > Sinelater > Sinelater perroti. The sequence goes on along the minus strand of JARFIY010000167.1, from coordinate 4,243,758 downwards.
AGGTCAAGGTATTTTCTTGGGTCCGTAGTTCAATATGTTGGAGTCGTAATGGTTTTGTTGTAAAACCTTGAGCAGCTCTCTAAATTTGGTAGTGGTTAATCCCCATGTGGTATTAAAGTCGTCTCTAGAGATGGTCCCAGAGTGTGGAAGAATTTTTCGAAGTCCTCTTTTTTGTTGAACTAAGGAGAACAATAGACTACCGCTACAGTTTAAGGGGTAATGTGACCACTTCAATAAATTTGTCCTAGAGTGTAGCTTCCTCATAATTGAAAAGAGCGTAATGTTTGAGAATATGTTCTATTAAAATGGCAGTTTCTGCGTGTTCAGTTTTGTCGGCATGATTAGTGCGATAAGTCATATATGTTAGTTTAGGATTTTAAAATAGGATTTTTCTGTGAAACGTGTTTCACTTATTAGCATTATGTTGATGAAGTTTTGTTTAAAAAACAGGGTAAGTTCGTCTTTATGTCGTTGTGTGGGCAATTTTGAGGGGTTTATTCGTGAGTTAGTTTATGATTATGCTATTCTGTTGAATCAATTGGGAAAACGTCGATTTAAAGTCATCTAGGAACTTTCTGAGAGTGAGACTAAGTGACTGTTTGGTAGTGTTTATAGGTTCGGACTATGTTACCGTAGCTTGTGGGACGGCGAAGGTTTGAGAACTGACTTTGGTGGTTTAAGGTTGGGTTTTTCGTTGGTTGTTTGGATTTAGTAGGTTGTGATCGTACACACATCCACGATAATTAGTTGGAGGGTTTTCTTCATATAAGGCGCAAATTGGTTTATTTCATCTATTGAAATTAAATAATGTAAGTATTTAATAACCACCCTATACACCCGTCCCTCTTTCGGTTGGTAAGTATAGTGAATTATTTGGTTGTCGTGTAGAAATTGCGATAATTTTCTGAATGTATTTAGAACAGTACCTGACATTTTTACTGTGTTATTTATTAAGCTCTTGGTGACGTACTGCTTATCGGCTACTATTTTAGCAAGATTTTCCTTCATTTTTGGTAAGTTTGAAATTTCGTAAACAAGTATTGGAGAAGGTTTGAGTATTTTTTTATGATATTAATGGAATTGTATTTGTTAGAGAGTGCTATTGCATTGGAGTCTGCATTTTTACACGTCTTTTTTATTTTTCTGCGTTTTGTAGACATAACCGTTTGCCAAGGGTACTCTTAAGATAAAATAGTATTTCCTAGTTAGCCGTTGCTAGTAAAAACCATTTTAAGAAGTTGATGAAGGTTATGAATTGGGCAAGCCACCGAAAATTGCGATACGGCCTATTGTTGCTGGTTTGGAGAGAAGTAATTGTTGGGTTCTGGTATAAGTTCACTCATTTACTGGGATTTGGCTGTTTTGGAATTATTGGTTATAAAATTGATAACATTTGCACGCTGGATTAGGATTGACTCCGTAGATTTTGAGTTGCTGGCTGGATAAATGTGTAGTTGAAGCCCGGTCCGTTTTCTGCTGGTAACATTGTGAAAATTTATTAGTAAAATACCTGTAATTTAAAGGTTTTTAAAATTATTTAAATTAAAAGACCCGTAAATGCTATTAGCGACAAGGCAGCCCTGGCTCCATTATAGGGCAAAGCACTTCAACTTGAATTCACTGCACATCTATCGTCAACGATGGTGGTATTTACGGAAATGCTAGGTATTTATATCAAAGATAGACTTGATATTAGACGATATAGATTTGCCTTTCAAATTTAAAAAAAGAGACTCGTAAGATTAGCATTCTCTATGTCAGTCAACCAAGTACAGGGATAAACTTTTCAAAAGTTTGAATTTGTCTTTCAGAGACGGTATTCAGGCAGGGTCAAGTCTATGTTGCGTTCTCAAGAGCAACATCAAAGAAAAGAGCAAAAATTTATATTAAAAATAAACATTCGATGAGCATAACTATAAATATATATTTAATTGTGCCCTTAAAAGAAATTTTCAAAGAGCTTTCGCAACAAAAGTTTATATTGAACTATTCTTGATGTTTCTAATTACTGCAGTTTTTCAACCCTTTAGATTTATGGCTTTAAAGTCTAGTAATCTTCAAGAACGGTATTTAATGTAATTTTTTTCGTTACAATTCTTTCTATCAAATGAAAAAAAATGATAGCTGTTATAATTTAGTTTTTTTAATTAAAACGGACAAACTGATTAACAAATCAATTTAATATCAATAAACAATTTATATAAAAGGGCTATTAACATAATCATATCTAATTTCTCGTATAAACTTTCTTGGCATAATTATTTCACTCAATTATATATACAAAATCTTTAGGATCCGAACTGATTAGGTAGATACTCCAGAAAACTTCTATTATGCCAAAGTTTTTTGTATCTCAGCCGCCCTTATTTATTTATTTCTCCCGAATTGTTTTATCTGCAATACAATAGCCATTAAACTTGGCCCCACTTTCTAAATTCTCCGAATACTATGGCGTGCAGGCGAAGGGGCTCAATGTAAATTTTCTCGAAACTTTCGAACACAATTCGGCGCGAGCTGCGAATTACAAAACGCTGTGGAAGCCGACATCTATTAAGTTAGGCAGGTGCTTAACAACCGATTTATACTGGTTAATGGAAAGACAAAAGCTCTTACCCTGCCATTCCGCCGTTCTCGTTTCAAAAGCCGTAATGAGTGCGGCAATTTATTTCAGATTAGCCCTTTTTCAGTGTGTACATGTCATTTGGGTTAACATTGGCTTTATTGCATACATAATGCAACGCAGGAGCCGCGTTATCGACCAAACCAGCCTAAGTGATTGTTTTTCAGATCGTTTACTCTACTACAAACAAACAAATAAAGTGCTGTAATAAATAATATTAAATAATATCAGTGATTTCATAATAAATAAAATTATAACTTTGAAGAAAAGAAAAATACAATACTTAATTATCGAAGGAAAAATTTAGGGGAAGAGTTCAGTAGGGAGATCGAAAAACTCTTGGTTAAAAGATATCCGCCGCTGGCTTAACTGCAAATCCACTGACATATTCAGAGCAGCAGTTTCCAAAACAAAATTAGCTATATGGATCGCCAACCTTTGTAAGGATACGGCGCAATAAAAAGAAGAAGAACTATAACTTCGCTTTTATAGTAACTCACGGTAGTTTGCATAACAGTAATAAACTCCAGTCATGAATAACAGTTTAGAGACTTTCCCTTAATGCATTTCTGAAGTTTAGAAGGTTAGATGGGACTAACGCCTCATTCAAAAAGCAGATTTAAATTGTTCTTCCTAACGGTATCCTATAAAACTTTTCTGTCGGGGTTAAAAGTAGAATCGGGTCACTGGCCTGGAAATCCGAGCAGAATAACTTACCGATATAAAAAGGGGAAAAGTTACACCCCAAATAATCGTAAAAATGACAACGATTCCATGCTCAAAGAAAAATAAAGAGGGATCGAGTGATAACTTAACAGATAATAAACCATCTGAGTAGAACTAAAAAAGTATTTATAAAGAAAAAGATTTAATATTTAGCTTTAAGACAAAAGCTTTTTGCACACCTGTAATCTTTAGAATTATTATAATCTTTTATAACGCTTTGTTTAGTACAGTGAGGAAGTGTGGTTGTGGACGTTATGCAGGTTGGTGGTAACTCTATTGTCTAAGACGCTGTATCATGATATTTAGCATCCTCCCCCTCCCCCTTTCCGTGACATTATCCCAAAACAAGAAGGTAGACCTTTTCTATTTATGACCATTAAATTTCCTATCATTTGCACTATTTAAACGTATTTTTAATTTAAATACTAATCAATGTACATTGCAACCCAAATCATAGAGGGACAAGAATGACTTTTGGTCGCACGGCTAGTATAGTGGCATGTGCCAGAGCAAGTCATTTCTTCTTCCACAATTCCAGTAAACCCCGTTTACTTGTCAGAGTGATCATATGCAGGAGAAGACGCAGTATCTCGGGGACAACATGATAGAAACCACCATAAAAATTATCAGTGCTGAACATTTTAGAGCGGATATTCTCTAATTTTGCGTGCAGTTTTCACAATTCGAGAGAATCTTCTTTTTTTCCGTTCAAGTACCAGTTGTCAGACAACATTTTGTGGTCAGTGTTCTTGAAACATACGACAGTCCCTCTGTTGGGTGAACTAGAGATAATTATGTCATCTTTATACTTCTCTTCCAGACGCTTTTTCAGAGTTATAACATAAGACTAGAATTTTCAAGCGCCTCATCAAGCAACTGTCCAACTGGTGCTCGTTACTGTTCTTCTCGAGAAACAAGCCGTGTGAAATGTAATTTTCTCCACTCCTTCCAGTAACCGTTGATGTTCAGGCTTTTTGCGTTTGATACTGGAGGCAAGAAGCGTAGTAACTCCTCTCTTTTTAACTACAGCCACTTCACGTTCTGCCAAACTTTATTTGCATATGAAACACCGTTTTAACACTATTGAAGATTATTAACTCACCACCACCACGAAAATAATTCGAACTACAGCAAGTACAATAAAAACGCGTTTTAGTATCACTCAAATAAGAAGTCACCAACGAACATTTACTTCGAACAGTTACAACAAAACTGAACTGAAAAGAATCCCTACTTTAAGAACGTAAAAAAGAATTGTTAAGAGGGGATTCATGAGCGAAGATAGGGGTCACGAGAGATCGGTCTTTCACTCTCCCCTAACACCAGTACCTGATCTCGTTACCTGAGAAAGAGGTTACGCGAGATCGTTCCATTATAATGACTCTCCAACAATACCCTTAAGAGGGTGGAAAGTTCTGCACCTAACATAATTTACATAGAAATGTTGAAAAATGAAAGTTATAAGGCAAAAACCTGCATTTTTCTGCTATTTTTGATAATTTGAGAAATGTGTTATATCTTTGCACCGTATCTCGGCAACCATTGAGTCAAAAACTATTTTTGACCCATAAAAATTAAAATAAATTTAATGCTCTTGAACTTTATAAATAAGTATATTCCGCTAAGAACTTTATGGTTTAGAAGTTATAGGCGAAAAACTAAAAACAATCCAAAAATTTTGAGGTTTTTCGGCTCCCCAAGTTAGCACAGGGTCCTCGAGGTCGAAACTTCAGATCCTACTCCATAGTATACCCACAAACAACATACCCAAATATCATTAACTTAAAAATATTTTCTAGGTACTACCCCCCCTTCATTTATTACCTGCCGCTCGGACTAGTCCAAGAATAATTTTGCTTTGTGATCAATAATTTAACAAATTAGGCAAAATTTAAGTCCAAGTTGCTTAAATTTCGTAAATTATTGTTGTTCTATGAGAAGCGTCGATCTAAATATATACTGAAATTTTTGGTATCTTCAGCTTGCAATAGTTAACAAGTAAAATTACATGAGTAGTTTAATTAATCAACCTTGATTAAAGTTAATTTATTTTTTAATTGTGCAGAATCGCAAATTATAGTAACAATTAATGTAAAAGAATTTTTTAGAGTATAAGCTAATTGGCAGCAAGTTTATTTTATTCAGTTTTAATAAACATAATTGTTTAATACCTACAATTAGTAATTAATATTTTGACAAGAAGTGAGCTAAATTGTGCAGTTATTTATATAATTGAAATCATGTATTTTGCCCGACTGTGTGTAAGTTCTCATCTCGTAACTAGGCAGTAACTACTAAATAACTGATACTGCTGCTGCTGTAGTTGTGTAACACATGCAGCCTCCGGGAATCCACTCTTAGCAAAGGAGAAGTACCTTAACTTTGTGTACATAAGTAAGGAGTGACTAGACACATACATTTTGCATTGTTAAACACCACTACAGTGCAATACAAAAGTTTAACTTGCAGTTTCAGTAAGTTAATTTGCCGCTTTATGCATTTCACAGCAAACAAAAGTTGTGTAATTAATTATTATTTTGATCATTTGTCTTGTGCAAAGTTTGAGTCAAATGATAACAATTATGTCAGTATTTTATTACTTTATTCAATTATGTGCATCTTTTAACTTCGTATGTAAAATAAATCACACACTAGACAGAAAAAACGATAGTAACAACCGTTTTCATTCTAAAATATTTAAAAAAATATAAAAATGTTTGTGACAATAGCTTTTTAGCTGTGTATGCACAAGTTTCATTATTTAAATTTTTTGCAATCCACTTATGGGATTTTTTTAATGTTTTGTACATTTACAAAGTAACACAGCTCTGTAGTATTTTATTAGGTTTTTAAATAATATAGGTAACGGAACTTTGTTAGGGGTACTGAATCACATTTTTAAAAAATACAACTTTTTATAATATAGGACTCTTTTGGAATTTTTTAAATTTATAAATAGCTTTAAAATATGTTCTATTTTAGCTACAATATTTAATAATAAGTGTAACAAAAAATTCTAAACGCATATAATACACCATAAGCTTAACTAATTAAATAGAAATAGAGAGTAATTGTAAGTGATTATTTGTACAATAGACGTTCAGGAATGCATTAACACTGGCACTAACAATGGGACGATTTAGGCTTAATTAGCAAACCTATAAGGTAAATGGCCCAGCGGGGTTGTTCGATCCCCAACTGGATGCCTCCCCAGTTGGCGGATAGGGGAACGCCCGTTAAATATAGCGGGTACTGGAGAAATAAAATATCTAGGGTGAACCAAAACTAGTTTAAAGAACAACTTCTAAGTAATGAAATTAATAGCTCTTATATTTTCCAAAGTGTGATGAGCATCAAAGTTGTAGTGGACACAATTCATCTAGGGGACCTCCCCCCTTCCTCAATTACAAAGATTGGGAAGTGGCAGCTGGCTTTACAATATCGCATATAGAATGATGAAACGTCTGTATGTTGGAAACCACACAAAGCAGTGGAATCCACAAAAACGGCGTTTGCGCAGCGATATAGATGGCAACGGAAGATCACTACACTATGTTTGCCCAGAATAATTATAGTAATGGTTGCAAACTTAAATAACGGCCTCGAGTACGGAAGTTTTTTGAATGAGGCAGGAATGCGAAGAATCTTCTGGACAGTCAGTCGAAACATCCAATATGAAAATAGGGAAAGAAAATATTCGAAGCATGTACGAACAAGGAAAAATTCATACACTATCAAGAAAATGAAGAAAATAAATATCTCAGTGCTCAGTGTAAGTAAAATAAAATAGCTACAGTCAGAAAAATATGTAATGAAAGAACACATAGTATATTATGCAGAAGAACGAAAGAAATTGATACAGATGTAACAAGCTTTATACTCTACTCTGACAGAATGTCACGGATTACTCCTATAACTTTAATTTTATACAGGATGTACGCCCCAATAACAAACTATGATGACGAAGAAATACCTGTTTAAATAATTCTACAACAAACCAAAAGTAATGCCATTATAGTATTAATGGGTGATTTGAATACGAAAGTCGAAAGCAACAAAAAAGGGTAGTAGCAAGAGAACATGGACTTGGAGGTACGAAAATTCTGTACAGAAAACCAATTAACTATATGAACACGTTCTTTAAGCTCCCAAAAAGACGCCTTTACACCTAGAATCTGCGACAGATTTACAACACCATGTGGTTCAAAAACAAATAGATTATATCACAATTAACCAAAAACAAAAAAATGCCTTAAAAAGCGCCAAGACGTACCCAGGTGCTGATATAGCATCAAATCATAATTTACTCACGGCAGAAGTGCGAATAAAACTCAAGGAATTAAGAAAACTCAAACATTTGAAAAAAAAACAGACCTAGATAAATTAAAACATGAACAAACAAGAAAAGAAATATCTAAGTCGTTAGAAAAAATTTTGCTAATGAAGAAATATGTGCATCTAAAGGACTAACGATTGAAGAAAAATGAAAGGAATTTAAAACAATAATTAATAAATCAGGGTATTCGAATCTAAAAAGAGTTAGATCTCAGATGAAGAAAAGGCGGATGGCAGATAAAATTTTAGACCTCATGTCTACATATACCAAAATATACAGAAATACAACAAACTCGATAAAGAAATAAAAAAACATATAAGAAAAGCAAAGATAAGTTGGTATACTAACGAATGCACAGAGATTGAAGAATATAAAAAAGTCATGACACATTTCATCTACACAAAAAAGTCAAAGAAGCAAGCGAATTTTGAAGATGTAACTCTACGATCAAACTTACAAACTGAAATGGTAATTTTGGATATTGAAAAAAGTGACTAAGTGCAAAGAGTATATAGAAGAGCTCCTTGCGGACTATCAAAATGTGGAGCATGAAATACAAACAGGCCCACCTGTATATCGACAAGATGTTCAAAAAGCCATTAAAAGGCCAAAGAATAAAAAAGCCGTGACTCAGACGAAATATCAATGAAATTATTAAAACTATTGCAAGACCGTGGAATAAGCACATTTAAAAATTATTTAATTTAATATTCGAAACAGGGGTAGTTCTATCAGAATGGTTGAGATTAACATTTATTACCATATTGAAAAAAAAACATAAATCGAAGAAATGCAGCGACCATCCCACAATTGGACTGATGAATCATGTACTGAAATTCACCCTAAAGGTGTTACATGCAAGAATTTATAGAAAAATAGAAACTAATTTTGAAAATATACAATTTGGATTTCGGAAAGGTTTGGAAATGTAAAAGGCTTTTTTTTCTTCAAGTTTTAGTGCCCATATATAGAGACCTAAATAGCAATGTGTTTCTGGAATTTATTGTGACCTCGAAAAAGCTTTCGATAAGGTTTGGCATGAAAAAATGGTAGACATCTTAAGAAGTACAGGAATTGAAAACAGGGACACTAGAATCGCAACTAACTTATAATGGAATCAAAAAGCTTGTGTTAGAATGGAGAACGGAACAACAAATAACATTACTATAGAAAGAGGAGTCAGACAGGGGTGCATTCTGTTAATTTTTAACATCTATTCTGAAGGAATAATTGAAAAAGCACTAGATAAAATTTAAAAAAGGAGTAAAAATAAATGGAGTGCCTATTAACAATCTAAGGTATGCAAACGACACTGCACTTACGGCAAATACTCTGGAAGAACTACAGATACTTTTCGACATAATTACTAAAACTTCTGAACGATATAATCCCCAACTAAACATCCACAGGACAAAGTACATGATAATTAGCAAAAAACAACCGGATGATCATGGTATTTATATTAACACCAATAGAAGAAACTGACAAAATCAATGTATTATCGACAGTGAATGAAATCATACAGTCTCATAGAACGTGCTACAGCAGCATTCACATGGCTGAAAAAAGTATTGTGTAGTCATCCCCTCAATTTACAATTAAGAATTTAAAGTTCTTCTCTACCGAGTAGAAGAAGTGTTATCAAGAATAGGAAAGGACAAAAAGATTATACAAACAATTAAAATACGAAAACTATCATATTTTGGGCACATCATGAGACAACCGGTCATATCTAATCATACAGGGAAAGATTAAAGGCAAGCGGAGATCTGAAAGATTTGGACAGACAACGAAGTCACTTTTCTAAGCAGCAGTCGACAAAGTGATCGCCAACATTCGCTAATGGTTATGGCACCTTAAGAAGAAGAATAAGGTAAATCGATTGAGTTGATTCTTCACAATCTTGTTATGTTGCTGCTATTGTTGTCTAGTAGATTTATAGTTAAGGGGTTTTTGAGGTGTTTTGTGTGCTGGTCGAACTAATTACTTCCCTTTAAATGACGTAATTAGGGACAAACCATGGGACATTAATAAACATTAGAACAATCTCTGACTAGCACCCTTTCAGAATTTTAACGTTAGATATACTTGGAGTGCCTCATAGCTGAACATCATATGTCCATATTGATTTCATCACACCTTTGTACACAAATAATTTATTTTTCAACGACAGCTTTAAATTTTTACCTAAAGCTAGTATTATCTGCTCAATTTGCAGTTTGATTGTTTCCTTTTGTTTAAAATGTATGTTTGCTATGTAAGGGCCTGTCTGTATGTATATGGAGGTATTTAGATGTCTCAGCTTAATGACTTAAATTAATGTTTCTCTTCGGTTGGTAAGAGTCGCAGGAGTGGATTTGCTTTCATTAGTTCGGATACTAACTAATGAATGTAATACTTGTGCTGTTTAGACAGTATTTGCATGTAATGTTAGAACAACATTATCATTTGCGAAAATTTTGATGAATTTTAGTATGTTTTGACATATTCCAAGTATACAAAATACACTGGTCCTAGAATACTCCCTTGGGCAACTTTAACTTCACTTCCAGGTAACTTTATTTAGTATGAGCGATCTGTCACATACAATTTCAAAAGATGAACAAAGCAGTATTTTTGTTGTTGTAAGCCTTGGTTAATGTTCTAAGATTCTGTAAATTTTTCTATGTTGCGTGCTTTTATTAGAAACCAAACTGGTTTTGAGATATTAAGTTATTTTTTTGTTATTATTGGTCGCAGTCGATTTAGTAGAAGTTTCTCAAATATCTTTCATATTACCAGGAGAAGACTGATGAGTCTATGTATATGATTCCACTTCGTTAAAAAGTTTACCCGCTTTGAGAATAAGAATTATAGGGACCAATTTCCATTGTGATGAATAACAATTTTCTGTTCCCAACTTAGCATTAAAATTGGAAATTGCCTTAGTATCTTACCGGTTGTTTGACCATATCCCGGAGCTTTCTTGAGTCTAAGTGTTTTATTAGTAATGTAAAGCATCTTTTCAGAAGAGAACGGATTAATGTAATTTGCTATCTGCCTTTCTAAGAATTAAATCGTCTTATGGATTTCCAAGAGAATGCGGACCAAAGACAAGTGTTCAGCGAAAGTTTCTAACCTTTTACTATCACTTCTGGCTCAGTTATGCTCTGGTTTGCGTATCGGGAGTATTTCGGTTTGAAGTTTATTTATTATTTTTACCGCTTTTAAAAATAACCGCCCGATTCTATAAGTAACTTTACATAGATTTATCTTTTAGTATATCTTTGAAGCTACTTCAGAACCTAAAATTACCAAAGAAGAAGTCATACGAGCAATAAAATCGCAAAGAACGGGAAAGCAACCGGCCCCGATCGAGTGAGCACAGAAATAGTCAAACTTCTAAAATAAAACGGAATCAAGGCCTTAACAAAACTCTTAGCACCATCTATGAGACTGGAGAAATACCGATGGATTAGCTACAATTAACTTTCGTAATGATTCCCAAGAAAAAAAGAACAACAAATGCCACGAACACAGGACAATTAGCTTGATGAGCTATATTTTGAAAAATTTTCCTACGTGTAATGCACGGACAACATATAAAAAATTAAAAGACGGGATAAAGATGACTCGGTTCACCGTCCAACGGGCTTTGGAACAAGAAAAGCAACGTTTGGCGTCCAAGTTTTGATTCAAAAAAGTTGGGATATTAACCAAAATGTATTTATTTGCGCGACAGGCTTCGAAAAAACCTTTGACAATGTTGAACATGATAATATGGTTAAGATTCTAAAAGGTCGGGCATAGATGATAAAGACGTTTGAATCATTAATAACTTATACTGGCACCAAACAGCAACAATAAGAACAGAACATCAACTGTCAGACAAAATTAACATAAAAAAATGCGGCAGGGTGTATATTGTCCCCATTAATAACTTTAGGTACGCAAATGACACGCTAATAATAACCAAAAACAATGAGATTTTGCAAAATCTAGTGAATCAATTAACAGATAATTCGGGTTAAATATATGATCATCAGTAAAGAAAAGGGCGTAGAAGACAATGACACATTGGTAAACGGCACAGCGTTGGAAAAAATCAAAAAATTGATTTATTTGGGAAGTATGATCAATGAAAACTGAGACTCATTCGTAAAAATTAAGATCCGTACAGAAAAAGCAAGGGCAGCATTCACTGAGATGAGAAAGGTCTTATGTAGTGGTAACCTAAGAATTGATTTAAGAATGAGGATGGCGAGATGCTATGTCTTTCCTGTTCTATTGTATGGTGTCGAAGCGTAGACACTAACAAAAGCCACACTTAAACGACTGCAATTCTTCGAAATGTAAGCGTACGTAAGGTTATTAAAGCTAAGTTAAATAGACAGAATAAATAATAACAAGGTACCCATGCCAATGAATAAATAATTGAAAATAGTTAAAACTATAAAAAAGCAAAAGCTGCAGTACTTCGGTCACATAATGAGATACCCCAAAAAATATGAGATTCTCCATTTAATTATACAAGAAAACATAGTCCATAAACGTGGGACAGATAGAAGAAGGACTTTCTGGCTGAAGAAATAATCTTTTCAGCTTTTACACAACTTTGTTAAATGTTTTTTTTTTAATTTTTCCTTATCTACTATTTTGTGTAGGATGTTTAAGGAAATGTGCCTCCTTTTTGTCTAATGCTATCTAAGTGATGATTTAAACGATTTAAATATTCAGTATCTTTCAATTTTTAAAGTTATTTGTATACTTAAAGTTGATGTAAATTGTTCTCTAAGACTTGTTCAATTAATGTATCGATTATAGAGGAATGCTGACTTTTCTAGTTCCAATAAAATATTGTTTTTATAATGACAAGAGTTAGAGTATGCTTTATGATAAATAGAGGCGTAGATCTATTCTTCGTGACCTTGTACTAGTTCTATCATGATACAAGTATATGATAAATCAGGATTTTTGCGACTGGCAGTTGGCAAGTAGGTGAGTTGACTACTAATGAAACTGAAGTTGTTGTCTGCTATGGACTTATTAGAGCTCTTCCTTTCAAGGTAGTGGAGGCTGGTACTTTTGTGGTAATGTTTATTATTAAAATACATCCCTCCTAGTCAAAAAACATTGTAAATTGATAGTTTGTTATGTTATGCTTGGTCTGTAATGTACTGATATTAGTGTTAGAAGATCATTCTAGTTCTCTACGACAATACTTGTAGCTTAAATATGTTCTTCCTTGAATCTGATAGTCTTGCAATGTTTTATTTTATTTTTTACTGATAATCCTCCATACGCTGACTAATTTGGGTAGGGTGTACCGTAAATGTAATAGCATGGTATTTTCATGTAACTGCTCCTAGTGAAGTGTATTTGGAAATAGTATATTCTTTTGGTAAATATTATAAGTTTTGTACATTGTGACATAACCCGTTGGCATTTCAAATTGCCAGTTTGTATGTTTTAGTCATCATTTGATTTTGTTAACTATAGCAGTAAACTAGTTTAATATATTTTGACCGAATTTTTATTTGTTTTTATTAGTAATTACTATAGGTGTCCAAATGATTGCTGTTGAAAAATTGATAATTGTTATCACGCGGTGTGTTCCAGTTTGATTAATTATTTTCTGTAACTATACACAGGCGATTAACTGGATATGTATGGTTTTAGGTACTTTGAGCGTCATCTGTAATTTACTCTATGGCTTTTCTGGTACAAAAAAGTGTAAATTTTGGAGGTCCTTATCGGCACTTTAACCTCTGAAAGGATTTACTACTTTTGTGTGACCGAAATTTTGACAGGGGTATATTAATTATTTTTTTCGCTGTACATCGGTTCAAATTTCCTTGATATTTTGATTTGGTTCTAGATCTATGTAAAACATTGGCAAAGTTTTTTTGTTGTTCTGCTTTTTACGTTGTATATACTTATAACATTATGTCCACTGCTTTCTATGCTGGCTTTAATATTGAACTAAACGATTACCTCGGTAAAATAATGTATGTTTTTAAGTAACACCCTGAAGTTTCTCTCTTTCTCACACAATATACGTCCATGCAATAGACGTGTTGTAATATTTTTACATCGGCGGACCTGAATACATCTGTAGTGTGGTCATCCAATATTGGTGTCAATAGTTGCATATAAATAGGGTCTCGTTTTACTGGAATAAGAAGTCGCCAGTATTTTCTTTCAGTTGTAGAAACCATAACTATGCAACATACTGCAATATAATGTGCAATGACAGTGCTTCTCAATGAAAAAAGTCGTCATATCATTGTTTTTCAGATTGCACAGGAAGGTTGTGGGGAATTAGGTGCAAGTTCTATAAAAACAGATTTAGACGTTGCGATGATTTGCCGTTTTATTTAAGTAAAATGTTGACTTGTCACTGAACACTAGTCGGGCAAGAATACCATTGCTCTTCAATGTTTCCTGCACAACATTAAAAAATTAAAATTGCCCAACTTAGTTATCAGACTGCAAATGCTGTAAAAGATGTAAACGATATGTTTTTAGCCTCAATTGACATCACAACATTTTTTAAACAGTTGGCTACGGAATACAAAGTTCGTGGCTAGTACATTTTATCGTTCACTGCTTTTTCCCTATACAAGCAATTAGATTACTTCTATAATTTTCATTAGTTTTCCTAGCAGAAATTCATTTAAAAGGTAATAAAATATTGTAGCAAAATTATTCACTTTTAGTTTGAAAGTTGCAATTTTTGGTTAACGTGAATATTTCGGATAGATTTGAACACTAAAGTGCAATTCAGTCAAAACAATAATAAGATGTAGGAATATAAATACACAGTTTCTAGAAATGTTAATCGAAGCAAAATGTTTCTCTTTAAACTCTGCTTTTATATCATTAAGCTATAGTAAATAACATAAAACAATCTTCTGTAACTAGCATTTAATACAAAAGTATAAAATAATAGAATTGTAAGGACTTGGTGGTTTAAAATGGCTGCTGCTTTTACACCTCGCTTTCCCGTTCTTTGAAGTGCTAATTATACACATGGTGTTAACGGAACTGCAAAGTACGACTGTTTTCAGTTTGTAATTTATTCATTAGTTTAGAAGCTTTTCGTACCGCAAAACGTCTTTATGTAAAAGATTTTAAAGTTTAGTGCTTCACTGTAATTTAGAGGACACTAAAAACAACATTAGGGCTCTAAAACTGCTTAAGATTAAATAAAAAATTAATTATTGTACAATTTTAGAATAACTTGCCAATTATTTCTGAAAACCTTTAGTATTTTAGTATTTAGTATTAGTAGTTTTATGTCTACTAAGTGTAGAATTATATACATCCTTTATCCATTTAGAAAAGGATGTGGCTTTAGCTCCAGCTAAACAGAGATCACAGCTGTAAATAATTACAGTTCTCGAGAAAATCACAGTTTTACTTTTTATTTCGTGTTTTTCAGTGTATTGGTACACGCAGCAACAGACCCATAACATTTAAACTCTCTCGTATTTTTTATTGTATCTTAAAATTAAACCTTTATTAAATGCTTCTACCTCTATGGAAATCGTTGCAAACCAATATAATTTAAAGTAGCGAACACCGACAAACACCAAAAAGACAATGCGTCACATAATGATGACATAAATAGTGCTACCATGAGCGACAAAGACAAAAAATCTAATAAATAGCAACAATTTAATAAAGGAGGAATCGTAATAAAATCTCAATACATGACTACCTAATTGTACAATTACTTCTAAGAGATATGAATGTTGCAAACAAAAGCAACTCAAATTTTCAAACCTTCTCCGGGGTACACTTGTATAGTAAACATTTACAAGAATATGACTAATATAATTAATACCATTACATATATAGAACAATTCTATACAGCACTATTGAGCAATGATGTAATCAAAGTTAATCTTCTAACTTTAGATGCATACAGGATAATTAAGACAGATGGAAACAAAATAGAATATACATACTAAGAACGTACAAGAAGGAAAGATCATACAGACGAGTTATAACACAGAATTCAGCCCACTAATAAGCTAACTGAATTTAAAAGAAGTGACAAGTAACATTATAAATAAGCAAAAGTACGTTCGGAAAGCAATAAATAGTTACTTAGTTTAATACAAAAAAAACGGGGGAAACTTCGGCCCTGACAGTTGGTGGGGTATGTCAGATAAACGGTATCACTCAACTCATTCCTCTTTGACCCTTTAAAGAGTGTGGGTAGCTTGCAAAATAGACAGCTCTTTGAGTGTCGCGTTAGAGGCCAAAATGCAGCGCAGTGTCGATCAGCGATAAGCAATAAAATTTTGCGCTAAACAAAAAAAATTCAAAAAACAAAACGCTATGATGCAAAAAGCTTTCGGAAAGGATACCTTAATCAAATTAGAGATGTTTAGATAACACAAAGCGTTGGGGAAAGGAGACAGGACGTCGAGGATGAGCATCACCCATGGCACCTATCAATGTCTCACACTTCGGACAATGTGGCTAAGGTAAAACCGGTTTTGGACTCTGAGCGACATAGAAGTGTTATGTTGATATAAGGTAAACTCGAATAAACAAATAAAAAATAACAACGTTTAATTTTTACTATAAAGGTGTTGTCTATAAGGAGTTCCGCCAGACCATCCAGACAAACGGACGATACTTAGAACTATTTAAAGAAGAACCCGACGATTGCCAACACCTGAGCTCTTCAGCATAACAATACGCCAAACCATTTGCTGTTGCTAGTCAGAAAGTTTTTGGCGAAACAAACCTTGGCAACATTAGACTAACCTTTCTATAGCCCGGACCTAGCCTCGCCCGACCGAAATGTGCAGGCTGCTGTAACGAGTTCTCTAAACAATATTTGCATTCAAGATTTTCAAGCGAACTACAACGCGTGATATAACCGCCGGCAATAGTATATTGACGGTCAAGAATATTATTTTGATGAACATATTCTAAATTGAATTAATCAGTCACTTTTTCCAGACAATCACTGTTTATAGTTTGTTTAGCCCTCCCCTCTAAAAAAAGGAAGTAACAAAACTATATGTGGCTTAAAATGCTTCGGCAAGGAAAGGCCTTGTTGAACTTCCCAGGAAAAAATACCACAATAAGGTATTGTCAAAACTATGGGCATACTAGACCGCCGCTGTGGTAAACTGGTCATAAGCAATGCTCCTCTCCCCGGGAATCCAGAGTGCAGGCTAGTTCGAGTCTCACTAGAAACTCATCGTAATATTTAAAGTTGCATGTTAATAGCTTTAATAAGGCCTTGAAACACAGTGCGAGTAAATGCTCCCTAACAAAGAAAATGGCCGTACTAAAACATACTTTGTTTTTTGTAAAGGGTTAAATGGGGTAGAAAGTACAGTAGTTCTATATGCAAGAAATCTCTAATCACTTTAACTTAGTAGTAGTTTATGCAGAAGTATAAAAAACTTTGTTACTGAACATTTCACTCAAAGGTTTGATAACAGATTCAATAATTTAGGCACTTGAATTAAAATAAACATTCGAATTACAAAATATAAAAAAATTCATCCATTGATTGTTGAGATGGGAACATGTTCGTCACTGAAGATGCATTTCCTCTCTGGATGGCGATGCTAATCCCCTGTTCCAGATATATGGTAGATTTAGGTTCTCCAGTCACTATCCAAATTCTCAATCCTAATGGGTCAATAAAGTCAACGGCTTCCTTACACCAAGGATCCAGAGTTTCCACTGCGAAAGGGATAAAAATGTGGTTGTTCCTCACAACTGGTCTGTATTTGTTAATATTTTTCAACACTGCTCTTGATGCCACTAAATCAGCTGCTTTAGAGCTAACGTCAGAATGGGAAAGAGCAAGAGTATCAACACAAGTAGAGTCCCAAATAAGAAGTTGGCTCTTTTTCTAAAGAGCTAGTCATTCCATCTGGTCTCTTTTCATCGTCTCTATGAAGGCCAGTTAGTTCCAGGACTGATGAGATCTTTGCAGATTTTAGGGCTCGACATATGATGTTGTTTAGTTCTTAGTGTCGGAAGTGACGTCTACCACTTTTTGAGCAGCTTAGACCACGAATCCCATTCTATTTCACGGTTTCACCACAGACGCATTGATGGGGATGACACTTATTAATGCTAATACGAAGTGCAACGGAAATGCGGAAAATATATTACTATAAGTCGTAATAAAACCTCTAAAATTGTTAAAAATATAATTGCTTTTTATAGATTTAAACCTTATCAAACTGACAAAATATAAAGTGCTAATTGCGGCGGTTTAAACATATTTTTGTTATCTGCGTATTTACAACTAGCCTGCTAGGCTAACAAGCCAATTTATTGGTATTGGTATACAGGTTCTCCATATTGAGTAGGTTAGTCACTAACACAATAGGATGCTCGCTTATTCTATTATACCTGTTGGAACGGGTTTTTATTACATACTTGACCCGCAAAATCTTAAGATCGTTGTGTAGTGTATGATTGTTGATGTTCCAGTCCGCGTTAGCAATGTCCGAAGAGTTTTGATGTAGAATCGTTGGAGAGTTTCGATATTTGAGTTTTAGAGCAGCCCCACAGCTGGATTCCGTAGGTCCAAATAAGAACTAATATAAATTTATAGAGTAGCACTTTATTGCTTAGAGATAGCTGTGATTTGCGACCTAGTAGCCAATGCATTTTTGTAATTCTTATGTCAGTTTTTTTCTTCTTGTTAAAATATGCCTTTTCCACGTTAGCTATTTGTACAGGTACGTTCAAAGGTATTTAAAATGATTTTTCTTTGTATAGGTATACCATTTAAACTCACTGGATTAGTATTGACTTGCTTCGAACTAAAAGTGATTGCTAATGATTTATTTTCGTTAACTTTGATCTGCCATGGTCTTAGCCAGGATTGAATTGCATCTAGAGAGATTTTTAAGGGTGACTGTCGAAGTGTTTTCTTGGCATCTGATCTGATATAGCACGGATCCTAAAACACTCCCCTGGGGCTTTCCCGCTTTGATGTCATAGATTGCCGAAAGACTATCGTCACTTTTTGTTTGAAAATGTTTTTCTTCCAGGTACGATTTGAAGAGTAGAAAATACTGGAATGCTTCCTTGATATCGAGGAAAACTGCCAAACAGTCTCGTTTGTTTTCGAAACACTTCTCAATGCAATCGACAGCCCTATCAATCTGTTCAAAAGTAAAATACCTCTTATGAAAGCCAAAGTGGTGTTACGAAATTATTCCTTTTTCTTCCAGAATGCGTTTTATAATATTTTCTCCATAAGTTTGGAAATTAGTGGTAACAAGGAGATTGGTCTGGAAGCTGTCGTTTCGTTGGCTGGATTTCCTGGTTTTTAAATTAAAATCACTTGTGCAAGCTAGAGAAAATAGAAACTTCGAACAGTAACTTGGGACTTGGAAATCTCCCGATAGTAATTTAACGAAACCAACCATAACTGTCTTTTAGTTAGTGAACCAATATTTTGGTATAGTAAATTATTTGACCATGCAGTGGTAAATGGTATAGCAAATAGAATATAACTTTAACCAAACTTCTGATAGTACCATTCAGAAAAAAAGCCTCTCCTAAAACTTTGCACCAAATATACTGTACAAAACGAAATCTCACCGTGAAGAAACAAAAATAAAAAATAGTACAAATAACTAGAGATAAGCAGAACCTAATCTTATAGAACATATCCAATAATTAAAAAATGCTTAAGGAAAGTCTGCTTCATACAGAACATAATAAAACTTTTATCTAATGAAAACTCTATATGCAAGACACAAAAAAATCTAACTAATCGGGTGCAAATGAAGCACCCTTTAAATGACCTTTCAATTTCCATTATAAATTTGTCAATAAACTGATCCAAATTTGGAAATCAAATGCCCATTACTCCAGCTAGCAGTGAACAAAAACAGTTAAAAACGTACGGTCTATTCGTTTGTCTTTGTCAGACGTGTCATTGTGGGTTTCTTCTCAGTTATTTCCGGCGTCAGTTTTACCTTAGTTAAATTGGGTGACCCACTTTCTAACCGCCGATTAAAACAGTGATCTGCTATTTAAGTGTCTCAACAACTATTTATTAATTTTTGACAATATAGGAATATTCTCCACAGTCGAATTGATTCTCGAGTAACACTAATGGCTTTAATTTTCAACTGTTTCTTGTCGTTCCAAAAATTGTATATGCCACGTTTATACTTGGGTTTTCTTAAGAATATTGTCCCCGGACTGCGCTACAACTTTTTTAAAATTTCAGATGACTAGAAGTTGCCCGACAAAAGATATTTTTGGAGTTCTAGGCTGACAATTTTTCACTCGCTTCTCTTCAAATTTTTGTAAGGTGAGAACCTCTAAGTTTTTAACTGAATCGGCTTTTTCCCTGGATCGGAAACGTGAAACAATTTAACTTACAACCGAATTTCCGCTCGGCAGAAGCAAATTAAATAGCCGTGGCAAACTAGCTTTTGGCGTTCGGCAAAGCAGCGGCCCGATGACAGCCGCGGCCACCCGGCCATTCGGCAACGAGAGCGGCCCCAACGTTGTCATATAGAGAATACAATCTTTTCCAAAATTTAGATTTTGATAATGTTTTATAAATATTGTTGTTGTTAGAGCAAAGCATCCCTGGGTTTTGTTTATTATTGCACTGATAACAATTAACGTCCGTTCCATAATAAGTTTTCTGTAGTTTTTGTAAATAAGACAATACCGTTTGCAATGAGAAAGTATTGTGATAATATTGTGATAGTTGCGGGTTAATTGTGTCTACAGTTACAACATATTATTCCGCAAATTTTTCTTTAATTTTCAAATATAAATTAATAATTTACTATTCTCAGCTTTGTAGGCAGAAGTGCTTATTTGCTTATTCTACCACATGACATCTATTGTGCAACAGACTATTATTAAATCTACCACGATATAAAGCACAAAACCGTGCAAAATTAAAAAAAAAAACTCAAGACATTCAGATATAACATACATAAGCAGATTCCAATGTGTGTAGCATGAACATTTTCAGAGGACGTTAATCAGTTAGGAATTAAAATTACCGACGTCTCAAAAGACTAGCGTAACCGAGAAGAATATTCCCATCATTCGTGCTTTTTTAAGAATTACACCCAATTAACCGTTGCTCAATTTACTTTTACCAACTTTTGAAGAGAATAAAATTCGTATATCGGCAAAAAGGCGCCAATTTACAATCGGAAACGTTAATCTACTTTACGATATTTCTTTAATACGATAACAAATTGACAATTTGTGTAAATCTAGAATCAAAAATTTGCCCTATAGTATAGACTTATTGCCTTGCAATTGTGATTTCTTTAAACCACTAAAAGAAACTTTTGGAAGACAAAGACTTATCGACAATGTTACTATTGAAGTGTTTGTATGCAATTGGCTGTTATCACATCCACCTTAATTTTACTATAACAAACCAAAAGGCACATATTTGTTGTTATAAATGTAATTCCAACTCCAGCGTAAAACCCAATTTTGTTTATTTATATTTTTATTAGTTTATGTTTGATTCAACCACATATAAGTATGTGGGTGAGTATAATTATGTTGTTCTTCAGCAATTCGTCCATAGTTATGAGATTCTTTTCCGCCTTTATTACTTACATTTTTATTTTAAATTCCATGTTTAATAGGTTTTGCGAGGAAATTATGTTTCTTATCCCATTTACGAAAATCGGATTTTTTCTCTGTGTCGTCTTCGTCGAATAATTTTTCTTACAAACTTTTCGTGCCAATTGGATGATCTAGCCAATAATTTTGTGGGTGTTTCTCTTTTTGAGTTGTTCTGTTTTTTTTATATATTTATTTTTAGTCCGTCTAAGATTCCTTTAGTTCTCGAAAAGTAGAATGTAAATTATGTGGTATTATAATTACCAGTACAATTAAAATGAGTGACTAAATATAGACTACGTTAATAAACCAAATGTAGTTAGGGAGATTATTTATACTATTTCTGTTTCTCTTGCGCGTCATCAATAACAAAAATTGCTCGTATCTTTCTACTAGAGAACCAACCTATTGACCGACAGACCAAAACAAGCTGCCGGGTTTAATCGACTTTTTCGTGCTAAAGGTATCCCACCAAACTACCTTAACATAACATCAACCTGGGATCTCTCTATAATTGCTACGCTAAGTACGCATATCATTTGCCTACCCGACGCTCCTAAGCTTATTTCAACTGAGACAGATTGGGATGCTTTTAGAGCTTATATCGACGAATATCTCAATACCAATCTCAACCTGAAACATCCTGACGATCTTGATGATGCTGTAAACCACATCACTTGTGTAATACGAGAAGCATCTTGGAAATCTACTCCAGTGACAAGTCGAGATGTACATACCACAAACAACACACCCATAGATATGTGCGAACTTGTTGCAAAAAAAGGAGAGCCAGAGGCAAATGGCAAAGAAGTCAAAATCCTATTGATAGAAACATATGCAATAGACTTACACGACAACTAAAGTCAACATTGCAAGAAATCCGAAATGCGACGTTTGAAAATTATATTACTGCGTTATCAAAAGACGACCATTCCATTTGGAAAGCGACGAAAAAATTCAAAGGCCAGTCGCCCATATCCCTCCTTTAAGAAAACAAGACGGTAGTTGGGGGAAAACTGAACAGGAAAGGCAACCATCTTCGCGGAGCATTTATCAACTGTATTTAGTCAATCTCAGGCAAACAACAACAATAGTGATCAAGAAATTGAGAATTTCTTGGACAGTCCTTGCCCAATGGCATTGCCTATTAAAAATGTTTCCCCGGAGGAAGTAAAACACGAAATATTTAAAGGAAAAAGCTATAAAGCTCCTGGGTTTGACTTAATCTAGCCTCTAATACTTAAGCAACTATCCGGGAAAGCAATAGTGTTACTGACTACCATCTATAATGGCATGATAAGGTTAGCTTACTACCCATTAACATAATTATGATCTACAAACCCCGTTAAACCACCATAAGATACTGAATCATACCGACCCATTAGCTTACTTCCAACTATGTCCAAAATATTTGAAAGACTCTTGTTGAAAAGGCTTACACAGGCAGTTGATCTGAATGAAATAGTACGATCACACCAGTTCGGTTTCAGAAAACATCACTCAATAATCCAACAAACGCACAGAATAGTGAATGAAACACTTAAAGGTCTTGAGAAGAAGAAGTTAGGCACTGCCGCCTTCTGGACATAAAGCAAGCCTTTGACCGCGTGTGGCATACTGGACTGTGATACAAATTGAAGCTTACTCTACCCACACCCTATTATCTATTACTCAAATCCTATCTATCCGACCGCTATTTCCAAACAAAATTCAGTCTGGAAACATCCACATATTATCCCATCAAATCAGAAGTGTCACAAGGTTCCTATACCTACTTTTTACTGCCGACATTCCAACTACAGCCAGCACAAAAATAGCTACTTTTGCGGACGATACTGACTTAATCGCTACAAACGAAAACCCACAAGTGGCGCCAGCTAACCTTCAGCACCACCTTAACCTACTCAAAGATTGGCTCGGCAGGTGGCGAGTAACAGTGAACCAACTGAAATCAGCACAGGTCACATTTACAAATAGACATATCGAATGCCCTGAAGTAACAATAAACGGTATCCCACTTGCCGTGAAAAATGAGATAAAATATCTAGGATTAACATTAGATCGCAGACTAACATGGAAAGCACACATCATGTGCAAGAGAACACAAATCAAGCTCAAACTAGGTCAGATGAATTGGTTAATCGGCCGGAAGTCCAAACTAACAACTGACAACAAAATTCCCCTGTACAAAGGTATAATCCGACCTATTTGGACATACGGAGTTCAACTTTGGGGTTGTGCTAAACCTTCAAATACCAAAATCATCCAAAGGCTACAATCCAAAATACTGAGGATTATATGTATACCCCTTGGTATGTCAGGAACAAAACCTTACATGATGACTCAGGCATACCCCTTGTAGAAGAGGTAATCCGCAACTTAATCAGCACCTACTTAAACAACCTACCTGGACATCCAAACGAAGAAGCCAGTACTTTAAACGTTCCCCCACCAGTACGAAGACGACTAAACAGAAGATGGCCTACAGATGTGGATCCATAGCATTATTATTATATTATTAATTATTATATGTAAAACAAATTACATAAGTAGTTATTAATTCGGAGTGTAATCACTGGACTACTTTTCCCTTCATTGTAACTTGCTAAGCTAATTTACTTATTGTTTTGTAAAGCAGATTGTAAATCTTCATCAACAAAAAATAAGAAAAAGGGGTTGGTCTTAAAATTTAAAGTAGTTAGAAACCGGCCTAAGCAGCTCGACTGAAGAAGTAGCATAAGAATACAATTACAAACACGTATTTACGATAAGAAGCGAAGGAAAGCAATAAACGTCGTGCACAGAGGGGTTTAAGAGTGTAATTATGTCTTAGGTTGGGACGAACCGGTACTTCCAAATTTAATAGTATTACAATACTTTGCTCCTCTCTCTATACACTAATATTTTATTAACAAATATTTGTTTAAATAATCCGTTAACAACCACTAGGTACATAAGATTATTTATTATAAATAAATAAAATTTTGTATACATTATGCACTATTATTTCTTATTTACATTATTTTAATAAAAGTTGTATTTGGCACATGTAAAAAATGTTGTAATAATATTAGGCCTAGTTAACCATTATATTTATTATTAAAAATAAGCTATATTTTGTCAAGTCAAAAAGTCAAATTAATAACTCCTATAAATAGGATTTAGAGAAAACTTTTGTTCTTTTTGATTACACTTTAAAAGGAGTTGCTTTCATATGTGAGATATGTTAAAGTCACCCAAGAATTCTTTAGTGCGAAGAATAAACCCGCCGAAGTTATTTCATCTCCAACTAGTTAAAAGAAATGGTGGTACTTTAAATAAAAACTTACAAAAGACGTAGCTCATTGTACTACACAGTCCAGCCATATATACTATTACAAATTCTGATACAGTTGTTGTAAAGGAGTCGTTAATGTTTTGGCATGGTGCAGTATGTTGGACGCTTGATCCAGTGCTATTGCTGCTAATCATGAAAAAGTTAACTAAAACCACATCGCAGTAATTTTATTTTATAAGTTTAATATGGAGAAATGTAAGAGTTTTAAGATATCAAAACATTTTGGAACAATACAAAACGTTTGTATAACGTTTAAGGAAAAGACCTATGAAAGCAGTATCTGAATGGACAAATATGTCCAAATTTAAAAAGAAAATAATTGAAAATACCTCTACCATCCATCTTTAATTTAATCAGGATTAATTATGGTTACGAACACATCGTAGAACAACAGGACACTTGCTGATAGTCTCTCAAGAAGAGCAGATTAGACTATTCGAAAAGCCAACAACATTTTAATAGACAGAATAATAAGGTATTTGCAAAGTATTTCAGAGAAACCTCACGAGTAGTTAAAATAGTTTAAATAGGTCATATTGCTGCCTCAATTATGATTTGGTGGAAAATACCTTATAGCGGTGTAACATCATTTTTGAGAAAAAGAACTCAGATGAAGATCTTAAGATCCTGCATAAAATATAACGATATTCAAAAATTAGTAGTAGAGCTTTCAACAATGCGTTAAAATACTGAAAAACCGTAGAAAAATTTTTTCGATTTTATACTGGCGTTTGACAAGTCTCAATCTGAATCCGTCGAATAAAGTTATAGTTAGTAGAGAGCATGACTTACTTTAAAAGATATACAAGCCATGTTCACTTACAGAAACCGTAACCAATTTTCATATCGAAGGTGACAATAAATAATTGGCTAAATAGATTTGAAGCAAGTTGGAATAAACGGCGGTTATTTTAAATATTTTTTCTTTTTGTAATCTGTAGCTACGTATTTAACAAAAAAATTAAAATTGCAATATAATGCTTTATCGTTTCAATTTAAGAAGGCTTAAATGGTGTTAACAGTATTTATTGTTAGACAAAGTTTAATCAGACGAGTATAAAGAAAATAATTGGAGCTTATAGCAGATTAAGTAGAAATTATCGTACAATCTCTTTCAATTTCATTTTATGTAATTATTTCGGCTTTACTTTTCTTTGTTCTTTTCGTTCATCTGATTAATTTTTGTTTAAAATAAGTTTGATTAAATAACAATTTGCCAGTAGTTTTTTGAGTATGATTACGATGAAAGTTGCATTAAATTTGACTTGTTCTTTAGTTTTATGTTTCTTGAACTCATTATTGTAGTGTCTTAAAACATTATACACTATTTTAGCAAGACTAATTTCAATTTCGTTTTTTTATATTTCTGATCTAAACTCTAATCATGGTGCTATACCTAATTACGTTAAGTACTGAAGTTATATGGAGAGCTCCACTATTGCACATATGCTCTAAGCAAACAAACTGGGAACTATGTGAGCAATTCATTAATAAAAACATTAAGTTACGCTTCCCTGTACTAGAACCTCACAAAATTGATAAAGTAGTACACTATTTTACCAAACTGCTAAAGCTCCATGGTAAGTAGTAAAATTCTAGCGGAACTACACAAAATACCTTTACAGTTAAAAAGGCTTTTCCAGGAAAAACGCAAGGCGCCTAGCGGATAGCAAAGAACGAGACACCTTAAATATAAATTACATACAGCTCTACAAGAAGGCCGAACACTATGTCGCTGAACTAACACAGAGGATCATCTATTATAGAAGACAATAAAAAAATTCAAAATATCGACGTCGGTGCCACCCATAAGAAAACCAGACCATAACTGGACACGCCCTAATAAAGAAAAAGCTAAAGTTTTAGCGGAACATTTTATTAATATATTTGTTTCACTTTCATCGGAGGCAGACGACAGTGGAGTGCAAATCCATGTCACTTGTCCCTGCCAGCAAAACCATTTTTACCAAAGAAAATCCTCTAGAAAATAAAAATCACTAACTCTCACAAAACCCTGGATACGACTTAATAGTAGAAGTGATAAAACACTTTCCCAGAAAAGCGATTGTCTTCTTAATAACAATTTATAATAGCATTCTACGACTGAGTTACTTCCCAATACAGTAGAAATTCGACCAAATTATTACGATCTCCAAACCAGGGAAGTTACCAGTTGAAGCATCATCCTACAGACAGTCTCTTACCTATAATGTCAAAAATATTTGAAGGATTACCCCTTCATAGAATTAAACATACCATATTTATAGAACATCTAATACCAGAATATCAGTTTGGCTTCAAAAAAAGCACTCCACAGTACAACAATGCCACAAGCAAATAATAAGATCACGAAAAATTTAGAAGGAAAGTAAATGTGTGCAAGATTTTTTCTTGATATTTAGAAAGCCTTTGATAAAGTATAGCATGATTGACTGTTATACAAGAAGAGAAATTTACCTAAGCTCTATATCATTCAAAAACCATATATGCAAGACAGATATTTCAAGTAAAATATAACAATACAATAAAACGAACAGTCGATCCATAGTGGATGCATATTAGCTAACCTCGTAAAGCAATTGCAACAACCACTTTTGGAACAAAGCACAGGCGTGTTTTGAGAGAGTAAATTGTCTTCCGTTTTGCACACCAAGGTTTATGTAATGTGCTATGAGTGCAAAAGAAAAAAATTCCCATATCTCTGAAAAGATTTTCATGAATTCATTAATGTTAGCGCAAGTAGCAAGTCATAATGACTGCCTGTACCAAACTTTATGAAAGTTCTTGCAGCCTCAACGATTAGAAAGTCTCAAAACCTACCGGCAACGCCAGCCAACGCTTTTGATGTCTGTTCCCTTAAGAGAAAGCATCTCTCCTATTATCTCCCAACAAAAACAAGTTTGAACTATCATAGGCTTTCTCAAGTACAAAAATGTAGCAAAGAAAATATCAGTCCAGTACGTCGGTGGCTGATTTCTTTCATAGAGAAAGCAAAGATTTATGGCTACTTCCATCCAGTGAAAGCAGAGAAGTCATTTTTTACAGTCATATACAGCGCACTAAAGTACATTCTGGAGTTTCTGGAGAACGATATCTCCATCGTGAAGTGAATAGGAAGGACCTCTAATGACACCCGATGTCGTTTATGTTTCTGGAACACAAGCGTGAGCAACAAGGGCAAAAATATTGTCAACTTGTACTACGTCTACGAGTAGGTTGTTACGGTGGAATAAGGCAAAGAAGATTAAAGTCGTCAAACAATAGCAAACACGTCAAGCGCGGAGCGACCATCAGCCCCAGTTAGATACTGCACTTTATATTAAACATATCAGAAAAACTTTATCGAACACTGTACTTAAAAGATACACAGAATATCACAAATTTCCTTGTTATCGAATTTTTTAAGACTTATATAATCAATAAAGAATTCGAATTGTCACAGATTATTAATCATGACCTGTCGTGGCCACAAATACGTAGCAAAGTGTTCTTCAATGTCCCCTTCCCGATGTTTTCTGACTTCATTCTCGAGGTGAATTCAATCATGTGGATGCTTGCACTTTGAAAAAGTGACAATAATTTAATTTTATGGTGAAATTTTGTGAACGGTGAAGTGTTCGTATTTGTTTTCTTGTAAATATTACTTTAGATTAGATGCTTCCGCTATAGATATTCTGATTTATTCCGTACACACCAAAGAAACAATTTCTCTAAGATTTTAATTTGTACTAATTCAAAGACTAATGAAAAACCAGATACAAAACACACCTTCCATCACTAGTCTTAAAAATTAATCTTAATTATTAGTTTCACTGATAAGATCAAGATTTTATAAATTTCCCAGTGTGATTCATTAAAGCCGAGATTGCTTCATTGTGAGTATTTCCATCGTGCTTATATTGCATTTATTTCTTATTTTTGACAATTTATAGGTTAGGATAGGTTATATTAGGTGGGGTATTAGATTAAGTGTTCTTTCACATTAGGGTCAATTGAGTGCATTGAATATTAATCCCATTCCTATGCACCACATGAAGATTCGACGTGGTGGTTGACTTAACACCTCATTGTAAAGCATGAACAACGTTAATCAAAATTAAAAATAAATACAGCAGACAGTGGCTACTAATTGATTTCCATTTTTAAATATTGTGCTGCAAACTGCTCTTTAGAGCATAGACACTCCGCTCACCAGTTTAACAATAAACTACATAGGATGTAATATCATATTACGGCTACCATTCCAAGCACAGGAAGAAGAAATGGACCCCATCTTACATTTTTATCAAGCTGTTAGAGTGAACGAACATGTCTTTAAACTCGATATCACGATAGTAGTAAGAAATGAACGGGATCAGCAATTGTAAAACTGCAGGGATGTGTACATTACAAGCTGAGGAGATTTTGTACGAGTGCCGCGAACCACAAGAGAAGCAATATTAAGAACCGATAGAGAACTCACCCAGGAGAAACTCAAGTGGCTGCGATCCCTACAGGAGGTCATGGACTTGGCGGTACAAATAGGTACAGTTTTAAACTAGATTTAGACGGCTTAATATTGTAAATCTGGACAGACTCCGTCGCTCCACCCTGACTTGGGTTTTCTGTGGTTCTTCCAAGTTCCACACAAATGCAAATGCCGAGGCGGGACGGTCACCCACGACTAGGTCAGCGTGTAATCAAGACTAACCTCTTGAAAGTTATCCATTTAGAGCAAATGCTAATGTAATGTAGTAAAGCGGGACATTAGCTTACACTGCATAATAAATAATATGCAAGGGCCCCCATTTAGCCAGATTCAAAAGTTGACCCACGTTCTCGAAGCCAAAAATTCGCTAAGCGGCGACACTTCCAAGTTACTCCAACTTTCGCCTCAACCACGCAACAACAGCCATCACATCCTCACTTGGCTCCTCAATGCCCGCCGCAGCACCTTCAAGCGCAGCTCAAACACTGGGGTTGAACTATTATTCTTGGATGGTTCCAAAACATTTTCTTATTGTTTATTTGCACATTAACAATCATAATTCATTATAATTATTTTAATGTTTTATGATTATATAGTGATCGTTAGGTGATTTTCTAATTCTTGTTGTACTAATTCTAGTTATAATTGCTATATGATTGGATAATAGTTTATGGTTGCTAGCGACGTTAGTATAGTTAGAAGACATGGTATTTGTCACAAAAAAGTCCAACAAGTTAGATGTTTTTCCGAGTCTGTCTACAATTCTTGTATAAGATTGTATAGTCCTTTAGTTGTAATTAATATTCTCCACATGTTGATACTTAAATCGTTTTAAATTCGTTGAATTCTTAAAAGAAACGAAGAGAACCGCTGGCGCTAAAGTGTTTGCACAAGTAGCGTTCCAAACAAGTCTTCTGGTTCTGTTTTTTAAAACCACTCATTTTATTTGTTTCTTTCTCATTATTACAACTCAAATCTGTTGGTTTTTCATTAAAAAATTTAGACGGTGGAAAAATTTATTGTTCTTCCAAATTTTATGCCCTCTGTATAATTTAAAAGTAGAGATAGATCTCTCCTCTCGTTTGTCTTTGATGCTTCAACTGATTGGAGCACTTTTTGTCTCCAGTTGTGGATTTGAACACGTATTTGAGTATTGAGTTTTTCCTTGACTCCATGATACTTAATGAAAGCACAGCAATAAACATGCTCAACAGTAATGTTACACAACTAAATTAAAAAATCTAGGGTACTTACTTTACATAATATATAATTATTTTCAGTAAGTAACTGATTAGAAGTAAATAATAACAAATCAAAATAGCAAAAACAAATGCCTTGTTTACAACTGCAATATACATACATCTATACACTGTAGCAGCAACCTTAAAAAATGAATAAATGGCTTCAAACAAAAATATAAAATGTAAATGTAGAATAGAAACATTCGTATTTGTGTAAAATGTAATAAATAAGTTACTATAGTCCAAGTAAACCACAATACATCTGACTTTACATGATAAACTGCAATAAAATATCAATTTTTGTGCATAATTTGCATTTCTGGCAATATAGGTCGAACTTGGTTAGAAATAATAACTTTTTTAATGCCATTTGGATTTTATTGTCCGATTTTATTATAATTCCACTTATATTATCAGGTGTTGGTAGTTTTTGTTTCTGAAAAGGAAAATGGTCCCGTCCCCGTTTTTCAAAATATTGTATAATATAAATTTTGTGACGCTTGACACACATTTTTTTCGGTAATAGTAAAGTAGAGACAATTTGTATAATGCCTTTATACTCTTCTTATTCTTAAACACTGTCCATATTGTGCATGTAGTAATAATAAGCAAAGCAAAGGTTTTCAAACCATACTACACATGAGTACATCCGACATATGTGCCAGGAGATACGAAGCTCCAAAGTAAGTCGTCTCGCCAAGTCGAAAATATTAAAGTGAACATTTTTGACTCTGGGTTTTTGAAACCATCTGCATTACTCATAGTGATTATGGCCAACGTAATTACATCAATGTGCCACAACTTCTCTTTGTCACATCAAAAAGTTCAAAAAATGAAATATTAGACAAACTTATTTGCCACTCTGTTAGAAAATAATTTTTCCGTCGCAACAAAGCTAGTAATTGGCAACTTTAAAAATTGAGAAATATAAAATGTCCGATCAAGAAAAAAAGACTCAATGTTATTTAATTTTAGAAATAATTTAGACATCAATGAATAAATTTCTTTATAATAACAGACGATATACTTATTACATGTTGTTTTGTTGCAATTGTTAATTTTTTTTTGAATTCTTTTATAAGCTTATCTAATGTAAAATCGTGACTTTGGTTTTGCTCTGTGCTGTTTGACTATAGGTGGGTAGGATACTTAAAGGGTTTTGCAATACCATACTCTGCATTGGATGTTGTTGCAACTAGTTTTAGTTTGTTTGTTAAACTTGAGATTGCAACTTTTATCAAATAAAGAGGTCTGTCGGAATGAATTTTTTCTAAGGATTACGAAAATACCCTTAAAAATTCTGTATTACGTCAGGTTTTCCCGTACATGTACAAAATTGCCCCGCTAGCGGCTTCTTATATTTGTCGGTATAAAAATTGTATGGAATGTTGCCGGTTTTCAATATTTTTTATTAGCGATTAACGTTTTACTTATTATCTGAAATGTTGTTTCAGATGAAATGGTACGCACTTATAAAAAGAAGAAGCCCCAACTACGTTTAAGCTCATTAAAGTTTTATAATGTGCACAGTACAGCACAATTGTATAGAATCCTCGTAATGACTTAATATGATGATTGCTAAAGACATGTGTTGAAGAAGTTTAACAAAACACAAAACGGTATGTGATTTTTTGCTTTTAATCGTAATTAGTTTAAACTGGTTTATCATATTTGTATTATGTTCAAGTTTTTTTTTGATGAGGAGGAAAATAATTTGACAGATCATCTACTTAAGCGCTAGGGCATTTATTTTAGTTTGACACCAAAAGCGCCTCGCTCACTAGCTTATGAGTACGCAAATGCACTTAAAGTGAAATACCCGGAGAGTTAGATCAACTTTGCGGATGGATTGGTTTAATGCCTTTATAAAGAGGCATCCCAGATTATCAATTAGGAACGAGCTTGGCAAAAGCTTCTGCGTTTGATAGGGAGGACGTAGATTTATTTTCAACAACTTCCAATCGTTGATGAAACAGGTATTACCACTGTTCAGAAGCCTAACAAGATTGTTACGCTTCGAGAATTTAAACTAATTGAAAGAATGGTCTTTTAGAGAACGTAGTTGTCTTGTCACAATGATGTTAGCAGTATCAGCTGTTAAAAATAGTATCCTTCCGTTCTTTGTTTTTCCGATAGTTAATTTTCGAGATAATTTCTTAAAAGTAGATCACCTGGTTGTGCTAGAGCAGCAAATATGTCAAGATGGAAGAAGGCAGAACAATTTTTGGAAACACACAAAATGTTTAAAGGAATATCCTGTGCTATTATTGTTAGATAACCACATTTCCCATTTATCTGTTGCGGATTGGATTACAGCAAAGATAATGTTATCCTTCCTTGCCCATTGTTCCCACAAATTATTAGCATTAGACTGGCCCTTAGATGGACTGTTCAAGAGTATTCATTGAGTATGTGACAGTTGAGATAATCATTAGGGACATCACTGAACTGTAGGTGTGTTTTAGGTGATCCAGTATTTTAAGCCTATTTTGGACCGTACTGAGTACTCAAAACACACGGAAACCTACAGGAGATGGAATATAAGGTCTAGTATTTCGAATACGATCGTGGCACAGCTGGATCCTAAGAAATAGTGAATGAATAAACATAATAATTAGACTAGTTTGAGGTTAAGTAGAAGACAAATAA
Source organism: Sinelater perroti (assembly GCA_036346155.1). Classification (NCBI taxonomy): domain Eukaryota; kingdom Metazoa; phylum Arthropoda; class Insecta; order Coleoptera; family Elateridae; genus Sinelater; species Sinelater perroti. Next base: position 4,210,782 of record JARFIY010000167.1, on the reverse strand, counting down.
AGTCGAGTTTTGCATGCACGAGATAAGTGTTAAGGAAATAAAATAATTCCAAGGCTCCGCTCCATAAAATGTTTTAAGGATAGGCAACACATCATATGCGCAGTAATTTGACTATAGCACCCATCGGAGACTGGCGCTAAGAAATCAAACCACAAAAGAAGTGCTAGCCCTACGAGGTGTCGAACTGGGGTTAACACTTACCGCTTGTGTATAAAAGAAAAGACGGCGGACTAGCCCTTGCAGTAAGAAGCGCTACCTCACCTAAAAGGAATAAAGGCAGAAATGGAAAAAATAGAGAAGATGTTCCAACAACTAAACCTCAACATGCAATAAATGGTTTCCAAATTGGACCAGCTTGTGTCGGAAATGACAGCAATAAAGCAAGAAAATAACAATCTGAAGGTGCAAGTCACAATCCAAGAAAGTAGAATTGACCAGCTGGAGAAAGAGGTTAGAAGAAAGAACCTAGTGTTGAGAGGGGTAGCTGATCAAGAAAATGAAGAAGGATCTGATACAGAGAAAAAAATAGTAGAAATAATGGAAAACTTAGGAGTCACAGTTAAGGCAGAAATTGATATAAGTGAAGCAATCAGAATAGGGGAATATAAATTGGGAAGATCGCGCATGATTCTACTAAAACTAACTTAGGACGCCAAAAAACCGAGATCATGAGGAAATCAAAAAGTTTAAAAGGAAAAATACGTGAGGAACGGAAGCTGTTAATACCACAAATGAAAGCTGAAAGGGAAAAAGGAAATAGAGCGTGGATAAGGTACAATAAGCTAGTTGTAAAAAATGTACGGAATGAGTTAACTAAGGAATCCAACAGCAAGGGGCAAGGAAAATACAAGGAGCAAGGAATTCCCGCAGGAAGTAACAAAAGAACTGTGGATAAAAGGTCGCCGGATGGTAATGCTTTTACAGAACAGATGAGAAAAATAACGAGAACGTCAAGACAAAAAAACTACTAGCGGCAGACAAAGGGAGGATAAAGAATGACGGACTTGGCAATGGACAGGCCTACAACGCAAGGACAAGGACAACTAGCAAAATAAGTTCAAAGCTAAGATAGAAAATGTATTTTATGTGTAAGTAAAGTGTAAAGGAATAGCTCAAGGCCTACATGGCCTGTATATGCTACAAATAATAAATGTGACAGTTGGATGAGTACAAATTCTAAAAAAAAACTATTACGATTTATGATATTGTGACCGTTACAACAATATCAAATACAGCCAGAATTTAAAACAACAGGAATAAGTTTGTTTAAGAAAGACATTTCTATTCCAAGAGTTCGTTTCCATGTTACTGGTTCACCTAATTTAAATCCTAAAGCTGATAATTTTATTCCTCTTGCAGCCTCATCACCAAACATTTAAGCAGAAATGTTGTCCGCAAACATTTTTTTAGAAACAATAAGCTGTTGATTGTAGAGGAAGAAAAAGAGAAAAACAGCTACATTGACGGAGTTACCTGTAGGAAATGAGTTAGCGGCAGAAGTCAATGCAAAAAAAATCTACGACAAAACCTGGCATTTTAAAACGCAAAAGCAAATCACCATTGAATCAGCCAACAACATCATACCGAAAAATTTCAAAAGCAGCAGCGAAGAAAGCTGCATCACCAGAACGAGGCCCGTCAACATCGACAAGTCGCGTTGCACGGACGCAGAAGAAATCTCGTCGCAGTCGCTCATGTAGTTCTAATAACCATTATTCTGACATATGTTGCATTTGCTATGACGTCTCCTGGAATATTTGCATATAAATTCAATTAAACGCACATTGTATCGGCAGTATGCACACAATAATTGTACTAATTTTCATGGTACCATAATTTCATTTGTTAAAATTGCCTCTGCGGAGAAGGGAGCGAATCGGAAGAATTAACTGGAAATGAATGTGAAATAATATTGTAATGGTACCATTTACCCATTGATCTTTAAAATACATTTATTTTTTTATAATACCCAATAAAAATTGTATTTCAGTTGCTTATTTTCACCCCCAGATATCCATATGGAATTGCTCATGCATAATACGGATTTGCCCCGTATATGAGGTTATTCCGTACGCATGGCATGCCTGCATATTGGACTATATCTCTTTTAAAGGTGCATTTTGTGGAGAAAGGTCAGAAACCTAAATTTAATACAAAAAAGCCACATACTTTCTTAAAAAATATTTCTTAAGAATCGAAATGAAAAATATGTACGGAATAGCTCCGCCCTGCCCTACATATCTTTATTTCAAAACAACAAAACCTTCCATATTAGTGTTATAGATATCTTTGTTGTTTAGAGCGAGTTCTAGATCTAAAAAAAACATTTATAAAAATATTTTCGTGTAAAGTATTATTTTAGAAACTCTGATATTTCTGCTCTGAGCGTAGTGTAGAGGAGTTTGCGGATTACACTTCCATATGGCATTTACTTTAGAATCTTGCATGCATGCGACAGGAGTATTAGCAGTTGTCCTAACCACATTGGTTTGGTTTTAAACTGCTCCATTTTAGCAATTGTTGTTAGTGCATTAATCATTTTATTATATCTGCAACTCTGTAGATAAATATTGGCGACGGCTTAGAGAATACAATTTATGCTGCGTTCAACACGTTATTAGCAGCATCTACATTATAATTACAGAGGACAGTAAATCTATTATTTTTTCATGGTATTACTCGTGTTGTTTATTGTTAGTTGGTTACGTACTTTTGTTTTTTTTCTATTTTGTGCAAGTCGCCATTCATGATTGTGTATTGTAGAGGATTAAATATCACTAACATTATCAGACATATTTATAGTTTTCGATGCGTCCTTGACGGGTATATTAATCATTTGAGGTAACATAGGGAACATATTCGGTATATATGCTGTATTATTAAAGGAAATTGATTAGGAAAAGTGAGGTATTACCTGGTTGAGTATCAGCGCAAAACCCGTCTGTGGTAAGGGCTGCTGAGATGATTGTGTTGATAGATAATAAAAGTTATTGATATTGTAGTCCATACTGATAGCATGCAGATTGACTTACTTATTGTTATAAGTATGAAATCAAAGTGAATGTCAAGTGAATCCCTCGACATCCTGAAAAGCACTACTACTCTCTTAAAGATGCCGCAAAATTTATGTCTTGTGTAAAAGATGTCGGCGCCATTCTTGGCATGTTCAGAAACTACTGAATATCTAGGACACGCTCAAGCTTCTGTTATGTCGAAGACGTTCTAATAGCTCACCAACTTCTAATCTTGAAGCTTTCAGGAGAAGAAAGCATAAGAGTTTTGCCTCAAAAACCTTACAAACCAAAGATATCAACGTCAACGTCTTTTCGGATTAGTCACCTTCACCTCCCTTATTCACGTTACCTTGCACCTTTTCGTCTTGTTCGATTTGCTTCCATTATCTTTACTAGCAGTTATAACGTTTGTTTTGTTTCCAGTTAATGTATATAGCATCATATAGCTCCACTGGTACGTAGTAGACGTTTTTGTGGTGATGTTGCTCGTCTCACGCATTGCCTTGGGTTCGACCAATTTCCCCGATTCTGTTGGTTAGGACCTTCCATTCTTCTCTATTTTTGCGATTATTTTTGCTTCTTTGCGTGTTAGCAATTCTTCTAGAATTGTTCTTTTCCGCGTATTATTTAGACTACCCTTTTTTCTTTTTTCTATTGTAGTATAGTCTAGAGCTTTTTTTGTCTATTTTTGTTAATTTTTTGAGGGCATGGCCAATCCACCTCCATTTTCTTTTCTTTACTGTCTCTTCAACTTTTTCTTCTTTTGTCTTTCTCCATAGATCTTCATTGGTAATTTATTCAGACCAAGAAATTCGGGATATAATTCGGAGGCATCTATTTATAAATGTCTTTGGTTTTTAGAACATCTTTTTACTGTATTTACAGGTTTCTGCGCCATAAAGTAGTTTACTCTTCAAGTTTCTACGAAAAAGTCGAAATTTTCTTTTCCTGCTAATATTTGTGAAGACCCAGATTTTGTGTAGTGTTTTGAAAGCATTTTGAGCTAATCTTATACGTCATCTATGTTTTTTCTGTATCGTCACGCGCACTTACTACACTGCTTAGGTAGCAAAATTCTTTAACTACCTTGATGTCACTTGCCTTAATTTGAATTATCGTTCCTTTTCTTTTGTCTTTAACTAGCAATTTTGTTTTATTCGTATTTATTTGTAGACCTACTTTTTTCATTATTGCTTGACCTTGTTGTTTTCTCTTAGATATGTTTTTTGTTAGTTGTTATTAAGCACATGTCGTAGGCGAATTCTAAGTCTTCCAATTTATTAAAAACGTTCTAATTAATACCTGTTTTCTTGTATTGTTTTCCTCGTTACTCAGTCTATCACTATTAGGAGCAGTATGGGGGAGAGGATGCACATTTGTCTCACCCCTGTTAAAATTTAATTATTTTGGGTTAGTTGTCCTTCATGTTCTATGCGGGCTGTGGAGTTATCGTAGAATAATTTTATTATCTCAATGTACTTGTTTGGCATGCCATATTCATTTGGTATTTTCCACATTATGGTTTTGTCTATTAAGTCGAAGGCTCTTTGGAAGCCTATAAAAGTGGCAAGAATTTCTTCATCCATTTTCGCTGTCTGTTCTAGTAGTTTTCCCATAGTTCCTAGGTGGTCTTGGAGCTTTTTGACAATTAGATCTTTTTATCTTTCTAATAGTATCCTCGTCAGCATTTTATTCGCTACATAGAGCAAAGTGATTGATCTTCAATTTTAGCAGATCATTCGGTTTCCATTATCATTTTCATCTCCAATTCTGTGTTTGTCCGTAACGTTCTCTTTCCCATTGTTCTCACTTCCTACTTTTACGTTCAGGTTTTCCATCATGATTTTTATGTCTCGTTTGTAGTTTACTTGTAGTGTTTTTATTTGATCGTAGAACTCTTTTTTGACCTTTTCTTCTTGTTGGATCGTTGGAGCATATACATTAACAATAATAATATTTCTAAACTTTGCCTTACATCTTGCTCACATGATTCTTTTTCCTTGTTGGCTTGTTCACCTTTATATCCAGAATAGATTACAGTGGTCTCTCCTTGGAGTCGTATTTGTGCCATTCCTTTCCATCTTTATTCGCTTATTCCTAATATGCTAATATTGTATTTGTTCATTTGGTATGTTTTGCTTATTTGTGCCATTGTTTTTACATTCAAACATCCTATAAAAATATTACTTTTTGTATCTATTATTCTTTTCCTGTTTTTCTTTCTTTTTATCTTATTTACGTGTTCGTTAAATTAATTTTGTGATCGTTAGATTGTGTTTTTTTTGGTATTTTTAATGTATACTGCAAATTAAAAGCTTAACTTTTAGTATCATCCGTCTCTGAATTTTCTTAATAATTTTTGTTGTATACTGCGTTCAAATTGTGCCTAATTTTAAAATAAACTCCCATCTAAATTAAAATGGCGTCGAAAATTAATTTAGATAATTGAAAAAAATATTTTTGATAATGATTTAAAGTAGGTACAGTAAGGATAACTTAAATTAATCTTCGTCAAGTAAATTTCTTCTGCCTTACTTTCTAGGAGCAGAATAATTTGTTTATGACAAAACTGACACATTTTTCGTGTATTAGGTACACCTTTAATACTGTAATACGATCTAAAATAATAAGAGTTGTTAAATTGTAATACTCAACTAAAAAGCCCTTTAAAATGCTTTTAAAACAATGCAGCTTTTAATTTGAATTGTAAAGTATGAATTTATGACTAACTTTTATCAGTTGTTTTACACCTTTTTGCGCAGATTAATATTTATAAATTCACGTCAAGTCTGTAGCAAGCTTTAAAATTTCGCCGATTTTTAGCGGGGTGGCATTTGTAGTCTTGTCGCCCAAAATGTCCTTGGTTGTAGTCGAGGTCACTTTCGAAAGGACTATTATGGCCCGAGGCCATATCGAACAAGAAAGGACATCATAAAAAAGGAAATATTGCAGTATAACTTACGTCAAGTTCAGCTCCAGCGGTGGGGAAGTATCGAAACGGCGGCGTCCGACCTTTGACGTACTGAAAAATCTTCACGCCGCCTTTCAGCCATTCCACTTTGTGCAGCTGCTCCAAGGGCACGCTGTGCTCGCATTTCAAAATGACATCGCCACCTTTCACGGCGTATTTCGGCATTACGAGTTCCAGCCGGTCTATTGTCGCCAGTCCCCTGAAACACGGAGAAATGGATCAGAAAGAGTATCGGCCGAGCTCCTTTCAGCCGAACCGGCGCCCGCTTATTCATGAATTTATCTGTCTAGCTTTCGACGCGCCCGGAACAAAGAGCGGGCTCGTTAGGCGCGCAATATTTATATTCCATAAAAAGGACAATTCCGGGCGCACGCCGGGCCACCTGCGAGTGAAATATCGGCCGCTCCGGCTGACAAATTGCGGGGCATTAGCAGGGCGGCTTCCCGCCTCGACGTTTATGCAAGGAACAACTCGAAGTGCGTCCGCGGAGAATTAAAAATACCTGCAGCTTGCTCGCCCCGTTAATGATGCCGGCGATTGTTTGACTTTAATTACGCGATGCCGGCCGTAGAACCCGCGCCCGGGGCGCGGGGACCCCCAAAAACCATTGTATTAATTTTAGGATCTCGCTCGCCCTCCTATTGTACGCGATCATTATTTCGCCCGTCTGAATCAACAACTGCAGGATTAGATATATTCCGGGTCAGTGTTTTCTTTTCGTCCGGTTACCGGTTCATTTTAAAATGTACGCGCGTTCCCTTCGCAAAAAACGTTGTGGGAGCCTTTTGCGGTTCTGTTAGTTTTTGATGTTCCATTAATGCTGCGGAGGTTCCTTTTGAAAATAAACTAGGAGGCAAAGTTTTATGAAAATCATTAATGTTATTAGATATTCAAAAAACAAAATCTTCACTACTCAGGATTTATTACACAAAATGAGAACGTTGTACACTCTTAAACTTATTGTAACGTTTTCGCTCTCAACAGTCGTAAATAACAAGCTTAAATGTATTTAAACTATCTATTTACTTTACTGTTCTGGAAAGGCATTTGGTAAAATCTGAAAATTTCCGCATTGGTCGAGTCCTTGCACATGTATAAGCACCGCGGGATCTCAACGGCAGCTGTTCGCACATGGAAACAATTATCTTCACCACTTAGCTGTGGCGGTTCGGTAGCGACAAAAATGGCAACCCTCTTATTAGCCGCGAGTTCCCCAAGGAAACGCCGTTTAGAAATACGCTACAATATTAAAAATTACAAAAAATTGGCTCCACCCATAACAGGGTAGAATTATTCGCAAAATGATCCAATCATTTTTTGCTGGTATATTTAGCTACAAATAAAATTTCTGTAAGAATGATAGCCCGAGTGTCTCTAGTCCACTATGCACTCAGTGGTAGAAGGCAAAAGTAGTCTGTACAAACATAGCGTAGCATCATCGACTGTTCAGAGATAAATTTCCATCGTGGGGAAGGTTTGCTTTACGAGAAAGCAATTAAGAGTAATTGTTTATCAAACAGATTTTTAGTTGATACAGTTTTATGGGATCTATGGTTGACTAATTATTTAATTTATGCTATTACAGTAAGTAAAAGTTAGCCCTTAATAATTTCTCTTAAAATAATGGATATTGTGGTTATCAATTACAGATACGCTTAGATACAAAACAATGCATTACATTTTAACATAATCTACAGAAACTCTCCCTCCTAAAAATAAAGCCATATTGTAACAGCATCTTAAAGCGCGACGCAAGCTACTGTTTTTGTTAATTTTCTCTATAAGTTTATGTCTGACTACATCATGCACGTTATTGCGTTTCTTCGCACACAGAAAAATTGTATTGCTGCACGCAGTTCACATTAGGGGTATTTTTTATGGCAGCACCCATTTTCAATTGATTCTGCAAATGTGTAAACTGCAACACTGCCATCTTCTGCACCTCAGCACTTTTACTGAATTACTGCTTAAAGTTCCGCAGCACGGACGTTGCTATACCCGTCTATTTCTCGCGCATGTGCAAGCGGTGGTTTATTTCCGAATTGCCCTTGTAAAATAAAATAAATGTGATTGTTTATTTGGTTGATGACTTAGTAAAGTTTCTTCTCAACACTCAAATTTTCTGCTATTTTATTTAGCCCCTTAAGATATAATATAATCGATAAATTTGAAGAAAACGCTAGGAATTGACTTCCTAAAATGTTATCCGAGCTGACAAAAAGAGGAATAATAAAATGAATTCCAAAACCTAGTAAGAATCATATGGATGTTACAATTTATGGTCCAGTAACTCTTTGAAAGGCTTTCTGTCAAAGGAATCAAAGAAAATATTACATCTCACTTCAGGCCAGCTCGCTCAACAGTTCAGCAGTACTGCCGTATCATTACCATATTAAATGAAGCACTTGAAAACAAAAATACTCTACATTCATTGGCTTGTCAGGCCTTCGGTAAAGTTTAGAATACTGGCCTACTTTACAAAACTAAAAGAATGCTCCCTATAAAATATTTCAGTCTGTTGAAATCTTGTCGACATAATGTGAATACGAAACGAAAGTGAACGAAGAAGTATCCAATTTTTACCCTGTACATTCAGAAGCACCACAAGGAAGCGTTCTTGGACCCTTCTTGTACAAAATGTTTAAGGTAACCAATAAAGTTCTTGGCGTTTTTAATGGCCTAAAAGAAAATGATTTACAGAAAATGCAGTCTATCGTTAGTCCTCGAAGTAATCGCCATCGGCATCCAGCATCTTCTGCTAACGTGTCTGCAGCTGTGCAATCTCCTTGCGGGGTTTTTGGACGCAAAGAAGTCCGTAAGTTCCACGAAGATGATTGTCCAGGGAGTGGAAGAGGTGGTAATCGGATCGCAAAGTCAAACGAGTAAGGAGGATGGCATAAAGTCTCCCAACCAAGTTGCTGTATGGCATCCTTGACCACCCGCGCGACATGTGGTCTGGCGTTGTCATGAAGGAAGAGTACACATTTGCGATTCGCCAGTGCTGGCTCCTTCTGTTGCAATGCCTGTTGCACACGTTTCAATTGCTGCGATTACAGGTCCGCAGTGACCGTTTGGCCTGTTGGTAGCAGCTCATAGTGAACTACTTGACGATCTGTCCACCAGACACAAAGCATAATCTTGCGTGGGTGCATAGGTGGTCTTGCGCTGTGAGGGACAGTATCCTGAGATGACAACCAATGTTTGGAACGCTTGAGAGTGTCATAAAGGACGCACTTTTCGTTACTGGTAAGCACTCGATTGAATATGGATGCGGTACGGTGGCGAGAAAGCAACGACATACAGGCTCCCATTCGTTGTCTCTTGTGGACTTCCAACAGCGTGTGCGGAACCCACTTGCTCAGCCTGTACGTCTTATTTAAGCGGTGCAGATGAAGTCTAACTGTTTCATCAGAAACGTTAAACTGCCTTGCAACTTTATAACACGTTACACTACTGTCCTCCTCAATGGACGTCTGCAGGACTTCATCATCCAAGACCTGTGGTCGTCCACTGCGAGGTTCATCACAGAGGGACAAATCTTCCGACCTAAATTTTTGAAAGCAATGCTTTGCAGTACGTTCATTCACAGCACTATCCCCAAACGCTTGACATATTCGGCGACTTTATGCAGCTGCTGATAAGCCTTTGAAGTTGTAAAGCAAACAACACCAAACGAGATCCTTAGACACTTCCGTTTGTCTTCGCTGTGTGCGCGGTGGACCTGCTTTCATAACGACTGATATCCCTACTCTCGACCGACCGGTTTTTAAACTACGTGATACACTAATTGCATACCTATTCTCCTTTCATTCAATGGTAAAGCAAAAACGGCAAGAACTTTATTGGTTACCTTGTACATAGCAGACATACCACCTATAAGACACACAATAATTGCTATCTTTGCAAACAACACGACAATCTTCTTTATTAATGAAAATCCTATTATAGTTTCATCCAACACACAAGAGCAGCTAAGTCTTATCGAAAACTAACAAAAAACATGGTCTCCAGTCTACCTGTCTACGTTGATCTGCCATAACATGACGCTGTCAAATATCTATGCTTGCATTCAGACCCAAATATAAACTGGAAGTATCACATAAATAAAAAAAGGCAAAAATAGATCTAAAAGTCAAATTGGCTATTGGTAGAAAGTAACATCTGTCGATACAAAATAAATTATTTTTTGTAAAGATATGACTACACTAATATGGACTTATGGTATTAAATTATGGGAGTGTGCCAGTAAGTTAAACACCGCGATACCACCAATCCAAAACACTCAGAAATATATCCCTAGAATGTTCACCTCGATTTTATTGATTGTACCACTTCGGCAACTTGAAATCAATAGAAGATCCGACTATGTCCGACAGACCTTTTAAAATTCAGAGAGGTCATCGCTGGATAGACTCCTCTAGATTGACTTACAAATATATTATCACATTAGCTTATAGATAACATATGTTATTGCTAATAACATAGAAAAAAAAGATATCGCCTCTATGATTCCATATGTATTTAACATCATGAGTGACTGAATATTTAGTTTCATTCGAGGTCTTCACATATCAGCGATTTGGTTCTGCACGCAAAAAATTCATTAGTAATAATTAAGATAAAGTAGAGCTTTAATTATTCCTTCACTATTTCTCCTTTTTTAAGCTGCTCTTCTAGAAATATTATTCCTTAAACTTTACTAATTCAAACTTAGATAATATTGTTTTGTTCAATTGGAGCAGTAATGACTACTTTTGTCTCTTCTTTTTATACTGAATACACTTTGATCTTCCATTTTCAAAATTGAAAGATACAATATTCCTACCTGAACCCTAAGTAACGCAATTTAAAGTTTTGAGTAAAAGTTTGCTCCTTTTTTAGCCAGTTACTCTCAAAATTCCACAAGAAATCAGCATGATAATGGCATATGGTACGTGGACGTCATATGGTGATTCACATTGTGATTTGTGGTGTCCGTAGTTGATATTTACTTTTTGTTTTTTAATATGGACAGATTAATAAAATAAGCAATAGCAAATTTAAATTTTTCAAGATATTCTGGCGTTATCCAGCATAGCAAATTCTTGGAGTCCGTGCAAAGGTAAATAGGGAGCCACGGTGGCCCGGTGGTCAAGATTATCGTTCATCTGTCATCTAGCAGGCGCGGGCGAGTTCGAATCTCGCTCAATCCATGGGTGTGTGTAACGTCCTAGTATTAAAGTGCATGTTTAGAAGGCACAATAAATCCTTGAGGCTGCAATGCTAGTAAGTGCGCTAAAAAAGGTAAGTAGAGAGAATGTTTAAATCTAAGTTTTTATGAATATAATTCGCTATTCTAGCCTCAATTATAGCAAAAAAGTTAAGTGATATTAAGATGTTTGTAGTCATAATGATACTGACGTTCAATGGCTCTTGAATAGAAAACTGTACAAAACTATTATTGACTACGCTATACTAGTAGTTTTTCTAAATTCTGATAAGATGATATGCATTTGCATCACTTCTAGTGAGCACAGAGCGAGGGGCCTGCTTGTAGTGTGTACTTGTTCCCTGACTAAGGCAGCTTCTGTTTTTCGATAAATCCGTTGGGCTTGAGGTGTGCGCGAGTGGTGTTTGACCTATAGATACCTTGAAAATATCATCTGATATAAGTAAAAAGGCATGGTTGAACAGTAGCTGAAATTTTCTCTTACGTAAGTTCTCAAATTGTTTTACCAGCTTGTAAACCTCCTACTCTTATAGGCGTATCTAATAAATGAGACAAATTTCACGGACTATAGAGAAGATAGTAAAAGACAGAATCAAGGATCAGGTATTTATTTATAAGAAATACAATTTATGGATAGACAAGAATACGATTTAAATGTAGTGCCTTATGCCAAAGGGTAAAAAAATTAAAGGTTACGTTTCTAAAGTCCAATTTAGAAGTCAAATTAAATAAGGAAATTAAATACAAAATATCATCAAAACATAATTTTTATAAAATATTTTATAATTAATCAGTAGTTTCTAGAACAAAAATCACTTAAAAATGAACTAATAGATTATAGTTCTCAACTCTTTAAAGTCTAATATCAGGATAAAGTAAGATACAACATTTCTAGACACAATTACCATTGTTAACCCTTATAAAATGTACTGCTTGCCGGCTCTACTCCTGGTTTTTTTCTGAATTCTTGTTTGAAATCGTGCAGAATAACATTACAAATAAGATGACAAACGCAATGAATTTGCTAGAACTAACAGATGCACTCTATCCTCTCACGACTCTAAATGTAAATTTTTAAGTGTTTTGAAAACACACGCGTAGAACCCAACATAAAATTTATTCCAGCTTTAAATACTCGACTTGTCCTCTAAAGATCCGGGTAGAAAATTGTAGGTTAAATGTCGGTCCCTGCAGACCTCTGGTCTAGACCTTTTTTTGTTCTGCGACATTTCCATACGAATATTTCAAAGCGTTAACATATTGAATTTTTCAAGATTGTAATATATGTTAAAATGCTTATGTACGAGAATATTCGCTTTAAATGTATTTTTCTACATTTTGTACATAACTGTTGTTATAAAAATATTAATTTAAATAGTTTAGTTGCACAGCTAACTGAATGCATCATAAGAATAATTTTAGAGTTTTAAAATTGTTGAGAAAGTATTTACAAAAACCTCATTCTTCACATACACAATATAACAATACAATAACAAAATTTAAAATTTTAGACCACAAACACGAGTAGTTTAATTAAAAGATTGTGGAATTTCATATAGAGATCTAAAGAAATTTTTATTTTATCTTTCCTGTTAAATAGAAACAATTATTTCTTGGTTTTTCTTTTACAATAATTTAAATTACATTCCGAATAGTGAACAACAACAAAAAATATGTTAAACACGCCTTATCTACTTAGTTATAGTAAACCTCGGTGGAAATCTTATTTTACAGAAATTTTATATGTGTGTCAAATGAATGATGCGACTATTATAATTCTCTGTGTATAAGTTTAATAACATTTTAAATATTCACAGTTTTAGTGGGTTCAAATAAAATCAAAGTAGCAATAAAAATAAACTGAACCTACAAATGCCATTCGAATTAAAAAAAATAAGACAAATTTGAATGCTACATGAAACCCACTGATATTTCAGTTTAAAAACAGCAATAATAAAGTAAAGCTATTATAAAAAAGTATATAAAATGGGAGACAACATTACTAATTGTTAGCAGTTAATATACATTATTTTAGCTCTATTAGAATTCTTTTCTTCATTTTTGTCGTTTGTAATTTTCTTATCAGCCCAACTAATTTTATTTTCTTTCGATTTACTCAAGAAGCATGTGTTGAAATGCTTTCGGTAACAAATGAGACATGTCTAAAATGTTCCATTTCTAAACGATAACACAGTAGATACAAGCATGCATCCACCTAGTGTAGAGTACACTTTATCATCAGGGTAAATCTGCTGAGAATAAGTGACCATAATTAGTGTAAGAGGTAAGATAACAGAGCAATAGATCAACAAATGAACAACAAGTTCTGCTACCAATTACAGAAAAAGCGATGGAGACGCATGAAATGTTGATGCAAGTGTACAGGTCTTACAAACAAAAATGTGTTTACGACTGGTTTAAGCGCTTTTCCGGCGGGAAGAAAACTATTAAAAATGAGTCATTTTTTGGACGGACATAGACAAGCAAAACCTTAGTATTAGAGTATTGACAAGGATACGGTGCACACCATCGTCGGCAAAGATTTGGGTAGGCCGTCCGATTATGGTTTAGCCACAACTGCTTTAGATTGAAGCTAATACTAAATACAAATAAGTCTCCGCCGTTTGACAAAAGATGGCCCCACCAGTAAGCTACGGTTAATATTGTCAGATGTAAAAGGTCATATCGTAGGGTTGGACATCTGGCAACATCACAATCTTAAAATATTAGCATTTTATATCAGCATCACATAATTTTTTTTTGGCAAAATGTCGAGATGTGAGCCGAATAAGCGTCATTTGCGAGAACTTTTGATTTACTTCTTTAATTTGAAGAAATCTGCAGCTGAGGCGCATCAATTGCTTGTAGAAGCATATGGTGAAGCTGCTTAAAGGAGAAACGTTTTCGTGAGTGGTTTCATAAGTTTAAGAACGGTGAGTTTGACAAAGAACGTAGCGGAAGGCTGAAAGTGTTCGAAACGCGGAATTAGAAACATTATTAGAGGAAGATTCCTGCCAAACGCTAGAAGAACATTAGGAGTGACTCAGCAAACAATTTCGGATCGTTTAAAATTGTTGGAAATTATTCAAAAACAAGGAAATTAGATTCCATATAAACTGAAGCCGAGCAACGTTAAAAGTCGATTTTGCACATGTGGAATGCTACTTTTCAAGCATAGAAAAAGGCTTTTTTGGATCGTATAGTCATTGGTAATAAAAAATGGACCCACTATGATAATCCAAAGAAGAGGAAATCATGGGGACTACGTGACCATGCTTCAACATCGACAGCCAAGCCAAATATTTATGAAAAAAAAACTCATGTTGTGCATTTGGTGGGACCAGCTTGGTGTCGTGAATTATGAGTTGCTCAAACTAAACGAACCCATTACTGGGGCTCTCTATCAAACACAATTAATAAGATCGAACCGAGCACTCAAGCCCAATTTTTGATTAAAAAACGGCGAAGAGTTATTTGTACTCCCTTCAAAAACTCGAGCGACTTTTGGAACAACCTAGTAAAAACAAACACCGTTTGTAAAAATGAGGCAATTCTTCTCTAATCGCAATCTCTCGCTAGATCTGAGAATGCGCATGGTACGATGCTACGTCTTCTCGATTCTGTTGTACGGAATGGAGGCTTGGACCCTTAAACAACAGCAAATGAAAAAACTGGAAGCCTTTGAGCTCTGGATATACAGACGCATACTTAAAATATCATGGACAGAACACGTTTCCAATGAAGAAGTCCTCCATCGCATGAACAAAGAACGAGAGTTACTACTGACATTGAAAAAACGCAAATTGGAATATTTCGGACATGTCATGCGAGGTGAAAGATACTGCTTGCTGCAATTGCTCATACAGGGCAAGATCTCAGGACAAAGATCGAGACGCAGAAGAAGGATGTCGTGGATGAGGAACCTCCGGGAATGGTTTGGATGTTCATCAAAAATTAGAATAGCTGTGATGATTGCTAACCTCTGATAGGAGATAGCACTTTAAGAAGAAGAAGTAAAAACAAAACTAAAGTTTTACGAATTACAGCATGCCAATGAACTGAAAAAATGGACAGAATATCCACCCAGCAGCATATATGGCTACTTTCAATTCCAGATCAATTTTAAATATGGGGGTACCAAGTTAAATCCATAGATCATTTCTCGGTACGTTAGAGAACATGGGTGGCTTCATTTTATGTTTCGCGTCAACTCAGAATTGACCCTCCAACATCGCTAAAAGAGGATGAAATGGTGTCTTTGCGATTAGACCGCCAATTAGTTTAAGACCGTTGTCAACAACAAATCCAAGTTTTAATTTTGCAGAAACAAAGTAAAGTGCTGGAGCAAGAGTCGAACCGTAAAAATTTAACCTAGAAGTCATAATTTGATATGGATTTTACTCAATTTCTGCAGGCCAATCTTAAAGATAACATAAATGTCCTATATTTAGATGGCTAGATACACCGATAGAACAATATCATACGTCTCGATTTTTCTTATTTTGGTTGTCATGAACTGCCCGAAGAGTCCACTGACCTAAATTCAATTCAAAATGTGTGACAAATCCTTAAGGCAAGAGTCGAAAAGTCTGAGCCAAATTAAGATTGAAACATTTTTCGGGCGATTTTTTACACAAAGTTTCGGACTACCTCGTAAGAAGTATAACTAGCCTCATTGCGACCAAAGGGAGAGGAAACATATATTTTTTAATCAAAATAAAATAAGGTTATGCTTCGTTGATTAAAAAAATAAATTGTATTAAAATTAATTGTCTTAGGGCACCTCAATGTCTCCAATTTTTTATACAATAGATTATAGTTGCACTTTTTATGTTTTAAGGCCTTACATATCATTATTTGTTGTTCTTATTTTTCCAAAGTACACTGTCACATATTGCTTACAAAAATTTGGACTATTTTTTATAAACTACATAAGACATAAATTCACCCTTTGTGCAACGATAAGAACTAAATATGCAAGTAGCATTTATAAAACGGTGGGACTGTTTAGTCTATCATAAGATTCTCCGTTATTTATTTCACAAATATTATAATCAAAGAACAAAAACATTAGTAAATTAGAGTATATTAACAATTATTTTAACAAAAAAACAAATATATTTTAAATTATGTATTTATTAGATTGAGTAAGCAGTGTTTTACAGTAGTTAGAATGTTTTTGATTCGAAATTTTGCAAGGTGAGGAACTTTCCTGTGATTATGGTATATCAGTGCCGGGTGGGACCTTGCGCAGTAAAATTAACTACGTGCCACTTGAAATACTGCTCTGTGACTTACAGTAATGACTCCGACAACATTTGCATACAAATTACATATGACATAACAAAAAGGTAGGCAAATGAGGCTGTAGATGGCAGTAAGCAAAAAAAAGTGAGCACAAATATATATATAGGTATTATTACTCATTGTTTGTAGTAGTTAAAATTTAATCCACATAATTTAGCTTGATTTGAGATGCAATAATTTTATTTTTTATATTTTGATCCATATTTTAGTATTTGAACTAAACATTGTCACTCTAATTCTAATTTTCAATGTCAAATTAAAGTACATTCGTTAAGGAAAATCGAAAAATGGAAAGTGTGCCTTACGGGATTAAAAACAGTGAAAAGTTAGGAAGTGTTTAATTATTTTGTTTACTTGAATTCTAAGGCGCCTGAGATGTTCAAAAACGATTTTAATATTAAATGGCTTGAGTATGATTGTTTTTTAAATCGCTTACTTCATCTCTCTTATCACTATTTTCAAGAAACAAATGTGCATATGCAAGGCACAAATTTAGGTAGACTCTATTTTAATTTTGGCGGCTTGTTCAATATAAAAAGTATCAATAAAATATGTTCAGCATCAAAGCAATTATAATTAAATAATTTTTTAATCTATGGCTATAATTTTTATATCTATTAACATGCAATTGACAAACAAGTTTTCTTACTTTTTTTTATTATGTTCACTTTTTTTCAGAAATATTTTAAATTTTATGAGTTTTCTTACCTATTATCTCAAAAAATCTTTTATTGTAGCTTTATTTTCTGTATTTCTTTGGTTAAACGTTTAAATATCATTTAGTTTATTTATAATTTTGTTACTTGTAATAAATGTTACTTAATTATTATTACGCTTTTATTACATTTAATTTTGTAATATTTTATAATTAGAGGTTAGTGTATTCATTAAAAGAGAGAAATTTTCTACTTGGAACATGTTACTAGCGAAGCTAATTATGTAAAGATCAATATTAGACAAAAAGAACCTAAGAAGCTGCTATTAAGCATTACAAAGCAAGAGAATTGTGTGTTTGGAATTTCGCAAGGGATAGTATGCGGTTAGGTGCACTACGAGATGTGTTCAAGTTTTAAGCTTTTCAAATTTTTTCCTTAATAGCGACGATAAGTAAAAATATGTGGTTAATTTTAAAAGACACGAGAAGTATATCTAAATTGTAATATAGATAACAAAACCATATAATGTACACAGGTCGAATGCAGTCGACGTTGCTTTGTACACTTAAATAGCGACTTCTAATGTTCGAGGGCAACGTGTTCTTAAACCCTCTTGCGTGGTGAAATGTCTATCTAAATTCATCGCCAATTGAGTGAGACATGCGGTGAAGGCATGTACGTTAAATGAGCGTTTATAGGTGCGAAAGTTTAAAGGTCGAGAGTTGTGTAAGAATGAACCGAAGCATCCTTAGCTACGAACCAGCCAGACTAAAACCATAATTGCGCGAGTGGAGCAAGTTGTTATGGAAGACTGTTGATTAGGTGTGCGTGATATCCCCTCTAAACTTGGAATTTTAGTAGGCTTAGTAGAGTCTATTTTGCATAATGACCTGAAAATGCGGAACGTTTCTTCAAGGTGGGTCCACGAATGCTGACTGACAAACACAAGGCTGCACAGGTGGCAATGTCACGGAACATGTTGACAGGTGATGCTGCCATGAATTGCCGACCATGAAGAACACTCTCCGTGCCCTCTCAATTTTCATTCGAGCCGCTGCTCTATCGGCGATTTTCCAGTGTACAAAACACACTCCTAAAAAAGTGTTCTCAGCAGCCACGGAATCATGTCGACGACGTTGTAAAAAATTTGTACGTCTAGACGAAGATTATGTTGAGAAATAGCAGAAGTTTCAACTTTCTTGGATAAGTACTTTGAAGAAAAAAATTTGAAGACCTTAGAACTTAAACACACCTCGTACAGTACATTCCATTTTGTAGACCCCATATAATGATCTTGTAGAACCTGGGAATGTTAGTGTATTTGTACAAATCCAAACCATGAATCCTTTAGAAGAACTCATCGATAAGAATATGCTTAAAACTAAAAAAATCAGTAGTCTAAAGAGTCGAACATACATAAGAAAATTAACTATCGACAACGACCATACCTTTTTATGGATAATATACCAAGAACATTATAAAACAGAGCAAAGAAAGCAGACATCATTTTGACGTCTCTCTATTCAGCATAGATCTACCGGAGGCTCATAAGGCGTCAGCTACTTGTATAAAATAAATGATTAGTTGAAAGTTCAAAGACTTCTAAAGATCTAAACATTTTATGTATAGAAATCATAAAAAGTTAATGTAGCATTAATGTTTTGCGATTTATTATTAGAGTCAAATCTTTCATTCAAAGCTCTGTTAATCGTCTGTTGAATAATAAAGTGAACTCTATAAACATGAAAGAATAAAAATTTAGATTTTTAATGAAATATACATTATGAGCTATTGTGTAATTATCTAATGCATGGTACAATTATTTCTATTACTGATTACAACTTTATACAGTTTTCTATGCTTTTGGCGAAGATTTCTGCATAATAATTTGGCAGAGACCGTCACATCTTTTTAATTTGAAATGACAGCTACTTCAAAATGCACACTCGCTTTTCCATAAGCTTCATTTTCATACATGATCACACATTTTTAATGGAATTAGTATCTAGAGACATTATCGGTCACTCTATCGTAGTGACGTTATTTTGTCGTTTCCACGACTGCACAGTTTGCTGCAACGTTTAAGGTCATCGTCTTCTTGCAGCACCCAACCGATTCTGCTAGAAGCAAAAATTTCTGGTAGGTAGTGCACATTTTCTCCAACTTCTACTTGTATGATAAGTTTGATCCTTTCGCATGATTCACTAAAATTGCTGCCTCGTATCGTTGCGAGAATTTTGCACTCATGATAAAGATAACAAATTCAACGATAACAACACTATATATACCACCAATATAATTTGGCGGTATTATTATATTATACTGCGCAAAAAAGCAAAAAATAAAAATTTGAACGAATTAACAGAAATGGCGTTACGGTGCCTCCTTACCAAATCATTTTCTTATCATACAGTCTGTAGTTTTGGAAACGATTGGTTGCAGTATTCAAGAAAGTCGAGCTACTTGTTTGCATGTTATAATTTCAAATAGAGACCCATATTTTGACAAAATTGCTTTAGGTTTACTCCTGAATCGTTAAAGTCTTTGTTCGTCATGGTCTTATAATTCATAGTGCTAAAGCAAAATTCAGTTATTGCAGGCTTCAAATCGCATATGCGGGAACCGACCTGCTCTGATTACTACATTTTCATTTAAGCATATTCTTCTATTTTGTGTCCGGTGTAAATATTTCTGCTTAGAGTTGAGAGCTTCAGCAAAATTGTTGATTTTCTGTTGCAATTGAAGCGACCAAACTTTGTCACAAATGTTTAAATTTGCACGTCTAGTAGTATCTCATAGGTGCAATAATAAAATCTTTGTTAGAAGAGTTCTAAATTGGTCTCGTAAACAATGATTTTTTTCAACTAATGGTCCTACATCCTGCCAAAGTAGTCCCTTCAGCTATCTATACCACCGTCTCTGAAAGTTATGGGTCCGGGATGTTTTTCAGCATATCTGTCATAGCCGTTTGGATTGCTACAATATCTTTATACATGTTCCTAATTAACGTTTTGCTTTATCGCTCTCCTTCAGAAATATATTCCTGGTGAACCATACTTCTATTATCAAAAAATGCAATCAGCATTGTAATTCTAGTAGCAATAACTTTCATACCCGAAAGTAATATTTAACACAAATTTGAGACCAATTCTGATCTTTCTTCTAAATCTAAAATTTGGTAACACGGCGGTCTTATTGTAATAATTACCTCGCACGTTCAACATTTGAAGCGATATGAGATATTGTCGAGTGTCCGATTTTGGAATCGTTTTGTATTAAATTTTTACCCTCCTGAAATATTTTGTGCCATCCAAAGACACGGTTTTTCAGTAATGCTTCGTAACCATATTTGCTATATTATATTTTTAATGTTTTACTAAAGGTTTTGCTTGGATTAACGCAGAACTTAATGTCAACTTTATGATGTGAATTCGCCACCGTTAACTCACTTACGTAACTTTCAACTAAATGTGCCAATAAGCCTAACCGTAGATTTGAGCCACCCAGTGACTTTACATGGAAACACTTCCAAGGCCATGTCTATTTAAAACACATATTGGGTAACTAAATAACTCCCAGTCTTTGTGATAGAATATTGCTGGTAAATAAAAATCAGTCCTAAAATTTTCTGACTATAGAACATAGTGCAAAAAAATCATATTGAAACTATCTCATAAATCTAGATTAAATGCTCCTGCCCTAAACCAACACAAATATGTAATTAGAGTGGCAAAAAGAATAGGATAAAATTTACAAACAACTGAATACCTTTTCTATCATCCCTATAATAATAAATACCACGACTCTAATAGGAGTATTGTTACCTACTAATGTGCAACTTACTCATAATTGCCCTCACAGGCCCAGCTAGAAAAGCATTCACCCTTGACCGTTCAATCATAATCACTAACCAAACTAGCGCTCATAATTTCTAAACTCTGTTGTTCAAGCTAATAAGACCAAATAGGCCCGGAGATTTGCTTGTCTAGAAGTTGCAGCGGCATTAATAACTATGACCAATGCTGTAATAGAAATTCTTCTGATCTTTTTTCTTTCTCAGATTGTAAAACAAAGAGACGCAAAATTTAGTTTGTTATATTTTACTATAGGAAAACTATGCGATAAAACTTTATTCCTGGTTTTCAAGACAAATTAAAAAAGTACTCAAGGTACAAAATACTTGTTTTCACATCTAAAAATTACAATATGGGGTATTGTCCATGTGGGCTTCATTATTGTGCAAACACTATTGCAACCGACTCATAAAGTTTTGGATTAGTCTTAGTATTTTTTGGGGTATACAGCGATTTTCTGTACGGATTGCCTCTTTTAGAGTTTGTAAAACTCGGCTTTTATATAACCCTATAAAGGAAGGTCAGACGGGGTCAAATATAGCGAGGACATGAGCCACAGAATGTCGCCTCTCGGGGAGATCAAAAATCCAAGGAACATTCTCCTCAAAACTTACACCTATACAAACCAGACATTTTCTAGGCAAAGTTTTTCCAGTGCTGGAGAAAAACATTAAAAACACATATCGCTCAAAATTGACGGTAGCTGCCCAATTTTCCTCTTTAAAAAGGCAAGGCAGGATGATTTCCATTTTTAAAACTGCACACCAAATTGTCATACAATCACCATGCAGAGACTCCTGCTGGATCACACTCGGGTTGTTTTAATCCTAATATAGAAAGTTTTGCTTGTTCTGTAAACGTGTTTTGTAAATGAAGAAAAAAGTTTTAATTATTTCTTCACATGCAGCAATTGGAGTATGTCAATCACGTTTTGATAATTTTTAAACATAAACCATCTAACATAAATCAAGAATAAGGTCTCGCATGTTTGCGAGCCAAGCGTTTAGGTGATTGCGAAATTGAACACTTGACTGTGCCAATGTATTCGGGCATTGGAGCAGTTTGAAGTTGTATACCTCTCTTCTTGACTAACAGATCCCAATTTTTTTAAGCAAATTGAATCGATTTTTGGCTCGGAACTGCTTGAAGGTGTGGGATTTGGAATCTAGTAAGCAAGAGTACTAAATGGCAGCTGTAGACTCGTTTTAGTGGATTTAGACTTTCACGGCAAAATTGTGCTGCTTATTTGTCCGCATTATGTTTATGACTGAAATTTTTGTAACGAAAATTTTTCAGCTATCTACCGCCATAGACGCCATTCTCACATTTGACGATTTCCATTCGCTTCACAATACTCTAATGAAACTAGGGACGAACTTTGTATCACCTCATATAAAATTAGGATTAGGAGGATTCATATACAGGATCTGGCAGAATCATCTTCTTTATTTGGATTGTCGTGCACAATGCACTGGTAAGGCTGCAGTAGAGTCGTACATCCTTGAACAGCACAAGGCATGCTGTTTTAATGCCTAGCATGGCTTGGCTTGAACACCATACGTTTGTGTTAAAGGCTTAATTTAAAAATGGAAATTTTATGATTGTGACGCAGCAGATATTTTGTAGGTATTCGAAAGTTTTGAGAAAAAAAAAACCGTAATAATATGAGTGCACAATTTTCGACGAATTGGTTCAAGATTTATACGTAAATCTGCTGGTAGACCTCATAGCGTTCGAACACCTGAGAATGCCGCAAGTGTGAGGCAGGCTGTTGTCACATTACCAAGTTCACAGAATAACTAATATAATTGAAAAAAGCCTGGAAGAGAAAAAGGTATGCTCAGCAATATTCCTAGATGTCTCACAGGCGTTCGATAAAGTGTGGCATGAAGGATTGAACTATAAACTACGTAAAGTATTGCCTAAACAACATTCTGAACTACTAAAATCATATCTCAGTGATAGATTTTTAGGATCAAACAAGGAGATAAGTATTCTGATTTATGCGAAATTAAAGCAGGGTACCACAGGGCAGTGTCCTGGGGCCAACACTATACCTTCTGTATACCAACGACGTGCCCACCAGCGAACGAACAACTACAGCCACTTTTGCGGACGATACCGCTATACTAGCAGTAGGAAAAACACTGAAGAAACAAGCGAAGCACTACAGCAAATCATAAATGAAATAGAAGTATGGACAAACAGATGGAGAATAAAGTTAAATGAAACCAAATCCGTGCATATCAACTTCACGAACAAGAGAGATGAATACCTACCAGTCATACTAAACAGTAGCATATTACCACACGCTAATACAGCAAAATACCTTGGAATGAACCTGGATGTAAAACTACGTTGGAAGGAACACATTAAGAAGAAAAAGAAGAATTAAATATTAAGTATAAGAAGATGCACTGGTTGTTGGGAAGAAAGTCCCAGCTGTCAACTTACAACAAATTACTACTTTACAAACAGATACTAAAACCCGTATGGACGTATGGCTGTCAAATGTGGGATGCGCCAGTAAAAGCAATATCAACACGATCCAAGTCTTTCAAAATAAAGTGCTAAGGAACATTATTAATGCGCCCTGGTACGTCAGAAACAGTGATATTCATAGGGACCTAAGGATAAAAACTGTGTCTGAAGAAATCAAAACTATAGCTCAGAAACACGAATACAGGTTACACGAACACGTGAATATAGAGGTTCTACAACTCCTCGACACTGAGCAACTAGAAAGAAGACTTAAAAGGATAAAACCATTTGAGTTAGTGTGAGAGTGTAACAGTGCAAAAGCAGAGTAAAAGTGAGAATATGTGAAAATAACGTGTGTGCCAGATTACTAGAACTGAGAGGACAATCGTTGGGTAAAATCTCATATAGTTCACTAGTTAATTTAAGTTATAACAAAATTGCTGGTTAGTCTTTAAGACTAGTTGTAATAACTCTAATAAAAAAAAAAAACAAAAAAAACATTACCACAACGTTCCATCCTTGACCGGGACATGCGGAGAATTCTATACTGCGATCTCATGTTCCATTCATAGAAACTGATGGTGATCCAGGAATTTAAAAGATGTGTGGTATGGCCGACGCCCGGCAGGTTGTTCGCGAGGACATGTTAACAAATATTTCAGATGATGTTGTGCTCAGTAAAGACAAAGCTTATTTTTATTTATTGGATTATAGAAATAAGCAAAATTTTCTGTATTGGACCTCACAAAATCCTTGACAACTCCATAATCGATCTCTCCGCAGTCAATTAGCAGCTGGTTGATATGCTGTTACGGAATTTGGCTTAAGGCCTTATTTTTATGAGAAATCTACCCGTTATGTTACGTAGTTTCTTGATGCTCAGACGTAACAAACATGGAAATATACCACTGTGGTTTTAACAAGATGATGCTACCGCATACACTGCCAGAAGTTCTAGGACAAATGTTTTCAGGTGCCTCTTCTCATTACATGGTGACATTCCACGACCGGTAGTTCACCAGACTTGTCCCCTTATTTTTTAGGGACACCTAAAGACTAAAGTTTTCCAACACAAACCGCAGACTATTGAGGAACTAAAGGATGTTATTCGCAAAGCAGCAGTAGTAGTGGAAATGACCCGGCAAGCAACGCGGAACTGTATGGTAAAGAAGTGTATCGCTCGTGCGATATGGTGCTATAAAACATTGAACAGAATCTATATCATTCTTTTCATTGATGCTTTAAAAAGGAGAGGTCATTCTGCCGGACTACGTAGGTTGTTCGATATCTATTTTTATAGCATTTCTTCCATAGCGAATTAGGTTTCTTCAAAATAGAATTTTGAATGCATCAACCGCCTCTTCCGGAGTTGAAAATCGTTTTCTACGCAGCTTGTTCTTCACGCGTGGGAACAAAACGAAATCAACGGTTTGAGTTGTCAAAAAATCAGTTGTTTGGATCGATGTGTGAGCTTGCATAGTCATGGTGGAGAACGATCCGGCGCCGCACGTTGGTTTTTCTTATTTCTCCGAAAACTCCCGGCATACAAATGGTTGCGTACCTTTCAGAATTTACCGTTTTACGATACTCTAAAATCATGGTTGCGACATGTCCAGTGTTTTCAAAAAACAACCATTTGCTTCGAAGTGTTTCGGGCGCAAACGACTTTTGTTGGGTTCGGATCACCTTGAAAACCTATACAGTCGACTGCTGTTTGCTTTCGGCCTTATAGGCATTAGTCCAAGATTCGTCACCGGTGACGATGTTGCAAACGGTTTTTGAAGCAGCGAAATCGTATTTCTTGAGCATTTCTTTCGGTCAACCAACACGAACCAATTTTTTCAGGATCCAGCGCACGCACAGCTTTTTCAGGATGAAATATTCATGCAATATTGAATGTACGCTAGTCATACCTATGCCGAAAATTTCACAATAAGTCACATGACAATCTTAGTTTATTAGTTCTTGCACGGCATAGATGTGTGCTAGCATCACATCCGACTTTGAACGGCCTTTAAATTCATACAACAGCGAACTACGGCTACGATTAAATTCATTGAATAATCGATGTGCAGTGGCTGCGTGGGAATTCATCACCAAAGTCGAAGTGAGTTGATCGACGTACTGTTGTTGAGATCATCCACGTCGAAAGTCGTAAAAAGTCATCGCAGGAAAATGTTTACGAGTTAATTCATTTTTGGTGGAGAGAAAATTCCCAATTTAATGAAATTAAAACGTTCTGAAAACGTATGCCGTCAAAAATGTCAAAGTGTATTCACCTACCACACGCAGCGTTGCCAATTTGTAATAGATATTGAGCAGCCCACATATACCTTTATTTGCAGTAAAACGGCAACAAGCTGCTTTTGATTAATTTTATCGCATCCTGCAGTTGTCCCAAAGTTTACCAATAAACTTGATTTACAGTTAACCGCAGTCTGTGTTCAGTGGCTATCTCAAAACAATCAATCAATTACACAGCCACTAAAACACGAGAGTGCAATACTTAAATCAACATGAAAGTGCTTGTAAACAACGAGCATAGTGAAATTTTATGCAAATAGCGAAAGCTCATCCGTTCGTGCTCGCAATGGTCACGAGAATTCAGCGAAAAACCGCTGAAAAACTACAATGTAATGGAATTATAATATTAATAGCTACATCTGGCGGTTACAGGAGTACTTATGGCCACTACATGGATTACAGTTATGATTAATGTGCAAGGGCACAGAAATTTTGCTGCACGTTGGTGCGGCCGCGTCTCGCTCCATCACCGGAGCAGGGAAACGCGGCCGCGATTAAGCTGAAATTCAGTTCGAACGCCTGCATCGCAGACAACGTAACGGCCGCAATATCTGAGCAGCCCCCTTTTCTGCTTTATTGGGAGTTCCGAAGGAAGTTCCCTCTTGCATATTCATTAATTACGAGCCGCCCTAT
The DNA here is from genome assembly GCA_036346155.1 of Sinelater perroti. NCBI lineage: Eukaryota > Metazoa > Arthropoda > Insecta > Coleoptera > Elateridae > Sinelater > Sinelater perroti. Next base: position 4,184,353 of record JARFIY010000167.1, on the reverse strand, counting down.
TAATTGAAGAGGGTGTTACGTTAAATTCGATAAATTAGGGCCGCAGCCCGGCGAGTTCTTTGTGCGGGCGCGCGAAGAATTCGGATGCTCCGGCGAGACGTGCCTAATGTGAAAGGAGAAAAGGGCACGGCCAGAAATTAGGCCCGCTTCGCCGCAGTCGTCCTGCACACACCTGGGATTTCAGTTCGGAAATTATCTTCAGCTTGCTTACTCTTGAATAACGCCTAGCGCACACAGCGACTGCTAAACCCGGCGGAGCTGCTGATGGAATGCCGATGAAAAAGTGTGGGCCGTGCCCCAGCTGACTAATCGACCATTTTCATTTCAAAAGCAACAAACTCGTACAATTTTAAATTCGAGGAAACATTGTGTCAATAATAGTTTGGGTTCTTGCGAGCAGCACATTCAAAAGTACCCTATGGATGTGAGGCGAATGATAAATATTCCTCGAGTTACTTGCCAAACTTCAGGCGAATTTGTTTCCGTTGTCTTATTTGAAAGTTAAAAATTACCTTCTAATACAGACAATTTAAACTAGAAAGAGAAATACGTGTTCGATAAATGCTACCGTGACAATTTATTCGCTACTGCTTCTTAAACTAGGTTATCTTCCAATCTGATATATTAAAAACCATAGTAAGAAAATGGGTAATGAGAAAGAGAAATAAATTTGATCAAAGCTACTACAATTGTATGAAAGAGCTAACACTAATATAATTCTAAAAATTTCATTGAAAAAAATTACAGACAACATTCTGCTAATCAACACTTACAAACTCTGTAGTGCAGAGCGTAGAAGAGCATTACATTTTACCTTTGACTACAATGGAGATATACATTTCTAGTAAGAGTTTATCTCTTAACCTATTGACTTCCATAATCCCCATTTGGCATTATGCTTATGCAAATTAAAGCCGAGTTAGACGCCGTTTACCGGGACTCTGCCCTATTATTTGCCATCATGGAAATATTGACAGATAAATTTAAACGTGATTATACCAGCTTGGCGTGTGAGACGGCCAACCACTGGGACTTCCACCAACAACATCGAAAAAGTTTACCAAATGGTACTGGACAAACACCTAAAAAAAAGAAGCTGTGTGACCTTGATGTGGTGGGGAGGCTAAGTACCCTTGATGACTCCGAGAGCGATAATGGCGGGAGACTACAGTCTCTTGGTTGGGTCACCCATGCCAGTAAAGCGAGAAAACTAAGAACAGCTCACCCTCAGGAGGCACCCTTGTGGTGTCATGGGAAGTAACGCACCCAGTCGTCTCGATAAACACCGTAACCGCAGCCTGTGCTCCAACAACCACTGGAGGACCTACCAGTGGTACGATGCAGGGGGACTTGCGACCGGGAGGCTTGCCTTAACCGGCCAGCCTGCAAGGACGACACCTCCATAAGAAGAAGAAGAACACCTCTAAAAACCTGAGGGGCACCGAGCGTACCCCACAATATAAATGCCTTCTCCCAGAAAAGTAGGAAAAGGCGTCACCCTGGGGACAACGCCACTTTCAACCCATCTCATGCAAATAATATGGAAAATTGCAAACATAGAGTAAATAAAAACCAAAGAAGATAAACCGAGGATGGTAAGAGATGCAGCTAGCAAAGCGATCAAAACTATTGTATTTTGGAGCTGATGGTGTTAATTGTCAAAATATAAACACCAAAACCAAGATAAAATATACAATAAAAAACTTAAACTGGAAGATAACTCATCTAAACAGATGCATCGCAGAACACGAAGAAGAATACATAGAAAACGAAACTAAATACTTCCCAAAGGAAACGAGGACAATCGCGGAAGAAAAGGACATAACTCCCAAAAATTACTCTGTACGTTGTGTGGTTGTTCCAGGAAGTTAGTTGAATGGAAAGAACACTGCTATGCCGTTTGGAGTTTCTGTGAAGTGGCAAAAATAAACGAATTATACCATAAATTGTTCCTTTCCTTGCAATACAATATGTGGCTTCTTGGGCAAAACAATAAGTCAATTGGTACATCATTTAAAAATATTTCTTATTCCAAAATAATCAGCCGATTTAACAGAAACACAAGATGATGCGGAAATAGAAGAAGCAATTGCACTACTATTTGGCAACGATGAGGAATTTTTACCATTTCAAGAAGATACACTTAATCTAATAATTTAATTGAAATTACAGTATTTATTTATCACAATATTTATCAATTCGCAATAACATTAACGACTTGATTCTCTATTAGATGATAGACACATTGTGGCAGGATGTTCTCTTTTTACCAATTTTTTTAAACTGGGCTTAGAAGCTGTTATTTTATGCTTAGAAAATATTTAACCTTGCATTCCTGTTGAATACGCTGTTTAGACGAAGAAAAAACTATGAAAATGAAAAAAACATAATTCCTTCAACTGTCGTTAAAAGTGAGAATTTTTTACCGTCGTTGCACTTAAAATTGGGCTTAATAAAATATAGATTTCATTATCTTAAAGAAAAATTTTCCATAATGTAAAACTCAAGGAGGCTTATAAAGTTATAAAGACATTATCGGTAAACTCCTTGAGAGTTATCAAGCATTGGGTTGTAATGTGAGCCTGAAGGTACATTGTCAGATTCGTATTTGAACTCTTTTCCTCTGAATCTTGGTGATGTTAATGATGAACACGTAGAACGGTTCTATCAAGACATTGTTATTGTTGAGAAACGTTACTCTTGGACATTGATATAAAGTTTCTTAACCAAATACAAAAGCAAACTACAGAGAAAAACATTTTAGTTACCTTCTATTCTAGGATTTTGTTAATAAAGATGCTCTCACCAAATAAATTTAAGCAATAAATTATAGAATTGAAGAAACATAAAGCAAGATTTGATCTAATAACGGGCGAAATATGTAAATAACTTCCTACGAAAGCATAATTATTGTCAACCACTATATACAACACTATGCTAGGTTAACCTACTTACCAGCAATTTGAAAATTTATCTAAGCAACTAAAATTTATAAATCTGCAAAAACACCAAATGTTGCTACTTTATACCACCCAATAAGTTTGTTGCCTATTATATTAAAAGTTTTTGTAAATCTGCTGTTAAAAACGGTTGTATAAGAAATTACTTTAAAATTTAACTTCTGGGAATGTCATTCAACCATTCAACGAAGCTATAGAATAATTAACAAAATAATAAACTGTCATGGGGAAGGCGAACTCTGCGCAGATGCCTTTTTAGACATCAGGCAGGTTTTGCGCATGTTTGGCATACTGGTTTGTTATATAAAATTAAACTTGTCCTACCTACCTACTTTCTTCTAAGTTCCTATCCAACCGATCGATTTCTACAAATTAAAATTAATACAGAAATATCCATATACTATTTCAATTGAGTATTCGCTAGGGTATAGTTTTGGACCCCTTCTTATACTTCTTCTCTTTTACCACTCATGCTTCAACTACAAATAGTGCAAAGCTTGCCACTTTTGCTGATATAATTTCCTGATGTAATTTCCGTAAATGAAAACCTTCAAGTAGATTCTGAAAACTTGCAACACCATCTTGATGTCTTTCAAGAACGATTGAACACCTGGTGAATAAAAGTAAGTTGGGAAAAATCACGATTACTTCTTCTTCTTCAGGTGTCTTGTCAATTAGTGAACATTGACTATAATAACTTTATCGACAGCCGCGTAAGCGAGTGATATCGTCGATCTATCGCAGGTTCCGTAGCCAAGATGCCCGATGCAATGTGTCCTCGTTATCGACTCTATCAATCCAACTCACCTACAGCATTCTCCAATACACTCACAACTCAAAGGCTTCAAGTTTTTTCAATAGTGTCTGTTAGCGTTCAGTTTTCAACTCCGTATAACAGTATTGAGAATATATAACACTTTATGAGTCTAATTTTTAGTCCAAGGTTAACATTTCTTCACGAGTACTTTTTTATTTTAAAGAAAACAGCACGCAATTTTCCTATACTTACTTTTAACTTGTTAGTCATCACGAATTGTGGTTAATTTTACATTACAGATGTGTGTATTATTTTACTTCTTTTCTCAAACGGTATGCCATAGTCTGTTAGCGTTGGAGCATTTACTAGTACTTTGATTATGATCATAAATTTAGTTTTCGTGGCATTGAACTTTAATTTGTATTTGTTACAAACTTTTGTAAGATTATAAAACAAGAAATTAGAGTTCTTCCTAGTTATTAGTTATTAGAATAAACTGCGGGTGGCGCTACCATATCTCACATCTGTGGGCAACAGATGCCGCCTGTAGTAACGGTGTGGGGCAGAGGTTTACGCAAGTGACTCATCGACAACTCGTCAAACGAGGCAGGAGGGTAATCCTGCCAACATGAGTACTATTGACATGGAATATTTGATACATTGATTTAGGTTCCAGGCCTACGGAAAAGTTAGACCACATGACGTTATCCCGTTAAAACTGTTATGCAGGCTATCCAAACCCACGTCTGTAGGTCCAAGACGCCGGTGGCAGTGGCGATATGTAGGAGAGAATCGCGCAAGCGACTTCTATGGTTGCTCGTCCAACGTGGTGGAGGAAACTCTACCGACACGAGTGGAGCTGCGTTTCACTCTACAACGCAGATTTATAAAGGTGCTTTGAGCTACCCAATTCCACAAAAGTATTGGTAACAGGCGTAAGAAGAGTCAAATGACGTAGAGTACAGGCTCACGCAAGTGACCTCGACGGTGGCTCATCAAACGTGGTAAAGGAAACTTTAGCGACACGAGTGGGTGGTGCGCCTTACCCCGTGGCGCATGAAACCCGTAAAACTGCTAGTGGAGCTACCGAACCCCACATCCGTGAGCAACAGCTGTCACTAGACAGTAATAGAGGCGTAGAGATACCATGCGACTAACCTCAACGGGTACTTGTCAAACGTGGTAAGGGAAACCTGACACGAAAACTAAGGGGAGAAAGCCAGCCAACTGGGGCGGCTTCCCGGTTTTCCCTCGATGGTGTTAGACTCTTAGGGGTTAGCACTGCTTAGGAATAGTTAGACCTTGTTAGCCTCGTGCAAACGTGCCCTTAAGTAGAGGGGGGTGATGTTCGGCCTACCTCCACCACCCGTCAAACTTGTCCGACCTACTGTCGGACATGGCGGGTGGGGCCGTAACTCCTCCGGCACTCGGATCTGGTGAAATAAGAGTCTAGTTCGGTACCTGAGCTTTCCAGCCTCGACTCGCACGATTATCCGAGTGCATGCCTGTGTGTGTGGTCGTACTGTTAGGAGGGTAAAACCTCCCGGTTAGTGTTTGGAGTCTCGGCAATAAAGGTACTCGGTACCGCTGACTTTGGTACCTGCATCTACTGCATCTACTGCTTTTCTAAAAATTTTCCCTTAGTATATTAAAGTACAAGGTAACATAATGCGTGCCTGTCCCACCCCACAACGTATTTCTGTTTTTTCAAAGAAGTTGCCTCGATTGTTTTAGTACAAATTTTTAATATGCAGATTTTTATCATCTGTTTTCTGGAGAACTTCCATAATTTTTTGTCTGACTTGATCGAATACTTTTTCAAAAGCAACAAAACAAATGTTTACTGGATAGTTAATGTCCTTACACCTTTGTACGAGAACTTGAATGCTAAACAGCGCTTTTCTAGTTTCAAGATTTTTACGGAAGCCAAGTTGCGTATTGCACATATTTGTTCTACTGTCTTGCGGATTTTGAAGTAAATGACTCGGAGAAATGCCTTCAGATTGGAGTTGATTAGGCTGTTCATCGCTTTTCTTTATCTTACCACTAATGTATACATCTCAGCAAGTTTCTTAGGATATCTCCTGCCTCAGATTTTGTTAAACAGACAAAGTAGTTATTATTTGGCTTTTCAGAATTTTGAAGATTACAATTGGTATATTAACAAAACATGTCGCTTTTCTTAGTTTAGTTATTTTGATCGCATCGTATACTCCATCTAATGTTATTTTAGAGCGTGTTGTGGTGTTTATATATCATAGTCGGATCGTTCGTGGTTAAATAATTCACACATGTGCTTCTGCAATCTCTTCAACTTCACTTGTTTATTTATGAAAAGCTTACCGTTCCTGTCTTCTAGTTTATTAATGTTTTCATTACGTGTTCCAATTACTTAATTTATTTTCTTATACAATATAAGGGCCTCAAGTTTTTATTTTCAAACATCTACCTTCATACTACTTTTTTGCGTAAAGCATTCTTGTTCTGATTTTTTTATTGATAGTTGGTTCATTTCTTCGAATAGATCTATAATCTTATCTTTTTTTAACTAGGCTTGTCTTCAACTGGTTCTTCTATACTGTGTTGATGGTCATTAATTTTAAATTAATTTTCCATAAAGTTCGCAAGCAGTTGTCTATTGTTGTTGAGATAAATTACGATCAGTCGGCAAGAAACTTTACGGTACTAATCTTGTTTAATTTCAGTTTTATCTGTCCTAGTACTAGGCGTTGATCTGAAAGTACGTCCGCACTAGGGTGGGTTTTGACTAAGTTGACAAGGATGCTGTAATATTCGTTAATAGTTAAAAAACGATTTGTTTTTTTACGGTCTTAAATGGTCCGTTAGCCCGAGATTTGAAGGTGTAAAATCTTTTTGGCAGTTTGAAGAATGTATTTATCGACTTTTTCCAACTTTCGTTTTGACGTCTTTCATTAGAATGGTTATGTCCTTAGTTTTCAGTTGGTTCATGACATTCCTGATATTTGTGTAGAACTTCTTTAGGCGCTCTTATCTGCTGTAAGAGCATATACTTGAATTAGGTTTAAACTTCAGTTTCATTATAATAATTTTGTTGTAATAAAAGTTACGCCGTCATAATGGTAGTTACTATCTTCAATTGAATAATATATTTTATGATCATCGATAATACAGTTTTCAGTTTCTGGAAAACGCATTTCACTAATGTCCATTATTATGTAGTATTTTCTTCTCTTTTACGGTGTGTTGTAGTTTATCTAGTTTATATAAGCTTTATGGGTTCTATATACCTATTATTATACTAGATTTAACATAAATTGCGGCAGAACAGAAGATTTCTACCACCCCTGACTTGATTAAGTGCAGTAGTCATTCTCTTGGCTTTCTGTGTTGTGAGGATATAGGTAGGATTTAGATATATGATAGAGTTCAGGACATAATTCTCTTTCTTTCTTTAAAAAAGTGGGCCTATTTCCACCAGGGTAATAAAGATTGTCTACCCGTACCGAAGTCACAATCGACATATTAACTAGCCTTAAAGTTTCAATAAATAAAACCGTCATATCAATAAAAGAGATGGTAAAGTACTTAGGAATAACTATAAGTAAAAAACTAACATGAAAGCCACATATAATGCCTTATTAAAAAATTTAAACTCGCCACTTCCAATAAACTGGTTTTATACAATTAACTTGCACTTATGGACTTTACTTATAGGGTGATCCAAAACTATCAAATACTAAAATAGTTGAGAGAATTTAATTCAAAATATTAAAAATAATTTATAGCGCCCTGTGGTACATGAGTAATGTAACCTTCCATGAAGAATATATCTATCATTCGTCAAATCAGAAATTAGATTAGCCACAAGTTATTTAACTTATCTGTCAAGACATTCACATCTAAGTGCTCCTACAGTAAAGCAAAGAAAATTAAAAAAACAGTGGTTTACTGCCATTATTTGTCATTGGTAATCAATAATTAGTTTAGGAGTATTGCCACTCTTCTCCACCTATGTGGTAGCCTATAATCTTACTTATTTACTGTCCACAATAGAAAAATATAAAAAATGCATTTTATTAGTAAAAAATTAGATATTCACGCTTCGTAATGGATCAAAATAGAAACAGATACAAAGAAAATCTATTATTTTCTAAATAAAAATTGCAATTGATGCAACCTGCAAAAGTAATTGCAGAAATATGAAAAATACATTAATAAGAAAATCTAAACTCACCAATCTTAAAACAGTAAAGTAAATTTATGTCTAAGAAGCGACTATAAATATTTAAAACGCTAATTAATAACAGCAGCTGTAATTAATCATTTAAAATTTTTAATAGCCCCCATAATGCAAATTACAGACGCTGCAGAACAATAGATCTTATAGTTACTTAGAACAAGTTTGCAATCAATAACAGAGCACATAGCAGGAGTGATAGTTGTAAGTAAATTCATCGTTCCTCGGTGCACGACTATTCCATTGGCGGCCCGCGAGTCCGCAAATTGTCCCGCGAATTAAAAGCTCGGTCTTTGCTGGAGGAGTGCTCTATTTACACATTTTTGAGTTAGTGCAAGACTGGCAGTTTTATCCCTAAAATGCAATATTTGTGCTGCATTATTCATTTAAGTGTCAGACTTTCGGATAATTTAAAGTCCCAAAAGTTTTAGTTGCATTAGGAACTTCGCTCTTTGTATCTTCTAATCTGATTTATTGGTAGATATATCTGCAGAATACTGGGATTTCATAATTTGCAATGACATTTATTGGTTAAATAATGATAAACAGCTCATGAAAACTACATACTGAATATTAATTGGGCAGATTATTTAAAAAAATCTGGTGTGAACATCACACTACTTTCCTTATCCTACTATTATATATTACACCGGGTTCATCGTCTCGGCCCTGCGCTGCTGTCGTCCCGGAACTTGTTCTTTTAAAAAAGGACGAGGCGCGAGTCTAACACTCGAAAGCTAATTAAAATAAACAGTACAAGACAATAATTGACTAGTACTTAAAATTTTGCTACGTCACTGAAGGTAACCGTGCGAGCTCTGCCGCACGGCCTTCCCCATTATCGCCTGCGTATTTATCCACAAGTACTTATCATCGTGTAAAATGTATTATAAGTGTACAATTTACTCCGCCGTTTTCCAATGGATGGCTTTAGATGGTAAGTGGTGGTTTATGAGCCAAATTCTCGCCATTTGCGGGAGGTTGTAATTTTCAGCTTCAATATGAGGAAATCTGCAGCTGAGGTTCATCAAATGCTCTTAAATAGTTATGGCGAGACCACTATTTGTGAGTAGTTTTAATGCTTCGAGAACGGTGATTTTGACATCGAAGACCGCCATGGCGGTGGAAAAGAAAAGGTTTTTAAAGATGCAGAATTGGAGGCATTATTCTTCATAAAGACTCGTGTCAAACGGAAGAACAATTGGCAGGATCATTAGGAGTTACTCAACAAGCCATTTCAAAACGCCTCAAAGCCATCGAAATGATTCAGAAACAAGAAGAACGGCGTTTGTTTGCTCGTGAACAGCTGCTTGAAAGGCGGAAGGGATTTCTGCATCGCATTGTGATTGAGGATGACAAATGGGTGCATTACGATAACCCCAAGCGCAGAAAATTATAGAGACGTTCCCGGCCATGCTTCCACGTCGACGGCCAAACCTAATATTTACAACTGCAAAGTCATGCTCTGTATTTGGTGGGAGCAGCTCGGCGTACTGTATTATGATCAGCTAAAACCATCTGAAACAATCACAGGCGAAAACAGCTAACGCGTTTATGCCGAGCATTGAAACACAAACGGTCGCAATACAACGAGAGACATGACAACGTAATTTTGCAGCATGGCTATGCCCGACTCCATGTCGCAAGTCGATAAAAACATACTTGGAAACTTTGAAATGGAAAGTCCTACTTCACCTGACTTCTGACTATCACTTATTTCGATCAATGTCACACGGCCTGGGTGACCAGCACTAACGTTCTTATGAAGAAGTTGAAAATTGGATCGATACGTAGATCGCATCAAAAGATGAGCAGTTTTTTCGAAGCGGGATTCGTACGTTACTCGAAAGATGGGAGAAAGTAGTGACCAGCAATGGACAGCATTTTGAATCGTAAATCTATAACCAGTTTTTTACAATAAAGCCTTAAATGTCGGATAAAATCGGCGGAAAAAAGTTGTACACCTATTATATAACTTTGGGACTAAAACAGTAACTTTCAAGTAGTGTCTGTAGTGTTTGTTTAGTTTGGGACATTATTCATATTCAGTTTTTTTTTAAGTTTGGGTTGGTAAGTTACAAATTAAATAGGAGATAAAACTAGAAAGAAGTATTTGTCATTTAGTATAGCCGCTCTCTACGGTATACTTCATCTAAAGCTTGTCGAACATCTATTAATACAGCAAAATAATACTGTCTATGTTAAAACGCAGTTTGTTTAAAATCTGCTGTACATTGGCATTGTTGTATCGTCAATGATTTCGTCGAAAACTAAACTAATGATTGGGGAACCATTCATCTTAGTGGCTAGTCACCAGTTTTTCTTCTTAGAAGTAGCTTTAACAACATTTTGAAAACGACTGAAAGATAAATCGGTACAAATTGAATACCATGAATATCATGTTTCCCGGGTTTGGAAATAAACATAATTTTGACAAATGTGAATGGTAATGACCAATATGACAATCTTAAAAATTTCACGAAAGAGGATCTTAAATTCTATCTTAAACTAGATTTTTGAATCTAGTGACATTTGCGAGGGTGGTTAAAGATTTTGGTTTAGAAGCTTCAGTTGTATGGTCTATAAAAGCGTCAGCTTTCTTTTATTTGTCGTTAATCAATTACGGCCTTGGTCGTGTAATGGAGAGGTCGGTCGTGGATATCCAAATTAATTGGTCATGAGGTGATAACGTTTTTATGCGTTCGTGGATTTATTTATTGTGAGATTCTTTAAATTTATTTCTATGCTTGTTATTTACTTGATTAAATTTACGTTTACATGTGCTATGCCTGTTAGTTCTATTGCGACGTTTCTCTTTGACTATTTTCATTAGTTCGCAGGGAACACCTGATATTATTACATTGTGGGTTAGTAGATCAGCTTGCTGTATTGTAGTTATCAGATGAGTTGTAGGTTGTTCAATTTTATATGGAGCTCTTATATTTGTATTTATGTAAATTCTGTTCAACGTGTACATAAAAGTTGCTTTTTTTATTACAGAAGGGGTAAGCTCTTTGTATATAATTGTTGAGTTGGTAATCACTAGAATTAGACATTATATCATAATTTGGTAAAATAAATTCTAGAACCTTTAAGAACAAGAAGGGTGTAAACCCAAAATTGCAACTACCTAATGAACGTATTTTTTGACTGAAAACACACACGCGCGCACAGGTACATTTTAAGCGTTAGCATGCTTTCGGCAGTTAATAAAGAAGGTCGGGGAATTTATTTAGATCCGATCCATTTTTTAAATGATAATAAATGCAGTATTTGTTAATTTAGAAAATATGTAATAATTATATGTTAAAAGGTGCAATTAGAAGCACAAAAACATCAAATAAGTGCAAAAATAATTTAAAAGACAGAGATCATTGTTGTCTACCAGCTCTTTGAAAAAAGAATACTAAAAATTCTTGTCCTATTTTTATAGAAATCTCTAGGAAAATGGTATGTGAGATAAGAATCTAAAAATTATATGCCAATTGCATTTTAAATAAAGATAATCCTGACCAGAAATTGCATTTTGTAAGCAGTACAACACTTTTGGAGTGATAAAACGACCTTTCAGTTAAACGGCTCAAGCAATCGACATAATTGCACCTAGGCAAGATAAGGTTTGCTCCATAAAACCAGCAGCAATTGAAGAAAAGGAATTTGAGCGAAATGCTTCTGTTTAATTTATTGATCTATGTACATTTCCGGTTGCTTTTGGAAAAGATGGTTTAAACAAATGCTAAACATACATTTAATTGAAACCTAATCAACGAGCACCGTTTTATTGCCACTTAAAGAGTGAGCGCACTTATATTTCCCCAAAAACCGCTTACAATTTTTTAAGGTTGTGGTTTTAGTACTCAAAAAGAAGAAGATTGCAAAAAAGTACAAAAAAATTTGTAACTAAGTTTACTTAAGATAAGGTTGGTAAGTTATATGTTTAGTAATATTTAGAAAATCATTAATAATAGGCTTTCTTAAAAAAATGAATAAAAATTTAATTGATTTTAAAAATTCTTACTAATTATTTAAACTGGTATACGTGATCTGTTGTGAAAATATTGAGCCATATAATACAAAAAATTACAATTACAATTTAGATATTGTGGTAGTCTCAGACTCTTTAAAAGTAAGCACCTGAGAATCTCCTAGAATTGCTTCCATTGCTTAAAACTATCCTCTATTACATCGTTTACAAATAGTTTCTGCAGACAAACCTATAAAGTTGGATGCAAATTCGCTGTTCTACATGCCACATGTGCTCACTTATCGGTGTCTAACTCACAGTTGATCCGGTCAGTCGTTCCTATCTATACATGCGCATTACAGTACACTTAGATGCCAGATTAACATTGGCTCAATATTCTTGAAACTGTCTTTGTATTTCTACTGGTTAAAGCTTTAGTTTAAATAAGGATGTGACTACAAGCCACTTGTATAAAAATATGTTTCTCTAGCGATTGTCTCAGGTACAAAGTAGACTAAATTAAGACAATTGATAAAGTTCACTGTAAATATATGAGGTTAGCTTTGCGCCTTCCGTTAGTGACACAAATTATTGAATAACGCATTAGTTTTTCTTTACTTATTTAGAGTCATGCCTTGAAGTTGGCATTTCAAAGCAAGTAACTGGTGCCACAATAAGTAAATGTGACAGTCAGTTAACTAAGAGCGTGTTCGGCATAATTAGTAGTCGGTAAAAGGAATCGCTCTAATTCTTTTGTGAGTTGATGGAGGAAACCTTGCTCCATGAGTGCCGCGTACGCGTCGCGCTACAAGACTGTTTTCCTCTATACTTACTAGAAAAGTCCGAACATTTCTTATGCAACGGCTGCTAAGTACATGAATAAATCAGCAAGAGGGTATAAGAGGATAAAGCAAACAAAAACGGTCGATGGCTTGCCGAAACGTAGATAGACAAGCAAAGTGTCCTTTAAAGTGGAAAAACAGATCGTAAATTTAACATTGCATTAAGGATCACCAAAATTAAAACAGTAAGGTGTAGATATATCGTACGTGGCTATTCGAACCATTCTCCATGCGTATGATATCACATGCCGTGGTGCACTGAAGAAACCTTTATTTGGCGAAAATCATGTGACAAAGTGACTCTCTTGGACAAAGACAATATCGACCGAAATTGGGGCAATGTAATTTTTACGGGCTAAGCTTCTGTTTGGGGATATGTTATTGTTCCACGAGCCTGCCCAACCTCGACTAACAGGTTGGTATAGAGGACCATTAAACACCCAGTAAAAGGGCATCTCTAAGGCTGCTTTTTAAAACTGGGTTTCGGAACATTGCATTTGTTTACGTGCTATATAAATGCTTTGAGAATGCTGAAAATTTATGAGAAATGTTTGTTACCGACTGCTAAACATTAGTTCAACAAGAAAAATGAGGACTGGATCCTGCAGGAGAACAACGACCCTAAACGCCGCAGCAACTTTTGCATCGAGTGGAAAGAGCAGTCCGGCATCGTTACACTTGATTGGCCGTCGCAGTCGCCCGATGCAAATCCGATTGAGAATGTGTGAGCATACATCAAGCATAAGCTTCGTGGAAGAAAAGTGCTCGCTTTGTAGCAGTTAAAACAATTTGGTCGAAAACATAACTCAAAGATGCTAGGCAATTATCAACGCCAGTGGTGACTGGACACATTATTGATACAATGGCATCTTTTTTTTTGATGGAGCACAACGTACCCATGTATTTGAAAATATTTTAAATAATTTTTTCCATATTCATCCGTACACGCTCTTACTTAACTGTTTCTAAAAATAAATACATAAGTAAAAAAATTACAAATAATAGTAATTAAACAAAGTAAAAAAAATTAATAATATTAAGAAGCCTGAATCTTTCGTAGATTTATGTTTTCAGAGGAATAGTACTGAATTTAGTTTTTTTTATTTATGTCTTGATAAAGATCGGCTAGAATTTATTATTACCGTTAGTAGATTTATTTAGTTCTCCTACACATTTATTTTTATATCTCCACTTACTGTTGGTAATGCCCCAAATTTTTTTTTATTACTTCTCAGGAAAATTAAAAATGTAAATAGTTTTTATGTGCAAGTTGAAGACGCTAATTATAGAACACAAAATCTGCCCTAAATGATGTTTCCGCATAATAATTTACTGCAAGCTCAGCAACATTTGTCGTAATTGTCAACGTTTCATTTTTATATGCTCCTGTTACGTCATTTCTAGTAGAGATTTCATTTAAGGTGAAAACTATGATCATCGATGGTGGGAACTGGTAGACATATTATATGTTTTCTGATAAATATAACTTGTGCTAATTTTCTATGATTTAATATGATGCTCTCCATATTAAAGAATTTTTAAATGGTTTTCTATTTGTTATAACTAGACCTCTATTTAAAGGTACTACTCGTTATCAGCAAGCCTGCATTATAAACAACGTATAGCAGAGTACCACACGCACTTTCTTGTAGTACATCTCTTAATTGGCAGTAGTTGAAGTATGTAGTATTGTATTATATTTGAAAGTACCTTTCAATGTGTTAAAATGTGTTGTGAAATAGACTAATATATCGGCAAGAGCTAATTTCGTTAATCTGTTTTCCTAGTTTAGGTATCTTTATAATTCCGTGAAATTTGCAATACATGATCTGAATCATGCTATATATTATTAACTTATATTTAACTTTTTCGATAATTGTTTTAGTACTTTATCTCTGATCAGATCATAAATAAGTTCTTGCTTTGTATAATAAACACGTCCTCTAAAAGTTATTCAGATAATTGGTAGATGCTATACTATCGCTGTATAACACTCTTAAAACTGAAAATGATATTACAGCAGTATTTCGCTGAAACTATGCCACAAGCTTATTGGGAGGCACTTCTTTATAACAGCAAGACTTATCACAAGCCATGAATATCCTGTATTTATATAACAGAAAATTTCTGGAAAGCGAAGACTCCGTAACAGCCGGAACGCCACAAGACATCCAGCTGAAAAGCAAAATTTGAATCAAGCAACCGTTAAACTCAAAAGTCTAACGTCAAAAATAAATCTATGCAGAACTTAAATCAATCTCCCCAACAGAAGCTACGGAGTATTTGCTTTGGATAGCGACCAAAGGTTTAAAGAATTCATAATCTGGCATAAAATACTTCTTCGCACTGATAATAACTGAGCTGAATAGAGTAAAAGAAGACTATACCTTACAGAAATAATTAACTGAGGTATTTTAACATTTTTCTTCTAAAATAGTAAATTTTCTTTTATTGAATTTATTGCAAATTTACAATCTACTCCGTCTACAGAGTAATAAGTGAATAATGTGACGATGTTGCTAAATGTCATGAGTTGGGCTCCATCCACTGATGGGTCTCCAAGATTCACTCGACGAGATCTTCAGGCCACTGCCTTTTGAGTCTCCGATTTGCGGGTTGGAGGTTGTAGAAGTTGGCGATGAGTTGATTGGTGTGATTCCATGTGCGGTCTCGGCTAATGCGAGCTGAAGTTTTGATGACATCTTTGATGAAGGGAATTCTGAGATCGTGGTGCAGAGTTTGGTTACTGATGTCCCACTGAGCGTTTGCCAGATTACGTAAAGTCTTCGACTGAAAGGACTGTAGAATTTTGGTATTGGAGGGTTTGCTACATCCCCAGAGCTCGATTCCGTAGGTCCATACAGGCATTAAGATGGTTTTATATAGTAAAATTTTATTTTCGATGCTTAGTTGCGATTTACGTCCGATGAGCCAATATAAATTTTTTGTTTTCAAATTTAGTTGCTGCCGTTTGTCTTTTATATGGGGTTTCCATGTCAGCTTTTGGTCAAGGTGGAGTCCTAGGTATTTAACTCAGTTTTTATGGGAATGGAGTGATTATAAATAGTAACTTGTGGACAGGTGGAGCGTTTTGTAGAGAATGTGATTTGGATGGATTTTTCACTATTTACTTTGATTCTCCAGTGACCTAGCCAAGTTTGTAGGAGGTTTAGGTGTAGTTGCAGCTTCTCGGATGCCCGGTTAGGATCATCTGCAAAGGTGGCAATTAAGGTAGTGTCTGTAGTGGGAACATCTTCAGTATACAGGAGGTACAAAAAGGGTCCAAGGACACTGCCTTGTGGAACTCCAGAGTTAAGGGAGTGGTAGGATGATAGCGAGTTGTCAACTTGAACCTGGAAGTGTCGTGCATTTAAGTAGGATTTTAAGAGAAGATAAATTTGATGAGGTAACTTTCTTTTTATTTTATATAGTAGTCCTGTGTGCCATACCTTGCCAAAAGCCTGCTGCACATCTAAAAATACTGACGCACACATATTCTTCTCTTCCAGATTTTCTTTGATGTAGTTAACTATCCTATGGCATTGTTGAATTGTTGAATGCCCCTCACGGAAGCCAAACTGATGGGCCGGTATTAGTTCATCTGGTTGTGTTATTTCCTTGATTCTGTATAGAAGTAATCTTTCAAATAATTTTGATAATAGTGGCAACAGACTTATCGGCCGATATGTGGTGGTTTAATGTGGAGGTTTTCCAGGTTTAGCAATCATGATTATTTTAACGTATTTCCACTGAGTAGGGAAGTGAGAAATAGCAAGCATGCGATTAAAAATCGTTGTGATGAGTACTACTGCTTTTTTCGGAAGGTGTTTTAGTACTTCCCCTACTACAAGGTCGTAGCCCGGGGCTTTATACGAGCTGGTTAATTTAATTTCCCTATATACTTCTGCTGGTGAAAAGAGACTCACGGGTAGGGATAATCGGCCAGGCGCGCATAAATATTCTTCTATTTCTGCATCAAAATTTTGGTCATTAGATGTCAGTGGTGTGAAGACTTGGGCAAGGTGTACTCCGAAGGTGTGTGCTTTTTCTTCGTTTGATCTAGCCCAGCTATGGTCAGGTTTTCTTAGTGGTGGAACTAGAGTAGTATGTCTCTTGAGTCTTTTTGTAGCTTTCCAGATAGAATAATCTACTGGAGATAGGCTAGAGATGTATTGCCCGAATGTTGTATTTCTGTTTTCATGTAGAGCCTTGTGAAGACTGTGGGTTAAATTATTTAAGATGGTCTTGTCTCGAGGGTTTCTGGTCCTTTGCCATTTTCCACGAGCAGTCGGTGTAGCTTTCCAGGATGCCTTTTAGATTAGGTTTGTGAGGTACTCCACGGTTTCATCAATTTCGTTTGGAGTATGCATTTTGTGGGCTAAGCTTATATTACAGTTGATGTGGTGTTGGAATTGCTCCCAATCAGTCTTAGCTGTACAAAGGTTTGCTATTGGGGTTTTATAAATAACATTTGTACTCAAAGTAATTATTATTGCACTGTGGTCTGAAAATAAATCAAAGTTGCTTTCAATTTTGCTGTACACATCAGGAATATCTCTGGTAACTGCGAAGTCAAGCAGGTCGGGAATTTTATTTAGATCTGACGCCCAATAAATCGGTTCGCCGGTAGATATATATTTTAGATTATGTTGCTGTATGGTCCTTTGGGTCCTTTGGGTGTAATCAACCTAGATCCCCAGGTAGTGTATTTGGCATTCCAGTCACCTGCTACAAGGAAGCGGGGTCCTATTGGTAGTAAAAATTCTTGATATTCTTCAATTGAAATGGTGTGCCTAGGGAGACAGTAGATGGCTCCGACAATTAATGGCCAGGGGAATAAATTTACTTTTATCAAAGCGCTTTGGATTTTGTTAGTTGTATAGGGTGGTAGCGGGTAGTGGTCTATTGCTGTTCTGATTATGATTGCTGAACCTGCGTGGGCAGTTCCGTCCGAGTGATTTCCGTAATATATAGAGTAATATGGAATTTTTATAACTGTATTTAGTGTACAATGGCTCCCCGCTATCAGCAGAACGTCGATTTTATTGATTATTAAAAATAGAGTGACTTCATGAATATGGTTTTTCAGCCCGTTTGAATCCCATTCCGCTAGTCTTATCGAAGTAGCCATTATTGGGTTACTTTATTAATGACTGCGGAAAGCATAGATAAAATCATGCTGTTCTGATTTAATAATTGAGTG
The DNA here is from genome assembly GCA_036346155.1 of Sinelater perroti. Taxonomy (NCBI): domain Eukaryota; kingdom Metazoa; phylum Arthropoda; class Insecta; order Coleoptera; family Elateridae; genus Sinelater; species Sinelater perroti. The sequence continues at coordinate 4,166,408 of JARFIY010000167.1, read as the reverse complement.
AACATATTTTTGAATTCGTTTAAGGTGTTTAATTTATCGGCTATCTCGTCATTATTGTCAGTTTTTCTTGCAGCTACTTGTGAATAACTTGGGTATCTCTGAGAGGGATTTTGTAAGATTTGCTGGCTAGTTGGTAAACTTATTACTGGGTTTATTTTATTTGGTGTTCTTATATTGGGCTGCTTAGATATGGTTCGAGTTTTTAAGTCTCTATAGACCGTGCATCCTTTATAATTGGCGAGATGATTGCCGCTGCACAAAGCACACGTAGCAGGAATATTCTTAGATTTGCTGCAGGTTTTGCTATCATGTTGTTGTCCACATTTTACGCAGTAGTAGGGCTTGCTGCAGTATGTCTTGGAGTGGCCATAGGCTTGACATCGTGTACATTGTACTATATTGTTTTTAATGCGCGGTGCTTCTACTCTTATTTTTGAATTTTGTAAAAACTCAACTTTATAGATTTCTTTATTATTTGGTTTTGGTTCGAGGTCGATGAAAAACATTGGCAACGGTTGTTTAGTTACTCTATGCCTGATATTCATGATGTTCCTTACCGAGTGACATAATTCTTTAAGCTCAATCTTTATGTCTTGGGTATTAACTGAATGATGAAGGTCTCGTATGACCACCCGGTAGGCGCGTTCTTCTTTGATTTGATAGGTGTGGTGGACTATGTTTTCTTCTTTTAAATGTGAGATTAGTTTTCTGTATGCGTCGATAGTATTGGTATTTATCTTAACTGTGTTGTCTGTTAACGCTTTAGAGTAGAATCTTTCTTCTTCAATGACTTTGTTTAGGTTATCAGTCATGGCTTTAAAATCTGTAACACCGTAAATATATACTGGTGGGGGGTTATGGTTCGGTAGTTGAGATTTTGTTTGGGTTTCACTGTTATATTTGAAATCTATTTGCCGTGTTTGTTTATTGTAGGAGCGTTTTCGACAGTTTGTGTTAGTCGCATTCGTTTTCTCTTCTTAGTAATAGTTTGCCATGAGTGTTTTTTATTATTGTCCTCTTGGTTTGTTATCATTGTTTCGTCATCGTCGGTTTCGCTATTGTGGCTAGTTTGTGAAGATTGTATGAATGGTGTTGCTGGATAAGTGCTGTTAAAGTTAGTTGTGTTAGGAAAAGGAGATTGGTTTTGGTATTGCTAGTAAAGTTGAGGTGCTTAGTTTTGATACATTTTAAATAATTGATGATTTGATTGTGTTTGACTTAGCTGACCTAGATAGATTGATGGTGGTTGAAATTGGATTTGCATTGTGGACATTGGTTGTAATTTATTCCAGTTGTTTGTATAATTGTTGGATGGACCGGGTATATTCCCGGCTGGAAACATTTCACTGCGTGAACGTCTTTAACGATAATTTAAACGAATTTTTAAAAATTATTATAAAATTTTTTAACACAATGCGTGAGCAGATGTGATATCAGCCGTCTGCACTAGTCCGTAATCACCCCGGCCGATCCTCAGAGATAAGAGAGCGGCGATCGACACGTCTTTATTCTAGAAAAGTCAACCGAGAACTGAAAATCGTAAATGAAAAAGGAACAAAATTTAGCAGCTCCTTGAAGCCTCTTCGCCTACGAAGTAGTTCACTGTAATTAAGATTAGAACTGAAATTCTCCGCTACGCCACACAGCACACGGTTACAATTTGATCAAGGATAAGATCTTGAAGAATTTCCTATTTTTTATTTTTGGTATAACGTGCCTGTTTAACGCAATCTTGAAACTATGTTTCATACCTTGGCTATTGACAGTTGCCACAATTATTATGATTCCTCAATCGGGAAAGCCTAAAGAAATGTTGCATCTTGTAAACTGATTAGTTCATTGCCTTATACTCATTCAAAATATTTGATAAATAGGATCAGGCGATATCCTTTTGCACTACAATTGAATTCCTGATTACCAACTTGTGTTTTGCAAGCAACCTTCAAACAACGAACAAATTTATAAAGTTGTTGACAAGATTATCAAGGACTTTGAAGAAGAAGATATTACTCATCAGTATTTTATGTAAATAACACATGCTTTGTTTTAATTTGGCTTCAAGGCTTGGTTTACACACTTAAGGGCATACTTTTCTTAAACTGCTATCTACTTATCAAATCATATCTTGCTGTCAGACAGTTTCTGCCAAACACGATGAATATCAAATCACTCGAGTTTCTATCAGCCTTAATGTCTTTTGAGTCAGTATTCTATACTTAAAAGTATAAGGATTGCAATCTGTGCTATCTTCAATTTCACGTAAATATTCTTTAAGAATGCTTCAAGATATGGCGCATTAAAGTTAATAGTATTAAATCAGTTCACGTAACTTTTAATGATTAATCAACAAGCTCCACAAACTGATGGTGTCCAATATATGGAACTTTATCGTGATAGAAGATTAACATGGCATGTAGTGCATCATAAATGCTTTGATTCTTTGGACGCAAATTTCTGATATTTTTAAACCAAGACCCTACTCTACAAAACCATTTTGTACCAGTGTGAAACTGTGCTACATGACTATGGGAAATAGTAACTATAACTTTAATATCATAAGACATTGGGAACCATATGCAACGCCCCATATACGTACTGAATGATATAATACGATGAGGAAACAAAAACAAAATGTGTGTTATCACAACTCCATTGCTGTCCATCTTAATATGCAGGTTTATACTTTCTGTAAAATAATGATGATGAGCCTAGGCTCATGAGATTAAAACCATCGGATCTTCTCAGCCGTTTTGTGTGATTGTGTGTTAGTTTAAATTCTCTTTAGATCAAACTAATTAATTATTGTAATATAAGATATTTGTTATTAAAATATCACTGTATACGACAGATTGTTGCTTCAAGTAAAAAATATATATTTTTAGACTAAATTATATAACCGCTAATATTTTTTGTGCATTTGTATTTGGTGTAAACTGTAAACTTTCCAATTCAGACAATATTTCCCAAATCGGAACTCAGGTTAATGTACAAAAATATAATTCTACACATATATTTAAATAAAGTCGAGCAACCAAACAAATATCAGCTAGATAACTAACAATGCCGTTTAACTTTTTTGTTCGGTCAAATAAAAGTTAAAAATATATTTCGTGTAACTTTCACTTCTTAGATACATGCATAATCTGACGGCTTCTGGATATAAGATTTATGGCTGCTTTTTGACAAGATTATTTTCTATACGCGCTTGTGCTTGAGTTTGAAAAACATTTTTGGCGTATTTATTCTGATGTATTCTTGACGGTTGTTAGAAGTGATGAGAATTGATCAGTTGGTTACTAAACCTGCGTAAACTAGAAAACCGCTCATGCCTGCTGAAATAATTTACGCAGAACTGTAATCTAAACACGTTTATCAAGCGCAAATATTTAGTCATGTTGTAACACAGGCGTTGGCTTTCCAAAACTTTACGATAATGAATTTATTACATTTTGCGTACAAACTAGTCAGAAAATTTAGTAAATAAACGCAAAGCTAAATGAGCATGGCAAACATTATTGTAAGCTTTGTTGCTACTGTCTGCAAATTAATCATCTACGCAACATCGTTCATAATAAACAATCATAATTTATATAATTGCTGCTGCTTGTTATTTTCTCTAGCTTCTACTTTTTGAATGTAAGCATGTAATACAATACACGAGGGGAAATATTTAAAATAGTATCAGAATGTACGGGTTTTATAAAATATTAAAAGTCAAATCCTATTATTTAATTAATAATAATAATGATAAAGCTCTAACGTCCCGCGTGAAAGCACGGTCTGTAAACAGAGAGGTTAAGGCTTTCATATGTTCGCCACTGTGCTCAATCGTCGCGCATCATTTCTAATAGTTTTAGACGACCGCTATTATTGCCCCTTGTTCGAAGTGAACGCAGGTACTTAATAATAAATACTAAATAATTGAGTAATTATTTTCAATGACTGAGTAGCCCACCCACCAGGAATCAGAGAGCACCGGGAAATAACCCTAGTCCGTCCACACCGCAGCCCGCCCCTCAATCACGGGACCACGCTGGCGATTCAGATCCTATTATTTGGACAAAATGAATTGAAATACTATTTATTTAAAGCTGTACTTTTAATCCAAGCTTCCAATTTATTCAAACCGTTGTAACATACACATTGATAGTAGCGGTTAGACACACAATTCTGGTCTAACAAACAGAAATTGTTGATTCGCAAACAGGAAGAAATTACTTGTACCTAAATCTGGAAAACAGGAAAAATGAGCATTCATTCAAATCCTGATTCACTCAATTTTGCCATTGTGGCTGTAGACTTGTGCTATAGTACTTTTGCCAGCCAACCTTTTTTAATTCAGATGTTCTTTTCGACAATCCAATAAGTTCCTTTACTTCTCTATTCTAGAAGTAGCAACTAAATTGACTCTTTAGAAATCTCCCAAACGATATCCATCATTTTGTATCTTTTACTCTCCACTGTTTTAACTACTAGTTTGTCTCTGTTTTATCTACAATAACGAATTACGGATTGCGGCTAAACATTAACACACTCTGTATTATTGGATATTAATTAAGAGTCATACATCCAATTTTACACGGAATAGGATGTTTACCATGTTAAATATTTCCTACTTTCATAAGATAGTCTTCTATAACGATACCATACCTATATGTCACAACTATATTTGTTGTGGTAACTTCAATTGAGCATCCAGAACTGGCCCTATATTTAGTGCATATTCGTACACATTTTAATTGGTATAACCAGAAAGACATAGCTTTGTACTTTTGTGCAATTAATTTGAGTAGCCTTCCATTTTTTTGGATACAAGTTTTGTTATTGCACAAGAGTTTTGCGACGATTCTGCCGACCCCTTCGATCTTTTTGATATTAAACAGCAGTGTGTAACAATTTACACTTATATCTATAAAAAGCAAATTAGTCAAATCAAGCTTAATGCTATCTATGGATAGGGATATGTATATAATCTGATAAACTACTAACAAATAGCTCCAATCTTAGCAGTAACATAAAATCCATCCTGTTTTCTACCCCACCTTCAAAATACATCTTTTATGTTTTAGTTACTCAAATATTTAAACAAAATGTGGCAATCTAGAATGTAATATTTGCTATAAAACATCAATTATTTGTTAATGTAACAGCAAAAAATAGAACATCAAACACTATTCATGACAGGCAAGTGGTTACAATAAAAAATCAAATCAACTACACAAACAAGCACAAATAAATGGGCATAAAAGATATGACCTTATAGTTTACGAGGTTATAAACATTAATCAAAATATATTAGACCCCCAAAACACATAAATCACTGACGATCTATATATGACGTTATAAACTACTACAGAATTTTTGAAAGCTCAGGCAAAGTAACAAGAGGAAACCAGACTTTGGTCAACAGCGCTGTTAGAATCAACCCGTTAATTCCATATACATACAAAAAACTGATAAAATAACTATGAAAAGAAAAAATAATTTATTACATTTATCAGCCGAAAGATAATGAGACACGTAGGGTTGTCCTAAGAAATCTACACACATTACATTGAACCATTCCAAGACCATTCCAAACAAAATGTTAACCATAAAAGAAGGTAATAAAAACCAGAAATGTTATGGACATTCGACATTATAAAACCAAATTGTTACTTCTCTTTTACTTCATGGACTTAAAACCAAGTGTAAACAATAAAAAAAATGTATGAACTTCAATTCTTATTTTATATGAAAATAGAAGTTAAGGCTCCAAATAAAAAAAGTATATTTTGCAGTGCATAAGGTACTAATAGGCCATTCAAAAACACACTGTACCAGACCCTATAAATGTGTAAAATGTGGTACAACTCACGAGTCAGACAAGCGTAAAAGTTAGGACCACAGCAAAGTGTGCTTTATGTGAAGGTTTTTAATTGACGAATTATTAAAATTTCTCCGCGTACAAAAGCTTAATAAACGCCAAAAGCAAAACTTTTGGTGCAGTCAGAAATTTGGAAACCAACACGAAGCCCGCACAACACCAAGACACTGATAAAACATACTTGAGTGTGCTGTAGTATTTTTCGCAATCCGTCCATAGTGCATTGCAAGTGATATTTATCATTATCCGTACTTATGTTGGGCTTTTGAGCAGTCGTAAGATCGAGAAAGTCCATGCTTCTTAGCTCCTGACGAATCGTGTGCTTGTGGTGATGTCACAAGCACTTTGAAGATCACAAGTGACTATTGAGGACATCTGTCTTTAAACATCTTTTTTAGGGCCACAATCATTAAGTTTATGTGGTCCACCACACCTCAGACGTTTCTATTTTATAATGACATTATTTAAAGTTGATTGGAGCACCGGTAGCAACACTGACTTTTCACGGGCCGAGTGATCATGCCTCGTTCAAAATCACTGAATTCTGTCGACTTATTTACTATCTGTTTAAGGCACATAAATGACCTAAATATGCTACTCTCGGTATTTTTGTCTTCAGTACGCATAACAAGTTGATCCACCTCTTCAGAAGAATATTGGAATACTTTTGACCACAACAAATGCACAATGTACTACAATCCTTAAAACTAAAAAGAAATCTACGTTATGTGTTTGATATGAATCTTTTTTTTATTAGGGATTTGCCTGTTCAACAATTTACACTGTTATACAAGACATTGATAACTTAGTATGTAATACATAATATATATTGAATAGCATAAGCGGTGAGTATGACCGCAAGAAAGTTTTATTATTGTTTATTTTTCACTATGAGAGCACTAGGTTTAGAATCGGTCACTTGTGTTAATTATCATCACTATAGTCACTGAGAAATATATCTTGGGGTAGTTTTAGTTTTAGCCTTGCGTGGATGCCGCGTTGTCCCAGTGAGTAGTAAGCTGCACCATTGTAGTTGGTGAGATTGGCATGAAATTTTTAGTAAGTTTCGCTATATGTTGTTCAATTGTGGGAAAACCCAGTTCGTAGTGTAGTTGTTGATTTGTGATGAACCAGGGAGCGTTGACAGCGATTCTCAGGATTTTGTTTTGGAATACTTGGATTTTGTGAAGATTCGATTTGGATGTGTTGCCCCATATGACACACCCATAGAGGATTAACAGTCGTAACAGTGATTTGTACAGGTTAGTGATACATTGAGTAAGCAAGGTGGACTTTCGGTTTAGCAGCGGGTAGAGTTGGATTAGTCTCTTGTGGCCTTCGTTTAATTTTTTGAGGACATGGTATTTCCAGGTGAGCTTGATGTCAAGATATATACCCTTGGCCTAAGATACTGCCCTGAGGGACCCCTGCTTGTATGTTTTTGATGGCAGATAGGGATGTGTGAATTTTGACTGCGTACGTGCGATTATCAAGAAAGGAGAAAAGTACGGATTTGATGTAATTGGGTAGTTGAAGTTGTAAGATTTTATATTTTAGGCCATTTATCCATACGCGGTCAAAAGCTTGAGCTATGTCGATAAACAAAGTTACTGTGCATTGTTTGGATTCGTAACCTCTTTCAATTGTTTCCGTAACGCGCTGTAATTAATGGCAGGTGGAATGACCTTCTCTAAAGCCAAATTGATAAGCTGGTAGAATGTTCAGTCTAAGAATTTCGTCGTTTAGTCGAGAATGGATGACTTTTTCTAGCAGTTTCAAAATAGTTGATAATAAACTAATGGGTCTATAACTTCTGATATCTTTCCTCGGTTTAGGGAACATAAGAATGTTTGCATGTTTCCATATGTTTGGGAAGTAACCTATCCGTAGACAAGTGTTGAATGTCGTTGTCAAATACGCTAATGCTTTCTTGGTGAGTTTTTTCAATACGATATTGGGTATTTTGTCATTGCCCGGTGATTTCTTGATTGACAGGGTTTTGATAATTAAAGCAAGTTCCTTGGGTGAGGTTGGTTTAAAGATTAGTTCCGGGATAGGTTGGTGTGTTTCAATAAAATTGGTCACTATGTTATTGAAAACCGGGTCCTTATAGGTGTGAGTAGTGAATGTTTTCTCGAGTTGATCTGCAAAGGCTTCGCTTTTTTCTGCATCAGAACTGAGTATTTGATTGCCCATGGTGATTGGAGGTATTTCGTGGGGTTGTCGTAGTATCCGTTTGGTTGTTCTCCATAGTCCTGGATCTTGTGGTTCAAGATTGTTGATGTGTTTTTGGTAAGAGTAAATTCGGTACTCTTCTAGTTGGTTTCTGATACGGTGAGATAAATTATTTACGATGTTTTTTGTTATGGGATTTCGGGTTTTCTGCCATTCTCTTCTCAGTGAATTTTTTCTCTTGATTAGGTCAGTTATGTGTTTTGGTGGTAAGTTAATGGTTGTGCGTTTTCTATTTTTCCTCTCTTCAGTAGCCTTATGGATGCTGTCAGTAATGCTTTTTGTTATGTGTATAATTGTTTCATCTATTTGGGTTGTTGATTGGAGATTGTTAGGGTACTTGAGTTGTTTGTCAAGATACTCGCCGAAGGATCCCCAGTTGACTATCCCATTAATTAGTCTAGGCTCTGGGGTGAATTTTGCTGGTGTTATTAGAAATGAAATGATAACTGGTAGGTGGTCAGAGTCTAGTTCTGGAAGTACTTGTTGTAATGCTTGTTTATTAAAGTTTTTGAGAGCAAGAATGTCTAATGATATGAATCTATGATATACTCTAGTATCAAAATTAACAAAACACAAAATATGATTAATACATTCTGTCAATAGAACGATTACTCAAATGTTAAACTAAAATTTACAATTAATACGTGATTGAAACTACATTAGTGTCATACAGTGTTTCTAATTCTTTCGTGTTTTTAGCAATATTTTAATTGATATATTAAATGTTTTCAATTGAGCTTATTTTTAAAAATTGTCGGTTTGTTAGAAAAATTGAATTTGTTACGCTTCTTTTCAAGTATTCGAAAACAAGGTTTGCCATCTTTCATAAACCGACCACTTTCTTTAATGATAATTTTATTATTAAAGACAGACAAAATCATCCCAAAAGTACTTAAAACTGTCATCATCCAGTTAGTTAAATACACACCCGCTTACCCACTAACAATAAATTGGCTTTTGTCAAAAAATTAACGGACCATCAAATTTCTCAATAGTGAAAACGTTCAGTTTTTTTGAGACTTTCTTTTGGAAGAATATATATCTTTTTAGTAATGAGTTTGTATAACCCCATACATGATCCTGGGTTTTTCCAACACCTACGCAACTTTTACCACTAATTTTCGGAGATTTTTAGGTTTTTTCTTACCACTTTTGCTTTCATTGGTTTGAAGAATCCAAGAAAACTGGGTCTTGATAGTGTTGACCGTTTATCACTGTTTGTAAGTTGAGTAAGAAACCAATTTACTGCCGACAAGAGCTTTTTGAAATATGCACGTATTTATCTTGGGAAGTATCAAGATTAGTCTAGTCGATGATAGATTTTTGCATACAGGTAAGCGTGGCATGGTCGAAGTAATAATAGACCACCCACAGATTTTTGAAAATGATCGCTTTTCATAGAACTCACTTTACTACTTTGAATTATAAACTTTTATTTAGTATCTATTCTACTCTGATACACTAGTATAGTAATATTGTGGATGAATAACCCCAACAATGAAAGTAAAATGTAATGAAAATGCACAAACTTTATCTTCATCTAAATGAGTATTCATTTGTGTTTCGAAGCTTAAAGACGTGATTGAGAGCTCTATCGTTGCTAAAACAAATAACAAGCGGGTATCATTACGCGCGAGCGATATCCAGTGGCCAAGTGCACGGCCGTAAGTTATCGTGCAACAATAAATACAATGTTTTCGTAAACATCGCTACAACCTACGAAAAAAACAACAAAACAATGCACTATTCCAACAAAATAGCACAAGATCGCAGAATAAACAGGCGCTATTGAACGCTTGGAAATTGCATAAATAATAAATTTAATGCAGTGCCGCTCCAATTCGAAAAATTGAAAACGATGTATACAGACTTGTAAAATAAATATACAGGGCTAGAAAAAAGTTTGCACAAATTTCACCGCCACGAAAGGAAGAAAACGTGACAGAACAATACTTCACTGATGAGGAAGAACTAGCCAAGGAGATCGAGTGGATAAGGGAGAAAAATCGGAAAAAAAGTAAAATTCGTACGTCACTAACCCCCCTCCCCCTCACAAGGTAACTTAAAAGCCTCAGAACAAAGCAGTTCAAAGGCACCAGAAAAGACAAACTTTAAACCAAAAATATGCCTCAATCTCCACCAGTAGTTATAGTATAGACAGTTTTAACCAGCTGCATAAAATTATTGTAAATAACATGACTGGCTACCAAATTAAAATCATGAATGATAAAAATATTAAAATTAATGTACCTGTTGGAGAATGCTATATAGCACTAACAAAGATGTTAAATGAGCAAAACTATTCTTGGCACTCATATGAAAACAAACAAAATAGACGTATTCTAACTTGGAATATCGCGCTCAAGGAGCGATATCCAAGAATAGAAATGGCCAATCAATTTAGAATAGTAAAGTGGAACACCACTGAACTGCTACAGCACCAACATGAAATGCAAGTAGTCAAAATTTATGTGTGCCTCATAGATAAAACTCATTTTACCAGAGAATCGCACATTAGAATCAAATAATATAGGGTCTACAACCACACCATCCAGATAATGCAGCAAGAGGTGAAAGTGCAGTAAGTAGAAAGAAATCCATTTTACACCACCAGAAAGTGGGCTACCAGACTAAAGAGATACAGGCCACATCTGTTAATGTCAAAACTAAAACTTATAAAGTTATTATTACAGCATTATATTGCCCACCGAGATGTACTCTAAAGAAAGAACAATACGTTAACTTTTTGGACAGCCAAGGATATAGGTTCATAGTGGGAAGTGACTTTAATGCAAAGCACACGCAATTGAGGATCAAGACTAATAACAACTAAAGATAAGGAACTTTTAGTATCATGTAATCAACTGAAGTGTGAAACATTATCAACTGGTAAGCCAACTTATTGCCCCACAGATCCGAACAAAATCCCAGACCTCATAAACTTCTTTGCAGTCAGAAATATTTCAGCGAATTACTCGCACGTACAAGAAGCATGGGATATGAATTTACATTATTCCCCCACACTCCTTACCATCCAGAAAAAATCACCTAGCAGACTGATCAATAAACTTGACTGATTGGCAAAGCTTTAAAATTACTCTTGAAAATCTATTGATCTATCGGTTCCACTAAGGACCGAAGAATAACTAGATAATGAACAAGAACTGTTTGTCGAAAATATTTAGCAAGCAGAGTGGAAGAATATACCTGAGATCAAACCAAGAGCAAAGTGCAATAACTACCCGAAGGAGATCAGGAAATTTATTGCTGAAAAAGAAAAATTAGAAACAGATGGCATCAATTCATAGCACCTGCTGATAAGACAGCTCTAAATAATGCTACTTTTCAGTTAAAACGGGAAATGCAGCGCATTAAAATGAAACGATTGGTAAATACCTGAGGAAACTTACTATCGACACCAAAACTGACCACGTTTTATGAGAAGCTACCAAGGCCCATACTTCAGAATCCGCCAATCAGAAATGCTAATGGCTCTTAACAACTTACAAAAAGTGTCTAGATTTGCAGAACATCTAGAGATGTCTTTTCAGCCAAACGATGGAGATGATCCCTAGGAATGAGCTGAACCAAGACAAGAGAATATTGTCATACGACCTACCTCTCCAAAACAAGTTTCTGATAAAATTAGAAATAACATCAATCCGAAAAAAGCCCCTGGTTATAACCTGATTACCGTAGAGGTTTTTCAGCAACTCACAAGAAAAACTATTGTAGAACCGACCAATCTTTTCAACGCTTCATTCAGATTGAGGTACGTTCCTAAGATATAGAAAGTAGCAGAAGTCATGATGATCTCTAAACCTAAAAATATACCAAACAAAAAAGTTGATTGACTCCCATCAGTTTGGTTTTAGAGAAAACCACTCTATAATCGACCAGGTGCACAGAATTACTGATATAATCGAAAAATAATTAGAAGATAAAAGTTTGCTGCCATTTTCCTTGACGTTTCACGGGCATTTGACAAGGTTTGGTATGAAAGCTTGTTTTACAAACTGACATGCTACTGCCAAATTACATAAATTCAATAGAATTTAGTAGGCGCAACAGTAATCCTAATAAATACAATAAGTCCGTTTTCAAAAGTGGCACGCAGCCAAAGAAATAAATGAAGCGATCCAAATTAAACTTTAGGTTTTGAATTGCGGATTGTTTGCATTTTATGAACGTTGACAATTTGCATTTGTACAGTTGCTATCTAAATACATAGTAAAGTCCACCACAAACCATTTGAAAAAAAATACACTAATAAACTGAGTTTTACATATCATAGCAGTTGATGCTTTGTAAATCGTAAAAATTGTGCCTTTTGGGGTAGTAAAAATCCACAAACTATTCACAAAAACCAATGCATCCGTAGCAATACACTGTTTAGTGTACATTGTGAGCTAGAGAGACGAAACTGGCAGTGCTGCTATTGTTAATGGTGTACGTTATCAGGAGATGCTAAGCAACTATTTTTTTAAAGAAACCAACGATTTTAACTTGAATGATGTGGGGTTTTAACAATGTCACACAACACGTAAAACACTAATTTCACTTCAAACCAAATTATTTCGCAGCGGGATGACATCGGTTGGCCATAGTGGTCTTGCGATTTAACCCTGTTAGACTTTCTTCTCTAGAACCGTTTGAAGGAACGGTTTTATGCCAGCAAGTCTGTTGCAATTCCACAGCTACAAAAAACACCAGACGTGCAACTGTTAAAATATATCTCCATTTGTGGGAAAGCATTATGAAAAACTTTGCTCAAAAAAGGTCGGCAAAGTCGTGGAGAAAATTTGGCTGACTTCAGATTACACATGTAACTACCAAGTCTATAGTCTGATATTCGAATTATTCCAATATCTTGTATTTTATTCAAAAAATAATCCTGAAATTCTATAATTGATAATCTCACATTTTAGAAGAAACACTGTGATGAGTAGAGTGATATCTTAAATAATCTATTATCGCCGATATGTCGATATGGCACGGTAAGAATTTTAGAATAAGAAAATATCTAGCAGTGCACTTTCTTTCGACATTAAAGGATGTAATGCAGTTAAAGTTAAAGTTGCATCCACTTGGAGTGCACTTAGAACTGTTTAAAAGGCAGTAAAGTGAATTTACTGAGAAACGCGACTTTTACAAATGCCTCATAATTGGCGCAATATCCGACAAAACGCAGCACGAAGCCCGCAACACCTTAAAGCGCACTTCACTAATACAAGTCGCTATAAGCTCCCATCTCGACCTTCCCCAATCGTTTGGGATGCGAACCCTCTTTAAAGTTTCCTTCGTTAATCCGCCGAGCTTATGAGCAAACGCCGCGGAGAGAAAGGACTGAAAATTAGTTTAAACGGTGGATGACAGTAATCGGATACAATTGAAATTTCATCGGATAAACTAATAACCCGAATTATTCAGCTCACCTCCAGTCCTCGCCTCGGCACGACCTGCTCAAGAACGGAGACGGATGCAGCGACCGGCGGCGCCCCAGAAAGAAACGGCGGCCCGAAGGTGGGGCGCAATTAGACAGCCGTAATTATCCCTCCGACGTAGGCCGCCCTCGATAAGCTGCGTCGCCGACGGCTCGCACAGCAGCGGAGCCAGGACGTGCAGAGAAATGGGGATGGAGGATTACTAGTTTGTATTATCCTCATGCTATATTCTCGAGTGGTCTGTTGGTGTATTCATCATTCTCAAGTGCGCAGGGCGGGGTGCACGGCGCCAACTTTTGTTTACGGGCGTCTTGTCGGGTTAACAGGTGAAGCCTCTCCGGTTCGTTCAGGCGGGGTAATTGGGTCGAACTATGTGAAGGATGTGCTTGGGTCACCTCGGCGGCATTAACTGCTGCTCTTGCTGATACCCGTTAGAAATTGCAGTGCACTTTCTTAGCTCGAACTAGGCCATTTTAAAAAGGACAAATCTAACAATTCTCTTCAAGTAAAGATTTTATGTATTACATGAGTTATAGTAAAACAAAATTATGTTAACAATATCTAGGTGTAATTCTTAACGTTAGTGAAAAACCAACAAGAATTTAAAACATAGAAATTCTGGGTTATGTAAACGTGACCTGTATACAATGTTCAACTATTTAATCGTCAAAGAATGGAACAGCGGGAGAATTGCAACTAGCAGAAAATAACATAGAACTAAACTCACTCTGCAGTGCTAGATTTTTTCTTCACCGAAGTCTTTCTATAGTGGCGACATTTTTTCCTCAAACTTGTAAGTTTCATCTGCATGTCATCAGCGTATGCCACCCAAGATCACTTATTAGTATAATGTGAGTTTACCAATGACTGAAAACCAGATGTGGAGAAATATATGCACGTTTAGATTTGAAAATGAGAAAAATCAAAATTGATACCAAATATAAATCTAATAATTTATTAAAGCTGACTACTACAGTAATTGAGGCATCGAAGTCTTTAATATAAAAATCTTGTATTTGGTAGTGTGCTTGATGGTAAAAAACTGACCCATAGCACAACTAATATTCGAGAAAGAAGATTTTAGTAGTCTTTAGGCGTGCTGATAAGAAGTTGCGCGGATTCTAGATGAACCGCGCAGGTATTTATATGAATGAGGAATATGCAAGAGGAGAAACCTGGAAAGTACGGTACGTTACTTGAAGCAATATTAGATCAGAGGCCGCTGACTAAGGTAGTACAACAGGCTCATAATTTCCTCCTCTATCCTGAAAGTCGACCGTTCCTTCGCAACAGGATGACATTATGTACCACTATCATACGCTCGATTAGAAGCTACTAAGCAAAAACTTATGTTAACAAGCTCCAAGTAACCCAAAACTGGACTTTTGAGATTATTTTAGGTGATTCAAGATTTGTCCGAAGCACGATCCCCCATTAAGACATGCTACTTGTTTAGGAACTTATTTCCCAAAGAGCTGATCAACTGTTTTTTGTTGTCGAAGACTTCGACAACCCCATCATCCGAGGCCTCTATAACTGCAAATTGGATAGAAATGTCTAAAAGCACTTGAAGGTTCTGATTTCCCTTAAAGTGGTATGGATGTGACAAAACAGACCAACAAGGTTAAGTGCGTGTGTATTATGTTCAGTTGCAAATGCCGTGCCAGCACCACAGCCTATATATAATCATAAAAATACATTGGTGACAGTGACGAAGCAGTGGAGGAGCTCCTTGTGCAAAGCCCGCATTTTTGTGTCCATTTCGGCTCTCGCCGATAATTGCTAGAGCAAGCATAGGAAGCTTTTTCTATTTTTACAGCTACCTTAGTCAATACAGTCACCACCAAAAGCCCTCTCAAAAAGCGACTTTGAACGCAATAAGTTACACCTTCAACGAGCTTTAAATCTGCCTGCAAGCACAGCTGCGTATATCGATAAAGCAAGGTAACAGCGACGTCGTGTCCACCTCCGGTTACGGGCTTCAACACCTTCAATATCCTCAGCACCGAGAAGGCGAGAAAGCGGTTGCCTTAGAGAAAGGATCTTATATAAAAATTAGGTAGAATTCTTTAAGGTCAAGAATGTAATAAATTGAGTTAGAATTAACCTTGTCCAAGATTATCCAGCACCAGTTCCATCTAGTGAAAGCAGATAGGCCTCTCCGAGTCGTCACGCGGGACGTACCGGATTATATGCCAAAGCAGGAGCTAAAAACTCATGGAGAACGACATCTTCATTCTAATCGTGAAGCGAACATGGAAGAACCTTCAAGAACGCTAGATACCGCGTATGTTCCTGAAGTAAGAAGGAAAAGAACATTTATGACCTACGCAGTTAAAGAAGAGAAAAGTTGTGAGCTAGTGCTACCGCTTTCAGCTCTGCGAGTACATACATACTGCTGTCGCACTAGCGTAAAGTGCGGTTCTGACCATCACTCCGTGCATTACAAGAAAGGACTCAAGTGAGCTTGTCACTTGCGAGAAGAAAGCATGAGAATCTTGTAAGCTGATGTCAACGCCAATCTAACATCAAAAGGAGAGTTGCGTTGCGGTAAAGTATAACTCGTGTGATATCCAGGTATGTCGAGAAACAGTTCGGCTATTCCAGATAAATAATTCTTAATACTGAGTTAGTTAATTAGATGTTAATCTACTACAGAAAAAAAAATATTTATGTTATTAAATAACTGTTAAGTGAAAAGTAAATAAATAACCTCATAAATGAGTTTTTGCTACAAATGGTATAAGAAGTGAGATTAATGTGGTCCACTGCTAAAAGTCAAAGATGTACTAGATAAGTTGAAACGACAAGAAAAGCTAAGACATGCTATAATCACCATGTTTGAGAATTCGGAAACTTATTCGTCTATAATTTTTTGTGGCAGCGTGTGCCTAGCTACGGTACTACAAAATTTGGTCACAAAGAAACGAGCACGGAAAAATGCTTTGTAAAATTAAAAAGAATATTAACAAAAAAAATTATACATAAACAGAAAACTATTCCAAAAGTATGACAGAAGAAGCAAAAAGAAATTTTGCAAAAAGAAAAGATAGATGCAGAAGAGCAATTTAGATCTGTAGGCACATTTTGTAAGGGAAACTGTAAATTCGGAAAGAAAATTGAAGGAGAAAGTTTTATCGTAAAGTACAGCAAGAATAAGAACTTTACTCAAAATTAACGAGATGCTAATGAGAAGATGAGAAGACTTGTTGGACACAATAAAATTTCCTGAAGTATGTTGAGGTATATCATAGTGTTGAATGCAGGTTGCGGTTAATACCGAGAAGCCGAGTGTCGAAAGCTTTATGTCGCAAGGCAAAGAGTGAAAAGGTTACTTTTAAATTAAGCAGACGACATTGAGAGACATTTGTGAGCGCTTCTATTCTGAATAGCATAACAGTACCTCTACAGTTATTTTTACGTATGGCGCAGATCATTGGTTTTGGAATAGTACGGCCTTAAAAAGAGCGCAGCGCAACAATCGACCCCAGAAAGCCGGGTCTCTCTAGCAACATAAAAGGTAACCGTGGAGAAAAGAAAGATTCTTAGATATTTAGCACAGTCACAAAGCGATATTCCAGTGCTTTACTCAGTACGTACTATTGAAATCTTAAGGCTTCTATATTTTAGTGTATAGGTATCTAATCGTACAAAGAGCTTCTTACAGCTTGTATATTGATGTAAGTGTACCGGAAAAAAATTCGGCTAGTACAAATAAATAATTATTGATAATATTAGCGTATATTTTTTAAATAATTATTAAATAATAAATGGGAACAAACAGTAAATAAGAGTATAAATAACTCGTTAAAACAATTTAAGAGAGTTTACTGTAAAGCAAAGCATGCAACCGGACCTAATAAAATATATATATACTCAATTGGTAAAACAAGGAAAAAAGTTATCTGATAAAAAGAATTTCGGCGAGCAATTGTTAAGACTAACTGCAAAACCTAATCGACAGAGATGCCTATATTTTAGCCAACTGATCCAAAAGCTCTTAGATTTATTCGATATTTTAGTCACCAAGATACCGCATATTAACGCTAAATGACGCAATAAATCTTCAAACAGATAAAAATAATTAACAAAAAGCCAATTACCTAAGTAAGATTTTTTAACCTGATAAAATGGAAGGATAAAAACGCAATTTTAAAATATGAGCAGAATAAATTGCGGATGAAGCCAGTATCGCTAGCTAAAACTAAAAAATAATCCAAAGCAACATAACAAAAACAATATCTGGATTCGATCTGAATACCGTAGATATTTAGTCTTAAAAAGCCGTTGTTAAGTTAAAAAACATTGTTAATGTTGCTTTCAGATTGTAGTATATTTTAATATTTTAGAAAGTAGCAGGAATTATTGCAATTTCTAATCCAGATATCAATTTTACAATTTAATTTTGTACAGGCATATTCCTTGTCATGATTATTACAACAAGCTGTTTGAAATAATCTTGTTAAAATAGTTAAAGGTAATCATCAAAGAAAGCTAAATGTAACATTCAGCAAAATAAAATTAACATCTTAGAATTGAGCAAAATATCTGTTTGGAATTTGAAAAGATGTCCCCCAGGGTAGTGTCTTAAATGCAATCATGTACTTACTTTATATTTGTAACTTAAAATAAGTGTGTCAATTACAAATTAAGAAAATATTTATCACATACTTGAAGATTTTGTTTGCGTTTTGCCAATGTCAAAACATGTGTTATTAACCAAATAATGTTTAGTGTCACAGTATAAAGAAAGCTTAGTGAGTTATATTAAAAAAGTTATATTAAAAATCTAGGAGTTTCACTTGTGTAGAGAGAGGAACAACATTACATCAAGCCGATACTCAAGAAGAAGGAAAAACTACTTTCTAATAAGAAGTCTAAAAATTTAAAATAAACCACAAGTGTGCAAGAGAAATCTTAAAGAAATAAAACCATACTACAAAAAAGAGAATTCCACCTCCAAGATACGGTACAGAGCAATTAAAGTGTCAAAAGCTGTGCAAAGGGCATCTGAAATTATTAAGTAGAATATTAATTGTGATAGAGAATGACTTCTACTTCATATAATATATAATTGACATTACCGACAAAGCTAGTAATAAATAGCAAAAAACATCGGCTTCCTTAATCTGAAGTGGCCTTAATCAAAAGTAAATTTTGAGAGGTCCATCCACAAAAGCTTCATATCATTCATTACAACAATAGAAATTATATCTTTTGGCCAGACATAACAAGCGTGGCACTAGAAACACAACAGAAAATTTTTGCTATCAAATAGAGCGAAAATTTTATAAAGATAACTTGAAAGCAAAAACAACCAAGCAACGAACAGCCGGAGTCACGAAAAAGCTCCAAGCTACCAATTTTGAGAAGTTGGTGGCTAATGCGAGTACCAACGTGCAATGGGTGGAAGATTATAATATACTATAATTTTTATATTAAATCAGTTGGTATTTAAGTTACTTGTAAATAATAAAATAAAGTTCAAACAGTCCAGATTAAGTCCTTAATTAAGTTAAAACAAAAATGGCAGATAGCGATAGATAGTAGACACTAAAAATAAAGAGTTGCTCTAAACACAATTCAAGTTTAAGCAAAGAAATAGAAGATCAAATCAAATGAGACAACAAGGAAGTTACCGCGCAAATATTTCAACGAAAGGAGCTTTTTAAGTTGGTGGAGATTCAAAATAATGGGAACAAAAGAGCAAAAATTGTGCTAGTGTGGTGAGTAGTGCCATCTAATGACTGAAAATAACTCTTGCGTAGATACCAGCCCCGTACAAGTAATTATATAGTAATAATACACTTGAGGTTAATACGATATTAAAAATAAAAAATTTAAATGGCCTTACAGAGCAAAGGCAAATACAATGTTTCTACAGGCTGATGTATTACTCCCTCTATAATTAAATGAAGGTTATGAAGCAAAAGTTGGTCCGAGGGTGAAAGAAGTTACGCAGATAGTCAGGCACTTTTGCTTTGAGAGACTACTAAGAGCCAACAACAGTTGTGGACAAACGAACAGAAAGCTTTTGCTGTCAAAGCGTACATTTGGAACAGTCACCCTTTTGTAGCCACACAACACGTTTGGTAAGTAAAATTGGGACATTTAGTCTTTTTTTGTTGAGACCATTTTAATCTATGCCTCCTTGACTTACAATTAGTGTGCTTTTGTTATTGTCTTTAGAGCACTTTATCCAGTTTTCTATTTATTGTATCAGTCTGTACAAGTTTTTTGCTGGATAGTTGCTGTAGTCTCACGCTCACACAAGATGTGGATAGCTGTCTCTGTTTTCTTAAAAAAAAGTTTTGCCTTACATAATCTTCATGTAGAAGACATTCCTTAAGAGATCATAAATCCCCAATTATAACAAAAAAAAATACCTAACCATTAATTTGTATTTTATACAAATAATATAAATAGTATGCGCTTATAAGTTTATTAACATACGACTTGAGAACGCTACTCAAACAACAAAACTCTTGGTGTTTGTATGTTCTTTTGCACATTTTATATATTTTCACCATAAACCAAATTTTCAAAACTACTAAAAAAGACTTTGTTGTTACTTCCTAATTAATAATAATAATAGTTCCCCGTAGCAGGTCCGAAAGCCTATGGGGGTCGTAACAGGATAGATCTGCTACAATCTAGAGCCTACGGTACATAAGGGTAGTAAACGTGGCTAGCGCTACGTACCGACCGCCTATTATTACCCCAGAGTTTGACCTCCAGGTACTCATTTTTTTATTGCAGCCTAAGTCGAGCTGGGCCGTAAAAATGCCAGCGATTGAATTGGCAAGAGCGGGCTTCGAAGGTATGAATGCCTGGAGCAGCATTTCCTCGTAACGTACCTTACATTACCACTTTTTTAGTCAGTGTCACAATATCAGAATAACATTTCAATAAATTGTCAATTATACATTCATCAACTGATACTGACTACTTGAGACTCAACATATTATCAATATGTATGTAAATCTGTGCAAATTAGTTTTTACGATTTTCATAATTTAATTAATATAGCTTTTTTCTATTTAAATTTGTTATTCATTTGATCCTCTTTTGCATGCCTGTCAAACATTTTAAACTGTACAAAAGAAACAGTTAAGTTTTTACCAAAAATACCAGACAAAATGTTTAACTTAATTGCATATGGTGTAACATTTTACTGTTCATCCATTTATATAAGGAGTTATATGTCAATCGACGCAGTTTTAAAAGTATATTTAAAATATGTAAAGGTTGTAGATACAGTTTTGTCAATATAGATAATACATACAAACATTTTGTTAGACCTAAATGCAAATTTTGCATATTTTGGCTAAACATTGGAAGCTTTCAAATCTTGCCGTTGTTGTAGAAAAACCTGTTATCGCTGAAAACAAATAACCATAAGAATTCTTCTTCTTCTTCTTCTTCTTTCTCTTCTCCATTTTACCTCACGGTGTTGGGATTTTGAGCCATTGGTTGTAAGCGTTTCTATCCCTTGCCAGGATCCTTATTTGTTCTATGGTCTTGCCTCTTTTCCTTGCCACTTCTCTGATGTTGTCTTCCCATACTTTTCTAGGCCTTCCTCTGGGACGCTTTCCTTCATCTTTCATTGCAAACACTTTCTTGGGGTACCTTGTCTCACTCATTCGTACCATATGTCCAAACCGTTGAAGTTGTTTTAATTCTATGTTTTCTACTAAGGGTTCCTGATCTAGTTCGTCTCGTACACTGCGATTCCTTACACGGTCTCTTCTTGTTTTTCCAATTACCCGTCTTAGGTACTTCATTTCTGTTGCTGTTATTTTTTATCTGTGTTTATCTTGCATTACCCATGATTGGGCTCCATATGTTACGGTAGGCACGTAGATTGTTTTATATAAGTGCATTTTTGCTTTTCTATTTAATTTCTTTTTTCCTATTAAGGTATTGTTTATTTGATAGTAGACTTTGTTAGCTTTATTTACTCTGCTTCTTATTTCTTCGTCAATTTTCCCATTTGCACTTATTCTCACTCATAAGTATTCAAGTTCCTCTACTTCCCGCAATTGTCTTCCTTCTATCTGTATTTGCATTTGTCTTGCTCTTTCGTTTTCTTCTCGCGATATTTTCATAATTTTACTCTTGTCCGTATTTATCTGCATCCCCTTCTCTTCCAATCTGTTCTTCCATGTTGTTACTTTCCTTTGCAGTTGTCCTTCACTTGTTGCGATCAGAATTATATCGTCGGCATATAGTAAGTCTTGTGTCAGTACTGGGTATAGATTCAGGTATCCCAGGCTAGTATTTCTGATGTCTTTTTTACATTGTTCGTTTATATAATCCATATATATCACGAAAAGTAGGGGGCTGAGACTATCCTCCTGTTTTATGCCCTTTTCCATCTTGAATTCCGTAGATGTTTGTCCGTTTAGTCTTACTGAGCCGGTACTATTGGTATTTACACTTCTTATTACTCGTTTTAATTTTGGGCTTACCTCCAGATTGTCTAGTGCTTCCCATATATATTGGCGTGGTACTTTGTCGAATGCAGATTTTAAATCTAAGCATGCCAAATATAGTGTTTTGTTTTTATCTATTCTTTTCTCTGATAGTGTTCGAAGGGTAAATATGTGATCGTGGGTTTGTCTCCCCGGTGTGTATGCTGCTTGTTCATCTTGTATTTTATTTCCTATTTCTACTCTTAGTCTGCTTTTTAAAATTCTTGAGTATACTTTGAACGCTACTCCTGATAGACATATAGCTCTGTAGTTGTCACTATTTGTGGAATCTCGTTTTTTGTGTAGAGGTACAATGATATTTCTTCTCCATTCATCTGGTATATTCTCTGTGTTCCAGGCTTTCTGAAAAATTTGTTTCAGCCATTGTACTAATATGGGCCCTCCCTTTTTTAGCATTTCTGCGGTTATTCCGTCTTCTCCCGCGGCTTTTCCATTTTTTGCTTTCATTAGGGCCGTTCTTATTTCTTCTTCAGTTATTATATCCACTTCTTCCTGTTCGTTATTGTCTTCTGCCACTATTTGTGCATTTCTATCTCCCTTGAATTTGGACGTGTAATGTTCCGCCCGGCTTGTAGTATGTCTTTTGTTTCCGTTTGCAATTCACCAGCAGCATTTCTTATACTTTTAATATTTTGGGTTCTATTTCCTTTTAGTCTTTTAATTATATTCCAAAATTGTTTCTGGTTGCTTATATAGTTGTCTTCAATTTTCCTTCCGAAACTTTCCCAGCTCTCTCGTTTGGCTTGTTTCACTGCTTCCTTCGCCTCATTTCTTTTTGTGCATATATTACTCTATCTCCATTTGTTTTTGTTCTTGTATATTTTTCCACGCCTCCTTTTTCTCCTTAATTTTCTTTTTCACTTCCTCATTCCACCATTTAGTTCGTTTTTGGTCATTGTTTTGTCTGACTATTTTTGTTCCGCATATTTCTTTTGCTGTTGTTTGGAGTGCCGCTTTGAGTTTTTCCCATACTTCATTAAGGGTTTGTTGCTGGTTGCTATTTTCATATTCTTTCAACTTGTCTTGGAGTCTTTCCTCGTATTCTCTTCTTATATTTGGTTCATCCAAGAGTTCTAGCTTAATTCTTTCATATTTTCTACCTCTTTCCTTTTTTGGTTTCTCTATGTTGGTATCTGCGATTACTAGTCGATGTAATGTGTGCTCAACTCCGCCCCTCTGATTGCTTTCACGTCGTTTACGGCGTATCTCATATTTTTGGTGTATGTTATATAGTCTATCATGCTTCGATGTTCTAGCCCTTGCACTTCATATGAGATTTTATGAATATTTTTGTGATTGAACCAGGTATTTCCTATGAGTATTTGATTTATGATACAGAAATCGAGCATCCTTTGTCCATTATCATTAATTTCACATTCCAGCCCATGCTTTCCCATTGTACCATGCCCTCTTTTTCTTGGTTTCTATATGGGCATTCCAATCTCCCATTACTATAACGTGTTGGTTTTATTCTGTAGTTTCTCTGTTTCTCTGTAGTTCTTCATAGAACGCGTCTTTTCGTCTACGGTAGCGTTTTCCGTTGGTGCGTATATTTGTATAATCCCCACTTTTTCTTGTAGGTTTAGGTTCATGGTCAATATTCTTGGATTTATAGCTTCCCAGCTGGTTATTTTCCTATTTAGTTCGTTACTTACTATGATTCCTACACCTTCCGTTGTTCTGTTACCTCTAGGTGTACCTGAATATCTTAGTGTATGTATACCCCTTGTCCATATGAGTTTCTCCACTTCCTTTCTTTTTTATTTCTGATACTCCTAGTAATTGGATTTTATGCTTTTCTATTTCTTCGATTATTTCAGGTTCCTTCCCAGTTAAAGATATTACGTTCCATATCCCTAATCTTATCCTTTTTCCTGCTTTTAGTCGTCTTCAGGTTGACCGTCCATTTCCGAGGCTCGTTGAATTATTCTGAATCATGATACCTTGTGTGGGTGATTAGCCCAACGACAAGGGTCCCGTTACCTCGGGACAACTGGTGTCAGGTTATACCCCCCGACGCTGGGTCGCCGGAGCCCCGTTTGTTTTCTAGCAGGGTGTACCGGGCATTTTATTGTGCCTCTCTTGCAGGTGGGGTTGACATTTGAGCCCTAAGAATTCATGTTAAGGAAATACGGAGGATGTTTCAAAATCTTATAATAACAGATTTGTGATAACTTAGTCGCTACGTTTGCCTTACAAAACGCACTGATTTGTTTTGAATCTGTCCAATGTAAGAACGCACTCGATTTCGAATAGGCCTTGATAAAATAAACCACCTGCATTTTTATCCATGCTCACTATTCGCCTTTCGTAAACATATTTACTCTTATTTGTACTTCATGCTGCGACAGTGGTTCCAACTAACACTGTCCACTACTTGTATTTGAATTGGGTGAAATTTTTTGTTTTGCAGTTGCCAGGATTGTTCTTATCATTTTTTACCTATTAGTTCTTTTTCCAGTACATTAGTTTGTTTGGTTCGTTTTCTTTACAATTGAGAAACGTGTTCTTATTGTTAAAACATTTTACCAAAGCGGTGAAAGAACCACGCAGATTCTCGGCAAAAATGAAGCATCCAATGAATATGCAGTTCAAAGACCAATGAGCGGAAACGGCAAAATTACTTGGGCGGAATCGGTTTCATCGGACAGAGCAACAAATCGCTGTTGTGCAAGACAGTGTCGGTGTGAGTCCTAGAAAATCAATTCGCCGACATTCGCAGCAGTTGGACATTCCGACAAAATCGCATTTTGGATAAAGACCTCCATAGATAAACAAAATTCAACTAATGCAACAATTTCAGTCTATTGATCACGAAAAACGGAGACGATTTGCTGAATGGGTTGTGGAGAAAATGGCAGCGGATGAAAATTACACCCAAAATTAATTTTCAGTGACAAAGCCTACTTTCACTTTAGTGGGTTTGCCAGCAAACAAAATTTCCGAATTTGGGGAAATTAATAATCCAAGAGCGTGAAATGCATTCACTACGAACAACTTTGTGTTACCGTTTTTGGGCAGGTAAAGTTATAGGGCTGTGTTTCTTTAAAGATGATGAGGAGGCTGTACTTATCTTCAATGGAAAACGTTCCTGTAATATGATATCTAATTTCGTGCGGCCTCCCTTTGAAAATATGGAAAATGATGATCTCCGGTTTCAGCCCTACTCAATGAAAAATTCTCCCAACAAGTTATTTTTTTTGGACGGTAACCAGGAATGATTGGCAATTTCTTACAACCTTACACTTCTTCTTATAGGGGTTTGTAAAATAGCAGGTGTGCGCTAACTAGCCACACACAATTTCAGAATTGAAGCCGAAAATTATACGCGTGATTGGAGACAAAACACATAAATGCATGCAGATAGTGCGGGTTGACATGTGTCTGACATTGTGTTTCATACGTAAATGGGAAGTTTTACTGATTGCAAGTATGTTGAATAAATTAGAATGATTAATAAATTTTCAAATTTGGTGTTATTTATAGAACACTATTTACAAATGTCACTATTACTTGATTCATTATATTTGTATAAACATTTCAAAACTGTACGGCATACGTACAGCAGGTTTTGGAACATACTCTGTTTTATTATTATAAATTTGTACAATTCACTTTTTCTATAAGTTAGTAAAGTTTCCACGTATGTTTTGGTACACCGTAAAGATAAAATAAAATAATTTTTATAGAGGTAAAAACAACGTCAAAGTTGTACGTCTTTTAATATTATACATTGATATGGTGTTATATAACGATAAAAATGTTAGTTATAAATAAATTTTATCTAATTTTTTATTCTTCTTATTGCTGTAATAAGTCGATTATATTTCTTACTTTTCGATAGCGCTAAAATGAAATTATACTTTCATGAACCGTACATTCTTTTTTATTTCGCTTAGATTGCGTTTTTCTAGATATTTTTGTTTCTACAGTAGACTTGTGAACATATTATATCTACTATGTGGTATATCGAATAAGCTCGCAATTCGGATATATCATCCGAAATTTAGGAGGACGGTATGCAAAATCAGAACAAAGTTGGAGCGGGCAGGGCCGCAATAGAAACCAATTGTGCGAGGCTAAGCAACTGCTGGCCCAACTTGAGGGGTGTTATTTGCATCCAAATAGTTTCAGCGTATGTTAATAAATCAGCTTATGTGTACATGCATACGTCATTAAGCATGAAACAGGCTACAGGGGAATATTAAACGTCCTTCGCGGGGCTTTTCTCATTAAAACGTCATTTCGTTTGACGCTTGCATAAGCAGTGCAGTTTCAACATTCCAAAAAGTCTCCCGAATTAAACTTTCCTAAACTTTTTCTTCCAATCCATTCTAAAATAAACATCTATTTTAAGCTACTTTGCGTAAGCTATGCTTTTAGTATCAAACATTAGCTTAAAAATCGCTTAGAGAAAGATACCAAATGTACTATTGGGCAGTTTTTAGATGAATCTCTTTTTAGTAGTGAAACACTTATTACTGAACCACTGCATCGAGAGAGTTCAGAAAGATAGTTTTAAGTAATATTACTTTGAAAATTCTTGACGTGTAGAACATAAGTAAAGGACTCTATTCTCAGTTCACTCTACAAATAATAGACAAGCAATCGATTGTAGCCGCTTAACACAATGTAAAATATAAATTTTGTTAGATTTTATGCTAAGGTTGTTTAAAACTGGGTTTCACTATAGTTTTGGCAGTAACCTTTAAACATCACCCTTGTGTATTATGGTATTATACGAAATTCGATTATGTGTTATAATATATTATTAATAAAGTACAAGTAAGTCATACATTGTTTTTAATGATTCTACCACTACACAATAAATAGACACATGTCGTTGATTCACGTATCTCTTTAATTAGTTGATCCTCAAAAATTAAAACAGGAAGAATTATGCTGATGACGAGTTGGTAAAGCTTTTAGATTTCATATATACAGCTGCGAAAATTTTAGATATTCCAAAATAATAGCTAGAGACTATATCGTCTCAGATATCATCCAAAGACCAGCTGTTGGTCATTAGTAATAAAGAGAAAACAAAAATCGACATGTTTTGTGATTCAACTTATATCAATGGATGTTAGTAACAATCCTGTTACACTTTACCTTATAAAGTATAATAAAGACCAAAATATTGAAAAAGAACTTCTTTGTTGTTCCAATTTTATCTGGTCAAACGCTAATTTAGAGGTATTTGGAACTCCAAATGTTATCTAATAAATATGTTTAAACGTAGATTTGTACTTAGGCAAGTATGTAAGATTCCCAAAAGTTTTTCTACTTACTACGTAACTAATCAGAAAGATAGAGTGAAGTAATTGTCGCATGAGGGCTACGTTTTAAGTTCCATCTTTATTTATTGAGACTGAAATGCAGTTCTTACTTATAATCTAACTTACTGACGGTTTTAAAGCTCAATAGTGGCTATTAGACTTAAAAAAAGAAATTGAAAAAGGTCAAGTATTTTCAGTCAAATACTTTGCGACAGGCTGAACCAATTGGCGAAGATTTCCTTAAAACTTGACGCGTTAGAACATTATTTATCTTGAATTTGAGGGTAAGAGTTACGTTTTTATTGCTACAGTACCCCTTCGTCATTGATAAACTTCGTATATTATAGCCGTGGGTGTGCTGGCTAAGATTTTGACCCAAATTGTCTCCTGATGTTTAATTGGAGCTGGTAGCTGTCACTGTAATTCTTTGACCATTCCGTTGGCTTGTGGATGGTATATTTGAGCGTCGTATAATTTTCAAGACTGTGTTGTGCAGGCTCACACAGGACATCGAGGGGCGTAAAATGGGTTCACCCAGTGCACAATAGTTATAATATCTTAGAACGCACATCTCTAAAATGGCGCTAACGATTCACGCGATTGGAATGTAAATGCGGCAAAGGCGTTATTAGTGGCTGCGGTTATTCTGTGACGTTGAGGTTCCGTCAGAAAAAAATCTATGAAGATGGTGAAAGCTACAGGTCTAGATGATTGCAAGTTCGCCTGGTACTTTATTTGGCTTGATGCATTAAAGTTTTTGGATTAAAGTTTCAAGATATTTATTCATTGGGAAATAAAACTCTTACTGAGATTAGCTTGGGAGCTGAATGGTGGTTGCTACTTTGCATTCTTATCTCTGTTTCCTAAAAAATCAGCAAGATCTAATCAACCAACAAGTGTTACAACATTATTTTCTTTATCAGTAGACCTACCACCAATTTCATATCGGAGATTTAAGGTTAAAAGCAGATTCATTTCCCTAGAAAGATTACAAAATTCAAAAACTAAATTCAGGCACCAAAAGTGTTTATGTTGGTATCCATACATCTTTATATATGTCTTAGGAAAGCATGTTCTAATTATTGAAGATTTTGCAGAATTAATTGTTAATGGAATTATGATTGCAACCGTTTAAATGGTAAAATGTTTGTGTAATATATTGCTTTCGATGATATCTTTGATACAAAAATAATCACACAGAGATAAATAGAATTAATGTGGTGGTTAATCTGACACAGACATTTCTTAACAAAAATTTCGAATTGCAAGGGTACGGTACAGAAGCCGATTTTTTATTTTTTCCAAGCACTTGTTTAATGTTCAATGTAAGACAATATTTTAGGAGGTTAGGTCAAAATAAGTATCATCCTGATAACAACTTATGTAAATTCATTTCTTACAAGAAAAGTCTGTTTGAATTCTTTTAGCTTAATTACACATATGAATTAAAAAAAATTAATTTTATTTTGAATATTACAAGACAAAAGTAAATTTAGTTAGAGAACTTATTCATTTATTGATCGTAATGTTTTGGCTTGTTCCATTTTTAAGGTTATTTTAAATAATTATATAATTTTCACAAAGTACTACATTTCTGTGTGATCACTATTCAAGTATAAATAGATTAAACGTTTTAGACCTATATAGTATGACCAACAAATTAATAGCGAACAATGTCAAACGTCAATTACAAATTAAAAAAAATATATAACCATACTAATGCAGTTATTTACGATACATTGTGGGAAACGAACAATCACACGAATCGGAATTTTGCAATGCTATTGTTATAAAATTATAATAGAAAATTTGTTGAGAACAATTTTTCAGCTAACACAAAAGTTGATCAGCTAAGATATGTTAGATCTTTTGACAAAAGTCAAAATTTTATAAGTAAGGTGAGATGAAAGACACGCAGTCTTATTATCTCATACCAAGAAATATTTATAACAATTTTAAACCTTGTAGTAAAACATGTCAAAAGTTTTATTTGAAAGTTTCTTATTAAGAGGGCAGAATCTTACTTCACAGTTGTCCGATAGTTTCTAGTCACATCCATGTTATAAGTTAATCTTCATATAATTTCCCTCTTTACCAAGAGAAGAGACATCTTTAAAGTGGTCCCATTTTGGAACAGTGGTCAAGAAACAACGACATGGGTTCTAAATGCAGTAAAAGTTTTCCAAAAATATTACCAAGA
This sequence comes from Sinelater perroti, assembly GCA_036346155.1. Classification (NCBI taxonomy): domain Eukaryota; kingdom Metazoa; phylum Arthropoda; class Insecta; order Coleoptera; family Elateridae; genus Sinelater; species Sinelater perroti. The sequence continues at coordinate 4,136,889 of JARFIY010000167.1, read as the reverse complement.
AAGAAAGTATTGATATGAGCCCTAAAGAAAATAACACTGATTTGTAAGATTTCTCATTGTTCTCAAAGATTCTCAATTCATGATCTTTTTAAAGCTTTAGTTAGTGTCAAACTTTTACTTCTATTGTATGGGGTTAGCAATATATAACTGAGTGCTTTATTTTTTAAATATTTATTACCTAAAATAAAACACAAATATTTTTACGTTTAGCCATTTATTTAAAGTCTGAAGTTTTGATTTGAATATAATAATAACATCTGATAAATTCCCACCTCTGGAATACTCGGACACTTTAAATCACATTCTCTATTACCTGTTTATAGAATCGCTGGCCTATACTAGATATGTTTCTTTGAGTTCCTCAATTATGTTTGGTTTGGTAGCGTGGGACATGTCGCACCGATGTTTCTTAAGCTAAACTCTTTAATTTGAATGATCAAAAAGTTTTCTCTCCCATTACAATAACACTTTCTAGTAGCAGCAAAGAAATTCCTGCTTAAACTTAAAAAAATAAGGTTCACCGACTCCTCCAAAAAATTCTACATCAAAATGTATGCCGACGTGAATATAACGGGCGCTCGTAAATAATACGAGGGTTTTCCTCTCCCCATACACGACGGTCGGTTTTTTTACTTACTCAAATAGGTCAAAATGTGACATACTTATTTTGAGTTTCTTAAAAAACAGTGTGATATGTCTGTACTTGCAACATTTTGATTGTTTCAAGGTCAAAGCTGTTAAGTCAAATGGATTTTTTTATGGTTTTAGATGCAGTTTTTGGTTAACATGGTCTGCAAAGATGTTTGAGGAATGCTCGTTTTTGAAAGCGACACCTGGTAGAAGCGCTGGCGTCCCCTTGTACACTTTGTCAAAATTTTTTAATATTCTCTGGTTTGCCAACAGTACAAGCGTTGCCAGACCTCATATTTTTTAGTATCATCAGTTTTTTCTACTATTGCACTAGCTGACTAAGTAAGTGTATGTCTACATTTTGATATATTGCCTACTCTATAAATAAAATATTCTACTTAAGGTTTGATAATAATATTTTGCTATAAACCGAATATCTTAATTAAATAATTATCGTATCAATTGCAAATTTTACGATTTACTTATTGTGCAAAGCGAAATCACCAAAAACCTCTAACTTAGTTGAAAATTGAGTTTGAGTTTACAGGTTTAAAGGCGGACTGACCCTCTAACCGTAAAGTTGATATTTTATACTACAGTAGCTTAGGTACTCAACTTTCTGTATTAGGTTGACTCAGCCACAAAAAATTAGTTTTTTATGCATAATTTTGTTTATTTGTACTTATAATGTAACAAACTTTAACTTTGCACTGCAGATAAGTTTGCAAGAAAGTGAGCTTTGAGATTTAATTCGCTATTGCTGGAAATGGAAACTTTCAACAAGAGATGCCGTAAAAGAGATTTAGGCTGCTAAAGGTGAAGGAACTGTAAGTTAGTAAAAATTTTGAAGATGGTACAAGCGCTTTGAATCCAATGATCTCAGCCTTGAAGATTTGCCTCCTTGCGGCCGGCCATGAAAGAATTGATGGTGGTCGCGCCATCAATGCCGAGCAGTTGGACCCCGTCTACGACAGATTGGTAAAGTACCCAACTTTGGTTTCAGAGACAACGCTAAGCCGCACACGGCCAAAAAGACCATGAAAAAGTTTGAGGAAAAGAACGGCGTTGAGATTTTTCTACATCCAGATTATAGTCCGATCATCAGATTACAGCCTTTTCTGCTCAATGCAATATTTTTTGAGGCGCCATTTTAAATAATTTAAAAAAGTTGAAGAAGCGTGTCAACAATCTTTTAATTTGAAGCCAAAAGAATGATACTTTGACCAGATCCGGAAGCTTGCATACCGATGACAGAAAGCGGTGGATAATAATGGCCTGTACTTTGAAGAATAATTGTTACTCGTGCATAGAAATTGAATTTTCACAGCTGAGTCAGGACTTTTGGGACAACCCAGTATGATAAGATAAAAAAAATGGCAAACAAGGGTTAATTAAATATACACCACAAGGTTTTTTAGATTATCTGAAGAATCATTTCCTAACATGTTTTTCCCAACAGGTCAATAATTTTTTGATCTTGCTTTCATAAAATAAAAGCCATGGTAACACCAACCTATTGGACACGAACGCCTAGATAGTAACATCGCCGTCAAATCTTTGTCCTTCAAGTGCTTCGTTTAGTGATTCAAACAAACGATAATTGCAGGAATATAAATCCTGACTAAGTTAAGGGTGTATAACATAGTACAAAACAAATTCTGAATATATTGCCAAGTTTCGCCAACTGTATCCAGTCGGACGTTATCGTAAAGTATGGATTGAAAGTTAACATCTTTTCTAACAAAATTAAATTTTAGTTTTAAGCAATTGTCGATAGAAGTAATTTCAGCAACTATTCTCAAAAAGACCGCGAACAATGTGAACATTCTCTCAATCATGCTAGTCCTTGGGTGACGTCGGTGACTTTTATTTGAACTGTTTGTTATCTTTTCACAAATTGTTTATACTACTCGTACACTTAAGCCTCCCGGACCGTGCCTTAGTGTTTTCAAAATGTTTGATAGTACAACGCGCTCTGTCATGAGAAACTTGATAATAATCCACTGTGCAATAGATAAGGATATGTATTGCTCTAATATTATGATATTGACTAAAGAAGCAGTAGTACAAGATGCGTTATGAGCGAAATCATCAAAAAACATCAAGTGCTCTCCGGCCGTTGTACAAACACCTTTGGCGATAGTAAAATACATTCTCTCCTAAAATCAATGGGTTAGGCTACCCACCTGCCCGGGGTACGTCCAACATGGCTCATAGAACCGCACGATTGTACGATTAAAAACAGACTAGTAGCTTACTTAAAAGGAGAAGCAGAAGAAAAGAAGGAGAAAAAGAAAAAGAAGGAAAAGAAGAATAAGAAGAAAAAAGAATACAAAGATGAATACAAAATGTTCTTATTCCCATTTGTAGCACCTTTTCCTTTTTTGGGTCTCCCCATATCAATCATGGTATTAATCCCATTATTTTTTTTTAAACAAAGACTTTTTATTACCACGTAAATTAGTACGCAACATTCAAAAAACCTCAAATTCATTAGAGTGCAGTTCTTTATTTAGAAATCCCCGTGTTGGAGCATACAATTAAATTTACCAATTTTACGTGACAAGGTGACAGCTTATATTTTAGAACGCGATTGCTATTGTATGTACAACACATATGAAGAAGCCTAAAATTTATGACGGTCTCATTTTTAAATGCTTGGTATTACGTTAAAGATTAGTTGGTGTGGTCGAAGGCCTATCTAGTTTAGTTTACAACGAGTAAAATATAGATCAGAGAAAATGAGTTAAAAACGTCCTCTATATATAAAGAAAGTGCGTTTTAAATAAACCATCGCTGATTGATCATAAATGTTCTGCGAGATCAAGAGGAAACGATGGATCCTCTATTTAGTCCAGATTTGCTCCAAGGTAACTCGTGTTTATTGAACGTTTAAAAACAATTTTAGAAGGATAACTATTCAACACCAATAAAGTCAATAAGGATGCTGTTAAAAATTAATTCAGACAGAAACGGAAATATTCCTTCATGGGAGAATTTGAACGCTTACCTAAACGCCGCGAATAATTTCTTCTAAAAAACATTGCTCAGAGTGTTTACCAAATATTATTTCTCTGTCCTTTTTTCCTCATCCATAGATCTCAAACGATTTATATTTAATTAAACCCGACTCAAATTACCTATAAGCAGTTATGAAATTACCACTGATTTTGGTTTAAAAACCCCAAAGAAAAAGCTTAATAGCATTACTTTTTTGACATACCACTAACGTAAACTTCTTTTGATTGGACAATAAATACTAATGCGTAGAAAAATGCCAAACCTCCAACTAAAAATAGAAATATCTATTTGGTGTACAGACGGATCTAAGATTGATAACGATACAAGAAGAAAGTGGGGAGAGGGTTAGGTGTAAGTAAGCGTGATAGAGTTACCCATTGTTAGATTCTTATTTCCACGGGAGCGGAGATAGATAAAGACAAACCCACTTGCAAAATCGTAAAACTTTTACTGGTAGAACAAGAACCTTTCTATCAAATTACAATAATCGCGAATGTAGTCGATATGTAATTTCTTTCAATTATTTTAAAAATCTGATAGCAAAACTTTTCTCGCTTTACTTGTCACTTTTTACTGATCGTTTTAGGCTTTGGTATTTAACAATTCACCCAGATCCCTTAGCATGCGATGTAAAAATATCTTCCCGTTTGTTTCCTAGCACGCCAGCAACCCCCACAGCTTTAGAACCATCGAGCATCAATTTTTTGATGCTGTAGTACTTCTTTGACAATGTATTGGATACTCTCGTCTGGTGTGGTAGTGAGTTTCAGCTTCAATGAAGTTAATCTTATTTGGCCATAGTAAGGAAAGCTTAAGAGTTTAGAAAATCGAGCACTACGTTGGCATAGCCAAGGAAGGTTACAGAATGGTCTTCAAGAGGTACAAGAGGAAGAGGGCGACCAGCCTTGAATTGGGAAACATATGTAAGAAAGATAATGGAAGAAAAAGAACTGGAAGAAGGAGACTGGATAGGGACATGTGGAAACAAAAAACGGAAAACCCATTTGGGTAATAAATCGAAGAAGAAGAAGAAGAAGAAAGGGTTCGTGTGACTATCGTGATAGAAAATTTTTAAATCTTATAATCAATATACAAGCTTTATAACTATTGAAAGATCAAGATACTGAATATACCTATTTGGTTTTCAGGTACTTGTTGGTAATGTGTTTTTCATTCATGGAAATTCTTACCAAGTAAGAACCATGAAAAATAGGGCTAAGCAACAACGTTTAAAAAACAGATGGTAGATCTTACAAAACAGAAAGCTCTAAGCAAATTTGCATTTATTTGGGTTAATTTAAGTGGAACTTTGCAAAACATCATCGAATTATCAGGAGTAGTAATAGCCTGCATCGAATTTGGCCTTATAAAATGATCAACTGGTCGGTTTTTCTATTCAAGATTTAGTGATTCACGTTAGGTTGTTTAATTAATTTTTATAAGGAGTGTTTCACGGTGACTAATGCGTTACTCAGACGCAACTCTGTTATTTGCTGGCGGGGTGCATACCTAAAGCCGTTATAATTACATAGCGGGATGTTTTGCGCGCTTGTAAACTATTAAACGCTGGCCACCCCCGGCTAATCTCTAAAGGCCTTTGCAGCACACACGCGGTTGAGTGTGCTAACGTTCCAAGCAATATGATAGCTGAACGCAACCACAACTCGAGCCGATGTAAATTACGCCGAACGATTGTGTTTCGCGTTCGACGTAATGGCTGTGTAATTCGGCGCACCCAACTTGCACATTAGCAGATTTCGCAACTCGGAGTTATCCGAGCTCGCGCTGCGGCCGCCCCGCCTGCAATATCCTGTTCGGAGGAGATTAATTAGCACGGAGGATGCTTCCATGGGTCGAGTGGCCGATTCTTGAAAGATTCGCTCGGATTAAGCGGCGTTGCTCACAATTCTACGGTGATCTAATTTCGACAGCTTCGTCGGGGTCTCGATTTGCCCAGGGGGCCTGCCTAGCGAGGATCCGGAACTGGCAGTGTCTCATGTAATTCTGATATTCTCCAGACAAGTGTGTAATATATTCATGGCTCCTCCGGAATACTGCAGGCGTTGCGGATATGGGGACGAGATATGGAGACTGATTGCTTCGTGCCTTAATTGTTCGTTCCTTCTACATCGGCAACATTCATGTGCTGGATGTCATCATGATTATTAAGCTTGAAACTGATGGACATCTTGGTGAAAACAATGAAATTCCAAATCTACTAAGGAACTATATGTTCCTTAACGTTGTTAAATATCAAACATTTTAGAGAATCAAGAGTGTTAATATGTATTTATTATTTTAGTATTATAAGATTATTAATTATTCCAAACTCGCCAAAGCTTGTCTTAAGCCAAGTTAAGAAAGACTAAGAGTGGAGAGTAGCAACTTTAAAAAAAACAGGGTTCAGTTGACCCGGCCGATAACACTTTGTAGAATCACTACCTAGAGTTATAGGAATAAAATAAGATCAACGGTTCCGATGGCGAAACAAAATGGATAAATTTTAGTAACAAGACGAAGCGGTAGAACTTTATACATAGAGCAGATGCGTTTTTTAGTCGGGGACAACTGTCTATCTAAGAGAAAGACACTTAAAAATCAAAGATTCTAATTCTCCAGTTTGGAAGTTAAGGCAAAATAAGACTACAAGCCATTTACCCGCAAAGATAATAAAACACAGACGGAAGACTCGAAACTTGGATGAAACAACACAAAGACGAAAAATGTAAAGGAAAAAGATAACGTAAAACATACAAAACATTACAACAAAAAAGTTACTAATATAGTGGGCAAAGTAAAGAAACCGAATATCAATATCTAACTTTAAGACAAAGAAAAGCTAATACAACGATTAAATAGGCATTACTTTTTAAAAATAAATACAAATATAACAGTTTTTAACCTAAATAGTGTATTAATGGTCCAATAATAAATGTGCACATTAACACAAGGAGAAGTGAATTGTCGATTTTAGGAGACGACGATCTAACTTCGGTTAAAGGAGAATCCTACAATAACGCAAACTCCGATGTCCTATAGTGAAACATCGGAGACAACAGAGAAATAATTATAATGGATGATTTTAGTGCAAAAGTAGGAAGTAAAATAAAGAGTAAGAAAATAGAAAATTCTGGAAAAACCATATAATGACACTTCTGTATCTAAAACGACCTAATAATTATAAAATGATTTTTACATATAATGCACCCTCAGATACGCTTGGACCTAACACTAGAAATCTTAAATCAATCATCAACTACATTGTCGATATAACATTTAGATACCCGAGTATGTAAATTAATAGAGCTTAGACAACCACTTATTAAAAACAAAAATATATTTTCCTCGGATGCATAATAGAAAAAGTTGAAATACACAAATACATTTTTGAAAACTTTGGAAAGAATAGACGATAAAAACGTTAGAAGTCAAATGTGATAGACTGATAAAATAGAAAAACAGACTACATAATATACATAGAAAGAAGAGAGAAAGTAAAAGATTAGTGTTGAAAAAATAAAATAGAAAATGCAGAGAACGAAGGTTTATTATTAAAGGTAGAGCAAACAGAAGAAAAGGTAACTAATATCTGGTACACAATGGCAAACTAATTTTAAATTTTTTTTAAATAAAGCAAACCCACAGAGAATACAGCAACACATAAATATTAACATTCAGAAAAACCCCGTACAATTTATATTAGAATTAGTTGAAAAATCAGTTGCCTTGAAGAACAACAAAGCAAGTGCATGTAACAGAGAATGTGACAATAGCATTAATTAAGAATGGGACAGAAAAGCTAAAACAAGTTAAAAAACATTATTTAATCTTTATGGCACATTGTTTACCTTATTCCAATACCCAAAAAGCGACAGAAAAACTGCTGTAACTGTAGAGGAATCACAGTAAGACTTGTGTTTAATGGTTTATATGGTAGATTTTAAAGAAAATGATAGAAGGAGGCTAAAATCACCAAGAAGAAGAACAAAGTGGATTTAGAGGTAGCCGATTTTTCTTAATTAAGCTATTTTGTTTGAAAAAAATAATGGAATAGGAAAGCAACACTGAAAAAGACTCCATTTGTTGTTCATTGACTTTAAAGTGCTTAACAACGTCCTAATAGGAAACCTCAGAATCGACAGATGCAAATAATGTACTAACCAAAATTACACAAAGCTATATAGGAACAATTAAAATAAAATTAAAATAGATTATGAAGCAACAAATGGATTTGTAGCAAATGAAAAGCCTCAAACAGGAATGTTAAAGAAAGCGGGGCAAACTTAAGTAAAATAAAGTATTTCTCTATACGAGATCCATCAGATAGCCTTCAATTAGAAAATGATAAAACAACATAAAATACAACATCTATAAGAGTTATAAAAATCGTAGTATTATATGTTTCAGAAGTGTGGAGATGGAATAAAACAAAAAACAACTACTAGCAATGATAAAAATGGACGCTCCAATATGAAGACTACAAAATAAAACCAAACAAAACAATTAAACAACCTATTGGTTTAAAGCACACAATCGTGAAAGAAGTAGAAAAACTTCAACGTCTTTACATTAAGACTGATTTTACTCTGATATATTGCGTTCTACGACTATCGTTTTATTTCCTAGGCGCTAATCGAACTTAGCTCTTCTATAATTGTAAGGACAGTACATCTCCCCTGTAATAAATTAAGATGGACAGGAACCTTTCTATAAGACTTTGATCATTATCTAGATGAACGTATCAGTCATATTAAAGACTTCCGACTTGCTCTTCCGATTGCAGCTTCATTTCGGTCGTTTATACTATCGCTGGTTATCATGAAGAAAAGATAACTAGAAGAGCTTTTTGTTTCAATTTTTTCCTCGTATCTTCTTTAAATCGAGAGACAAAAGATCTTTCTCTCTCTTTTCTAACGTGGATTGGGTTGGGACTAAAGTACAGTGCGCTTTTAATAGTCCTTTATCAAAGTAAATGAAGGGAATGAATCACGTAATTTTTTTCAAGTAGAAGATGGAGATTGATCTTTTCTCAAGTAATTGCTCACAAACTTAGTTCACTGTAACAGAGCATAACTACAGAATTGACCTTGTCCAAAGCTTTGACATCACTAACAGTACCCAACAGTTTGGGTTTTGTAAAGTTGTATAGTACAGCATTAAAAAAGTAACAGGTAGAAGATATCTATATTACATCAGTTCATCTTTTTTTCTTTTTGTTCTCTTTTATTCTTTAGATTTTATTCGTTACGTTACTACTTTTCCTTTTTAATTGTTCTTTTCATCGTTTTTCAGGTCTGCCTGTGTATTTTTTCTTCTTTTTCTATATCTATAATATATTTTCGGTAATCTGTCATTCTCCATTTCTGTCCTGTATTATATGAGCCTTCATTCATGTCAAATACATTATATTCGTTTCTTACATCAGTGCTACGTTGTCTGTCGCATAAAGTAGTGTATCCTGCCATATTTCGTAAAAATCGTACTTCGGTAGTAGTTGTTCGGGTTTTTGTTTAAATGTTTCATAATCTTACATGCTGCTGTCTTTCATGTACGTCGTTTTATATTTTACAGATTAAAGTGTCCCGCCTATTCTGATGTGCTTCTTTATTATTTTTAGTTCGATTATGTGATATATTACAATTTTTTCTAGCCAACGAATAAAAAAACTTCTGTTGCTCATTTTTCTATTATATTTTTTTATATTTTTCTATTTATTATTAGTAATATCTACTACGTCAACTTGTTTGTTATACTCTGTTAAACGGTTTTGACATAACTTCCTAATGGATTCTTCTTGTAGTAGATCCACTTTCCATTTATACTGCAAGTACTTTTATATCTGCCGCTACTAGTAGTCAAAGTTTACATCTACTCCTCTATACACTCTTACATTATGAAATTAAAAAGATTTTGTTTTTTGTTCGTTGATGAAAAATAGTCAATTATTAATATTTAGCTTCTTGCTTCCCATTTAAAAGTAAGCGCTATATTTGTGTTTCTTCAAGTCTATTAATCATTCTCCTGTTGGTGTAGCATGCAAAGTTAACTTATCCGTTTGTACCTATTATGTTTCTAACTTTTTCTCTACTTGTTCTGCCACTAAAATCTCGATCAATTATTATATGATTTTTTATTCGCTAGTAGCTGGTATCTAATTTATTTTGTGGTCTAATCACATATAGTAAGGCGAAAACTTCTTTGGTTACTCCATAGAGTGAAACATTTTTAGATAATACCTTTGCATGTGATAAATCGTTATTTGTGTCAGTTAAAGCTTTGAAACAATTTTTCCTTTTAATTTAATTTTCTCCACCTTGTACTTTAACTGCTTGTATTTGATTTTGGTGGCTATTTCTATCTCTCGTGTGTTTTTTCTTTTGTTTCAATTTTTAAAAGCCATTAACTCAAAAAAATTTTTAAATCTTGATACTCTTTTTTGTTGGTGTAATATTTTGTAGAAACAAACCACTTTCTGTTGATAGAAATGGGGTATTTGTTAACTGTATCTTTACTTGCAGAATGTAACGTTTAATTGGTTGTAATAACAATTTTAAACGGCTAATTTTGATTTAGAGGCAGTGGATTTTGTTGGCTGCAACCGTAACGTATTTCAGACCACAATTGAGAATTTTATTGGTGCTGTTGAGTGTAAAAAACATTAAGACAATCGCTATACATTTCGAACAATATTTGTTCTGCTTGTAACTCCGCTTTATCACTGCACTATTAACTTGCTTTCACTTATAAGGCTTTAGCCTGCAACTGTTCCATGTAGTAATATAAAGTTTACATAAAGCAAATATAAATAGAATGCGTTTAAATTTCCCGCTTAAAAGTTCAGGTACAAGTTTCATACTCTCTGGCGCTCCAATCAATTGATAAGTGTGTTATTCTATTTTTAGTTTAATAATTAGTTATAATCATTATGTTTAATAGTTATTTTTAAAGGGTACAGAAAATGCTTAAAATTTTCCACGGCTAGATGCCTTTTAGTTGTTTTAGATGACCAAATTGTGGGGTACACAAATTTATTTGTTGGTACACCCATTCAATTTTTATTAAAATTCTCTCTATGCGATAAAAGCGATTCTTTACTTTTATTTGTATATATAGTGCTTGGTTTTGTAGTAACCTAAATTTTTAGAGATGCTCACGTCAAATGGTACAAAAGGCAAAAATTCAGAACAACACAACCGCACTGATACGTTGCATTTACGCACTACTGAAACTAGATCAGGTGACCCTATAATTTTCACCCTAAAATTGCAGCCTCGTTATCAACCTCCTACTAGTAATAAAAAAACCTACCATATAATGTGCTTAGAAGGTTTCAGGATCAGTCGAAACAAACATTTCCTGCTAATTTGCAGATTTTCTGAGAATGGGTACCATTACTAAGAACTTCAAAGACAATTTACAAAGGTTGCACATCTCGATATATCGAAAGCCAATATTTATATTTCAACCCTTTTCAATATTTTCGTAAGCGAGTTCATCAAACTGGAGTTGTACATCAATAGCTTGATAATCATAAACTTGCTGCAAGAAGCGATAGATTAAAATGAGAATTGGTTTTGTACATTCTAACAAAAATTTATTGTAAAATAAAAAAGAAATAATGTTTTCTTGACAGAATCATACTGTAAGCGGTGAAAACGGAATAGGTTGGAATTGCTGAGTTATATAGAAAAAGCTTATGTACCGATTTCTACTAATTTTAAATTAAAACCAGTGCCCCCCACCCCCGTCTCCCATAATGTTGTTCGTTGAGACGCTGTCATAGTCTTAACTACTGTCTACACTTACCATATAACAGATCAATGTAATGTAAGAAGATAGTGTTGGCACTGAATAGAAACTGTTATTAATAGTTAAAATTAATCCATTGTATTACCTTCTTAAAAGATAATCATCTCTTTAAATTTAGCGTAAAAATTTAGACTGAAACTTACAAGAGCCATATAAATCAAAAGTTGAAGACCAGTGATCACAGTGCGCAACGTTAATGTGCTGAATAGACTACAGAGTACTTCAAATTTGCTAAAAAAATTATGATCAGTAATAAAACATACTTCTGGATATATGAGCATGCTAATAAGCAAACAATTTTGCTGAGGTCAATAGTATAGCGACAACTATGAACAGAAAATTCTATTTTGTGTGGTTTTTTCTTGGCAGTCATTGAATCACTTTCAAAATGAATAATGTAACTGTTAGTAGCAACTGATATTTTTCGATAAGTTCATTTTATCTCTGAGGCAAATTTGATTTATCTGAAATTTTCTTTAAAACATAAGTATGGTGCCATACGACATATTAACACCAAAACCATCACTTTAGAGAGATCTTAGTGCACCGATAAGAAGGCCACTGTTAACTGATCTGCATAATCTTACGATTTGTTTTTATTAAACTTTATGTTGGACAAATATTATTGATAGTGATAATAAAAGACGAACTTATGTACCGGTCATAGAAAATTAACGTAAAAAATTACCATTACAATGTTTTGCTTTAGTTAAACTTATGGCATTTTAATTCTAGAATTACTAATTCAGGTCACAATCTATAAAACTCATTGTGGAATAGATTATAATATCGTAGAAGAGAAAGGTTAATACACCAAACAAATGTTATTAAAGATGACCAGTCTAACGTACGAGCATTAAAATAAATATGTCAAAATTAATAACGAATTAGTGCTAATATATATTTCTGACCAAGAATCTGCCGTCCGAAGTTATCTCGCTCCTATTCTAAAAAAACGGTAGGCAAACATAAGAGGGCATTCCGTTCAATAGCCACCGGGGCGAAAACGAACGCTTGGAGGAACAAAAGCATTTAAATATGGAACGCTTAGCGATTTGCATACCGTGCTTTTATCATGAATATGAATTCGCTCATATGCCGGGTTGAAACGTTCAATAGCTAATGCATGTTCCTCTCGTCTAAACGAGGGTAGTTGACCCGAATGGAAATGCCGTACAGTAGCAGATCTTAGAGTTTCTACAATTGTAGAGCAGTAAGGGGGGATTCAGACCGTTCTGTCCTAAAGATAACAATAATGAATTAAGGAGCAAAGTTGATAAAGCGCCCCATTTATAATTTAAGGGCAATAAAAACTGGTTTCCTAAATTACTTCTCAAATTTCATAGCTGGCGCGACTCAATATCGCTACATGAATTTTTAAGGTGCTGCTGCAAGTTTCAGCCAACAGCTTTAACCTCTATTGATTAACGAAATATTTTATGGGGATGTTGAATTTGAAACGGTCATAAAAACGGACGCCTGTGGGTTATTCTGTTTGTGCCTTAACATTAGCGGAATTCTACCTCGTTGCTGAATTTAGTTGGTAAGATTAATGTTTAACTTTTTGTCCTAAAATAATTATTAAGTAAGCATTGTGCAAAATGTATCCGTTGATTGAATTACGTAATACTGCTCATAGTATACTAATAAGCTCCCTACAGAAAATACAAAACTAATAACAGAGGAGTGCATAACAAAGTGAAAATTTGAAGAATATTAAACTCTCATGATACTTAACGAGAAGAAAATTATAGTTTAAATTGTAAGACAGATAATTATTACCAAAGACAACTAAACATGAAAAATTATATACAAGAACCATAATTATAGTAACACAGATGTTAAAGATAAAAATTAAAAAGCAAAAACTTGAAATGACGGGAGTATTAATAAAATATTTTGTGGTGACATTTAACTTTTTTGTAGATAATTTAGATTGTCAGCTTAGTTATAAGAAATAGAAGATCAATAATAAATAAGCAGAAGAAACGAATCAGAAACGTAATTTAAGGCAACTTTTGCAACAACTATATAAAACGTATAAAGGCTACGAGTTTCACAAATACCAGTTTAGGTCAAAATATGTTCATAACAGTTTTTGCACTATTTATTTAAAGAAAGAACTGTGGCAGCCCCTTGTTGATTTTGGTGACGAGATTTAAGGGTTCCTTTTCTCATACTCTACAACGTTTAAGAACAAAAAATAAAAGTAAAAGCAGGAAACTGGTGGGAGTACATTTTTTTGCTTGTTCTACATAGGTACCATGTGAGCAAATCATAAAACAGTAACTGGCCGACAACAAATTTATTAATCTTGGACCGCATATTAGTAACGAAGAGGTTAAGGGTCTCTATACATTCTATTAAATTTCATCGAAATCACTAGAATTAATGTAATTAGTATTATAGTGCTTTGAAATCCATGCAGGTGGTCTGTCTCCTATGATAATTCGATTTGTGAAAATCATGGGAGTCAACCATACCCTTACAAGAATAAAAAATATTTAGTAATGGCCATAGAATTTAATTTTAGGTTGCAAAATGATCTGGTATTGTTTATCGATGATCAACATGTCAGTGTATATTAAAGATAATGTTTCTGCAAAGAAAAAAGAAAAAATAAGGGAAAGAAAAACAAATGTAGTCAAATATAGGTGATTTTACAGCGTTAGAAGGAAGTAGTTACTATAGAATGACAGTAAATAAGTTTGGCAAAAATTGTCTAAAGTAATGTTGACATTTATAGGTTATTTCAGCTCTGTACTTCTAAAAATAGGACAACTAGAAGACATGCTCAAGAAATAGATGGTTTCCTACATCGTAGCACATTCTTTAAGAAAGTCTTTGCTAAGAACAAACATATTTTTGTCCAGAGTACAGCAATCTCAACTATTCTCTTTAAAAATAATATTTACACAAAGCATTATTAAACTAAAATCGCCTACAATTATGTGCTTGTTACTCTTAGAACAAGAAGGTCTGAAATTCACGCACGTACAGACAGACAGACAGGATCGTGATCGCATTAACTTTCACCTACGATTTACATATATGTTCAGTACTAACGCACTATACAGTAGCGAGTAATTATATTGTTCATACCTCCTCAATTTCGTGTTTTTTAGGTGATTTCACAAAAAATGAATAAGTTTACAACATTTATGTATTATTCATCGTTAAGAACAAGCAGTACTGCTCGAACTATCATCGGTAAAAAACAGAAGGTCAATTTTTTCATGATTACGGCAAAGTAAATTAGAACAATTATAAGAAATCAACAAACATTCTCGTGACAGGTAAACAGATAACGGATAACCTAGTTAAGTCGAGAAGCTTGTCGGTAACCGACTGGCGGATGACCTCCTCTTAAAAAGTATCACGACATCTGCAATTTTCCAAAAGCTAAAAAGTAGCAGAGGACGGCGTTAGCAATTGCGGTGATGCAGATAATTACCTATTCGGGAGAGTCTGCAGCGCACGGTTTGCGATGCTGTTTGATCCGGAAGCCTTGTGCAGTTTTAGAACCAGAAGGAATTAGAGAATTAGTCGTAGAACGTGAACTTCAGATTGTTTTGGGATTCCTGCAGATGTAAGCATCCATCAACTCTCTTGACGATGGCTGCATAGTCCGTGTAGTCAAGGCTGCACTCATAACGAAGACCTCGACCTTCCTAAAGTGTTGCCTTCGTCGAGGACTTTTCTTCTAAGCGGTGTTACAGTGGCCAGCCTCTAATACGCCCGCTGGTCATTAAGACGAGAGACACGTTTTTTTTCTCTCATAAGTTTGCTTCTTTGGCTTCGAACGCAAAAGGTTGCGTCTGTCTTTGGTGCGAACGGGGTTGGTGCGGAACTGATGCTGATACGAATGAAAACAATGACATGGCGTCTTGCTTCTTCTCGGTCTTCGTCGGAGCGTATAATGGGGACGGATTCCATGCTTCCTCTCAGGTGAAGTATCTTCAAAGTAATAAGTATCGGATTGTGGTCGCTGAAAGATTGCTGGTATTCTAAATGCTGTACTGCATGGGGCGTCGTTGAAAATGACGATGTCAAAGATATCTAAGCAACTATTGGGGCTATAGTGTGTGGAGAAAGATTTTAAAATAATATTTTGTCTAAAAGCATTCTTAAAACCACCTCAAAGGTAGTTCTATTAAGAAGTCAAATATTAAGTCTTAGTAAAAGTATACAAAACCATATCTAAAAAACAACTCATTAAAGCAGCATTATTGTAGGAAAATGGATTAAGACTATGTAAGAGCCTTTTGATATATTAAGTAGTATCACAGCAAAAAGAAAAACACTAAATAAAACGCAAAGAAAATTATAAGTAATCTTAATTTAAATACGTTCAAAACAAATTCAGCCCACAATTAAGCAATACAACAATTGCAGGTTTAAAATAAAAAAGAGAATTTAAAGTTTCTGGTTACTAATGCTTTAATCAATAGTAATCCCATTTAAAAGCCAAGGCCGTGATGTAAATAGACGTAAAAGTTGAATGTATATTTTTCGCACGTATATCATGATCTTGCCTAGAACATACAGCGACATGTCGTAAAACTGTGTGGTGTATATCAAAACAAACAACGTAAACAAATCATGAATAAATAAATTAAATGTAGAATGCTATTAAAAATCAATAAATAAAAACAGGGAAGTAGGTATAATGTCTCTTTACTCCAATAACACACAATATGTCCTATCTATAGAGACAATAAGTATTTTTTATGCAAAAAAACCGGTAGAATTACTGCCAATTACTCTTACAGTAGTGGAGTAGGGATTCAATAAGCTGCTCCGTTGCAAAATTTCAATAGTTTATATTACAAGAAAACGTTAGGAATCATTAAAACAGTTGGAAGTGTTGGTTTGCCAGTTTTGTTCATTAATTTATGCGCCAGTTTATTGGGATGTACAATTAGTACACCAAAGTACTAAAGGTATATACAAGTCACTTGAATCACTTTAATTAGCACTTACCACGGTGCACTAACTATAACCGGTTTTAAGGCGACTTTATAAATCAGGAATTTTTTTAATGACAGACGTTCTTTCAATCATCCAGTATAACTTATTGGATTTAAATTAAAGCTGTTTATGTTTGTTAAAAGTATAAGTTCTCCAGGTTAAACATCAATTTAGATGGTGTGCCAATTATTTTGCAGAATCTGTATGTTTTAGTTGGTGTCCCTTGAGAGTCATCAATTGGATAGTTATCATAGTTTATTGTAAATATAACGTATTGCGATTTATTTTCGTTAGATTAAAATATCCGTAGCTTCAGGCATTATCGAACCATGTTTAGATTGTCCTGTAGGTTTCTGGATACTGTATTAGAATTAATATAAAATGCTGGGATAGCTGTGTCGTCTGCGAAAGTTACAATTGTAGTTATCAGACAGTAAAACTAGAAAATTTAGAGGGAAAGAAACCTGCACGTATATAGAAATAAAAGGTAAAATTTACAAAGTACCTATAAGACGATGTTCATGAAAAAACAGTAATAGACAAAACTTAGAATGAGTAATTTGCAAATAATCTAAAAATTTATTAGCTATCTCTTTTGTACCCCAGTTAAGCGTTTTAACAGTATGTTCTAGGACAGCTGTAAATAGTTTGAGTGGTGGTGCGTCTTTCGATTCCATACTTGTAATATTGTAATTATTATAGTTTCGTTATGTAGTTTTATTAGGAATTTGTGCAAATGTTATCTAGAAGTTTAGTGTCTATAATCGATACAACTTTTTCTCATAGCACCCACAATGTTATTCTTCCGATGGTATCAAAAGCTAAGATACAAGAAACTGATAGTAAATAATGAAATATACAAAGTAACTAACGTGGATATGGGTAAAGTGTAAGAGAGGGAGAGGTTAAAGACAAGCAGAAGCTATAAAATAGCAGCATATGAAAAATCACCTGAACGCATTTTTTGCAGAGAGGATAAGAAAGATAGCTAGGACTTTCAGGAAAAAACCGATAGCTATAGTTAAGGGATGGGAGCAAATATGACTAGATATAGCAACGGACAAAGCTACAATCTAAAAACATTAAACAATAAAACAAATAAGAACATTATAAAAAAATACTGAAAATAAGGAAGAAAACTTAGTAAACATATTTATTTGAAAACTCAGCCGTTTCAATAAAGAAGAGCATTAAAAAATATAAAAAATAAAAATATTAGCGCTACTAAATACACTTAAAAGGAGATAGCAAACAAAATATAATCAACTACACAGTGTTCAGAAGTGGAAGTCAAAGTGGCGGTTTGGTGTAAAAAACATATCCATAATAAGATAAGTTTAATAAAGCGCTAGAAGAAAAAATAGGTAACATCCCAAACAAGAACATTTTAATAATAATTGAAGACGCAAACACACAAAAGATAATAAGTGTAAGGCTGGTATCATTATACATATAAAAAAATCTAAGAGTAATTAGC
The DNA here is from genome assembly GCA_036346155.1 of Sinelater perroti. Classification (NCBI taxonomy): domain Eukaryota; kingdom Metazoa; phylum Arthropoda; class Insecta; order Coleoptera; family Elateridae; genus Sinelater; species Sinelater perroti. The sequence goes on along the minus strand of JARFIY010000167.1, from coordinate 4,118,981 downwards.
ACGCATTTTCAGATAAACGAGATACATAAAATGATGTGGATTTTACCGGGAAGAAATTTATCAATTTATCATTTACTAGTCCAAGGTAAATATGCAAAAATAATAACCAGAGTTATACCACACCGAGAAGTTCAAGTTGATCTGGATCACTGTAGGGGAAAAACAGAAGAAATATATAACTAGAGTTAAATAAATAGGGAGATAGCAAAAAAATAAAAAATAAATATAGAAGAAACGCTCAATAAAGAGAAAATAACTGTTGGCGATATTGAAGAAAGATGGGCAATATCGGAAAGCAACGAAATATCCCAAAGCGAAAACTGCAAAAAAATTGTTAGATAAAAGTGCAAAGAAGAATTAAAATTAAAAAAACATTAAAACAAAGAATGTTACAGTGTTAGAAAAAAATTATAAATCTATATCAAGTACAGAAAAAAAGCGAAAGAAATACCAAAGAACAAAAACGAGCATATTTTGAAAACCAAATAAAACAGAAAATATGAAGTAAAGAAATTTAGAAATTTTTATAAAGATCTAAAGGACATTTAAACAGTATACTAAAATAATGTGCCATTTATTAAAGTGAAAGAAGATAATTTATTAGGAGGCGATGGAAAAAAGCTAGAAAGGTGGAGACAGTACTCTGAAGAAATGTTAAATGTAGGATTTGAAGAAAACCACACAGATCAAGAAAATACGCTTAATGAAAAGGAAGCAATTAGAAAATTCAGTACAAAAGCAGTAAAAAATACAATAAGCAAAATAAAAGATAATAAAATGCCAGGATAAAAGGTATGGTGAAAGCATTATGCAGACTTAAATTATAGAACTGATAACTGAAGTTTGGCAACTGGAAATAACTACAAACTATATGATACAAAATATTATAAAAAAATTAGAATTAGAAAATTAGAAAAAAGAGATTGCAAAAATCAATTAATCCACAGGAAAATAAATAAAGTATTAAGATAAACATTAACCTACAGATGTGAAATCTGGTTTATGAACAAGAAAAATCAATAGAAGATAGGATCATGGAAGAGGAAAACATTAAAAATGATGTTTGGTGAAAAAATACAGTAGTAGGATGAGAAAGAAGAACGAACATAGAATTGTATAAACTGTTTGGAGAAGACTCAGTGGAAAATTTATTAAAGGAAGAAAGTTGCAACGACTAAGTTATTTGGAAAGACTAGGCCACAGATGAAACGTTAAAGAGATGACTTGGAGAGCATCAAATAGAAAAAGAAAAAAGGAAAGACCAACAGGGCGAACACAAGCGGTAGAACAAGATCTGATAAAAACTGGCGAGAGATAGCAGAGACAAGAACAAGGGAAGAAAATTATACAGCTCCAGGCCCAAATGGCATGTTTAAGCTGCTATATCAATAAAGTAACAAAGTAAGTTATAAAGAAGAATTAAAGAATTAAAGAAAAAAGGCCTGTAGAACGCAATTACTTAAATCATAATGGAGATTGCAATGCTGCCTGCAATAAATTCAAGCATCCCATCCAAAATAAATGTCCCTAATTGTACCTTAAAGAAATCCAAAAGGAAATATAATAAATGTAGAAAATAACAAAGTTTTATTACAATCAAGATAGCTAAAAGAATAAATTTTTTCGATGCTACAAAAAGCTCCATTAAAATATTCAACAAAAACTTTATGACTAAAATGTGAAAGAAATTAAAATTCAATACAAATTTAAATTTGATAAATTAAAGAGCATTGCTAATGATTTTTAAATATTTGCTAAGTTTTAGACCATAAAAGTAATTATGATAACAAATTAAATGTTGTCACAACGAAAGAAAACCTCGGCAGCAAAAATAATGCACTTTCTGACTAAAATTCCGTTCGTTTCGCCTGCGTGGCGCGCTTGAAATACCTTGCCTTTATATTTTTAGAAAAATGCAAATGAAGCGCGCGCGATCTAATCTGCGAAGCGTTCGTCGCGCAAAAAGCAAGCGCCACATGTTGCAGCTATTGACGCTCCAACAATGGGCATTCGCGGAACTGCCGCGCCGTTTGTCATGCTAAACTACGTAAATTTTTTAACATGCTATAAACAGCAACCAAGCCGACACTGCTGAACCGCAGTTGTTCGGCGCTCGTGCTAGGCAGTGATAAACTAGCGAGTGGAGCATTTGCATTGTAAATGTCTTCCTAGAGAGAAACGTAATGTGAATTGTGAGTTTTTTATTATCTAGGAATAAAACGTTTGCGCGTCCGCGGAATGTATGGTTGCGAGGGTGTTATTAGAAAAGGGCGTTGCTTGCTAATAAAGAGCGAGTAAAGGATTGCTCCGCACGAGTTCAGAATTTTCATTAAAAATATTGATATACTTTATATGAAAAACTGTAAGTCAATAAATTCATCAACATTAACTTTAAGAGAAACAATACAACGATAGACTTCAAATATTTTAAGCGATAAATATCCCTTTAAAAGTATTTGACGTAAAAGGTCAAATAAATAAATAAATTGAAATTATAGTAGTCTAAGAATAATTTTAAACTCGGACATTTCATCAGTATCAATCAGTTTTTGAAATGGGAGCAACCCTGATTGTAGATTGAATTTTACGATTTCTTCTATTTGGAGGAATTAAATCATTTATCATGACACATACTGCCTGTAAAAATAAAATGTGCAATTAATGAAAGTATCGTAGAACTAGATAATAAAAGTTAGTTAGTAACCGAAAGTAATTGTAAAACATTATGTTTCTGGAAGGAATCGCAAAGATAGATGGGTTATATGTAGTCGACTTCTGAATAAATGGCTATAAATATGCTATAGATTAATTTAAAAATGAATAGAAATAGAACACCGACATTGTATGTCTCAAGCTACAATAAGAAATAGTTAGAGGAGTGACAACCTTTCAAAAAAAAGTCGGTTCAAGTGCACAGTACAAAGGATCATATCTAGGATTATATGGAGAAGGCAAGAGATCTCCATGGTCAAGAGTTCAAAATAACCACAAACTTCAGCGTCTGATCCAATGTCAACGACTGAAAACAGCGACTGCTCCAGAACTGGCAGCTGATCCAGCGATCCTTTTATTAGGAGATTTTGGCAATAGTCTTATTGTTAAATAACGTAACACAGAAAAAACTAGAGGAGAAGAAAATACCAAAGCAGTAGAGCAAAAAGATCTGCGGTTGGAAATTCACACCTCAGTAAGAGGAGCATTATTGGATACAAGTGAGGGATGACGGAAGTTATGCTTGAGTTTAGAATCTAATTTAAAAGTGCAAGCAAAAGACGCAAATTAAAAAAAAATAGAACAATCACCGTTGGAATATAGAATATACAGATAAGGAGAAGGAAGATACGAATTAAAAGACATAAATGTCAGCATAATGTTAATAAATCAAAAGGAAAAAGGAAACGAAGAGTAAAAGTAAATACCTAAAACAAATAAGGTCTTCGTGACCAATCAGTAAAAGATACTAATACTAAAGACCCATACGTTGAAATCTTTTTTATCTGCTATCGACCATCTTGTCTTTGGTTTTATTTTTTCCCTTTTCTTGTCGTATGGTTCAAGCGAGTCTATTTTCAAATACTTTTACAATCTGTTTCGGTTAGATCTTCGTCTCCATACTTCGCCCTTTACTTATATTTCTTCGAAAATATTTTATAATGTTTCTTTCTTCCATAGATTGAGTCTCGTAATCTAACCAGTTAAGATTATTGTTATTTTCTTAATTTTGCTCTTCTAGAAAAATTGTAGACATTCCTATTACTTACTGCGTTTTGTTAATCTTTTGTAACATTACATTCTTTGTTCTCTACTGTATTCCATTCACTTTCTTTTCTTTCTAGTTTATTTCTTAATTTCATTTCCATGCACTTTAATTTTATTGTCGTTAATAGTAAGTTCAACTATTAACATTTGTTCCAACTCCTTTATTTTTCTCGTTATCAGCACCATATCATGTGCATAAGCTACGCCTTGTTGTATATTAAACTATTTATTTATAATAATCTCTGTCTTATTATTACCTATAAACCTAAACTAAACAAAGTTATCCACGGAGAGTAGTTCTGTCTCAATTTTCTCCTCACAACAAATTTTTTAGATTCACTTCTATTTGTACTCATTCTATTGGTAATGTTTTATTGAGTCACTTTGATTAATTTAATTAATTTTCTAGGTACTAACAATTTTTTAAATAATTTGTACATATTCTGTGTTAATATCAATAAATATATAAAGGTCTAAGTTTTGTTGGTATGCGTTATGTGTTTAATTTATTACAAAAATCAGATCCATTGTTAATCGTCTTGTCCTAGCACCTCTTTGAGATTAATCTAATTACCCTTTTATATCATTTTTATATCATGGGGAAGGCAACGGGAAACCACCCCATTATGTTTTCCCTAGTACAACTAACATAGCACAAACTCAAGATAATAGATTCGTTACTGATCATGGAGATCGGACTCCAAGATCCGGCAGGAGAGGACATCCTTCAAAAAGTAGGGCCTCTCAGGTCGTCAGCACGCGAAATCCCTACACTTTCAATAAAAACACACCTGTCTTGAATACCTACAGACGAACTACTAAGATAGGTACATAGAATGTGAAAACCATGTACGAAGCTGGTAAAATACATAATACCATCAAGGAAATGACAAGGCTATCCGTAGATATTCTGGGGATCAGTGAGATGCGATGGACTGAATCAGGACAATGCTTAATAAACAAACACAATATTTACTACTCAGAAAATACTAACGGTGAACATATACATGGAGTTGGCATTATCCTTAACAAAAAAATTAGCAGATATGTTACAAACTTTGTCCCAATCTCTGAAAGAATACTTCTAATTCAGATTAACACCTTCCCCATCAAAACCAATATAATCCAAATACACCCACCAACGGCTGACAAATCCGACGATATAATTGAAACATTTTATGATGATCTGAATAACGTCATGAAGAAAGTAAAAAAGAATGAACTGACATTAGTAATGGGCGACTTCAATGCCAAGATAGGCCAAGGAAGCTGTGGTGAAATCATAGGACCGTTTGGACTGGGAGAACGTAATGAACGAGGAAATCGATTAAGTATTTTTGCAACAGAACAACAACTAGTTATCACCAACACGTTCTTCAAGTTACCACCAAGACGCCTATACACTTGCAGGTCCCCCCAAGATAACCCAGAACACGTCGTCAGAAATCAGATCGACTATATCTTGATCAATAAAAGATACAGAAATGCAATAACAGCAGTAAAGACATATCCAAGTGCGGATGCCAAATCTGACCATAACCCTCTTGTCGGCACGATAACACTCAAATTCAAGAAAGTTAAACAACAACAAGCGAAGAAATACGTTTTGAGGAAACTGAAGGATAAAGATATGAAACAAGAAATACAGCAACATATTAAAAGAAAAATCAAAGAAACGGATATATCAGCCGACACAAAAGAAAAAATCCAGAAGCTTAAAGAGACAAATCATGAAATTCTTGACATATATTTACACCCAATGAGAGCGAAAAAGAAGATGTGGATGACAGACGACATATTGAATATGATGGAGGAAAGACGGAAAAATAAGAACAAAGACAATACCAGATACACACAAATCGACAAAGAAATAAAGAAAAAGATTAGAGACGCCAAAAACGCTTGGATGGAGGAAAAGTGCAAAGAGATTGAATCACTAGATGGTAAACATGACTCTTTCAATCTGCACAAAAAAGTGAAAGAAGCAGCAGGATTACAACGACCAAAGAAAACCGGATGCTTACAAGATAATGAGTGCAATACAATATTAGATGTAAATGAAATAAAAACAGTTTGGAAAAACTATGTTGAGAAGACCTTCGAAGATAAGAGAAACAACGATACACTAAAAACAGGGGACTCCATAGGTAACACAGGACCGGAAATTACTCAAGAAGAAGTGATAGCCGCAATAAAAGGAATAAAGGAAGGAAAGGCGACGGGGCCAGACAACTTCCACGCAGAAATTCTAAAAAACATGGAGAAAGATGAAATTAAATGGCTCACGGCCCTGTTTAATAACATATACGAAACAGGAGTAATCCCACTTGAATGGCTTAAATCCACATTTATAACCCTACCGAAAAAACCGAATGCGAAAAAATGTGAAGACTATAGAATTATTAGTCTAATAAGCCACCTTCTTAAAATAATGCTAAAAATAATATATAAGAGGACATACAAAAAATGCGAAGCGCAACTAACTCGCACACAATTTGGCTTTCGAGACTCATTAGGTACAAGAGACGCTCTTTTCGCCATTCAAGTCCTCATACAAAGATGCAGAGACGTGAACTGTGACGTGTATATGTGTTTTGTAGACTATCAAAAGGCTTTCGATCGGGTCAAACACGACGAGTTAATATCAATCTTAAAACAATTGGTCTAGATGATAAAGATCTACGTATCATTAACAACATTTACTATAACCAATCAGCAACTATCAAGATAGATAACCAAATGACTGAGGAGATCAAAATAGAAAGAGGTGTGAGACAAGGCTGTGTGCTATCTCCGCTACTCTTTAACATCTACTCCGAACACATCATGAAAACAGCCTTAGAAGATATTGACGAGGGAATACTCATCAACGGAGAACGGCTGAACAACGTAAGATACGCAGACGATACAATTATACTGTCAGATAACCTAGAAGGCCTACAAGCCCTAATAACACGCGTAGCAGAATCAAGTCAAAAATATGGTCTAAACTTTAACATACAAAAAACTAAATACATGGTCATCAGCAAGAATCCAATACCACTGGGACGTCTAATAGTTAACCAACAACAGATAACACGAGTTGAGAAATACACATATCTAGGGACAAGTCTAAACGAACAATGGGATCACTCAACCGAAATAAAACAAAGAATTGAAAAAGCCAGGGCAGCGTTCATTAAAATGAACACAATATTCAAGAGCCACGACCTCTTAATATCAATAAAAATTCGTTTACTGAGATGCTAAGTATTCGCAGTGCTCCTGTACGGGGTGGAATCTTGGACGCTGACCGAGGCTACTACCAAGAAGTTAGAGGCGTTCGAAATGTGGTGTTATAGACGCATCCTGAAAATCTCATGGGTCGACCGGATTACAAATAGAGAAGTACTGCGTAGAATGCAGAAAGACTGTGAAATAATCATCACTGTCAAAAAACGTAAAATGGAATACCTGGGGCACATAATGCATAACGAACATCGATATGGCCTACTGCAACTCATCTTGCAGGGGAAAGTGTACGGAAAACGAGGCCCAGGACGTAGAAGAATATCATGGCTACAGAACCTAAGGAAATGGTTCTCTTTAACAACAACTCAACTTTTCCGTACAGCAGCCAATAAAGCTAGGATAGCCATGTTAATAGCCAACATCCGAAACGGATAGGCACTGCCAGAAGAAGAATATCATTTTTTATGTAAAGAGACTAAAAAAATTAGATATTTATCTTCAGTAGTAGAAAAATACACAAAATAGCAAATAAAAACAGACGAAACTAGAACAACTTTGTGTATTACAACAATCTAGTTGCAGCTAGCTAGCAAATGTAAGTATAAAATAGCTCATAAAACAACACGAAGTCTCAGATGAGCAAACCATGTCTAACTAAATAGTACTAATAAAAGCCAAATTTGTTTAATTAACTACTTAAAATTTATATAAAAAAATCAAAAGTTACAAAAAGGTCAAAACTTAAGAGATTTAAAAAAGAGTCTAGCAATAAGAAGTATGCATTTAATAAAGTAGAGCAAATATAATAAGAAAGAAACCTAAAATCATCAAAGAGATAATTGACCAAGAAAACAAAGGCAACAAGAGGAAAGAAGAAAGCCATATACACAGAAACAGAAAAAGAAAAAAAAGAGTAATCTTAAATAGGAAAGCAATTACCCACAAAGGAGTGGAATAACCAAAAGAGGATGCTATTGAAATAAACTTTAACATTTTAAAGCTAAATCAAAATTTATCTTATCGGTTGATTTGTATAAATTTAAATTTTGAACACAAGATTGATATTGTTCAAAACTCAAACATCTGTAAATATACTGAGTCTGCTTGGATATTAATAATTGCAGCCTCTTAAAAATAAAAATATTTTTAATTAATGATATCTTCTTTGAAGTTTGATTATATAATAAATAATGCATCAATAACTGATTTGTAAAAATTTACACACGAATTAATTTTACAATCTTGAAATGGTAATTTATAACTAGATTATCATTAAAGCTATAAAACAGATACGTTTTATTTGTAGACAAAAAGCACAACTACATTTTTTTCTGTTTTTTGTTAGTACAAGATTGTAAATTGTTTGTAATATAATAATTGCTTATGGATTTCTGGCGCAGATATTGCATTTCAGATAAATTCACAAAAAAGTCGGACGGTGCTGAATCATAAGATTTTGCTGACCAGTTGATGTGGGAATTTTGTTAAATTACGCCATTAGAAAATGGTTGGTGCAGTAAATTTACTGTTGTTCGAGCTGTATGGGGCGTGAAACCGTTCTGTTGAAACCACATTTATTGTAGAAAAACACTGATTTATCGTGCAATGGTAACGATTGTCTTGGAAGAAGTAAGGGCCCATCATGCTACCTGCCTAAAACTCATACCAAATAGCGACTCATTAGGAGTACATTTGTTTTTCATAAATTAGGTGACAAACGCGACAATTTTGTCTGTTTGCAAACCCATCGGGTTGAAAATTGTTAAATATAATTTTTATTAAACTGAAAACATATGATTTATCGATTGTGAAAATAGCCAACTTAAGCTGTTGCATCAATTGGGTGTTGTACGTAAGAATATGCTAAAAGAAGTATCTGGAAATGTACATTTGATAATAATAGCTTACTGTTTTTTCATACAACTTACCATATATACTAAACGAAAGAATCATAGATGACATCTGTCAATATATTAGAGTTTCCGACCCCAAAACAAGAAGAGATGTGAAGTGTAAATCCGTCATTAGTTCGCTGTAAACAGCGAGAGCTAGCGGTTGTACCGTACCGTATTCGCCTCGAGTTATCAGAAATGCACGGGCCTAACCTTTGACCCGTAATAGGTAGCAGCTCTACAATTTAAACTAAATGTGTAAATTAAAAATACACAATAATTTAAAGCAAGTTAGCAAATTTTGCTTTGGCGGAATATGCAAAGTAACGACCCGAATATATATTTACCACAACCACAACTCACACAACTACCTTACATCTTGCAATAGCCAGTGCTTGGAAATCAATAAACAACTCAAAATTCTGGTTTACTACAATTTGCACAAAACGATTCTTGTACATCACCAGTTCAATATTCAAATTACATATCAGCATCTCCAGCTTTCATTAACACACCTCCATTTGTAGCAGTAAGTAATCAAGCTTATAACCCTCAACACACTCAATAATTGTTGACGATTCAGATAAGGAGAACACAGAAAACTAACAAGTTTGATAAGTCAAAAAACACAAACGAAATAATGAAAAATCTGCGACACAACAAATAAATGAAAACCCGACTGCATATCAAAACAGATACGATGTGTTAGTCAATATTACCACCAACGACAAATCACAAGCATCAAAAGTAACTGAGGTGAAGAAAATACCTAAGCCTCCCCCATATATGGTATTACAAATTACGCAAAAATGTTTGCAAACCTAAGAAAAGTACTAGCAAGAAAACAATTTGATATAGAGGCTCTAGCAAACCATGCAATTAAAATCAATACAAACACTACCGAATCATACAAACCATTAATCAATCACACATCTCAAAGTCGAGGGAATTATATATCACACTTACCAACTGAAGGAAAACTGAGCTTACGGAATGGTGCTTAGAAACATATAACATTCTGCAGAAATCAAAGGAGATTTAAAAAAGTAAGGTCATACGGTACGAAACACCGTAAATCCAACACCGAGAACAAAGGTACTGTAAAACAAAATCAGTACAAAGCATTATTAAAAAGACTAGGCAATAGGTTCATGGCTGGGGGCGACTACAATGCTAAAAATCCGATCTGGAAATCAAGGCAAACAATCACCAAAGGGCGAGAATTACATAAGGCTGCGGTGACAAACAGCTATAACTATTTATACACCGAGGAGCCCATATTCTGGCCGGCTGACTTAAATAAAGTACCTGATGCTGTAGATTTCTTTGTTACCAAAGGTCTATCTCCAAGATGCTGTAAACTGAAAACGTGCTTGACCTTCTTTCAGATCATTCAACTATAATAGTCACAATAAGCACTTTTGTTATTACAAACTAACAGAATCCTTCCCTCTACAACAATCACACAAATTGGGACTTGTTAACAGACATTACAACAATTAAAGTTTCATTGAAAACAGAAGATAAAATTGACACTGCAGTAGAACGCCTAACAAAAAACATTCAACACGCACTCTTATACACGCCGCCTGGTCACAAAGAAACCAAAGTTACCCATTATACATTACAACCAAAATTGCCAATAAAAGAAGAGCCAGGTAAATTTGGTAAGAAACGAGAAACTCTATAGACAAAAATAACATAAATAGGTTAACCAGAGAGTTAAAAATAGCTTTAAGGAAATGGAAAAATGAAATATTTAATAAATACTTTAGCAACTTATCTTCCTCCTTTAATAACAATTACACGCTTTGAAAGGCAACAAAGAAACTAAGAAATGTCCAAAATCCTATTTTATCAATTCGCAAGACCGACGGCTCCTGAGCGAGAAGGGAAGTTGAGAATGCTAAACTTTTTGGGGAACACGTATCAACAATATTCAAACCGCATCTCACAGTCCTTTACAAGTAAGCCCAAATCCCTCATTTCTGAAAAAATTAAAGCTGAATTGAAATATCCAAAGAACGAAAAAGCGCCGGGGTATGACCTATTTACTGCAAAACCACTGAAGGAACTGCCCCACAAAGCAATAATGTGGAAATTCGGCCAAATAAATTTAATTCTAAAACCAGACAAACCCGCACATGAAGCTACCCCTTATAGACCGATAACGCTACTACCAATACTGTCAAAGGTACTAGAAAGGTTAACACTAAAGAAATTAGCAATCGTAATTGAATAAGCATCAATTTGGCATTCGTCAGGGATACTCTGCATTAGAGCAGATATACAGAGTTGTCGATGTACTAGAAACGGATCTAGAAAAATGTAGATATTGTGTTGCAGTGTTCCTTGATGTTAGTCAGGCATTCGACCGAGTCTAGCATCCTGGGTTACTATCTAAAATCAAACGATTACTGCCACATCAGTACTACCTTTTAATTAAATCTTATCTAAACGAGAGGTGTTATTAGGTTAAGTACGGCGAAAGTCAGTGTGGACTATACCTAATAAATGCAGGAGTTCCTCAGGGTAGCGTTCTGGGACCAGCCCTATATCAGATATTCACAGCTGACCTACCATGCAATGAAAATGCAATGGCGCCCACTTTCGCAGACGACACCGAGATATTAGCTTTTCACTCAGATCCAACATAAGCATTGCCTATCCTACAAAGTAATCTGGATAACATGCAAAAATGGTTGCACAGGTGGCGAATACAAAACAATGAAAATAAATCCACAGTTATCATGTTTACGCAAAACACAATTTCGCTCATCCGGTCACACTAAATGGTATACAAATCCCAATTAAAGAAGAAGCTAAATATCTCGGCATGTACCTTGATAGACGCTTAACATGTAAATATGTACTGGCTTCTAGGAAGAAAATCAAAATTATCGCTACAAAATAAAGTGCTAGTGTATAAGACAGTCTGGGCGTGCGGTATCCATCTATGGGTCTGTGCAAAAACATCAAACATCAAAATTCTGCAAAGATTTTAGAGCAAAACTCTTTGTCTTGGCCAATGCTGATACATGAGCAATAAAACCTTTCATGAAGGCCTAAAAATTCCAAGGGTCAGAGAGGAAGTTCCAAAACGTTAATATCACTTAAAGATTAAATGGACTTAAAACATTAGGCCTTACTAATTAATAAGTGTTCTATTAGTATGTACGGGTAATCGTCACTGAGCGTCACTACCTCTTCATGATAACGTTATTTAGTTTGGTATTACAGTATTAGAACAAATTTGCTTGTTAGCCTCACGGCTAATTGTAAATACTCAGTTAATTAAAAAAATCCGTTATTTCATTTGGGACACTCTTTATGCAGATGTAATTAAAATTGAGAGTGCTCTTCGTTGTACGCTTGGGCAAAAAACTATAATTTGAGTGAAACTCATCGCTTTTTTGTGGACATGCATGGTAAGAGTGTCACGGTCTGTGATTGTAAAATAGTGTTGGATATTCGAAGAGGGACAGACGAACATAAATCTTCAATTGGAAATGCAAGGCTACTAAAAGCATTTCTGGTATATTTTGCATTATTCAGTTCGATTATAATTTTCCCCCAAAAATTCGACCTTCAATACAATATTAGATGACATATTTATGCCGTCTGGTAATTAGTTCTATAGTTAGCTTTGACATTTTAAATGATATCACAAAGAAAAGTTATTTTATAGTTGTTACTTTATTTTATAGTAATAAAAAAACTACAATAAATTATTTTTAAATGCTAAGCAAATTATGAATTGTAATAATGTATAGCTTTTAGGTTTAGGTGATTCACGTTTCTGTAAATACCAGTAACGTTAAAAATTTGAAGCTAATGAATACGGTACATTTAATACATACTCGCAAAAGTAAATGTTTCCCGACTTAATAGTATATATACTACTTTTCGCAGGGCAAATTGACTCTTTCTTTCTATATTACACTTCTAAAAAACAACTAAAAGAGCAAAACTTTGCGTTGGCTAGTGGAATAATGAACAACTTTTTCTAACAAATTTAGAAGATTCAATGTGCTCAAGGTTTTTAAATAATAAAATAAAAAAAAATAAAATTAAATAATAAAAAATTAAATAATCATCATGGCTACTTTCAAAATCAAATATTCCAGAGTCAATAGTCCCCTAATCGGATCTCCGGAGGGGACAGTTTTGAAGAACGCTATAAGAATTGGTACATGGAACGTACTAAGCAAGTACGAGCCTGGTAAAATACACAACGTAGTACAAGAAATGAACAGAATGAACTTAAACCTTTTAGGTATTAGTGATACAAGATGGCCAAATAGTGGTCAAAAACATACAAAAAATGGTACTATATACTTTTCAGGAAACGACGACCCTACACACTTATACGGTGTAGCAGTAATTGTCTCAAAAGAAGTAAATAAATCAGTAATAAATTTCACCCCGATATCAGATCGAGTCATGCTGCTACAATTACAGACTAAGCACTGCAAACTTAACATAATTCAGACGTATGCTCCTACTGACGATAAATCAGAAGATGAAGTGGAGGAATTCTATGCACAAATTAACATCATCCCGTAATCAGTCAAAGCGCGTGATATTACTGTAGTATTAGGTGATTTCAATTCCAAAATTGGGAGAGGCGAATGCGACAAATGCGTTGGAAAATATGGACTTGGAACGAGGAATGACAGGGGCGACCGCTTGTTACTGTGACTTTACACCTGGAAGTCACCACAAGACAAAGACGGCAGAATCGTAAAAAATCAAATTGACTGTGTTCTTAGCAACGAAAGATATAAGAATGTTATAAAAAGTGTAAAAACCTACCCTGGCTCCGACGTCTCATCCGATCACAACCCAGTGATAGCCAGAGCAATAATTAAACTAAAATCGAGAAAAATAAAACCAAGAGAAAACAGAATAGATGTCCATCAGTTAAAAAATCAACAAATAGAACAAGAACTACAAAACAAAGTAAATTCTAACCTAAGAAATATAGAACTAAATACAACATTGGACACCAATGTAAAATGGAAAAGTTTAAGAATGCACTAATGAAACCATGCAAGGAAATACTCTGTGAAAAGAAACAAATAATAAAACACGAGTGGATGACAACAGAAATACTTCGCCTCATGGATATAAGAAGGAGTCATAAAAATAACAACACGGAATATAAGAAAATCCAAAAACAAATACGTATAGAGATAAGGGAAGCAAAAGAAAAATGGTATAAAAGTAAATGCGAGGAAATAGAACAATTACAATTAAAATACGATAACTTCAATATACACAAGAAAATAAAAGAGCTCGCAGGAATACAGAAACATAAGAAAGCAAGTGTGTTAATGAACAAACATGGAATAATAATTACAAATACCGAAGAAAAATTAGACGAGTGGAAAATACCCAAAAAAAGAAATAAAGTACGCCATTAAAGAATTAAAATCTGGAAAAGCACCAGGCCCAGACGAATTGACAACAGAAATAATTAATATGGTCGATGAAACAAACCTTAACATCATACAAGAATTATTCAACACCATATATTCAACAGGTGTAATACCGAATGACTGGCTAGTATCGACCTTCGTAACCCTCCCCAAAAAACCGAATGCAAAATTGTGTACAGACCATCGTACAATCCGTCTTATGAGCCATACTCTGAAAATCTTTTTGAAAATTATACATCGCAGAATATACAAAAATGTGGAACAAGATATCAGTGAAACACAGTTCGGTTTCAGAGACTGACTTGGAACGAGAGAAGCCTTGTTTGCACTAAACATTTTAATACAACGTTGTCGGGATATGAATCAAAATCTATATATTTGTTTTATTGATTTCAAGAAAGCCTTCGACAAAGTACGCCACGAACAACTAATTAAATTACTGCAATAAAATAATATAGACATGCAAGCCATCAGAATAATTAGTAACTTATACTACGATCAAAAAGCAGTTATAAAAATAGACGGAAATAGCACTGAACACATAGAAATAAGAAGAGGCGTTAGGCAGGGTTGTGTGCTGTCACCAACACTTTTTAATATGTACGCAGAAGAGATAATGAAGAAAGCGTTATTATACGAAACAATAGGCGTAAAAGTGAACGGAATACCAATTAACAATCTAAGATATGCTGACGACACAATCCTGATAGCAAGTAGCCTAGAAGACCTATAGATAATATTTGATAAAGTAGTTGTAATAAGTGAAGAATACGGACTTTCGCTAAATGCAAAAAAGACTAAGTATATGGTAGTAAGTAAAACACCGAGAATTTTATATGGAAATCTTTACATAAGCAACGAGCCCATAGAGAAAGTGGAAAAATACGTATATCTGGGTACTATAATCAATAAAGACAACAATTGCCCAGAAGAAATAAAATCAAGGATAGAGAAAGCAAGAGCAACTTTTATTAAAATGAAAAGGGTATTCTGTGCAAGAGATCTTAGTCTATAGACAAAAAGAAGGCTACTAAAGTGCTACGTCCTATCTGTACTATTTTACGGGATGGAAACATGGACACTGCAGAAAGCAGATGTGAAAAAATTAGAGGCGTTTAAGTTATGTCTATATAGAACATTAAAAATATCGTGGACTGAACATGTAACTAATGTCGAGGTGATGAGAAGAATGGGAAAAGAAACCGAAGTTGTCTTAACCATTAAAAAACGAAAACTGCAATATCTTGGACATGTTATGAAAGGCGATAGATACCATCTGCTACAGATAATAATACAGGGGAAAATTCAAGGGAGGAGACATTCGCGGATGAAGAACTTGAGAGAATGGTTTAACTGTACTACTAGCCAGTTATTTAGTGTCAAAAATTCAAATAGCGATGATGATTGCCAACCTTCGCAACGGAGACGGCACCTAAAGAAGAAGAAGAAGGTTTTTAAAAGGCTTGATGAGTAAGGGAGTGTAAAAATGATTCAAGAGCTTTGACTAAGCCATCTTATTGGCTCTAAAAAATGTGTGTTGTTTTCGCATTATTGGTGGTAGATATATAACAAACTATTCGCGAGTTAGATAATAAATGGGTTCATTGCAACTGTCAATTTATTAAGTGCTACTAAAGGTACCTTACGACTTTCATATCACCAGAAGATTCTATGCAACGCTTGTGACTATATCCAAGGATCATGAAATTTCCAGTTTTATATTTGTTTGCTACTCATTGTAAATAAATAATTGCTACTAGTGAAGTTGCAACCTTCGTGTTTATTGTAAATTTTGATAGTTTCCATATTAGCCTGCTCACGAAAGTGGCCTAATTTGTAGTACAATTCAAAATATTAAAAAATAAATGTTTGTCTTTAAAAACTACAAAAAAATCTATAAATAAAAGCAAATTGTTTAAAGTGAAAACGACTTCGTTTTTATGCGGGAATTTATAAACTACTACAGTTATTATTACGGTGCATGAGAGCATTTTGAAGTTAGCGTTAACAGAAATACAAAATTGGTTTAAAATTACAAATCAGCATAGCATAACATTCAACAAGGTTGTAGGTTCATTTTGTTTTTAATTTAAACACGTTTAACATAATATAGTACTTTAAATTGCAATTGCGACAGAAATTATCTTGTTCCGAATTTGGTTTTGTGTAATGCTTATTTTCTTTTGGCCACGCACGTATGATATTTTAATGATAGGTACATTTTGGTACGTTTTTATCATTATTTAAAAATACTTTTTGTATAAAATGCTTTTTACTTTCTATTGCATAACCGAGTGTTCTCTTTTATGTTCTATATTTGTATCACTTTTGTATCTATGTGGTGTTTGAAATAATTTCAAAATACATTAAAAGTACCACTTATATGTAGTTTTAATTCCCTTTCTGTGCAACCAAAAATAAAATCTGCTTTCGCATCTATGTGCTACTGTTGCCATAGCGTGGATTAGGTAGATAGTGAATTCTCGCTGTTTTATTCTTTCAGTTTTGCCGACAGAGTTGGTATTGCTTTTATTTTTTACTTTTGTGGCTTGGTCGTTCATTCGTGTCATTTGTTTGAGCTTTAAGAGTTTTAGGTTGTTTTTACTGGAATCGTTTTTGCAAGTTAAAAGGCAATGTAATCATTTTTACCAAAAATATTTCGAAGAATAACTGCCTTCAAAGAATGACTACAACATTTATTTTTACTGTTGTTTTGGGCTTGTTCGCATTTATTTGTTCAATGGAAAACGACACATACAGTTTGCTTTCTTTTTGCTTTTATTGAACTAAAATAAATTGATTATATATTAATATTATAATTATAATAAAATTTTGTATCGTTGTGCCCACATATCTATCTACGTTATGAATGTGTTTCGATTTTAGTCGCTACCCATAATTTATTAGTTGATTTACCATAGTTCAAATAAGTATACAGTAATAGATTATAAGCTAATGACAAGTATTTCTATAAAGATGAACCAAAGAGCAAATTTGCTACATCAAACCAAAACTTTGATTAAATTGAAAAAAATAAAATTTAAGTTCTGACCGACATACCACCAAAATTACAGTTAAAGATAGTACAGTTAGTTCTAAACAAAATTTTGTGGGATATGCTAATTCACATGTAGAATGTGGAATGTTTTGAGCTGCCACCAGTAAAAACTGCAAGCCGTACAACAAACTTTAGATATTTATAAACAATAATAAGACACTCATCAAAATGTTCATTTAATTGCAATGGGAGGGGCCGTCTACATTGTTGCGAGCTCGCACGTAAGCATCCAGATAAGGAGTAACAACAATTATTTATTTCAAAAAAGAAATTTCTCCTAAAAGTCTGATCCCTGCGAAGCGGGGCGAACGCAGTTTGTCAAATATAAAATGGATATTTTTGCATGCCGCGAAATGGATGCAGAAGAGCGTGGTATTTGAATGTTGCACATGGAAATGTGCTTTCTTAGTTAGTATCACTATGTCATAACGAGGAATATCCTTGTTCATTGTGAAAATGATTATTATTAAGCTTCTCATAATAGATGTAAAATGACCCGACATTTTGAAATAACTTACATCCTAAAAAAATCATGTGTTCGCATGACATAAAGGAAATGTAGAAAAACAAGAAGCGGGTGAAAATGGCAGTCACCATTAATTAGTAATTATTTTTAAATAAAGACAAACTGGCATATCGTCATAAAAGGCAAAAATTTCTTATCATAGACGTTATTTTGCTCTGCGAGAAGTTTCGGCTACATATAGCTGTCTAAATTTGACGATTTACTGAGATCTACGCCGAAACATTCTTCCTATAGTTCGTATTATTGCCCTGAGAGTATCGTTTATTTAAAAAATAGAGATTTGACGATGATATTGCTGTCTAAGCATATGTGGGTGATTGAGAGAAATCAGAACCACTTTCAATTTTCTGAATTGGAAAACTACCTATACGTTAGAAAAATGTGTTTCTAGGTAAGAAGATTACGTAGAAAACCAACTTTTGTATAAACACCCGCTTGCATTGCAATTAAATGGACATATTGATGGTCAATTATCTCATCACACAGATATTCGACCATTAAGCTGAAATGAAAAAAACTGAGAGGACCAAGGCCAGTAGTCATACCAAAAATCATTTTATTTATTTTACTATATGCGCGCGCGCGCGCGCGTGTGTGTAGATAGATACAGAATATAAAACAAATAAATAAAGATAGTCCAAAAATTGTGTTAAAAATATAGTGTAGTCGTAGCCACGCTGCAAGACTGTTGATAACAGATCTCTGTACAGACTCTGACTAAAAATAAAATTTGGATAACTACTCGGCCGACAAAGATCTACTGTTTAATTTACACAAGTACTGCGGTTTATCTGTATTGAGGTTTTAGTAGAAGTGTAAAATGCGTCATGTGAAACTTAATATTCTGTTATAATTTCAACTAGCCAATTAATCAGGTTGACTTATGAACAACAAAACCTTTACTTTGAAAGCAAATACATAAAAACACAATACTTCAATATGCGCAGTGTAAGGACCACACTAAATCTTTTCTATTAAAAATAGCAAAATATATAATTCTACTGCTTGTCAGAAACGTCCTGCCAAATATGCTTCATATTATCAAAACCATATAGTCAGTTACCAAAGCTGTTCAGTCTACAAGAATCTACGAAGATCAAGACAAATTTCAAATAAAAGAATAACAAACAATTGTTAGAAATAAGTAACTTATCTTAATGATAAAAATATTGTACATACCAACAGTAAGTAACGGTGATAGTTTTTTGCAAAAACCTTTGGTTCAGTTTATCCAGCAAATTACATAGCTTAAAATGTCTTATTAACACATCATATGATAAAATCAAAAGAAATAAATAATCCCATCATATAAATAATATTTTTATTTACTTAATCCTAAGACTTTCTATCTTACGGTTTAAGGCTATGGACATGAATTGCTACTTTTTGATAGTAATTTTCTATATGTATATATATCTTTCCATTTCTTTCGCTCTTGTATTGTTCTTGACAACTTATTCCATTTTCCTCTTCTGTCTTCTATTTCCTATTTCATTTCGACACTCTAACTTTTCCTTGGCCTGACTTCCTTGAGTTACCTAGAGTTCTTGCTTTATACACCTTTTTTACCTTTCTTTCGATACGCATTCTATGCATGTGTCCCAACTAACCCAAATGCTTCTCTTACACTGATTTAGTTCTTTAAAGCCCCCTCAATAGTTGGTTCCATATTTTGCCTTTGCGTGTTTTATTTTCTATCTTGCTTAGCAATTTCATATCTGTATTTCTGATTTTGTTCTTACGTTATTTTACTGTTGTCCATGATTTACTATCGCATGTCAAAACCGGCGCCACCACTTCCTTGAACACCCCTGGATTCGCTTTTTTTTGTACGAGTTTATTTCTAAAATTGTAGATTTCATTGGGTTGAAAAAATTTATGGCAGACTATACTTTTTGTTTGTTTTTTGTGCCTTAATTTGCCATTGCTGCTTATAAATACTCTGCAATATTCCTAGAAAACTGCTTGCTCTAAATAATTTCTTTATGTGTGTCTTTGGTTTTGTGTTCATCATAATAATACTGTGATTTTTCATCTGTTCTACGGAAGATCATTATTAGCATATAATAGTTCTGTCACTTCAATCATTTCAACTCTTCAGTTTATTAGTTTGTATGTTTGAGTTTGCTTTTTAATTTCTTTTATTACATCATCCATTACTACAATAGCAGGCTAAGCACACAACCTTATCTCAGTCCTATTGCTGTGTTAAACTTCTTTTATTTTTTATTTTTTTTATCGCGGTATATTAGTACTTTATTTATATAGAGCTTTAACTGCTATTGCGGTTTCGTCGTCAATTCTCTTTTTTCAATGTTTTTCATACTTACACTTCCTTAACTTGATATATATTTCTCCTCCACTTTTAACAGCTTTTCACTTAGTTGTCTTATTACAGTCTTTTATTTCTTCTGAATTCACATTTTGAATTATCTATTGCATCTTCTAAATCTTGTCCTATTTTTGATTGTAATATATTTGCATGTATTTTGCCCGGAACATGATTCGTACCTCCTTTCTGAAATAAGTGCATTATTAATTCAGGTTGTGAGTTTCTTGGTATAGTTTCCGTTTTTCTTATGTTGTTTAGCAAATTGAGTACCCGCTCCTTGCCTATTTTCCCTATACATTTGATTATTCCGAAGTTCTTTAATCTTTTTTTAGGTTTAACCTGTTTATAGCTCTGCCGTTTTCTTTTTGACATTTTCATTCTCTTCTTGCTTCTTCATAATTTTCCTGTTTTAATCTTCATTTTGTTCTTACTTTCTCATTGCTCTGTTTTATTACCTTTCTTTAGTATTCCTTGAAAGTGCTCTTTCCACCTATTCTTTACTAGTAGACTTTCCTGTTCGTCCCTTATATTTCTCATAGTTGTGTCTTTCTTTTTTGTTAGTTGGTTTAAAGTACCGTAAACTAGTTTATTTATATTTTTGTATTCATTTTTTTATATTACTTAAAATTAGCTTTTAAGTCTCTTATAAAAGCAATTTAGTGAATATGAGAATATGCAAATATTAAGAGTGCTAAAGATTATTAATTAAACAAATCTGAAGTTGAATGAAAATAATAATGATTTAAAAGCATCCTTAGCTAGTTATAAATGTTAAAAGTTAAATGGACGTATAAAATGTACGCAGGGGCGTAACCTAATAATAATAAGTGTATGGCAAATAATAAGAAGAATAAAAAAAATATTTAAATACCGACTAAAAGAAAGTGGAAGATAGAAAGGAAGAGTTCCAAACGTTTTTAAATTAGTAAAAAAAATAATTAAATCGCCGCCAAAATAACAAAAACCAAAACACCTAAAAGCAAAAAGGAGAAGCAGTTACAAAGTGTCTTAAAAGATAAACTACAGATTAAGGTATAGATCAGAAATACAATAACTATAACCGACAAAGCGAGACCAACATTAAATATAATAATCTAAAAACATAGAATGCAAAAAAGAAGTAATGAGGAATGAACAATACTTTTACTATTATGGAAAGTTAATAAATTACTCATTTTCGAAACGTATAGAACTAAATAACTAAAATACACAAATAACTTAGTGAAACATCTTAATTAAAATTATATTAAACCAATAAAATTCAAAACACATTAGCAGCAGCTGTTTACAACCCACTTGATATTCTATTTCTATTGAATACAAAGACTACTCTAATAACTTAACGAGAACGGTGTAATACCGTAAAGGAAACTTTCTACAGCGGTGCAGTGAAATTAGAATAAAAACTTTTGAAAGGAATTAAAATGTTGATTAATGTCTCCATAATTATCAGCGAAAAAAATACTGTCGAATGATATGTTGCATGACATGTGAGTTTAATGAATTTTCGAAATCGTAACGGTCACTTCCGGTTGACACTAACCGATTTGAATAAAAATCAATCCCATAAAAAGTACTGACCTAAGATGTGTGTATGCCAAGTTTGAAGTGAATCCGTTGGATAGAACGGAAGTTAATAGTGTCTCCAGACACACAGACAGACAGACAGGATGACAATCTCATTAACTTTCTATAAGTTCCGCTGTAAAAAGTTAATAACAAATTCAAAATTATCTACGACTAGAAAGTCAAACATACTACATGAGATCTATGATTAATTAATTTGAAAAGTCAAAACATTTACGTACTATTCAAAACTTAAATTTGAACCGTTAATCAACTTAGTTACGCACCAACATATTGGCTTAGCCATCGTAAAATGGCAAACGCATTTAATTATGCGATAATTAAGGTATTGCTAATACTTTTTCGTGATTTAATCAAACTATGACTTCAAATCCGACCATTCGTAAATAATTATTAGAGGAAGTTCTAAGGTAATCCATAAAAAGTTGCAGGGTCTCATTTCCAAACATAAAATAGAGCTAGCTGTTTAAAAGCGTAGATCACAATAAATGTCGTGGCAAAACAATATGCAGCAGCTTCACTCAATGAAGAAAATGCGGAATTTGATATGGAGAACCACAAAATGAATCAAAAGACTACGAATTGCAATTTAATCAATCAGGAACATCGACAGAACATTGGCTATCTGATACTGGTAGAGCAAAGGTATTTACTAAGTGTCTTACGCACGTCTTTTTAATTTCACACGTATGTGAAAATAATAACATTAAATAATAATGGAGTGCGCGTAAAGGTAAATTCTACAAACTGAGAAAAAGGAACAGAAGATGTTCCGTTTACGTCAGATGTAGTTGCCATTAAACTTGTGCTCACCTGTAGAAGTAAAACAGAAAACCATGGATATCAATGCTACTGAATCGTCTGGTTATGACCTCATAACGGAAAAAATACCTCGTAACTTAATCAGAAAAACATTAGCACTGTTCACCACTGTCTCTAATAGCATACTATGGGTTAGTTCCCACTTCGGTGAAAATACGCTATAAATGTAATGATAGCTAAACAAGGTAAACTTGCTCCTAAACAACAGAATAGCCAAATTAACTTCTAACCCAATTCTAACCCATCAAACGTCAGCTGATAACACAGCAATGTTACAAAAATACTGGAATAATTAAAAACTAAGAAATATTGCAGCTCCCCTTTATTAAATATTAAGCAAACACTCGACAAGGTTTGCCATACAAGCTATTCAAATATAATTAGTTTATCCAAGCCAAATATATCTTCCATCAAAATTGCTACTTTTGTTGACAACACAGTACTACCATTTATCGTTAGTGGCTTCTCAAAATTTCCCATATCACCTTATTTTTGCATGATTAATTTTATGAATGGATAATAAGAGTTAATAACAATAAATTCACCCAAGTTATGTTTAATATATGATATAGAGCTTGTCCATAAATCACATTCAATAAAGCAATTATACCGGTAGTTATCAGTTCAGTGTCTAGACATGCATCTTGACCAAAAGCTCACTTGGACTAAAAGAAAAGGTCTTGACCTAAAAGTTAAACAAATGAGATAGTTATTTGGAAGGCAACCTCCGATGTTATTAAAAAATAAAATTATCTGACAATAATTTTGAAGCCAATATAAGCATTCCATGTTCAAATTTTGGGTTATACGAAACTATTAAATAAGGGGTTCGTTCAAGTTTTAAAGCCTCCATTTTTTTCTTAGTAGTGAGAGTAACTAGAAAGGTGGGGTTAACTTTAAAAGACGCGGAAAATATTTCTGAACGTGATGGCAGCACTATAGAATGTGCATAGGTCGAATTATCGCCGTCGTTTAGTATAATTAAAATGGCGACTTTTAGTGTTTAAGAACAACGTGTAATTACCTGTTTTCTCTTCTTACGCGGTGAAACACCTATCGAAATTTATCGTCAATTGAGTGAGACATAAGATGAAAGCATTTTGAATGTTAAAATTATGCGATGATGGATGAGAAAATTTAAAGAAAATTGAGAGTTGTGTTACAATGGAGCGAAGCAGCCTTGGCCACGAACCAGCCGGACTCGAACCATGATTGCGCGAGTGATACAAATTGTTATGGAAGACCGTCGATAAGGATTTTGTAGGTGGCCTGAAAATCTGAAAAGTCTTTTTAAGGTGGGTCTCATGAATGCTAACTGACGATCACAAGGCTGCGCGTGTAAAAATGTCTTATAACATGTTGACACGTGATGCCACTACAAATTACTATAACTATAAAAGACACATTTTCTAATTGAGCGATTTTCCAGTGAGCAAAATAAACCTCTAAAAAGTATTCTGAGCAACTATAAAATCATGGCGACGACGTTGTGAAAAATGTGTACGTCTAGACGGAGCTTACAGTGAAACGTAGCAGAAGTTTCCACTTTCCTTGATAAATACTTTTTCGGAAACCAATTTGGAGACCATAGAACTTGATAGCATCTCGTATTTCTTGTGATAGTAAACGCTCCACGATATTCAATATTTGTTTATTATTATAAACTTGCGAGAGGCGAAAATACTAGTCATACTAAGAAAACCAAGGCGCCAGTGGCCACGTGACCTCATCCCTCAACCCGACCAGAGTTAAGATTTTTATTTGGTTTAACATCAATGATAATAATATTGTGATATAATTTACATTAATATG
Source organism: Sinelater perroti (assembly GCA_036346155.1). Taxonomy (NCBI): domain Eukaryota; kingdom Metazoa; phylum Arthropoda; class Insecta; order Coleoptera; family Elateridae; genus Sinelater; species Sinelater perroti. Next base: position 4,094,521 of record JARFIY010000167.1, on the reverse strand, counting down.
AAAATAGATACATACATATGAATTTTAGAATAATATTAGTTGTGATGTTTAAAGGAACGACTCTTGAGGTTATATCGAGCAAAACGTTTCGTGGCTATATGTTACAAACTCAGATGCAACAAAGTTTATATTTAAATTTGTCGTAAGTGCTGCTGTAATAAATCGTTACTGTGCTGTTAAATCGTTATTGCTATGGAAATTGTGTTTATTTATGTTTCAGTGAAAAGAGCTGCGTGTACCTGAAGAATAGGCTGATCTCCTCCCTGTTTACGAATATTACGTTGAATTTACTAAATATTCAAAGTATGTCGACGATTTGCTAGTTTATGTCAATCTTCCTCTATTCAACTGACTAACTAGGGTTCGACAGCAACTCCAGTGAATGTACACAGATAATATATAAGGGTGGTTTTATAATTTACGTAAAAAGCGAGATACACGTCAATTATTTGAAAATTTTAATTTTATTTTTTAACAGCCTTTATTTAAAGCTACATACGTACATTAGTCATAATTTCCAATTTTTTAAAGCCGCCAGAAAAATACCTTTTCTCAAAGACTGCCAAATACTTATTGATGGCGGTGAAGATACCCTCATTAGGCAAGTTTTTAGATTTGAGAAAAAAAAGAACCCACAACTTGTGTAATTGTGCTTTTGCGTCGCTAAACCTATGCAATGGCAGATTGTCTTTGTGTAAGAACAGTCTGTCTCTTTCGATGTATTTCTTCTTTTAAACGTTTCTATTGGTTTTGCTTATTTAATTAGTTTATTAGAATGACCTATTAGATATCCTAAAAATTATAATTGTTACCCGTTATTTTGATTGGTTCTTCGTCATTACCAAAAGAAATTGTTGAGATTGTAGCTACGCATGCATGCACAATATTATCCACTAATTTAGTTGCAATCATTAATATATTAGCAATGTCACATACTTTCATTTGCCCATCTTCCATAGCAAGAGAGTAAATTTATTCACCTACATATTGCTATTCATTTGGATCAGCTCAAGCTTTGTTTAATAAAACTTGGCTACGTTTCAATGAATTGTTCATCTTCATGTAATTCAATCAATCCCACTTTAATCTGGAGAGGTTGTCCCTGTACAAATTTTTTTGTATTTCTAGCCACTCCTGCAGTATTTACTTAAAACGCCCACACAATAAAACTAGTGCGTTGTTTTTAGCTCAAATTTGGTACATTTTTGTCTAGAAAATGATTATTTTCTACCACAGAAATGAATTATGTCATCTTATGGAGACTCACCCCAATTGTTAATCAACTCTCGCATGCATAAATTTAGTATAGTAAGAGGCTATGCCAAAATGTCAGTATTTTTATGTAACTTGAAAATTTTTATATTACCAGCACAACACGAAAGTTAATGGTCAAAATTGGTCGATATACTAATTTCTGAGGAACATGCACTATATTAGAAATAATACAAATTAGAAAGTGGTACTTTGTTTTGGATGTATATTTATACTGCACAGCTGTATATGATTTGTGGTTTGTAAAATATACCAAGTGTTCTAAAACTAATAGTTAACTATTATACTACCAGCTGTATATATCGAATAAAAATTATACAAAGTATACAATAGTTACTCGACTGATATTTGTAATCATGTATTCTATAATACAGGGGAATTTCACTGCTATTTAGATTTTTCCCATTTGCAAAAACAATTTTCTGTAAACAACAGATAAAAAAGTACCTGAGTTATAATAGCATCTCCCACCAAGATCACTAGTACAAAGTATCCTGGTGATATTATCGATAAGAAACACGCGTTGTGTCTTTGTTGGTTTATTTTCTTTAGAAAGATCATACGGTACAGCAACAGATGATAATAATTAATTCTAGCAGGGACGCTCTATCCGTCGTCTTATAATTTTAATACAGAAGAGGTCTGCTGTAGAGATACGACATTGTCCAGTACAGTATTCGTTTTCTTCTTTTTTAATCCTTAAAAGAAGCCATATTTTCATTGTTGATATCATTTTTTATACTTTACCTTCTTTTATATCCTATTCAATTCACTAACCCACCCTCCATAAGCTTAACGTTTTAATGTCATGTTCATATTGCAGAAAAACCTTAATATCTACAGTGGTGTGCTTTTCTTTGACCAAAACACTGTTAAGAATGAGGCACATTAGTGATTCTAAAAGTCCTCTGGATAAATCAAAGCAATACGAACTTAGTAATCAAAACAGTTAAAAAATTAAGAACACCTAAAAATGATAGTCAAGTTTACGAATTATGAAAAAAACTTAATAACATAACATGAAATATATTTGGTCTAACTAAAAAATTGGACGAATATTAAACCATTAAAAAAGTCAAATTTAGAAGAAAATGTAGTATGTGTGAGATTATTTTTAGAGAAAACAACCAAATACAATTCTAACTTGTGTCTAGCACTTGCAGACTTTTGTAAATACAGACAAATACTGGACATACTAAACAATGCAGGAATAAACTATAGATATGTTCGTTCGTTATATCAACACAACTACATCAGTTCATGTTGTTGATGAGAGCACCAAATCTATTTCTATAACGGAGCGTGAGATAGGATAAGATTTCCTTAAGGCAAATGCACTGAAAGAATATGCTAATGATGTCCTTATCTCATATTATCCTAGACAATTAAAAGAAAAACGACTTATATAAAGAGAAAAGTATTAAAAATACGTGAAAAACATTAACTTCCAAGAAAATATGGCAAAATGTAAATAGAATCCCAATATAACAAAGAGTAAATAACATAGAATTAAAGAATATAGACAATTACATGCAGTTTGGTTTTAAAATAATGTTAGACCTAGAAAAAGCAATTCTTCGAAAATCAAAAGAAGAAAAAGACTTATCTGGATAACATTCGGTATATTAAGTAAAACACTAAAACCAACAGCCTTATGTGTTTGCAAATATGATGGTAGGCACTTCACGGGTATTTTAACAGATCAAAACATCATTTTGACGATTCACCTTCCTGTTCTGTAACAAGTTGTCTTTTTGCCCGGAAAGAATCTCAGGTATCTCGCGTTGTCGTGTTTGATGTCGCTCAGCAGTGCTTCGACTTTTAACTTTATGTCCATCTTGTTTTTCTTAATCAACAGTTGGTGGTTGTTTAGGATAAAGTACTTTTAATAGAGGTCTCAGTGCACTGATGGACACTGTCTGGTCAGTCATGCTCTGCCCAGAATTCTGATCGATCATCATTCAATTCGCAGACGAATTTATCACTTCTCTTGTGATCAGATCGCTTACTGCGAGTTTTCCTATCAGCAGTTACCTTCTCCTGATGGTCAGATTCATATACTTTCTGGCTACTTTGTAATCTCGTGTCTTTTTGTAGCCAAACCACGTAATCATTTCTGTCGGCAATTTTCTGGGGCAAAGAGGTTCGGTGTACAGCAGCTTTGCGTTTGCATTCTCTACTCATTTTGTCAACAATCTACGATTGTTGATTATGTGGAACTAACTTATTGTATTATTTATCATTTTACTTGGACGACTTTGTGTTTGATAAACTATCTTAGAATAACACTGTGTTCTGGTGCGATAAATACACAGTATATCGAAATAAAAAATAAAATGTTCTCACAAAAGTAAAACAATTGCTGAACTTAAATAGAGCGATGTTGGACACCTTTCCAGATATCAGATAAACACTATTCTAAAGATCTCGAAAATTCCCACCCACAATTTGAGAGCAAATCCAAGATTACCATGAATAAAAAAGGTACAAGCCGTGAATTTGGAGAATAATGTCTAGAAACAAATCTTTTATTTATTAACTTTTATGTACATTTGCAATCTGTCCCATGGATGTTTTACGGAATTTACAGAACTTAGACTATTAATCTACATTAAGTTTATTTGTTGGGTCCGGATGTTTAAATCTCTTTATTCTACGCGTTTCGTTCTTCTTGTCTAATAAGTTCACTGCTAAGTTGTCTGGATGGACACTTAATATATCGCAAAATTTTACGCTGCATGTTGTAGTAGAATCTCAATATTAGAGTTGGTCCCTGATCCTCACAAATGGATTCCATAGCTTCAATATAACCTTATATAAAAGCAATTTATTCTCTAGAGATAGTTGTCTAGAGATGTTCTCCCAATGAGCCAGTACATTTTTTTAAACTTGTGTGTTTTCTTTTTGTCTAGATATGGTTTTTCCAGGTTGTATTCTGAGGTACTTTAATCCCTTCTGTTAGTGGTACTTGCTGATTACTCAGCGTTATTGATAAATAAGTTGTTTACACACTGAAAATGTTATATTGTTAAATTTGGTTTAATTATCCTTGATACGTCATCTTTTTAACCAGCTCTCGATCTTGTTAAAATATATTTATAGGTTGCATAAAGCCGTTCTTAGATCTGTGCATGACGCCAGTATGGCCATATTGACAACGAATCTTGCGGATGTTCGAGTGTAATTATGGGCTGATTGGCTATGTATAGAAGGTACAAGATTGGTTCTAAAACGCTACACTGAAGGACTCCCAAACTAATTAGCAGTAATAATGTATATTCGTCTTGGTGCCAAAGGCTCCTCGTACTTTTGTGTAGCAGACCGGTTTGCCATACTTTGTTGAAATAACCCCAAGACCTCCAAACCTAACAAGAGAAAATTTTCCATTCTTAAAAAGCTAAAATAATCAACCTTACACTAACCCTAGTCAGCCAACACATACACATTTAAATTATGCGGAAGCAGCCCGAAATCAACCCTCATCCTCAGAAGATGTTAGTCTTAAACAGTTTCTTGATGAATTCAAAAATATGTTCAACCAGTTACTACAGCAAAATAGTATGATACTAGATATGTTAACTACAGTCATCAACAAACTCATCCAATAATGGCCAAGTTCTTAAAAATAGCACTGTGGAACGCTAACGGACTACAACACAGAAAGCTAGAAATTGAAACCTTCATACGTGTTAATAACATTGATGCGTTACTAATTTCAGAAACACACTTCACCCCAAGATCTTATCTAACAATACCTCAATACTCTGTATATCACACAACGCATCCAGATAACAGCGGGCATGATGACTCAGCTATAATAGTACGTAGCTCCATTAAACATTGTCAGCACCTCTAGTCATAGCAAGTGTTTACTATCCACCACGTCATAACTTAACTAAACAAATGTTACAACCCTTCTTTGAACTACTAGGACCTAGATTTCTAACGGGAGGAGACTTCAATGCAAAGCATACACACTGGGGCTCACGACTAATATCAAAAGGCAGAGAACTACTTAAACTAATAATAGATAACAAATACGGTTTTCTATCAACGGGAAGTCCAACATATTGCCCCTCAGATTCCAATAAAATTCCTGATTTATTCGATTTCTTTATTACCCATGGTATGTCAGCAAACTACATGGATATTATTCCCAACTATGATATTTCATCTGACCATACGCCTATAATAGCTACAGTGAGTGCAACTATACTGTACCAAGAACCAAAACCTACTCTTAACAATGCCAAAACTAACTGGAAAGTGTTCGAAGACTGTATTACTGAAAATCTAGATACAAATATAAGCTTAAAAACAAATCAAGACCTGGAGCACGCAACAAACCACTTTACATCAACAATACAGGAAGCAGGATGGACAGCAACACCACAAACAAACAACTTAAAATATAATACTCCTAACATCCCCACCGAAATAATGGAGCTAGTAAAAGAAAAAAGAAGAGCAGGAGCAATTTGGAAATGTAGTTGGAATATTCAAGACAAAAATAGATTAAATCAACTAAACAACAAACTGAGTCGTCGGCTGCAACAAATACGGAACGGGACTTTTAAATACTATACAAGTTCACTTTACTGTAAATGACCAAACAATTTGGAGAGCAACCAAAGGAATTAAGCGACCTAAAGAGCATGTTCCACCCTTACAAGATGAAACGGGAACATGGGCAATGTCGAATAAACAGAAAGCTGAAGCATTTGCCGAACATTTACAAAACACCTTTCAACCAAATTCTAAGGAACCTGATCAAGAAATTGCAAACTACCTAACTGCTCCACTACAACTATCGTTTCCAATACGTAGATTTACACAACAAGAAATCCAAACTCAGATAAAAGGGTTAAATAGTAAAAAATCACCAGGTTATGACCTCATAACGGGAACTGTTCTAAAATGTCTTCCCAAGAAAGGAATTCGATTTTTACAAATATTGTTCAACGGAGTTCTGCGACTTGTATATTGGCCTTTGACGTTGAAGTTTGCCCAAATTATTTTAATAGTCAAACCGGGTAAACCTCCTAACCAAATGAAATCATACCGTCCCATCTGCCTCCTCCCGATAGTATAAAGTTGTTGGAAAGATTAATATTAAAATGCATAAATAAAAGTGAACTCCAAGAAGAATGGCTAACAAACCACCAGTTCGGCTTTCGAACTAGTCACTCAACAACACAACAATGTCATAAACTGGTAAACACAATCCGTACAGCATTCGAAGACAAAGTGTATTGTAGTGCAGTGTTCTGGGACGTGAGTAATGAATTTGATAAGGTATGGCATAGAGGCCTGCTTTACAAAATTAAAAGTTTAATAATAATAGTTCCCCGTAATAGGCCTCGAAGGCCCTTTGGGGTCGTAACAGGATAGATCTGTTACAGTCTAGAGCCTACGGTACACAAGGGTTACCGACCGCCTATTATTACCCCAGAGTTTGACCTCCAGGTTACTCATTTATTGCAGCCTGAGCCGAGCTGGGCCGTAAAAATGCCAGCAATCGAATTGGCGAGAGCGGGATTCGGACCCGCAACTCTTGGTTTCGTAGTCTAGCGATCTATCCACTAAGCTACCACGGCTCTCAAATTAAAAGTTTATTGCCGCAAAATTACTATCTACTTTTACAATCCTACCTAGCAGATCAATATTTCCAAACAAAAGTAGGCAGCGAAACATCTCAAATAAGAAAAATAAATGCAGGCGTCCCCCAAGTACAAGCCTAAGCACCTTCGCTGAGGATACTGCCATACTATCATGTAACGAGAACCTAGTGGTAGCATCAGAGTTGCTACTAGAACACATAAGCTTACTAGAAACATGGATGGGAAAAATGGAAAGTGAAAGCAAATCAGCACATATCACTTTTACAACCAAGCACTCAACATGTCCCCCGGTTACACTCAACAACATGCGCATACCCCAAGTAGATGAGGTCAGGTACTTGGGTCTACACCTAGATCGACGACTGATATGGAGGACACACGTTAATAAAAAACGCAAAGAATTGAACCTACGTTGTAAAAAACTATATTGGCTCACTGGCAGAAACTCAGCCCTTACGCTAGATAACAAGTTAATAATTTACAAGTGCATAATCCGTCCTATATGGTCCTATGGATGTGAATTTTGGGGATGTGCCAGTTCATCAACTCTAAATATTATTCAACGTTTCCAATCCAAAACACTTAGAATGTTATCTAATGCCCCGTGGTATGTGTCAAACATAACCTTACATAATGACCTCAACATTCTATATGTAAAAAATGTAATAAAAGCAAGAGCAATAAAACATCACCATATTCTGGAAAACCATCCAAACGTAACATTAATTCTATTAGCTGACGACCCCCAAACCAGAAGATTGAAAAGAAAGTGGCCAATAGACTTAACGGATTAAAATAGGGCCGACATCACTGGATGTCTTCCCCTCATGACTGTATCAATTTACATAAAATTAGCTCATAGAATATCATGTAATTATTCTAATTGCTAATAAATAAATATTTAAAAAAAATATATAATACAACGCTTCCAGTCTAAATTCCAGTCTAAATGCTATCAAATGCCCCGTAGTATGTGTCAAACGTATCTCTACATAACGACCTCAACAATTCGTACGTGACAGACGTAATACAGGCAAACGCTACCCTGGAAGATCATCTAAATGTAACAACAACCCGGTTAGCTGAAGAACCTCAAACCAGAAAATTACTACGAAAGTGGCCAGAGATTTAATAGACTAAATTACTGTATATCTTCTCCTCATGCCTCTAATGATTTATACATACAGTTAGCTCTTAGAATATTATTATTATTCTGATTTATAATAAATAAATATATTCGTTTAATAGTCTTATAAGAGGAGCTATATATTGGATCCCTCCTATGATATTTGGGTGGAAGTTTTGGAACTTTTTCATTTTTCTAATTCTTGCCTGGGTTGTTTGCGTCCGCTTCGGGGTAATTGTTTTGTTTATTTATTTGAAGTGGTTATTGTCGTGTTAACCTAGTAGTTACATAATTTTGAGAAACAAAAACTTAAAAATCCAAAAGTGATCGCATAATTGACAAAATATTCGAGACACCCTCGCAATTGCCAGAGTTAGAAATATATACTGGTATCCGACGATGTAAAATGTAAAAACGGCATTTCAGCTCTGATATGGAACTAATACGGTTCTAGAGAACTAAACAGATAGGAGAGGAGAGTTCGCGTTAGTTTGGCACAAAGTTCGCCAGATTGCACTTGAGCTGTCCAACAGATAACGAGCCGGCTTGGCACTCCTAGCCACTACACAGGGTAAATATTTTGAATGCTCTCGCGGTGTCCTTCCAGTCATTGCTTGCTCCTCGAGTTGATTACAACTCGCTAACAGGCTGCATGTGCGCGGGCTTGTTCCCGTGCGAACTAACGAGTCTCGTTACGTCGATGTGTGCTGGCAGCGCTAAACGAAATTGCATGCTTTGTTTGACGAGCCGGGCAGGGCGCCCTCGCGCGGCCCGCGAAACATAAATCCATTCCCCATTAGAATGTACGGCCGGCGAACGCCGTATTTTATTCGCCGTATTCGGGCCATGAGCGCATAGGAGAAATAATTTGCCGAAGATGAATAACCGGGAGCCGCTGGCGAGGCGCCCCGAAGCCCCGGTTCCGCAGCTTTTTAATTCCGCAAATGGGGCATTTTTCGGATGGCACGCTCATTAAACGGGCCGTAATCCGCCGAAGGTGCCGCGAGGCCCCACTTTGCAGCCAGTTAGGCGAGCTACATGTAAAGCAACATCTTAGGGCGTCGGCATTCCGGGGGCGTTTGAGATAACGCGAGTTGCGCCGAGCATAGTAAACAATGTGTCCCTTTTATTATTCCGGGTGCCTCTTGGAGACGCGGGCGATTCCCCCCAGAACAATTTCAAGTTGTGATCAAAAACCTCGAAAACGATTCCGTAATACGCATCCCTCTTACGGCCTCCGTAGATGCTATCTGGAGTTCTCCGGGGCAAAATCCCTCTCTTCATGCCTAATTACACACTAGAAGTTGCTCCAAAGCAACCCGAAACTTACGTTAGCGCGGCAGTAAGCAATTAAGAAATCAGCGTCATTATTAATAAAACCAACATTTACATGTACAAAGTTCGTTGCATTTAATCTTCAACTTCCCATTCTCCGATGGCCTTAAACATTGCGTGTTCCAAGAAGCACACAAGTAATATATAAGAAATGCCATAACGCAAATGAATATATAGAAGGTCCTCCAAATACGACCGTGACTAATTTTTTTTACAAAAATATCAAATTGACAAAAACTTTCTTGCACGTCAGTCTTCAACGTACTCTTCTCCGGAGTCGACACGTTATTTCCAACGTTCTAGAAGCATCTTTATGCCCTTTTCAAAAAAGACTTTTGGTTGGCGTCGTATCCACTCCCAAACAATCTAGATGACGGCGTCGTTGTTCGCAAACCGCATGCCTTGCAAGTCTGATTTGAGCCTTCCTAACAGGTAAAAGTCACTTGAAACCAAATCGAGAGTGTACAGCGAATGTGGCAGAAGGTTCCATTTTCATTTCCGGGGGGTTTCCATTGTCGTTTTGGCCGTATGGAGGCGTGCATTGTCTTAAAGAAAGGCTACCCACTTTTCCTCTTTCTAGCTCTCTTCAGGTTGGATCCGATTTTTTATTCACGTCTGTTGCTATGAGGTCTGCGTAATAATCTGCACTGACTGTTCTGGTATCTATCATAAAGCCTACATGGATAACTCCCTACCAGTGCCAGAAGAACGTTGCTATTACTTTTCCTGTCGAACGGCTCCTTTCCGCTCTCTTGAGTTTCGAAAAACTGATGTGCCGCCATGTTTCATCGATGGTCACTATAGGCTACAAAAATGCACCACCTTATTCTTCAAACTGCTGTAGAAGACGACTGGCAGCTTGCACGAGCAATATTTTGTTCAAGTATGCCAAACCGCGTGGATCCGCTGTGCATTCATCTTGCGATAGTGCAAGTGTTTTTTCACAATTTTTTCTGCACTACCAACATTGCTCGAAGTTCCTTGATAGTGCTGCACCTATTTTCGCAAATACGCGCGCCTGCTCGATTAATATTTGGCTCAGTGACGGCTGTTCGAGGTCGACAATCATGCGGTTCATCCTCCAAGCGCTCTCTACTTTCTTTGAAGCAATTGCACCACTCAAACATAAAAGTCCATAAGAGACACAATTTCCCATACTGTTGTTGGAGTCTGTAACAAATTTCAGCAAATCAGACGATTTCTCTAACCAGGAATTTGATCACAATGCGTTGTTCCACGTTCCGCGGTACCTTTTGTTTGCTCATCATTCTAGCAATTTTTAAACAGAAGTGAACAAGTACTAACCCGGTCAGGAGAGAGGGTAGATGTTGTGATTCCACTCTCTCAAGATCGTACAGCTGCTGCGCAGTGTGGCTTGTTTATATACAAATCAGTCCGGTTATATTTGAACCATCTTGTAATAACAAGCGATAAAGACACTCTTCTAAAATGGAGAAAGCATTTCAAAGAATTACTAAATAGAATAATAAAAAAGACAAACATACAAAAAAAGAAAGAGATCAAGAAGAAGATATACCACCAACAGCAATAGAAATCATACAAGAAATAATATAAAAACTAAAGAATAGTAGAACCAATAACATGTGGGGGAGACCTGCTTATACAAAAAATCCACTAGATCATAGAAAATATATCTAAAAGAGAGATATTGTCAAAAAAGTTGGAAACATCATAGCTAGTACCTACATATAAAAAGGGGGAGAAAAGTCACTTCCAAAATTACAGAAGGATTGCCTTACTAGATACAGAATATAAAATAACAACAAAAGCGATATAATTAAAAATAAAAATAATATGCTGAAAAAGTAGTAGGTAGACAAGAAAGGTCGTCACTAAAACAAACATAATACATGTTATATGAGTATAACGAAAAAATATAATATATGATGTGTTTATTGCTTATAACCATATCAAAAGAAAACTAAAATCTAGAAGTCTCATCAAAATTAACAAATATAACAAAAATGACTGTAGAATTTACTAAAAACGAAGTAAAATTTAATAGCAAGATTTCCAAGTTCTCAAACGGACTTTAAAACAAGGGAACCCCTTACCAACAATACTGTTCAACATTTTATTGGAATGGTTAATAAGAATAAGTGACAATAACAAGACTGTCACTTTAAGAACAAAATCACATCAAATACTAACTTACGCTCACGACGTGGCAATACTAGCTAGAATAAAACACAAGTTAATACAATATGCCCGTAATCTATAGTAGCAGCAGAAATGGTCAATCTGTGAGTAAAGAAAAGCAAATTTAAATACAGTAGCGCCCACAAGTATTTTTACATGCTGTTCTTTGAGGATAACTCTAGCCACTTGTTATGATTTTGCATGAAACTCTCACCAAATATTTTCGACAATACTAGCGACCATTATAATACAAAACAATTTTTTTTATAAATATAAATTAAAATTATCAACTCAAGAAAAAGGATAATAACTACATATTACATTGCAATAACAGTTTCACAGCTCTACCATAACAATATTCAACAAATTTCTTTCAGGATCAACAAAATTACCTAATATTTTGTAGGAAAGCCTCTAGACTTAATGATTTAATGACAACAGCAGATCTGAATGGCATGAATTCGATGATTTTCATGATGCGCACAGGGGTATTTTTTCCATTTATCCTTTAATTGGGCAGACTTCTGGTTTATATTTGCAGGTTTCAATCCATGTCATTTGCGTTCTAGCTCTGTCCAAAGCTGCCCGATCAAATTGAAGCCCAGAGGCTTTGATGGCCACTCTTCATTGGTGCAACCAGACGGAGACAAGGAGAAAAGATTGCCTTTGATCGTTACCTTGCTGGTGGATCTATATATGACCCATCTTTTCCCTTGCATATAAAAGCATGTGGTCTTGTGGTATGTCCCTGTAGATAACTCCATCCATTATTCTACAAATCCTACAAAGGACCAACGCCATCAAGCTAAAAGCAACCCCACACCATCAGTTTTCCACCGTCATATTTGACTGTGGGCAGCTGATAACGAAGGTTGAATCTTTGATTCCCCGGAGGTCTCATATACAATGTCCCATCTAATCCGCAGAGATGAAATGCTGACTAATCGCTGAACAAGTCCTTTTCCATTCTGCAAACGTTCAGTGGAGTGCGCGACTGTTCTTGAAGGAAATGAATTGCTTCTTTGCTTCGTTGAGTTCTGCGGCACATAGACCATGAGAAGTATACATTTCTCTCTTTATATCGACAGAGTTCAGACGATGGTCAGCCTGCGAAATGCAGATCACCTGGGAATTTTGTCTCGGAGTAGTCTTGTACCATACCAAATACTAAAAATCAAGACATGAAATCCAGTAACGAAATACGCATATAAAAAAAAACCGTTTGTGTGAATTTTCAAAGAAAAATGTTTTGATTTAAAAAAGTTATGCGGAAACAACAGAATGTAGAAATACTTTTAGTCGCCTATTACGTAAAATCAAAAAGAGAAACACAAGAACGAAAAGAACTGATTGCACACATAGAAAATATGTATACTTAGGAACTGTCATAATGGAAACGGAGAATAAAAAAGGGTCAAAGCAAGACAAATGTATGTCTTAAAAAACCAAGATACATCTGCACAAAATAGTTATTAGGCCAACTATAATACACGGAAGTGAAATTAGTCTTCAACAAGAATACGAAAAAATAAAATAAACGCATAGGAGAAATAGGAGGAGATTTGTGCCGAGAAGAATAAACGAAGAAATAAGAAATCTATACAAAGAACCAGAATTCAGTACTTAAGTTAAAGCGGCAAGACTGGGGTGGCTGGGTCACCTAGAAAAATAATCAGTTAGTAAAATTCCAAAGAAGATAAAAGAGAAGCGCAGAGAAAAGAGAGAGCGACCAAAAAAATGAGAAAAGATCTATCAGAAAAAGAGACCCAAGACTGGCAGACAAAGACTAAAGACCGGAAGAGATGAAGAAGGATTACCAATCTATGGGTCTAAATGGCCTGCCTATAGCAAGTTTGTATATAATATAAGGTCCGACAAAATGATCTATCCAATTTGAAACAGCAATAAAAAGAACCATATAGATTCTGTACGGTATTTTATTGTTCACAAAGAACAATACTTGCCATTTAATTACTAATTAGTTTTGAAGATGTTTTCTTTATCCAAGCAATACACCTCTGCAGCCCCACCTTAAACCGTATTGCTTTCTCAATCATTTATACTGGTACTGCTGCGATCACATTGTGAATAGTATCCCCCAGTTCCTTAATATTCTCTGGCCTGCGTTGAAAGACTTCAGCCTCCAGGTATCCCCACAGAAAGTGGGGGTAAAGGGATAGGTCTGGTGACCTAGCCGACCGACCACAGGATGTCATCATGTAATAAGATGAAGCGGCCTAAAAACATTTGTGGCGTTATCTTGGAACTTCAGTGGTGTATTTCTATGTTCATTGAGTCTAGATTCCAAATTGCGTAACATCGCAACATATAGGATGAATTTTGAATTTTGACTACTACGTATTTACAATATTTACAACCTGTTTAAACAAAGAACAAGTAAATTGGCTGACCTTAATAAAATAACATGTGGAGTTGTTCCTTCAGTGAGACACTCTTGCTTAAGTAACATATACAAAAAAAAGTAATGAGCGTTGAAAAGTGAAGAAGAAAGTGCGATGTGAATAATCACGCGGAAATACATGAACGATTGCTATATATGACGTCAACAAGATATCGGCGCACATTACAGCAATGCAACAGAGTGAGATGGAATTCGTAGCGCCTAAAAAACTATCGCAGATACGATCGAGCCTAAAAACTGAAAAATGTGACGGACAAACAGAGATAATAGCAACAAAATAATCTCCATTTATTTCAATACATTTGTTACATGTCGAAATTAGCACTTCAATACCCCTTCTTTCTCTAAAGTTTTATCCGTAAAATGCTTCAAAATAGTCTTGAAAATCTTTATCGCTAAAATTTTGTATACAGTAAGCTGGCATAATATTCTCTGCTTAGCAAAATTTCCTTTGAATTCTAAAAATTGTGACCACCTTAGCATTCTTGGTCATTTTTGTCTGGTTTGTGCTAGGGATCACAGTACAGAATCATGACTTTATCCCTTGTAATAGATTGAAGAACTTCTCCTGTATTATTGCGACAAAGGTCGGGGTTACCCATATGGCAACAATCTCATTCATGAAAGTCCTCATGGAGAATGCCTTGTACAACTATATCGGAAAACCCAGACCTTGCCGATAACTTGCTACGTAAGTGACACAAATCGTCTGCTGAAATTTTAATTAACACGTTTGACTCTACCGATTTCTGTTTCTATTAATACTGGAATATAGTTGCGTTGTAAACATTTGCGCCGACCTCGTAACTGAGACTTTAAAATATATAGAAATTTTTATAACAAATCCTAGTGTTGTGCCATTCTATGCAATTATATTTCTTCCCTTTATTTATACGACATGACTCATAAGTCAATTGATGCAGCTTAAATTATAATTTTTCAAGTACATAACAGTTTTAAGTTATTACGTAGTTGTTTCTAGGGAAATGAAATTACGTAACCTCAAATATTACTCATAAAAGTAAAGCTACAAAAACAAAATTTATTTATGTCGTTTATATTGTAAAATTTCCAATTTATCAGAATTTTGATGTTTATCTAACAGATATTTTGGAAATTCCGATATTTGCCAAAATTTTGGGTTAGAAAACTTAATAAATACATGTTTTGATTGACCCAACACTAACTGTTGAGTAACTGATAATTCTCTATAATAAATTACTACCACTCACACAGAAGCAACAAATTTTCAAGATATAAAAAAACATTCTGGTGGGTGCTTAGACAATGTGTTCAGTTACAAAACTTTAAAAACAGTTTCATTCATAATTATCACTTCGTGTGACTAACAATCATAACGGCCATAATGCTAATTACGTTACTATTCAACCTTTAATAGAGCGCTTAATGACCTTTTAATGGCATACACTGAGATCTCCATTGTAATTAACTCGTTCATGTAATATTGTTGGGCCGTTTCGAACTTTGAGCACTAATTACAAATTACGAAAAAAAACCCTACATATAGACCAGTATTTGAAACAAAATCCCAATAATTTAACTTGTAAAAGCAACTAAAGTACTTGCCTGCTTAAAAGTACTTTTAAAAGTGACCAAGTCTCCTTCAGTTAAGGAAAAAGGCATGTCCCGAAAATATCGAACTAATGTTAATATAATAAAAACAGTGCACGCTACGATATAACACGGTTGTTAATGAGAATAGACTGTAGTGCGCATACATAAATAAGAACAATCTTACAGGTCGGATCAATTGGGAGGTAAACGTCGTTCTTGTCTTTGTATTTGTAATGACTGAGCGAGTAGAGCTGTCAATCTGCATACAGTTTCGTGCAAAGCTGGAAGATTCGTCGATAAATAGTGTTCAAATGATGTATAAAACATATATAATACAAGCGATTCAGAGATGGTTGAGAATCTGTAGAAGATCAGCAATGGGCAGAACATCGGAAAATATTTAACGAGCTACAATTAATAAGGATTGGCAGCTAACGGTACGTGGACTAGAAGATAAGCCAGTATAGTTTGGATTTATCGCTGTAAATTTTCTGGCTGTCTCCAAAACTTAAATTACCTTTGAAAGGGGTTACATTTTAAATAAGCCAATAGGAGGAGGCAGTTATTTGCGATTTCAATAGACGGCAAAAATGTTTTGACAATGAAAGCGACGCTGGAATAAGTCGAGATGCTTACCATGAAACTAATTTTTTGTCGAGCTTAGTAGAGTTTACGTATGTGTCTTATATCGTGGGCCATTTTAAATAAATATGTAAATTTTTTATTGTAACTGTTGCAGTTTTTATTATGAGTTGATATTTTTAGGATGCCGTACAGGAAAGATAAGAACATGAATTATCAATACACAGCTAAAACCAAATACAATTTTCTGAAATAAATAAAATAAAGAATATTAAAAAATTCTCAACAAATATTACGCAACAATTGTCAAATTTTATTGAAATATAAGCCCCCAACAATTTTTTCCATATTTCACAGATGCTCAATGTAGCAACTTTAAGATATATAGCAGATATCATAGTAAGCCACACTAATAATAATTTTTGAGATTAAAAGGAAGTGACGGTACAAAGACGGTGTCCTTGAGAAACTCCCACAAGAAAAAATTGCAAAGGATTAAATTAAGAGACTGGAGTGTCCACTACATCGACACGTTGTTTTCTTGTCCTTTGCATCGTATCTATTTTTGATTAACAGTTTGCTATGGTAGTGAACTAAACAGCCGTTTTATTAAAAGACTAGGGATTAGTTGCCAAAAGGCACTTTTGGCGTCCTAGACTGACAATTTTTCACCTGCCTTCCCTCAAATTTTTGCAAGGTAGGAACGTATAAATTTTTAAACTAAATCTGCTTTTTCCCTGGAACGTGGAACAATTTAACTTACAATCGAAGCACCGCTCAGCGGAAGCAAACGAAATGATCGTGGCAGACGGGGTTTTTGGGTTCGGTAATGCAGCATCCCGATAGCCACAGCCGCCTGACGCACGGACCTTCTCGTGTAAATTAAGAGCATCTTTGTTTACTTTCCGTTCAAATGTATAGGCTGCCTTTGTTTACTAGGCACGAACCTTCTCGTGTAAATCAAGAGCCGAGAACCACGCCACATTTCTTTGTTTACTTTATGTTCAAATGTATAGATAGATGTACCAATTACAGCTTTCATTCAACTGTGGCATCGGTCAGTTTTGCATGTTCAAGTAAATCATTGACATAAATTATTTTCATAACGAAGCTTATGAAGGAGCTCGTTTATTACATTCTGTTATTTGTTTTTCTTTTTACGTAAAAGTGGTATAAGCAGTTTCTTTTCAAAGAAACATAAAAGAGAACAGAACGTAAATGAAAAGTTTAGTAGATAAAAGAAAAAAAAACAGAAAAATATAATACTGTCAATTGGAAAGTGCAATAGTGCAAAAGACTTTTATCTTAGATAATTTTCGTGTATGTTCTGGGAATATAAGGGAATTTTAAGTTTCCCATCTTTCCAGACAGATGAAAAGATGCTTCTTTGCTTACTAGAGGCGAATCTACGTAACCGTCAATTTCAAAACTCCGTTGCATAAATTTGCTAGTTTGGCTAAGATACTTACAGAGAATTTACCATTTCGTTGATTGCGAAAGGTTAAACCTCTAAACTTGTATTTAACTGTCACTTAACACTTTGAATGTTTCTTTCTGCGCTATCCCTTGTTTTAAACGTTTGTTTACATATAAACATGTGCACTGTCTGGAGCTCCGGCTTCCGAGCTCGACGATGAATTTTCGTAAAAGTCGATGTCATTATGAGAAAAGAACAGTATAACACATTTTTAACGGAAGACGCCACATCATCTAGGTTGCGAGAAGAGATTTGTGATGATGCAAGAGAACGATCCTAAACATATTTCAAAGCTTTGTAAGGACCTATCTAGCAAACCAAGAAAAACCAAAAATGCTCAAAACTACTACAGAATCCAAACCTCAACCCCATAGAATTGGTATATGATAATCGGGATAGAACAATAAAAAAAAACGTCCCACATCCAAAGTCTTCTTCAAGGTTCCTGGGGAGATGTACCACTCCAGAAATAAAAAAAATTAATATAATAGTAAAAGCAGTATCAAGTAAAGGGCGTTTTTTTGATAAAACAAATCTTTAGTATTCAAGTTAATTTTTCCCAATGTTCAAATGATTTAATTTTTTTGTGTGTTGTATAATAATATATTATATAATAAATTGTAATTAAAGTATATAAATTCGTTTTTTATTTAATGTCTATACTTCCATAAAGCCGCAGTGCATATAAAATTATAACGTGTTCACTTTGAGGGAGACAAAGATTAGACTTATTGCAACTGTAACTTTTTGTATTGTATGGCACGATAATTTTGGGGCGCACTGCGTAACCTAAGTAGAATGTGGTTTAACCTAACATGAAAATTGTTGTGAAAGAACAATGTGCTAACTTTATATAGTTCCGTTCACTGGGTGGTGGTCAAGACGTTTGCTATGTATTTATTTTGAAAGTTAAATGAGCCTGAATGCCACTGAAAATCTTTAGTCACTTTTTACGTTGCAAATTTAAAATATGTAAAATTGAACGGTCTAAGGTAAAGGAAATTACTAAGTCTAATTTGAAATTTTCAATATTTGTCTTAATAAAAATACAATGAATAATTTACGTCTTCCTCTTCCAATAAAAATATAAACTAAAAAATATTTCGCACCTTATCTGTTATATAAGGTGCTATCTACAGTATGTTAATATTCCACATTTAATTATTCTTTTATTTATTTGATCTAAACCTGCAAATTGGTATTTGTTCGTTTACTATTAATTCAGTACTAGAATTGACCGCTAAAATATATAAGTATTTTCGTTTATTAATCTTTCTAATTATATAATTAATTTAAATAGTGTCTTAGTACGTGCGTGGAAAAGCAATAAATGAATTGTAAAATAAAGGAAACAATACAATAAAAGTATAATACTTTCTAAACTATTTTATAAACAATAATGCGCAAATACACTAGTTATAAGTTTAAGACATTAGACTAGCTTAATAAATTACGAGGGCTATTTTTTTTCAAGGTCCAATTAGTCACTAAAGGAAAGCTTCGGAGAAAATCCGCTAGGTCTGTGCACAGACGTCTTGTGCTGTGTCTGTAGTTGGCCCGGACAACGCGTCGATTTGCGGTTGTCATTTCTGAGTACGTAGGGAGCACATAAACACGCTTCGAAAAATAGAGTCTCCCGCCAAATGTGAATTGCGTTCAGTCATTCGATTTTTGCATGCTGAAGGAAGCAATGCAGCTGAAATTCATAGACCAATGAGTAAAGTGTACGGAGAAATGTTCATGAGTGACAGCAAAGTGAGGACAAAGCGTAGGAACTTTGATGCTGGACGCACAGATGTTCATGATGCAGGCGGTCAGGGAAGGAAGCCAGTGTCAACCGATGATCTTGTTCAGCGCGTGGATCAGGCGATTCGCGGAAATCGTCGGTTTACAATTTCTGGGTTGAGTGATTTGTTTCCGGAAATTTCACGGTCAGGTCTCTATACCATTGTGAGTGAAAGACTCGAATACCGCAAACTCTGCGCGAGATGGGTTCCCAAGATGCTGTCTGACCATCACAAAACTCAGCTAATGGGCGCCGCATTAACCTTCCTCCAGCGCTACCATTACGACGGAGATGAGTTTTTAAACAAAATTGTCACAGGAGATGAGACACGGGTCGATTATGAAACTGAAGAAACGAAAGAGCAATCCAAACAGGGGATGCATTCACACTCCCCGAGTCGTAAACCAGTGAACTTCAAGCGCACGTTCTCCATCAAAAAGTGTATGGCTACAGTGTTTTGGCACCGTAAAGGTGTTCTCTTGGTGGAATTCATGCCACGTGGTACAACCATCACTGCAGCTTCGTACGGCAAGACTTCAACGTCTTCGAAGGGCAATTCAGAACAAGAGAAAAGGAATGTTGCCGTCAGTCATAGTCCTTCTTCATAACAATGCGCGGCCGCACACTACAGTTGCAACGATCCTCCTGCAGCGTTTTGGATGGGAAGTTTTTGATCACCCACCATACAGTCCTGACTTGGCTCCATCGGAGGACAAACTTTTGCCCCAGACAACGAGCTGCAGATCAGTGTACAGAATTGGCTAAAAACACAGGCGGCTGCTTTCTATGATGAAGGTATTGGAAAATTGGTACCACGCTACGACAAATGTATGAATCGGAAAAAAAGAAAGAAAGCACCCACTAGAACTTCTCCTTAATAAAGACTGTGTCGGAGTTACAGCAGATCATGGGGAAAAGTTTCTCCCAGTCTTCTGGTGATGGGACCATTAGCGTATAGTTTGATTTATCAAATCGCCATCGTGGTTTATTGCTCGGTTTTGGTAATTAGAAGCAACTTGCTAGATCTGTCCGTAACGGTAGTGATGTTTAGGTCAGCATCTAGCGTCTGATTTCTTACGTACGAAGAATTGCATATTTGTGCTCTCAGTACTTTGGGCTAAAACATCTGTATGATTTTCAAATTTGATAATTTCGTGCAGCCCTATATGCGCATATTGGCTTTGTTGCGGTTTTGTACAGTAGCAATTTATTGCGCATTGAAAGTTTTGAATTGTGGCCGAAAGTCCAGTACATTTGGAGAAATTTGAGGTCCATTTGTTTTTGTTTCGTTTGAATAAGCTTTTTCCAGATGAGCTTCTGGTCGAGAATGCGGCTAAGGTGTTTCATTTCAACTTCGTAAGCACAAGTGCCTTATTAAGTGTTATCTTTAATTATAGTATCAGTCAGAGAGAATATACAGGCGAGCTTGTAGATATTCTGACGTAAAAGTTTTTTTGATAAGATAGGGTTTGAGAAGGAGGTAGAAGTAATCAGATAGAAAGTGTTTTAGTTTTAAAAGTGGATCTGGATGCCACACATTTTGTCCTCTATGCATTTAGCTATTTCATTGATTATTCTATGTACTCAGTGGATCGTTGAGTGCCATTCGCAAAATCCAAACTAGTGGTTGAGTAAGAGTGTCAGGAAGCCATGTTTATATAAATCTTGTTTAAGAAAAATCGTTTGAAAATTTTGTTTGTTATGGGTGAAGGACTTATAAAACGTTGGTTCGTGCGGATATTTGCTAGTTGGGTATCACAGCAATTTCAGCACGTTTTCATACTATCGAAAAGTAAGATAAATTGAGCAGGCGATTATAGATGACTGTAAGTGGAACGATGGCTTTTTGGGATAAATATCTTAATCTGAGCTTTATTATTAAGTCATACATGAGGCCTTGCATGCATTTAATTTATTATAGGCTTTATTGGAGAAAATAATTGACATGTTGCATCAACAAGAGCTTATATTCCCTGATCTGATGCTCCCTGGACCATAAGTGTGTGGTGAAAATATCAGCCTTATCTTTGCGGATTTGGGGATAAATAGTTGAGAACATTTGAGCTGCCATAGTGTATGACCGTAAGAAGATATAATAGGTTGGAGCATACTGTTCAAATGAGTTGTTTTGGACTTTGTGAAGCACTGTTTTGGGTTCTATAAACAATTGATTATAACAATGATGATAAATTAGATTTATTATTAGTTTGTTCGTTTGCAAGGCTGGAGTACAGCTTCGTCCTTGAAGAGTTTTAGTTCTAAGTTAAAGGTTTACATTTGTTTCTATGTAGTTGTGTAGTTCTTCTTAATCAGTCTTTTTGATGTTAATTTGTGAGGAAGAGATTTGTTCATAACAGTGATACTTATGCTAGCAATTGTCAGTTGAAAAATCAATGTTAGATTCCATTGCGTAGTTGTTTCGATAAATTTCATTAATGATAAAAAAGTTCAAGAGATTTGAAAGTTTCCCGGGATCTTTTGGACAGTATGTGTCATAACACGCAGTAGGTTTTCTAATCACCCTCGACAACAAATTTAGTTCCTAGAGTCTGAAGAAAGTTTTGATATACTGTTGATGATATTCTGTCTTGGAGGGCTACAAATTGCAGTTGCTGTAAAATTCCGTAGTAGAGCTACTACGGCACTCGTGGATTAGATCTTGTCCGTTTAATATTTATGTGCTTCATGCTGAGAAATTGATTTTCGAATTATTACAGATGAACCCCATCAACTGTATTGTCAGAATGAGGAGTATTATGCACGCAGTATTGTGATAGAAAAAATATTGATCGAACAGTGAAATGCGATTCTGATATAAGCATAATATTTTTGTTGATGATTAACAGACTCGTTGTGTCCCGAGTTGCAAATCGTAGAATAGGAGACATTATGGATATAGTTTGCCGATGACAATTAGTAGGTTAGCATAATGCTACTTTAGATGAGAAGTTAAGCGACCATTGCTTTAAGTATCTAATTGTTCTCTTAACGTTGTTGTCTTGTCTATATTATTGGTGCATATGTCAGGCGACTATTATGGGGAAACAGAGATTGGGTAGTTTATTTGTAGTATAAGCAGAGGGTTTGATGTTTCTATAGGTGCATTTGAAATGATGTATCGCTGTTGGTTGTAATAATTTAAATTAAATGTAAAATATAAAGGGTTGACCACAAAAAGGTATTTCTGACGTCCTAGGATGACAACTTATCTCCCGCCTTCCCTCATATTTTTGGGAACGTGATTTACAAATAATAACAATCTATCTTTGTTTATTTCCTGTTTAAATGTATAGGTTGTCTTTATTTACTTTATGTTCAAACGTACAGCAGATACTTTATTTTATAATACGTTAATTAAATTGTCTAAAGCTTACATGCAAAATTTCTGCATCTATCTATAGTTTCTAACTCATTCTTGGTCACTAAAATTTAGTTTGTTATAATTCTTTCCTTGTATTTGAATTTTTACATTATTAACAGAGTGCTTTACTCAACTGTAATGTTGATCGCGTCTTATATGACTGGTAAATATTGGTTTTGGCTGATTTTAGGTAAATTGGTCACTTACATTGGTGTATATTAGTTCATAATTTCATTTGCTCGACTAAAATACCCTCTTGGTTTGTACAAATCACAATCTTCCTTCTAAAGTAATTATCATGTCATCTGCTATTAAAATGATGTTGATGTGTAAGTTTCCTGTTCTTAAAATGGTAAATCCAGATTAGAATATTACCCCAAGTGTGTTCAGGATCAATCTTTTACAGAATATGTTCTTCTATTTTTATCTTCTTTCCTAATAATAATTCTTCCATTTTGGATAATTTTAACCACTTCTACTAACGTGGTCTTTTCTTTTATATTTCACATTATTTGTAGTAAATTATTATTATAAGTCACTTCAAATCCCCGTTTGCCAGTTTATATCTTTGTAAACTGCCTTTTACGTATCACTATACTGGCAATATCTTTACATTTAATTGAGTCTTCATAGTTTTCATTGTTACACCTTATTTTCAAATTTTTAGATTGTTTTGCTAGAAACTTTTGTTTGTATAGTCTCCGAATTATCAATTTAAAAATTCTTTTAAGGTGGGCTAAGTTTTAATGTTTGACCTAAATGGCAATAAATAACTGGTTCTGTCTTATAATTTACTACAAACTAAACAGAAAACATAGGTTACCAACATTTTTTCATCTGCAGTACCATTTCTTTTACGATATTTATCAATCTTTTATAACAATTAATCTAACTTATTTGATTTACCATCAAATTTGGGCAAAAGGTTCCCGCAATGTCTTGTTACTGCAACAGCTTGCTTAGTTAAATGGTTTTGAGCTTTTGCAAGTGCTACGGCTTACATTGCAGTTATACCTTTAACTAGTTTTATTTTTGAAGTGTCAATTATGTTCCTTTATGCAATTTCAGGTTTAAAGCACTAGATATAGTTAACTGAAATTGCTGTTGCAAGTTAATTGACCGCCTCTTCATTTTTATTATTATATGTTAACTGATTGAATTTTTACGCAATTATGCATTAATTGGTTACCCTTTTATGCACTTACACATTAATAAAATTTGCCCTGCTTTTAAGCAATTGCGCATTTACATATTATCAACATTAATTAATTGCCCTTTACTTATCCTTGCCTAACAATTTTACAAATTACTTACGTTATGTAATATTGGCCTTCTATTAGCGGTTTGTACAAGCATAACGTGGTTTAAATTTATAATTAGTCGAGGAGGTAACTCTGAAGTACTGAAATATGGCAGCTGTAGGCAGGTAACAGCTGAAAGCTAAACTACGGCGGTTGTAGACAAACGGCTACATTTGGAATACCTCACCTTTGAAGAAATTTTCGGCTTCAGAAGTTTTGATATAGCTTTTTAAAGAATCCTTTAAACTTTGCTGTCCGTAACGACTGCGCCAGTTATGTTTAAAATGGCGCCCACCTAAGTTAGCTCCTTTTTGTGGTTTACGAATCGTTTTTAATTATTTATACTTAACCCATCACACAATTTTTGTTGTACAATTCGGTGTACATTGTTTCCAACTACGTAATAATATAAATTAATTGCAGGCAAATGCATTTAAAAAACTATACAAAAAAGACAAAGAGGAAATATTATTATTATTACCTAGCTATTGCAGCTACACTAAAAGTTGTTATCTACGAATTGCAGATGTATAAGACGTTACGTTATTCGTAGATAGATAATGCAGTTATACTTATGACAACTGTATCAAAAACAAAATTATAATTCATCAGTCATTTCAAAACATCGATTATAAATTAAGTTTATTTTTTTATTTTTTAGACACACTTTTAATTCGCACCTAAGGGAATCTTATAAAAATTTAGTAAGATTTTCTTCTAAAAATGTTTGCCTCAGTTGTGGGCAAAACTTCAAGAGTTTCTGAACTCCGACCACGACCTAACAATGCAAGAATCAACAACACGATGTTAGTGGTTACTTTTAGACCTTACTCATTCACTGCATTACAGCGGTGGGAAATTTTGTCTGTATGACGGTAGGCACTTCAGAAGCATCTTGATTAGACTCAATGGTCATTTAGGGTATTTAGCTTCCTGTCCTGGTTAAAGTTTGTTTTATACAAAAAGAATCTTAGAAAGTCAGAGCTGTTGTACTTGATATCGTTTAGCAGTTGTTCTGGCTCTAATTTTTAGTTTATTTTGTTTTTCTCAGCCAACAATATATAATATTGCAGGTCCTGACACACTGTTAGGCTGGGCGCCGATCTTGCCACATCCATTTCTTTTGTCAGCTCAGTCATCCTTCACCCACGATCCTAATCGATCTTCTCTTTCAATTTGTGAGCAAATTCATTACTTCTCTTGCGATCAGATCACTTTTCTCCTCCTGCTGGTCAGATTTCCTGTACTTCTTGGCTACGTTGTAAACACGGATATCTTCCAAGCCAAATGCTATAATTTCTGTCGACAATTTTCCGGAGCGAAGAGATTCGAATACAGCTCATTTAGTGAGCAATCGACGACCCTGTTTATTTTTAATAAGGGCTATAGGAATATGCAGGGTAAATGTTGCTCAATTATATAAATAAACTGTAGGGCGTGGTTGTTAATTTAAAAAATAATTTTTTTATGAAGATGTCTTGGGAATTCACTTTGTCTTGGTAAATCCATAAGGCTTCCTCATTATTTTTATTTGCTTTTTTTATTTTTTCCCATGTTGCTCCCGATATAAATAAATGATTATTTTAATAGCACTTTACAAACTACTTTTCCCATAAGTCCAGATCTCCAGCTAAAAATATACTATAATTGAGTTAGGTCTTCTTTCTACAGGACAATATTGTTATCTATCATTAAACACATGCATTTTTCGGTATATGTTTATATTAACTTTTTTTTTGTACCAAGAATCACATCCTGAAGTGTGTCTATATAATGACATAAATTTCGCCCTATATATGTACTTTAAAATTTGTTGGTCATCAAATCAGTTGAGCAAAAATTGTAAATAATATACATAATAAAATACATTAATAAGTTAAATTAAGATAGTAAAAATTATTATGATAATTAACAGTAAAGTTTATTTCCAGTGTTTACCCATTATCTTCCTTTCTCGCAGCCAACTCCTGCAACCTTCATTAGCAGAGCAACAAAGAGGTTGAAAATTAATGCCATAATTATCATTAATATCATCATGCACTTAGCATGGCATCGGGGTAGAGCCAAATGTCAGCCGCGCATTGATTTTACATTACATCGGAATATCACAAGGTAACAGAATATCGCCAATTTTAACTGCCACATTTCGCAGTAGTTCTGGCGCCACGTCGCCAAATTTATGTCGGCTCATTTCCAAACGCGTGTCCCGTCGCGGGCGGGCGTTTTCGGCGGACAAGGACGGAGCGCGGGAAAATTCGGAGTAAATTACTCCGGTTTTGCGAACACCTACTCAGGCCCGACATATGCTCTGGCCATTACTTTTATGCGCCGCCATTTTGACACTTAGCGGCGAACTGACGCTTAACCAAAGGCGCGAAGATATGGCGCGCTTGCTTTATGATCTTTAAAGTGCTCTTAACGCCCTCTTTATTGTTTTTGCACCCTCTTCCGGTGGAAGTTGTCGTCGCTATCGTCTTCTCTCTAATTGGCTGCGAGTACTAAAAAGTTAAAGCAATATCATGTACTAAAATTTTCGGTTAGATATAACTGCTTTAGAGTCCGATGCGCTTATTGTATTGGTATGGGTGTGATCTCTGAAAATAGAATCAAACCCTCAGGAGCGCGCTACTGTAACCGTCAGGAGCGCGGTACTGTAACCGCCAAATGTAGAACATAAACTTCTCGCCAACTATTTTTCACTTGCTAACCTGATTGGGCCCGAAATTACCCGGTTCCGGTTCGGCTTTGGCTCCTCCATTCAATTTAAGGTCTCGAGCTCGTTTAGCATTAACAGTTTATCTCAAAAGCTTCGCAGCAAAGCTTTTTTGACGCAACATCAGCAACTTTGGGGCTTTTAACTGCTGGCCGTATTCGGGATTGCTTAGCTTTAAAAATTTTATGGCTTATTTATGCTGAAAAGGCTCTTTTATTTATTTATTTTATTAGGCGCGGGCAATAACTTTGCAGAAATTTGCTTTCGTACGGTTAACTTTTTGTGTGCGCTGATGCGTGTAACTTAGAAGTCGCTTAAGAGTTCAAAAAGAAGACAAAAACTTCAAATTGCTTTTCTTGAAAATACTAATTAGTTTGTGTCTATAAGCACAAAGTTTACTTAAAAATATGTAACTAAAACTATTAGATATTTAATTTTAAGAATTAATAGTCTGTTGTTACAACGTGGAAGAGGAATTGACTGTTAGTTAATGACAACTAACATTATTTACACTTTTCCAAGTAAAATATCTTATATATAATAAATTATTTATTTGTATAGATTTAAAAATAGTATAATAATAAAAACAGTAACACGATGGTCTTCTTGCAGTAACTACCTCAGCCTTTCCTTACTTGTATCGGTATGTGATCTTGACAGAAAACCAAGAGTATGCCGAACTTTTAACCTCCCCTCCTCTAAAATCTTGTCCACCATTTAAAAACAGGGTTCCTTGATAATGCCTTATTTAGCATATATTTGTTGTATCGTATTTTATTAGTTTAACACAGAAGTTAATTTTAACTCCCTGCTCGGAAGCCGCGTCCATCACATCACTTCCAACTAAATGCGCCAATAAGCCGAATAGTGCATTACTAAGCATAGCCCAGCTACCTAAAGAGTTTATATGTAAACATTGCAAGACCATGTCTATTCAGATCACAAATCAGTTGACTGAATAACACCCATTTTTAATGTGTAAAAATATAAGTAAATAATTAAAAAATCAGATCAAAATTTTTGGAAAAGTTATACAGGTTTTGATAGTAATTGCAAATTGTCATTTATAATCGTTACTCAAAAAGAAGTACGTGCTTACTTGATGTCAACTTTTCTTTTTAGAAAATATGTCAGCTTGGATAATCGATGGAGATTCGTGTCCTTTGTCCATTGATCTCAATGTAAAGAAAATGTGCGGTAATCTTATAATATTAATTAAATCAAGATTGGCCACCTGATGTTTCACGAGTATGTGTGTGCACATATCGGACGAAATAAAAATTGCACCCGATGCACGAGTGCAAATTCCGTTATCGAGTGCATCACCAAGTGATTGCAAGCCGGTACTTGTGCCAGTTGGTTGTGATCAGTACGCGAATTGTTCAGTTACTCAAAGCCACGCAGAGCTGCAAGAGAAATCAACCCACAGATCCCCATCTGAACGTTCAAGTCCATCTGCAAGTCTAACAAAATCAGATTGCCTGAAACTTAGCAGCAACACCATTAAAGTCTGAGCACTCAGACCTGGGAAGCAATTGTACCCTTCTCCAGAAGCTGGGTATGACAACACTTATCTCAAAGGTGCTCTAATCATTCCAAAATGCCATAAACTTGAGAAACATTATTGGCAATCCTCTTAAAGCCAGACTGTCCGACTTATCATCTGAAAAGCGGGAGGCCTAAAGAACCAGCTTCTGGAGTTTGTGTATAGATATAATTTGGACCTCATCTTGGTACAGGAAACTCATATGAAAGGTCAGACTCCCAATTTATACTTGCCATTGCACGGACCAATAATTAGCCAGCAAGGGTAGAGCATTGAAACCAACGCCATCTGCTTCCGTACGAGGAAATAATGGAGACTGCCTAATCTCCGCGTATAATTCTCTGTCGTATGAGCGTCTTCTCTTCCCCGAGGACACCGAAACGATTTTTACAGGGGACTTAAATGCCAAAAACTTTTCGTAAAACAGCCGAGTGGCTAATACTAACTGTAAAAAGCTACATGGTCGCATCTAGTTCAATTATGGCCTTACCAGTCACCCGAACGTCCTAGACATAGCCATTTTTAAGGATATATCCATGCAGCAGACAATAAATTATGCA
This sequence comes from Sinelater perroti, assembly GCA_036346155.1. Taxonomy (NCBI): domain Eukaryota; kingdom Metazoa; phylum Arthropoda; class Insecta; order Coleoptera; family Elateridae; genus Sinelater; species Sinelater perroti. Next base: position 4,065,684 of record JARFIY010000167.1, on the reverse strand, counting down.
AGGAAACTAAACAGCGAAGGCGATCTGGTTTTCTTTACTCTGAAAATTACCGATAGGGCAGTCGGTGTTTTATTCCGTTTCTGCGTCTCATGGTCGGTTTTCTTCGTCAGACTACGGGACCTATTCCCAACCACTCTGGCAAAGACCCTGGAGGAGGCGGTACATTTCTTCATCGCCTCCATCCACGAATTCATTAACTTTGCCATCAACCTCGTTTGCGTCAGAGATGGAAGAAACTTAAACTTCTGGAGTTAACAGATCATAGAGAAGAACCGGGTGTGACCGTGTGCAGCGATTTTTAAACTCTGCGGACATGCAACAGTGTCGCTGCAGATGACGGCAACTTTAACTACCTCTTCTATGTCGTTCGCTTTGTGGGTCGCTTTCAGGGGCAGAAGTCCTATAATCACCTAGAAAGACCAACCTTTGAGAGAGTGATTCCGGTCATTCGGGCCTTCAAACTACGCAAGACACCTGGGCCGGATGGCATTACGAACTACGAACTACGCGCTACAGGTTTTTCCATAGAAAGCGATATAACACCAGTGCTACACCAGTACACCTCCGCTTCCGTCACTTTCCGAGCCATTGAAAGTTAACGGGCGGAATCATGCTTCCTAAGCTTGGAAAATTAGGTACCTTTTACCCTAAGACTACCAGCCTATTAGTCTGCTGCCGGTTTTGGAGAAGCTTTTGAAAAGGATAACCCACAAGCACTTGAGAACAGCTGTGAAAGACCTGTAATTAACTCCGGAGAGTCAGTTTGGCTTTCTCTCCGGCCACTTCACTACCATCCAACATCTTCGGGTAGTAAAACACATCAGCAAGAGCTACACTAAGCAGCAAACTACTGGTGTAGTCTTTTTCAACTTGGTCAAGACCTTCATCAAGCTGTAACACAACGGCTTAGTGCACAAGATGACTTCAACCGTAATCCCGCTGCTGATAGTAAGACTCATCTGGTGTTTTCATGCTAGAAGGAGGTTCCTGGTTAAATTCGGTGGCATGAGGTTATCAAAGAGTCGACTTCAAGCTAGCGTTCCCCAAGGCTCCATCCTGTTTCTCTTTAATATGTTGAAAACGCCCTTTACAATACTAGCCCAATACGCAGATAATACGGCGGTGCTGCCTAGCTCTCTAAGGACATTCTTTATTACAAGACGATTGTAAGAAGAACTAGACCTGTTACAAAACTGGTGTAACCGGTAAAGTATGGGCATCAGCGCGGAGAAGAGTTTGGTAGATCTATTCTCCACCATACGACCACTTTACTGGAAAGATGATCTGGCGAACTTTTAGGATCTTTGGAAAAGAGGTACCCTAGAAGGAGGAAACTACCTACCTCAAAGTGACTTTAAATCGGAAATTAATTTGGACCACATTTTAATAGACCGATGACTACTGCAAAGGCAGCTCAAACGGCTCACGGTTCTCTCCTACAACCGACTATTCAGCTTTAATATGCTGACAATCTATAAGTCAATCATACATCTTATAATGATATATGAGACTCTAGTTTTGGACTGGACAGCAAAAATCCACGCCGACAAGCTTCAAATTATATAGAACCAGGCTCTATGGTTCATCTTTGGTGCTCCGTGGTGCATTAGAGACTAAGACTTCCATAAAATTGCAAACATTAAAATATTCCAGGTGTATATTTCCTACAAATAAACCCAGAAACCTTCGGTATTGTCAGTAAAGTCAACGTCAGTTAATCGGTTTCACGTTTTTAGTACTTAGTGACAGCAAAAAAAAGTTCTTCCAGCGTCTAATACTATTAATAAGATGAAGATAGTTGCCAATTGATACCTTAGCAAATGGCAACACCAAGAAAGCCAAAACTACAAGTGTGCCAGGATCAACTCTTGCGGCCGCCTAAACCACCATCAGTCCTCTGCCGGAAAGTGAAATCGTTAGCTTGGATCAACCCCAACAAACGGAAGTACTTTAAACTTGCCCATCTCCGCCATCTCTTCCGGTGTCGACTGTTAACTCCTTTGAGGGCCTTAGCGACCGCGAAGAAATCGTTGTAATTCCTGCTTGGACACATAAACCTGTCCAACAAGCGCTTCCCCACAAGAAAAAATTCCCCTTGTAGTTCTATGGAAAAAGAAGGTCTGGCTTACAATCAGAAAAGCCCTATGTGAGAAATAAATAGGCTGGCTGAAAGCAAAGAACGTATCTCCATTGATTCCGCTGCAATAAGTTACACGGACTCGCTGTCTTATGAAAGCTCAGTTTCAGTATCACTTTCATCTGCTAAAGGCAAATAAGCGAACTTGTGGAACACGAAATGAGATTAAGCGGAACGACAAAGAAAAATCTATTTTCTACCTGCGAGGTTTCCTTGACTTAGCTGTGACAATAAAACAACCAACAAAATTAAAATATAGACTCCAACATGCTCCTGGGAGTAATAGAAAACATTTCGGTGGCAACATAGAAGTCGTTGCAAGACTGATGCCCTACAAGTCATATTTGACATGTTCAGGAGGCGATGAACGCTTGACTGACTAAGCTTTCTCCACCCTGAAAGTACCTAAGGAGCATATCAATGCCAGCGCTTTCTAGAGAAGAAAGGGGTTTAGACCCAGGAACCGTATTTGTCAAGGATGCCAGATCTAACAGTGGAATGAAGTTTGCGTAACTTAGGCGTTCAAAATCCGTTAAGAATTTGCCAGTTAGTGTAGTGGGAACGTTATAAACTAACTTAGATACCTCCTTTGATTGCGATACCCAGACGAAGTAATATCAATGGAAACAAATCTAACCACAAGTTGTTTTTTTAGTAAATGATATTTTAAAGTTGTTTTTAACATATGATGTTGGCACTCGACAATTCCGTTGCTTTAAAGGTGTCAAGTCATTCATATGCTATAAAAGTGAACTAAAAAACAACGATTCTAATTGCCTACAATGATCTGATGTTGGTACTCCGAAACAGTAAAACCATGGCGTGGCAAGATGTCGTACAACCATAAAGCCTTGTATAAGCTTAATTGACATTGCTTCCAACTATCTCGTAAATCGATTTACTATTATTAGTAAATGGCGAAAATAAAGATACATTTTAAATAGATTAACAATGTCAAAATAAAGATATTCGAAGCGATTCTTTGGGTTCGAAATGGTACCGATAGGCGATCGAATATATACGGTCTCGAAAAACGAGTGATACTAAGCTCGGTAGAGGTTCTAATACTCAGATGTAGCAAACTGTATATTTTCAAGTATCGCTTTTCTTTGCAATTCTTTAGGCACTTAAGATCGAGTCTTACTTAACGAAATGCCACATCAAAGTTTAGTAGAAACAACCTTATGATGGATGGATATAGACAAATTTGAGATAATCAGCGCATCGTAGTCCAGAAAAATCTTCAACAGTTGGTTTTTGAAGGAGTTCGGCATACTCGATAACAATTGGAATTAAAATTGCATTAATATGTGATACTTTGTTACTACTAACAGGATGGTTGATCTTTATTAAAAATTTAATGACAAACTAAAGCTACAGTTCCAGTCTAGGGAGAAACTTTCTACAAGATCTGATCAAATACGTCAATCTTGCAGGAAGTGCTTGATACAAGCACAAATTACGAACAGTCTTTTTGCCGTAGTGCTGGCGTTTGCTGTCAATTATTTAATGGGGAAGAAAACTAAAGACTTTGATTTATGGTATTGGCAATTTGATACGACTTTAAATGTATTTGGCACACTTGTCGCAAAAATTATCTGAGCAGATTCAAGTCTCCCAAAAATTTTTACTGAGAATCGTGCCATTGCATTAGATTCTCGGAATATTTTGTTTAGCCACCTAAATTGTTGAGCGGTTGCTCAATCTCTGAGCATTTTTTGATGAATTTGTGATAAAACTTTACCCTGCCTAAAAATTGCTTGATCTCTTTGTCTGAATTCGGAGATTCGAATAGTTCCATTACTTCAAGCATACTCTTAAGCGAACTTTAGATTGTTTTGTTATAAAATGCATTTGGCCGTTTTATTACAAAATCTCATTTAGTTTAGTCGAGTACGAAGTGCTTCATATACTGCTATTCCTTTTCTGAAAATATCAGTATGGTTAAAGACGAAATTGAGTTTGTTAGGAAGTTCACTCATGAAACGCGGACATGTTTGTACAGAATACTTCAATTCAAAGATCATAAATGAAAATTTGAATATAGCAAAATGTGTAATTATGACAATTCGTAAAATTGTGTTCTCTGTTTTTTTGGCATTTGTTATAGATGTCTTGCCCGACTTTTGATTTTGCGGAATGTTCGAAAGTAGCAGATCAGGACACTGCAAAGTACATAAGTGTAGTGCACAGATTTTTGTGGCCACACCCGTGAGACAGATTGGCTTGGTTCAAAACTAGAAATGTTCAATCCAGTTTTTAAATAGATGAAACCACGCCGTTTGCAGTCCGTTGGAAAACCATAATGTGGCGAGAGAAAAAATATAGATGATTTCGAGCAAAACGAATCGTCGATTCCTGCCACTGGCATATTTTTCCAAAAGAACAGTATTGATTAGAAAACAACTAGATGTTTTTCTGTCGATGATGATAAGTGCTTTATATTGTCAGTCCAGAACTCTACACTTAACCTATGGAGAAATTTAGTTTTCCGATTTGTTTTTGCTACTCAATAACCTGCTCGTTGAGTCGCCGATGGTAGTAGCATACGTCCTTCCAGTGTGCAGAACTTATTCGTATACGATTTGGTCAGCCAGATGTTAGACAGTTTTTGAAGCTTCAAAATCTGATTTTCCATCAGCTAGAGCTGGCTGGATGGATCCAATAATGTCAATAAAATGGTACACATTACGTTCAACAAGCGTTAAATCTCAAGCATTTTTAAAAGCCCACAATCGATTTCTTCTGGGGAATTATGACGCATGCTCACTAAAAGTCGCGATGACTTATTTTCTCCCACCGCCAATTTAGTTAACACACGTTGCAACTTCCGATTTTCGAAATCGGCGAAAGTGTCTATGAGATGCATTTGTAATGCTTGATATTTTGCACTTTTCGGAGAATTGGCCAAAATATTGAAATCATAGATAAATATAATAGCAAGGGTACAGACACACAAATACCTTGGAACTTGGTTAGAGCAAATAGTTGATTAAACAATAGAGCTATGAACTCTGATAGAAATGGCCAGATCTTGTTTTGCAAAATTAAAAAAGTTGCTCTGTAATCGGATCATCAACAATGGAGTGCGAATACGAATGCTTCACTGCTATGTGTTTACCGTTTTGTTTTATGGGGTAGAGGCTTGGACGTTTAAGAGAAATCATTTGAAAAAGCTACAAGCATTTGAAATGTGGTGTTACCACAGAATGTGGCGTATTGCTTGAACCAAAAAGATGACTAATGGAGAGTGAATAAGAAATGTAAAATCGTATATACAATACAAAAGAGAAAATGTAAGTACTTGAGTCATATAACCAAAAGTTTCAAATATGCACTGCTCCAACTCATAATGCAGGCGAAGATAAAGGAAAAAAGGAATACCGACAGGCCTAGAATATCTTAGCTAAAAAACCTTAAAGATTGGTTTAATTGTAGCAGCATTGAACTATTCCGGTCAGTTATGGGTATAGAAATGATGATAGTTAAACTCCAGTTAAGAAATGAACCATAAAAAGAACTTTAGCGTCAATTTCGCTAACCACGTAGTAGTATTTGATTTGGTCGTTTCAAGTCCTACCTATTTTAAACTGTAACTACAATTAGACAAATTAGGTGATCGAGTCGTCTTCCTAGAACGGTGGCTTCTTAAATCATCCAAGAGCTATTATTATCAACCAATAATAGTGAATCTTTAAGTATTTTCCCAATAATAAATTAAAAATAGCTAATAACACAAATTGTTAACGTAATCTAGAATCATCTCAAAGTCCCATGGGTTTGTGTATGGTATTCTTCAACATCAAAAATGATACAAAAAGGTACTGTACACGCCAACTATATAGTAGTAAAATTGCTAAAAAAACGTAGCGAGTTAGAAAAACAAAATTTTCTCTGTAAAAGTAGAGAAGAAAGTACCACTAGATATTCTAGTTATTTTCAGATTTGCAATTATTTTGGTTTAAAAGGTTGTGGAATCAAATTAGTTATCTGTTACGTAAATAAAACAGATAAAATATTAGTTCTAATATAGTTATAACGACTTACGTGTTAAAATATGAAATACCGGATTCCAATAGATAAGGCCATGCTAAATAACTCACCTGTAAAAAAGAGAAAGTAATTAGTGCCTATTCAGAAAACAAAATTTATATTTACATACAATATTTAAAACATTTTAGGCATTTTAAGAATATTGCAGTAATCTTTTGTACACATTACAACTTGATATAGTTCAGGTACATATAGCATGAGTCAATTTAAACATCATTAAGTGTAGTAGAATAGTGTCAAAGACACACTCATGTTCTATTAGTTGGGTTAATTGGTGTACCTTAATAAACAAAAACTTTTTGAACTTTATATAATATAATTTATATACAAACTTAGCAAAAATGACGGTTTGAAGTTTATGAAAATAAATCATTTAACAAGGTAACTGTGTTTACGCTAAATATCCATAGTGGTTCATACAGAGATGTAATTTAAAAAAAAAACGTAGTTTGTCATTTTGTTTTTTATAGTAACAATCAAAAAAGTCTGTACTAGTTTCCTTTACTTAGATATTGCAGTTAGAGTTTTTGATTATCTTCTAATGCACAATTTTGTAAGTTTATTTTGTACAAAACATAAGAGCACTGATATCAAGCTTTAAGTATTTTCCCTTCGTTGAGCTTTAAATGCCAACGTATTGTAATTCAGTTTAGAGATCAATTATCACTTAACAATTATTTACAATTTATATACTATATTAACTAACGCACTAAAACTAATTAATTATCTCTTTTAGCTGGTCTGTTTCTAGACATACATTAATCACTATACAAATTGTACTTCTTGACCGCTACTTGTACACTTAAACACTTCGCACGGTTTCCTGAATCCTCGAGGCTTCGCGTCAGTCCGCCGTGCAAATTACTGAAATTTTCGTTGGCGACGCACCTCGAGTTCTCGAGATGTTTGAGCACCACTCCGCCTCAGCGGCTTGAAATCCTGGCAAAGAGGCTCGGCTCGCGTGGGTTGACCGTTACACTGCTTCTTCCTTAAAGCCTCAGAACAGTGATAACCTATGTTATTTGAGGAAAGGGTGAAATTGTCATACCACTCCTAAATTGCGTGGGTAACTGTTAATTAGGTAATAAGGTTATCTCGGTTATCGTTGTCCATCTCCAGATAAACCCGAAATGTCAAGTATCGTTTTTTTACTTGGTGCTTCTGCAGAGACGCTTTTTGAAGAATCTTTTTTTCTTAGCATTATACTTTATTTGCAGCTCAACGAGGTTTTATCAGGTTTTCGGATTCTCGAAAGTAATAACCATGACCTAGATTAAGCGCTATTGATGTTCTCCAACGTTCTTTCCAGAAGACCATCTTCTAACTTTATAGAAATCCACTGTGCTTAGTAATACTTCATAATTACATTTAGTACACTCATTTCTTCCGGTTAGGATCTCGCCCTTTTAGCGCTTCAATACCAGCAATTTCAAGTCAAATTTTATAAGAACAACTAATTGTCTAATATGCTAATTTTCTCTTTTACTAGTTGCAATTGGTTTCTGCATATTTCGTCTAATTTCTCTTTAAAGTTTTACGAATGGTATTTCGTATTTCCCTATAGTTCCTTTCTAAAACCACCATGTTCTTCAATATTTATTTTTAGCTCTTCTCTAAGGGTTCTTTCCAAAATATTTCTTAGTCCTACATCCATTTTGAGTTCTTGCAGCTTTTAGTTTAATTCTCCATTCAAGCTTTTGGGAAATCTTCTATATTCGTCTATATTCTTCTTTCAAGAGATTTTTCGGAATTCGAGTTTTCGCTTTATCGTCCAGGGCCTGTGGAAATCTTTTCTGCGGGACAGAATTCTTACCAGTTGTTTCTAAATTTGAACCTTCTAATTTTCTTTCTATTTCTACTTCTTTTGGTTTGTGCAACTTGACTTGCTTCGACATTCTAGTTCGTGTTAAGATAGATTCCGTTTTTGCCACTAGTTGTAAGTCGATTTATAGTTTGGTTATTTATTTATCACTATTATTTATAATTTACAAGTACTATTTATTTATAAAGGTCATTAGCCGCTAATTAATTTACTTAATGACATTAATGATTTATTTCCACTGTTCGATCTATTTTTCAGTGTATTTAGAACGCCAGGCGAACTGTACTTCATTGCGACTGTTTTTTATTGAAACATGGAGGCCCGACTCTTAAGAGTTGGGCGTTATAATATTGTCGAACTTTTTGTGCAGGACGCAGAAGAAGAAAAAAGAATTTTTTAAAGGATTATGGACAAGGCAACATATTTAAGTATTAAAAACGTTGTTATCTGATATCTTCAAATACAACTCCAATCTTCTCACAACATGCCTATTTAGGGTACATGCTTTCAATGATTTTGTCAATTATAACATGCGCTGTAAAGGCTATGTGTGTAGTTTAATTTAAAGCTCTCTTTATCAAAATTTTTATTTTAATCCGGTTAATAGTGCTCAAGAAGTAATGACTATTTCAAGCATACTAACATTTGCAATAATTATAGCGTAATCTTTCGTGAGTATGCTCTGTCGGACGTCACCTATTTGTAACCAACAATCACTATGCAGTTTCAGAATAACCATGCAGATAAACATTTTGTAAAGAAATGCATTTTATTAGTTGATATTTTAAAAAGATTGAAGAACAAACAGCAAATAACGATAGCACAGATGCAGTTTCTAGTTAAGGAAGTCATTATCTAGAATCGACAAGTAGTAGGCAAATATCAGTACCTTCAGTGTTGAGATATCAGTTACAAGAACTTACCCGTAGTTTGGAGTATACAAGCATAACAATCTGCGACTACCTTCTCGATCGATTTTAAAGCAAACTTAATAAATTTTGCAATGGGTAGAGCGTGGATGCAACAAATTTCCTTAAAGTCCGCAAAATGCAGCATATAATAGTGACACAAGGGTTTTCCCTACACAACTAGGACAAAGCACAACTACCTTATAAAAATCTTATAAATTATTTTGTGGAATATTGGTATTTCTATGGAAATTTTGGAGGACGCGGTTATTATTAATGACTGTAAATTAATGAAGAGTACCATACGATACGGCACACCGCTGTTGCGGTGTTGTTTAGAAATGTTTACCTAGCCCTACCTCGCCAATTTAACGGTAGTAGATCTAGACAAGACGCCCTAAATTCTACTTCCTGTTTCTTAGAATCTCAAATTAGCTTTTAGTGGTTTTATTATATATAATTTTTGTAGATTAAAATGTTTCTTAAATATTAAGAGAATTATATCTTTTAAATTCTCAAAATTTATCTTCTATGAGAGCAAAGTCAAGTGTGCGATGTGGAATCCCAGGAACATTAGACATAGAGCAAAAATAGGGGTACTAAAAGCTCCCTTAATGGTAAAATCAAAGAACCTAGTGTGCGATATGTCATTTGATAAAAAATGGAACAATGTGTTTGTTTTTGTTGTTCAAACTTTACCTATTTAATTCATCCCCCATGAGAATATAAAGGAAGTGAGGTATTGCAAAACAGAAACTTCTACACCTATCTAGCAATCGATTGTAATGGATTGAGTTGAGCATAAAATGTGAAAACTCCTTAATAGTAAACTGAGAACCGCAGCACACAACATATTATTACATTGATAACTAAACAATCCCTTCGTCGTTAGCGTTCAGATTATTCTTTGAAACCTAATGTATTTTCGAAAAAGAAAAATTGGAAGTATTGGAATGCAGATATATGAAGTACGCAATAAATAATTTCAAACAAAACTTAACCAACTGTGGCAAGTAAGTTTTCTTTTTTATATAATGACTGAATAAAAGGAAGATTGGGAACGTCGGAAGAAAAAGAAAAAGAGCCAATATAACACAGAAATGGGTAAGAAAAATAAAAGGAACGAAGAAATAAAGACAAACGGAAAAACAAAGGCAGAAAGAGGAGGCGAAAATCGAGAAGTAAAAAACGGGGAAAATAAGTAGAGGAGGGGAATTGTAAAAAAAGGTAGAAAAATTAAGGATAATTGAAAAAGTTATATAATTAAACAGAAAGGGAAGTAGTACACACAGAATAAAGTAAAAAAAAATATGTAAACATTAAGTTTGCTTCATAGGAAAAGTAAGTGGAAGTGTCCGCGGAGTGTTCCAAATCTTCTTGCAAAATATAAATTAATAAATATTTACCTTCTTCTTCTATATATCATAAGAGAAAATACAGAGGGGGATTCATCGAATACTAATTTATTATCTACAAGTATTACGAAAAAAAATTTAGGGGCCGATAACTCGCCCTTTACCTTATCCTGTTAGCTACAGTCTATTGCGACTACAGCCAGAAAGCACGACGTGAACATAATAAATAGGGTTTGTTAGCAGAGCTGCTAAGAAAATTCGCAGAGGTATTTCTTGAGATTTGTAATACATGCTTATTTGACATTAACATCTTCTTCGCGACCACAATAGCCTAAAAACCGGCACATTTTAGCTAAGAGAGTAAACCCCGACTGAATTATATTTCTGACTATGTCATTATATGAGAGACTTAAAAATATTATTTGTGTATATAAAACCGCAAACGTCGAAGATCAAAGAATTAAAGAACTCTTCTACCAAGATTTACAAGAAACTATAAACAAAGCTGGCATATGGAAATAATTTATTATTGCTGGAAATTTTAATGCCAGAGTAGGTACCCGCCAAGTCGATGAAGTAGTAAGATAATTCGGTTAACAAATTGTGAATAATTCTGGGCAACTGCTTACAGTCAGATAAGTAAGAGCGTGTTCGGCATAATTAGCAGTTGCTAAAAGGCATCTCCCTAATTTTTTTGTCCTTGATGCTTTGCCACAAAATATTCAGTTGACATTAAATTATTGCTAGAGAAACGCGTAAATCACCATGAGGATGTGTTCCTTTGTACCCACCTGAAAGAACCAAAAATATCTTATGGAACGACTGTTAAACACACGAACTAATTGAAAACATTCGTCAGAAAGTGGGTGTAGCCATATAAAGAGACGGAACGATCGATTAGTTGACGAAACGTGGCTCGATAGGCAAAGTGATCCCTAAAGTAGAAAAACAGATCGTAAACTTCTTTTCGCAAAAGCCAGGCTTAACATTGCACCAAGGAGCAGCAAAAGTAAAACAAAAAGGTGCAGATATATCGTATGCAAATATACTAACCCATCTCCACGCGCATGATGTCAAATGTCGTAGTTCAGTGAGGAAACCTTTGTTAAGTGAAAATCATGTGACGAAGCGAGTAAAGGATAATATACGGACAAATACAATACATGTAAAAAATTTAGGTGTCCCTAGTGATGTCAGTCCTTTATAAGATCTGGAGAGTTTAAGAAATGCCGTAAGGTCTTAAGCTCGATGATAGAGAAACTCCAACTACACCTCCCCGTGGTAAAGGATGGGAACACCTAAGGATTGGTGGCAAACGTAGCTTTGGAGACCGAATGTGCGCCGGTATAAGCAAACAAACCTGACTCCCGGGTCAGGATGGGCACCCTATTGTCCAGAGGGTGAGAAATCGCCCTCGAAGGCGGAGGAATCCATAAGAAGATCAACGGCATTGGGATCAGGAAGGCAACGGAAAACCACCTGATTAGAGGCACAAAGTGCATTTCCAAGAAAAAATCAAGATGGCAAACAGTTGCAATAATACAACGAATACTAATCATGGTAATCGGAACCCAAGATTCGGCAGGAGAAGAAACACCAGCAAGGCTTCTCAGGTCGTCATCCAGCGAAACCCTTGCAAATCACAAGACCAACAAAGGCTAAAATTGTCAAAGAGTCAAATCAAAATTGGAACTTGGAATGTCCATACGATGGCCCAACAAGGAAAAATTAATAACGCAGTAGCTGAAATCAAAAGACTTCAACTGGACATAATGGGGGTAAGCGAGATGAGATGGCCAAACAATGACCAATACTTAATAGACGAACACCACGTATACTATTCAAGAAACGAAAAAGGTCAATTTATAAATGGTGTCGGATTGATACTATCAAGCAAACTTCAAAAATATGTTACTAACTTCATACCTGTATCAGAGAGACTAATACTTATCCAACTAAGTGGAAATCCTATAAACATAAATATAATACAGGTCTATGACCCAACAGCCGAAGCGGAGGAAGACAAAATAGAAGAGTTCTACGAATCTCTTAAAAATACATTGAACCAACTAAAAAAGCAAGAACTAACTCTTATTATGGGAGATTTAAACGCTAAAATAGGCCAAGGTAGAAGCGGAGAGCATATCGGTGAATACGGACTGGGAGTACGAAATGAGCGGGGAGAGCGACTTAAAATGTTCGTAGAAGAAGAAGACTTTGTTATCCTTAATACATTATATAAGCTACCACCAAGAAGACTCTACACATGGACCGCCCCACCAACCCGACGAACCCAAAGAGAAGAAAGTACGAAACCAAATCGACTATCTTCTAATAAACAAACGTTATCGCAATAGCTGTTTAACCGCCAAAACATACCCTGGAGCGGACATTGCATCAGACCATTGCTTATTAGTAGGAAAATTCAGATTAAAACTAAAGAAATGCTTGAGAAAATTGTAAAAAGAAATGGGACCTTAGGAAAATAAGTGATAGCCCGCAAACGCATGGGAATATGACACAAGAACTAGGTGTAGCATGTGAACAGAGTATAAACAAAACCAAACGGTAGAAGAAGCACTTGAGACATGACAACATCCTTTGACAAAATCGGAGATAAGTATCTGACAGTACAAAACCGAAAGAAAAAAAAGTGGATGACTTACGAAATCCTACAATTAATGGTTGAAAGAAGAAAAGCAAAAAATAACGACACCAGATACAAAGAAATCCAGAAATTAATAAAATACAAAATAAGGATGGCTAAAGAAACATGGCTAACAACACAATGCAAAGAAATTGAACAATTAGAACAAAAACATGATGCATTTAACATGTATAAAAAAGTAAAAGAAGCTGCAGCAATCTACAAAGTAAACAATACAACAAGGCTACTCAACAAGGACGGAAAAATAATTATAGAAGCAGACGCAAAAATTTCTGCCTGGCAGAAATATGTTGAAGACCTTTTCGAAGACGTTGATAGATCAGATGAACCTTAAGAATATCCAAAAGTAGAGCCCTTACCCATCACCACCGACGAAGTGGAAAAATGCATAAAACAGTTAAAAATCGGAAAGGCTCCAGGTCCTGATCATATACATACCGAATTTTTAAAAATGATGGACGAAGCGAGTGTAAAATGGCTAGCAAAAATTTTTAACATTATCTATACCACCGGAAAAATCCCTGAACCGTGGTTAAGATCAACATTTGTGACAATCCCCAAAAAACCAAATGCTAAATATTGCGAAGATATTTCTAAAAATTATGCACCGCAGAATTTTTACAACGTGTGAAGCACAAATAAGTAGAGAACAGTTCGGATTCCGCAATGCCTTGGGAACTCGCGAAGCTATTTTTAGCCTACAAGTTCTATTTCAAAGAGCCAGAGATGTAAATCATGACATATATGCTTGCTTCATCGATTATCAAAAAGCCTTCGATAAAGTCCAACATAATAAACTAATAGACATACTTCAAGAAATAGGCCTTGATAATCGAGACATAAGAATAATAAGCAACCTTTATTGGAATCAAAAAGCAGCAGTGCAAACTGGCAATATGATATCAGAAGACATCAAGATAAAACGCGGTCTCAGGCAAGGATGCGTACTTTCTCCTCTTCTGTTCAACGTGTATTCGGAACACATCTTTCAGCAAGCTCTGGGCAGCATAGATGATGGAATCAGAGTCAACGGAGAAATATTAAATAAATTTAGATATGCGGATGACACGATAGTGTTTACAAACGACATCACCAGTCTCCAACGAATTATGAACAGAATTACAGAAGTTAGCAAGCGGTCCGGACTGACCCTAAATACCAAAAAGACCAAATATATGATAATTACAAAAAATCACATTGTTGACACCGGATTAACGATTGACAACAACAGGATCGAACGTGTGCGAAAATATACTTACCTTGGGACAACAATCGATGAAAACTGGGACCACTCACTGGAAATAAAGTGTAGAATTGAAAAGGCCAGAGCAGCGTTCCTAAAAATGGCCAAACTATTCAAGTGACATGAATTATCTTTACTAATTAAATTAAGACTACTGAGATGTTATGTCTTCAGCGTATTGCAGTATGGAGCAGAGACGTGGACACTGACAGAGGCATCAAGATGAAAAAATAGAGGCCTTCGAGATGTGGTTGTACCGCAGAATCCTCAGTATATCTTGGACAGAGCATGTAACCAACCACACCGTGCTGAGGAAAATGGGGAAACAAGAAACAGAACTCCTCACAACAATAAAAGTTCGTATCTAGGGCACATCATAAGCAACAATCAGAGATATGGGCTCCTACAATTGGTCCTCCAGGGTAAGATCGAAGGAAAAAGAAGCATCGGCAGAAGACGCATATCGTGGCTGAAAAACCTGCGAGTATGGTTCAATACAACAACAACTGGACTGTTTCGTGCCGCTGTTGATAAAGTCCGTATTGCCACCATGGTTTCCAACATCCGAAACGGATCGGAACTTTAAGAAGAAGTGATGTCACCTAAATTTCAAAAACTGATAGAATATTGTACATTGAGGCAAGCGTATGATATTAGACGTGTATTTTAGTACTTTTTTTGATACAAAAAATCCTAGCTTAAGCTTGAAGTTGGTTTATTAGTAATTTAAGACTAGAAATATTTTAGTCTAAATAGTCAATAATAAAATAAAAATAATTTATTCAATTTTGTAATTTAAATTTTAAATGCCAATGCTTATGGTTATGTAAAATTCCTAGTGTTATGTAAAAAGGAGCTCAAATTAATACCCAAAATCAAATTATAATAAAACGACTTTTAAATTAATTCTATGGTTGGACTTTTATTGCCTGACAAATAGTTACCGGGTTCTTTTTTAAAATTCTGATCAATTTTATCAATAATACGTTAAATTTCATTCTTAAGTTTGTTAACTATTTGTGGATTGGTAGCGTAGACATTAGGTTTTAGAAAGCTCCAAAAAAGTAGTAGCATGGATTTAAATTACAAGATCCTCTTCATACCAGGAAATCGTTGATATAATAAACCGCCTATTGCTTGAGTTGCATGAGAAGAGATAACATCGTTCTGCAACAACCACCTTTATGTTAGATCCATGTTGTCCAATTGTTGCAAAAAAATAATTTATCATGTAACCACAATTACCATTTACAGTTACAACATATTCAGCATCATTTTCGTAGAAATATGAACCCATTACGCCACCTGCCAAAAATTTACACCAAACAGTAACTCGCTGGACGTGCAATTGCTTTTCATGAGTTACGCAAGGACTATTTCAACCTCAAATATAACAATTTTGTTTATTTACGAACCAGTTGACTTCAAAATGCGGCTTATCGTGAAAGATGGTTTTTCACTAAACAGAATCCATTTCATAATGTTATAAGAACCATCTCATTAATTGTAGACTGTAAGAATGACGAGAAAGTGTAAGCTTTCGCGTCAGTTAATATTTTTACGAACAAAATTTCAGGTCTGTAGTGATTATTCACTGAATGAAGCTTCTCGAAATATTCAATTGTCGTGTATCAGCACAGCAAGCTGCAAAAAGAGCAAGAACACGCCAGCAACTTGTGTCTTATGTGAAGGAAACCATCCAGCCAACTATTGTGGATATGGCCTCTAGCCCCCATTTTTAAACTCCCAAGATCAGTTCTCAAATCTTCGTCTTCTCACGAACTTCGCTACCATCATCTGAACTGCAAAAGCCCAACCTGAAAACACCGCCAAACTACTTAGTCTTACTCTCAGCAAGTTCCTAGATGATTTTAAATTTATGTTCTCCCAATTGCCTCAATAGAGCAACATGATCTTAAAAACACTACAATGTTACTCAATAAACAAACCAATAGATCAATATTAATGCATAACTTATCCTGTTTCATAAACAAAACTTCATTGACATAGTACTAATAAGTGAAACATACTTTACAGACATATCCTACTTTAAAATCCCCAACTATGACTTATCACGCTAATAATCCCAATAAAACTAAACATACAGGAACCGTCATCTTAATAAAACAAAGCATTAAAAATAACCCTCTCCCCAGTTATGAAAAAGCTACACTTCAGACTACAACCATTAAAGTTCTCATTTTACTTTTTAAACTTACGATAACTAGTCGCTATTTGAATTTCGTAGAATAAAGACGTTTCGAGCGGTCTGCGAGATATCTTATCAAGTGCCAAGCGATTAAGCGTGACCTCTGGTCAACTTATACTTTCAACTTTAAATATTGAATAAATAAATTGTAAGTGACTATTAATTATTACTCAATCAATTAAATAACTTTAAAACACTAATAAATTAAATACTTTACAAAAATGCTGCCGGCCGGCAGCGGCTTTAACGGCGCATTTAACATTAACAGCCAGCAGCAAATGCATGGAAATCATACAAAATTACCGTTATTAACCAATACACAACCCCATTGTTCTTATCAACAACCACAATATCCATTCCTACCTCCCTCAACCCCGTCATATTTATCGTCACAGAATCATCCAATTTCGCAAACATTCAGTCCACCACAATTTTACGCCTCTCACCAAAACGGCGAACAAGTGAATCCACTCATTCTATTCACAAGCGAACCTGATGATTCAGCAAATGATGAAAAATGGAAACTAACCCCTCCATTTGTTGGCAACGTGTTACAAATAATAAACGGAAACGATTAACAAAACACCTCCACGCACAAACATCTAACACTCAAAACGAACCATTAATTATAGATGGAAACAGATTTTTAGCATTACCTGAAAACGTTGAAACAAATCAACCGATTAATAAAGAACAACAAGAATTGAGTGAACACAAGCCACCACAAATCTTCATCCATGGCGTTTTCGACTATACGAAGATGACCGAAAGTTTACACTTAATAGCTGCAGAAGAGCAGTACACCACAAAAAGTCTACATAATAATGTAGTTAAAATCAATGCAAGAATACCTGATACATATCGCACACTTATTAAACATTTGCAAGATGCTAAGATTGTACATCATACATATCAGACGAAAGAGGATCGTCCTTATAGAGTCGTATTAAAATATCTACATCCTACTACCCCATTAGATGACATTAAAGAAGCCCTTCAAAAACTAGGACACACAGTACGCAATATCATGAACTTACAAAACAAACAACACAAAACCCCCTTGCCAATATTTTATGTAGATCTCGAGCCAGCTATAAACAACAAAGACATATACAGCATACGCTCAATACAAAATAAGCACGTTACATTTGAACCACCAAAACCAAGTAAAGATATAGTACAATGTACCCGTTGCCAGAATTACGGGCATACTAAAAGCTACTGCAATAGACTTTTTGCTTGTGTGAAGTGTGCAGGTCCGCACGATACAAAAAGCTGTCAAAAAAACAGTGCAACTCCAGCTACATGTATCCTATGTGAAGGGTCACATCCAGCTAATTACAAGGAATGTTCCATATATCAAGAGCTCCAACGAAAGTACCAGCCCCATAAGCAACAGCCAACTCTCCGACCTTCAAATTTAACAAAACAGAATTTTCCTCCATTACCACACCAAAACAGTCAATTGATCACCAACCAACCAACAAATATATATCCAAACTATGCGCAAGCAGTATGAAATCAACCCTCTTCTAGTGAAGATGTTAGTCTGAAACAATTCCTTGAAGAGTTCAAAAATATGTTTAATCAACTACTCCAGCAGAACAGTATGATACTAAATATGTTAACTACAGTCTTTAACAAATTACTCCACTAATGGGTTACAACAACGAAAGTTGGAAGTAGACACCTTTATACGTCTCAATAATATTGATGTCTTATTAATCTCAGAAACACACTTCACCTCAAGAACTTATTTTACAATACCTCAATACTCAGTATATCATACAGAACATCCATACGGCACTGCTCACGGTGGTTCAGCCATAATAATTCGTAGTTCCATAAAACATTATCAATTACCTTCTTATTCCACAGACTACCTTCAAGGTACCATGATAGAAGTCGAGAGACTGCCAGCACCCCTAGTTATAGCAAGTGTTTATTGTCCACCTCGTCATAACATTACCAAACAAATGATACAGCCCTTCTTCGAATTATTAGGGCCAAGGTTTCTCACCGGCGGAGATTTTAACACCAAACATACACACTGGGGCTCACGTCTGACAACGACTAAAGGACGAGAACTGTACAAACTTCTAGAAGATAAAAACTATGGCTTTCTGTCAACGGGTAGCTCAAAATACTGGCCAACGGACCCCACTAAAATTCCAGATTTGTTAGCCTCTTTATTACCCACGGTATGTCCTCAAATTACATGGACATTGTCTCCAACTATGATAGCTTCTCTGATCATACGTCAATAATAGCAACTGTGAGCTCAACAATACTATATGTAGAACCCAGACCTACCCTCAGTAATCCAAGAACCAACTAGGAAGCGTTCCAAGCTCACGTTAACGAAGTTCTCGAATATGCAATCAATCACTTAATCACAACTATACAGGAAGCAGGATGGAATGCAACACCACAAATTAATAATCTAAAATCCAGTACACCAAATACTCCAACTGAAATAAGGGAATTAGTTAGAGAAAAAAGACGCGCAAGAGTAACATGGCAGCGTAGTCGTAATATTGCTGATAAAACCAGATTCAATCAACTAAACAATAAATTAAGACGTAGACTGCAAGAAATCCGCAATGAAACCTTTAAATACTATACTAACTCACTACATGACCTCACAATTTGGAGAGCAACCAAGGGAATTAAACGACCCAAGGGACACGTACCGCCCCTACGAGATGAAGTGGGACCCTAGAGCAGGTCCGACAAAGAAAAAGCTGAAGCATTTGCGGAACACTTACAAACCACTGCCTGATGAAGAAATAAAAACCTACATAGCAACACTCTTACAAATGTCGCTTCCCATACGTAGTTTCACACTATAGGAAATTGAAACCCAGATCAGACTATTAAACATCAACAAGTCACCAGACTATGACCTTGTAACGGGAATTGTTCTAAAACATCTACCAGAGAAAGGTCATTGATTTATACAAATCCTGTTCAATGGAATCCTACGATTCGCGTACTGGCCATTAGTGCTAACGTTTGTACACATTATACTAAATCCAAAACCAGGCAAACCTACTGACCAAATTATAATACGCTCGGCATTTGACGACAAGAAGTTTTGTAGTGGAGTATTTCTGGACGTAAGTTGTGCATTCGATAAAGTGTGGCACAGAGGTCTCCTTTATAAAGATAAGAAATTACTACCACACAGTTATTATTTACTTTTACAATCGTATCTAATACATCGCTACTTTCAAACAAAAGTAAGTAGACCGATACTATATCTTCTATACACCTACGATTTACCGACCACAACGCAAACTCAACTTGGAACCTTCGCCGACGATACTGCAATGCTCTCATGCCACGAGAATCCAGCTATCGCGTCACAACTATTACAAGAACATTTTAACTTACTAGAAACATGGATGGAAAAGTGGAAAGTGAAAGTAAATGAATCCAAATCTGCTCATGTTACATTCACCACCAAACGTCCAACGTGTCCACCGATCCTACTAAACAACATACCTATTCCGTAGACAGATGTAGTGAAATACTTAGATTTACATCTCGATCGACGTTTGACATGGCAAATACATGTCAGTAAAGAATGCAAAGAAATGGACCTACGTTGTAAAAAATTGTATTGGCTCGTTGGCAAAAATTCATCCCTTACATTAGATAATAAACTACTAATCTACAAGAGTATCATTCGCCCCATCTGGTTATACGGCTGCGAACTTTGGGGATGCGCTAGTAACTCAACCTTAAATACAATACAACGATTCCCGTCTAAAACACTTAGAATGCTGGTTAATGCTCCGTGGTATGTGTCAAACGTAACTCTTCACACTGACCTCAATGTGCCATACGTACAGGATGTAATAAAAGCAAGAGCAATGAAGCATCACGACATCCTAGCAAATCATCCAAACGTAGCAATGCCTTCGCTAGCTGAAGCACCTCAATACAGAAGATTGAAAAGGAAGTGACCAATAGACTTAAGAGATTAAAGGTGGCCTCACTGGATGCCTTCCTCCTCAAGTGACCTTTCTTATCGTTTGTACATAAAATTAGCTCACAGAATATTGTAAACATTCCGATTGCTAATAAAAATTAATTCAAAAAAAAACTTACGATAACGGCGGTCTATTGACCTCCTTGGCACATCAAAAAAGAGGACGAAACATTCTTTTACTCTGTAGGGCCAAAATTCATCTTTAGAGGAGACTTCAATAGCAATACCAAAGGTAGAGAGCTGCTCAAGGTTTAACAACAAACGGGAACCTCAATATACTGTTCTATGGACTCCAAAAAAATGCCCGACCTGCTCGATATTTTCATCAGCAATAGTATATGGAAGCCTTATATCCTTAGATCATACATCTATCGTAACAACATCCATTATGCACAAAAACCCCACAACTCCAAAAAATATTGGAAACAATACCGTTATATCCTACATAAACACATCGATCTGAAACCCAGTCTCAATAACCAAAATGAAGTAAACGAGGCCGTCAATCAACTAAATACGCTGCTAGTAGCAGTAGCTCAACTAGCCACGTCCTCCATCGATCACAAAAACTCTACCATGATATCTCCCTTCAAATTAAAGAGTTAGTCACTCAAAAACGGAAAGCCAGAGCCCAGCGGCAAAAAAAATCACCATCTAGCAAACAAAACTAAACTCAATAATCTATGTAATCAACTAAAGGTAAAACTCAAGAGAAAATTTTTTCAAAATTTTTTCAAAACTTACGTATCAAACCTTAACAGGTTCAAAAATTCAGTCTGGAAACCAATTAAATCCTCCCTAAAACTTGAAACAACTTTGCCCATAAGAAAACTACCACCAGCACTAAAATAGGTCAAAGAAAGAGCGGACTTATTTGCTTACCATTGCTCTAATGCCTCTAAACTACACAAAAATGCATTCAACGGTCCAAATCCAGAAAACCTCATACCACCTGAAACTCCCTCCACTTCCATTCCTCCAGTCACACTAAAGGACATCAAATCCAAGATACAACGACTAAAGCCCAAGAAAATGCCAAGGATGGACCAAATTACACTCAGAATGTTACGTAAACTCCCAAAAAAGAAAATGCTACTTCTGACGCAATTCTGAGACTTCAGTACTGGCAAACAGAATTGCAAAAAGCTGAAATAATCCTCATCACCAACTCAGGTGAAGATCCCAACTACATAATATCATATCGTCCGATAAGCCTACTATCGGTGACCTCCAAACTTCTCGAAGGCTAGTCCTACGAACTCTTGGTCTTGAATTTACACCAACAAACTGAATACCAGACTGGAAATTTGGTTTTCGTAAAACGCATTTAACAATCCAATAGTGTCTCCAGATTACACAACTAATAAACACCCCCCGAGGAAAAATAGTACTGCAATTCCATCCTTACAGACGTCAGCCAAGCTTTCAATAAATTGCTAGAATGCTACCTAGCCCATCGACAATTTCGAACACGAGTCGACGATTCAACTTCAGCACTGTACCCAATCAATTCCGGTGTACCTCAGGGTAGTGTCATGGGTCCCCTCTTCTACTTATTATACACCTCAGACCTCCTAGTCACTCCTACTAGATACTTTTTCGGACGATACCATTATACCTGCGAAACATAATGATGTAAACGCCGTTTCACGCCAAGTTCAAAACCACCTTATTCTTTTCGAAGACTGAAAATGGAAGACAAAAATGAACGAAATAAAATGAAAGCACGTAACGTTCACTCTTAGAAAATAACGCGACCCACCAATTTATCTAAGCAATATCGAGATCCCCAAACTACTCCTACAAAATATTTAGGTCTTTACCTCGACAACAAACTCACCTGGTGGGGTCATATTAACAAAAAAGTAACCCATAGAACTACAACTCAAAACCCTTTGTTGGCTCCTTGGAAGGAATTCGCCCCTATCACTGAATAAACTTTTAATAAATTTTTAATAAAATACATTTGATCAGTATAACGAATTTTAAATGATGAAAAATAGAAATTTGCACGGTAAAAGACGTCAGCATATTTAGAACAATTTATTTTTGTTTGTGTATAGCGGGTACATCTGGAGCTGCAGAAAATATTAAATGTAAATCAAATATCTCGCGCAGCATATTTCACATCCAGCGCCGCATCAGCATTCTGGCACCAAGCAAACAGAAAAACACGCTGCTTTATTACCTGCAGAGGCATCTACAGAATGCTCCAAGATTAGCGCCGCCGCACATCTAGCAAGTAATTGCAAATGCACGCTGTTTGCTGTGCTTGAGTGACGCGTTCTGTGCCAAAACACACGAGCAATGCTGCGGGGTTGCCTCAAATGAAATTCCGCAGCCTAACGCTCGGCTTGCATTGCTGCACTGATGTGTTGTGCTGCTCTTTAATTAAGTTTTTAGTACCGGGCGCACTTAGCGAACTTTTACGACTGCTGTGCAGTTTGAAAGTTTAGAGTAACTCGCCCCGGCGGAGCGCCTGGACGTTGAACCTCTTCAAAGCAAAACCTGTGGTTTCATTTTCAGGAGAATGGAGTGCATTTATGTTATACATTATAGTTAAAAATCGAGTTGACTGGGTTATATTTCACTACTAAAAAACTACAACAGATGATCAAAAAGCAGAAAATAAAATAATTAAAACATTCTTTTAACTCACCATAGACAGTCCAACTCCGGTTAAAAAAGGGGACGGACCAATCCCTAAACCAAGTTAGGTCCCTACATGAGGATGCTAATTAAAAAGTTCAAAGAACTAAAGATTAGGACTGAGAAAATGATGAATATAACAGCTATAATAAGGAGGAGTATTACAATAGCTACTTAAATATTAGATCTTAACGCAAGTTGTCAAGGCTAATCAAGTATCTTCTTTTTCTTCTTCTTCTCTAACCCTTAGTGCCCGTTCGGGCGTCGAATGGTGGTCGCTAGTCCTGTATTTAGTTTTTCCATCTTTCTTTGTACCTCGCTATTGTTCTCATGTCATCTATTTTCACTCCCTGTTCTAATCCTATTTTTTTTATTTGATCCATCCATTTTCTTCTAGTTCTGCCTCTTTCTCTTTTGGTTGGTTTTCCCGCTTCCATTATCTTTCTTGGGTTCCATTCTCACTATATGTGCATACCGGTTTTCTCTGCCATTTTCCTGATGTGTTTCATTTCTATCACATTAATTTTAGATTCGTCTTTTTTTTAAGTGTTCAGTTTTCTCAAGAGTATATTATGACTAGTATTGCTATCATATTATGTATTTTCTCTTCACCTCTATGTCGATGTCTTTATGACCTAATGTTGTATTGTTTATGATATAATAAAGTAGATTCTTATTAATTTATTTGCTATATTTGCTATTTCTGCATCTATTCTTCCGTCTTCCGTTAGTGTAGTTCCTAGAAATTTATAAGTCAATACTATTTCCAATGTGTTTACCTTTTTGTTTTCTTGTATTGATTGTCTTTTTGTTTTTTATTCACAATCATATTTTTTGTTTTTTTTAATTTACTTCCATTTTCATATTTTCTATTTCTTCAGTCCACGT
The DNA here is from genome assembly GCA_036346155.1 of Sinelater perroti. Lineage (NCBI taxonomy): Eukaryota > Metazoa > Arthropoda > Insecta > Coleoptera > Elateridae > Sinelater > Sinelater perroti. The sequence goes on along the minus strand of JARFIY010000167.1, from coordinate 4,041,755 downwards.
GTTTATTAATTTTTGCATTTTGTTCTTAATGTTCGATTTCTTCTAAATGAATATATCTAACTGATTGTATTTTCTTTAATTTGTTTAGTTGTCTTGTTCATTATAATAATAAATAGTAGAGGCCTTAAGCTAATACCTTGCTTAATTAATTTATTCATTTTCATCCCGGCTGATATTTGTGCTGCCATTTGTACTTTTGCTCTTATTGTTCCAAGTGTGCTTATTGCGTTTATTACATTATTATCTACTTCCAGTTCTTCTCATATTTCTCTACTATATCAAAGGCAGCTTTCAAATCTATAAATGTTAAGTAAAGTTCTCTTCCTTCTTCAATTTTTCTTTCTATTATATTTCTGATAAAGTATTCTATATGGATAAAGTATTATATTTGGTCTGAAAGCTGCCTGTTATTCTCTTAATTTTATTTCCATCTTTCTCTAATTTTTTTGTGTACAATTTGTAGCCGGTTTGGGCTTAGTATATTGGCCTGTAGTTTCCGCAATGTGTCTGGACTTCTTTCTTGTAGATTGGTATTAATAGGTCACTTGCCCAGTCTCTCAAGATTTGTCTGTTCGTTTTTTACCTATTCATTTAATCATTTCCGGTGCTATGCCGTCTTCCCCGCGAGCTTTACCGATTTTTATTTTTAGACTTACTCATCTACTTCTTTCTTCTTAATTGCTTGCTTAAGTTCTATTTGCTCTCGAGTTGTAGTATCTTCGGATGCTGCTGTCGTGTTGAAAATATTTGTGTAGAATTGTTTCTATGTTTTTAGTATTTCATTTGTAGATATTTGTATTTGTCCCTCATTATTTTTTATTGCTTTTTATATTATTTTTTTATGTTGTTTCAATCTTTTTATTCTCGTCCAGAACTTTCCCATGTCTATTTTACATATCTCTGTTATCTCTTCAAACTTTTTCCAAAATTCTTTTTTTTGCTTTTTTAATGGCTTCTTTCACCATGTTTCTCTTTCTGTTATCTTTTATTTATTTCTTTTCTTTTACCAATCCTTTTTATATCGTTGCTCCACATACTTGTTATTTTCAGGTGTTTGTTATTATTACTTATCCCACATATATTTTCTATTGTCTTCAGTATGTTTTCTTGAAAACTGGCCATCTTTTTTCTAGAGTCCACATTGTAGATTCATCATTATTTGGAATTCCTTGTGTGTATCTTTCTGATATTTTTCTTTGTCTTCTATATTTTTGAACTCATGTATTGCCAATCTGCTATATATATATATATATATATATATATATATATATATATATATATTTTTTTATTTTTTATTATTTGTTGCTTATTTACAACCTACTCTCACACGAGTAATAAGTAAATTATTTATAATTTATAATCTTATAACATGTCATTGGGGGGATCCGGCCAGAGCCTTACTCCCCGTAGGCTAAACACTAAGTTATTCTGGGTAGTTACACTGGAAGGTCTTGTGGCCAATTTCGTTTTAACCGTCTGGTGATGGTTGGCTGGTTAGAGAGCTGTTCTATTAGTTGGTTTTTATGTCCTGTCAGGTGGTTCGTGTATGTTCGAGCAAGCTTCTGTATCTCTGCCTAAATCTGTGTAAAGGGTTTTGTTAGAGATGTACCATGGGGCGTTGGCTATTTTGCGAAGGATTTTTGATTGGCTTCGTTGCAGGATCTTTGTGTGGGAGGCTTTAACGCATCCCCACAACTGTATACCAGATGGGTTTTATGATGCTTCTATATAACAGTAGTTTGTTTGACAGTGAGAGTTGGGAGCGTCTGTCAAGGAGCTAGTGCATTTGTTTAATTTTAAGGTCTATTTGTTTTCGTTTGACTTTGATGTGCGTGCTCCAGGTGAGCTTATGGTCTAGGTGTAGTCCAAGATATTTGATGTCCGTCTTCTGAAGTATAGGAGTATTGTTGATGTTGTTTAGTGGGCTTGAAATACGTCTATTTGTGAAAGTAATTTGCGAGGATTTGTCGCTATTGACTGTAATTCCCCATTTGTTGAATCAGTTTTGCAAGATGTCTAAGTGTGTTTGTAGATGGGCTGCTGCAGTTATTGGGTTTTCGTCTATTGAGAGGATAGCTGTGTCATCGGCGAACATTGCAAGTACAGTATCGTCAGTTGAAGGCGTGTCGGAAGTATATAGGAGATACAGCAGCGGTCCCAGTACTCTACCTTGCGGTACTCCAGATGTAATTTCGTGGTATTCGGAAGTTGTGTTATTTACTTTAACTTGGAAAGTCCCCTGGGTTAATATGATTTTAGTATGAGTTACAGCTGATTTGGAAAATAGAGTTTTATTTTGTATAACAGACCCGTGTGCCATACTTTGTCGAAAGCCTGTTTTATGTCTAGGCATACAGTTATGCAGACGCGCTTGGTTTCTAGACTCTCCATAATGCTGTTAACTATTCGGTCCCCTTGGTGGATAGTAGAATGATGCTGCCGGAAGCCAAACTGGTAGTTTGGAAGATGGATTCTTATGAGGAGCAGTTTTTCGAATATTTTTGACATAAGTGGTAAAAGACTGATGGGTCTGTAGGAGGAGGGTTGCGTAGGAGGTTTGCCAGGTTTAATAAGGGTAATGATTATAGCATGTTTCCACTGAGTGGGGAAGTGGCAGAGTCGTAGAATGCTGTTGTAGATGGTTGTAAGTAACACTAGGGCTTTTCTGGGGAGCTTTTGCAATACATCTCCTACGATTAGATCGTAACCAGGTGCTTTACGTGGGTTTGTTAATTTAATTTGCTGTCTTACTTCGGCTGGCGAGAATTGTCTCAGAGGTAAGGACATTTGGCAGGGCGCGTCAAGGAATGTGGAAATGTCGGTGTCATCGTTGTTTCCTACCGGTTGTGGTGATGAGAATGCAGTAGCAAGATGGTCTGCGAATGAATCAGTTTTTTCCTTGTTTGATCTGGCCCATGTATTATCGGACTTTTTGATTGGAGGTATCGGTGCTACTGGCCTTTTAAATTTTTTTGTTACCTTCCATATCGTATGATCAATAGGTGAAAGATTCGTGACGTAATGCTGAAAGGTGACGTTCCGGGCTTTTAGTAGTTCAGTGTGGAGTTGATGAGTAAGTCTATTATATATGGTCTTGTCTGGCCTTTGTTTAGTTCGTTGCCATTTTTTTCGTGCCTTACGTTTTTTTTGTGACGAGGTGCCTTATATGACGAGGGATATTAATATCTGCTGAGTAGGTGTTCGTTTCACTGGGCGTTGCTTGCCATGTCTCATTTTGTATCATTGTAGTTAAATATTGAATTGCTTCGTCTAGGTCATAGGCGTCCTTAATTCGGATAGTTAGATTAATCTCGTGATCCAGTGTGTTTTTGAAGAGGTTCCAATTGGTGTTTTTGTTGCAGAGTTTTGGGGATGGTTCTCTGGTAATAATGGATGTGCTTAAGGTAATTAGAATGGGTGTATGACCTGAGGACAGGTCATAGTTAGATTCCACTTTGGTGTATGTGTTTGCTATGCCGCGGGAAATAGCGAAGGCTAATAAATCGGGGATTTTATTTGTATCTGTAGGCCAATAGGTGAGTTATCCGGTTGATATGTAGTTGCAGTTATGATTTTGTATTGCTCTGAGTAGGTTACGCCCTTTAAATCTTTATACTAGAACTTAGAATTTTGTCGGTTTGAAAGGAGTTCCATTCATGGTGGGAGATTGAGTTTTTGATAATTACCGCTGATCCGCCATGTGCTGTGCCGTCAGGGTGGTAGGAAAGGTATACGGAATAGTGCGGTATTTTTATAACTGTTCTGGCTGTTGCGTGGGTTTCGGAGACGAGTAACACATCTATATCCTGTAATTGCAGAAAACAGCTGATCTCAGGTATATGGTTTGATAGGCCATTGCCGTTCCAGAGAGCTATACGGAGGTGGTTGGCCATTTTTAAGCTAATTTGTTTATAACAGTGGAAAGTATGTTTAAAATCATGCTGTTTTGGCTGATAAGCTGCGAAAACATTGCTTTAAATTCCGTTAGGAAGCTAGAGAAAATTGGTTGATGTTATTCTGCTGTTCATTGAAGGTATGAATAGGAGGTCTTCTGTCGGGTGGTTGCAGGGAGAGAGGTCTGTGGTAAGGATGATGCATAGCTTCCGGATTTTGTTTGGCGTTTTGTTTAGGAAGTGATGGGAATTCGGATATATTTGGTGGTAACTGGTACGTTCTGGATTTGTTTGTGATTCCTCTGAGTGTTGGATTTTTGGCTCTTTTGATGTCTTGATATACTGAACATCCCTTGTAATTGGCTGGGTGTTGTCCATTGCATAAGGCACAAGTGGCTGGAGTATTGGGTTTTTTTTTGCAGGACTGGGTTTCGTGGTTACCGCTACATTTGACACAGATAAATGGTTTATTACAGTAAGTTTTCGTATGGCCATACTCTTGACAGCGGGTGCACTGAGGTATGGTTTGTATCTTCCTGGGGGGTTCAACCGTGATATTCATATTACTTAGATGTTGAACGTTGAAGATGGCCTTATTATTTTCTTTAGGTTCTAGGTCTACCATGAACAGTGACAATGGTTGTTTGGTTACTCTGTGACGTATGTTAATAATATTGCGTACTGTGTGACCAAGATTCCCAAGTTCTTTTGTTATTTCTGAAACTGGTATGGAGTGGTGAAGATTTCGAATGGCTATCCTGTATGCGCGTTCTTCTTTTAATTGGTAGGTGTGATGAAATATATTTTCATCTTTAAGGTGTTTGGTGAGTTTTCTGTATGAGTTTATTGTGTTGGTGTTTATTTTAATTTTATCGTTTGGTAAAGTTGTTGTGTGGTATTGCTCTTTTTCCAGGATTTTAATAATATTTTTAATCATTTCATTATAATTGTTTACTCCATGGATGTAAATAGGCGGGGGCTTCACCATTCTAGGACTTTCATTATTATTAGGTGTTTGCTCTTGACAAGCGTTTTCGGGTTGAGTTTGTGAGAGGATCTCGTATCTGTTTGATATGCTGGTAGGAATGGGTTGTTGACGATTAAAGATTGTATTAGAGTTGGTTATTTTCCGTTTTTTTATTTTTTGACATTCATGTTTCGTATTTGTCGAAGTACCTTGCGTGTTGTTGGGGCTGTTAGTATCTGAATCCGAGTCTTCGATTAAATCTGCATTTACACGTGAATCGCGGTCTTCGTGATTGAAATCATTGTTGGTGGCATTCATTATTTGTTGGTTTATTCCATTTTGTGCAGTTTGAGAAAAATCTGCTATATTATTTTATTTTTTGGTTATTGCTTAATCTGGTTTGTTATTTTGTTGTCACTAGTCTGTATTGTGTTTTATCTTCTGCTTCTTTCTTTGTTTGGATTATTTGTATTTTCTCTGTTAAATCTTATGTGCATTTTATGTAGTCCATTATACTTTTGGCGTTGGCTTCTTCTTAAATAAATATATATTTGTCCTCTAAGGGTTCATCCCTCAGCGTATTTTCTTTTACAGTAGTATATTTTTATTCCATTTTTATTTTGGGTTCTTTCTCCGTAGCTTTCCATACACGCCATTTTGTTTTGGTCTTTTCCAACTCTGTTATTTCGGTCTCTCATTATTATTGTATTCTGATTTTCTTCTTTCATTTTTTCTGCTATTTGTTGTAGACAAACAAGAAAATTTGTAATTTTTCTTTGCTGTTCCTTTTACCGGTACGTAGAGTTTGTTTTAGTTTTTTGGTAATTCTATCTCTTTCCCTCTTAATGTACCTATATTCCAGATTCCTTTACCTATTGCTTTATTTTTATTTTTTTCCCTTTTTATCTTTATATTGTTTTATTCGTGAAATTTTTTATGCCCGTGTGTTTATATTTGGTTGTGTATCAATTAATTTCTGTTGGAGTTTTTTTGGAATTGCGTCACTATCTCGGTTTGTTTTAATTATTTTATATAATTGGTATTGCATTTCATCAACAGAGGATCTCTCGCTGATATTTTTCCTCCCACTTGTTCTTATGGTGTTGTTTCATTCTCCGTTTTTTTTTCAGGTTCCTTTACTGTTGCGTTTAATTGTTCTAGATAGTAGTCTTCTCCGTTTATAATTAGTTTGTTGCATCTTAGGATTGCGTAGTATCCCTGTGTTCTTATTTGTTTCTGTGTTTTATCAGCTCTTTTCTAATTTCTTGGTTCTTATTTAGATAATCTTCTTTTGTATGTATTTCCTTCCTTTTAGATTTTTAGATCCTTTTAGAATCTCTATTTTATTTGACCATGTACCGAAATCCACTAGTATTGGTTTAGTTTTTTAGTTTTCTTAATATTTACCCAGTCTTTTGGTTTCTATTACCTCTCCCTCTATTGCTATTGCAATTTTCATATTTTTTAAAACTATTCTTATTTTTTCTTTTTACTGTAAGTTACTCTCTTCCTCTTGATCATAAATAACTGTATATAATTGTATTCCTTTTTTTAATTTCCATGGCCATTTCTTCCATTTTCTTCTCTTGTTGTATATCTTTTAATTTTAAAAGTTAATTTTCATTTCTAAGTTGTTTATTATTTTTGTAACTAAATTTAGTTTTTTTTGGAAATATATACATTTTAATTTCTATGTGCTGATCTCTTTCTTTCATTCTGTTTGATTTCTTATTGATTTCTTCTAGCATTGCCTGAATTTTATCGATCTTTTAAAAAGTATTTTCCTTCGATCCGTCAAGGTTCGTTCTTTATGTTCGGTCAATGTTTATAGTTCGCCTTTACACCGCACGAAGCTGCTGGCCCCGCTCGGCCCGTCGAAAGTCAGTCTCTTATCCTAGCTATCGTCATAGCAGGCTTAATTTACTTCTTAAATCTAATCCTACCTCAGATCTGCTTGTGGTACGCTGTTCTCCTTCCTTACTTTCACTTGATTCACAGTCTGTCTTACTAAATTTACTTCCAAATCCCCCAATTAGCAATATAATTTTGGATCAATTTCTGCTATTTCAGGACCGAACTTCCTGCTAATCAAGTATCAAGAGCTCTAAATACAATTATATGGGAAAACATATATTTAAATACCAAGTTCATCTAGAGTATACAGAAGTGTAATCAGACGTATGCAAGAGAAGTACTACTCACTCTAGACAAATGTCAAAGCCGCTGCAACAACAATCCTAAGCAAAAAAATTAATAAATCAAGAAGAGACGAAAAATGTGTGTACAATTAAACGAATAGAATAAGACGAATATGTGCCAAGAATAGATTATACAATAGTTTAAATAGCACGAGTTAAATCAGTTAAAGGGGCTGTTAAGGCAGTTAAGGGGTGTTAAAAAACCTCAGAAACGACCAACGGATTTTTTGTAGGAAATAAAACTAAAAAGAACAAGCAATAGTCTAATAAAGATGATAGAGGAAGGATACAGTTTTGGTTTTGGCTGGATTTGTGACTGTTCGCCTCTTATATGTTCAGTGTAATTTGTATTTAACTACGATGTAGAAATTCACTTTTCATCTTTTGTTATGATGGAATCGAGTCAGGCATTAGAGCAGCGATAAGACAACAACGAAGTGATAGCTTCTCCAAGCTATGAGCGATCGTTATTCGTTAGAGGTACCCATTGATTCAGTGTCGACACGTAACCTAGTGCGTGAATGTGTATAAATACGTTGCTGCAGTGCGTGCTCCAAGCCTGCCTACAATCTCACGCAGAGTCAAATGTGCTCATCTAGCTGATTCCGATTAACGGTTGAGATTCGTTCTGAATAGATTTAATCGAGGCGTCTATATCAAATGCGGCGTAACGCAATTTTACCTTTAATCCAAATTTGGCGAATGAAGACGAGTATCCCCGTTTTCCAAAATTAGTAAGTTTTATATAAAGTTGCTGAACTGAAAGTACATGAAAATTTTAGACACGTAGATAAGATTCACTGCAGAAGATTTTCTTTTATCAAATTTAAAATCCCCTTTTTCATTTCATAATTCTATTCTGGCAGCGAATTTAGCTACCCAAGGAGCTCATGCAACAAGTATTTTGAGGTCTTTCCTTCTTCCAGTCGGCATCCCTGAACAAAATTCTCCCAATTCAATTTATTTGGGGTTATACGTTCTCTGTTCCTTTTAATGTTTTCAGTAAACGGTGCAATAAGGGTACATCTCCAAATTTATGTTTTTAGGGCGATATTTTTCAGCAATTGATTTAGAAAAGTACTTATAGATATGTGAAAAAATAATCGAAAGAGCTTTTATAAGTTTTAAGGCATTCAACCATGCGAATATTTAGCTATTTGGGGTCTATAAATACTGCCGTTCAATAATTTAATGTTTGATTTGCGTCAGTCGAATGTGCTTCTTATTCTCTTTTTATGTCTGCAGACAGCACCTTTTCGGTTGTCTGCTGTCATCCCTTCTCGGAGGAGCAGGACGAATTGTCAAATTTAGAAATTCGATGAATATTTAAAGCGCACCTGTCTGCTGTTTATTAGTGGAACCGGGGTACGATCAATGTTCAATTAGTAATGACGTGCTACCCTACAACATGAATTAGAGTAATACATCGTGTATCTACATTTGAAATAATGCGTGAGCAAGTGCAGCTGTTGCATTTGAGGTAGTCAAAGATTAGTTATAAAGTTGTTAAGGTGTATTAAAATGTGTATATCGTACAGCTAATAACAAATTTAACTCGAACTTATTTATTTTAGTTAAAATCATGAGCTGCAAATAAAATGATTTAATGCTACGTCACTGACGAAAGTACTTTAAAATGTCAACAGTGTAGGAGTAGTTCAGGTATAGGTAACAACCATGGGGTTAGGTAATTTCGGATTCCTTTGCAGTTTGTTTTAGCGTTTACTTTAAAGATGTAGTTTAATAGTATCTCGAGTTTGATTCGTTTTTGCTATTTATAAAAGCATTTAAATACCAGTATCTAGTATAATAATGTAGAATAATAATACTCTTAGTGTTATAAGTGGTAGTAATTCTGTTTGACCTACAGTCTTAAATTCTAAAACCAGTTAACATTAGTTTAAAACATTTCATGTGATTTCTGACAAATCAAATCTAAAACTTCACAAGGCTGATCCTAAGTAAATCTCGAAGAGTTAGCAACAAAACTTATAGCATAGTGGTCGATAGTGCAATATTGCTTGAAACAACTACACAAAATGCAAAAGAAAGAAATGTATGTTTTTAATTTTATTTTAATATTTGAATTTAAAAACCTGCGGCAACGCTTTTTTTAAATTATATTAGAAAAAATGCAATTCTTTGCCAAATTATTGCTGAAGATGGAAACTAAATTCATTGCAGCATGACAAATGACAAAAACTGTTGATCACACCAAATCAAGTCGCTGTTATAGAATTTTATACGAATTATTTATTGTAAGATTTTTAGGATATTATTAATCATTATCTTTCTTCAAAAAAGTCAAAGACTAATTAATTGAAAGAGCACCACCCCTTACATGACAGTGTAAGATGTTACAGGTTCAGCATTACGCAAGAACCAATACTAAAATTTAAACGAAGTATGTTTTACTTTTTCTAGAAGCTACTCCGTAGGACTACACTCTTTTCGGATTCTTAAAGAAAGTTTCGACAGCAGCAGCTGTCACTATTAGACTAAAAAATATTTTACTGCAAAGCCACCGTTATTGTACTAATAGAAGTTTAAAATTTTGTCAAACCAAACAAAATTGCACTAGAGAAAACTAAATAAAGAGCAAAAAAGGGATGAATCATATCTACATAACTACAGTAAGTGGATAGAAGCCCATAATAATAATTTTTCTAATTCCAGAAACTACATCAGCTATGCGTAGAAAATGACAAACAAAAAGCAAACTTGCTTGCAAACCATTCTATTAAAGTACTTTCTCTACAGAGCACAGAACTCGATGTGAAAATAAAAGAATTCGAAAAGCAAACAGCTGAAAGTTACCAAAGGATCACACCAGTTACATTAAAGAAAGTCAAGATAAAACATCCTTATAACAAGTAGCGCCATTTTTACAATTAGTTAATAATCAACAACAACTACAAAAAACAAAACCCGACAAAGATGAAATAGACGTTGTCTCATTCAGACTGATAAGGTAGTAGAAAAGCTAGTATGTCAATGAGTCAGGGAAGAACCGTTAACAGATAAGCACACTTGACAACCCAACAATGTCCCTATATGATAAGAATAATAAACATGGCACTAAAGGACCAACAATAAAAGTCAAAAGAGGATTTTCATACACATATTACAGTTTAATACAATTTTTATTATTCTATAGTCAATTTCAACTCAAATTAAATAATAAATTATTTATTTTATATCAACCAAAAGTTCTTTTGTTGGAAATGCTTATTTTCAGCCTTGTGGCGCCCAGTATTGAGCATAGGCCTCCCCTTTGATTCCCCAACTCTCTATTCTGTGCTGTGTCCGTCTATCTCAATCCTGCAACCTTCTTGATGTCGTCGTACCAGCGTACACTTGGTCTTCCTCTATTTATTACTCCTGTCCATGGTCTCCAGCGTATAATTACTGCGTTCCACCTATTATCCGTTAATCGTGCTACATGACCTGCAAAGCTCCATTTCAATTGTGTAATTCTGTTTATTATGTCTGTAATTTTGGTTCTTTGTCGTATCCAGCTATTCCTTTTCCTATCTCTAAGGGTGATACCAATCATCGACCTCTCCATGGCTCTCTGTGTAACTCCCAGCTTTTTGACTATATGTTTAGTAAGCGTCCATGTTTGTGCACCATACGTTAATATAGGGAGTACGCATTGGTCGAATATTCGTGATTTTATGTATTGGGGCATTTTTTTGTTCTTTAAAATCTTCGATAGCTTACTAAATGCTGCCCAACCTAAACGCCTTCTTCTTTCCACTGTCCAAATTTATTTTAAGTCCTACGTTTCTCAATGCTTGTTCCAGTTGCGTTATCATTTCTTGTAGGTCTTATGTATTGTCTGCGATTAAGACTATGTCGTTCGCAAATCTGGGGTGGTTGAGCTTCTCTCCATTTATATTAACTCACTTGTTGAACACTCGCTCCAGTGCCATTGTAAAAAGTTTAGGTGATATGGTATCCCCCTGTGGGATGCCTCTATTGATAGGTATTGCATTTGTATACTAATGTAATTTAATTTTTGATTTGGCTTGGTTGTAGATGTTGTTGAGTAACTCTTTGTATCTACGATCAATGCGGGCGCAATCTAGCTCTTTCATAATTGCCCAATGCCCGATAGAGTCGAATGCCTTTTCGTAGTCAATGAACGCCAAATACAAAGGGAGGTTATATTCGATGCTCTTTTCTATTAGTATCTTCATTGTCAGGAGGTGATCACAAGTACAAAAGCCTTTTCTAAATGCAGCTTGCTCCACAGGTTGATAGTCATCTAGCTTGTTCGTAATTCTGTTTGTTATTATTTTTATTAGTAGCTTGTACATTTGAGACAGCAGACTTATCGGTCTGTAGTTCTGGATTAGTGATTTATCTCCTTTTTTTGAATAGAATTACCACTACTGCATTAGTCCAGTCCTTTGGTATTGTTCTTTCTTTAAGGCAGATGTTAAAAAGCTGTTTTAATTTAGGTATTAGTATTTCTTGCCCTTCTTTTAGCATTTTTACCAGTTCTTCATTGACTTCAAGGCATAGCTTATCTCCTCTTCCGCGATTTCAGGGATGTCTTCCGAGCCAATATTCATTACTTTCCTCTCCACCTGTTCTTCGGGTTTTTTAATGTGTGATGCATACAAGGTCTTATAGTATTCTTCAGCAACGTTCAATATTCTGTCTTTGTCTCTTTCCTCTCTTCCATTTTTGTCTTTCAATGTTGTTATTTCATGCCTACCTAGGTTTCTTTTTAAACACTTCAGGTTTTTATTTTGTTCGATGTTGGTTTGTGTCATATCTTCAAAGTGTTTATCTAGATCTTTCCGTATCATCTTCCTCGTTTGTTTTCTTATTTATCTGTACTCATTTGTAGCATATTTTCCTTTTCTATATAGTGATATCCGTTTCTCAATCATTATTTTTGTTCCTGGTGTTATTTTGCTTTTTTGTTTCGGTGTTTTCTTTGCTACTTTCAGAGCTGCTTCTTTTATGACATTGCTTATTTGTTTTGTCGCTTTGTTCAATCCATCTACTGTTTCATCCAAAAACAGAGGAAATGCTTACCTTCCAGTATTATAAACATCAAAATGTTGTTAACCCGTAGAGTCCAAGTATGAACATAGAGGTACTATCATCATGCAATATGATTATGATTATATATTAAACTATGTATGTGTAGTAATCATGTAATGACATCGTATTAGCTCATAGAATGCAGATTCTGGTTATTGATTAAATTAATTAGAAGAAAGTCTTCCAGATAATCGGAAGAAGACGTTCATTAAGCTTAGGAATGATGTGGTAAATTAATCTGTAAAAAGTACTAATAAATTAATAAAAAAATAAATAGAATAATGAATTTACTTCATATACATGTGTAGTATAATCATTAGTTCCTTATTCTTACAGTGATTGAATTTTATCACAGGAAAAAATGATGCCGGTAGTGAGTCAACAATAGTATTAACAATCCTTTTTTCATTTTATCTTAAGACACCGACAAAATCTTGACACAAAGGACTAATATTTTATCAAGCAAAATACCCCTTACATGCGCTATGAGTAACATCGCTAAAATGCTAACGTAGCTACAAAATTGGCCTATATAATTTATATTTGCTACGTTTACAACTGATTTTATAATCCGATTTAGAAACCATCGTTAAAACATTCAGTTTTTTCTTACTAGGTAATTAAACACTTTGATTTGCAGTCATGGCCAACAGTATGTTTATATGTTAACTTAACAAAATGAGAACCAATATGTAAGTAGTGCATGCTTTCATACAAGGCTAATAAAACATCTGATCAACAAAACTTTGGTACACAAATATTTTAAATAATAAAAATTGCTTTTAGCGCAAGCACGTGTTTGGTTATTGCCGATACATAAACCGGGTTTAAACTATCGGTTATTACATAGTAAAAGTGCTTAAAAAAAGAGAACTCACTGTGTAGAAACGTATATGATTATATTCTTATATGAACAGGGAAAGTTTCAGACTAAAATTACAAATAATATTTTCTCTATTGTTTCATCAGACAAGATTGACTGTACCTTTTAATCGTATAACATATTACCTCTGCACCAGTATATAATGATTTCTATATTTCCTCACTGTAGCTACATTGCCTTATAGGGGGTGTTATCAAAAGATTCTGCAACATCTAAAAACAATTGTAACATTTTCTGAAAAGAGGCATTTAGTTTTTTGGTTAATAGACTATTTTCTTTATGAGTCTATCAATTAATTTTTCTATTAACTTCATCATGAAAAAGTTAAGGTGGCAGTTCTATATGCCTTTGCCTGGGAAAATTTCTTCCATGTTCCAAAATAAGTACTTTTATAGATTGCTTCTAACGTGTTGCTAAGATTGCTCTTATATTAGATACAATTAAGTCAGGATTAGATGCTTTGTATGGTTTAAAAAGTCAGTACTAAACACAATCGTAATTACTAATAATAATGGTGCGACTCTAATGTCTTGCATATGAGCGTAACTTGTAAAGTGAAAGGTGAAGGTTCTCATAAGCTCATTCTTAGCACCTGTTCGTCGCGCAACATCTCTGATACAGAGTGATGTGACAAGTATCATGCTTTAAACTATCACAGAAAATTTAGGTACTCAATTATTTTTAATGACTGAGCAGATTACCCTCCAGGTTTCTAAACACAGGATTGAGCCCAAGTAAATACATTCCCAATGTAGTCAAGAATCTCAAATCGCTCAATCGCTTGGTCACACTGGCGTTACCATCGTAGTTCACTATCTTATTATAAATTTGGATGCTCTCATAAGAAGATTTATAACATTAGATTGATGTTTTAGCGCGGCGATTGCGCGCCAGCTGATAACTTCTATTATCGTAATTGAATTTATGTTCTTCTAAGATCCGGGTCGAAAACATCCTCACTGTGTTATAAAGTTCGACCGATCACACTTATGATGCGTTCTTTTAATAATTAATATTAAGTAGTGTAAGGCAAATTTAAAATTGCTGATAAAATTCTGCGACATCTCGGGCACGGCACACGTCCGCCTGCCTCAAAGTTGCAGTTGAAAGTACTGTTATAAAATAAATTTAGAAGAAATTAAAAGAAGATAAGTGGACAATGTGGAAACCAATTTTAAGTGCAAGAGAAAACGCCGTCCAAATAGACGTTGAATATATGAAATAGTAAAGTTTGCTGCAGACAATTGGAAAACTGAAGCTAAAGCAAAAGAAAGAAGGCAGATTTTGCCCTAAGTAGGGTTGTACAGGCTAACAAGTAACAAGTAAGTGTTATATTAATTAGTCTCGTCTACCGAAAATTTTGTAAAGGAAACGTACCCATATCCCATATCCACAATTGATATGCTCCTTAAAAAAAGTTTTCAGGTATTGCGATTTCTGCCGCAAGTTCTGTTAAGAAACTAATTCTTCTATTTAAGAAATCAGTAAATCCTATGTAACAGATTGACTTAATCGGTTTCTTTATTTTATTTACAAAATTAGTGTTGTACGTCACTAGATAGAAAAGATAAGCATTTTATTGCATTTTTGGCATTTTTAGGTTTTCTTTCCCAATTGAATGGTGATGATATAGATTGGCAAATGTATAGTTGAAAAATGTGACATACTTCCATAGATGCATGAACAATTAGCTTCACGAGTTAAAACGCGTCGATTTTTGGGAAATTCTCGACGTTTTGGCATCCACCGTGATATAATTTTCAAAGGATTTTAGTTCTTTACTCGGAGTCTCAATCTGTCACCTCGCCAAGGAACACTATAAGTCAAAGAAAAAGACTAACTTTTGGTATGCTCTATTTCGCTATTTATATAAACAGAAGTGAAAGTTTGACAGGTTCATGTTTGTGCGGGAAATGTACTGGGTTGGGCAAAATTTGTTTGTTGTAACGGGTTACGTAAGTGATAACGTGCGGTAACTAATGTTTATCAAATAACTTAATCTCTGAGGATCGTCTCGAGTATTGATGCATTTATGATGTTTTTCTTTTTCAGTTAAAATAATTAATTTTATGTCTAGTTTTTTTTTTGTTGTGTTTTGCCAAAATAGAAGAAACATCACCCTTTCGTACAGCTAAAGAATATTTGTATATGCAACTAGATATTTGTCTGTTCGTTTGGCTTATGCAGGTTCTGCCACAGTTACCACCAGGTATTTCGTAGACAAACTCCTTGGGATTCGTGGGGGTAATGGTACTTAGTTGAGCTGCTTAGTCAGCTATTATATTGTTAATCGTAAAAATAGTTTGTGTATCTTGTTATAATGCCTCTGATATAAGGTAAAAACGCTTTGGTTTGGTCGGAAAAGTCATGGGTTTTGAAAGTGGCATTGTTAATGATGTGAGTTAAAGATTTATGGTAATATCCGGTTTGTATTAAAGTTTTGGTAATGGTATTCACTTCAGTTTGTCGGATCTTACTGTTGAAAAATTAGATAAATCTCATAATTAGAAATTTTGCAACTGAGTGAATTCAAGCAGGGTGATGGTGTTGTTGAGAAAATTTTTTGTCACAAAAGTGTCCAAAAAAGAGAGAAAATTCTGATGTGCGACTATCTTTGTAAATTTGATATCAGTATGAAGTTTATTTAGGAAGGGAAAGTAATTCGGAAAGCCTATCTGGCCATGAAGCTAGATAACAAATGTAACGTCAACGTACCTTATCCAACAGGTAGTTTAGTTATGAATAAGTTAGCTACAATAGGTGAAAGTGGGAAACCCATAGAAGCACCGTTGGTTTGGCGGTAAAAATTGTTTTGGAAGTTAAAATAGGTATTGGATAAGCAAGGGTTAATTAATTTAACGGTTTCGTCTTTCACACTTTTAAAAGTTGCAAATTCTCTGGAACGAACATATTATTAAAGAGGGACACAATTTCGAAACTAATCACGTCTTCACGTACGGGAAAAAATTTAAAAATGGTGAGATTTTCGGGCGTGTGATAAGGCTTCTTCTGTAAGGGACAGAAAAACTTTGGCTAGATATTTGGCTAAATTATGGGTATATGAAGCAAAGGCATTGAGAATAGATCGTAAGGGAGTATTTTTCTTGTAGATATTTGGAAGACCGTCTAATCTAGCTATTCTTGAAAATTTCTCTCGAGGTCCAAGAAGCTTTTTAGTATCAAGGGGCAGATTCAAGCTACTTCTTGTCTGATTTTATTAGCTGTGTTCGGGGAATTTGCTAATAGATGCTCTTATATACGATACGATGTGTTCAAAAGGGATACAATTAAGAGAGTCAGCAAAGTTGAAACCTTTTTCAAGAGCCTGAAATGTTTGGAATGTTACTGTTTTTTTTTTGGTAATTGATTTTTTCATCAGATATGTATGATGCTTTATCACATACTAATTTGGTAAGAGAATCCCAAATGATTGGATAAATTTGAGAAGAGGTAAGGTTATGACAACTGTCATATAGTTGAGAGTTAGTTTGATCAAGGTTTTAAACAGAGGTAGTTCTGCTTTTTTTTAAGAATACGAAAAACAGGAAAGGCTCTTTATGATACTTTAGTTGTAAACTTAACAGGGATAACTAGTTTGTCCTTGCTGTATCTTAGAAAAGCAAGATTACACAGAATATAGCTGCTTAGTGGGGTTGAAGATCTTCCACCCGTAGAGAAACATAAAATGTTCGGAAAGGTGTATAAATTTACATCTTCAAAATTTTACCTTATTAAAGGTTCAATGTAGTAGATTGTAATTCAATCATAGCCAATCCATTATTACAGTAATAACAAACTTTGTTTGGGCTAAAAAAAATTACATTTATAAATACGATATCCAAATACGATAAAATGTATCTTTGAAATAATAGGCACAGATGTCAAGCAACAAATTGGCAGATCATTGTAATACATTCCTCAGTTATGCAATTGGCTACATAAATTACCATAGCCCTATTAGGTACAACGTTAGTATTTTACGTGCAATGCACAAAAAATAAATCTGCCCTTTTGTTACACTATTTAACCGCATTTTTTAGATTTACAAACTAAAAAGCCGCACACCAGTCACTTTGGGCCGCTTTGCGTTTTAAAAGCGAACTCCGCGGCAAACTAGTCCGCAGCAGCGTAAATAGGCCCTTCTTGGCAAGATAACATTAGCGTTATGATTGATCGGTTTCGGAAAGCGTAGGCAGCGCGGCTCCTCCATTTCGTTCGGGCCGGAACGAATTGGAGTACGGCGCGTTAGAACTCAGACTGGGAATAATAATGATATGGTACAAGGCAGCTTTAATGAATTATGTATTAAAGCCTCGAATTAGAACGAGAAAACGCCAGCTTGCGCTATCTGAACAGCAATAATTCGCATTACTCGGGGGCTGATTTTGGTTCTGACACAGTCGCTAATGCCCGGCACCGATGCGGGGGAATCAGGCGACTTTGAGGGATAACAAACCCTCCTTTAAGCTTGTCAAAGCAAATTTTCGCATTGCTGAAAAGTAAACGTTAAATAAGATGCATAAAATAAATAAGCCGTAACTTGACAAACACAAGCGGGAGACGCCTCCGCAGCTTTTTAGGCAGACAAGTCGCCGCTTTATTTGTTTAAGTAAGGAAGGATTGATTGAACAACTGCCGTAAATCTTGTGGTTTTTGTTTTCCCTGACATCACGTCCTAATCAATTTATGCTTTGCGTTGTTCTAGGTACGTTGTTGACATATCCTATTGACAATCGGGCGCTTTCGAGCGCGGCGCAGACATTTAACGGGAATTGGGCGCCCCCGTCTTGATTTGGGAAAGAAATTGCTCAGCCTAGAGGCAGCGCAATTTTCTTATGTCACTTCTACCGCCTCTCATTCGAGCACCTCGTTACACGCGCAGAATTGGAAATCTATTTAGTCTCAACAAGTTTAAGTGCTTTCGAAGATGTAATACACAGCTGATATGCATAATAACCCTCGAATATTTGAACAGTAATCCAACTTTTTCTTTTCAGCGGCGGCACCATTTTTACTGTTTGGGTGTTTATTGCTCCGCCAAAGTCACGCTATTGGATTTCGGGCTCAAAGGGGCGGCGGGGCGCCGACAAGAAACGTAATTTGCCTGAACCAGGAGCAGCGAGAATATATGTTGCTCGAATACTTTGCAAGCGCAAGGAATTCAGCTCCACATGCACCCCTAGTTTGCCAACTGTTGACGACTCTCAAGTTTCCTTTGTGCCGAATATGCACCAGGAATGCAGCGCAGGCCAGCCGAATATTGCAAATGTTTTAGGATGCACGGGAAGAATTTTGACAAGTTTATAGTGCCAACCAAAATACAAATGTATTATTTGGAATTACATATATGTCATATAAATTCAACCACAATATAATTGCTTTTCGATCCTTACAGAATATGCAATTATAAAATTAAAACTATCCTTTAAATGGTGGTTTGTTATTTTATTGTAATTTTTAGTAGACAGTTTAAAAGTAGAACAGATTCTTTCAAGAAGAACGATTGTCGCACAGTGGTTAGAGCATCAAATTTGGATTCAGAAGGTCCTCGATTTGAGTTTATAAAATATTGGCAATTTTTCGTAATTTTGGAAATGGTGAGACCATTTATAGGCTAGAATTGACTGTGCTTTACTTGGAATTTTTCTGTAGAGTAACACGACTTCACTTAACGTTTTCACATACAAATTACAAAGTGTAGTAACATTTATGATACCTTATGACTGGCTGGAATTATAGGTCAATATGGGGAAGATCAAATCAATGAGAATAGCGAGATCCATTAACATATGCGAATAAAACAACTTGAGAATAGCAAATAAATTTTTTAAACATAAAGACATTTATAAGTATACCTAAACAAGTAAACACAATAAAGGCCGCAAAACGGCCTTGTTAAAGTATGCTTCTATGCGTGAGATGGTAAAGCTTTCGAACGGTGTGCGTTGAGGCGCTTCGCGCCTATTAAGAAATACGAATACTACCTTTTTTCCCCATTAAATGTAGCTACTGGCATATAAATGTAAAATAGGCTATTTTTTAGACCAGTTGCACTTGTTTTCTTGAATTTCTGATAGCGGATTCAAATTCCAAAAAGTTGATTTATCATTAAAGATCAGAATAGTACATTATTACATTTTCTCAATTCTGCTGCATGGTACGGAGGCCTAGACCCTCATTGAGATACTACTGAGAGTCTAGGCCTCAAAGCTCTTGAGATGTGAATATATCGCTACATTCTCCGTATAACAAGAATAAACTGCATCACGAACTACGAGGTATTAAAGAGGTAGAAAAGGACACACGTAGTTATAACACATAGGAAAATGCTTCAGTCAAAATTCTACTGAACTCTTTAGGAAACCCGTCGATAAAGTAAAGATTATCAAATTAATTTCTATCGTTCTAAATGGATAAGGAACGTTAAGAAGAAAAATAAGTATATTGAACAGATTTTTTATGTTAAAAACTAAATTTTTTTTAGAAGTTACACATACATCCAAAATATTCGGAATGTGCTATCAAAGTACCAGTACATTTTTACGAAAAATTAGTTTTTCTTTCCAAAAAATAAATAATAAATACAATATTCTTTAAAGTTTATTCTTTAAGCGTACAATCCCTTGGGGAAGCTGAACTCGTAGAAGGCGCGACCCCAGGTGGCGGATAGAAAAATGCAGATCAGATATGGTGGGCAGGAACGAAATAAAATATCGCCCGCGGACCAACAGGCTTAGTGATGGGCAGCTGCTCCACTAGTAGCACCTTCAGTGGATGTCACAAAGACATTAACAGTGTAGGGAGCATAATGTGATTGCGCTTTGTAGTACATATAACAGCGGAACAGGGGGCAATGAAAAACATCAATTCTATAAATTTCCAGGAAATCATCAACGGCCGAGAACGATAAAATAACGGCTATCAGTCCCTAGAAGGCCTTAAGTGGCCAGAGGGTGCAAATAATCCCCGGGTCAGCATAGTAGGTTTTTAAATATTATTAAAAGAGTTTTATAACAGGATACTTTTTAAAAGTACATTGGAACATTTCCTTAAAACTAATTTAATTTTCGACCATGCAAATTACCTGCCATCAATTTTTTTATTAATGAGTGTATATTCTACATTCTGCTCTTATGAAGCAATAAGATTCCAGATTTCATTACACAAGTAAAGATGTTTGGTGCTCATCTCTACACCCCCCTGTCCCGAATCCCATCTCCACCTGTAACCTTGATCGTACGCTACCCACCTTAGCCACAACTAAACGGGATTTTTACCCGCCGCCCGGCATTCTGATTTGAACCCTCGTGAGCGACGGAGTCACCAGCCAGTTGATCAGGTGCTCTATTGCGCTGTGCTTGCACGCTGTCGCTGCTTTTTGTACGATCCGCCCCGTCCGTGGTGCCCTAGTACAACTGGCCAAGTAAAACCCATCCCCGGATTGAAGCCGCCAAGGAAAAGCACGCCAACATCCGCCGTCCAGGCTGCCAGAGACCATTACTTGTGGTAAGTCTCGTTTTAGTTGTTCCGTCGTGCATTTGTTCCCAACAGCACTTTTTTTCCCGTAGTCTGGAGAGTGGACAGCTGATCTACCGCCCACCATATTTGAAGTTATTTAATCATAGTTGCTTTTTGTTTTATTTCTCAATTTCTTTGTTTGCTTAATTGTTACTTTGTTATTAATTTCGTTTTGCCCAATATGTAGTTTACACAGTTCTGTTTTGTTTTATTTCCTGTTTTGTTTATCGAGTTACTTTAAGTGTGCTTAATTATCAAACAAAAGAAGTTGTTCAGTAACAATACTAAATTAGTTACACAGGATTATATAACTCCAATATGTGTTTTGTTGTTACTGTTCTAGATGAGTAGGCCACTATTTTTTGAGCCTTCTTTCCACTGCTGGGGGAGCCCGTAGATAATGGATTCATTTATTGAATATTCCAAAAGGCAATTTAAGTAGCTGGTGGCCAGTGGTTTCGTTGTTCACAAACGCTATATTACAATCTTCATGAATCTCTTTTAGACTAAATTATTTGAATAACTTTAGTATTAGATGCTGTTGGACAACCCCATAATTGGTCTCCACAGGAAGAGATTTTAGTAACTATAAACAAACAAAAAAAGGTTCCCGTCTCGAGTATAATAATCAAGAAATTACTGAAAAAGAAGAAAAATGCACATTTAAGTATTAAATCACACCATACAAAAAGAGATATTTCCGGATATATAGAAAGTGATCAAACTATGTTTGCTAGAAAAGCCACAAGAAGGCAACACGCAAAAATATAGACCTATTTGCTTATTAAACACCCTTAGAAAAATCTATATAAGAATAGTATGGAATAGACTAGTCAACGAAATTAAGGAGAAAGGGAACATATTAGACAGAAAATTTGGTATTACCCTTGGTATGTCCACCATAAAACCTCTGTTAATAATAAGAAGAAAAACAAGATAAGCAACATAGTAGGGAAAACCTATATATTTTAATGACGTTAGGCATTAAAATGCCTTTAATAGTGCCAGGTGCCCTCTAATAATTAGGAAACTAAGAGATAGAAAAATCAGTACGTACCTATTAAACACTTTAACACAGCTATTTTCAAAAAAGTACCCTACTTACAGAGGGAGAATCCAATATAATATTTCATGCGGGGTCTCGCAAGGCTCGATTCTTGAACCACTAAATATGTAAAATATGTACTACGATACGGTATTACCGGCAACTCTACTGAAAGACAGAGATTTTATGCTATGTGGGTGACACAAACGTACTAGTGACAGCAAAAAATGGGAACCATTAAAAAAAATCAAATTAAAAAAAATCAATTAATAAAGTGAGAAAGGCTATGGAACAGAGCAAACTGCAGCTAGCCGTGGAAAAGACTGATATGGTCGTGTTATACGGGGGCTACAAAATTAAAAAGTTCAAAATCAAACTTTCAAATGCTACGATAACAGCAAAAAAAATCAAATATTTAGACTTAATCCTCGACAGGAATTTACAAATGAAGCAACACAAACATTATGTTGTAAATAAAGCAAGAAAAAGCATCACGGCCCTCACAAGATTTATGCCCGAGGTGGATAGCCCTATACAATGTAAAAGAAGAATTTATAGCTCAGTGGTCTACTCAATAAGTTCTGTGGGGCAGTCATTTGGAAAAAGGCATTGAGACACAAGAAGTATAAAAAGGGAGTCCTTTGCTCTTGGCCAGTTGGCCATACTTACAAGTGCGCACAAAACGGTATTAAACAATTCAGTCCACGTTATTGCTAGAATATCTTCTATTAACCTGTTAGTGAAAGAAAAAACAAAAACATTTAGAGTAACCAAAGAGCAAAAAATAGAAATCGAAAACCCAATCTTAGTGGAATATCAATAATCCTGGAACAGCCCAAAATAGAAAATGGGCCTGGACTAAAACGCTAATAAAAATATAAGAGATTAGACAAAGAGGAAGTATGGAGAGACGAATTACTATTTAACATAAATGCTGAGCGGACACGCTAGTTTCAGATCTTATCAAAAACGAATTGGCAAGACAGACGAGGAATTCTGTCTATACTGTAGCAATCCTAGAGATGACGTAAAACACACGTTTTTTAAATGCCCAAAGTTGCAAAACCTACGAAAGGATATAAAAGCTAACCTGGAAGTAAACATGGATAAAGACAAAATAATAGAGATCATACGACATAAAGAGCAAAATTGGAAGATCACAAAAATGGTAGAGAAGATTCTAAAACATAAAGCTATTTTTGACACCGCATAAAAGACAATTAAAAATTACTGCCCTGATGTAATACTTGACGGCAGTCTCAGGACAGTAATTTGGACAATGAGGGATATGGAGTTTAGTTGGTAGGATTTTTCTTGCGAGTCCCACACTGAACTCAGCGATTGCAACCCTTAGCTGACGGGGTAGAGCGTAAAAAGCATTTTTCAGACCCGATAAAAAGTCTACATATTGTTGTAGATATATTTTGCTTACACTCTTTTTAGTTCTATAAGCGCCAGAAAACGTTATTAATGTTTACCACATAATGTTGCAAACTCTAACGTCATGATTACTGAATTACAGAGTAAAGAGTTATACACTGATAAATATTTATTTATCTCAACTATTACTATTTCGTAAATTACAAGGTCGTCCAGGTAAATCCTGATTTTTTTTAGGTTGTATTGCGAAAAGTCCTCAAGGCTCATAATCAATAACTTACGATTGTCGACAAAATTAGCCGACAATACAACCGCAGAGCTACTATACTCAAATGTCTGATAGAAATTATTGCATGGTTTGGTTACAAAAGATCCAAGTTTATAATGTAGTCAAGAAATACAGGAAATCTGGCCACTAAGAAGAGGTAGCTACCAACAAGACAACTCACACTACTCCAGCCTCTACAGCTATGTCAACGTTCTGGAGACAATTGTGAAACTCTAGATAGAGTACACTACAGCGAAACTCCGCTCTAGCCCACAAGGCAAGGAAAGAACAGTTTGTTTTACCGCTGATCCCCCGACTTGTGGCCACCCTTCAGCCCCAACTGCAATCCCCTCAACTACTACGTGTGGATCGTGATCGAGGCGAAGGTCAACGAGAGTCATCATAACACAAAAGTCAGATTATAGGCTTCCATCGTGCTAATTACTTTTAGGTACAAAGAGAAGTTGTGTTGACCTGTAGCAGGTTTAGGTTCCTGGTCGAGGAAGTCTTGGTCGTTCATGGTCACTACATTAAATAATATGGTTTATGCAAATAAATTTAATTTTTCTTTTATTTTAATCTTATTTTCCTTGTTCATTCATGTTCAAGATTCGATTTGATGACGAATGTTTATTTTTTTAACATAACATTTGTTTTCAGGGATCCCTTATTCTAATTTATCTTCCCATTGCATATTTCATTTTACTGTCGCTTATGTACGCATATGCGCACACATGCATATTTAACCAATTAAATCAATTATTTACCCCGTCCGAAATTACTAACCTCAAAGGCTTTGCACTAATTCCGGCGAGGTTTGCAGAAACGGACTGTCTTTGATATAATCGCACCAGGCCAGATTATACGATTAGGCAGTTGATTACGAGCGGGGGCATTAAATTTGCGCGGCGGATTTCCATGAAATGTACTTACCTAAATATGACACTGCGCTCAGCACATGCGACTAAATGATTTCGGAATTGTTGGTTTAAGTTCATGCCCACGCATGTAAAGTCTAACGTAGTGAACTATATATATATTTATAGTTAATTGCGACGCGAATAAACTTTCCATTAGGGGGCAAAATATCCTGCCGATATGTACTTTAGCAGCGAGCTCTGGAGTAGGCTTATAACTTATTTATGTTTAAGCATTACTAGCAGTGTAAGTCAAATAGTGATGTATTAAACTAATGCAGAAAAATAAGTACGGTGTTTTGCTCTACGAGGCTGATTAGGGACGATGTGGCATAGAAAAAATGATAATATACCCCAGCTACTTATCCATTAATCGACAATAATTACATCTCAACTTTCGTAGGCATTGGTTGACATTTGCGCGATTTTTGCTAGGCTTTTACAACTTCATGTTGCTTTAATTAAAATTTTCTTTAAAATTTGATAGTTATTTGCTATAAGAAACTTGAAAACTATGAAAGAAATAAAAAAATTCCAAAATGTATCAAATTTTGTATAAACTAAAAAAAAATTATTGACATTGGGTGCACCATATGTTTTCGAAATATTAAAAACGAGCTGATGTAGATAAATTCTTGCCAAATGTGAGAATAAAGCAGGTAAAACATTTTTGATTTTAACGTAAGAAGATTTGGTAAGTTTTGGTACTTTTAAAGAAAGAACTTTCGAATAAAGTCAAATACAGAAACTTGATGACAACTCTTTGCCTAGGTTATTATTATGTATCTTTGAGTCCTGTTTTCAAAATCAATGTTAATGATAAATCTCTTTGCCATTTATTTTGGCAATTTAAATAGCGGCATCTACAATTTAGACTGATGGAACGAACCCTTTGTAACATATGTCATGCCAACGTATAGCACTGCAAAGATGTTCTCACTATCAATTTTTTCAGAATCGTGGGAATTCAAAAATATCACCCTTGGTCCAAATTCTTAAGATTTAGTTTTCTTTTCTAAAGTTTTAAAGTTCCCAACTTTGCACAAATTGTTTTTATATGCTCCGGAGGACGTGTTCGAAGACTTCTGTCTTAGGCGACAATTTTATTGGTGGTTTGTTATCCTACATTTTTGTTATTTCTGTACTGATAACCATCTAGTGGCAAAATGATATTATTTTACGTAATTCTCATTACACCTTAAGCTAATATTCATAATAATTAATTACTTTAGAACGATTAAAGATCTCCTGTAACTATCGCAAGTTTCTTCGATAGCTTCTTAATATAAACCTATACTTGTCAGTGCTTTCCATTTACTTTGTAAATTTCCATTTTCCTAGTTAGTATAATATTCTTAGTATTTATGTGTTTGTCTACATACTCACGTTGTTTGCGCACTAATGATTATTAGCCATTTGTATGGTCATCTACATCAACTAGCGCTTTCTACACACCTTCTGCCCATTCTCACATTAAAATAAGGAATATACAAGACTCGTTTTGTAATTGATGCCTCTAATACATACAACTTAAGTGTATACTGCTTCTAGTATTCGTGTTTTATTAACAAGCAACTTATCAGTTTTAATAAGGGAGCTTGGAGTGCTCTTATTAGTATTAAACTTTAAAATTTTGTAAAATTTTCAAAAACAGAGAAGAATGAAATTTATAAAATAATTACTTATTTATAGAAGAAAAACACAAAATACGAATTACGTATTTAGGAATGATAAACGTATTTATAAAATAATAAAAAAATTGGCGCAAGACTGGTGGCGCAAAACGATTTCCCGAGAGCTAGCAGGTGGTGGATAATGCAATTTTGAAATTATTTAAGATAATATTGATCTAAAAATTACAAAGAAAATACTACTAGACATACAGATAAGATAGCAGACTTCTCTAATAGTATAATTGGATCAATATCAAAAATAGTAATAAGATGTAATCGCCTTTTCGCTAATTTCAAATCTAGTCTCCATTTGAAAGGGAGGGGGGGCAGTGCTAAAAAACTTCTTGAAATATGATGACACTATTATTGAAAATTATTATTCAACATTAACAAACAATTTTTATTGTTATAAACAGATGGGCTAAGACAAAAAGAGCAGTAAAATGACTAATTTCTTACTTATTATTAAGGGATTATAAAAAACGCTTTAAAAACATTCAAATATATTTAAAACTGCTAATAAGGCGAGAAAACTGTTGAAAATAACGTTAAAATGACATGGCGACAAATGCCAATGTTTATAAATATTTTGTAATTTTTTTATAGTATCATTATCTTCTTAAAAAACATGTTTTTTAATAATACCTAACACTTATTATATATAATAAAAGCACTATTAATAGTTTTTCTAAAAAAGAGCATATGAAAATTAACACAAGAAAATAGAAATAGATCTACTAAAGTAAACCAGGCGATGAAACAGGACAAATTTTTAGACAAAAAGCAACGATGTAAAGATAAATAAAAAAAGCAAGCGAGCACAATGAGAGTACAAAAATTGAACAAATAGAAACTACTAAGGCAGGAAAAGCAGCGAAGGATCATAGTACAATGGAAATATGAAATATAAAAGTTATTACAAGAAAAAATACTAACAAAATTACAGAAAACGCTTATAGATTAACTAGGGATTAATAAAAAAAGGAAAAGGGACCAAGAATTATAAAAATGAAAAATGGCTGGTGGATGATATGATCAGAACTGGAAAAAGAAAATCATGTAAAAGCCGGAGTAGCGTTAATAGTTAAGGAATATAAAATAAAATATATTATAAACAAAAATTATAAACGAAAGAATTACGATCAGATTATAAATAGAATTATCATATGTTATAAGTTAAACAACAAAAAACAAAACCCTGAAAATTCTTGAACAAGAAATGGAAAAACACAGAAGAAGCGATTGATAAACTGTGGGAATGTCTCAAAAAAGTTATTATTGAGAGGGCAGTAAAAATATATGGAACAACAAGACAACAAATACACAAAACAAGAGAATCCATTAGTGGACCGAAAAGATAAAAGCCGTAATTGAAAGAAAAAGCAAAGGTGGAAAAAATATGTAAGTAGTAAAAAAATACAAATAGACTATATATAAAAAATAGAAAAAAAATCAACAAACTGGTAAGAAAATGAGAGATTCTAGACAGAATTATGAGAAAAATTGAAAAACGCATACAAAGAGAATCAAAAACTATTCTTTACGACCATTAAAATTGCCAGAAAAAATAAACAACGAAATAGATAAAATACTCAGAGACGAAAAAAAAAACAATGAAAAGCTAAAGATAATAATTAAAACTTTATTGTAATGTACAGATGTAACAGCTAAAGAAATAAAACAGAAGCTACAAAATTGTCAACAGAAAATATAATATTAAATAAATTACGAGAGATATTTAAGAACTTTAAAGTAATTAATCGCCAAAATACGATTAAATTGCAGTATACATGCTACAAACCATAGAGAAATAGAAGTAATGTTTAACAAAACAGTGAAAAGAAGACTCAAAGAATTGTAGCAATTACAGGACATTACTCACTAGGCAAACAACACACAATAACGGAAAAAAGACTAAGCGCAAAACTTGTAGTCTTCACTTATTTCTTCTAGTTTTTTGCATAGTCTTTTTTCTAGTGTTCTTTTGTGTAGTTTGCCCACATAAATTTAAAGCAACTAGAGAAACGACAAGTGCAATTCTTATTCTAAGATTCTAAGACAAGTATCTGAGAAAGTACTCAAAGAAGACAGTGGGATACATTTCTGCTTCATGGAGCTGAAGAAAGTCTTTGACAGAATATACAAAGAGAGTATGTGAAGAATCCTAAAAAGAAAAACTGATAAAAGGGGTAAAAATATTGTACAAAAAATAAGAAACTTTATAAATGTCAGACAAGAAACGTTATGCGTGCTCGATACCACAAAAGGAGTGCGCCAGGAATGCATATTAGGCTTTTGAATGAAGGAATTTGAAAGCAAATAAAACCGTATAAAATGAGACACTGAAAGATGTCTTAAAAATAAACTACGTAGATGACATGATTATAATCGCAAAAGATGAAAAAGCTTTAAAAACATAAAAATATACAATTTAGAGAAAATCATCATAAGAATAAACTAACAGAAAACAAAAACAATGATGATAGTTAAAAATTAAACATTAAATAAAGTTAAAGAAAACAAAGTTAGAACAAGTAAACAGGTCAAGTATTTAGGCTCGGTGATACCATAAGATGGAACACTGAATCAAAAAATAGAAGAAAGACCAGGTGGAAAAAACTAGGTAGGATAATTATTTAATGCAATCAAAACTCCATTACCAACAAAAAAATTACAAAAGTAACAATAGTTAATTTTAAAAAGTGTTTATTTGAACCATAACGTATAGTTCCAAAGCATGGGCCCTATCACAACAACAAAAAGCAAGATAAAATGTACAGACATGAAAAGTATACAAATTAAAACTAGACTAGACAAAATTAGAAACAATACCTTTAAAGATAAACTGGGGATGAAATCAGTAGGACAAATAATAAAACAGATAAACTGGGGATGAAATCAGTAGGACAAATAATAAAACAGAGATAATTCGGATGGTCGAGAACAGAACAATAAAATTACCTGAAGGACAAATAGAAAAAAAATGAAGGAAAGGCCAAGCAAGACATGGACAGTAGATGTAAAAGCAGCACCAGAGAAAAAGGGAATAAAAGAGATGACTTAGGACATCTTCTTCTGGCAGTGCCTATCCGTTTCGGATGTTGGCTATTAACATGGCTATCCTAGCTTTATTGGCTGCTGTACGGAAAAGTTGAGTTGTTGTTAAAGAGAACCATTTCCTTAGGTTCTGTAGCCATCATATTCTTCTACGTCCTGGGCCTCGTTTTCCGTACACTTTCCCCTGCAAGATGAGTTCCAGTAGGCCATATGGATGTTCGTTACGCATTATGTGCCCCAGGTATTCCATTTTACGTTTTTTGACAGTGATGATTATTTCACAGTCTTTCTGCATTCTACGCAGTACTTCTCTATTTGTAATCCGGTCGACCCATGAGATTTTCAGGATGCGTCTATAACACCACATTTCGAACGCCTCTAACTTCTTGGTAGTAGCCTCGGTCAGCGTCCAAGATTCCACCCCGTACAGGAGCACTGCGAATACGTAGCATCTCAGTAAATGAATTTTTATTGGTTTTTAGAGATCGTGGTTCTTGAATATTGTGTTTATTTTAATTAACGCTGCCCTGGCTTTTCAATTCTTTGTTTTATTTTAGTTGAGTGATCCCATTGTTCGTTTAGACTTGTCCCTAGATATGTGTATTTCTCAACTCGTGTTATCTGTTGTTGGTTAACTATTAGACGTCCCGGTGGTATTGGATTCTTGCTGACGACCATGTATTTAGTTTTTTGTATGTTAAAGTTTAGACCATATTTTTGACTTGATTCTGCTACGCGTGTTATTAGGGCTTGTAGGCCTTCTAGGTTATCTGACAGTATAATTGTATCGTCTGCGTATCTTACGTTGTTCAGCCGTTCTCCGTTGATGAGTATTCCCTCGTCAATATCTTCTAAGGCTGTTTTCATGATGTGTTCGGAGTAGATGTTAAAGAGTAGCGGAGATAGCACACAGCCTTGTCTCACACCTTTCTATTTTGATCTCCTCAGTCATTTGGTTATCTATCTTGATAGTTGCTGATTGGTTATAGTAAATGTTGTTAATGATACGTAGATCTTTATCATCTAGACCAATTATTTTTAAGATTGATATTAACTCGTCGTGTTTGACCCGATCGAAAGCCTTTTGATAGTCTACAAAACACATATACACGTCACAGTTCACGTCTCTGCATCTTTGTATGAGGACTTGAATGGCGAAAAGAGCGTCTCTCGTACCTAATGAGTATCGAAAGCCAAATTGTGTGCGAGTTAGTTGCGCTTCGCATTTTTTGTATGTCTTCCTATGTATTATTTTTAACATTATTTTAAGAAGGTGGCTCATTAGACTAATAATTCTATAGTCTTCACATTTTTTCGCATTCGGTTTTTTCGGTAGGGATATAAATGTGGATTTAAGCCATTCAAGTGGGATTACTCCTGTTTCGTATATGTTATTAAACATGGACGTGAGCCATTTAATTTCATCGTTCTCCATGTTTTTTAGAATTTCTGCGTGGAAGTTGTCTGGCCCCGTCGCCTTTCCGTCCTTTATTCCTTTTATTGCGGCTATCACTTCTTCTTGAGTAATTTCCGGTCCCGCGGTATGGAGTCCCCTGTTTTTAGTGTATCGTTGTTTCTCTTATCTTCGAAGGTCTTCTCAACATAGTTTTTCCAAACTGTTTTTATTTCATTTACATCTAATATTGTATTGCCCTCATTATCTTGTAAGCATCCGGTTTTCTTTGGTCGTTGTAATCCTGCTGCTTCTTTCACTTTTTTGTGCAGATTGAAAGAGTCATGTTTACCATCTAGTGATTCAATCTCTTTGCACTTTTCCTCCATCCAAGTGTTTTTGGCGTCTCTAATCTTTTTCTTTATTTCTTTGTCGATTTGTGTGTATCTGGTATTGTCTTTGTTCTTATTTTTCCGTCTTTCCTCCATAATATTCAATATGTCGTCTGTCTTCCAAATCTTCTTTTTCGCTCTCATTGGGCGTAAATATATGTCAAGAATTTCTTGATTTGTCTCTTTAAGCTTCTGGATTTTCTCTTTTGTGACGGCTGATATATCTGTTTCTTTGATTTTTCTTTTAATATGTTGCTGTATTTCTTGTTTCATATATTTATCCTTCAGTTTCCTCAAATCGTATTTCTTCGCTTGTTGTTGTTTAACTTTCTTCAATTTGAGTGTTATCGTGCCGACAAGAGGGTTATGGCCAGATTTGGCATCCGCACTTGGATATGTCTTTACTGCTGTTATTGCATTTCTGTATCTTTTATTGATCAAGATATAGTCGATCTGATTTCTGACGACGTGTTCTGGGTTATCTTGGGGGGACCTCCAAGTGTATAGGCATCTTGGTGGTAACTTGAAGAACGTGTTGGTGATGACTAGTTGTTGTTCTGTTGCAAAAATACTTAATCGATTTCCTCGTTCATTACGTTCTCCCAGTCCAAACGGTCCTATGATTTCACCACAGCTTCCTTGGCCTATCTTGGCATTGAAGTCGCCCATTACTAATGTCAGTTCATTCTTTTTTACTTTCTTCATGACGTTATTCAGATCATCATAAAATGTTTCAATTATATCGTCGGATTTGTCAGCCGTTGGTGCGTATATTTGGATTATATTGGTTTTGATGGGGAAGGTGTTAATCTGAATTAGAAGTATTCTCTCAGAGATTGGGACAAAGTTTGTAACATATTTGCTCATTTTTTTGTTAAGGATAATGCCAACTCCATGTATATGTTCACCGTTCGTGTTTCCTGAGTAGTAAGTATTGTGTTCGTTTATTAAGCATTGTCCTGATTCAGTCCATCGCATCTCACTGATCCCCAGAATATCTACGGATAGCCTTGTCATTTCCTTGATGGTATTATGTATTTTACCAGCTTCGTACATGGTTTTCACATTCCATGTACCTATCTTAGTAGTTCGTTTGTAGGTATTCAAGACAGGTGTGTTTTTATTGAAAGTGTAGGGATTTCGTGTACTGACGACCTGAGAGGCCCTACTTTTTGAAGGATGTCCTCTCCTGCCGGATCTTGGAGTCCGATCTCCATGATCAGTAACGAATCTATTATCTTGAGTCTGTGCCATGTTAGTTGTACTAGGGAAAACATAATGAGGTGGTTTCCCGTTTCCTTCCCCATCGCAGTCTTCTAGCCGATTAATCTGAAGTGATTGTCGCCTAGAAGTCTCTGTTGTGGGGCCCTTAAGGAAGTCATTCTTCAGTGGTCACAACACAGTGATGTCGTAGTTGCTGCCCTACGTCATGCCCCGGATATTTTATTTCTCCGGTACCATCGATATCTGGAAGGCATTCCCCTATCCGCCACCTGGGGAGGCGCCCGATGGGGGATCTAGCAACCCCGCACGGGACTTAGAACATAAACAATGCAGAAAAATAAAGGATAGACAGGTTTGAGGATTAAAGAAAAATAGGAATAGTTTTTTATTTTCTGAAATCCAACAACATGAAAGATGCGGGGATGAAGTTGCTTACCCAACATTATGCTGGTATATAAACAGGGCTTATCCAATTTTGTTTAAAATAAAAATTCCCAAAAAGCATAGGATTTCAAGGGTCTTAACAGAAAGAAGTTCTACACATAGCAAAATTGTTAATAATATGATTTATCGAAAGTGACCCTTCTTCCATATTTAGTTATTCCAAGAGATTAGCGCCCTTTTTTATTTCAATTTTTTTATTTAATTAGAAGATATATTTAATAATCACAGCAATGCCAGACCAGCTTAAAAACACCCTTATCGGTAGATTAATGCGCTTCGATAAAACTACCGTAACAAAACTTGTTTAACTATTAAAAAACATCCCTAAGGTTAATGTTTACAGTTGTGATGAAATGGGTTTGTTTACGGTGCCAACAAAACTTTCGGAAGTGATTACGCCAATTGCGGTTGCAGAATGTAAAAAGTAAAAAGCTTCAGCTGAACGAGGTAAAACGATAACGTTGTTTGTGCAACGAGTAGTGCAAGGGGCCTACATGCTTCTGTTTGTATTATTTTTATGGAAACGAATGCGCATAGAATCGGTATATGAATGCCCTCGTGAAACACATATTGTTATTTACGAAAAGGGTTGGTTGACTACAGTTATCTTTGCAGTACTTGAAACCTACTAGTAAATTTCAGTCGTCCTATTTACAACATGTGAGAAGTATATGTTAGTTTAAATTCTATTATTTTTGCAATGAGGCACCGTAAAATTTTAATGAGTTTCTCATCTCACTGCTGCTATATGCTTCAGCTCCTGGCGTTAATTTTTATATATTACTTAATTCCTCGAAGGCTTAAACATTAATTGACAAATATATGTAAAAAATTTTCAGCCTTTAAACTCGCTAGTGTTTTTAAACTCTAATTGTAAAAGTACAAAGCAGCCAAATCCTGTATTTTTGTTAATTCTGAAGAAGCCTCAGCCAATTATGCTAAGGTCCCAGTTAATTGTAATGAAATCCACAAAACATCGATGTTGTAAATTATGTATTTCCAAGAACAAAGTATAGTTGTAGCTTGATTTTTATAGCATTCGACACCAAGTGTAAGAGTAAAGATAATCGTGAGAACTTACAGTCGAAGTAAAGTGTTCACCTGGGAATTTATTTATTTATCTAATTTACTAGGAAGCACCGGAAATAAAAGCCGATATGCTTTATTTTAACCAACACCTACATAAAATCCACAATAATTTGCTCCGATTCAAATAGATCAGAATTATTAATTTCGATATGTACAATAAAATTAAAGCAATACAAATTGTCAAATAAATATACTTGACAAACACAAAATCCAAGCGTTATCAAAGATATCTAATTTACTATCAAAGCCACACAGCTCGGCCATTTCAAAACGTTGAAACACAAGGACACTATCCTGAAATGTCGTTAAGTTAACTTAAACAAAACAAAAACGTAAGTCACTGACCAAACCTGTCCAATAGGTAAGACGCTCTAAGTAAAGATAAATTAGAAGAAGAAGAAGCGAATGACATTAAAAGCGCAAAGAACCTTAAATCTCCTTATATACACATCGAACATTGAAGTTATACAACCACCAACGCAAATTCTAAAAGCAATTAAATTAAATTCAACTCTAAATAATAACGAAGTTAAAATTCTACCCAAAATTCTTCTTGTCTCGAAGAGTTTCATGATTTTGGTACTATGCGATTGGTTTGTTGGACTATTGAATGTCCTTCTCAAAACCTAAACTGAGAGGGAGAAAACATATCATTTAGGTCAACTTTTTCATGGATTCGTTATTGGGCATAAAGGGGAGAAGGTTTATTGGTCTATAAGAGGAGCTTTGTGAGGAAGGTTTCTCAAGCTTAGCTAGCATAATAACTTGAGCGAACTTTCAGTATAAGAGATAATAACATAGTTTCAATACGCTGTTATATATGATAGTACAACTACTACCTTTCC
This sequence comes from Sinelater perroti, assembly GCA_036346155.1. Taxonomy (NCBI): domain Eukaryota; kingdom Metazoa; phylum Arthropoda; class Insecta; order Coleoptera; family Elateridae; genus Sinelater; species Sinelater perroti. The sequence continues at coordinate 4,007,508 of JARFIY010000167.1, read as the reverse complement.
AGAAAGATTTTGAAGAATGTCTCTTACTATGAAGTCATAGTCTGGTGGTTTATGAGTATTAATTAGTTTTATTTAGTTCTGAATTTTAATCGTAAAAACGCCTTTAAAGGAAGTGAAAGTTTGCAGGGAACGTCAATAAATGCTTCAATATCGGAAACATCATCATTGTGTTGGGATTGTAGAGCTGTAAAAACGTTTTATAATTGTACAGAAAATGTGACTTATTTTCCTTTATCATATCTACCCAAATTACCATCTGGTTTATTAAATGGGGGGATTGCTGTAGTAGGCCGTTTTAGTTGGTAATATATTGCTAAAAGGTTTCGTTTCTCACATCTCTTAATGTTGTATGTAACTGATGGGTAAGCCGATTATATCTTGCACATTTCTGCTTCTTAGCCATGTTTTCCTAGCTTGACGTATTACAATGATAAGCTTTCGGACGTGCAATAGTATATTGCTAATTTCAGGTAAAACAGGTGTTGGGGTTGGTGTAGCCTTACATGTAGTACTCTGCATCAAGGTTGTAAAATACTATTCTACTTGGGTCACTTGGCCGGTAGGTGGAGAGAGAATCAAGAGTGTATTTCTGAGATTGTATTTCTGAAAGTGGCTAGTCTTAATTCCCATACCGTAAGTTTCGAGTTCCAGTCACTCCCTACAATAAATTTGTTCCTAAGAAACTGGAAGAATTCTTCGTACTCTAGTGGTGATGGAGTATCTTGGTGAGCTGTATGCTAATGCAATTACAAATGAACAAAGCCCTATTTGCATCTTTATGCAGGCGTTTTAAATTTTAGTTGGTTGGTAAGGTTGTAGCTCGTAGAGTGCAACTGAATTTTTCACGATGACGCTTTAAGGACGCTACAAATAACGACCTAGTATAGAACAACACAACTCAAGCTCACAAACCTTTGCTTATATGCAAGAACCAAGGAACGCCAGTAATCAGTCTAGCAGAACTATATATTAAGAGCAATAATATACGAAATTTAATGAATTCAATAATTCAGCTAAATTAAATAGAATATTAAAAACGGATACCTTACTAAATCTTCTAACTATTGCCATCTTAAAATCCGTAGCTCTATAGCTTAGGATGACTGAATGGAACATTAGTAAGCCTCACGTAGATATTTTCTTACAAACCAATCTATAGGTATCATGTTAATATCAAAACCTCACTACACAGAGCAAAGCTACCTAAAGATTCCAGCCTAAGCCATTGATGCCACAAAACATTCAAACGGCACCACGCATACTGGTTTGGCAATTATAATCAAGTATAACATTAAAAAATACAAGTTTTTCAATATCAGTCAACCACAGTAACGACTGAAAATTGGAAAGAGATAGTAAATGTATCAGCAATCTATTGTCCTTAAAAACACATTAAGAAGGAACATTTCAAAAAATATTTTCAAATACTTGATAAATACAAATATTAGGTACTTCTACTGACTACAACAAAATCCAAGAAATAGATAAAGGCAATAATAAATAATAAATTACAGAACTTGTCAACAGTTGAACCAATTTACTGGCTCTCCGACATGAAAAAACCTCTTCTCCATTACAAAAGGCATCAATCCAAAGTACTGTTAAATTAAATATTATTTAAACCTGCTATCTGATCATTAACTAATAATAATGGCAGTGTCTCTTTGTAACAGATTCACAAAATGGAATCTATACAATAAAATGGTTGAAAAAAACGTTATCATTCGATATATACCTAAAAACCAAGAATTATTTAATAGTGGAAAACTTTAATGCAAAATTCCAATACACAGCTTGACAGTCAGAACCAAAGAAAAACTAAGAAACATAAGCCCAACATGCCTCACTGGGGTTACAAATAAAACAGCTGAAGATCGCAAGCAACTTAGGAAGAGGCAAACAACACAATACCGTGAAGACAACTTAACTAACAGTCGAAATTAAGGTCACCTAACGAACGTGTTTAGTCTATGTGATTCGTTCTTAACTAAAATTGAAGTAAAAAATTGCCAATATTTCAATGCACTTTTTCAATTATGCTTACCAAACAAATCTTTGACAGCAAATGATATCAATACTATAATCATAAATGTCTTGAATTAAAATAAAGCGCCTGATTACGACCTAATCAAGGGAGAAGTTCTTAAGGAACTACCAATATTATTTAAAAATATATCATCAATTTGTTCAATGCCCTCTTAAGACTACGATGGTTCTTCGACCAACGGAAAATTGTTACAATCATACCGAGCAAACCAGGCGATGACGTATCTTCCTTTAGACCAATTAGCTTTCTGATATTTTTCAAGGCCTTGAAAAACTAAAATTGTCAAAGAAGTCAAAATTTTGATTTGCTGTAATGTGAAGTTTTTTTCATAAAGAAAACTTTTTTCCTTAATTTATTGTAGAACATTATGTTATTTCCAATTAAAACAATAAATAATTTGAAATGAAAAAGCGTAATTTTATTAAGTACTTAGTGTGTTGTCAAATTAAAATTATTTTCTTATTATAGCTTACCAAAATTGGCAAGTATGCTTTCGGTTGAAGAGCAAGTCAAAAATAGATTTTATTAAGCTGTGGTGTGCAATTTTATCCCGATTTCTCCTGTATCAAAGCTGTGTTATGCGCAAACTAGCTTTACATAATCAACAACCTACGATTGCTAACAAAATGAGTCGACAATGTGATCGCAGAGCTACTATACTCCAATATCTTGGCGCTGAAAAATTCCCCACAGAAGCTGTTGCGTGGTTTGGTTAAAAAAGGCCCAAATTTACGACGTAGGTAAGAAGTACAGACTATGACTACCAGAAGGAGATAATTGCTGATAGAGCAACTCACATGAAGACGTGAAGTTAAAAGTCAAAACACTGCTGAACGACATCAATCGTGAGAGCGCTGGCTTCCTAAAATTCTTTTCATACTAAAATAACGGCATCCAGAACAAGGGGGTAAATCGTCTAAATGACGGTTGGACCTGCCAGAATGCCTCTGGAATGCTTATCGTCATACATACAAAGTTACCCGCCTTTGTGATGGTGATAAGGCTTGTAAACAACGAAGGCGATGCCATGATGTCCCACTTATTTGAGAAAGGTCTGAGAATGCTCGCTAACAGGTGTACTCAATTGCTTGAGGCACTTATTAAGCCCTGGATAGAGGAGATGCCTGTTAGGCGACAGTACGTGTTTCGGTAAGACTTCGTTCCGGTCCAAAAAGCAAAAAAGACCCAGGAATGACTATTTAACAATTTGTATTACTACTAGTCTCCTAACTTTTGGCCACCTTCCAGCTTCTGACTGCAATTTTATTGATTACTAGATGTAGGACGTGGTCAAGGTATTCAATGATAGGTATTATAACATCAAGGACAGCTTAATGACCTCCACCATAGTAATGACACATGGACAATGAGGGAGTTGTGTTTAGGTCTCGTCTCGAGAAGGTCATGAGTACTAATGGGGGTTACATTGAATAATATTGTGCTTTCATGTCTTCTTCTTCCAACTTCTATGTACATACATAGGCTCACGTCTGTTCACTCCAATTTACATTGACTCTCTCCATCTCCTCATCGGTCTTCCCTTGGATCTTTTTCCTACTGGTGATATATTTCTAGCTTAGAGTACTAGGCTGTGTTTTACTTATTTCTTTTTATTAGTGTCTAATTGTATTCTAATTTTTGCTAGTAGTAGTAGTTAGTGATCACCACCAATGTCTGGAGTATTAAGTGTTCTAATTGTTATTATTTGTTTTGGTCTTATTTTTCTGTTACATATGATATAATCTATAATAAATTTTTGCCCCTTTGTATTAAACCATGTATATTTGTACTACGTAAGTATTGCATATTCTTAAATTGTTTTCTGCACACGCCTGTAATTTTGATTTTTTGAACCTTTGTTTAGTTCCTGGGGTCATTTCGCTTCCGGTCCGTGCATTCATATAAATAAATTTAATTTTTCTTGTATTATAATGTTTTGTTTATTGTTTATTTGTTTTTTGAGCTTAGCATTCAAAAACTTATTATTCCCAAAGTTAAAAGATTCTTAAACAATAAATTTGATATTAATGGGAAAAGTATGACAGCTGCCCAGAAATTATTTTATAACTAAAACGAAGAGTTTTTCGAGAAAGATGCAAGCTACACTTTAAGGCAAGTATAATAAATGTCTTAAAGCTCAAGGAGATTATGTAGAAAAATCACTACGTAGTCTATAATAGGGACAATAAATTCTTTATATCCCTCGTATCAAGAGGCACAGATACCTTGAAAGCGTGTATATTACTCTTTCAAGGTGGCTGCACTAAATGCGGGAACGGCTTGAATCGATTTTGTAGTCAAACGCAAAAAATGTACGTAAACAAAATTGAAACAGACACTAATTCTTAATTAACTTTAAGTTGACTATGTCCTTCAGTAAAGCATTGCAAGTCAAGGCCTCCAAACCAACAGCAATTAATTTACTGCACAAACCCACAGCTTCTAGCCAAACCAGTGCATCTGTGGTACAGCGCTGTATACCCCAAAGACATACTTCACGATTGCAACAAGGAAACAAAAATAAAAACAAAAATCTGTATTAATGCTAGTCTGAAGATTAAGATTAGCAAAAACAGTACATCTAAAGTTCGCGCAACGTTGGTGCGTCTAAAACACATTATTTAAATATACGGCCGTCGCTGCTTAAAAGCTGCACGTTAATGCGCACTCCTTCAAGACAAAACGCGTTGCTTTGCTCCCACTTAATCGGCTCTCGGCAAAAGCGGCGGCTTTTCCGTTCCGCTAAATTCACTTTCGGCGCGCTGGATATTGGTCTCGGCGCAGCCCGGATTAGCCATCAGCCTGCGAAAAATTTATAGTACGTCCACTATCGGGCCGATTATTTTCCGGCAGAAGTTACACTATTAAACTCCTCGAAGCGGCAAGATGCTGCTGCGAGCGCTGCTTATACGGATCAAGAGCGTATTGGCCAAGTCAAGCATGCACGAGAAAATAAAAGGGCCCTTCCGGGCGCTGCCTCGCCCCAGTTTGATTTTCTTTGCGCTCACAGTGCAGCTGAACGTAATCTTGTTAGGGAAGGAGCGGCTTATCTCGGCAGAAGCGCATGTGATACGCAGAAAGCCGGCCGAGGTGCGAAGAAGCGCTGCTGCATGGGATAGTGGCCTCTCTGGTAAACAGGCTAGGGGCTAAACTATAGACAATGTTTGCGTAATCTCCGTATAATTAAGAAAATCTATGTAGCACATAGAGCGCAGTTTTTACTTTTGTAGGAAAAAGTCATTAGATTTCCAAGCAGAACAACTTTAACAGTCCTTTACGAGAATTTTTCATTGAAAGAGATTTTCTATAGATTTCTAATAGATATTAAATATAAAAAATAATAAAAGCGTAAATCAAAAATTATAAAAAGATAAATAAATTTTTCATTTTTCAGAACGTAAATTTAGATATAACCTTATCATAATTCATAATCTCTACAGTTAAAAGCTTTGTTGTGATACAATTATAAAGGGTTTTCTAATAGGAGCGCTCAAACTTTGAAAGTGTATAGCGGCCATGCTGGCGAAGCTACAGCTGTAAAATTTAGAAGTTATAGTAACTAATGTTGCAAAAATCATCATGAAAAGTTACACTGTTGAATAACGTATGCAACTGATTAAACTTTACTATCAAATTGAGTGCTCAATTCGAGCTACGTTCTGTGCGCTACGTGATTTTTACGGTGCACACAATCGTCCTGTTGAGTCGACTATTCGTCGTTTGGTAGACAAAGCCAAACCAACTGGTTCAGTAAACACTCAAACACCCATACCTCGTCGAAATGTGAGATCTGCAGAAGACATTGCTGTAGTGAACAAAAGTGTACAGTATAGCCCGAGGCAGTCAATTCCTTGTCACGGCCAAGAACGTGGCTTTTCGCAGACCTCAACTTGGCGAATTGTGCGTCGAGACTTGGGCTTGCATCCGTACAAAATTCAATTAACCCAGGAACTGAAGGTAAATGACCATAGGCAGCGTCGAGCATTCGCTAACTGAGCTCTGAAGCAGTTGGAAGTGGATCCCGATTGCAGACGGAAAATCGTCTTCAGCGACGAGACCCATTTGAAAAGGTACTAATCCACATGAGACCTATTACTTGCAAATGCATTCAAAAACCAACTGATTCAGTAAACAATCAAAGAACACCTATACATCGTCAAAACGTGAGATCTGCAGAAGACATTGCTGCAGTGAACGAAAGTGTGCAGGATAACCCGAGGCAGTCAATTTCTTGTCACAGCCAAGAACTTGGCCTTTCACAGACTTCAACTTGGCGAATGTTGCGTCTAGACTTAGGCTTGTACCCGTACACAATTCAATTAACCCAGCAACTAAAAGTAAACGGCCATAGGCAGCGTCGAGTATTTGCTGACTGGGCTCTGGAACAGTTGGAAGTGGCGAGGCTCATTTTTGGATGAATGGCTAAGTCAGCAAGCAAAGTTGGCACATTTGGGGAGAAAGTGATCCACGCGAGACCCATCAGTTGCAAATGCATCCAGAAAATGAAGCTGGCACCGCTATAATTGTCACCGGGGAGAGGTACGGATCAAAAATAAACATTGTTTGGCCTAAATTGGAAGATATGGATCTCAACGACATGTGGTTCTAACAAGATGGTGCTACGTGCCATACAGCGCATGCAATAATAGATCTTCTGCACGACAAATTCGACGCCATAGTTATCTCGCGTTTCGGCGACATCAACTGACCACCGAGATCATATTTTTAACGCCATTAGACTTTTTCTTGTTAGGCTACGGTAAATCACGGGTCTATGCGAATAAGCCACAGATGATTAATACCTTAAAAGTCAATATAACTAATGTCATTAATGATATCGAGCCCGGCTGTCGAGTCATAAAAAATTGGACTTCTTGGACCGAAGCCACGGCCGCGACTTGGCCAATATCATATTCCATACATAATATAATCGACATAAATTTAAAGACATTTCATACACAACTTGTTTTATTTAAATTTAATGTTTGAGCGCCCTTAATAGAAAACCCGACATTAGTACGTTTTTCACTGAGTTTGGTTTAGATCGTTTGTTAAAAAGAACTTTCAAGTCAAGCGATTTGTCCAATGTTTTTAGTCAATCCTTTCTTGGTTACTAAAGGGATATGGCCCTACAACATAGTTTCAGCAAAATGGGGCCACAAGTCAGACAGCACGCGCGGCATTAGAGACAATTAGAGAATTGTTTCCAAACCGACTTATTTCGCGTAGAGGTGACATTAATTGGCCACAACGGAGTCCTGACCTGATCCCACCTAATTTTGTCCTATGGGGATATCTGAAACATCAAATTTACATAAATCCTCCGACTAATCTGCGTCAACTTAAGGTTCGTATACGAGAGAAAAACGCAGAAATTGGACAAGACATGTGCAACATGTTTTCACGCCAACGCCGTAATGGCAAACATCTCAATGGTATAATTTTTCGCACATAATTTCCACATTTCATGCTTAAATTTTATCATAGTTACGTAAATATATCATGAAAAATTACTATGTTCCGTTGTTTTGAAATATGCATTTCAGGTTCCCCCCTAAAAACAGTTTTTTCAGAATATCTAAAGTTATATTCGAGATTTCTTCACAATACGCAATATAAATTAATTTTTATTAAAAAGATAAACAAAACTGTGATAGTTTCACTTACGAAATAATAATACCTTACTTTTTATAAGGGTAATTCTTTATTTATTTAAGAATTTTTATCCTTAAAATTACAAAATCGCTTGTTATGAATAAAAAAAATGTTCTATAAAATAATGACTAAATCAACGTTGGCGCATTTCATATAAAAAAGAAAAAAGTGAAGACTAATACTAAATTGCATTCATAAATTTATTATGCATAATTGCATAATCACATCAACAGTAAAAATTTCGTGGTGCTACAAATAATTGTAAAAGAAAAATCATTGTTATAGAATATTTTTCAATATGTCAAAGCTTTATAGATTATAATCAAAACAATAACAATAATCTTTAAAGAAGTGTAAACAATGAATATTTGCACCAACATCAAATTATAGTAACATAATTACACCCATTGATTTCACAATGTGTTGAACATGAATCACCGAAACCGAAATATACAAGATCTCTAGACTGCATCTCTGATTGGAAACCACTTTAATCAGAATTAAATGTATTTTCAGCACGTAATCTATTAATTAATTGTTTCTAATACAAATTTTATTAGTTTTCGAAAACCAATTCCAAGGATTTCTTTAAATTTAAAAATGCAATAATTAGAAACTTTAAATGTTATATAGAAAAGTTATTTGTAGTTGTGGCGTATGCAGCTGAAAACGCAAAGTAAGAAAGAAAAGCTTTTTTTGAGAAACTAAGCAAAGAAATATAACGTGACAAAGAATTAAAAAATAATTTTAATGGAAGATCTAAACGCTCGAGCGGAAAATCAAATAATAAATAGTATGGAACAAGGATTTAATAAAGACACAATCACCTAAAATAGTGAACTGCTAATACAACTATGTGCATATCACAATTTAAGGGCATGTACGCATATTTTGACCTCTCGGCTAAATACAAATATAGTTGGAATGAAGTCTATAATCAATTACACAATATGTAATAGAGCAATAAAACCATAAGCAGTGGGCACAAATTATTGTTAGAAAAATTAAAGATGCAAATACCAAAAAACAATTAAGAACAGATGAAGAAAAACTGAAGATAAAGCTGTTACAAAACGAAGCAATTTAAAATCTATATCAAAGTCGTTCGTCTAGCAACATTAGACAAAACAACATATTAATAATAGACGCTGTTGATGAGATCTAGTGTCAGACATAAATATATCAGAGAGTGCAAAAGAGGCATTGAGAACAAATATAAAAGCTATTAAGGAAAGAAATGGAAAAAACTGTTTTACAAGATAAGTTAAGAGGTTGAGTGAAACAAAAAGAAAAGCAATTATAGACTACAAATTTAACAGAACGCCAGAAAACTACAATAAATATAAAGCGGTAAGAAAGAAAGTCATAGCGACGTTAGAAAAATTAAGCAACATTTTTGGAAAAGATTTTCAATAAAATTGAAAAGTGATTTTTGCAGCACTCAAAGGCAGATATGGACTAGTAATAAATAATATTGACTCGCAAGTATGGGTAAACTTCTTCAAGGAATTATAGAGAGGACCAGACACGATAGAGACGCAGAACGAAGAACCAGAGATATATATTTAGAAGCAATCAAATCACAAACATAGAAAAATAGCATATAATTATGTTATACCAATATTCAAAAAGGGCGATCGGCGGATATCAGGTAGCTACCGTAAAATTACGCTACTAGACACCTCACTTAAGCTAACAACAAGAATTATAATAGAAAAAATAGAGGACATCGTAGCTCTCACAGACGAACAATAAGGTTTTGGAGGAGAAATATCCTGTAGAGATGCCATATAATAGATAAAAGTTCATTAAAAAGTCATTGTAATACAATACGTCAGGGTTTATGTGTATGATAGATCTGCGGAAGGCTTTTGACACAATACTATTAAAAGACGTGTCACAAATACTGAAACAAAGACAAGTGGCAAATGAAATTACAAAATTATACACTGACAATAACAGGTAAATGGAAAGTTTTTGAGACCTATAGAAGCCACAGTTCGAATTCGACAGGAGGACTAGCTAAGCCCGCTATTGTTTAATCTAGTGATAGACGAGGCAATAAAAGAGGTTAAAGCATTAGACGGATACAAGGTGCAGGACAAAGATATAACAATTGCATGCTACACTTATGATGCTGTCCTGGTAGCATAAAGCGAAGTCCAGCTCTAACCATTACTAATAAAGACTACAGAGGTATCTAAAAAATATAATGTGAAGATATTAGCGCAAAAAGCTTAATGTATGACAATAACTAAAGAGTCTATAAGATGTAAATTACAAATTCCTCCTTTAATTACATAAGACTTAATATAAATGGAAAACTCAAACAGCAAGTAAAACCACAAGTTGTAAAGGCAACTAAGACATCTGGCGCATTAAATACCATACTATGGCATAAGACATACATAAATACAAAGGTCAAAAGTCGGATTCACAACTCTACGATACGACCAATATTAACATACGGTGTAGAAACAAGGAGAGTTGCACAAAAATTAGACAAATGATGGAAGACTATAAGAAATATAGTAGGAAAGATATAGAGATAAAGTAAGAAGCGGGAACATAAGAAACCAGTACAATATGCAACCCGTAAATGAGTGGATTACGGTTAGAAGAAGAGAGTGGAACACCCACATTCAAAGAATGAATGATGACCGATTAGCCCAGATAGCCAGAGATAAATTGCCGATAGAAAAACGACCACTTAGAAGACCACCAAGAAGGTGGAAAGAGTCGCTATAATAGTGGGAAAGAATAAAGTAATCTTATAATAAACAAGGGAGAAGAAAAACAAGAAGAGATCTTATATCCTAATTTCCAGTTAATTTTTGCACATGCAAGGCCCACCTTCTTAATTCATTGTGATGCACTATTAAATCAGACTTAATAGCAGTTTTGAAATTTTCGAATCATAAATTCTTCCGTTTTTCTCTCTGTACTGATTAATTTGGTGAGTCAAATGTCGTAACTGTCCTTCAGACAAAACTTTTCTAAATTTGTGTTCAACTGTTAAAAGACCTACGTTTTCTTTTTTTTTGTTCTTCGAATATTCTGTAGCTTTTCTTTTGTATTCAAAACTTACTGGTTCCTCATTCCTCAAGCATTGGTCTGTCGGTGGCTCAAGATGGACAGGAAGTGAATGTAACTTAATGTCCTCTACAACACAAACATTAGATTCTTCTTTTTTAAGAAAGATGTTTCTGCTATTATTCCTACATTATGAAATGGTCTCATCAAATTCTAAAGCACCATTTGATTGTGATATTTTATTTCAACTTCCTTAATATTGTAAGGACTTTTCTTTGATGGTAAATGTTGAAAATACGCGAGCAGTAGATTAATAACATTTAACGGATTAACTCTAATCTTAAACACCTAAAAATATAAAACATTTATAAAATTAACTATATATATATATATATATATATATATATATATATATATATATATATATATATATATATATATATATAATATCTAACGTATATAAAATATTTATGTGTATTAAACCATTTACAAATACAAAATAATTTTAAATGTATTGAAACAATTGAGATATTCTGAAATTTATATTTATTATCTTTTTAACGATTAATTTAAAAATTATTATATTTTTCTAAACAATTAACTAATAAAAGAACAGCAAAGTTTTTTGACTAACTGTAATATATGAACTATTAAATATATATATATACCGTATATATATATATATATATTATATATATTCTGAAATATCTGTTTATTAATTTCTCTTTTTTTGAAAAGCCTAAGACACATCATTATAGTTTTTTCAAATAATTCTAACCACATCTGCAATTTTTAAAATAAAGGTTAAAGAAAAATAAAGATGTCCTTATAAACAATAAAGGATAGATCATTCGGGAGTGAAATTATCACGGCTTTTTAGACAATTTAATATGCATTTTGTTTTGTTGAGAAATTCCTAACTAGAAGTTCTAAAAAAACTGTTTCTAATGGTAAACGCCAGGGGTGATTTTAATTAACAAAGCGTTTATGAACAAATAAAAATGCGCGTCTCTTATTTTTTGTCTTCTACAACATATCTAAATTACAATGAAATCGGCGACGGACCCTTCAATAGTGTTCCTGTAAGTCATGTGGCTATTGAGGTTTCAACCTTTCGACTACCACTGTAATGATGGTCTACTATTGGGTCTTTATGCCCTACCGGGGTGCTGTAATAAGCACTTGAAATTTTTTTATTCGATAGATTTGAATTTTTCACTTACCTAAGGTATGTGTCAATAATTGTCAAGAGTATAATTTAGGACATATCATGTGAAGTTTGCCATGTTGCGTAAGGTTTAAAATTTTGAAGAATCTTTATATGTGATGCTTTTACACACCTCCAAAGTTGTATCCCGTACGACCATATAGGTTTCAATATTGCTTTGCAGAGAAGTATTTTATTCGACAGTGAGATCTGGAAACGCTTTTCAATGTGCCAATGAAGTTATTTAATTTAAAGATGTATTTGAGTTCTTTTGGATATAACATATGTTTTGCAGGTCAACCTGAGAGCAAAATAGTTCACTCACTTCTCATTTAATTTGAGGATCATTAGTTGTTAATTGTAGACATAGGGTGCGTTTCACAGTAAAAGTTATTTGTGCTGAGTTATCGTTATTAAATGTTACTATCCATCTATTAAACCAGTCTCTCAATAAATCAAGATGCTTTGTAAGTGCAATGCGGTAGTTTCTGCTGTATCTTGAATTGTCGGTGAACGGTGTTTCCAAAGGTTGGAATGACGTGTATGGAGTAAATAAAAAATTGGCTTGGGGGCGTTACTCTGCAGTAAACCAGCAGGAAGAGTCAATTTTTTAACTTAAAATATGTGTTCGCTTAAGTAGGACTTTTGTATACAAGATACAACTGGCACAAATGTATAGTTTTATTTTGTAAAGAAAGTCCTTTTACAGTATTTTAACAAATGTCCAAAAGTACATCGAGACGTACTTTGCTTTTTCTAAATCTAAATTAGTGAACTGGAATTATGAGAAAGGGTTCTTAGAATATTTAGGAATAGTTTATCAAAATTTTGATTGTGTCGGTGGCCTCCCAGGTTTGTCCATCAATTATTTAAGCATAAGCTGGAAACAACACAATCGTAAGGTACTTGTAAAAGGTGATAAGTAAGACTAAAGTTTTCCTAGGTAAATATTTGCAGTATTTCGTCCACTATTAAATCATACTCGAGGGCTATTAATTGTCGACTTTCAGCGCTTGGAAATGCTTTCAGGGACAGTGACATATGACAAGAAACATCAAAGAAACTTTGTCTTTTGTTTGAGTCGTCGCTTGCTTTGGGGGAGGGAGTGCTGCGAAAACTTTTTCAAACTTTTTGTTAGGCGAATGTATCGGGTTATTCTTTATTTGATCTGATTCCGCCTGCGTTTGAATTAGCGGTATTTTTATAGGTTTTTAATTTGTTTTGTAGCTTTCCATATGGAGTAATCATCTGGAGAGAGTTAGTAATGTACTGTTTAAAAGTTTTCTTGTGTGGTTCTATTAAATTCTGTCATGCCTGTTTCGTGTTCTTTGCCGTTTTTAGGAGCCCTGCGTTTTCCTGCAATCGGGTTTTGGATATAACCAGGTTGCTAGTTTCAGATAGATGGGTTTCTTGACAACAATTCATTACCATGCAGCATTTTATATTAAAATTATAACATACTGTGGCGTTTCCTCAAGGTATTGCGAGCTAAATTAACTTTTGGTTCAAGCCAAGTTTGAAAATAACCTCTGTCAGTATGTCAAAATTGCTCGGTACTGACAGTTGCAAGAAAGGGCAAGTTATTCGTGTATAAATGATTGTATTTTGCATGACCATGTAAAACTGGCAATTTCACCATTGTGTGACAGTAAATTGCTTAAGAGTATTGCACTGAATATTGTTATCTATTATCTCAAGAAAATTTGTTAATGATTTTATTATCGTATTACTTAAACTTTGGATAATATTGCAATATATAACAACACTCTATGCACCTCTGTATTCTTCCAAACCAATCCTTAAATTAACTTTTCCACTTTTTCGGAGGGATGAGAGGTGTGGCGGCCTTTTCGCCCTTGAACCGCTTTATATCGCGGCGGCATGCGGGCCTTTGATATCTGCACGTTTTGCCATCGCACACAAAACGGCATATGGGCTTTTGCTCAGCCGACAAGTCTGCATACGCCGTCGGCGGCACCTTTTGATATGAAAGGTGCTGTTGAATGAAAATTGCCCGCAAAGACCTACCGCCAAGCCAGGCGCGAAGCCCGGCAAAACTCGCCATCCGCAGCGCGACCAGTCCGGTCGTGCTTTCACCCCGCAAGAAACATACACGCTCCGCAGCGCGGCCAATTTGGTCGTGCTTATCATCCCGCAAATACCAGATCCGCACCGCAGAGGTGGCCACCTTGGAATCGCCGACGAAGCCGAAGCAGAAGCCGATTCAGGTAAGCGATTTGGCATTACTCGTTGGTTGATATCGGTAGCCGCCCCCATCCGCTTACGCGACGGCCGTTTAAGGGACGATTTGGGCCTTCTCGGTTGACGTTCCAAACGGGCCGTACTACGTTTCCACACCGCACCACGAGAGCGGCTATTTACACGCCTGCCTCTCCATTTTTTGGTCCTTACGAGCCGGATCGGTATCAGCTACAATACTTGTAGAAACCGCTTGATAACTTGGCGTCGTCACAGACTTACGTAGGTTTTTGGTAAGGTGACCGCCATAAATTACATACATATTTATTACGCTTTATTCAAGTAAAGTTCCTTATAATGGATAAGCTTGAATTAAAATTAGTTCAGTTAACTGCCAAAAGAGGCGATTTTCGAACGATTTAATCGTTTTACAATACGTCAACGAATATTTCAAATTATGAGTTACGCTCAAACGAACTATTTTTATCTCAAACTGAAGCTATTAGTGAATTATACAGCAGGTTTGAAACAATAATTGAAGAAATTAACAATTTGCAGTTTGAAATTGATCAGACTCCTCCAGACTACTCATGTTTAAATTCTATTGAAGATTTATATTCGAGTATTAAATATAAACGCAACCTTATATTGTCAAACAGCAAAACATTTACATTAGATCAAAAAAGAGGTATCGTAAAATTACCGCCAATTGAACTACCTTCTTTCGATGGCAAGACTGAGAGCTGGCCAATATTTTACGAAATATTTCGTAGCAATGTGCATTTAAATACAAATTTGACTGACGCGCAGCGTGTGCAGTATTTGATTAGTAAATTAACTCATGACGCTTTAAAATTAACCGCAGGTATTATTCCTACAGGGATACTTATAATATTATATGGGATAGTCTTGTTAAAAGTATCAAGATAAACGTAGTTTAGGCAGTCATTATCTAAATAACATTCTGGACATCAAAGGATGCGTCGGTAATGCTGTTAGTTTGAATACATATATAGAAAAATATTCCGCGTCCATCGCCGCATTAAAACAGTTAGACATTCCCGACCTATTAGATTTTGTCTTGTTACATTGTGGTTTAAGAAAACTTGATCCCCAAACGCTTCAACAATTCGAAAATAGTGTGAGCGGAATAGAATTACCCTCCTGTAAACAATTTATTTCATTTACGCAAGATTATGTCAAAGTACTCGAGCGCTCGCATGTTAATAATTCGCAGACCAAGCCGCGCGCAAATTCGAGTTTACCTTATCACAGCCTTGGCCGTGGCGCACAAGGTGCCTGCAAGTCGTTTGTGTCGAGTGAACAGATTTTAATACGCGTTGCCCGCTATGCGACAGAGAACACCAGCTGTTTCGCTGCCTTGAATTTAAAAATATGAAATCACCGCAAGCGCGTTTCGAGTTAATTAAAGCGAAACGCGGCTGTATAAACTGTTTAAGTCTATCTCACTCGTTAACTAAATGTAAATCACGGAACGTTTGTAAATTTGTAAAAACCGCATCATTCTTTACTGCATTTTCCAACTTAAAGGATGATCGCCGAATTAAGCCGTCTGCGGCGGCTGGACCGCAAGCAGGTAACCGTGCGCCCATAATAGCTGAGTCAGCGCATTCAGTATCACAACCTCACGACACGTCATCTGTATCGCTTAGTGCGGCTTCGAGTTCGGCTATATTGTTATCGACCGCACAGATCTATGCACATGGTAAAAACGGAAATACGCTCGTCGTCAGGTGTTTAATAGACAACGGGTCGCAAAATAACTTAATTACTATGGATTGTTGTAAACCCTTGAACATTCCCATAATTAAATTACGCAATTCATCTTTACAAGGTGTTGGTATGACCTCGCGACCTGTACACGGTTTTATTAATTTCGCAATAGAATCCGAATTAATCCTAACAACAAATATTACATTCGTGCTTTAGTAGTTGACTGTATTACAGACAAACTTCCCGCAAATTTCATTACATTAAATGAAGATATGTCATATTTAAATAATTTACCGTTGCCGATGTATCCTGGAATGTACCGGGAGAAATTGACGTTGTTCTTGGTGCTCAACTGTTTCCTTATATTTATTTGGGAGATAGGGTCGATTCTGGTAACCGCGCACCACCCGCTATATTAACCAGCTTTGGTTACGTACTTATGGGAGATATTGCATGTCATTATGATGCAACCTGCCTACATAGTACACATCTTCGTTTACCGCGCTTGCTAACGTTGACATTGAGTCAAGTTTACGGAAGTTCTTTGAGTTAGAGGAAATTCCATCTCAACGTTTTATTAGTCCAGATGAATTAGATTGCGAAAATAACTTTAACTCTTCGAGTTTATTTAAAGACGGCAGATATTTTGTTGATTTACCCTTTTCTCGAAACCCCTCGGAGTTGGGTAATTCACGCGATCTGGTTCACCGTCGTCTACTTGCGCTCGAGCGTAAATTGATTGCGTGCCAACCCTACGCGAAAATTATAATAAAACTATCGCCGATTATATAACGCAGGGTATTTGTCCCAGGTGCCTGACTCTGAATTGACAGAGGAGGGTTACTACATACCGCATCACGCCGTTGTCAGACCAGATAAGGACAGCATCCGTATCGTTTTAGACGCTAGTGCTAAAACGCACTCAGGGCTGTCACTTAATGACATTTTGCATGTCGGACCTAATTTGCAGGCCGACTTGTTCTCGTTGTTACTCGACTTTCGTACATTCCCAATAGCAATGACCGCTGATATAAAACAAATGTTTTTGCGCATCGGAGTAAACGAGCACCATCGTAAATACTTACGAATTTTATTTCGTTTCAGTAGGAACGAACCTATTCGCACTTACAATTTTGACCGCGTACCCTTCGGCTAAAGCCTAGCCCTTACCTAGCTATGCGTACGTTACGCAACTTAGCGTGCGAGCATGTGACCGATACCAGGCTTCTAAACTGGTAGAAACTCATTTAATGGATAATAAGTAAATTCGGTTCCCGATGAACAATAGCCATGCGATTGTCTCGCGAATTAATCGATTTATTTAAATCGTCTTTTGACCTTGTCAAATAGACAACCCACTATGTATACCGCTGTGATTAGCAGCTGCGACATGTCGCGAGCTGCCGATTGCAGATACATGTGCCCAAACTTGATAAAAAATAAGGATTTATTCTAAATTGCACTGAAAACTTCCTTCATTATCTTTCTGCAAATATTTGTTTGGACCACTAACAAAGAACGCACAAGCCAAAGATTGGACGACGATGCTCCAATAAATTTAAAAAATATTTCAGCTTATGTTTGATTTGCCCCCGTATTAAACATTTTTTAAAGAAAACATGTGTCACATAATAAATTTAGTTAGTACGTTATTTTTTAAACTTAGTCTTTAATGACTTGGTTAGTTATAAGGAAATGGAAAAAATGCAGCTTGGGGTTTTCAAAGAAAAAACGGCCTGCACAGTTATTTATTCAATAGCCTTAAATAATAATTTAAGAAAATTTGATAAGCAATAATAATTAATGAGGCCAATTTGTTATGAAGGGTATATTATCCAATACCCACTTTATTACTGTAGTTGAAACTCTCGTTACGTTGGAAGTAGATGGATTGGGCCTCTGTCACTTATTTTCTAACACTCATTATTAAAACAACTATCGTGGCTTAACCGAACATAAAAAGCTTTAATTTAGACACCAATTTTTTGTGACCACCACTTCGTTATAAAATGACAGCATGTTATTAAGTGGTACATTTGGTTCTTAATTTAAATCTACTAAGCGTGCCTGGCTCAAATATTAGAAATGCAAATAACACCCTTTAATGAGAGTGAGATGTACGAGAAAGCGTTTCCATGTCCGCTGTTTTCAAGTGCAAGTCGATAGAGAACTGTTCAGCATGCGCTATTTTCTACATGGTATAATTTTGTTGTCTGGTGGCAGCAGTCGGTCGATAAACACTACTTGTTATATATCATAACTGTAATTTTTCTGTAAACAAGTTAGTTAGAAAAGCTGTTCACAAAAAAGATTTTGCTTTGTGTAACGTGATCTAAATTGCATTTCAGGATGTTTTTCCTGGATAAAACACAAAATATTAGAATAATGTAAATTTTATTGCTATCAGTGTAAAGTATAGACTTAGCACCTACGTATTATATATGATGTCGGCAAAATTTTTAGAGAAGTTTTCCATAAAGCTAAAATATGACTCTATTTCAGCAATTATACGTCTGATGTTATATTTTAACCTTGGAATTGTACCAGTTTTTGTTGATATAACCCTTTAGTTCAAATAGGCTCAGAGGAAAAATCTAATAAAATTAGATCACAAGACTGCGGTGGTCAATCTGAGAAATAACATAAGTTTGAAATAAAGTGGTTTCGCGTCCTTCGATCTTGTTGAAGCCACATATTATTCAAGTTCAAATTGGGAAAAAAGGTACAAGATAATGATTTTTCTGGATTAAAATACCCACCGTGCAGTGTAGTACGTGGATGTTGACGACATACAAAACCATTTAAGGCAAAATGAGCTTTATCGCTCAATATAATTTTTTTTTTAAATTCAGCATCAACTATGTTCTCTGAAACCAACTTCACAATTGTATGGAGTTTCTGGTGGTCTTTGATACACTTTGCCGTGTGCTTAGGTACCAATTGTACAAATGCAATCTTTCAACGTTCACAGAAGGCAAATCCTAAAGTTCAATTTGGACCACCCTATATATCATTGATCCAACTTTTTTATTTCTGATTTGTGTGACTGTATTTCTATCTTTTAAAATGTATCTTTTAATAATAAATACCCTTTTAAAATGATTAAATAATATCTAATATTTATTTTTACTTTGTAGATCTTTCGGAGTTTCTCGGGAGTATTCATTTCCTGAGAATAACTAAAATATTTTCCAAAACGATTAGTCGGTACAGATATTGGTCAGATGTGAAATTTGTTTATTTTTGGTAATATTAATATCCCCAACAGAGTCGATTAACTCTTTCAAGTACAACATTTGATTTTTATTTGATATTTCAAGAAACATTCAATCATAGCCAAGGATTTTCCATTAACGAAGATCACAATGGGGTATTAGAGCGTATTTTAGGCTTTTTTGCTATTTAAAAATTACAAAATGCTTGTGCGTTGATCAGTATTTGGAAGATATGGTTCAGGAGCTGGCAGTTGGCTATTCTCATCGAACAATTATATTCAGGTGATCTTGGAAGTTATACAGCAAAATGAACAATGTTAAGTTCTGCGTGTTTGTGCCTTCCCCTCCCCAGCTATTTTTATGGAAAATTTACTACATATTAAATCATATATTAATGTAAAGTTTGTGACATCATTGATATACCTTTTATCACTAATTATCAAAATGCATATTAAATAAAAACAAATGGACCAAGCAGTTTTAAAGCTATGTGTTGTCTGGCAACCGAAATATTCATCTAAAAGGTTGTAACATTTCCTGCCAGGAGATAATGATTAACATACCGTAGTTGCATCACAGGATGAATAAGTGCACTTTTCCCCACTTTATAAGAAGAGTGTATAACTACTCAAGAATATGTGGTCAAAATTTGAAAGCAAAATTCGCATTAGTTCCGATGCTATGAGAACTTAAGTGACCGCCCGTCCACGTAAGAAATCTTTTTATGGAAATCAACATACCAAGGTGTTGGTATGACCTCGCGACCTGTACACGGTTTTATTAATTTCGCAATAGAATCCGAATTAATCCTAACAACAAATATTACATTCGTGCTTTAGTAGTTGACTGTATTACAGACAAACTTCCCGCAAATTTCATTACATTAAATGAAGATATGTCATATTTAAATAATTTACCGATTGCCGATGTATCCTGGAATGTACCGGGAGAAATTGACGTTGTTCTTGGTGCTCAACTGTTTCCTTATATTTATTTGGGAGATAGGGTCGATTCTGGTAACCGCGCACCACCCGCTATATTAATCAGCTTTGGTTACGTACTTATGGGAGATATTGCATGTCATTATGATGCAACCTGCCTACATAGTATTACACCTTCGTTTACCGCGCTTGCTAACGTTGACATTGAGTCAAGTTTGCGGAAGTTCTTTGAGTTAGGGGAAATTCCATCTCAACGTTTTATTAGTCCAGATGAATTAGATTGCGAAAATAACTTTAACTCTTCGATTTTATTTAAAGACGGCAGATATTTTGTTGATTTACCCTTTTCTCGAAACCCCTCGGAGTTGGGTAATTCACGCGATCTGGTTTACCGTCGTCTACTTGCGCTCGAGCGTAAATTCAATTGCGTGCCAACCCTACGCGAAAATTATAATAAAACTATCGCCGATTATATAACGCAGGGGTATTTGTCCCAGATGCCTGACTCTGAATTGACAGAGGAGGGTTACTACATACCGCATCACGCCGTTGTCAGACCAGATAAGGACAGCATCCGTATCGTTTTAGACGCTAGTGCTAAAACGCACTCAGGGCTGTCACTTAATGACATTTTGCATGTCGGACCTAATTTGCAGGCCGACTTGTTCTCGTTGTTACTCGACTTTCGTACATTCCCAATAGCAATGACCGCTGATATAAAACAAATGTTTTTGCGCATCGGAGTAAACGAGCACCATCGTAAATACTTACGAATTTTATTTCGTTTCAGTAGGAACGAACCTATTCGCACTTACAATTTTGACCGCGTACCCTTCGGGCTAAAGCCTAGCCCTTACCTAGCTATGCGTACGTTACGCAACTTAGCGTGCGAGCATAGTGACCGCTTCCCTGAGGCTTCTAAACTGGTAGAAACTCAGTTTTACATGGATGATTATGTCGATTCGGTTCCCGATGAACAGACTGCCATGCGATTGTCTCGCGAATTAATCGATTTATTTAAATTAGGCTCTTTCGACCTTGTCAAATGGGCCACTAATTCACCCGCTTTATTGGAGGTTCTTCCCGAGTCTCACCGCTCACCAGTAAATTTTTCTGGCATGGGTAACGATATTTACAATTTTAAAATCCTTGGTTTAACCTGGGATCCTGCTGACGATTACTTTTCTTTAACAACAATCGCTGTAGAAGATAAATGCACAAAGCGCACGATTCTATCGCTAGTTGCCCGCTTATTCGACGTACTTGGCGTTGTAGCTCCAGTTGTGCTGTACGCCAAAATTCTTATTAAGGAACTATGGCTAGCTAAAATAGACTGGGATGAGGTTCCTCCGGAATCCATCATCAGTCGCTTTTCAGCTTTTGCACGCGATTTTTCCGCACTCTCTTCTCTAAAAATTCCGCGCCATATTGGCATTGTGGGAAAAGCAGTAGTGAACATCGTAGCCTTTTGTGACGCGAGCTTCAGTGGTTACGGTTGTTGTGTTTATTTACACATCACTGATCCTGAAGGTAATATCACCGTCCGGCTTTTATGTGCAAAGTCAAAGGTTTCTCCAGTTAAAATAACAACGCTAGCTCGATTAGAACTTGTCGCCGCTTTGCTGCTGTCCAAGCTTGTTCGCGTGGTCCGCGATAAACTTTCCGCTCGTCGCTATTACAGGTGTTTAGGCCTTCTCGGATTCTACAATAGCGCTTTCGTGGATCCACTCATCGCCACAAAGGTGGTCTATTTTTGTCAGCAATCGTATTGCTAAAATACACGATAATTTACCTTCTTCTGAATTGACAGAAGAAAGCTTGAACTTAACAAACCGCAAAAGGCTTTTAGATCAGCTTGTATTGTCTTATTGGAAAAAATGGCGAGTTGGATACTTGCACACGCTGCAAGTTCGGCAGAAGTGGGGATCACCCGATCGCCCAATAGAGATCGGTACTGTTGTTCTCTTGGGTCAAGATAATGTACCTCCTTTAACTTGGCCACTAGGCGTTATAACAGAGACTTTTCCCGGATCGGATGGTGTAATCCGCGTAGCTTCAGTAAAAACCAGGTCAGGTACATACAAACGTCCTGTCACCAAGCTATATCCTTTGCCAACCCAATAAAGAATATTCTAGCTGACTCATGTATATATAGATAGTGTATTAATAGGGCATTTATATATAGTTTGTTACGATATAAATCTAACCGCAATTTAACGCACCTGAAATATAATAGTTAATTTCAGGAATTTAATGACAATATTGTTTCAAACCGCTGTTAATAGCTCCTTGATAAAGTAGTAATTTTTGAAAGCTCAGGACCTTTCAAGGCGGGGAGTATGGTGTGGCGGCCTTTTCGCCCTTGAACCGCTTTATATCGCGGCGGCATGCGGGCCTTTGATATCTGCACGTTTTGCCATCGCACACAAAACGGCATATGGGCTTTTGCTCAGCCGGCAAGTCTGCATACGCCGTCGGCGGCACCTTTTGATATGAAAGGTGCTGTCGAATGAAAATTGCCCGCAAAGACCTACCGCCAAGCCAGGCGCGAAGCCCGCCAAAACTCGCCATCCGCAGCGCGACCAGTCCGGTCGTGTCTTCACCCCGCAAGATTGGGATTTTTCAAAGAAAAAACGGCCTGCACAGTTATTTATTCAATAGCCTTAAATAATAATTTAAGAAAATTTGATAAGCAATAATAATTAATGAGGCCAATTTGTTATGAAGGGTATATTATCCAATACCCACTTTATTACTGTAGTTGAAACTCTCGTTACGTTGGAAGTAGATGGATTGGGCCTCTGTCATTTATTTTGTAACACTCATTATTAAAACAACTATCGCGGCTTAACCGAACATAAAAAGCCTTAATTTAGACACCAATTTTTTGTGACCACCATTTCGTTATAAAATGACAACATGTTATTAAGTGGTACATTTGGTTCTTAATTTAAATCTACTAAGCGTGCCTGGCTCAAATATTAGAAATGCAAATAACACCCTTTAATGAGAGTGAGATGTACGAGAAAGCGTTTCCATGTCTGCTGTTTTCAAGTACAAGTCGATAGAGAACTGTTCAGCATGCGCTATTTTCTACATGGTATAATTTTGTTGTCTGGTGGCAGCAGTCGGTCGATAAGCACTACTTGTTATATATCATAACTGTAATTTTTCTGTAAACAAGTTAGTTAGAAAAGCTGTTCACAAAAAAGATTTTGCTTTGTGTAACGTGATCTAAATTGCACTTCAGGATGTTTTTCCTGGATAAAACACAAAATATTAGAATAATGTAAATTTTATTGCTATCAGTGTAAAGTATAGACTTAGCACCTACGTATTATATATGATATCGGCAAAATTTTTAGCGAAGTTTTCCATAAAGCTAAAATATGACTATTTCAGCAATTATACGTCTGATGTTATCTTTTAACCTTGGAATTGTACCAGTTGTTGTTGATATAACCCTTTAGTTCAAATAGGCCCAGAGGAAAAATCTAATAAAATTAGATCACAAGACTGCGGTGGTCAATCTGAGAAATAACGTGGGTTTGAAATAAAGTGAGTTTCGCGTCCTGCGATCTTGTTGAAGCTACATATTATTCAAGTTCAAATTGGGAAAAAAGATACAAGATAATGATTTTTCTGGCTTAAAATACCCACCATGCAGTGTAGTACGTGGATTTTGACGACATACAAAACCATTTAAGGCAAAATGAGCTTTATCGCTCAATATAATTTTTTTTTCAAAATTCAGCATCAACTACTACTATGTTCTCTGAAACCAACTTCACAATTGTATGGAGTTTCTGGTGGTCTTTGATACACATTGCCGTGCGCTTAGGTACCAATTGTACAAATGCAATCTTTCAACGTTCACAGAAGGCAAATCCTAAAGTTCAATTTGGACCACCCTATATATCATTGATTCAACTTTTTTATTTCTGATTTGTGTGACTGTATTTCTATCTTTTAAAATGTATCTTTTAATAATAAATACCCTTTTAAAATGATTAAATAATATCTAATATTTATTTTTACTTTGTAGATCTTTCGGAGTTTCTCGGGAGTATTCATTTCCTGAGAATAACTAAAATATTTTCCAAAACGATTAGTCGGTACAGATATTGGTCAGATGTGAAATTTGTTTATTTTTGTAATCTTAATATCCCCAACAGAGTCGATTAACTCTTTCAAGTATAACATTTGATTTTTATTTGATATTTCAAGAACACTTCAACCATAGACAAGGATTTTCCATTAACGAAGGTCACAATGGGGGAGTAGAGCGTATTTTAGGCTTTTTTACTATTTAAAAATTACAAAATGCTTATGCGTTGATCAGTATTTGGAAGATATGGTTCAGGTGCTGGCAGTTGACTATTCTCATCGAACAATTATATTCAGGTGATCTTAGAAGTTATACAGGAAAATGAACAATGTTAAATTCTGCGTGTTTGTATCTTCCCCTCCCCAGCTATTTTTATGGAAAATTGACTGCATATTAAATCATATATTAATGTAAAATTTGTGACATCATTGATATACATTTTATCACTAATTATCAAAATGCATATTAAATAAAAACAAATGGATCAAACAGTTTTAGAGCTGTGCGTTGTCTGGCAACCAAAATATTCATCTAAAAGATGATAACATTTCCTTCCAGGAAATAATGATTAACATACCATAGTTGCATCACATGATGAATAAGTGCACTTTATAAGAAGAGTGGACTTCAATTCCCAACCAGCTAATCGTTTGGTGTCAACTACTGAATTATGAAGTTTAAAGGATGAAAAAAACCTACCAGGAGGTTATGCTCAACTGCCATCCGAACCATAAAAAAAAATTGTTGCCAAGTACCTGAAAGCAGGTCCGCTAGCCACGGACAATGTCCGTAAGCTAGAGTGCTTCTTCTTGACTTTCCACGGGCTGTCGTCTAAAGTTGTGCTTGTGCAAAACCTACACCGGATAAGCAAAAATGACTGCATTGAAGCTTTCATCTTATGTAGCATTTTTCATAAAAAAAAAAACGTTCGTGCCTATGACAAACATTACAACAACGTGAGTCACTTTGCACCAACCAACAACATGATTACTTAACTCACCAAAGAACACCTCGTTCAGGTTTTCATGGGTCTGCGCAAAATGATCGTCGACAAACGCTACCCCAATCGAAAACTTTTAAAATTTATGGATGTACACGTAGATGACAAGCAACTGCATCACAAAAGTGGTTCGATGTATGTTTGTTTATATTAAGATAACACCACTGTGTGTTTAGGACTGACTCACCTTCAGTTCTCCGATTCGATAGCATATATTGGTGAACAGCTTGTGGCAAATTGTAAACTGGCTCAAGAAAAAATTAGCACGTGCTTTGGCCAAACACATCACACCGTAGTCCATTATATCGACATGGTGGTCAACGTGTTGTTCAGTCTGATTTATAAATTTTTTTTCATCAAAATAGCCTACAATGGATTAAGTTGCTGAAACACAATATTCACCAAAAAAACTTCCTCTGCAACAGTGAAAATAATAATAGGATTATCTTGATCATAGGCTGTTCTTATGTATTCATTAAAAAGTGCACAAACTCTAATTTTCAGTGTTGTAGTTATGTGACATAAAAAACTATTACTATTTGAGTCGATTGCATATTTAGGTGGATTACTGGTATGTTTGATGTTTGGAAAGGTCCGATAAATGGTTATGTTATTCTTAATCGTTCACTCGATGGGAATAGCTTTGCGAATCTAGCGATGGCATACTGATTGCAGAGGAAGCCATCACAAGTGCATCTCATACAAAACCAAAGTCAAACTACTATCTACAATCAGCTACCGACAGTTTAAGACATGTAAGTGACATAATCCATTTACAATATGACTTCTTGCCATCTGTTCTGATGTTGTTTTGAACATTGACCTTACATGGTGGCTCTCTTCAACAACTTATTCTTAAAGCTTGTTCTAACTTGTTTGGAGGATAGTTTTATTTAAACCAGACCGGTGACATTTGTTTTATCATGTTTCATAAAAGCTTAATATTAAATTTCAACCAAGAAGGTAGCAGATATTTTGATACCATGAGTCTCATTACGAATCCGTGGAAACGCGGGAAAATTACCAAGTACCGGTGCTTTTTCTTAATCGACAAGTCTAATTCTAAGATCCATAAGGGTGGTAAGGCAATTGCGCTTCTTTATTATATGTGTCTTATTAGAGTTATAACTGTCACCGCTTGCGCATACTTGGTAAGTTGATGGTGTTTTCGTCACTTATATTTACTTTGTTTCCTTGTCTTCCGCCATAATTACGTTAAAGGATGAGAACTTGAAACCACGATCAAATGATGTTGCACACAACGACACTTTAAATACTAAAAACCCCGAAATATGCAAGACACCAAATACTTTAAATGCTAATGAACCTTAACTGACTTTATTGATTTGATATTTTACGCATTTAAATACTCCATACGCATGTGAGATTTTAATGTTATTAAGTGCATTTAACTTTTGCTTCTCGTCATAGATAAACAAGCTCAGATAAGTAGATTAAAAGTGAATTATTAGTCGTGAATTAGTGATAAAAAATTCTCCAAATGCATATGTATGACTCATTAATGTGGAGCCACTTTTCAATTAAAAAAACGGTGAGCCCAGACAACGCGGAGATTGATGTTGTCCTTTTAGTCTGAAGGATGCTCTGATGTTAGGTCGACCATCCTCATCTACAACAAAGGACAACGTCGTTGCTGTTAGGAAGCTGCTTAAATTCGACAAGGCATATGGATTGCCTCCATCATGCTACGACCACCTTCAAGTGGAAAATGCTATAACCGACCAACAGATAGTATAGCACGTTTTGTGGTGCTACGAGATGCGCAATAAGTTTTAAAATAAAACATTTAGTTATGTCGTAACAGGTGACGACAGTCTTTCAACGATAAAAACCTTCTAATGGTATGGTATGATAAGTGTACTCTGAAACGCAGGTTTCCAGAGATGCAGAAATATGTAAGTATTTTGAAAGATTTTTAAACTTAAAGGTGTAAAAAAAGTCTAGTACTCTATGTACTTATATTACGATATTAGACAAAATTATATAACTATTTATCTATCTGTCCGATTAAGCCTAGCTTTTTATCTTTATTCCACATTGTCATTTGCTTTTTGCATTTGGTCGTATCCAACAATTCTCTATACATCATCCATTCATGTGGTTTGCGGTTTACCTATATATTTCTTGTGGGCTCTAGGTCTCCACTCAGTAATTCTGTTGTCTGTAATTCTCGCTGTATACCCCCTCTCCAATTCTATCTCAGTGTATATAGACGTTGCAACACATATGTAATTTTCGATATCCGTCTACCATAAATACAGTGTACGATTTTGAAGTTCAATATTCAACATACTCCACTCCATTGCTCGTTGTGTTACTTGAAGTTTATGTATTATGTCCTTGTTGGGTATCCACGTCACTGTCTCATAGGTTAAAACAAGTAACACGTATTAATCCTAAGTGCTTGCTTGTAGGGTGTTTGATATGTTGGATTTGAATAGTCAGCAATCGTTCGAAAGTTTTTCACGCTAGGAGTATCCTAAGCAAATTTGTTTTTGAATTGCTCTTAGAAAGTTCAATTTTTGATTCTAAATATATGTATGACTCGATCTTCCCATTATTTCTGCTGATCCACTCTCATTATAGAAAATGGTAACACAATTAATAGAATTTTGTCTAAGTTTAGGTTTTAAATACAATACAAACATATAGTGTTAAGTACCTTCTTAAATTGATATTGAATAATCGTAATTCTCCTGTCAAATAATTAATTCTTTAACTTTAACTTTAACTCTACTTCATAAAATTACAAAAATAAATAATGAATGGAAGACTTCATAATACTCATTTTCAATTTCAATTTTTTCTGTTTAACAATTTTTTAGATTGCATAAGTTTTTGCATCTGACAGTTTGTTTAATGGTTTGCCCAAGAAAGCGGGCGATGCCCTTGCGTTGCCCAACTCCCACACAGATGATCATCAGCGAAGCCGCTGCTCTGGCTGCACCGCGACATTTGTCTTTGCTTTTCAATTTCAGTTCCCATTCTCGGCTCGAATTGGACTCCGAATTGAAAACTGTGGACTCACCCGAGCATTAACTGAAGTTTAAAATCCTGGCAAGCGATGTGCTGCGCCCGGCTGTGATTCATCCTCTACGGCTACGTACCATGCCGCCCTGCGAACGATTGTGACGCCGTTAGATTTATAAATCGGGGCCTTTAAGCCTCCCAAACTGCCTTAATTGAATTTCCAAAATGATTATTCGACCGGATCTGCTCTTCAGCGGCGCGATCGGGATGACGAAATATTGAAAAAGTTAACGCGATCCGGGGGAGAAGTTTAGTATCAACTTCCTTCGGTCTGCTTGGAGTTTCGAGCGTTAATTGATTGAATTTTAAGATTAAACCGGCTCTGCGGTAATTAAAAAATGGAGGCAGCTTTGCTCGGGAACTAATTTATGTAGGTAGAAATTTAATAAGCAATCAAGCAGACGGAGACCGCACATGCGCATTAATGATTTAGTTACTGGATGTGTACTGAAACGCCGACTAAGTCTTCATAAAGTTGGTTATTTAAAAAAAAATGACAGTAATGCTAGTACTGGCAAGATTAAATGCAAGATGAAAAATTGTCTCTACTCTTCCCCAATCAATCAAAGAATATACTTCTGTGAGAACTTCACCATAAGATATAGAGATAATATCGTGCTCCCAACTAAAAAAAAAATCAAATGGAAAAGACTTATTTAATTCGGTTCATATATTCACATGTCGATGTTATTAAGTAGTTCGAAAAGACATTGGTAAGCAATCACCTTTTTTCAAATCGACCCAATCGAACAACTGTATCTCTTTTTATCTGATCGAAGCCTTTAGTTGGCTGAATTTGAAGTGTGCAAAAAGATCAATTCTTTACCAGAAAAACAATTCGGCACCAGAATAGAGCAAATTTTGAGTCTCTTCTAAGCTTGTTCCGGTTTCGGCAACAATAATTGGTGGCCTTCCAGAACGCAATTTGTCTTCTAAGTTTATGTCTTTGAGTTTGAAACCACCACAGAGCTGTATCTTTTCCATTTTCTTTTCAACTTCAACAGTGGAGAATTTCAATTCCTTCCTTTAATATAGAGCAAAAATTAAAATGGGATTTCGATCCGGATGGCCTTCTTTACGTAAACTGTCTAAAACATTATCCACCCAACAATTATCATATCTTGGACTATTTTAATGAAGAATAAGTCATCACTAAAACAAAATAAGCAATGTTACCAGACGATACAGAGAAGTTCGTAGCGTTTTAATGCAAGACCAAGCTTAATATGTGCGCTCAAATGCTTGACAATCTTCAGGACCTTTAATTCTCCCATCGAATTGTTACCAGTAACACAATTAGATGGTAGATCTTTGTTTGCAATCCTAATAAATCAGACTAATGGCTGAGTAGATGACAAACTGCAAAACCTGTTGCAAATCTTAACAGATTCTTTTTATAATGAAAGGTTTTATTAGCAATCAGAATTACAATTCTATGAGCTAATGTGCTCGCTTAAGTACTAAATATTTACAGTACTATGACATGAAAAGGGTACTTCTAGCGAAGTGTCCTCTTCAACGTCAATTAGATCTATTAGCCAGCTTCTTCTCAAACGTCTGTCAGGACGGTTTTCAAGTAGTGGATGTTGCTGTGACTTTCCGATTTGTCATGGTGGCGGATGGTTCGTTCCTTGATGACGTCTGTGGCGTAGGGTACTTTTAAATCATCGTGGAGTGTCTGGTTAGTGACGTATCAAGGTGCATTTGCAATCATTCGTAGAATTTTCAATTGGTACCTTTGGATTATGGTTATGTTATTTTTGCTTACACACCCGCAAAGTTCAACTCCGTATAGCCATACAGGTGAGAGGACAGTTTTGTAGAACAGCAGTTTGTCCTCTAGGGACAAACATGAGTTTCTTTCAATCAGCCAGTGCACATTTTTTTGTTTTTAAGTCAAGATGTTTGCGCTTTTTAGTTATGTGTTCTTTCCAATTAATTTACTATTCAAGTGAAGTCCTAAGTACCTGACCGTACTGGACTGCGGTATATTTACGCCATTGATGTTGACTGGTGGACATTGATCTTTTCTCAGCGTAAAAGTGACATGCACTGACTTGTATTCATTAATTTTCATTTTTCATTTTGTTAACCATCTTTATAGCTCATCTAGATGGTTTTGTAATTTAGTGGGGACTGTTTGTGGGTTTTGGTCCCTGGCTAGAATTACTGTGTCGTCTGCGAACGTTCCTGTTATAGTGTTGACAGTTGTTGGTAAGTCACATGTATAAAGCACATACAAAACTGGCCCGAGTACGCTTTCCTCTGGAACACCTGCTTTTATTTCACATAGTTTAGATACCGCTTGATTCACTCTTGTTTTAAAAACACGATTAGTTAAATACGATTTAAGTATTAGGAAGTAACTTGGAGGCAAGTAGCGTTTGATTTTAAATAATAGGCCTTCGTGCCAGACCTTATCAAAGGCCTGGAAAACGTCCAGAAGGATTGCTGTGCAGAATTCCTTGTTTTCTAGTGCTTCATTGATGTCCCGTACAATTCGGTGAGTCTGTTGCACAGTCGAATGACCACTTTTAAATCCAAATTGATGGAGCGGTGTCCAGTCGTCTGGAGCTAAATCTTGATTTAATCGTCGAAGTAATAGCCGTTCTAAGACCTTAGATATCACAGACAGTAAGCTGATTGGTCGATATGGAGATGCTAGTTTCGGATCTTTTCCCGGTTTCGGTATTAGTATGACTTCAGCTGCTTTAAATTGGTTAGGCCAGTAGTTGAGTCTTAGTATTGCATTGTATGTGTATATTAAAAGTATAATTCCCTTCCTTGAGAGTTCTTTTATCATTTTTGGTGTAAGTTGATCCATACCAGGCGCTTTTTTGACATTTAAAAGCTTTATGTCTTCTTTGACTTCCTTTGGGGTAAATATTCGGATCGTTTGAATATTTTCTGGAGGGATAGTGATATTCTGTTCTGTTTCTAGATCAGCTGATTGTCATGTGGTGTAAATACAGTGCTTAGGTGTTTTGCAAATAATTTTGCTTTTTCCGCATCACTGCGTGCCCATTGTCCTGTGATAAGCCCATTTTCATTTCGATGGCTGTTGTATATCATTCTGCGGTGTGGGACTTTGAACTGCTTGTTTAAGAATATTTGTTAGATCTGTAAGAGCTTCATCGATCTGTTGAAGAGTTTTAAGGCTGATATTGAGTTTTACTGTTTGTTCTACTTTGTCTCTATAGTTTTCCCAATTCGTTCTTCTGTTGTTTAGTTTGGGTGTGATGTAGTTATTTATGGCAAACATACTGACAGTTGCGATTATCGGTGTGTGGTCCGATGAGAGATCAAGGCTTGGGATTACGTGCAGGTGTGAAGCGGAAATTCCATTTGTGACAAGAAAGTCCAGAATATCTGGAATCTTATTCGGGTCTGTGGGCCAATAGGTAGGGGTCCCAGTTGATAAGTAAGAATAATGCTGTTCTGATAATGCTTTATAGAGTTCTCAATAATACGATCGTCCAAGTCAGGGTGATTTCCATCTCCGCTCATGGATTCTAAAAGTTCTCCCCCTTAGAATACCAAATAATGAATTCTTTTATTAAAAATCAAAAATACTTTTAATAAAACTGAGAAAACTTAAAACCTCACTTATATGGTTTTTTATTAGATTTTTTAAAGTATATATGTAGTACAAAATTTTTACTTCCGAAAATTTCAGTTAACTGATTCAAATTGAACACTTTTCTTCCATAAAGCTTATAATTGATGTAGGTCCATATATTCTCAATCAAATTTGCATGGGGCGACTGTGATAACCAAGCAAGTGTTACGATGCCAGACCGCTTTTTCCACTTTACCCAAAACTTGCTGCAGTGTTTGGGGTCGTTGTCCTCCTGCAGAATCCAATCCTCGTGTCTCTTGACGAGCAGTTCGGCAGTCGTATAAATATCGAGCATTTTAGGAGCATTTAAGTTGTACGTAAACCTTCCGAAACCCAGCTTTGAGAAGCAGTTCCAAAGATACACTTTTACCGGGTGTCTAACGGTCCGCTGTACCAACCTGTTAGTTGAGAGTGACCAAGCTCGTGGGACGATAACATATCCCCAACAAAAGTTTTGTCCGTAAAAATTACATTGCTCCAATCTCGGTCAATATTGTCTTTTGATTTTCATCCAACAAAGGTTTCTTCACTGAACTACGGGATTTGATACTATACACAGGAGATGGGTGCGATATATCTACACCTTTCTGTTTTAATTTTGCCGCTCTTCGACGCAATGTTAAACCCGGGTTCTATGAAAACAAGTTCACGATCTGCTTTTCGACTTTAAGAGCCGCTTTTCCTATCGAGCCACGATCTAGTAACTCATTGACTACTGCACCCATTTGCTGATAAAATTTGCTTGTTCATGTAATTGGCAGCCGTTGCATTAGACAATTTCGGGCCTTTCGGGTGGGTACAGAGGAACACAGCCTCATAGCTCTACGTACGCGGCACTCATGGTTCCTTATGGGTTCTTCTAGCAAAAATTCAATACCAACTGAATTTTTATAAAAAGCATCAATGACAAAGGTTTCCTCTATCGACTAGCGAAAGAATTAGGGCGATATCTTTTACCAACTGCAAATTATACACTCTTACTTAACTGAGTGTATATATAAGATACTGAATTCTGTTAATGATGGATATTACCTTCAAAATAGCGGCAACGATGCTTCTCATTCATTTGGATATAAGAAATATTAAAACACTAAATCAGGATTTAAATTTACAAGGAATCAATATCTTCAATTTCTTACTCTCTTTCTAGAAAGCCGCTTACAAATAAGGATACTCCACACTTTCTGCAGTACAAATGTTGGAAATAGTAAGAATAAGAAGGAGCTAAAATAGAGCACCATTCAATCAACCACCAACATATAAGCAGTGTTATGTTTGCCTTTGTATGTATTAACAACATTTTATAATTATCCTTTTTAATATGCTTTAACATTTTTTGCCAATACAAAATGCTCTAAAATAAACTGCAGATGTATCCTAAAATTGTTGTTATTCTAAAAAGATTTGACACATGTAACCTCACGTTAGTATTAAGTAACAAGAACTTGGTGTTATTATTTTTGTAGGAATATTACCATTATTAGGTTCCGTTATATAGTTAGAGGACATAAGGTTTTGATATAGCCTTTCTATTTCTTCTTATGTACTGGTATCTGTCTCAACCCAAGATTGTTGTCTTAGTTTCCTTTTCTATCGTATTTCTCCTTATGTTTTTGGAGTATCCCTATTTTCTTTTCTCCTCTGATTTTCATTATAGTATTTTCTTACAAATTTTGTTTATATTTTTCCGAGTCATGTGCATTTTTCTTTCTTATTTTTGTCTGCAGTGTTGTTTCTTGTTACTAATGATGTTGGCAATCCCTTCTTTAGTATTTACTTCTGACATAAATTACAAAATATTGTAGTTTTTATGTTATTGTCTCCGTTACCAATCATGACAAAACCGTCTTTACATGTTTATTACATACATGTTGTTCCGTTTTAATATCTAAATTATTTGCATATTATACTCTGCATATCTTTAAATCCCCCACCTGTCATCGACATCATACCCCCTAAGTATACAAAATCGCTTCATTTACATTTAAAAACAGACATTTTGTGTTCTTCATATATATCCTTAGATAAACCATTCCTAATTATTTGATAAAATCATTTAATTTTTCTTCCACATTTTTTGTTTTTACGTGCCATAAAATAAATATTATTAGCCAAATCTAATTGTCATATCCTGTTTTATGGCATTTGATTGTCACTAAACTTTATTCAACACTAATACAAACAGGAGTGGCGAGAAGATGCATCACTGTCTTACTTCACCCTCTGTTTGAAAATGTCAACTCATGTTCAGCTCCAAATTTATATTTGTTTTAGCCTTCTTTTGCTAAGTTAATTAATTTGGGTGGTAGTCTCTTATTGTGTAGGGCAGTTTACATATTTTTTCTGTTTAGAATATCAGAGTCTTGCCAATAGTCAATAAATACCAAATGCTCTACTATTATTCACAAGGTTGCTATGCTTGTCCTAAAACATGTCCTTTCTTTCTTAATTTTCTACCCAATGCATTCAATTCTTTATTTTAAGATTCTATAGAATATTCTGTTGGCAGTGCTAAGTAGAGTAATATCTACTTCTCCAGTTTTGATTAAAGTGCCTTTCTTTGATATGTTTATAATCACCCTTTTCCTTTAATCTTTTAGAAGCTCTCCCTCTTCCTGTATTTTTTCTAACAATGGTTTTAATATTTAAGTACCGTAGCTTGGTCAATACACAGAGCTCTATACCTATACCTAAATTAACGAGTTGGGTAACCATCTGCTCGGAGTATATCCGACATGGTTCATAGTATTGAATAACTGTGTGGTTAAAAAGATTAATAGTCTATATAAAAAGTAGAAAAAAAGAAAAGCTTTTTCAGTTTTCTCCTAAGTGGATAGATCAATTATTGCTTCAAGTTCTGCATCTAATTCTATCCCTTCAGACATTTTTAGAGTCTCGTTCTATTTTGGATTTAACAGCACATAATACTTTACTCTTTTGCTCTTGATGATTGCATATCTCTGTCAGGTTTGCTTTATAAGAGTTTTGCTCACTAGATCTTCAGCCTATTTGCGCTTATCCCCTTTAATAGCATTTTTTTGTGATTTCTGAAATTTTTATGCTTTTGTCTATTGGGCTTTTAGTTTAAATCCCTGTGTACTCTAATTAATTACAAAGTGTTACAACTTATCTGCTTTTTCTTAAACAGATCTTTAGGAAAGCTCCTGTGTAACTGATGTATACATTCAACACCTTTATCATGGTATAACCCCTTACCTCATTTGGTGGTGTCTCGTTGAGCTTTTGATTATTTTTTTATGCCGTTGTCTTATTTCAGTTTAGTTGGTTTTTTGTCATCTTATATCTAGCGTTAGCTTACTATATTTCTGATTATAACTTATAAAATCAGTTGACTCAAGTGATTTTATAGCAAGCTTTATGTTAAAATGCCCTGGCCTCTATCTTCTTTTTATACAATTCGCACAATTCTGTAAGTTCCTTCTTTATTCTATTTCTGACTCATCTCTTACCCATAATTTTCTCTAGTTCCCTATTACTAGTTTCAACCTTTGCGTTAAAATCTTCCATCAATACCATTATGTCGCCATTGTGTAAACTACTTATTACTTTACTTAGTATACTATAAAAAGTTTCTTTTAACCCATAATCTGATACTTTAGTCGGTGCGTAGCATTGTACAATATCTATTTTTACCATGGCAATCATTTTACTAATCAGTTTTTGTTCTATCAATAGTAATGGTGTTGTTTAATTGAAAATCATACCAACACCATGTTAACGCTTGTTGTGCTCTTTTAAACTAGAATAAATAACGCTGTGTATTTCAGTTTTACATTATCTATATCCTGTCTACCTGCATTTATCCCCAATATTTACATGGTAATTATCCATTTGCTTGAAAAGTTTTCTTACGTTCCACTGCTTGTATTCTATTAGCTATTTATTAACTTGCTTTCGCCTTATTTATTTCGTTTTTATTCTACCTGCTTCATGTATAATAATATATACATGATTTATAAAAAAATACGTACTTGATTTTTCCAATATTCTCCTTCTATTTCTCAATTTTGGCAAAATTACGTATTTTAGCCTGCATTTTTTGTTTGGAGCCAATTGATAATTAATGGAAATTGCTTTATTTTTCATGTTTTGTATTTTTTGTTTCTATTTCTCCATTTTTACAATCACTTGCATTATCAGTTTTGATTTTAAAAACTCTTAAACTTAAATTTTATCATCTCTTTACGTATTTTGGCTTCTTCAAATAAATATGTTTTTTTGCGCTCTAATAATTCAAATTTCTCCCTAAAAATATCTAATCACCCTTTTGTAATTTCTTGTTTTCGTGTTTAACCTTTTTAACTTTCTTATATAGCTTTTTATTATTCTTTAATTTTACATATTTGTCTCTTTTTCTTTAAGTGAAGATCTGGTTTTCTGTTTTTGATCGGCTTTTTCTCTTTGTCTTCGATATGTTCCTTCGCCTGCCTTTTTCTGTAGAGCTAGTACTCTCATATTTTTTGGCACATTTTGTTTTCTGTATTGTGCTTTACTTTGTAGCATTATATACGTTTTTTAACTTTTACCAGGTTTCTCTTTGTTATCTATTGTTTGTCGTTTAGCTTTATTTTTGATTTTTATGTATTCCACAGCTAACCGGTTTGCCTGCTGGTATATGGAATTGATTTTTTTATGTTGATGCTAAATTTTCACGTAGTAGTCTTAACATTAATTCCTTTTTATTTATTAATTTATTCATTAGTAATCAGAATCAAAGTTTTATAGACTAATATGATAACAAAGGACTATAATATTAAACGGTTTTTGATGGCGAAATAGGAACTCTTTCAGTGAGATAAATTGGCCAACATATTTTTGTCCTCTGGAGTCGTGCTGTAGTAGAAGTGGTTGTATGAATGGATGTGCGTCTAGTCCGCTATGACAAGTTGCACTACGCTCTGGTATGACAGTTGAAACGACAGGCATAAGATCATCGTGTAACGTGTTGCTGGTTACGT
Source organism: Sinelater perroti (assembly GCA_036346155.1). NCBI lineage: Eukaryota > Metazoa > Arthropoda > Insecta > Coleoptera > Elateridae > Sinelater > Sinelater perroti. Next base: position 3,970,720 of record JARFIY010000167.1, on the reverse strand, counting down.
ACCAAAATGTGCAGTCACCGCTCGAAAAATCTTAGATTGGGAGCGTTGGATAATTGTTGTGTTTGACTTGCTGGCACATCCCCATTACTCATAAGTCCAAATAGGTCTAATTATTGTCTGATAAACCAAGATTTTATTTTCCTTCCAATCCGCCAGTTTAAGTCCTTCAGACACATATCAATTTGTTCTTCTTCTTTAACATGTGATCCTTACAAGTAAGTTTTTCGTAGAGATGTACTTCTAAGTGTCGTCCTGATGAAACTGTAAGTATAGTTGTATTATTGACGATAACTAATGGACAGAGGCCATTTTTCAGTGTAAATGTTATCTGAGTTGACTTAATTTCATTAATTTTAATGTTATGTATGTTTAATGTGTTAGTCAAATCTTGTAGAAGATTTAAGTGGCTTTGTGCACATGAAGATGCTATTGTTAGATCTATATGGTTTGTAAATATAATAGTATCATCCACAAAATTTATGATTATAGTGTCGGGTATAATAGGTATATCGGATGTATATAGTAGATAAAAGAAAGGGCCCAACACGCTGCTAGCTGTACCTCAGCCTGAATTGAAAAAGTGTACCAATAATTGCCATTTACTATAGTTCGTAGTTGACGATCAACAAAGTAATATTTGAGTAGAAAATAGAATAAAAGGATTTGCTTAATTTTGTATAAAAGACCAGCGTGCCACACCTTATTGAATACCTGTCTTATTATTATTTTTTATTAGCGAGGGATTTCTTTATAGTTTGCACGACGCAATGGCGCACGACGGAATTGTCAAAATCCAACTGGTGGTCAGAAACAGCATTTAGGAGGGGACTGATTCGGTGGAGTAAAAGTTTTTCTAAGAGCTTGGAAGTAGTAGATAAAAGACTTATAGGTCTGCATGAGAAGAATTGGTGCGTATTTTTACCAGGTTTGGCTATTAAAATTACTTCAACAACCTTTAACTGAAGAGGCCAATAGTAGGGACGGAGAATTCTATTTAATATATATGTTATGAGTACAATACCCTTTGCATGGATTTCTTTTAACATTTTCTATGTGACTTGGTCAGGTCTAGCTGATTTTCTGATATTTCTTTTAGTTTCCTTGTAGTTTTCACACATTTTACACTTATAATTTTTTTTAATTGAACAACTGTACTTTGTAACTCTATACGATCTCTTTAGAATTTTGTTTACCAAAGCCCGTTCCGACAAACAATATATTTATTCCAAAAAGATTTGCAATTAAATTAATCTGTTGATTATAGAAAAGCTTCCTAACAATTATACAATTAATACTTTTGTTAATTACTAATTTTTTATGCAATTTGTTTATTCACATTTTCACCACGTCTAAGTACACATTTTGTTTAAGCCAAAATTTTCAGCTAAACAGCCCCGTTTCCGTACATGTTATACGCTGTCTGTATTATTAATATTAGCGCCATAAATATCCCTGCGGAGCTAACAGCGGAACTTTTTTTATTTAAAAGAGCTATTGCCTCCAGACGCGCGTGCATCTAAAAACTAAGGATAGAAATCGCTCGCCATAAATCTCCCCGCGCCCCAAGTGTGCCGGCCGAAACAACCCGCACAGAAATATCATCGGTACTCTATATCGCGCCCGGACTTTATTGAAAGCGAACTTAAAAGTTGCTAAAACAAGGCAAACTTTCCCGGGCTGTCGGGAAAATTTGGATTTTTGACGAGGGTCTATTCATCGGGGGCTGGAGGAATCAACCGTCGGCCGGCCGGCAAGCATCTCTGGAGCGGCTCAACAGTTCTCGAATATCTGTCTGGAATTAGGGCGGTTTCGATCAGCTCGCGTCCGTTCGGGGATGTGTGAGATTTATGGCAATGCATTCTTTATTCGCTTCGTCAATATTATATTCGAGCTTAGAAGCGAATATTCCAAGAAAAAGGGTGGTCCTGGTAAATATAAAAAGATCACATGTATAACAAAAGTATGATTAATTTAAAAACGGTGTCCTCTGTAAACTTATTCAAATAAATTATGAGGCACCGAGTTTTAAAATCCCGTTAATAAGCGTTGCATTATTCATGGATTAATAATGGAATTCAATTTGCAAAATCTGTAAAGGTCACTCAGAACAGAAACGGGGTTAGAGAGTTAACAAAACGTCAAACAGCTAATTTTCTCTGTAAATAATTAAAATATTTGTACTGCATAACTAAACCGACCTATTTTTACAAGGTCTGCTTAAAAGTATTAAACCATTATTAATATAATAAAGACACTTTGCTCAGATGCGACGTAACTTGGCAACCGACGAATGTTGATTATATTGCGCATGCGTGAAAGAGGACAACATTACTGTTCAAATCAGTTAGAAGTTAGTCGCCAATGAGTTGGCACGCGTAGTGTGTGATCGTCACATTTGCAACGAGTAAGCAGACAAATCAGCGAATGAAAAATTAAAAAACAGTAATGAGCAGAACACTAGAAAATTTTGAACGTTACAGACTGCTTTCAACAAGAATTAACTACTGACACATTGAAAATTAGGAAATGTGTTGAGAATTCTAAAACCTATAAACTCTGTCGACCTACGAATTTTGGCTGTTCTCAAAACTTAAAGTATCTTTGAAAAAAGAAAATTAATTCCAGGCCTTTGGTGAGATTCACTCCAATACGACAAAGCACTTATTAGCGATTCCAACAGGCTTTGCAAAATGCTTTGAATAGTAAATGTTGCGTTGATAGAAGTGAGTGAAATCTCAATGTTTTTAGTGTGACAGTGATAATCACTGAATGCAATTTTTCAGTGTTCATTTTTGTTACATCAGAAAATTAAGACTAAATAATCTTCACATACAAGATTTTCTCAACAAAACTCCCCTACACTTTTTCGAATAGAATAGTAGTAAAAAGATTTTATAAGTTTCTTAAGAATAGAGACCACACTGAATTAAAATTTGGCACTAGGTCGGCATTAAAAAGAAATATAAAAGATTTAACAATTTTAAAAGTGCACATTTTTGTATGCAACCCGCGCTTGTGGAGCCCAGCGGTACCTTCGTTGTGGTAACTCTGCACAGATTTATTTATTAACACATATTTGGTGTTAGTTAGCACCTCAAAAGCTTGCATAATTTTTGAGCAGATCTGTGCTTGTTTATGAACACAGGTAAGTTCTATTTTGTAAGTAGCTCTATGTAGACTTGCAAACGCATGCGTAAGCTACGGTCCTTAGAGTAAATGTCCACTTTCTAACATGTACATCTCAAAATGTTTATCTGAGTTTGTAAACTGTTTATATTACGAGAGAAATATGATTAGCAAAAACATAGTGACAGATATGGCGATGGTTATTATACAACTTCTATACTAATATAACTGAAATAAGCGTTGTTCAATGGGAGAATAATGGAGAATAACTGAAATAACTAAAGCGCACTTAATGATTCTTATGCTGAATAATATAATAATGATGGTACTACATCCACATTTAGGAGTTCCATTATACCCTGTTATGCGACTAATTAAACTTTTCATACAGATTAGCTAGTAAGTAAAATTTATAATTAACCTTTACAGGAAGACGACTCAAAAGGATGTAGTTAGAAGACCTAATAAATTAAGTGAAGATTAGTGAACAGTCGATGGATGATAACCAACTCATGTAAACTTCCCCCTTTATAAAATTTATTTAAGACTCTTTATAATATAATTTTAAAGCAAATTATAAAAAAATAAAATATTTTTGCTACTAATAGTTTGGACTAAAATAAAAGAGCACACGAATTCTACGCCTATAAAAACTTTTCAGTTACTCTACTCTTTATTCCCTTATCCCATATCAATCACACGTCTGCGCCAGGACGCTTTATCCTGGGTTGTCTCCTTTAGAACTTAGGCTTCCTCTTGGTCTTTAGTGATTTTGACCACCAAGTCTTATTCTTCTCGAGTATGTTTAGGGAAACTCAAATTACGTGGTCATTTTCGCGTCTCATCACATGTCCATACCAGCGAAGACGGCGTTCAGTCAATTCTTCGACAACGGAGGCTACTTTGAAAGTGCCTCTAATATAGTCGTTACGGATTTTATCCATTCTCGTCACGCCTTCCGCCCATCTTAACATTCTCATTTCGTTAGTATATAACTGCTATTCATGAGATTTCTTAACTGCCCAGAACTCGCTACCATACAGCATTGCAGGTCTAACTACCGTTTTATATATCTTCCCCTTTAGTTTTATAGGCATCCCTGAGTCACATAAGATACCAGTGAGGGTTCTTCATTTTAACCAGGCGACATTTATTCTATGGGCCACATATTCATCTACGTTAGCATCTTGAGTCAATATGAAGCCTAGGTATTTTAACTTAGGGACTTTTGCCACCTGTGTTTGGTGGGAGTGGGCCCTGCAAGTCTCTGGTAAGATAGTCTATCGACAGGTTAAAGAGAAGTGGGTTCAGGGCCGAGCCTTAGTGAACTCCCACATTTACTTCAAATGTATCACTCATACCTGCCAGGCCTCTTGACTGTAGTACATGTCTCTGTCTCTGTACAGATCTTGTACTAGACTGACAATGTTCTGGAATAAATTTAACACGCAATACTTGCTACACTAGAGTTCCTGGGAAACGAGATCGAATAATTTTTCCAGATATATAAAAGCCGTGTGAAGATCTTGCTGGTTTTTCCATCAGAATTCTAATAGCTTGGATGTCATCGGTAGTAGTGCGCGATGCCGTGAGTCCGAACTAATTTGGAGATATATCTAAAGGAGCCGTCAGCCGCTTGGTAATAACTCGCTCCCAAAGTTTGAGTGTATGGGAGGTCAATTTTATGCCTCTGTAGTTTCCGAATTTTCCCTTGTTTTTGTAAAACAGCACTAAAATGCGTTCTCTTCACGAATTTGATATTCTTTTTGTTTCAAGAACAGTGTTAAAAAGTCACATAAGCCATTCCACTGCCACAGGGCCTAAAGCTTTCCATAGCTCGATTGGGATCTCATCGGAACCGATTGCTTTATGGTTCTCCATTTTTGATAGGTCGACTTTCACTTCTTCGTGACTTACTTTGGGAATAGGGCCAGTGACGGGTGCTAATGATGTAAATGCCTGATGTGGGAATTCTTCATTCTTATACTTCTCCTTATACTACTCGCACCATCGCGTACATTTATTGGTCAGATGTCAATAAGGTGTTATTTTTATCCTTGATATATTTGTTGACTTTTATGTCAGTCGTGGACCAATTTATTTGTTTTACAATCTTGAAAATATCAGTGTCCGTCGTGGCTTTTTCAAGTTTATCGTAAAAACATTCATTAGACTTAGCTCGCTCTCTATTCACTGCCTTTTTTGTCGCGTTTTCGGTCTCTTTGTATTTATCGTAGTCTTCTTCGTTTTGAGTTTGCTGTCATATTTTCAAAAACATTTTTTTAATGCCTATGATGTCCTTAACTTCATCAGTTCTCCATGAAGGATCTTTGTCATTTGAATGTCTACATCCCTAAAGCTGTAAAATCTTTTAAGTTATTTATAACAATGTAATTTTACAATAAATAATATAATGTAGCAGTTTAGAAAACAAACGGATGTATCGTGATAAAACAGATAAGCGAAAAAGATCAATTTACCAAAATTTTGTGCCTTCCACTATTTATTTATACAAGTCGGCGTAGAGTAAAGTTGGGATGTTTAGGCACAAGAAGTATTGTATAGGTTTTCAGAAATAAGAAAACTTATAAGGTTTGGCAGTAAGGAACCAATAAATTAGCTGTTGCATCTTACATCTAGAAACTTTTCATTGAATAGTTTAGGGCATGCATCGTAACTGATCACAAAATAGTAATGGGCAATTTGTGCTTTTCGAGATAGACACATGTACACAGAACAGTCTAATAAATTATCAAAACACGGCTTTAAAGTAGTTTGAAGGTGCGTATTTCTATTAAGCATGCGTCATGACGACATAGTGTAGCGTAAAAAGAAGCCTAAAAAGTTTTTTATTGAACAAAACAAGAAGCGACCCCCATAGCATAAATTACATAGTACTAATATTCATTTGGAAGAGAACAACTAAGTCTTGGTCGGCGTCATTATTTCGCAACATGGTAGATAATGTCAATAGTAAAAGCAGTTCTAGATTTTTTCAGAAAAGTCAAACTATAATCAAAGTATAACCTGTAAGTGGAGAGACTGTTTCTATCGTCTAAGAAACTGATATTACTGCACAAATTCTACAGTGCGAAAAAGGGTTTTAGAAGCCATGAAGTATTTTATTGACACAGTTGGTCTGATAAAGTTGCGTCTTTTTACCAATATTCAAAACACATTTAAAAAAAATTAAAATATATTTGAATAGAGTAGTACGTAATTGTATAATTTATTCCTAGAAAAGCTTAAACTAAAGCATTGAAAACTATTTAATTTACGTTTAGGTCCAAATAGAAATATAATTTTCCGCAGTTTTGTGGAAAATTTTAAGATAACTTACCTCCAATGTTAACATGTGAGGATTTAATTACAAATCAGATAACTGTAAGCTGAAGACTACAAACCGATAAATCCAAGGAAATAACATTTTAAAGCACAAACAGTGAAGACGACATTATTTATAACAAATTGTATATAAAACTGATTTGAATTCTCAAAGTAATACGAAAAATCCTGCCTTAGTTAATTTTATCCATGAAAAAGCTAAGCCTAAAAGATATGTGGGCATCTAAACACAGTAACAGCTATAGGCTAAGACAGTTGGTCTGTCCCGGATCAAGTTTTGAGCTGCATTTTTTACTAGTTCATGTACCTTAGTACTATAAGTATGTACATTATTGGGTCCAAATATAAGGATGGTGAAAAGTATTTTGTTTTTGGGGCATTTTAATTTCGCTCTAAGTAAATTTTTGAAACAAACTGCTTGGTAAAGATTATTTTTTATGTAAACTTAGGCATTTGCCCAATCCAAATGTTGAAAGAGTAAGCTTCTTTCGACATGAAAAAAGTTGCTGTAGTCCAATTAATTCAGGGGACTGTAAGTTAAAATGCAATATCAGATCGTATAGTTCAAAATGGCTCAAAACAATTTATTAACGATTACATCAGCTTTCAAATGGATCTCGATTAAGACGGTCTTTTGTGTATCGGGTAGCTTCACATTATACTATTGAAACAATCAACACTTATTACGTGAGCTTGAATCACTGCACTAGATAATAACCCGTGCAAGAAAGCACCTCGCGTTCTAAGTAACAGCAAGCTGAACACCAAGTTGATTTGTGCAGACAAGTGCTTGATACATCTCAGAATATTTTAATAGAAGAGTTGACTTGTAATTGTAATCCAAACACGTTAAACCAATAGTTAAATAGAGGCCAAACTGTAGAACTTGTAAAGTAAGAGCTTTAAAACTAGTTTTGTACTCTGCATCTGGTTGAATTACATAAGTGTGATTTACTTTGAGCCGGTTTCTCAAACATTATTAGCAACAGCCTTGCTATAATTAAGCCAAATGTTGCTGCGTATGGATAATGCCAGACCACACACTACGCAACAAACTCGACAGAAATTAGAATAGCTTGATGGCAACGAACTGTTACCCCACCTTAACCATAGCCCTGATTTAGCATCATCGGGTCACCATTCATTCAAATCAATAGTTCATTTCTTTTTCCAGACGTTGCTTTGTCAACTGTCAAGAACAAATGTGTCGTCAGTTTTTTAAAACCAAACCACAAGAATGGCACCAAGAGGATATAAAGCTTCTTATCAAAATATTTCATTTCATAAAGCTAAATACAAAAATGGATAATATAAATTATATGCACATCAACTACTAACGCGTAATATTTATTTTTATTATTTATTGCATAAATTTAAATATTACAGTAAGATAAATAACCATCAGTTCTTATTGTCTATAAAAAGACTATGCACAACTATCATCATAGATTGTAAATCATAAATCTTTTTGTCGAAACTGTCCATAGTTGCGTCAGAAACTAATTATTAAAAATAATCATATAGAGGCACTTGTAAAAAAAAAACGCAATCGAAACATATTAGTTATCCCAATCATTTCTTTACTAATTAACAATTTTACATTTGTTGAACTTAAAGATATTTAGTCCATCAAAAGTGGCGTGGTTGAGGATGTCATACAATCTCTCAAAGTTTATGGGAAATAAAACAAAATGTCCATACGTTGAGGTTGTAAGAAATAAAGTTTGCTAGCATCGTAGTATTTTCAAAATAAGGACATATAAAGTCAATGTCATATGTTACTGCGGAATTGTTACTGACTAAAAATGATAATAGTTGTTTAGCGTTATTCCTAATAAAAAAATCAAAAATACCCCGAATAGGTAAAGCTATACTTGATTTAGTTATTTTAAAATTGAAAGAAGACGAAAATGTGTCATATAATATATTACGTTTTGTGCTTTCTTCTCAGAACAGAGGACATAAAACTAACCTAAGTTTTGAGAAGACTTCAGCACGATTTGGGAACTACCCTAAAAAATACTCAAATGGGAGGACAGAAAGCAATTGAAATGTCGTCTGAAGATTAGCGTGTCCAAAATAACATTCGCATTGCTTGCTGCCTTCTCGAGGATGATTACCTGTTAAGGGTTGCTGGAGTTTCTTTTGAGGTAAAAATCCGAGACGTTATCATGCTTCGCGAAAATACCCGACCCCCTACAGCTACTCAAACTAGGCAAACAACTAAAAGTAGATTTTGAACTACACCAACACACTCTTAGAGTTATATCTTATGGCTCTACGATTATTATTTGTTCGGACTACTAAAAAGAAAACTTGGGAAACAAAGATTGGGCGATAAAGTTACTATCAAAGTTCTTGTGTGCGATTAGCTGGTGTCGCAACCATATTCATTTACGATAGTGGAATCAAAATACTAAAAATTTCTCTAAGTCAGAAGAAGATGAAGAAGAAACTTTATATAATAACTTCAATATATGTAAAAAAAAATAGTTGAGTTTATGATTAATAAGTAAATAATTTAATAAAGTGTTTCACATAAGAGACATCTAGCTACATCTATAGTTTTAAAGTAGAAATCTTTGTTTTAAAGTGTTCGCAGCACTGACTATTGTAATTCTTAGGACCGCTAGTTGGTAAAAGAACTGTTCTGCAACTCGTTATGCAAGAGGTTGCATTCATAAAATATCACAAGATATTAGTATGATACAAGAAGTTTTGTACTGAAATACCTATACTAATTTAATACAAGATACTTTTGTGCATATAAAAAATTAGTTTTACAACAGTCTTCCGAGTAGTGCAACCAGTGGAACGGATTAGCTTTAACCTTCAGCCTTTTTTCTTAACTTGAATACGATTGATATGTGTTTATTATTATTATTTCTTTATTCAGCTGCAACTCATAATATTAGGATGATGTTTTATTACTATAAGAGCATTAATGATTAATGCTCATGTACAATTGATTTAATTCATTAATTTACTCTTGCATGAGATTAAAATGGTTTCGTAAGACTTTTGTTGTTACTTCTAACTTTCTTAAACTAAATGACAGTTTGTGAAAAATTCGTTCATCATAATTTTACAATATTTCTGTTATGTGAGTAGTTTCCGCAAAGTTCTAACTAATCCCAATCCAGCCGCTTTATACGCTGCAGCGCCCTTCTCATCATCTGATTTTAAATTTAATTCCTTGCCCGCCTTCGGCCATCCTATATTCCACCGCCTGTTGCTTCCACAACTTTTGATTGAGGTCTTTGTAATTCTGCAACCTTAGAAGTTAAGTTTTCTATTTGCTTCGCCAGGAGCAAAAGTTTGTTTTCATTTTAAAATAAAGTCGCGGGTGCACGCTTCTAAGATGACTACATCAAACAGATTGCAGCACAAGGACAAAATGGCAGTTGGAACTAATGCCGTCTCTTTAATTTTGATAATTTTTATAATATTTTATAAAGGTAAAGCTGCAGTCAGTTATTTATCACGATAGACATGTACCATTTATCTTCCCTCCCGTTTCAGATTTTTAAAATTTTGCGTTTATGCCTGAATTCCTTGTTGCTGTACTTTTTCTTTCATCTTGTAAATTTTGAATTTCGATTGAAAGGTAAGACTTTTTTATCTCCTAGATTGAAGGAAGATCCAGTCGTCTACATGAAGAGTTTCCGATCTAACCTGAGTTACAAATTGCGCAAGAGGTTATTTTACCTCCCATTAATAATAGAATGTTGTAATGTTCAGTATTAGGCAACCAACTTCCAAGCAACCAAGAGTAAATGCTTATATTAAAGCCTTTACATGTACACGAACATAAGATTTGTTATAAATTTCTAGAGTTTAAAACCAAGTTGCCTTTTCTAATAAAAATGTGTTTAGTTCTCCGTTAAGGTGAATTCTAAGGGATTTTGCATAGTTAGACTAGGGAAAGCTAATATCATTTAAGTACTACACTCAAATATTGTTTTTATCGGCACTTATCTAATAACTTAACATTGGGATTAGAATATCCGATACCATTCATTTCTATGTTACTAAAGACGTCGCTATTGGCCATTTTCTGGAAAACCAAAATCTTAGTCACTTTTCGAATCATTCTTACAGGAAGATAACAGTCAATTCCAACATCATAAATGACAGGGCAATATTTTAGTAGTATAATTAAAAACGGCCGCTGGCCCGCCAGCTGACTTCTCCAGCGTCGCGCGGAAACCGGCAGATCGCCACTGCGAATCTTGAGCCCCCGGGAACCTTCGCAAATCGTAGGGTTCACCGGCAGAGATATACAGCGACAGTGTAAGTGCAATCGGAGTGATAAGACTACAACCGTCAGGTCAAATTTCTAAGTACCTCGCTTTATAAACAATGCGCAACAAATTTTGCCAGCATCTAATTTTATGCCATATCAGCCTGTAGTGAACACACAGATGTCACAAATGTACCCGACACAGTCAACAAATAGCTCGATGTTAGCATATTTTCCGCCAAACCAGGAACAATACAATCTTGCGTACAAATGCCTATTTCACAGCCGCAGTCGCAATAATTACAACATCAATCGCAGTTTAATACGCAACAACAACCACAAACATCTCAATACAATTAGAAATAATGCTATCAACCAGTGACGAGGAAATTGAAATGAAAACCCATCCAAAGAAAATCCATGGCAAGTGGTAAGGGGTATTAAAAGAAGGAAAACGTTTGCTAACAAAAATTTGGAAAATGAACGTATAACTTTAAGCAATAGATACAGCACCCTGACACCTCCTAATGAAGAAAGTTCAAACACAAACAACACTACCAAGAATGTTGCAAAATCCCCTCCTGTCTTCATATATGGAGTGGCTAACTTACCAGAAATGAGAAAAAAATTAACTGACGTAATAGAAGAGGTGCAATATACTACCAAAGTATGGCAAATGATACTGTAAAATCAATGCACCACCCAGATACTAGAAAACTGGTAAAGTTTATGAATGAAAAAATATAATACACCATACCTATCAACCAAAAGAGGAAAGAGCCTACCGAGTCAATGGACATACAGGACATTAAAGAAGAACTCGCAAAATTAGGGCACAAGGTTAGAAACATTGTAAAGGTCAACTAAAGTGCCACTGAACATGTTCTTTGTTGACCTAGAGCCAGCTGTTAATAACAAAGCTATCTATAAAATACAGAACCTGCAAAACTGTATTGTACAAATAGAACCGCCCAGAAAAGACAAAAACATAGTGCAATGCATAATATGTCAGTTATATGGGCATACCAAAACCTATTACAATAGACCATTTTTGTGTGTAAAATGTGGAGGATCTCATAGCACCGCAAGCTGCAAGAAAAGCAAAGATACCCCAGCTATTTGTGCCTTGTGCGGAGGAACTCATCCGGCCAACTATAGAGGATGTGAATATTATCATCGCCTATATAAATCTAATCGAAACAAAAACAATATTAACAATTTCCAACCAGTACCAACACCAACACTATAAACTCCAACCGCCGGTGGGCAACCTCAACAAATTTATTACAACCAGGACAAAGCTATGCAAATGCAGTCAGAAATAAGCCAAGTGATATCCCACAAACGCAAGTGACTGATAACAACAAAAACAGCGGTTCTCTGCTCCAGAAATTTCTAGAAGAGTTCAAAAGCATGTTTAATCAGCTTGTACAATAAAATAGCATGGTACTAAACATGCTTACTATGCTATTAAATAAATTGGCATGATAATGGCTAAATTTTTGAGGATTGCGCTCTGGAATGCCAATGGAGCAAGTCAACACAATGAAGAAATAAAATTATTTTTGGTCCAAAATTCAATAGATATTTTATTGATAAGTGAAACTCATTTCCCAGGCCGCAGTTATTTCAAAATTCCGTTCTATAAATTATATTATACAAATCACGCTGAAGGTAGAGCACATGGCGGAACTGCAATACTAATAAAACAATCAATCCAACATCACGAATTGTTAAAATATGAAGAACGTCATATTCAGGCTACTTCAGTAAAAGTTACATGTATGCCATACAGCATAACAGTCTCAGCGGTGTATTGTCCACCTCCCCACAAAATTAAAAAAGCACACTTTAAAGATTACTTCAGAACTTTGGGTCCTAAATTCATAGCAGAAGGCGATTTCAACGGCAAAAATATATTAAGGGGATCACGGTTGACTACAACAAGAGGTAGACAATTGGCCAGTTATCCAGAAACAAAATTATTCATTTCTATCAACTGGTACCCCAACATACTGGCCAACGGACACCAATAAAATCCCGGATCTCTTAGACTTTTTTTTTTCTCTAGCATATACAGATGTAATACCAAGCTACGACTTAGTGTCCGATCATTCACCCTTAATTGCAATAATAAGCACATTCGTGTGCACAACAAAACCTAATCCCACATTACATAATACCAGTACCAACTGGGATGCATACCTTAGTTATATAGACAAAAATGTCAACCTCAGAATGAAATTGAAGTGTCAGAAAGACATCGAAGAAGCAATAAATTCAATATTTTAAATTTTACAACAAGTGGCAATACAAGCTATGCTTCGGTATGACAATAAAAAAACGATTAAATGATATCCCAATAAGAATTAAAAAAAAAACTAGTAGCAGAGAAGCGCAGAGCAAGGGCTATTTGGCACCGCAGTCGTATACTAGCCTACAAAACAAGACTAAATCAGTTAGTTAACAGGCTTAAAACTACATTTAAAAAATTACATTATAAGTCAGTTAATAATTATATAATTGGCTTAACTAGAAATGATCACACCATTTGGAAGCCTATTAAAAATGCGAAAAAGCAACAACAACAATTCCACCGATTCGAGAAACCACTCCAACTATTGGACCCTGGGCAAGAAGTGATAAACAAAAAGCAGATCTCTATGCAGAACACCTTGTTAAAGTATTTTCCCCTCATAACGACAAGCAGGACATGGAAATTGAACACTTCTTACAACTACCCGATAACAAATTACAAGTTCACGAAGAAATCAAACGGTTGAACACTAGAAAATAACCAGGAATGGATCTTATCACAGGAAAAATGCTAAAAGAACTACCAAGGAAATCCAAGGAATGCCATCTTGAGACTCAATTATTGGCCAATACTACTGAAAACAGCACAAATTATCATGATTCCAAAGCCTAGTAAGGACCCAACGGATGTCGCTTCCTACAGACCAATTAGCCTATTGCATATTGTCTCCAAGCTGTTAGAAAAATTGGTACTTCGACAAATCAAAGAAGACATGTTAACGAAAAATTGGATCCCAAATCACCAATTTGGATTCAGAGAGGCACACTCGACAACCTAACAGTGCCACCGCATAATACGAGTAATAAATAAGGCTCTTGAAGATAAACAATATTGTACAGCGGTATTCTTGGACAAAAGCCAGGCCTTTGACAAGGTCTGGTACCCAGGACTATTAGCAAAAGTGAAAAGAAACCACAGAAATACTATGAATTAATAAAATCCTATTTAGCAAATAGACAATTAAAAACTAAGTACAACAGTGAAACATCTAGTTTACATTATACAAAAGGCGGAGTCCCACAGGGCAGCGTTTTGGGTCCTCTATTGTAAACTCTCCACCCGGCAGACTTACCAACAAACAGAAATATAAATATTTGCACGTTCGCGGATGACACGGTTTTACTTGCTAATCAAGAACACCTATTGGGGCTGCAGAACTACCAATACAAAGCTCCAAAATGGGAACAAGGTTAAGACAAAACAAGCACAAACATTTACAATTCAAAGTAGCAGCCCACTTCAAATAAAACGTACTACCCATACAAAACAGATCGACTCCCAAATATACTAGATATTGTGCTACTTAAGAAAGTTACAAGACCAATTTATCAAAATGTAATGACAGCATTGGATTCCGATCACCTGCCAGTTGTAATGCCTTTCAATACTACCATACGGCAAGAAGTCCCATTACCGAAACATCAATGTAAAGTGGATTGGCAAACCTTCCAAAACCTATTGAGCGACCACATCAAATGACCTAGCCAAATCCACACAACACAACAAATTTTTGAATTAATAAACAACCTCCTACAAGCAACAAAACAATCCATTAAGGCAGCGACAATCAGCACTAACACAAGAAGACCAAATAACTACCGGCATCCACAGCTGGAAATTCTACAATTAATAAAAGAAAAGCATAGAATTCGAAGACTTTGGCAAAATACTCGACAGCAGCAATATAAAATGCAATTAAATAGACTAATACGCAGAGTAAAAACAGAATTAAATGAATATAGATTTAACTCATACCAACGCTACATCCAGGAGTTACAACCTAATGACCCTACAATGTGGCAAGCTACAAAGAAAATTCTTCGACAGCCTCAGATAATTGAACCACTAAAAGATGGAAACACAACCTTTACAACCGATGAAGAAATCTGCAATATATTTGCGGACCATTTTGAAGCTGTGATTACTCCAGCACCAAATAATGATAATGCTTTTGATGAAGAAGTAAGACAATACCTCCAACAATACGAATCAAATACAAGGGGTGAATTCAAACCAACATCGCCCAGAGAGGTTAAAAGATTAGCTAAAAAACTTAAAGTGAAAAAAAAACCCAGAAAGCGACCTCATACCAAACATAATAATTAAAAACTTCACAACTAAAATACATGCCTACTTAGCCACAGTTTTCAATGCCTGCATGCGACTTGGTTACTTCCCTGCTACCTGGAGGCATGCAACCATACTTGTATTTCACAAACCTGGAAAAAATCGGCACTCTCCAACGAGCTATCGACCAATTAGCCTGCTCTCAACTTTATCCAAATTGTTAGAAAAACTAATGAACAGGCGCCTACTTCAAAACATACACTTGCTTAACATACTCCCTCCATTCCAATTTGTATTTAAATCTAAACACTCAACGACCCATAAGCTACAACTAATTGTGGAATACATAGAAAAAGGCTACGAAAATAAAGCTTATACTACAGCAGCATTCCTGGATATAGCTAAGGCTTTCGACAGGGTCTGGATAGAAGGTCTACCTTATAAAGTACAGCGCCTCCACATACCAAATTATTTGATACATATTCTACGATTATTTCTCACACACCGCACCTTCTCCGTTAGAATCAATTCCACATACTCAACAGTTAGACCCATCAATGCAGGCGTCCCACAGGGATCCATATTGGGCCCAACACTATTTAATATCTACGTCCATGATGTACGGCAAATAGACAAAGCAGCCATTACTATGTACGCAGATGATACTGCGCTAATTACCCAAAGCAAAGAACTATTGGAAGCATCAAACGAACTACAATCCAGCCTAAATACAATATCAAGCTGGATGGGAAAACGGCATATAAACTTTAACTCAACCAAATGTCAAGCCCAAGTGTTTACCTTATGACGCCTCAGAGATATACCCAACATTCAAATAAATAATGAAGAAATTCCATGGAACACGCAAAATAGCCTAGTTAAGTATCTAGAGGTATACTTAGACCAACGACTAACCTGGGGTTTCCATATTAACCACAAATTGAATAAAAACTATACTAGATTAGCCCACTGATAAACAGAAAAAGTTCTCTACACATAGACTGTAAAATGCTAATGTATAAATAAATAATTAGACCACTGGTAATGTATGCATGCTGTGTATGGGGATCTGCTTCACAGACTCACATCCGCAAAATACAACCACTATAAAATAAGATTCCTCGAATAGCCACAAATTCTCCATGGTATATAAGGAACCACCAACTACACGCTGAACTAAATATCCCAATCATAGAAGAACACATTAAAAAATTAGCCACAACCTTCTTTAAAAATTTAAACAACTGTGCAGGAGCAGCCCATTACACACTAGAAATGAAACACATACATCAACGCTTGAAACGTAAACTGACGCAAGATCTCCTTTCAACCGATTATAGTAGTGATAATAAAGTGTAGAGTAGTGACAAAACCAAAATAATACAACAATAAAACTAAACAGTGAATGGGTAAGCCAATAGGTAATCCCTAAGCGACAATAGTGTTACATGTAATTAATAGTTAACAGAACCATTTATAGCACGACATTGCTGATCTGGTTAAATAAATTAAAAAAAAACTTGCTAATCATAAAAAGCTAGAGGTTGCAGCTAACTTTGTACAGAACTACCTGAGTGTATTACAAAAATGGAGAATAAAGGTAAATGGACAAAAATCAAGACACATAACATTTACACTTAGAAAAGGTCGCTGCCCAACCTTACAAATAAATAATGAGAACATACCACAAGCCGAAGAAGTGAAATATCTTGGACTAACTCTTGACAGCAGATTAAACTGGAAGGGGCACATCACTAAAAAACTTAAAGAAATAGACCTGAAGTTGAGATAATTAAACTGGCTTATAGGAAGAAAGTCAAATCTTTCGCTAGAAAACAAGTTGTTGATCTATAGGACAGTAACTAAGCCCATTTGGACATACGGAATTGAACTTTGGGGCTGCGCCAGTAAGTCTAACATGGTAATTATCCAAAGAAGTCAATCGAAGATACTGAGGATGATCGTAGATGCTCCGTGGTTTGTATCAAACCACACAATTCATACTGACCTCAAGGTGCCCTACGTTAAAGACGTTATACACGACAGAAATGGCAAATACTACAATACCTTACAATCACACATCAACCCTTTAATGGAACCGCTTACACTCAACGTTGGCAACAGACTGAGACGTTCGTGGCCTGTAGACCTCAAGTAAAAAGCTAGAGGTAACACCGCAGAGTGCAGTCCTCATCATGCCAAAGGTTATGATTATATTTATATTAATCAATTTTTGTAGATGTAATCATATTAAAACATAAAATTAGCCTATAGAATGTACATTCTGATTGCTGATTACATTGAATAAAAATTAAAAATTTAATATAATTATTACCGCCGGGCTTTCCCTAAAAGGACGAATTACCCAAACCGACTGTGCCGCAGATGAAAAACGGTTTTGTTTAGACGTAAATGTTTTATACAAATTGCCAGATTTATTCGTTGTACGACGCGCACAATACACTATTTTATACCTAAATGATGGATTACGCGAGCAGCTCGCGTTTTTGTAAACTCGGCGTTATAAGCAGCGCCAATTAAAGAGGCAGGAAAACTTTCTAGCGAGAAGAATTTCTCAGAAGTTTTAATTGCCGATTTTGGGTTGGTATCAGATATCCAATTTTTGTAAATTAAAGATGAAATTTCTGAATTCTTAATTTCTGTAAACTGTAGGAGTTAATATTTTAGGCAAAATACACAAATAAAGTATAAATCTACTTCATAACAATTAATGCAACGGAAAGAAAAAATATGCCACAATCAATTATTTTAGGAAATTCTAACTTTGCAGAAATATTTGTTAAACGTTAGTTAATGTTAACAGATTATAAAAGTATAAATTTTGATTTGCATGTGTTGTTTAAACAAAGCTGATAAATTGTAATATATCAAGTGGTTCTTAATTATAAAATATATGTTGTGCGTTTGGTTTCCCGATTTGTTGTTAAAAGGCAAACCAGCTTAGCACGTTAGTAACAGACAAATGTATAGTATAAATCTCTTCTGCAACTCATAGCTTACACGACCTATAATAACTACAAAAATGACCTTAGTTGAAGTTGTCGTTATTAGTACATCTTAGTAATAAATATAAAGAGCGATATTTGGAATTTTTTGAAAATGAAAACCTCGAAATAACGAATAAGGCAATACATATCATTGATTAATACTACAAAAACTGATTGATGAAAATAATGTGCTGCATAAATGTACGCGTGTATCTCTATGAAAAATAGAGGCTCACATTTTATAAATTGTAATAGAAGTTCCTTAGCACAAAAAAAGTTTGATTTTTATGCATTTATTGTCGGTTTTCCTGTTAGTAGTGTAGTAACAATGTTTATCTTTACACTGCAGGTGATCATTACAAAACTGAATTTCAAGTTTTGATCTGCTATTATTTCAAAGAGGACTACCAACAAAAGATCCTGTAAAGGAGGTATGCGACATCAAAAAACAATAAACTGTAAGCCACATGATTGTTCTGATCTATAGTGCAGTGTTTGTATGGTTACCGTTTTGAGCTATTTGATTGATTGAAGATGCATGTTAAGAATTGTTAGTCGGAAGATTGGACAGATTGGACAGATTCGACAATTGACAGAGCGTTGAAAAAGTCTACGGTAACAATATATCCAAAAAACATTTTTTCTAAAACATTAAAACAACTTAGTATTAACATCTAGGTCTTTAGAACTAAGTCACGTAGAGTCTAAAAATGCTAAAAGTTACATACAAAGATAAATTCTTTATTTCTAACCGGGAAGAGCATTGGAAAGATTTTTTCTAAGCTGTGGTAAATACACAAAGAAAATAACTAGCAAAATCGTTGATAATTACAAACACCGGTACA
This sequence comes from Sinelater perroti, assembly GCA_036346155.1. Classification (NCBI taxonomy): domain Eukaryota; kingdom Metazoa; phylum Arthropoda; class Insecta; order Coleoptera; family Elateridae; genus Sinelater; species Sinelater perroti. Next base: position 3,951,769 of record JARFIY010000167.1, on the reverse strand, counting down.
ATATCACAAAAATAGTAATCAATAGTCTTGCCGTTTTAAAATTGGACTATGATCTGCAACCCTTGTCTCAACTTTTATTCTATCTAAATATTGCTGACAAGCACTTTAACCAGAAAATATTGATACACGGGCGACTGGGCCATAGCTGCATAGTATCGAAGGTTAATTTAACGTTTGACTTAGAAACTAGAGCCGCGTTATCTAGCAAAAATAAGACTACACCGAACACCACAGAAACAGAAACAACTAATTTTTATCTTTTTAAGAGATCAGCGCACACATGTCCACATGTATAATTGAGCACTATGAAGAAAATTATCAGTGGAACTATCAAATCTACCCCAACTTACGAGCTGCTTATTTTAGACTTTTATGTCTTCTGCGGATTTACAACGTAAAATAAAATCAACAATATCCAGACCTAAATAAAAACACGTTATGAGGATATACTTCAATCCTTGTAAACGTGCAGATTTCTCCTATAGATAGGGCAAAATGCATTAATAAAAATGAAACTACGGATTACTTTATTGTGTTGATGCAAACTAACGCTATAAATGAATATATTCACGACATTAATGTCTGTCATTACATATATTTATAGTTTTAGTATAATGTATGTAGTCTTTTATGTTAAATATTAAAATATACTTCTAATTTATACATTTTTATCATATAGATGTGAGATAAATTATCAAAGTTTATTAGAATATACTTAAAGGATGTGAGCAGACATAATAATAATTCAAATAGAAATGTCAACATCTGACTACAAAGAATATGAAATTGAAAGGATGTCCGAACATATAAATGAAATGTACGCCAAAGGTTGTGAAAGGGAAGCAAAATTAGCTAAATTTTGCATAAACTATAATTCAGTAGTAACTAATACTCTTTTTCAACACAAGAAAAAGTTGTAGTTGGATCATGCCAAGAAATACAGAAAGGCATCAAATCGATTCTTTTATAACAAAACAAATCTTTAGAAAAAAATAGCGACTAGTAAGTATAGACACAATCTGTTTATAATTAAAATAAAACTGGCATTTAAAAAGACCTAAAAATTAAAATCATGGCGGGACCGCTTAAAAGTTAAAGGGCAACAATTAGAGCAAGTAGCAGGAGAAAAAATTATATCGGAAGAAACAGCAAGAAAAAAGAATAAAAGTATACAAAGCAGCTTAAAACAAATTACAATACAGGCTGCAAATATAGACACAAAAGTAAAACAAATTGGACAACCATGTATTACGAAAGAAACAGAAGAATGTCAAAAGTACAAAAATGTGCATAATAAACAATTAAGAATGTACTGAAAAATAGAACAAACCGAGAAGCTAGAAAAGCTAAAAAGCAGTATATTAAAAATAAGTGTAAATAAATTAATAGAAATGTGGAAAGCCGAGAAAGCCTATAGGGGCATAAGAAACTTCCTCAACGAACATAAAGCAAGGACAAGGAGATATATAAAAAAACTGTATAAAGGAAACAAGTAAGAAAGACTCTGCTGCAGAAAAAGAAGAACACGTAAAAGAAGAATAAAAAAGAGATCCAGTACTAAAACATAAGTTTCATAAAATAACAGAAGATTTAAAAAAAAGAATTTTTCTGAAATAGATAAATTATATGCCAGCAGATATAGTAGATTATAGAGCACTGCATTGTATGGTTGCAAGACGTCTTGAGGAGAATACGACAAGATAGAAATTTATGGAAACAAACAATAGAAAAAAGCTGTAGCTTAATAGAATATATATTACAACACTACGCTTTACTACAAATTTTATTAAATGAAAAAATAAGAAGAAAAAAGCAAAATAGTAGACCAGGTATGGAGTTTCTTATAGTTTGCTATACCCAGCTAATAGAATTGTTACTCAGTATTTGATTACAGGGATAAGAAATTATTTCAATAGGAAGTTTTGGTATCACCTTAAACAAGAAAGGCATGCAAACGGTTGGGCAGTGAAAAACAGTTGAAAATAGAATTAAACAAAGGCGTTACCATTTTGACCACTTCAATTTAGAATGGTTTAAATACCAGACAAAATAAGGCTAAATAAAAAAACAGCAATAAAATTATTAATTTGTTGTTTAAGATAAAAACAAAGATTGAAAAACAAACAAAAATGGCAAATAAAAATAAATATAACATAATATCTGCTACTAAATTCCAACACGATCTTCAGATACACCATTGAAGAGCTTGTGGTAATTATTTTTTCTATTTTTGTCATTTGCCAACAACCAGGCACATCTATTAGAGCTACTATGCGCCAACTGCATTAAAACCTTAGCAGTAAAGCAGTTTGCACCAGAGTAAATAAAATTAAAACGGAAATTTTTGTTTTGTGCACTTTAAAGTGAACTGAGAGAATTGTAGCTTCTAAGTGTTGTAGGTAGAAGTGCCTAAAAAATATTTAATTCATAAAGTGCCTTGCACTGCTCGTTTTTTAGTCAATATCACACTATAAGAGAAAAAGCTACAGTCGTTCCTTGCACAACGGATTATTATAAAACGGACATAAAACTTAAGATGCAATTCGGGAACAACACCCTTAAGGAAACTTAGGTATACTCTTTTTGAAAAAAAAAACAGTTGAAAATAAAGCGTGATTTAAGCGAATTTTCGTATTGTTCGCCGCTTCCTCCATATAATATCTCTCTTCATGACAACGTTCGGTTCCACATAGCTGTTCAGACTTTCACAAAAAGTCCAGTTTTGTTCTGGACTATTCGAAATACCCCCCTCAAAAGGATAGAAATTTGACGTCGGTGTTGCCGTCACAGCGTTCGTGTACGATTGATTTGTGTTACAACCACCTTTAAGCTATGATAGCAGAATGAAAATCTATCTGCTGGAAAAAATGTCTTTAAGTCAAAAAATTGCATAACAGTCTAACAACAAAACAATAAATTGACCTCAAGAAATATGTGACAAAAATCAATTGTAATTATTTTTTGTAATTTATTTTTATTAATCGTTTGGCCGGTAGCAGCGCAACGTCCTTCGTCAAGTTGGATAATTAATTAATACTAATTAAAAAGGGTATCATTAACCATCTTAATTAAAAGATAAAATATACAAATAACTATAAAAACCCATTCTTCTAACACGACTATATAAATGAATTTAAAAAAAAATGTTCTCCATATTTTCTAATAGTTCTACAATCATACCTTGGAATGTTCAAATTGTTTTCTTCTCAATTATCAAGAACAGTACTTTTACAAAATCTGAATTAGATAGCTGGCGAGATATAAGCTGGAACCGCGGCAAAGTTAAACCAGCGGCCTTGTTCGGTTTGGGTATCTGAAAACATTGCAACTTAATTAAGGTAAGCTAAAGAGGAATGCCGTAACTTAATGCAAATGTGACAACGTATACTAACGCAAATTAATTAATTTCGACAGCTGCTGGCACTATGCAATGAAATGAATTTCCAGAGAGTAATTAAGTTAAAATAAGCGCGGCGTCGAGTTTAATTGATAACCAAAAATGTATTACTTTGTCCTGTACACACAAGAACTGACAAGGCGACACTAGATCAACACAAAACGAAAAAATTGCTCAAATTTAATTTCACTGTAAATTTCGTTACATTTTATGCATGTTTCTTTGAAAAATTGGATTAACATGTCATTTTCCGACACAAAGTCCTCTGCAGTTATTTGGCAAAATTTTTATTTTAAAACTTGTCACACTCTCCAAGTTGTCTTTACATTCTAGGATTATTCTAGTAACTGATTTTATCTATTATATTTTGTAATCCCAAGTAAATAATTGCTTTACATAAACCTGATCTACATGTAATAAACAAAAAATTTAAATAGATAATTATGTTTAAATTTATTATCCAAATTTGAGCAGCACGTATAAAAAGGCAGTTAAAAAATGACTTTCTACTAAAACAAATACCTTATTCGGGTAATTATAAGGAGAAACAAAACAGTAAAGCCATTATTATAGTTAACAAACGTTGTGAAAGTGAAGATAATTCTCTAAACGGACAACAAAGGCGTGTCGATAGCTAATTAGAATTTCATTTGATTAGGTAATGCCTCAATATTTATAGTGTATGCTATGGCACTGTAGAAAAGACAACCTATCCTGTTTAGTCTATAAAAATGCTCTATCAAATACATTGTTCAAAAAAAAACCCATGTGCAATCAACAACTATCCATTATACAACAACAATGAGACAAAAATATCGCCACAAGGCAGCGTTACGAAAACGAGTGAGTGATGTCGTCGCAAAAAGACTTGAGCTTAAGACACAGATAAGAAGTTCAGAGAGTATAATTCCATAGACAGTCCAATATTGAGCATGACACAATACTCTAGTGTGTTAAATCGTTTCACACAACTGGATGATCTATAAAGAAGAAATGAACTGGCCCTCCCTGAACAACTTGGACTTAACAGAATGTTAAGAGTATGAGAAAGTCGGTTCTTCAAGGTTCTCAGTGCTCCACTAAATCTCATGTTCCAACTATGTCGCTTGCTATACGGTAAATTAAAGTTCCATCTATACAAAATCATGATTATACAAAAGCTGCTTCAAGGTGATTTTGTTCAACTCAAACTGTCTTGTGAAAGAATGCTTGAAATCATTGCTTCTGGTGATGTAATTATGATGATGAGTGATAATTCACATTTACATTTCGAGGGTTAGGTCAAAAAAAGCAAAATTGTCATCAAAGACCCGCCCATAGCGTTAAGAGTTTGGTGCTGTGTTTAGAAAGTAATAATTAGCCCATACTCTTTGAAAAAGAAGGGGCTATAGTAACAGTGACTTTGGAGCACTATGTCTACATGCTACACAATTTTTGTATCCACAACTTGGAAATTTAAGGATCAACTACAAACAAATCCGGTTCCAACAATATGGAGCTACAACCCACACAACAAAGGTTTTTATGCCAGTTGTTCGATAAATGTTTTTCCAACACGTAATCTCACATTTTGGCGATGTTTCTTTGAGGTTACTTCAAATCTAAAGTTTGAAGTCCTCCTAAAGTAGACGAGTTGAATGTTGCGATTTAAGAAGAAACTGCAACTGTAAGTGCGATGCAGAACTTTAAAGAGGCTATAGTAGTAAAGAAACAGTTTGCTTTGAAGCTTATTATCGGATACTTCGGCGTACACGATAAATGTACCACGTAATGATATTAGTCATAACAATAAATATAATCATCGACAACACTTCAAACAAAAATTAATTATATAACGAATGAGATATACCAGGCTCCGAAGTAGACGTAAATGATTTAAAATTTTTGTTAAATATAAGCAAAAACCTATTAAAGAAACAGGAAAAAATTTCGGATAGAAAAAGATCTTCAAATGGATAAAATAAAACAACTTTGAGAACCAGACAAATAGCATGACAACAATTACTGTAGTAACTAACTATTGCTAGTATAAAAAGGTTAAACCACTAAATAAGTTAAGAGTTTAATGGTAGAATGTAAAAGAGGTACAAATGACCTTCAAAATAAGTACATTAGGAGAGAAGAGCAAGGGTAAATTTGAAGTAAGGAATATCTTATAGCGTTAGGAGAAAGCAGTCTAGAAAGAAAACAAATCTCAAACCATTATAAAAAACGAACAAACCTTTAATTAGATGGCCCAAAATATACTCAAATGGAACTGGTATTACTGCGAAGAAAAAGAGCTACTAAAAAACAAAACATTGGCATTTTAGTAACACTACGTAAAAAAGTCACAAAATTAATTTTAAAATTTTTCAAAATGCTTCATTGTTAAATATCAAAGCTTTAAGGAAAAGCAAGGGCAAACGTAGTGTGGGAAGAAGAAGGATGTCGTGGCTGCGCAATCTTGGAGAATGGTATAACTGTAGCTCCAATCAACTCTTTAGAGCAGCAGTTTCAAAAGCGCAAATTGCTAGGATGATTTCCAAACTCCGTAGCGGAGATGGAACATAAAGAAGAAGAGAGCTTTAACAATTCACTTAGTAAAAAGTAACGTAAACATTGAGGCAAATTTCTCTAACACAGGTATGTACGCTACAAATGATCCTAATATATGCTACAAACACAAGGCCTTAACTTTCTAATTATATGCGACAATGTGCATAAAATCAATTAGAAAATTAAATTGAGGTAATTAAGCAGAACTTGGATTCGAAGCTTTTTTGATGTTATTTAGGAAAAATGGGAAACAACGTGAACCGAAGTAATAAGATGTAGCATCATCTCTTTTCTTTAACTAAGATCTTTTAATTGAAATGAAAAATGGTTAATAAACTAAGAAAGAATTTCTAGCAGAACTATGATATAACAATGCATCAACAAACAAATTATTTCTTAAAACAATATTCCAAATAAAACACTTACACCATATTAAAACACTTTGTCCTTAAGTATTAGTGTCCTTGCATTTTAGATTGACAGAAAGTCGATACACTTTTTCCAGCAATACTCCAGCCCTTTAACCCGTCCAAATAGCATTTGACGTCTTGCTCTGCAAAATAGGCGTCTACGGTTGTGATGACCTCCTCGTTTGATAAAAATCTCTGTCCTCCGTAAATAAAAAACAGGAAATAGTTACTGGAGACCAGATCTGGTAAATATGCTAGGTGATCAATCAATTCACAATGCAATTTGTGAATTTTGACCATGGCGACCACCGAAGTGTGACCCGGTGCGTTATCTTGAAGGAAGAGCACATTCTTCCGTTCAAAATGGGGCCGTTTTTCAGCAATCGCTGCCTTTAATTAGTCCAATAATAATGCGCAGTACAACCCCGTTATTGTTTTTTGTAGTAAGTATTTGAAAAACAAAATTCTGACTATCCCAAAAACAGTTGCCATCCCAGTCGATGAAACCGTCTTCGCCTTTTTCGAAGAAGGTTCACCTTTCATAATCCACTGTTATGACTGTCTCTTCATTTCGGAAGTGTAATGGTGGACTCAATTTTCATCGACAGTGATAAATTGATGTAAAAAATCCGACTCGCTTTACTGAAACCGCATAAGCAGGGCTTTGGAAATATTTATTTCAATAAATTTTTGGTTCAAAGTGAGCAAGCGTTGGGGTCAACACACAACCCAATATGACAAACGCGTTCTGGAGAGGCAGGCGTGTAAATAGCCGCTCTCGTGGATGCGGTGTTGGATACGATACCGATGCGGCTCGTAAGGACCAACAAATGGAGAGGCAGGCGTGTAAATAGCCGCTCTCGTGGTGCGGTGTGAAAACGTAGTACGGCCCGTAGTGGAAGGTCAGCCGATAAGGCCAAATCGTCCCTTAAACGGCCGTCACGTAAGCGGATGGGGGCGGCTACCGATATCCACCAACGAATATTGCCAAATCGCTCACCTGAATCGGCTTCGGCTTCGGCTTCGTCGGCGATTCCAAGGTAGTCACCTCTGCGTTGTGGATCTGGTATCTTCGGGATGTTGAGACACGACCAAATTGGCCGAGCTGCGATGCGTGAATATTTGCGGGGATGCGAAATGCGAATTTAATGTATGCGGGTTAAGACACGAGCTTAGTGGCCGAGCTGCGGGGCATGAATATGAATGTATGCGGATATGCGAATATGAATTTATGCGGACTAAAACACGACCTTAGTGGCCGAGCTGCGGGGCATGAATCTGAATGTATGCGGGGTAAGACACGACCTTAGTGGCCGAGCCGCGGGGCATGAATTTTCGCGGGACAAAAGCCCACGCCGTTCGTGTGCGACGGCAAAACGTAGCTGATATCAAAAGGTCCGCATGCCGCCGCGATATAAAGCGGTTCAAGGGCGAAAAGGCCGCCACACCACGTTCTTTTGATATACCTCCAGGCTATGTTATCTCTCTAACCTTAAATCAAAACGACTGCCAAACAACAACTAAGCGTCCAAAATAACTGAAATTTTTACATGTATCTTCTAAAGCATGCAGAATTGTAAATAGGGTAGCATGTAGGTACATCACCTCGATCCCGGAGGTGACCAGACCTCCTACAGGGCCTTGCGCACCCTGGCTACGCGAGCTCTTGATTTCCCTCAACTTCCTTTCCTGAGAAAATCAGATCCCACTCTTTTGTTCCTACCTATTTACCACTCAACCCTCTCTTACTCCCCCAACCCAAGGAAGGAACCGAGACCCCACCTTGGTTTTTACTACTCTCACAAGAGTCATTATGGTTTCGCACAGTATAAATTATTCCGGAGTTAAAAACAATACCCCAATCGGAGGCCTATTACTAAACGGCAAACTAAACATAGTAGAAAGGGAAATAGTGAAACTAAATATCAAAATTCTTGGAATCTCAGGAACACATTGGCGTAACAACGGCCATTTTACTACCACCGCTGTAAATAGAGTATACTTTGTTGGAAATAACGCAAACAGCATAATTCATAATACATAAAATTTCATAAAACCTATTATGGGATATAATACACACACCGACAGAATGATTTCTATAAAGATATGTGCATAACCATGCAACTTAAAGATTGTGCAAATATATGCACTTGCAGCATAATCTACAGATGAAGATCTAGATTCCTTTTACCACTCATTATAAGATGTAATATATCACTTTCCTAGCAGAGAAATAAACATGGTGATTGGCGACTTCAACGCCAAAATTAGGGAAACAACACATGATGATCACTGCAAAAATATACTTGATAAATTTGGACTAGGTGAAAGGAACATAAAAGGTGAACGTCTCATGGGGTTCCGTATAGAAAACAATTTAACCATATCCGATACCTTCTTCCAACACCACTCCAGCAGACTTTATACCTAGACACATGCTGACGGTATACATAGAAATTAAATTAACTTTATTTTGATTATAAGTCAAGATGGCAAACTATAACAAATATCAAAACTTACCTCAGTGCATACTGCGGCACAAATATCCATTAAATTCAAGTGCAGTTAAAACGAAAAAGCAACTAGAAGAATGACAATTAATAACGAAGAAGGATTTCAAACAGTATTAATCGACCCATTGTTAAAAAAATAACTTAACAACGAAGATATAAACAAAATGTGGCAAAATCTAAATAATGGAATACAGAAATTTGTAGAAACAGAATACAAAACAACTCCAAAGCCAACAAATCCTAAACAACCATGGATGTCATTAAATACATTGAGACTGATAGAAGAGAACTTAAGAACACTGAAATACACAAGACCCAGGAACAAGAGCTGCATTAGCAGATAAATAGAAACATTCAACGCTCATGCAAAAAAGATAAAAATAATCAATACAAGGAACTATGCCAAGATCTCCAATACCAAGAAGAAACTAAACAACTCTTCCAAGCAGTCAAACATATCACCAGGGAATTCAAGCCGCAAAATTAGAATCTTTTAAATGAACAAGACGACAAAATTACTAGCATCACAAAGATTTTGTGACTATTTAACAACCACGTGCAACCTGAAAAAAGCTGCAGTCAAAGATAAAGAAGAAACAACCTTACATTATGCGAGAAGAAATTGATGCTGGGAGTTGATGTAATACACATGCTATGCCAAGCTATCTGAAACAAAGGGATCTGGGCAAAATATTGATGCAACTCAATATTTATATCCATACACAAAAAAGACCAAAAGACAAATGTCACATACAGGATAATTGCGTTGATACCGCATATCAGCAAAATCTACTGCATATAATAAATCGAAGATTAAAAGCGTATCTACAACAGCAGATCGCAAAAGAACAGACGGGCTTCGTAAAAGGCAAGGGCACCCTATAACACATCTTTAACCTTAGACAAATAATAGAGAAAGCAAGAGAATACAACCTAAGTCTGTTTGTTTGTTTTGTATACTATCATAAGGCTTTGATAGCTTAAACTGGAAGAAGCTATGGACATTCTTAAAGAAATGGAGGTATTATAGCATATTATCACACTGATCCAAGAGCTATATAACAATGAACATAGTGTAATAAAAATTGACTACCAGTAGTCAAAGGAATTTATCATAAGAAAGGTGTTCGACAGGGATGCATCCGGTTTCCGCAACTATTTAATATATACGGCGAATATGTAATGAGAGAAGTACTACAAAACACCAATAGAGGATTTAAGATCAACGGCGAAACGATAACCAATCTCCGATGACAGTGCTATTCTCGCTTCCACCGAAGATGAGATAATAAAATTCTTTTTAAAATTACAACGACGGTGCAAAATATGGCTTAAACTTAGATAAAACAAAAATAAAAGTCCTCATAGTCGACAGAAAAAACAATAACAGACTGATTTAGAAGAAATTAGCGGTTTTGAATTGGTCAACCATTATATATACTTGAAAACACTTATCAATAATATACTGCTCAGCAGAAATAATCAGACAAATCCAAATAAGCAAAAATGCCATGACTAAGTTATAAAAACTATGGAAAGACCGATAAATAACAAACAACACAAAAGTATTACTGGTAAGAACATTGGTTTTCCCCATATTATTATATGGAGGTGAATCGTAAACAGTAAAACAAAAAGAACGCAAAAGAATTAACGCTTTTAGGGTGTGGTGCCTGAGACGCATGCTGAGCATACCCTGGACAAGGAGAACAAATGTGTCTGTACTACAAGAACTCAATATAAACGATCACCTCTCTACTATAGTGTACAGACAAATACTAAAATACTAGGGCCACATATCGAGACGTGACAACAATAATCTTGAAGAACTAGTGGTGAAAGGGCGCACTGAAGGCACCGAACCACGTAAAAGATCGCCGAAGAGAAGACTAGATCAAGTCAAAACGGCAATAGGGAAGCCAACACAACAAATTAACCACGAGTCCCAGAACCGACCAAGATGGAAAAACAATGTCAAAGTATAATAAATAATAGACCATGATAATCACAACTCTTTTGATAAGAAGATACGATGAGAAGAAAAGGATTGTAATGACGAATAGGCCCATCTTCATATTAAAACTGTACACGTACATCCTAAATATGAAATTTGTTGTATCACCATATTTAGTAAAATCTAAGCCGCAGATAACTGTTTGTCTACTAATAAACCATATATCTGTCATGGCGGTCCCAAACAGTTACAACTGCTCTACCTTATCTTGGTTATTGAACTGTGGAGTTCCATAACTATATAGACCTTATGAATTGCGTTGTAATTTTTCCAGATAAATTAAATATTTACTCAAATAACTGAGCTGCACAAAACCATACATAACCAAACTTTAATTTCCAAACACCCCTCTCCACCATTACCTCTGGCACGCGGCCGGGTCGTCCCGAACACCAGGTTGATTTATTTCGGCCCATGCCCTCCAAATTATTTTGAAACGCAAAGTTCCATCCGCTAATCAGCTTTGCAGCAATTGTGTCGAGTAAGAGGATTTCACCCCGTTCATGCGCGAATTTTACAAATTGCCTGGAGAACGTTAACCGAGTTCACCTCCATTTACGAGTTTCACAATCGCCTCGAATTATTTAAAATTGAATTCGCGCAATTACAACGCGGGCCGGTAGCCGGCTAACTCAATCGGCAGCTGCAAAAACGGGGCGCGCGGCCCGCACCAGCCCAAATGTGCCACTTTGGCGGTCGCTATTGATTTCAAATTAGAGCTAATTCGCGCCGAGCGGCGCGGCACCGCCGTTCCAATCGGGCTAAACGGATCCGGGCTAATACGCCAAGATTTGTGTGCTGCAGCGGCCCTTAACGAACCGCAGTAAAAATAACTTAATTTGCAGCGAGCTTGCTCCCGATAGCCCGGAACGCGCTCTGTATCGCTGGCGCTCTCGACAAAAGTTCCACTTTGTGGTAATTGAACTGGCGCCCATCGGGAACGGCCTAGCTGGGAGATCTCTATCAAAGACACTAAAGCAAAATTTAATTAACTTCCGACAAAGTATTTTAATCCCACAAAGGGTTTGACTTCGGGGAAATGAATGCGCCCATTCAATTTTCTTAAACAATTGCTTTGGGGATAAAAATGGCGAAATAGAAATATTATTTTCATAAAAGATCGTTTCGCAAATGTAACGCGGGGTAGTACAGGATCCGGCAGAATGATTTCCCATTTTCAAACAACAATAAAAAGAACAACAAAGATTCCGTTCAATATTTTATTGTACCATCAGACAGAACAATTCGTGTCATTTAGTAACCAACCAATTTTATCAATGTCCGAATGTTTACTTAAACAAGATATGCACTCCTCTAGTTTCATTTTAAAGTTCCACGGGTACTGCTGCAATTGCCTTCCGAATGGCATCATTTCATTCCTCAATAGTCCGCAATGGAACATGTCTGGCGACCTTACCGATCATGGCATGTCACTATGTAATAAAATAAAGCAACCTATAGAATCCCTAGAGTAATTCTTGCTGGGTGCGGTAACACCATTTCGTTGAAACCACCATGGTGTATTTCTATGTTCGTTGAGTCTAGACTCCAAGAAATTGCGGAACATAACTGATAAAAGTAACAGTCCTGCTTCTTCCACAAATACTCCTCTATGATTACAATTCCGTAACAGCATACCAATTATACCAATTATAGAAAGGTCGCTCGTAAAGTTGTTGAGAGTATTATTAACGCAGCCCGATAAATAAAATAAAATTTCTCACCACTGAGCACAACAGGATCAGCTGGAACATTTACCTACGTCTTTGGAAACAGCCTGTCGGGTATATCAGTCGTATTTTTTAAGTTCCTAGATCACCATTAGTTTTTATGGGTACAATACAAGATCATAGTGTAGAATTCTTCGTACGTTCTGGCCACGTTGTGACGATATGTCAACGGCCTGCCTCACTGCTACGATATTGTCGGGTGTACGAACGCTACGAGATGTACCGGCTGATTTCCGTTTGAATGCCGAACCAGTCTGTAGGAAATTATGTATCCACAGCATTATAAATTTCTTGATCGAAACTTTTCCGTGGCGACCTACTCTGGAATGCATACGAAATAGCCGCTGTTTTGTAAGAAAGAATCACCACTTTTAATGTCTTCAACACAAACGTATGGTGCCATAATTAGCACTAAAATAGCATGCTTCGTGCTGGTCAAGGATGTACGACTCAAGAACGGTCAATTTAAAAATGGGGATCATTCTGCCAGACCCTACACTTATCCCCTGAGTACAAAATCTTCAATATTGTTTTAGTGATGATCGTAAGCTGACTCCCCAAATTTATAACTACAGCGCTGTAAAAACGTTTTATGTCCTGGAAAATAAAGTTTTTCTTTCCACATACCTTACTTTCAATAAGCAAAATATAATTCTGCAATACCTTGAAAAACCTCGTGGCATGTATTATGCCAGATACGATATGTAACGATCAATTCCAAAAGCCTGAGATGGTTGTATTTTTAGCGCTGAATCCAAAAATGATTTTGTCATAATTTTTAGAAAATCGCAAATTCGAAATATTATGAAAATTTGATATAAAATAATAAAACGTTCCTTTTATAATAAATAAATATAATATGTTCACTTTTTGCTTATAATATGCATAATTGTTGAGGGGTCGGACGAGGAGCAAATTGACCCCTTAAATTTTCTAATAAAAATTGATATAATTGAGCTTAATTTTCTTTCCTCTAAATGTCCCTTAGGGAATCTATAAAATTGTTTGGGTTGCAGAGGACGAGACGGTGGGAGAGTTGACTCTCCATTGCTCAGTGAATGCGTGGGGTCGGCAGCTTAGTCGAAAGTACGAGTAAATGAGATTTGACAAGTTGTGACAAGACTTAGCAAGATGTAGCATGTTTATTGGCAGCTATTCGCTCCACTCATGCATCGTGCAACTCTCAGTGGTGTTTCAACTATCAGCTATTTTTGTGCGTAAATAGAGTTTTCTTCCCTTCTTCGTTATCAAACGCATTTTTGTCAGTAGAAAGTTGGTTTTTAGGTCATAAAGCAAATTTTTCGTTTTCTGAATGGCTTCAATAGTGTAAAGAGTCTGCAGATTTTTTTTTACATTTGTGGCGAATTAATGGTGGAAAGGAAAAAAAATAAATATAACAAGTTTTCTTCGACAAGTGAACCTCGCGTATATCGGAGGAAAAATACGAGATCAAAACAAAACTTGTATACCCCACTACGTATACTATACATGCGTTGATGAGCTTAGTCGGTGGTCAAAGGGTGAACAAAAAGCATTCAGATTTGGAGGTACAATGGTGTGACGAGAGCCACGAAATCACAGCAACGATTGTTACTTTCATCCGATTGGTGTTCACGGTTTCAACTTTAAGAATAAAAAAAACAATAGTCTATCTATACGTCAATTTCACCAGAAAATTTACATAAAATAGACGGTTCCACAAATGATACCAATAAAGACAACATCGAGAAATACAAACCTGGAGATAGTTGTGCACCAGAGCTTTTTCCACCGTCTGAATTAAACGATTTGGTTTGAGACTTACATCTGACCATAAAAAATTTAGAATTACTTGATTCGAGATTCAAAGACAAGGACCTGCCAGCAGCTGGCACCTCATTTTCCTGGTTCAGGTACAGAGAAAAGATTTTCTTTCATATTTTTCGAAAGAAGAAGAATTAATCTTCTGTAATGATGTACGTAGATTTTTACTCAATTTAACATTCCGTACGAAAGTACCGATTGGAGGCTGTCCACAGATTCGTCCAAAAAAAATCTCAAAGTTGTCCTTCTTCGCAATGGGAATAGATATGCGTCAATACCCTTCGAACATTCTGTCCATTTGAAAGAGTGTTAGAAAAATATGGAATTCGTTCTCGATAAAATTAAATATGACAATAATAAATGGATTACGTGCAACGATCTCAAAATAACATCGATGCTCCTAGAACAACAAGGGGGATACACAAAGTTGCCTGTTTTTTGTATGAATGGGATAGCAAAGACAGAGAAAATTAGTGAATAAACAGAGATTGACCAAATAGAGCTTCATTAGAACGTGGAACTAAAAATGTATACCGAAAAGCTCCCATAGGTCAAAATAAACTTTTTTTCCATCTCTGCATATCACGTTAGGCTTGATAAAACAATTGGTCAAAGCCTTATCAAAAGAAGTTAAATACATCTGTAACAAATTTCCAGCCTTATGAACTGCCAAACTAAGAAGGGGTGTCTTTACTGGTCCTGACATTGGAAAACTTCTTAAAAATGGTAATTTTAAATAAAAAGAAGCCTGGGGAGCCTTTAAAGACGCAGTAACCAAGTGTCTGAAAATAAGAAGGATCCAAACTTCAAATAAATCGTTGAGAACATGTTGCAGAACTACAAAAATGTAGGCTGTTCAATGAGCTTGAAGGTCCACTTTCTAATTCACATTTAGACTATTTTCTTGAAAATCAGAGTGCCATTGGCAAAGAGATAGGTGAGAGCTTTCATTAGGACATAAAAAATGGAAACGAGGTATCAAGAAAAATAGACTTATTACGATGATGGCTCATTATTGCTGGATAGTACACTGAGATTAACCTCATTGAGAACATTAAAGGAAAAGCGCGAAGCAAAGTATAAGCCGTCCAAACAAACTTCGGCACACGGAACAAAATCTATCATTAAGGGCGGGTAAACAGAGGAATAATTTCCAAAAGCACGACGTACCTCATAAAAATAAAAAAAATTATCTAAAAATGCACTAACATAGAAATTTACTCTAATTTTGTCGAAATTTTCATTAGAAATTAAGGGATCAATGGCACTCTCCACCCCGCCTTCCCCTTCAGATTCAGCGCTAAAATACATAGGAATCAATCATCATGACAATACATGACGCAACCCAAATTTTGCAGGCTTGAGTTCTTTGAGCAAACTTGCATTTCTAGGCTAAAACAGTAGTTGGTTGTTTAATTGTAGAGAATATATATTTAGCAAGTATTCTAATTTTAAAAAAACTTCTAACATTACGTATTTTCGGTATAACTAAATATGGTAAAAATTGATTTGTCACTAAATAGCAACTTATACCAATACTATGTGATAAAGCTTATATGCTTCTTAGCCTACTATAAAGACAAGTCGTTTACATTCTCTTCATCTACACTCAAGCAATTTTCACCTTACAGTAAACGTACATATACTAACATGAATGTTGATCTAAGGATTCCTTAATCACCCAGTACGCGGCTTATCAGCCAATTTTGATAAAAATAATAAACAAAAATAATACTAATGTAATAACAATTGCAAAATAATTAGAATAACTGACGAAAATGAACAAGAAAAATTGTATTACAACTGAAATTAGAAAATAAGAAAACTATCCCAGAAATAAGTAAAGTGAATATGGATGGTGAAAAGTTTATAGCCTGCCCCTACTTAAGATCGTCGTGCACAGAAAATAGCAGGTCTAGACCAAAGAATATCGATAAAAATCATAGAGGTTAATAACCTCTTTTTAAGCCAAATCGTTACACTCAAAAGCTCTACACAAGCCTCGGATCGGATAGACCTGTTGATGACACTGCGAGAAGTAAGTAAAATCGAGCATTGATTGTGAGACAACTAAAATTGGTAAATTAGTCGGTAAAAGGAGAAACTATAAAAAAAAGCAACTGATAAACGTTATAAAAGGAAAATTAGTGTAATTGTCCTTACAAAAACAAAAAAGAAAGATAAAGTCCCAAAAACGTAAAAAATGGTATAATGATATAGTCTGGTGTTCTCCAAACCAAAAAGGGTTGCCACTATCATAGATGAAAAATGGAAGAACTCATTATATGAACATATTAAAGAAAGAATTTATTAAATTCAAACTTATGAGCATAGGACCCACGGTTATACAATAGTTATGGGTAGGAGTACATGCTTCATTAATAAAAATAAACATGTTATTGTAATTAGATACTAAAACGCAAGAGTGGGAAAAGTTCCTATAACAAAAATATGTAGCGCATTCTAAGAACAAACCATAAATACAAATGGAATACAATTACACAATAGTACAACTTACCACATTCAGTAAGCTAAAAATTAAACCCCCCGTGAATAGTACAAGCGAGTGGATGTGCTGCACATAGACAAAAATAGGACGTTTTGTTAGAAACAATAAATTTGATAAATAGAAGTTCTGCTTCAGTGGAACATGTAAAATCCCAATCAAAATGTGAACCCATCAAATTAGCCGGTTCCATACACTCAACAGCCCCCAAAGCATTTACTCACACCAACACCTACATGTTATCGTCAAAAAATCATTATGCAACAACAGTTTCAAGATAATATACTGACATGTATAGTATACCGATTGTTAATCAAACGTCAAGAGATTAATCATCGACGATACTGATGACGAGGAACAGACATATAAATGGCAGCAAGTCAAAGAACATAAATGCAGCAACTGACAAGATATATATAAAGGGTCCGTCAATAGGGATGCAGGAAAGTAAACGTCAATTTGACACAAATACTATTTTTTGTTCTGTCAACTCAACGTTATTTCTTTAGTTTAAGGTTTGCCATTTTTGCTATGAAGTCATATTCAATTGAAGAAAGCGCTAAAGTGATTAGAGAACACTAGAAAAATGGTGAAAAAATTAAAAATACCTATCAAACTTTCCGCAATTATTTTAGTCGCCATAACCGTCTAAATGAGACCACCATAGGTCGTTTAACGCGAAAATTCGTGGATACTGGTTGTGTTGGTGATATACTAAAGAGTGGACGACCCAAAAGTGTTCCCACAGCGGCAAGTATTGCTGCGGTGAAGAAAAGTGTGAAAGAGATCTCAAAACTCTTAATATCTATTGAAAAACTAACAAAAACAAATATTTAATACGGCAAACTTTTTTATTGTTTTTAAGAATATTCTGCCTGACCGTCAATATATTGTTGCATACGCTGGAACTAATTTTCTTAGCATTTTTTCGTAGCAAATATGAGCTTTAAAGCTATCAACCGCTCCCTTCTGAAAACCGTTGTCTATGCAATTTGTTCTTTACATTTGAGAACAAAAGAAATCGTTAGGGGTCAACTTAGGACTATACGGCGGATGACCCATCTTTTGACGTATTGAGTACCCAAAAAGCCAATTGTTTGCGCCGATAGGTAAACCCGCATTGTCAGGGTAGAGAATGATCCAGCGACACGCGTTGGTTTTTCTTATTTCTTCCAAGACTTCTGGCAAACAAACGATTGGTACCATTCAAAATTAACCGTTTTACGATCCTCAAAACCACTGTTGCAATATGTCCAGTTTTTCCAAAAAACAGGTGACCATTTTCTGAAGTACTTCGGACAAGTTTTGTTGGGTTTAGCTCATCTTGAAAGATCCATACAGTCGACCGCTGTTTACTGTCGGGCTGATATCCATAAATCTAAGATCCGTCACCTATGACGATGTTGTAAAACGGCTTTCGAAGCGCCACGGTCGTATTTCTTTCGACCGTTCAACATGAGTCTGTATTTGAGCGAACTTATGCGGGATCCAAAGCGCACACGGCTTTTTCACGCTTAAATTTTCCTGCAACATCAAATGTATACTAGTCATACTAATGACCAAGGATGCCCAAATTTCACAATAAGTCACATGACGATCTTGTTTTGTCAGTTCGCGCACGGCATCGATGTTTGCTGGCACCGCAGTCGATTTTGGGCGGCCTTCTTTAAATTCGTCCGTCAGCGAACTGCGACTACGATTAAATTCATTGAACCAACGATGTACAGTGGCTCTATGTGGGTTTTCATCACCAAAAGTCGAGGTGAGTTGATCGACGCACTGCTATTAAAATAATCCACCTCAAAAGTCGTAGAAACTCATCGCACGCAAATGTTTACAAGTTAATTCTATTTTTTGACCCAGATAAAATTTTCAACTTAATAAAAACAAAAGAAATAGCGCCCGTATGACAAAACGTTCTGATTATGTATGCTGTCAAAAATGTCGAACGCTCTACAATTTTTTTGGTAGACATTGAGTCCAAGATATGCTGAAGATCATCATAACAATTTTTTCTTTCAGTTCTATGTCTGCAATCTTAAGGATTGTAAATTATATTAATTTTGTAATATTTAATATTATGTTTTACACTCAATATATTTCATATTCATAGATACTTTTTCGAATGCCTACACAGGTTATTTTTCTTGTCTTTTTCAACTTTGCTGTATAGATATTGTGCAGCCCATGTAAATAATAACCGTTATTTCTTTGTAGCTTAGTGCACACTGATTGTTATTAGAACTACTACTGCAAAAGTAACCTGTCTGCGATTTGGCATAAATTTTAAAGCTCTTTTTTAAGAAATTAAATTCCAAGTTGCGTAAAAGTATCATACTGAAAGCAAGCATAGCTAATGCGCCAGCAAAACAAATATCAAAGTAATTTCAATATTGCTTCAACTTGGGTATTCTTATAAAAGGACGAATAAGCAAACACACCAAAAAACCTAATAAGCTTAGAATCCTTAAAGGAATTTATGCTCCAATTTTACGCACAGAAAACTTTTTACGGCGTACGAACTCGTACATTGAAAAACGCAGATATACTTTCCTTTGGTTCCGTTTTCACTGATGTAAAATAACATTTAAAAATTCTCATTTAAAAAAAAATTAAAATGAATCCGTTGCTGAAAATATTGCATAATATGACTATATTGAGTTTGAAACATTAACAATTTATATAATTAGGTGTAATGTACATTAACATATCTGAAGCTTAGCAGTTAAAAGAATTATAAAAGACAAAGCTGTTTTTGTCAGAAGATTGCTAAAATCCTAAATACGTATTTGAATTTAAATTACCAAACAATGTTGAGGTATTATTAATATATTCATAAATATTTATGACTATATTTGCATATATTCATTCTTGATAAAGTAATTAGTTATATAAAGAATATTAAATTCTTGCCTTTTAGCTGTTAAGTCTGATAATATTGCTCCAAACCTATAAATTAGGTACTAAAATATTTTTTAATTAGGTAACTTTTAAGACAATAACAGTAATTCTGTGCAATATCAGGTGGACTAACTATAGTGATGAAAATGACGACTGATTAAAACATTCGGTTGAAGAAACACGCTGTTGAGTTCCTAACAACTGAGGGTTGTGGATCTATTGCTGTTCATCAACAAATGAGTGATGTCTGTAAAAATGCCTGTGCAGATGTTAGTAATGTTACTCTATGAGCAAGAAGTATGAAAGAAAAAATCTAGGCACAACAAATCTATATGCCTTCAGTAACAAAAGTGTGTATAGCTGTGTTTTGAAACTGGAACTTTTTAAAATTAGGTAACACTCATCAAACCAAATATTTAACATAGCAATGATCATCTTTCCTGCAGTCGCAAAACGCAAGACGCAGTAAAATGCCTGGAATTTTGGATCAAAACTTTGCTAATCAAGGATGTTTGACCATTAAATCTCTATCCTGTAGTTGGGTGTCTTAAAGGTGGATGACAAAGTGGTCAAAGTCCTCTCTAATATGAGGCTGTAACAAACTGTATAAATATTGGGCCAGTTTATAGGTAGGGCCATCGATGGCCCTAATAATAGACTAGAATAGCACATCACTCTTGGGGATTTTGGGGAGCCCTTATATTTTTGAATGTAGCGCCTATAATGTTATTCTTTTCTTGATAATGTCATCCAGAGCGGCATTTTCTAACAGTTTGCTCGTGTTATTTAGTATCTGTGCTGTAGGATCTTCTTTGAACACGATGGAAGTATTATACTAGTCATATTTTTATGTATTCCTCTTGTAACTATAACTTTGTCTGCCGGTAAAATAATGTTTTTGTTAGGCGGATTAGAACAGCGCGAGATGCGTAACATCTCGATTCAAATGTCCTTTACTTTATTCGCTGGAAGATTTTGCATGGCTGCTTCTGCGTTAGCTACAATCGGATCGAATCTAGGTAATATCGCAAACTTTTTATTTTTACTAAAAGCACTGATGGTTTCTTAGATACGTATATGTTTGAAAAAATTTATTGTCATTTGTTTACAATTCATCTAGGTAAGAACACTTTTCTTTGTAAACGCTAAAACTTAGAAAATTATCTATTAAAAAAGAAGACCCTTCTTCTTTGACTCATAGTTATCCTTGGGTAGTAGATACATTGAGACCCCAAGTAAAGAACTAACCCATTAAAAATGGCATCACAAACATAGATAAGCTAAATATCTCCCCTTTGTTTCTAACATTGATCTCCGCCGGGTCTAGAAGAAAGTGTTTATCCGTTACTATAACCAAGAGATCTGTGGAAGTAGCTGGAAATTATGGAAATAGAAAAAATTACAAAATTGTTTAAAGAAATAGGTCTAAACGTGAAGAAAATGAAGGGAAAACTCAACGTTTTAGTAACAGATATAGAGAGATAACACAAAACTAAAAAAAGAGTAATGCAACAAGAAGAGAGAATAGAAAACTTGAAAAAGAAGTTCGCAGAAAATCATAGTAGTGAAAAAAGTTGGCAGTGCCAAAAGTGAGGGCAAACGGAAATAAAGAAAAAAGTAAGTTAAATAATACAAAAGGTAGGAATCAAACCTAATAAAATGGAGGACATCAATAAAGTAAGAAGGATTGGGGAATACTCAAGAGGGAAGAAAAGACTGATAATGGTTTAAGTTAACTAAGGAAAAAAGTTAAGAGGTTCAAATATATGGATAAATAAGGACTATCCCAGAAACGTCCAACAAGAAAGAAAGGTTTTAATACCGAAACTAAAAGAAACTAAAGAAAGAGGACACAGATCATACACAAAATATAATAAGTTAATAATAAACAAAGAAAATTACACAGCAGAGGATATTAGACAATAAGAAGACAATATGAAGGAATTAAGACAAGCTACAATAAAAAGATAGAAAGATCACCAAGAAAAAACAACTTCTAAAAGCAACTAAGAGAGACAAAAAACTAGTAAGTGAAAATAAGGATAAGTATGAGGATATAAACCAGGCGATGAAAAAAAATTGAGTAAAGGAAAAATAAAGAGAACAAATATTAAGAAACAAAAAGAACAACAAAGAAAGTACAGTAAGAAGAAAGAAAAAGTAGTGTTTGAAGTAATGCTAAAAAAGGCGAACAAAAAGTACACAATTATGAGAATAGACTCCTGGAACGTTCAAGAAATATTCGATTCAGTAGCAGCTAAAATTTAGAAATAAAAGCAAATAAATATAAGATGGGAATAATTGCAGTACAAGAAACACATATAAAGGAAACAAAAATAATGAAGTTGAACGATTTTTTACAAGTGGTGGAGAACCTAGAAGGTACGAAATCGTTTTCTTAGCAAGAAATGATTTGAAAGGAAAGGTTAAAAAATTCGTCCCAATAGCGGACAGAATTTGCTACACAGAATTAATTTGTACGTACCGACAGAAGAAAACAGATAAATTTTATGAGCACGCAGAAGTATACAGAAAATTATGTAAAAAAAATGTTAGGATGATTGTCGGAAATGTGAACGCTAAAGCGGACAGAGAAGAAATGTACAGACACATTAACGAGGGAGAAATCAAACATTCATGTAGCAACAATGACAAGAAACTCATAATACTAGCTGAAGAGAATCTCATAAAAATAATTAGTACACGAAAAAGAAGAAAAATTGACGGTAAGAACACAAGATATTAGATAAGTAGAAAAGTCCATTAAAGACAAAATTACAGAGATAGCAAAAAAAAAACTTAAAAGCTACAAAGGCCTAGGAAGCAATAAAATAACGGTTAAAAATGTGGAGGAGAAGTGTTGAGTAACAAGATATAATAGTTGATGCAAAAAATATAACGTGCAAAGAAAAATAAGGATTAGGAAAGGGCCATGATCATCCCGCTACCCCAAAATAAAGACGAAGCAGAATTCCATAACTATAGAGGCATATTCTTACTGGATGTGACATACAAAGTTGTAGCAACACTTATTAAGAAAATGTTAGAACGAGTCATTGAGCCACAACTAGAAGAATACCAGGCAAGTTTTAGTAAAGGTAGAGAAACAACAGATCAAATATTCATCATAAAGATAACAACCTGCTATGAATATAAAATTCCTACGATGGTATCGTTCAAGAACCTTAAGAAGGAGTATGGTTAAAAGAAGTGAAGAGGTAGAAAACTTAGAAGACTTAGAAGTACCTTCAAAACTAGTAAGAGTGATCATAATGGCACTGAGCAGAACAACAGAACAATGTGAGAGCACGATCAGAATTGGGTTAAGACAGGAAAATCCTTTGTTAACATTATTATTATATGTGGTACTGGAAAAAACTGTAAGAGGTAGCCAGATAAACCAAACAGGCGACAAAACGTATAGAAGTCACCAAGTGATAGGATATGCCGATGATGCAGCTATTACAACTAAGAACAAAAAAGCGATAGAAGAGATACTAACAAAATTAGTAAATAAGGCATATAAAGTGGGATTACAGCTAAATTCAGACAAGTGCAAAGTAATGACACTAGGCGAACAGCAGTATGATGGAACACTAGCATCGACGACGGGATTAGGAAAAATTTAAAAATTTAAAATCGTAGATGATTTTGTTTACTTAGAAGCAGGAAGATCAATTGCGAGAAAGAAAAAAAGTAGAGATCAAGCTGGCAAGGGCAAAAAGAATTAAAATCGAAGTAGTTGTCGAGAAATATCAATTTTAGATTATACAAAACACTTATTAGGCCAACAGCAACATACGCATCCAAAACTTAAACTTTAAGTAAAAAAAATATAAGGAAGACTACAAAGGTGGGAACGGAAAATCATCAGATGAATTTTCGGAGGAAAGAAAGTAGAGAATAAATACGAAAGAGACATAACGGAAAAATTTATAAAACATACAAAGATCCAATAATAGGCTGATAAGCAAAACGAGAAAACTGCAGTGGTTGGGGTACATGGAACGGATGGAAGAAGGCAGAATACCAAAAACAACAGCCTAGAAAACACCACAATATAAGAATAGAAAAGAAAGACCGAGAAAACAATGGCGAAAAACGGAAATTGAAGGAAAGAATATAATAGAATGGAGATCCAAAGCCAAAAATAAGAAGGATTGGAAGAAAATCACACACCTACGGGCCTAAAATGGCCTACATAAAGCTCATAAATATAAAAAAAGTATTTAGTGATAAAAATTTGGTTTAACGAAGAATATTTAGTGGTACTGTAATAAATAACAAAGAAAAATCGAAATATATTAAATAAACTTATAAAACACACCGATAAAAGGCATAGAAGAAGGAATTAACGGAAAAATAAGGAAACTTAAAAACAACAAATGTCCAGAGAGGGATACAACTCAAATAGAACTCCCGAAGTATGTAGGAACTGTGATAGATATTGAAATGTTAAAAGTTATGATGTAATATACATAAAAATAGAAACCCACCAGATTGTAAGTTACAGACCAATCTCCCTCTTAAATGAAACCCAAAAATATTATTAATAAATAAAAGAATAAAGAAAAATGCAAATGAGAAGATGGGGGAATACCAAGGCGAATTTAAAGAGTACAGATCCATGACCATTTATTTGTAAGAAAGCTAAATTAGCAAAAGACGAGAACAAACAAAATACAAATTGTTATTAAGAAATACAAAAATTATAGTTAAATTTAATGCTATATGACGGGAAAAGCTTCAAGTACATAAAAAACGTCAGGAAGGTTTATTGTCTACAACAATGTTTAATATAGCCTTTAATTTCAGCATCTTAAATAATATTAATAGTAAGAAACAGATACAATAAGAAACTAATTCTTTGTCTAACAAGAGAACAGTCACAGATGGCTAACACCAATATCGACCAAACTTGCAAATTTCGTATATTTTGATGTTTATTTCTTGTAAGAAGGATAATAATTAGTAGGGAAAAAAGAAGAAATATAAAGTAGTGTGGTAATAAAAATTGTAAATGTGAATGTAACGTGCAAAACGATTCTCTTTTATGAAGCACGCCTCTCCCGTTAATTTGTAAAAGTGGTGTACTTAATTAAGAGACAAAAACTGTGGAAAAGTCACACTAATCACGTTTTAAAACTGTAGCGCACAAGTTGCTAATTGCGTTTTTATTTTTCATTTTACCACCTCTGATCGTAAATTACATGTTTCTGGGGAAGCTTCGATGAGCGAAGGTAACAAATTGCGGCAAAAAATATGTAAACAAAGTTTCTTGTGGATCAAATACGTATCGTATATTGACGTTTTCTTGATTAAGAGCTCCAGTTTAATAAAAAATTAATAGTAGAGGCGGCAACAGGTTGCACGAATTAAGGAGCTGTCAACGCTTGTTAAAGTACCTTTTAGGGAATAGTAGGCTGAATAGTAGTAGTAATTGCTCCTACTTCTTTATAACGTTTCTACTCTTAACAGTGCTGAATAGCTTGCGTAAATTTATTACAACTACTTATTTATTTTACTTACAAAAAATCAAATTACTCGCTAATATTTATGTGCACTACATAAAAAATTACAAACGTAAAATTAGACTTTGTGAGATTTGTATCGCATTAGCTGGGGCTGTGCTGTAGGCTACAAGCGGGGCCACAGGTGGCGGATAGTGAATGGCCTCTAGATGTAGAGGTTAACTGCGAAATAAGCAGATTATCTGACGAATAAGCAGTCCCCGACCTCTATGATACAGGCAGGGCAATCTCTTGCCCTTGGGATGAGAAACTGTCCCAAAAGGCGGAAGAATCACCACTGGTCAACGGCATGGGAATGGAGAAGGACACGAAAACCCACTGCATTAAAGGTCTTAAGGACATTCCTAGTACATCAATATGGCAGATAAGCTTAGAATTGATAAATATACTGGTCACGGACTTCGGAATCCGAGATCCGACAGGAGGAGAACAACCACGAAAGAATGCAAGGCTCCCTTGGTCGTCATCCAGCGAAATGTTTGCAAACTTAGCACCCTTAAAAAAAAGGGAAGACGTTCAAAATAAGTACGTGGAACGTAAGAATACTTTATGAGGCTGGAAAACCCATAACGCTATCCGAGAAATGAAACGACTATCTATCGACAGCATGGGCATCAGTGAGATGAGGTGGCCGGGAACAGGTCAATGCCAAGTTGAAGAACATACAATCTGATACTCTGGCAACAGCAAAAATAAGCATGAAAACGGCGTCGGAATTATAGTGTCCAAAGAAATGAATCGAGAATTTTGTACTAGTTAATCAAAGAATTTTAATAGTTACTTTAAGCACAACACCAATTAAATGCAATATCGTTCAAGCATATGCTCCAACAGCAGAGAAAACCGAAGACGAAATAGAATCATTCTATAGAATATTAGACGATCGTGTTAGAAAACTCCCAAAACAAGATATAAACATTATAATGGGAGATTATAACGCCAAAATTGGAAAAGGGAAGAGCGGGGAGTTAGTTGGTGATTATGGTTTAGGAATCCGAAATTAGAGAGGAGATAGACTACTTGGCTATCATGAACACCTTCTTCAAACTACCTGCCAGGAGATTGTGTACCTGGATATCGTCTCAAGATAAACCTGGAAATATGGCCAGAAATCAAATTGACTATCTACTAATAAATAAAAGATTCAGGAATAGCATACAATCAGTGAAAACTTACCCAAGTGCTGACATAGGATCTGACCATAACGCTCTGGTAGCCAAAATAAACGTAAGACTGAAGAAAGTAGAGAAAAACAATCGTAAACAACAATACGACACAACGAAATTAAAACAACAACATCAAAATCCAAGTAGCAGCTACATTAAAGAAGGGGATTGCGAACATAGATACCAGTAACAATATTGAAGTAAAACTGGCAGAATTCAGAACAACAATAGAAAAAATTTACAAAGACCATTTGAAACCGACTAAGCCTAAAAAACATCAATGGATGACCGACGAGATTCTGTACATGATAGACGAGAGAAGAAGATATAAAGGAACCAACATAGAAAAGTATAGAGACATACAAAGAAATATCCGGAAAGAAATAAGAATAGCTAAGAGAAAGTGGTTAGAAGAACAATGTAAGAAAATTGAAGAATTAGAAAAGAAGCACGACCATTTTAACATACAGCGTAAAGTAAAAGAAGCGGCAGGTATGGTCAAACGCAAATGAGTTGGACGATTGATAGACGAGGAAGGAAATATTATAGATAAAGAAGCAAAAATAGAACAATGGAAAGACTATATTACAAAACTTTTCGAGGACGAACAAGGGGTGATCCGAAACAAATAGCATGTGTAACTAGACCATATATAACAAAGGACGAAGTACGTGCAACAATAAATATTATGAAAGATGGAAAAATAGTAGGCCCGGATGGAATCCAATCCGAAATTTTAAAACTTTTGACGATGATGCTATAACATGGATAACAAGCATCTTTAATCAAATATATGACTCAGGAAAAATACCCAGAGAATGGCTCAAATCAACTTTCATTGTCATACCAAAAATCAAGCGCGAAATACTGTATCGATTACCGTACGATTAGCATTATGTCACATCTTCTTAAAATCTTTTTAAAAATAATACATAGACGAATATATAAGCTCTGTGAAGAAAAACTAAGTGAAACTCAATTCGGATTCCGCCTTGGGCACTAGGGAAGCACTCTTTGCTGTACAAGTTATGTGTCAACGTTGCAGAGATGTGAATGTCGATATTTACGCTTGCTTTATAGATTATCATAAAGCATTTAATAGAGTTAAGCATGATAAACTTATTAATGTTTTGAAAAAATTGGAATAGATGACAAAGATCTTCAAATCGAAACAAACCTCTATTGGAATCAATCTGCATACATTACAATAGATGGAAATAATTCAGACGAGATAGAGATAAGACGAGGCGTGCGACAGGGATATGTTCTGTCGCCCCTGTTATTCAACGTTTATTCTGAGCAAATATGTAACGAATCTCTGCAATGTATAGATGCTGGTATATTATTAAACGGAACTAGAATGAATAACATTAGATATGCGGACGATGCGATTATATTTGCGGACAGCTTCGAAGGTTTAAAAGAACTCATGTCAAACATTGAAATGGTCAGTCGACGATACGGACTTGAAATGAATATACAAAAAACAAAATACATGGTTATCAGTAAGAATACAATTCCACCCGAACCCTTAATAGTTAACTCTCAACCAATTGAAAGAGTAACATCAATAAATTACCTAGGTACGTCGATAAATAGTCAATGGGACCACTCTAGAGAAATAAAGTGCAGGATTGAGAAAGCCATATCAACATTTGTAAACATGCAGAAAGTGTTTAAGTTTCGAGATCTAAACTTGAATACAAAAATTGGACTATTAAAATGTGTTCTCTGTCCTGTTGTATGGAGCTGAGACTTGGACGCTGACGGAAACACCAATGAAGAAACTTGAGGTCTTTGAGATGTGGACGTACAGGAGAATATTGAGAATATCTTGGGTCGACCATTTGACGAATGTTGAAGTACTACTAAGAATGAATAAAACTGAAATCGTAAAAACTATAAAAATCAGAAAGTTAAAGTATTTCGGACATATTATGAGGAATGAACAACGTTATGGGATACTTCAAAGGATACTACAAGGTAAAATGCTAGGAAAGAGAGGACCCGGACGCAGGCGCATCTCCTGGTTAAGGAATTTAAGATCTTGGTTCTCAATGACAACGGCAGATCTCTTTCGAACAGCCGTCAACAATGTTAAGATTACCATATTGATCGCGAACATCCGGAACAGATAACGCACATGAAGTAGAAGAAGTATCGCATTAGCACAGTTAGCTTTAATTAGTTGCTGTGTAATATTTAAGCACTTTAGAACCGCTTCTAGGGCATGCGAGAAAAACCTAAAATTTTTCGCATTGTTCCAATCTTCGTATGTGCACAGGCTGGAATGCATTATATCCGCCGCTCAACCGTGACGGCGGAACATACCAAAAAATTGAGACCGTGGATGTCCACGCAATGATACATCTACGGAGGTGTTCAGAAATTTTCTACGCCTTTACAAATAATTTGGTTAATAATAAGTTGTTAAAAAAATTCGTAAAAAAATAAAAATTACGCGTCTCTTTTATTTTTTTTGTTGTATAGAATAGATGGTTCAACTATTTTTCAGGATCGCTAAAATTGATTACGAGATTATAAACAGTGAAGTTTGGATTTTATTATGACCTTGAAAAAAAGTGCTGCCAAGGCAATTTAAGAAGTTAAATCCAAGAAAACAGTTGTTCAACGCCATAAGTTCAAGCGCTTTAACTAAGAAGGTTTTATCTTAAAGGCAAGTCGTTTTTTGATCGGCCATCAAATTTGAACAACGAAAATAAATCTTCAAGTAGACGTGATCTGATATCGATTCGTGGAGTTTTGTTTCATCAAGCTGTGCTCAGCCATTTGCATCGACTAAACTTTATTCCCCAAGAGCTCCAACAGAATCTGCATGAACATCAAAACCCAGCCTATTAAGCGAGTGAAAATGATGAGCTCTAGATGAGCTGGAAAGAATCGGGGTTTTTCAGCATCTAGCCTGCAGTCCAGACATTGTTCAATCCGACTACAGTCTAATTCAATAACCCACTTTTTAAGAGGTCGACGATTTGAGTCTTTTGATGAAAATAAAAAAACGTGTCAAGAATTCTCTGATTCGAAAGAGTCACTGCAGTACTTTGGTCAAACCCACACTTTGCTGAACTTGTTTTAACATTACTAACAGTTTTGATTTATATTTTATTTAAAATTTACAAAATATTTAGCAAACATGCTAATATATATTGTTAGGAAAAATCATTCATCAATAATAAGGTTTTTATAAAAGCATACACAACATGCCTTAAGGCCATTATCAAATTAGATTTTCAATATATAAGTAGTCGTTAACCAATGTTGTACTACTTCATTGCTATATTCAGAAGCTTGTGCGGACGAAAGAAATATCAGTCTTTGTATATATTTTTGATTAGTGACATACACACATACACTAGATTGAAGGTACTTTTAATTTTGCTAGCTTAGAACATTCACAGAAATTAATGCGGTAGATCAAAATTGCTTATAACAGTTTTGTATAACAGAAGTTTATTACTAATTTACATTTTAATTTCCTACTAAGAAGCCAATGCATTTTGCGACGCTTACATTCTAACCGTTGGAATGTTGTTTGTATGTGCTTCTTCCGTGTGAGTTGTTGGTGTAAATGTCGACTTGAATGTTTCGATTCTGTTTTAACAGGTGGATAAACACTAGTTCTCATGGTTAATGTAATTTTCGCTAACTTTTACTGATTGATCTACGTAATTTGCAAAACAAAACACCAACACGATGGAAATTATTTTGGATATAAGTAGATACAAAAATTAAGTTTTTGTGCTTAGATCAAATTACAGTAGCAGCAGCAACTAACAACAACTGTGTTCTCGGTTTCTAGTAAGTCAATTATATGTAACAAAATAATGTAGATGTGGTAAATAGAATTTGAACTTGGAAATATCAGGTTTAATTTATAGAATATTTGGAAAACATCTAAGAATACAGCAGTATAGCAGAGACCGTTTACTATTTCACTAAAAATTCTAAGAATCTGTTGTGTACTGTTTCACCACAGAGTCTTTTAATGAAAAGTTTTTAAATACTTTCCTCGTAATAAGCAAAAGACAACATGATATTTCCTGGCTCTTTTCTATTTAGGCATCATTCATTTAAAAAATTGATGGTAGTCTTATTGTGCATCATTGTTAATAGTACAATGGCTATTTTACGTGGTATATTTCCGTACTATTTCCGTTGCCAGATTATACTATGGTACTCTGTATTAATCCAGTTCGTGTATTTAAACCACTGTGTGAAAGTCTTTATAAGTAATGACATTTAGGAAACATATTTAGAAATTCTTCAATTTCAACTTCAGATAGAGTTGTAGCAAGTTCGAAGAGAGTAAATGCTGTGGCTAGATAATCAAATCTTCTGCAAGATTTTCTGCTTTCTTCTTTATTAATTTTAATTTAGTGGGCATTTGTTGTTATTACAGATTATAAATATTTTTTTTAGTTTGGCAAAATAAGACTGCTTAAAATTTTAGTTTATCTCTAGACAGAATGAATTTCCTGCTTTAGTTTAGTGACACAATCAGTAAAGTTGCCATTTTGCACCTCCCTTAGTACAGCAGGAGGTTTTTGTGGTAAGTGATTTCAAATAGATTTTTTAGCAAAATGACAAGTTCCTTACTGGAATCTTTTAGCTTTCTATTTTCAAAGATCAATTCTTTGATATAAAAATATAGACTAGCAGTAAGATCCACTTTATATACAGATTTTCATGGAGTGTCTTCAATAGGGATCGTCAAATAATAGTTTTTTTTTGTTTATATTGGCAGGTTCTTTTAGACCTAACTTTAAATAAAGTTTTTTTCTTTATAGATATTTTATTCAAAGCAAGTCTGAATAAAAGTTTCCCTCTGATAACATCAATATCTTAGATTTTGCAATCATAACATAATTTGATTTTACTATAACTAAACTATTTGCTTTTCTATAAGGTATAAAGATGTCCAGAAAAACCAGCAGATTATTTTGAACAGGCGATCAATAGGCGAGTTTACAAGTCGAATAAAAATTACAATTTTGACATTTTTCTAGAGGGATTCTAAAACCTCATTGAATAAACTTTGAATTTAAATTGAAAAGAAAGTAGCAGTGAAGATTGCGTGACACGAAAGGAAACAAACGGATAAACAAAAAGAAAATGAAGAAGTTGTTAACTTTTGTGGACTGTATGTGTTCAGATTGGAATATTTCTGTCTCATGATGTTTCATAAAATATTTGATAATAAATGAAATACTTACATGAACTGTTCTGTCCGTATGGTTTGTATTATAAGCAAAATATATAGATTTATCAGTAAAATAAGTTACAAACATTACATAAGTTGAAAAATTAATTAATACAATTTTATGGTTTAATAAACTATTTTCATTTTATGTAATTTGTAATATGTGGTCCATTATGTTCATAATTTGCGAATTAAGCTTAGCAGATTGAAAATAATATTCCTTAGCTTTATTAATTAAGAGACAGGTTTTTCAATTCTGCGAGAGAAGGGTTAATGGTTCACCCAAATTGATTATTCATTAGAATACATGCGCAAAGATTAAGCATATGTTGACGTAATAGAAACATTAGTCATCACTGAAATTGATTTTAATGTTTACATTGTTTTGGCACATTTGTGCACCCTTATATAAATTTATGTATCTCTAAATTTGCAAAAAAAAATGGCTAATTGTTCCCTTAAATTGTTTATTTATTCTAGTGCATGTGTAGAGTTTGACAGACATTAATTTATTAGTTTAAATTGGCACAGTGTGTATTTTGACCAATAGAATGTAAAATATTAATCAACATTTCTGAAATTTGGTGAAACTAAATTGGTCATAAACGCAAAACTTTGCAAGTATTAGCGTGGGACAAAATTTGGTAAGGGTATTGTAATAGCTAATCAAAGTGTCACTGTAAAACCAAAAACATCTTAGCATGGTGCACTACAATTGGACATTTTGAAAAGTTTCCTTCAACAAATACTCGCTAGGGCTAAGGTGTAGGATACTAGCGGAGTTACAGGTGGCGGGTTGTAAATGACCTTTAGATATAACGTTTAGCTGAGATTATAAGCTACAGCACCTAGTTCTAGACGAATAAGCAGTTCTCGACCAAGCAGCAAACCGAAAATAGTTTCCAGTATTAGCAATCCCCCTTTTGTCAGCCACCAGCCTCGGATGGTTGAGCTGATGGAAGGTAGGACAACTTCTTGTTCTTGAATTAAGAAATTGGTCCAAAAGACGGATGAACCATGAGGTCAACGGCATGAAGATGCAAAAAATAATAGAAACCATTGCATTAAAGGCTCACTAAAGCATCCCCATCATCGTGGCTAGCAAAAACCAAATTTTAAATTCTGCTGATCATGATGTTCGGATGCCAAGATCCGGCGGAGGAGGACGGTCGCAAAAATGCAAGACCTCCTCGGCCGTCATCAAGCGAAACCCTTGCAAAATAAGCAACGCGCAAGATAAAACAATATGTCACTTAACACAAGCAAGAATTGCAACAAGAGTTTGTATCAAAGAAAATATGCACAATGCAATAAGTGCATAAGTGATGTTCAGTGGATAGATGCAGGAGAAGTGGCAACGACACATGTACTATTTTGGATGTAATGATTCATCTCATAGATATAGTGTAGCGTTTATAGTAAGAAACAATATCAAAAAATTAATTCTGAACGTCATCCGATTTTCAGAAATAATTATGCTAAAGCTCAAAGGCCACACGCACGACATCAATATGATCCAGGTTTAAGCTCCGACAGCTAACAAGAACGACAAAGAAATTGGTATATTTACCACCAATTAGAAGAGATGCTAAAAGAGTAGAGACATTACGATTATCTCAAAGAACTTTAATACAAAAATTGGAGAAGATGCAGTTGGTCGGTAAATATGGGTCAGGAGTAAGAAACGAAAGAGGCGATAGATAAGTCGAATGTGTGAGTGGTCATTAATCAGATGTTGCATTTAGGAAGCTTGCTGCGTCAATTCTAAATGAACCTTTTGATTCTGTTAACCACTAGAAGAATATCAAAGTCTTTGTATATACTTTTAATCGGTAATGTACAAAGGCGCTTACTAATTGAAAACTTGGACTTCTTACCAATAGATTTAGTGATGTTTACAAGTTAATTACCTGCGTTTTATTTGTGTGTTAACAATCAAATATATGTGAACCGCTAGTATAAATACCGATATAAGTATTCTGATTCTGTTTTAACAGGTGTAGACCCGTCAGTTATGTTGAAAGATCTACAAATACTGGTTCTCAAGGTAAATGTAATTTGTCCTGACTTTTACTGATTACTGTTCAGCGTTATTTCACAAACCAACTACTAATACGATAGACATGATGTTGAAAATTGGTAGATGCAAAAATTGCGTAGATTAAACTTCAGTATGAGCAGCCAAAATTGTAAAGACTGTGTTCTCGGTGTTTGGTATGTCAGTTGTATACATGAGATAAAGTAGCGAGTACAGACCATTGCCCTGAGAATACCCTATTGTCATATTTAACGAAAAAATTTTTCATCTCATAAGTAGGATTTGAAAAGCAGATAAAAGTAACTAGACATCAGTTTTAATTTATAGAACAAACCTGTATACCATACCTTATGGAATATCCAAGATACATCTAGGAATACAGTGGTACAGAATTTTTCTCCAGGCCTTTTGTTATTTATTTGTTATTGAAAATTTTATAAATTTGTTGCCTGATGTTTTAGCCCGGAGTCTTAAAAACAGCTTCTTAATTACTTTACTCTTAGTAAGCAAAAAACGTGTTGGCCAGTGCAACGTAATATTTTCTGCCTCTTTTTCCAGACTTAGATGTCATTAAAATATATGTATATTTTAAAAAATTAATAGTAATAGAAACTTAGTGTGCATTATTGTAAACAGCACAATCGCCTTTCTATGTAGCATCTTCAGTGCTATTCCCGTTACCAAATCGTACTTTGACGCTTTCTGTTAATCCAGTATACATCTTTCAAACAGCTCGTAAGAAAGACTTTAGAGGTAATGAAATTTGGCACAGCACATTCAGAAATTCTTCAAGTTTAACATCAGGAGCAGTTGTAGTAAGTTCAAAGCCAAGCAAAGATTGTGGTTAGATGTTCTGCAAAGATTTTTGCTTTCTCCTTTATTAGTTCTTGATTCTGTAGTTACTTTCCAGAAAGATTACTTATATAATCAGTGAAGTTACCATTTTGCACTGTTCCTAGTACAGCACAAGAGTTATTTCTTAAGTTATTGAGGATTATTTTTTCAGTAAAATTATGAGTACTTTGCCAGAGTCTTCTGGTTTTCCATTTTACAAAGATCAATTCGTTGATATGTAAAGATAGACTAGCAGTAGGATCCGCTTTATGTGCGTAGATTTTTATTATGCCACTTACATAAGGGTTGTTAAGTGATAGCTTTTTTGTTTATGCTATCAGGTGTCTTTATATATAGCTTTAAGCCATGCTTTTTTCTTTATACTTTTAAAATTTGTCTCGGCCCGTTTTATTTAAAGCAAGTCTAGACCTGACTTCTTTTCTAACACTATAGCTTCAATTTTGTAATCAGAACACAACCAATAATTTTATGCCCTCTAACTGAGCTATTTGTTATTCTATAAAATGTGAAAAAGTCTAAAAGATATGGCAGTTTATTTTGATCAAACGACCAACACGTAAGTGTATCAGTAAAATAAATCAATATTAACATTTTATCATGGTAATTCTAGAACCCTATTAAATATAATTTGAATTCTAAGTCTCCGACAGCGATAAATTTGGCATCCAGTTTTGAAAAGAAGGTGGAAATAGAGACGGTATGAGATGAAAAGAAGCAAGAAGCTAAATCAACGAGAAACTATGAAAAGTTGTTAATTTTAATATTTCCGGTCTATTAAGAATTTAGTTCAAAATTTTGATTATACTTCTGTTGGTAAAACGAGGCTTAAACATGCCCATTATATGTAAATAAAAAAAAACAGTTTATACAATTTTAATATACGTTTAGTAAATCATTTTATATAATTTGTAATAAGTGGTCCATCATAAACATAATTTACTAATTCAACTTGTCAACAAATTGAAAATAGTATTTCTTAGTTTTATTAATTGGGGACTTATTTCTAAATTCTGCGAGAAAAAGGCGTAATGGTTCTCTCAAATGGATTATTCATTTAAATCTATGTGCAGGTATTATGCATATGTTGATGAAATAGGAAAAGTAGTTATGGCTGGAGTTCAGTTTTAATCTTTGCGTTGTTTCTTGCACTTTGCAAATTCGCGCATGTTCAGCCGCCCTTATATATATTTATAAATCTCCAATTCTGCAAAAAAATTGCTAATTGTTCTCTTAAATTGTTTATTTATTCCAGTGCATGTGTAGAGCTTGACATACATTAATTTATGAGTTTAAATTGGTATATAGTTTTATTTTCAAAATAGTGCAACAAATAAATCAACTCTCCTAAAGTCTGTTGGAACAGAATCGGCAATAGATGCAAGAATTTGTGAGTATTACCATGGAATAAGGTCTCGTAAGAATATTATTACAGTTAAAGTGTTATTGTAAAACCAAAAACATCTGTATGATACACAACTAGACAATTCGAAAAGCTTTCTTTCAGAAAATACTCACTAAAGACCTGAATCCCGAGGCGAGATCTTAACTTAATTATTCTCACTGTCAACAATTGGTCAAATGGTTTTTGGAGCATCATAAAATAAATTTTTAGTTCAGTCAAAAAATCATCTATAGCTATGAGGCGCAAGGAACTAAACAAAACAAACGAAATTGTATTTAGGGCCCGGAACTTCCTCTCGTAACTCATGAAAACCAAATGCATATCCTAATGAAATCTTTGAAGATGCTGAAAATGCAATTGTAAAGGAGGGTATCGCTATCATTACATAATAATTTAGTTGTGGTTTCAACACGACGATGCTACTTGCTATAGAGCTTGAGCAAGAGTCAATGTACTGCTTCAACATTTATTGGTTTGGTAATTTTACAAAACGTCGGTATCAAGTAGTCAGCAAAATCTTGTGGTTCAGCACGGATAACTCGACTTATTTTTGTGAAGTTATCTAAAATCTAATGTCTATGCCACGTCCAAAAAGTTTACAAACGGTTAACGTTCTTAAGAACGAAATCCGATCCTGCTATCGATGAAATTGCTAAAATGTAATGGAAAATTTTGTAAATATAACCAAGGTTTGCACCCAAATCAAATATCATTTTTTTATATTTAATCCGATTTTCTGTTCTTTATTACTCAATAAAGATCTAATCATAAAATAAGTTCAAAGTTGACTTTCATTTAGAATTTTGTTGATTGACATTGATAGCGGTTAGTATCAATTTTGTCTTTATGTTTTCATCGATTTTTATTGGTAAAAAGCTGTAACGAACAGAACTACTGCAGTAGGTGTTAGAAGTAAGAAATGATTGATTAGACCCGTAGATTAAGTTGAATAAATTTGGTCACAACCGTGTGATGACGATTTTTATTGCTGTTGATTTTGAAGCTAATTATAAGTTAAATTTATTACTAGTTTATAAGTTATACTTCACAAATTAAAATAGAAATACAAACCACTTTTATGTGGTTGATTTGCTTACATCAGTTCTTATATACACCTATGTATGTATTTAAGATTGTATCATGGCAAAAATGTAACATACATTAGCCTTAAAAAAATATTTTGTTAAAAACTGCATCGTTCTTTAAAATCAAACCTTAATCGAGAGTTTTAATTAGCAATAGGAGCAACTTTATCTACCTTTGTTCAACCCAACCCCGTTTTCTTTGTCATCAAGCCGATAAAACACTAAATCTTTACAGGAACGTACACATCTGTTCTCCAGAGATTCTCTCAATTGAAACCATTGATATGTGTTATTCTACAATAACGTCGCTTGAATTAGCAACTATAATGCGGAAAAAAATTATTAAACGTAAGGTATATTATGATTGTGATAGTGTTACAATTGAATACAAGAATATCAATCATACTGTATATGAAAGAAATCCATATTTTTATAAAATTCTTCAACGATTCCTTACCGATTTTGGGTTGAATAAAAGTAAGATTAAATTCTATTACCTCGTTCCAACCTTTGTAAGTTAGAGATCATGTTTCTCCATGAAGATTTTCTGTTTTAACTAAAAAGTTAATTAAGGCAATAATACTTTATTCTTTATTCTTGTAATCGTAAACAATAGGCAAAACCTTTCTATTGTTCATCTTCATCTACATTGAAATGCCTTGTTCAGAGTCACTTTCGTAATTCTGTAACTTCAAAAGATAATTATCATAGTAGTGACAAATTTTTTATATTAAAATGAAATGTATACTGAAAACCCCTCTTAGATGATAATTTTTATTATGACAATAGCCATGATCTGTTATCGAAATACCCCTTTGCTACAAACAAACTTGCTATACAGTTTTGGACAAAAATATTATAGGCGCTATACGCAAATCAATATTTTAAAATGTATTTGTTGTGGGAAAATAAACTATACAATTTTCTAATAAAATAATTAATAATAATAGTTCCCCGTAACAGGCCTTGAAGGCCCTTTGGGGTCGTAACAGAATAGATCTGCTACAATCTAGAGCCTACGGTACACAATAAAATAATTATTACTTAAAATAGCAATATTTGGTTGACCTGCAGAAATTCTTTTTGCATACCGACCATGACTATTTATTGGTTTGGTTGTTAAATTTTGGGAATATTTTTGAGGAAATTAAATGACGCCGTAGTTTTCTCTTCAATATACTCTATTAGTGCTCACTGGTGTTAAGGTCTGAAAACTGTGCAGATCAGTCTAAGTTTTCAGTTCCTTTTTTACACATCTGGCTCATTGTAGCTTTGGACTTATGCCAGGGAGCATTATATTGCTGGAATTTGACGTGACGCATATTTGTGTCGTTTACATTCCGCCTTCTCAAACATGAACTTTTTCGCCTCCTCTAGCTACTACACAGACCCACAAGTAATGTTGCTGTAGCCGTGCCTAAACAAATGTCGGCATTATCTTAAAAATACACTGGAAGTGCCAAATATCTACTAATTAAATAAAAAAATAAAATTATTTCTAGTTGTTTGCAACAGTATCCATTGACTTAGAAAATAATACAAATTAAAAACCTTTAAGGTCGGTTTTAGATCACAATATATTTGACCAACCCCTCTCCGGTATTTTTAGGCCTATTCCAGTTAAACTTATTTATTTTTATTTAAAATTTACACCTTTTTCTGACCTTGTAACGCTAACTGTGTTAAATAATATATCAACAAAAAGACACAACTTTTGCGGAACATGTAACCAAGGTTTTTCAATCTAATCCAACTCAGTCACAAACAACAGAAGCTGATACTGCTAAACTTTTGAATATTCCTCATCAGATGTCCTTACCTATCAAAAAAACAAATCAGTAGGAAGTAGAAACAATTATAAGTGGATTAAATACCAAAAAGGTACCTGGATTTGACCTTATCACAGGCAAAGTACTGAGGGAACTATCTGAAAAAGGATATAAGGATATTAAATACTGACATATTTACAATGCAGCATTACGAATTGAACATTTTCCTTGTCAGTGGCAAGTCGCAGAAATTGTGATGATACCAAAACCTGGCAAAAACCTCAATGAAGTCTCATCCTACAGGCCGATCAGCCTTCTCCCAACTCCCTCAAAGGTTTTAGAAAAAATTATCCGAAATCGAATAACACCACTCATTGATGAACAGCAGCTCATTCCAAATCATCAGTTTGGCTTTCGGAAACAACATGGCACTCTAGAACAAATTCACCGATTAGTCCATCAAATCAACTGCGTATTCGAAGCTAAACAATATTGTTCAGCCGTATGCATAGACATAAGTCAAGCATTCGATAAAGTTTGGATAACCGGATTGCTTTACAAACTTAAACGTAGCTTCCCTCACCCAATCTATGCCCTACTAAGATCCTACCTTACAAATAGAACCTTTCGAATTAAATATCAAGAAGCTCACTCTAACATCCTCACAGTCCTATCTGGTGTGCCGCAAGGAAATCTTTTGGGTCCAATACTATATTCCCTCTACACTGCAGATTTACCTGAAACTCCTCAAACAATTATTGCAACCTATGCAGATGATACAACCATATTGGCATCGCACGAAGATCCCATCACTGCTTCTCAAAACTTACAAACACACCTCACTCACCTCGAAGAATGGCTTCAGCGTTGGAGGATTAAAGCAAACGAAACCAAATCAACTCACATAACATTTACATTGAAGCGTGGAAACTGTCCAGGTGTAACGTTAAACGGAACTCTCATACCGCACACGGATAACATAAAATATCTCGGTCTTCACTTAGACAGAAAACTGACATGGCGTACACACATCTTTAACAAAAGAAAACTACTAGGGAAGAAATTCAGTCAAATGTATTGGCTCCTGGGTAGAAACTCCGTACTAACGACTGACAACAAATTATTACTCTATAAAACCATTTTACAACCAATCTGGAAATATGGAATCCCACTCTGGGGCACTGCTAGTAAGTCAAATATAGAAATCATCCAAAGATTCCAAAATAAAGTCCTACGAGCTATAGTAAATGCACCTTGGTATGTTTCCAACGCAATTATACACACAGACCTAGGCATACCCACCGTACGGCAAGAAATCACAACTATCAGTGCCAAACATGCAAACAAGATGATAACACACCCTAATCAACTGGCAAACACGCTCTTTGACGATGATGAAGAGCGAAGAAGACTGAAAAGGTTCAAACCTACAGACCTCCCAACCCGCTTCGTCTAAATTGCTATCATTTTTAATCATATATTATTATAAATATAAATTGTATATACTACAATGTTATAGTTAACTTCTGAGTGTGCTCATAGACACTTTCTTCAATCATAATTTAATTATTTAAGAAATAGTTTTAAGTATTTTTCATAAGATGTATTTAATGTCTGCTTTCACAGACAGATTATACAACAATTTGGAGTCAATAAATTTTTTTAAAAAATATATCTGTTTACTCTGATGATTATCACAATTTAGACTTGCAATTTTTTTTTATTCCTTTAATGTTTTTACATTAAATTTGCGGGCGTTGTTGCTTAGAAAATTCAGTTCTTTTGAACTTTTTCAGCAAAAAAGCTCTGTTGAATAATAAACTCAGACCTTTTTCAGTACTTTCTAAAATGAATGATCTTTTAAGTGCTATTAGGAGATGTAGCATAAAAGTCGGACGGCAATAAATTAAAAATGCGTACAAAAGCAATTACCGTGTAATTCGTCAAATGACGAATATTTCTGACAACTCCCAACAGATAATTCAAAAAAGCGGATGACGAAGACACAAAGCGAAAGGGAGCGGCGATTCCCCAAAGCGCGGATTTGAATAATTCACCGTGTTAGGGAAGTCTAAACGAAATCTGGTTATTCGTGAGCTGCAATTGGCTCTTTATTGCCGCATTCCGAAATTACGAGCTCGTAAAGTAAGTTCATAAACGCAAAAGTGGCAATCAGTCCGGCAGAGTCGGTTATGGTGGCGGAATGTGTAAAATATGACCCGCAGCGGACGGCTAGCTTACGCGCAGCCTTGAGAACTTGCGGCCGCAGTCGGTATCTGGTATTTATATGGCAACCTGATAAACATGCCTGCCAGGCGAGGAGCTGATACGATCTGAAGTGCTGAACTTTTAAAATTATTACCTTTTCAGCATGTGCCAGCGCAAAGTGCTCAGCGCAGCCCGTTATTTTATTAAACATGTAAAATCTCGACGGCACAAATGATTACATAGTACGCAGGCCGCCAAGAATATGCCTTAACGCTGATAACAAAATATAGAAAGTATAATACTTGTGTTATAGCAGCAACTCAGGCAAGTTTCAGCTGTGCTAAGCATTTTTAGCACAATTATATTTTTTTAACATGTAACCAGATAAACAATCTACGCTTTCCTTTCATCTTCCCAATCTGCATTAGGTTTCTTGTTTGTTTTAATATCTTCATTTAATTTCTTTTGTGCACGATATCTTCACCCAAGCTTACAGGACAAGGACATATGTTTTTTAGAGCAACTGGTCTTTTTATAAGATGTAAGAAACATTTTGTTTGGCCGTTTTTCAGCATTTCCAGCTCACGAAAAGATTCTTAAAGCTCTGTTTCATTCAATTTAAATTTTATATTTATCTAATTTCGTTCCGGAAATAGTATTTCTGAAATTTAGTAATGTACCTAAATTGCTCTAAATTTCGATATTAAATATGGGAGCATTTAATTTCCATTGCATTAATGTTCAATTTCAGCGAGGAGGCGTGGGTAGACGTAATGGATGTAATTAACCCTCGGAAAATATCAAATGTTGTATGTCAGTGAAAAACTCATCGCTCACTAATACATTTGTAATTAATTCGCCATTCATTGTAACAGAGTTCTACAAGAGGTCAAAGTTCATCATTTCATCAAATTTTTGTCCTTTTTACAATTTATCCATATTTATGTATTTTTATCAGATCATGTTTTTTATTTTATCATAAATAAAATTGTAATTGCAGTTACATAAGCATTGGCATAATTTTAATATAATTCACCAATTTTTAGCTCATATGTGTATTAAGACAAAAAAAATTGTGTCTGCTAACCTCCAATGATTATTTAAAAATATCAAATCGGCATGGCATTTTAATTAAATTATAAAAGGTGCAAAAATAGCTAACTTACAAAACAATAAAAAAATTTCCATAACCGCAAATACATTACTGCACATTGGGCCCGGAGCAAAATTTAAACGAAGAACAACCAACTTGACCATTACTTGTATTGCAGCAAGCATTGATGCAACAGCCAACAATAAATCCAATTCAACAATCCTACTACGACATTATATAAATGCAATTATTCCATTAGAATGCAAACACAACAAATCATCAATTAGCCTATCACTTAAGAACAACATAAATAACTACGAATTCTCCAAGACATAAAAATTGTACAGACCAAACCGAATCACAATAAACATACGTTGCAATCAGTTAACAAAAGGAAGTTGTCCAAATTATCTCCCGAGATAAGGATCTGAAAAAAATCGCCTTTTTTGGTACCTACAACAAGTATAAAGAATTATCAAAAATGCAATGCCAAAGGAAATAAAACCCCCACTAATAAATGTTTATGGCGTAACTAACTGCCAAAAAATGGTCCACTACGTAAATATCAGTATGCAACAAGAATAATAAATAAGCAAAACCCAATCAAAGAGTAAAATAAAAATGTCAACACTTCTATTTTCGAAAAGTAACCAAGAAAATAAAAGAAGTTGGAGTAATCTATCACACATTAAATCAAATAGAAAATAGTGTACTAAATAATAATCCAACACTTAGACTACTTAATATCAAAACCAGATATAAAGAGAAAATGAAGAAAAAGCACATATATTAATTAAACACTGAAAAGCTTAAGAACCACCAACACTGTTTTCTATAGACTTGGAACTTTGACATAACCATGAAGATGTTTATAACATCAAATTACTAGCTAATATTAAAGTCTCAGATAAAGCCGAAAGAAAATGCAATAGTGCAGTGTGCCCTATGTCAATTATATTAACATGCAAAAATATATTATATAAGGTCATATACATGTGCAAAATGTGAAGACAATCAAAATACAATATATTGCAAAAAACAGCCAATACACCCGCTAGATGCTCACTTTGTCAGAGTAATCATCCTGATAATTATAAAGGATGCCATATGTACACAAATCTACAAAAATTAGAGAAAAAAACAGTTACATTACAATATGAGTTATCCAAAACAAAACATAATTACAATAACCAGTTTCCATTAACAAGCTCAAACAACCTACGAGCTGAATGTGCATTTAATGATCGACTTGAATGTTTTCATGTAACTATTCACAACCAGAACTCTTTCAACATGGAGGAATAGCTGCGGTGGGTATCTTCAACAGAAAAAATGTCCATCACAGTCA
Organism: Sinelater perroti; assembly: GCA_036346155.1. Lineage (NCBI taxonomy): Eukaryota > Metazoa > Arthropoda > Insecta > Coleoptera > Elateridae > Sinelater > Sinelater perroti. Next base: position 3,908,241 of record JARFIY010000167.1, on the reverse strand, counting down.
AGGGATGAAACGTCAACAGCTTCCAAACCCTGACCATGGTTTAACAACTCAAAACTCCAAAGCTATGTCTAACCAAGTGATTAATAAAAACATCACAGTAATGACACCGACTCCTACAAATACATTCATGGAACGCTAATGGTATATTAAACCATAAACTAAAGTTAGAACGTTTGGTTCACCTACAAAAAATAAATTTCAAAAACACGTGTTTAAATTACTTTATTATAAGGCTTACCACGTAACCTATCCATTGCCAGATGGTACGGCACACGATAGCGCTAAATCACCAACAGAAAAATAAAATTCAGTCAGCTAATATTAAGATAAAGAAACCGAGCATAGTCTCTGACAATCTCATCTATCTATTGTCCATATCTAAAGAAAAAGATATACAGTTCTTTACATTATTGGGTCCTAGAGTCTTTATAGAAGGAGATTGAAATGTCAAAAATAAAGTTTGGAGAGCAAGAGTAGACACCTAAAAAAAGAAACTTATTACAAGCTATAAATAGACTTTTTTTGCGCTCAGGGTATGTCTTCCCTAATTGATCCATGTTCACTGCAGCCTATGGCTTATTGTGATTATCCTAATTAAATAAATTCACAACCAATCTGTAATTGATGTCCCCTGAACCAGCAGATACAGGTCCTTTACAGGGTGTGTCTGGAAATCTTCCGGTTCCAGGATTGGTCTCCCGAATGTATGTTGCCTTTCCCTGCACAGCGCATCGCACTTGCATAGGATGTGTAAGGCTGTTTCTGGTTCCTTGCTACAAAGTCTACATGCAAGGTCACCATTAAATTTACCAACTTTCCAGAGGTGTTCTTTTACAGTCGCATATCCTGTAAGAAACCTTATGGTTATCTTTAGCTGTGGCTTACTTAGATTAAGGAGTTCTGCAGCTCTCTTTTGGCCCTTATTGAAGGTTTTGAAGAAATAATGCCCTGGTCGGTTCTTTCAGTACATTCGATGATGAACGCGTATCCTCTCCTTAATAAAGCTTCGGACAGCACTTCGTGAAATTCCTAATGCAGGTTCTGGGCCTATATAAGCCTCACTAGATCTCTGCCTGGCCAATTCATCGGCTTTCTCATTGCCGTAGATACCGCAATGGCCAAGTGCCCATAACAGTTTTTTACTGTGCTATGTTTTGCCAGTGCATTGAGTTCATATAAATAGACTTAATAGAAAATTGATTTGTGAAAAACAAGGAGCACGAAGCAGATGGCAACGGTTCCAAAACAATGAAGACAAACTTAATATACAATAGACTACACAAAACCTTATTGACGACAAAAATACAACATTTCAACATTGTATAAAATTATTTTCTAAAAATACAAGATATTGAAGGCTACAAATTTTTTTAAAAGACCAAATATAGCAATACCTCTAGTTAAAAACCAAATTCACGAAAGATAGAACCTTCTGCAGCACACCTCTAGGATCCAACATTAATTACAACGATTATTGAGTATTTTCTCAACACCCCCTGCCAAAAGTTACTTCCAATCAGAGAGTTTTCCCCTCAAGAAATACTCAAGTGAATTATAAAAATAAATTCATATAAAGCGCCTGCTCATTATCTAATTGCATATAACATTCTTAAATAATTATCAAGAAAAGCGGAGTATTAGTAACATAAGATGATAAACGCACTTTTGTATTAACACCAAACAGAAAAACAAAAGTATTTATTAACGAATAGGAGACATCAGAAAACACTTAGTTTATATTACTGAAGCTGCAAGACAGGTTTGTGCAATTTGTTAATGGTTTTCCTATGTATTAGAAGTTACTGTCACCAAGGGATGTTTTCAGGGGAACTACTTTAATCTCAATTGTCTTGTTGGCTGGTGTATTGCTGCGAGAACTCAAAAAGAAACAAATGTGTGCTCAGGCATACACTGATAATATCTGATAATATTTTTATTAGTACTAAACTTAATGATACAGTGGACGACAATGAATAACAAGTCTTAAACGCTATGTCAAAATAATAGACTCTCGATTATTCAGAGGAAAAACTAAATTACATTGATATTAAATTTTAAGGTATATATTTTGAAGAAAATTGCGTTTTAAACTATCAAGACTGGAAGGCATTAAGTAAATCTTAAAGAGTGCAAAGATTATTTAGTCTATGTGCTGTGAGAAAACCTTGGAACTGTTGTAGGGGTTGTATTGAGTATTTTTCTTTCATACATAAATAGACAAGGAATTTGAGTGTTTGGTAGTTTAAAATACTAAGACGTCTATGACAATACTCGAAAGTGTAAGTTTGATATCTTTTCCAACGGAATTGAGAAAGATGTTCAGAGTTGCCGTACATAGGACAATGGGTATTTAAAAACATACAAAATTAAATATGTTGCAGCTCTACGAGTCTAAAAGGTCTATGGCTTAAGTAGTTATCTTCTTCCATTTCTTCGTACCATTTGCAACTTTGTTTCAACTGGGAATTTTTAATTTACTTATATCCTAATCGACTTCTATTTTCTATCTTGCTTTTGATCTACTTCTCTTTCTTCCGCCTATTGTACTTGCCATTAACATTTTTGGCGCCCTTTCTCTTGACACTCTGTATACATGCCCCAACTATCGTAATCGCTGGACCCTTATAACACCTATTATGTTTGCTTCTCTGTATACATTCTTCATTTCTTCATTTTGTTCTTCTTATCCATCTAGTCTATGTCTTCTTTCCAAGTATCTTGCTCAGCACCTTTCTTTCCAATACCTCCAGCCTTGCTTGTTCTATCTTGCTTAAATTCCATGTTTCGTTTGCATATGTTACTACTGCCCGAATTACGGTTTTGTAAAGCCATATTTTCACCTTCCTGGAAATATTTTATTTCTCAGTATTCTATGGAGTGCAGCTGTACATTGATTATTCTCGTCTGTATTTCTTCACTTATGTTTGGCTTTCTTCAGAATCAGTTCCTAGATATGTAGATTTTTCTTCTTCAAATTTATATATCTTCCCTCTGTACGGCCTTGATTTTAAGAACTTTCTTTCTTGGAATTCCTGATTTGACCATTCCATATACTTAGTTTTATTTTCGTTGATGTAAAGCCCCATCTTTCTTATTTCCTCTTTTAATCTCTTCACTAGTTCTTTTAGTTCCTCTTTGTCTCTTAAGGCTAAACAGTGATGTTTTTTCTGATCTATGGACTCTGTTCTGTTGATGTTTGTCTCATATGGGTTTTTAATTATAAGACTAAACAACATCGATGACAATAGATCCTCCTATCTTACTCCCTTTTCAACTTCAAATTCCTCGAATGTGTTATTTATTCTCACTTTATTTCTTGTTCTCTGCAACATTACCATTGTCATGTTTGTTACTTTTTTGCTGGTTTCTAGTTGTAGTGCCTTGTACATCTTTTCCCTTTTTACCCTGTCATACGCTTGTTTGAAGTAAATATAAAGGATCATTGTTGGTTTCTGGTACTCGTGGGTTTCCGCCTATATTTCCACCAGCGTGAAAATTTGGTCTACAGTATTTCTACCCTCTCTAATTCAGAAAGCAATCACCTGGCAAGTGAAAGAGTGGAAGGCCGAAGAGGTCATAGAAGAAAGGAGTTAGATGTCAACCAGAAGACTAACAGAAGAACAGGCTTTAGATGGAAACTTACTTTTTTAGGTTGCTTAATAAAAAGTCCTGTTTTTTAAGTAATGGTTTCATGCTCTTGTTTCGGCGGAAAACCGAACGGGTAAGAATGGAAGTATTGCAGAGATTCACACATGCAACATAGTTTAGAAAGAAGTGTTCCTAATATTTGCCTTGATTGAATATTTTCGAAGTGATTAGCTAAGTATCTATATTAAAAATTAGGATCTTTGAATAATATAGAAATAAAACTTTACAAGCATTGTCGTAGTAGTACACCAATTCTTGCAAATTAACCATTCTCAAACTTCAATTATCAACTTTGCACCTTTCCTGAAAATTGGATTTGGTTCGGGGAAACAGTCCTAAATATTTTTCACATAGTGACACATACCTTATCATCAAGTGCCAAAGTGTTAGCGAGAGATCATCTCAAAACACTTTAGCTTTAACTCGTTTTGCTAAACTGCTCACCATTCTTCGGAATTTCAGAAAGTGCCCACAATGGAATGTTACCCTTTGCTTTGGTGGTTAGTTATTTTATACTGTTGATTGGGGGAAAGTGAAAGCAAAAAATAAAGTTTCTTCCGTAAGTCATTTTTCAATACAATCTTTAAGTGTTAAGAGTGCTGCAGCTGACGGGCACATTTGAAAATTCTCGTTAAAAGCGTTAATTTTGTTTTTTCCAAGTTTTTATAGCAAAAGATTCAGAAGTGGTACTACGAATAAAATCTGAATATTTTCTTCCAGAATGAATAAAAAGATCTTTAGGTGATTAGAAATATGCCTTCCAAGTAGAACTTGTAAAGAAAAATCTATATCTACAGACAGGCTGGCACACCAGTTCATTACAATAATGAGAGTAGCAAGTCTTATCTGGGTTTTCCAACCCCAAAACTTCTTTATTAGAAAAATCCAAAAATACTCTATAAAAATGTTTGCCAGAAACATTGCAGTTTATTCAAAGGGTTACAGGAGTTTAGATTAGTGTAATAGGCACAAATCTTTATCAACAAAGATAAAAGTATCAATATTATCTCTTGGTGAAAGTCGCTTATATCGCCAAATAAATTTAAATTTCTGGTGCAATAAAATATCAGTGTTTTATTTTATAAATATATATATATAATCAAAAGCCATTTACCTTATTGGTGTTGGCTTTATTTTATAAATAACTTGAAGTAATTTATATTGAGATAATTCAAATAAAAAATTGACAAGTTGGGAAGTGTCCGGATCAATTTCTTTTTCAAAGGGGATATGGTTCTGTTCTTGTCAGTATAAAGGTTTATTAGTACGAACTTAGAAATAAAAGAAAAGTATATAATAAATATTTATAGATCTTTTAAATTGCAGTAGGTTTAAAAGCCCTGTATTTTTCAGGCATTCTTCTAAATAATTCGGACTTTATAGTAATATAAATAAATTGTTCACTACTCAATTTGCATTTTATAAAACAGAGCTCTTAGTTTCTCCACGAAAGAATATTTTTTAACTTAAAAATTATATCATGTGCTACAAAGAGACATATTTACATTTGAAAATAATTTACTATCATTAAAAACATTGGAAAACTATCGTTTCTTTGCTAGTGTGGTACTTCATCAATGTAAAAAGATTTTTAATATATGGACAAATAGAAACTAATGAGTTGCATTTCTAAATTACAACATATCTTATACCTGCACTCATCACCTGTTCAGATGGGCACTAGAGCCGCGGATCTTAATCTAGCTAACAAGTCTATAACTGCTAGTCTACGTTGTGTGCCGCACGAAATATTTTACGTTTTAAGCATTGCGAATACAATAAATCTTCAGCCCAGCGTTTAGAAGTGTTGAAGAACTAAATATTTCGTACAACTTTTAATATAGGTAACCTCCTGTAGACATTTTAGTTAGCATAGCGGATTCAATGTGCATACAATGGTTTCTCAACTTACTAGTAATTATTTGGAACGCTAAAAAATGTTAAAAATTGATAAGAATGATTGTACTCTTATAAAAATTTTACTTTTACATCTTTCAATCAATATGCCCATTCACGAGCTTCAATAAATCTTAATCAATTTGAAGACCAATACAGTTAATTCCATAATATTTCAGGGGTGTGCCGTAAACCAATTAATTTTTTGTGATGAAGTGAGCAAAATTAATACGACCAAGCGTACAACAGAACTAGTGCGCGGCACATGCTTTAATATTTTTTAGTTGCATCTCGGTTGCTCTACTGCAAGTCAAGAAAGTGTTATCGTTTTACAATGTGTGCTGTTTTTAAAAATATTCAAAGCAGTACTCCTATATTACCACCCCAAAGGCTAAAAATGCCTCTTCATACCAGTAAGTAAAATAAATGGCTGAACTGTTTAATAGAGCAAAACTACAAGCTTCCTCAATAAACAATCTAAACTTAACATTTCGTGAAACCCGCCTAAAACTTACCAAAAGGGGTATTAAAGAAGGGCCTATAACAAACGATGTTTTGAAGCTCACCAGACTTTATGGCACAGTACAGTCGTAAAACCTACTGCCTACTGAAAATTATATAAAAGAACGATTGTGGCTAGAAGAAAATTTTAAGAGGGCTAGAACATGTCATATTTACTGATGAGTTACAACTGTTGGGCTTAGTCTTAAAGTGTACTTGGGGCTGTTTACATTTAAAACACTACAGCTATTTACAGAAACGTCAAATGCTGAAGAGATGGTTAAAATGTATGTGAAGTGTTTGCTATGGTCTGCTCAAAAATGATTTGGAATCGATAACGAAATGTAATTATTACAACGAGATAACGACCCCAAGCACTGCAGCTTACTGTGTACGACATGGAAAGAAAAAATAGAATTAATACTGAATTGACTGCCACAATTATCCGACGCTATTTAAATCGAAAATGTTTGATCCTACATAAAATACCGACCAGAGGTAAATATATATTGACTATCAGAAAATTATGGCAAAACCGTTGCCTTGTGATAATGGATAATAAATCATAATGATTATACTAATTGGACATTTTGCTAATCAGGGTATAATCGCGTTTCATATGTTTTTTATAAATTTATATTTCTCAAATAAAAACCTTCCTTAAAATTAACCGAATGCCATTATAGTTAATGACAGTATTACTAATAACTTCACTTGCAAGTATTTAGATTTTACCTGGTTTTGTTATTGTATGATAATTTTCCAATTTTCTTAAGTGTATAATTACGTTCCACTAATTTGTACTGAAAGTAGTTGAAGAAAGCCACGAGTTCAGCTATAATAAGAAACATTTGATACTACTGCAATTAACAATAAAAAAATAATACATAAAAAATAAAATATATAAGAACTATTATGACTATTAGAAGAATAGTCGTTAATGTCATACTTCAAATCAGTTTGAGTTAAAAGTTTGAACACGCACAAGTTTATTTTAATTTCAAATTTTAACTTACACAATTTTTGATAAATAGCTGCTTTCTACACGTACCATATTTAATACTATCTGCACCTTCAACCCAAAATTGGCCCGCATAGAGTAGCAAAGCCGGAAAACCTTCATAAACCTGCAAAGAAACGCAAGGCCCTCAGTCCCCAGCAGTCGGGCAGCTAAAAGGAAAGAGAGGGTGCTGACGACCACAAGGTTAGACCTACACTACGATGATACGGATAGAAACGTGTAATATTAGAGGAATGTCAAATGATAAAATATACGAGTTAGAAAATGAAGTGGCAAAAAATAAAAATGACAGTTGGATTAAGCGAATTACAAAAAAGGCGAACAATATATAATTTAAAAAAATGGAAAATAAGTGTCTCCTTTACATACTAGACGTTTCCCGCTTTTTAAGATTCTTCACCTTTTAATAAACACACAATCAGAAGTACCTGAAATCAACCTAAAAAGTAGAAAATGTAATGCACAATTGAGATGATAGAAAAGGAGGAGAAGAACTAGTTAAAAGTGTAACCAGATTAAATGATTGTATTCAGCAGGGCACACAAAATTACCAAAAAATGCCAGAATCCAATAGTGATCATACCACAAAAGAAAGCTAGAAAATTACAGACATATTCCACATATATATGTTCCTGTCTAAGGTAATAACTAAACGTAGTACAAAGAAATTGGATGCATACCAGCCGGTGCTACAGGCGGGTTTCCGGAAGAGATCCTCAACTGCGGACCACTTGTTAACAATAAAAATACTCATAGAAAAGAAGAAATAATATAACATACCAATCCATCTGGTATTTGTTGATTATCAATAGGAGTTTAACAGCATAGAAACATAGACAGTCAAACGAGAGCTAAAAATTGTAGAAATGAATAGCCGATACATCCAACTATTGCAAGAAATTGGCAATAAAGCAACTAAATGTACTATCTAAATGAAACAACAAATTTAGTTCAACTTAAGGAAGGTGTTAGACAAGGAGCAAAATTATTCACCCTAGTCAAATGTGGGGATTAACATAAACAGTAAAAATTTTAACCATTTAAGGTATGCTGATGACGTCGTGCTAAGCGATCCATAATTTTTTGATTCTTCTCCTTATTTCTCGAGGTTAATTTACTTTTCCTACAGTTATTTCTTGTCCCACATATCTATAGCTTTGTACATTTTCTATTGTGTTGCTCTCAATTTTAGGGTTGCATCATTTTTGGCCATAATTTTCGTTTTATTTAGATTCAACCTTTCTAGATTCTATGTTTCACATATCTAGACAAAAAGTAGCTTAAATTTCAAATAATATAAAAAGCCATGGAAAGGTTAATGATGGGAATTTCCTTAAAGAACAAAAAACCAACACCTACATACGAGAACAAACAAAAGCAATAAACGTTTCCAATAAACGTCCAAGAACGGACAATCTAAACGTTGTTACAAAAATTGTTGAGGATGTATTAGCTTGTAGTGGCCGACTAATTGAACTGGGAGCTTCATATAAACCAACATTACTTAAACGAGTGACAAATTGTATTTTCAACTCAAGTCAAATGCGTGACTAAATATCTGCTGCCTTTAAGTTGTTTATCGGCCGTTCAATCTACGATTAAGCCATTAACTGCCAGGCTTCAGAAATGCACGTTTCTATTTTGTACAATCACCGAGCTGAAGAAGATACCTTTTTCGTGGCATCAGTCTTTTAATTTTGCGATTTTGTTGTCGGGCTTGCTTGACAAATCAGAAAAAGGAAAGCACCTGCGCCCGCTTCGGCTTTTTGGTTTGAAATTTCAGCGCGAATGCAAATAAGTCATGAATTGAACGTGTCAGGTTTGCCAGCCCCCTATTTCAAATTCAGATTGCCGTCATGTTTTAAAGGAGTTTAGTGAATTTAATCGAGTGCCATTGCTCCGAGCTTGCAAATGTTGCTACTTAGTAAAACATTGCATTACATTTTTTACTGCAATTTATTTTATTTAAATTTCATTTTCAATTTATTTATAACTGAATTAGTTGTTTTATTAGCTTTCTTTTCGCAAAATTATTAGGTAACATCTACTTGGAAACTTAAAAAGCTTTGTTTTATGTAGCTTTTGAACATTTATACTGTCGTTTACTTAAATATTCTTCATCATATGTGACTATAACGTCTTTTATATGATCCCCTTGAAAGTTATTTAAAATACTTCTTTTAAAAACGAAGATACATAACATACTCTTTGTAACACTTTAAACTGGAAGCGCTTGATGATTGAGATATTAATAATGGCTATTAGTGTAGGAGTTTGCTCGAATAGTCATAGGTGACAAACCTGGTAAACCTGTAACAACACTCCGTTGCTACGGACTAATCAGCTTGTTACACCTTTTATCTGAAGTATTTGAATATTGGAGTCCATTCCTATAGATGACCTAATGTCATAGCACCAGCTTGGATTTAGGAATACCAATACACAACAACTGGTAAATCAGGGAAAGCTTAGAACAAAAAAAGCTATGTGTTAACTGTACACCTTGTCGTGCAACAAGCATTTGATAAGGTTTGGTATCTTTTTTTTTGGCGTCTTATAGAAAACTAAAAATCAACTTTATTTACTTTTCAAGTCCTACTTTAAAGACCGATTTTTCCCAGCCAAGTACAGTGACGCCGTCTCCTGCTACCAACTGATTCGAGCACAGTGTCTTTGGACCATTTTTATATTTACTATTTACAGCAGATGAACCGTTGTCAAACGATATGCTGATGATAATTAAGTACGCAGACTCAAACTTCTAGATTATCTTGCCCCCACCAAACCTAGCTCAAATAGCAGAAAATCAATATTAACGCCAATAAATCGGCGCAAATAACATTTTTAACAAAAAAAAAGAACACCTAGCCCTCAACTCACTGTTAATAACGATCATTATACCAATTCAAGATAAAATAAAATACTTTGGACTTCACCTTGATATAAAGCTCACGTTGAAAGCTCATATTAAAGCTAAGAAACGTCAACTTGATTTAAAACTCAAGAACATCAACTGACTCCTTAACAGAAGATTGCAGTAATCACTCGAAAACAAGTTATTTCTGTATAAAGTCATACGTAAGCCTATTTAGTCTTATAGGATTTAGTTTTAGGGTTGCAGCAAACCCTCTAACACCAATATTCTCCAAACCTTTCAGTCTAAGACTCTCCGGACGGTCACGAATGCTAATTGTCTTCTAGATTGTAAACCTTACCGATTTAACTTTAGATATAATAAAGTTCCCTAACACGCGAGCATGTTATAATTTGACATTTCCAACAAAAGTTTCATTCACATCCCATTTATCTACCCACACGAAAGGAGGGTATTAATTCGCCCCCAAAATATTCCGCAAGAATCAATCCGATTCCCGAAAACTGTAAAATTGCCAAACACCAAGGCGATGGGACAAAGAGCAATAAATCTGCCGGCGCGACCTTTTCAGGCATAATTATTGTTATCATTAGCGGGGCATGAAACAAGCGGCGCGGCCTTTCATGCGGAGCCCGACGGGCGCACGATAGGCTGGGTTTGAGCGGAAATTCCGCGGCAGAACCGAATTATAAACTTGCGCCCATGCATCATGGAAACGTCGCCTTTTAAATGGCATTGTAAATAATAAACAGGTCGAAACAGCAACTGGCGCGGTGGGCGTGCCCGCCGCGGCCTTTTTTGGCGAACTGGCGCAACTCGGCCCCTTTGTGGGAGTTCGAAACTGGGTAAATAGAGTCCGCTTAACGCAAATTGAACGGGGATACTTGAATGCACCAACTTCGGAGCAAGAACAATTAAAGCCCTCGACTTGCTGAAACAACACAGATTTGCCGTATTAATTAGTGCTCCATTAATAACTTTGTTATAAATCCATTGGCGCTGAACAACACAGTAGCTACCATATTAAAAGGAAAACGAATTTCATTTTTTTAATGTTTATCTTCCAGATAAACAAACATTAATGTTGTACTAGTGTATACAATACTTGACTCGGCTGGCTTATAAATATTACTAACGTAGAATTTACTTTTAGAATATATGAGGTGTAAATATTGAAAAGTCGTTGTCCTAACATATCATCTTGCGAGACTCCGCCTAGTATGCTTTTGTTTTCCGATGTTCTGTTCTTTAGAAAATATAATATTATTGCTTTGATGTAGTTAAGTATACTCAGGTTAAGTAGTTTTCTTTTCAGATCCTCTAGCCAGACCTTGTCAAATACTTGGGCTACATCAAGAAAGATCACTGTAGTACATAGTTAATTTTTGAATCGAATCTCTATTGCTTCAACTATCTTCTAGAGCTGGTAGATAGTAAAGTAAGTTCTTATAAATTTATCGATTAACCAAGAGTAGATAACCTTTTCTAGTAGTTTGGATAATGATGTTAAAATGCTTACGGGTTATAGTTGTGTATGCAGTTTTTGACTTTTCTCGGTTTGAGGACTAGCAATATGTTTAATACTTGCAAAGTATGCTAAAGATTTCATAAATAGTGGTATTAATAGGTTGGCGGAGAAGTTGGTTCGGTCCATCATAATCTCTATTTTTCCGACATTTTACAATTTTAGTATAATTTGAGCTTGACAATGAACAGATTCGTTTGCTGCTCAATTTTCAATACAATCTTGGACTATAAAGATCTATAAAGCTTACGGTGGTGGTATGGTAGCTGAACGTGCAGCACAGAAGTGGTTCAAAAATTCAAAGGGGAAGGTGACGGATTGACCGGCAAGCTAAGATCCGGACGTCCAAAAGAAATCGATCGTCAAGTCGGAATCAACAGAGTTGAATAAGAGACTTGTCGGATACTAGCCGAAGAATTTGATGACCATTACTCAACGATCAAGGACATTCTGCAGGAAGTTAATAAAAAGTTGAAGAAGACGAAGTCCATGAACTGAACAAAAAATGAGAAACATTTTAATTGCCTTCTTCGTATCTAAGCCTACTAAGTTCTACCGCTGTGGTATCGATATGTTGCCTGGCAAGTGGCAGGATGTCATAGATTCGGAAAGCGACTACTTCGACTATTAATTTATCTTTTGTTCGGAGTTAATTGACGCCAAAATAGAGAGATTATGAAGGACCCCGTGAATTTCTGCGCCATCTTATTAAGACATTTGGTGTGAGGTCGTTTCCAGGACTTACTCTTTTGGGAAGTTTGGCAATTAGAGCCTGGAGTTTGTTAGATGATTTTTTTTATGTTACTTCAGTATTTTTTAGAAATACCTTTTGATTGCTTTCCACGTCCCTGAATCGTTTGTTTCGAGCTCCTCTGTGTATCTTTGGTATAAAGCTATCCTTACCTCGTCTAGCTCTTTTTTTGGGTTTGGTGAGTTAGGTAGTTCAGTTTTACCATAAGATTATTGCTTTATTTAGATTCGCGTCTTGCTTGACTCTTTCTTTTAATAAGATTGATTATGCAATTTAGACAGTCACAATGTCTGGACTTGATGTTGCCCCGTGCACTTCAAGACGCATTCATTTTTAGTTCAGTAGGGGATTGTAATTGTTCATTAAGGACAGTATAAATTTTTTCAGTTAATTGATCCAGTTATTAGACGAACAGTCAGTAATTCTAGTGGTGGAGTATTTATGAATAAAATGCAAAGTCTTTTTGAAAAACCACGTCTAAAATGTTAAGTTGGTGGCAATATGGCTAGTAAGTAAAATCTGGTAAAATTAAGGTTTCGATGCCTATTTTAATTAGTTTTTTGTCACGTTGCTTACATATGACAATTAAGATGTCACTGCGATTGTTTACTGATATTTTTATGTCTATAATTTTTATATTAAGTGGGCATAAATCGGGCAAGTCGTGTTGAATCTAATTTTGATAATATAGCAACCCCTCCTGCTGCTCGATATTTTCTTTATAGATAACCTTATATTTAAAAAGTGTCTGAAGCACTGAAAATTTTTGAGACACAGGCTATATCGATGTTGTATCTTGCCATAAAGGATATTAATACTGATTGTTGGGCTTTAATGTCTTTGGAATTTCAATTTAGAATTGTTAGCTTTTCAAGAGTTTTTTGCTACTTATAGGCCATTGAAAAAAAAGAGATTAGGGTTAGGGTCACAGGGTTTTTTTTGGAATGATTGAGTTTGCAATGCTTCACTAGGTTTTCTATTTGTAGCAGTTGTTAGTATTTTCTGAACACTTTAAACGTTTGTGAAGTAGTTAAATATGATAGCTACATACACGGTAAGTTCTTGCATAATTGTGCCTGCAGTTAGCACACGTAGATAATTCGTTTGGTTTCCTGAAGCATTGATTATGAGTATATTTTTTGCACATTTTACGCAACGGGATTCAGGTATACTATAGCTGTTAATATAGGAATATTGTTGATAACGACAGCATGGGGGAATTTTGGTTGACTTCTTGTCTCCAAGATGACAATTAAGTAATATAGTAACTTTAGCCTGGTAGTTACAAGTTTTGTTCCTCGGGTCAGTTACAGTTTTGATCAAATCCAAATTAAGTTAGTTAAGTGAATGTTAGTATGCATAATAAACCCTTGGGATTGTAATAACAGTAAGTACGCCCTGAGAAAAAAATATAGTGATTTTATAAGCGTTATAAGCGTCCTATTTTAAAGAGAGAGCTATCTATGTTTTTAACAAATCTCTAAAATAGATCTTAGAACTCCTATCTAGAAACTACTTATACAAATACGCTCAAAAGGCCTTACAGCATATTTATCAGCTCCAGCAAGTTTAACAACAGGTGTATGCTATAAAACCAAAATCGAGTAGATAGAAAAGATAAAGAACTATAAGATCCTGTTCTGGGGTTGGGTTCAATAATATCAACAGTTGATTTAGTCTACTATGTCTAATCACTTTCAAGATTTGAGTTTTTGCAAAATCGGTAGCCAAAAAAGTTTGAGGGTTGATATTTAACAAAAAAAACATATAACCCAAAAAAGATAAAAAGTTTCTTTGAGTAAAAGATGGAAGCTTTATTAACAACACCGTGGCAATATCTCAAAAACTAGTGCAATTAAATCATAAAGGAAAGACTCGAAACAAAATGAGAGATAAACTGTCAGGAAAAAGAAACATGTAAATAAAGAAAATTGATAAGCATATATTTTGCCATGCAAAAGAAACAATAGATAAAACAATTTAATTTAGACTAAAGAAAATGTCCTGTTACACTTCTGGCTTGCTTGAAGGCTCATTATCCGCTCCGAATCAGTGGAATATAGATACAGATTGCAATACTTGCGTAAGAGACCAAATACTAAGTGAAAAAATTCACATAAATGAATTAAAGATATTTCTAACATCTACATCAACGCTCCTAATCCACCGAAGCTGGGACCTAAAGATTTTGTCGACTACTCTTTGTCACCAAAAGCTTCTCAAAGCGAATGGAACTGTCATTCTCTCTGTCAGCCCGAAGACACTACAGCTAGCCCTAGAAGAGATGTTTTAAATTGGACGATAGTAATTATTCCATACGTAATCCACAACTTGATGTAGAGCAAATGCAAAATCCATATACGATTTGGACGATGACAGTAAAAAAGAAGAAGTTGTTTTAACAATTATTGAAAATCAATAGAAGCTAAGAAGAAGTCTGTTGCGGCTAGATTTTTAAAAAACAAAATAACCACAACATAATGCATGAAAAATAAAAAAATCAGAAAATAAATTAACTACAGATAACAAAAACTTGCGAAAGTTACATTGAGCCTTTATTGACAGCTTCTGCTCTAACAAACAAAATTGTGGAAATATTTGTGTCCATCAAAGATACTGCAGCAGATCGGTCAGACTATGACTCGAATAATAGTGCAGTTGCACGAACACAACATTTTTCTAGTAACACCCTTAATAGACAAAACATCAATAATGTTTATCAAGAAGATTATATTTATCCACCATTAGGCAACTCTGATGATAAAGATTGGCATATTTTTAAACTAAGAAGATGATCAGAAATAAATAAGGCTTAGAATTTTCAAACAAGGGCTGGTTCGCTTCTACGGGAAATAAATAGAACGATGGGAGAAGGCACCAAAAACCAGGCAATGAAAAAAGATTTTAGAAGCTATAGTTGCTAAAAGACTCGCAAAGAGTTCAGAAAAAACTTCTTCCAAAAGCATGTTGCCGATACTTTTAACACAGTAATAAAAATAAGAATAGTATAGGAAAAAAATCGAAAAATTTTGTTAAATCGCTTGTAAGACCGTTAATGTTATGTGACAAATATGTATAGACACTGACCTTTGATTGTTGGGTACTACTGGCATGCCTGAGATACATATAAAGCGTATGGAATAATTCGATAAGATAGCACCATTCTTGTAATAATGTGAGTAGCAAATGTTGCAAAATTTTATTTAGTAAAGCGACTTCTTTCAAGCTATAGACTAAAAAGTTCAAGATTCTCTTTCTTTAGATTTAGAGTTTAGGTCAGTTGCGGAAAACAACATAGCTACCCTTAAGTACGTATTTGAGGGCTGCAAGAGTGGAATAGTGCCAAATCTCGTCCCCAAAACCGAGGAGACTACGGGTTCAACAAACTTCAGGCATAGTTGGATTAACTTTTTTTGGGGCCACAAGGGCACTACTTGTCCAGAGATAAATTGTGGCTAGTACATCCTACTTAAATGTTTTGAAGGTTGATTTAAAGTTTGCGAATTATTTAAAATGAGACTGTATCTTAGTTAGGACAACGGTGTTGGTCTGTACTCGTTCTATCTTTCTCGCTCTATTGCAGAATGCTTCGAATAGAACAAAGTTCCGGAGCGATGATAAGCTTCAGACGACAGTGCATAAGCGACTGCGTACCCCTTCAAAAAGGTTTTTTTTCTAATTTATATTAAGAGTTATCGTAATTATATTTGGTTAAAAGGGAGTTTACAAGAGAAGACTATACATTATAATTGGCCAGTTCATTAAAAATATATAAAAGTAACTTTTAAAAATTTACATTAATTTTCAAGGAAAAGTGTCTCAAGACAAATTCGATAACAAAATTAAGAAATTGTACTTTTATAACTAATACGACAACTAAAAGAAGATTAGGGAAGCTTATTTTACTAATAAAAAGGCTACAAGACACATTCAGGCAAGGGCTGATTAGATGTGCCTTCAAAGCTGTCCCAATATTTTTATTCGGCATCTATAAGGTATCTCAAATACAATCAAAATGGTCAGAAGGACGAAATGGAGAGGCTGCTTTTTGCTAACAGCACTCGCTTTAAGCCGTTTTGTTTTCTTTTCACGCAGGCGAACTGTAACTCGACGCACTGTGCAGACTTTCAATTAGGCTACCTCCTAGTTACAAAACACTTATGACCAATAAAGCAGAAACTTTGTAGTCACCGGAAAATTTAGGTTTAAACACCATTAAACGTAGTTGGAATGCCGCCAAACACGTATTCCATTTACAACAAATCCGCCCGAGCTACAACTCTTGAGCCTTTAAGGAAACGTTAAAAGCGCTGTATTAAACTCGGGGAGTTTATTGCTCATGATAAGCTGGAAATAACGCACTAAAAATTAAATAGCCGAAAACACAACACGAGTTAGCTTATTGGTTGTTTCCTCAACTTTTTATGCAGCAATATAAAGAGACTTTCTGCAAAAAATGTTCTTTTAAATTCAGTGCTTTTTCTTTTCATGTATTGATTTTGATTGGTACTCTTTAGGTATTTTAACAATGAATAAAAAAATTATAACTACGAAAGGCAGGATGATCGTTGTGTCAATTGGCACTAATTTAGACAATTTAAGTGAACCAATTACAATGTGGTGGCCAGTGGGGGCGTAAGAAAATACATACACGGAACGGGGCTTTGAACAGCTTAGAATAATCACCAAAAGAGAGGCTCGTGTTATCGCTCGATGAGCGGAAACTCAACCAATGATATTTTGCCACCACTCTAAAGCATGCAACAGCAATATATCCTATTTATATCAGCACTATTGCAAGACAACTTGGGTTTCCTTATATTGACAACTTAATTTGCAGTTTTGTCGGTAACATATGGTACGGCCTGTTGCAGAATAATAATGCATTGTCTTTAGTGATAAATTTAGATTTTATCTGGACATGGATAATTAACCATATTTGACTACGGAGGGGCACCGAACAATGCACTAATCCAGATATTATTGTTAAGCGGCCCATCATCCTTAATAATACCAGCAGAACAATGACCATGCAGCAATACGTTCAATAAATTTTATGGGCTTATAGCGCAGTTCCAATGGATCATTTTTCAATGAGATATCACTTACGAGCGCAAGTTGTCTAGGGCATTTTGGTTCTCTTGATACCTCTTTTTTTCTTTAAGAAAAAAAGTGGAAGAATAGAACAAACGAAGAAATTGGAGTAGAAGAAATGAGTCTATAGATAAAAGTCAAGGAAAACAAATAAATAACATACATCTGACTCTCTATAAGAGCACAACAAATAAAAGAAGAGAAAGAAAATGTCCAATTTTAAACTTCTGTAACCTTTATTGTATAACATTTTTGATTAATTACCAAAAGCTCCGAAACTAATTTTTGTAAAGTCAGTTTGAAATTTGATATAAAAATTGTAGAAATACCACATTTCAACGTCAAATAAGATGTGAATAAAAAGAACGTTAAAGTCTAAGTTTAAAACGTTATTATTGTGCTTCCTTTTTACATTGCTAGTATATAAAACAACTGTAGCATTAGACATTGTTCAACAACTGGAAACTAAGGGAACCTTATTAAAGTACCATGCAAAGGATTGTCCATAAATATTCCAGATAATAACACAAAATGTGAGAGTTAAATATTGCCGTCTCCTAAGAAGTCACTGCACTAATTTTTATGAAATCCAGATTGTTCAGAAGTACTTGTGAATGTACTATAAGAAAATAAAACCTTGAACGTATGATATATACGTGGTTCGCGTAAAAAAAAGTCTAATCAAAAAAAATAATGGCATGCTGCCTTTATAGACACTTGTCAGAATGTAAATATTTATTAATTTTCAAAATCTCTAAAAAATCTTGTTGTTCATAATTGTTTATGACTTCAAATTGAAATTAAAAACAACAAAATCGAGTCATTCCTATAATAGTAATTTTGATCTCAAATATCAATTCCACCTAAAAATACCTTGAATCATTAATGATAATAAATGTAGAGATAATCTAAAACTATCTACGCCTAACTGTGCGTGATGGTGTAACAACGTGCACAAACACACACATACTGTATATATCGAAGCAGAATCAATTGCTACCACACGCCCTGTCAACTAACAAACACAACGTCGTTTGTGAGCTGCTGTTTTTACTGCGTCAACACTCAATTTTATTGGCAAGGAAAATGAAAGTGCTTTTTTTATTTCACTACTACGTGTTAAAACTTGAGGACAAAATTATGAGGACGGTCACAAAAAGACAACTACACCCTGAAAAGATTATGTTCTCTTGGAATTCGTTAGATACTATCCATCTTGAAATATTACTGAAGCCGTCGATCTGCATTACAAGCATATTCAACGCACTACTAAAAATTTGTGAGAATTCTCCCTCACTAAAATCAAATTCTGTTTCTCTGCAATTTTCGCCCGCACACTGCTTCCCCAACTTGGCAATCATTTCTGAAAAATCTACCAATTAGGCAACTCCTTGAAAGAATAAAAATTTAACAATTAAACAAAGCTCCACTGATAATTAGACATCGATGCAATAGTCATAGTTTCATTAAACATCTAATGACATCCTGTAACTTAACATTCCTAAGAAAATTAACGTGACATCTCAAAGATGGAAATATAAAACGTACTGAATGGTCATTCAAAACATACATCATTTTTATTTCAGTGGATATCAAGAACGAATTAGATGAATAAAGTGATGACTTATAACATCACAAGAATTTGCCACTGAATAAATAAACAGCTTCTTCTGCATTTATGGCAAACTTTGAACCAAAATAAAAAAAGATATTGTATATAAAAGTAACATAATTGTTTAATTCAACCTCCCTCCAAACTTAAGAGAAATACTACAAACGAAATCTGTAACAAAAATTTCAGCCGCGCCAGAGGCGGTAGACACAAAACTTCAATATGCAAAAAAGATCCCAACACGCTAAGTGTTCTTTATGTAGTGGAAGTTACCTGGCCAACTATAAAAGCTGCATCAAGATTTTTAGAGCTCTTAATATAAAGGACTTTCATTATTTCCAGGATCAAATAATTAACCACAATAACGAATACCAATAATTTCCATAAAATTCATCTAATTATCCTCAAATATGGCTAAGAAGATCCACCAGATGCTCTCAAACTACCTGATGGAATTGTACCACTGTTTACTAAACTTCTAAGCTAGAACGGCATCATTATAAACATGCTTTACCCCGTTATTAACAAAATAACTTTAATACTTATTGTACTATAGAACGCCGGTGGCATCACCAATCTACGGCTACAACAAAAATCCATGCAAAGAACTAGACAGTTCCAAAGATACGACTTTATAACATTTACTATGCTAACCACTAAGATGAAACAGTCCACGACCATGGGCGGAGTTTAGAAGCACTCGACGTTTCGCTCACAAATGCGGCAAACATTTTCAAAAAAAAGTCTTCTAAAAATTGAAGATTTTCTTCTAATTAAGTCCTTCGCAGTTGAGGACGAAACGTCAAGAATTACCACATTTCGACCATGGTCTAATAACCCGAGAACCAACCACACGATACATCAAAACACCAGCCCTGTAAGCCTTCGCAAAAATGTAGTTGCTTATCATAAATTACAATACAATTAAAAACAATTCAAAGTGGAAGCATACATATCCACTTGTAAACGAGGCATATATAAAGAAACAACTTCGGCTATTTCTCTATTGGAGAACATACTTGTTGGCCTAGTGATCCAAACAAACTACTGGACTTACTAGACTACGCAATTACCAACGGTATAGCAAATACTTATACTAAAGCAGAACCCAACCAAGATTTCCAATCATTACCATTAGCTCAACCAAAATAACTAAAGAACAGCCCCCAGGTTTTGTACTAAACATACGAACTGGGATCTGTTCCACATCTACTAAGAAATGAAAACCTCAGTCTAACTATTATAGTCAAAGATAATTAAGATTTTGATACTGGTACTCAGTGCTTGACTACTATACTCCAAGGTACTTGACCGCATCTGCTTTAACGAATAACATTCTCGAAGTCACTAACATCCCTCGCCATATATGAGACTTCATTGTCGAAAAACGCAAAGCTCGAAAAAATGGACAAGAACGAGAAACAAACAAGACAAAGTCTCCTATAATTAACTTTTTTACTAACTTTATTAGCTAATGGAAGCGTACAGTCAATCATTTAAAGACTATATCAAAAGTTTCTCCCAATAATCGTGCTGTATGGCAGGAAACAATGAAATTTGAAATGCCAATAAATAATTCCATTATAAATTAATTATAAAATCCGACAACAGCTAGGCTTGAACAGATAAAGATACTTTTGCTGACCACCTTGCCAATATTTTTACGGCTCCGCCTCTTTTAAGAGCTAACGATGACAGCAAAATTTCTTAATGCTCCCCCTGCCTCAGCTATATCTATCAATGCACTATTCTCTTCATCTAAATATGTCAGTAAATAACCGAAGAGTCCCAGGTTATGACCTGATAGTAGGACAAATATTGCAACAACTTCTAAGAAACGCGTTAATGCTTTTATCACCATATACCATAGCATCCTAAGACTAACTTACTTTTTGATACAACAGACGTATGTTAAGATCATAATGATTGTGCAGCCAATCAATTCCCATCCTAGATACCAGTAAGTCTTCTACCCTTAAGTTAAAAATCCACAAAAAACTGCTACTAAATAAAATTCAAGAGCGGTTGGCCTCAAATAAATAATTGCATTTTATCACTTTCGATTTCGCCAAAACCACTCAACAATACATCGAAGCAAACGGAACATATTCCAAATCATGGAAGGACTTGAGATAAAAAAGGTATGTGGGGCTGTATTTCTAAACAAAGAACAAACCCTCGACAGGCTATGGCAAAAAAGCTCAAATTATATTTTTCAAGCCAAATCCATCTACTTCTCAAATCGTACCTTTATAACCGATTCTTCTAAGTGAAGATCAACGATGGTAGTATTATGGCCCCAAATAAAGCTCTTTTATTCTGAAGATAATCCTGCAATTCAAACTGTGGTACCATCTTTCATCGTAGCGACGGTTCTAAAAAATAAGGCCCATTGATTTTTTAGCAGTATCGCATCAACTTGCCCAGTTTGCTTAAACTGGTTGCCAACCGCCGAAATCGGCCGAAACATTTTTGTTATTAAGTTGAAGCTTGCATTCGGCTAAAAGAGCCAACATTCTTAAATATTTTTTGTACAATTTACGCGGGAAGCAAATAAATAATAAATGACTTGTTTACTTTCATTCCAAAAATAACAAGAAAAATTTTGACGTACATTAACTAAATACAAAATTATAGCTTTTGATATGGAGTCTTTATTATACGCCATCTTAATGTGTTGGAAAATATTTTCCTCATTTACATTTAATATCGTGAAAGTGTTTTTGCTTACAATCTGTAAAAGTGGAGCAATAAGTAAATTAATGAGCGACATGAACAGTTAACGTCTCTAATCTTTTTAATTTGATTGTCAAGTGCCTTTAAAGGTGCAGAAAGGTTAATTTTTTAGCTCCCTTTACTGGATCCTGTGGTACTTCGATTTTGTCATTTTTTGGTTTACTGAGGCGTGACCAATTTTGCAAATTACATTTGCGTCTTATATACAAATAACCTTAACATGTAGATTAAGTGTCAGCTGCTTTAATTTGTTAACAACTTTTGACATTAACAAAGAACAATTATAAGATGGAAAATTAGAAATATGAATATGCGTTAGTTAAACTAATTCATTAAATTAAATATTTTCATTGACAATTAATATAACTTTATACCTGTATCATTCCCCTTAATGTTCAATGTTAATTTTAATGTTAAATTTTCCTCGCGAGCACCTAAACTAAAATGTGCTGGAACCTCATCGTCCATACATTACAACTTTCCTCTAACATCAAAGGAAATATCATCAAACAGTTTACCAAATAAAATATTTTAATATGCAGCAACGATAAAATTTTGAGATATAAATTGGTCTAATCGAAAAAGCACAATGGTATCTATCTAAAATACTATCCAATGACTCTAGACTAATGTATTGCTTCAAAGTATCAAACAATTTCCTCCCTTTTCTATATACCCTTACAACAAATTATGCTGTTTGTAGAAAACCTACCCATACTAACCACTACCTAAATACCAAATCCTCTCATCATCTTGTCCAAATCTATTCGGTTGGAAAATTCTTCAATAACAGATTCATCCACTATCTCGACATCAAAAACCGTCAAACAGAATTTAAAACTATTGTCATAATCCCTATAACATCTAAGAAAACATTTGAGAAATCATCATAATATCCGAGGAGAAAAACAATGACCAATAATGTAAATTTTCCATATTGTACCAAAAGCAACTATACAATATCTAACCATCAGTAACCGACATATACGGTGGTATATAATCTTTTTAATTACATTATAAGCGACTCGAGTATACAATCTCTTTTAAAGGAAATAAAATCTTGCACCTCCACTCTCCCTGAAAACGTGGCAAATGAAACCAGCAGGAAGTACAGACGCATAACCCTAATCAAATATTTAAGCCCACAAATTACGTGTCCTAAAATGTCTAAAACACAATAATAATATTAAAATTTCACAGGAAGGCAAAGACAACCCTATAGTGAATCCCGAGCAAATCAGATTCTTCTTTTTCTTCTTCAATCTTTGTACAGCTGTGCGTGATCTGCTATTATTGATATGTAAGCTTATTTGACGCAGTCGAGTGTCTGATTCGGGTGAAGACCATGGTTGCAGTGCATCAGTCCATTGTTTGGGCTGGCTTTTAGTTTTTTCCTAGGTACGTCAAAATCATATCCAATTTGGGAGATCAATGAACGCAGAATATGACTAAACCGGCCAAATATCTGAATAGCTGACGTAGTTTAGGCGAATAAATCCAGATGTCCAATACAACACTTTGGTTTTCATTGTGGCCAATCTTCGTTCCACTTGTCATCGCAGATCAATAATTAGTGCCATATAAGGCGGCTGAACGAACACTGTAGTGATAAATTTTGGACTTAAAACAGTGGCACAGGATACCAGTGTTATATTGTCATACTCTGAAATTATGGAGCTAAGATATTTGAAGTACTGCCTTCGGAACATCGATGTCACTGGCTTGATCGTCTCGGCTTCTCTGTCGTCTGTTATCAAATATTCCCTCTTCTTTACAGTGAGTCGCAATACGAATCTGACGAGTCGGTCATTCCAAGCTTGTGTCTGTCGCTTTAGGTCATTCTATGTCTACCAATGTGCCATCGTCCGCATACAAAAGCGTCAGAGTGTGAGCTTCCGAAGATAAAGTGTAATGACGTCCGTTACTAGTATGAAAAGCAAAGGCAAGAGGGCTAAGGTCTTTGTGGAATTCAACCGATATATGAAATCCACGGAACATACCAGCAGTTGTGAGAACTGTTTTTTCGGTTCTCTGTGTAGAAGTAATATCCACCTAACAAGTTCTTCTGGGATACCGCGCAAACTCAGTGTGTAGGTATCATAACTTGGGGTGTGTTATTGATTTATTTTTAGGTCGAGATAGGCAAAGTGCAACGTTTTTTACTTTTACTGTTGGTGTTGGCGTAGTCGCATGATGTAAATAGCGTTTATCATACTACATCTCTTAATTTAATCGCACTGGTTTATTGTGATTGTGGCGATGTCTCGCAATCGGTGGTCAACGATGTACTCGTGGATTTTTAGTGTGCGAAAGCGCGCAAATTAGACGGTAATTTGCACATTGCACCGAGTTGCGTTTCTTCTTCCAAACGAGTGTTGTCAGGATATTTGTCTGTGAGGAAAAATCTGTAAGCCGGTCACTAGGATCTTAATATTTTGACTTACATAGTTCAACGGAAGATCATCTGGGTCAGTTGTCTCTAAATGGTAGTTGAGAATTTTATCCTAGCAACAATATATATGTATATACCAGAATTTTATAACCAAGTTGTTTTTGTTCTGTAAAGATATGTGTGCGCCACGTCAATCTACTCTCCACGTAAAATTCATGATATTTTAATAGATTTACTTAAGGAACATGGATGTTAAGAATGTGCAATTGTTTAAAATGTGCTAATGCTTAAAAAAGGTCGAGAGTTATATAACAACGAACCAAAGCAGTCTCGACCACGAACCAGCAGGGCTGAAGCCATGATTTCGCTAGTAGAGCAAGTTGTTATGGAAAACTGTCGATTAGGTGTGCGTGATATCGTCTCTAGACATTTCCGTTAGGTCTATGGAGTTCATTTTGTATGATGAATAAATGCCAAAAGTTTCTTCATGGTGGGTTCCACGAATGCTGACCGCTAAACACAAAGCTGCTCGGGTGGAAATGTCTCAAGACACGTTGACACGTAATGGCGTCATAAATTTTTTACCACAAAAGGCACTCTTCGTGGAAGGTGTGGCGCCTTATAAAGTCAACTGCATCTTCTTTATCTTAAACTATAGAAAAAATCTGAAAACTACTTTTGATAATTAATTCTAGCCCAAATATCATCATTATCTGTAACATACATTATTAGCTTGTTTGTTGAGGTTATTTCAGTTTTCTCGTTACCTTTTATAGGGGGGGCTCTGTAAATTCAGTTGCGGTTAAATTATTAAAGTATTGGATTAATTTGTTTTTATTTTTTGTAGAAATAGTTGTAGTGTCTTAAATATTTTATAATAGGTTGTATAACTTATAATTTTGTTTATATCTGCTTGTTGCAGTTACCATATTCTTTAAGATTTTTCTCTTACCGCAGAGTCTTTTTTAACAATTCTGGTAGTTGTTTCTTGTCACACAACAGTTTGAGTAGCTTTAGTCAAATTTTCAAGTACTACTTCGATATTAAGTTTATCTTATAATGAAACGTCTAGGTGCACTGGTTTATTTAATATCTCCCTAAACATTTTTCATTTTATCTTTTTGCTGTCCAGTAAGGGTTCTTCTGCCTTTCAAATAATGTTCGTAGTCTTAGTTATCATAGATATATTGCAATTCAAAATAAGATGAAGCACGATTAAAGTAGGATTTTTTTAGCGTTTGTGATTCTTGATAATACACAAATAATTATCTTTGGTAATTTATTTGTGTCTGATAGTTCGCAAATTATGTGCCCAATAGAAAATATTGTTGAAGTACTTTTGTATGGCTGTGTTATTAGTAATTAAGATTTTTATTTTGCAATAAAATAATCGCAAACCATGAATCTACTACCCAACACTTTAAAAAAATCATATATTAAAATTGTTTTTATTTATTTCTTTTAAGGCAATAATGAGCTACAATTGATATTTCTGCTATATTACTAATAGCTATACTAGTGACTGGCTTATGTTCACATTTAGGCTTTGTTTACTTCTTTAACTAATTATTACTATACCTCCGTGTAATAGTTTTGAATAATTTATGTAATATTTAACAAAAAAGCTCCAAGACTGATCTTTTAAATAGTTATCTGTGATGTTCAAACAAAATGAATGGGTGTTATTTAATAACCTTATATGTGTTCTGAATAGACATGGCCCTGAAAGGATTTTCCATGTAAATTTACTAGGACGCAGGACTGTGCCTAATAACCCATTGTTCGGCTTGTTGGTGCATTTAGATAGAAGTTCTGCATTAAGTTAGGGAAAACTAGTAAAACATAAATATAATGTAGCAAGAATGTGGTGATAAAATTTCATCGAGAAACCGAATCTTTGAAAGGTTTCGGAAAGCTCCAAGACGATTTCATAGTCGGTGACCCATCAACATAATATACCGCTTCAATTGTGAAACGAATAAGCTAGTTATTATCAGAAAAACTGAAATTTGATAAGGATGTGTGTCACCAAATTTTACGCAAGGATTCAAGTAAAAGGAAACGTAATGTAAAAAAAGTTTCTTACACACTGGCAAACAAACAAAAGAAATCAGGCAAACAATTGTTGCTAAACTGGTGGAAGGGGACATAATCTGTTGAAGAAGGAAAATATTGCAACAATCCAAATGGTTGTGACAGACGTGCTGAGAAGCATCTCAGATGAAGCTTCTTCAGCATGCTTTCATGACTTTCAGAAACAGTGGTGTAGCTTTGCATAGACAGCAAAGGGGACTACCTTGGCAAGATCTACAAACATTAAGTTAAATAAATTATTTTATAAAATTTAGTCCTGGAACTTTTGTAACAAAGGTTGTATAATGATTGTTGTGGTTAGGTACAGTGACGTAATTTTTCAAAATGCAGAGGGTTTATAATACTAACAAGACGTCTAAATTATCATTTTGTATGAAAAAAATGTTTTCGATGCTTGATTGCCATTGACATTTCAGGAAGCAATTTTAGTAAAGTAACATTTTGTAGTCTCATTGATGTGCGTCTTCCCATTTTTTTATTGAGGATTTATAGTATAGTTTGATTCCGCTAGGCCAGTATGTTAAGTCGCTGCAGAATTAAGTTAGTTTGCGTTTTTTTACTTTATGTAATACATTTTATAGCTTTCTTGATTGGTTATCTAACCCATTGCGTTCAAAAACTTCACCGAAGCGTCTAATTCTACAGAAATCCAGCAATCCGCAGCCTTTAAAACTGTAAAGTTGATAGAGCGCCCGCCACAAGCGCCCGAAAATTTTTATTCCTCCGTAGGGCAGCATGGGGGCGACCTAAGAAGCGGGCCAACCAACAATCAAACCAGGTCACCGAAGAGGTGAAGGTTATGGGTTAGAATCTCAGAAACCCTCAAAGCGCAAAGAAGTGCGTGTGTGGTTATCTAAGCGCTTTGTTGCCTTGGTCGTGTAAGTGCTTGTATTTCGCGTAAAGTAGTGGACATCTCTGTTGCAACTCTAAACCATATATTCTCGATCATTTTTCAGGTCGTTCTTTATCCAACTTATACGTATGATGTGGTTTCATAATGAAT
Source organism: Sinelater perroti (assembly GCA_036346155.1). NCBI lineage: Eukaryota > Metazoa > Arthropoda > Insecta > Coleoptera > Elateridae > Sinelater > Sinelater perroti. Next base: position 3,881,093 of record JARFIY010000167.1, on the reverse strand, counting down.
TACCGTTCATTGTATGACCACACATTTGGCGTCTAATACACTGAAGTATTGCAACGGTTGACAAAGCAAAGTCAACTCAGTTTTAGCTGACCAACAATACACCTTCTTTTTCTGAAGCTAGACGGTTGGCTGGTAGTCCAGACTTTTATGTTTGGAATTGGTTACTGCAGTCAGTAACTTTCTGATGGATGTAGTGTATGCCGCTATAAACGATTAGTCCAAACGACCCAAGGACATATTAGGAAGAGCTATAGTTGGTTATCTTGAATAAACTCTTTATATTATGTGAAAAAAACCTATTTGTTTCATTTTATCCGTTTAGCCATTCTCTGAGGTAACAATGCACAAATTAAATAGTATAGAAGTAAAGAATAGGTATCAGGAACAAATATAAAAAATTGAAAAAAAACCTAAACAATTATAAAATTGGAAACAAGTTTAAAGTTTAAACACACAATAGGGCAAAATAAATTTGTGACGATAAGAGATAAGACATTATTTGTGGCAAAGAATATACGCGGATATATTATCAATCAAAATCGATTAAAAATTGGCTCAACGAAACCTTGCCAATTTTAAAATGGGGCATTTTTCTGTATAAGACTTTTTCATGCAGGTTGTACGGGGGGACCTAAATTTGGCATTTCCGGAACCGGAAGCGATACAAATTTTTTGCCTGCTCTAAAATTGAAAGCCGGTCTTAAAGCATATGTATATTGAAAATCACAATTCTACGATTATTCCTTCGGCCAGTATTCGCTAGTTAATTTCGGCCTTCTTTCCAAAACCGCCGTCCTAGCAGACGGAAGAGAAATTGTGACAGTGCCCGCGATAATTTTGTTTGCGCGTCACCTAATTCCGTCTCGCTCTGACACATTGATGAAATATGCGTTGGCGTTATGTTGACATCACAAATATATAGCAAAAATCGTTCGTACCTTTCCGTGCCGACCCGAGCGCCTCCGAAGGACAAGTTCCGGCCCAGCGGCAGGCGCGGCCGAGGTATTATATTTCCCGAACGATAGAAAATTTTCGTTTGAGAGCGGGTCTTTATTACCCTTACACTCGTGTGTCAGAAATCACGTTCCTACGATTATTCGTTCCGTCAGTATTCGTGAGTCAAATTCCGCCTGGCCCGGGGCGCTGCGGGCCCTGCCGCGGCGGCCGCCTGCCGAAATCCGCGGGGAAGCAATTAACGTTTTGTAAATGCATCTTGCCTTCACCGATAATACGAATTTAACTTTGCAAATATATACAATAAGTTGTTTCGAAAATAAAGAGAGAAAATTATAAAAAATTAAATTATTACTTGGCCACTTTTCAGACTATAATTTTTTGTGTGGTTGGTAACTAATATTTTTTTAATGCATAATTATATACGGTTGGTAGCTAAATATTAAAATGACATCTAGAATGTCAGACAAACATTTGCACTTCAAAATTTTTCTTGTCAGAATCACTGGTGAAAACGTTATAACTTTTTAACCTTTGAGCGCCCGAGGATGACACTTAGTTTTTCGGATTCTACTCTTCAATCTGAGTCGAATGACAGTAGTCTGAGGTCTCTACGATGTATGCACCAAAAGTTTAACGATATACAATAACTACTAGTTAACAATCTATTGCAAATTGGTCATATACATTATAAGATAAATTAAGAAATTTTATAATAAAATCGAACTACAAATATCTGCTAGATGCCCTTTTCCCTAGTAATAAAATATAGTTAGACTTATTTTCAATCAATTTATTTTGATCAAGACCATTTGAAAGCAGGGTGGGACGTTAAATAGACCAACCCCTTATTCCTACCCTTTCTTGGTCAAAGAAGCTCTAAAAATTGACAACAAATTCCACTTCTTGGGTACTGTACTAGATATAAAGATGCCTTTTTTGCTGTTAAGTACCGTAAAATATGCGGCGTTATTGATTAACTAGCAGAAAATAAACGGTGCACAAAAAATAAATTAGAAAATTACTAGAAAATATTTTGGCTTGACTACTCCTGTAGATGACCGGAAGCCTTTATTAATTATTAATATTTTGTAAATAGCATATAGAGATAAAGTGTAATTAAACGCTTATGTTTGCATTAAGTTCAATCTACTTATATCAATACCATACATAATGTTATCAAAAACAAAACTGTTATTCAATCATTACCTACTCGATAACAACGGTGTAGTTCTTATGTCATGGCATCCTTCGTTCGGTTTGCAAAAAAACAAACTTTTTACTTCAAGTTAGCTGCATAGCAGATATTCGGTCAGTTCTTAATAGCAGCGCGCGCGAGCGGACGCGAGTTTTCCCATTAAAATTTTGGAACAACGGTTTTGGTGTTTCGCCCGAGACGTTCCTTGTATGCCGTTCCCAGCTTGGAAGAAATCTTCTCACCACCAGCGGACCGAGTGAGTTCAGGCGCGCCCCGGTTATGGAAATGGTGCATAAACACCCCTTCCCCGACCTAATAGAAAATTTAACGTTTGCTGTGGGTTAGGTGAATGCAGAGCCCCTCAACTCAACAATTGGTAAGCCGTTTTTAATTTTTCTATAATAATGGGATGCATGATAAAGGAATAAGGCTGAACATGTCTCTCGCAAATTATTCCCACGCTTTCAAAAAGAATAGTTTTTAAAAATTTCATCAACGTGGATATTCAAATGGTCGGTTGTTGGGAATGATTTGCAATAAATATATGCAGTTGTGTAGCGCTACACATAATTGGTGGTACGCATGGGTTACTTACAATTGCAGGTATCAAATATGACATCAAAAATGTGGATAGTTAAAGAAGAAATACAACAGTCTTTATGATGTTTTAATTGGAATAGTAATTTAGCTTATAATGTAGCACTTACAGTGAGGCGGTTATAATCCATACCCCAATAGGTCGACTAGTTGTTTCGTTATTTGCAACCGAATTTTACTGAATTGCAATTCATTGTATTAACGAATTTTTTGCGTGGTAGTATAGTAAGTCCTTTCTACAAAATAAATCAATGCTGAGAATTAGGTATAGGCAATGCAGAAATGGTCCCCCCATAGTATCTGTAAAAGAGTCCATCAATCGGTTCCAGTATCTTTTTTTTATGTAAGTAGAAGTAGCTTTCAGCTCCATATTCGAATTAGTCGGTCCAAAATAAACTATTTATTATCTGCAAATTATTTTCATTACGAGCACAACTTACTGCATCAATAAAACGCTTTTTGGATTTCAAAAATAGTTTTATATTTTTCCATCTGGACCTCTATTAATTGGTCGACCGTCCCTTCACTCTTATGGGTATTTATCAACCCTAAACCCTCCCTGGAGGTCAAACTTAGTTAAAGGTTAGGTGTAATCACTGCGGAAATGTTTTTCTAATGACTAAAAGAACCAACAAATCGGTTCCGTTATCATTTCCTATGTAATGAGAATATCCTAACTCCAAATTCAAACTAATCGGCCCGAACTGCCCAATCGATTATCTACAATCCAGTTCTACACAGATAAATCACTGCGTTATCTAAACGCTTTTTGAATTTTGCAAGTTTTCTTGCATATACCCCATCTGGACCTCTGTCAGTCGGGCGACCGTCTCTGCACGACCGGTACCACTTAGGTGGGAGTGTATCCCCTGAACGTTCTAATCCCTCTTACAAAAGAGGTCGGGTTCGCTAAGGGTTAGGTATAAGCAGTGCAGTAGTACGGTCTCCTAGTGGACGTTAAAGAACCGGCTGATTGGTCCTGTTATCTTTTTCTACGTGGCTAGGAGCGTTCAGCTCAAAATTCGAATTAATCTGCCTGAACTGGCCAGTCTAAAATGTATATCTCAATTCTACTACCTAAATAATTTTGAATATTTTCTCGCATCCCTCCATCTGGACGTCTGAGTTGGTCTACCTATTCCTCCATGACAGCTACCACTCGCGTGGAATCGAATCGGTTCTTAAACATTATTAATTCCTCTCTGTAAAGGATGTCAAAGTTAGTTAAAGATTAGGTGCAGAAGTGTTTTTCCAATGACTGTAAAAGAACTAACAAATCGGTTCTGTTATCATTTCCTGTGTAATGAGAATATCCTAACTTCAAATTCAAACTAATCGGCCCGAACTGCCCAATCGATTATCTACAATCCAGTTCTACACAGATAAATCACTGCGTTATCTAAACGCTTTTTGTATTTTGCAAGTTTTCTTGCACATCCCCTTCTGGACCTCTGTCAGTCGGGCGACCGTCTCTGCACGACCGGTACCACTTAGGTGGGAGTGTATCAACCCTGAACGTTCGTAATCCCTCTCTACAAAAGAGGTCGGCGTTCGCTAAGGGTTAGGTATAAGCAGTGTAAGTCTCCTAGTGGACGTTAAAGATCCGGCTGATTGGCCCTTTTATCTTTTTCTACGTGGCTAGGAGCTTTCAGCTCCAAATTCTAATCAATCTCCTTAAACTGGTCGATCTAATATATACAACCCAATTCTACTATGCGAATAATTCATTGCATTGCAAAACACTTTTTATATTCGAATGTTTCCTCGCATTTGAATCTCTATGAATTGGTAGACTGTCTTTCCACAATAGGTACCACTGGCGTGGAAGCAAATTAGTTCTTAAACGTTATTAATTACTCCCTGCAAAGGTTAAAGTTAGTTAAGGGTTAGTATAAGCAGTGCAGAAATATTCAGTCCCGTTATCTTTCTCTATGTAATAAGTAGCTTCCATCTTCGTTCGAATCAGTCGGCCCAAACTGGTCGATTTCCTATCTACAACGCGCAGAGTGCACTGTATTAACAAAACTTTTTTTGGATTCCAAAAGCTGTTTCATATTCCCCCTTCTGAATGTGTATCTGTGAAAATTTTCGAGAGCCAAGGATTATATATAACGAAAATTGTTAATAAAAAAATATTCGGTCGGTTATGTTTTTTAAATTTTTAGGTTTCCCACTTCAATTTTAATCCCAATCTGGGACCTACAATAATTTTAATACACGAATAATTCATATATAATAATACTAGCATTATCGAAATGCTTTTTTGTTTTGAAAAGTATTTTTACATTCCCCCATTTAGCCGTCATTTTATCTCGACTGGTACCACTCGCGGGGTGTATGGGGAGTCCATTAACACCTAGGACCCAAATTCCAACAAATTGCAAGAGTGGCAAATAACTTGCCCGGTACAACCTGCTAGATAACAGACGGGGCTCTGGCGACCCAGCATCGGAGGGTACAACCTGATACCAGTTGTCCCGAGGTAACGGGGCCGATGCGGCTGGGCTAATCACTCGCGCATTGTAAACAGATTCAGAGAAGTAATATGAGCCTCGGAACAGGACGGTCACAACGAAGACGACAGGAGCGAAATCGGATGATATTTGGAACATGGAATATCACATCTCTAACAGGAAAAGAATGCGAAATTATAGATGAAATAGAGAAATACAAGATCAAATACTGGGAATAGTACTCGTTTGAATCTCGAAGCGTAAACATCGCAGATACACGCGCTAAGAGTTCAAGTTAAAGTGTATTGTTCGATAAAGCGGCTGCGGCCGCCTTATCTCGTATCGCGAACCCGAGTTTGCTTAAGTTATTTTAATCAAGAAAGAAACATAGTTAACAACAGGTAATTTTTATTTAACAAATACTACAATTTTATCACCAGTACACGAAACTGGCTTTAACTACAATTTAAGCCAACCCCTACCTCATAATATACAAGGCCATCCTTCGCCAGATGTACACTTCACACAATTTCCAAATACCTACCAAAATCAACCTATGATAAACACTCAACTATCATTACCCTACATTGCACCAACTAGTCAACCTTCACAAAGACCAAGTAATCTCTTTCCCCCTAACCAGGCACAATACTTAGCAATGCAATCTTCAGGACTCTATCAGCCTCGAAATTCCCGGCAACTATGCAGGTTAACCTCAACGTCTGATGACGAAATGGGAGAAGATCCCCCCTCAAAAGAAAACATCGCATCTAAAGAAAACCCCTGGTAAGTATTTAAGACTACTAAACGAAAGAAAGTTGGAAAATCACATGACACGGTATCCTCAAACACTTTACCCCTTTCCAACAGTTTTTTTGCACTAGCTAATTCCCAAAATCCAACCCCCATCGACAATTCAACAAATAAAAACAATACTCCCAAAGATAAAACAACAGAATCTGATAAAATCCCCAAACCCCCGCCTATATTTGTTTATGGAGTCCTGGATCTACCAAAAATGAAAGCTACACTAGCAGATGTAGCAGAAGAAGAACAATATGTAACTATAAGCCTGGCAAATAACACAATTAAAATCTCACCAAATACTCCTGATATATTCCGTAAACAAGTTAAATACATGCGCGAAAATAAAATTATACATCACACCTACCAACTAAAAGATGAACGAGCGTTTAGAGTAGTCATCAAAAATCTTCATCACTCGATTCCACTCGAAGACATAAAAACAGAAATCACTAGACAAGGACACCAAATTAGAAACATCATGAATGCTAAACATAGAACCACAAAGGAGCCAATGAATCTATTTTTCATGGGCTTAGAACCATCTAACAATAATATAGAGATATATTCCTTTCAATCTTTACTACACAATCGCATAACAATTGAACCGCTAAGGACAAACCGAAATGCTGTCCAGTGCATGCGATGCCAAATGTATGGTCATATAAAAGCATATTGCTCCCGTCCCTTTGTGTGCGTCAAATGCAGCGGTAATCACAGCACAGCCCGCTGCAAGAAGAGCAAGGACACGCCAGCAACGTGTACACTGTGCGGAGGAAATCACCCGGCTAACTACCGAGGATGTACTCATTACCACAACTTCTACAAAAGTAGAAATACTAATTCCAAACCGCCAACAACCCAATCCCCAATCATAAATAGACAAAGTTATATATCCAACTTCCCGCATTCACCTACATACCAGTCATCAAGAACCCCAACAACAAATCCCTTCTGACCAGTCTCTTAACTTTACCTTAAACAAATTCCTAGAAGAATTCAAATCCATGTTCTCCCAACTCATTCAGCAGAACAGCATAGTCCTTGACATGCTGACAATGTTAATAAGCGAAACAACAAAATGGATAAATTCCTCCGCATTGCACAATGGAACATCAACGGCCTCTTAAATCACAGAGACGAGGTAATACTATTCCTAAAACATAACTACATCGACATAATGCTAATTAGTGAAACGCATTTCACGGAAAATCGTACATCAAAATTCCTAACTACCATTTATATTACAGTAACCATCCAGACAAAACAGGACACGCTGTAACCGCTATATTAATCAAACAAAATTTAAAACATTACGCTCTCCCCAACTACGATAAGGAATCTGTCCAGGCTACTTCCATCAAGGTGCTCACCCTCCCCTATGAAATAACCATTGCGGCTGTCTACTGCCCCCCAAAACACAATATCAAACAATGTGACTTCGTCCAATTCTTTCATACCCTGGGTTCCAAATTCGTATCAGGCGGCGACTACAACAGTAAACATACTGCGTGGGGCTCCCGCCTAGTTACTACAAAAGGCAGAGAGCTATATAAAACTATATAAGACAATAAATACGTCTATCTTTCCACAGGGACCCCAATATACTGGCCATCCGATAAGAATAAAATCCCCGATCTCCTCGATTTCTTCGTCATTAATGGAATATCACCAAACTACATGGGCATCTCCCCAAGCTGCGACTTTTCCTCGGACCACTCCCCGATCATAGGAACTATAAGCGCAAGTGTCCTAAACAAAAATCCCCCCGCACGGATTCATAACGCTTCAACTGACTGGGATTTATATCGGCAAATTCTTCCCGAAGGCATTGACTTGAAAGTCAGTTTAAAAACCCCTCTCGAAATTGATACAGCAGTTACCAAATTCAATTCTCTGCTAACAACTACAGCACAGCAAGCTACCCCGCCTAAGGTGCAGAGAAAAGTCAATTCATACACACATGTTACTATAGAAGTTAAACTTCTAGTTGCCCAAAAGAGGAAAGCCAGAGCCAAATGGCAAAACAGCCATCATCCAGCAGACAAAACAACCCTCAATAACCTTGGAAATCAGTTTAAGGCGAAACTCAAATCCCTGAGGGAAGACTCGTTGAATACCTACCTCTCAACCATAAACCGATATGGCAACTCAATATGGAGACCAGTCAAATCATCTTTGAAACCTCAAACCACATCCCCACCAATACGAAAACTACCTCCAGCTCTAGGATGGGCCAAGAGTGACAAAGAAAAGGCGGATTTGTTCGCTATTCACCTATCTGGAGTATTCCAAGCACATGATGAACCACCCAACGTTAACCTCCCAGACCAACCAGCACCTGAACCGAATACACCTCCCATACCACTAATAACACCGAAGATTGTAAAATCTGAAATTCAGAGATTCAATCTCAAGAAAGCTCCGGGACCGGACAAAATTACACCGAAAATGCTCCATGAGCTTCCACGAAAAGGAATAGTTCTGCTGACGTACATATTTAATGCTATACTCCGACTTCAATATTGGCCGAAAGAATTTAAGATCGCAGAGATAATACTCATCCCTAAACCAGGTAAAGATCCCAGCTATGCGTCATCAAAGCGCCCCATAAACCAGTTACCAGTTTGCTCCAAACTCCTTCAAAAGTATGTCTTACAAACCTTAGACCTAGAATTCACGGCAACTAACTGGATCCTTGATTATCAATTTGGCTTCCGCCGACACCATTCTACCATACAACAGTGCCATCGCATCACACAAGAAATTAACACAGCATTCGAATAGTCAGCCTACTGTATAGCTGTTCTTTTGGACATTCGCCAGGTGTTTGATAAAGTCTGGCGCAAAGGACTCAAACTCAAAATACATCAAATCTTACCTCCTCAATTTCATAAACTTTTGGACTCCTATCTAACAGACAGAAAATTTCGAACACGCGTTAACGACGAAGTCTCTCCAGTGTACCCAATCCAATCTGGGGTCCCACAGGGTAGCGTACTGGGTCCCTTTCTTTATACTTTATATACCTCAGACCTTCCAACCTCCTCAACCACTACTATAGGAGCATATGCTGATGACACAATTATACTTGCGAGACACATGGACTTAAACCTCGCTGTGGAATATGTCCAAATTCACCTGAGCTTACTTGAAGACTGAGTCCAAATCAACTCATGTGACCTTCACTCTTCGCAAAGGCATATGTCCTCCACTACATCTTAATAACATCGAGATACCACAATTCCCATCAGTGAAATACTTGGGACTACACATGGACAGCAAGCTCACTTGGAAAGAGCACATTACTAAGAAAAAAAAACATACAGAGCGCAGATTTAAAACCCTTTACTGGCTACTAGGCCGACACTCCCATTATCCCTCTCTAACAAAATCCTTATCTACAAAACCATCATTATACCAATCTGGTCCTATGGAATAGAACTTTGGGGCTGTGCTAGCAAGACTAACCTCTCAATCGTGCAACGAAGTCAATCTAAAACAAACGATGATTAAGTTATAACATACAAAAACACAGATCAAACCTTCGCAAAATACTTATACTACGTCTTCCAATCTTTAACTCCTACTCCTAACTGCAAACAACAAAATTTCAGAATATACCGCATCTGAACTACTGTTGTAAAGTCGTTAAGTTGCTGTTAATATTACCCAACAACTAATTAGAATTCCTCCAAAGTCATTAAACCATCCATCAAGCTTACAGAACTGCCAATAAAATTTTGGAAAGCAACAGAGAATCGTACTGTAGTGTGAAAGAATTAGTAGAGGAATTCACTCAAGGAGGCTGAACATGTAACAAACCATTTCAAGAATTTATTAAAAAACTTAATAATAAATCTTCTTCAACGTCATTTATTTATTAACATTGATGGTAAATGTTCAATCTGAGTAAATCACAAAATCCAAATTAATTCAAAAAACTGCTACCTTTGGGAACACGTTTGCGTGGTCTAGATTTAACATTTGTTTACATACATTTGGATTACAAATTATATTTTAAAACATTAAAACAAACTTAAATTCGTTGGTGGTGCTTACGCTTCAATCAAACCAGGAAGTACAATTCTAGTCATTTTTCATTTTTTTAAAAAGTTATTATTAATTTACAATATTTAATTATTTAGCAAATAATAACAAAAAACTTAAGCTACATTTAATGTCCAACAATTTTCAACAATGAATACCAATATAACAGTGATCCAACCTTGTGATCCATAAATTTACATTAATATGTATATAAAGTCCAACGGCATATTTGTAACGAACAGTTCTAGAAAGAAAAATTATAACCACCCCCCCACCCCCAAAAATTGCATCAAGTCATTATATTATCCGTTAACATCATTTGCGCATCCGCAAAAAATTGATTCCAGACTCCAAGTGCAAAAACGCCATTGTCTTGAGTTCTTTTTTCAGCACATTCAACAGAAAATCTAAAGCAGATTTGCTGTATTGTTTTACTGCTGTGCTCCATCACGAGGATCAAGCTCTAGATTCGTGGCTGTAAGAAATTGCTGGCAATCTTGCCTTTGCGCCCGCTTTTCTTGCACTAATAGAACAACAACTTAAAATTTATTTGCAAATTACATTATTTATTAACTCTTTATTGCTAAAGGTGAGACACATCCAATTAATTTAATAAAAAAAAGTGTAAATGGCATAGCATTGCGGAAGCAATATTTGCAAAACTATATATGCACAGATTATAGTTATATAATAGATAATTGTAGTTTATATAACAAAACACAATTGCGTTAGACATATTGATGATAGTGCAAATGGCGTATGTTGCGTTTTCTCTGTAGTATGATAATATTGACAAAGACTGTTTGTCGTCATCGAATAACATACTAGAAGGGTGCCTTAGCGATATACAAATTCGTAGAATAAATAGGGGAACAACGACCCCACTCTACTTAATAAGTAAATTTCCTCCAGAGTTGCTTCTAATTTTATCCGGTTAATATTCATCAGCGTAACGTTCTAAGTGCAGCTCATTATCGGTCATAATAATTAAAAAACGGCGTAGGCTACGGCGAGGAAAAATTTTCATTAGCCTCCGGGAAGGCCGTGGGCGCGGCGCTCGCTCCCTCTTCATTTATTAACGGCCCTTTACAGCAAGAACACCTTCAGAGCTTAACGGCGCAGCTGATACATAATTAAAACAGTATGACAAATTAATATCAAGCCAGTCCGGCTCCGTATCGATTTTGTTTACGACGCCGTTTAAGCGTTCGGCACCCCCAATTTCCAGCGCGAACCGCGAGGGAGGAGACACCCAGAATCAAGGACGAGGTCGCTTCGCGGGCTGCTTTGTTTATATTGAAATCAATAATTTCCAATTAGCGCTAAAGCAGAGGCCGAAACGCAAATCAATTTCGGGATTAACCACGTAAAAATGGTGGAAAGCAAGGACTGCGCGTCAAACAATAGCTCGGCCTAAAACTCAAACACGAAATTTTTATTTGTTCAGTCGTGATTGCTGTTTACAGTACACCGCTCTTGTTTAATTTTTGTGATTACATAGGGCAATGGATTTTTTGTCATATGGGAGGTGCTTGAGGTAACTTGACACCGCAATGCAGAAATTGCTACTTTCATACATAAACAATATTTGTCATAAGATCCTTAACATTCAGAAATATACATTTTTGCAAATGCCTTCGCATTGATCATTTTAAATGAGATTAGCTGAATCAAACTTACTTAACTAAATATAGAAACAATTTCCAATAACGAAACTCTCCACCTCAACATCAGTGTCCTGAGTAAAGTGGGAATAAGGTGCTGCAACTCGAAAACTCAACGAATATGGCACATCATCGTTTAGGAAATTAAACGCACCTTCAATATGTGTTCGGGTATCGATTATTAGGATGGTTGAGGTAAGCGTGGGATACGGAAACTCCCTTAATCGTATGTAAATTAAAAACTCCAGCGTGCAACATATGATTGGATTAAAAATTAAATAATCTATTCGTTTTCAATGTTACATCTAACCTTCAAAGCTGAATACATTCTAGAATAATATATCAAGGTAAAGTATTAGTACGTAGACACATCAATCTGTCGAAAAGGACTGCTGAAAGCTATATATAAAGTTTTCTTTTATATAACAATAATAAGAGAAAACTCGGAATATCGGATGGAAAAGCAAAGGGATCAACCTTTGTAAAGAAGAACTGAAAACATGCAACATAGTAACAAGAGAGAAAAATGAAAGTAAAAAAAAGAGGAAACAAAGATAAAAATAAGTGCATTACAAGGCAAAGAGAACGAAGAGGAAAATTGCAAATTGCATTTCAGTATACAGAAGGGAAATTAGTCTAGACATAATAAAAAAGAAGAAAACGTTAAATTCTAATTTGCAAGAAGGGTGTTGGAGGTTATTAGAGCTCGCTAGGTGTCCCAAACTTGCCTGCCTAATATTATATGAGATAAGTAAAAACAATTATTATAAAAAAATCTATTATTGATACTAGGTGTGTGCAAATAATAATAAAATCAAGTAGAGCAAAGTCAAACACATAAATGTATGCTGGTGTGGCGGTCTTTTCGCCCTTGAACCGCTTTATATCGCGGCGGCATGCGGGCCTTTGATATCTGCTACGTTTTGCCGTCGCACACAAACGGCATCTGGGCTTTTGCTCAGCCGACAAGTCTGCATACGCCGTCGGCGGCACCTTTTGATATGAAAGGTGCTGTCGAATGAAAATTGCCCGCAAAGACCTACGCCAAGCCAGGCGCGAAGCCCGGCAACACTCGCCAGCCGCAGCGCGACCAGTCCGGTCGTGTCTTCATCCCGCAAGAAGCACTTGCCATCCGCAGCGCGACCAGGCCGGTCGTGTCTTCACCCGCATACATTCGCATCCCTCAGCGCGGCCAATTCGGTTGCGTCTTATCATCCCGCAGATATGAGATCCGCAGCGCAGAGGTGACCACCTTGGAATCGCCGACGAAGCCGAAACCGAAGCCGATTCAGGTGAGCGATTTGGCAATACTCGTTGGTTGATATCGGTAGCCGCCCCCATCCGCTTACGCGACGGCTGTGTAAGAGACGATTTTGGCCTTATCGGTTGACGTTCCAATACGGGCCGTACTACGTTTCCACACCGCACCACGAGAGCGGCTATTTACACGCCTGCCTCTCTCCATATGCAATAGATAACTGCGACACGCTGGTTACTGCACAATAAGCACGCTGAAAGTAAAAGACTGAATATAAAAACATTTATGTCGCATACTCCTTCATAATTTTGATTGAGCATTAACGAGAAAGATCTTCGCAACACAAAGCGAAAGTCTGAAGTGTTTTCTGAAAACTGGTAATATAAAGCTCGGCAAGAATTCCCGACCACCATCCAAGGTAGAATGTTAAAGAATAATGAGAAGGAGCAAAGAAGCTGTTCATGAAACAGCTAAACCTGTTAATTCGACAGACCGCTACTAAATTGTCGATTGGTGATCACAAACTAGAAAAATTCTAAAGTTTGGTCAACAAAGGAGCATATAGTCGCAATAACCAGAAAAGAGGGCCTTGCTAAAGCAAAGCTACATATAGAAGCGGTAACTATCTCAAAACAACATCAATTTCTTTATCATTGACGACGAGAACAAAGTGGACTGGAAAGTCTTAAAGATAAATATCAATCAGTCTATTTATATGGTGCCAAATCAGCCAGAATTTAGCGAATCTATTATTACTGGTTTGCTCCTTCCAGAAAAAATCAGGTCCAACCCTTTTTTTCCCTTCACTTCCATATCCCTTCTCCTATATCCTTTACCCATTCTACACCATGGAGGAAGGCAACGGGGAAAACCATCTTCATTATTTTCCCAAGAGAACCACATGATGACTACATTCAATTAAAATGTTCCAGAGGTAAAAATAATTTCCCGGCCGGATCTCTGTGCGGAACGGTCTTGAATGAAGTCAAGAAGACAAGATGAACACTCGCAAAAACCGAATAAATATCGAGACATGGAAAATCATCAGTCTATTTGAAACTGATAAACAGGACAATAATGTTAAAGAGATGCGGCGACTCGGAATATCAATTCTAGGAGTATGTGAAACACACTGGCCCGGCGCATCCAAAATGTAACACTATTAACAATGCAACCCTGTATTATTCTGGAAATGTTAAACAACATCATAAACCCCGAGTTGGAGTTATTGTATCTCACTACCCCCCTGTCTGATCTCCTCCATTTTGAGACTCTACTTAAGTATATAACTAAGAAACCTAGGTGCCAAGTGTGATTTAAATCATGGGAAAATGTGGAAAAATTTAAAAGTCGTTTGTCCCCAATCTTTAGACTGATTTTCCGCTTTAACAATGTAGGTAGGATGACAAAAAAGGAGTGGTGAGAACTACAAAAAACTAATTAGCTATAAACACCCAAACAAGGCGATGACGAAAATGGCAAGGAATATAGACGATGAGAATATGTTGAATCTGTCTGTAGAAAAAGAAAAGATTCTGGATAAAAAAAGAAACTGCAGTTATAATAATAGTAAAAATAAGAAATTAAATGATCAGATCTTGAACACTGTGCGTAAGGAATGGAAGGTTAGAACTTGGAATATAAAAAGTTTAAATGGAAAAGAAGAAGAGTTTCTAGGAGAATTCGAGAAAATGAATATGCAGTTAGTAGCTTTAACGGAAACAAGGAAGAAAGGACGAACATACTGTAACATAGGGAATGACCACCTTTTACTGTACAGTGAGGTGGAAAACCAGATGGGGGCACAGGTGGGGGTTGCATGCATAATTCACGAAGACAATATAAAATGTATAGAGAACTAAAGTTTTGTTTCAGAAGGATGACGAGCGTTCAACTACGGCGCCAAAACGAGGAGAAATATAATTTTATAATCGTATATTGCCCTAATGACAATGACAAGAAAGAAATAAAGGAAAATTTCTGGGAGAAGTTACAAGAGGAAGCTGACAAAGCCGATGAGTTTATAATAATCGGGGATTTCAACGGCAGAATTGGTAACAATATTAGAAGTATTGAGGGTATGGTTGGAAAGTACGGAGCAGCGAGAAAAACGTAAATGGAAATATGACTTCTGTATTATGAATGACTTAGTAGTCGCAAATATTTTCTTTTTGCAAAAAGACATTCATAAAACACCATAGAAGTAAAAAGTAAAAATAAAAGATCTAAAATCAACCTGCTACTAATTAAAAGAACAAACCTAAAGATAATAAAAGATATTAGAGTAAAGAGAGGTTACGAAATAGGGTCAGACCACTTTCTGGTTGAAGAAAAACCAAAAGAGCAAGATAACTGTATGTGGAAGCAAGGGAAAGAGACAAAAGACGTCTCAAATATCAGGAGTTACAAACTAAAGTCAGAAGAAATTAGGAAACAGTACCAACACAAAATCTAAAAAGAAATAGAACTACACTGGTGCAGTAAACTAAACGAAGATTTTGAAAATATCTGGAATATGTTTAAGGGTATTATAATTAGAACTAAAACGAGAGTATTTGGTATAGTAAGATATAAATATAAGAAAAAGCATACACCATGGTGGAGTGAAGAAATACAAATCGCGGTGAAAAGAAAGAAGAGATCATGGAACAAATATCTTCAGACAAGAAAAGATATAATATGAAACAGCACTACATTAAGAGCAAGAGAAGAAAACTGTTAACGTCAAATGAGCAGATAAGGGATAGGTGGTACCAGTATTTCAGTGAATTGTTCGAGTGTCATAACCAAACAGGAAAACTACAGAATCTGAGAAATATGTAAGTGAAACAATTTCAATAGAAACAAATATACAGCTCGAAGAGATTCTCTACTCACTTAAAAAACTAAAGAATAAGAAGGCGCCCGGAGAAGTCGGTATTAATCCGGAAATGATAAAATATAGGTAGATGCGGGGAGTAATGTACTACATTGAATAATAAGGAACACATGGGAAAAGAAGCAAACTTCGGAGGGATGGAAATTGGCAATAATTGTACCACTACTTAAAAAGGGAGACACTTCAATACGTAGCCATTATAGGGGGATTTCTCTTCTGTCAGTAGTAGGTAAATTATATGAACGAATATTAGAATAGCGGCTTAGAACAGAACAGTATTAGAACCAACACTACAAAAAGTCAAACTGGTTTCCGAGCTAGAAGAAGTACGCAAGCCTAGATATCAAGTATAAGGCAGATTGTTAAGAGAGAGTACTGAGGGGATATAGAGAAGTATACATATGTGCAATTGACTTAGAAAAGACGTTCGACACTGTACCAAGAAAATGAATTCCCAAAGAACTAGTGGAAGCAATCAGAAGCCTATATAGCAATACCGAAAATTATGTAAGAACCGTAAATAAAAATACCAAGGAATTTATTACTTTCAAAAGAGTGAGACAAGGGAGAATACTAAGCCCACTTCTGTTCATAATAGTGGTGGATGAAATCGCCCGGAAATCCAAAAATGCTGTTAAAGGATTTTGAGTGGGGACCAGACATCTAAAACCAGTAATAGTGAGAGAGTTTCTATATGCAGACGACCTGATGTTAGTAGAAAACAATGAAATGGGCTACAAGAAGCAATCACCAGGTGGAAATCTTTATTTGGCGAGTACGAAATGAAAATCAAAGTGCAGAAACCGAATTTTTAGTAATAGCGAGAGGAGGGCAAAAACCTAATATTAATATTAACTTGGACGGACATGTCTTCAACCCAATAGGAAATACCTTGGGTCAATTATAGATTCTAGTGGGAACACAGAAACAGACAGTGTCTGGTTATTGTCAGTTATACGACGACTGATCTTTATACTCTGCCTCTAACCTAGTTGTAGCTGACTGCTAGACGTAATATTATTGTATATTTTATAAAATATTAGTTTTGTACCTTAAAACAGTATTGAATTATTGTTTATCTTAAATTAATGTATCTCAGAATCTGGGGAAAATAAAACCAGTTAATCAACAAACTGTAATAAAATACTTGCAGAAGAAAGTGTCTTAATACACAGTAAAACCATGGCACCATAGTACGCAATAACTAACGAGAAACCCAAATTTTCAACCACCGAAAGCTTTAACTAACAAGATGGAAAATCTTTTTCCCGATTTGGTCAAAAATCGAACTCATGCTTTGCTTTGGTCTGAAGTACTTGTGTACTAAATTTGTTGTTAATCATAGCTGTAGTTTTTGAGTTATCATGATGACAGACATACACACAAACGAGATTGTAATCTCATTAACTACCTCTTAAGCGTTACCACACTTTAGTTAATAACCATATTGTTCAAAATGTTTTGAAATAATTCACAAAAATTGACCAATACATACCAGACATTTTTTTAAGTATCTCGGCTTCTACTATCATACAGGGACAATATTCAAAAAGCAAGATTTGAACTACTAAAATACTTATCGTATTACCAGGCTTAGTCTTTATGGACTGCACATTAGTCTAAAAATGAAAAGAAAAATAATTTTTAAGCTATCTCGCGGTGGTAGGATAATTCTTTTTGTCAATCTATCAAAATGTTGAAGCATCGATGGATTAGACGTACTAATGCTGCAGAAAAATAATATACTTGTATTATAAGCAGTCTTCTTAAACAAAAGGGGCACGGGCGAATTATTCAGATCAGCTTTTATGTACAAAAGTAGTCAAAGTTATCTTTCTAGTGCTATAATTTTTGAGAAATATAGTATTTAATTTTCCTTTATATATTTTTATCCACATTCTTTATTTCTATCTGACACCCATTTTATAAATCTTAATTTTTATTTTCACATTTTATTTAATCCGTAGCAATAAATGCAATTGGAGAGGCAGGCGTGTAAATAGCTGCTCTCGTGGATGCGGTGTGGGATACGATACCGATGCGGCTCGTAAGGACCAAAAAATGGAGAGGCAGGCGTGTAAATAGCCGCTCTCGTGGTGCGGTGTGGAAACGTAGTACGGCTCGTAGTGGAAGGTCAGCCGATAAGGCCAAATCGTCCCTTAAACGGCCGTCGCGTTAGCAGATGGGGGCGGCTACCGATATCAACCAATGAATTGCCAAATCGCTCACCTGAATCGGCTTCGGCTTCGGCTTCGTCGGCGATTCCAAGGTGGCCACCTCTGCGTTGCGGATCTGGTATCTACGGGATGTTGAGACAAGACCAAATTGGCCGAGCTGCGATGCGTGAATATTTGCGGGGATGCGAAATGCGAATTTATGCGGACTGAGACACGACCGAACTGGCCGCGTTGCGGGGCATGAATGCTCGCGGGGCAAAAGCCCATGCCGTATGTGTGCGACGGCAAAACGTAGCTGATATCAAAGGCTCGCATACCGCCGCGATATAAAGCGGTTCAAGGGCGAAAAGGCCGCCACACCAGCAATGTTAAAAGAAAAAGATGTTTAGTATTTTTTGAATAACTTAATTGCAGAACATTTTGGAAAACCACTCGGATTATTTCATAAACCCACCTCGTATATTATTTCTAGTTAAAATATATCAAATGTAAAGCCTACTACAATCCTATTTAACTTAAGCAACACTATAAAGCATGTTTTGTCCCAAACCTCGCCTAAAAAAAATTAGCATTTATATATCGCCGCCGATCAAACGACGCCGCGGCTTTTCCAATTATCCCGGCGAATGCTGAAGGTTGTGCATGATGGGCATTTTGCGTGATTATGTCGTCAGGCTCCATTTACAAGTAATAAATTTAAATTCGTGCAATTTCACCCAGAAACAATAAAGCGAGCAGACATTTTTGGTAGTTTTACAGGCTTGAGCGGAATATGATTACCTTACTACGCGGCAGCTGGCCGGGTCTTGCATAATGTACGTAAAAATTGTGGGCGGAACTTCCCCAATTTATTATTTAAGCAATTATAGTATAGCTCATAATAACAAAGACAGCATTGATTTATCGATTTTATTGCCTAATTATTTATTTGCTGTATTATATGTTGTATTCTAAATTGCACGAAACGATGTACCACACACAAAGAAAAGATTTATTTATCTTTTAACCTCGTGTACCTAACAAATTGTTTTATTTGTCATTAAAATATCATCAACTTAGTGTTGTACTGTTTTGTTATCTATATAATTATAAAAAAGTTATTAGTAACATTAACGCAAACAAACCTAACCTAATAAAAAACGTCAACGTTGTCAAAGAAAGACAAGTTTAGCAAAGATAGAACGTTTAGCAAATACAAGCGAGATAAGAGTTACACTAAAAAATTTATTGCAGAAGATCCAAGAAGAATTAGAAGAGAATCGATCATCTCAGTAGAAGCTGAGTATTACTCTGAAACAACTAACTGCACCTGAAGATTAGACCACTTATATGAGGATTAAGCATTGACTGAACCAGAGGCAAAAGGTCAAGAGTTCCACAAACTCATATTCCGAAAATCATTGCTGTGAAGTTCAATAGGTAGTACACGATGTAGTGATTGCAATATAAAAAAACTCATTCAGATGCGGACTTCGATCCGTCATAAAAGTTTCATTATTTAGTTCAAACAATAGAACCAAGTCCAACGTTTAGCTTATAGTAACTAGTTATCTAATAGAAAACGCGAATTACCACGAATTAATTGAAGTCTCTATATAAGAGATTTGATAATAATATATAAAGTCAGCGTAGGCGAAAAATGTAAGGAACTTAAATAAATTGTAGGCTCAATTAGAATGTCTTTGTTTCTATTAATAAATTCTGGAAGTGAAACCGAAACAGGCTACAATATATATTCAGTTAAATCGTTCATAAATCTTTAAACTTGGAAGACATTCTAATTTTCATTCGTTAATGAGCAATACTAAATCACTTCTACGGGAATGAAGGTAGCGTCAGAGTCTCTAACTATATATGTCAATGAAATCACTGGACACTAAAATTACAAAATTTAAAATTGGATGTTAAAATGCCAAGAAATGTGCCAATGTTTCCGGTGTTTGAAATTAACCTATTCTACTTTTTAATGAGAGTCTCAAATTAAATGTTTCAATGACTAATCTGACAACTGGATGCACTCAACTCAATGCTAGTATTATCATCTAATAAATTTTGGAAGAGTGATGTAGCCGAGACATGTACAATTCGGTAAGCTTTTCTTGTTTAATATGCTTAGGTTTCAATTAAAGATATTTAAATTTGGCAACGCTGTTATTTGTCATTGTAATAATGTAGGCAATGAAACAAATGAACCCGTTCCTACGGGAACTGAAGATAAGCGTAGGTCTCTAACTTACATATTGCAATAGAAATCACTGGACCTAAAATTACAAAATTTCAAGAAATTGGATGTTAAAAGATGGACAAGAAATGTGCGCTAATGTTTCCGGTGTTTGAAATTAAATCACACTGCTTTTAGCTATGTGTCAAATTAAATGTTTAATATCTAATCATGGACATTATTGCTGGATGCCCCAACTCGCCTAGTTTATCATTGATATTTTGGATAGAAGTGATGTAGGTGCCGAAATACAATTCGGTAAGCTCTTTCTTGTTTAATTCGATGCTTGAGGCATCAATAAATACAGTATTTATTTCAACTGTGTTGTTTGTCGATTGTAAAGTACATTTAGGAAGTTGAAAACAACAGCTGAAACTCAGGTTGCGGTGATTGTCGAAAAGCAGGAGCAAACTCAGGATTTCAAAAGATATGATTTGATGTACTGTAAAGAAAAAGTCTTAAAAATGATTAAATCACAATACTGCAACATTCTTAAAATGGACTAGGTATTCTAAAAAATCCTTAGAAAAAATTAGTTTATTTTAGTATGTTGAAGCGCCATTGAAATAGCAGCAGAAAGCATTTACTCCTTTGGTTCAAAAATCGAACACGCTACCAATCCCCAAAAAAACTTCAATTATCCGGCAGTCCCTGGAAGCAACAAATTGATGTTTTTGTTAATTATCCTAAAAAAATTAATGAAACCTATACGAAGTATATAGATTTGGAATAGTAATAGGGGCTTCAAAATTGGGCAGTCTAGCCGAAACGACATATAGAGAGAAACAGAATAAGAATCAAATACGAAGTATAACATAGATAATAAAATAAGTAAAATAATAAACAAAATAGAGGAGTACAAGTTCCAGATCTTGGTGATATTAGAAATAAAAAAAAGTAAAACAATAGACCTAGTTAAAGGACGCTATTAACTAGAACAAAAGTTACGAAAAGAAATAAGGACTAGTATGCTGAAGAATGTAATGTGGGGAAAAGAAGATAAAAAACACAATAGAACAAGAACAAATATATAAAGAAGCAATTAATATGCAGGAAAAAACAAACATAAGAAACTTTTATAAAGATTTAAAGATAGAGAGTCGAAGATACCAAGCACAAACAATAGAAATTAAAAATTTTGTGTTGCAGAGAACGAAATTTTGGGGACATGGGTAGAACATTATGAGCGGATCCTCTCAAAGCACTTCGGATAAATTCAAGTAGTGGTTTTATCGAAACATTGTCATGGGAACTCGTAGAGTTATAAATAAAGTTTATATTAAATATTGCTTCGAGGAAGTATAATTTATTGCAGAAGTAAACGGCGAGCTCGGGCTCTTTTTGAAATTGAAAAACCCCCATCTCCTCACGAAAATAAACCTGAAAATTATGTTCAACATTATTACTTATGTCTGTAAAGGTCGCAACAAATTATAACAACATTATACGTGGCCAGATCACCTAAAAGATATTCACTCTACTGTTTTTGTCGAATTTAGTGTAAGGAGTCCACCAACATCCTACAGACTCAATTGTCAACCTCACCTACAATAGCCGGTACACCCTGTTAAACAACTAACGAGGCTCTGGCGAGCAAGCATCGGGAGGACCGCTCAATATCAGTTGTTTTGAGGTAACAGAGCCCATTTTTGTTGGGCTAATCACCCATAAAATAAAAGAATTGATTCAAAGTCTAGGATGTTGAGATATGACATGTGAAATGTAAAGACTCTAACTATAAAGACTCTAACGGAAAAGACAAGAAAATGCAAATTATAAATCCTGAGATTAAGCGAAATCAAAAAGAATGGCAACGGAATGCAAGCATTACAAAACAGGTGTGTTTTAAGATACTTAGGAGTAACAACGGGAAAAGCAAAGAGGGGGTCGGAATAATAACATCAAGTGTGATAGAAAAGGCATTAACATACTGGAAAGAGATAAGCCCGAGAGTAATAACTATAGACCTCCAATTGGAGAAAACAATAACAATAATACAAATATACGTCCCAACTGAAAACAAACCAACAGAATAGAAAGAAACTTTCCATAAAAAAACTATAAAAAGAAGCAGACGAAGCAAGGAAGCAAATATACATATAATGGTAATGGAGAATTAAAATGCACGAATAGGAGGTAAACCAGAAGAAGCATTCCGAATTAAGCAGAGAAACAAATCCTAAATAACAATGGCAAGCAGATGATCGAGTTCTACATAAATAACCAACACTTTCTTCAAACACAAACAAATATTTATGTATTTATATACACACATTTGAAGAATAAGCAATACAGGTAAAAAGATTTATAGACTATATACATATGACACCAATGCAAGGTATGGAATACTAGACGTAAAAATGAACCAAAGTGTAAAATTAACAATAGACCAAAGACTACTAGTAACCGAGACAAGATTCAGAGCTCCAAAAATAGAACTAAAAAATAAATAACTTAAATTAAGAGAATTAAGGGGTGAACATGTAGAAGTAAGATATAAAGAGCTCCTCCGGTAGAGCCTAACTGCCCAAGAATAACATGCAAGAGAAAAAAATACCAGGTGGGATGTAAAATAAAGATGGCAACTACCAAAAACGATTCTATAAAAAATTGTTAAATAAACCTGTAGAATACAAGTAATGAAATGGGGACAAATGAAAACCAAATAGTGGTACAAAACCGTAACAGAAAAGATAAAGATGAGAAAAGAAGCATGGAAAAAGTATCTAAGAACTAAGACAAAAGACAAAAAAGAAAGATACAAACAATTAAAAAAACTAGGCGACAGATGCAGTTAAAGAAGCCAATAGAAGGACATGGAAGAAGTTTGGAGAAACATTAGAACAATCGTTTAGAGAAAATCAAAAAAAGTTTTGAACATTAGTAACAGAATTTAAAAAAGCAAAGAGCAGCAAGTAACATGCACAAAAAATGAAGAGAGTAATATAGAATCAAAGATTGAAAAAATTCGCAAAGCTTGGAAAAAATACTATGAAGGCAAATTCAACAATTACCAAAGAATTGAAAACCAAACATTACAAGAAAGTGTAATTTTTCAGCAACAGGAAGGAGAAGGAATCCACATAACGCAAGAAGAAATGTAGTTAGTCGTAAAATCTTCGGCGGATGGAATGCATTATTGAGGGTGCTAGCTTCATCACCTTTAACATTTTAGGGCACGTATAGAATTTTGCTGCACTTGTCGAGCTGTATAATGAATTTATCAGAGAAAAGCATCCTTTGTAGGTAGCCGGATAATTGACATTGCAATTTGCTTTTGGTATTACGTTGGCATCGTGATGTTGCATGATTGCCAGTGCACTTGACACATCTCGGTTTTTTCTTGCAGAATTTTGTACTGTGTTCTGTGGTATTTGGTTCTTGACGTGCAATAATTCAATATGTGCTATGGTATGAGTTAACGTTATATATATATATATATATATATATATATATATATATATATATATATATATATATATATATCCTTGTTCTCGGATAATTCTAATTCACTGAAAAATAATGCTAAATATTTTCGTTTAATATTCCCAATGTTAGTAACTTAACACTCTCATATTTTGGCTGTTTTTCTTCTAATACAACTTGAATAGTTATCGTATATTGTCCAGATATTTCATAATATTTTTGAATTTATTATTGTATATTTCAATATCATATTCGTGTTTAGCCATAATTTTTAATTACTTAATTAGTAGCACGATTTTTTTCGTGTCCAACAATAAAATTTGAGGTGGTTTTGCTTCTGAATTTACAGACGCCTATGTTCTTAACTGTTTTTATTTTATCCTCATATCATTATTGGGATCGCTGCGCTACTGGCACAGACAAAGATCCAGTAAGACCTCCAGCAAACTACAAATTCATCTCGATGTTATCCATGACTGGTTTCAGAAATGGCAAATTAAAATCTACCAAACCAAGTCCGCACACGACACCTTTACAAGGAGAAGAAACACTTGTCCACCCATCGCTATCAAGGGAACAATAATACCACAATGTGACAATGCAAGATACCTTGATAGAGGCCTAACCTGGAAGACCCACATATGGACCAAACGCAAGCTGGGCAGACATTCCCAACTTTCCGCATCAAACTCCTCATTTACAACGTAATCTTCAAACCGATGTTAATAAACATCTCCTTCCATTGTCACACAAACCACTTTTACTTATTCCAGTATGAGCAGATTGTAAATGGTAATAATCTGACAAAAAAAAAAAAAAAATTACTGGGATGTAGCCAGTAGAATTATGTTTGTTTTGCGTTGCAAGAAACGCCATTTCTTCAGAGCTTGCTTTTTATTTGCTATTAACTGCCGTTTGGAATTTAATGGTACTTGGTGGTAAAAAACAAGATTTCTTCTTGTTGCATTATTTAAATTTTACAAGATTTTGGTTACTTTTTTGTTTAAAGAACCGTGTAATAGATATTAATATCTTTGAAGGATATGCAGTGATTGTTGATTAACTCGCCGATATATGTTGTAATAGAACAATAATATTGTGACATTTTAAATGATAAATAGCTAACTCTTTTGACTTTAACGATGGAGCCAATTAAAGCACAAGTGGGATACAATTTGGAGAATCAGACAACATTTAATGTCTAATTAATGGATATAATTAAACAGCTAAACTTACAATTCAGGCGACAGAGTCCCACCAGATCAGCAGAAAAGTCATGTAACTTACCTGTAAAAAAGAAAACATTTAGTACTTGACGCAAATCGAGTGAAATAAATATGGTTTTTATTTATCTCAATTTTATTTATTTTTGTTTTATTCGTACACTAGCCGCGTTCGTTCCGCTTCGAAGGGATCATATTTTTGGGAGAAATTTCTTTCCAAATAAAAATTCCACCTGATTGCCTGGTGGTTGTTTTTTTGCGCTTAGGGTATGTCTTCCTTAATGCATCCACGTTCGCTGCAGCCTATGGCTTATTGTGATTACCCTAATTAAATAAATTCACAATCAATCTGTAATTGATGTCCCCTGATTCAGCAGATACAGGTCCTTTACAGGGTGTATTTGGAAATCTTCCGGTTCTAGAATTGGTTTGTTACAAAACCTGCATGCAAGGTCACCATTGAATTCACCAATTTTCCAAAGCTGTTATTTTACAGTCGCATGTCCTGTAAGAAACCCTATGGTTATGTATAGCTGTGGCCTACTTAGGTTAAGGTATTCTGCAGCACTCTTTTGTCAAGGTCCTTAATAAAGGTTTTGCTTAAATAATGTCCTGATCGGTTCTTCCAGTATATTCGATGAGTGCGTCTGGTGTTTGTTACTCCATGCAATGGGTAGCTTGGCTGACGCAAGCTCGCAACAATATAGATGACTGTTCTCATTGCAATTAAATGGACATCTTGATGGTCAATTATTCATCACACAGGTATTCGACCATCAAGGTAAAGCAAAAAAAACTTCAAAAGGGCCAAGATCAGTAATCATACCAAAAATTATTTAATTCGGTTGGACCGTTTTGACGTGCTGTGAGGACATACATTGTTGCACTTTATATAGATTAGATAGATAGATAAATAGATAGATAGATAACACACAAAAATATATTTTTTGCCAATTATTTTTTATAATTAGAAATTTTTTTGACTTACAATATTTATTTACTATGTTTTACAAAAAACAACAAGACGGATGTAAAATCGAAAAGGCATATTTTGAAAGCAAAGCAAGTCATGCATGTGACCCAGTATCTCGGGTCTGAAATTACCCAGGAAGGTGCCGACCAACACACACAGACAGACAGACAAGATCACACTTTACAAGCTTTCGAAAATTAATAAACGTATGAGATGCTCACAAATTAACTGTAGCAAGTTTTTCTAGGAAAAGATTCCTTCTTAATACCACTTAACCAATTGTTACCATTAACATTTATTGAAATCTAAATAACTCTTCAATTAACAAATCTGTTAATTCTAATGATGTGCACCTTTTTAGTCTACGAGTGTTAGCATCATTGTCTGATAAATATTTTACGAGCACACTTCAGTTTCTCTTTTGCAGTTTTAACTCCGAGATTTTGAAGAATTATTTCATTCGACGTAAATTACGATGCTACAGCTTTTTAAGGTTTTGACTTAAAACTTGTCTAAAAACGATTTCAGAATGTTTTTATGGGTAAGTAGTTTATTTTTCAAGAAACACTAAGACTTTCTCCCAATCAAGAAACTGCAATATAGTTTTTCGATGATCAATTAAGTGTTATGCTGTGTTTTTACATTATATAATGCATTAGAGATTTTAAAACACTTCGACAGACAGCCAAACAAACGCTTTATTTTTTCCAAAACAAGTAATTTTTGCTTTACATATCAGACATATATGATAATACATAAAATGTCCGTTTGCTTTCGTTTAGTAAAAATGTGAGTTCTCCACCTGAGACGCCTGTCTAAATGCATTCCGAGATACTTTGTTACTTCAAATCATTCAGCTTAAATGTAAAAAGCAATTGTCTCTTTGCAGTGTGAATATAATTTGTATCAATTTTGTTTCATGAGCTTCAATACATCACATCTTTAGTCGTTTTTCTAGAAGGTTAAGATGAGTTTATAAATTTTCATTGGAATGCGTTGGTCTATCTGTTCTGTACAAAATGTAGAAAATAGGACCGAAAACACTTCTTGCAGGACTTGAGAGTGGGTATTGGTAAGATTTAAAAACTTTTGACACTTTACTTGAAAATATCTGTCTGCTAAATGTAGACACATGTGCAGAAGCTGTATTGCTTTATTTTTCGTATCTTTAAACGTATGTTTTAAGTCTCTCTGCTTTATTTAGTCTAGCTTTGTCAGCAGGTGGCCTAATATTCTGCCATATTTTTAAGAATTTTAATTTTTGATCAATTATTTTTTTAAAATCCATAACTCATTTTGCATAAATTTCTTTATATGCAAGCTTAGTTGTAGACTCCCGAATGACATTTTCCCTAATACAAATCAAATGTTTTTTTTTAAATGTCTTTTTTTAGAGAGATGTCTAAGTTAGTTTTGTCATTAATTCAGGTCGCTCGCGGCTACTACTATTGATAGTGCATTTTTTGAAACAAATATAATAATACAGCGGTAAATAAATTTATAACAGAACTCATTATGAGCAATAATAAATAAACAGTGATAAAATCTCACTATCAGACCATGAACCGAATAAAATATACCTGTTCTAACAGCAACATTTAATGGCAAAAAGTAAATTTTATATAAATGAAAAGCGATTTTCATTATCATTACATATATTTAAAACGACTGTTTATATTCATATATATCTGTCACAATCGAAGATCATTGACTTTAAATGTTTTTAATCCGTGTTTAAGGTTTCGTAAATCAAGTGTTACGCAAGTCATACAGGTTTTTCCTAGTAAGATCTATCAAGATAAACACGACACGATAATCAGCACAGCGGATACTTCTAATCAGTCACAATTCACACCAGAACCGTCTGAAAAGAAAATAAAAATCCCACCTATATATCTACACAATGCTAATGAACTTAAACACCAGGAAATACTTGCGAAACTAAAATATAAAGTCAAAACCTAAGTTATCACACTTTTAAGGACCCTGAAGCTAATAATATTTTAGCAATAATTCGCAATATTGCGGTGTCATTGATTGAAAAATAAATAGAAACTAAGCTAGAAACCCATTAAAAAATTGCGCGATTATATAACAAGAATAGATACCCACTCTCACTATACGCAGTGGATTTTCAAAACACACAATAAGGTAAGAACATCTTTAGTCTAACAAGACTTAGTCGTGACGTAATCGAAGTTGGACCGAAAAGAAAATCTGTAGAAATTCTGCAGTTGAAAAAATATCAATTATATGATCACACGCGCAACTGTTATCAATCTCAACCGCGATGTGTGAAATGCACAGGTAACCACCTATATATTAACTGTCCCAAAAAACAAATTGAGGACCTACAGTGAGTTAATTGCTTGAAAAAGCACCCTCCAAACTACAGAGTATGCGGTTACTTTCTTAAGATAAAACACTCAACAAATAAC
This sequence comes from Sinelater perroti, assembly GCA_036346155.1. Taxonomy (NCBI): domain Eukaryota; kingdom Metazoa; phylum Arthropoda; class Insecta; order Coleoptera; family Elateridae; genus Sinelater; species Sinelater perroti. The sequence goes on along the minus strand of JARFIY010000167.1, from coordinate 3,852,779 downwards.
AGCACAGAACACTGAACAGATGATATGCACAAGCAACCATTACTAAGTAGGATAATCATGTAAACCAGCCACCTTCTTCTAGTCAACGCCAAGCATGCTCTCCTCAATCCAATACCAACCCTGCTGACATTCCCCAAGACATAACCGACCTCGTTACAACTATCCATACTTTCTACCTTATTAATTAATCAGCAAACAGTTACTACATTAACTTCGACCAATTGAAATGCCAATGATCTTAAAATCCAACGCTCCATTTTTAGTGATTGATAGACATCACTTGCGTAATAGCAACGTACTTTATTAATACTAAAACTCTTCGTATCTCTGGATATCAAGTGCACCAAACGGACAGCGAAGCTGATAAGGTCTCAGGAGGAGTAACGATCATAACAAGAAAAAGCTAAAACATCACTTACTTACTTTCAGAGGTATGGAAAACTTAGAAGCTATTTTCATACAATTATACATGGGAAAAAATTGCCCTAGGGGCAAGATTGCTTGTACGCAGATACAAACAACTTGACAAAAGATTATTAGACCACGATATAAGAAAATTGTTCGACAGTACAGAACCCACAGTGCTTTTAGGTGACCTAAACTCAAAAAACACAATATGGGAATGCCCAGCTGATAACTCTGAGGGCACACCATGATGGAAAACCATTATATATTTATATAAGCCCCAAATAAAATTACCCATTACCTGTAGAGGGCTGACCATCAGCCTGATATACTAGACGTGTTACATACATTCAACAAACGGTAACCAATGGGCTAAACTCCGACTATCTTTCCGTAATCATGTCCTTCTACGACGTACCTCAAATAAAGCCACCTACACCTAAACTTATTGATAGAATAACTGATTGGAAAACCTTTCAAAAAACGCTTGACCAAAAGCTAAGGTGGAAGAGACCCCTTCAATCCCCTTGAAGCATCGATAAAGCAATAACACAATATACAACTGCAATACAAGAAAGCGCACAAGAAGCTACAACATCGAGGTAACAAAGAAGTACCCCTTTGCACAATATAACACTCCATAATATAATCAAGCTGATAAAATAAAAATATAATTATAGAAGAGAATGGCAAAGGGCAAGGGTTTCTTTACGACAAAAATTACTTAATAAACTAAACCCTCTAGTAAAACAAGAGCTAGATAAACTTCGAATTATCTATAAGAAACACACGTGGAAGGTAACCAAAAGATTGCCAAGACAACCAAGCGTCATCTACTCATTATTAGCTAACACGACATACTCATCTGAAATAATCGTAATATAGACAAACGCGACCCCCTTTTTGATACTAAAATAGCAAACACTATGGCTGATTTCCGTTTGCGGGATGCCCCTAAAATAATCCCTGTATTCACCCAAGAAATTAGACTATACATATGACGACTTCTAATACGCAAGTGAAGAGATCTTAATGACCAAAGTTTCTTACAAATGACATGATCTTCCAAAAAGCAAACAATTGAACTATCACGGGAAGTATTACAGATTCGCCACAATCTAAATGGATAGAATAAAGTTGATCTTTAACGGATTTACAAAATCAAGGTAGATTGAGATATGGAAAAAAGAAGAAACTAGTACTTTGTTGCATCGATAGAGCAGATGACTCCCTAAGCTTCCATTGTGAAAAGTGCCTCATGCAGAGCGTGAAAATTGTGACTAGCCACATTTTTTGAGAATTACTGTGCTTACTTAACAAGAATCAAATGTTGTAAAACAAAAGTAATCTTGAATTTCTAAATCAACAACTTACTAAAAGTGAGAGTAATTAAATTTCTTATATTCGTTGGGAACTCCGCCTGCAGCACCCCTGGGTGGATTGAGTAGCTTAGAGGTGCTGTTGCCGGTCCCAAGTCCGGATAAAGGAGGAGGGCCATCTGTAAACCAGGCCAGCAACCTACTTGCAGATGGAACACAAACATATGGTCACAGAAACAAGATTATGCCTCGGAACAGGACGGATTCAACGATGACAACGAATGCAAGAAACAGGACTACGAAACCATGGAAAACAAAAAACATACTTAGGATAAGTACATGGAACATCAAATCTCTAAATAAAAGAGACCAGGAAATAACTAAAGAACTCTGGGACAGGAAAATAGATATATGCGCGGTACAGGAAAAAAAAAGAAAGGTAAAGGCCAAACACTATTAGACAACTACGTACTGATTTATAGTGGTGTACCAAAAGAAATAAGAGCCAAAGAAGGAGTCGCTTTATTAATACATAGAAAACTTACCAACCAAATAGTAGAATGCAAATACAAATCAGAGAAAATTGTCTGCGTAAGAATAAATATAGGAAGCAAGCACCTAAATGTAGTAGGAATATATGCCCCCGAGAATAATAGGGATGCTAACACCAGAGAAACTTTCTACGAAAACCTCCAGGATATAATAAACGAGATTCCTATAAACGAATACATGATTATCTTAGGTGACTTTAATGCACGGGTTGGAAATGGCATCATTCCGGGGATAAAGCAAAGATTCAACGAGGACGTCAGAAACGATAACGGAGACTTGTTAACGGATTTCTGTAGCACAAACGAAATACGTATAAACAACACATTCTTCCATCACAAAGAGCAATACAAATACACCTTTGAGAACACTAGAGGACATAGATCTACGATTGACTATATTTTGACAAATAGGGAACTACACCCTTCACAAATTCTAGACGTAAGGGCATTAACATCGGCAGAAATAGGAAACGACCATAAGTTAATAATGAGTAAAATCAGAATGAAAACATATATACATAACAAAAAAGAAGAAGCAGAATACGTCACAAAGATAAGAATCGAAAGCCTACAAAATGATTCAACAAAATACTTATACCAACAAAGATTAACACAAAAAAGCGAAAAGAACCAAATATTAGAAAGTGATGGAATAGAAGACAGTTGGATGAAAATAAAAACAAACATTTTAGACGCAGCTAAAGAATCCCTAGGAGAAAGAAAAGTAAACATAAACAAAAACAAAATTGCAAACGCAAAAAACACCCTGGTTCTCTGAGGAACTTAAAGAAAATGTAAGATAAAAAAGCATACCTGGAATACATGTCTAACAAAACGCAGCAAGCATACGATAATTATAAAAGAATAAGAAATGAAACACACAACTAAGTAAGAAAAACTAAAACGAACACTGGGAACGTTTCTCAAAAGAAATGGAACACGAATTTTACGGCTTGCAAAAAGAAATGTGGCGTTTTATAAGAGGACAGCGAACAAAGGTGAAGGAATTAATAGATGCAAAACATATAGAAAAGAAAACATGGATTGATTACTTAAAAAAATTGTACGAAGATGAACAACCAACACAAAGAGAACCAGAGCGAAACAACCCAGAAATTAGAGCAAACGAACAATTTACGATAAGCACGGAGGAAGTAGAAGAAACACCAAGGAAGCTGAAAAACAGGAAAGCTGCGGGAGAAGATGGAATAGCGAACGAACTGTTAAAGCACTGCGGAACAGTAATGACGAAACAGCTGACAACTCTAATTAATAAAATAATACAACACACCCAAATACCGGAAGAATGGAGGACAAGCATATTGATACTGCTGTTCAAGAAAGGGGATAAGAAAGAACCGGAGAACTACAGAGGAATCAATCTGTTGAACACCACATTAAAATTAACAACAAGAATTATATGCCAACAAATAAACCAAACGACAACTCTGAACGATGAACAGCAAGGATTCCGTAGTGGAAGATCATGCACAGATGCAATATTCGTGATAAGGCAGATAAATGAAAAATCAATTGAATACAATAAACCAGCCTTTTTATGTATGATCGACCTGAAGAAAGCTTTTGATAGAGTCAAACTAGGTGACGTAATCCATCTGTTATATAATAGAGGAATACACATAGACATCATCAAAACAATTGAGAACATATATAAAGACAACAAAACGAAAGCAAGAATAAATGGACAACTTACGGAACCAATAAACATGGGCAATGGAATAAGACAGGAGATTCGTTAAGCCCTTATTATTCAATCTAATAATGGATGAGATTATTAAGAAAGTAAACGAAGAAAGAGGATATAGAATGGGGAACAAGGAAATCAAGATATTATGTTACGCCGACGACGCAGTATTAATAGCCCAAAACGAAGACAATCTCCAAAGATTAGTCCACAAATTCAATATAACAGCAAAAGATTTAACATGATCATCTCAGCACAGAAAACGAAAACAATAGTAATTAACAAAGAACCCATTAGATGCAAATTGAAATCGACGGTGCAAGCATAGAACAAGTCATGGAAATAAATTACCTGGGTATCAAAATAACTAGCTATGGAGATGTAGAAAAGAGGTTAAAGATCAAATACAAAAAGCTAATAAAATCGCAGGATGTCTCAATAATACAATATAGCAAAATAAACACATTAATATAGAAACAAAATCTCGAATATACAAAGCAACTATAAGACCAATAATGACATACGCATCAGAAACGAGACCAGACACAACTAAAACGCAGCGACTATTGGAAACAACCGAAATGAGGATATTGAGAAGAATAACAGGAAACACGCTAAGAGATCGAATAAGAAGTACCGAAATTAGAGGAAGATGCAACGTGCAAGAGAGAAATGAATGGACACTGAACAGGAAAAAAGAATGGTACAATCACATAAGTAGAATGGCAGACGATAGAATAGTGAAGATAGCAAGGGACAAATCACCACTAGGAAGAAGAAGCGTTGGCCGACCGCGCAAAAGATGGAGTGACAACATTACGTAGAGAAGGCATAAATCAAAAAAAAAAAAGCAGGCAAATTGCCTATATAGAAGGAGAAGAAGAAGAAGATATTCGTTGGGAAATTGTAGTCCTTGTAGAGCAATAATGCGACTTGCATGCAACTTTGGTTTTTTGTAGATTGCCATATCCTTAGAAAAACCTTTATCTCTTGTAGAAGATAAAATGAAGGCTTGTAGAAAATTAAAGTCTATTGTTTTATTACCGCCTTATTGTTTTTGAGAGCTGTGGACATCCAATGATATTTTTATACTTTTCAGTTTCTTCATAATATATTGCATGTATAATAAAGAATTGGTAGGGGATGAAATTGGTTTTAATATCTAAAATGCGTAATGAATATAATTTCCCATTGCGTGTAGATAATAAGTTTTTTACTGTACTGCACTGTATCGTTCGAATTATGGAAAGACTCTTGAAGATTTTGCAATAACAACATTTGATTGTGTGACACTAACTACCAAAGGGAACGAACACACAACAAACCAGTTTAATATCGTTGACTTGTCTATCATTTTGAAAGTCATAAGAGAAAATAAGGAGCGGTGACCAAACAAAACATTATGCATTTTCTTATCATAAAATGTTAGTCTTCAAGGAATTACCTTAAAGTTTTTCTAATAAAAGGCAACCCATTATACATGGTGAGACAGTCAAACCCCACTATTTGTAGGCGTTAAAAAATAAACTTTTTTTAATTTATTGCGACAAATATTAAGAGCACAAATGGAAATTGATATAAAAGCAAAAAGTTTCACTTTTTGAATACCACTCCAGGAAGATAGTGACCATCATTTTGTACACATTGTTTGAGTCTCTTACAGACACGTCGTAGTACCACCGGTATTATTGCACAAAATTTTCCTTCAATCCGCATTTTTAAGTCCAATATAGTTGCTGGGTGAGTCTCAAAAACGTTTGACTGGAGATATTCCCCAAGAGTTCAGGTCTGGCGATCTTGGACGCCACTGAACATCCCCATTCCTACTGATTAGCAGTTCGGGAAAAGGTATTTCAAAATTCATTGACACCCTGGATGTGTGACTAGTTTCTCCATCTTATTGGAAATGAATGTTATCATTCACAAAAAATCGTTGAAGTTCTGGATTAAATAACATTTCCAGCATTTGAACATAGCGCGCTAACCGCATGGCCATCATCATCCTCGAAAAAATACGGACCAATTATTCCATTCGAATAGATTGCACGCCAGACTGTAACTTTGGCCGAATGGAGAAGCCGTTCGTGAAGTTGTCGAAAATTGACGTACACACTGAGATAAAAATGAGCTTCATCGCTCATCTGTAGATCATTAATGAGTTGTGGATCATCTTCAAACAACCATAACATGTGCTCACAAAAACCAACGCGGATAGGATAATCTCTGTTGTTCAAACCATGGAGTATTTGCATTTTATGCGGTGCAGGTGTAAGTCATCATGCGTAATTTTCCTTACTGTTCGAGCCCGAGAGCAACGCTGTGGCGCCTGGTAGATCTTTGAGAGCTTCTTGTAATCGCTACGCGTACAGTCTCCACATTTTCGGAGGTCCAAAAAGTTCTTACACTACCGTCTATTCTTCTTATTGTTTGAGCAGTTGTTAGCCCAAAGAGAAATTACTTTTCTACTTGGAACAGGAGCACGAGGCGGGAGATAAAATGTAAACGAAACCCCCGTTGTGCTCGTGCGTATCTTCTACCATTTTCTAAATACGCTGTAACAGTGAAACCTCGTTCGCTGGTCCAACGCTGTATGGTTACTAAACTTTCAACATTTACCCCCACCATACAAGCTTCTTAGAAACGTGCAGTTTGACTGTCCCACCTTGTATAATAAAAAGCTCAAAATAAAAACAACATTAAAATTAAAAATCTAATTGCCGCATTGTCCAAAGTTAGTTTTCTGGAGTCGCCATTAGCCACCAGCAGTATTTAAACAAGTTCATTTACTTCCGCTAGAAGTTCCAAATCCGTAAACGCAATAACGGCAAGTCTCCACCATCACAATTACGAGCCATTCTTCGGATCTCCTAATTGTAACAAGAAGTGCCTAATTCGTCCCGGAGAGACAAATGGGGAACTTTAGGCGAGAGCGGGGCGCACTGCGGGCCGAAGAAGGACGACGCGCTCATTAGGGAACGGCGGGGTGTGAGCGCCACGTCCTCCCTCGTCTACTAATTGAAACCTTTCTTATCCCTGTAATCGATACCGGACGAGCGCAGGCCGATCTCCCCAATCCCGCCAGAAATCTCCGAAATTAAAAAACAACGATGCAGCTGCAAATCGGGTCACCGTGATCGATTCCTGCCGGCGGCCCATCCAAATATAGCCGAAGCTAATGGGGCTCACGGTTGACTTGCAAGACGCGCCGCGGATTTGGCGCTGTTTGGCCTAATGAGGCGCCTTCTGCGCGGTTTGAGGCCTGGGGTTCCGAACAGAGACGCATCCAAGCCGCTAATTAGGACGCCTATTGCGGCCAAACGCGACGCCCTGTCAGCGGCGCTGCCCCGATGGGCTCCTGCCAATCCTCAAAAGTTACCGCAGAGAATGTAGCGACAAGCATCTAAGCACTTCGAACCGGTCGTTAAACGCTCGTTAATTCCTGCGCCGCGAGCTTATGACTTCCGGCCATTAAATTTTTATTTGCTGTTGTTGAATATGCAAAAGCTCCTGATGACTAATGGCGACCTCTCGTATCAGCCAAGTGGCTCTCAAATTGTTTGGTCCCCAAATTCATCAGACCCCAGTTTTAAGAGCAAACCAATAAAAGGAACGAGATTTTACCGCTCGAGCCATTCGGAAAATTTAGAGAGCCGTGTCAAGCGGGAGAAAACATAACGCCTTAATTATCCAAATGCGGCGGCAGGCTGTATCATGGCAAGCATCTAGCATCTAATCAGATTTCCCGACACTTTATTCGTGTGCGCCGCAAACAAACCTGCCATTATCAAATTGGGCACGCTAGCAAGATTTGCCGAATTGTTTCTTTTCAGCAGCCGGCAGAGTTGAATTGCGAGATTAAGTTCCTGGTTTTTGAACAACTGGCGCGTGAAATTAGTGCTTACTAGCAGTCTCTCCGTACCCCGCACAAAAGAGAGAAACATTGCTCTCGTAATACTTTTATCGTTAACCTCAAGTCTAAGAAGCTTAAAGAATATTTATGTAGCCTACTGAGTCGGAATAACTTTTTTGTTTACCAACCTTTGTTCTTTCAGGTCAATTGTACTGATTCAAATCTAAACGGCTTTACACATTTTTTCATTGTAAAAATTTCCATTACGTTTTTAGAAATATTCAAAAATAAATAACATTAACTATCAGATCATCTTTAATGTATTGTTTTTTTAATTTTTATAATTAGCGTAATTAATGTTAATTATATACACATACATGATCCGGACCTCCTCTCTATACGAAATGTTGCGATCCCTTACTATCGCTTTATTCCTCGCCTGTGCCAATATGGTATGTTTATTTTTTAATATTATTCTTATTGTTTCTTCCTTAACCTGCTTATTATGATCTACTGGGGTTAGATATCTCCACCATCTTAGTTCGTTTCCCCTATCTTGTTTTATATTACTGCAACTTTGAGTCTTCTTCTGATTTCACTACCACTAATTTTGTCTGGTTTGGTACCCTTCAATTCTTCCGAAGAATTTCATATACGCTGTTTGTAGTCTGCTTTTGTTTTTAAACGGGTTAACATTGGGGGTGTGGATCATCTTGTGCACTCTTAGTTTAGTCTTCTTAGAGACTTCCTTGTTGCTAAATCCTCTTTTTACCGCTTGGAACACCCGTCCTGCCTTGCATACCGTATTATTCATGTCTTATTAATATTTTCGTCTTTCTTCAACAATTGAACCAAGAGATTAAAAACAGTTTACTTATTCTAACACTTGATTGTCTAATCTTATTAAAACTTGTTTCTGGTTTCTCGATATTACCATGACTATTGCCTTTTCTCTGTTTATATTCATGTTTCTTGATATAAGTTCTTCGTTCTTCTTGAGATTCTGAAAATATTGTAATGTCGAATGCAAAGACACATTCGCTAATTTCTACCCCTTTTAGCGAGTTTTTGTAGTTTCACACTACATTCTTGAATAATGTCGACCAATAGTATCAAAAATAACAACAGACTTAATACTCTTCCTGTCTGGCACCTTTTTTTTATCGTAACTGATTGGGTTTTACATATCTTGTTCTTACATAAATAATTCGGCACTCCACGTTTATCTGAACTTTCCCGGATTTTCTTCCTTGGTATTTTATCAAAAGATTTCGATAGATATATGAAGTATACATATCCTGTTTTATTGTATCTTATTTTCTTTTTTATTATTTGTTGTAGTGTGAATATTTGGTCTTGAGTGCTGTCTTTTACTGTCCACTTCAGTCTCCTTTCTAGATTTTTCAAAAACTTTAATAAAGACGCCTCTATAATTGTCACAGGTCTTGCTATTCCCCTTTTTATATGCGAGTACGATGATAGCAGTTTTCTAGTTTTTAGGAACGAGCACTAACTTGAAAACTCGAAGTAACAAATCCAATACGGCTTTAACATTTCTGATGATTATATATAGTTATTTCTACTGTCATCTTCTGTTTAGTGTCTGTGCTGGTCTTCTCCTTTTTGTATTGTTGGTTTCCATTCAAGATTTAAATTTAAAATATTTTTCCCATCTTCATGTAATATCTCCTTGTTCGTTAAGTATTTCTCCGTTTTTTCTTTAATTTACTTTAGAAAGAGTTGCTTTCTTTTCTGAAACTTTTAGGAACTTGAAGACTAATTTGACTCCATTCGATGTCCAAATTGCTCCAAATCTGCCGTTTTTGTTTGCACACAAGCTTTTTTGATTTTGCTTCTCTGGATTTTGTGCTTTTGGTAACCTTCTGTTATTTTAATGTTCAGAAAATATTTTCATAACCTTTCCCTTTCTTGTATCTTATTTTTCATCAGGACGTGTTTTCGACTGTCACTTCTACAACTTATACCTCGTTCTTCGTTACTCTTCAAATAATATCCATCCTGTTTCTGCATTTTCGATTTCTAACATTCTTTTGCTATTTTTGAATTCCTTGGAAATTTTCATTTTATATTTTTACTGACTTTTGAGTCTCTAAGCTTATATTTTCTTATAGTCCTTATCTTTTTGGTACTTTTCTCTTTTATATTAGCATTTTCCTTGTTTTCTCCGTTTGGTTTCTTTTTCGCTACCAAAAGGTAATTGTCACTTACAGTCTTTGGGCCTCTCCTGACATCTCGTATCTTTGTGAAAAATTTCTTTTTCTTAATTATGTGTTCTATAATCAATCTCTCGCCTTTGTTATGTTCTTTACATGTATTTATGTTTGTTTTAACCCATCCCTTGTCTATTGTGACCTTTCTATAACCAACTTTTTTTTGAGCCCTTTACTTATCTGTTCATATCTTATATTTTTAATTTCTATTTCAGATCGTTATTAATATAGATTTTAGGAGTATCCAATTTATATTCAGTTTTTATTATTTCTCATTTCTTTCTCAATATTTAATTTCTGAAATATTCGTTATCAGACCAGTGTTGTTTTTATATTATTAACCCGTTTTACTTCTACTTTGACATTCAACTTGTTCTTTAGCAATTGGATCACCATTTCCCCTTTTTTCTCGTCAAATTGGATTCTCTTTATCACGACATTAATACTATATTAATATTAATATTAATACTATACATACTCCTTGGTATGTTTGAAATAAAGATCTTCGCAGAAAACTTTAGATGAGACAGTTAAAGAAGAAATCAAGAAGACTGCCAAGGGTCATGAAAAGCATTGAATTGCTTTAACTTCTAGACAATCAACACCTAGTACGACGATTTACGAAGATTAAACCTTTTGAGTTCTCGGTACTAGTAACAGCGACTTAGATTCAATGCCATTCTTAAGATTTTCGCCAGAAAAATTTCTTTTAATTTAAAATAATCTTTATTTGCTCACTAAACTGAACGCGTTAATTACTATATACGATGATCTTGTTCCCAACCGAGCAATACTCTTCATTCCAGCTCAAGTTTCTACTCACGATATAAATTCTGCAACCACTGATTGTTAAACACTGTAGTTTTACGCAATTATTATATCTTTCTTCTAGCTGAAAGTAGTAGATACAGATTTTAAGCATAATTTGCTTGACAGAGCATTTATGTTTTAGTACGTAAATTCCATTTGGTATCAACAATATGCTTTGTAGCCTATTAATTCATTTTCCACTTGACATTCCGGATGTTACATTTGTAGTAGCAGTATGTCCTTAGTAGAGATTTTTTGCCACGGAGATGTTTATAAAATGCTTTTACAAATGCTGACAATTCTCTTTGTGTTTTGTTCCACCTTTGACAAAAATGATGAATTAGTTGGTTATCTTTTCTTGTCAATTCTGCTTTGCTTAGATTGGTATTTAATGTAACTAATTTTTCTTTCTGCTTGGAGGATACCTCAGACTCAATGCCTTAATTAAGACTCGTTTTAATTGATGGAAGGTTCACTGGCAACTATCTACCCATTTCTCCTTGGTTAACTTAATCAGCAGCTTTGAAATGTTGGTAAATCCTAAGTTAAACCGTTAGTTACACGTATACATAGTAAGAAATGTTCTTCCAAAGAATGTAAAACTGGTTGGAACTTAGCTTTAGGTTGGCCTTTTTCAATCGCTAAAATGCAACTAAAATTTTTTAAGTGCCCCCTAAAAATATTTTTACTGCGATCACATCATTTAGATATACGAAACACGTTTATTAAATTAGTCATTTTAATACAATCATCTTGAAGTGGCTGAATTGTTAGATAACCTAAATAGCAAGACAGGGAACTATATACATTGCTTGACCTTGTTGCAAATTCGATTTTTTCTGTTTCCTTAATAATAGTCACTTTTCAAAGCCAGCTTAGATAAGTATCGTGATGTAAATAGCGTAGCCCTCAACATAATCATGCAGTTAATCTACAAAATTAATAATAAATAGTTAACTTTTTATTTATAACCCAATGGAATACAAATGGCCTTCCCAATCGATAAGCAAAATCCATTTCCCTAACAGAAGTCACTTCTAATAGTATAATTCATGGCGGAATAGTTATTTATCAAAAGCTCGTTACAACACTACGACCTAACAAAATACAAAAAGCACCATATACAAACTTTATCAATAAGAGCCGTCGTTACGAATTTACCATCACAACTGTATATTGTCCGCTGCAACATAATCAAGAAAGGGACAAATTAAAACATTCTTTAAAACACTGGGTCCGAAATTTATCACGTCAAGAGGCTCACACAATACAAGAGAAAAGGAAAGATAAATGGCACAAGTTATACAAAAACACAGTTACTCCTTAATTTCGACAAGCTTGCCAACTTATCGGCCTATTGATGAAAACAAACTGCCAGATATGTAAAATTTTTTTATAACTATCGGAATTTCTTCAAATTATACAGATTTATCAAGTTATGGTCTGACCTCCGACCACGGCCCTATTATTGCTACAATAAACATAGCATGGTAATAGTAAAAAGTTAGCGCCTAGGCTGCACAATAAACAGACAAATTAAGATGCCTGCTATCAAATAGTACATGATAACACACACCTCTCTACAAAGCTACAGATATAAATAGATACAGAAGTAGAATCTACTAATTTAGTCAGTTTACTCTAGCAAGTAGCGCGAGAAGCCATACCAACAGGTGACCCAAAAATTAAAACAAATCATTACAAATTGAAGAAGCTGGTGGCAGAGAAAATTGACATGAAAGCGTACACAAATACCAGGTAATAAAGAAACTTAATAGAATCATTAAGAAGTTAAAATAAAATCTTAAAGAAATCCAATAAAATTAAAGACAAAACTCCAATATACTTTACCTTTTATTTACAAATGTACAACACTTTTAGGCCCGTAAACAAAAATACATAAAAAGAAAGCGGATGTATCTACCCAATATATTTTTGGGTATTTTCCACAATGATCTAACGCAAGAAGTCTAAGAGAAATTATCCACGATGGTTCTAATATATAAACGACTAAGAATTATTCACTCCAACGGAGATATAAGAAGCTATCAAGACCTTAAACCTAAAAAAGACTTCTCGCACAAATACAACTACTAGCAAAATACTACAAGAACTTTTATAAAACCAATGAAAAAAAATTGTATATTTTTAATCCAATTTTAAGGCTCAAAACCTGCACTAATTGTTATGATACCTAACTCTGAAAAAATCTAAAGCATGTTACGATCCAATAAGTCTTCTCTCAACAATTCCTAAGCTTCTTAAAAAATTCTCCTTAACAGAATAAAAAAAACCAGCAAACATAAATTCCCGATTATTTATTTAATTTTAAATAGGCTCACATGATTGCCACTAATGCCAGCGCTTGACCAATATTATAATAAATCATAAAGAAATGGGACTTTTGGTACCTTTGTTCGTTTTAGACGTAAAGCAAGACTAGATAAGGTATGGCATTCAAGTCCGTTATGGAAAGTCAAAGGAATACTTCTAACACGTTATTTTAACCTACCGAAATCCCATCTGAACGACCACCAGTGGTAAAAAGTCCAACCACTTCCTCATACTATCAGGAATACCACAAGAGAGCACTCTGGACCACTTCTGTATGTAATTTATACAGACGACTTACCAGCTACACAATTAGTAAACAATAGTAGGTACATTCGTAGACGATATAGCAATTTTTGCGCCACATGGAGACACTCTTGTAGTTTCAAGTACACTCCAAGAACATATTGTATTAAACTATGGATAAACAAATAGAGATTGCGGTAAACAAAAAATAAATACACATAATCTTCAGTATGCGAAAAGAACGTGTCTCTCCATAAATATAAATTTGAGTGTAAACAAGCCGTACTGCGCAGCAGCTGTGTGACCTTGAGAGAGTAAAGTCACATCCTTACCATCCCTTCTGCTCGGGTTAGAACTTGTTCAGTCCTATTTGGGAGTTGCTAGAATAATAAGCGAACAGAAGGTACCACGGGGTGTGGAACAACGTATTGTGATCAAATTCCTGGTTGGAAAAAACGCCCCGTCCGCTGAAATTCACCACAGATTCCAACAACAGAATGAGAAAGAGTCTCTCTTACGAACCCATATGTTTGAGTGGTAAGCGCATGAAGAATATACCGCATGATTGTCGGCCGCGAAGATCCGTCACCGAGCCAAACATTGATCGTGCAGACGCCCTTATTCGTTAGAATAGACACAGCACTATCCACGAAATTGGAGCACAGCTGTCCATCAGTGTAGGAAAGATCGTGAAAAGACACTTGCACTATCGGAAGGTGGATATCACGCACTTTGACAGACGGGAACAAAATAGTGTGCTTGCACGCTGCCAGTCGTTTCCTACAGCAATTTGGCGCGCGGGAGATAAAACTTGAGTGCACTACTTCATTCCCGAATCCCAGCAGTCATCACGCGAGTGGCGGCATATCAGTTCTCCCAAACCTAAGAGAGCGCGGAATAGCCGTTCGACGGGAAAGTGACGGCGACGATCTTCTGGGACTGGAAGGGAGTTATCCATGCAGCTAATAAGCTACATTGACTGTAATAATAATTCAAACCTCCTGGTAACAGATGCGAAGGAAAAGATCCGATCCAAGCGGAAGACAGGAAAGATGGAAAGCGGATAACCTTTCTTCAAGGCAATCATGCCCCTATACGACCGAAACAACTTCAGGGAATTAAAATAAAACCACACCCGCCGTACAGTACCAATTAGGCTCCAAATGATTCTCTACCTGTTCGGAACGCTCAAATCAGACTTGCAAAGCATGAACTTTGCGGCTGTTCGAAAATGCATACGCCACCAATCAAAAGCCTTTTTGAAAACGCCGTCAGAATGCTTCGAGAACGTTGAAAAAATGTGTCGACGTCCGAGGGGTGTACGTTGAAGACTGATATGTGCAAGTAAGTGTTTGACAATTTAGATTTGTTACAAGAAAAATCTTGAGAGCAATACGCCAACCCATATCTAAGCATCTGGTTAAGAGTTAGGAGATCTTATTACACTTGGCGTATTCGGCAGATTTTGTCTCTGTAAGTTATAACCTCTTTGGTCTCCCGTAACATCACGTGCCTGATGTCAAAAAAGTTTAATTTGGTTTATCAGCTCCTTTTCAAAAATATAATATAAATTCGACAAACAGCAAAAATATTTATTTAGAATATTAGGTAAAACGTCAAATTTTATAAATGAATAACAAAATCCAGTAAACTAAACGAAGAATGAAGTGCGCGTCTTGTGGTTTTCACGGAATGAATTAGTTCCACTCTTTGTAGCAGTAAAGTAAAATTGTTATTAGGTAGTCCATTATGGCTTTCACAGTGTTATTGATGATTCCCAAAATAGATTTTTTAAATAGGTATTTAATTTAAAAAGGACAAGTCACACAGTCGCAGATCTGGAGAACAGGGCTACCAAAGTGCTCTTTTAACTTGAACGAAAAGTATTATG
The DNA here is from genome assembly GCA_036346155.1 of Sinelater perroti. Classification (NCBI taxonomy): domain Eukaryota; kingdom Metazoa; phylum Arthropoda; class Insecta; order Coleoptera; family Elateridae; genus Sinelater; species Sinelater perroti. The sequence continues at coordinate 3,837,440 of JARFIY010000167.1, read as the reverse complement.
CGACAAGGATCTCTCGGAGTGTTCAATTCCTGAATTAAAATATTGCATATAGTAAAGTGGCGTAAATTCAAATCATTAATAATCCTTGTCAGTAAATGATTTGTCCTTAAAGGGAAACACATTGTCCATTATCGTTTGTTTTAGAGGTGGAAGATCTTTAATAACCTTCAAAGCCAAAACAAACATTTAAAACCATCAATCTAGTTAATTTATAGCAAATCTTCCTGTATGTTTCTTCCACAGTGAAATACAACTGCAATTATATTAACCGAAGCAATTCTTGCGAGAGCTATTACCACATGAAAGCACTTCGAAATTGCAATAAAAAAGCCACGAAAGTTTCATTCGATGCGACGCAAATGGCGCAGCCAATGAAGCAGTAACTATCGAAATTTGCTCAAGCATACGTCGGGGAATCGTCGATCGGCACTACTGTTTTTGCCTTTTTTGCCCAGTCATAAAGCTAAGACGTGACTACGCGCGTTTGTACAAGCCAGAAAGATAGCATTAGCTGAGCAAACCTGCAAAAAAGCTTTTACATGTTATAGAGCTTAAATGCAGATGAAGCCGCGGCGCGATAAAGTAATTAGGGCGGCGTACGAGGGTTAGGCAAAAAAGCTACTATGCTGTCTACAATACAATACCACTGCATTATTTTCTTTAAACCATTAATAATTTCGCTAAGTAAGCTATATGTGCAATTCTGGGGCTGATAAATAAATTAAAAAGTTTGTAATTGATAAAATTTACATACTGAAGATTAAATAAAATGACAATCGGGAATTTAAAAACAGAAATTTTAATTAAAAGATAAGGTAATCACAATTCCTCAAGATGTCGACACGAAGATTCTAAAATGGCTACATTTACTGTATTTTAATAATTTATCTGCAGTTACAATTTGATGTCCCAGATGAAATGCAGGATTTAATATTAGATTTTTTTATTTATTAGCTGTCAAAATTACGACGTTATTTTAAGGGGCAAATATTGCTGTTAAATGTAAAATAGGATATTTGACAAAAACGTCCTCCGCGCTTCACTTAACACTTTCAAATTATTCTGCGATAACGTTTAGAATTTTTTATTTTAATTCAAGAAAGTTCTTGTTTTTGTATCGCAAGATCCTTGGGACCAGTTCACTTCGTTGTTTTGGGAGATAAATTAAATTTTTACTACGATGTATGACAGGTGGCACCGCCCTGCTGGAACCACAAGCTATCCAAATACATTCCATCCAAATGAGGCCATAAAAATTCACTATCTCACGATAACGTTCACTATTGAGAGTCCAGTATAAGATCTATACTAAACTGTTACTATCCCGATGCCATTCTTGAATGACTCGAGGATTTTTTATGTCCCAAATTCGACAATTTTGTATATTGATCTGACCACTAAGGTTAAAATGGGCCTTACAGTTAAAGATAATTTTCTTAACGTTAACTTCTTGATCCTCTAGCACCTAATCTGCAAATACCTAGCGTTTAAAATGGTCATCTAGCTTCATTTTGTGGGTTAGCTGAATCTTGAATAGGCGCCGACGTAAATCTTTCGTTAAAATTCGCTACATGGTTTTTCTGAAATGGTCAGTTGCAGTGGCCGATCGCGCACTGAGGTTTCTGGACGATTCATCACATTATCATTCGTTTTTAGCTAAACGGTCGGTATGAGGACGGGCGGTTTTTTTTACAAGGAAGCCTGTTCAAATTTTTTAATTGGTCTTTTCATAGTTATTTCGTTTGGTGCATTTCACTTTCCGAAAATGCCACGTTCGTGCTAGTAATGAATTTTAACACACGTTCCTCCGTCGAGTAGCGTTCTATATTAACTAACCTCTATGTATTTACAACAGAATGTCGTTAACCTTGCAGAAAAAATGGCGCACAATTTAAAACTTGTATTTCTTTTGGAACACCTATATAACAGAAATAAAAAAAAAACACCAACTTTAGGTGTCACCAAAATAGCCACTTATTACGAAAGGGAAAAGTTTTGACGTTAATAGCATCTATACATTATCGTTTACGATTAATATTAGTGTCCGAAACCCCAAACACTTTGAATACTTCAGTACACAGCCTAACGTGGCCTGTTGAAAGAAATATGCGTTGTATTTACATGCTCTCTCCAAGTTTATGGCTTTTCGCAAATTGATCATAAAAAGCCTTTTACAGCCACTAACGCAGGGGCCGCATATCATATAAAAATTTGCGTAATTCCGTGACAGTAACGCCATAACTGCCTTCTTGTGGCCGCAGCGCAATTTGAAAGGATGACGTAATCATTTCGAGTTTTGCAGTCGCAACTAAAGAAGAAGCACTTGCAAATCAGGATAAATAAAATTTGCTCATCTTTAGCCCTTGTCCTTTTCAACAAATGTTTACTAATAACGATATATTTCGATTGGTATACTTGTAAAAAAATTCATAGCCCTAAGCTCGATAAATTTATTTTAAGGATACCTAAGCTCCAGCTGAACGAGTTTTCTGTGATAAATGCCCGAAGAGCATTTATATTGCACGTTTTGCGGTTCTACTCCAATATGCAACGTAATAAAGCAGCTATGTGGATATAGTATAAAAATTTATGTACAGAATTGACAAGATACCTCTTTTATGTTTAAGTGGTTTGTTGTTGATGTCTATTTATAAAATTCTGTATTGCCAATAACATGAAATCCTTGCAAATGTTAACAGGAATTGAAGTAAAATTCTAAATTTGTCATTTTTCTGAACCAACATTATGGTAGCAGTTATAACAATATAAAACAAAGAATGCCAAGGCTCGTCTGAAGCTGATTACTAAAGAAAACATTGCCAAACAACATTACAATTAAAAGAAAACTTAAATAAATTCGTAGATGTATCAAATATTCTAAAAGACTGGCCATAATATAATTTAAAGGTATGAACACAAGAGTAAATTCTCTAATATACACGTTTAATAACTAATACTTTAATATAGGCATGTAAACTGCACACACCCTCATAAAAAGATAGAATAGTGCTGTACATTGGTGATATTAATAAAAAATTGCATGGTATATCAATTAATTCCAGTACTAGCTCTAGGCAGCAAGGTCAATGCTTCCCTGTGGAATACTTTGAGGTCACGTCAGCCTAAATTTCAAATTAGTGAAGGATGGTGTACAAACTTTGGTGGTCTAGAACGAATTGTGTTGTATATAGGTGCAATATCATCACTCAATAAGTCCTGGGCCTGATCACTAGATGGAACCTCTAACAAAACGTCGGTATAATATTTCAATAGTGCCAACCTTCAAAAGATTACGGTCAAAATTTCATAACATTTAGTCAATTTGTTACCGAGTTACAGTGCTTTAAGTGGCGCTACTTTTGTCATTTTCAAAACAATGGATTCAGAGCAATTTCGTGTGTTGATTTATCATTGCTTTTTAATGCAAAAATATACCGTTCAAGCAAAGCAATGGCTTGAAAAAAAAATACGGTTAAACGTTGGTTTGTTAACTTCAAACGCGGTCGTACAGACACAAATGATGCTGAACGCCCTGGACGCCCGAATGGGGCAGTTATTCCAGAAAACATCGAAAAAACCCTAAAAATCATTATGGGCAACCGCAAAGTAAAGTTGAAAGAGATAGCTGACACTTTAAAGATATCATAAGGTAGTGTTTTCACTATTATACACAAACATTGGAGCATGAGAAAGCTGTTTTCAAAATGAATGTCGCGTTTGCTCACACAAGAACAAAAACAACAACGAATTTATAATTCAGAGCGTTGTTTAGGCACATTTATGTGACAATAGATAAAACATGGATCCACCATTTCACTCCGGAATCAAATCGGCAGTCTGCTGAGTGGAGAGGAGCCGGTGAAAGCTATCCGAAGCAACCAAAGATACAGCAGCCAACTGGCAAGGTTATAGCCTCTGTATTTTGGAATGCACACAGTATAACATTCATAGACTAAATGGAACATGGAAAAACATTCAACAGCGACTATTATGTTGAATTGTTGGAGCGTTTGAAGGCAGAAATCGCAAAAAAAACACATTTGGCGAAGAAAAAAATTTTGTTTTGCCAAGTCACAAGTCGCTCAAATCAATTGCAAAAATGCACGAATTAGGCTTCGAATTGCTTCTACACCCACCGTATAGCTAAGATCTGACCCCCAACAATTATCACCTCTTTGCCGAACTCAAAAAGATGCTCCGTGCCAAGAGATTTGGCTCGGATGAGGAAGTCATCGCCTATTTTGAAAGCAAAGAAATCGTTTTACAAGGGCGGCATCGAAAAGTTAGGGAAGCATTGGCATGATTGTATCGCGGCCAAAAAAGACTATTTTGATGAATGAAGAAGAATTTTTGCAAAAAATTGTTGTCTTATTACTTAGGCCCTGGACTTATTGAGTGATGTGTTAAATTGGTCAAAGATCTCCACATTCATGCTGACTACAGCCTTTTATTAGCACAAGTTGTTCAAATTCAATTCGAATCTTCAAGTGCAATTCAATCCCCAAATTAATGTTTTGCTTTTTGCAACAGTTTTACGAGGTTACAGTGAAGTAGAACTGCTGTGTTGTTCTTACGAGGAAAATGATAAGGATTGGTGCGATTTGAGTCAAATTTTTCCTAATCAATAAAGTGTTAATTGATCATCTAGTAAATCAACTATCCGCTAATTCTGTGAACCTTCCAAATTATTGTCGATCAGAATCTCATAAACAAATTTCAGATTCAATCTAGTTGAATTTTATTTCCATCACTTAGTTACTTTTTATTTAACTAGATACTATGTCTCAGAATATTTGTTAGTTTATATAGTAAAACATTTTGAATGCTCATAAATAGAAAAATTCTTAGAACATGCTGTTAAGATTCGGTTCCTCGTATACACAATTAACACTCTATCCATTGTTCAAAGAAAAATGGACTAAATCGCATAAATTTCTGCCACTTCCTTAATTATCAGTACTAAACCTACTTTCTGTAAGTAGAATTTATGTGAGTAGATCTAAAATGTTGGTGGTTCAAAAAATAACGTTTTCCATAATACATGCGTGGAACTTTTAATAAAATAAGCTACAAGCAGTTTATGTGCAAAAAATTCTATTTTGGGGAATTTTAGTAGCTCTTGGTAGCCAAAGTAAAAACGTTGCTGTTGTTAACAAACAAATTGTTAAGACATTTCTATGTAGAAAATAAAATTTCAGCGAATATTTTAAATGCCTGCTTTTCAAAGGACAATCACCATGACTGAAAACACAGCCTGCCTTTAAGACGCTTTTGCAAAACCGATTGCAATGTAGTTATATTCCTGGAAGAAAGCATATATTTCTTGTTGAGCCTACCCACTAACTTGAGAGAATTAATTAATAGTGATATAAAGCACATTAATGACATCCCATAACAAACTGACTAAGGAAAATTGTTGTGTGTAAAATGTGCAAATTAACTTTTATGTTTCTAAGGATGAACCAAATTGACTAATGTAATATGTATATTATGTACAAAAATACTTTTAGATAGTATCAGCGTTGTCAAAGCTCCAATCCATTCGACTTTCTTATTATGACAAAGACTTTAGTAGAGGCGTTTGCCATCAATGACAAAGAAAAAGTCTCTGTGCTCACGGGGCCAAACAAAATAATCCAAGAGAAACATCAAATATGAAACCTGACGCAAACTCAATGATTAACAATACATAATAGACCGGTTGCTAAAATTGAGTTTCAGGAAGAACAGGGTAAAGGTCATTAACGTATTTGTCAATTCCGTCTAGACGCTAATTAAGTTATTAACAAACAGCATCTTACCGATCCTACGACATGATTTGTACTGTCAAAAATAAAACTGACTAATGCCAACGTTAGAGTTTAGGAAACCAAGCAATCTTCATGTCACAATGTTTTGAAACAATATCAAACTTAATATAAAATTCGGAATGTGGTGGATAAAGAGGCAATAAAATGACCGTACCACTTGATATACATAAAGAAATTTTATTGCAAAATTTGGCTATGATAATGATAGACAAGTCCTGATTCATTCACTCACTGACTCATCAACGTCCAGCCCAAACGCCTGAAGCTAGAGACTTTCAATACTTAGATCATTTAAGAAGGGATTTTTTGAAATTCAAACGCTAAGGGAGTAAAAAAGGGTAAAAACGGGTATAATCGGTAACCTAATATCTCTGAAATTAAAACAGATAGAATCAAAATTAAAAAAGTGTATGAATGCTATCAAAAATAAGCGGACTCGTGTTTGTTACTTTTTCGATATATGTACTTTTAAAGGGTAAAACGGGTAAAAATCTAATTTTGGTACTTTTTTGTACGCAATTTATCTTCTAAAGTATTAAAGATAGGAATAAAATTGAAATTGAATGACGATTAATAAATCTCAGGGTCAGTCACTAAAAACAGCAGCAGAGGGAATTGCTTCTCGCTCGGCCAGTTTCACGTGGCCTGCTCGAGAGTGAGCTCATCTAGAAACCTGGTCGTGTTAGCACCTGAAGGCAGAACCTCTAATGAAGTATATAAAGAGGTACTTTAAGTATAAACTGAAAAAAATAAATAGTTTTAACTGTTAGGTATTTCCTTCGGCAGGTCTTCCGCGCGAACGAAGCCACGGGCAAAAGCTAGTATATATAAAAAAATCAAAAAGAAAAAAGGTTTTTGCAGTTGTTTCTTTCACAGCACGCAATGTAAAATAAGAGTTCCATTTTTAATAAAAAGGTCCAGAAAGAGGGAAAAAGTATAAAATCAATTTTATTATAGAAGCAAAGTGATAATCTAAGTGTTTTGAATGTATTTTTAATCTAAACTATAAACAGCGATCACGTGGAGTAAATACATGCAATATTAAATTTAAAAACACAATACTAAAATAAACAGAACCCAAAATCTTCTTCTTCTTCTTCTTTTCCTTACCCCTTCAGGGTGTCGGATATGAGGTCCAGTCCTTCCACTCCTTCCGGTTCTTTTCGATCCTTTGTGTCCATCTCTTTCTGGGTCTACCCCTTTTCCTCTTTCGTTCTCCTGTTGACTCTGTGATCTTTTTTAGTAGGGATTGTTAATCTTTTCTTATTATGTGGCCATACCATCTTAGTTGCTTTCTTTCTATAAAGTCCATTATTCCTTCTTGTCTTAGAGTGTGTCTGATTCTTTCGTTCGTCTCTATCCCATTTGGTTTTCCCTCGATTCTTCTTAGGAACTGCATTTCACCAGCATTGATCTTGCTTTCGTGCTTTTGTTTATGGTCCATGTCTCACTACCATATGTTAATGTTGGTCTTGCTATTGTGTTGTAAACTTTCAATTTCACTTGCTTGTCTATTTCTTGTTTTTGTAATATTGGTTTGTTTATTGCGTAGTATATGTTCCTCGTCTTTTCATTCTATTTGCTATGTCGACTTCTATTCTTCCGTCATCTGTTATTACGGAGCCAAGATATTCTACTGCTGTGACTACTTCTATTGTATTCCCGTTTATTTCTATTCTTCTTACCATCTCTGATTTTTGTTATTTATAATCATCATTTTGTTTTGTTAGTGTTTACTTCCATACCCATGTTCTCTATTTCTTCGCTCCATATTTTAACCAGTCCTTCATTTTATTGTGGGTGTCTGCTATGAGTATTATGTCATCTGCGTACATTAAATTGTCTACTTTGATTGGCCTTAGTTGGTAATGTCCTATTTGTGTTTGCAGATGCTGTGTTTTTGTTCTTGTGTTTAATAAGATTTTGTCCATCAGTGTTATAAATAGCAGTGGACTAAGGCTATCTCCTTGTTTTATTCCTTTTGTCATGAGGAACGTGTCTGAAGATTCTCCGTTCATCTGCACTTTCCTTTGACATTCTGGTACATGTTCCTGATATTTCTGATGAGTTTTCTTGGTGTTTGTAATTCTGCCAAATACCTCCATATGTGACTTCTCTTTATATTGTCAAACGCTGCTTTTAAATCTATGAGTGTCACAAACAGCTCTCCTCCTCTTTCTATTGTTCTCTCCGTTATATTTCTTATTATGTGTATGTTGTCTGTTGTTTGTTTTCCTTGTCTATATGCTGCTTGTTCATCGGCTAGCTTGTGTCCTATGTAGTGTATGAGTTTCTTTTGCAGAATCTTCGTATACATTTTGAATACTGTAGAGGAAAGGCAGATGGCTCTATAATTTTCACATTTTCCTGTTTCTCCTTTTTTGTAGATTGGTATAATTATGTTGTTTTCCCAATCCTCCGGTATCCGTTCTTCTTTCCATGCTTTCTTAAATATTTCATGTATCCATATCTTTCCTTCAGGGCCCATGACTTTTATCATCTCTGCCTCGACACCATCTGCTCCCCCTGCCTTGCCAAGTTTAAGTGTATTAATTGCCTCTTCTACATCCTTCATTTCGATTTCTATTGCGTTTTCTTGTTGTTCTTCATCCGTATCTTCGTATTCATCTTGTTCTTCCTGTTGGTTTCGGTTTTCCTCAAATTTTTCCTCGTAGTATTCCTTCCATACATGTAGTATTTCTGTTGTTTCCGTTTTTAATTCATTGTTTTTGTTTCTTATTCCTCTTACTTCTTTTCCTTTATTACCTCTTAACTTTTTTACTATTCCCCAAAAATGTTTGTTGTTTTTAGTGTATAGTTCATCTAGTTCCCGTCCAAATTCTTCCCAGCATTGAGTCTTTGCTTTTCTTATGTCTATTTTGGCTTTGTTTCTTTTTCTTATATAATCTTCTTTGTCCTCTTGACTTTTGGTATCTATATATTTTTTCCATGCTTTTTTCTTCTCTCTAATTGCTCTCTTTACCTCTTCGTTCCACCATCTGGTCCTCTTGGTGTCCCGTTTAAATTTCTTTACTCCGCAGATCTGTCTGGCGTTCTTTATCAATGTTTCTTTGAATACTTTCCATACTTCTTCCACTGTCCCTTCCTTTCTTTTTAGTTCAAATTTTTTGAGTTCGGCATCTATGCTTTTCTTGTACTTTTCTGCCCTATCAGTATCTTTTAGTTTATATACTGGTATTCTCTCGTATTCTTTTTTCTCTTCTTCTGTAATATTTATGTCATTTAGTAATGCTCTCACCAATCTGTGTTGGGTGGAGAGTTCCGCTTCTACTATTGTTTTCACTTCATCTATTTTTGTTCTAGTTCCTAGTGTATACCACGTAATCTATGAGGCTTCTTGCTCCTCGTTCTTCTGCTACATAAGTGTACTTTTCTTCTAGTGGTTGGTACCAAAAGTATTACCGACTATTAGGTCATTTGCTATGCAGAATTCAATCATTTTCTCCCGTTTCTGTTCTGTGTCGTTTCTCCGTATTGTCCCAAGCTGCCTAATCCTGTATTTATGTTGCTGCCTACCCTAGCATTCCAGTCTCCTATTATCAGTATTTTGTTACTCTTTTCTTTCGCACTATCTATTGTCCTCTGTAGTTGTTCATAAAATTCTTCCCTCTTATTTACTTCTGCTCCTCTACCGGAGCATATATTTGTATTATGTAGAAAATTTGACCCAGGTCCACTTCTACTGCCATTATTCTTGAATTAATTGTTTCTGCTTTTATTACTCTTCTATTTAATCTATCGGCGATAATTATTCCTACTCCTTCTTTACTTCTTTGTCCCGGATCTGTTCCTGAGTAATATAACGTATACTCATTCGTTAGCTTTATATTTCCTTTTCCTTGTTTCTTCGTTTCGCTTATTCCTAAAATATCTATTTTGAACTTGCTCATTTCTTCCGTTATTTCTATCTCCTTTCCGTTTAACGCCGTTATATTCCATGTCCCTATGTTTACTTTATTGACGTCTTTCTTTACTGCTGGTATTGTTTTTCGTATTTTTCCTGTTTCTGTTTCTTTTGCTATTGAATCATAATTCGTTGATGTCTTGTGTTCCGTATTGTTTTTGTATGCTGTTTCTGTATAATTGTATTTTTCTTCATATCTGCATCTTTAACCTTTTTCTTAGCCGTTTCTTCTTCAGTCGTCATTGGAATTGCTTTGTAACTACTTTTGTTCGTTTTTGAAAATCTACTCGTCTTCGTTATCTTGAGTAGTTTTCTCGTAGTTCCGCCTCATCGTTACTTTCTGGAGATCTCTGGCTCATAGTTCTTCCTTTTTTGGGATCTCTTTCTCTGCCACACTTTCCGGATCGTCCCTCTTTTGTCATCATCCATTCTCATTCTGTCCTGCTTATCCAGTTGCTTTAGTCTATCCAGTGTAACTACCTCTCCATTTATTACCAGTTTGTTATATCTTAGGATGGCATGGTAGCCATTTTGCCTATATTGTTTCATATATGTTATTAATTCCTCCGTTGTTCCTGGATTTCTTTTGAGTATTCTTCCTCTAGGTAGATTTTGGTGCCCTTTAGTTTTTTGTTGATTTTAGAATCTCTATCTTTTATTCCAGCTTCTTAACTCTAAACTTATTGGTCTTCTTCCTCCCTTCTGTTCACTTCCTAATCTTCTTATCTCTGTTATTTCCTCTTCCATATTCATAACTATGTCCATATCGCGTAAAATTACTCTTACTTTCTCTTTTAAAAGTATATCTTTCTCCTCTGATTGCTCCTCCACTCCGTGTATGATTATTTTATTTTTCCTAATTTCCCTCTCTAACATTTCGATTCTTTTTTCTTGCAGTAAAAGTCCCTGTTTCAGTGACTTATTTTCCGTTTTCAATTTTGCGTTATCATTTTTTAGTTTATTGAGTTCCTCCTGAAATTTATCGTACTTCTTTTCCATTCTCCCGTTACTTTCTTCTATATTTTCTAATTTTCTGTTTATTTCCTGTAAAAGTCATCAATCATACTCTGTGGTTCTGTACTGTTTTCTTCCATTTCTACGAATGGTTTTAATAATTTTTACAGTGACAGTTGAAAAAGTGAAAAAACTTAAGGCCGGATCGGCTCCTCGGAGGTCGTCGTCCGCTTCTTGCCGTCTTTTAAATTTCGTTATAAATGGCTTTAAAATTGTTTTTTCCTACCTTACTCCAATGTTTCTTCCTTGCTACTATCTTGTTACACTAATTGCAGGGTGTTTTACCTTAAGATTCTGAATTTATTATTGTAAAATCACTTTTATTTGAACACGCGAAATCAGCTGTGTTTACTACACTTGTGCCCAGGACCGGACCAGAAAGAGGGAAAAAGTATAAAATCAATTTTATTATAGAAGCAAAGTGATAATCTAAGTGTTTTGAATGTATTTTTAATCTAAACTATAAACAGCAATCACGTGGAGTAAATACATGCAATATTAAATTTAAAAACAATACTAAAATAAACAGAACCCAAAATAAAAAAATGTATCTCTGGGAATATTAACATAAAATATAAATAATATGATGAAAGAAAAATTGTAAATATTACATAAAATTATAAGGAAGCAACTTATAATATATAATGAACGTATTTTTGCAAATATTTGAGGTTGGAAATGAAATTGAACAGAGATCGTAAACTCAACGGAGACGATAACTTCACTCAGACGACATTTGGAAAACTAAAACAGATCTTAAGATCTAATACATTAAAAGAGGAAGGTCAATAGTAACTAATGCTTATTTCCTGTTTTAATTCTTCTCTGATCAGTAATATGTTTTTCTTAGTTTTTGCTTTATCGGTATCTTAAATCTTAAAATAAAATTTGGAAGACCATTATGGAAAGATACGCAATAGAGCACCACACTAAAATAATTAAATTTTACTTTGAAAACGAACATCAGAATTTATTTGTGATGTTTGAACTCGAACGGAACATTTGAGGTTGATGATTAATTGATTGCAAGGTTTCCAGAGCTAGGTTAAATTAGCGATCGTCTAAAGATTTGGTTTCTTTATCATGGGAAAAATATTTAGCGAGTACAGAAAAATGTTCGGTACAATCCAAAAACATTTTTATTTCAGACTTGTTCATTACAAATGTTTTCATATAAAGTACAGGTTTTCCAATAGTTAAAACCAATATGTTATAAACATCACCTTAAGTATCAAATTAGCGTTTTCTGACAAGCAAAAGAAGATCCTGTATCTACTCATAATTAATGTACCCAATTCTCATTTAAATGGCCTTGTGATTAAGTAAAGTTGGATTGCAGAGAACCCAAGAATATTTCATCAACTAAATTGTACCCACTTAAGTGTACTATTTTTGCGGAACGCCCGAATAGGTAAGCCCTTATTTATTTTTCTCTTATTAATTGAAAAGAAGATTAAATCTATTCTCTCATAAAAAACCCAACAACCTATCAGGCAAGACAAAATAGACGCGTTTTTGGAATTCTTTTTATGACTGGTAATAAAATATGTTGAAATCTTCCAGTGCGCCATATTTTTTTCAAAGGAGGGGGGGTCTATTTTTATAGATCTGAGAAATATAATAAATTCAGTAAAAGTTTTTAAAAGTTGTTAAAAAAAGAAGTCTGTCGGACCCAGGCCAGGACTATAGAGAGGGTGCGCTGGCCAGAAACTCCTAGACGCGCAGAGCACTGTGGCTATGGGCGTTGCTGCCATGTTGCGGCGATCTCCTTTCGAGTGCGTACGACCCTGTTTCTTAATTTGTTGAGCACTTTGCTCATAGTAGGGAGTGTTAAGCATTCTACACCAGGGATGAAAATTCTTTGTGGAATTCAATGAGCATGCTCTTTTTCTTGCCTTCTTGGGACGAGGGGACTCCGAGATGTGCCATTTGAAACTTTGGCGCTTCGTCTCCGGGTTGTACTCGAAGACCCATGTTTTATCTGCCCACGTTCCGAAAGTTCACTCGCGATCGTGACTTAAGTGATCTGGTCGTCAGTCAACAATTTGGGGACCAACTTGGCGCACACTTTCCCCATGTGCGAATTGTCGGTAACAATTTCGTCCACAGTGGTTTTCGGAATACTGAAAGTCTTTTCTATTATTCGAATGTTCATTCGACAATCGGTATTTAAAAAATCACAAACACGAGACAATTTTTGTTACTTTTACTTGTTGACAGTCGTCTAGAGCGGGGGTCATCCTCCACCTCGTCCTGGCCATTTTTAAACAACTTTAATCACCTAGAAATTTAAGAATACGAGAGAGGAGATTCCCTGTAGGCTGCTTGAATCATTTGGTGGGTTTCAGCAAGGTTTTTGTTCGATTTAGTACAGAACTTGATAGCATTAATGTTGTTCTATAGTTTCTCCCATTGCGCGTCGTGACACAGGTACCAACAGCAGGTTCACGAAAACAGCGATCCTGACGCTCATAGCAGACCGAGCTTAGAAGCGCTGTAAATCTAAGACCATGGTTTCTGTCTGACGATTAAAAAACTTTTTTATTATTTTATTGATAGGTACTTTGGTTTGTTCACTGAATTGTTTCAGTGGCTTATTTTCCGATCACCAGTTTTTCTAGCCCTAGCGCACGCATGTTATCAAAGAAAAAGTTAAAAGTAAATTAAAATTAACTATAGTTTATTCCATTTGTATGTATAGGAACCTATAAAGAGCAAACGTGGAAATAATGGTGAAATTAGCACATAGACGAAGGCGTCAGGGCATCCCTCTTAATAGAAAAAAAGATTTTTTTATTACAGTATCATCTAGTAAATAATGCAGTAGATGATTTTGTGTTGGTTGCTAATTGTTTATAGTGAGTAACATTTTTTTATTGATTTCTTTTGCCATTGGCACATGGAGGTCGTTATAGATCATTTGGTTGGTTATCATTGTTCGCAAAATTTTATATTGCAATGTTTATATGGCAGCTATATTGAACATGACCACATAACCCCATGCTTCTGTTCCACAGATCGACAAGCCCTAATTGTTGTATATAATAGAACTTCTTCTTTTGCAAATGTGTCCCTTCTAGTTTAGTTTGCTGTCATGATACAATCCTAAATATTTGAGCGATGTCGTCTAAGCGATTTGTACATTACTGATGGACGTGGTTCATTTCTTAAAGCAAATATGGTTTAATTATACCTCATCTCACTTATGCATTCTAGTTTGCGAATACTTTTCTAGGCTATGCAATTGTTCTTCAAGATTATAAAGTGTTTGGTGTATTCTAGTACTGCTAGTACTAGTACTAGTGTAGTAAACATGTCAATTGTGATGTTTGACCATGTTGCGAAATGTGACATAAACAGCAGGCCAAGGACACTATCCTGTAATACTCTAGAACTGATAAGTAGTAATTTCACTTATGTTCTAAACTTCGATTAGTTATAAATATTCAAATAATTAATAACATTCTGGTAGTTTTCTTATTTTTCTGATAGTTTTACTTACTGACTCTTATTAAAAGCTTGGCATATGTCAAAACATATTAATATAAAATCTTTATTAAGAGTATTATTTAGGACAGTGAGGATAGAATACCCTATGGGTTACGCGATGACCCTGCTAGATTGTAGAATAAACAAAATGGAAACTAAATTGATAAAATATGCAATTATGAGGTGTAAAGTTAGGCTCATTCTTTGAAGTATTAGTTTTTTTTTTAATACTTTAAATACAACAGAAAGTAAAATAATAGATCCGTAAGATTACTAGTTGGATCTTTAAAGTTATCAGTCAGTTTAAAGTTTTGAGGTTGAGTACTGATGTAGAAATATTTCTTGACAACTCTATTAGTATTTTCGGAGTTATGAAATTCGCCCCTGATGCTGTGTTTACATTTAGAATTTTTATTTATTTTACTTTTTTATGCCTTACCGATTGATTAGTGAGCGTATTTGTAACAATAATTCAACAACTTCTAAAATTTGCTCCTCTGGTACTTTAGCGTGGATTCTATTGGATAAGACTTGGAAAGATATTTATCATCAACGCTTTTGACACGTAGTTGGTGATTTCCAACGGGTACCTACCCTGATCAGTGACTGGAGGAGATTTTCGCTGCTAATCCGAAACAGTTCAACCTTCAGCGGTGCTGCCTCGAGGACCCGGGATGCATGTCCGTGCTGCTTTAGACTAACCGGTTGTGAGAAGGTAAGCGAGCCACCCCTGCATCTATCTCAGCCGTCTCTGTCCACCCTGTCGAAGAGCGACTCGGAGCACATCACCCTTATCTAGAAAAGCCCCAACGAGGATCAGAATGGCTTCAAGCCTGCCCACAAACGCCGCCGTGTCCGCCTTGGTAAAGATGTTCCCGCCTTCACTAGCAGCGCCGTTCGCCATCGTGGTCTTAAACGACTGCGAGGAACTAGATGAGAAGATGCCCATCGTCTCCGCCTTCAACCGCTGTTTGGGTACACTAGCTCTCCAGGTAAATACTACCCCGCAGGAAAAAATCCCATCAATCAACTTGTGGAGGAGAGAGGCATGTCCTGCAATTCGGAAGGCTGCTCATGTAGCGGATGTAATCACCATCCATACTGCCATATCTCAGGACTATCAGTGTTTGACTTGATTCCTGGAGGAACCGAAAACCCACTTTCACCTAAAGGCCATACAAGTCTCTCTGTGCCATGATGCTCAGTGTTCCTGAAAATGTTCTTGTGGAGGAGCTGAATCAGGAGCTCTTTAATAAAGATATTTTCGTCCTCATGGTGAGGTGCATAAGCAAGGGCCCGAAGGACGCCCGATTTAGCTTATGTTCCTGAAACTTAAACGGTCCGACAAGGGTAATTCCATCTTTTGTGGGCATGGCATCCTCGACTTAACTGTAATGGTAGATCAACGAAACAAGGGGAAGGTCGTGACTCAGCGCTTAGGACAGGTGCAGTGCTGCTGTCGCATGAAGTACAGGAACATGCTCTACTTTGGAGACCAAAAGAAGCTGCGGAATAAACCCTCCACCAGGGTTAACCACCAGGGAATAAAGTCCTGCCTTCCCCAAGTCAGTGCTCCAACCGACGCAGCTACGAGGGGTAGTGGTCCAGCTTCCCGGAGACTCCATACAGCACCGTGGAACCTGTCTCAAAACCTTCCACCGCAGCCCAACACCAAAGATAATCCTTCATCACTAGGTGGTTCCAGAACGTGCACCCCACCCAGTTTTTGAAAACATTCCAACGCATTGTGACGGCTACACAAACTACTACAAACTTTGTGGGGGTGGTTGCAAGACTGATAATTTGCAGCAACAACATTCAAGGCCACTCTAGAACTGCCTGGGTACTAACTAAACTTCCTCGATTCTGGAGGCGGCTGAAAGGTAATCAATTTCCAACGTCAGGGCTTCCCAGAGAAAAACGGTTAGGAGATTAGATCCAGCGATCTTGTAAGCCAAGAATGTCCATGTCCACTTTGGGTACATCTTATATTCTTTTATTGGCTATGTCTTCTAAAAAATTGTAATAAAGGATTTTATCAGGAATTTGATGTGTTGAATGAAGACACATCAAGAGCTTAGGTAGCTGGTCCATTTAAAGAATAGTCGGAGAAGTTATGTACAATATTAGGTAATTGGTACTGGCACACTCTAAAAAACTTACGTTTTTGGATTTTGATTTTCTTTTTTATATATTATCCTAGTAAAAGATTCCTAAATGACAGAGTGAATATGAGGAGAGCCGAGATTGTAAAAAAATGTCAGAGATTAAAATTAGTTTAATCAAGGTTGTATATATACTGTGTGAGAAGAGTTGGTTTTGTTTATTTAGTTTTACTCCTTAACGAATTTACACTTTTGAATAGGCAACTAATTATATTTACAAAATAAATGCAAAGTCTAAAATTATTGTTGGTCGATAATGCGTTTGGAGTCATAGTGTCACTATAGTCACTTGTCTCATATGCCCGTTTCACAAGATTTATCGAGTTCAGATCAGTGTTACCCCTATACGACAAAAGTTTTAAAAAACAGAACACAAAAAACGGGCCTACTGGAAAATGGCTGATGCAACAGCGGCTCGATTCAAAAATTGCCTTGTGTTTATCGGTCAGCATTTATGCAATGCACTTTGAAGAAACTTTCCTCATTTTTAGGTCATCATACAAAATGGACTCCACAGATCCTACGAAAATACTAAGTTTAGAAGCGATATGACGCACACATAATCAATAGTCTTCCATAACAACCTGCCCCACTCGCGCAATCGTAGTCTTGGTCCGGCCACATTTTTAATATTCATAACGTGTTCACCGCGTGTCTCATTCAATTTCAATCGACATTTTACCACGCTACAGGAGAAAACGGATGATTACACATTGTTCTTGGATACTAAACGTCGCCATTTGAAATATACAAAACAAAGCTTACTGCAATGTCGGTAATTCGTTTTCTAATATTAACCGCATCTTTCTACTTGCTCTCACTGTTGAGAAAAAAATGTAAAGACTTTAGAATTTGAACGCACCTTGCATGCTCAGAGAATCATGTGGGTTAAATTAGTAGTAATAAAAGAAAAACAGTTTGATATCTTATCTTTTAACAATCCCGCTAGAATTAAAGCCAAGACAAATATGACAAAGCAAGCTGCTCTACTACTTAATTTAACGTAAGCCGTTACCATCGAGTTACAAAGTAATTACGTTCTCTTTGCTTTGCAGAAATACTGCTCAACAGCACTAGACGGTGAGTGGCTGCTTTTATATACATGCCTATTACCCATAATAACCCTTTATTTTACTTCAGAATTATACGGCAAACGTAATCCTCGTCCTTGGCGCCAACACACCCTTTCAGGAGGCGGAAGCTCGATCCTCGCGCCGCCCGTAATGCCAGATTTACAGATTCGAAGCCGCACTTTGCTTATGCCGCCACATGTGCGGCGGCAGCGTGCGCGCAAAAAACGCAGGAACGTGCGCGCGATAAACATTTACATGGGCCCGCTGAAAAACGGTTACTGGGCTGCCGGGACAGCTACGGCGCCCTAATCGCGTCCCGATCTAATTTGATGATAGAACTTAGACTATTAAGTTGGGGTGTTTGAAAGATAAGGCCCGCAATTTAGAGACTAATTCAGAACCAAAGCGTTACACAGTGGCTTAATTGCGTATGCGTGCGATTTATTGCCCAGGCACGGGCTCATCTCCTTTGTGAGATGCACGAAAGTGCGGCGATTACTCCCGCGTCATAAATCTGAGTCTTCTGCGCTGCCTGTGAATGTTCTGCTAATTGCCATTGACGGCTGTTCACAACAGATGCCAAAAAACAGAAATGAATTTGATGCAAAATTAGTGTTTACAAAAAACAATTGAAATTAAAATAAAACAAAGATATAACGTCAAAGAGAGGAGGCAATAGTTTACCAAAATGCAAAATTTACTTTTTGAGGAA
Source organism: Sinelater perroti (assembly GCA_036346155.1). Lineage (NCBI taxonomy): Eukaryota > Metazoa > Arthropoda > Insecta > Coleoptera > Elateridae > Sinelater > Sinelater perroti. The sequence goes on along the minus strand of JARFIY010000167.1, from coordinate 3,819,252 downwards.
AGCATTTCTATTTTGTACTGATGAAGCTTAACCTTATCAGCTTAGTTTTTAAAAGAGACCAGAGCTCGACCCATGGTTATCACATTTTCCGGGCCGAAGAGCACTGAGGTCTTAGATAAAAAATGGGTTTCTTTAGCAAATAGGCTAGATACGCTACAGTTACTGGTCCTGCTGTACCCTATCATGTAGATATTGCGTCAATTTTTAAAAAATGTTTTATTAATTTTTGTTTTTGTGCTATACTAACAATCTTTATCTTTGTATTCCAGATGCCAATTGTAAACAGGAACTGTCAACAAGAGATGTCCCAAAAAAAATTTGCGATGCTAAAGGATAAAGAACTGCGACTCACATGACTGCCCTGAAATGGCATAAGCGGTTCAAACTTGATGAGTTTAATCAAGCACATTGAAGGAGACTTGCAAGCTGCTTTGGATGCCAAACCTTTATCAAGAATTTGAAATTTGCCGACTAAACTTAGCGTCTAGCACATGACCGACAAAAATCATTTGCGCACAAGGATCCAAGACCAGATTTCTATATTCTGACCGAAGCACAAATAAGCAAGTCAAAAAAATTTGCTAAATAACCGTGATGAAAATGAGCGTATCTTGTTAATCGTGATTATTCCAAGCGCTAAATTCCTTACGACCAAAATCTGCCATTAATTTACTCAAAGAACCATTTTGGAAAGAAAGTTATAATCTCACTTTGGTGGAGTGCTGACGTTATTATGCACTTTAAGTTGGTTCCAAAAGCCAAATCCGCAACTGCCGATCTGTACAGTGACCAACTGAGATGTTTTTACAAAGTCTAAAATCAAAAGAATTCGCTTTTGACTACCTTCATTAAGACAACACAAACGTTCTTCGTGCCACAAACACCATAGACAAAATGAATAGAATAGAGGTATGTAGACATTTCATCCTCTATAGTATATATTCTGATTGCGGATGTGTTTCGATACACAACTCACTCTTTGTGTGGTCAGCGTTTTGAATTGTTTGGTCAAGTTGTTAAAGCATACCAAGATTATTTCGAAGTCTGAAAATTAGTGCTGTGGACAGATACGATAACTTGGAAAAGATCATTAATAATAAAAAAATATTTACAAAAGTAACATAAATGTATAAAAAATTTGTAAAAAATTATTTTAATCCTAATATTCAGCGTATAGTCCAACACTTTGTTTATTACAAATATTGTCTTTACAAGTTTTGCAAGTTCATTTACTTTTATGATTTATATTGCTAGATAGCAATAAACATCTTTTCATTTTAACTTCAACTATTTGCTACACTTTTAAAGGATACGAACATCAATAAAATGCTTCATGGCAGTGCAAAATTTGTAGATCTCTTTTGTATACACTGCAACACTAGGTCCTTGGCTAGACGATGTCTAAAAAACTGCAGTTCTCTCGAAATGTCTCTCGTTTTGCTTTCAGGTAGCGCCGACTGCAATGTCTGTATAGCGGAGATAGGTAGCTAATGGAACGCTTGTAAAAGTTATCTGTTTCAAGGTTTAGTTTAGAATCATTAACATTGCGTACTAATGTCTAAAAAACTTCAAGTTTTAAATTTATATTTCACCCAATTGTCGATCTGTATGATCCATACCGTAGATAGAGTACACAAAGTAGGTTTCGCACATTCAAAATAATTTTGTAGCCGAATTTTACAGGTTTAGTAGACTGTACTATATAAATTTGAATCAATTTTGATAACCAACAAATTGTTCCTCTACTATCATGATTTGATCACATACATACATGACTTACAATGTTCAGTGAAAGATGTAAGATGTAATTCAGTTTTAAAGTGAGTATTAGCAGCTTTAATAATTAAACCTCATAAATTTGTTTAATTGGCATATTTATTTGATTACTATTTCGTCTTGCTTTTTTTTAAATAAGTTGAACAAGAAAAGCACAACGTTCTAATAAATTATCATTTTTTCATTTCTTTGTTTCATCACGGTACACTAATTTCTTTTCTAAATTGGTATAGTTTACCATTTGATGGAATATTACATCTGTTTAAACAATTAAAAAGACAATAATATTATTCTTCTTGTAGTGATTTTTTATTCTAGTAGCAACACATTTAAATTCATAAATTATAAAACATGGATGTGTCGGTACCATCGCATTTATCACTATTTTACCTGGACTTAAATCATCAGTACTGGTAACAAAATTTTCTCTATTAATTTCTGGTTTAGTATCGCCTTCACCAAATGACTTTCTCTGCTGCATCGTGGCACATTAATTTTGTTTGTTCATAATCGTGATTAGAATCATAATTAGCTCTATATTTTTGTCGAAGTATCGCCATGTTACTGGTAACATAAACTTTTTGCAATTGAAAATAAGTACAGATCTATTCGAAAGCGAGATGGTAAAAACATTGCAGGGAATCATCGAATATTTACAATAACAGTGCTATCTATATATTTGAACAGAAAGGAAACAAAGGAATGTGGCGTGGTCCCAGCTCTTGCTTTACACAAGAAAGTTTGCGTACGTTTGTGCACGCACGTCGTAGCCGCTCTTTTGATCGTTGTCGCTTATTAACTATTCTAGGGGCTCAGCTGGGTACACATTTTTTGGTTCGCACAACTCAAAGACGCGGCCAGCGATTTGGAAACGCACACGCAATCATTTCCGGACGCAAAAAGCGCGTCTGCCGCGGCCATTTGGTTTGCTTCGCGCCGAGCAAAGCTTCAGTTGTAAGTTAACTTTTCTATGTTTCTGATTCAGGGAAAACAGCCGATTCGGTTAAAAATTTATACGTTCCCACCTTGCAAAAAGTGGAGCGAAGGCGGGTAAAGAATTGTCAGCCTAGGATAGCAAAAATACTTTTTTGCGGACAACCCCTTATGTTAATAAGTAAACTGATGAAGTAATACTCATGATACACTTTGTAATTTAAAAATTTTACAAATTTACATCAAGCTTGGATAATCCGAGTTATGCACGAAGAGGTTATTAGAAAATGAATATCGTGTAGAATTAGAATATTCGTGCAGGTATACTGTCATTGGTCTGCAGAACTAGTTACTTGATACGTCTGTTTATTTCTAAATGACATGAAAAATTTACTAAATGAACGAAACGTTAGGCTTGAATACTGAAGGTGGTGTTACCAAAGAGTGAGACAGTAGTTCTAGAAGAAAAATCCTGTAACTATAAGGTAGAGATAGTAAGAAAGAAAACGATGTCTAATAATTATAAAATCATACTAAACATCGGCACAAGCAGTGAGAAACTGCACAACTTAACCAAACAAAATTTTACATTTGTTTTCTTGGGAACGACCCTCATATCATTTGGAGTGCAAAATTTTGCAAGTAGTCATTAGATCTACAGTTGCTGAATAATCCATGTATTCTTTTGAGTGTATATATTAGTCCCATTTTACTCAAAACTTATTCGAATGAGATAAATTATTGCAATGTTTAGTGTTAGACGACCTTATCATAAATAGTTAATACATTGGTTTAGATGTTATGTACTCAAATTTTGATTTATTTGCGTTTAGTGCTACAGAAAAAAACATTTTTTGGACAATAATTACAAATATATTAATTACAAAACCTTTTTTCAACCATCCCGGAATGTTGTCTTTGAAGTTTATCAGATGCATATCTTAACAATTTACTTATTGTTGGAGTTTTAATACGATCTGTAAAATTCTTATTAAAACAGCCCAAGATACTACCTCATAATACTTCTGAATGTTTAGAAAAAATACTGGTCATTTTTTTATTATATGCATGGTAAAGTGTCTATTAGTCAGGTATAAATGTAATACTTGACTTTTATTTTAATAGTAACCTCGGCTGTAATACCTTATCACACGCTGGTTTAATATGAACTCAATAGAGCACAACTGTTTGTCTTTAAGTATGCCTTTTAATTTCAACTGTTCCATGTAACTATTTATTTATTAATATTATTTTTGCGAATTCAAAATGTATATTCTGAGATAATATTCAATTTTCAAACAGATGTTTAGATAGAATAGATAGCAAACTAATGGACCCACAGTTACGAAATCACATGATGATAATTATGCCTTCCACTGGATTGGGTAGTGTCGCATTAGTTAGAATAATTAAATTGTCCGATAACAAAATCATACTAGATTTTCTGGAACATGTTTTTAACTTCAAAAATTTCTACGGTTTCTATAGGAACCTCCATCTCAAGCAACGTTTCTTGGAATATAGTACCTCAATTTTTGATAGAATAGTCGCTGATTATTGTATTAAACTTTCTATAAAATTTTAAATTACATAGTTTTGCATATTTATGAGTTGTAGTTTAGATCTCCATTCGTTTCATAGTTATACTGGATTGTCGTGGGCTTGGACGCTGACATGTAGCTGTTAAACGCATTACGACATACGAAAGGTCGTGTTCCTTACGCATCATAGAGCGCCAAAGATAAACTAATTCTGAACTATCTAAAGTTTATTCACATGGTTTTCTACTGCATATCATCAAACAGTGCAAGGTCATAATTGGTCTGGTAACCGTTTTGTATTGTATGCTATTGTCAGCTTATTTATCGGGGACATTTTATTGTTGCGATGCAATAAACTGCTCAAAGCTTGTTTCATTGTCTTGTTTTGGTTGACTGTGTTCTCTACGTGAACTTTATAGGTGAGATTCTTGTCAAAGATCACTCTGAAGTACCGCGCCTTCTCTCTATGGTAGCTTTTGGCCGAAGGTTCTAATTTAAAAAGTTTAACATTACCTCAATATCAGATGCAAATTGGGACATCGTTGTACAGGGGAACGTGAGATTGCAGAGGGCGGGGGACAATACTAAACCTTGAGGCACGCCGGTTCAAAGACGTCTCTCCGCTGGCTTTATGCTGCCCGAGTGAGATGAAATTTGAACTAATTTTGAAGATGAACCCGTCGTATCATACCTGTTAGTTTTACTTTGTCTTATGGGTCTATTATGGATCATCCCTTTTCTTATGTAGGGTTTATAAGAGTGCAATAGTCGTATTCTTGGGTTAGATTTACTCAAATTTAATTTATGTGCACATTGTTGTATAATTGCCGTTCAGCATGATTCTGATGTCTATCACCAAAGTATGGGGTTTATTAAATTGTTTAAAAGACATTTCGGTTTCTGGTTGCTCGTTGCAAGTTTCGTCTTCATGATTTTAGAATGACTATGATATTTGTTCTGTTTTTAGTAACTGATCAGTTGACTATACATATTTTTTCATCTTAATTATGTCTAAGAGTTTGTTTAAATTTTTTATTTTTGCGTGTAAATAGGTAAATAAATTAATGAGTTATACTTGGGTTTGCTATTTACAACAAATTTTCAAGAATTCTATGACTTGCTATACCCACTTTTAAAATTTCAGGTGCAGCTGAATCATAAATTTCGTTTCACAACTTAAAGAAACATTTTCAAAATGATAAACTTTGCGAACACATAAATATTTATTTAGCTAAGATTTTCACTCAGCGTACAGCCTAATTCTTCAGTAGAACACTAAATAAGTGCACTGACTTTTTTGACTGTAATGACAATGGTACCCATTGCTCTTTATTTATTTTTTCCTCATATTGTTTAGAAATGGGGTATACAAGAATAATACTGCTGCAAATAAGATGATAACTGGCAACCTTTATCTTCAAGTTCTCGACCGTAACTGAAGTATAATTGCCGCTCTATCTTCTTTATTTTCTAATTTCTCCTTAATATTACAATTTGATAAGCAGAGACTGCTTCTCGTTCTTTGACCGCAATTTTTGACTTCTTTTTTCCCCAGTTTGCAATTTACGTTGCTGTTATTCTTTCATAGAGACAAAGTATTAAAAATAACCAACTTTTTTATAGTGCAGTAATATAACTTCTTGTGTTAAATTCATCGTTTCAGAATTTGGGCCTTCAAAACCTTGTAGTTTTATATGTCTTTTGGAACTCTTTTGTAGGAATATTTTGACCATGAGATGGAAAGCATAAAACTTACTAAATTTAACTCATTTTTGTTTTCAAGTACAGTACTTCTATACGTGATACTACTTTAAGTATTTTCTACAATTAAGTATACGACTTTCTTTCTTCTAAGTTGCATTGTTTGTTGATTTTTAGCTACCATATTGCGTTATTTAATAATTTTAGTAAAATATATCTACCATCATATGGAGTCGTTGTTATAAAACCAATAATGTGCTGCAAAAGCTTTTTTATATCTAAAAACTCATTCAAAATAATTTGCGGTAAATTCTAATCAGCAAAAATATCTGGACATTCAATTAACAATAAATTAACTGTACATGCAACAAATGGTATAAAACAAAGCCGCCTGTTGCTTTCCAATCAGAGGCTGTCAACAAATTGAACGGTATTCGGGGCTTTCGGCTGGAAGCAATTAATTAGGGTCATTACCTATGTAAATTTTTAAATTAAACGCAAGCCCCGGCTGCCTCTACTGCCGTATTGGCTTGGTGTGGTGCTAGTACAAATACACAATTATTATTTGCAACAAACTGGCCTATCTATTGAAATTGCATGCTTATATAACAAGCTGGTTATAATTCATTAAGCAATCAAAGCAGTATTCAATTTCAAAATAATGCCACTTAAAAAGTGTTATTCAATTTTTTTAATATTTTTGTAGAAAATATTCAAAACCTTAGGAATACTTAAACTGATATAATATTTTTAGCCGAAACTGTTATTTACTGAAGAAGTGATTATAAGTGTTAATTAAACATTTATAAATAACTTTTAGGCAGAATCAAATAAACAATTAACAAACACCAAAAAAGTTTTCAACCGAACACATTTCAAGATAAAAATTTTGTTGATCTGAAAATGCAAATTTTTAGTTTTATGTTCATTTTTATAAATTACGTAGTTCATCTACAGTTTGTATGACATTCGGTAAGGGGGCGTCGTAGTATTTGGATCTCTATTTCGTACTCTTTTATGCAGTATATAGTTTTTCGGCACAGTTTGTTGTTGATGTCAATGAATTTTTTATATTTACAATGTGCGATACAAGTGTTTATAGTAAATCAAAAACCTAAACTGACGTATAAGGCGGATGAAAAATATATGTGAAAGTCGGAGGCATTCGTTCAGAGGTGGGCGAAGTGATACTTGGAGCTTGGTAATATAGACGACCTGCTGGAGAAGATAATGAAGAAAGATAAACAGATCTTTCAACTCTCTGAAAACCAGCCAGGTTTTTCATTGTGTTGTCGCTAAATGAAACTACACAAAAACGAAATTCAAATCTCTTTAAATAAAAAAAAGTTTAAATCAACTCTAAAGAAACATTTATAAAAAGGACGTGGAAAACGACTGGCACCACAAAAAATTTAGATCAGATTGAGACGAGCCTTCTTTCTGGGCATAGTGCTTATCGAAATCGTGGTAAGCGAAGAGTAATGTAGAAATCTGTAAACGAGATTTTGGTTGTCCCTTTCTATTAATAGACGACTCAAACGCCGAGAAAATCTGCATCAACTATTAGAAGTACTTGCTGAAATCTATTAAAAAAAATTTTGGTCCGGACAGATTAAGTTGGATGCTGCAAGATGACAATGACACTAAACATTACAGCTAGCAGTGTAGTGCGTGGAAGCAACAAAATAACGTCACTACAATAGAATGGCCAGCAATGTCCTCAAATGTTAGTTCGATTGGAATGTGTGATCGCACATGAAAATGAAGCTGAAAGGTAGAGCAGTGCCTATTCCAATTAAAACAATATGGAGATATTTACCGTGTGTTTATGCAAAAAAAACTTCATCGTAAGCATAGAAAAAGTATGTAAAGCTATAACCAGTAAAGTATTTGATTGCACTTGATATTAGGTATTCATTGTGTAATAGAGTTTTCGAGATTACAGCAATTTCTTTATTATTGAACAGAATGTACCTCATCTATCATCATAATTGTACCGGAAGTGAAATATAAACGGAAAAGAAAAAGAAACGGCCAGGTAGACGTCCGTAATAAAGAATAATTTATTAGTTTGCCTTAGTTAGCAAACAAAAACTTATGCTTCGTGAACCCCAACGAAATGTATTCGCGCTACACTTCGCCTTGCGAGAGCGGCGATCCAAACGTGTGGACTGAAGGAGGCAAGTTAGTCCATGACCAAGCTGACGGCATATCTGGGTAGGCAGCGCGTGTTTCTAATTAAGCCGAGCTACACCCATCGGGGCGAAATTACAAAGTTAAATAATCGCTCGAGAGCTTCACAAATGGCAACTGACGTAACTGGCCCGATAACGCTGATAACGTGTTGCTTGAGTCACGATCGGGCTCGTCTCCGCCGTTACGTGCCAAAAAGAAGTTAGTGGCATGGAGATCGGGGTCAGGCCGCCTCCGACGGAGACCTCCGCCTTGCTGAATTTATGTTTGTCTTTTCTGGCTTTGTTTGGGTTCGGTTTTGTTCGTAGCCGTGGAGGACGCGTAGTTCACGGCGGAAAAGGCCCCATTTGGTTTCGTAAACGATGATAAACACGCGCTCGGTAAACTGTAAACAAACTACAGAAGCCGTGTATTAATTTTGCGAATAGGCCCGTTCGCTAATAATAACAAACAGCAAAAGCATTCGCACAGATTTGAGAAGTTAAACGTATTATTTCACCTGCACATTGCTGTTGTTGTAATTAACACTGTAGGTAATTTACATGGTAATTTAAAGTTACGTCTTCCAAAAACAACTAACACAACCAACATTAATAAACAACATTACTTTCCTATTTTTATCTTTTCTCTTCTTGGTTTTCCTTTTTCTGTTTGATATATTTACAGGCTTTGTTGCATTTACATTTTTTTAAAATCTTTTCTAACGTAATATAAATCTAAAACGTCTTAATTATATATAGAAGATTCTATAAACATAACTAAACAATACATTAAGTAGATTACATCTTTTACAAATAACCTTTTATCTAACAAACATTGAAGTAGTAAAAAATTAAAAAAAACTAGCTTTAAGTAAAAACGTTTGTCTTGAGAAGACTAGAAAATAGACTTATTATGATTAATAGAAACAACTTGTCTTTTAAGACTACAACAATTAAATAATTTCAAATTCCTTTCAAAAATAATTGAATTATAGAGTTTCTGCTAACAATAGTAACAAGAATAATAATTCCATTCCAACATATGTACTTCTGAATAGAACTATTGTTAGGGGCAGTGATAAACCTCTCCTGTATTATTTGCCTAATAAGATAAGGAAGGAATTCATTAACTGCTAAGAGTACAATAAAATATTTTATTGTTCAATCAGTCCTTAATGATTACGTTCATCACTATAATAACCCTAAAAGCCAACTTTTACAGACTAATACTGCTCAAAGGACCTACCCTCTTCTTAAGGGCTCTTAAATAAATAGTAGTAGCCTCTCTCCATAATAGTGAAACAGTTATACCCACTTCTGTACAATTTATCGATTTAGTTTTACCAATTTAAAACTTTTTGTATTTTGAAAACGGCAGAATTACTTAAGTCTTATCGTCTGAATAAATCTCATTATCAAATTTATGATATACTTCTCGTAGACGCACTTATCATCTTTTCTTGTAGCAATGTCGATTAAAACAACGATTTCCTTACATACTCTCCAGCATTCCCATAATTACTATTAGTAATATATATATAGTATATGCTACTGACATACAGTTCCAATTGTCACGTCTTACAGTTGTAAGGCGTATTATGCTTCTTGCCAAGTTTGGTTATTTATCATTCCAGAGAAAGGTGTATTGCTGTAATAGCATTACATAATTGTAGAATTGGGAAAAGTGTAACCTTTAAGACCCTGTATCCTCTCAAAATTGGGGTTTCAATGGGGTAGTGCATGCGTACCGCACGGTGCTGCATCCAGTTAGCATCGCATAGCCTCTCCTACCCAATTCCGACTCTCACCTCCAAGTAGCTTTTATATTAAGATAAAGGTGGTGAACCCCGGGAACCTGAGTAACCTCGCCGGAGATCTGGTATCCAACCCAGGTGGATGGCGGGGTCAGGGCTGACGAGAGCGGGAGAAAATGGTCCTCCGAAAAGGGGGTTGGGCGTGTGGGCCAACGACCCTGCCCCGTAAAACAGCACTGTTAAAAACGCTACACAACGAAGATGGATGGATAATAGACGACAACAGCAAAGAAAAGGACAAAGATTTGATTTTGGGACATGGAACGTCCTAAGTCTGCATAGAGTCGGAGCTATGCAACAACTACAACGGGAAATCATCAGATATAGAGTAGATATTGCCGCCTTACAGGAGATAAGGTGGAAGGGTAAAGCTATAATGGACTTTAAAGACTTCACGCTGTTTAATAGTGGAAACGACACTTTTACCTTAGGCACGGGTTTCCTAGTCCACAGAAGCAAACGACATATGGTGAAAGAATTCAAACCGATTAATGAAAGGATCTGCACACTAAGGACAGAAGGAAGATGGTACAATATAACATTCGTAAACTGTCATGCACCAACGGATGTAGCAGACCAAGAGATTAAAGACCAATTCTACGAGGACCTAGAAAGAGTGGTCAGTACAATACCAAGAAGAGATGTGAAAATAGACCTTGGAGATCTGAATGCCAAAGTGGGGAAGGAGATAGAATACAGAGAGGGAGTAGGACAATACAGTATTCACCAGGAGAGTGACGACAATGGTGTAAGGCTAATAGATTTTGCCTTGAGCAACGGAATGATCATTAAAAGCACCTGTTTCCCACATAACAGAATACACAGGGAAACATGGCGGCACCCAGACGGAGTCACCAGGAACCAGATCGACCACGTACTGATAGAAAATAAACATTCACCAGACATCATAGACATAAGAAGTTGGCGTGGAGCAGAAGTCGCCTCTGACCATTTTCTGGTGAAGGGGTATACAGACAAAGTTTAAACAGATCTCCAGGAAACCAAAAGTTGAAAACAAAAACAAGCAATATAATTTAGAGGTGTTGAAGCAAGAGGAGACCAGACTTAAATATGAAGGAAAAATTAAGGAAAAAGTGTCAAGAAGTAACAAGCAACAAACAACTATAGAGGAAAAATGGCAAGAAATAAAAAATACAATCAACAGAACAGGCAAAGAAGTTTTTGGGAGAAAAAGAAAAAAGGACGAGGAATTCCTGGTATGACGAAGACTGTAAGCAAGCACACGAGAGGCAGAAAGAGGCAAGGCGAAGAATGCTACAAAGAGCTACAAGGCAAACAATAGAAAACTATCAAAAAATGGAGCAGCACTATCAACAAAGAAATGCGAAGAAATTTTATGAAGAACTTAAAAAGAGTAAGCAAGGATTTCAAGCCAAAACAATGTTCATAAAAAATAAGGAAGGGAAGCTGATTGGAGACGAGAAGGCAGTCATGGATAGATGGGCGGAATACTTTAAAGAAGAACTAAATGAAGAGATAACCAGAATTTAAACCAAGGACACGAACGGATGTACGGCCCCCACCTAAACATCGAAGCCCCAACACTGGATGAAACAAGAGAAATAATTAACGCTCTTAAAAACAACAAAGCCCCGGGCGAAGACAGCATAAATTCAGAATTAATACATAATGCAGGGGAAGAGATGATTAAAAAAATACAAGCCCTCGTGAAACAGATATGGGAATCGGAAGTGATGCCCGAAGAATGGAGTAAAGCCCTAATCTGCCCCATTTTCAAAAAGGAGATAAACAGAGGTGTGATAACTACAGGAATCTCCTCCTTAATGTGATATATAAAGTATTCACAAAAAGTTTAGCGAACAGAATGGAAGTTTTCACTGAGCAGATAATAGGGGAATACCAGAGTGGTTTTAGAAGGGGCAGGTCCACAGTAGACCATATATTTACAATCAGGCAAACCCTAGAAAAATGCTATGAGTACAATATAGATGTTCATCAGGTTTTTATAGACTTTACAATGGCCTAGGATAGTGTGAAGAGAGAGTACCTGGAAACAGCGATTGAAGAATTAGGAGTCCCAAAGAAATTGAAAAGATTTATCATGATGACGCTAAAAAACACCAAAAGTAAGATTAAATTAGGTACGAATATGTCAGAGGAATTCGAGGTGACAACAGGTCTTAGACAGGGTGATCCATTATCTACGACCTTATTTAATTTAGTGTTGGAAAAATGCATAAGAGCCATACGAATCAACCCTGGAGGCTCGTTATACAACAGGTCAGTGCAATATCTAGCATATGCCGACGATGTGCTGATTATGGCAAGAACAAGTGAAGCACTTAAGACAGCCTATAGAGAATTAGAAAAGGAAGCACAATTAGCGGGCCTAAAAACAAGTGAACTTAAAACAAAGTACATGTTCCAGTCAAGACAGGAAAGAGGAGGTCAAGCCCAACGTCGAATGCAACTTTTTGGAAACAAACCGGTAGAAAGGGTACAGAAATTTAAGTATTTGGGAAGTATTTTAACCGAGACAAATGATACGAAGGCCGAAGTAAGAGCAAGGATAGCATCCGGAAACAAATGCTATTATGCGTTACAAAACATTTTCAAGTCCCGCAACCTATCAAGATCGAGTAAATTAAAAATATACAAGACAATTGTTAGACCCACAGTAATGTATGCGTCCGAAACTTGGACATTAACATCAGACGATAAAAACAGACTCCAAATCTTTGAAAGGAATGTACTAAGGAAGGTGTTTGGGCCAATACAAGAAAGAGGAGAATGGAGAATAAGAAGAAACGAGGAACTAAAGCAGCTTTATAATGAACCAGATATCATAGCAGTAATAAAGAGTAAGCGACTGGCTTGGTTAGGTCACGTGCACAGGATGCAACAAGAGAGAACGCCAAAATCAGCATACGAGAAAAAGCCAGAGGGAAGACGATTAAGAGGATGTCCCAGAAAAAGATGGGGAGACGATGTAGAGGAGGATATAAAAGCCTTAGGAGTGCGGAGATGGAGAATGAAGGCGGAGGATAGAAAGCAGTGGAGAGATATTGTGGAGCGAGCCAAGGCCCTTTAAAGGGCTGTAGCGCTAATAATTAATTAATTAATCCTCTCAAATTAGCCGTTTGTTTGTGTATCGGGCTATAAAATTGTTTAATGAGACTAGAAGATCTGGAAGACCACGTTAATTTCGGCCTGGTCAGGTAGTCAAAGCCATTAGTCCCCGAAATAAGCAGAATATTATGTCTCGAAAGTTGCAAATTTTCAAAACTTCAAAGACCTAGGTCTAGCTGCTTACAAGACATGGTACATTTGCTGATAGAAGAAAGAAAGAGCGAAAAGGTTGCTGACGCGTATGATGACCACCGAAAAATTTTGTTTACGGATGAAAAAAATTTAACGGTGGAGGAATCTTTCAACAAACAAAATGACAAGGTATAAGCTATATGACCCAAAGAAGCTTCTCAGATAGTGTCGAGGGTTCAGAGAAGCCATCTAACACCTGTAGTAGTTTGGTAAGTAGTATGTTATGATAGAGTAACTGACATTCATTTTTGTGAAAAGGAGGGCAAGCTTTCGGCCACTGTGTATCACTATAATGTTGATTCTTTAAAGCGAGCCCTGGCGGCTACAATCAATACTTTTTCAGTGGCTGTAGCACTTGCTTCCACAGACGAGTGATCTAGACGTCTTAAGGTTTGTGTAGAGATTAAGACTAACTACTTTAAATAAATCCGTTATAGTTATACCAATAAACATTTAATAAATTCTGAAAATATTATGTACAAACAGTTAATAATTTTATTTTGTAGTTCTGGTAAATACAAAGCAGTATTTATAGGCATACTATATAAAAATACCATATATAATCTTGTATAGGTAAGATAAAATTTTTAATCCCCTTGTAAGCAAAAAATATTATATATAATCGAGAATCATCTATTAACCTACAAATTATCAACCTACATTTAATAGGAGTTCCTTCAATTACTGTTTTGGTAAATTTTGGCTCGGGAGAAATTAATACTCAACCATTAATTTTCTGATTCAGTGCACCTTCATTGGTCTTGTAAGAGTAACTAATTTTTTTGAGGAAAAGTTTATATTCTCTACTTGCTAATGTTGAGCAGTATCTAGTCTCTGAGGGAGTGTCTGAATACAATGTTTCTAAATACGTTTCAAATAGTTATATTACTTATTTGTCGTTATACTTCACAAGTGTTATGGTATGGTTTTTGCAGTATAACAATTGAAAATTATTTTGAAATTTAATGATAGTAATTGTAAATTATAAAACATTTAAGTAATCAAATCTGTAGTTTCTGCACTTTTAGTTAAACGATTTATTTTTGTTTTTGTTACCAGCAACAAATATAACAAGAAAAGGTATTTCGTACAACGAAGAGATACTTGCTCATGGTAACGATATGTCGTGTTAAGATTTTCATTAGAAAAGCTGGAGTATTTGAGGTTGACTTAAAAGTCATTCAAATTATTTTCAAATAAATCTTTGAAAACTAGGAAGTCTTCTTCCTGAGAAACCAAAGTATATTTTTGGTGCGATAAAACCAAGCTGGACATTTGTGGAGTTAAATCTCAATGAACGTATAGTGCTAACCAACTCTGGTATGTTGTAAATTGGCATTCTTAACGCGGAATAAAAAATTAAATTTATTTTTTTGAAAAATTCCAATCTTTCAGAAAAATGAGAGTTTAATAGCTGTCCATGATTAACAATGCAAGGCTTTTAAGGAATTTTTGGTATGTTGCTTGAAGTACTTCAAGAACATATGTGCAAATAAATGTACAGCCACTAATCGAAAGCAATAGTGTTTTTGCTATCATGAAGTCCTTGAAATTGAAAGAAGGCAAGATACACTTTCTGTGTAGCTACTAAATCGCCTTTAGAGCTGTTGTTCCGGCTGCTCTTTCTTTTTTTTTAACTGAGACATTAAAATTGTGTACGTTTTGTTAACGAAAGTATACTTTTGCAATTATTGTAAAACCTCTTAACATTTAATTTAAGAAGCTGGTTTTGTCTATTAACCTAAATCTTAACTCTAGATTTCTAGTCAGAAAGGTATTTTGATAATTTTTTTCTGCAATTGATTGATTGATTACCAACAACTTACTAAAAAATGCTATGATGAAGTATTCCAGAGAGTTTCTTAAGTTTTTTAATAATAATCTGATGATTTATATGCAAATTACTATATTTTGTCCTATTATTGGTTTCTGTTTTGACGATTATAAAGAAGTTTGTCAAGTAGGTTGTACTTATTGTTTAAAAATTGTGACATATTTAATAACTTGTTATATTGTTATTACTTAAAAGGCTCTTCATCTAGTTTTCGTTTTATTTAAAGGGGTTTACTATACAACTCTTTTGATGACACACATTGCAGGAAATTTTAGTGTGTTTAGAACTCTCCAGAAAATAGTTCTCAAAACTTCTCACCTCGTTATCGACACAAACAGTGATGTATAATATTTCGGAAAGGTTAAGGTGGTATTTTGTTCATATATTTTTTACAAACTTCTTATAATACACAAAATACAATAATTTATCTTGGTCTATCCGAACAACCCAATCTTATAAGTTGCAATGCTATTAATAAAACTTAAACAGCAAAATGGCAAATGGTTTAAATTTTCCTTGTTTAAAGATTTTCCCTGCTCTTCCATAAGTTTAAATGGATTGATAAGGGTATTCATAATACTAGAACTTTATGGGTTTTGGTATTTATTTTTTTAAAGGATATAAATACTGGTAAATAAATAAAATAAAATAGCTGCTAAATACTGGAATAAAAAAAATATTTTATAGGTACTTTATTAAGTAGACGAAGTATCTAACACAGTTATCTAAGTACATTTTAAATGCCTATATGGGTATATACTAAAATTAATTATCTTAACATTTATTTTATCAGACATCCATATATATAAATTTAATGTTTTTTAAGATTTGAAAGTTGTTACAATTTAAATACTACATATACAAGAATTAACACGCTTTTGTATTTACGTACTCTATACCTGTTATGCAAAAATATCATTTTGTTGAATTTTTATTTTTCTTTATTGTACTAACATTAACCTATTTTCCAGCTTATTTTTTTTTTATTTGCCTTATCATACAAAGGCGGTCCAATATTAAATGCGTAGAGGCTTACTATTTGTGAATGAAGTAAACTTTCTCAAATGATAGAGTCAAACTTGACACACGAAAAAGAAGAATGTTGTGACTAAATCGTATCTTAAAGTGAAAGTGCATACTCTGCAGTTCTGCAAGTAGAATATTTAAACAACAATGAAATTTATTTGGGGCACTAAAAAGTAATGAAGACCAAGAAGAAAACGGAAGCAAAACCAGGTCCTTGAACATTGATGACTACGGTGCCATTATTACAAGTTGCAGAATTGTAATTTGTAAAATTATTGAAGTGGCTCACATTTCAAAAAGCACTGTTCACTTCAACTTTAAACTTCCGTCACATAAAAGCAAACGAGTACTGTGGTTAAAAACATTTGGCATTATTAAGAAGAAAAAAATTCGCTTTTAGAAAGCATCAATACGGGATCCAAGCACAATTCTATAATGTGGAAACATCTTTGTTTATTACCATCAAACACATTCATAGTACAACAATAACAAACCTGTTCTGGCAGTGTAAAGACAATTATTAATGATGATATTACAAAATTCTTGCTAGATAACATACAATTAAAGGAATAGTCAAACCAAACAAAATCTTCACTGGAAAAGAGAAGAATGTAGCACAAGTTACACAGTTCAAATTAGGCCTTATCAAATTGCTACCTTTTTGGTTCGCTCAAATACTTTATTTTCGGAAAGAGATTAGAATACCACAATAAATTTCAAGCCACTGTTTTATAATACTACAATTCTAGAGGAAGTAGACCATAAAAAAATATTTTAAATGGTGGGGAGCTAAAATAAATGCTTCAATGTTTATGGGACCATGAGTAAAAATAAAAAATAGCAACTTATTTATAATATAAATATCAGATAATTTTGAACAAACATATTGCTGTAACGTGGATTTGTATCTTATTCATGGGACCATCCTTGTACTTAAAACTTACTCCGTATTTTGATGCTTTTATTGTAGTTTTTGGGAACTTATTATTTCATTCCAAATAAAGGCATTTACAAAAATTTCTTTTTTTTTGTTACTGAAACTGTCTACCTAATTACAGTTTTTCCGTGAATAAATATCTTAAATTCTTGTTAAATGTTTTCCTGCTAATTAGTAAGATAAGTTTTTGTTTTTCAGAGATCTGTTCTTAAATTTTTAATAAAATCAAATTTGGGATCTAAATATAGGACTAATCTAATATACACAAGAGACTTTTTATTTATTCAGTTTTTGTCACGCTTTAAAATTTAAAACAAAACACATAGAAACAAACATGTGTCAATTTTTAAATTTATTTATACCAGGACAAAATATCTGTTTCCTTTCTTAATGTCTTATTTTTTGACCAATTACTTTTTCAACGAAAAATACATGTACAGTGGAAAGTGTGGCATTCCATTTTATTTTATTCCGATATATAAGTTCAAATTTGGACCATATCGAATAGATAAATTATAAAAAATAGAAATATTGATTACTACAATGGGCAGAGAAAGAAGAGAAATACATAATACTTAAAGCTGTGACTAAATAATCCCCAAAATTAACATATTTAAAGTTATCAGAACTAGAAATAAGAAGATGTATATGGAATAACACAGATAAAAGCAGATAAATAAAGTTCAAAGCTTGAGAATTCCCATATAGGCAAACAGCACAACAATAATACCGAGACAAGAATATTACAGAAAGAGTTTAGGAAGCTGAGGGATAAACAAAGGTATTTTAAAAAGGAGATAAAACAACTACAAGTGCTACAATGAGCAAAGTAAACCAGCCTAAGAAACAACAAGAAACGATTAGCAAAAAAATGTATAGGACAAGATAAGGGGAAAACGAGAGATACAATGAAAATGGGGAGAAATGGCAGTAAATGGTATAGTATAGGAACATGAAACATTAAAAGCATAAGGAAAAGCAACTAATCCAAGAAACTAAGAAATATAAAATAAAAATACTAGCAATTACAGAAAAGAAAAAGGAAATGGCAGGGCAAATAATTATGGTAGAATATGGTTTACTTTGTAGTGGAGTAAAAATAAATAAAAAAGCTGAAGTAGGGGTAGGTTGTGTGATAAGCCCAAAGTACATAAATAAACTAGTTGAATGGAAAGCAATAAGTAAAAAAATAATTTAAGTAACATTTGCACAGAATAACACTAAGAAAATTGATATAATAAAAGTATGTGGACCGAGTGAAAATGATACGATAACCGAAAAGAAACAATTTCGGAATGAACTGCAAATAGTATACGAAGAAGTGGACATTCTCAGAATAACTAATGGAGATTTCAATAGCAGAATAGGGAATTACACTATAGGAAAACAGGGAGTGATGGGTAGTTATGGAGAGAAAACAATAAATAGAAATGGCAAGGGATTAATAGATTTTTGTATTCAAAACAGATTGGTGATACACAACTCCTATTAACATAAGGATTGCCATAAATACCGTAGCAAGGAACCAGGAAGAGATAAACGATGTTATTACAGAGAAAGCAAACAGAAGAATCATATAGAATGTAAGAGATGCCGAACTATCGACAGATCACTACCTGTTAGCAGCAAGAATGGCAAATAACGAGGGAAAATAGCATGAACAGCAGATAAGAGAGGTGTATGTAAAATTAACCTACTGCTTCCATACCTCTAACGGTTAAAGAACTGATCGCAGAAAAGAGGAGGGCCAGAGAAACGTGGCAGAGGACACATAATTCTGCTGATAAAACTATCTGCAATCGTTTAACGCGTAAACTTTATAAACTATTAAGAGAGATACAAAATAATAACTTCACTGAGTATTTAACGAAATTGAAACAAGAGGATCACTCAATTTGGAGAGCCACGAAGAACCTTAAGAAGCCTCAAGTACCCATAAGACCTATCAGGAAAGCAGATGGAACATGGGCAAGATTTCCTATGGATAAAGCAACCACTTTTGCAGAGCATTTATCCGACGTCTTCACTCCCTTTGAAGCAACGGCAGCCCCTGGAGACACCGCAATCGAAGCATCTTTAGACATCCCGTGTCAAATGTCACTCCCAATAAACCTGTTTACTCCCGCTGAAGTTATAAATGAAATTCAAAAACTGAACCAATTTAAGGCGCCAAGTCATGATTTAATAACTGGAAAAATTATAAAAATGCTGCCCAACAAAATTGTCGTACTAACTACGATTTTCAACCGGATGTTAAGTCTCTCATATTACCCAATCACCTGGAAGTACGCACATATATTAATGATACCCAAACCCGGCAAGGAACCAGAAAGTGTGACTTCGTATCGGCCACTAAGCCTTTTGCCTATAATAAGTAAACTATTTGAAAAACTGTTTCTTAAACGACTTCGCCAAGATACAGACATATTTCAACACCTACCACAACACCATTTCGATTTTCGAGAGGGTCATTCAACCACACATCAAACGCACAGAATAGTAAATGAAATCTCATCCTCTCTAGAAGGCCTTCGACAAGGTTTGGCACACATGGCTGCTATATAAACTAAAAGAGTCATTATCGAGCTACTATTACTTGCTCCTTAAGTCATACCTAACAGACCGCTATTACTCTGTCAATTGCGATAACGAGCTATCCCCATATTACCCCATCAAATCCGGTGTCCCGCAGGGAAGCGTTCTGGGCCTCCTCCTTTACCTTGTCTATACTACTAATCTGCCAGAAACTGACAGCACTGTGACTGCTACCTTCGCTGACGACACGGCAATACTTTCCACCCATGAAAATGCGGATATTGCAACTTCCAACCTCCAACAACACCTCAATATAATCAGCACATGGTTAGATAAGTGGCGCATAAAAGTTAATCAATCAAAGTCAGCCCAAATAACATTTACTATGAAAACCAATATTTGCCTGCCTATCAGCATTAACAATGCTCCAGTACCGGTAAAAACCGACGTAAAATACTTGGGACTACATCTTGATCAACGACTCACGTGGAACAAACACATACAAACTAAGCGCAAACAATTAAACCTCAAATATCGTGAAATGTACTGGCTCCTTGGTAGACATTCAAAGCTGTCGATCCAAAATAAGCTGCTACTCTACAAAACGATGATGAAACCAATTTGGACATTTGGTCTACAACTTTGAGGATGTGCTAAACCGACCAGAATAAAAATACTGCAACAATTTCAGTCAAAAACCCTCCGCGCAATTGTTGATGCGCCCTGGTTTGTAACCAACCAAACAATCCACCAAGACCTAGACGTCCCATTTGTTGTCGATGAAATCAAAAGATATGCGATGAATTACCACCAGAAATTAGATGGACACAGCAATCCACTAATTCACCAGCTATCCACTTATCATCCACCAATACGAAGACTGAAGAAAACATGGCCTGAAGATTTCACCTACCTCCCGTAAATGGTGCTCCTAGGAAGTGTCATCAATGGATGACTTCTCCTTTCACTGCCTCCCCTAGCATCACATTTACTGAATACTTTTGTTAAGTAGATTGTAAATTAACATTATTGTCAATAAAAAAAAACAAACTTTTCACTAACCGTGAAGTGCTGCAACATCCTAAGTATGAAATATTGAGGCTAATTGTACAAGAAAAAATAATTGAAAAAAGATCTATAGGCAGAGCGGCAACATCTAAGATCCGTATAGCCTTGATGATCGCCAACCGCCGTAAAGAGAAGGCACTCTAAAAAGAAGAAGAATTTTTTTTATTTTTCTTTGTTATGTCACACCTGGCCTGATAAGACAATTGTTCAATAATTCTGACCACACGTTTATAGATGTATTACTAGCGAATGAACTTTTTATTACGTTTCTGCTTAGTCTACACGATTGCAACTAACTACATATTTTAATCTGAGATTTTTATTACAGCACGTTTTTTCCGAAAGCTGAACTGTCAATAAATGTTAATGAGATAGAAGTTCTTTGATGGATGATTTACAGCTTATTAACATTTGCGTTATTTTTACTACAAGTAATACATACATCAATATCTGCAAGTTCAACTACAACTCTTTTAAGGGACGTTAATTTGTCATATTGAATAATGTAATCTTCGTGTGGAGCTTTGTGTTCTTCAATATTTTTTAAAAAATTTTAAATTAAATATACCCAAAAAAGATTTTGACCGTTTTGTTTGGAAATATTTTATTAAAATAACTAAGCTTTTGCATTTGTCCTTCTTCTAACTACTATAATATTTATTGACTATTGTGGGGTAGCAATGGCATATGGATTAAACGCATGCTTTAAACTCATTTAAGAGTTTTTCAAAGTAGAGGTGCAAAAAATTCTAGCGGAATTAGGGTATAACGATATAACTCTAAATTTTCATTTTTTTTGCATAAAACACTTATCTCGTATGTTAAATAAAACTTGGACTCAATCACAAGAGGTATTGTAGTATGTAATGCAGTTTTTTGCCATATATTGAAAAAGTTTCAATTCGTCTACGGTAATTACGTCCAATATTGTATTATTAATTCATAGTTCCAAGTTTCCTGATATTTTTTGGTAACCGTAAGTTATCATACAGTAACAATTACATTCTCTGTCGAAAACGTAAACAAATGGCAAGAAAAATAAAAAGGCACGCACCTGGTTTGAGAACCATATTGAATAAGTGCAATATTTAAACAACAATATCATGTAGATCACCCTAAAAACCTATAACCATGAAAAAAAACAACAAATTAATATTTTCAAAAAATTTCAACAAGCATTAGATCAAATTCATAACAAATAAAAGGCTTTCATAATATTGGGTGTAAACTCCCTATCATAATGCAAAGATTAAATGAAAGTACCTTTTATGACAGGGAGGATATTCTAATAACAACATGCTTTCAAAATTAACATTTTATAAGCAAAGAAAACAATTTTTAGAATAGTGAATTCGTCAAAGAGAATACCTAACAATATAGAGATTTGCCAAAAATTACATCAAAAGGCGTGAACTCTAGTAAAAACTTAAGAATATTCGACTAAAAGAATTGATCTGGAAAAATAAGTAAATGACAACAGAAAGTAAAGTTCGGATATATAAAAACACAGCGAGACCATTTTTGATATACACAGCAGACCTACGTCAACCTACTGCGAAAACAGAAAATATATTAAACATTAAGTAAGAAGTGCAACGGTACGAAAAGAATTCAAGATACAAGACGTAGTAAAATTCATAAAAGAGAAAGAAAGTGACAGCGATACAAGAATTGAATTAATAGAATAGGTGAAGGGTATCTCAAAATGCGCCTTATGATAAATAATACTACTGTTCTTTGTGCTAGTCTAATGTACAAACACTCATTTTAATTACAATA
This sequence comes from Sinelater perroti, assembly GCA_036346155.1. Taxonomy (NCBI): domain Eukaryota; kingdom Metazoa; phylum Arthropoda; class Insecta; order Coleoptera; family Elateridae; genus Sinelater; species Sinelater perroti. The sequence goes on along the minus strand of JARFIY010000167.1, from coordinate 3,796,831 downwards.
CATTACGTCCCTTTGTAGATCTGCTTTTAAGTAGATTTATGTTATGAACTGCTGTTAATATGCCCAATTATTCATATAAGAAATAAGCAAAGCTGGTTGGCGCTTTAAAAAAACGAATAGAAATAGTTGAAAAACTGTTTACCAGAAATATGTGTATTTCCGTACATGTACTCACTTCCTGAAGTTTGTCCGTCTAGTTAACGTTCACTATATATACAGTACAATAGTTATTAAACACTGCAAATAATATATTTTATAATGGCATCCATTCACTGCTTAATTATATATATAAAAAAAATTATGAGTGCTGCTGCTGCTGTCACACAGGTCAAAGTTCAAATCGTTCGTGCCTTTCCGTGCCGACCGAGCGCCTCCGAAGGACAATTTCGCCCGGCGACAGCCGACCGAGGTAATATATTTCCGGAACCGCAAGCGATATAAAATTTTCGTTTGAGAGCGGGTAATAAAGCACTTATACATAAAAAAAATTATGAGTGCTGTCACACAGGTCAAAGGTCAAAGGTCAACTCTAACTGGGTATACGTAAATGCGTTGTCATGGCAACGGCGTATGTCAATTATGTCAAACAGAGCTTTTTAATCGTGTTTTTATTGTTTTTAAAAATTACTATGCGAAGGGGCTCAAGCATGTCGGAGTTGGACAAGCTCTCCGGGGGGGCGCTGCCAGACCTCGTGTGAATTAAAATATAAACAAAAAATCTTATAAGCATAAAACGCAACAGCCAATTACTAGACGCAATCTAAGATTATATTTTAAAATTTTAGCTGTTAGACAGATTTTCAGTAACCAAATATTTATTTTTGTATTAATGTAACTAAACGTTTTTGTTATAAAATAACGAAATTGAATTAATATTGCCTGTAGCGCTTAACAAACTCATTACTAATTCATTGTTAGATTTACGTTTACTTGATTAAATCAAATTGTATGTTAAAATATGATCCTCAGCAAATATAGAAGATTTATTTGATATAATACTTGCTTACAGGGGAAACAACAGCATAATCAAACCTGTGGTTATCAGATTATCGTCAAGTACTCAGCAACGAAACAACTTGCTTTTAAAAGAAAACCAAGACTCATCTTGCACTAAAAACTGCGTTTCTTTAGAAACCCCTTCAAGAATACAAAAATTATATGGTTTTATAATAATTAAAATTTAAACCAAAAAAAAATTTTTGAAACCTATTATTAGTGTTTTATTTTCCCTACACACAGATATCTGGCCAAAAACCTTCAGCCTAAGCTTCACTATACATCCAAAACTCCCACCACTTTTTAGAAATTCAAAAATCTTTTTTCATATGTACAGTTTTTGTTCAACAACATTCCCATCTCGAAGCTTTTGAATTAACTATTCAATATCTATTTTACCCTTCAGAACAAATTTCACCGCTAAACCAATGGTGCTCCTATGGTTTCCTGCTTTTATTTCTCATCAATCCTAAGTTTATAATTGAAATTAAACAAAATAATGTCCTCTCTTTCCTAGACACCCTCATAACCAAAAATGACGATATCTACCACATTTTCTGAGTAATATTTACATCTACCACTCGTTATTTAAATACTAAATTCCACCATTACCCTTCTCAAATCAACTCAATTACAAACTGCCCTTTTACTTCAATCTTTTCGACATTAAAAACCAATAAATTGAAATCAAAATCATTAAAGAAATCTTAATTTAAAACGGATACTCCTACAAATTTTGAGCCCATATTATAAAGGACATTAACTTACGAGCTTACCAACAAAAAAGTGTTCTTATCTTTCTTTAGAGGCATCACTGATTAGACCGCACCCTAAGTAAACGGCAAACATCTAAACGAATTTTACGTCTAACAATAAAAATAACTGATGTTATTTGCTCAGCTAAGAGCTATTACCCTCAGGAATCCCAAGGATTCTACGAAATACTTTGTGGTGACTGGAGAAGAACTTGCATAGACCAAATGAAAATTTGCCAACATTTTATAGACGTACGGAAGAGTCGTAATTCGTCGGAAATTTGCCAAACAAAGTAAAGAAAATGTTTCCAAATCAAAACACATGCTCCCATTTCGCATCTCAACAGCAATAAATTTTTAAAACAACTAAAATGAAAACATTTTAAATGACTTTAATGTTCTAATAAGTAATCAACGTTTAGAATTATATGGAAACCACTAATTACCGCCTTTGTCATCTATTATATAATTAGTTTTCCCAACTCAGTACTGTTTGCGTCAAAATATATTTCCGCCAACTCCCGGCCCATGAGCCATAAAATATCAATTTTTCGCGTCTTCTGATTTACTGTTTATTGAACCAGAAGTGGAAGTTTTTATAAGTATATATAAACTTTTTCGTATTTTAATAAATTATCACCAAGGGTTGCTCTGCTTCATTACAATATTTAGATTGTACTTAAAGAAACTGGAATATTTAAGTGTAAATCATCCTCTTGCTATTGTTGTTGAATCAGCAAATATACTTATTTTACATATTTTGGTAGGAGTCAGGTCGGAACAATCAAGGGGTTGTATGCGTGAAAGTTTATCTATTCTAAATACTTACATATCACTCTTGACTGGCAACAATTAAGGCAAACCAATTACTCAACGGCGTCAATCTTAGGATTTCAAATGTCAGTGATGTATCGGTTTTTCTCACCGGTTGCATTAAATTCCAAAAGCAACAGTTATTAAAAATTATGGACATTTAAGTGCGGTTAACCTACTAACCGGCCCACCGATGTTAACCTGTTTGATTTCTTTGTAACTAGTGGTTTTTCTATCTACCATTTTGATAAAAAAATCAATTTTAATTTGTCATCGGATACAATTATTATTAAAATTGAGAAACAACTCTAGCTATACAATAAAACCACTGAGTGGTAGATGTTTGGTGCCCATCTGTAAACCCTCTTGTCCCGAATCCCATCTCTACCTGTAACCTTGATCGTCCGCAACCCACCCTAGCCACAACTAAACGGGATTTTTACCGCCGCCCGGTATTCCGATTAGAACCCTCGTGAGCGACGGAGTCGCCAGCCAGCTGACCAGGTGCTCTAGTGCGCTGTGCTTGCACGCTGTCGCTGCCTTTTGTACGTTCCGCCCCGTACGTGGTGCCCTAGCACAACTGGCCAAGGAAAACCCATCCCCGGGTTGAAGCCGCCAAGGAAGAGCACGCCAACGTCCGCCGTCCAGGCTGCCAGAGACCGTTACGTGTGTTTACGTCTCGTTTTAGTTGTTCCGTCATGCATTTATTCAGCACTTTTTTTCGGCAGTCTGGAAAGTGCACAACCGACCTGCCGCCCACCATATTTGAAGTTATTTAATCATAGTTGCTTTTTTGTTTTTTGTTGTCAATTTCTTTGTTTGCTTAATTGTTACTTTATGATTAATTTAGTTTTCCCCAATACATATAGTTTACACAGCTCTGTTTTGTTTTATTTCCCATTTTGTTTGTCGAGTTACTTTTAACTGTACTTAATTATCAAACATTCTTTTGGTCCTTCGAGTCGGATCGAATTAGTCCGAGAAAATCAGATCATTTTGCATTAAACAAAAAGTAATAAAATTAAGAACGAGCTGCGTTGCTGAGGCCCGAAATATTGTATTAGCCTTGCTGTTTTGTGTCCAAGGTCGACTCTTTTGACCATTTTGTGTTTTATATTTTGCCCGAGCTTTACCTGTGGAAATACGCTTTTGTTAGAATTAATTATTTATTAATTTTTGTTGAAAATGGCCCCGTCTAACAAACGCAAATTAATGGCCACCAAAACGCTAATAGCTAGCCGAATTAGCGATTTGTCGGAGCTTGCGGAAGCTGCCACAACTGATGCATCGATGCAAACGTTGTTCAAATTGAAATCCAAGACACTCGATGGCTTATATGCCGAATTCAATGCAACACTCGTGAAATTAATGAGCCAAGTACGTGAAGAAAAGCTTGCTGGCTTGGAACATATTACGGAAACAGATAACTAATATTTTAATATCATCGTCATTTTTGAGCAAATATTCCCTGCTCCAAGTCCGGTCTCTTCGGGATCGAAAGTCAGCCAGCAAGATAACAAACCAAATGTAAAATTACTCAAAATAGAGATTCCCAAAGTTGCTGGTGACCTCAAGTCTTGGCAAACCTTCATAGATTTGTTCGATAGCCTCGTACATAACCACGCGGGCTTATCTCCCATCGAAAAATTCAATTACTTAATTACATCGTTAACTGGCGAAGCCTTATCTTTAGTAAAAGCGATACCCCTAACGTCAGACAATTATGCGGTCGCCTACGACAGCCTTTATGAACGCTTCTCCAACAAGCGTCGATTGGCCAGCACGCACTGGCAGTTGATAAGAAAGTATCCCCTCTTGCAAGCGAGAATCCCCGAGAATTGCGTAAGCTGTTAGACACCTTTAATGAAAATTTATCCATATTAAAACTTGTAATAAATCTTGATGTAAACTCTTGGGATTTTATTTTAGTAGAGCTATTATTAGAAAAAATAGATAAATCCACTCGAAAACGTTTTGAGCTTCAGGTAAACGATTCCGAAATTACAAGCTATTGTGATCTTAAAGCTTTGCTGCTTAAACAATATGCAGCCTTAGACACGATTCACAGCTCGAACGAAGGATTAAACCCCTAATGCTAATCGTACCGGCAGAGCAAATAAAGCGAATTTTGAATCACGAAACCGTTCGATGCAACAAACCAGAAGCTTTGTCGCCCAAACCGTTGCCACCACTTCTCCTTTCGACTCTGATTCATGTTGTGGATTTTGTAAATATTCACACAGCATTTATCGGTGCGATTCGTTTCTTGCACTCGGTCCACAAGAGCGTTTTGCTGCCGCTAAGCGTCTTCGTTTGTGTTTCAACTGACTACAAAGCACGCATAGTGTGCTACAGTGTAGATCCAAATATTCCTGCCAGCATTGCAATCAAAACATCATACCTTGCTCCATCTCGAGCCGATAAATCGCAGTGAGCCGCTTAATCCCCCTCAAACAACGGCGCCCTCAGCTGCCACTGACACCAATATAACCAATGCTTGTGCTAGCATTAATTCAACTAATGGTCAATCCACGACCGTACTATTGTCTACCGCGATAGTAAAAATTCGGATCATTCAGGCTCTTAAAAAAGGGTAAGAGCGCTAGTTGATACTGGATCACAATCCAGCTTCATCAGTAAAGACTGTTTTTCGCGTTTGAAGCTCCCGCGATTATCCTCTACCACAGTCGTGCGTGGTTTAGGTCAAGTACCTGTCAGAGACTCCCACAGCTCTACCTCCTGCATAATTAGACCAATCGATACCAATTGCCAGCTGGATCTAGAAGTTATCGTTTTACCTACAATTTGCTCGCCCCTATCCACGTAAAATATAAACCCTTCTGAGTGGCCTCACCTGCGAGGTCTACAGTTAGCCGACCCAGATTGGGCTATTTTCGGGCCCATAGACTCACTGCTGGGTTGTTTATGCTTCGATAGTGAGAGATGGTGTCATTCCATCGGTGAATGGACCACCCGCGGCCATTAATACTACTTTTGATTAGCTATTGATAGGTTCAACGTCAGTAGCGCAAGATCAGCCAATCGAACACTCATTTTTAGTGCTCATGGAAAATTGTGACAGTCTTCTGAAACGCTTTTGAGAAATAAAGGAGGTGCCCAATGTTGCACCCAAATCCCCAGAAGATGAGCTAATGGAAAATTGGTTTTCTAAAACTCATTTTCACCTGCATTCCGGTCGTTTTGGTGTTCGGTTACCTTTTAAGGAAAATAATCCCCCAACGTTTGTAAAAACCATTGAAATGGCGAACAGACGTCTTAAATGCCTAGAGGAACGGCTTCACCGAGAACCAGATTTTCGCACAGTGAACAATGCATTTATGGCCGAGTAAATCTCTCCTGATTGTTTCTACATACCACACCATTGCGTTCTGAAAAAACAATCCGACGGTCCTAAGATCAGAGTCGTCTTTGACGCATCGGCGAAAGACCCTACCGGGGTGTCATTGAACGATACCATTTTCGTCGGTCCAAAGCTGCAGAACGATATTTCCCTCATTCTTCTTCGATTTCGATGGCATTTCTTTGTCTTTACCTGTGACATCCGTCACATAAGCATCTGTATAGGCAAATAATAATGCACGACGAAAATCGCCGATTTCAATTGATTCGCTGGAGATTTTTGGATTCAGAACAAATCAGCAGTTATAAAATCAATACTGTCACGTATGGAGTTTCCACATCACCATTCCTGGCAATTAGAAGTGTTCTTCAATTAGCCGATGAAGAGCACGATCAGTTCCCTCTTGCCTCACAATGTCTGCGTACTGATTTGTACGTAGAGGACATCGCGACTGGCGCGGATACTTTAGGCGAAGTCGAAACGTTGAAACAACAATTAACCGATTTATTAAAAAGGGGTTGTTTTGAGCTCCGTAAATGGTCAAATAATTACCCTGCTACTGAGTGATTTGTCTCCCGAACATTGCATCGATAGTACCATCGCCTTTGGTTCGGATCCTGTTTCTATAAAGGTCTTAGGTTTGCAATGGCTGTCCTCATCAGATGCATTTTCATTTTCAGTCACGCCGCTTAACAAGTCCTGTTGTAAACGAACAATTTTGTCCCACCTAACAAGAATCTATGACCTACTTGGCTTTCTAGCTCCTGTAACGTTTTTTGCAAAACGATTAATGCAGTATTTGTGGACCTTAGGTCTTGGTTGGGATGACCAGATACCTGCAAACGTTATTACGAAATGGGAAAATTTTAAAGCATCCATGCCGTTATTAAGCAACATTTCAATTCCTCGATGCTGGAACGGGTCTGCCAGATCAACGTCTCAATTACATGCATTTTGCGATGCTTCTGAAGCGGGGTACGCAAGTGTAATTTACGTTCGGCGTACCGATGAAACTCAGACAATAAAGACATTTCTAATAACAGCAAAGTCGAAAGTGGCTCTTTTAAAACAATTGTCAATCCCAAGGTTGGAATTATGTGCCGCCGTGTTGCTTTCCAATCTGGTGGCGTTCGTAATAGAAACCTATAATTCATATATTGTATTCGATGAAGTCATTGCTTGGAGTGATTCTACCGTTGTCCTTTCGTGGATCTGTTCTTCTACTCACCAGTGGAAGACTTTTGTGTCCAATAGAGTCACGAATATACAAGAAAGAGTACCACCCAGTTCATGGAAGCACGTTCGCTCCCATGACAACTCTGCTGACCCCACATCCCAGGGTTTATTGCCTCAAGATCTCGCACCCTGTTCCTTATGGTAGGCGGGTCCCTCATGGTTAATGGATCCTTCTGATTCATGGTCACTAGGAAATAACTCACCAACGTGCCTAGACGATTTAGTATCTGAAAAACGAATCATGTCATTCGTTGCCCAAACCGAAACTTCGTTAATTGACAACTTGTTGACTCAATTCTCATCGTTACAAAAAATGGATCGTAGCGTTCTGTTTTAGATTTTGCAATATCTGTCGTAGAAGAAACCCTCCTCAAACGGGCGCCTTGAGTGAATTAGAATTATTTAATGCCTTATTGATAATAATAAAAATGGTTCAAGCCAAGTTCTATCGCCAAGAATTAGATAAACTACACAACAATTTGCCGTGTGCCAAATCCTTACAAAGATTAGCTCCTTTCGTGGACCAAAATGGTGTTTTGAGGATGGGCGGACGACTTCATGAAGCCAACCTGCCGTACGACACAAAATATCCCGCTTTACTCCCCCGTAAACATAAACTAACAGAGCTTATAGTCAAAAATGTCCATGAGAAATACTTGCATTCTGGTGTTAATACCACCTGCTATTTAGTAAGGCAAAGGTTTTGGGTACCCTCAATACGTCAGGTTGTTCGAAGTTATTTGGCAAAATGCATTCGTTGCTTTAAAGTTAATCCCCATCCGGTACAAGCTCCAATGGGAAATTTGCCAGCAGTACGTGTTTCACAGGCGAAACCCTTTAGTTGCGTGGGCGAAGATTATGGAGGACCTTGGCCCGTGGTCATGTCCAAACGATGAGGAATCAGGCCGCAGAAAGCCTACATATGCCTGTTCATATGTTTTAGCACCAAAGCGGTGCACAATGAGGTAGCTTCTAATGCGAGCTCAGAAACCTTCCTCGCCCCCTTAAGGCATTTTATTGCCAGACGAGGTCGCTGTTCTAAAATCTACAGTGACTGTGGAACTAATTTTGTCGATGCTAACCGCGAATTGATAGAAATGATGCGTTCGGTGGTGGAGGCCGAAGCTATTGAGTGGCATTTCAATCCTCCTGCGGCCCCACATTTCGGTGGCTTATGGCGGGATCAAGTCGGCAAAGTCACATATTTCACGTGTCATCGGAACCCAAATTTTAACAAATGAGGAACTTTGTACCATTACCACACAAATAGAAGCCATGCTCAATTCGCGACTCTTATGTCCTATAAGTTCGGATCCTCAAGACATGTCGGTTCTGACGCCCGGTCATTTTCTAACTTCAGAGCCTTTAACAGCCCCTCCTGACCCCGATTTGTCTGGAGTGAAATTGTCGCACTTATCGCAATGGCAACTCATTCAGAGACTTCAGCAGGATTTCTGAAAACGTTGGAGAGACGAATATCTTCACACGTGTTTTCAACGCTGAAAATGAGCGACGGCGAAGATCTTTAACCCCAATGATATAGGTATTTTGGTACTAATCAAGGACGAGCTAGGTCCACCTCTAAAATGGCGCTTAGGAAGAATTTCCGTGTTACATCTTGGTCGGGAGGGCATTGCTGGTGTTGTCACTGTGCGCACTACCAATGGGTGTGTCAAGCGACCCCTAGTTAAACTTTGTCCCTTACCGGCGCCGCAGCAATCTTGATTAAATCTTAGATATAATTCCCTCAGTTATTTTTAGTTTATTTAACTTTCTGTTGCTTTAAGAAAATTACCTCACTGATAATTTTGGTGGGCGGTATGTTTGGTGCCCATCTCTAAACCCTCTTGTCTCGAATCCCAGCTGACCAGGAGCTCTATTGCGCTGTGCTTGCACGCTGTCGCTGCCTTTTGTACGTTCCGCCCCATCCGTGGTGCCCTAGTACAACTGGCCAAGGAAAACCCATCCCCAGGTTGAAGCCGCCAAGGAAGAACACGCCAACATCCGCCGTCCAGGGTGCCAGAGACCGTTACGTGTGGCAAGTCTCGTTTTAGTTGTTCCGTCGTGCATTTGTTCCCAACAGTACTTTTTTCCCGCAGTCTGGAGAGTGCACAATTGACCTGCCGCCCACCATATTTGAAGTTATTTAATCATAGTTGCTGTTTTGTTTTTTTTCTCTCAATTTATTTGTTTGCTTAATTGTTACTTTGTGATTAATTTAGTTTTGCCCAATATATATAGTTTACACAGCTCTGTTTTGTTTTATTTCTATTTTGTTGATCGAGTTACATTTAACTGTACTTAATTATCAAACAGAAGATGTTTAGGAGATACCTCATGGCTATTAACCAAATAAAACTGATAACCAGAAACAGGAATTCCGATAAATCAATACAATAGGCTACTCGTCCTCTAAAAAACGGCAACTTTGCAGTAACAAACTACCCCCAAGAAAAATAAGATTTTCAAAAACAAATTATAGAAAAGCATGGCAATAAAACACATTTCTCACTGATAAAACACAACTGAATAGGATAGCAAAATAGTTAAAGAAAGTTATACATTAGATCAAAAATGGAACGTTTTAGGATTACATAAACAATATGTCTCCTTCTTTAGTAAACCCTTCTCTATAAAGAACAACACGTAAAATAAAAGGACACTATCTTCTCGATTCGCAAAAACGGTGGCAGTTGGGCCAGGGATAACTCTGAGAAAGCTGATATATTTACCGAAATATTCAATGCAGTATTAAAAATCCAATATTTTCCCAAAAAAAATGACATTTGGACAGGTCCTAATCCAAAAACCTAATAAATCTTCAACAAAAACTAGTTCTTATAAAGCGATAACCGTGTTGCCCTATTTATCTGTTGCTAGACAAAATGAAAAGAACGTTGAAAGAAAACGCGTGTGTTCTGAAGTATTTTTGGATATCTGCCAAACTTTTCAGTAATAGATTCTTCTAGTGCTACAGCTTATGCAAGCGGGTTTTCCGCAAAGAAGTGCGTTTGGTCCGATGCTATATTTAATCTATACAGCCGACGGACCTTATAATAAACATGTTATTGTAGCAACATTTGCAGATAACACGACAACGATTTCTTCTTACAAAGATCCAACAAAAGCTTCAAATTACTTGCAAACATCAACTAATATTTTAGCACCATGGATGCACAAATGGTGAGTAAAAATAAACAAAGATAAATCTGTACAAATCACGTTTACAATGAGATAATTTGCAACTTCTGGTAAATGTAAAGTGATATTAACCATAGATTTTATCAAACATCTGAGGGTATACTTGGACAAACAACTCACTTGTGGAGATCACATATCTAAAAGAAAGAAGGAACTTAATATCAAAATCAAGAAGATATATTAGTTGTTATGTTACAAATTGAATCTCTAGCTTAATAGCAAACTTTATAAAACCTTAACATGTTTACTAAAAATCTTCGTAATCAATACGTTCACAGAAGACTAGTTCGTACCAAACTGCTTAATCATAGAGAGCGAAATTGTTTGTGTTTATATAGTTACTAATCTGTTATTACTTGTTATCCTATATATATATATGCCTAATGTGTATGTACGTAAGGAGAAACAACCGAAGGTAGTAACTCCATTTATGTCCTGTATTTTATATCTCCTAGTCCTAAGCCTTTCTACCTTTAATGTAAGGCTGGTGGGGTTGAACCCTGTATCGTTGCCTCCATTGTTTTCTATCTTGTGTTTTGTTTCGCATACCCTCCCATTTTATTCCCTTTTTCTCTGCTTCTTCTCTGATTCTGTCCAACTATCTTGTTCTGGGACGTCCTTTCTTGTTTTCCCCTGCACTCGCGTTTCAAACACTCTTTTGTATTTTTATCCGGCATTCGACAGACATGCCCAAACCATCAGAATCCACATTGCATCTCTTCCAATGTTGTGTCGATTTCTCATTCCTTTTTCTATTATTTTTGCAAATAGTTTTCCTGAGACACTTGATAACATTATTTCTCTATAATTATTACAGTTTCTCTAGTCCTCCTTCTTATATATGGGTAAGATAATGTTCTTTTCAAATCCTTCGGTATTTATTCATTATTTCATTTAATTTGTTTATTCCTTCTTGCATTTTAGCATTTCCGGGGCGATGTTGTCTTTACCAGCTGCTTTACCACTTTTAACGTCTTTATTGCTTCTTCTGTTTCTTCCTCTGTTATAATTTCTATTTCTATCTCATGATTTTCGACTTGATTCTTCATTTCCCTCGTCTTGATTTTGTATGTTCGTGTGTGTTAGCTCTTTGAAGTACTCTCTTCACTTTCCATTATTTTATCTTTATTATTATGTTTTGTTCCTTATCTTTTATATGTGTACTCCCTTTTCTTTCTAAGATGTTTTATTGTACCATAAAACAATTTTTAATTATCTTTATAGTTTTTTGTCATTTTATTTCCAAATTTCTCCCATGATTTTTCTTTAGCCTCTTCAATTGTTAATATAACCTCTTTTCCTTTTTCTTTATATTCCTCGTAATCTTTCACTTTTCTTGTGCTTAAATATTTTTTCTTTGTCTTTCTTGTTTTTTATTTTTGTGCGAATTTAATCTACGTATTTTATATCACTTTTGCTTTTTAGCTTGATGCAAATAAAACTATGCTCTAAAAAATTAGTTACGATTCTTGCGGCTAGTTCTGAGACTTTGACAAACAACTGAAGATTAGTTTTTTACATCTATCGAATATAAAGTGTCCTGTTGTCTCATTTTCTTATTTTGTAGGCATCGCAAGGAAATGATCAATTATATTTCTGCCTCCTTTGTAGTTTGTAACTTTTGTGTCCAACGGTCTGCATCTGTCCTGCTTTACGCATCGTCATTCTTTTCGCTTGCAATACACAAAGAGCTTCCTTTAAAAGTCCCGGGACGTAATCAGTATACTTCCCGTTTTAGGTTTCCTTTCAGCCGGTACGCGCTTTTCTGCAAGAAACACTTTAAGCAATTAATTAATTTTACATAAGCGAGAATTCCTTAAACACGCTCAAAGTAACTCCGAAAACAATGCCCACGTATTTCTCGAAGAAAAACATCATAACTAAAAGTTCTCTGGATGTTCTAAATTATTTAGTGCATTTCCATTGTAATGTTACACAGCAAATTTAGGAACACTGCTGTTAAAATTCGCTAAAGGTGGTAGCTTTCGCTGTAATTCAAAATAATAAATTTTATTTTTGTTCAATCTGGTTATACAAATTAATGTAACCTCCTTCTATGCTATGTTTCTATGTAAACTAATAAATTAAGTACCCTAATAAAACATACCTTCTAAAAGTGTACTTGTAGAATTATAAAATGGTATATTGGGTGCCCGCAACTTCTTTTTTCTTAATTTATTTAGCTGCCTCTACAATTCTTGTTGCAATAAACAGCTCACTTACATTATGCACTGTTACGCTTGGGAGTTATAGCTACATAGAGGGAGGGTTAAGTGACTACATTCACACCTCTGTCTAATAGTAGTTTAGTTTTAATATTATATAGGTATATTCAGTAGATCTTCAGAAAACTTTCGCTTCAACTTTGGATGAAAGTTTTTCTAACCGAGATTTAGTCGAGTTGCACTAGTACAAAGCACAAGATTATCAACGAAGTTACCACTTAGCTTTTTTATGTAGTCTGAATAATACGCAGTTTTTAATGTATTTGCGTATTTTTTACGAACTAGGGGCAGTTAATTGCAACACATAGTACTTTGTTCTGTATGGATTTCAGTTTGAGTGTTGTTTTGGGTGCGCTGCTCCATACCAAACATGCGTGGGTTAAAATGAATCGGAGTATCGCCTTATAAATTAATAGTGAACATTCTGATCTAAGCTGGAATCTTCGGTTGATTAACGGGTACAACATGTTAAGTTTAGAATGAAATTCGTTAAGTTTCCTGCTGATATATTTCCAGTTGAATTTCGTATCGAGGTAGACACCTAAGTATTTTAATGCAGTATTCTTGTGATTCTATAGGACGACAACATTATTTATTTGAATAGGTGGAAAATCTATGTGGTTTGGTGGCCCAAATCATGTTTATTGCGTTCTATAGATGTTCGATTGCTGTTTCTATTGTACACTGAGTAAGAATTCAAGTATCATCCGCATACATTGCCAATGTTGAATTAATAACTACAGGCAAATCATGGACATACCATATATGTTGAATGAGGTAGGTCCGAGTATGCTCCATTAAGAAACTCCCGCTATTATTGTTTTCACACTGGATAGTGTAGAGTTGATCCTCACTCTGAACATTATATTGCTTAAGAAGGAGGATATAATTTTAATTATGTATATCGAGATATGTAACTCTATCATCTTCCACCCAGATCTTGTCAAAAGTGCCCCTTCTCTATTAGCTCTGCTATTCTCAGAAGTTGATGGATGGTTGGGTGCACTGATTGAGTGTACTGGTCGGAACGCAAACTGGTGAGGCGGACTGACCTCATTTTTTAGTAGAAAGTCTTGTAGGCGAATGAGAATTACCTTCGCTGAGAGTTTAACTTAAAGTGAGTAATAAGCTAATAGGCCTATAACTATCGGGGTTTTTCTTGTCCTTACCAGATTTATAGATCGGTAATACGATTGCAGTTTTCCATGATGACGGAAAGTATCTGAGTTTCATACAGTAGTTAAATAGTGAAGTTAGCTATGCTAACGTTTTATTCGATAGCCGTTTTAGTATTTCGTTGTTAATCAAGTCGGGGATTGTTGTATGTGCTGACTAAGTTTTTGGAATAATGCAGGGACTATAGTAGTCTATAATCTCATGTTAGTAGAGGACCTGTATGGCATTCGTTATCTAGGACTCGAGAATGGGATCAATTTTAACTTGGTTTGGCATAAAGAACTGCTCTAAATGCGTGGCTATGATTTCTTAATTTTCTTCTTCAGAACTGTAAGTTAAGTTATTATAAATTATAGAGTAAATAATATCAAGTTGTTGTAACAGTCTTTTAGTGGCTTGCTATATTGTTGAGTCTCCAAGATAAATTTATTTTGCTATTCTAAGGCTATCCAGATTTAGTTTGACTAAGTGATATAATTTATTATATAACGTCTGGAAATATGGTAGTCGAGTCCTTGGCATTCTTTTTTGTACTTAATTTTTGATTTAATTAGTGTTGTTATATAGGCTGGCGTCCAACTGGGTGAAGTAGAATTTCTATATTTATACGGCCTTACAGCCTGATGTGGGCTCTCTTGTATAGCCGTGGTATATTTTGTTAATGTTTTATTAATGGCTATGGTGATTTGGTCCAGTCCATCTAAGTTTTTGTTTCAAGATATTTTGGAAAGTAGTCCAATCAGCTATCCTGTCTACCACTTTAGGGATAGGTGGCCTGATTGTTGGTAGGTCTTAAAAAGACATGATGGAATATGATCCGAGTCCATTTCATCTATGGCTGGTTTTTGTAGGTTTCTATAAAGAACAATCTCTAATATGTCAGGCTAGTGGTCCACGCTTACCGAGAAATTGATTTGGGGCGGAAATTAAAATGCCATGGTTTGAGGTAATGTTATGTAGTCTTCTACCCCCCGGATTTATTACTCGGTATTCCTAGATAATGTTTTTTGAGTTAATATCTTCTAAGAGCATCGTAGTCTCAGTGCTGTGGATTACAGTGGCGACGTCAGTGTCATGTAGTCCTTTATTGGGTTGTTTGTATGCATGATCAGGTTCAATGGGCGATTACTTTCAGTGTATACTTGCATAGCAATGGCTTCTATGTTTGTTAAATCGCTGAGGTGTAGTTGGGGGTGTTTTATTTTTTATTAATTGGGATCCCAGCACCTCCGGAAGCCCTATCAGCTTCTCGGTTTTTACGATATACTTGGAATCTTGGAATGCAAAATATTTCCGTATTAATAAAAAGCTGAATGTTTTGAGTGTTTTGTTTTAAAACCAATTGGTCGAGATTAGGTTTTAAATTTTAAATACGATAGTTGTATAGAACATCTTCTGTAATTTACTCATTATTAAATTATAACCTGGAGTTTTAAACTCCTTTAATTTTTAACTTCAAGTTTCACTTCAATTGTAAAGAAATAATTTATAGACAAGGATATCCAATATGTCACAATTAAAAATGCTTCAATTTTTCGATTGTGGTGATTTATTTGGTGCTTTAAAAACATTTGATGGATATTTTGCAAATACATTAACTTTTTCTTTATTTGATTTTCCCCACACACCATCTTAGTTTATAATTGGTGAAATGTGATCCTAAGGCCGTTTTAATTCTTTTTAGTTGCTCTTCAAATTGAGCGATCTTTTTGCTTTGGGTAATTATGTAGATGAAATCCATTTAGTTTGAAAGTTGAAAAATTCATGAAAAAATATTGTTTTTAATGGTAACAGTGCTCGCGCTAATCCTTTAGATTTTCTTGTGCAAAAACGGTTTGCATATGAGGAAGATTTTCAGTACTATAGTAACAATCTTTATCGCACAGCAAACAGATCTGTTGCTGTGAATATTAGGTCAGTAATTATTGGCCACAAAGCGTTGTTAGTAAATTTTATCTAATAAAAGTTTGTTATTATTTTACAAAAAATAAGCAATAAAACATTACCAAGGACTAAATTGTTTAAATAAAATAAGCTGTTTTGTGGAAACCGTGCCAAGTGCAAGATCAAACTCAGTTCTTGTCGCTCATGCACTAACAGCACACAAAAAAATTTAATGCATATATGATCTTATTTTTGAAGACATTCACATCAGCATATGTAAAGTGGTTATAATGTAAACTACTTTTAAGGCGTTATTAAACAAAAGAACACGGTATGTTAATCTGTATTTTTACATATGATAACTCTTAGTCTCATTCTTATGCTCCTACATTAAAACTTTGCCATATGAAGTAGAGCTTGAAAAGTAAGAACGTCCAGTGAAAGAAAATAACGTAATAACGTACGACTAGTACTTCTTACTATAGGAAACTCTCAAGAATTCCTATAAAATAGTATTGTGTTTCATAAGCTTCTTTATGACAAATAAATTTACGCACCATTATAGACCTGTACCACAAGTAGATTTATAATTGTTTGAGCTTGTCCACAGCTATTTCAAATTTTTCCAAATTAATTTCCCGAAGAAATGATACAAAATGTGATATTAATTTATGTTAACACTAATTATTGTAAAACTTAATTTTACATTTCCAAAAAATCGTCATGCGTCATAGTCGTTTCCATCTTTACTTGGACCATTGTTTAATTTAACAATTGTTGGAGGAGAAAGCCATGAAGTATTCACTGTCTGCAGGACATGTCAAAAGATCGGTATGTTCGCTCGAGTCCCTAAAGGAACCGTTTAGAGTTTGCGCGCAAAAGGTACTCGAATCATATTACCGCGTGTTATCTCACATACATAATTGGTTTTTGCTGGTCCCAAAAAATGTAAAAATATTGTTGTACATTTCCTCTTTCCGATCTTCATTATGGCCGTTCGGGATCTGGAGCCTCAAATCAACGAAGGAGTGGATCCCGTCCTCATATGCCCTCATCATTGACTTCTCTTCCCGATTCTCAATGTACAAACGTTTTTGTTGGCTACCAGAGGTTAAGTTGTCAAATCGGTGAGTAGTATGTAATTATTTATAAATTTAACTGCAATTTTTTCATCGTTGTAGTGCAGTCCATTTTCAACGATCTTTATTTTAATTCTACTTACTTGACTGGTGTCTTACCTGCTATCTTTTATTTTGTGTTTGATATTTTATATGCAAAATGCACTAAAATGTCCATATCCGATAATGTCCAACCAAACAAAAATCACTTCAGTTCACTCTATGCTCCTCTTAGTTATCCGTTTAAAAGTTTGTAAGTTATGTTTGCTGCGTCTTTTTCTCCTCAGTGCGGACTGATAGCTCAGCTGCGTCTATCTACAAGATCACTCATTTCTTAAGAATCCAATAAATCGAGTGCTTTTCGATATTTTGTTTTAGAAGACTATACTAATGCAAAGAAATAAAATGAACTATGACTAGTACAAATTTAAATGATTAAAACTCATTAATATTCCTTCAATCTTTACAACCTTTGAATCGAAAACGAGTTTTGGCTTTTTCGAAAGTTACATTTTGCGTTCTTGTAATTTTTGACGGGGTCCGGCAAAATGATCTACACACATTATGTTTAATGATCTGTTGTACCATCACACAGAACAATACATGCCGTTTAGTCATCAACCAGTTTTGAAGTTAAAATCGTCCACACCTTACAACTTCACCTTAAGGTTCCGCATTGCTTTCCAAGTCATTTCCATTGTTACTGTTGAAATCGCGTTGCAAATAGCATCCTTAATTTCTCAATAGCCGTCGGCCTAGGTTTGGATTTTAGATTCCCACAGAAAAAATCTCAAGCGGACAGGTCTGATGATCCAACCGGTCATGAAATATTACTACGCAATAAGATAAAGCGGCATGGAAAGATTTGTTGTAGAATTTCGCGAGAAATCTTCGCTGTGGGAGTAGTAGTGCCATCTTGTTGGAACCACAGTGATATTCCTTGATTCTGGGCTTTACAAAATTGCATAACATTGCAACAAAGTGGGCAGGCTCTATGATGCCATATTCTATAAAAGCACACCAAACAGTTATATGTTGACTGTTAAGAAGAATTTTATAGATATGTCGAATATTTTGTGGGGCCTAAGATCAAAAATTCTACTTATTGACTCATTAATACTGAGCACAACATCAGTTGGAACTTTTGCCAACATGTTCTTTCAAGCAGCCTACCGGGCGTACTAGTCACATTCTTTACATTTCTGAATCGCTATCAGATATTCCCAAGGCGATAGCATGCATAGTGGCGAGTGATAATATCACCGCTGCGATATTCTCGACTGCTCGAACGCTACGAAGGCTACCGGGTGATTTCCGTTTGAATGCCGAATTGGTTTATCAGAAATTGTGTACCCACAACATTATGGCTTTCTTAGTCAAAACTGTTCCCAAATGCCTACGAAACTGCCGCTGTGTCACAATCACAAAATCGCCATTTTTAAAATAACCCTTCAACACAAACACACAGCATTCACTACTATACGCCTTTATGGGCACTAAAATAGCATGTCCAATGTTCGAGGATGAATGACTTGAGCACCAATACATTACGCTCAGCGATCAATTCAAAAAGGAAAAATATTTTTATAGTTTCTAGTTTATATTTCAAGAATTAATTATGACCGGTTTAAAATCATTTTTCCTAGTATCTGATTAACAAAATATATTTTTTGTTTCCTGAGACCACAAATAGTTAAATGCAATAAATTTTTACTGCTTTACTGGCACAGTTAAACTTACCATTTGCGTTTTTGGAAATTCTAATTCGTGTATATTAAGTTATACATTACACATCGTAATTTATTTTTACCTACTTGTTTATTTTAAAAAATCCATACAAAAAATTCAACTAAACAACATAATATTTTACAGAATATAAAAGATTTGAATATAAAGTAAAGCTAACAATCCCAATATTGTAATGGTTATATAATCGCTTTTTATTATCTGTAAACATAAAAACTTGTTTTTATATGCAAAGCAGTTGTAAAACAGATATTAAGCTGACACTATACCATTTACATTGATGTAATGCTATAATGTAGTAGTAAAATTGGTTTTCCTTCTAATAAAGCAACTCGAAGCTATTTTTACAGCGCAGATTTATCCTGTTTTAACATAGAAAACCATTTACGAAACCATTCGTTTAAAAGCTCAATATTACTAATTTGTTGCATTTGCACTACTATATAAACATATTAAAATAAAACAAAACCTATCCTCCAATTCTGATTTGAAGAGTTATTTTTTTATTAATATCTTAGTCTAAAAAATCATTAATAGCAGGAAGGGGTAGAGCGGCCTGCTGGCGCATTCATCAACGACTAAGTTGTGATAAACGTTTTGCAAACTTGAATCTTTCTCGTCTCAAACCTCACGTTTTTCTCTTTTCTACCGCTTCTCTCCATCTTTTTTTTTCCATTTTTATCCTTTCTTTTTCTTACCCACTGTTACGTTTCATGTTCTTAATTCCATTTTGTAACAGTTGGTCTTTTCTTTTTGTTTCAACCCATCATTATATTAAAAAGAAACTTTATAATTCAGTAATCCATCTCACAGCTCGTTAAATTAACTTTCCCATAGAATTATGTGTGGCATACTCTATGTATATGCATTCGCACATATCATCTCAATCTTTTTTGTTTAGATGTATTTAATTTTAGGGAATAAACTAAATACTGAAAATAAAATAAATATGCAATTTCCAATTTGATAACAAGTGGTATATCCAATATCAATTAAGAGGTTCTTACTACCCCACATTTCATTCCTCATATAATAATATGCCGCATGTATTAAGTTTTTGAATTGTAATAACTCTCCCCTAAATTAATCCACTTTGGAGATAAATCGAGAGGAGGAATTTTAAACAACAAAAACTTATTGTTCCATTTTTTAACAAATGATATGTCACACTTTATGTCTCTCCGATTTTACGATTCGGGGTTTTTATCTCTCTACCCATACTAAAACCACCCCAAACAATTGCCAAGCAGAAATAAAAAGCTCGTTCTATTTCGTATCCAATAATTTACCACGTGCCTAATGTTCCTAGATTCCAGTAACGTGCTCTCGTTTCCCCTTCTTACGACATAAATTTAAAAAATCTAAAAAAGCAGTTTTCAAATATTTAACAAGAATTTACATTCCAAAAATTATATGGCTATCTAGGACTTTAGGACATAGATAAGATAAATTAACGTCAAGGCTTGCAGTGTTTTTTCAAACATCCGCATTTTTGATGGTCAAAAATTCTACATAAATTCTGTTCATCTGTCTAGGAGTAAAATTTTAAATAATTCCGCTGTAGTATATTTCAAGATAAACTCAAAAAAATATTCAAAAATTAAAATATAATTATTTCACAGATTTTAACAAAACTTAAAATATGAACATCTAAGTAAGTACTCATAACTGATTTTATTACGATTGTGTATAAAAATGTAATTAAAAATATAGGGGTATCACCACAGTGTCTGCTTTTGAAAATAAACACAAATTTTAGAATGACGCAAAGCAACAGATCGAAAATGTATGCAATTTTATTTATCATTAGCAACGTTTGCATATCTAATGCTGAATAATATGGCTTCAGATACGTTTAAAATTACGAGGAAAAAATATTTTAATTTCAAGTAATTCATTCAAGAATTAATAATTGAACCACATCCTAGACGCAAAAACTACTGCAATAAGTAAAAATATAAATACGCTTCCAGAATTTGGCAACAGTTTTGGTTGATAAAAAAATTACAGTGCTTGAGGCTACTTTATAAAGATTTTAAGTTTCAAATCAAATGAATTCATATACATGTACCAATAGATCAAACATTGGTGAATAAGTTGATTTAAAAAAAATGTTTATTGCTTAAGCTCAAATTAGCATTGTTATGTAATGACTCTAAATTATTATTCTTTTTAAACTTGGGGAATCAGGGAGCTTTTACCAGGACTATTAACTAATAAGTCTCCTGTCGACAATGGGAAATTGTGTCAAACGCATGAGGACAGCTGTCGAAGACCTTCAACTGACTTGGAAGTGTTTACTGTCTTTCCAGCTTCTTAAGGTAGTGGAAGACATTACTGAAGGCTACATAAAAAAATTACCGGTGTAGTTTATAAATCGTGGCATTAGAGTTATTTTTTTCTGAAAGAAAGACCCATGTTGAGCTTGGTAACTTAGACTTATTAGAGAGGTACTCCTAGCCGGCGTCTCCTATGACTTCGCCTTGTCTTCGACGTTATACAATTTCTACATACGGAACATACCGACTACGCCCTTCACTACACTGGCCAAATACTCAGGCTAAGCGATAGTGATGTCCAATTCGCTAAGACTGTTTTTCGTGAAAAATTACTCTAGAGAAATTAGATCTTCTGGGAGGCTAGTGCAATAGGATAAATATCAACCCGAAAAAGAGCCTGGCGATCTCGTTCTTTGCTAAAAGACCCACTAAATGGCAGCTTAACCTTTGGAAAGAAAATACCCTAGAAAAAAGTAGAACTACTACAGGGTAATTATGGTCAGTAATCTGACCTAAAAAAGCACATCAATGAGGTGATTACTAAGGAAAGACAGCGAGATCAATGCTCTTTTCTTTCCTTCATTCTCGTATCCGAATGCCCATTTAGAACAAGCTTATACTTATATAAGGCAAACATCACCCCTAGTATGACGTATACACCTCCAGTTTATAGTTGGGTTACAAACCTAAACGTGAACAAGCTGTAGATCGTCCAGAATTGGACATAAGACGGATCTTTAACTCCCTGTATTTTGTCAAAAATTGACGCTCACATTCTTACCACTCAGAAGTGTTTCAGCGCTCTGGAGCATACAATCCCACGACAATTCTCTCTGTGGTCTTTACAACTCTATATTAAGAGAACTCGGATTAAGAAACCCAGGAAACTTAAATCTTACCAGTAAATTTATGTTCATTTATGTATCTCACTTATTTGTTCTAATCACGAAGCAAAACAAAATATTTTGTACAATGGCATGCAAATATTTATATGCTAGGCTACTGAAAACCAATTTCCATTGACAAAAGAGGACTAGCAAAAAGTACATTGTACTCTATTAAACAGAAATCTATTGAATAAACCTCATGCTTTTATAAAATATAAACGTCGTCAAACCAACTCTTCATGTTCCTCTAGAGATCTAAATGCAATCATTAAGCTACACTATTATTTTAGGCTTTAGCAAGCAACGTCATATAAATAAAACTAATTTCGTCATCTACTATAATACTGTTGATATAGAGTGATATTTTATTTTCAAAGTTATTGAGGATCTCACGGCACTACAGAACGCATTGTATAATCTGCTTCTCGATTAAGGCATGCAGTGCCCACAGCTAACATAGATGATCACGCTGACTGATGTAAATTTTTAATTCATAAATGTTCAAATACTTTTCTGTTTAACGATATATCACATGCTTGTCAGGCTAGAACATTTTCTTGGCGGTAGTGACATTTTTCCCTTTGACTGAAAAAAATAGGCGTCTTGACCTCGGAGCCTATAACACTACCTAAGTATAGTCATAAGGATCATCATTTTCCATCACAAAAGCCATTTGCTTCATTAAGTAACACTCCAATCTTGTGAAAAGTTGTAAATAAAAATTGGTGTTACGTTTTTGACCATGATGAGACTGCTAATAATACAAGTAACACGTAAATGTTACTGCCACAATACCAAAGCAAGTATGTAAGTACAGAATAGACAATATCTATTATCTAGGCTATTTTAGTAGAAGATACACAAAATGTTGGTGATTTAGTAAGTTTGACATACGTATATTCCACCGCCGCATTCAAATTGTAAGTTTCTGCATATTGCGTGGAAAAAGCATATACGTTATATAATATGTATATTGCTTTTATTCTTAACTCTATCTTTCTTAAAACACATTTTGTACACCGATTTTTTGTTCACCCTTAGTAAGACATACGGTAATTTACAGTCAGCAATATCTTTGTGCAAGCTAATGACTTCTTTGTAGTTTTGTCATAGATATTTCGATAAAAATTAATTTTTTAGGCAATAGTATAATAAACAGCCTAACAGAGAAATTTTTAGTAACAAAAATTTACTAAAAATGTTCTTTCGCAGTTGCTTTAGAATATTTTAATTCAACAGGTCAAATTTCATTATTTTCTTGTAAAATGCTATTAGTATTAGCAGCAGTCACCTTCTCTATTTTTTGAATTTATCGGAAATATTTGTGGTTGTAACGAGGCTGTTATCGAAAACCATATCTATGAAATATTTTGATCTAGTAATTATATTCCAAAATTGCTCAGTTGAAGTTCAAATTCAGCATTTTCCAAACGATAACGGACTAAAGTTAATTTTTTTGTAAAGTACACGTTCTCATAATGGGATGATAATACAACAAATACAGAGATAGTAAAGTGTACAAAAATTCATAAAAAACTTGAAAAATGTGTACATAGCTAAAATTAATGGGGGAAGGGGTTATTATTATTGACACCACTTTTTCATCTGTGCATAGAAGACACACTAAACACATTTATATTCCAAGTATGTGCCACACACGTGCCAAGTTCTGTAAAACATAAAGCAAAAAGTCAAACTATTGAACCTAGCACCTGCAACATTTTCCAAGTGGCGTAATAAACAATAACATTTCAATAAAAATTTAAACTGCAGATGTTTCACCACTCCCTATATTTGTATCGGGTGTTAAAAACCTCACACATATAATAACTTGTATTTCCTTAATAGTATAGGAAGAAATATATCACAGCAAAGCTCTAGTTAAGAAAGGTTATAAAAAAAGAAAGGTCATAAAGTTCGCAACGTGGTAAACATTAAACATAGAGTAACAAAAAACCACTATCACTATTTCTTATCAATATGAAACCACAAATAAACCATGAAGAAATATATAATCAAGAATTGTTATGCATACTAAAATAACCTTAGTCTCCCCTTTCCAAAAAGCCGTAGTATCCAAGGCATACTATACTAAGGTCTTAACCAAGCTCAATGTGGCAAACAACATGATGCAAAAGAATGCAGGAAGCCCAAAAATTGAATTGCATATACATACTTGAAAGTGGCGCTAAATAAAGCTGACGAGACAAACTATCATATACAATAGCAACATACTATCCCAAATGCACCCATAGAGCACATCTCTATCTCTAATACAAATGCGCTACCCATTAATTCTTCCTATAATATTCGACCAACATGCACATAAATAGTGATTATCCTGTAGTATTGAGTATATGATTCTTTTCATCCTTTGTTATTAGGAAGCACTTAAATACCAAACGAGAAAGATCCGAACGGTGAATATCAAAGTACAAGTCTTACCATGGAACATTAAGGCACCTACAATTGAGAGCCTACTAAAGCATATATTATCATTAGAGGAATACCAAAGCTTCCTGCATAGTCCGAAAGATAAATTGGTCGTCGAGGATGACTGGAAAAAGAAACCTGACCGATTGGGTTTGGAAAATTATTACCAAAAAAGGTCGAAACTGTGTACTGTGTTCTATGACTGACAACTATGACCACCTTATCAAGAGAATACCCGCATACTAACCAAAATACCATAGAAAGCTTTAGAATATCTTGCACCTTTTTATAGCAAACAAGACCTCCGGAAACAATTGTGTAATAGAATCCCTCAACTCCAGCTGTTGCCAGTATCGACTAGCAATAAAGAAAATTTCGAAATATATAGACATAAACCAATTTATAATCAAATCTCCCAAAGACTTCGAAAAGTTGTATAGTACCTAAGTAAAATAGTGCAAAAAGCAGGTTTACCATTTTAGAATCGCAAACCATAAAAATAATCAATAAATTCTACTACTTAACGCCAACTTATTAGCAAGAAACGATAAACTTCAAGATTATTACAAAAGTCAAGAAACCTCATCTATCAACATTACTAAATAACAACTTTCTTAAGCAGCACAATTTCAACCTCTATTTAGATGATTGTACATTGTGGCAGGTCTTAAAAAAGCTAAAACAGCTACTTATTTTTATAATAATGAAATAAAATATTTTATAAACGCCACCTTCCAACTGTCTGTTCTCATAAAAATATTTTTGTCAGCAGAAGTTGAGAAAGAAATTCCAGAATATACACTAAACAACTACATTACAAACATATTGTTTTTCTAAGTCATCTGTAATCTCATGTTAAGTCCATTGCACTTCGTCGTCGTATGGAAATATGCAGAAATAATTTCATTCCACAAAATAGGCAAACCTCCACGTAAACTAACGTTTTATAGCTTATTAGCAAATTATCTTCAACAAACAAGATATTTTAACGACTTCTGTTAAAAAGAGCTAATAAAGAAAATAACTTTCCGACAGTCTTAATTCACCACCAGTTTTGAGATTCCCAATCTAGCATAAAGTGTCCTACAACGTAGCGTCTTTGGAATTCAATATTTTTCAAAACAAGCAAACCCACTAACAATTTCTTGCCGTCCTATTCATAGATTAGCTTCAATAAAAAGTTTTAGTTCTAAAAGATCTGCAAAGAATCCACTTGCGATCTTATTCTCTAAATTGTATCATACGTGTCATAGGACAAGAGCTTGTATGCCAATAACAATCAATAATATATTTGTACCTGCACAAGACGGAAACAGAATACCTTGCAGAAGTCTCCCTAGAAGACACTTTAATAATATATATAACATTTAATCATGACAAATAGCAATCAATTTAATATTAAATTTTTTTTGAATAGCAAAGTATTATTTTACAATAGCAGAATCAAACCTATATAGAGCTACAAAGTCCAGTTTATATATATATAACATTAACCTGAAAGAATCAATTTACGATGTTCCATTTTGAATAGTCCGTAAGTATTAATTAATGAGAACAACCTATTAGTAAATCGTTTTATAACTACGAAACCAAGAGTTGCGAGTTCGAATCCCGCTCTCGCCAATTCGATCACTGACATTTTTACGGCCCAACTCGACTCAGGCTGCAATAAATGAGTACCTGGAGGTCAAACTCTGAGGTAATAATAGGCGGTCCGTACGTAGCGCTAGTCACGTTACTACCCTTGTGTACCGTAGGCTCTAGATTGTAGCAGGCCTTCAAGATCTGTTACGGAGAACTATTATTAAGTATTAATATACGCCTCATAATACGTCAGCAATCAGATGTTCTATGGTAACATAAATACCTCTACCCTTATGGACAAAATCTAGCTCACTGTCTTTAAATACCAAAAGTAGGTAATAAGACACAACAACAATTTAATAAATTAATTATACATTAACAATACTAGTGCAGGATTTACTATAACCACAACATCGTATTTAATTAGAGAAAACTCCAGTGGGTGTTTGCTTTATCAAACTGTTACTTATATGTTAGCACAGATGCGAATTAGGGTAGTAGATTAATTACTCGTCAAGGTCAAGCACTACACACCCCCATGCAAAAAGCAAACTTTCAATATTTATTAACCGGGAAACCTACTCACTGACCCAACGATCCTAACAGAATCCAAAACTTATTAGACTTTTTCATAACAAAGGGCTTAGCGGCCAATTATGTAGATCTTAAGAGCAATATTGATTTATCTTCATATCACACGCCAGTTATAGCTACAATCAACACAACTATTATTAAAAGAACTCTCAAACCTCCATTGTTTAATAATAAAACTAATTGGGACACATTCCAAGAGTTAATCGATGAAAATCATCACTTCATTATCAATTTAAAATCGCCCTCCAAGATAGAAAGAGCAACAAACCTCTTTATTACAACCATAAAAAATGCAGCATGAACGTCCACACCAAAACTAGAAGAACGTATTGAAACGATAATCTCCTTGTTGAGGTACTAAACTCAGTCAGAGAGAAGCACAGAGTACGAGAACAATGGCATCGAACTCGCTATCCAGTAGATAAAAACACATGTAATAGGCTAGAAAACAACTTAAAACGTACGCTTGCAATGATCAAACAAGAAACATATCAAAACTACTTAAGTAAGGGCGGATTATACTATTTGGAAAGTAAATAAAAAGAGCAAGCAACCCCAAATAATTAATTCACCTAAAAAGAAAACACCAACTAAATGGGTTAGACCAGATAATCAAAAAGAAGAAGTATTCGCCGCCATCTTACAATTGTATTTAACCCTCATTCAAATGTTCCAGATTTTGATATCAAAAATTTCTTAGAAACATCTCTACAGATGTCACTACCGATAAAAAAACACTACCGCAACTGAAATAGGGAGTGAAACTAAAAAACAAGAAGTCTCTTGGATATGATCTGATTAACGGTAAAGTGTTCTCCGAACTCCCCAACATAGAAATCTAGTTTCTAAAACTTTCATTCAACGCAGTACTCTGATTGAACTACGGGGCTCTGTTACTCAAATTTGCTCCGATAATTTGTAGTTTCAAAACCGGACAAACCCCACATGAGCCTGTTTCATATCATCTAATCAGTCTACTGCCACAAAGATGCAAACTTCTGGAAAAATTATTAATAAAAAAAAAATCCATGCAAGCGACATCTTAATAGACATCTTCCTCAACCACCAATTCGGCTTCCGTAGATACCATTCTACAATACAACAATGTCATCGAATGATCACCGTAATAAATCAAGTACTTGGCTCAAAATAATACTGCCCAATAAAGTTCCTCGGCATACAATGTGAATTCGATAAAATCTAGCCTACTATACAAGCTCAAACTACTATTGCCGAGTAAATACTACTTATTACTGTCTGAGAGATACCATCAAATTAAACATGGACATACACCGCAGACATACCAACCACTCCAGAAACCCATATTGGCACGTTCGCAGACGATACTGTCATAATAGCTACACATCCTGATCCACTGTATACCACCACGCACCTATAAGAAGGTCTGAACCTTATTCAAATGTGGCTACACAAATGGAGAACAAAAAGTTCCTATGTAACATATACACTCCTGTTACTTTAAATGACATACATATTTCCCAAACTTAGGCAGCAAAATGCCTTGGGCTACATATGCAAAATAGACTGATATGGAAAGTACATATCATTCAAAAGAGGAAAGAAATTGACTCCAGATCTCAAGACAAACGCTCATATCACTCGCTTGAAAAACAAGTTACGTCTTTATAAAGCAATTATAAAGCCAATATAGACATATAGCATTAAAATTTGGAGATGCTCTAGTACCTCAAATATTAATATTATTAAACGTTTTTAATCCAAAATGGTTCTAATGCTCACAAATGCACCATGATATGTTTCAAATCATACCCTGCATACGGACCTAAACATACTAACAATAGAAAAGGAAGTTACCAAGTACTTCAAACGCCTTCACTCCCATCCTAATGAACTAGCTTTCACCCTGCACAACGTTGAGAACCCCGTAGAGATAAATTGTAAATTTTGCAAATAAAAGAAACAAAAAATATATTTATTTCTCAGTTTTCTTCAGTTCCCAGATTAAAGAAGGTACTGGGATAGAGTGTAAATTAACAGAATAATTTTAAATAAGCAGCAAATTACATATAGATACCTGATGGAAATGGGGTCAAAACTGAATTCATCCTTTATTTTGAATGCCAAATGATTTCGAGAAAAATTCTATTGTAAGTTAAAATATAAATTAAATAAAAATTGCTGCCCAACAAAAACCCATAGCAAAAAATTCTGATTCCCACGGTTGCGTTTTGTTAGTGTAGTTGTAAAATTATCACTTTAGAATAATAGCAAATTGCACGAAACCATAACTGAAGTTTTAATTTAAGGGAACAAAACTTTCAGATGTACAAGGAATTGGAGAAGCGCTGTAACGGGGAATAACATTAAGATGTAAATGTAATCAATGAAGGATATTTCCGAAGAACTGTAATTTTAAGTACACCTACGAACTGTCCTGTTCCGCAACCCCCACCGCCCGCCCTGCAGTTGCGCCGCGCTATCAAGAACGTGACGACAGAAATTATGTTTTTGCCCGCCAGAACGGGGGAATAACTCTTGGCGAGCAGAAAGAACTTCGGATCGCCCCGTAATTTTTCTTGCACAAAAGCCAAGTTTTTCCGGGTAACAATGGAAAATTACAAGTCCGGAGCCGACCCGCCGCTCCGAAGGGGCTCTTACTGCGTTATTATAATCCCATTTATTTAGGCGGCCCAGCTGTGCTGTCGGGGGAAGTCCCTACTTAGGGTTAGCCCGGAATTTAAAAAAGCTCGTTTCGTGTCATCGCGGATCCGCTATATTGAGCTGCAGAATGCTAATGATAACCGCGCAAAAGCGGGCCGCTCTCCGCTTTTGGGGAGCACGGTTTTAGTTCTGCTGTAAACAATGAAAATAAGCACAATTACAGCGGCTTATTTATCTTGCTTATAATAATTGTGCTATATAATTTTAATGATAAACATTACCGCTCTTGTTTGTCTCACGCCAAACAAATTCTGCAGATAAAAAGAATGTAAACAGCAGGTACAAATGTTGAAGTGTCGGTAACTTTTACATTGTCCGTTTTATTTGGCACTAAAGAAAAATTGGGTTGCTGCTTTATTCCCCATCACACTGACTTAACAGCAGATATCTGCTGCTTTAGTATTTGTACTATTGTCCTTTTTTTATTGGTTGTATTAAACTACTCTATATAATTTTAAGTAAAATCGAGTTTTTCAAGGGCAGAATTTCATCACGGATAAATTCTCCACTGAACCAGGGTACTTTTTGGCTTACTGGAAAGTCGGACAGATGATCGCTCTTCTTATAGATCCATTATTATATTACCTGCCATGAGCAAATTATTGAAGAAAAAAAGGTTAGACCATATTATAGAAGATCAGCATCTAATACCGGATCACCAGTTTGGGTTCAGAAAACATCACTCCATGATCGAACAAACGCACAAGATAGTGGATACTATCAATAAAATAAACAGTACCTCCCAGCAACATTTCTAGATTACATCCAAGCCGCCTTCATCAAAGTGTGGCAAAGTATGTCTCTCGTACAAACTCAAGACGTCAATCGCATATGGTTTTTTCACTATTCTTAAATCATTTTTAGAAGACATGTTTGTAAGTAAAATATGACCAAGACACATTCGAACTATTTCCAATAAAATTCGGAGTCCTTAAAAAGAGTATATTGAGTCTAATATTCTATTTACTATTTATAACAAATTTTCCCACAAGTATACACTTTATTACTGCTACCTTTGCCAATGACAAGATTGTACTAGCAAAACACCAAAATCCAACAATAGCGGCCTTATTCCTATAACTAAATCTATATGAAGTCAAAAATAAACCAAAAATCCTTAAGGTTAGCTAACACGTAAGGAAGACTCTCCCCCCGGCTTTCTAAACAAAGCACCACTCACTCAAGCCGAAGAAGTAAAATACATAAAAATGCATCTAGATAAGAGACTGACTTAAAGAAGTCACGTGTGGAAGAAACGTAAACAGCCACGCTTCAAGTTCGGCAAACATTATTTATCACTTTCTAATAAGTTGTTAGTATATAATCTATTTATCCTATAGTTTTTAACCATAGGGAACAGCAGTAGACTCAACCATCCAAGTAATAGAATGGTTCCAGAATAAAGTGCTTCGTACAATATGTAACACTTTATTCTTTCTAAGGAACATGGACATCTTAAACGACCTTAAAAGTGAACGCAATCAGAGTTACAGTTAATAAAGACAGGGAAAAATACTTAAACAAACTTCACATTCTTCACGCACTGTGAATTTGCTCAATAACAGCAAACAAATCAATAAATTAAAAAAATTTAAACTTTTATTTCCTTTAAACTTCTGTAGAAATATGGTACTTCTGATTTAACAACTTTTTATAAACTCTTCTACCACTATATAGTTATTGAGATGATTATAAGAAGAATGTAAATTTGCCAGAAAATAATCAGTGGTAAAGAATAAATGTAAATTATTTTTTCCCATAGATTTGTTTTAAGCTTAGAAATAATGAACGTTCATGTTAATAATATATCTTCTTCCATACTTTGTTTTTTTTTTAAAGAGAGGGTGTATTCTATAGTCTTCTAATTTGAGTTGGTTTTCCCCAAAAAGTTAATTGCAGTAGATTTGCAGCTTACTGTAGTTCTTTTATGATTTTTTAATTTTATTTAAACTGAAGTCTTACTAAAGTTCGATTTTCTAATAACAAAATAACACACACAGTTTACTCCTTAACTATTTAGTCTTTCTCTCTTTCTCTCTCTCTCTCTCTCTCTCTCTCTCTCTCTCTCTCTCTCTCAAAATTTTTCAATTTTCTTATTGTTCGTAATATTTGGTTTACACCATTTTATATAAACTGATAGACTCTTTTATCTAAGTAACGCTATTTAAAAAAGATTTGAATTTATTATGATAAAATTGTTTTTGAATATGAGTAACCATACACAGTTAAACATATTTCAAAATTCTGACCGCTATACCGCTTACAGTCGTTACATAGAGCTAAACAGTATGCTTCAGTAACTACAAAGTAAAAGAGCTGGAATAATTATGTTACTCTGTTGTTAGTGCTATTCCCCTTCGTACTGAAGATGAGCAAACAATACCATCCTGCGTTGTCATTCTAAAAACTGATTTCTTAAGACATAAAGTAGCAGTTGAAAATATCTTTTTGCATGCCCTAATAGCATAAATGTCAAAACTGTGGTCACATCAAAAATTATAGTACTGTGAAACCTAGATGTGTAAAGTGTAGAAAAGACGATTCTATGGGACAATACTCGAAAAACCGCAAGATCAACTATAAGGAAGAATAATTTCCCCTGTTACAGGGGATGTCCACGTCACAAAATGCTACAGCAGCAGCAATAGGTCCCTTTATGAGAAGCAAGCAATTTGTTCATCAGTTGTACTATTAGACTTGTAAAAGCTGTTCACTAATCTCACAAAATGAACCTCTTGCTACTTCAGTTACTGCTCTCTTTCTTAGTAATCAAATATCTTATAACTCTAATTTTTTAAAAATCCTCGACATTTCGGTCATTCTATTTTATGTCATTATCAAGAGATTGGAATTACTTTTTTACTAGGTGTCTCAATCTACCTACTTGCCAACGAGAACTATGAGCCAAAGAGAACTATGGGTCAAAGAAGAACACTGACCTAATGCCTGTTCGGCTATGCGATTTATTAAATTTGATGTAAAAGTTTAGCGGGAAAAAAGTTTTTTATTTGAACGATGAACTTATTTGCCACCACTTCCTCAAATTCTTTCCCATATGTAAAGACGACATCTAGTCCAGTTTCGATGTTGTCTTCCTATTTACTAATGTACCGATTGCAACTCATAAAAACCAATTACAGTATAATAGACGACACCTTCATATTAATTAACCATTGCCTATCCAATAGTCATTTTACAAATTCTTAAGCGTCTCACAGACTAACGCGACCTTTTTAATTTTTGAAAATATTTCTGGCATGGAAAATGCCAATGTTGCAGCTAGTTTTAAGAATTAAATTAGTAAAAATTTTAATTTCAGGTCCAGTGGCTCTCAATGATCCATAAAAATGATCACAAAATAAAATGTTCGCGGTTTGTACGCCAATGTTCAAATATTATTTTTTACTATTCTTCTTGCAGCAAAGTCCTTTATTATATTCCTCTTTATAAATATTTCATTTAGAATTTCTATAGTTAAGCTTCATTGTTGAATAATACAAGAGGGCAAGGATTATTGTTCCCTAGAAGACTTTTAGATTTATAAATATTTATTTTTTTTAATCTGTAGTCTATTTTCTAAACCTCAATAATATCGCTATCGTTATATTTTCCAAAAATATCTATGTCAACACTTATAAATGGGCAATTTGGGCCAAAATCAGCCATTATTTCAAGTGAAATTTTATTTAAATATTACCATTATTTAGACCCAGTGTTGTCTGATTACCTGGTGGTAATATATTTGCAACTTTATAATACAACTTACTATATATAGTGCAACTTACTAATACAGTTAGAAATTGGTATAAATTTTGGACTATTTTACATATTGTTTTCAAACTTCTATGCTAAGTTCTCATAAAAATACAAATTTTTTAGTCTCTTACATATAGAGCATCGCAAACTTCAAACTATAACAAATTATATAGAAAGTATTATTCGTAAACCTAAAAATGTAAATATTCAAAGTATACTTATGCAAAAAAGGTAGTCAAGCAACAACTAGCTTAAAAGTTAGATGTCCATATCCAATGGATATAAATGACTTACATTTTTTTATAAGTGACAAAATCTGTTCTAGTAGAAATATTGAATAACTGGTATAAATGAAAATTTAACATATTTTAGACGTTATCATTTAACATTGCACCATAAGGTTATCTAATTAAATAGAAAATAATTGTAAATGATTATTAAATACATTTACACATACACATGCACTAGCACTACATAATACTGCGGTAACGTTATGGTAGGTTGGTAAAAGTATAAGGTAAATTCTGTGGGTTGGTTCTTCTCAATCTTGTTTACTATGTTGCAGCTATTATTCAGTAGATTTATAGTTTTAATAATTCAGAAGTTTTTTGCACTGACGGAATTACGAACATATCCTGATAGAACCTTGGTAGCCATTTGAAAAATCTTTGATTGGTAGCTTTCAAGGATGTATCTGGGGTATGTTATAAGAGGAAAAAATACGAACTATTAAGAAACATCATGCAAGGCAAAATCAAGGAAACGCGAAGTGTCGGAAGAATAAGACTGTCCTGGCTGAAAAACCTGCGGAAATGGTTCTACTGCAGCTCCGGGAATTACTCAGAAGAATCGTTAACAAAAATAAAGTTGCCATAATGATCTCCAATCTCTGTAGAAGAACGTAATAGTCGAAGCCAATTAATAAAAAAAAACACTAACATTTCTAAATTTTTGTGGGTACATATATCAAGACATTATAGGGCGCTTTTTATTCGGAAAAGCTTCAGAAAAAATGTTACCCCATATTTTCCTGTTACAATGCGAAAGTGCATTTGTGCACGCAAAAAATGCATTTATTTGACGCATTTTTTGCAGGCCCTAAAGAATATTTTATTGTTTAATATTGGCTAAAATTAGCTCAATCCCGTTACTTGGGAGTTTTTGGGGTCGATGATCAAGATTATGATGCTTAGAAAGTGCCCCGATGCACTTGGCGGGGCAGAATCCTGGGGCTGAAGGCGATTTTGGAGAACCAGCTCAAATTATATGCTTTTCGAATTTAAACTCTAAATAATAACGAATATAATATTTAAAAAGTGTCCCAATGCATAGGGCCTAGGCGCAATTTTGGGAAATCATCTCAAATTTGTTTATTTTTCGAGATTAAACTGTCTATACAAGAACGTTTGGAGTCGCTGATCACGAATATGAAGCTTAGAAAGTGCACCAATGCACTTGGCGGGGCAGAATCCTAAGACTGGGTGCGTTTTTGGGGAACCAGCTCAAAGTTGTTTATTTTTCGAGATTGACCTGTGTTTTGGGGTTGCTGATAATGATTCTGATTCTCAAATTAAGTTCCAATGCATCAAAGTGAGAAAGTGTCCTGGGACTCTGTGGGAAAAGGATACCCAAAATTGCCCCCAAGCTTAAGGGTTCTGCCCCTCCAAGTGCATTTTAATATTTTCTAAGCATCAAATTTGTGATCAGCGACCCCAAAAAACCCTTGCATAAACAGATTAAATTCAAAAAACATTCAACTTTCAATTGGTTCTCCAAAATTGCCCTCAGCCCCAGGATTTTGCCTCGCCAAGTGAATCGGGGCGCTTTCTAAGCATCATATTTGTAATCAGCGACCCCCAAAAAGTCCCGAGTAACGAAATTAAGCTTATTTTGGCCAATATTAAACGAGCAATAAAATATTCTTTAGGGTCTGCAAAAAATGCGTCAAATAAATGCTTTTTTTGTGTGCACAAATGCGCTTACGCATTATAACAAAAAAAATGGGGTAAAATTTTTTTCTGAGACTTTTCAGAATCGAATGTGCCCTGGACGTCTCGATACGTGTACCCAAAAAAAATTTAAATTTTTTACTAATTTGCCTCTACTATAAAGAAGAAGAGAAAGATTGAGATCCAAAGTGTTAACTTCTAAAAAAATCTAAGGATATTGAAAATTGTCGAAATAGAAAATAATTCCCTAGTTTGAAGCGTCCGAAGAAAAGAATTATAAAACTGATGTTATTAGATACATTCTTTAATCTTACAAAATAGGTGTGGATATCACTAATTAATATTAAGAAAAACTATTATAACTACTTGCACGATATTATTACAAAATTGTAACGTAATTAACAAAAGAGAGTAAAAGAAGAACAAAAACAACTAAAATCGGAAACTGGAAAATGAGACCTGTGAAAGTCCATTCTCTGATCTATGCAGATGATATTGTCCTAATCGCAGACGAGAAAGGAACACTACGAGAATCAATCAATAAGAGGAACAATCTCATAAAGAAACAGGGTATGACAATAAACGAAGAGAAGAGTAAGATAATGGAAAAATACTAGAAAAAGTAAATAAATTCGAATGCCTGGGCACAATAATAAGTTAAGATAGCAAGATAAATAATAAAATAAATAATAGAATCACGAAAGCAAATAACGTATACTACCAACTAAATGAAACAATAGTAGGGAAAAGAGAAATTGAAAAAAAGTCTTTATACCTACCTTAACATATGCATCAGAGAGCTGGGCAATCAATGAAAGAAACAAGAGCAAGATCCAAGCAACAGAAATGAGGTACCTTAGAAAAGTAGCAGGAAAAACAAGGATATACTGGATCAGAAACACGAGAATTAGAGATACACTGGATATCACACCACTAGAAAAACTAATAGAGCAAAAAAACAGTTGAAATGGTTTAGACATGTCCACAGGATGGACGAAACAAGAATAACAAAACAAGTTATGGAGGCAAGACCAGAAAGGAAAAAAGGAAGGGGACGACCACGTATGCAATAGATGGATTATATCTACAAACTTGGAAGAAATAGAGGAAAGACGGAGCAAGAATTAAGGAAACTGGCCACCAACAGACCAGAATACAAGAAATGGCTACAAAACCCAACGCCATAAGGCACAAAGGGTTATGATTAAAGAAAGAAAGAAAGTAACTTTAATTTTAATTTATATTTCTGTAATAACTTGATTTTGGGATTGCAAATTTTTTATTGTTTTATAAATATAGAGGGAAATTATAAAAAGAAATTTAACGGATTGGCATCAAACTATTATACTAGTATTTATTTACAACATTGTCGTCATAATGTTTAATTTTATTTGGTATTTTTATGTTTGTTACTCATTAGGTTAAAAATTTTCACAAAGTTTCTACCTAAAAGAATAAAAAATAAACCTAGACCAGATAATTTCATTATACCAATTCGGCTTTAGGGAATCATTCAACCATCCACGAGGGTTGCCGAATTATCAATAAAATAATAGAAAGGGGCGTATGTGCAGCAGTGTTTTTAGATACACAGTAGGACTTTGACAACGGTTTATTGTATAAACTCAAATAAAACTTACTAAGCCAGCTGTATATACTATTAAAATTCTACTTAACTGAACGAACTTTTCAAGTAAAAATAGATATCTCACTATCAAGCTATCACAATATTAATTCCGGAGTCCTCCAGGTCCTCTATAGTCGCAGAAAGTACTACCATCGCCACCTTTGCGATGACACCGTCAAACTGTCTGTTTACGAATCACCTGAATTAGCATCCTTTCAAAATTACTTCAGCCTGTTAAAAAACTACTTTAGCAAATGAAAAACGGTAGTAAACCATGATAAATCTACCCAAATAACTTTTACAAACAAATGTGTACTATGTTCTCCAGTGGTAATAAACAATGCTGCTATTTCAATTAACACTGAGTTAAATATCTTAGGTTACTCTTAAACCAAAAACTCAGCTGAAATTCGCATAATATAGCCAATAGAAAACAAATGAACCTTAAAGTAAAACAAATGGTTTAGCTGCTTGATTTTAATATATAAAGCCTTACTTAAACCTATATGGTCTTATGGAACACAAATTTGGGGTTGTGCAAAACCATCAAATACGAAAACACTACAAAAATTCCAATAAAAACTCTTGGAATAACATCAGACGGACCATGATATGTCAACAATCAAACCCTACACAGACTTGAAAATAAAATATGCAGACAATTAAATTCAAAAAATTGCAACCGTATACTACAACAATCTCTTGCTGTCCCAAAAGTTGTTTTACTAAATTAGTAAAACAAATTTTGAACCAATCAAATTTTGAGCAATCAAAAGAAGATTACAACGCCAATAACCCCAGGCTTTATTGAGGTGATACATGCTCCAGGACTAACCACCATATTTTATTAGGAGAAATAGTAATGGCTACATTCCCTTCATACCATACACAATGTTATAGAACGAGTGATTCCGAAGCTTATGTGGTTATTTTAATGTGAAAGGAGGCGAAGAATGTTCAAAACACCCAAAAAAATTATTATAACATTATTGGATAACGATCAAAAATAACTGTGACAAGCATTAAATATTACTTAATCTAAGATTTCTAAACATTGAAAGCTTGGTCAAAATGTATAAGAAAGAACAATGGGTGTCATACGAATTGAAGGAAAGAAACATTAAAAGGCGAAGAAGCATCTACAAACTGCTGATAGACAGATAAAAAAGAAGTATAAGCATTATATGGTCCAAAGAATGGAAAGTGGATATATTTCCAAAATCCTTAACGTAAATTAATTTGCGACTTAGAGTAACCATCAATATAGACACCAAAATAGAATATTCACATAAAGAAGAAAAACTTCCACTCATATGAGTATGTCCAAAATTCGTCCTTATAACAGACTTTTCCAAAAGAAAAATAAGTTAGCCGATATACATGTCTACCTATTGCAACCCTGTAATGCTACTTAATTCCAATAAGTAAATATAATCTGTACTACAAATTTTTGCTTTGCTTATACCAATAATGTAATACATTTCCTCTTTTTATGTAACGTAATGGCAGCATCTAGATGACACTCCAGCAGAGAAATTTTAGAAAGTCTTTTCGCTTTGCTACCGGATTAAATGGAGCAGCAATTTTGAAACACTTTACCTCCTTTGCCATCAATCGTAGCCGATAAGTTTCAGATCACTCCGACTTTTAATCCCTCTTTACCTACATTTGCACTTCTGCCAACGGGGGCATTTTTAGCTTTTGTTTGCGGGCGCTTATCAGGCCAGGCATAGAATTCGGAAGCGGCTGGCGAGAATTGTGAGTTCTGCTCGCGTGCAGCGACTCATAACGTCCCGCGCTCGGCCCGAGATTATTAGATACAACAGCCGAAATCGCTTTACTCCGATTAGGGGGTAGATTTCCATTTTTGCGTATTGCAATGGCATTTCGAGGCAGCGTTCCTCGGGTTTCCTCCCTATTTGCCTTGAAAGGAAGCCGTGGAGGGCCTTTTGATAATGCGACGACGTCAAAGGAATTCCTGCGGACCGAGCCTTCTGCCGTTACGCAGCGCCCCGCTGCTAAAGCTTGTTATAATGGCTATTAAGAATTTAACGAATGCACTGGAAATCGTTAATCCAATGTCATTTGAATTTGACCTTTTAAATTTTCAATTGTTGAATAACGAGGGAATCTCGACAGTTGTTAGATACGTATAAGATAACCACTTGGTATAAATTATTCATTGTAATTTATTCACTTTATTTCGCCACCATGTTTGTAATCCCTCTCAGTTCTTTTGTTTCAAAACTCCTTTTGCTATATTTTTACTTATACATGTTTTGTAAGGGGCGTTTCTTTCTATTTTACCCATTAAACTATATTAGCTAAAGCTTACCTTCTACTGAAAGTCAATCATTTGCTTTATTTCTTATTATTAATTAGCTGTTCAAAAGCCTGCCTCGGATCCTTATACCTTTTTATATTTAGAGTATTTTAATTATTTATTTGTTATCCTGGACCATTTCCTATACCTTGTTGGTGGTCTTATAAAGCTTTTTATGCATAATTAGTTTTATTTAAACAGAAACGTCTTTTAACTTTAAAAAAGCACAATGTTGTAGTTCTTTTTATATTTATTAATTTAAAACTTCCCTTAAGAAAAATGAAATAATAGAGTACGTAGTGCCTTTATAAAGAAATATTACTGAAAGGTCTACAATTCATTCCAAGTTTTTCTTTTTTTTTTGTTACACCCTGTATGCCTATAGGAATCTTAGAACTTGCGGCTAGGGAATATGTAAACAGAACCTGTCACTAGGATTAGAAGACTGTATCCCAAAGCCTGAAACACAAAGTGCAATAAAAATGTTGAACTCAAAAAAAAGAAAGATACTTTAGTGAAACCATGAATTCTTCAAGATTAGAGCAACGCCGATTGTATAGAATATAAAACCAATCATTAAAATACGTACATGCACTAAGACAAGCGAAAAAACTTTATTAAGAAAATACTATAAATCATTGAAAGTAAGCCTACATATGACACTTCAAAAAGCTCTACTGTAGGAAAGTTAAGGTAAATTAGATTCAATTAAACAGCCTACTAGAAATTACACGGTAACTGGGGAAACAACGCTTGAGCTTTTGCTAGAGAAAAAATTGCAATAGATAGCAATTTAAATACAGATGCATTAGAAGTACCCACGGCAGACAAGAAAATAACACTGAAGATTAGCCGACAAATTAATCAAAATAACAATACTTGTCCTGGCGATCGTTTCGTTTAAACCATGTAAGTCTACGGGGACTAATGGCATTTTCTCTGCACTTTATTGAAGCACTTACTTTATTGATATTGCTTTTCGGGAGAAGTCTGGTACCTGGATACCAAGTGGCTGCAATTAGATTAGGATTTGTTTTATATCAAAACCAGGGTGTAATTTTTATATCAAAGCTAAAACCATCAGACCTGTGTCTGTTATTTCTTTTAAACATCGGAAAGAATTACTGGCATATCAGGAATGATATTTTAAGAGTTTTCCCTCTATGGAAATCTTGTGAGCTAGCCTTACATGGACTATCTACAAGAGCAAAAAAGTAATCAATAAAAAAGAGGTTGCCCTGGTAACATTTCTAGACACAGAAAGTGCCTCCCACAATACCTACTTTGACTCAATTACAAGAGCACTAGATGATAGTGGCGTACACGCCGCTAAAGACCGCGTTAAAAATAGGAAAACTATAATAGATACCACGAAAGAATATCCTCAGGGAGATATAATTCCGCTTCCACTTTGGAGCCTAGTAATTAATATGTTGATGGCATCAAAGAAATTTGGTCGAGTTATATCAAGCTTGATGCAATGAGCCCTGAGAACCGAGGTATGATCTTATTTAAAAGAAAAACTTTTGTTTAATTAGAAGAAGGCTTTGATTATCTCACTTACAATTAAGAGACACCTTCAAGATTTAAACAAATACTTAATAGTAGCAAAAAAAGTCAAAAACTTGAGCGCTACACTTGACAACAAACTGACCTTCAATCCTCATTTGTAAAACATTACTAACAAAGACACAAAGGCTCTGTCGATTTGTAGAAGAATAATTAGCAAAACTGAGGTTTGAAACCAAGGATGCCTCTATCCTCTGCTAATATATAAAAATTGAGTAGTGATCAACCAACTAAATAAACCAAGACTTGGCTACATTGGAATAAGTGAGGAGATGTCATCTGTACCTATATTTTCTATAAACAATAAATAAATATTTTTCCACTTTACTTTATAGTGACCTCCAAAAAGTGCACCGTTAAGATCTTCACCATACTAAAATCAAACTGTATACTTAACATGCAATACCATAAAATCAACATCATTTAAGATTCATAAAACCTTTCAGGATACTAATGACCCAGAGAAGCGACAAAGAACGGAAGCGGGAGCTTATTCACAGACAAGTGTATACTGGATCAATTCAGCTCAGTCTACTAAGCTGAAACAACAATTATAGCAAAATGGGCAAAAAATGTGGTGGGAATAAGTTTAGAAAACAGGCGAAGTGGCGTTAAAGGCTTTAGAAGGTACTGAAATACACTCTAAATTAGTGCTTTAATTGTGCATAAAAATATTGGCGTTACTAATCAAGAGCGACAGAGTTTGTTAGAATGGGACCCATAGAAACCGAATTTATAATGTAACAGATAAGCTGATTAACTTGCGAGATCAGCTTCTGAGCAGAGATATAAATACACTCTAAAGCTCTAATGATGTCCCCGTTCATAGTTTCCAACAGTTTCCTTAAAATGGACCACAGGATACAAAGGTGTGAAATTAGCTTTTCAATAACAGATCCTAAATTTACATGCAGAATTCTTTATTTAATTGCAAAAGGGGTTTTCGAAAATCCACTCACTGAAAACAAAAATATATATACACAGTACCTGCTCAGTAAAAGAACAAATTGTACCCATCAACTGTATATTAAACTTATTCAGCAATACAAATCTAATAGAGTAAATTACTTTATGGAGCACAATAAGCGTAGAGCTTCAGTGCAGTGAATAAAAGTTACGTGTAGAATGAGAAATTAAAAACATTTTGCTATCAATCTCTTTTTTAACAAAAGAGGAAGAAGTCTCTTTGTCCAGTTATACCTTGCGGTGTTAAGGTTTTTTTGTCCCAAGTGATCTAGATGTTCTATTCACATATTTTCCAAATCAGCTCTTTTATATGCTCCTCCATAACTCTCTTGGCCTTCCCTGTGATTTAGTTCCTTCCATTTTTAAATTTATCATTTTTGGGGATCTTTTTTTTGTTATCCATTCTTGTTAGATGGTCATACCATCATAATTTGTTTTGTTTCGATTTTGCTCACTAAGGAGTCTATTTGTAGTGCTTTTCTGATACTACTATTCTTCTCAAGTATTTAATTCTTATTATTTTAGCTCTGTATTTGTCCAACATTGCCCACGATTTAACTGCAGAAGTTAGTATTGGTATATGATTTTGTATATGTGGATTTGGGATCATATGATTAATTCCTGTTTTTCTATCAACATATGTATATATATATATATATATATATATACATATATAAGCTCAAGCTCAGACTATCTTTCTGTTTCAGTTCATTTTCTATCTAAAACTCTTCAGAGATGTCTTCATTTAATCTGACAGCTGTCCAAACAAATGTATATAGACTTTTTATAATTTTGAATTTATATTCAGCTCTTTCAATGCCTTTCATATCTCTTCCTTGGCTACATTACTGAAAGATGGTAGGAGATTTAAGAAAACCATCTTGAATTATTATTGCAACACTTTTAGTATTAGTTTCAGAATTAATCAATTAAAAAAAAATATTTATTCCAATTCTCATTTTATGTTTCGTTTAGTAGAACACTGTGGCATTATTTATGGTGTTATAAAACAGCTCCATAAGAAGGCTTCCTAACTAGTGACTGAAATTGATTAACACAAACTGTTTTTAAATTCTATAGTCTCTTGTGTAAATATACCTAAATAAACTTAAATACATTTAAGTAGTCTTTAAAGGCTGTAATAGCTCAATGGCCAAGATCATCGTTCCTCTATGCTGAGCCGGCGCAGGAAAGTTCGAGCCTCTCGCAACCCATGGCTGTATGTGATGTCCTAGCTTTAAGTGTGCATATTAGTAAGCACAATAACTTATTGTGGCATTGGTTGTAATAAGTTTACAAGGTTTATTTAAAAAGTTAAAAGCATCTAGAACTAAAATGTGTGGTCGATGTCATAAAACTTCAAAAGCTATTATTTATGGCTTATCAGCTAGAATAATAATAAAAAATAGAATCAAAGGAATTTTACAACAAAAATATGTAATAATTACCAGTTAAGCCTAGAACGTTTAGAAAACTCTTAACTTCTTCGTGATAACTACAAAACTAATAACTTTTTTTTTAATAAATATAATTGGCAGTTCAACAAATACATGTTATTCATGACATCGATATTTATAGTGAAAACTTTTTCGTAACAGTCCGCAAAAGCTGCTGATTTTTCAGCATCTGTGGCGTAAGGTATATTAGCTGCTGTTATTGTTGGTAATTCCCCGCGTTGTTTTAATATACGTTTTGTAGTTTCACATTCCATGGTCATTTGGTTCCAAGTCCTTAATGTACCTTTGGTAGTTGGAGATTCGCAATTCGTCCAAAACCTGTTTTAATCTGTGGGTAAGTTGATTTAATAAACGTTTTGAGTCCCGATTACGATTTCTTTGCCAATCACGCCTAGCTTGACTTTTCTTCTTAATTAAGTCAGTTATTTCTGTGGGAAGGTGATGGTGATTGGGTTTGCGGTTGCTTTTGTTAGCTTGCGTTGCTTGACGAGCGCTGACTGAAATTGTAGATGTTAATTTGTCTATTGCGTTGTCAATATCTTTTTTATTATTCAGACTAAGTGGGCACTTTAGTTGGTTGTTGAGGATGTTTTGAAAGTTCTCACATTTAATTATCCCAGTTGTAAGTCGTGGTGGAGGCTGTACTATTTGGGGGATGCAAGTGAATGATATGACATCCGGTAGATCGTCAGAGTCAAGTTCGTCTATTACATTCTGATGTATTTGCTTGTCAAAGTTCTTTTGTAGCATTATGTCTAATATGTCGGGTAGGTGATCGGAGCGGTAGGGTAGTATGTGTATCTCTCAGGAGTTGTTATTTGAAAGGAATATTTTGTTGGGTAGCCTTCCATTGTGATTCCTTCGGGGTCATATGATCAATAGCCCCATAGTTGGTTTTTGGAATTTAAGTCTCCTATCATCAGTAGTGGTTCGGTTGAGTTGAATGTGTCTTTAAAATCTTCTTCATTTAGCTTTTATTCGGTTGACGATAAGCACTTATTATTGTGAGATACAACTCGCTGAGTTTGATTTTGATTCCTATTGTTTCAAGGTTTTGATTGGGAGAGTTGGGGATAGGGTTATGGATAATTTTCTTATTAATAAAAATTGCCACTCATCCGGCTGTTTTACGAGAT
This sequence comes from Sinelater perroti, assembly GCA_036346155.1. Classification (NCBI taxonomy): domain Eukaryota; kingdom Metazoa; phylum Arthropoda; class Insecta; order Coleoptera; family Elateridae; genus Sinelater; species Sinelater perroti. The sequence continues at coordinate 3,753,057 of JARFIY010000167.1, read as the reverse complement.
ACTCTATCGTTGCAATACACATGATATCCAGGTATTTTTAACGTGTCTATTTCGGATAGGTGAGTTTCCGTTACGCAAGCAATATCGATGTTATATCTGGTTAGGAATGCTATAAATATTGATCTTTAGCTTAGGATGCCGTTAGCGTTCCAATTAAGGATTGATAATTTTTCTATAAGTTTCGGAGCCCTATGGTCCATTGAAGAGTAGGAGGAGGATTGTGTTGGTGATGAAGTTTTTAATTTGAGGAAGGAATGGAGTAAGCAGGTGCAAAAAAGATTTAATAAAGTTATTTATGTTAGAGGAGTCTGTCGAAGTGATTGGTTGATTGGGTGTGTTAAGATTGGTAGTAGGTGTTGTAGAATTTCGTACTCGGTCAGCATATGTACGATTAAGAATGGCTTGATTGTCTCTATTAATTCTTGAATAAGAGTGGCTGTTGCTATTGTTGGATGTCCTTCGTTTATTCATTAGTTGTAAGTTCGCTGGCATCCGCGATAACTTGCTGGGTGCGGGCCTCCGCAGTTGGCGCACTTTGGTGGATCACATTTCACACAACGATGATCTAAAGTACAATAATTTTTAGTGTGACCGTAGTTTTGGCAACGATAGCACTGTGGGGTGTTTGCTGGTTTTGTACGAAGTTCAACTATAACTATGAAATTGAAGAAACTTTTTAGGGCATAAATCTTTTTAGTATCTTCGTTATCGGTGAGATCCACTGCACAAACTGATAGTGGCTGTTTATTTTTAGACAAGAAGCGTGTAACTCGTATTATAGTTGAAAATTCACCTTTTATTAATTTTTTGATATATTCGGTTAATTCCATGTGGTTTATGGCGTTATGTAGATAAATAGGAGGTATTTTTGATTTTGTTGTCGGAGCTTTAGTTTTGTCGTTTGAGAGTACGTGTTGATTATCATTATCATTTAGGTTATCAGTTTTATTGCTCTCGAGATTGGTTAGAACGCTGAATTTATTTTGTGTTGTTACATTTGGAATCCATGCATAACGTTTTTGCACTTCATTAATTGGAGGTGTTAGTGAGTCGAATTTACGCTTATTTTGCGTTTGAATTTCCATAGGCATGGCATTGTTTACTTTTTCAGTTATTTTGTTACATAAAAATAACTATTTGCAGGATAAGTTAGTAATTTAATATTTAAATGTTAAATAAATAAGTACGCCTGACCTTAGGCTCCGGCTCAGCTGTGGCGATATGGCAAGTAAAATTAGCTCGCTCGCACACGTCCACTAAGTTTCAATGCGCGGGCCGAACTAAAACTAATAACTAAAATGTACAAATAAACTATATATTCTTTAATGCTCGGAATGTCTTTTAATAAAAAATCACCATATCTTTGTTCACATGTTTACGTCAGCGTCTGGTCATTTATGAAAAGTCCCGACAGTTTCAATGATTTTCTTTAGGTTCATAAGGTTATTAACACAAATCAGTTCATCTACACGAGCTTGATGCTGTTCATTTGTAGCTGTCTAGGGCAAACAACATCATAGGCATTTTTAGTGTCTACATTTTTTTTCTTGTTTTTTCCTCTACCTGACAACCATATAGGCGTCACCATAGACCGTCCGCCACTAGGAACTAAATATCAGTACATTATTTCAACCGCATTTGCATGTCATTCGTCACTTATATTACAGGAAAACGCTACCGAATACTCTAATAGTTAAAAATTGGCTGGGAGGTAAGAATTTTCAAGTCTTTCGTGTAAATACTATTAAAAAATTAAACTTACCTTTGATTTACTTAGCATTGATGGATATCGATGACAAAGACATACGATTGGAATTACAAGTATTAAAGTTGTAACTGACATAGTGTTTCTTGTCTAGTATGGTTATTAACCAATGGAATGCGGTGACAAAGAAAACGGTATTGCTGTAATAGAATCTAATTAGTGTGGAACTAATAAGTGTACATTTCTTTCTTGACGACTGAATACTCTCGGCATTAGCCCTATGTTTGCTTAATGAGAGTGGCGGTATCGAGAATCGTCCAAGATCTGGAAGATCATGTTTAGTTCGGACTACTCAGGCAGTCAAAGCAAGTAGGAAAATTTTAAATATACACGCAGCACCCGCTTGGATAGGGAGTCTTAAGACCGAAAGAAAAAATCATAAACATGTTAATAGCCGTCCAAAGACCAGCACTAACTAGAATCTGTTGTGCATATAGAACGGTATCAGCGGCCGCCCTACAAGTTATAACAACGATCCCCTCCTATAGATTTGTTGGCGGGATTAAGAACTCATAATTATGGAGCGAACAGAGAGATTAAAAACTTCAACGAGATCAGTATGATGGAAGGATGGAAAAACAGATGAGACATATGCAACGAAGGCAGATAAACAAAAAAGTTAATACCTGATATAAGGTGCTAGAGAGACAGATAGTTTGGTCAATTAAATTATTACCCGACACAAATGTTAAGTGGCCAGGCGAATTTAAAGCCTATTTAAAGTGATTTGGGAAAATACAAGACAATAGCTACAAGAAGACACGTCTTTTTTAAATGCAGACTAAGACAGAACACAGAAACATACGTGCAGGCTGAAGTCACCCCCGACAACATATGCACAATAATGGTACAAAACTAGACTAACTGGGATACGATCAATAGCATGTGTACTAAGATATTGAGCCATATGATAGATAGGGGCAAGTAACATGTGAATTAGACGAAAGAATGTAAATCAGACACTAAGACTTAGTATGAGATCCCCGCCCCACCTAAAGTAATGTTCACATGGTTCCGGGTGGGGTACAAGAGCGAAGAGAGGGAGGTAGATGGCTTTAGTTGGTAGGCGGACTCTCCGAGTCTGAATCAACACGCCCGGGTTGCTCGAACATCCAGACCCCGGTATATATGAATATTCTTAATTCTTTCTATATAATAATAATAAAAATACGGTCAAAGCCGTAAGAGTTCGAATTAAACAAAATTATCTTTGTAAGCATAACATTATATCTAGAAAGATGCAAATTTCCAAAATGTTGATGTCTTAGTATTGAGCAATCCCCATATATAAGGAACATTTGCTGACATGCTTTAAAGAAAGGTAGGAGAGAAAAATCAGAGGTTGACTGAATACGTGCATGATGGCCATAAGCTAGGTCGTCCAAAAAACCATCTCAGCTAGTGCCAAGGGTTCAGAGAGGCCATCATCCAGTAGCTGCGATGGTTTGGTGGGGAGTCTGTATTGATAGAGTGGTCGATATTCATTGTTTTGAAAAAATAGTTAAAATTTCGGCCGCTGTATTTAGTTAAATCTCTAAGTCATACGTTTTTTCAAGCTAAGCCTTGGATCTTTCAACAAGATTCCGCACCCGCCTGTAAATCAACTGAAACTTGCCTGAGCAATAATGTGGCCTATTTTCTAACAGTAGAAGAAGTCCAAATCTTAACTTATTAGATTACAAATTATGGAAAGTTTTAGAGGACAGAGTTTACTCAAAAATACACCCTAATATTAATTATTTGAAGCGGGCCCTGACAGCCGCAGTCAATATTTTTCCAATGGATGTAGTACGTGCAGACAAGTGGCCTGAACGTCTTAAAGCTTATGTATGATCTAAGGGTGGCCATTTTAAATAAATCTGTTGTAATTATGCTTACCAATATTGATTTAATAAACTCAGAAATATTACGCAAAAAACAGTCAATTGTTTTATTTTGTCGTTCTAATCAGCGTGTAACGGTATTTATGAGCGTACTATGTAGTAAAATGTAAAAAACAGATTTACAAAAATAAACAATAGAAACCAAAGGAACTTTTTAGCTAGAACCGTGCTACAGTCAAGATAAAATGCTTGTTCTCTATACTGACATATGGCACACAAACGTAGCCCTCGATAAAAAATATTGCTCACGAACCAGCTACAGCAAAAAAATAGAATGGAGACACAAATGGAGACGTAAAGCCAAAGGGTCGAATAAAAATTGAAAATATTGTGCAGAAAAAAGACACTGTAGCATCACTGAAATAAAAATGTTGTGTCTAGACTATCTTGCAGAAAAAGAACACGTGAAATAAAGCCATTCAACAATAAAATCTGAGAATATCAATAAGTAGAGTTATTTTTTCACAAGCATGATAATCGAATGATACTGTAAAACATATTTTCTAGTTTGTTTGAATAAGGAAATTTACAATTTACAAAGAGGACTAAAAATAACATAAAAAGATCTATAATTCTTACTATAAAAAAGCTGACAAAAAAGAAACAACAGAAACGCAGGATACGTGCAGAAAGTAATTTAAAATTGTGTATCTATGTTGCACTATCTCTGTAAATTGCCTCAAAAACTAAGAATTATGACGTATACGAAAACTAAGCAAAGCTAAGAAACTAAAAAAAATCGCACTATTTATTACTTTGAGCGTGATGACTCAAAACGCGAATATGGAGTCGCGATAAATAGCAAAATCAGCTATTACAATATTTCATTTATCTGTTTATAGCATACACATTTCTTATACTTGCTTATTGTTCCTTAATTTAAAAAAAGCATACAGATACTAACAATGCAATAATTGAACAGCGACTAAAAACTGCTGCATATAACGAGCCAAGTTAATCCGCCGCCAAATGTAATCTGAAAAACTTACCTCTTCCGCAACCGATTATTTCAATTCACCCCCGTGTCTCGGATTACCCTGCATCAAGCAAAACGAACAAGATCGCCTCGATACTGCATGCACAGTTCCATTTCTACGTCCAGACCACCACTAACTAAAACTAATCTTTTAAAATTTAATGCGCTCGCCGCCATCGAACGGCTGTCGCGCACCTGGTGTAAATTTGCTCGTACAAATTAGCCTAACACACCAGCAAAGCGACGGGTTTTATCTAGTTAATGCAGGTGTGCTGTAAGTTGTGAAATAAATAAATTTACGAATAGCTGTCACCTGTTGATAAGGTGTTAATTCGAGTTGTTTGCCGATAAAAATAATATTTGTAGGTTTAGTTGTCTCAAATTAACTTATAAAAGGGGAAGAGAGCGGGAGAAAAAGAAAGAGAAAAATTGAGAGGGCGAAATTTGATAATGCTATAAATCCTTTAGTTTTTCCTTTACTAGTCCCACGCTTCTCAGCTGTATTGGTTTAATAATAAGTTACAGCAAATCATATTTTCTTTTCACATCTCATTAAGTCACCATAATCCATTTAATTCGAGACGTGCTTCTACAGATACATACAAAGCATTCCGATTTTTAGGAATTGCATGTATTAAAATCATCTGTCTAGTGCAGACAAAAAGTAAGACACGTAGTACCTTAGTATTTTAACGCAAACTTGCAAGTTTACATCGTGATTATAAAATGTATTCCATGGTTTTACAAACGCACTGCCAGATTTCTATTACATATTACAGGGTGGTTCAAAATAATAGACCCAATTTTGTAAGTTTGCAATTCAAAATTAGGACTAGAGACAAATGTGATAAAAATGACATTCCATTGTATTCGCATTCAAGTCTATAAAGTCCAATTTGGCCATCACTCCACCGGTTTTACGGGTAGCAATCAGACGGTAGTATAATTCATCCTACAAACGATGATGAATGTTTGCGTCGCTGAGTTTACCACAACTGTAATGAGGTTTTTTAAGTTGTCCAAGCTTCTATTACAAACTATTATAAAAAAAAACTTGCAAAGTGTGAAATCATGAGATTCTAGGGGCCAGATTATAAGGGCCAAATCTTCATTCCTCATTCAACCTATCCATTGTTAAAGTAGAAATTCTTTCAGAAAACTCCAAATATAATGGTTACAATTGAGTGGAGCTCCGTATAGTTGAAAAATAAAGTTTTCTATATCTTCATTCATTAGGGTATCCTGAAATTTGTTACCCCAGTAACCGTGCTACCATACAAATTTTCTCGATACGGCTCAGAGCACATTAACTTTTGGAAAGTCTTTCTCATGTTCTAGTATTCCCCATAGGGATTTCTATTTAGATGGACTGTTACCTCGTCACTAAAAATTAAAGGTGGCAGAGAAGTGTTATCTTCCATATTTACAAGCAAAAATTAGAAAATTCTACACGCTTTAGATTCTCGCTTAAGCTAAGAACCTGTACTAATTGTGGACGGTATGGTTAGAACTTTAAATGGTGCCGTCAGACAGTTGTAGTATAATTTCTCTACTCACTCTACAGGTTAACTTTATTGAGCTATGCTCTAAACTCTCCCGAATTTGTCCCACATTCTCTTCTCGCAAATGCTCCTCCTTAAAGGTTTAATTTTGTAATAACAGCAAAATGCACACTACACCGCAATCGCTGGCTTTGTTTTATTGAATTCACCAATGGTAAAACTTTGTGCTGTATTGTAGCCGTCTCGTGCTAGCTATATATTAGCAATTTTAGGACGTCCTTATTGAAATGTTATGTGAAATATAAGCGTATGCAATTAAGTCCGTCATTTTAAATTGCTATGTACTTTAATAGTGTAGTCTAAGTTGATAATAACACCTTTAGGAAAGCGATTCTTAATAGCAAAAAAAACAAGAAAGTTTATAGGAAAATATGTCCAATAATGAATGTTTTTATGTTAGATGGTCGTGGTACTGTTCTTCATGAAATTAGTCCCACGTAAGAACACTCATTTCAGAGTACTTATACGTCTCTTTACATTTACATATCTGTTTTTAAGAGGACGTTAACAATAAAAGGATAATGAAGTCATCCAGACATATTTAATATTCTGTTTATAAGTTTCGATTTTCTAGAAAAATATGCAAACAACACATATTACATATTTACTTCTGCCCAAACAATGCATAGTTCTATTATTACTAAAAATCTTTATATTCTCCCTACATTTTAATTTGAGTGGCAATTAACTTATTGGCCTCTATTACTCCAAGGCAATTAAAAAATTGTTTGTAGTTTATTTTAGCAATTGGACATTTAATAATTATTTGCTCTATTTTCAATTAAACCCACTTTATTTGTACTATACCTTTGGGCTATCTCCTGACTTAGAACGACCCACACATTTTTAAATAATTTTATATTCCAATGGTTTTTAGTCCGACCAGCAAACTGTTCTTTTTATGTTATGCAACATCACATTATAGTTTCAGGTTTAAAACAGAAGGCTTTTCTAGAACACTACCTGAAAACATGTAATAAATTCCTTCAAATATTAAGCACTAGCACATAGTTACTGTTTGTGTGATTAAATATAGTTGAGAAATTCAAAAATGACGGGTATTATATTTTTTTCTATTCACTAATCCTACATTAGAAGAAAATAAGTACACATTTCATTAAAGATTTTCACATTTAATGTCTATGCACATCTGCTATCATTTTGACAATTACCGCAAAGCTGCTGCAAACCACCACTTGTAGACAACAAGGAAATGCAGTCTGCTTTCCATAGTTTTTTACTTTGTTTACCAGTGTACACACAGCATTGCAGAAATGACTCACTATCTTTTCTTGTGTGTTCTGGCAACGCCATCGGGTAGCATCACGTACCATGCATTGGGCGTGCATTTCAATCTAAAGCATAACAGGAGTTCCGCGGAGAAGTATCAATTCCACTCTATCTGAATTGAATTATTTATTACTTTTACAGAACATTTTATTTTTTGAATAGTACAACCAAAAAACAACTAAAGGCAGACGAAAATATAGATACAAATTTGACCAGTCTATTCGCCAGAGAAATAAATCAAAGCAAAACATAAAGTTTTCCAAAAGTATATTATGCAGTATAATTTTCGTTTATAAACTTTGGCTTTAGTTTAGTGCCATTTTGCGTTACAGTATGTTAGTTTAGCTTTTAGATATGCTTACCAGTGCGTTAGATACTATTTTATCTTTTCTGTGTGTAAATTGTTATTTGTTCTTCTCTTTTATAGCTTCTTTTCCAATAATTTATATTTACTGCCTAAGGGTGCAAAACTATTAAATTTTGGCTTGATATTTCTTATATGTAATTGCGATACATTGTTCTTTATTACGACTTTGCTTTAACTACAGTTTGCATTTAGTAACATCACTACAATACTATTAAAGCACTATTACTTTTATTTTTTATCAGTTTTTATTAGAAGCTATAGTTAAAGCAAAGCTGTTTAATTTTAGCCTTTAAGTTTTACCTAGAATACACATAAATACTGTTACAAAATTAAACCTACCTTCGCTTTATATAGTACAAAGCTATCTATGACATTAACATATGACAAGGTTGGTCATTTACCAATCGAGTGGGGTGACAAAGAAAATTGTATTGCTGTAACAGCATTACATAAGTGTGAAACTGAAAAAAGACCCTCAATACTATCGGCATTAGCTGTGTGTTTGTGTATAAAAACATAAACTGTTTAATGAGATTACAAGTGTCGAATATCATCCAAGATCTGGAAGACTACATTTAGTTCGGACGGTTCAGGCAGCAGAAGCCGTAAGTATCCGAATTAATCAAAATACTCTTCATAAACAGAAAACTATATTTCGGGAGATGTAAATTTCCAAAACTTTGATATCTCGTATTATTATACAAGACCTAGAGCTAACTGCTTACAAAAAACATACAAAACATTTACTTTAAAAAAGGTAAGAAAGAAAAAGTATAGATAGCCATGCAAAAATTTTGTTTGAAGGTAAAAAGATAAAAATGAAGAAATCTTTAACACACAAAATGACAAGGTATAGCTGAATCGCTCAAAAAATCATCTCAAATGGTATTAAGGGTTCAGAGAGGCCATCCTCCAGCAGCTATAATAATTTGCAGAGAAGTGTGCGATGATCGAATAATTGACATTCATATTAGTGACAAGGGGGTCACAATTATTGCTGTGTATCAACAGAATGTTTTGGAAGATGTAGTGAAATATCTGAATCACACACTTTTTCGAGGCGAGCCTTAGATCTTTCAACAAGACTCCACATCCGTCCACAAAGCACGGACAACTCAAACTTGACTGAGCGATAATGTGCCTCATTTTCTAATAGTAAAAAATTGGCCCTGGGGTAGCCGAGATCTCAATCCATTAGGCTACAAATGATGGGCAGTTTTAAAGGTCATAGTTTGTTCAAAGAGACACACTAACATTGATTCTTTGAAATAGGTCCTGACAGCTGCAGTCAATAATTTTCCAATGAATGTAGAGCGTGCTATCATAGACGAGTAGCTTGTGTAAAGGCTAAGGGTAGCCATTTTAAACTAACCCGTAGTAATTATAATTATAAATTTCCATTTAGTAAACCCCAAAAATATTACGCCAACACAATTAATATTTTGTCTTTCTTATCCGTGTGTAACAGTATTTATGGGCATACTATATAAAATACCATTTGTAATCACTAAATTAATATATTTTATCATAATTTAAAATTTTGTTAGATCTAATACAAACTCCAATCATTATATATGGTATAAGGATTAAAAAATTGAAAAAGGCAATGATCTAAATAATCGCCTTAGAAATTCACTAATCAATGCGGGTGTAAGGGACAATCAAAGCTGACAAAACGCAAAAGAGAAATAGTCCTCCGAAAAAAATCGAATAAATGGAAATTTTAGTAAGAGACAATTACAATGATAAAAATGGGCATAAAGGTATCATTGAAAATAGAAAAGAAGAGACCTAGAAGAACCAATCTAAAAGTCTATCTATTGGTTTATTTGCATAAAAAACCCAAAAAGCTATAAATAGACTATAAATACTAGTAAACAAAAAATTAGTGCAATTACTTGGAAAGCAAATAACCAGTTTGACAATAACAATTAGAGGACTTCTTCTTCTTTCCCTTCTCCCATTGTACCATTATGGTGTTGGGGTATTGAGCCAATCTTTATATAACCTGCTATTACTGGAAAGGAAAAAAGAGAGGGCACATATTATTATTTATTGATGTATACCCATTGTAACACAATTTGTCAACATTCAAACGGAATCAATTCAAAAACTTTGAAACATTGATACAAAATTATTATAAAATAATAGTAAAGCAAAATCTTGGCGGAGGAAAAACCAATAAACAATAGTGGAACATAACTTTGATTGTCATATGTAAATAATATCTTGATTACTAATAGAAATTCACACTAATATAAATAATATAACATTAAGAAGTTTAAAATATATATTATTATAGATTGCTGCGTATACGGTCCTTGGTGATAATAAAGTTGTGCCTTACATCGCCCCGCAAAAAATTTAAATTTTTATTGACAAGCTATAAGTAATAAATTGCACAGGCGAGTAAGTTGTGTAAGTGTTTTGGTGTTGATTATAATAGGTATCAGCAAGAATAATTTCAAATGTTGAAGATGACAAGCGGTATAACACCGACAATATAAAATATGCATGTGTGTTAACGACGGAAGATGATGGAGTCGCATTTTCAAGTTTAAAACATAAAAAGAACATGTCTGGAGCCAGGCGACACAATCTCTTGCATGTGTTGAAGATTAAAAGTCTGGTAGCAAGTCTTTACATCAAGACGTAATATACATTAAAAAATATATACAAACACCAAAGAAAATGCAAAACTGAATCTTGATAGGCAAAAAAAAATAATTGAATTACTAGAGAAACAAATAAGAAAACAACCATAGTTATTCATAAAATAGAGGAAACGACGGATGAAAACACTTAAGCATTACAGAAGAAAGTCCAAGGGATAATAAATAAAATAGAAATAGAAAAAAAGTCGAAGGAGGAAATCAGAAGAGTTAGAAAAATAAATAAAATGCACTAAAACCAACGCTAATAGAATTGATGGATATAAATCCAAAATGGAAATACTAAAAGAAGCATACTCATTAGTAAAGTTTATACAACAAAAAAAAAATAGAACAAAAAACATTAATCGAGCACATGAAAGTCGCGAGATAGCAATGTCAAATACAATAAGTTAGTAGAAATAAAAAAAGTAAACAGAGTGGGAACGTGGAACAATATTTCACAGATATCCTGGGCTTTTATACATATAAATTTTCATTACAAAATTATTCTGGTGTCAGAATGACCGAGCGGTCTAAGGCGTTCAGGTAGTAATTCACTCTGTGGGCGTGGGTTCGAATCCTATTTCTGACAAGTCACTTTTTAATTTAAATAAAAAGCTGAAAAAGCGAATAGCAAACGGTCGGATAGATAGTATGCAATAAGTTTTTATTTTTATATGTATAAAAGCCTAACAACCAAACAGGGAAACAATAAAAAAGTACGACAAAATTCCCACATGAGGAAGAACGCAAGAAAAATTTTTAATAACAAGTTAATCAATGAAAAATCTCAAAAACTAAAAGAGAAAATAACTCAGACAAACAAAACCGCAAAGATAAAAGACATGAATGAAGCAAAACAAGTAACAAAAAACAAAAAATGCAAAAATTAAAAATTTAGAATTTAATCGTGGAATGTTAGCGGAAAATGCAAAACAACAAATAAAATTAAAAAATATAGAAATAAAATCGCCTGCTTACAAAAAAAATGAAAAATTTAAAAAAAGGCTATCAATTCGGTATTCAGAAGAAGAAGAACACGGTTATGGAGGAACTTTCTTGTTACTACAAGGGAAAATTAAAAACCAAATATAGCAATTAAAGGCCATCAGCAGAAGAATATCAAATATTATAATTTAAAAAAAGTCCACACAAACTCTCAATAATAAATGTTTACACACCAACATAAAAAGCAAACGATAATATAAAGCAATAATTCTATGACAAACTTGAAAAGTGTACTAAGAAGTTTTTAAAAAGACATGGCAATGATAACAGGCAATTTTATTGCCTAAATAGGAAAAGAAGAATAAAACAAAAAAGTGGTAGGCAAGCACAAAATACGCAATGAGACAAACAACGGGCAGCTACTATGTAATTTGCAACAGCAGCAAATACATACATAATGATCAAAAAATTCAAACATTCAAATATTCACAAGTCAACGTGCATGTAACCTAAAAAGCGATAGAAATTATATTGATTATGTTTTAATAATAAAAGAGCAGTAACTTTGTTAACAACGTAAGATCATACAGAGAACCTAATAAAAACACGCTTGCTTTCTAATCACAATTAAAATTAAAATGGAAGCTATAAAAACAAAGATGAAAATAAGTAAAAAAACGTGGAACATAAAAAACAAGAAAAAATATTATTTAGAAAAATAGGAATTAAGTAAAAAATAGATCAAATAAAAGACGAGACAAATTTAATGTAGGAGACTGGAGCAAAATTTAAAAAAATAAAAATAAAGGTAAAACATTGCAAGAAAAAAGTTGTTCAGAACAGAAATAGAGCAGGATAAGATTGACTACCAAAAAATAAGAAAGGAAGCAAAGACAACATGTAAAAGCAAGAAAAGAATCCGTAGAAAACACACTAGAAGGATTTGGAACTAAAAGAAACAATAAATAACACTCAACATTATATTAGTATATAATACATAAAAAAAATACACAACATTAAAAAAAAGGAATTAAGAAATAATTTCTAAGGTTTTTGAAGATAGAAATGTAAAAGTGCACAAATAGAAGAGAAAACTGAACTAAGAAAACAAAAAAAAAATGTAAAAGTAAGACTTATAAATAAACTAAAAAATAAAAAAACAGTATAAAAGCAGAACTAATTAATAAATAGAGAGAATAATTACAGTTAAGGATACACAAGTTAACAATCAACATATGGAAGACGACAAGAATGCCAAGAGTGGAAAAATTTAATTATTTCCATACTTAAAATTGGAAACTATAGAATAATTTCACTTTTAAACATTACCTACAAGATATTAACATCTATACTAAAAATAGGTTAGCAAAATACAAAGACAATAATAGGAGACCATCAGCAGTAATATAGGAAAGAAAAATCGACTGTGAATGCAATCCGTATGCTAAAACAATTAGCAAAAAAATAATATCAATATGATTGAGACATTTACATATATATTATTTATCTATTTTAGAAGAGCATTGGATGAGCTTAAAAGGAGTAAGATTTTAAAAGATCTGAAAAGCATAAAACGCCTTAGAAACTTACACGACTAATAAAAATCCAAAGCCTTAACAACAATAAATAAAAATCAATCAGAAGAGATAGAAATTCAAAAAAGTAAGGCATTTTTGTTTTTAACATTCTTAGACAACATCATAAAAGAATTAAAACATATACAAGATATTAGAAGAGTAAAGTATAATAAAAATATTTAAATCAATGACAATAAGATGGTGTGGACATATATTCAAGAGACAAGAATACACCATAAAAAATGTTAATTAAATGACAACCATAAATATTTAGACCAAGATAAAAACCTAACTGAAATGGAGAGACCAACTAGAAAATGACTTGAAAAGAATGAAAGTAACAAACTAAAGATAGAAAATATATAAACAAAAAAAAGAGAAAAAATAGCCAATGAAGTAAAAACTCACCAGTACTTGAAAAAGAACAAATAAAAAGGAAGAATAAATAGATTTATGAGCTCTCTGAGAGCAACTGCAACTTAAGCCGGAGTCTATAGCTTGATGTTATTATTATATGTTAATGCATAGACAAAGTCAAAGTTAGAGATAAAAAATTTGTAGTACAACTCAATTAAAAAACGTCACATTTTTTTGCAGAAAGACATTTGTGAAACTATTAAAATAACAATAGCGGATTATAATACTAATTCAACTTTTTTGTTGATTTAAAAATTTATTAGCTAAAAGATCAGCTACCATTTTGCAGTACCAGCTTTAAGCTTCCTCTATTGTTTATTTCCTTGTTCAATACTCACCACCAAATAAGCATTATCTTTACTTTTTTCCACTATATAATAATGAAATCTGCAAAAAATCTTAGGCCTCGAAAGCTCACATCCGGTAAATGCAGACACTAATTCTCCTGAGCTAATCTATTACTTCTATAGTTTTTAATGGACCTATTTAAACATCATGATTCTCATTTATTATTGACTTTAATTTAAAATACTATGTAGATAAAAAATATAAACAAAAGATTGCATATAAGCAATCCCAGAACGAACTTAAAAACCATGATTTCGATTTAATTTGAAAATTAAATCGAATATCTAAAAACTATTCGACATAGAATTTTTATATATTTGAAATCTAGCGTAAATTTCTTTAAGAATTACTATTAAATCGCAATGTAGAAATTTCGTGAAATTGAAGTCGAATATCTCAAAACTATTCGAGATAGAAACATTGATTTCGATTTTGAAATCAGCGTAAAATTTCCTATAAGAATCCATTTAAAATTTTAAAATCCATAATTTTGTGACAGCAACAGACGAAGACAGACGGACAACGGACAGACGGACGACTGGACTAAAAGGACAACAGGTTACGGAAAACCGACAGGACCGCGACCGCGGACCGAAACCGACCGACGCAACTATACCGACGGACACAGACCGACATGACGACCTGGATGCCACGAGACGACGGTACGACGAAATTTAACCACAAGACCGACGGACGGCAAGACCGAAGACCGACGGACCGGACAACGATCGAACCGACGACCGAAATGACCGACTAGTCACGACCGATCAATCAGACCGACAACATACGGATACGAACGACCGACGGAACCGACAGTACCGACTGACCGACAAGACCGACGACCGCAGACCGAGACCGAATCGAAGACCGACTGACACTAAGACGACGAGGACGAGACTAGCCGTAGACGAAAATGACCATCAGACTAACAACTCAGACCGACATGACATATAAATTCAGTAACGAACTTTTAAGTTCGTTGAAAATTAAACTAGACAATATATACAACAACTTAATATAATTCAATCACCAATACGACGAAGTTATAAATTGTAAACTAGAAAATTTAATAATAATAAAATAATAAAGACAAACAAAAAAATAGTTTTATTATGCGCATCTTATTAGTAAATTTCCACATCTGCTAAATCTTATCTTTGTTGTATATTACATTTAAAATCAAGTGTTATAATACGAGGCTTGGGGCATAAGCCATATTTTTTTAAAGACAAGTGATGCTATCATAAAATGTCGTAAATGTGTGCCAATACCAACGCAGGTCAAAAATTAGAAATATACAAATGAAAGGACAAGGAATCGACGAAATGTACGGACATTTAACAACACACCTACGTTGTAGTCCTTGTATTTATTAAGATAGTTGACATAACTTTACAGGTTTTATCTTAGAAAATCATCATGCCCGTTACCGGTCGCCGGTTGTTTCGCGTCCTTGTTAAACCTCTACTGCCCACTTCGCAACTATTGGTATGGAATTCTCTTTAGTTTCTACCAATTTTGTGTAGCATTCTCTGGCATTTGTGCCACGGAGAACTGACGGTTGACTAACAATTATTTTAACATCACAAAGCTATCTTGTGGTGTGGGCATATATGAGACTATAAATGCATGGCTTCTTTGGGACATGCGACATTTTTGATACCATCTCTTACCTGAAAAAAATAGTTGCCACGACTTATGTTCCAACGCTCGCATTAAAATCAAACCTTAAGAAACAGCGGTACAGTGGATTAAAAATTATCTGTTTAGTTTAAAATCAAATTAAATTTAATTAATCAAAAAAAGTTAGATACTTACGCATTTAAGGTGACGTAGCAAGAAAAGTAGCGTATTGTAACTTACCTATAAAGAAAGAAATAATTAATATTTGTGGTAAGTCATAAAATAATATTTGTTTACTATTATGCAAATATTAATAAAATAATATAATCAACATTTATATAAAATTCATTCCATTATTTTAAGAGCAACGGTTAAAATTTACGGGAGGCGGTCTATCCGTCCATCATATCCTTATTTTGTCTAACTGAAACAGCACTAAAAATAGGTAAAAGGTAAATCAGAGTTCCTTAGATATTTAGGGTGATGATCTTCAAATTTATTTTTCAGTTTTTCATTGACATAAGCCCCAGACAACCAACAGATTCGTTGCCTTCTAAATGCATTAACTGAATCACCTGCAAACCACCTGCTGTACGAATTATAGCCCAAAAACCTCAGAATTTTATCAGAATTCACCCTGTTATTGTCATGTTAGACCTAAGATGATAATCAGTGTCAAGTATCGGGCCCTAAGTAGGGAATTTAGGTGTACCAAAATTTTGACCAGCAAAATCCGGAAATAAAGGGAAGAGAACTTTATTTTTCCAAAATTCAAAATTGATGGCTTTAAAACTGATATCCAACATGCACGAAGAAGAAGCTTGTAATGCACGAAAAGTACATGTGGCACTATAAAAATGTATTTTATGATTTCGTCGTTCTGTTCATTGGAGCGATAGTCAATTAGTAGTACAAAAATAAAGTATAATTATTTATAATAAATAAAAATAAAATTCAATTAAAGTATCAATAAATTTTATTCGTCGAAAGTTCAAACAAAACTGACACGTAAATATGTATGTTATTTCAAATCTTCTACCAACCAGCCAGGACGTGCTCAATGTTAATGTTAATTTTATTATGTAATATCTCACGCCAGGTCAAATCACTACAAGTATTGGTTTCGCGCAATTTAGAAAGATTTTGCACATTTGGAAAATCAACAAAAAGTAGCTTAAACAGAAAGTTTTAGTATTTAGTAAAATCAATTAATCAACTTTCTCAAGTGATGCCATCAGTAATGTTAGGATGACGAGTAGGGCGTAGTAGGCAAACCATACCATCTTCGATTGATTCACCGACATGTCTGATGATCTCTTTCAGTTGATTATTTATTTTAGATTTTTTAGTGTACATAGCTCCATAATTGGTAACCACAAAGCTCACCCCAAATAGCATTCTTATAAAATAATTCGCGAGCTTGCTAATAGCATTTAGAGACACTGAATTTTAAATGGCTATAACAAAGATTGCAGATGAGTTACAGGGCCGAAATGCGTTCTCCGCTCTAAGTGCGCCAGGATACTAAACAATCACCAGACTTCTATACACGAGTGGTGACATATACCAACTTTCTTTGCAATTCTAGTTATAATTCTAAAACAACTAACCCATCCTGTTAGTAAAAAAAACAAATGAGTACATTTTCGTTAATTCAAAAAGAGGTAAAAATGGGTACCATGTAATATGATGCCAGTAATTAAACCGTAACAATATGCTCTGTTTTATCTTATGGGGTACGAATCTAATTATTCTTTGTTGGAACTCTAACAAAGATGTTAATAGTAACAATAGTGTTAAAAATTAGTTTACACAACGTAAAAACAAGTACTATATAACACTAGTGTAACGTTAAATAGCCTCAAAATAAAATCTTCAATTTTTAGAAAAAAAAATTCTATAACCATTACCCTTATTAAACCTGGCAAACCTCCTACGCAACCCTCCACCTACAGGCCCATCAGCCTTTTACCACTCCTATCCAAAATATTTTGAAAAACTACTCCTCACAAGAATCCATAAAACTGTCGATCTACATGAAATTTTCCCAAACTACCAATTTGACTTCCGGCAGCATCATTCTACTATCCACCAAGGGCACCAAAGAGTTAACAGCATTGTGGAGACTCTAGAAACCAAGCGCGTCTGCATAACTGTACGCCTAGACATAAAACAGGCTTTCGACAAAGTATGGCACACGGGTCTGTTATACAAAATAAAACTCTATTTTCCAAATCAGCTGTACCTCATACTAAAATCATATCTAACCCAGAGGACTTTCCAAGTTAGAGTAAATAACACAACTTCCGAATACCACGAAATTATATCTGGATTACCGCAAGGTAGCGTACTGGGACCGCTGCTGTATCTCCTATATACTTTCGACACGCCTTCAACTGTCGATACTGTACTTGCAATGTTCGCCGATGATACAGCTATCCTCTCAATAGACGAAAACACAATAACTGCAGCAGCCCATCTACAAACACACTTAGACATCTTGCAAAACTGGTTCAACAAATGGAGAATTACAGTCAATTGCGACAAATCCTCGCAAATCACTTTCACAAATAGATGTATTGCAAGCCCACTAAATAATATCAACAATACTCCGATACCTCAGAAGACGGACATAAAATATCTTGGACTACACCTAGACCATAAGTTCACCTGGAGCACTAACATCAAAGCCAAACGAAAACAAATAGACCTTAAAATTAAACAAATGCACTGGCTCCTTGACAGACGCTCCCAATTCTCACTGTCAAACAAACTACTGTTATATAAAAGCATCATAAAACCCATCTGGACATACATCTGGTATACATATATACCATGGTATATATACCATTGTGGGGATGTGCTAAAGCCTCCACACAAAGATCCTGCAACGAAGCCAATCAAAAATCCTTCGCAAAATAGCCAACGCCCCATGGTACATCTCTAACGAAACCCTTCACACAGACCTAGGAATTCCATACGTAGCCGCAGAGATACAGAAGCTTGCTCGAACATACACGAACCACCTGACAGGACATAAAAACCAACTAATAGAACAGCTCTCTAACCAGCCAACCATCACCAGACGATTAAACAAAATTGGCCACAAGCCCTTCCAGTGTAACTACCCACAATAACTTAGTGTTTAGCCTACGGGGAGTAAGGCGCTGGCCGGATCCCCCCAATGACATGTTATAAAATTATAAATTATAAATAATTTACTTATTACTCGTGTGAGAGTAGATTATAAATAAGCTAAATAAGCAACAAATAATAATAAAAAAAAATTAGAAGATTTTCTTCTGAAGATGTCTGCCGCAGTTGTGGACGAAACGTCAAGGATTTCAGAACTTCGACCACAGCCTAAGAAGCCAATAATCAACCACACGATGCACCATACTGTAACGTTAACTTTTAATAATATTTCCGTTCAGAAGTTGCCCTGGATTAAAAACAATATCAATGGGCCTCAAACATATCAGCAATAAAATATATAATAGCAACTGATTATAAATAATCATCCATTAGTTCAACCTGCACTCAACCAACAAACTCATAATAATTACTTTACAGCACCGTCCTAACAACAGCAACAAATAACAGTGGCATAATAATAATCACATAAATGCGGTAAACCTACAAAGTGAAGATAAAGAAGATATCCAACCAAACAGCAAAAATAAACAGAAAGTGATGAGAAGCGCCGAAAGAAAAAATGCAGCAACGATAAAATTGTAACAAACGACCTATTAAACAACGAAAAAATTGCATCCACACAAACATTACAACAACCAAAATTTTTAAACTTTTACCAATATTTTTGCATGGCGTAGTAAACTGCAACGAAATGACGAAACAAATCAGAGACATAGCCAAAGATGAACAATACTACATAGAAGTATGGCAAGTAACGTCGTAAAAATTAAATTTTAAACTCCAGATAGCTACCATAAACTAGTTAGAGAATTCAAAGAAAAATATATTCCATCATACACAACATACCAGCTGAAAGAGCTATAGAGTATTTATAAAAATCTTCACCATTTAACGTATATTGATAATATCAAAGAAGAATTGCTTCAACTAGGCCAGAAGGTGCAAAACATGCGCAACATAAAATCAACAAGAATCTTCTTAATCTATTTTTGTAAATTTAAAGCCAGCAGAATACAAGAAAGATATACACAATACCATATATATACTGGCATATAAGACTGTCGGTATTGTAATTATGTAATCTTATTTTTACTTTTTGTCTTATCTCCCTTATTCTTAGTATTGATCTGTTTAATGCATAGTATATTCTGTTTCCTTTCTATCCTCTGTAATTATGGTTCCTAGATATTCATATGTTGTAACTCTTTCCAATTTGGCTCCATTGCATTTTAATTCTGTTTTGGTATTTACTTTCTCTTTCATTTATTATCATTGTTTTAGTTTTGCTAATATTCATCTACATTTTCTTTCTCTCAATTTTTCCTGCCCATAAATTTATCAGACTTTTATTTTTTTATCTGTCTGCTAGTACCACTATGCTGTCCGCACATATTAGACTATTTGCTTTCACTGATTTTAGGTTTCTATTGCCAATTACTGTGTCTAATCCCTTCTTTTTTCTTTTATATTTTTTATTATT
The DNA here is from genome assembly GCA_036346155.1 of Sinelater perroti. NCBI lineage: Eukaryota > Metazoa > Arthropoda > Insecta > Coleoptera > Elateridae > Sinelater > Sinelater perroti. The sequence continues at coordinate 3,733,011 of JARFIY010000167.1, read as the reverse complement.
CTGTCCATAACTGTTATAAACAGCAGTGGACTTAAACTCCCCTTGGTTTATGCCTCTCTAAATATTGAATTATCTTGATCTCTGCCCGGCGATTTATATTCTACTGTTTACTATCTTATATATGTTTCTAGTGATTAGTCTATTAGTTTCATTGGCACATTTAGCTCCTCTAAACGTTTTCATATTTTTCTTCTGTCGACTGTGTCAACTGTCGCTCTTAAATCTATAAATGTTAATAACAGTTCTTCTCCTTTCTTCTTCTTTCTGTCGAGTTTTTTGCTTTAAATATATTATTATTGGTCTGTCTATTTGCTCTAAATCTTCTAGCTTACTCTCTAGCACTTTACTCTGTTTTTCTTTTATTATTCTGGTGTATATTTTGAAGTATACTGAAGAAAGGTACATTGCTCTACAATTATCACAATTGGTTTGATCTCTTTTTACAGATTGAGACTATCAGGTTATTTTCCCAGTTCTTTGGAATTTTCTTATTCCTTCATGTCTCTCTGCAGATTTTCTTTAGCTACTTTATACCTATTGGTCCCATCCATTTTATCATTTTCCCATTCTTATCTTTCACAAAGACTTTTCCACTTCTTTTTCGTTACCATTTTGGTTTCTTCTACCTCATTACTTTGTTCTTATTCTTCATTAGGATTATCTACGTCATTTTCTAATTGTTTGAATTTCTACTCCAAGTATTCTGTTTATTTTTCGATTATTTTTAATTGATCATTCCACCAAGTTGTTCTTTTCTTGTTGTTACTCACTTTTCTTATTTCACAAATTTCTACTGCTTTCCGGTATTTTTAATTGCTTTTATCTTTTCTCTAATGCCAATTCCTCTTTTCCTAGTGCTAGTTTATATAATTTCTTATCAGTCTCGTTTGTATTTCCTCCTATTACTTTCGTCTTTTAGGTTCGTTATTACTACATTTGTAGACTAACTTCTTCTTCTTCTAGTTTAAACTTTCGTGTATTCCATATCGTTCTTATTAGCCTGTTGTTTGTTCCTAATTCTGCCTCCTTTTCTGTTTTCGTTTGCTGAAAATTCTGCCTTAATTCCGGTATATACGTTATACAATCAATTATACTCTTCGCCTTTCTTTCCTCTGCTGTAAACGTATATCTATCTTCTAAGTCTTGATCCCAGAAACTGTTTCTTATTATTAGATCATTTATTTGGCAGAACTCTAGAATTTTTTTTCCATTTCTGTTTATTTCCTTCATATTCTTCATGTTTCTCAAGCCTCTATTCACGTCTCTTGCTATTCTGGAATTCCAATCCCCCATTACAAAATAAAATCATACAAATAAAATCTAAAAAAAAAACAAAATAATCCAATGCATAAAATTCCAACAATACTGTCACTCGAAGACATACTGCAATAAACCTTAGCAAGATTGAAAAAACCAAAGAGATTCCAGCGGAATGTACTTTATGCGGAGGCAGCTATATACCAGCTATAAATAATGCGATTATTATCACAGGGTAATTAAAAGAAAGAGCAACTGAGCATTAACACCACCGATCGATACAAATGCATACATAAAAAATATAAAATACACCTCCATCTCTCAACAACAAATTATACAGATGCAACTAGGCAAAATACTAAATAGAACTAAAGGAGTACCAGCGAAAATCGCGTTTTTGGTCTAGTTGTGGGGGTGGGATTTTTGGTCTCATTTTATAGAGAATTACAAGATGAATTCTAACACTAGGTATAAAACCTGGCATTTCTTGAAAATGGCGATCAAGGTATCGGCGCGCAATTCAAAACTGGCGCTTTTCACACATGATCAATCGAATTGACAGAGATTTCATCATTTCAAATACAAACGACTTAGCATTCGAACTTTTTGGAACTCCGAGTAATCCTAAACCGCTAATCACAGTTTGCACAGTTTACATTCCCAAAAGTAGCAACTATGAATGCCAATGTAATTCATTCAGTCTGGACAAGAAGCGATGTCTCATTAAGCCATTCGTGGGTATCACTACAAATGGAACAATTATTACAGCTGGATCGTTTTTTGCTGGAAATTCCTCCGATTCAAAACTAATGCTGAAGATAATGCAACTTCCTGAATTCAGAATCTTGTTCAAATCTGGCGACATTTTCGTTTTGGACAGAAGATTTCAGTATTGCGTGAAAGATTTAGAAGAGCTGGGATTGGTTGTGAGCATTCCTTACTGTTTACCTAAAAATGCGAAACAAATGATAACGAAGCAAGCAAATGATTCACGATTCACAACAAAGGTACAAATCACGATTTGCCTATTTGGACAAAATGGTTAAATTGAAATGCTTGCCGTGCTTAATGGAAGACATTGAAATAATATACCCATTGCTAAATGCATATGGAAACCAAGTCTATTCCGATGTACACGACACAATAGGAATTGCAAAGCGAATGAAAACTCTACGCGATAAGCCCAATAATCTTCACAAATTGGTCGTTGATTACAAACTGACACAGAAAAGATCGACGTTCATTTTAAAAGATATACATGAAATATACATAAAAATTTTCCGAAAATGTCAACTTATGATCATCAAACATTAGCTTGTGGAATCCACCAATTAGCACAAGCTAAATCTTATTACGCTGAACACGCTAAGAACGGGATTTATAATATCAAGGTCGGTAAAGAAACATCCACCTTTGATTATTCAAAATACGGAATCGCTATTTCTCCAGCAAATGGTTACCTGTTCAAGTTCGTATTAAGTCCAGGAACAGTCGTCCAAAAGAATATGCAGTTTTCGTACATGCAGACAAATCTAAATCAGGATTAGATTCGATTGTTGAATATTACTGTGGATGCAAAAATGGTTTACGAACTGTTGGTTGCTGCGCTCACGTTATGACAGTCATTTGGCACTTGTCGTACGGGTAATATTCCCGCGAAAACCATACGCCAGCTACTTATCTGAATACTGTAATTGCTGACCATAGTCTACACCTGAATCTGAAAGTGATATGGACCAGACCGAGTGATAAAATCTGTATTACTAGCACAGGGTTTTGAATAAACATTCAATATTTGCAAATATCGCACCTTATCTTTGAGGGCCATTTTCAGGAAAGGCCATAGGTTTTGTGCCTAGTGGTATATGTCACTAGACTCGGTTTTTTAATTCTCTACAAATTGAGACAAAAAAATCTCGCTCCCACAAGTAGGCCAAAAACGCGATTTTCGCCGTTACTCCTTTATTGATAAAGACAAAAATTTATTCAAACAAGACATTATGGTACTCAACATGCTAACAATGCTAATGAATAAAATGAATTAAAAATGGGTAAGTTCCTAAGGGTAGCCCAATGGAACGCCAGTGGCCTTTCAAGCCATAAAGAAGAAATAAAATTATTTCTTAATTAAAATTTTATTGATGCCCTCCTAATAGAAGTTATCTTAATACACTAAAATATAAATTATATTACACCAATTACCCTGATTACAATACAGTAATACATATTAAAAATACAAATGAGCATTCCGAGTCGCTAAAATAAGGGGAATATTATATCGAAGCAGCATTTATAAAAGTGAAAAGAATTACATTCATTAAAACCAACGTTTTTAGCAACAGATAATTACAATAGCACATGCCTTATGGGGCTAACGCTTTATAACACCAAAAAGCAGAGAATTAGCCAATGTTATCAACGAGAACAACTACTCCTTTCTATTGGCTGGCACCCCAACGTACTAGCCCACCAATCCAGGAAAAATTCTGGTCTTATTGGATTTCTTTGTAATCAATGGAATTTCCTCAACATATGTGGATATATCACCAAACTATCACCTGTATTTAGACCATAGCCCAATAATAGCTACTATAAGTACTTCTGTTATAACAAATAAATCATTAGATTACACAACTATAACACAAATTGAGATATATATGCTAGGTAATACAAAATACCATAACCCTATCTTAAGCACTAGAAGATATAGAAAGAGAAACTAATAATCTAGACAATCTACTCCAACACGCTACCAAACTAGTCACTCCAATTGAAGCAACCAATAACATACCACACAAAAAGGAACTTTTAGTTGAGAAAAGGCGAGCTAAGTCAGCCTAGCAATCTAAATCGTCTCATTTAATAACCCTAAATCAGTCTTACAATAGAAACAAACAACTAAATATTTAAGATTACAGCCCATATGAACATACAGGGTCGAGTTCTGGGTTTGTTCAAGATACTGAAGAACATGGTAAAGGCTCCCTGGTATCTATCAAATTATACCTTACATACTTACCTTATAATCTAATACACTAGTGGAGTCATAAACCAAGGAAGTAACAAGCACTACAACTTGGAAGCCTATCTTAATCTACTACTAAAACTTTTACTCCACAACACACCCTATAGAAGATTGGACCGATTCTGGCCAATAGATCATCAATGAAGCTGAGATAAAATCGTTGAATGGACCTCTCTCCACACCACGTGGAAGAAGCTGGGTTTATCTTGTATACAGAAATCCTATTAGCTAATAGAGTGTATTTCATTCAAATTACTAATAAAAATCTTTATGCAACTCATTCTATAAAATTACAGAAAACACAAAGGAAACATTTTATTACTTCAAGACAACCTTCTTTTCTGCCAACAGATTTTCACTAATCCTTCAATCTGCATAATCATAGGACAGGCAAGCACTTCACCTAGAATCGATTAGAAAAAATTTAAGTGTGTTTAACATAAGAACCCACACTACCTGCCAGAACGCTTTCCATGGCATCAGAGCGGAGCACGTTAACCCACTTAGAAGGTATCTCCAGCAAAGTTGCGCCCATTTTCCGCCGATAAGAAAAGCGCCCGAATAAAACATTCCCCGATTGTATCGCGGCTCGCTGCCATAAACTCGTCGGCGACAAAAAGACGGCCAAACTTAAATAATACATTTACACTGCATCATCTCCCGGGACAGAAACATAAAGAATCTTTTAGAAAATTGAATCGGATAAATTCTCGGAGTTTTAACAGTCGCTTTGTTATTTCCCCTCGATCGGGCGCTGCCGCGCGAATTGCGGCTCCCTTCCGAGCGCGAATCAATCAATAGCTCGGCCGGTATTTTACTAATTCACCTGCTTCAATATTAGATTACATCGCCGCTGCTCCGCGGATGTGTTTTATTGAAGCTTTTCGCCGGGGAGCACTGCATTTGCCCATCATCAAGCTTTCATTACGCGAATTACTACTCCTGTTTCATTATAGATGTGTTAGTCATTCGTGGAGCGGTCATTAACGAACCGCACTGCCGCGCTCCTTCCATTGAATAGGTAATAAGTTAGTATCAGCCGTTTCACACTAGTTGTTAACAATCCTTGGTGTAGCATTAAAGTGCCGCAATTAGATTCGCATTATAGCTTTACGAATCGAATTTGATTTATTGGCTGTTAATGTGACAGAATGGACTCCTTTCATTTAATCATATGCATTTAGACTTTGACTGTACTATACACTATATACTATATATTTTTTTCTTTCATACTCGTCTATCTTTGGTTCTTTGTCTCCGGTTTGCTATTCTCTTCTCTTGTAGATCTCTTTTTACAACTTTTAACTATCTTATTTTGGGTCGTCCCTGTTTTCTATCCACTGCAGACTTTGGACGCAGTACTTTTTTCGCTATACAGTTGTCTTTCCTTTTTTACGTATGTCCTAGTAATCTTAAACCTTGCTTTTTTATAAACTTTAACCTCAAATCCTCATTAGTTCTTCTGCTCCATATATCACCTTTTTTCCCCATAATACTTTTCTGGCCATTCTCCTGTCCCAGATATCTAATTTTTCTATTCCTTTTCTATTCATAACCCATGTTTCACATCCGTAAGTCACTATTGATCATAGAACTGTCTTTTGTATTTCCAGTTTCGCCTTCCGGGGTATAAATTTGGATCTCAAGAGTTAATTCAGCGCACCTCCACAACGATCTACTTTTACTATTCTTGTTGCTATCTCTTCTGTGCTGTCACAATCCTCCGTTAACCATGTTCCTAAATAGACAAAACTACTTACTTTCTCTCTTTTAATCTTTTCCCTGATTCTAGTTCTATTTCCACTTATTTTTGCACCTTGTGCTTTCCGTTTGGTCTTCCCATATACATGTCTTCGTTTTTTCTCATTTATTCTTAGGCCCACACTTCTTGCCTTTTCATCGTTGTTACCAAATTAGTAATATCATCAGCATATTGTTCCAGTACGATTGATTCAGCTTTCTCTAATCATTATCAAAAATTATGTTAAAAAGTGTTGTAGATAATGAGTCACCTTGTCTTACTCCTGTTGACGTTTTAAATGACTCAGAGATTAGGATATTAACATTTACATCATTCGTTGAGTTCTCTAATGTCATTTTTACCAATCTTATTATTTTATCGTTTAATACAGTTTTGTTCTATTTATTGAATCACAAACTCGTAAAAAATCTACAAAAATAATGTACATGTCAAGGCTATATTCGTCACATAAGGTTTGTAATTTATTTAACTTAAAAATTTGATCAATAACTGAACGATATTTTCTAAAATACCTAGGTATTTTCCTATATGGTTTTCTAAATGTTCCTGTAGTCTGTTGCGTATTTCTGTAGCTAATATTTTGTAGATAGTGTCTAATAACGCTATCTATTTATAGTTCCGGCACTTTCTTTTATCTTCCTTTTTATATAATAATATAACTATTGTCCCATTCCATGTTTTTGGTATCTCTTCTTTCTCTACTAATTAAACTGTGTATTTTTTCAGTTAATTCCTTTCATTTTTCATTATCTGTCGTTATACCGTTATTTCCTGTGCTTTTGCCGCGTTTCATTCTCTTTTATTTCTCAAGTTGTTAGTGCAGACATCTCTACTTCATCTTCGTTCTTATAGTTTTTTCATCCTCTTTGTGCACTTCATTTATAACGTGTATTTAATTTAAAATTTTTGTGAAATACTCTCTCCATATTTTAACTAAATTTCCTTTTTGATCATTACAGAACATTTTTGACTTCTTAATAGAAGTTTCTAACATTTTTCCTTTGGTAATGTTCTTCCAAATGTTCTAATTTATTTTCGTAGTACTCTGCCTTCACCTTTTTCTGTATACTTATTGTTCTTCATTTCCCATTTCTATACATCTACATTTTTCTATCTGGTAGTTAGTAATATTTTCAGTCTTCTTCTATTTTATTCCTACCTTCCTTCCATTCATCATCAAACCAGCTTCTTTACATTTTTCGTCTTTTCTTTCTAGAGTTTCTTCTGCTACTATCTTAATGGTATGTTTCATATTCTTCCACTCTTCACTTATTAATTCTTTTGGTTAATTGCTTATAATTTATTTAATCTTTTTCTGGTCTATTTGTTTTGTCTTCTCTTGCAGTAATGTTTCTACGTTAAAAGCTGTTAGAATTGACCGTAATTTTTCCTATTTTTATTGTACTAATATTTGTTTTCATTCTCACTAATATATGGTTTGATCTTATCTCTGTCCCATCTATATGACCTTACATCTTTTTTTCTTTTACAGCTTCTAAAATATTCTTCTCTCTACTCCATTTCCAGTCTTTTCCATCAATTATTTTCTGAAAATGAACTATTACCTTATTTCCTAATCTTTTTCTTTTCTTAATACCTTTTATGCAGAGAAAAATATTTAACAATTTAGGGCAACTACAACAACAAAAATTATTTATAGCTTCTGCTTATTAACGTGTACAACTAAAAGTTCATATAGATAAAGCAAAATTATATTTTGATATCACTAAATGTAGTATAAAGGAACATAGAACATAGGGGGAAGGGGAGTGAGTCAGGTCACAACTAGCAGAACGTCGTCTAAAAATCACTTTTGTTTGCTTTTTGTGTTTGTGGAGGGAGCATTGGCCAGGGTTAAAAGCATTTGAAATGAAATTTCTGCTATCACAATAAGTTTACAGTATGTTATTTTAGCAATTCCTCTTGCAGTCTTTAGTAAGTGTCTTGGTCAGCAAGGTCTGCAATATTCTTCCCCATTGAATCCATACAAGATAAGTGAGATGGATTTAAATTATTTCTGATGCCACTTTATACAATTAGAGATAACATAAAACAGCGTGGTGTAGTGTACTGCACGCTGATATTTGCTATTTATGTGATCATAGAAAAGCCAAGACGAGAGAAAGTTCGTAGAGTGATTAAAACCCTAAAAAATAGGACCGCTTCAATATGTACAAGGTCATCGAGGTAAATTCCGCAAATAAATAAATAATAAAAATAACATTAAAAAAAGAAAAATTAAATATATCAATTATATTATCCAATGTAGCTCTGATCAGCGGGTACGATCTTTTAGATCTGTAAACTAAACCTACTGCAGGCCAAAAAAACTTCCGTCGTGTCCATATGATTCATTGTCATTGTGATAAAGATCCTTAGCTGTCTTGGTATTATGATGCCTCTTATTGATATTCGTCTCGACTACGTCCTATAACGGAATTGCGATCAAACTTTAAAAATTGCTATAAGTTGGTAGCATAAATTATTGTATAGTCATCCTGGATCTCCCTTTCTGTATAGGCTATGTGGAGTCTTGTTAGAGTACGTATTCCTACTCATCCGCCGTCTCCCCTGTTTGGGCCTTCACAACTGTTTCTAGAACATTCATAAAAGTGGGGCGCTATAACATCCCCTTCGTTACAAGTCTCAGCACCATCATACATACAGGCAATTTTTTATAAAGTAAAAACTTTAGAGGTATCTTGCAGTTCCAATACTCACTTTGATAATTCACCTTTCTGTCCTAAAAGAAGTTCTTCTTGTTCTAAATGAATCTCAAGAAGCCAGCGCTGTTGCGCTTGATGTCGTTCAGTAGTACTTCAGTCTCTAATTTATTGTTTTCTTCTTTTTCTTCTTAAAATAAGCTAGTGACTCGTTTATTTATCCAATTATGTCCACGTCTTTAATTTTCTTGGAAAGTGGAGGTCTACAATTCTCGCCATTGCTTTGGTGGTCTGCCATGTAGTTTGTGCATTAGGAGCTTCCCATCTCTTGCTACTCTTACAAGTCTGTTTTCTCTCATTCGTGATAATTGTTTATTCCAGCCCCTTCTCTTTTCCGGACCCATCTCACTATATCTGGTATGTCGCAAGTTTCTAGTATTACTGAATTTGGAATTCTGTCTCTTAGGGTGTATCCAGTTATTTTTCTTAGAATCTTCATTTCAGTTGATTCTTAGCATAGATTTCGTTTTTGCGGTTCCATCCCTGGTTTTAGCAAAGAATATAATTATTGGTTGTACACAACTTTTATATATACGTATCTTGCTTTCCTTTTGTATGTGTTTATTGTTCAAAATGATGTCTTTTAATGCTGCAGACATTCTTGTAGCCTTAGTTATTTGCTCTGTCATATTCCTGTAGCCACTGGTGTGACTTCTGTCAAGCTGTTGTTATCATTTATAGCGGATGCCTGAGAATACTTTTTATTTCATTTTTCTTTCTTCTCCCCATATTTTCTTTTGGCCACCATATAAATCGTGTTTCAAATCCGCAGCGAAACTGGCCCAATAATCGTTTTTCAGTTCTCTAATCTTGTTGTTCATCATAAACCATGGCATAGTATTTCTCCTTGCGGTCCGCTTCAGAGTTTTCGTCCCTAGAGCTTCCTCTGAGGCATTATAAATATATTAGTTCTGATCTTTTGCCATCTTATTTTGATATCATCTTTGGGCTGCACACTTTTATCTTCAATTTTTTGCGATAGTCTTTTAGCGTAGAAATCTCTTACTGTTTTATCCACTATTGATTCGATATTCAATTTCTCTGAGTAATTGCTCTGTAATTGCTTTTTTGGGTGCATCGATAATCTTAATTTACCCAACACCAATCTATGCCCGAAACCTATATCTGTTGAGTTTAAGCTGTGTACATCGATAACTTACGAAGATTGTGTTTCTCTGTTTTTATATTATATAGATCATCGAGGATTTATGTCTGGAGTTAAACCATGTTATTTTATGTGCAAACCCTATTAGACTTATTTTTTTTCATTCAGAGTTGGCTCATTAAATCGCTGTTGTATGCCTGCCACTGGTTCTTCCCCTATCCATGCATTATAAAAGTTTTTATATCTGCCGGTACCTTATTTATTTCTTTTTGAAGTTGTATGTAGAATACTTCAATACCACCTCTATGCTTTTCAACGTCATGATTCTCTCATTAACGTAATTAGAGTCTTCTATATGTTGATCGTATTTGTTATTTATAATAAAGCCTACGCTGGCTGTTGCTTTTTTGTATTTTGCTCTGCCACTATATTTGAGAGTATAGCTTGGATATCTTATATCGCCGTTACCCTTTTGTTTGGTTTCGAAAACTGCGCTATGTCTATTTTATGCATCCATCTCTAGCACAGCTTCTCGATTTCTGCCATTCTGCAATAATATATTCTAGCATACAAATCTAATGATGTTTTTCTTCTACTTATTTTTATATCTTCTCTGTGTGTCCAAATTCATTGTCCTTATCTATGTAACGGTCGTATTTATCATCAATTCTGTTCCCAGGCTGCTTTTTCTTATTTTTATCCATTATCATTTAAATTTTATCATTATTTCTAAGGCGTATTTATTCATCATCTCGTTGCTTTGCTTATCAATATATTTGGATCTATGAGAGTTATTTAATTTTACCCCAAAGAGATTGCTAGCTTCGTTTGGAAACCCTCCTCTTTTTCCCGGCCATGGTGGAGCTCTGTCCATCTTGTTTTTCAATTGACAGTTCCTCCGGACAAAAATCCTAGTTCACTGCTAGACTGACCGACGATCTCACCATGGCCATTTCTTTTGCCAGATCTGTGATGCTCCGCCCAGGATCCTTTCAATTGGCGAATCGCTTGCTGTAAGTTATCCTGTCAGCAGTTATCCTATACTTTTTAGCTACGTCGTCAACCTTTTTGTAATTAAACCACGCAATAATTCCTAACGGCGATTTTAAGGCGCGAAAAGATTCGAGTATAACAACTCTGAAATCGCATTCTCGGCTCATTTTGTCGGTAATCATATGATGGTGATTATGCGAAACTAACTTTTGACTTTCCGCAATACAACGTCAAAATATTCTAGAGTTATCTTGATGACCCCGTATAAAAACATTTAAAAAATAGCAGATCGACAAATAAGGCAATATTATTATCATACAAAAGTACGAAAAAGAAAAATGGTAGAAAAATCACATAAAATTATTTAATATCTCTTCAGACCATCCATCATTACAGACGAAGTCAGATCAGTCGTTAGGTAGATAAAAAGAGGGAAGCCAAACAAATTCCGTTTGGAAACTGACCTTATATGTAATCGTATGTATCAAACATAGAGATTTCTCAAAATTGACTTAAATCTGAATTTGTAACGTTGATCTAAAAACCAAGAACAACGATATACAAAGAATATAACACCATCAGCCCCATAAACCATCTGTTAAAGATTTTCTTAAACTACATCCACAAAAGAATATACAGACTTTGTCAGGAATATGTCTAAAACTCAGTTTGAATTTTAAGACACACCGGAGACAGAGAAGCCATATTTATTATACAAGTTTCAGAGATACAAGAATGTTGACATTGATATATAAGTCAGTTTCGTTGATTAGTGCAAGACTTTCTATAAAGTATGGATGTCAACAAGTTTCAAACAGCTTTATACATTAGCGTTAATACTCATATATTAATATATGTAGAACGATTTAATAGTAGAAATACTTAAAAGAATAAGATAAGGTAGTATGTTGCCTCGTTACTGTTTAACATGTATTCTAAGCATGTATTCAAATAAACAATTACGGAATACTTGTTAACAGACAACGAGTAAGTAACATCAGGTGTGCTAATGATAAATAACTTAAAAGACTTAGAACATCTTATAAATAGAATTTTATAAAATAAGTTAGTAAGAATATGGCATCAATTAAATTAAATGAATGTTGATTACCAAAAACCAAATTTCAAATGGTGAACAACAAAAAAAAAGATAAAGAGCATTCAAAAATATACATATAGAGCTTAATGAGCAGCAAAACCGTTCACATGAGATGTCTTGTTGAAAAAGCAAGAGGTGTTTTCCTTAAAATGTCGCCAGTCAGATCATTCCATTACTGTCTCACTCAAAGTAAGACCCTTCCTAAGCTACGTCTTCTCGGTTTTACTTTATGAGTTCTGGACCCTAACAAAGACAACCACCAGAAAGTTAACAGTCTTTTTCGGCTTTGTCGAAGAATGTTAAAAATTTAATAGACGGACGATATGACTAATGACAACTTTTTGCGAAGGATGAAGAAAAACACCGAAATATTTGGAACACAATGAGGAATAAGGAGTGCAACAAGTATTACAAATAAAAAATGGACTTTTTCGTGCCGCTCTAAATAAAATAAGAATAAGCACTTCAAGAATTAAAAGAATAATTATCTACATCTGAAAATAAACAAGCGATGTTGTTGTCCGACGAACACATGAATAGGTTAATACGTGAACTGCATGATATTCATTGTGAATTGGCAACCTTGTGTGCTAAGTGAGATCTGACGTCTTCTTCGTGCAGTTTGACATTTTTGACGGCATACGAACTAAGAACGTTTTAGCATACGGGCGCTATTTGTTTTGTTGTCAAGTGGAAAATTTCCTCTCGGCTAAAAAAATAAAATTAGCTTGTGAACATTTTTGTGCGATAATTTTTTCGACTTTTGGTGATAAAACTACACAGAGCCACAGTATATCGGTGGTTCAATAAATTTCATCATGGTCGTAGTTCGCTGACGGATGGATTTCAAGAGGGCCCTCTAAAATTGGCTGTGGTGCCAGCAAACATCGATGCCGTGTACTAACTGATAAAGCAAGATAGTCATGTAACTTATCGTATAATTTAGGCATCCTTATGCATTAAAATGACTAGCATACATTCGATATTTTATGAACATTTAACTGTGAAAAAGATGTGCGCGTAAGTTAACGACGCTCAAAAACAGGCTCTGTGTCGATTGGTCAAAAAGAATGCACAAGAAATGCGATGGCGGTGCTTCAAATATCGTTTACAACGAATTTTGAATCTATGTGTATGAGCCCGAAAGTAAACAGCAATCGACTGTATGGGTCTTTCAAGACTAGTCAAACCCAACAAAAGTATTCACGCTCGAAATACTTTTTTTGGAAAACTGGACATGTCTCAACCGTGGTTCTAGAAGATCGTAAAATGGTCAATTCTGAATGATAGACATCCATTTATTTGCCGGAATTCTTCGAAGAAACAAGAAAAACAAACGCACGACGCTAGATCGTTCTCCACCACGGCATTGCGAGCTCACAGATATCAACGCAAACAACTGACTTTTTGGACACTCAAAACGACGAATTGATAGGTCATCCCCCGCACAGTCCTAATTTGGATCTTAACAATTTCTTTTTGTTCCCACACATGAAGAACAAACTCCTTCCACCATTGTGCCAGAATGTAACGGCCATGCTATACACAAAACGTTCTAAAAGTCACTATTTCATATGTAACATTTACATTTATTAAAAATACATTATAATTTCCACTGTTTCGCTTAATATTTTGCCAAGAATGCAATAAAACGGCAGTTGTACGTAGCTTTCTACTTCACATTGCCTGCTTTCGCCGGTAAATCAAATAAAGTTGACCTGCACGTACAAAAGCAATAAAATTCAGTTTCATACCAGGCAAACAATTAAATTACGCACAGAGCCGGCGCAAATATCTGAACGTCATAAAACACCGCCGGAATGCACGAGTCGCCGATATTGCAGTTGAAACAGCCAACAAGTGGCAGAGAGCGCGGCGAGCCCAATGAGCTGTAAAAACTGCACCGCGCATAAAGGCGCGCTCAGCCCGGTGCGGCGCTGAAAGCGCGGCTGCAAATTAAATTTCGCGTTTTCAGCCCTTGCCGCGCTCCATGCCCTTCCGGCGCATCGGCTGGAGCCGCAGGAACAATGCAGATAAAAGTTCCATATCCGCTCGGCGGAGCAGGCGCGCGTGCCGCGCACTTCCTTTTCCCAGCATAAAAAATCGGCCCTTATCGGCCAGGGCGGCGATAGGCGCCTGCCGACGACAGCTAGACACCGCGCGTCGTGATGGCGGCTGCCATCAATGTTGTGGAACGTCGGCTTGTATCGCGTTTATCAGATGAAACCCATATCATGCGAGCTGACACTACGGCATGCATCAATTTCGGCGTGTTGTCGTTTCAGTCACTGCACATTTGCCTCAGTAATGCCATCAGCGCGAGGCATTCTAAAACATGTAATCTTCGAGCGTCGCGTTGCTGTTCCGATTTTCCACTACAAATCCTGCATGTGGAACAAGACGATCTCCGCGACACGCGTAGTCGGTAATAAAAACTATATTAGGGTTAAAATGTAACACTTTTAAAACCTTCACTTCCAACGGGCTGATAAGGTAATCAGAGCGCAATTTTATGGTTTGGAGCATATCATAAACTGCACTCTTGCATAAAACTACTTTAAAATTCCACCCATAATTTAGGTTGATAGACGTCACCCAGATTACTAGTATTACAAGCAAGGCTTCATTAAGATTACTTTTATTCAAACAAGATTCCTGTTCTGGGCTTTCAAATTGGCAAATATCCTGGCCATATCATCAAAAGAAAGACTAGGAACTCATTTAATAAATAAAAATGCAACACTCGTAATTTTTTCTTGTTTTATCGTTAACTCACAAAGTCTTTTACTCTCTTAAAAGATAAAAAAATCGTGTTCCATTGCAACTGGTAATTGCCATTCTTACAGTTAGAATAGTTAAAACCATGTCAGTATGAGAAGAAACAGATTCAAAGTTCTATGATTTTAATAACGCTAATCTTTGAGGTTCTAATTATGGTTTTGGCTTGGTGTTCTTATCTTCTTTGCCAATACTTTCATTGATTCTTAAAAATTCTGCTAAATGCACACATTCCTTATGGAACGTTTTGTCTAAATCGGAAACATACTTTTCAATTACCGATTTGCTGTCTATAGTATTGTTATTTTCTATAGAAATCCAAAATCCTTAAGTATATCTATATAGGTTGTTTTTTCTTATTAAGTTTAGCTTCAGAAGTAATTCATGAAGCCATGATATGTTTCTATAGTCCAAAAAAACGGTAATTTCAATCTTTATTTTCACCAAAAAGTATTTTTTGCTTTTTCTTTTTTACAATGTTTGTTTTGTGGACCTCAGTTTCACAAATCAATTTTGCTTTGTTTTCTATCCTTGAAAACTCACTTTCGTTGTTTACAAAAGCTTCTGAGGTAGTGTAAAGAGCAATACACTTTAAGCATTTCTTAGAGCGTTTCACTTATCTCTCAAGAACTTCCAAAAGCATTGTTGCAAATGCATAGCACTAATGCCATCTCAAGATTCCTAAATTGCCAGACACGTTGCTGGTATTGTAGCTCTGTCATCTACAGTTGTTTAGATCAAAACCTACAAAATCTACGGTCGACATTACAACATTATCTTCACCTTTATGGCCACAGTTAGAAATAATCTACCAACAAGTGTTTCAGTGAGAAGCACTTAGCGTATTTTTCATAAAAGCTACTTGGTCTGCGTGCGACACATTTGCCATTGAGTCCAAATCTATAGAATAATAGTTGACATTTACTATATCTTCTACCATCTCTGCCTTAACTTGATCTGTTAGCTGTACTTTATATGTATATCAATTCCTTTATTTGAAAATTATGACTATAAAAAAATCGAATCTTAAAATCAGTTCCACACAGCCAACAACGTTACAAAGCCGAAAATGTTATTGTCGCCATAAATTGGTAGTTCACGGGTAGCTAAAATCTTTACAACTCTAACAACTCTTAAAAGAACATTTTGCCAGTGCAAAACTGTTTTGTACTGTTCTGTTATTTCAAAACCCACCCTTATTAACGGTCGACTTTTATTATTAAATTTTGAAATGCACTCTTTGCGTTCAGAATTGTTCTCATGGTCGTCTATTGTATTGTAAGGTTATTTTTCCAATCACCAAACCCCTTAGTTGCTGGAAAAGTCGCTGTTCTATAGAGTTTGCACGGCACACAAAATACTCGTTCGGTTGGTTTTGAATAAACCAACGAATTTAGCTTGATTCATGAACTTTTTATAAAACAACTGACTGACAAAATCTTTTCTGAGTGGCATATTGTTTTTCAAGTTTTCTAAAGTCAGAGTCATATTTTTGTTGAATGCCACGAAGTTCAATATTTAAGTACCACAATGCCGGGTCATCGAGTGATATAATTGTGCTTACCCCCTTAAAAGTATTTTCAGAACTCTTTGAGCGTGAAGCTTCTTTCATCTGTACACTTGACGCACTACAATCTGGGTTTGAAGTCCGATGGTGACGATTGTTATTGCTGCACACTACTTGAGAAAAAGTGTCTGGTTTTGGAATTTTGTTGATCACAGCATCTGGCTAGTCCAAACGCTTTTTGGAACATTTTCTGAATCCTGCTCCACTTAGTTTTTAACAAATCTTCATTTTTCAGCCTTTATAAATAAAATGAGAATTAAACGACGACTTAATTCAAAATTAAGCTTTCCTCACAAATTTTGTTATAACACTCATTTATTTCCATTACTGTTGTATTCGAACGTCCATCTGCTTTATCTTGTATTCAAACGCGCAGCTCGAGAACGTATCAGAAGAATTTTGAAAAGTTCTTGAATAATTTTTTGATTTGCTATTTTGATTCCGCGTTTGCTTACACTCCTTGATGTTGGTGACCGAAATACATAGGAATTTACCTGAGGAGCTAAAGTTAGGTCTGCATTTTTTGTACGCAGTCATATATAATTAACATAAATTGACAAACTTTAGTGTCTTTCACCAGCAACCACAACAAGTTTTACTTCTAGCTCACAAACATATTATATCTACAAGTCTCAATCAGTTCCCTTACATACTAACACATCAAACGTACAATAAAAAATAAACTCAATCAAACATTACTCTAATATGGAAGAAGATCCTATGACTACTACAGCTGACAAGAGGAAAAGAAATAAAAGGAGTTGGGTAGACGGACCTAATACTTCAAAAAAATTTTTAGGAATAGAAAGAGATTCAATCAGACTATCAAACCGATTTTAGTACCAAATTACACAAATAAAAATATAGTTCTTGAGGAGATCCTAGCAAACAAATATTAAGATAATCTAAACCTGATCAAAAATTAATTACGTATGTGTAAGATGAACATATACGTACCGAATGAGATGTTACAACATAAAGTCAAAAACATAATAAATATGAGAAACCTTGAACCTGCTACTAACAATAAAGATATCCAACATTAGGTAAAGACATGCTTAATTATTGCTGAGAAGTGCACGTGTTTTTGAAGCTCCGATACAAAAGTCCAATTGGGCCACATCAAATTATTTGAAAACGCAAGAAAGTAGATGTTTCTCAAATCTAGAAAGAAAAGGCCAAAAAGCAAAATGAAAAGATAAAAATCTTAGAAAAAGAGGTTAGAAAAGAGAATCTAATAATAATGAGAGTGGTAGGATGAAAGAGAAGAGGAGAACAAGACACTGAAAAAATCTAGAAAACTGCTGAAAATTAGAGAAATAAATATATGGAGACGGAAACAAGACCATTACTAATCAAACTTAGAAATATATAACAAGAAAATAGAAATCTTAACGTAAGACAAGAGTCTGATAGACGCCAAAATGTGGATAAACAAAGATTACCTCAAATAAGTACAGAAAAAAAAGAAATCGAGAGAGGAAGGGCAAAAATGCAGTTAAAATATAAGAGCTAATAATAGACAACGAAGTATATGGTATAAAGGAAAGTCAACCTGTAAAAACAGCAATAGTTGCAAAAGAAAAAAGGAAAAGAAACAAGCATTCATAAGAAAGGATCAGTCACCGAAAGATCACCTAGTTAAAGTTGAGATAACACTTGACCTACGACTCCAAAATTTAATAGATTTTCAGTTTAATATTCATAATGCCAACTTATTTATCCAATTTAGATAAATTTTATGATCTTAAGACGAGTCAAGCACATATGTCAAATTGTTTCACGTTTATCTGATTGACTTGTTTGCCTACTTGTAAGTTTTAATATAACTTTCCAATAAATCCTCGTATAGTTCATTAAAATGACATCCCTTCCCACATCATTCCACATTTAATACTGCCATTTACTTTTCATATAGTCATGTTGATTAATATTATATAATACAAAGCAATCCGCATACGGATCGCTTCAATTAGCCTCTCTTCATGATGAAGTAAAATGATTTGTCATGCTGCATTTGTCGTGAACAGAGCCTCAAACACTGTGTAATCTAGCCGGAAATATAACAATTCTGCATTATTGCTTTACCCCTCAAATTTGGACAGTGTTATTTAAACCTCCATATTACAAGAGTTTGTGGTGTTCTACCCTTGAATTACAACGGCTGCGTCTAAACGCAACCGACTTAATAGTTAATAATATTTAACTCTGTCTACACATTTGATGGTTAACTTACACAATTTTAGCACAGCATATTGTTAGTAATGCTAAATATATAACACAACGTTTGAGTTTTATTTATTGTCTCTTATATTTAATACAGTTTTCAATGTACATTAAAATACGTTCTTTATTAATTTTTTTTAAATCGTCTTTTAAATATTTTTTTATGTAGGTATTAAAATCAATTTTCTATATTTGTTTAGTTACGCATTTTGTTTTCTCTTTTCGCGGTTACATCATAGCTTAGGCCATTGTTACTCATTACGGTAGTATAAATTATAACAGCATACAACTACCTTGTAGAGTAATTTTTTCTTATTCTTACTTTATTGATTTAATTGTTGTTAACGTTTTTAGTATAAATTAACTTTAATTTTTAATTGTATCTTTCACCAATGTTTTTGATACCATTAATACATCGTGTGCCAATTTTTATTGTTTATTTTACACTATAATATTGCGTTTTTTTAATTGGTACTGTATAATTACTATTTGTTGTTTATAACTTACCATTGTGTTAGCTCTTTTAGCTTTTTAATTTATTATTATATTTTAAATGATTCCACCACCTAGGCGTCATTAGAAGCGTTTAAACTAGAACAAGCAAATTCTACATAAAAGGCTTACAATATTATAAGTCGTAGTGCTATATTCCAGTATCGCTTAAGTGCCTTTGAGAGTTCTAGAGCGAAAGGCAATTCCATCTTAATATTCCAACAAACAGTTTTATGCAATATATAGATGCAAAACACCTGAGATAATATCTGAATATTAAGCACTACAATATTATTATCGTACCATTCATTCAAAAAATTTATTATCAGTAGATTATTTATTATTTATTGTGCCTTATCAAATAACTGTTATCACTAGTGTACGCCAAAAATGCAGCCAATCAGCGAAACACAGCAAGTCCTAGCCAAAATGAGTTTTACAATCAAAATTATATTCCTCCTTACGAACAACCATTACAACCATATCTTATGTAATATGTAATTTAAAATATATGCAATAGAATTACAAATCAACTGCATTCAAGCATTAGAATAATTAATCTCGAACTACAAGCCAAATTAGATATTCCATAATCACATAGTCCGGTTGCTGGAAGCAACTGTACCATACTTTCACAGAATTAGAGAACTGCATCTAAATCTGCAACATACAAAGGTAGCAATCAAAGTTAAGATTAAAAAGTTGAGAAAAAAATTAAAAAGCTCAAGACAAATAAGAAGGCAACATACGAATTCATTTAAGTACCAAAATAGAAGATTACGTCCTAAAACAACCGTCTCTCTTAAATAAAACGGTGTCATCAAAGCTAAAAATCAAAAATATGACTGGCATTAAAAAGCAATTATCATTACCAAACTATAAATAACAGTAAAATCAAACTGCTAATAAATACCACACCGCGTTATAAAAAAGTTAAAAAGTACTCGATTGGAATAAAGCGGCTCATCATACCTTCAGTTTAAAGGAAAGTTGTAATCAGGAACGTTTATCATTCAACCACCATGTATGAAATCGAAGAAGCTCTCATTAGTTACAGCCTGGAATCTAAGAACTAATTCAGTTTCCAAAATGGGGAAAAAACCAATATAAAAATGTATTCTTTGTTAGGCTTGCAGCAAACGTAAAAAGCATACAATATCTACTATATACCAAAATTAAGATCAAACCACTGCATTCGAAAAAACGTCAGACCAATGCAAGAGTATCCAAACACCAAATCAAGGCAAGTTGCACAGAAAAAGCAGGCGGCTCATTATTTACATGTACCTATTAAACTTCTATCAGTACTAAGTCAGACCATGTGAAGGCAGCAGTGAATTTCAGTATATCAAAACAGCTTACAAGTAACTCTAAAGCGACATATAATCAAATTACGCTATAGGACAGAAAACTGTAGATGAGTCACACAAGTCAACTCATGCAAGATACAATTGCTGATCAAAATAAAAGTATCGCAGACCTAGTGATAGAAGCAAAATAAATTAGGAAAACCATTAAGACTTTTTTTATAAAACACCATGCGCTTCTAGTGACAAACTAGTTTGGAAGAATACTTCAAATTCCTTCAGGTTAGGTTCATCTTGAGAGGTGATCACAACGTAAAACACCGACAATAAGAGTTAAAGCTACACTTCCCACAGAGAAGAGGCTTGTGGGAAGTGATTTAAAACGGACAGCTAAATTACAATTTTCCAGTCAGGCCTACATATTGAATTATCGACTTGACAAAATTCTAGGCTGTCCAGATTTCTTTATTACAAAATTTAATGGTCATTTTTGTATAAAAATTAAAAGAAGTTATAAGCTGTCTAAACCTAAACACAACTGTTACCGAGAAAAAAGTTTAATCACAACTACATAGTATACAAATGGATTGGAATACTTTCAGAGAAAAAGTCGAGAGAGATCTCCCCATATTCCTTCAAAAACAGATAAATATATAGAAGTGGTAAAACATTCTACTACTGTAATACAAAAAACACTTTGGAAAACCACAGTTACAACAAATTAATGAAACACGAGTATCTCCTTAACATTATGAACATAATAACTGAGAAATGAAGATTAACAAAACAATAACCAAAAATCAAGCATACATCAGAGTACATAAACTAAAACGAATGATTAGAAAAACATAAAGATAACTACTACATAAACTAACAGCATTCAAAAATACTGAATGCTTCTTATCGAAGATTACAAAGTATCCAAAAAAAGTAAGGTCTAAAAGCGATAAGTAAAAGCTGAAACTTTAAAAAACATCTTAATAATATCTTCACCCCATTGTCAGGAGATCAGGCAATAAACATTAAGCAAGAATTCAAAATCTACTCGAGTGCGCCCCTATAGTTTACTCTAAACCTTTCATGATGCATAAAATAAAATACTTACTTAAAACCAAAATATCACTCAAATATGACCTAATTATTTGGGCCAGTCACCAGTTCCTTTTATTTGGGTTTTAAAATATGGTCGGTCGTCTTGTGGCTTCCCCTGTACGTCATTTTGTTTAATTAGCGATAACCGCGGCGGTTTGGCCCGCCTGCGCGGCGATGTCGTTATAAAAGCGAAGCAGCTGCAGCCGTTTCGGTGTAGCTATGATAGTTTTGGAAACGTTCGACCGGCTTTAATTTTTCCGTTTTGACCCAGAGTTCGCCGGCGTATTTGATTAGTGGCAGAAGTTTTCACAATCCGGAGGTCGTTTGTTGTAGACCGATTCCATATTTGGGGGTAGATATTTGCCAACGGAAAAACTCGGTCCGTTTTCTTTTGTACTTGACTCGGTGAGGAAAGTAGAAAAATCCTATTGTAAACCTCAGACTCGACCAGTTGAAGGACCCACATCAGGAAAGACGCTTCCGATCAGCCCCGCAGCAAAGATTGGGGTAACTTGTCTTTTTCCGCCCACGCACTTCTCTCCTCTTTCTCGATTCTCCCTAATTGCAGCCCCGGGGAGCGAATTTCTGCAGCAGAGTGCCCTCTTCCACGGTAAGTGTCTTCCAGCTTTTTGGCCTCTTGATCAAAATTCCTTTGTTTGAAATTGAAAGTACGACACAATCCGCTTAAACCTAAACACTAATAATAGGACGGATCTTGAAGGAAGTACCCGAAAGAAAAATGTTGATTTTTATCTTTATCGGTAATTCAGTGCCAAAAACGGGTAATTATAAAATAAAAATTTTACTGATCCACAAAACTAGAAAACCATCCCACAAAGTTGGCTTGTATCGACTCACATACCTCTTACTTATCATCGCAAAACTTTTAGAAAAACTACTGTTAAAGAGGCTGATGACTTTAACCAAAAACGAACCGATAACCGGTTATCAGTACTTGAAACAAGGCATAAAGCATAAACAATGTCTTTCTGATTAATTCTATCTACAGGAAAGGTATTCCTTTGTTGGTCATGAAGAAAAGCACTCTAGCCTATGTTCAATAAAATCTGGTCTGCCACAAGGGAGCGTCCCATATACTGCAAAATTTTCTACCAGCGAGGAGATAGCAACAACCATATTTTTAAACTTGACTAAGAAAAAAACAATGATACTGTCGTGGAAAATCGAAAACACTATTGATTCCATTCCCAATTTGTATAAAATTTCGCTCACAAAAATAAACGAGAATAAGACTGTGCAAGTTACTTTCATTAAATGTAGAGGACATAGGCTGAACTGTCATAATAAAGACAGATTATGTAAGACTAGAAGATCAATAAAGAACATACCTGATAAAATAAAGAGAAACTTAAAATTTAGTGAGCACTATTAGCTACTGAAAGAAATTCTACTCTTCTAGTCAAACTGCTTTTTATAAAGTAATATTTAAGCTTAGCTTGAACGTATGCCATCTAATTATAGGACATTACATCTGTCTCAATTAAAGCCACTTTTTTTTTGAAAGATATCAAGCTAAGGTGTCCCAAACTTTTGTTACATACCGAATTACTCTACTAACATACATATCAAAATTGAACTTAACGTAAAAGCAGTGAAAAATAAAACAACAAACTGTAGGTAAGAATATATCGATACGTTACATCACCCAAACCTCAATGTAGTAGACAATAGTACCCAGAACAGCAGACTGACCCTTTAGATTTGCCTAGTAATTAACTAATATTTAAATTAAGCTACGCTGTGTGTAGGTGCAAACATGTGTGAAAGAATAGACATACGAGAATGTCATTAGAGAAAAGAAGGGAATTGATCGAAAATAGAAGAATGCGCACTATCGAACTAACAAGATAGTGAGAAAAATAGTAAACCAAGACATACTAAAATACCAAAAGAATCAAGTACAGTCTATATTAGAAAATGACCAAGGTTTAAATATATTTAAAAGACAAAACACACACGCGCGCAAAAATAACAAAAATAAAAGACAAAGCGGGTAACACAAGTGAAGACAGCAAATATTTAAGATAGTATAATCCTATTATTGTGACCTATATGAATCTAAAATAACAAACACAGAGATACGAGAAGAAAAAGACAATACAGACAATAAAATAATAAATGTCAGTTCAGAAAAATCCCCGAGATAGACATAAAGGAGCTGGAGAAAGCGTTGTCCCAAATAAAAAACGGTAAGGGAGCAGCAGAAGACAATATAATACCTCAGATGCTCAAAGACAATGAAGAAAACGGACTAGTAAAAATATTTAATAAACGCAACAGAATAATACATCACTAAGGATTGGGAGAATGCAGAAACGTGATCCGGCTGATTTCAAAAATTACACACCGATCACTTTGCTATCTCAGATATATAAACTATTCACTAGAATAATTAAAAATAGATTAGAGTGAAAACTAAAGAACCTAAAGTACAATCTGGTTTTTGAAGCAAGTACAGTACGGTAGAACATCTTCACACAGTGAGGCAATAGAGAAATCTACGGAATATAACATAAAAGTCTGGATGGCCTTTGTCGACTTCCGAAAGGCATTCGATACCATAGAAATATGGGATATAATAAAATCTCTACGAAATGCTACGGTAGACCAACGTTATATAAATATTATTGAAAACATATCAGAAATCCACGATTACAATAAAAATATATGAGACAACGGACAGAATAAGAGAAGTTCGCCGAGAAGACGTAATTTCCCCAAAACTATTTACCCTAGCACTCGAGGACATCTTTAAAAACCTAAAATAGAAGAAAATAAAAGTACTAAAAATACAAGGAGAATACTAACATAATTTGAGTTTTGCTTATGATATTGTGTTGTTTGCAAAGGATAAACAGGAGTTAATAGACATGCTAGCAATACAAATGAAATAATTTCAATTTATAGACAAACCATAAACAAGACGCAATAATATATGTATATACCTAGGACAATCTATAATAAAATTAAAAAATGGGGATAAATAGGAGAAATAGACTAGGAAGGGCAGCCTATGGAAAATTAAAGAACATATTAAACACGAATATACCAATGGCATTAAAAATAAAAATTTACAACGACTGCACGCTCCCAGTTGTTACATACGGTTCTGAGACCTGGGTCTTGGCTAAAAAGATTAAGGACAAATTAAGAGTACACCAGAGGACTGTAGAGAGAAAGATTCTAGAAATATCACAAAACAAACCAATGTATAAGAAAAAAACTAAAGTTGTAAACATCATAAAAATAATCGGCTCTTTAAAATGGCAATGGGCAAGCCATGCAGCCAGACATACAGGAAAATGGAGCAGCTTCAACGCCAGATGGAGACCATGGGAGAACGAAAAAGTGCTGGAAGACTCCAACGAAATAAAGAATGTTGCGGGACTCAACCGGTATCAAGTTACACAAGAAACGCATGGACAAATATGAGAGAGGCCTGTATCCAATGGAAAAACGGCTGAAGAAGAAGAAGATATAACACATTTTCATTAACACAATTAACACAACAGTGTAATATTCTACTACCTAGTTTAAGAAAAGTAGCCAACATAAAATAACTACTGGTTAAAGCTGAAAAGACGTCAATGAACGCCTTCGTCTGTTGTCACTAATTATTATCTGAGCAGGTTGCAGAGATATGTTAACAAATAAAAAGCCAGCTCTAATAACAGCCATCACAACTTTACAATACAATAATCTGAAATGAACTTGCAATCTTATTTTCGTAAATTATTAATTTGTGCCTACGATTTGTGTACCTTTTTGTTCTATGATTATTTTTTCTGTTTTATATGCATAATGATGAGGAACATCGCCAAAACAAAATATCCTATTGAAACTTTCTATAAAAAAATTGATATTTTAAAGTTAACTTAATATTTTTTCTGGAAAGAGTATTTGAAGGCAACATATTTCGGCCACTTCAATCGATCTGTACCAAAACCGTCAGTAATTGGTCCATCACAAAAAAACATAAAAGTCGTCGTCCTGGAAATTCGGCTTACATTCCTGCTTTGCAAATACGAGACTGAATATTTCTGAAGCTAACTCCAATATGTTCTAAATTGGGAAGCTCACTTTTAGACTTTGAACATATCCAACCATATCTTGCAAAGTTATAACAATGCTAAAGGATCAAATACGCCAGTACGTCCAGAAGTTATAGTTATTGTTCCTCTAAATAATAAACTAATCAAATAACTGCAATTTAGATGGTGGTCCACAATTAGTAACACAAAATATTTTTAACAGATTACTGGTATATCATTCGAAAGGCCTCAATAATGTTTTACAAATATCTTTACTAAGAAAAACTATGCTAACCTCCCGAAATTTTTTGTTTTCTCGAGAACCCCCAACATTTGCAACATTTATCTATTCATTTTCGTTAGAACAAATAATGCGGATAACCAACAGTATAACCCAAAACATTAAGTTACTGCCAGTAAAGAAAATCGATTTTTTTATGAACACGGCAAAGTGATTTTCATGGTAATAGTGCTTTTTGTAAAGCTCTTAGCGTCAATGATTCGAGAAGATTGTCCATGACCCTCTAGAAGATGGACTCCCATTTCGCTTTCAGTGTACAGAATTTTCCTTTCTTGCGTCATACTTCTCTGCCGTTTGTCCGTATGTGCTGGATTACGTTGAGGTCGAAGAACTTTCTGGAATAACTCGAAAACCGTCTTGCTCTTGCGCTTTGGATTAGTTTGTTATAAAGTGAATGTTTATTCATGAGTTTGGCGTGTCCGCAGAAGCAATTCTTCCTCCAATATATTTTCGCACTTGAAGCGGTCTGCCGTGTCTTCAATGCATAATAGACAGCCCGTCATCTTGGAAGAAGCAGCCCCAATGATGATGTAGCTTTGTATGACGGCTTTTTGCTTAGGACCAGTCAGATTTTGACATATTTTAATTCCGGATTTAATTTTTTATGCAATTATCGGGCAAGAACTTTACTTGAGGTGTTTTTATTAAGATCAATATAATTTTGCTCAGTTCCGTATGTAAATTAGTTCAGAATTAGCAAGGGAACCAAATGGTGCTTTATCAACCATAAAGTCCTTGAAGTTGATAGCGGGAAAGATGGAGAACAGCTCCCTATAGAGTTACTACCTTAAGACCGTGGACTTGTTCTGACTGTTTTTTTTTTGGCTTTTAACTAAAACCTTTCTTTAATTTTGTTCAAT
Organism: Sinelater perroti; assembly: GCA_036346155.1. Lineage (NCBI taxonomy): Eukaryota > Metazoa > Arthropoda > Insecta > Coleoptera > Elateridae > Sinelater > Sinelater perroti. The sequence continues at coordinate 3,706,372 of JARFIY010000167.1, read as the reverse complement.
ATTTAGCTCAGTCCTATCATTGTCGTATGAATTTTTTAATAGTATCTGAATTAAAAACACAGTTTATCTGTATCTAGATAATTATTACACAAAATGTCTGATGACGTTATCTAAACACACTTTTCTAAAAAATACCTGCATGCATGCATAGACACTATGCATTTAAAGACAACACTGCCAACAAATCAAATTGTCTGAAAAATTACCAAAAGCGCCAATACCAAAGTTTGTCAACTACAACCTAAGCCGACGTAGTTATTTAAATTTTGAATGTGGTTTCTTTCTTAAGGGTTTCTTTGTTCTAATAGATTAAATATTTTGGGAAAGAAAAACATGCTTACATCCTCACACAAATTATTTTGAACCCTGTATTAAACCACAATTGCTTTTAATGGATCGCTATTGGAGTATAGCATAATAAAACAGAGAGCCTGGATAGGCAGGCGTGTAAATAGCCGCTCTCGTGGATGCGGTGTGGGATACGATACCGATGCGGCTCGTAAGGACCAAAAAATGGAGAGGCAGGCGTGTAAATAGCCGCTCTCGTGGTGCGGTGTGGAAACGTAGTACGGCCCGTAGTGGAAGGTCAGCCGATAAGGCCAAATCGTCCCTTAAACGGCCGTCGCGTTAGCGGATGGGGGCGGCTACCGATATCAACCAATGAATTGCCAAATCGCTCACCTGAATCGGCTTCGGCTTCGGCTTCGTCGGCGATTCCAAGGTGGCCACCTCTGCGTTGCGGATGCGTGAATATTTGCGGGGATGCGAAATGCGAATTTATGCGGACTGAGACACGACCGTAGTGGCCGCGCTGCGGGGCATGAATGCCTCGGCTGAGCAAAAGCCCATGCCGTTCGTGTGCGACGGCAAAACGTAGCTGATATCAAAGGCTCGCATGCCGCCGCGATATAAAGCGGTTCAAGGGCGAAAAGGCCGCCACACCAGAGCCTTATTTTGGTTTTTAATAATCATATTAAATACAAGATTTATTAGAAAACATAAGATTCTGCATTAGATCTTAAATTTATTGTTTCACACAAATACTATCACAAAATAACTCTTTGTAAAAAAAGTAAACATAAAAAAAAAATAAATTATAACAATCAAAATAAGGCAATGATGAATTCTAAAACAAGATGCACAGAATTGCTAATAATGGAAATGTATTGTTGCGAGAATGTACTGGAAGGTACTTTAAGACATCTCAGCACCACTCCATATGATGAAAAATAATAAATTCTCTGTAAAGACACAGCTCTTGTCCGCACAATGAAAACAAGTGTAATATCCTATCCTCCTAAAATGCTGGAGACTAGCCATCAAAAATGTCTTAATTTGAAATTGCTGAACCACAGAACGCAATTTATTTTAGATGACGTGTGTCCTTTCCAAAAAGAGACGGAAAAAAAATCTAGGGCAGTGAAACGAATTTCGCAAAATTGTTAAATCCTGTTGGTTGTAGTATGTTTATGACGTTACCGTCATTTATTCGCCTTTTCCGAAATTACACAGGCATTCAGAAATGATCTGCAAGATTTCGATGCAAAACAGCCCAACTCCTCAAGCGGGAAGCGAGAGCTTGCGCCCTGCATTATTAATCGCGCACATCCGAAGACAGCTGCGATACGATCGGAATAAATAAGCCAGCGAGGGTCAAAACGGAGCGGAGCGCTGTTACTTTTGAATGTAATGCGCGGCGCTATAGGCGGCCCGCGCAAAATATTTCCCTGAGGTGAACCTAAAGCGTGCTACGCAAATTTGTTGGGGATGCTAAATGACCGGGGCGAAGTGGCTAAATTTGGACGTCTAACCGAGCTCGCCGGGATTCGCCGCAGCCTTATGAATTTTATAGGAAACGGCCACGTCGGCCTCATAATTGCCGTATCAACATACGGGAATCGCCGCAGAGCACCTTAATGAGCCCGGCTTCCGTGCGCTCCGCCCTAAGTTACGGCGTAACGCAACGATCTGCGATTACGGCAGCCTTGGGCGATAATAGCTTCCGACAGCATAGTTCTACTGATATTATTCTTTTCGAAGAATAAAAAGCTTTAAAATAAGTTACGCAAAAACATCGACTTTTATATTACAAAGAGAAGAAAAATTAAAGAATAGTTAAACAGCAACTTAAAACATAAATTACAATGAAAAGCTTATTTACAACCTTCAATCAATAACCTAATGAGTTACACTGTTACGTACAAATTATTGTAGAGCTGATAGTGAGCGCTACTTCAAGCTACGAACTAAGCATAAACCGAACAGGCAAATAACAACACCAGGAAAACTGCTTATTGTTAACTACCAGGACTAATTGACAATATCTAACACTAACTTACTTCATCTAAATAATATACTAAATAATACACCCTGAAACGATGGCTTCATTAATATTGATACTGATTGGTAAATATTTCAGATTTACCGATGAAAGTGTACACAATGCTCTTCTTGTTGTAGCTAAGTGATATCAGGCAGAAACTATTTATTCAGATTTAAATTAGTCTTAAAATGGAAGTGATGGTCACGTTTAGAATTTTCATTTACTCTCTCGACAGTAGTTTCAACTTTAGCAGCCAAGCAAGTTTTATGCTCTTGTTCATTACAAAATAAAATATCGCTTATACGTCTCCTAATTCTCCAGAAATTTCTCATTTAAATCTGTAGGCTAAAAAATTCTTCTTCTTCCAACTTCTACCATATATAGGCTGACGCCTGGTCACTCCAATTTACAATGTCTCTTTCCATCTCCTTATCGATCTCTCCTAGATTTCCTAATAGTCGTTTATCTGTAAATTGGCATACTAAACACTCAAAATGTAATTGTTCTTCTTTTACCTTCTTGTTTTAATCTATTCGTTTATAGGCTGTATCTTACATTAATTTCGGATATCTTCATTTCGTGTTTTACCAGTTATCTTTCTCAATGTCTTTATTTCTGTCGTTTCCATTATTTGACTTATCTGTTGTGTATCTCCGCGAGTTTCCGTTGCGTACCTTAGTACTGGCCACTCCACGCTTTTATATAATCTGCTTTTAACTTGGTGTTTAAAATTTGTTATGCCGTATAATGCTATTTAATGGTCCTGATACCTTGGTGGCTTTCATTGCTTGATGTTTTGCCTGTTTTTTGGTATTCCCCAGCTAGATATATTTAATCGTAAATAATTGAATAAGAATAACTTCCTCGATTATCTCTTGATCTACTTGTAATTTACACCTTATGGACTTTTTACTGATTGTCATACGTTTGATCTTTTTCGTTGATATTTTCATATTGCATCTTTACAGGTTTTCATATTTTTCATTATCATCTTTTGTAATTGGTCTTCATCCTCTGCAATTAGTATTGTGTCGGCAGCATAAAGTACTACCCTTATCTCGGTGTCTCGCATTTTATAACCTTCCATCATCCATGAGTTCTATTTTAATCTTTTTTCTTTTCCTGTGTCTTTTTCTTGTTTCTTCTTATTAGTGCCTAATTATATTTTAATTTTTGCTAGTAGTAATTGGTAATCACTAACGAATGTCTACAGTATTGAGTGTTCTAAGTGTTATTATTTTCTCTGGTCTGATTTTTCCCTTGCATATGACATAATCTATGGCAGAATTTTGACCTGTTGTATTATACCATGTGCATTTGTGCCACGGATTTAAGTTAAAGTAGGTATTGCCTATTCTTAAATTGTTGTCTGTACACGCTTGTTTCTCCATTTGTAAGTACCTCTTCATTGAACCTTTCTTTTATTCCTGAGATTATATCATTTCCCGTCCTTGCATTCATATCTCCCGTGATCAGTACCATGTCATCAAGTTTTTGGTCAAAAAATTGGCTTTCAATACGTACGAGTCTAGTGATAAAATCTGTAGAGTTTTTACTAAACCTTTCTTATAGCAGAGAGGTGAAAACAATCCCGTAAGTCTTCTTAAAGAAAAAAAAAACGAGAGTAAGCGTAGATTTTTGGTAGAGCCTTCTAAATGATGGGTAGTAGAGCAGGTAACGGGCTGAAACACTACACAACCACAGAGTTGAGCCTGCCCAAAGCTTTGACAACGTTTTGTCCTGAGGGCTTTAAAACGCACCCAAAAATTACTGATCTGTCCGGGCTAATAAATTTATCCAATACTTTTTATATCGCTGATTAGAAACATTTTCCTGGTAGCAATGGGTAAATGTAATAGGAAATTATGACGTTGCCAGAATGTTCCCAAAATATTTGTTTTTATTGTGTGTTCTGGGGGCTTCTAGGACTTCCAGGACACACAATAAAAACGAGGTCTACATCGAAGACATCTCCTTTCGTGATTGCAAAAAGATTGTACCGAAGGACCTTGTGACTTGATGTTCTCATTTTTATTCTTTAATCTAGTTGAAATTTTCCTAGAAACAGAATTTCGCATTACTCTTATTGGAATCGCTGCGTCCCTAGAAATTGGCGATTTTTAATATAACAAAATTTTTACTTTTAGCAGCAACATTCTCTAGATACTAATGGAGACTAAACAGCCTCTAAATGACACCACTCGCACGATGCAGCATTGATAATAATTATCTCTGGCTTCAATTGGTAGGCACATTCATTAAACTTGGAAGAGCTCCAATCGTTTCTTTCGTTTTGAATGCACTGAACATCATTTCCATTGCACTATCAAAACCAAATTACTGAAATTTTTTTATAAAATTATTATATAGGCAGCCTCCTACCGGCAATAAAAAATAATCAAGCTAACGTGTTTAAGGTGATTTATAAAAAAGAAAAATCGCACTACAGACAAGAAGTTTTGATAAATTTGGAAATTTGTAATAATTCCTTTCACAGCAGTGTACTTGGTTGCATTCTTCATAAAAATCTCGAGTCAAATTGAACTAACTAAATTTAAGGGCAAGTTACTGAAATTTGAACTTTGTTTAATATAGTCGATTTGTCGGAATTGAGAATAAGAAGCATGAAATACGTTATGAGCCAACACCCTCGACAACCATTGTAAATTTGTTGCGAGAGAGAATCAGTTTCACCCCAAAATTTGAAATCTGCCCGAATAATTTGTGCTGATAAAAAGTCGTTCTGGGCAACGACCTTTGATATCATTCATGATGAAATACTAAGCTGACGCAGTTTCTACGTATCATTCTCCGCCAATTTTAAATTAAGCGTGGGTTCGCCCCAGAGCATTACACTTTAAGGCGACTGTCAATTTATAAATAGTTTACAACGCCTTATTTAGAAAAGCTTTTCATTGTATAGATTCAATGTTTAACTTTTTAAGATCATAGAATTTTAAATGTTTTTGATTATAGTGATACTTAAAATCCAAAGTGTGTAACAATAGGCCTCCCATAATGTACGAACAATGTGTAAATTTTTATAATTATTTAAAGAATATATTTTTTGATTTTGTGTCATACATTCTATTGTATTATGCAAAGTAATTATTAGACGCATTAGCAAAAGCACACACAGTCTAGCAATAGCAGAAATGTTACAAATTGATCTGAATATTCTTAGTTCTGCTACTTTTAATAAATTACTAAAATTAAAGACATAAAAACTTTTAAGGCATCACAAAGTGAAACTTTCTAAAACACCATATCTTACCAAAAATTCTAATTATTTTTATTATTATAAATAAAAGAGTGAGCACCCTGCAACACAGACTACATTTTTTCGGGCCTTTATCTAAAGAATCACTAAACTACATAACAGCGGTATTTGTCTTTAGAAAAATAAGTTGTCTGATAACTATCATTAAACAATTACCTTAACCCTCACCAGAAACGGGTGGTCTACCAGACATCTCTTAACGATTAGGGTTTTTCTGTCTGAATTAATATCATTTCAGCTTCCACTATTTAGAACCTTTCAGTAAAAATTAAAAAAAACTTTTTATATAAAATTCATTCACGCAGAATTAATGCACTGCACGTTAAAGTAGAAAACAAGCCTGAAACCGCCGTTTTCGTTGGTGTAATTTCAGTAACAACAAAAATCTCAATGCAGGACCATTAAAACGTTTCAAATATGTCAACGTTGACATTAAAAAAAACGATAAGTGTAAAATAAGATTTTACGTTATACAATTTCGTAAAGAGGAAATTTTCAAAAAAAAGTTACTGATTAAGTAAAGTCGATAATGCAACTGGAAAAACTTGGTAGCGTTTCAAAACTAAAAGTGGACTTATTAGATGAAAAGTGTGCTCAAGCCATAAAATCCATGTTTTTTCTTATTTTAGACATAACTAGCGTGTACATATATAAATCAGTAGGGAAAAATCCAAATTTATAAAGCCATTGGCAAAGTAACTATAAACTCCTCGGACAACAACATATTACAAATATCAGAATTTATCGGAACTGAAACTACATGTTAAACCCATGCTAAGTAAAAATGTCTTTAGTATTTGTAGGCATTTTGCAACCATTTTTATTTTAGGTCTAAATTATACAGTACAAAGCCATCAGGCAAAGGGTATTACCCCTCTACGCTATATAAATTACACGATGTATAGATGGCACCTAAAGATACCTTTCTTTATACCTTCCTGTATATGTACTTCTCTTCTGAATAAACTACTCAATAAGCTTTCTTTAATTAGCTATATGTATAAGTATTCAAATTAATAATTTTTATAAAGAGATTGATACAGAAGCTGCTTAAAATAAACTAACGGTCTTACAGACCCTCATCTCCGACATCTCAAAGCAAACGGCTTGTTTTAGATTATAAGTTAAAATGGATGTATAAAGGACCTAATGCACACCTGTTCTAATTTTAATTTTAATATAACAGCTGAAAGGGTTTTCTATTACTTATAGCATGCGTTTGACATAACTATCTCAGAAAAAGTTCTAAAAACAACGAAAGGAAAATAAATATGTACCGGAGATAATTATAAAAAGATAATAAATATCATTAGAGACAATAGGAAGCAGTGTTGCAATAATTGAAGTGAGTTTATTTTTTGTGTGCATGAAATGTACATCGAACAAGACTAGTTACTTTCTGAAAAAATAATTTCATACAAAACCTTATAGTCATATCAATATTAATAAAGCAAACATCTAATAGTAAATAAAAATTATAAAATTATTAACGGCTGGATGAATACAAGAATAAATGTGTATAATTACTAGCAAAAGTCAAAAGACTAACAGGACTATGAAAGGAAAATAAATTAAAAATTAAGAACCTCTAAACAAAACAAACAGTAAAATAATAACATAACCTGAAATTAAGGCAAATAATAAAACAAAAAATATTAAAGATGCAATGAAAAATTCTTCAAACAAGTTGGTGTTGGGGAAGATATTTTGCGAGACTAAATAAACGTGAAAATAACACCCAAAAGATGCAAATTATAACCCGGCCAACCTGGATACAAGAATGGAACTCAGGCTCTGCCTGTCACAAGCCAGGATGAATAGGGAGTGATGGAGGAGTAACACCTCCTAGAAAAAACCAGGGTTCAGCTGGCCCGGCTGATAGCACCCTGTAAGGGCCCCGTTCAGGGATACGGATAAAGGTCGGTCCGAAGGACCATAAGCGAGACGTTGGACCAATCACCCACTCTATATAACTTGCTAATAAGATTCAGAGAAATTCGACATGCGGGACTAAGAAATACGAGATGGATATGGATGGATTAGACGCGAAGATTTACCTCACAAATTAATAAAATGGATAATACAAATAAGAGAAGCCTCGGAATAGGATGGAACCAACAAAGACGACCAAAAGCTAGAAACGGAATAAGACTTGGAACATGGAACATTACCACGCTGACAGGAAAATAAATAGAAGTGACAGAAGAAATGCAAAAGTACAAAATTCATATTCTAGGACTGGCAGAAACAAAGAAAAAGGGGAACGGCAAGAAGATGCTGGACAAAGGATATACCTTAAGATACGCAGGATCCCATGTAGGACGAAGAGCAACAGAGGTAGTAGGGATAATTAGTAGTTATGTACTGGAAACAAGAGTCACTAACTGGGAAGCAGTAAGCTCGAGGATAATTACAATGGATATACAACTACAGGAAAAAACAGGGGTCATCCAGGTCTATGCCCCAACAGAAAATGCCATTGTAAATGATAAAGAACATTTTTACGAACAGCTACAAAGGACCCTAGAAAACATGCAGACCAAGAACCGACACGTAATACTCATGGGGGACTGAAATGCCCACAGGGAATAACAAAGAAATAGGATATGGAACAATGGGTAGCTATGGAATAAACGTCGAACTAAATAAAAACGGCGAACGTATGATAGACTTCTGCATGATTGGAAACACATGGTATAACCATAAAAACATCCATACAATCACATACGAGAACGAAGCACTAGGACACAAATCGGTAATCGATTACATCATAATAACCAAAGGAATGAGATACGCACTACAGGACGTAAAAGTAATAAGAGGAGTAGAACTATCTACCAATCACAGACTCCTAGTAGCAGACACCCTAATCACAAAACCTACAAGAGTAATTGAGAAAAGTTATATAGGCATAAAAATAACAGAGTTGGAAAACCCCCAGACGAAAGAAAGATACGAGCAAGCATTAACGAGGAAACTAAACGCACTAGAACTAGAGGAGAACCAACAAGAACAATGGAGCATAGAGGAAAGATGGAACCTATTTAAGAGAACCCTACTCCAAACGGCCCAAGAAATACGCGGAATAAAGATCAAGCACAACAAACAAAAGAAGACTAAGTGGTGGAACCAAGACGTAAAACAAAAGATTAAAGAGAAAAAAGAAGCATGGCAAATCTTCAAAAGAACTAACACAGAAGAAAGCAAAATACATTACTATCAGAAACGAAATGAAGCCAAAGAATCAGTAAAAGTAGCAAAGAGAACTACACGGGAGGAGTTTGGAAGAAAAATAGAAGAAAACTATGTAGAGAACAAAAAACAATTCTGGAGCGTAATAAAAAGGCTAAAAGGAAACCAACCAAAACCAACACTAAATATAACAAACCAAAAGGGAGATATAGCAACAACAACCAAAGAAGTCCTAGAAGTCTGGCAAAGACATTACAATGATCAAGAAGCAGATAGAGAAATACAAGAAGAACAGCAAACAACGCTAGAACAGGAAGATCAGGAAGAAGAAGAAAATATAAGAGAGGAAGGAATCAGGATGGCGGTAAAAACAATGAGAAACGGGAAAGCAGCAGGGAAAGATGATATCGCCCCAGAATTAATAAAAAAAGGAGGAGATATAGTAATGAAGTGGCTGAAAACAATCCTTCAACAAGCATGGGAAACGGAAACGATCCCATCGGATAGGCAAAAAAATATAATAATGCCCATATATAAGAAAGGAGCCACCACAAACTGTGAAAACTACCGGGCTATATGCCTGTCATCAGTGAGTTTAAAGATATACTCCAAAATAATAGAAAAGAGACTGAGAGCCGAAATAGAAGAAAAACTAGAAGACAAACAAGCCGTTTTTTGCCCAGGGAAACAGACGCAAGACCAAATACACACTATTAGGCTAATCATCAGCAAAATGATAAGCAAGAACAGAGACCTGTTTTTAGCATTTCTGGATCTAAAAGCCGCTTTTGACCAGATGCCGAGAGAACAAATGTGGAAAGCCCTTGAAGAATTACAAGCAAGCCCCAAATTGACAAGAATAATAAAGAGCATGAACAAAAGAACAATAGAAATAGTAAGAATAAATGAGGAAAAGTCAAAGGAATTTAACATGGGGAAAGGTATAAAACAAGGGGATAGCCTAGGCCCTTTACTGTTCATAGTATACATGAACAGTATAATAAGGAAAACAAAAAATAAAACTAGAAAACCAAGATTAGGGTATTACAATATGAATCCTACAAACACACAAGACCTAATTTATGCGGACGACATCCTCGTAATGGCAACAAACACAAGACAGCTACAACACAACATAAATATATGGAAACAAAACCTCGAGGAAAAGGGAATGGAAATAAACACACAAAAAAGTAAAATACTACATATCAAGAAAAATAACAGAGAAGAAATAGAAGAACCCATTTTCCTGGATGGAACTCAGATACAATATGTTGAAAAATATGAATATTTAGGCGCATATATAAAAAAATGATGGAAGAATAGATGACGAAATAAACAATAGAATAAACAAAGCAAATAACATTTATTATCAGATAAACAACACCACCATAGGAAAGGAAGAAATAAGCACCAAGGCAAAAATGCACCTATTTAAAACAATATTCACCCCGACTCTGATATACGGAGCAGAAACATGGGCAATAACCGATAAACATAGGTCAAAAATAACTGCATCAGAGATGAAATACCTCAGAAGAGTTCTGGGAAAGACTAGAAGGGACAGGATAAGAAACAACAGCATAAGGGAGGAACTGAACCAATACCCAATTGTCCACGAAATTGAGAACAAACAATTACAGTGGTACGGACACGTGCACCGCATGGACATCGAAAGATACCCGAAACTGATAATGGAGACAAGAATGGAGGAAGAAGAACTAAAGGCAGACCCCGAATACAATGGGAAGACAATGTAAGGCTATCGGCTAGCAAAAGAGGAAAAAATATTGAGGAGGTAAAAAGAATGGCAAGAGAGAGGAAACCCTATAGGGAATGGATAAGGCGCCCAACGCCGTGAGGAATAAATGGGAAATGAGAAAGAAGAAGAAGATGCAAATTATGAAATTTTAAATGTAGACAATAGTAAAACTAAAGATGGAGTGAAAAATAATGAACAAATTGAAAAATATGATACAAACACAAATAACAAAAAAATTAAAAACAAAACTAATAGGATAAAAAAATTATATTGCAGATTTTTCAAGAAATAATTCAATAGTGATGAACATTGAACATTATACTACCCTTGTGTACGGTAGGCTCTAAATTGTAGCAGACATATCTTGTTACGACCCCAAAGCGCCTTCGTGGCCTATACGGGGAACTACTATTATTATTATGAACATTTTTTCCATTAGAAAGATATTCACAAAAATATAAGAAAAATCTATTGTAACGTGATGGATATGCTGCTGCAGCCAAAAAAATTCTTGGAACATATTTTGTCAACAAATAAAACGTAATCAAATACATCAAAAATTATTTTATCGATCCTTCAAAAATCTGAAAACCAATTGGAAGATGCAAGCGCCAGATTCTGGATTTCACAAATTTACTATATACGTCACATTAGGTAATCGAACCGGAAAATCTTAAATCTAGACAACCATCAAGAAATATATAATGTCAACGAAAAATAAGTTAAAGAATTAACAAAGAGACTCAAGGGAGAGAATCAGCTGTATATAATATTACAAAGGAAACGTTAAAGAACAAGGACGAGGAGTCACTAACAAATATATGTAATAAGGCAGACACAAAAAGAAAAGTGTCGAAGGACTAGGAGATATAAATTATATTTCTAACCACATTATCAAATACTGAACTGAAACTATGATTCAAAAATTAAGGAAAAATAATAAAAAAGTCATAAGTCAATAAAATATCTTCTAGCTTCCATCGGCCTGCAAAATAAAATCTAATAAAAGAGAAAAATATGTTAATTTACTGAAAGATCAAGCTCATAGAAATACATTACTAAGTAAAACATGTAATGCACGTTTTTTGCTGACCGATGGTAGAATGACAGAATTAGAATATAAATTGGAAATAATTAAACTTGATGCCCTGGAAATTTGTGAAACAAGAAAACAAAAATAAAAATGAGGTGTAGAAAACTTCCACAAAGATATAGCAAAATGTATGGAAAAATAACACAATTTATATCAATAATTGTTAACAAAGGGGACAAAACAAGAGAAACAAAAAAATAGATACGTAATTTGGAATCGGGAAGAGTATGATAATTGGCTTTGTTACGCAAACTGATTTATAAAAAAAAATTTTTTAATAAAAAGCAGATGGATTTGTTTTAGCAATAATAGCGACACCAGCAACGAAGTTGTTTATATATTATAAACAGATAAAAGGATAGTCAAAATGTTGGTGTTTTAATCCAATTCGTGTCGACAGTGGCCATAAAATAGCAAAGCCAAAGATACTAATAAGCAAAAATCGAAATAATCAGAAATAGTTAAAAAGTTAAAACTACTAAGAAATATATTAAACAACTTTAAATATAAATTTAATAATAAAAATATGCACCAAATGCAAACAGAATTAATAACTAAACTACTGAAATCATAATAGAAACCTTAAAAAATACAAATATCTGTAAAATGAAAGAAAAGAATAACCATTAGGTCATGAAACAAAGTTGTTAGAAAAAGATCGTTTCTAATAAATAAAGAAAAAATAATATTACAGAACATAATATTTGTAAATATAAAATAACAGTAGTAGAAGAAAACAAAAGTATATAAGTGTTATGTAAAATATTTATGTTCCAATGAATACGAAAGATCAGAAAGTTACTGAAAAATTCAGCCAGTAAAGACAAGTTTCAAAGAATTTTATAAAACAAAACGTCCAAATACGAACACACAAACAACATGTAGAACAATGAACATCAACTCTAAAAAAAGTCCTGAAATTGCAAAGATAAAATGGTGCTGGTCCTTAAAAATATAAGAAGAGGAAAACACCGGGAGGTGATAGACTGTTTAATATGTGCCTTCACGGGAGATATTTAGAAAAAAATTAGAATGAAATCTTATACAAAAAAGGGAGATGCATCAAATTTAGATAATTATAAGTCAATAAGCTTGCTTTCATATACCTACATATCTAACATACCTCTCATGCACTTTGTCTTTTACCAGAGCAAACCCGCTATGAACGAACTTTGTTGTAATAATCATTTACAAATCATTTGAATCTTAATTGTAAGTTACAGAATATCAGTTACTGCTTTGCATGGCTTTCATGGATTAATAAAAACCATTGGATAGCATCGAGACAGGCAAGATTAGAAAATGCAAATTAGTCATAGATACTCAGTTTTCATTAAAAATGCCTATAAAAATACATAAATATGGTTGCAAAAGAATACAAAAATTCAATTCACAGAGAAGCTTAAGGTAGAGAGAGTTAATTTCTTACAAAATTTCCTATAAGAATGATTAATTACTTATGTCAGTAGTAATCAAACCGGAAGACCTATAAGAAATGTTAACTGAACTAAGTTGTGCCTAGAGAACGAGATTTTGAAGTGTATATAACTAAAACAAAAATAATCGCAAACGGCGTTTAACTTAGTACTCAATCAAAACTTAATAACGCAGAAATAAATAAAAAAATTGAAACAATACATCGATCTTGGACAAGAAATAACAATGAGCAAATCACAAAGCAGAATGAAACATGAAAATTGACTTATGTAATTAGGATGAATGTCCCACTGATACTAAAAGCAAAATTATTTAATAAATACATACTTTCCGCGTTAATGCAAGGAACACATCCAAAATCAACAACATAACATGGAGCATAAAATGGCCGGAGTAACCATAAAAAAACCAATACATGGTTACGTAGTGGATCAAAAGTAGACATTTTTGCTAAAACAAAAGTGAAAACAGGTAGGTCATATACAAGATCTCAAAATAAGTGATCAAAAACTCACTGGAGACCATGGAAACATAGACCAACAGGAAGACCGCAAATACAATAGACTGATACTACGTATACTAAAAACGTACGGCTAGTTTTAAATGGTAACAAGCAGCACAATGCAAATCAAGAAGGAATTAACTTAAGAAGCCCTATATCTGTAAGGGGGCAGAAGGACTAAGATAAGAAGAAGAACAAATCTCGATCACCAAAACGTAATATGGTTCACAAATAAATATATTTAACATTACTAATTATTCTGTAGTATACATTTATAAAGAAATATAAAACAAAAATAAATTTAAAAGTAGCATACAATAGCCTGATAAGGAATGTTAAATAAAACCAAATTAAGTATATCTAAATCCACAAATTTCAAAATCAAATTAGAAAAATAGTAGAAATAACAACAAACACTAATAAGGAAAATTGAAAACAATCAATATTAACTAATTATTATTATAATCCTACTCTTAAAGGTACTAAATGATATTGCACATATAAAAAAAGATTTTCTTAATTTTTTTGCACCCCTATATCCCTATTATTGATTATGCATATTTAATAAGAAAAAGGCCACAATATTAAAGAGTTGTTTATTACAACGACGTCGGTGTCAGTAACTTTTGCTTTCGAATGATTGAAAGGAATTTCAAACACATGACTAGGCTTTTATTAAAGTTTGACAAGCAAGATAAATAGACAATGTGACTGAATTCTTTGCAAATTAAAGATGTACATGGTCATCAGTCTTTGTAAATTAAAAGTTTAATGATCTAATCTAATTATAATGACTCAAAAGGAAACTTAAGAAATCAAACTGATCGCAGAAATACACAAAGCAATGAGAAACATAAATGTTAAACTTTGTAAGAAAAATTTCTTTAATTTTAAAATCCTGTGGACGATGCCTTTAACTTTTAGGCAAAATTCTTATATTCATATTTTATAGATGCCTCTTAAACCCTTTGGTATTATAATTTCTAATCTTAGGGCTCACTTTTCGCTTTAATAATTTTTATCATCACATTTGTTTTGCCCAACATCTTAGTTTATTTTGATGGTTTACCATTATAGTCGATTTTTCTTGTGTGCGTATTTACTATTTCTGCAGAATTTTGAATACATTACTGTTTGAAGTTTTATAAATTATAAATATTTGGTGACATCATTCGAAATAAAATTCTAAGAAATATTATTGCATCTTCTTTCTTTTTTATGTTCCATCTCCGCTACGGAGTTTGGAAATCATCCTAGCAATTTTCACTTTTGAAACTGCTGCTCTACAGAGTTGATTGGAGCTACAGTTATACCATTCTCTAAGATTGCGCAGCCACGACATCCTTCTTCTTCCCACACTACGTTTGCCCTTGATTTTTCCCTGCATGATAAGTTGCAACAGATAATAATGTTCCTCCCGCATCACGTGTCCCAAATATTGAAGTTTGCGCCGTTTAATTTCATCCAATATTTCCGTTTCCTTTTTATTCGCTCTGTTTAAGACATCGGTATTCCTTACTTTTGCGACCCATGAGATTCTCAGAATTCTCCTATATGTCCACATCTCTAATGCTTCTAATTTTTTCATAAGATGTTTGTTCAATGTCCATGCTTCCATTGCATATAAAAGTGTGGAGTGAACATAACATTTTACTATTCGTAATTTAAGTGTTAGGGAGAGGTCTTTGCTGCATAGGACATTTCTCATATTTAAGAATACATTTCTTGCTTGTTCTATCCTAGAGGTTATTTCGCTGGTATTATCATTTTATCGTTGACTATAGTGCCTAAATATCTGTATTTCTTTACTCTTTCAATTTGCTCTCCTTGAATATTTAAGTTAACGTTATAGTAGTTTCTTTTAGATATAATCATGAATTTTGTTTTCTTTGTGTTTAGGCTTAGTCCCATTTCGTCACTAACCACCGCGATTCTTCTCATTACTCTTTCCAGGTCTTCGAGGGATTCTGTGATTATGATGGTATCATCCGCATATCTGATGTTATTGATTGCAATTCCATTAACTCCACGCCCGCCGTTTCATTTTCTAATACTTCGTTTATTACATGTTCTGAATAGAAGTTAAATAGAACTGGTGATAGGACGCACCCTTGTCTGACCCCTCGTTTGATCTCGATTTCTTCTGATGTTCGGTTTTCTATGCGTATTGTCGCTTTTTGATTGTAGTAAAGATTGGCAATAATTCTGAGGTCTCTTGTATCTATATTCTTATTTTTCAGCAATTTCATTAGGATGTTATGTTTTACTTTATCAAATGCTTTATTGTAATCTATAAAGCAGACAAAGACGTCTTGGTTCACGTCAAGACATCGCTGGATTAATATATTATATGCCATAAGTGCTTTTCTCGTTCCCAGTCCCTTCCTAAACCCGAATTGTGTGTTCCCTATGTGCTCCTCTAGTTTTCTATATAATCTGTGGTGGATAATTTTAAGAAATACTTTTAGTGTGTGACACATAAGGCTAATTGTCCTATACTCGTTACAGTGTCGGGCGTTATTCTTTTTTGGAATGGCTACAAATGTGGAGATCAACCATTCTTCCGGAATAATGCCAGTTGGATATATACTGTTGAATAATTCTTGTAGCGTATTAATATGTTCTTCTTCTAGCAGCTTAAGAATTTCACTTGGGAGATTGTCTGGTCCAGGTGCTTTTCCGGTTTTCGTATTTTTTATGGCATATTTTATTTCTTCTACAGTTATATCAGGGCCACTTTCTTCTATCTTCCCTTCGTCTTTCACCCGATTGTCTTGAAATAATTTTTCTATATACTCCTTCCACAATTTCATTTTTCTCTCAACATCTGCTATTATTTTCCCATTCTCGTCTAATAAATACATGGTTTCCTGTTTTCTTGTAAGTCTTGTTGCTTCCCTTATCTTTTATGAAGATTATGTGCGTCGTGATCTTTTCTAGTTTTCGATCTCTTCGCATTTTTTGTAAACCAAGCTTCCTTGGCCTGTCGATTTTTATAGCGAATTTCTTTTTGTGTGTTTTTGTATTCGTTCTTATTGTTTTTGTTATATCTTCGTTTGTCCATAAGTGCCAAGATTTCTTCTGTCATCCATCCCTTATTTTTATTTCTTTTCTTTTTCTGTAAATGTTTTTCTGTTGGTGTTACTAAAGAAGATTTGAATGACAGCCAATTTAAGTTGATATCATCTGGAGAAGTTCTTCTGCTTTTCAAATTCCTATCGATATCCTTTTTCACTTTTTCCTTGTACGCCTCATTTTCTAGGCACTTATAGTCGATACGAGTATGAACTGATGTTGCCGGCAATTTTTTAAGCCGAACTTCCATTTTTGCAATTATAGGATTATGATTTGAGTTCACGTCTGCGCCTGGGTATGTCTTTATTGATTTTATACTATTTTTGTATCTGTTGTCAATTAGTAGATAATCTATCTGGTTACGGACAATTTTTTCCTTATTGTCTTGAGGTGATACCCAAGTATACAATCTTCTTGGCGGTAATTTGTATAAAGTATTGGTAATCACCATTTCATGCTCTTGACAGAACTGAATAAGTCGGTGGCCTCTTTCATTTCGTTCCCCTAAGGCATAATCTCCAACAACGTTTTGCACCCTGCCTGTACCAACCTTGGCGTTAAAGTCGCCTAATAGAACTGTAATATCTCTACTTTTGTCTGCTTAATGGAATCGTCGATTTCTTCATAGTAATATTTCTATTTGTTCGTCGTCTTTGTCCGCCGTGGGTCATAAACCTGTATTAAATTTAGTTTCCTGTGTTCTAATTTTATCTGTAATAGCATCACACGTTCAGAGAACGGAATAAAGTTTATGACTGAGTTGGACAAGTGTTTCCTTAGCATGATTGCCACTCCGTGTCTGTGCTGATTGTCCTTACTACCTGAGTAGTAAATTATATGTTGGCTACCAATTTGACATCTTCCTTCCTTTGTCCATCTTGTTTCACTGATGCCCAGAACATCTATATCCATTCTGTTCATCTCTTGCGCTACATTGTGGGCTTTACCTGGTTCGTACATACTGGTTACATTCCACGTTCCGATTTTAAGGATGTTCTTTTTTCTTCTCTTGTTTATGTTGTTTAACTTGTTAGCTTCATTCAAAACTGTCTCCCCCGGAGATCCGATTGGGAGACTATTAACTCCGGAAAATTTCGATTTGAACTTTGCCATGATGATTGTACTAAGGATTATTGCATCAAGTTTTTCTAAAATATTTTTCTTGTATCTTTCTTAGCATATAGAATTTATATAACAAAATAAATGCGTCTGTTATCAATTTATTATCAATAGATTGTTGAAAGCAGCAGTAAAGTCTATAAACCTAGATTTTAATTTCTTAATTTTTTGTGGAACAAATGGTTTAAGACAAATAAACGGATAGCAAATTTTGCATTTATTTTAAGTGGAGGACGTGAGTTCCGCCACATATCTTGCACCTGTAAAATTCAGATTTATTATAATCTATGAAAGATGTTATATCGTTTTGCTTAATGTTAGTTGCTTCTTTAATTAGTTAGCTAGCAGTTGTTAGTTGGTCTATCGTTGTTTTTTACTTGATCAGTTCGTAGCTTGAAGTAGTTGCGCACTAACGCTCTACAGTAAGTTATGCGCAGCAGGGTAATCAGGTGGATTGTAGATTGAAGGTAATAAACTTAACACATTTTTAAAAAGTTCATTGAATTTGGAATGATAATGGAAACCACGTAAGGTTTAACAAATATGCAGCGAGTAGCAGAAGATAAGACAAAAATACCCAAAAGAAAACTTTCCTTCCCTAAAAAGAACTAATTTATAACCCCAAAATAATTACAACATAAATTTCAACAACGCATAACGTTATTTTAAATTTTTTCAGCATAAACATGGAGAACGTACGAAACATAATTCAACGAACAATCGACTCACGTCTAGAGTACCTCCATTTGATTAGCATAATGACTTATAAAAGCAATAACGTACAAAATGATGTAAGGAACTCTTAAGAAAATGATAAAGGTATGTTTAAGCCAATTTACCATCATTAGTAGTGATAACGTGGGATATATGCATTTGAACCTGAACCAAAACAGCAATCGCGACGTTACTACAGGTGTTTTCAATAGATTCTAATACAGTCAATGTAAGATAATATCCAAATGTATTTTGCCTTCAATACATAATAGAAGTGAAATCGTTCTACACCACTGTAATGCTAGGTTATACCACACATCAAACATATTTTATAGAGCCAAAATTAATAGATAATTGACCACATAAATTACCATCTTCTAATTCATTTTATTTCTTCGACTAGCGAATAAGATTGATGATTTTATTAAATGCATCAAGATCAAGAGCAAAATTAAATTTTTTCAGAATGCAGACGTGTTTGGTGCTGTAATGGTAAAAGCACTTTTAAGAGATTTAAACATTTAAAATAAGCAAAAATCCTTTCAGAAAATAATATTCTTTTGATTTCTTGCTTATTTACAATCTACTCTTTAATTGAGTAATAAGTAAATGGTAGAATACTACATGTCATGTGGGGGGATATAGCCAGTGCTATTCTCCCGAATAATTAATGTTATGGTTGTGGAAGCTACTGGATGAGGTCCTGTGGCCAATTTTGCTGGAGTCTGCGAACAATTGCAGGTGGGTTGGACAGCTGATCGATGAGGTTGTTTTCGTGCCCAACGAGCTGGTGGTGATAGGTGGTGGAGAGTCTCTGGATTTCATATGCATCAGTTGGGATGTTCAGATCTGTGTGGAGAGTATCGTTCCGAATGTACCAAGGCGCATTAGTAATCAGGCGGAGAATTTTAGATTGGAACCGCTGTAATATTTTGGTGTGGGAGGCCTATGTGCAACCCCAAAGTTGTACACCATAGGTCCATATGGGTTTTAATATGGTCTTGTATAGGAGGAGTTTGTTTGTGAGGGAAAGTTGAGAGTGGGGTCCCAGCAACCAGTATATTTTCTTGAGTTTTAGGCCAGTTGTTTTCTTTTGGCTTTAATATGGGTGCACCAAGTGAGTTTTGTGTCGGGATGCAGCCCTAAGTATTTTACTTCAGCTTTCAGGGGAAGGGGGATGTCATTGAATCTGGCTTGTGGACAGATTGCTCGTCTGATGGTAAAAGTTATTTGGGCGGATTTTTCAGTATTAACTGATACCCTCCAAAGTTTGGTCCAGTCCTGCAGTAGGTCCAGATGGAGCTGAAGGCGATCGGTTGCAACCTGCGGTGTTTCACTAGCTGCTAGAATAGCAGTATCGTCCGCGAATGTTGCAAGCACTGTGTCGTTTGTGGTTGGCAGGTCGGAAGTGTAAAGTAGGTAGAGGAGTGGCCCCAGTACACTGCCTTGCGGGACTCCTGATGTAATGTGGTGGTACTCAGAGACTGTGTTGTTGACTTTGAGTTGGAATAGCCGGTCAGCAAGGTATGATTTAAATAGCAAATAGAGCTGGCTTGGAAAGTGGAGTTTATTTTTGTGCAACAGTCCCTGGTGCCATACCTTGTCGAACGCCTGCTTTATGTCTAGGAGAGCAGTCATACAGATATTTTTGGTTTCAAGGCATTCCATTATTTGAGTGAGGATTCGGTGACCTTGATGTAATCGTCGAGTTGTGTTCACGAAAACCGAATTGATAGAAAGGTATGATCTGGTCGAGGTCAACTGTATCTTTGATTCGTTTAAGTAATAGTCTTTCAAATGTCCTGGATAGGAGAGGAAGGAGACTTATTGGCCGATAGGAAGAGGATTGGTGAGATGGTTTTCCAGGCTTAGCAATCATTATAATTTGAGCGAACTTCCATTGCATCGGAAAGTAGATTAAGCGAAGTTTGCTATTATAGATGGTGGTGATAAGTACTATTACCTTGCGTGGGAGGTGGTGTAATAGTTCTCCTACTATGAGGTCGTATCCGGGAGCTTTTCGTTTATTGGTGTATGTTAGCTCATGACGGACTTCAGCTGGAGAGAATGGTGCGATGGGTAAATGAAGTTGGCAGGGGGCGTCCAGGAAGGAGTCGATTTCGTTGCTGTCGTGATTCCCTTGGGGGGGGGGAGTCGTAAATACATCGGCTAGATATGCTCCGAATGTATCTGCCTTCTCTTTATCAGTTCTGGCCCAGCTATTGTCGGGTCTTTTGATGGGTGGTAATGCTACTATCGGTTGTTTGAGTTTCTTCGTTGCTTTCCATAGAGTTTGGTCGTCTGGAGAGAGTTTAGATAGGTAATCGTTGAATAAGTCATTGCGAACTTTCATTAAGGCATTGTGCAAGCGGTGGAAAAGTCTGTTATAGGAGGTTCTGTCTTGTCGGGTTTGTGTTCGCTGCCACTGTTTTCGAGCTCTGAGTTTTTTAACTATAAGGTCTCAGATATGACGAGGAATATTATTTACTTCAGGATTGGTAGTTTTAGGAACAGGAGTAGCTATCCAGGCAGCTGTTTGGAGCATAGTGGTCAAGTACTGAGTAGCGACATCGAGATCCTGACTGCCATGAATTCAAATAGCCAAGTTGAGGTTTTCATCTAGGTAGTTTGTAAATTGATCCCAGTCTGTATATTTACTGCAGAGTCTTGGAGGCGGTTCTTTAGCGATTATGGTGGTGCTAAGAGTAACGATGACTGGAGAATGGTCGGTAGATAAATCTTGATTTGATTCTGCCTTGGTGTAGGTGTGTGCTATATCGTTTTTGACTGCGTAATCTAGTAAATCGGGGAGTTTATTCGGATCACTGGGCCACTAAGTGGGTTCTCCAGTTGAGATGTATCCAAAGTTGTTCTTTTGTATTGTTCGTAAAAGGTTGCGTCCTTTTGAGTTCATTAGTCTCGACCCCTAGACTGTATTCTTTGCGTTTCAGTCGCCTCCTGCTATGAACTTGTTTCCTAGGAATCTAAAGAACTCTTCATATTCGTCAGATGAGATGGAATGTCGTGGAGGACTGCAAACTGCTGCTAGAACAAGTGGATATGGAAAGGTGTGGACTTGATGATTGTACTTTGAATTTTTTCTGTTAGATAGTGTTGTAATTCATGGTTACTTGATGCGGGTGATGCTTATTTAATGTTCCTTTAAAGGGTGTGTTTCTGGCTCTTTGAAGGTCCTGATAGACTGTGCAACCTTTGTAACTAGCTGGGTGACTGCTGCCACATAATGCGCACTTAGCTGGGGTGGTAGGATCTTTCTTGCAAGTAGATGTTTGATGGCCACCTCCACATTTGATGCAAATAAAAGGTTTGTTACAATATGTTTTGGTATATCCGTAATCCTGACATCTCAGGCATTGTGGTATAACATTTTTGTATCGGAGGGGGGGGGGGGGGGGCTCGATTGATCTTATTATGTTCCCAATATGTTTGACGTCGAAGATTTTTTTATTGTTATCACGTGGTTCAGGGTCTACCATAAAAAAATGGGAGAGGCTGTTTAGTTGTTCGGTGTCTAACATTTATTATATTTCGGACATGATGACCTTGCCTTGCTAACTCCTTCGTTATGACTTCGATCGAGGTAGAATGATGTATGATTCGAATGGCCACCCTGTATGCTCGATCCTCCTTAAGTTGGTAGGTGTGATGTATTATATCTTCGTCTTTGAGATGTCGCGTTAATTTTCTGTAGGAGTCTGCAGTTAAGAGATTTATTTTAATGGTATCACTGGATGTAGCCGTAGTATAAAATTGTTCTTGTTCAAGCACTATCATTTTCTTATAATCGGTTATACCGTGAATGTAGATTGGTGGAGGTTTTGGGATTTTGGGTGGGTGGTTGTCATTAGCGTTAGTGGTTATTTCCTGCGAAATGAGTTCATATATGTTTTATGTGGTTAATTGGTAAGGTTGGATGTTACTAGGATTGGGTTGTTGTGGGTTTCTTTTCCTTTTTTTAAGAGTTTGCCATTCATGTTTAGCGTTAGTTGAATTTTCCTGTTCATTATCATTATTTATTTCTTCTATGTCTATATGATTATCTTCATTTATTTGCGTGTTTGCATGATCTGTGGAATTGACTGTATTTAGTACATGAAACGTCTGTAGACTAAAATTATATTGCATTGCTTGTGGAAATGGAGCTGGGTTGGGGTTTGGAATGAATGCAGGTACATTGGAAGTTGGAGATAGATTTATTTGCTTGTTGGGAAAGGGGAAACCTCTGAGCACCCGGTATATTAAATGTAAATCCGTAATTTTTCGGAGCACCCGAGTTATTCCTAGCGTTACTTGTTGGCGGGCCGAAGCCGTGAGTGTTTCCCGCCGGAAACATTTGTTGTGTAAAGTTTACATTCGTTTACGAAATTAATTTAACATAATATAATATTGTACTTGCGATTTTTGATGCTATTTCAATAATATGCATGAAGGCCTTCGATTACGCTATCTCCGCGGCACCTAACTTACAAATTCATGTCGCACACACCGCATCCATCTGGTACGACGCGCGGGGGCTCGGTGCGGCCGGCGGGCCTTTAAACGCGATTTTCGAGTCTGACAGATTTCGCGAGGCGCAGTCGACACCGCGGGGCACTGCACGTACTCTATAAGCTAATAGTGGATGGATACTTTTATGATCGTTGTAATTTGAGAGAAAATAATATGTGCTATTTTTTAGTTGACAATTATTAATGAGTAATGAAGCAAACAGCTAATTGAGCTTAATGCACAAATTTATCAAATTACGTCCTGTTGATTGTGCTTAATTGCATATAGTCACATTTAGCATTAACGCTAATGTTAATGTATTTATATATGAAATTGAGACTGGTAAAACCATGCAGTAGTAAACTAAATCGTTAACTGTACTAGTAGTCGCACACTCAATATAATGGAAAAATATTCATCCAGATAAAGTTTAACTGAAGTTTTTTTTATATGTAACTTTATATAACAGTTATGCAAGAGTCAGTATCTTGACTACTTGCATGTGAGTTGGTGACGCAGAAAAAAAATTTAACCTAAAACACGCCCTTAAAGTTGATTACATATTATTATTAAAAGACAACATTTCTAAGAAAACAAATTTGAAAAAACCTGTTAAAGTAACCTGCTACCATTTTTATTAATTACTTTCTATAAAATAATAGATTGACCGCTAAATTATTTAATATTTTACTTATTTTTGAATCATTTTTATGTCATACTTTCTGATTCCACTTTTCTTCGCAACATTAAATGTTTATGATAATTGAATTTGGAAAGCCATCAAAGGTATTACACAATCAAAAAATTATAAAAAAACAGCGGAGATCATAGTTTAGATCAGATAAGGAAAAGGCAAACGCATTTGCAGACTATGCAGCCGAAGTTTTCTAACGAGACTATAATGGGATCAACTAGGAAACAGAAGAAAACTACGCACACTATGACAGTTCCACCTTAGTATGTGAAAAACCAAACCCTCCACTTCCCTATGTGAAAGACTTAATCAAACAATAAGGTAATAAGCACCAACGAACACTAAAATATTATTTAAATTAAACTTATGCAATAGTGACAGTCGTTTTCAAAAAAATTGCTAAAAGATTTAACTGTTTATGGAAGAGATTCATTCCACTGGAGGTCTACCAATCAAGCCTAATTACCACAAAATTATTAGCTCATAAATTGTTCTGATTACTAATTAAATAAGTAATATACTTTTTAACTATACTTTACTTATAAGAATGCAGACTACTTAAATGTATATAATTTAAGAAAACTTTGATGCAAAAATAAGAAAAAAATCAAAAGTATAGAAAACAACATGGCTATTTCCTGTACCCTCATTTTTGTTTGCAACTTAGCAATAGCGTTCAAAGGTAGCGAACACTACAAAGAACTGAATAAAAGCAGACAAACAAAGGACAGCAATGGCACGAACAAAGTAATTGAGTGAATAGAATCAGCATTACAAGAATAGTTGTTGAATTTGGGGACAATATTGATAAATTTGCTTCCATCAGTACAAATATTTCTTCCTCTCCTCTCCCTTCTCACACATGAACATACTCTTCCGTACTCCTCCACTGTTTTTTATTTTGAAATTTTTGGGTAAATGTTCTTCCAAATATTTTTCGCATGCCTAGTGCATTAAAGGTTGTTTGGGTTTACTTTACATGGTCTCCAATCTGTGGTTACCTTAATCCATATTATTTCTAGGTGTCTGTCAGATTTCTCTATTTTTTTAATTAATTCCTTTATGTTTTGGTTCTTAATAGTGATGCTCAATGCTACTTTTTCTATAAGTCGCTGAATTACTTGTAGCTTTTGAGTGTTTTATAGTCCAAGCCTGTACCATACGTTAATATAGCATTATGCATTGTTCCAATATTTTGATTTTTGATACGAATTGTAGATTTCTTTCTTTGTGACTAGGAATATAGTTCAATTTTCAAACGCGGTCTATGATAGATGTATGTAACACATTAAACTGGTATATTACTTATGTTTAATCATGTTGTTGCATAAAAGACAAAATCTGGAATCCAATAGCTCTAAGTAATCATTTTTGCAAATAACATTTCATGTCATAGCGACAAAATCAGAACAGACGTAGACAAACTCCTCAAAAACGCGAAATAATTGTGATAATGTTTTTGACAAATAATTGGCCGGTCGTTTTGGCTCAACTTCAATTTCGTCGTCGATGTCCTAGTCATGTTGCACCAATTGGATAAACACAGCGGCGTTTAGCAGCTCACATCAAGAAGACATGCTCAAAACGAGAGAGTAGCCCTTTGGTCGAGAATATAGCTGATGTGGCTGCAGATGTCCAAAAGAACCCTCAAACATGAACCAGACTACGAATCACCCAATTGCGAATCAACGAATTTTGGTAAAAAAAACTTGAAGATGTGCCCGTACAAAGTGCCAACAGTGCATCAGCTACTACTAGCATCAGCCAATCGCGTGTAAATTTCAGCCAAGCCCTCCTAAATCTCGACCGTGAAAATCATCACAAACGACGAGGCGCTTTTCCACCTATACAATATGTAAATAGGCAAAATTATTGCTCCTGAAACACTAAAAATCCGCGTGCAATGCACGAAGAGCCATTACTTCTTCTCAAAGTCACTGTTTGGTGCGGCGTTTCGGAAGAAAGATAATTGGCCCATATTTTTTGAAGACGGCGTCGGCAACACTGTTACTGTGATTGGTGAGCACTACAAAATCATGATCAGCGACTTTTTCCTGCCACAAATTGACGAATTGGGTTTGGAGAATATTGGTTCTAGCAGAACGGTGCAACCACACACACATTGCACGAGCGACAACGAATATTCTAAAGCAAGCGTTTCCCGATTCGCACTGACCTGCTTTAAACTGTTCTAAACTTCCTTCTTTGGAGTTTTTTAAAGTCATAAGTCTATGCGAACAATTCATAGCTCTAAAGAAGAACATCCGACAAAGAGTAGAGAGTTTATCGGCAGAAGTTTCGATAAAAGTCATGGAAACTGCTGTGAAACGAACCCAAATGTGCATCAACGCTGGCGGCGGCCACTTGGCCCGATATTATCTTTGCGCCTTAATAGGAAAGTTACAAAATTTACAAAAATATTTTTATTTACAAACGCAGTTACTTAATCTTAGAAAATGTGATTATTTTTGCACCACCTTTTGTAATCACAAAAGGGTATTAGTGAACACATTATAGTGGCTGAACTGAAAATCTATTTTTGGCGCATATACTCGACGACCTTTGATATATGCCGTATGAATATTTTGTATGTTGTGAGATTTAACCGAAAAGACTTTTCTAAACAAATTTTCAATCGTTGATTGGAGTATTAATTTAATATCAGTATTTAATTTGTTTTACTAATGTTAAGATTTGTAAGTTTTCAGTTTTTTTGGTGTTATTATATCTTGTCCTTTTTTAAATAATTTAGTTGACTTATTGCTAACACATTTTTATTTTCTCTTCTTTAAATTGATTATAAAAAATATCTAGGATAGAATTACTGCTAAGACGATGGAATGTTGAAGAAGTTTTAATAAAGTGATAAAGTTGATAAGAATTTTTAATAAAGAAATATGAAGAAAAGAATCCCACTAAAAGTAAACTTGAGTGTCTACGCTGGAAAGTTAGATAAATGCCACGATATCAATGGATAAAAAAATAACAGAACAGAAAGGTAAAAAGATCGTTTAAAGATAAAGTAAACGGATTCATTGAACAAAGAAGTCTAAGGGAAGAAGACATTAATATTAAAGAGAAAGGGATAAGGCGATTTAAGGAGGGTAGAAAGCGTTAACTATAAATACCAATATAAAGAGTATTCGATTAAAAGGCGTTATCTTAAATTAAATTAAAATCCGAAAAACTACTACGTACGATCCAAAGAATGTTCAAGACAGAAAAATGTCCACAGAATTAAACAGAGGCCATAACATCTATATTTAAAAAAGAAAATAAAAAATATGCGCAATGGGTAGGCTACATGGAAAGTTAATTAAGAAAAAACTAGAACAGAATATATTAGATAAAATTAGAGAGGGACAGGCAGGGTTTATGGTAGGAAAATCGTGTAGAGATCACATATACACAGTCCAACAATTAATTGAAAATAAAATGGCTACAAATAAATCAGTACATCTTGCATTTATAGACTAAAAAAAGGCATATGACTCAATATCAAGGAAAAATCTTTAGAAATCTATAAAACAACTTATCATCCCAAACAAATGCAACCAAAAACTACCAAAAAAAATAGAATTGGACAAGCATTTAAAACATCCAAAGGGCTACTAAGGGTCTGCTCAACATCTCCTACCTCTTTTAAGATCTTTTTTGAAGTAACTCAAATCCTGGAAACAAAAATATAAAAGTATGGGAATCCCAATTAGAAATGTACATCTCTACAGCTGGTAATGGCACAAGATAAAGAAGACCTTAGTTTCATGATCCGCAAACTTACTAAAAAATATTTTAAAAAACGGACTGGCAATTAATTTTAAGGCAGAATATCTGGTCACAGCAACAAAAAATGTTAAGGACTTGGAAATCACTGATGAAATTAAGATAAAAGGGAAAAGCGCTTTAAGTACCTAGAATTCACTATTTCCAATGAAGGGACAAACACAAACGACATAAAAAGAAGCTGTGATAAACTAGGTCGTGCATTAAACAACTAAATGAAATTTTATAGAATACGCACATCACAAAGGATACAAAAAAGATGATCTTTAACATCATAATTAAAAGCTTTATGACATACGGAGCAGAGAACTCGGTTATAAAAAAAGAGATCAAAGTAGAATTACAGTCACAGAAATGAAATAATGGAAAAGATGAAACGGAGTAACAAGACGGACAAGAATTTCTAATAAAAAAACACGGAGGAAGCTATCAGTGAAGGAAGACATATTTACCTACATTGAAAAGCAGCACCTACAATGGTACGGCCACGTCAGTAGAGCGGAACCTCAGTGATGGATAAAGAGAATAACGGAATGAAGTCCAGCAAAAAGATAAAAACGAGGAAGACCCTAAAAATCTCTTAGAGATAAGATAGATAAGGCCATATAAAGGAGAAATCTGATAGAAGGAGATTGAAACAACAGGGAACAATGGAGAAAACGGTTGAGAAAGGGTAGACAGCGACAATTGTAAACTCCCTATATACAAAAATTTTTAATTTCGCCCTGTTTTTATTTGGTAATATTAGAGCTGTTATTCTTCGTTATGTGAACAGTTAAAATTGTCTGAATAACAAAAATAGATTAATGCACGTATGCATAACGTATAAAGCGGTAAAAAATTTGCGGTAACGGTTTGCAATGTTTTATAATTTTTAGTTATAATTAAGCACCTTGTTGCATAATAATTCTATAACTAATCAAAATTTTCGAGCTTTTCGGTCAAGTTTTGGATATTAAGAACCCAAAACATGCTTGAATAGCTAGATATATTGAAAGTGTCACAGTTAGAGCTAACAGTATGGCAGTGTTTTCAAAACTATTAGGGATCTCAAATACTAGCTGCACTGCACATTTTACAAAAATCTGGGTCTAAAGGCTTACAATGTGTAGCTGACGTAAGGATTTATGCTAGCGTATCATGAACATTGTCGTATATTCGTTAATTGGATATTGAAGATGCAAAAAAGTGTTCTCTACCTTTTTAAAAAATAATCTTCATTGACAAAACCCATTTACATCTCACTGGGTACATAAATAAGCAAAACTGTAATACCTCTCCATTACCAACGACTTACAGTTTGGGAGCTCTTTGGATTAATAGCGTTGCTGGTCTGTATTTTCTGAGAATAAGGTTCTTGAGAGCGTATTAATGAATAATGTGCGTTATTATTAATAAATTCTGATTGATTCTTTGACCAAAGATGAATGCCTTAAACAAGGACGAAAACAAACCGGCGCTACATGTCAAAATAGTCATAAAACTAAGTCATTGCATAAGAAAAATTTCTTGATATAGAAAATTTAATTAGCGATTAAATTTGTCATATGCAGCTACATTTTTTTTAAATTTTATTAGGAGTTTATTTAGCAATCAGAATAATACAAAATTCTATGAGCTAAAGTGCTTACAGCTACTAGATGTACTAGTATTAAGAACATGATCGGGGGATATCCATTGATACCACCTGTTAAAACTTAAATAATTGAGATATATAATAACTTAAATTAGTTCATCTGTTACAACTTAATTATAACTAATACACATTAATTCAAAATAGTTCACTTGGCCACAGTTTTTTGAGTCTTTTGTTGAGCACTGGTTCGAGAAGTTGCTCCATTAGCGGATTAGGATGGTTGTCTAAAACGGCTTGATGCTTGATGGCTTTTTTACGGATTTCTTCATGTACTTTTGGAACATGAAGATCGGTATGTAGTGTATGGTTCGTTACGTACCAGGGAGCGTCTGCAATTTGTCGAAGTATCTTGGATTGATCCCTTTGTATGATTTCTATGTTTGATTTGGGGGCACACCCCCCAAAGTTCTAGTTCGTATGCCCATATTGGTTTGATGACTGCTTTATATATCAGGATTTTCCAAGGATATCCGTGATTTCCTTCCTAGAAGCCACTGTAGTTCTCTTGTCTTGATATCTGCTTGTTTTCTCTTGTTTGTAATGTGATGTTTCCAATTTAGTTTTGTGTCTAAATGCAGTCCTAAATATCGTACCGTAGTGTAAACGTAACATGCGCAAATTTGTTCTCGTTCACTTTTATTTTCCATTTTTCCAGCCATTGTTGAAGGTTATTTAGATAGTTTTAGGTAATGTTTGAGGCTGCTTGAGGATCTTCATGGCAAGAAATAATAGCTGTATCATCGGCAAAAGTCCCTATTGTTGCATTTTGTGCTATCGGTAGATCGGACGTGTACAAGACATATAGTAGCGATCCAAGGACACTGCCTTGAGGCACTTCTGAGTTGATTGGAAAGTAGGCAGATTTCTCTTCATTTACCTCAGTTTGAAATGTTCTCTCGTTCAAATATGATTTGAAGAGGTTGTAGTAGGCTGGAGGAAAACTACACTTGATTTTGTAAATTAGTCCGGGGTGCCAGACTTTGTCAAAAGCCTGGCTGATGTCAAGGAAAACTCCACTTCAGTATTGTTTCTTTTCGGATGCTTTGTTTATGGTTTGTAAAATTCGGTGAACTTGTTGTACAGTCGAGTGTTTCTGACGCAATCCGAACTAATGCTCTGGTATCCAGGTATCTAAGGGCAGGTCTTCGTGTAGTCTGCAAAGCACTAGTCTTTCAAGTAGTTTTGATATTACTGGCAGTAGACTGATAGGTCTGTAAGAGAAAACATCAGTTGGATCTTTCCCTGGTTTACTTATCATTATAATTTGCGCTTTTTAAGACATTTTGGCCAATATCCAAGACTTATAATAGCATTATAAATTTGGGTTGGCATGATTATTCCGTTTTCAGCATTGTAGCCGTAACAAGATCGATTCCGGGTGATTTTTTTGGGTTTAGAAATTTAATTTCTTCTGCAATTTCTTTTGATGACAGTGGTTTGATAGGCGTGTGTATTGCAGGTGGGGTAGAAAGACTTTGTTCTATTTCTTGATCTGCTACATTATCTATCGGTTGGAATACGGAAACGAAATGTTCTGCAAATAGGTTGGCTTTCTCAGCATCACTTTTTGTCCACGGTTCATTGATGCTTTTCCTAATTTGTGGAGCAGGAGTTTTAGGTTTACTTGAATTTTTGACTGGCTTCCAAATGGAATTATCTGTTCTGCTTAGTTTAGATATATATTGTTCGAAGTCGTGGTTTCGTACTTCTTTTAGCTTGCTCTTTAATCTTTCACTTAATCGGTTATAAACCTGTCTATCGGCAGGAGTGTAGGTACGTTGCCATCTTGATCTGGCACGTCTTTTTACAGCTACGGGCTTTTTTTATTTCTAATGGTATGTCCCACATCATTTTCCTTGGGTGAAGTATAGGTGGAGACTGTTGCGCAGCTTGTAGTTGACTCAGAAATACTTCTGTAGCTTTTTCTAATTCATCAGCTTCCTTCAACCGAATTTTTAGATTTATGCTATCATTTAATATAATCCGGAAGGTCTCCCAGTTTGTTTGATGATTGTGTAATCTACGCGGGGGTTCCTTGTATATTGCAGATGTTCCGATAGTTGCTATAACAGGGGAATGGTCGTATATCAAGTTGTAGCTAGGTATAATGTTAGCGTATATCGAGTTAATTCCATTTATAACGTAAAAGTCTAACAAATCAGGAACCTTCCCTGGGTCAGTCGGCCAATAAGTAGGTGGGCCAGTTGATAGAAAAGAGTATCTGTGATCTTTTATTGTTTTTAAGAGTTCTCTGCCTTTGGTTATTATTAGGCGCAAGCCCCACCTTGTGTGTTTGCTATTGTAATCTCCATCGACTAGAAATTTATTACCTAATGTTTGGAAATATTCTTCAAAATCATTCTTTTTGATATTGTGACGAGGTGAGCAATTGACAGCTGCTACTGTAAGTTTATATGGTAGTGTTGATACTTTTATTGCAGTTGATTGTAGGAGATTTTTTTGATATTTCGGTAGTACGTAATGGCGGATTGTATTTTTGATAAGTACTGCTGTTCCGCCGTGTGCCGTACCATCAGGATGATTAGTATTATACGTTACATAAATTGGTATTTTGAAATATGTTCGATCTGTAAAGTGCATTTCGCTGACTAGTAAAACGTCTATGTGATTGTTGTCAAAAAGGTTTTTACTTCTTCTTTATGCTGTTCAAGACCGTTGGCGTTCCACAGTGCAATTCGTAAGAACTTGGCCATAATCAAGCTAGTTTACTAATTAACGTTGTTAACATGTTAAGTACCATGCTGTTGTGTTGTATTAATTGGTTGAACATGTTCTGATGTATTATCATTGTTTGGTTGATTATTTTTGATTACACTGCTGTAAGTTCTAATTTGCTTTTGAAAATTGTCCTGATAAAAGTTCGGTCTAACGTTAAGATGATTTGTAGTCGGTGATTTTGTAGCACTGACCTTTTTTTGAGTTTGATTCCCCTGGATTAGCTTGTGGTAATATTCACATCCTTTATAATTGGCCGGATGGTCTCCTCCGCATAAGGCACAAATGGCCGGCGTGTCTCTGGATTTTTTACAGTTTCCAGTACTGTGAGGTTCTCCGCATTTTACACAGACGTAAGGTCTATTACAATAAGTTTTGGAATGCCCGTATAGTTGGCACCTTGTACACTGCACGATATCATTTTTGGACTTGTGGGGTGGTTCAATTGTAACATTTATGTTTTGTATATTTACTATTTTATATACATCTTTATTATTGTTAGCTGGCTCGAGGTCAACGAAAAAGAGATTTAGCGGCTCCTTTGTTGTTTTATGTCTAGCATTAACGATGTTTCTCACCTTGTGCCCTAGTTTCGTTATTTCTTCTGTTATTTCAGCAGTTGGGATAGAGTTGTGTAGATGTTTAATAACCACTCTGTAGGCTCAATCCTCTTTCAGTTGCTAACTGTGGTAAATAATATTTTCTTCTTTTAAATATTTTATTAATTTACGGTAATTTTCTACAATTAAACAATTTATCCTGATGGTATTATTTGCTAAGCTCTTCGTGGTGTACTGTTCGTCCTCTAGGCAGTTTCTTATTTGTTTTATCATTTTTGGATAGTCGGTTACTCCATATATGTAAATGGGAGGGGATTTCCTGATCTTTACACTAGGATCAGTATTTTGATCGTTGTTTTCTTCAACTGCTAATGTGCTGTACTTGTTAGTGGTGATTATGTTATTGTTTACAGAATTATTTGTAGTTCTTGAAATCTTCTTTCGGTTTGTACTTCTTACTTGTTGCCATGGGATGTTATTAGTTCCCTGTATGTTATCTGGTTCATCTTCACTGGTCGATGACATTCTTGTAATTTGTTGAGAGTGATATTCCTGTTGTAATATATTAGTTGACGTAGTAGGTGATGCTTGGTATTGCGTTTGTTGAAAATATACTTGCGAAAGCAATTCAAATGCTGTTTTGTGGGGTACCATACCGTTATAGTTAAATGACTGTGGTCGTATGGCTTGCTGAGGATTTTGCATTACATGTAGAAAATTATTTGGATACGCCCCTGGCGTAATGGGAGGAGACGATTGCATATACATGTTTTGTTGTTGTTGGTTCATTGCGTTATTTTCCGCTTAGTCACTACAGCTTTTATTATGTACATCTTATCAGTACACTTTTATTACCGCGTATCGCGTAATGGTTTAACGACCTCGCTTATATCACTCACGATTATGATTACACATGAACATTATAGCAGGCAGCTGACCACACGTCTTTACGCTATGAAAGCCAAATAGGAACTGGTTGTGTAGCTACATGAAAAATAAGCTTCATTTCAATGTTCCAGTACCGATTTAAGCACTCAAAGAATTATATATATTTTATATCTATATCTATATATATATATATATATATATATATATATATATATATATATATATATATATATATATATATATATATATATATATATATATATATACATATTCTAACTTAACTATCCAAGAACTAAAACGAAGAATTTTGCGGGATGTTCTTGTCGAACAGTCGTGTGTAAACCATGACCGCAGCGATATTACAAGCTCGGGCGCTGTATTAGCTTTTAGCTATGTAAATTAAATTTATACTTGATAATTTCATTTAGTAATATATTTTATAGAAATCCTAAACTACCTTATATAATATAATTAAAAATTAAAAATAATATAATTAACAATACAAAGCAATACCAGCATATAAAAAAAATCTGATCACTTTTTACCCCTTATAAATGATTTACAAAGAAAATATTAATGGTAACAAACATCGTTACTAGAAAAAATATATATACATACTAAAACATCTTAAACCTTGAGGTAAAAATATATCACCAAACAAAGAAATTAAACTCAAAATTCAGCCAATATTATTACATGGACCAGTTAACCTCAAACAATTGCCGATATCTAAAGAACTGTTAAAGATAAAATTTTTAGCGGTCTTAGCTGGATATCACTGAAAATCGCATTTTTGATTGAAAACGACTATAGTGCTTTAGCAAAATTTTATTTAGCAAATAAAATCGCCTTCATTCTTTGTAAAATTCCATTGAAAGACCACACTCAGTTTTCATTAAAAATATTTCTCCCTTCATATCGGACCATAATTTGGGAACTGGACTTTCCGTAAAAAGCGAAGAACATTTTCAAATCCAACAAAATTTTTATTAGCCAAGGCCACGAGAAACATCCGGCAACATACCTCAATACTACAGTTACCAACGCTATGGCCACACTAAAAACTTTTGCCGCCTATAACCTAGATACGTGAAGTGCTTGGGTAATCACATGTATACTACCTGCAATAAGGACAAAAACACTCTCTCAAATTGCGTTAATTGTGGAGATAACCATTCCGCCACCTTCAGAGGGTGTAAGCATTTCCAGAATTCTAAATAATAGATCACAAATTAGAAGTAATCCCCCTATCAATAACAATCAAACAGTTCCAGAAAACAATGTCACCGACTTTTCCCACCTTCTCAATAATCCCAAAAACCTAATTAGAATTAACCTTGGAAAACAACGAACAAATATTCTAATAACGAATTTTTAATTGAAACAATTATTATATTAATTCTAAATCTACTTCAACCATACCTTGGTCAAATAAAACAATTCTTGTTAACCAAACAAAAAATAAACAATCAGTACTATTAATTTTAAAACGGTTGCAAAGGCAATTATATTAAAATAATTAGTGTATATCGACAACAAAAGTGGTATGCAAAATATTTAGTGATACCGAACTTACCTTCCTGATTGGCGAACACTACTCCAAAAATACATTTGGGGATGCAGATTTGGCAATCGTGCTAGACTAAAACTTAATGCATTTCCAACCCTTCACGCTCACCGATATACTACCAATATCTGATAGACCTCGAACTAAATATATTAGATGTAATAGTTCAGAAAAATTTTAGTATATTAATATTTCAAGAAATTCGCGCTGAACTTAACTCAGACCATCTGCCAGTTATAATCGTATTCATAACAGTATCCTCTCAAAGACGACACAAACCAATATTAATAAATGTTGTAATAAATAGGAACTGTTTACAGCAACTTCTAGACAAAACCTTATATACCCCAAAGAGTTACGAATGCCAGAAGAAATAGATGAGTCAATAACTCATATTACAACACGTATAACAGAAAGTTTTTCAAACAGCCACATCTTGCTTTGCAGATATAATAATCAAACATATAGAAACACACCAACCACTAGCTGGAGACCAAATAAAACCAACTTCGCCTAATGAGCTAACTTCGATCATAATCAAAACACTTCCATTAAAGAAACCCCTCGTCAAAAATTGACTATCTAATATACCTAAAAAGCTTTCTCGGAATATACTAGCATACTAACTACCACCTTTAATTCATGCTCGAGAACGGGCTACGTTTTAAACAAATCGAAACATGAATTAATTCTTCTCTTTCCCAAACCAGCAAATAACAAACAAGTTATTTCCAGCTCCGAATGATTAGTTTACTAGCAACCACCATAAAACTGTCTAAAAAAGTGATTTACGTTCAGATAAGTAATGAAGTTGCTACTAGCCTTTAAATTCCGGTTCCCAAAGCTCATAGAAAGGGGATGCGAATGCAAACAAAACATGACACTTTTGTGGACTTACATAGGTCAAGCTTTTGATCGTGTGTGGACTGAAGGTTTAAAATACAAAATCACTCACCTTAAAATTCCAGAATATATGAAAGTCATCTTATTTTCATATCTTGACGACAGAATATTTGCAGTTAAAATTCATGCAACTGTATCATCAACAAGGTATATCAAAGAAGGAGTTTCGCAAGAGAGTATTTTGGGTCCTATTCTATTTAACATCTTCACCCCTGTTATTCTCAACACAAACGCAGGCTTGGCATTATTTGCAGATGATACTGCACTACCCATTAAGAACAAAAACTTCCCAGATGTAATGACGCAACTTCAAATAGTTACCAATGTGCTGATAATATGGTCTGCGAAGATATTCACCCTCAGACGAATCAACACCCCACCACCAATAATCCTGTCACGTGAAAGCAGTGAAATATTTAGGTCTGCACTTAGGCACTCGTCTCTCTCGGAGGTTCTATGTAATAAAAAAATTAAATAAGGGCTATACAATTATATCCGCTTATTGACAGGAAATAGAATAGAATAAAGCAGTTGCACGAAGCAAAGAAAATGGCAGATTGCTCTCTTACTTCCCGTTTAAATTTTACCAATATTGACGTTTTTTTACGAAACGAAAAAGTTAGTACTAACCAGCAGCCTTGGGTCATATAATTAAAGTTAATTAGATGGTTTGTTTTTGTCACATTTCTCATTAAATTCATTTAACTGAAACTCGCCCTTGTAGCATGACGCGGTGTATTACCATATAATTCGAACTTTTTGTTTTCCAATTTAAAAACTCATTTGTTTTTCAGTTTTAATCCAAAATCGAGCGAGGCGCTCGCCGTTGTTCGTATAAGCTTTATTACAATTTCAGTGAAAGCTCCGCGTTCATTATCTGCAGGACAGGCGGCCCTCAGCGCTCGCAAGCGATTTTCATCCATCCCCTTCAGTGACTCCAATATCGCATTTTTCCTCTTAATTGGCACGGCTTCGCCCATCGCATGGCCCCGGCCATTATTGAAAAGAAAGGTATTGCCATTGATTTCACATTAGCGGCTTGCCGCCGTAATCCCATATTAATTTCGGAGTGGATGCCGACGCATGAAATGGCGGCGGAGCGCCCAGACGCGTTACGTCCTCGCGCGGAATTTTCATTCGGCGCATATCCTGAATTATTTGACAGGATTCTCAGGAACCGCTCGGGGGGAAACACCTGCTTTGCCGCGCCCCGACAAACATCCGTATCACCTGCAGAACAAGCAATATGCGGGCGAAGTTTTATTGAGGGCAAATATGACGCTGCCGCGCTGGCAAATGAAAAGCGGCATGAATTTTGCATGGTCCGCGCTGATCCGCGCCATACATGCAAATGGTGCGGCTCGTGCCGCACCCGCGGCCGGCATTTGAAGACAGGAGGGCTGCTGTGAGAGCGAAGTTTCAGAATTTCCCCCGAATATGCATCTGAAAGCCTGAAATTGGACGCAGCTTTCCCGGCCCGGCCGCGCAAGCCAGCGCTGGCTGAAAGGCGAAACCTAATAACAGACATGGATGCAGCCGTCGGTCTGGGCGGTCGACACAAATGTAGGAGCGCGGCTCAGAATGTAGTCAATATGTCGAAGCCATTTGTTTTTTTGGTGTATCCGCCAACTTACAACTCGATTTCCTACGAGCGCGAAATATGTTGCCTAACGACAAAGGAAACAAAATATACGGGCTCATACGAACACCAAGCTTCTGAAAAGCAAAAACCGCAGATGTATTTGTTGCTTCTATTTTTGCAATACTAAAAAGCAATGCTTATTGAACAAAGATGTTGATTATAGCCATAAGTTTAACTCTAGAATAATATTAGCCTTAAATAAAATTAGTGAAAGATTGCAGTAGAGAGAGTTCTTCATACTATTAATGTCTTTTCTTATTCTTAACTATTTTTTATTTGATGATGATAGTCAAAGTTGAATGTAATACACCTAAACATACTAGACTATTTTCTTGATACTCAAGAAACAAAAATCGGGTGATGATGACCTGTTTACGAAAGGAGATGATAAGAGGAAACTTTACGTCACTTATGAAATTATGTAAAGACATTAGAGTACATATGAAGTAAAAATGGTGGTGCTCTGTAAGCAAGATATTCGACATCTCGAAAAATATTCGAGATAAAAATTTTTTAATTTCGTATTCGAAATTTCCTATAGGAATCCATTTTCAAATTTTAAAAAATCTCAAATTTTGTGACGGACCGACAGACCGACAGACATATAGAATTCAGTAACGAACTTTTTAAGTTCGTTGATCAAACACAAAACCACATTAGAGAAAGAGCAAT
The DNA here is from genome assembly GCA_036346155.1 of Sinelater perroti. Lineage (NCBI taxonomy): Eukaryota > Metazoa > Arthropoda > Insecta > Coleoptera > Elateridae > Sinelater > Sinelater perroti. The sequence continues at coordinate 3,668,285 of JARFIY010000167.1, read as the reverse complement.
GGTAAAAAAAATAAATGTACAACTAGTAAAGTTCTCGCACGCTGTTTGAGAAGTTGCAGGAGCGAGTTGTTAAAATTGCGAACGTATTATTGCATAAACTGTCAAAACAGTCGCCGAACCTTTTCCATGTTAAGTCTATAGGAACTGGATTTGCTAATTGCTCTAAATCCAGTTGTCCGATTTCGAAACAGTTTATCAGGTTACCTCACTCGTTTCGAGTTCTATCATTGTGGAAACTTTCATAGCTAGCGATTTCGTAGTAAAAGCGCTACAGATGCAACAGACTGACGGAGATTGTCGCATTCACCCACTGTATACCAGTGTATAAGAGAAGAAAACAGAAGAATTAGAAAAGAGACATGATAGTCTCAATACACACGATAAGATTAAATAAGCGGCTGTACTATGGAACACTAGAAGAGTAGATGTGCTATTAGATGAAAAGGTAAAATTATAATGAACATAGAAGATAAACTAACTAGATAGAAACACTATGTAGAAGAATTGTTTAAATACAGTGGAAGAGAAAACTTTATTTTGATTAAGGGCACAATTGATCCTACAATAAATAAGTCAGAAATAAAAAAAACTATACATCAGATAAAAATGTAATAAAACACCCTAAAAATTACTAGAACTATTACAAGACGAATACATTAGGATACTAATAGACTTGTTTAATGGTATATAAAATACAGGTAATATTCCAGATCATTGATTAGATTCTACATTTATACCTTTACCTAAGAAAATCAAAACAAAACGATGCGAGGATCACAAATCTATAAGCTTAATGAGTCATGTACTAAAAATCTTTCTTCAGATAATCCATGGGCAGATGACATTTTGAAACAATCTAGATACAAGATAAGCGCTATTTAGCATACAGGTAATGATTGAGAAATGTTGTGACGTCAATCAAGAGGCCTACTTGCGTTTCGTAGGCTATGAAAATGCGTTTACAAAGTCCAGCACGGAAAGCTGCCAATTTACAAGAAACAAACTTAAATAACAAAGATTTAAAAATTATAAATTTATATTGATGTCAAACAGCGACATTAAAGGAGATGGTCAAACATCTGATAAAATTGAAATCAAACAGGGAGTAAAACAAGGGGTTTGTGCTACTGCTACTCACGTTTAACACTTCTCAGAGGAATTGTTCAAAGAAGCCCTGGAAAACATAGATGAAGGAATTCCAATAGATGACCAGCTGACCAATAATTTTATGTACGCGGATGATACCGTAACTATAACAAGAACTATTAATGTTCTTAATTTTTTGAGTAGTAATTTTGAAACAATTTTAGCAGGGAGATACCTGATCTAAGCGGTATGATCATTCTGTGACTTTAGAGTTAGCAGGTACATGTTCTAGTATAAAGACTGCGTTGAAAAGGTAAGTGAGCATGACTATACTGTTCCTAGCCAGTTATTTCAAAATTTCTCCGGTGATCAAGTCATATCCTGGTATTTTTTCGGTTTAGATTTGTTTGTCAGAAGGGTAACTTTTCTTGGTTCTTCTTTTATTTTTGACAAGTTCTCTGATTTTTAATAGGCCGTTTGCTCCTTTGGTTATATGACTAATTTTATTATTGTTGTTGTAGACTGATTCTGGAGGAGTCTAGTGAATTATAATATACAATTAGATTATAAAATAAATATGGATATAAGGTTATTACATAACATAGTAAAGACTCCAACGTAAAAAACTGTGACTTACATCGAGATCTCGGCATTCCAATAATTAAAGATTCCATAAGAATGCAGGGTGATCTGGAACTGGAGACCGATCACCCTGCTCAGCACAACAAGTAAAATAATGACCAGAATAGTTCTAGAAAGATTAAGAAACCCTATAAATATAAAACTGAGAGACACTCAAGCAGGGTTTAGACCAAATAGAACATGTATCGATCACATCAACACCCTAAGAATTATCCTAGAACAAACAGCCGAAGTTGAAGAAGAAATCCTCATAAATTTCATCGATTTTCAAAAGGCCTTCGATACAATAGCCAGAGAAGTAATGTGGAAAATATTGGAACAATACGGCGTACCAGTCAAATACATTAAAATAAGAAAACTATTTTACGACAACTCCACGGCATACATACAGCATGAAGGACAACTCGCCCAAAAAGTTGAAATACAAAGAGGAGTGAGCAAGGCTGCATCCTCTCCCTCTCCTTTTATAATAGTAATCGATTGGGTAATGAGGAGGACTGAAGACAAAAGAACAGGGATAAACTGGAATGTATTTGGCAAACTGGAGGACTTAGAGTTTACGGACGACATCTGCCTAATAACAACAAATAAAAAACACATGCAACAAAACTGATCAAACTAAACAACAATGCTAGGAAAGTAGGATTACAAATAAACTCAAACAAAACTAAACTACTAACCAAAAACAACATGGGGAATACAAGAATACAATTAGAGGGAAGAGAGATAGGAAATAGACGAATTCTGCTACCTAGGAAGCATAATAAGCATTAAAGGAGGCACAGAGAGGGATATAGAAAGACGCATAGGACAAGCACAGAAAGCCTTTAATTCACTATTTAAAATTTGGACGTCAAACAATATCAGCAGAAAAACAAAACTCCGACTCTTCCACAGTAATGTAAAAAGTACACTACTATATGGAGCAGAAACCTGGAAAGAAGACAGAAAACACTATAAGAAACTGCAAACATTTATAAATAAATGCCTAAGAAATATTTGCGGAATCTTCTGGCCAGAAGTAATCAGTAATGAGGACTTTTGGGAAATGACAAAAGAGGAAAGAATAGAGATAACCATAAAAAAAGCGCAAGTGGAGATGGATTGGTCACACCCTTAGAAAACCGATAGGAAATATAACCAGGCAAGTCTTGGAGTACAATAGGACAGGGAAAAGAAGGAGAGGCAGACCAACTAATACTTGGAAAAAAACAATTACAGAAGAACTAAAACAAATAGACCTAAATTGGAACCAAGCAAAAAGAATAGCAAAAGATAGGAAAAAATGGAAGGAACTAATGGAAAGAATTGTGACAACGGAACGGACCCCAGACAGTGCGTGAGACTGGCTATCTCACCACAAGAAGTCTAAAGCTAAAGCAAATGAAACGCCCCAACAAGGACGCCCTTTGCTCCAACAAAGGAGCTATATGGTATATGATGATGATGATAAGAATGCAGAAGCTCTTCAGGTGTTTGACACCAAGCATCGTGTCTGAAGGCTAAAGAGGACCAAACTATTCGCTTGCGTGGTGTTGTCTGTAAAGTCAGAACACAATGCATGGGCGATTGTAGATTTTAGTTTAAAAAAACCTAAAGGATATCGTTAGATGTTTTGAAGCTTATTAAAAAAAATGGATGGTATATCAGACCAGTCTGTCAACTACCCAATTACCAGATAACTTTATCGATTAAAAAAAAAACAATATGCAGCAATATTTCGGTCGCCCATAAAAATCGGCCATCAATCTCTGCAATAATGCGATATGGCATAGTATATCCATAAACACTGTTACATATTAATTTTAACGACAAAATAAAACAACTAACTGTGTTTGAATAATACTTTCAAGATCTATTAAATAATTATTGGTAAGTATTATTACAACAGATTATTCAAAATGGACACCTACAGCCTCTACGCAAGCTTGAAGATGTGCGAGCCACTCGTCTATGCAGCACGCACTGCATACATTAGAAAAGTATTAACTGCATCCATCAGGGTTCGCCCAAAGAATCAACACTAGGGTATCATTTTGAGCAAACCATACCCTCTAAAACTGTCTATAATAAACAAATGTCTTGCTGAAAGATCCAAAGCTCACTTCTGAAAAGCATGTGTTTCACTACACATTTCAAAACGTTTTGTTAATACACAGTGGCCTAAGTTTTGACTCCCTTTTTACAAAAATGAATATCGGTTAATACATCACAACACATTCCCCACCAACAATCGTTACAGCCGCTGCATGATGGCCTATCTGAGCCTTTGGCACTAGCCAAGATGCTTGTTTGGATGATTTAGGGTGTGCTCTATCATTTTGTTGGTTAAAAGTTTTTCATCTGTAAACAGAGTTTCCTACTTTTCTTTAGAGCAGTCTGTCAGTAAATTTCACATGTTTTTTTATAAGCAGCTAGTTTTAGATCTTGCTTAATAATTCGAAACATAGAAGTTTTGAAAATTTGCATCTTAGAAGAAGATTTCGTTTAATTCAAGCACCCGCAGCTTTGACTGCCTGAACAGTCCGAACTAAACGTGGCCTTCTAGAGCTTGGATGAACTTTGATAACTCCAGTCTCAAGTTTAATCTTTTTTTAGTTCCACATTTATGTAATACTCATTACAGTAACACGATTTCCTTTGTCACCCCACTCTGTCGGTAATAACCAAACTTGACAAGATATACAATGTAACCTATAACTTTAAGACTTGATAATTTCAGATATTTTGATGCTATGTATAGCAAAGGTAAGTTTGATTTTGTAATAGCATTTATGAGAATGCTAGGTGCTATGTCATACAAATTATTTGCCTGAAAAATATCATCATTTTTCGGTTGAGTTTCACGGTGTAAAGACGTATCGATCGTCGCTCTCTTTTCTGGGAGGGTCGGCTGGGTAATTACAGTTGGACGTACACGACTGATATCGTGGTTACGGTCTTACGTATTAAATTTATTTAAATGCAGACTTTCATAAAGTGAACTGTTTCTAATAGCGATTATACCCGAATCTTCCAACATTTACTCAAACAATTAGACAAATTCTCAACCGATGACAGCAATTTCAAGCCACCACTAATACCAAACTACGTTAACCAGATATGTCAAACACGATTAACCCCTCACTTATCTCAAACGTACCAAAATAAACTTCTATTACCTCAATGTTAGTAACAATGCCTATTTCAAATCAATTTTAATAATTATTGTATATCAGGATTATTCTCAACCTGTACAAATTAACCACAACAATTAAATCGATGAAGATAGAAATATAAACGCAAATCAGGAACCTACTGGTACTAAACAATCCTGACAAACTATTATCACAAACAAAAGAAAAAAATAGTCCATACATCAAATAAAGATACACATTTTTGAGCTCTGACTACCCACCAAAAGTAAGTCGTCGAAAATGAAGTATTTTATGCTGAGTCGTCATCTAGCAATACGACCAAAATAGACAAGTACACCATCGATGCATACAGGAAGCTAATTTCCCACTTAACGTAAAAAACATTATACACCACATTTATCAGATCAAACAAAACAGGGCCTACAGGGTCGCCATACGCGACCTTCACCAAGACGTCGAAGGTGAGCTACTTAAATCGGGTCACACTGTAAGAAACCTAATAAACATCTAGCATAGAATAAGCAAAGATCCACTGCCGATGTTTTTTGTTGATCTCGAACCCCAGCCTAGTAAGAAAGAAATCTATATAAATATTAAAATCCAAATAGAATCACCTCCAATCAAAAACGACGTAATACAATGTACACGTTCCCAAAACTACAACCATTCCAAGAGCTACTACATAAAGCCTTACAACCGTGTCAAATGCGGAGGACTTCACGACAGTACAATCTGTAAGAAAAAACTAAGAATACTCCTGCCTTCTGCACCCTTTGTAATGGCGACCATCTCGTCAATTTCAAAGGCTGTACTGTATACAGAGACTTAAAGAACAGATCTTGAAACAGTCACCCACCAAAATACACAACAAAACTCATTTCCAGCAGGTAATTGCTCTTCTTAAATCTCTTCCTACTCACAAAATACAGCTACTTGTAGAATAACTAATAACAATAATGGTATTGCAGACAAACTTACCCCCTTCCTGAACAAATTCAGAACCAAATCAGTGCAGCTTGATATTAATTATGCTCACTACCATTATTAACAAATTAAGACAATAAAAATTAACTCACTACGACTAGCGGCGTGCAGCTTAAACGGATGAAAAAATCATATCCATGAACCAGCCTTACTTTTAAACTACAACAAAATTGGTTTACTACTTATTTCCGAAAACCATTCCGCATCCAATACCGTTATAAAATACTGCACTATAACACCTATTATGTAAATTATCTCGATGGAACTGCTGACTGCTCGAAAATCATCAATAGGCTATTATCAGTTACAATCTTATTCGACTAATAAAATTTGCTTTAGTAAAAATTAACTTATTCTTCTGATCGTTGACTATAAGAGCCATCTATTGTCTACCATGCCGTTACTTCTAAAAAATTCTTACTCTCACTTGAATCTCGCCTTCTAGTGGCAGGTAACTGAAACGCCAGTATTATCTAAGGGACGAGCACTTTTTCACACTATCTAGCAGAATAATTTGAGCTACATGCGAGTTAACCTATTGACCAACCGATTTAGGTAAAATCCCTGATCTACTCGACTTTGCGATTACCAAAGGTATTTCCGGAGTTTATAATAAGCTGAAAGCAACTTTGATCTAAGCTCAGATCACTTTCCAATAATAACAACTTTAAACACAACCGTTATATATATAACCGCACCACCAAAGCTATTTACTGCTAACACGGACTGGAAATAATTCCAAATCTACACCAATGACATCAATATATCACATAAACTCCCACACTTAGTGGAATTAAAGCAGTAGAGTACATCACAAGGCTCATACAAGAGGCTGCCTGGCAAGCTGCTCCGATCGACCACAAAATAGCATCCGACATTCACAATATACTGCTACATATTAACAGCTTGAAACAGAAAAACGCAGAGCTAAATGGCAGAGATCCGGAACTCTTTGAGATAACAATACATTGAACATTATCACTCATCGAACAATTCTTCACCTCGTTACCGACCAATAATATTAATTTCGACACAGAGATAGAGAATATCTCAATTTTTTTAGACAGTTATCTCTACCCCTAAGACTAATCTCACATACAAAAGTGCATAGAGAAATAAACGTAACCAAATCATCTAATGCCACTGGCTATGACCTTATTGTGGAAAATATACAAAAACATCTCCGGAAAAAAGTAATAGTGCTCATTACTATAATCTACAATAGTATGCATGCCATCTGCCACTTTCCTACTCAATGGAAATTTGCACTGATTACTATGGTCGTTAAGCAAGGAAAACTCACCTCTTATCGACCGATAAGCCTACTGCCTCTACCTTCAGAGTATTCGAAGACTTATTATTTTACCAAATTCTCAAAAAATTACCTTCAAAAGAGCTCGTTCGCACTCACCAAATTTGCGAAGGACGCTCAACCGTCCAGCAGTGTCAGATTAGTCAACTACGATAAGGATAACCAGCAAGCCTTCGACAAGGTATAGCTCTATATATTGTTATATAAAATAAAAATAAAACTACCTCACGAAATTTTCTTTCTCCTTAAATGTTATAACTTAAAGACATTTTTAAGTACGGTTGCAAGGTAGTGTCGAAGAAAATGATCTTGGTCGTTTCCTATATTTGCTTTACACTGCAGACATCAATACTACAGACAATACTTAATTGCTACCTTTGACAACGATATTACAATTTTATCATCTGATACCAACACAAATCATGCATCCAAAAAACTTCAGCTCCATTTAAACCTCTTACAACGCTAGCTTGTTAGGTGACGGATTAAAGTAAACAGCAATAAATCATCTCAAATTACCTTTATCGCTAAACACTCTACCTGTCCTCAAGTTACTATTAAAACTCTAGCAATAAAAGCTCAGGTGAGATATTTAGGACATAGTCAATGTAAAAGCCAAAAAAACAGCAATTAAATCTAAAGACCAAAAATATGTATTGATTACTTGGACGTCACCTCATACTGGTCCATATGGTCCTACTGTATCAAAATTTGGGACTGCAGCAAGTCATCGAATACCAAAATTCTCTAGTCCTATCAGCCGAAAATCCTTCGTACTCCCCTTCATTTCGACTTTAAAATTTCCTTCCTTACTGAAGTCACAAAAACTCTGCCAAAAACAAAACACGTACCTAAATCATATCAATCATCTCATTGCCAACGTCTACTCCCACCAGCCTGAGGTAAAAGGATTAAATAGGCTTTGGCCTTAGTGAGTGCCTCCTGGAGACCCATCAAGGTTGGTGCCTTACTCGTATGTAATACTAACTTTATCACATCACTTACTCTTTATTGAGTAGATTGTAAATCGGCAATTGAAACAAACCTCAGTACTTATAAGTCACTATCAAATTACTTGTTGTTTTAACACATCACTCAATATGTTCGTAGAATGACTGTTAAATGGCGTCACTATTGACAAATCCATATGATTTTTAAAAAGTACTAACGTTGAAATGATACGTGTTAAAATTTTATGACAACCTGACGTTTAGTTCACAAATTACAGTGGTTTTAGTGACGCTGCTTTTGTAATTTTCAAAACAATGGAAAAATCTGAATGTTCGTGTGCTGGTAAAGCATTACTTTTTAATGTGAAAAATACCGTTCAAGCAAAGCAATGGCTTGACAAGTGTTATTCGGATTGCTCCATCGAGCAAATGAGAGAGAAGTGGTTTGCTGATTTTAATCGCAACCGTACAAACACCGATGATGCTGAACGCTTTGGTCGCCCGAATTCAGCAGTTGTCCCAGAAAACAAAAAAGTTCTACAAAATAGTTTTGGCCCAGCTTAAATTGAAGTTGCGTGGATAGCTGACACCTTAAAGATATCAGAAGGCAGTGCATTCACCATGTTGCGTAAACATTTGTCCATGAGAAAGCTCGTTCGCAGTGGGTACCGCGTTTCCTCACAGTCGATCAAAAACAACAACGCGTCGACGATTCAGAGCGCTGTTTGGAGCTGTTTCAGCGCAATGAAAAAGATTTTTTCATTCGATGTGTGACAAATCGGCAGTCAGCTGAGTGGACAGCAAAGGGCGAAAATCACCCAAAGCGACCAAAAACGCAAATGTCAGTTAGTAAGGTGCTGGCATCCATATTTTGAGATGCGCATCGATTACCTTGAGAATCAATAGTGAATATTATATGGCATTATTGGTGCGTTTGGATAAAAGAAGCCCCAAATGAAAAAGAAAAAAATGTTCTGTCACCAAGCCAACGCACCATATAACAAGTCGAATACAACAATGACAAAATTGCACGAATCGCACTTTGATTTTTTTTTCCTATCCACCGTATTCTCCGGATCTGTCTCCCAGCGACTATTACCTGTTTGCAAACCAATGAAGAAGTGATTCCCGAAACTAAACTCTAAAAAAGGTATCGAAATCTTAGAGAAGCGTCGGAATGAATGTATCACTCTTGAAGCTGACCATCTTAATGAATAAGTCGAATGTTGCCTAACAGTTGTTGTATTAGTTACCATACGAACTTATTGAGTGATGTATTAATATAGTAAAAATAAGATCCTTAAGGTGAGCTTACAAATTTCTGCCTGATTTGTGGCTTGGGTACTATAAAAAATTAATTAAACAAAATAGAAGCATTCCATTTTTACGTGAGACAAAACAATTACCTAAGATATTTGCAACCCCAACTGAACTGCACTGCCGTGGCAGAGTTTATAATATAATTCAAAGTCAGCTATCAAAAAGGGAGTAACGCCAGCGTAATAAATGGATTCGATGTCAAAATCTTATTATATAACAATGTTTTCAGGCACTCTCCCTCGTCGCTTGCTTACGCATTCAAAAATGGTCGCGAGGCGGGGCTTAGAGCTGTACAAAATCAACTCAGAAACCTTGATACCACAAAGGATCGCGCTGAGAGCAAGACTTATGAATACAGATTCAGAGAACAATATGTCTGAACAAGGAGAACATAGCATCAAAGCGATCGGGAAAGGAACCACCCGAGCCCCGCAGTCACGTCGCGGCGCCTATAAATCAGGCGCGAGCGTTGCCCACATTAAAGGCCAAACGCTTTCGCTGTCATCTGGGGCTTGATTAATTAATAAGAGCAAGATAAACATCGCGGCTCATAATGAAATCGGAGGCGGCTTTTCAAAACTGCCGATAATGACGGGCAGCTGTCGGGCGACGCGTCTTTCAGCCGACAACAAAAGCTCTTGTTCACTTTATATTGATTCGACGAGAAGTGGCATTTGAAGACTCAACAAGTCGAACGAGTGGGATTAAACTCCGGGGCGCGCGGGCCCGGAATGAACATGTTAGCCAAGGGCGGCTGCTCCTAATGACCGGGCATGCCTCGCCTGAAAATTATTTCCAGCGACACCGAGCGCCGATAAATTCCGTCCGAATCCAATTTCGCGGCGACAAGTACGCGCGCCGGCAGCATCTATTAGCATTTAAGCGCGTTTTAATTCCGGCGCCGCTGCGAGCCGGCCTTTGTTTCACGCACAAAGCCCGAACTTTGCTTATTACGCTGAAGTGCGCGGCCATGTTGTGCCGCGCGGTTATTTAAACATCAGGTGCGCAGCTCGCGAGCAGAATTCCCCGTACATATTGTGTGCGAATCTGTTAATTCCTGTCCCGGCAGTCGCTCCTGAATTATTAATTGCGGAGTTTGTCGTCCTGTCGGGACGAACATCGCGTGACCATGGCGCGCACGCCTGGGACGGGGCGAGCTTTGTTTACCCGATTCCGTGTCGAGCTTTTTGCCCCGCATGTCTCGAGCAAAGGCGACGCAAAGCTGACGCTGCAAAAAGCGTCCCTTCGAAATTCGGGGCACGGAAATATGACAGGTTAGGAGCGGACTATCAATGGAACCTCCACCTACGGACCTGACGCAGCCGGGAAGACAAATCGTTCCTGACATTTATATTCATTTCAAATGTATCGCTACAGATATGACCAGCAACAAACTATTTTTGTAGTTATGGCTAATACATATTTCAGCTGGTAGTTAATAATGCCAAATAGCCGTAATATACAAAAATTTTAAAGAAATTCATATGAGGGTGGTATGATAATTATTATATTTAAACTAGCAGTGAAATTAAGAAGAATAATCTGTAGAAACAACTAGAGGAACAGTGATAGCTCAAAAAAGAGAAACGATCCGAGTACGAGCAACGATACAGTGCAGACGTTTTTTAACTTGTCTGATATAGGTGGCTAATTAAGGCTATCTGCAGCAAATATTGTAAGTAAAATTTATTTTATTATTAATATAAACATTTCCGTCAATAATTCAACAATGAATTATCAAGCGCATAATAAGCGCAAATCGGATTACCTCTTACCACCTACTCCGTACGAAAACGGTACGTATGGATCTCCCAAGACTTATTAACTAGCAAAAAATTCTACCTACCACCAAACTTAGAAAAGAAGCTAACTACTGGCGCCTCAGAGGTAGAAGATAAAACACAACCAGAATCAACTCTACCAAATGCAAAAATTTCACCAATCTACTCACCAAATTCCATAAATCACATTGCCCTAGTTGAAGACATAAAAATCAAAGTAACGAAAACGTTTACTACAATGCACAATACAACTACATTATGTATCAACCTAACAAAAATAAAATATTTTCGAACATTAACCAAATACTTCACAGAAAATAATATTCAATATCATACCTACCAAAATCCTAACGACAAACCAATAGTAGTTATTAAAAATGTTCCACCATCACTCACCGATGAGGAAATTAGAAAGAAACTAACCGGCCAAGCAAAACGGATATACAAGCTAAAATCAATATTTCACTCCATAGTTACAGTAGAGGGCAAAAGAAAATTCAAAAACATTTCTTAGTGCCATAGCTGCCAGCAGTATGGCCATACAAAAATTACTGCACTTTAAAAGTACTATAAGAAAAATTCCCATGAACCTACTTGTCAAAAAAGCATTGAGCTGCTAAAACAATAAATTTGTACGTAAAAACACGCAGACTTTCGTAGACAAACTCAAAAGTAGCCTAACCTCGAACAACACTGCTACCTCATCACACACCTTCAATACCAAATAACCTTATCCAAACTCTATTTGACCTCATTACACCATACCTAAGTCAAATCAAAACCTTCATTATCAACACTCTCCTACCAACACTTATCAGTAGACCATAATCGAAGGAAAGCGATACAAAACTTAACCATCCTCAATTGTAATGCTAATAGCATCGCCAACAAACGCTCACTATTTATTAGCTCTCCAGCAAGATACAATATAGATATAGCTTGCATAACAAAAACACACCTAGACCAGACCATCAACCTCTAAATACCAGGCTATAACATACACCGTAAAGATCGAAACTCCAGAGCAGCAGCCGGCGGAGAGGCAATAGCAATTAAGGTCAAACTCGATGAGCATCACAATAATCAGCGCCTACTAACAACCTAGAACAACAACAAACTAGAAAATCTGGCCATTAATAATCCATTCCAAATCCTAGCACCTATTTCTCGTATCGGACTGATCACCAGCCTGATATACTTAGCATAGTCCTGCAGATAAACTTCAATAAACAAATTTTTCAAAGAGTCATAACCAAACTGAATTCGGACCACCTCCCTATTTTGGTGTCATCCATGAATGCATTAACTATGAAGCAACCCATTCCAAAACTAATCAATTACAAAATAGACTGGAATATCTTCGAATACTAAATGAACAGTAAACTTCACTGTCCAACAAGTTTTCAAACAGAGGAAAACACCGACGTAGCCATAAATTCTCTCACTTCAACAATAGAGGAAAATGCTAGATTGGCTACTACAACAACCCTCAGACGAACCTACCAGACCGATCATATCCCTCCAAGATATGTTTTTAAGCTAAATACCTTAAGAATTAACGCATACCAAAAGCACATAACCGATTTTAGCACAAAAGACTAGGACCTATGAAAAACTACAAGGAAAATATTGAATCAAAAAGAAGAACCGCCCCCATTATCCTCCGAAATGAACAATATAACCTACACCTTAGACCTTGAAAAAGCAGCCGCCTTCGCCAGTCATCTTGAAAGCAATTTCACCCCTGAAATCACTTGTGCGCCTATTCACAAATTATAAATAGAAATTAAAAAAAGCACCTATCCCAGACTGTATTCATGCAACCTCGCCTAACAAATTCACTAACATCATACAGAATCTCTCAAACATGGCTATGACTTATTCACCAAAGTAAACAACAGCCTATCTAAGCTCTACATTCAGCGCCTGCACTGGGCTACTTCCCACAGACCTGGCAACACGCACAGATCATAATGTTTCCAAAATCAGGTAGAAATAAAAGAAACTAAACACCTATAGATCAATTAGCCTACTGACATTACTTTCCAAGCTCCTCAAAAAAGTAATCTACAGTCGACTACTGAAGCATATTTAAAACCAAAACCCAACACCAAAATAGCAATTTGGTTCAGAAAAGGTCACTCAGTGAGTAACTAGCTTCAAAAAATAAGTGAACTCATCGAACGAGGCTTTAACAACAAACAATACACAGCAGCAATCTTCCTCGATGTCAAGCAGGCATTTGAGAGGGTATGGATAGAAGGCCCTAAGAAGAATATCTTAGATATTACAATGCCCACCCATCTCAAGCCAATCATAATCTCCTTTCTAGACAATAAAACATTTGCAGTAAAAATCAACACTACCCTGTCCACAACCACCAAGATTCGATCCGAAGTCCCACAGGGCAGCATATTAGAGCCTATCCTCTTTAACATATACGTCCGACACGGAAGTGTCTGTAGTGGTGCGAAATTTTATGTACTCTTCAAAACAAACAGACTCAGATGCAAACTACCCCAAACCCAGTTTCAGTAAACCAAAGGTACAGTTAAACAAAATGTAAACTCACTGCTCCTATTACTCTATCACACAATGTCATAATGTGCAATCTAAGTTATTAATATGTCACAAAATCTTTTACCTATGCCATGTATAACAAAAGATTATTGGTCTGACAATAAATAATACTTAAAAAATGAGAAACATGCTCTCCACCAAACTTTTTAAAATGGCTGTAGAATATATAATTCGGAAGATAAATAAAGGAACGATAAAAACTAGAGTAACGACTTGTATCTTACGAGGATAAAAAGAAGAGATATAATAAAATATAGAAGAGATAATTAAGGAAGGTAAAAATAAACATAAACAAAGCAAAACTGATAAGGACAGGAAAGGAAATAAGAAACAGAACGGCAAGAATCAGATGTAGATAATTTGAAGAAATGAGTAATTACAGAGGTATAGGAATATTTGTAGAAGTAGTACCTTTTAATGACAAGCTGTCGCACCTAATATTATAAATAGAAGATAGGCTGCATAACTGGTCCTCACAAGATATTCAACTCTCAGCTTAAGACTCCAAGCGCCGCACCCTATTAAACTGAATCGACCTGCAGGCTAAACCAAGCTAAGGGTAACTATATATGGTAATAACCTATTAACTACCGCTATAAGTGGTCCCTCTCTTACAAGGTCAACACCTTCTGGTGGAGGAACCATCAGAGGTAGGGGCCTCTTTTATCCTTATGTTGAGAAATCAGTTTTTAAGACGGATGAACCATATGTAATGGTCGAAGGCGTAAAGTTGCAAGAGGCAAGTGAAAACTTGAAATTACAGATCCGAATCATCATGACCACTTGATGATAATGTTCGGATCTAAATTTTCCGAAGCTTCAAGTTCCCCAATCAGATCTCCATGGCAGATTTATGAAATTATCCATAAATAATGTAAGAATTTGAACATAGAACGTAAATAGTTTATTTGCACCAAATATCCTGTACAAGACTGTACTAGAAATGAAAAGAGTAAAGGTAAATCCTTGGACTAAGTCATGTCAGAGAGGCAGGAAATGGTAAATGTACTACAAGCAATGGTTTAATGTATTATACAAGCAACGAGGATCCTGCGTACAGATACAAGCTTCACACCGTTCTCGAGCAGAGCGATTATGTTACAGCTGAAAACAAATAACAGCAGAATGAATGTCATATATATTCACGCGTCAACAGTAGATAAAGGATGCAAATAATTTTATGCGCAGTTCGAAGAGATCTTCAGCAGCATTAAAACAAAAACCTTGTGGCTGCAAATATGCTCTTTAAACTGCCTGTTTGTAGGCTGTGTACATGGAAGTTCCAGCTGATAAAACAAGAAAAACTCTTAGAAATCAAATAGGTTATATAATTTTTAATAACCGCTACAGAAATGCTATTAAATTCACGAAAATATATCCCAGTGCTGACATTTATAATGATCACAACTCCAGACAGAGAAATTTACAGTGAAGATAAAGAACGCCAAAACGACTATGTGGATACTAGAGGTTTAAAAGAATCCAGAATACATGACACAGTTCAACAAACAATAACGAAAAAGATAATAAAAGACATTATGGTACAAACAGACCAAGTCAATATTGAACAAAACACAAAAGGTATTGTCAATCGTCATTAAAGAACAACTAAAAAGCAAGAGAACAAAGAAAAGGCTTTGGATGATGTAGAACATTTTAGATCTCACGGATATGAGACGAAAAAATAAAAATAATACAGAAGAATGCAAGAAAATACATAAATAAGCAGTAAAATTAAAATAGCAAAACGATATTAAGACATAGAGCTACTAGGAAATTAATAGGACAACTTTCACAGACATATACTAACTAATACAAAAGATTATGTAAAATATGAAAGACTTAAATCCAAGATCTCTTTCATGATGAAAGTCCAAAAATATTGTTTGAGGCCTAAAGACTGAAAATTTAAAAGCTTTAAAGCCAGAACTAATTTATGCCCTGGAAAACTTCAAAACGGGTGAAGTTGTAGGCGCTGACGGGATACCTATAGAATTTATCACACATTTTGATGATGAGGTATTAGATGTTCTTTTAGATCTCTTTCACAACACTGGTTTAAGTCCTAAACGATATTTATTGTCTACCTTTTTTCACCCCCACGAGAGTTAACGCAAAAGATTATTTTGCTCAGAGTACTGAAACATTGCACTCGTGAGCTATATTTTAAAATTATTCATGATAATTTATAAAAAACTGGAAAAAATATAAGTAATAGCCAGTTTGGTTTCCGATCAAGCCTTGAAACGCGAGAAGCTCTCTTTGAGGTTAATGTTCTTTCATAACATTATTTCCATATGAGCCAAGATATGTTTGTTTCATCGATTTTGAAAATGCATTCCGCAAGGTGAAACATAGTAGACCACAACAACTTCTCCTTATGAAAGATATAGATTGGAGAGATATGATAATAATTAGTAACTTATATTGGGGACTGAGTGTAAAAGTAAGTAGCGAAAAAATCGATGAAATTAAAATATGTCGTGGAACGAAAAAGGGTTGTATCTTATCTGCGCTTCTGTTTAACATTTACAGCAAAGCCATCTTCAAAGAAGCCTTGGATGAAGAAACTATAAGAATTATTATAAATTATAAAACAGTTAATAATGTAAGATATACCGATGATACAAAACCCTGTTAGCAAACAACCTTAATGATTTATAACAATTGCTTGAAAAAGTAACTAATCGTTGTAACGATTACCTTTTAAAAATAAACTTCAATAAGACCAAATAAGTGGATGGTAATTATAGTCTCCACAGGATCAAACGAATTTAAAAGTTGCAAATATCTTAATAAAACGGTTACAAATAGACAAATACCTTGGAAACAATGGAGATAATAATACAAATAGAAATATCTTGTTTCAACATTGGGCTGCTTATATGTTTATGGGGTGGAGACTTGGGTGCTTAAATGAAATTATTTACACAAGTTACAAGCATTTGAAATGTGGTGTTACCGCAGAATGTAGCGTATTGCTTGGACTTAAAAAATAACTAATAGAAAAGTTCTTCGGAGGATGGATAAAGAATGTGCAAATCATATATACAATAAAAAATGAGAAAGCTTGAGCACTTGGGCCATATAATAAAAAGTTCCAAATATGCACAGTTCCGCCTCATAATGCAGGGAACGATAGAGGGGAAAACGTATGCTGGCAGGCCTAGAATATCTTGGCTAAAGAACCTTAGAGACCGGTTAATTGTATTAAACTTTTCGACAAACAAAACATGTACAGGAATAATGATACCTAACCTCCCATTATAAGATGGCTTATAAGAAGAAAATCAATTACAAATATGTAAGAGTTACAACATCCAACAAAGGAGGAAGAATATATGAAACAACGAGAAAATAAAAGTAAATAGGGGCTACCCTGTCAATAGAATAATTTTTAAAAATACAATCTTGGTAAAACTTACTAAATTAATAGCCAATAATGGCATACAAATTGGAAGTTACAACAATCACCTAAAAAGGGGAAAAAACTAAGAATTACAAAAATATAATTAGTAAAAAAATATTAGAACCAATTAAAATAGGCAAAAATAAATACAATATTACAAAACATAAAATGAGAAGACAATAAAAAGCAGCAAAAAACAAAATAGCTGGGGACATGTCTTGAGAGCGGGGAAAAACAAAGTAATAAAAACAATACTAAAGTGGGAATCTGCAGGAAGAAGAAGGAGGGGTAGGCAAAATTAAAATGGTTACAAGAGGTAAAAATGATCCAAAGAGGGCAGAAATAATCGATGCACAAGAAGTCGCAATGAGTAGGCAGAAATTAGCAGAAATATATAAAGATAAAATAAAAGTTAAATGGGGACTGATTCACCCCGAAAAATTGATTTAAAATTTGCAAACGCGGCGCTATCTTACAAAACGTGTCAAGCCACATACATACATGTTTAATAGAAACGGCTATAAAATATAATAGCTCCAACAGCCATGTTTCTATGTTATTTTATTTAAACAACAGAAGAGAATAAATACTGGCTTAACCCACGTTCTACAATTAATCGATACTCAGCCCTAAACAATGAGAACGATAACGAAAACATCAAGAAACAAATGCCGAGGATACAATTCTAAAATCTTCCCCAATTTTCGTAACAGATATGAAATATTTTACCACTTATAACTTTTAGACCAAAAAGCAACATAAAATAAAATCCCTTGTTAATAACCAGGTATAATTTTAGCCTAAAACATTGGAACTTTATGGAATAGTTATAAAAGCTTTGTTTAAAAAAACTGAATTTCACACTTATAAATCAAAAAAAGATAGAAGCTACAAAGTACTATTCAAAAACATACATTACTTTTACAATTGAAAAATTGGAGCATTAAGAACAAAACTACCTCTTCCAATATTCTTTATTGAACTAAGACCACCCTCCATAATGAAGACATATTCGATGTAGAATATCTGCAGCAATGTAAAAAGAGACACCGCACAGTGTCTAAGTATGGATGCATCAAAAAGAAAGATTCTGTGATAACTAATGCGTCTCGTTTGAAGAAAATCACCCCAGATTATAAATATATAAAAGTTACAAAAAATACATTTCGGCCCCCAAACAACAAAATCAAGTAATAAATCTAGTTTTAGCATTGACAATTTACTAATACAGAAAAACAAAACCCTGAAATTCCTATCAATCTTCCACATTTATCAAACACAACTCAGCTCCTACAGAAATCCTGTGACATTCAAACATGAATTAAAAAATATGATGAAAAACCTGCCCGAACAAATAGGAAATATGTTAAGCTTAATAACAATTGTGTTCAAAAACCTTAAATAATAGATAAATTCGTACAGTTTTCTCAGTTAAATGCCAATACAATATCCAAAAGAATTAAAATTATTTCTTATGTATCTTTTATCCACATCCTTCAAACAAGAAATTCCTTGAAAGAAACAACACCACTCATATATTAAAGATCCCATACCAACTTGTACTGCTTCTGCAATCTTTCCAAGCCGCTAATCTTAGAAAAATCACTAACACAATACATTCTAAAAAACACTGGAATATGATTTAATGCCTGGTAAAATTCTCAATAAGCTAACTAATGTCATAAAACACCTATTTAACACAGTTTTACACACTGTTGTTCAGGTAATAATATTTTAAAACTGGGAAAACGTCCAAAAGACTAATGTTTTACCAACTAGTAAGTCTTTTATTTATATTTAATCGAAAAAAGCCATGAATACAACTACCCACTATACATGGCCTTTGTGGACTATAATAAAGCATTTGATTCCTTGGAACATCACTACATCTGGGAAGCCCTGAAAAATCAAGGAATTGAAAATAA
Source organism: Sinelater perroti (assembly GCA_036346155.1). Taxonomy (NCBI): domain Eukaryota; kingdom Metazoa; phylum Arthropoda; class Insecta; order Coleoptera; family Elateridae; genus Sinelater; species Sinelater perroti. The sequence goes on along the minus strand of JARFIY010000167.1, from coordinate 3,649,159 downwards.
ATACATAAGGATAATGAAGAATGTATACACTAACAGCACAGGCATAGTAAAACTAGAAACAGAGGGGGAAGCCTTCCCTATACGTCGAGGTGTGAGACAGGGAGACCCACTCTCACCAAAACTGTTTTCGTCAGTGCTAGAGGCAATCTTTAGAAAAATAGAATGGGACAACTTCGGTATCAATATCAATGGAACAAACCTGAATCATCTAAGATTTGCGGATGACATAATACTCATAACGGATAACCCAGAAGACCTACAAATTATGCTCCAAGATCTGGCACAAGAAAGCAAAACGGTGGGACTAACAATGAACAAAACGAAAACCAAAATAATAACAAATCGTTCCCAAAAACTTATCAAAACAGAAAAGGAAGATATTGAATATGTAAACTCCTACATTTACTTGGGACAATTAATTGTATTCAGTGACCAAATGAATTAGAAATAGAGAGACGGATTGCCAACTCATGGAAGAGATTTTGGACACTCAAGGAACTCATGAAAAGTAAACAATACAGCATAGCAATGAAAAGAAAAATATACAACACCTGTATACTACCCCTATGGTTGCCAGACTTGGGCAAACACACAAAAACAAGACCAAAAACTAACTACATGTCAAAGAGCAATGGAGAGGAGCATACTGGGCTATACAGAAAGAGACAGAAAAAGAGCCACGGACATAAGACACATAACCAAAATAGAAGATGCGACCAAAACAAAACATCTTAAATGGCGGTGGGTAGGACAAATGCTCAGAGAAAATAGAAATAAATGGACAAAGCACATAACAGAATGGACTCCCCGATTCCAAACCAAAAGAAAAAGAGGAAGACAAAGAAAACGATGGTCCGATGAAATAAAAAAAATAACAGGTCCATTATGGCAACGAACAGCTAAAATTAGGGAAGAGTGGGAAAAGCTAGAAGATGGCCTATGTGTTGTAAAGACACGCCGACACCGAATAGAAATATTTAAAATACAACATAAACAATTAACTTATAAACTATTGGCATATAAAGGCTATAATAAAATAAATAAAATAAAAAGTCTTTTAACTATTGTCACTAAAGTTTGTAAAACTCTTGTTAAAAAAATCATTCCAATTATTAAAAAAAAATTAATACCTACCTATCAATTTGGCTTCAGAAAAATGCACTCTACAATAGAATAAATACACCTAGTAGTACAATACCTCACAGACATTCAACAAGGTGTGACATACGAGACTTCTATAAAAATTACGGTTATTTCTCCCTCTAACCCTCTTTATTATTCTAAATTCCTAACTCCTTAACTGACACTTTCTGATAAAATACAAAACAGAGTACACATATCCCTGCCCAATAAATCCTGGAGTACCTCAAGGCAGTGTTCTTAAACCATTGCTATACCTTTTATACACCAACTATGTTGAATATTACAAAAGCAATATTTTCTGACGACACTGCAGTCCTGGCTTCTAATGGTGATCCAACCGTAGCCTCATAGAACCAGAAATCACCTTAAATGCTATTGAAAAATGGTTGAAAAGAGAAAATTAAAGTCAACGAGTAGAAGTTTATCTATGTAAAGCACGCGCAGAGGATCTTACCTTTCGGTATAGATAAAGATCAATCAACTTCATCAGCAAGAAAAAGTTAAGTATCTTAGGATATGCCTCGACAGGTGACTTACTTGCCATGAGCACAGTTTTATAAAACGAAAGCATCTGGGATTAACTTATCAAAAATGTACTGGTTACTGTGATGAAAATCCAAGCTTTCAGTAGATAATAAACTCCTTTTATATATAGTAATACTCAAACAAGTATAGAGTTACGGCATATGGCTTTAGAAGACTTCCGTCAATTTCAACTTCAGAATTTTTAAACGCTTCTAATCAAAAGCCTTGCGTATGATAAAGAACGCGCTAGTTTATGTCAAACTTGGTCATTCGTAAGGTGCTCCAGAAGTCAACAGTGAAAAAATAGCTCAAAATATAGTAACCGACTTAGAACCTGACTTACTTGGTAGATTTCTTCTCTAAATGATATTAAGTTTAGATTTAGTTTTTAGTTTGTTTTACCCAAAAATCACAAAAACTCAAGAAACTATGACGGGACTAAATTTCTACATATCAAAGTAACTTGTTCAAACTATTTGCTGAAGGTGTATGTATAGCTTATAAATAAGTTGGGATATTAAAAGAATGTTATTTTATTAACAAAAACTTTGGCTTAGAGTGTTTATAGATTCTGTATGTAAAGATTGGAAACAACTTGGCTAAGTAGTTTCTTTTATAGAATTTTTATTACGCGAGTACATAAATATCTGGTTAAATCAAGATGGACAACCAAATGTAAGTGACTGAGCTACACAAAATGTTTCTATACCTTCTTTTTTTTTCTTATACCAAATTAACTATTTTGTTAATTAAAAATTCTTAAGGCAGATATTTCATTTTGTATTTACCAGAATAACTGTTCTCTTTTTGCATCACAACGTAGTTAGTGTCAATCGCTTTTGCTTGTTAAGGTCTTAATATTTTGCGATAGCTACTAAAATTGTTTCATTCAAAGTAGCAACAAAAGCAGGCAATTATGCTGGTCTCTGAGGATGTTTTGTTCGATTGCAGTTTATCTGTTGTGCCCTTATAGGTGTATTAAGCAAATGAGGGCTGGTAGGCGTTCTAAAATCGATGATATAACAAGATTCAATGTTTCTGCCGTAAGGTTAAATAACAACAGTGTCAACTGTAGATCATACTAATTGTACAGTAGAGGTATTTTACTTTTAAAGATTGAAATTAGTTGTAAGAATATATGTTAGTACATATAAATGTTTTTGTTTCCAACAATAACACCAATTTTTGCTGAATCAAAAATGACGCAAGTCATTTGCAAAAAATATTGTTTTATCGCTTCAATATAAAAGAAAGCTGCTGCGGAATCTCATCTAAAGCTTATAGAAATTTATAGTAAATACACTTTATTCAAAACAACATGCAAAGCGTAGTTTAAATACTTCAATTGTGATTTAGACGTAAAGACAAAAAACTTTAAGACGCCCCCAAAGAAAATATAAAAAGAATTGCGGAAACTATTGGATAGAGATTTATATTTGACGCAAAATCTACTTGCAGAAGCTTTGCATATAAGTCAATCTAAAACATGCAAAAAGTTTACAAAAAAGGAAAATAGGCACCATAACAAATTGAAGGAAAGAAATGTCTAAAGGCAAATCATGATTGATAGGCAAAATAGAAATAAATTCTTTGATTTCTATTATTATCGATGATAAAAATTTAATATATTTCAATAATTCCAAATTAATTTATCATACCAAAATAGAAAATTCATGAAAAGAAACCTACGTATTTGGTGACATCAAAAGGGCGTGTTGTACTTTCAGCTCTTAAATCCAAATTAAGCAACTTCTATCAATAATAATTTATCATTTTAAACCGATCATGAAGTTCAAATGTCCGGAAAACGCCAAAATGTACAACACAGTGGTCTTTTAACGGGACAACGTTCAGCCACACACGTAAAAAATGGGGGAAAATAAAACCTTCTATGTACAGTTCCGTTGGTTGAGCCAAAAGACAAGAAAAAGTATAATTTGTTGTACAAATTAATTCTGTTAAGAAGCATAATAGGTGAATTTAGAAAAATTGTACTCGTGGAAAGTTTGATTAATTTTGTATTTTCAATAACAGACGCATTGCAGTGGCATATTTTGATAGTCTTTCTAGAAAAAAGTATTATAATAACTTTAGCGTCGTTATGGTCTGTAACGTAATTTTAGAATAAGAAAATTAGTTGCGGCAATATTCAGCAACCTAAACATGTTATGGATAAAATCTAGCCTTACAATAGTGAGAAAAAAAAACTAAGATAAATTAATAGCGATTGATAGGAGTAATATATTGGGAAAAAAGTATCGAATAAATGACGAAAAAATCGGTTGTTGAAATTATTACAAAAAAGTAAGATAATTTTAAAAATACAAGCAACTACAGAATTTTTTTTTTATTGAAAGTCGTTTGACTTCTGTTTTCGGTAGCACTGCAGCCTTATGGATTATTGTACTTCGCTAATTTTCTTTGCAGCACTTTTTCAGTATTCTCCTCTCTTATACCAATTTATAAAAATGCCTTACTGCGCAGTTTTCAATTCGTTTATGAGATGGTTTTTTTATAAAAGTTTTGCCATGTCCATGTTTTGGTACATTTTCCCAATATTTTTTTTATGTTGTCTCCTAATACATTCTCTTACTCGGTTTCGTATGGTACCTACCTTTAGGTACTTTCGAGGCCGGTTCTGGTTTTATATATGGAGTTGCCTGCCATTCTACAGAGCCCTGGTATCCACTACAGAGTTAACTTGTTGTGGTCTACTAGACCCCTGAGATTTGCGCAGTATTTCCATATCAGCCTATATGTTACCTTCAGGTTCTTAAACGCTTTCAGGAATGCCTGACTCTCAACATTTTTTTTATACTTATCATTTAACTATGTAATAGATTGTTAAAATTTATGATTGTATATAAGCCTAACTTATTTTTCATCGAACTTAAAAAGTTCGTTACTGAATTCTATATGTCTGTCTGTCGGTCTGTCGGTCCGTCACAAAATTTGAGATTTTTTAAAATTTGAAAATAAATTCTTATAGAAAATTTTACACTGATTTCGAATTCGCGATTAAAAATTTCTATATCAAATAATGTAATTTTGGGAAAATTCGAAATCGAAATCGAAAGGTCTTTTTAAGTTCGTTCTGGGATTGCTTACAGAGCAATTACTTCGCCGGTCCCATGTTTTTTTTAAATGGTTTTCTGCTTGATGTTCAACGCAAACAGATATTCGATCTGTGCTGTGCGTTATCAAGTGATTTACTGATATCGCAAGTTATCTTTAATTTAAATTTACCTTTGGGTTTTAGCTAAATAATGCAATTAAGAGTCATGAGAAAACTGTTGCAGCTTATATAACTGACATTTCCCATGTCTTTGTTCAACTAAAACCGGTACCCAATAGTAAAGATATTTATAATGTGGAGCATTTACAACCATGTGAAATGAGATTAGAACAATAGAAGTACAAAAGACAAATTGCATAAAGTGCAAAGTGCCAGTGATACGGACACACCAAAAGCTTCTGCTACCAAAAATTGAGATGCCAGTAACCACACTATTGATCAATGTTCAAGAGAAACCAGATCCCGCGATTTTTTTGCTGTATTTTCTGCTAATAAAATCAAAAGTTGTAAGAGTTGTGACGTTTACAAAAAGCTACTGATTAACAAATTTCCATGGTTTGTCTTCCCTTAACAAAGCAAACGTTTCCAATAAATTTAGCCACAATTAATTTACTCACCAATGGTCTATGAGTAAAAGTGACAAATTTATTCTCTTCCCAATATATTGCACTTGCAAATTCCAAATCCTAAACCATGCTCGTTTATTACAAGATAAAAAAGAATTAAATTACCTTAAATCGTAATATTGGCATCATGCTAGTATTCGAAATGCCTTTTACGTTTTGAATGGAAAGAAGCTATCTAAAAATCTTTAATTACTTACTTTATTTTACAAATAATTCAAATGGCAATGCTAGAAGTGGTTCTGCTTTTATAATTATAAACTCAAACGGCAACTGGACAGTTTTCTGTACAAACTTTCGATAGGTCACCGGTGTGTCTATAAAAGATTCCATTTGCCCCTTAATCGTTTCGGCCGTCCACTTTCCTCCTTCTTCTTCTCGTGCTATCCGTTTCGGATGTTTGCGATCAATGTGGCGATTTTTATTTTATTAACAGCTGCTCGAAAAAGTCCAGTGGTCGTCATCGAAAACCAAGATCTTAAGTTTTTGAGCCATGAAATGCGTGGTCTTCCAGGTCCCCGCTTTCCTTCTACTTTGCCTTGAAGTATTTGTTGAAGTAAGCCGTAACGTTCTTCATTTCTGCTAATGTGTCCAAGATATTGTAACTTCCTGATTTTAACTGTATTTATTACTTCAGTTGTTTTGTTAACTCTGCGTAAAACTTCCACATTTGTCACATGATCAACCCATGGTATTCTCAATAAACGTCTATATAGCCACATTTCGAATGCCTCTAACTTTTCATTGTAGCTGCAGTCAACGTCCAGGACTCTACTCCGTATAACAAGACTGAGAATACGTAACACCTTAACAGTCTTATTTTTAACTCGATATTTAAATCTCGGTTTTTGAATAGTTTTTGCATTCTAATATATGAGCTTCTGGCTTTTTCTATTCTACACTTGATCTCTACTGAATGATCCCACTGATCATTGACTGGAGTGCCTAGATAGATAATTGATTTTACTCTTTCAATCTTTTCGCCGTTTATTATTAAGGGTTCAGGTGGAATATTGTTTTTACTTATAACCATATATTTGGTTTTCTTTGCATTTAACTTTAACCCGTACTGTTGACTGATAGTCATGATGTTAGTCATAATATCTTGCAAGCCTTTTAAATTGTCCGCGAATATGACTGTGTCGTCCGCGTATCTTATGTTATTCAACTTTACTCCGTTTACTGAAATGCCTTCTGTCGCATCTTGCAGAGCTTCGTTAAATATTTGTTCCGAGTAGACGTTGAACAACAAAGGCGATAGAATGCAACCTTGTCTCACTCCGCGTCTTATTTCTACATCATCTGACAGCTCTCCTTCAATTTTGATGTTTGCAGATTGATTCCAATACAAATTAATTATAATTCGAAGATCTTTGTCGTCAATACCAGTGTTTTTCAGTATTTGTATGAGTTTACCATGTTTAACGCTGTCAAATGCTTTATGATATCTATAAAGCATGTATAGATATCAATGTTAACATCTCTGCAACGTTGAAATAATACTTGTAGAGCAAATAGCGCTTCTCTTGTGCCTAGGGCATTACGAAATCCAAATTGGGTTTGGCTCAATTGTTCTTCACAAAGTCTGAAGATGCGTTTATGTATTATTTTCAAAAACATTTTTAGTAGGTGGCTCATGAGACTTTCCTCCTAGTAAAACCAAAACATTACAAACCCTAAGAAAACGATTTGTTGCTGGAGGGGACTACAGTGTTATGCACACTATTAGAAGTCCAAACTCATAAAATGCAAAGACCTTGAAAGAAACAACTGAAAACACCTATCCATAGACGAACCCACGTACTGGCCATCTGACTAGAACAAACTACTTGACTTAGTGAATTTTTGCATCGCGCGACTTTGCGGTTACTACCTCTTATTTCTTATTTATGCCTTCAGATCATTCTTTATTGTGAGACCATCAACATTTTAAAATACAAAGCTTAAGCACTATAGTGAATGACAAATTAACCTTAAGAGTTTGCCTTAAAACTAAAGAAGTTATTAAATTAACAGTTCTTTAATGGCATAGTATAATAAGCAAATAAAGTTGTCAAAGTTTACAATTGACATACTAATTAAGCAAAAAATTCTGAAAATAAACTTTCTTAGACAACACTTATATAATATTATATAATAATATATTTTTAAACAAAATAAATGCATATAGAGCTATTGAATATTCTCTTTGAAAAACGAGTAGGGATTATAAGAGGTTACAAAAGATATTCCACCTCTCAGAACTCAAGCAATATGCAAATAAGAAAAGCGTCCACCTTTTCAGAATACCTTACGAAGATTTTCTAACTACACACTTTATAAAATGAACCTGAAGAAGAAAATTAATCACTTTATATAATAAATACCTTCTCTTAACCATCTATCCAACATTTTAAAAGCTTTGATGTCAAAAATAATGCCACAAAAAGAGACTGGAATATAATCTACTTACAGAAATAGTCCTAAAAGGAACTGTCTTTTGCGGAAGCAAAGTATCTTACACAATTATTTGATATTAGATTATTCAAATTGTTCTAAATTTAAAACCAGAAAACCCTCAAGTTATTTAAAACCCTATCAGACGATAAGTCTTCTGCCTATAGTTGCTGAACAAACTTCTACAATTTATTGAGTACAGCAAATCAATTTCTAATCATTAACCTAATCATTAATTTGGCGCATATTATACAATTGAACAAACTTTTTATGCCATTCCAAAGGCTAATAAAAAACTTCTCTGTGGCATATCTAAACAAATTATAAGCTTTCAGCAAGATATATTATATTGGTCTCTCATTTAAGCTACGTATCTTTCTCCCCAGAAACTACTTTATTATCCTTAAATTATGTCTTCATAACAAGCATGTTCTGGTCAAGCTTGAAACTGAGTATACATACAAAACTGTACTTCATAAAAGCTAAAGTACCTCAAGGTAGCACCCTTAGAGCACTGCTATATATGTTATACATTACAACTCTTCCTACTACATCAAGTGTCTTAGACGATGTCACAACTTTAGCCTTTGATACTGATCCAACAATTGCTTCACAACTATTGCAAGCTGAGATTCAGGCATGGCGAAAAATGTAAAATAAGAACAAACGATACAAAATCTATTCATGTGACGTTTACTACACAAAAAAACCTGCCGTCCAATCCATGTAAGTAATTGGCAACTGACAACACTATGAAGAAATTAATTATCTTGGGCTATATTTTAATTACCTGGTGAAAAACATATGTCGACTAAAGATAAAAATTTGGGACTGATTGGACCAAATTCTTGATCTACAAAGCGATAGTCAAACCAATCCATCCAATTCAGTGTATAGTGTAGCGATCCACTTAATGCCCATCCTAACGATTTAACCCATAAAACATATCTGCACGAAAGTTTTAAATGGTTTTGGTAATAAAACTATTTTTTTTAAATCCAGTTAGCCGATTCTCAGCAAAATAATTCCAAACCTTGCAGTCTAAGATGTTTTTGACCAAATTCAAAATTAAAAATAAAATACTTTTTGTAACTGTTTGATATTTAAATATAGGTAAAGTAACAGATTAAACTTTATAAAGTATATTTATATTTTTTATTGCAGAGATACTAAATCATTAAAATATTATATCAAATCAGCATTTAGTAGAATCAAATTTAAAAACACAATCATAGTATCGCCTGCACATTTGAAAATTTAACGCAAAATAAAACAAATAAATCGAATAAGCGTTTGCATTAATAGACAAAAATAAAAACAAATGGGAATTGTGTTTTACTTGTGTTTACGAAGACCAAAAATCTATCTCACCTTAATGATGCTTCAAAGTTCCGTGTAGTCTATGGTCAACTTGTTGGCGTAAAAAAGATCTGATCTGATCAAAGTAAAACTTCTTATGACGTGCTTTCTCTGTCATAGACTTATCGCCAAGCGTATCACCTTTATTTCAAAAACTTTGAACCAAATGTATTAATTAAGAACAAGCCAAAGAACCGGCACCCTACTGGAGCTTCTTGATGTTGCTACATTAAAGCTTATTCGGCCTATTCTCTGGGCACAAATCTATTCGGGCGATCCAAATGTGCCGTAGTGTTACTTCTGTGCAAGTGTGGCAACAAATGTTTCAAAGCATAAACGATACTGTCATTACTGTGCTGCAGCTGCAGTACCGAGGTCCGGTGCTTCCACCACCAACGATAGCAAAGACGGTAATAATAAACATAGTAAAAGAAACAACCTGATTTCATGCCAACCAGTCCTCAAGAATCAATGATAAAAGATCTCAAAAAAGTTGTTAGTTTAATAGGTTCTTCCATCAGCATCAAATTAGACAGCTTCTTTAAAAAGATAGCTTAGATTGCCAATAACTGCAAGACTGATTACCACATTCAATAGATTGTTCACCGAAAAATTTATGTTTGTTTAAATCAACAAATATATAAATAAGTAAGACTAAACAAGAAGACAATAACAAGCTTGATGGAAAGCAAAAAGTATGTTAGATAAATTCAAATGTCAATAAAAATAGTACTCATCTTTCAGAATAACACTTTCGATAATGCATTTCACCATGAGGAAGCTAAAGACGACAATCACAGAGACTCTCAATCTACTGTCTTCCATTGATAACTTGTTCACTGAGCATTGTAGTATTGTACGAGACCACCAACAATGGCGATTGTGTTTGAACTCGGATCTTGATTTATTTAAGTGTGTTTTGTAGCACATTAAGATTGACATTCCAAAGAAAGAACCAGCATTAGTGATTTCATACTCGGAATGATTGCCTAAAACGTATAATGCAGTATTGCAGTCATCTGTGGAATTAAGCTATTCTGCTACACATTTCAATGCGTTTTTTCACTTTTTAATCCCAAGCCAAACATTTGTACTATGTAGATTGTCAATGGGAGCAAGCAACAAATGAGAATATGGTAGTTGGAGCTCGGAGTACCGCGAGAAAACCACTGGTTAGTCTTAAAAAGATAATCATGCCTGATCTTCGCATCCGTCTTGGTATTGCATCACAGATCATTAAAACAATGGACAAATCGGGCAATGGCTTTAAGATTATGCAATTTAAATTTTCTAGGCTTTCAATGGATAAGTTACATGCAGAGATTTTAAAGAGACCGCAGATTAGATTTTATTCAAAACCAATAACTTTTGGTTGTAGGTTAAAAAAAAGATGTCTGTGTAGCTTTTTGAGCAGTTTGTGACACACATTGTCATTGTCGTGGCTGTGTCCTTTTGGGAAACTATCGATCTAAAGATTACAAGGTAAAGGTTTTAGCACACCTTCAGTACTTAAAGAGGTCAAGGAAAACATGGGCCTTAAAATCCGCATATTAGAATCTCACTAGACGACTTTCTCTTGCACAGTGGCAAAGTAAGCGACTAAATAGGCGAACAGTACCATCAAGCAGACTTGTGTGAATTTTACCAAAAGGACCAACCACTAAGAGACTGCTAGTTTTTTTACATTTTGGTGCTAGTATTTCATCTACTGCTTATTATTAAAAAATTAAAAGAGTTTTTATTATGGTGACAAAATTGAATATCAATTAAATTTATGTCATTTAAAGAAATGACCCTTACTTTGCAGACAAGTATAATCAATCGGCGTGTAAATAGCCGTGCCCTCGTGGTGCGGTGTGGGAAACTAAGTACGGCCCGTTTTGAAATGTAAAACGCTGAGGCCCAAATCGTCCCTTAAACGGCCAGCGCAAAAGCGGATGGGGGCGGCTACCGATATCAACCGATAAGTAAAGCCAAATCGCTCACCTGAATCGGCTTCAGCTTCGGCGGCGATGGTTTCACGGTGGCCACCTTGTTGCGATGTCTTCATGCCGGGAACACGACCGCACTGGCCGACATGCGATGCGGATCGAGTATGTCTTGCGGGGTAGTTATCTGCGGGTTGGTAAATGCGACCGCACTGGCCGCGTTGCGATGCGAGTATATTTGCGGGTTGATTAAATGACCGAATTGGCCGCGTTGCGGAGTGAGTATGTGTTGCGGGGTGTTAAAACACGACCGAATTGGCCGCGTTGCGGTGTGAGTATTTGCGGGTTGATTAAATGCAGCCGCACTAGCCGCGATGCGGTGTGAGTATGTTGCCGGGCTTCGCGCCTGGCATAGCGGTAGGTCTTTGCGGGAAATTTTTAACTCGACAGCACTTTTCATCTCAAAGGGTGCCGCCGCCGGCGTATGCAGACTTGCCGGCTGAGGAAAAGCCCATATGCCGTTTTGTGTGCGATAGCCAAACGTAGCGGCAGATATCAAAGCCACCAGCATGCGCCGCCACGATACACAGGTGGTTCAAGGGCGAAAAGGCCGCCACACCAATTTGAATTTGATGTGATTATCTTAAGTTATTTTAGTTTGAAGGCTTAGTACAAGGTGTTTCAAAAAGTATAATCTGATTTAAAAAAATCATAGCTATTCAGCTCTTAGTCCGTTTTGATCGAACAATGTACTGTTAGAAAGAGGGAATTCTCGAGTTTCACACGGTTGTCAATAGGTAGCACCAGCGGGCTTAGTTCACTTGCCAATTCAATTTGTTAAGGTGGCGACTGGGCAACAGAAATCATTTTGTGTTCTACGCTTCGCAAAGTGTGAGCCCATAACATTTGTTCAGCGTGATTTTTGACTACAATATGGTGTTGAAGCTCCTACCGCTCAGAGCATTAGATGATGGTATAGGCAATTCCAAGATAGGGGTTATCTGTATAAAGAAAAATCCACTGGTCCTCGCCGTGTATCAGACGAAGCTGTGAAGCACATCCGGCTGAGTTTCGCACGTAGCCCCAAAAATACACATCCTCGACAAGCAGGCATAATATGGCAACTTTTCATTTAAGTGGTAAGATAAACTACTATAACGTTAGGATAAGGGGTACGAAGCAGCCACATTAAATTTTACAGGATGATAGAAATATTCCTAATGTTTACTTAATGTTTTCTGTGCAATTTCTCGGGAAAAGGTGTACAGTCCATTTCTTTTCTTAAAGAACAGTTTTACGGAAATCACATATCTAGACATAATTGAAAACTGGCTTTTCCCATAGTTAAAGACCGATACGGACAACTTCATTTTACAACAAGACGTGGCATCACCACGCTAGAGCCTATAAGTTCGAGAATTTTTGAATCAGTAGCAGCAGCGGATCCAGATATACTCATAAAAGTTTGGGGCGAATTTGGCTACCATATAGACATATGCCGTACATCCAAAAGGGAGCATATTAAGAACATTTATAATTTGGTACTTCAAGATTAGCCTTGCAATATAAAATTATTGTTAATTGTCTATGTTTATTATTTTTTAAATGTAAACGTTCTAAATCGGATGTGCAATAAGTATCGGTGTTTTAATTTACAAAACAGATAAAATATTGTTTGTTGCGGAAGATTACTACTGAGCACTCTCCTACATATTAATTGTCCTTCCACTTGCTTAGTGTACTTTATGTAGATTTTAAATAAAATGTAATATTAAAAAAAAATAAAGATAGCGTATAAAAGAACAGAAAAGTTATAGTTTTATTACAAACTTAATGTATTAGAAGCTACCGAATTGATCTTTGATTTCCTATACGTTAAAATGCAGCGCAATCACATCCCGAAAGCTTTCAGGGCCGCATTAGAAGCAGCGCGAGCTCCGTTTAATTCTAATAGAGATTGCGCTCGAAAAAATCCGACGCGACAAAAACAGGCGGCGCTCAAAATTCAGGGCGCGAGCCATGACAAGTTAGCGGCCGACTACCAATGTAGTTCGAAGAACGGCCCGGCTAAGCCGTAAAAACTGCCGCCCCGCGCCGGGGTGACATACATATTTAACGGCAAAAAGGCTCGGACAACGGCCCGGCGAATTAAATCGCGCCGCCGAGCGAAAGAAGCCGGCTTTGCGATTCCCCGTAATTTGGATTTACTGGGGCCACCCCTAATGAGCTAGGGGCGCGGACGAGCGCGCCGCGCGTCATAACCCGCATCCGCGGGGGCGCGGCCCGCGTAAAGCTCCGTTGTCTCCGGTCCGGCCGGAGCTTGTCCGGCGAAGCCAAAGTTCAATAAAATAGCCCCAGGGCCGTGCTGCCGGATTTACTGCCTGTAAAGCTGACGTTTGCCAAATGATTTGTTTTATACGTTCCCGCTTTTTACGCGTTCCTCGGCAACAATGGGAAATTCGTCCTCAAAAGCAGATTACAAATTTATTTTATCAAACGTGTGTAAATATTTAAAATCTAATCCTGCTCAATAGTTCAAAACCACCAACACATTTTTAACTTCTTTGGGGTTTAAAGTTGTATCATCTGATTTACGTTTAAGTTTGTCTGGCGTTGCATCATTTATAAAACTAAAAGGAGTCTGCTAGCAGCAGGTTTAGTGATAGAAACGTATAAGATAAATATAGAGGAAATAGCATAACATGTTAAGTTACAAAATTTACGAGTCTAACTTTAACTTAGTATACGGCTATTGCCTAACCAATTAACAAAATATCAGTATGTTACAGTCCAGTGACTTAACTTGATTTAGTCTTTGAAAGTCTACATTATTGTAAAAGACGTTTAGGGCAACGTTATTACTGTAATATTGTAGTTTATATAAATGTTTTTACTACAATTAATTAATGTTTCGTTTATCTTTACTTTTAAGTTACTGGAAAACGTCTACATTTCTGAGAAACTGACAAACGTTACGCTTATCGCTTTAGCCTGAAACAATTTAATAATATAAACATTGGTTGTAGTGCTCCAGAATTAGATACACTGCCCTGAAAAACTCTAGTTCGGCGAAGATATAATTCAATTATATGTTTTGTATTTTAACTAAAATACCTTTCTTCTTTATAAAATTTCAAGATGATATGTTATAAGTAGGGTAATGTACTACGGTTGTTATCATCAACTCACTCTGTATTAAACTGTTATCTAGGAATACTGGCATACAACATAATTTCTCCTCAAATAATTGGTCGATATAATCAGCTAGGCAATGAACCTACTGAATAGCAAAATGGTCCTTTTTAAAGCTCAGCTGATCTTCTGGTACAAAATCCAAGCAATTTTTTGAGTATTGGTCTATGAAAATGGTTGCTTTAAATAACTTGCCGGGTTTAAGTATCATATCACTTGGAAATCCTTCCACTAAGCCGAAAAATGTCAAAATCTTAATATCGTATTATAAATAGTTCTCTATAACTCATCGCCTTGAGAGCAAACAATTTTGGTATCAAAGACATTTGGTATAAAGTGTTGAAGTATACTAAGTACACTAAGAACACTTTTACTTTCTCTGAGTCAGCACATACCTAGCTGTTTTCCGTTTGTGCTGAGTAGGTATTTGAGTATAATATGTCTTCCTTAAGTTAAACTCCAATGAATTTTTAGACGATTTTATTTTGCAGGCCTTTAACATTCTGTCAAATATATGCCCAATCTTTTGCCATGTCCGCCTATTTTTTCTCTATTATTTTTATTTTGGCAGCAAGTTAACAGTATGTTACTTCTTCATTCTTACTTTATTTTTTTTAATTTATCTTTGAATATTTAGTATATTGCCTAAATGATTTTATTTGAGGGGAGCAATGCTGCGGTGACCACACTCCGAATGTAATTATTACATTAAAAAAATGACGATAAGTAATTCTTTCTTCTGCAGTCTTCAATATACTACAAATTCATTCACTAGATGGATTACCTCCTCATTGGTAAGGCTCTACGCCCCGCGTGGGAGCACGGCCTGCGAACTGAGAGGTTAAGGCTCTCATACGTTCGCTCTCTCTGCCCGGTCGTTGCGCACCATCTCTGATGCGGGGCGGTGTGGCAAGTACCGCGCCTAAGACGCCCGCCATTATTACCCCTTGTTCGAATGCACGCAGGTACTCAATTATTTTTAGTGACTGAGTAGGCCACCCGCCAGGCATCAGAGAACACCGGGAATCGAACCCGGGTCCGTCAGCATCGCAGCCCGCCCCTCAACCACGGGACCACGCTGGCTTACCTTCTCATTAAGAGGTCCTAAAAAATTTTGAATTTTTAGATATCCTTTTTGACTGTAGAAATGGATAGTTTTGTTGCTCACAAATCAAAGTACACTTAGATTTATATAAAGAATTTTGAATTGAAGTCGTTATATAATTTTTAAATTTAACGGCTTAGTAAAACCCATATTTTTATCCCATAGACCCGTATGGGTGTTTAAAAATACTTTTACATAGAATTTGTTTTCTGTTTTAATTTAATTTTTGTCGGTCAAGTAGCCAATTCATATATCAAAGCTTGTTGTTGACATAATTTTAAACTTAGAATCCGGTATCAGTCCTAGTTATTTGACTTTATTGTTAATGGGTAATATGTGGTTATTAATTTAAAAACTAGTCGGTTGCTTTACGTTAGGAAGTTCATTTACTACGATTTTAGCTATAAAAAGTCCAAAATTTACGTATAACCAAGAAGTACAGAGAAATTGATCATCAGGAGAAGTTAACTGCTATCACAGTAACTAACAGCAAGTAATCTGATCGCAAAATAAGTGATGGCTTAGTCCAGGAATTGAAAAAAGATCAATCGGGATTCTGAGCGGAGCATGACGAACTTAGCAAAAGAAACAAACGTGGGAAAGTCAATGATTAGTCTAGCTGTGCCAGGATTTGCACTACAAATCTTTTGTCTGGAGGAATCACCAACCGTTGACTGAGTAAAATAAGGTAGACATAAAGGTAAAGGCCCAAGTACTGCTTATCGTCATTAAGCACGACAGTTCTGACTTGCTAAGATTTTTTTGAAGGAAGAACTTCATCCAAAAGGCGAATCACCAAAATTACTGTTGGATCTGTCATAATGCTTTTGACGTTATACCTATGCGTACAAAGTTTGCTATCTTTGTAGTGGTGCGAGGGGTTGTGTGCAGCAAAAGAGATCCCACGTATTTGATGAAGGCCTAAGGTAAGTTAAGTTACTTACGAAACCAAGAGAGAGTTGGTGAACTCAATTATGCGACCAAAATAAGATTTTGGTCGCATAATTGAGTTCACCTAAGGCTAAGATAGCCTCTGTCTTACGCTTAATATTATTATAAATAATGGTCAAAAGCATTATTGCTTTCCTTAGTAGCGGTTTGAAAATTTGTCTGGTAATTAGATCAAACTCAAAAGCTTTGTGCATATTATAGGAATTACTTTCTTATTGAATTTTAATGAAAAAAAAATTAAAAAATCATTGAGCAAAGTTCACTCAGAGTGTTTTGGATATTCTCATAATTAATATCAGAGTTTACTTCAGGAGAGTTAAAAGTTTAGGTTACTTATTCTGAAAAGCTATATTCCTTCTCCTAATCCGTCCATGTGCAGTTTTTCTCTTGTTTCTTCAGTAACGGTACGTGACTGTAGGTTATTTAAAATTTCTTTGTGGCTTTCAACGCATAGTGATTTTCTGTTGCTAGAGCTACTATGTATATATCAAACATTGAATTCTCCAATCGTCGAATTAAGTAAGCCTTGTTATTCGGTTATATGCAGTTTTATCAACAGAATTCTAAATTCTTTGCCATATGGGTTTGTTATTGTAACCACAAATAGACAGTATCATGCAACCAGATTTGTCATGCTATCCAAAACTTCCTTTCTTTTACGCAACTATTCAACTAAAAAAAATAAAGATATATAAAGAACATTTCATTATTGTTCTTAATATTTTTTTAATAGTCATAAAAAATCATAAAAAAATTATTAGAAAGAATATAAAAATGAAGCGTCACTTATTTTAAAATAAACATTCTTCACAACCTGCGAAGTGAATTAGATAAAAAATATTGTCTCGATAAAACATAGAATATATAAGAGTAGATAGTGATAATTGATTTTGTAGCTAAAATACAGTTTTTGTCTTTAAATGTTGCTTTTATAAAAATATTAATTCTCAAAAATACCATTATAGAAAAAGTTTAAGGTTGCAGGCCCATCTTATGTAACAAGAAATTTTTTATCGATTAATAGAAAACAAAGAAAATCCATCAAGATATCAAAATGGAACAAAATTTGTTGTGTAAAAAAAAACACCTTTATCAAATTTTATTCTCTTGTAATAAGAGACAAGTAAAAGAACATAAATAAAAGGACTTAAAACAAATACACGCAGCAGTTTGCGTCTTGCAATCAATTCAAATAAATAGAACAGAATTTGAAATACTTGTTTATAGGAGATACGTTTGTAACCACCCACTCATGCAAGTGATAAGGATAAAAGCAGTGTCAAACAAATCTTCATTTCTATACCCTTCGTACTCATTCTTGATATGTTTCGATGACGTAATTTCAGTAGTCTCTTTAAAATAAGATCGAGATGTTCCTAATGTATTTCTGATCGTTTTAGTTGAGCAGTTTATGTTGAATATAGAAATTTGGGTAAATTCGTCGTATTAAAGTTTTCTGTTATGTATAATAAGAAAACAAATACAGATAGATCTGTCAATTTTTAAAATCACAAAAACTTTATATATGTCTTCTATTGCTCTCTATCTGTTCTCTCTCTCATCGATAGATGCACATTCTTACAAAATGCATTTATTTGCTTTCAGTGTCTGCATACTTGTTTAGGTTGTTTACTTTACTACTTCAAGAATAAAGTTTTAGAAGTCATCAATAAGTTAAAATAATAACTTAACGTTCAGTACTGCGTATAATTATATTAAAAACGCCTTTAATCTTATTAGAACATATGGTATAGAAAAGACTTTTCTAAATATTTGTATGCACTTGTTAGACTATTAAAAAAAATAAGTAAAATAATGCTTCCACTTTGTGATAGAAGAATATCTGTGCTTTTCCATAATAAGCAGATTTTGTAAGGTCGTCATTCTTTTATTGTGTAACCACTCATCTGCAACAGACTGTACCTTGTTCTCAATTTTGATTTCACCTTATCGTTTACCTCGCAATTGCCTACACTCAGCATAAAATCATTACGAACGCACATAATTTTCTGCATGCTCCGCTTGATTGATGTCTAAATCATAAGCACATTCTCCCAACAATCATCTTGCATTATCATCATCGTTAACATGTCTTTTTGTGTTGTTACGCCTGAAAACATAATCACTAAATTGCACCAAGTCACTGAAAAGAGTATCATTCCAAAATTACGAGCGACACCAAAACGGTCCAGTTTGACGCGACTAATACTCGAAGACTACTGGACGGAGGACAACGGGGAGGGCAGCGTTCACCAGAGCAAAGTTGAAACCGATAAGCAAACCAACTGAAATTTTTATTGCTCCCCTTACGACGCAAGGCAGGTGGGGATACTTAGTCGGGTGACAAAGCGACGTTTTCACGAAAACCCCACGTTACTAGCCTCGATTACTACGCTCCCATTTTTTGTTATTAATCACATCTTCAATGTAATAGTGTAATGACTGATATCTAAAATTGTCAAAAAACATCATTATTAATTGATAGTAATCTTATTGTATATCCAAAGAATGACTTTATTGAGCCCAACTCCTATAATTACCACTTGAAGCAAACTGTAGATATAAAATTGATTTCAATTTCTTTTATTAAGTCCGTATTTGTATTTCGTAGAATAAAGACGCTGTGAAAGTTTGCGAGATAGAAAGTGCTGTGCGATAAAGCGTGGCCTTTAGTCAACTTATGATATCAACTTTAAATAGTTAACAAACTCGAAGCGAACATTTTTATTTAAATTACTTTAAAAGGATTTATTAATAATAACAAAAAATCTAATAAGTACCTACCAACAAAATGCTGCCGGGCGGAAACGGCTTTAACGGCGCATATGACATTAATAGCCAACAACATATGAATGGAAATCCTCTACAAATTCCTCAATCACCGTTTTTACCCAACATACAACCCAACTGCTTTTATCAACAAACTCAATATTCATGCTTATCACCCCCTAACCCATCCTATTATTTATCACAGTATCAATCAACGTTAAACCAGCCACAAATTTACTCTAGTCAGCATCACGATACAACAATCAATCAATCACATCAAGATAAAAGTAACATAAGCGAAATTTCCGAAGACGACGAAGAAATGGAAATTAATCCCGCTAATAATTGGCAACGCGTTTCGAATAATAAACGAAAACGGTTAACAAAGATTCACACACAAACTACTAATACTGTAAAGGAGCCAGTAACCACAAATAAAAATAGATACTCAGTATTAACTGAAGAAGATGAATCAAACAAACAAAAAAAAACGAAGAACATCAAAACGTAACTGAACATAGTGTTTTAGATTATGGTAAGATGATCACAAACTTACAAACAATAGTGGAAGAAGAACAATACACTTCAAAAAGCTTACACAATAATGTAGTTAAAATAAATGCAAATACCCCTGATACGTACCGTAAACTTATTAAGCACATGCAAGATAGTAAGATTATACATCACACGTATCAAATGAAAGAAAATCGTCCCTACAGAGTTGTATTAAAACATCTACACCACAGTATCCCGATCGATGATATCAAAAATGCCCTTAAAAAATTATGACACACAGTGCGTAACATTATGAACATAAAAAACAGACAAAACAAAGATCCTTTGCCAATATTCTTTACAGACCTTGAACCAGCTACGAACATCAAATAGATATACAACATACATTCACTGAAAAATAAACGTATTATAATTGAACCACCAAGGACAAACAGAGATATTGTACAATGTACTCGCTGCCAGAACTATGGACATACAAAAAGTTATTGCAGTAGACCTTTTGCTTGCGTGAAATGCGCGGGTCCTCATGATACAAAAAGTTGTCAAAAATCCCGAGCAACTTCAGTTGTATGCATTTTATGCGAAGGGCCCCACCCAGCTAACTATAAGGGGTGCTCCATATATCAAGAGCTTCAACAAAAATACCAACCCAACAAGCAACAAATAACCTCAAGACCTCCAAACCTAACAAGAGAAAATTTTCCATTCTTAAAAAGCCAAAATAATCAACCTTATACTAACCCTAGCCAGCCAACACGCACACTTTTAAATTATGAGGAAGCAGCCCGAAATCAACCCTCACCCTCAGAAGATATTAGTCTTAAACAGTTTCTTGATGAATTCAAAAATATATTCAACCAATTACTACAGCAAAATAGAATGATACTAAATATGTTAACTACAGTCATCAACAAACTCATCCAATAATGGCCAAGTTCTTAAAAATAGCACTGTGGAACGCTAACGGACTACAACACAGAAAGCTAGAAATTGGAACCTTCATACGTGTTAATAACATTGATGTGTTACTAATTTCAGAAACACACTTCACCTCAAGATCTTATCTAACAATACCTCAATACTCTGTATATCCCACAACGCATCCAGATAACACCGCGCATGGTGGCTCAGCTATAATAGTACGTAGCTCCATTAAACACTACCAGTTACCTTCATACAAAACATACTACTTACAAGCCACTATGATAGAAGTTGAGAGGTTGCCAGCACCTCTAGTCATAGCAAGTGTTTACTGTCCACCACGTCATAACTTAACTAAACAAATATTACAACCCTTCTTTGAACTACTAGGACCTAGATTTCTAACGGGAGGAGACTTCAATGCAAAGCATACACACTGGGGCTCACAACTAATAACATCAAAAGGCAGAGAACTAGTCCAACATATTGGCCCTCAGATTCCAATAAAATTCCTGATTTACTCGATTTATTTATTACTCATGGTATGTCAGCAAACTACATGGATATTATTCCCAACTATGATATTTCATCTGACCACATGCCTATAATAGCAACTATACTGTTCCAAGAACCAAAACCTACTCTTAGCAATGCCAAAACTAACTGGAAAGTGTTCGAAGACTGTATTACTGAAAATCTGGATACAAATATAAGCAACACCACAAACAAACAACTTAAAATATAATACTCCTAACATTCCCACCGAAATAATGGAGCTAGTAAAAGAAAAAAGAAGAGCAAGAGCAATTTGGCAACGTAGTCGGAATATTAAAGACAAAAATAGATTAAATCAACTAAACAACAAACTGAGTCGTCGGCTGCAACAAATACGGAACGAGACTTTTAAATACTATACAAGTTCACTTTCTGTAAATGGCCAAACAATTTGGAGAGCAACCAAAGGAATTAAGCGACCTAAAGAGCATGTTCCACCCTTACAAGATGAAACGGGAATATGGGCAAAGTCGAATAAACAGAAAGCCGAAGCATCCGCCGAACATCTACAAAACACCTTTCAACCAAATTCTAACGAACCTGATCAAGAAATTGAAAATTACCTAACTGCTCCACTACAACTATCGTTTCCAATACGTATATTTACACAACAAGAAATCCAAACTCAGATAAAACGGTTAAATAGTAAAAAATCACCAGGTTATGACCTCATAACGGGAACTGTTCTAAACTTCTTCCCAAGAAAGAAATTCGATTTTTACAAATATTGTTTAACGGAGTTCTGCGACTTGTATATTGGCCTTTGACGTTGAAGTTTGTTCAAATTATTTTAATAGTCAAACCGGGTAAACCTCCTAACCAAATCAAATTATACCGTCCCATTAGCCTCCCTCCGATAGTATCAGAGTTGTTGCAAAAATTAATATTACAACGCATAAATGAAAATGAACGCCAAGAAGAATGGCTACCAAACCACCAGTTCGGCTTTCGAACTAGTCACTCAACAACACAACAATGTAATAAACTGGTAAACACAATCCGTACAGATCGAAGACAAAGTGTATTGTAGTGCAGTGTTCTTGGACGTGAGTAATGCATTTGATAAGGTATGGCATAGAGGCCTACTTTATAAAATTAAAAGTTTATTGCCAGGGGTAGCATTAGAGTTGCTACAAGAACACGTAAGCTTACTAGAAACATGGATGGGAAAATGGTAAGTGAAAGCAAATGAAAGCAAATCAGCACATATCACTTTTACAACCAAGCACTCAACATTCCCCCCGGTTACACTCAACAACATGCGCATACCCCAAGTAGATGAGGTCAGGTACTTGGGTGTACACCTAGATCGACGACTGACATGGAGGACACACGTTAATAAAAAACGCAAAGAATTGGACCTACGTTGTAAAAAACTAGATTGGCTCATTGGCAAAAACTCAGCCCTTACGCTAGATAACAAGTAAATAATTTACAAGTGCATAATCCGTCCTATATAGTCCTATGGGTGTGAACTTTGGCGATGTGCCAGTTCATCAACTCTAAATATTATTCAACGTTTCCAATCCAAAACACTTAGAATGCTATCTAATGCCCCGTGGTATGTGTCAAACATAACCTTACATAATGACCTCAACATTCCATATGTAAAGGATGTAATAAAAGCAAGAGCAAAAAAACATCACCATACTCTGGAAAAAAATCCAAACGTAACAGTAATCCCATTAGCTGACGACCCCCAAACCAGAAGATTGAAAAGAAAGTGACCAATAGACTTAACGGATTAAAATAGGGCCGACATCATTGGATGTCTTCCCCTATTCACTGTATCAATTTACATAAAATTAGCTCATAGAATATCATGTAATTATTCTGATTGCTAATAAATAAATATTAAAAAAAATTCTTTTATTGGGCGGAAATTAAAATTTCTGCATATGCAACACAAATGCTCTTTTTGTTCGGTGAGTAAATGGAAATGCGCCTCTTACCCTCCTATCACTTCCCTTAATTTGCTTCGCAACTCATCTCAGCTGAAAGACCGAATGTTTAACAACTACTAAGTACTCTGAGCTAGCTGTAAGCTGTTCTACATGTAACTTGTTTTAGGTAGTTTACCTCGTTCTTATATTACATAAACACAGGATTTACGATTTGCCTTGTAACGGAGTGCTTTGGCTGGTTGTTCGCAGTCGCAAAATTGAAAACGGAATTCACTCGTTATGTACTTGACCAAATTCTGTTTGCATCGTTCAATTAGCTTGTTTTTTTACTTTTAAAATATTAAATTCAACAAGTATTACAAGCTATTGCAAATTGGTCATATACAGGATGCTTATAAGATAAATTAAGAAATTTTATAATAAAATCGAACCGCAAATATCTGCTAGATGCCCTTTTCCCTAGTAATAAAATATAGTTAAACTTATTTTCAACCAATTTATTTTGATCAAGACCATTTTAAAGCAGGGTGGGACGTGAAATAGACCAACCCCCTATTCCTACTCCTTCTTGACCAAAGAAGCTCTAAAAATTGACAACAAATTCCACTTCTTGAGTACTGTACTAGATATAAAGATACCTTTTTCTCTGTTAAGTACCGTAAAATACGCGGAGTTATTGATTAACGAGCAGAAAATAAACGGTGCGCAAAAAATAGATTAGAAAATTACTAGAAAATATTTTGGCTTGACCACTCCTGTAGATGATCGGAAGCCTTTATTGATTATTAATATTTTGTAAATAGCATATAGAGATAAAGTGTAATTAAACGCTTATGTTTGCATTCAGTTTAATCTACTTATATAAATGCCATACATAATGTTATCAAAAACAAAACTGTTATTCAATCATTACCTGCTCCATAACAACGGTGTAGTTCTTATGTCATGGCATCCTTCGTTCGGTTTCCAAAAAGCAAATTTTTTACTTCAAGTTAGCTGCATAGTAGATATTCGGTCAGTTGTTAATAGCATCGCGCGCGAGACGTTCCTTGTATGCCGTTCCCAGCTTGGAAGAAATCTTCTCACCACCAGCGGACCGAGTGACTTCAGGCGCGCCCCGATTATGGAAATGGTGCGTAAACACCCCTTCCCCAACCTAATAGAAAATTTAACGTTTGTTGTGGGTTAGGTGAATGCAGAGCTCCTCAACTCGAGAATTGGTAAGTCGTTTTTTATTTTTCTGCTAATAATGGGATGCATGATAAAGGAATAAGGCTGAACATGTCTCTCGCAAATTATTCCCACGCTTTCAAAAAGAATAGTTTTTAAAAATTTCATCAACGTGGATATTCAAATGGTTGGGAATGATTTGCAATAAAGATATGCATTTGTGTAGCGCTACACACAATTGGTGGTACGCATGGGTTACTTACAATTGCAGGTATCAAATATGACATCAAAAATGTGGATAGTTAAAGAAGAAATACAACAGTCTTTATGATGTTTTAATTGGAATAGTAATTCAGCTTATAATGTAGCACTTACAGTGAGGCGGTTATAATCCATACCCCAATAGCTCGACTAGTTGTTTCGTTATTTACAACCGAATTTTACTGATTTACAATTCATTGTATTATCGAATTTTTGCGTGGTAGTATATTAACGCGAAACGTTTGCAAGTCCTTTCTACAAAATAAATCAATGCTGAGGATTAGGTATAGGCAAGCAGAAATGGTCCCCCATAGTATCTGTAAAGAGTCCATCAATCGGTTCCATTATCTTTTTTTAAGTAGAAGTAGCTTTCAGCTCCATATTTGAACTAGTCGGTCCAAAATAAACTATTTATTATCTGCAAATTATCTTCATTACGTGCACAAGTTACTGCATCAATAAAACGCTTTTTGGATTCCAAAAATAGTTTTATATTTTTCCATCTGGACCTCTATTAATTGGTCGACCGTCCCTTCACTCTTATGGGTATTTATCAACCCTAAACCCTCCCTGGAGGTCAAACTTAGTTAAAGGTTAGGTGTAATCACTGCGGAAATGTTTTTCAATGACTGTAAAAGAACCAACAAATCGGTTCCGTTATCATTTCTGTAATGAGAATATCCTAACTCCAAATTCAAACTAATCGGCCCGAACTGCCCAATCGATTATCTACAATCCAGTTCTACACAGATAAATCACTGCGTTATCTAAATTCTTTTTGTATTTTGCAAGTTTTCTTGCACATCCCCTTCTGGACCTCTGTCAGTCGGGCGACCGTCTCTGCACGACCGGTACCACTTAGGTGGGAGTGTATCAACCCTGAACGTTCGTAATCCCTCTCTACAAAAGAGGTCGACGTTCGCTAAGGGTTAGGTATAAGCAGTGCAGTAGTACGGTCTCCTAGTGGACGTTAAAGAACCGGCTGATTGGTCCTGTTATCTTTTTCTACGTGGCTAGGAGCGTTCAGCTCAAAATTCGAATTAATCTGCCTCAACTGGCCAGTCTACAATGTATATCTCAATTCTACTACCCAAATAATTTTGAATATTTTCTCGCATCCCTCCATCTGGACGTCTGAGTTGGTCGACCTATTTCTCCGTGACAGGTACCACTCGCGTGGAAGCGAATTGATTCTTAAACATTATTAATTTCTTTCTGCAAAGAAAGATCAACGTTGGTTAAAGATTAAGTGCAGAAGTGTTTTTCCATTGACTGTAAAAGAACCAACAAATCGGTTCCGTTATCATTTTCTGTGTAATGGGAATATTCTAACTCCAAATTCAAACTAATCGGCCCGAACTGCCCAATCTGTTATCTACAATCCAGTTCTACACGGATAAATCACTGCGTTATTACTATATATTTTGAATTTTGCAAGTTTTCTTGCACATCCCCCATCTGGACCTTTGTCAGTCGGGCGACCGTCTCTGCACGACCGGTACCACTTAGGTGGGAGTGTATCAACCCTGAACGTTCGTAATCCCTCTCTACAAAAGAGGTCGGCGTTCGCTAAGGGTTAGGTATAAGCAGTGCAGTAGTACGGTCTCCTAGTGGACGTTAAAGAACCGGCTGATTGGTCCTGTTATCTTTTTCTACGTGGCTAGGAGCTTTCAGCTCCAAATTCCAATCAATCTCCTTAAACTAGTCGATCTAATAGATACAACCCAATTCTACTATGCGAATAACTCATTGCATTTGCAAGACACTTCTTAAATTCGAATGTTTCCTCGCATCTGGATCTCTATGAATTGGTAGACCGTCTCTCCACAATAGGAACCACTGGCGTGGAAGCAAATTAGTTCTTAAACGTTATTAATTACTCCCTGCAAAGAAGGTTAATGTTAGTTAAGGGTTAGGTATAAGCAGTGCAGAAATTTTCATTCCCTTTATCTTTTTCTATGTAATAAGTAGCTTCCCTCTTCGTTCGGATCAGTCGGTCTAAACTAGCCGATTTCCTATCTACAACGCGCAGAGTGCACTGTATTAACAAAACTTTTTTTGGATTCCAAAAGCTGTTTCATATTCCCCCTTCTGAATATGTATCGGTGAAAATTTGTCGAGCCTAGCTAAGGATTATATATATGTAGCCGAGAAATTGTCCCTTAATATTAAAAATCCAACTATTCGGTCGCGTTATGTTTTTTAGGTTTTCCAGCTTCAACGGCCCGATCTGGCCGACCTACAACCTAATTTTAATACACGAATAATTCATATATACTAGCATTATCGAAATGCTTTTTGGTTTTGAAAAGTATTTTTACATTCCCCCATCTAGCCGTCATTTTATCTCGACAGGTACCACTCGCTTAGGAGTGTGTCAGTCCTAAACGTTTATAATTTCTGTCTACAAAGAAAGTTTATATTCGGTCATTATTAAAATAAACAGAATAGAAGTAGTCTCATAGGTATTAGATCGGTCTTGTAAATCTATTCTCCGTAATTAAGAGTTTTGAACACAGAGTTAGTTTCAAATCATACACATTATAACTTCTTGATCATCACCCTACTACCTGTACTCCGATTCCTGTAATCCACCCCAATTTAGACTTTGATTGGTTAGTCGACCGTTGCCTCACGACAGGTACCACTTAGGTGGGAGTGTACCAGCCCTGAACATTTGTAATCCCTCTCTACAAAGGAGGTCGATGTTCTCAAGGGGTTAGGTATAAGCAGTGTTGAAACGGTTGCCTAGTGGCTATAAAGAACCGATCGATTGGTCTTATTTCCTTTCCAAAGTGCATTAGGCCTCCTGGGGACAGCACTTAAAAAAAAACGCACAAAATAGCTGTACCTCCAGGGTTGTGTGGAAATCAGCTAATCCCGACATTAATATTTTCTTGTATTTTCAATAATTTTTTAAAGTTTTATTTAAGTATATTTATTCTTTGTAGATTAGGTATAAATTACACTAAGGTTCCATTACAGTCTGAATTTGGCTTGTCGTGTCCAGTGTAAAAGTTAAATTAATGCTTTTATATTTTAATTATTACATTACGCACGCCGTCCTCATAGGCGATAAGTTAAACAAAATACTTTTTTAATTTATTAGATCTCCTTTTCATTTTTTTCATTATATGCGACAGTAGGATGACAAACTCATATTTTTATAAAGTATTGTTCTGTATATAATAACTGATACGTATTTTAACAAACTAACGTATTATGCGTGTTACAAGCGTTATACGCTGTATCGTGATGAAGGCCACATCTTTTTATTTGGCGTAATTTTAAACTTGATGTTATTGTTAAACACCTTGTGTATATCATATTCAGATTATTGATTTAATTGGGTAAGTAGTATCAAATAAATGTCTTAAGGCTACGTTTGTAGCCACTAGAAAGACTTAAACGATTTTAGAAAGAAAAAGATTCAATTTATTGGTGCACCCTGTATTTGAATTTATACAAACTAATTTATGAGACGTGCTTTATTAGATACAGTATACAATATCAGTCTTATATATATCTATCTACCACCATTTCAAATACTCTGTGTATTATGGAGAAAATTTGTTTGATAGCATTTGGAAAGTCTTAGGAAATACACGAATAATTGCGATGTAAGTTGTAACACATTCATAACTAAGGTGTGAACGTTCTCAACTTTGTTTTTTCTACCTTTAACTCGCGAAAACTGGTGAAATTTCATTTTTTCTAGTCCAGTTGCCACTATGAAACAAACAAAAAATTTTATCTTTCGCCACCACACCAAAACAGGAAATCCAACAATCCGCAATTTTCCAAGGTATCGGCACACGAAGAGGATCTTTACGCATCAAGCCAGGTGTGGGAAATGCGGAGCAAATCGCCCAACAAAAACGTGCATTAAAGCAAAAGAAACTCGACCTAAGTGTGTTTTATGTAGTGGTTCACATTTCTTCAAACTATAAAAGGAGTCGAGTTAAAGAGGAGAAAACTTCCACCAGCACGTCCAAAAGCACCCACACCATAACCAAGTTTTACCCAACCACAACTGCTAATCAACAACGAAAGAAGACACACAATTGTATCAAACGGGCAGCAACCCCCTTCCCCCCAAGGAGATACACCGCAAATATCAAACATCGGGAAGTTAAAAAATATTATGATAAAACTAGCTGAGAATATCAAAACAATGTTTAACTTCCTCACAATCATCGTCGCTCAACTAAAATAATAAGACAAATACTCAATATTACAGAATGGAACGTTAATTGCTTGTCAAACCACATTCAAGAACTATAAACCTTTATTACCAATCATGAGTTGGATATAGTTCAAATCTCTGAAACCCATTTTACGACCAGAAGCTACAAAATGATCTAAATACGAAACAATGTCTTGGCATGTCTTCGGATCATTTTCCAATCGTAATGACTCTGCGTTCATAAATAATTTGCACACAAAGACTTAACAAATTCAAAGAAACTACTGTGGAATGTCTTATGGTCACTATATATAACATTATATACTAGTTGAAATTGCAGTTACAAAAGCTAAAAAATGTATATTTTATTGATAAAGAATTTATAATATAGTCCTTAGTCACATGAATATTTGATTAATAAATTATGTGGCATGTATATATAAACATGAATTATATTAGCTTCAAACTGATGTTTGGATTAAGTTTCTTAAATTAATTTATTATTTTAAAATTTCTTCCAGATCTCGAAAACCGCAAGAGATAGCGGGACGCGGTTTTCGAAATTCTTTAGTTAGACTCGATTCTACTATGACGACATTGTTGGTGCGAGCGCACAATGATACCGGGTGCACCAAAAACGCGTTTCAAAAACTCCTCTGGCGAGCCGCTTACAGATGAGGATACCTCTGGGAGTCTTCGTGGATCTATAGACCCTTTTGTGAAGTTTATCTCTGCAAAATTTAAAAAACCATGATGAACGTTTAAGGGCTTTATGGGGGTTGAAAGAAAAACCTTTTTTTGCAGGCATCAACTTGCCGTAAGTACCAAGTTGTAGAACTATAAAGTGACTTCAAAAAACGCTTAATAACCCGTGTCAGAATCACTGGTGAAAACGTTATAACTTTTTAACCTTTGAGCGCCCGAGGATGACACTTAGTTTTTCGGATTCTACTCTTCAATCTGAGTCGAATGACACTAGTCTGAGGTCTATACGATGTATGCACCAGAAGTTTAACGATATACAATAACTACTAGTTAATAAGCAGGAAATTCATACTTCTGCATTTACAATATTGAAATTAAAAAGAACCGTATTTATTGAAATTTTTAAGACAAATACAACTATAAACATGTTTTAAGATTGAGATGTTGAAAGTGAGACAATTTACTTTTGGAATTTAATAATTTGTTAATTCAATATTCAGAGTATTTAAATCCACATATTCTATTCAGTACAAGTTGTTCTTCGTTTAATATTAATAATAAAACCAATAAATAAACTGAATTCGACATTTTTCCTAACCTTCAGCTTCCGCCAGTGCCTATACATTAGTCCCATTTTTCTTTACAAAAATATTCGAAACAGAAGTGCTTTGATTTTTCAATTAAAGAAAAAAGATTAAGTGTATCGTTAGGTGCAATCGGAATTAACCGAGTGTTAACCCTATAATGTTTATAAAGCAATTTCGAGTTGTGACGACAACGAGCAGAAGTACAACAAAATTTATCGGCTCCAAGAGAAATATTTATAGTAATAAAAAAGTTAGAAACAGAATGCAACCATATGCATAGACTAAAAGTGCTGCTCGGACATAAAAATTTTTTAAATTTTGACCTGTAATGAGAGGCGGATAATAATGACAATAAAATAGACGGTTAAGTCATCCCCCGACGGTATTCAAAAGGGTATCTTCATTTCATAAAAATCTTAGTGGCTCTATAGTGGTCTAACAAATATATTATAAACTATTTCTATTTGCAACCCGGCAAAGTAATCAAGTTAGTCTTTCCACAAAGAATTAAACACTACACATGAGTGGCCGTTTAAAATAGCCATGTTTGATAAATATATGCAAGGCAATACTTTTTGATGATAACGCGATATCTTGGGTAGTACTTACTACCGTTGTTGCAAGTTGGTTTTTCCGAAGCCCACGCAATTGTATACAAAATCAGCACTATGATTTAGTGAGAGACTGTCATTTTAGCTTTTCTAGCAATAACAATACAGATGTTTCTAAACGCAAAATTTTTTTGCTATGTGACCATTAAAAATAAACAGTTAATATCAATAGTGATGTTATAGGATAAATAAGTTTAAAAAGTACAAACTCCTAATCTTACCACGCGAAATTCAACAATCTATATGAAACTATCCGATACTGCTATGGTAGAGAGTTGATAGGAATCTCAAGATCAAGAGTTGATGTAAATTTTTTTTAACTTGCCATTAAATACAATTTTTTTAGAAAACATATATTAGAATTGCTGTTTTCACTAATTTTCAATGCATTTGTTTTACGCATTATATAAGTGCAATTAATTAATGACATTTTACTTCCAGTTACGGAGAAAGTATACAAGTTTGGTGAAAAGTTAATAATATTGTGTGAACCAAAAGTATGAAAATTGTTTTTATTAAATTTATTATTAAAAAAAATATGTTCCAGCTAATGTAAGCAACAATAGATTTAATGTAAAAGTGTATAGTTTCGTCCATAATCTAGCGTTTGGTACATCTATACGAATCATCAAGTTCTCAAAACTTGTAGACTGTTGCTAATTCCTTTGTTGTTTTGCTTTCCAGCTACACCCACAAACTGTTAGCTTAAGTTGATTACAAAACCGTTGAATTGATTTCGCCGGAAAACATTTTCTTCCTCTAGAATAAATTTGAAGTTGCCATATTCGATCAAAAGATATAATTTTCACCGTTGTAGTGTTTTTGTACCATAAGTACGTCTTTTTTGTGCATTGATTGACAGTGAGTCTTACAGAGACAATAAAAGAGAGATATATATCATCCTTTATCGCTTACCACTAAGCTAACTAAACTTAGGGTTTATTATAAACTGACTTTTCATTTTTTTGTAAAAGTAACTATTACTGTCGACAATCCATCCAATGCAAAAAAGTAACTCATTGTTCACCATTGCAAAATGATTTGAGAACTACGGATACTCTTCCCCCAGCTTATGCAATGAACGTTTTTGACTCTTTATTTTCTTAATGTCTTTTTATAACAACTTCTCCTTCTTTTAATGTTTTTCTTGTATAGTCAAAACTTCCTTAAAAATCATTTCACTGATTCTTAAAAAACAGTGTTCTCTTTCTTTCGGATATTTTCTTTAAAATATTTTCAGTCTCTTTTATCCATCGAATATTTCTTCATTCTTTGGACATACACGCAGCATACAGGTTTCCTTGATATCTAAATTTCTTACAAAACCCGTCGTTAAGCTTTTACAAGTGTTATCTTTCGAAGTTTGCACACACTAAGATACACGCAAACACTAATTGCGCAACGGCGTATATTTTTAAATTTAAGGTAAACAAAAACCGCAATTGTTCTGCTAACTATTGAAATATTAAAGATTAATTAGTAACAAAATGATAAAAATATTTTTAACTTTAACTGACACTTCCTTAGTCAGTTAAAATATTCAAATAAAGGAACTTTTATAATTGCGATCGGGTTTTTTCACTACTACTTTTACTCATATTCTCATTCTAATCAGAAGAAAAGTGGAGTCCCCATCCGCATCTCACAGGAATGCCAAGAAAAAGTTTTGAAAAGAAAAAATAGGCAAGACTATCACTCCAGCGACCAACAGTCAAGAAATATTGTTTTATAGCAACGCTATTCCAACCTAAAGCTGTTCTAATTTGTTTTTATTATACCTAGCATTCCCACAAGTACTGCTATAAAAGCAAACTTAATCTTGCATTACACAGCATCTGGAGAGGCAGGCGTGTAAATAGCCGCTCTCGTGGATGCGGCGTTGGATACGATACCGATGCGGCTCGTAAGGACCAACAAATGGAGAGGCAGGCGTGTAAACAGCCGCTCCCTCAATGCGGTGTGAAAACGTAGTACGGCCCGTTTGGAAGGTCAGCCGGTAAGGCCAAATCGTCCCTTAAACGGCCGTCGCGAAGCGGATGGGGGCGGCTACCGATATCCACCAACGAATACTGCCAAATCGCTCACCTGAATCGGCCTCGGCTTCGGCCTCGGCTTCGGCCTCGGCTTCGGCCTCGTCGGCGACTCCCCGGCGGCCGCCTCTGCGTTGCGGACCGGGCCTCTGCGGGCAGCGAACGTTCTTGCGGGGTAAACACGACCAAGTTGGCCGAGCTGCGGAGCCCGAATGTATGCGGTGTTAAACACGACCGAATTGGCCGAGCTGCGGTACGTGAATGTATGCGGGTTGAGACACGACCGAATTGGCCGAGCTGCGGTACGTGAATGTGCGGTGTTAAAACACGACCAAACTGGGCGCGTTGCGGATTGCGAATGTATGCGGTGTTAAACGCGACCAAGTTGGCCGCGTTGCGGAACGTGAATGTTGCCGGGCTTCGCGCCTGGCTTGGCGGCAGGTCTTTGCGGGCAATTTGCATTCGCCAGCATCTTTCAAATCAAAAGGTGCCGCCGACGGCGTATGCAGACTTGTCGGCCGAGCAAAAGCCCATATGCCGTTTTGTGTGCGATGGCAAAACGGGCAGATATCAAAGTGCGAGCCGCGATATAAGCGGTTCAAGGGCGAAAAGGCCGCCACACCAGCATCAAAATATCTATAACTATAACATATGGTTGCAACTGTCATATTTGAAAGTTACAATATGTTTCTCGCTAAGTTTGGTTATTTATCAATAGAATGAGGTGACAAAGTAAAAAAGTCTAATTTTTAAGACGCTACAACCTCTCGGCATTAGCGTACGTTCGCGTATAGGGCTATAAAAGTGTTTAATGAGATTAGGGTGTCGAAGGCCGTCTAAGATCTGCAAGACTACATTCCATTGGAAATTAAACAAAATCCTCTTCATAAGATAAAGATTGCGTCTAGAAAAATCTTTCATATTATTAAGCAAGGCCTAAAACTAGTTACTTACAAAGACACACAAGGCATTTGTCGACGGATGTTTTAAATATAGACAGGAGAAGAAAAGCAAAGAGATTGTTGACTAAGTAAGCGCATAATTGCTACAAAAAGCTTTTGTTTACTGATGAAAAAGTTTTTACAGTAGAGAAATCTTTCGACAAATAAAATGACAAGGTATGCCCTAATTTGTTTAAAGAAGCATCTCAATTATGGTTTGGGGAGGGGTGAGTAGTAGGGTAAATTACGTTGGAGTCATTAACATTTATTTTGTAAAATAGGATTCAAAAGTTCGGCCGTTGTGTATCGACAGAATGTTTTGGTAAATGCAGTAAAACCTCTCTTACCACACACTTTTCCGAGGCGAGCCTTTGATCTTTCAGCAAAACTCTACACTCGCCCACAAAGCACGATTAACTCAAACTTGCTTAAACAAAAATATGCCTCATTTTTTAACATTAGGGGACTGGCCTTCTGGTAGCCCAGATCTTAATCCATTACTTTACAAATTATGGGCAGTTTTACAGGCCACAGTTTTTTTAAAGAGGCACCGCAATGTCAATTCTTTGTAGTGCATGATGACATAGAGTGGTCCCGATGTCTTAAAGCTTGTGTAAAGGCCAACGGTGGTCATTTTGAATAAATCCGTTGTAATTATATTTACGAATAACCGTTAATAAATCCTGCAAGACAATTAATCGTTTTATTTTATCATTCTTTAGATTAGAAGGCCACTTTTTCAATTACGAAATTAAACATTTTTTAAATAAAGGCAAATAAATAACTGGAAACAACAAAAATGATTATGTAGTTAAGTTAATACTAAATTTCCATGCCGCAAAATTGCTGTTAATAACATAGCAATAAAAATTATTAACAGAAAAGATTAACACATCCAAAATACATTTTCACGTTGCTATCAATGGCAGGAAAATTCTAAGCTAAATTGAATGCGTTTAATTTCTTATTATTTCCCAAATTTCAAACTAACACGTCCATCAAGTTAACATTATGCCAATTGCAGCTGACTATAAGCAATGCAATTTGAAAGGCGTGTCATTTGCAACCCCGACACGTGTCGATCTAGACGTCTGGTATGAAAACCGATTGAAGGATACTAATGAATGTGTAAACAGAGCAGCTATTGTGGCAAACCATGGTAATAACATTGGGTTGTTTTTTTTGAATGAAGCCACCAAAGTAGAAAATATATCATTTGGTGATGTTTGCAAAGTATAATTATATTATCAATCAACTATTACGAATTTAAAAATTAAAATTTTAAAAATCTGTTATCTTCGACAAGTATATCATGCATGCAACATTTTGTCACAATAAAGTTGAACTATCATTTATATTTTACCTTTTTTGTATTTTTATATTTCTAGAAAAGAAATAAAAACAAAAAAATACACCAACTTTTGTAGATTAAAAGAATCTTATGAGAAAATAGCTAAAAGGTCATACGAGAAGTCGAAATACTAAAACTAAAACCTACACAGCGGAAATAAAATCGTCATAAAGATTAAATAAAAAAATCACCCACAGCTTCGAAATGACGAAAGGGTTTTTACAAAGTTGTTAGACGTGAACTGCACAATTTAATAGATTTCTTTAACGTACACTAAAGAACTGGAAAAGAAAATGTGAAGACATGGTTGTTCCAGTCAGAAATGAACCCCCTTATACATTGAGTTTTACTAACGATCAGGTGATAATTGCGCAAGAGGAAAAAGTAATATAAAAAAAATATTTAGCTACAAATGGAAACCTATAAAATTTAGAAACTGAAGAAATCTTGAAATAAAAGGTAATAATAAGTTCAAGTGTTTAGGATTTATTACAAGAATAGACAAAAATAATAAAAAGTAGACTGTGACAAGCAAAACAGATATAAAACAATTAAATCATATTTTGATAGATAGACAAGTAGGGAAAACAACCACATCGAAAACATAGAACACCATAGAAAGAAATACGGAGCTGAAACATGGATAATTAATAAAGAAAATAAGAATAAACCATTCCATGAGATATTACAGTATAATACAAAGACACAAATTAAAAAACCAGGAACTCGGAAAAAGAAAAATAAATTCAGAAAAGAGCTTAGTCAGTTACATTGAAGAAAAAAGACTAGTATAATATGAGCACGTGAGAAACGTAGAACAGGACAGGTGACTAAAAAAATAACGGTGTGGATTTCAACAGAGTGAATAAAATGCGGTAGACCAAGAACATCTTGGAGAAATAAGGTAGAGAAGACTATGGAAGAACAAAACTTGTAAAACGGAGAATAGAAATTTCGTACACACTTCTGTGTATTTTACAAATTATTTCTTAATTTTGTATCAAATTTTAGCAACATAACCAAATCCTTTACAAAAAGGCTCTGTGATTAATCTTCCTAACACTAAATCGAACCCAGCCTACAGATTTGTTTTAATAATTTTGCTGTTTTCTTGACAATGGGTAGTCTTGGTATCCGAAACATTTTTCTATCCTCGATGTACTACAAGTTCATGTACTAGATGATTAACTTTCTCATTAGAGTGTACTAGGAGATTTTGTAAATAAGTAGTGTTGAATCTTTGGATTTTTTCTTCAACTATAAAAATGGTTAAATACTCGTGGATAATGTTATTGCTTACAAATCAAGTGCCTGTATTTAAATGGTTTTGTAGATTGGTAGTGACTACGTGAAAATTGTTCTGTGTCAATAGAATTGCAGTGTCGTGCTTACATGTGGCAATAGTTGTGCTGTTC
This sequence comes from Sinelater perroti, assembly GCA_036346155.1. NCBI lineage: Eukaryota > Metazoa > Arthropoda > Insecta > Coleoptera > Elateridae > Sinelater > Sinelater perroti. The sequence continues at coordinate 3,612,899 of JARFIY010000167.1, read as the reverse complement.
GTTGTAGCGCAACAAGTTCGATTAAATTAAAGCGATCACTAAGAATTTTAAAATGAGCTAGTAATACCCAGAAAGGATAAATTATAACTTGTGTAATAAATTAAGGTCCCAAACATATTCAACACTTTGCTCAATATTTACAAAAGTTGCATATTTTCTAATCTCCTTACAACTTTATGAAAAAAGAATGGTCGCATGTTGACGGAGCCGTGGAGGGCATTTGACCGATATCACATTTCTAAGTTCGTACTTTACAATGATTGCCATACAAATTCGATTGCTCCAATGTTTTGGGTTTTATTCTCAGAAAAACATCCTAAAGTCCAATATAGAACACCCTATGTTATCTATAACTGTGATGACTGATTAAGCAGCTTGATTTTCAGGCTAAACTTTTAATACAAATAAAAATACAAGATCATGTGTTTAAGAATTGTTAAATATTTGGGTGCTGCAGTGTTGTGATCGAAAGTTTAAGATTAATCATCGTAACTGCGATAAAACAGTTGTTAAACATTAGATAATAAGTTGTTTTTAAATAGATGTTACTGAAAGTGTGTGCGATTTAACAAAACAAAGCTTTGTAACTAAATATTTTACTATTTGTTTTTAAAATACTTGGCCTTAGAAAAAATCCGTTTAAATTGTAAATTTTATTCTTTTTGAGCCACTTAAGAACAAAAGCATTGAATATTTCCACGCCATTTTGGAAAATTTCTAATTGCACATCACTCGATTTATCTTTTAGTCTAAAATATGAAAAATAATTGACTTAAAGTATAGTTTTTATTCCTAGCAATCCTATGCTCCATTCTATGACAACTGTACGTTTATTTTAAATACCAAATCCTGATTTTTAAATAAAACATTTCGACAATATTTTACTCTAACTATTGTAAAGACATATTATATCAATTGTCGATCGTTTAATATCTAAAACCATTTCAGCGGAATCTGATGAGAGAAGTCTGTAACGCGCATGCGTGAATGAGGAGAATTCCACTTTAATTTTGAATTAGTGGAATTTGTACGAGTAGAGCAGAGAAGCTGGATAGAATTTTTGTACGAAGCAGAAACTATTTTGGTAATTTAAAGGGCTTCGAAAAATAGTTGAAAATTTTTGCACTTAATAAACACCACGCAGTCGTGCGTCGTGGTTTTAGAACTAAAGACTTTTAAAAGCCATGGTAAGTCTTAGCTCTAAAATTTCTCTAGTTAAATTCATCGTTGCTGCACAACTTCTAACTTGTAGAACTTCTGTTGTAGTTATTAAAATTAAAATTAAACTGTTAAACTAGACAATATCAAGCAGATAGAAGGCTACATCTACTTAGGGCAAAGAATAACTAAAGAAAAGCTAAACGAGACGGCAGGACTAAAGAGAAGAATAGAATAAGGATAGTTGGAAAACTACCAAAAAGCCCAAGTCTATAACCAGTAAATTATACCAGTAATGACGTATGGCACAGAGGCATGGCCTATAACTAGAGCAGTAGTAAACAAAATTAGAGTAGCGCAAAGAGGAATGGAGAGGATAATACTGGGTGTATCGCTGCACGAAAAAAAGGAACACATGGATAAGGCAGAGAACAGACGTAGAAGACGTAGTAACTAAAATGGTAAGAAAAAAATGAAAATGGGCGGGACACGTTGCTATAATGTGCAAAGAAAAGTGGGCAAAATATCGTACAATAGAGGCCCTGAAAGGGAAAGAGAAATAGGAGACGACCAAACTTGAGATAGATTGATACATCAAGAGAATTACAAGTCCAAAATGGATAGTGCTGACACAGGATAGAGAACGGTGGAGAGCAATGGGTGAGGCCTATGTTCAAGAACGACGACAAGGGCTGATTAAAACAGAAGAAGACTGAGTATATAAAATTTTCCTGTAAGTTTCACTGAAACAACTTAGACTTTTATTTTTAAAATAAAATATATATATATAGACACAGTACAAAGCACTGCAATCGTGATTTAAAGAAATGAACGCCAACACATCACTCACCTCTCCTCTTTGGTACTTTTCTAACACACACCTTTGTGCTAGAGTTTCTAAAACCCATTTCTGTACACGTGATCTGATTACTTGAGATGCGATTTTCCTCAAACAAATATGAGAGAGAGAGAGAGAGCAGTTCCTTCTTTTCTTCTTTTTCAAATCTGCTAACTGAAATATTTTCTTGAACATCTCATTTCGATCCTTTATAATTTATTATTTGTTTAATTAATTAATTTTTATAATTTGTACGAATAATAATTAATGTAGTAGTAAAGCAACCCGAAGCAACCGCGCCAGATTTGATAAGATGTTTTGTCGCGCGTTAACTACTTCAGCCATATAGCCACTCTTCATAGTATTAAGAAGTTTAAAGATTGAAATTAAAAAGTTTGAAATTTTCATAAATTTAAAATAGAAAGCAATATGTGCCCTTCCGAATAAAGCGCTATTATGGCATACACTGACCTGACTAGCGGTCTGGGCATTCTTATAGATGGACAAATTATCTTGTAGTCATTCTCTATCTAGCACGCCCGAGAAAGATTATCTATTATCTTTCATCTCTTTTTCACTGCTCACGCAACCTCTGCAGCATTATAAATATTTCACGATTTTAGCCCACCATCGGCAACATAATTAGCGTTTTATTATAATTGTTTTAGCTTATAGAACAAACTTTAATTATTACGCCTAAGAAGTGAAATGGGGTAAAATAAAGTCACAAAAAAATATTTCTTAAAAGTAAGACAAAGTGATTGTAGCCAAACTATTAAAGTTGAAGTGATGTCGTGTAGCACAAAACAAATACAGCAAGTCATCGCCGAAGGGTTGTAACATTCGCAACAAGCACAGTAGCATTGATAGTATTGATGAATTAATTATTAAATTAGATCTTCAACAAACTTAAAGAACCATCCAGCAGAAACAAAGAAGGGAAAAATGTAGATGGAGATTTTGGTGAAAAGTAGTATTATCAAAAATACAAAGAAGACCAGTTACACTTCAACATCTGTGAATATACAATTCATAGAACCAAATCACTCTAATTATCACCCGTGATTTTTGATAATTTAAATAATGTAGGGCATAACGTTCAGAACCACAAATACAAGATCATGATATTTTTAGAGAATGTAAAAATTGCTACACATTATTGGCGAATAGTTTTGAGATGTGTTGTAGCTTAAAAGTAATGTCCTTGAAATAATCTTAGCAAAGTATGAGAAAGTTTTAGCAGATTTACTTAATCTATCAAACAGCTACATAATAGGCTTTCTTATGTTACTAAAGTGAAATCCAGTACCACAAACTAAAAGTAAGTTATATTAATAGCTTATTAATTCATAAATAAAACGAAATAAATATGTTATGGTATAAATGATGTAGCACTGTTCGATTTTCCATAATCCATTTAGGTCACTTCTTGATTAAATTATTACGGAATTTATTATTCATAGTTTTCAAGTTATACTGAAATTAGTCCGCCACCGTTTTGTTATCTTCTATGAGTTAGAAAAAAAGTATATATGGCAAGAAACTGTTTTTAATTTTATTTCTTGTAATTAGACCGTTTATTTTGGTTACTTAAAATTATTACTATTAAAATAATACCTACTTATTCACGCAATCTCCGTGGCATTTATTGCTGCAGTCAGTTTATAACTTTTGTGTTGTCACTTTAATTTCCATTGAGAAAATTAAATTAGACAATTAGCCTAATTCAATCCTTTGCTGCTTATTGATCCTAGTCCATGTTCTAAATCAATTTTATAGCCTCCGATTTATGTTGGCGTTGTATTCCCCATCTTAATGTTACCTTAGGCCATAAAAAGAAAATAACATTTACCTGTAAATTTTAAATTTTCTAGTATAAGTTAGTAATGGTGCACCGTAACTAAATTTCGAGCACCATGGAAGAGTATAGAAAATGATTGGCATAAAACCATAGTAAATGTACATTTGTCTATTTGATTTAATTGTTTAAATGTTTTCCTGTGATTATTAAATATTTTATAAATATACGTGTCTGTTCTGTGAAAGTCTCTCTTCTTTTATAAAACAGGATGAGCCAGAAGTATCCAAATTTCAAAAATCAATCAAAGTCCTTCAATTTTCTTTAAACTGTAAAACCACTGTGAATGTCGTGGATGCAAATTTTGTGAAATGTATAGCTGATATCTTTGGAACAAAATTTGTATCAGAATAATCTTCAAAATGTTCAACAGTTACAGAACAACTTTATTCTTTATTCTTGACGAGCTTTCTGGTGCAATTAATTACCGTTTAAAATCAATTTAAAATTTTTGTTCCATTTTGTGCTTTTCTTATTCCTTTTATTAAACGCATTCATCACAAACACTCTTTTTAATATATAATAAAAAAACTAACAATCATTAGCTGGAATTCTAATTGCATCAAAGCCCAACGATCACTATAATTTTCGGCGTGGCTAGATACAACACAGACATCACGTGTGTCGCAGAAACCCATTTTGTATCAGAAGATAACTTCAAGATGACAGGCTACCTAGTGCACAGAAAAGACCGAGTGTTAGAAAAACCAGCAAGATTAGCCATACTTGCTAAAAAGCAGATTAAGCACAACATCATACCTGATCCAACTACACCAAAATATGGAGACTGTTGGCATCAAAATAACATTAAATAATCAAAGCCATACATTAATCAGCATGTACAACAACCAAATAAAAGCTAAACTCAGCAGATTTGCAAGCAAAGATTACCAGCCCGACAGCCTAAGCATGGTTTTTAAAAGACTATTTGGAGAAGCAGGCGTGTAAATAGCCGTGCCCTCGTGGTGCGGTGTGAGAAACTAAGTACGGCCTGTTTTGAAATGTAAAACGCTAAGGCCCAAATCGTCCCTTAAACGGCCAGCGCGAAAGCGGATGGGGCGGCTACCGATATCAACCGATAAGTAAAGCTAAATCGCTCACCTGAAACGGCTTCGGCTTCGGCAGCGATGTTTCACGGTGGCCACCTTGTTGCTTTGTCTTCGTGCCGGGAACACGACCGCACTGGCCGAGATGCGTTGCGGATCGAGTATATGTTGCGGGATGTTAAAACACGACCGAATTGGCCGCGATGCGGTGTGAGTCTATTGCGGGTTGATTAAATGCGGCCGTACTGGACGCGATGCGGTGTGATTATGTTGCGGGTTGGTTAAATGCGGCCGTACTGGCCGCGATGCGGTGCAAGTATATCGCCGGGCTTCGCGCCTGGCTCAGCGGTAGGTCTTTGCGGGAAATTTTTAACTCGACAGCACTTTTCATCTCAAAGGGTGCCGCCGCCGGCGTATGCAGACTTGCCGGCTGAGCAAAAGCTCATATGCCGTTTTGTGTGCGATAGCAAAACGTAGCGGCAGATATCAAAGCCACCAGCATGCCGCCGCGATATACAAGCGGTTCAAGGGCGAAAAGGCCGCCACACCACTATTCAAAGGAAATACATTGATAGACTTGACTCGGATCACCTTCCTATCCCCATAACATTCATTAGTACTTCACATATAAAACCGCAGACTTCTCGCCTAATAAACGGAGCAATAATCTGGGAAAAACTTCAAATAGCCCTAAACGAACAATTACAATATCTACCGAAACAGAAATCACCAGATGGAATTGACGACGCAGTTTCTAACTTCACAACATCCATTGTGAATAGCGTACATAAGGCAACAGCGAATAAAACATTATATCATAAACCCACACGTTATTACCACTCAAACTACACAACCGAACTTATTTAAAAAAAGAGCCAAGCTGGACGCGATTGGCGACGAAGTAGAAACGCATCAGATAAACCTATACTCCACTACTTAACACGCCAACTCAAAAAAGAATTAGACTAAATTTGAATTGCCAGATATTAAAAATATATAAAAGAGCTTGAACTGAATGACCCTGGAATGTGGAAAACAACTAAAAGGATTTTAAATCAACATACTGAAATTCCAACAATAACAGATGGCACTAGTAGCTATACAGCGATGCAGAAGAAGCAGCGGTATTTGTCAATCACCTGGAACGCACATTAATGCCAAAAATTACATGCATTGCAATAGAAGCAGCATTTACAATTAATTACTTTAAAAAATGTGCCTGTTATTACTGAACAAGTAGAATCAACATCACCCCACGAACTATAAGCTCTAATCGCCAGACTCCCCAAAAGGAAAACCCCTGGTTATTACCTTATTATATTATTGTGCTAACATTCTTCTTCTTCTTCTTCTTTGCGTGCCACTCCTATCGGAGATTGGATATCATCAGGGCGACTTTAATCTTTTTTACAGCTGTTCGGAATAGTTCATTGGTGGTGGATCAAAACCATTTCCTCAAGTTTCGCATCCATGACATTCTTCTACGGCCTTGGTTTCTTCGTCCTTTAATTTTCCCTTGCATTATATCCTGCAGTAATATGTATTTTTGTCCTCTCATTAGGTGACCTAGGTACTCCAACTTTTTTATTGTCCGGATAATTTCTGGTTCTTGGATTATGCGTCGTATTACCTCTATGTTTGTTATTTTGTCTATCCATCTTATTTTCAATATCTGTCGATAGCACCACATTTCAAAGCTTTCCAGCTTCTTTATGTTGTTTTGTTTTAGGGTCAATGCTTCGACACCATACAGCAAGGTGCTAAACACGTAACATTTTAGCATTCGTATTCTTAATGTAATGTTTATATCACGGTTACATAGCATTTTCTTCATTTTTATGAAAGTTGTTCTGCCAATTTCTATGCGTCTTTGTATTTCCTTGCTTTGACCGCCTGTCTCGTGTATTAAAGCTCCCAGATATTTGTAAGTATCTACTTTTTCGATCTGAGTGTTGTTGATACGAATATGTGTGATATTAATTGTATTTTTCGTAAATGCCATGTATTTCGTTTTCCTGGCGTTGATCTTTATCCGATAGTCCGCGCATGCCTTGTTCATATTATCAAGTAAACATTGCAGATCTTCCGATGTTATGCTAACATAATTAACTATAAAATCCCTATCCTGCCTAACATTAATATTTAATGCCCGCCCTAGGATGGGTTACTTCCCAAAAGAATGGGAAAACGCCCTAATATTGCTATTTCCTAAACCGAAAAAAAAACAAAAAATCTTTAAATGAGTACAGACCTATAAGACTTTTATCATTAATATCTATACTGCTAGAAAAGGTAATCTATACTCGCCTAAACAATGAAGTGATTTACCTCCACATCAGTTTGACTTCAGAAGAACCTACTCAACTACACATCAACTCCAGAGAATAATTGAAACAATAGAAACTGGTTACGAAAATAAATAGTCAGTAACCGCCGTCTTCCCCGATGTAGTCCAGTCTTTTGACAAGCTTTAGCTAGAGGGACTGAAAAAACTACTTAAACTTAGAATACCTAACTATTTAAAGGCAATTCTATTCTGCTTTCGAGAGGACAAAAACTTTTCGGTGAAAATAAATGCTGAAGTCTCGAAAATTAAAGGATACGAGCTGGAGCCTCACAAGGCAGTATATTAGGGCCACTTTTATACAATATAGAAACTTCAGACATCTTAAAAGTTGACGACACAGCCATAGCAACACTAAGCTATGACCTAATAGAAGGAACGCAACTACTACAGGCTGCAATAAACAAAGTATGCAAATGATTTAGTAAACGGAACAAAACAATTCAAGCAAAAATATTTATTCTAAGGAGAACTGCAACTCAACCAACATTCAGATTAGCAACGAAATGATTAAATTGAATACCCATGATAAAACAGTGAAATATCTAGAAGTACTTCTAGACACAAAATTATCATGGAAGATCCATATCAATTATAAACTAATCCAGAGTTATGCAAGACTAGCACAACTGTATCCACTATCAAATCTAATTAAAAACTAAATCGCATTCATGATAAACAAATCTTCTTAAGCATCATAGCATTTTATGCAGCACCAATTTGAAGTCATCAAAAACAAATATAATGAACTTACAAAGACTACTTAAGAATTTTAGTTGATGCACCATGGTTTATCAGAAACACACAATTGTATCAAGAAGTATGAGTTCCAGCAATAAAAGGGTACATAAAAACATACAAAAAATTCCCTTAGAACATGAAAGTATGCGATGGAAGAATTTACTAAAACCTTAGAAAGCGAAATATCCATTCCCGGCTAAAACACAGACTCCCCTAAGATCTGTTTTTATCAGATGAAGACGAATAATTACACAGCGGCGTTTGAGAGAATACAGGAAGACTATCAACTAATGCATTTCTTATCTAACCACTAATTTAGTTTTCGAGAAAACAAGTTGACGATGCACCAAGTCTATAAAATAGTTATTGAAATATCTAAAAGCGCCAAGAAAAGAAATTGTGTAACGGAGAAGTTATAGATGTGCCCCTAATGTTCGATAAAGTGTGGCATTCGGGTCTATCTTACAAACTTAAAAATATAGTTGATAACGTCTGATGAAAATTTATTTGTAAAACTTAACTTCCTCATACTACTCCATACAATCGGGGGTTTCTTTACTCCATTTGTTGACAGCATTGCTATCCTATCATTAGATAATGATACAGTAATATCCTCTAAAATCATGCAAATTTACCTAAATTAACTTAACGAATGATACAACAAATGGCAGATTAAAATAAATTAATTTAAAACAATACAAGTAACATTCATTGCACCACTAAAACAAATCTTTCTGAAATTGTTTACGAAGACGCTGTAATTGCAAAATTAAATATTAAATATCCAAGATTAGATCTCGATCAATTCATAACTTAATAGAAACAAATACAGATAAAACAGAGATAAGTAGACGCCCAAATGTAATGACTTATAAGTTAAATTTCAAAACTATTAAGAATAAAATTCTACTGTTTAAGACTAAAATCCATCTAATTATACAGAATTTAGTTTTGAGCATGTGACATATATTTGGTTAAAAATAAAACAAACATTCCATAAAAAAAGCAATTTACTGCTGCATCAAGACATAAATTCCATACATTTCGGAAAAATCAAAACCGTCTGGAGAGGCAGGGGTAAATAGCCGTTCTCGTGGTGCCGTGTGAAACGTAGTACGGCCCGTTTGGAACGTCAACCGAGAAGGCCCAAATCGTCCCTTAAACGGCCGTCGCGTAAGCGGATGGGGGGCTACCGATATCAACCAACGAATATTGCCAAATCGCTCACCTGAATCGGCTTCGGCTGGCTTCTGGCGATTCAAGATCTTAATCTGGGATGATAAGACCGACGAATTAGCTGGGTGCGAACTTTTGCGGGTGAAGACACGACAGAACGGTCGCGCTGCGGATGGCGATGTTTGCAGTGTTGAGACACGACCAAATTGGCCGAGCTGCGATGCGTGAATGTTGCCGGGCTTCGCGCCATTGTAGCATAGGTCTTTGCGGGCAATTTTCATTCGACAGCACCTTTCATATTTAAGTCCGCCGAACGTATGCAACTTTCGGCTGAGCAAAGCCCATATGCCGTTTTTGTGCGATGGCAAAACTGTGCAGATATCAAAGCCATGCCGGATATAAAGCGGTTCAAGGCGAAAAAGGCCGCCAACACGTCTCATTATCAGCACCAACTTAAGGGGTATCAAAATGTTATAGAATTGACAAAAAACTTGAAATTCAGAATATTTACCTAACATCACTATAGTAATATATATAAGGAAAAATTTTAGTACACGTTTTTCTTTCAAGTCAAGGACTAGGAAAACAACTTTTTGCTGTACAGATGGAAATCTTTAGAAAATGTACATATAATTTAAAATAAAAAACTCAACCTTAAATTAACAGAGATAATAATAAAACCCACATAATTTATAAACATGTATAGTGTTCTACTCTTTTAGAAGAACTGTGCTCTCTAAATAATAGTCGTTATTTAAAGTTTACCATCGATTCAACTACATATGTATCTTACCAGGAGTGGTCATTTTGTTGATAATTTTTTATTATTTTATTAATATGGTAACATTTCACATATGTACTAATATTATTTGTTGCAACCCTTGCAACTTTTTTATAGTTATTTCATTACTGCTATCTAAATATTCCAAATTACTAACAGCAGTACGTATTTTATTAAACTATTTGCTGCTGACGTTTTCGTCAATTTTTTGAGGCAGTATTTAGAACTTTATAAAACATTCAAAGTATATCTGCAATAGAAGGAAAGAAAAAATAAAATCTTTGGGTATCATACTTGAGAACCTTGAAATCTCATTTTATCCTTTCTTTGGGCGAGTTGTTGTGAAGTGCTTGCTTATGAAGCTCAAGTAAACCGTGAAGTTAAAGGTCAAAATGCGAATCATATCGAATGGTCCAAATGTGGTTCAAGAAGCTAAACAGCGATGATATCAGTCTTCAATCAAATGCTATGTCGACCCGGGTGACCTTTTTTAATAAACTTTACTTCTAGCTGTGGAAATACTCGACAATTTTTACAAAGGTTTGGGCTATCCTGATGGACAAAATAATGCCTGGTGTTATAAGACAAGATAAACACCGGGTTCATGTGTTCAAACGGTACCTTCAAATCTTTAAATCTTTCGCTGTATTGTTACCAGTAGATTTATCTTTGTAACCAAAATAAATAGAATCAATGGTAAAGGAAATGTTAAACTGTAAGTCATGCTGTAAAACTTTTTGTTTTACGTCTGTTAAAATTAGTAGAAAGGTGATCTCTAGCTCATCACCGATTTGGTAACAACGATATTCTGGTATGGTCAATCGAAGACGAGTGTTGCTACATATAAATAACGCCATGCCAAATCCAACTAAAAAACTCGAAAATAAATTGTAGTAATTTGACGGAATCAAACGAATGCTCTACTTAGACTATAGTCCTGATTTGATACCATATGCTTAGTGCCTGTTTTGATCAATGATGAATTTCTTGGTCGGAGGGCAGTTTACTTACTTTCAAGAAGCGAAAATGGTGCTATTAGTTCTTTGATTCCAACCCACAACAGTGATACCAACGAGGCCTAGAAAACTTGGCCCTCAGATATATACTATACGTATATTTTAATTTTTAATTTTGTACGTTTTGAAATATTAAATTAAAAATTTTAAATTACAAAATAATTAGACTTTGGCACCACTATTGCTGTTACTATTTCTTTTATAGTTCTCTCAATTCTTTTTTAAATATTTTATGCACAATATAAGTTATCTTATAAATCATCAGAAGTTTCTCAACGTAAACCCCATTGGCACAAAACCAAATACTACTTAAATATCCTAATAGTTGCTTACTTAGCTTCATGTCATGATAAGATATAATTAATTCTCCATAATTACCTTTCATATTAAATTATAAATTTATTTTGTATTCCTTTAATAAGTATGCTTAAAATAGCAATTTATTGTAGGAGAATTGTATGTTGCATCTATTGTGATAAGTATTCGCACACTGTTCGGTTACAAAATGGAATAAAAAATTCAAATATATAGATGAGCAAGAACAAAAATAAATAATAAATAAATCCGCCGCTCACAACGGCTTTATCTCTGCTTAATCCTTGTTTTTTAAAAACTCGGATTATATTCGAAGGAAAAACTAATTATAGTCGTAAATCATCCACTACTCCTAAGCAATAATCCCAAAGGGACCCAATCCTATAAATTGCTGGTTGAACAGATGCTTTGATGAGAACTATTGTTGAAATGTAGGCGGCATGCACGCCGGGCGTCGATTCGGTCAACAGGAAGCACGCAGGTATGGAGGCGTAAACGATGCATTCAGGTGCGTGTGATATGGACGTATGAAGTGTTCATCGAGATGTTTGTAGAATAAAAACCTAGGCAATGCTTTTTAACGAATACAAACTATTAAATACCTATTTTACACAATGCTTTTTCGAAACTAAACCCTGCGTAAAATGTTTCGAGCGCATAAGACGATAAATAATTGTAAAACCAAGCCCACAGATGGCGAGGCAAGTAAGGATTGAAGCTTAATTATTTGAATTAGCTAAGAGAACTTCTGGCGGCTGCAGAATCAACAAGAAGGGGGATAAGAGGATTACGAATAGATTAGAGTACGCCATTTAGTGTAACAAAAAAATTTAAGTAACATGCTACGGACATAAATATCAGTCTTGTGGGCTTTACACGGTAATGTAAAATAAGAAATGTTGGTGAAAGGAAATATAACACCCTAGCAATATTTGGTGGAGGTAAAAACTAAAAACACTGAGCACTCTTGCATAGAAAAATAAACAAAGTTCTAACTTTAAATGTATCGTTTAAGTTGGTATACATTCGCTTTAGTGGGTGCCGAGGTCAGGCGAATTATTTATTTAATAATTTAATTTTTGCTATTTTAAGATAAGCCTGAATAAAACCTACCAATTTATTTACTATTAATTCCACGCTTGAATTTCAACGAGTAAAGTCGTGTACGAGCTGCTCTTTGAGATAAATAAGTGTAACAGATAAATAGTAAGGTCAACTCCACAAATTTACTTTAATAAACCATTTATCTATAGCTTATCGTGTTTATAACTTAAAGTTACACAAAATAATTTCCAAACAACATACAAGCAGCAAGTAAATTATATTTACTTAACAATGTATCAGCCACCGAACTACGTGCAATATGCACCTCCACATACAATCTTAGACCCTCATGGACACCCACTTTCACCCATTTCAAATACACAAATGCCAAGAAATTCTTCCTTTTCTCAACCACTTCCCATACAAGTACCGGCACAAAATATAACCTTATCCAGCAGTCAACCAATAAACAACAATTTTCCAAACCTCAATATAATGCAGCCGCAAACTGCACAGTATTCTCAGTCACAAAATACCGCAGACTAATGGCAATTTCCCACCAAAAACGAAGTAGATCTCATGAGGATCAAGATGCTACTTCTTCAAAGAAGGATTATTGACTCGGTCTTAGTAATAGATTTGCCCCACTTGCAGATGAAAACATGGACCAAAATGCACAAATCACTGAACCCAAACCACCACCGATCTTCATCTCGGACGTTGAAAATATTCAGCCATTAATTACCTTACTCAATGAACTGGCTAAAGATAAATACACATTAAAGACACTATATAATCAAGTTAAGGTACAGCCTTCTGAAAGTGCGATATATACTGTGCTAGTAAAAGCACTTGCAGCTAAAAACACCGAATTTCACACATATAAGCCTAGACAAGAAACAACTTTTCGTGTAGTACTGAAGAATTTGCACTCAACCACTAAATTACAAGACATTAAAACAAGTTTGCAAGAGAAAGGACACGAAATAACAAACGTTTGGAATGTGAAGCAAACAGGATCAAAAATTCCATTACCACTACATTTCTTAGACCTAGTCCTAAAGATAATAACAAGGACATTTACAAAATAGATTTGCTACTAAACACCAAAGTTTAGTTTGAAGCACCACATGCCAAACGTGAAATTCCACAATGTTTGCGTTGTCAAAAATTTGGACATTCAAAAAATTATTGTCAAAATAAACCACATTGTGTTAAATGTGCTTCAAACCACTTAACTAGCGATTGTCTTAGAATGGTTAAAGATAACAATGCCAAGTGCGTAAATTGCAATGAAAACCACCCGGCAAACTATAGAGGTTGTATAGTTCACAAACAAATCCAACAAAAATTGTACCCACCACTACGACCACGCCATATTGAGCAGAGAACTGTTCAACCGGGCATTACGTTTCCCCAAATAATTCAAGAACATATCAGAACTCCACAAAATCAGCCAGAAGTACCATCACCAAAAAACGAAATAGACGATTTAAAGCAAATGATGAAAACCCTCATGGATCAAATGAGTACACTTATAAACCTCATGTCAATGATTGCTAATAAAAACAAATAATAGAACAACAGTTAAAAATAGCACCCAACAGAAGTCACATAAAAATACCAAATTATAACATATATAAAACAAACCACCCAGATGAAACGGCACATGGAGGGTCAGCAGTTATAATCAGGAAAAATCTAAAACACTATGAACGAGCTGAATACAGACGCAACAATATCCCAGCCACCAACATCAGTCTTCTAGATACCCTAGGAGAACTAACAATATCTGCTATATATTGCCCTCCAAGGCATAACAACAAATATGAGCATTACCCCGAATATTTTCGGATCCTGGGAAATCGATTTCTGGTCGGAGGAGACTTTAATGCGAAAAACACAATATGGGGATCCAGGCTCACAACTACCAAAGGGCGAGAACTATTCAAAGTTATGTCAGCTTATAATATGATTTATCTATCAACATTTCAGCCAACATACTGGCCATCCGACCCCCATAAGATACCTGATCTTGTCGACTTATGCCTAATCAAAGATCTTAACTCCAAAAAATTTGATGTTAAGTCTTGCTTAAATTTAACGTCGGACCACACTCCAGTCCTAGTAAACATGAATACACAAATATTGGGCAAACTCAAGAAACCATCTTTTTGTAGCAAACGGACAGACTGGGATTACTTCAAAGAAAAACTGGACGAACAATTAACTCTTGAACTGCCTTTGAAAACTCACCTCGACATAGAAAAAGCTGCGGCAGACATCACACAAGCAATACAAAGTGCAGCGTGACAAGCGACCGCAGACATAAATGAAGAACGAATTCGAGAAGAACCCCCAGTACTATTACAGCAAAAAATCTCCGAGAAACGAAAAGCTCGTAAACGATGGCCGATTATGAGAGCCCCGGCAGACAGACAACGGTATAATACCCTAGCAAAAGACCTCAAAAATTACTGTGTAGGATACGCAATGATTCCATACAAAATTATCTTAAAGAACTAACACCAACAAACGCAACCGATTACTCTTTGTGGTGACTCACTCGTAAACTAAAGTACCAACAACATCTTCTACCTCCAATACAAACCAATCATAACACATGGGCAAGAACGGATCAGGAAAAGGTCACTGTTCTTGCCGAACACCTTGCCTCAGTTTTTCAACCATATCCATCTTAGTTAACTGCTGCTGTAGAAAAAGAGTTACTGAACCAGTTTGATGCTCCCTTTCAGATGTCTCTGCCTGTTCCTAAAGTTTCACATAGTGAGGCTGAAGTAATCATACACCACGAGGTTAGCACTAAAAAGAAACCCGGGTATAATCTCATTGCTGGTGAAATTATTAAAAAGCTATCCGAAAAATCTATTAAAGCATTGGTACAAATATGTAATGCTGTTCTCAGACTTGAGTACTTCCCATGCCATTGGAAATCATAATGATCCTTAAGCCTGGTAAAAATCCAAATGAAGTGACGTCCTACCGACCAACAAATCTTCTTCCAGTCCTCTCCAAAATACTCTAAAAACTCATACTTAAACGACTGACCGACATCATAGAAGAACATGAACTTATACCCCCACACCAATTTGGCTTTAGAGCACAACACGAAACTACGGAACAAGTCCATTGAATAAATAGGCAAATCCGTACTAATATGGAATACCGCAGATGACACGACTCTTTTAACATCACATCAGGACCCTATTTCTGCTTCTAGAAATTTGCAAAACCATCTGAATCTATTTGAAAATTGGTTTAAAAAATGGAGAATGGAAGCTAATGCAACTAAATCTACTCATATCACCTTCACCCTTCGCAAAGAAACCTGCCCTGCAGTTACACTTAATGGAACTTCCATACCCCAAAATGATGTAGTCGAATACCTCGGCCTACATTTAGATCGAAGATTAACTTGGCATACTCACATTTTAACTAAGAAAAAACAACTGGGTTCTAAATTTCATCAAATGTACTGGATGCTTTGAAAGAAATCGAACTTATCCATCGAAAATAAACTCTTATTGTACAAAATTATCCTAAAACCCATTTGGACATACGGGATCCCTATTTGGGGCTCCGCCTGCACCTCAAATATAGAGATTCCTCAGCGCTTCCAAAATAAAGTCCTTAGATCTATTGTCAACGACCCATAGTACGTGCCAAATGTCTTACTCCATGCTGACTTAAAACTGCCTACAGTTCGTGAAGAAATCACTCGATTCAGCACTAATTATAGAAAGAAGCTGATCTTTCATCCTAATGAGCTAGCAAACAACCTGTTGCAAGAAGAAGACGAGGCAAGACGACTTAAACGATTCAAACCTTCTGATCTTCCCACCAGATTTTAGTCACTTGCCTAGAACTAAATTGCCATATCTCCAACATACTACAGATGATGTCCACTGGGACATTACTCTACATGACATGTTATTCCTAGAATAG
Source organism: Sinelater perroti (assembly GCA_036346155.1). Taxonomy (NCBI): domain Eukaryota; kingdom Metazoa; phylum Arthropoda; class Insecta; order Coleoptera; family Elateridae; genus Sinelater; species Sinelater perroti. The sequence continues at coordinate 3,596,616 of JARFIY010000167.1, read as the reverse complement.
TCTTAGATCAAGCACACATCAATTGTATTCATAGTCTCCACCGAGACTGATTGTACAAATAAAAGGGGATATAAAAAAAAAGTTGGTATACAAAAAAGTAGTCAAAGTGAAAAAATGTATTGAATAGGTGTTAATGCGAATAGTTTTACGGTCGAAATTTTCTAAGGCATGTTGAGCTACGAGATGGATTTTAAGAAGATGCAAGTTTTGTTCCACCGTAGAAATTATTACTCGAGATCACATAAAAAAATAACTGTAATAGAGGCGACAGATTATTTGACCTAGATTTTGATAACAGATTTTATGTAACAAAAAGGTCATAATGACGAGTAATGTTAACTACTGCAAGTATGAAAATTAATCCAACATCGTCGGTCCACGGGTAGTGTGGAGTCGTCGACACCGCAGTGTAGAACTCAGTGCAACTTAAACTACAACGATGCTGCAGCAGCACAAGGTCTCGAACCCAATGGCACGGCAATTCGTTCATTATCAATTTTACCGAAGAAGTCGATTATTTGCCTTACCGCCATTACTAACGCTGCATTCGCTACTGCTTTCTAGGCCCATAGACTGTGGGGGATACTATTGTGCTTATGAAGCAGGTTATAATGTCTAAAGAGACCAGTCAAAGATTTCCGGCTTTGGATTCGGCTAATCGACCAACCACTAGCTTTTGTGCGTGGTGTATTGCATAACCAAAAACTGTACCTAAAAGCAAACCACCGATATAGTTTTTCTTGACGTAGTCAAGTCCTATGACAAGGTGTAGTATTATAAACTGATATTTAAGATGGCTTCAATAATTTTCTTGTCAATAATTCAGCTTGTTTGGTTCTTTCTCTCCAGATGTAAGTTTAGAATAAAATTTGGTTAGATTACTGTGCAGATGAGGTTTACTAATACCAGTAACACCTTCTACTACACTAGTTTAACGTATAGACGAAATGGGGGTGAATCAATTTGAAAACTAATCTCAGTGGTTGCGCCTTCTAGTGTTTCGAGATGCTTATAGTCAAAAATTTGAGCTGAACAACTTATGTCATTAAAGTAGTTAGAAAAATGAAGGTTGCGAGATTAACGTTTGCGTCTTTTTATACCCTAGTAACTCGTGATTTGTAGCAAACCACGATCTCCACCATGATGCCAACATTTTATCCAAAAGTTTATCTCCAAAACGTTCACAGCCACGATAATTCAACCATCTGTAGCCTTTATAACTATTTAGCAGACAAAGATACTCTTTACAAGAACCAAATGCTGATAAACGGTTGAATTTAGGTAATTATACATAAGAAAGTCAAAGATACAAAAAAAAAATACATATACTTTAACTTATTGAAGCATCATAGAAACACAAATATATAAAAATAATTATTTTTGATAATCTTCAGACTTAATCGCATATTTTTCCCAGCAGATAGGTATTTGTAAATTGCACGTAAAATAAAGGTTGTTATGACACCAACATCGTCGTCAAATGTACGTCCTTCATATTAGTGGTTGAAATAAATTATAATAACAGAGAAATAAGTTTCGACAATAGAAAATGTGTTCTAGAACTAATTCTCAATTGTTTTTTTTTGTCGAATTTGAGTAGTTGTATGTCATAAATTATTCCAGCGTTGGAATCAATTGCAGCACTTTCAGTATTTGACGATCGCCCTCGAAAAGTCGAAGAACAATGCAAATATTCTCTTTAGTAATGCTAGTCGATGACCCCGCTTTTTCCTCCTAAAAATTAGTTTTGCTTGGGCCTACTTACTACGGTACTTCACGGAAAAAATCCCCTTCATACATTCCCAACTACAATTTTCAAAAGCTGCACCCCTCTACGTTAATTTCATGGTTCGCAAAATGGAAGTTCCAATTTATGTTTAATTCATTCGTGTACAAAATATCAAAGCTAAAATTATTTATGTGACTGAAATGTTAATGGAACATTAAAGCCCTGGATAATTAAGCAAGCGGAAATAAATTTTTTAAATAAATTATTTTGTGTTCATCAAACTGACTATTATTTGCAAGAAAAGCGTTTAAGTTGCTGTTTGGCTGCCGAGGCGCAACTACACCACCATGTAAATTAAACAGAACGTTTGCGTGTATAACGCCGGCAAACAGTACAGCAGGTGCTAAATTATAGGGTACCCACCAATATGCCGCAGTACAAAAGCCTCAGCAATTTAAAAATACACCAGAATTAGCATAATGACGTCCTACGCGGCCAAATTGTTGCTCAAAGTTAAAAGTTCCTGGAATTATTAAAGTAATCTGCTTTACTACTTAGTTAAAAATGGTAATTAAAGGCATAACCTTATCTTAATTTTAGTTAAAAAAACGTTCTTAATATTCTATTGCATCTAATGTAGGTCCTTCGCCATTAATGTTAAATTATGTTAATTATTTATTTACGCACCGATAACATTTTTTTTCTAGAGATTTTTATTTAGAGCTTGTTCTTCTCGGAATTTAACCGTTATTTATGCATTTCGGGCCGTTTGCGTAAGTTAAATATTAAACTTTATTTTGCTCTTTAGTAAATATTAACTTACTTTATGGTGCAGATAATTGCAGAATTTTTATACCTGTGATCGTATTCTGTATAGCTAGCAAAAATCGCGACATACTTGATTTTACAAATTCCATTTTTTAGTTAAAAATTAAACTTTCCTTAGGCACTTCTCTGTGCTTATACAATTTATATTTTATTATTGTACAAAGTTTACTGAGTGTCTAATAATTTTCAAAAAGTTTTAAAGAAAACTTTAAAATTTCTTTCCTATGAACAAACTCAATTTCGTAAAATTTGATTATTTTACGCGTCATATTACAGTTGGATCAGCAAAGTTTTGATAATTTAAACTTTATAATGAAGTGAAATTAATTAAAACAAAAGTGAAAGTTACGTTTTGAGTAATAATTGTTTGCCTAATTATGTTATTATTATTATTTTAATTTCTATAATTTCTATTAATTAATAGTAGCTTCATAAACAATCTACGATACTATCAAATTACTAAAACAAATAAAGTATCTAAAGGATCAGTTCTATAAGTGCATTTTTGGTATTTATTATACTACAGTAAAGAAAACCAGTTAGTACTTGTTGAATGTGTTTTTGACAGCAAATAAAAATCATTCATAAAAATTGTTGTTAAATATTAGGATTGGGTGTCTGTTTGCATTTTGAAGAGTAAAGACATGAGATGATGAAGTGCTTGAAGGATGTCTTTACTGCGCTTTTGTCAAGTGCACCGATATATTTATCTGCTTTATCGACATAAGTATAACTATCAATGGAGCATTCTAGAATTTAAACACCATTTATACATATGTCGTAAATTTACTCTTTATCACACGCTAGTTAACAATGTTCATCAAATTCATTTAACGTAACTGATAGACGTATTCGTCAATTTCTTACAATCAACAAACCTTTACATAACCATTATTAAAACTCATATGTCTAATGGGCGGGGGGGGTTAAGGGATGACGCTAACATCTAGTCGCCCAAATGTCAACACCACCTGCACGTGTTACTTCCTGCTAGACAAGAAACGGGGTTTGACGACCCAGCAGTGAGGGGTATAACCCGATATCATACAAATAAATGCTCCAACAGAACAAGTTAATATAAATGATAAGAAACATTTCCACAAAAAGCTAGATAAAACAAAAAAAACATGTAAAACAAAAACCGACATCTCATTATAATGTGAAACTGGAATGTTTACATCGGAAATAATAAAGAGATAGGACATGGAACAATGAAAGACCAGGGAGTAGAAGAACAAAATAAATAACACCGGAGAGCGGATGATTGACTTCTCTATCACCAACAAACTACTAATCGGAAACAATCTTATTAAACATAAAACGATACACAAAATAGCTTATAAGGTCGAACAACCCGGGCACAAGACCATAGTTGACTACATAACAATAACCAAAAGCCTAAGATATACACTGCAACACGTAAAGGTAATTAGAGGAGTAGAGCTCAATACCAATCATAGACTACTAATAGCAGACACTTCAATCAGAAAACCAAAAAAAGAACTAACAAAAAATATAACAAAATAAAACTAAGAAAATTCGAAAATCTAGAAACAAGAGAAGAATACGAGGAAATACTGAATACTAAATTAAATGCTTTAGAAATAGAAGAAAGGCATTTAGAAACCCCCTGAAATTCAAATTAAAAGTTGCATAAACTTATGAAAACCCTGATACAAACGGCTACTGAAGTTATCAGAAGTATGAAGTAAGTCAAAATAAACAAAAGAATAAAACCCGATAGTGGAAAGAAGAAATAAGAAACTAAATTAAGCAGAAAAAGAAGTGTGGGATTGATTTAAAAAAGCAAACACAGAAGAAGGCAGAGTATCAACTACATAAAAAAACGAAACCAAGAAAAAAAGCAGTAAACGAGGAAAGGAAACCTCTTGAAAAAAATTTGGGAGAAAAATAGAGAAGAACTATATAGACAATCAAAAGCAGTTCTGGAATGTGGTACAAAAATTAAAAGCAAATCAAGCAAAACAGGAGAATGAGAAGAACTGGAAACAACGACCGAATGAGTATTAAGGGCCTGGAAAAACTAAACAAAAAACAAAAAAAGGAAGAGAACTAATCATAAAATGGTTCAAGGTAATATTCCAACAGGCCTGGAGAACATAGCAGATACCAACGGACTCTGAGATGAATATCATTGTACAAGGAGAAACCACAACCTGTGATCACTATAGAACAATATGTTTATCACTAGTTGCAAGTAAATTTTACTCCAAAATTGCAGAGAAAAATTAAGGAACAAAATCGAAAACAGAATAAAATATAAACAAGCGGCTTTCCGTCCTGGCAGACAAACCCAGGACTACATTTTTACGATCCGAAACATAATAAAAAGGAAGATAGACAAAAATAAAGAAATTTTCTTGGCCTTCATAGATATTAAAGCTGCATTAGATCAAATACCGCCAAAACTTATATGGAAAGCACTAGAAGAAGTACAAACCAGCCCCAAGTTAATACGGATAATTAAAACCACAGACAAAAATGTAGAAGAAGAAGTAAGGCTCAATGGATTTAATCAGATAAGATCCATATAGATAAGGAAGTGAAACGGGGCAATAGTCTTAACCCGTTATTTTTCATAGTATACATGAACGGCATAATTAAAAGTGCATAAACAAAACTAGAAGAACAAGACTAGGTTACCACAATTTAATGCAAATAATGATCATAGAAGAACAAATAACAAGAATGGACATACAAATAGAAAACAAACGACTGGAGTAGGTATGTGGATCAAATAGAATACCTATAAACAATAATCAACAAAGACGGAATAACAGAAGAAATTAGACACATGATAAACCAGGCAAATAAAATTTATTATCAAATAAACCTAATAGACAAAAAAGAACTAGGTGTCAAAGCAAAAATGCATCTTTACCAAACAATATAGACACCTACAGTGTTGTATGGGTCAGAATCATGGACACTGATAGATAAAGTGAGATCAAAAATAACGGCATCTGAAATGAAGTATCTAAGGAAAGTGTATAGAATAAACATATACCTGAAGTCACAAATAACAACAAAAGAAAGTTTATTGAATATGTGGAAGAAAACAATATGAGAGTAATAATCACACAATTCAAAGTGAAAAAGATTTATAAAGGCACGTGGGCGGCATCAAACGAAGAATATTTAAAGCAGATAGACCATGCAGTTATAGATAAAAAAAATCATAGAATAATCAAAAACGTAAGATCATATAGAGAGGCGGGCCACTTCTTAGTAGAAATTGAATTAAAAATAAAGAAAATAAACAAGAAAAAGCAAGGAACAAAAAGGAGAAAACAGTTTAATATAGGAATGCTGTTAGACATAGACACCCAACAAAAATATGAAAAGAAAATTGACGAATTAGAAAAGAGATTACTGAACAGTATAAACGACAATTAGAAGTAAATAGAACTAAAAAAGCCATGCAGAAATTTGGTCCTTTCAAAAAACTGCAGAAGACAGAAACTGAGCAAGGAAAGGAACAAAGAATGAAAGCAATACAAACAAAACGAGATCGCCACGCAGCCTACAGGAAACAAGGAGTGAAAGCAAAACAATTACATAGAAAAAAGAGAAATAAACAAATAAATAGTGACTAAAATAAAATCACAGTATAAGAGAAACAAAGTTAAAAACTTTTATAGAGAAATCAAAAAACGAAAAGCGCTACAATCATGGCCTATATATTAAAAACATGAAAACGAGATACTTGAAAAATTTGAGGTACCGATGATATTAAAAAGATTAGTCAAGATGACACTGAAACTCATCATGAGCAATGTAAAAATAAAAGATACATCAAAGAATTTTAAAATTAACATATCAACCCTGTTGTGTAATATGGTATTAGAAAGAATTAGCCTATAGCTAGTAGGTTATGCAGTTGACCTACTTATAATAGCTATAAATAAAAAATAAATCAGAGACATAACGGGGAAAATAAAGAAAAGCCACGAAAGAAGCATAGTAATGAAAATAGAAAGAATTGACCAACCAAAAAAACAATTTGAAATCAAAACCCAGATTGGAAGGTCTAAATTCAAGAAACAAGACGATTTGCTGGCATTATATGAGTGTCAGACTTAGGTACTCAATCAAAAGAGAAAAGAAGTACGAAAAAGTGGAAGAGAGAAATTCTGAGAAAAATTACAAGAGAAAGAAAGACGAAAGATGGTTATGTAAGAAGGACAAATAAAGAAATCTGTGAATGACCAAGAGGAGAATAGTAAAGGAAATGATCTGGAAAAACCTGAAAATAAAAGAAAAATGGAAAACCAAGATAAAGATAGAGAGAGGTTGTGTTGGACGATTTACAGTAGAAGAAGATAACCAACTGGGAAGCCAAAGCAAAGAACCGAAAAGAACGGAAACTTATCACCAAGCCCTGGACCTGAAGACCCGCTACAAAGCTTTATACCTATAACCCTCCATCTTAATGAAAACCAAATTTGACTTCCAAATGACTTCAATTATCTGGGGTGTTTGTAAACGGAAAGTTTAGACCCAAATAAAGACATTAGAAGACGAATCGAGGTTGCTTGCGCCATATTTAACAAAATGAGGCTACTTTTCTATAATGATAGCATAAACCTTAAGACAAAGAATGATGAAATGTTATGCATAATCTATACTGCTACCTAAATAGTATAGAAGCGTAAACGTTTCACATAACAATAAACAGCTTGAAAGTTTTTGAGATGTAGAATGTTCAGAATATCGTAAATCGAAGCCCTACAGATAGCATCCAATTCGAACTATATATTTCAATAGAATACCGCAAAAAACCCTATCTTGGCCATCTACCGCAACATGCTTTAAAACGCTTACTCTTTCTCTTTGTTCTGGCTCCTTCTCATTCTCCTCTTTTCCTTAACAATTCATAGATATGCTCTCTTTTCCATCTGTCTCCGATTTCTGAAAAGTAAAATTGAGGACCGGTGTAGAATTGGAAGGACACGAGAAACATACGCGAATAGATTGGTATCAGAAGGGCAGGAGACATAATTCCCTACGCCAACATTAGGAAGACCTGACACAATACGGGAAAGAAGAAGTTTTTAAATAAGAAAAATATTTTCTCTTATTTCATGAACCCAACTCTAATGTAACTAACATGAATAGAATAAAATTTAAAATCCTCAATCGCATATGCTGGACATGTTGGAAGGAACGATTAAGTAATCATTAGTGACCATAACTTAGTATTCATTCGTAAATGATTGTTGAATAAAACGAATACTAACTTAGCCCCCTTCCCAGTCAATTAAAGTTGCCGACTTTGATGTATTATATTCTTCTCTTATCGTATTCAATCTGATAACGGAAGTTTTCATTAATCATAGTCAAGAATATTACAACTCACAATGCAGCGGAATTACGTGGAACCTTTTTATTTATCACATTTTTTTATGCTTGCTATAGAATATAGCCGAGTAACGTAGTAGTTTAGAAACCTGTAGTTAATAAATGTAATACAAATTGGGGAGAGATAAGAGTTTTTCATTGTTTTTGCCCGATTTCCGAATTCGCCCCCACAGTGATGCTAATGGAACCAACGGCATCGTGTCGAGATACCCTCGCGGATCGACAAGCTAATAAGAGTCAGCTCCCGGCTCACTTTGTACTTCACCGTGAGACAACTTTTCTCAGCCACTCCATCATATTTCCCATCTCCATGGAAATGCGCTAATAAAACAAGGATCGACCGGAGCGACTCCGGGCGGCCCCTCGGCACGGTCAGGCCTAGACGGCCCGCGCGTTATGGATGATCCGCGCCAGAGCCGGCGCGTGCGGCGGATTCTTTATTCGACGCATCGCGCCGGCAGCGGCCATTTTAAAGTTCATCATCCGAGAGCGGCGGCTTTTTCAACAGGTTGGGCACGCGGCCGCGGGCGTGCACGGTCACATCGGGAGTAAATTGGAAGTGGCCTTCCATCATGCCGCAAATATCAGGCGTGGCGTGACTCAATCTAACGCCGGCTGTCACGCAACTGGAAAGATCGCCGTCGCTCCAGTTTTAATCCGGCCCCGGCAAATTTCAATTCCGCAGGAAATGGAGTCGGGCAACTTTTAACTAACTTACCAAAGCCGCCGTGTTTGTTCTGCATGTTTGTCCTGTTACGGCAATAGAGCGGACGCGGAATTAATATTGGCTTTGGCGGATTACGCGGAACTGCCGCATTCTCATAACTTTTTTGTAAATTGTGCACAATGTAACCAAGAAGGTTGGAATCGTATTTTACTCATCTGTGTAAATTCTTAAGTCTATGGCAATTTAAAATTAAATCATTTATAATTAACTCCAGAAGTTTTTACCCACGAGGGAGCTTGTAACCCCTAAAAGCACGTTCCTAGGTGGCCGATCAGGGAATGTCTCCCAGATATGGGGCAAGGAAAATCAAATACCACCGCAGATCAACAGGTCTAATCCAAAAAAGACGCCTGAATATATGGGCCCTCCTTAAAAGGGAATTATGACGTTAGACCTAAGCATCCTAATGAATGTAAAAATTAAAATTGTAAATGCATTATAGAATAAAGAAGAATATAAATATTAATCCTCGGATAGTAATTCACACCTTTACAAGGAGGAATTCCAATAAATACGAGGCAGGGGGCAGTTCTGTTAAGAATTTTTAAAAATCAGTCATAAAAATTAACCAGGAAAACAAAAATGCATAGAAAATTCAAGTTAGCCACATGGAATACAGAAGATTGGAAAAATAAGGATAAAAAAGTCATAAAAAAATTCAAAAAGATTGACCTTAATATCTATATGCACATTTGAACAAGGAGTAAACAAAGAAATGTGGCGTGATAAGTAAACAAAGACAGCTGACATTAAATTTCGTATGCCGCGTTCTGAGCGCTTAATTTACACGAAAATGTCCACGCATGTACGTCGGGGCCGCCTTTTCTCCTTGCCGAATGATCGGGCGGCGTTTATCATTTCCGAACGCACAAATCTCGTCTGCCACAGAAATTTCAGTTGCTTCCGCCAAACTGTGCTTCGATTGTAATGGACGTAAGCATAAGCCGTCCATAAGAAATACGTATAATGCGCGTAAGCCTTATGTAAACATATGAAAGTTGAGCATGCTCAATCAAAGTAGCGGCAACAATGTCCTTCCAGGAATTTTGCATAATTATGTTGCCTTTGTACCTGTTAACCTTTTTATGGTGCAGAAACAAATGTATATTTATTAAATTAATTAATAGTTTCCTATCTGTTTTAAAAACAAAGCTAAAATGACGACAATACTAAAATTAGGTTATAAAATTTCAGAATCAAAACAACTATTCTGTTACTGCTGCCAACATTAATCTAGAAAAAAATAAAAATTACTGCAAATGAATGTAAGAAATACGTAAAAATTACGGGAGTGCATCATCAATAAGCGCATAAGCTTGGCATTGATTCAAATTTACGTATTATGTATTTCTCATGGATGACTTATGCTTACCTTCATTATGAATGGGCGCTAAGTTAAATTGTTCCACGTTTTCGATTCAGGAAAAAGCCAATTCAGTTAAAAATTTATACGTTCCCATTTTGCAAAAATTTGAGAGAAGGCTGCTAAAAAATTGTCAGTCTAGGACGCCAAAAATATCTTTTGCTTGGTTACACCTAGCAGTAATTATAAATAAAACAAAAAAAAAAAGAAAATGGAACTGAAAACATCGGTGATATCCTACATATTTGTAGTGCTGTTAACAAAGAGGAACAAGCCAGAGCCGGTGTAGGTATTTTAATAAAGAAGAAATATAAAAAAAAAACATTAAAGCGTGGAAACCAATAAGTGGACGAATAATAAAAGAAACTTAACAATATATGGAAGAAAGACGTATATGGATCAAATGATGATAGTCCCATAATTGAGAAGAGAAAGTTTTTAAATACAATACAAGACAAACTCGGAGAAATAAACAAAAAAAATCTTTCTTACTGAAAATATGAATGGAAGAACAAGACGCAAGATAAAGGACGACATAGTAAGAATATACGGTGAGGAAATAGTAAACAACGACGGAGAAAGGATAAGAGAATTGTGTCGGTTATTTAACCTGAGTATTACAAATGGTTTTTACCAACACAAAAACATTTACAGATACACACGGATACAACCGAAAAGAAACCTAAAATCTATAATTCATTACTTGATAATAAAAAGAAAACCAACATTTAAATTTAAGAATGTGAGAGTAAAACGAGGGGCGAAATTCGGAAGTGACCATAGATTGTTAGTAGCAAAAATTAAATTCCCGTGGAAAATCAAAAAGACAAAACAGGCCGGGAAGAAAACAAAGAGTAGAAATAAAGAAAATTAAAAATTCACTTGTTACAGAATTAATCGATAGGAGATTTATATAAGAAAAGACAAACAAAAATTATTAGAATTCACCTGAATAAGATATACACATTATTACAAGACTGTCCAACATCGCTAACACTGTTTAAATTATTTTTAGTAGATACTCTAAGAATTTGGAAACAAAATGTTAGAATATTGAAGTACCCTGAGGAATGAATATTTATACACTTCACGATTTGTGAACAACCAGAATGTGGTGGTGCTGGATGAAAAAAATCTTGGCTACGTGATAAGAACGCTGAAAAAATGCGGAAGAGCTGAAATGGAAATAAATTTTAAAAAAACAACAAAATACTTAACATATATATTCCGATAAAAACGAAAATAAAGGTAGAAAGTTTACAAGACAATCAATTAAAGGATTTTATTAAAGAAGAGTGAAAGAAGAAATAATAGTCAATCCAATAAACGAACAAGATAATGTGTAAAACAACTGGATCAAGATAAATGAAAACATATTAACTGCCGCTCATGATGCACTCCGAACTAAAACCAAAAATAAAAATAAAAGATGGACAACCAAAACACCATGGACTACAAAAAATATTTATGAAGATAAAAAGTAGTAGTTAAAACAGAAGCCGAATTTACCGAACCTATCAACTATAAAAGTGGCATTGGAGATGAAGACTCTTTGAGCCCTCTGTTGTTCAATTTGACAATTGATGAGATTATCAAGAAAGTTGAAACAAAAAGAGGATACAGAATGGAAAATAAGAAGCTAAAGGTCGTCTGTTATGCAGACAACGCCATACCAATTCCAAATTACCTCACAAAAATGTAACATGATAATGTTCAGTGAAGGAACGGAAAAATAGTGATAAGTAAAGAACCAATAAGATGTGAGCTAGTAGTCAAAAAAATACAAGAATTTTGCAATCATTGCAAAGATGATAAATTCACTCTTATTAACAAGATAATGTGCTGGGAAAACTACCGTTCAGAAGAGCACGAAACAAAATTCAAACAAATTATTATAGATAGCAATGTGGCGCCTCCCTACCAAATGACGATGGACGTTTCATTATCATACAGACTATATGTTTTCTTATGGGTCTTGTTCATAAAATGTGTTATGACTTTTTAGATACGCTGTGCCCGTTGGTATTCTATCATGTAATATTTAATAACTGAACCATTATGAAAATTTAAAGAGCATGAAGAACACACTTTACATTTCTGTTTCTTTCTTTCGCAGTTTTTCGTTATATGTTCTGCAACGCACTTGATGCAATCTGGAGTCCTACGCTAATATTTTTGGATCGATTAAATCTTTTGCAAAGAATAATTTTTTTTGAACAGCTCCATCGCGGATCGATAGTTCGAACAAATGTAAGAAAAAAACACCTTTATGGGTCACGCCTTCATGGTCAAAATGACGGCTGAAAATTAAAAAAAATTAATAATTAAGAAACTGAATTATTTTGCGTTTAACGCTTGAAGATTCGAATTTAATTTTTTTTCTTTACTCTTTTTATTTTTTTAATTAATAATTTTACTAAATACATTATAACACAGATGTCTTTATTAACTTTTTTTATTGTAACCCCATAAAGAACATTAATGAGGATGTTCAACAATAAATATATTTATTATGTTATGCCCACGTCATTAATTTCTTTAAATAATTCGTTTTTTGCTTTTTTTTGTTAATAATAAAAATGCAATTTAGTTATTTCATTTTTTTATTTTTTTTTAATCATGCTGTGAGCCTTCATATGACTGGATATGATAATACACTGATTCTTCGCTTGTATATTTAATGTGTCTATTAGAAGTTTTTATTTATGAACACCATAGACAAATAAAGGCGATAGTTTTGTCTCGTGCAATGCTTCATTACCTTCTTAGGCGTCTTCAATATCTGACGGTAAATCTGTTTGTTGTTTGTCAAACACCTAACCAGTAATCCGCTGGTTTTTTTGTTTTGCGCGTGATTTTGGAAAATTACTCGACGTTTGCATTTGCCTTTCTCTGGTTATATTAACTGGAATGATTTCGTCTTGCTAAGTTGCAAGTTGTGATGACTGAAAGTTTTCTGGGCGTTATTTATTTGAGATACAGAAGTTCGAGGCAGATGCTTCACTAACATTGGGGCTAGCTGTTACCATTGCATGATGGTTGCATGTTGCTACATGCAATTATTGTAACCCTAATTTATGAAATTTGTGTATATTAAGCAGCAAAAGGAGATTAGACAGCTCTCAGCCGTAGTTTATACACTGTAGCATGTAAGTACGTTAGATCCGTAGATCCGTCTACAGGGAGTGAATGTTGTAAAAGCGTTTTTCACTCATCTGAATCAGCTAGTGAGCAAAGAAAGCCCAAAAGACCAAAATTGTGCGAACTCCTGAAAACATAGAGTATGTAAGAGTTGCGAATGAAAAAAATTTCACCAAAACGATAAGACGGATATTACACAACGACCTTCACCACCACCCGCACAAAATTCACATTGTTCAAGATCTCAATGAAGCAGATTATGCCACCCGAAAACGTTTCTGTGAAGAGTTTTTGAATTGATCAAGCTGATGACATCGTAAATAACTTAAGGACGAGTAATAATTTTTATTTGTCCGAAATTTCATAAGCCCTCGACAACTATCAGCAAACTCTACTATTTATGAAAGTTGTTATGTGGTGCGCTGTATCTTCATTAGCCTACTTTTAAGGGAATGCCCTTAGAAATACTGTATTCGTAACTTTAAAGAGGCATGGATACACGTTAAAGAATCGTTTTACTCCACAACTTGCTCGGTAAGTTGTAAATGAGAAAACATTTGTCACCAAGACGGAGCTACCAACCACATAGCGAAAGTATGCAGGAATATTGCCAACAACTTGTTCTCAAACCATGTCATCTCTCAAAACGGGGATATTGCGTGTCCCCTTGTTTGACAGACACAGCAACTTGTAATTTCCTTCTTTAAGGTTATTTGAAGAGTAGAGTTGCCGGAATAAACCACAAAAAGCAATCGAGACCCTCAAACAACGGGTTCGAGATGAAGTGGCTCAAATCCGACCGGAAATGCTCCGTAATGTGATGAACTTAAGACTCGGCTTAAATAATGCTTACGTTTAAATAGCCGTCATCTTTCAGATGGAATTTCAAAAATTAAATTATGAAACTTACTTTTCTTTAAAGATTGTTTATATACTTTAATAACAATAAATTTGGGAAAGATTCGTTACATTTTTCATGGCAATTTTGCAATTTCGTAATTACATTACGACTGGTTATCAGATCCATCATCAATGCTTTATAACCTACCATTTAAAATAATAAAAGATAAAACAATTAGGATATCCAATTACACAAATAAATGTCAATATTGATACACACGAGAAACAGATGTACGCGCTGGCTTACATGATTACCGTACCTGCTCAAAAAATAAAAAGGATGGCAACCCAGCTATGTGCCTTTTATGTAAAGGACAACACCCAGCGAATTACAAAGGATGCAAAGTATACCTTGACATAATGTCCCGACGGCACCCAAACCACCCCCAACCTATCAATTTACCACGCACGCAGCCAACACATCAAGCACACCAACATAATCAACTAATACCAACACATCAAACACAACAATCCTTAAACTATGCAGCCATAACTGCCAATAAGCGAAACATCACCCCTCCATCCAGTACCGTTCCTCAGCACTGCACCCTTGGACAACCAATAACTCAACAAACAAACGATCTAACTGCAGTCATAACAGCAATGCAGCAAACCATCCAAGCCCAGCAGCAGACCATAAATGAGCTGACTAATCAAATTAAACTCCTTAGGGAAGAACTAAGTTCTAAAAATGGCTCCAACGTATAAAATTGCTCAATGGAACGCCAACGGTCTCTGTAACCATAAACAGGAGATCGAAATATTTCTCAAACACAACAAGACAGATATAATGCTCATATCTGAAACACAATTTTCTAGCAAAACATATTTTAAAATACCCAACTTCTTCATCTATACGACCCATCAACCTGACGCAGAAAGACATGCAAGAGGTGGCTCAGAAATTCTAATTAGAAAACAAATTAAGCACTACCAACTACCAGAATTTAGAGAAGATTTCCTACAAGCAACAAGCATCATAATAGAAGACTGGAACGGACCACTGACGACCTCTACTGCCTACTGTCCGCCGAACTACCCCACAAATAAAGAAGGTTTTCTCAATTATTTTCGTTTACTGGGCAACAGGTTCATGGCAGGTGCCGATTATAATGCAAAACACACGCTCTGGGGCTCTCGAATCTCACCTCCAGGTAGAGGTAAAGTCCTATACAATGTTGTTCAAGAACTCCGATTAGGATACCTTTCAACCTACGAACCAACATACTGGCCCACTGATGAGAAGAAAAAACCGGACCTACTCGACTTCTTCGTAACGAAAGGCATAGAGCCAGGGTACCTCACAATTGCATCCTGCTGGGATCTATCCTCAGATCACTCACCTGTTATTGCTACAGTAAATAGTTTCATAACCAACAAAACTCCCTCGCCAAAGCTCCATAATAAAAACACTGATTGGGATTACTTCAGGGCATTAATGAAAAACCAAATAGATCTAAAGATACCACTAAAAACCATTGAGGATTTAGAATCAGCAGTAGCAAATTTCACCACACTAGTACAGAAATCTGCAAGGGAAGCCACTCCAGAAATTCCCATCCAAAGAGTCAAGGAACAATGCCCCATAGCAATAAAGAAAAAAATAGCCGAAAAAAGAAGGTTGAGAAGAATATGGCAGTCTTCACAATTGCCTTCACATAAAAGTAGTTACAACCAAGCGTCCAACGAGCTAAAAAAACAAATCAAAAGTCTTAAGAATAATTCGTTTCAAGATTACCTTGCTAACCTGGACGCCACATCTGTTTCAGATTACTCACCATGGACAGCAACCAAAAATATCAAGCTTCAACACCAGCCCATTCCGCCCATTCAAAAAGAAGACGGAACTTGGGCAAAATCTGATAAACAAAAGGCAGAAGTAATTGCTGCGTACCTTGGATCAGTCTTTCAACCTTTACCTTCAACTGTAACCACTGAAGAGGAAGCAGAGATAAAAACAACACCATACCAAATGTCACCCCTACCGAAACTAGTTACAGTCTCTGAAATAAAGGAAGTAATTAATTATAACTTAAACCCAAAAAAATCACCAGGCATTGACCTTATAACCGGATACCTTATCAAGCAATTTCCTCGCAAGGGCTTAGTTATGTTAACTATGATCTACAACGCAATATTAAGGTTAGGCCACGTACCGACTCAATGGAAAGTAGAACAAGTGATATTAATACATAAACCCGGAAAGCCAGAAAATGCTACTTCCTCTTATAGACCACTAAGTTTATCGTCACAATTAGGCAAACTATTTGAGAAATTACTTGCTAAGAGGCTAGAGCCGATTATTGAAGACATGGGACTTATTCCGGATCACCAATTTGGTTTTCGCAAGGGCCACTCTACGATAGAACAAGTCCACAGGATTGTTGACGTCATAAATCAAGCTTTCGAAGACAAGCAGTATTGCACTGCCGCATTTTTAGACGACAGCCAAGCCTTCCATAGAGTATGGCATGACGGGCTCCTATTCAAAATAAAGAAATCACTTCCACACGGCTACTTTGTTATTCTCAAATCCTTTTTATCAGACAGGTTCTTCCAAGTCAAACATGGTCAAGAAATTACAGACCAGCATCCAATTAAATCAGGCGTTTCCCAAGGAAGCATATTAGGTCCCATGCTCTACCTGCTATTTACAGCGGATTTTCCGAGCAATAACCATTCTATCACTTTTGCCGACGACAAAGCAATCTTAGTTAAACATGAGGACCCAACAATCGCAGCCACGCTCCTCCAGCGGGATTTATACGAAATAGAAAAATGGGCGCAAAAATGGAGAGTCCAAATCAACAACGAAAAATCCGTACATATCACATTCACAAAACGTAGAGGGACCACCCCACCAGTTTTTATAAATAACGCTCCACTCCAGCAGGTTCAAGAAGTGAAATACCTAGGACTACATCTGGACAGAGGATTAACGTGGAAAAGTCATATATGGATAAAACGGAAACAACTGGGCCTCAAATTCCGTAAGCACTACTGGCTGCTAGGCCACCAGTCCAAACTATCAACAACAAACAAAGTGCTAGTTTATAAAACTGTTTTTAAACCTATATGGTCTTACGGACTTCAGTTCTGGGGAACTGCCACCGCTTCCTCGTTACAATCTATAGAAAGATTTCAAAACAAAGTGCTTCGTGTTATATGTGATGCGCCCTAGTTTGTCAGAAACATCGACATCCTAAGTGACTTAAAAGTAAACACAGTGCGCGAAGAAATAAGTAAGTGTAGTGCTAAATATTTAATACTATCCAACCATCCAAACGCCTATGCAGTCAATCTGCTTGACAATACTGAACAAACACATAGGTTAAAACAGTTTAAATCTTTAGATTTGCCTCACAGATTTTAATGACTTTGTCTTGTTGCAACTTAAAACCGCTGTGCCTTAGCAAGTCAAAACAGAGAGGTATTCGTTGGAATACTCTCACATGCCATTAGTCACGCCCTATTGTTATTATTCAAGTGACCCTGTATTTACTTATTGTATGTTATACAGATTGTAAATAGTAATAAATAATAAATATGCTTTTATATAATAATAGTAATACTAGAGACAAAAAGTAAAATTAAGTAATTATAAATTATACGTATAACCAAAACAGAAAGGGTAAACAAATACTGAACAAAACTCTAATATCGCACAATATAAAAATGTTGGCCTGTCATGTAAGAAGTTTTGTAGATTCTGGCGACCCTCGAGCGCCGGCGGCGCCATGTTTTAGACGAACTAATCCATTTCGAACTGGTGTAGGTCGATTATAGGGGACCGGAGATATAAAAAGCGCTGACACACTTCTCCCGACATTTATGGGAAAAACGCGACGATAGCCTTTTCTTGCACATATGACACGCGTTCCACCCTTTTTGCCCGCGCTCGTCCCCGGGCCAGATCCGCCGGTCCGGGCGCCTTATAAGTCACGAGATTGATAACAAAGACGAAATTGCATTAGAGCGAGCTAATGGCCGAGCACGGCGAAGTTTAAAGCTGAAGCTAAAAGCGACTGATTGAATAAAAATAAAAGCTCGGCGCCAACTTGGCCTGGCCGACATGCAGCGAGCAAAGGCCAGGAGTGATCTAAAGTGTCGCTACTAATTCCCGGCGGCCCAAATTTTGCGAGGCGACGTTGTAAAAGTAAGTAATGTGGAGCTGACTTTACACTTTTATGGCATCGGATCACAATTGGATTGCCGGGATCGGAACCGGCGTGCAGCGGATTTTATTGCGACAGCTTCCGCCTTATCCCCCATATTGCAATCCATACGTTTAAACTTATTTTTACGGCAAATATTCAACAACAATAGGCATTCGAGGCCTTAAATAAACTTGCAGGGAGTGAGGAGTCGCTCAAAGAGAATACGCGAAGAAGTTTACGGCAGAACTGGATAAAAGTTATGCTATGCTGACTGATTATGGGCTGGAACGGAATTGGAAGGGAGCAAATTATAGGGAGCTGGAACGTCTTCAAATGGGTCACTTAATAATTTATCCGGTTCTGATAAATGAGGGAGCAGCCGGTGCCAAATATATTTCAACACCTTCGTCGGAAGGGGCACGCGAACGAGCACGGGAGAAAATAAATAAAGCAAATAGGTCCGCGTGCTTTCGCTCTTTTTGGGAGATTGCTGCTTGTTACTTATTTATGGGCTCATTTGTGTTGATCGATGGCCGCGGGGAGCACTTCTGATTCAGATAAACTGGGATTACGGCGGTCATAACGACCGATGCAATTTCAAATCAGCGATGGCAGTTGTTATGCACTACATCTTGCCGATAGAGTCTTGGAATGGTACAATAACAGCGCAGACGGCGAGTTATTGCCGATGGATGGGACAGTAAAGAATGGTTTAGTTGCGTTGCGATAAATCAAGCCTGCCGCCGATACTGTCTGCTGCAGTATGATCGATTCAAAAGGAAACATGCAGAATCGATAACTATGAAATTTGAACAAACTTCAATCATTTGTTTGTCAGCATAAATCTCAAACCACCAACTTTATCTTGTAATAGATTATTAGGGTTGTTATTTGTATTGGCAGTACAAATTATATCTTCAATATTGTCATTTGCCTTGTTTTGCTAATTTCAAGAATAATTTGTATTGTATCTTTAACCAATACAGTTTTTCAATCATTAAATTGCATGCAGTTTGACATTTTGTTTATACAAATTTCCGTCTCGTTTTTTGTTTGTTTGTTCGGCTATTTATCTATTTGTAGTTAATGGCATAATAAGTAAAATTAATTCAAAATCTCTTGGTACAACATTCTTTTTCTTCTTCTCATGCTACTTCTACATAAGGTCAGCAAGCACGTATTTACAAAAGTAATGAAAAAAAAAAATTTTTTAACTAAGTCCTATATTCTTTGCGTAATTACTCGCAAAATCTTATATTTTTCGTGTCCAAAATATTGGAGTTTCCTCTTTCTAAACGTTGGCATTGGATGTTTAATATTTTGTAGTACACCAATATTTTAAATAAATCTAGATTTTGAATCTTCGTTTTTGTGGATGTTCAGCATTTGGAACCATATAAAGGAGTTGAGAAGCACCAGACTATCCGCACTCTAAGTTTTATGCTTAAGTTTCACCTAACAATTTCTTCGTTTTTGAAATTGCTCGTCTTGCATGCTCTATACAGGATCTTAATTCTGCACTACAGTCACAGACATTATTCAAAATGTAACTCAAATATTTAAATAATGGCGCTCTTCTAATAACCCTACTGTTAATTGTAATATATGGTTATAGCATTTATTGTATGGATAACCATAACATTAATTTTGTCGGTGTTTATTGTTAACGCATATCTTAGCGTATTCTCCACCTTCCAAAATTCTATCATCGTAGACTTCTTTAAAGGTATATTCGGACTAAACGTTGAACAAGATGAGATGCTTGATCCTGCTTTAAATTATTCTTACCGCCTTTTTTATTTCTTTCCATCGCTTATTCGTGTTCTCATTACCATTTTTATCCTTGTGAAAGTTCTTGTTGCATTTTAGTGTTTTTTTTTATTTTCTTAAAATTCCACTTGGTAGTGTTCCTTCGTTTTTTCATAGTCCTCTATCGTATTCAAAATACCTATTCCCACTACTAGATTATTATCTGAATTAACATCTGCATTGGAGTAAGTTTTAACTGATAAAATACTATTTCTAAAACTTTCACTTACCATAAGAAAATAAATTTTTATATCTCGTTATATTGTACGTTCTACCCTCGAAGATGCTCATATATATATAAACGTTGAGCAGGTTATTGAAGAAATGTATTTAAAACCATAAAATTTTTCTCTTGTAAGAACTGTAAAACCTGTGGCCGCGATTAATTCCATTTTTAAGGCAAAAGTTACCCGCCATGTTCTTGCTTTCCTTTTAGATTTACAACTTGTTGAAGTTGGTATAAAAAATTTCAACTTCGTCACCTTTATCTGTTGTGGGAACATAAGCTTGAATAATATTTACATCTATAGGCTTTGCTGATTACTCTGTAGGAGATAAGGACAAAACATTTAACGGACTTATTTATCTTTTTCAGTACTATGATTGCAACTCAACTGTTTTAATTATTGTCATTCTTTCCTGAGTAATATAACGGCTGCAGCAGAGAAACCGGGCGTTTTCACTTAACAATTAAAAATACCAAAATTTTTACAAAAGAAAATTTTTGTTAGGCTATAATAAAGATAATACGTCACCAATTTACATAATAAAAATGGTATATAGATGATATCTACCCTAAAGTTCAATTTCTGCAACGTGTGAGGTTTACTAATGTACACCTTTTCCTTTAAATACCCCCAAAGAAAGAAATCGCAAATGTAAAGGTGGGAGGTATGACGCGGCCATGCGACATTTCCAAAGCGAGAGATGACATGCCGGAAAAACATGCGATAAATCACCCTCATTGATGCAACTGCTGTGTCTCTGACGACAAATTTTAGGTCTTAGCACATCATTCAGCATTGTAATACGTCTCTTGGAATTTACTGTAGCTATGTTTTTTCGTTACTAATCTAGAACATCCAAATATACTGTTAAGATATCAGAATACTTTAGAAAAGGAGATCGGGAACATAAGCGACTTAAAACATCTAAATACAGACAATCTATGGGAAAAATATAAGACTGCTATTAAAAATGCAGCCATGTCAGAAATAGGGTATAAAAACACAAGAGATCAGAAATGGTTAAGTACAGAGACAAAAGAAAAAATTGAAGAAAGAAAACATACCAAACTAAAAATTTTGTCTACAGCTAATGAAGCACTAAAAGAAACACTACAGAAGGAATACAGAAAAAAAGCAAACTGAAGTCAAGAGAAGCGCAAGGAATGATAAAAGACAACATACAGAAAATTTAGCGATTAAAGCTGAAGAAGCAGCAAGAAAAAATAACATTAAAGAATTATACAACATTACAAAAGAATTAGGAGGAAGAAAATATGTGCAATCAGCAAGATTAGCTGGAAAAACGGGAAATATATAAAACGCAAAAAGAAATAAAAGAAAGATGGATAGAACATTTTAGAGAAATTTACAAATCGAAAACACAAGAAAAAGGAACATTAGAACCAATAGAAGCAGTAGAAAAACTTAACGTTGATGAAGAGAATTTTACGACAGACGAAATAAGACAGTCAATTAAAACTTTGAAAAATGGTAAGGCTGCGGGTATAGATTACATAAATGCAGAACTTATAAAAGTACACGTGGACTTGTCAGTAGAAGTACTACATATACTAATAAATAAAATATGGGAAGAAACACAAATCCCCAATGAATGGCTACAAGGAATAATTATTAAATTACCAAAGAAAGGAAACTTAACAAATTGCGAAAACTGAGGCCAATTACATTATTATGTGTAGCAAGTAAAATCCTCACAAAAATAATGTTAGAAAGAATGAAGACTGCAATTGAAGAAAACTGAGGGAAAATCAAGCTGGGTACAGAAAACAAAAATCATGCACGGACCATATATGCACACTTAGAATAATACTCGAACAAGCTACCGAGATGAATGAAGATATATACATAACATTCATCGATTTCTATAAAGCGTTTGACTCAGTGGACAGACAAAAATGTGGCACATCTTGGAGCAATATGGAATCCCGAACAAATATTTAAGAGTAATAAAACCTTATATAATAACTATACAGCAAAATTGAGCATAACGGAGAGTTATTACAACCTATAAATATAGAGACAGGAGTGAGGCAGGGTTGCATACTATCACCACTGCTTTTCCTTATCATAATTGACTGGGTGATGAGGAATACTATAAATGATCAGACAGGAATAAATTGGGGAATTTCTACGAAACTAGAAGACTTAGAATTTGCAGACGACATAAGTATTCTATCTACAAATAAACACCATATGCAAAGGAAAGCGAATAAATTAGACAGCATAGCAAAACAAGTAGGGCTACGTATAAATACAGAAAAAACAAAATTACTGACAAAAATCCCAAACAAAGAAAATAGTGTACTGATAGAGGGAAAAAAGATACAGGAAACAGAAGAGTTTTGCTATCTTGGCAGCATTCTAAGTCCAAAAGGAGGAACAGAGAGAGATGTGGTTAGGAGAATTGGCTTAGCACGCAATTCATTTAATACTTTAAATAAGACATGGGCATCGAAAAACATCACACTTCAAACAAAGTTAAAAATATTCAGATCAAATATAAAAAGCATTCTCCTATATGGTTCAGAAACATGGAAAACGACAAACACATATATGAAAAAAATCCAGGTATTTATAAATAAATGTTTGCGAATTATATGCGGCATATTTTGGCCAGATAGAATTACCAATGAAGAACTATGGAGGAAAACAGGAGAAGAACAAATAGAAAAAACTATAAAAAGACGCAAATGGAAATGGATCGGACATACGCTTCGGAAACCAAGCAATAGCATACCAAGGCAGGCTTTAGATTATTGTGGAAGTGGAAGAAGAAAGCCAGGCAGACCATTGGATACATGGAAAAGGAGTATTCAAAAGGAGATGGAGAAGAGCAATAAAACATGGGGAGAAATCAAAAATATAGCAAAAGATAGACAAAAATGGAAGAACTTGGTGGAAGAATTAATACACGAACCCACCACCGATACCGATACGCAGGAGTAGCGACCTTGCTATCAACAACCTACCAGCTTCTGAAACATCCCAAATGGATGCCCTATGCTCCATAGGAGTGAAAGGAGAAAGAAGAAGATATTTTCTGCCATTTTAAAAAATAAGGCTCTGCTACACCTCTTTCACTCACTACACATCAAATAGTCATTTTTTGACTACTACCTGTACGTTTGTGTATTTTCAGTGAGTTCTTGATGGCCCAACATCAATAATTTTGCCTGCTAACTGTACTGTATATGTAAAGGTAAGTTTAATCACTCTTCAGAACCAAAACAAACTCTTTGAAGACTTCAAGTATTCTTCCAGCAAACATTAGTCTTTGAAGATAATTTTCTGTTTAAGGTTGTTAAACCACCATTAACTTGTGTAGTTGAAACTTAATTTCTTGGTGTAAAATACGACAAATGGATCTATTTGAAATTTGAAGCGTTGCAGCTTGGCGCGGAGCAAAAGTGCGTACACTTCGATGGAAATTAGAAAGTTTATATTTTATTACAGAACTATTGGGAACATTTCCATGGTAATCTATGTTGAATTGTCGACTAGCCGTTGAACTGTCACTATATGTTTCCAAAGAACTTCTAAACCCAGCGCTCCATTGCAACTAGCACGGTATACCCCAAAGGTAGAGAACTAATATCCCAACTATTCTCTAATGCTATCAATTCTAAATTGTGATTATCTAATTCACACATATCAAATTCCAGTCACTTTAGTTATTCCTGAATATTTCAATGCCTAGTCTTTTCGCAGTGGCTAGTTTTCGTGTTTTGTATACACTTCTTACGTTCACTGTGGCTGCTTTAATTTACTCGCCAAAGATTACTAGCATTTAGGCGTGGCAGAAACTCAAGGCCGTCTTTGAGTTATATTAATGCATTATGATTATCTTTGGGATGCACTTAGCGCTAATCAGAAGGTTCCCTTTACTTTCCTGATTCTATACAGATGGCCATTTCTAACCATAGCAATCTTCTTCAGTGATAAGAAATGTATGCTTACCTCGGAACTCACTCGGTTCTCTATTATGTTGGCCACAAATGTATTTTGTGCTCATTACGTGGGGGTTGGTTTACGAGGTTGTGAAAACCCCCTGTACTTTACAGGGCTCTAGAAGGTTACCTGCCACTTTTAGACATCATAGTGAGGCATATTTGGCCAAATTTAAAGGAGCTACCTAAAAGTAATAAACAACTGGGCTTAAGCGGTATATCTATATATTTAGTTTGACGAGAACAATATATATCAACACTCTACCAGTATAGTGATATCTACATGTCACCCAGAGGTCACAAAATTGTATGGTGTGCCCAAATTTTGCAAATACTAGTATAGTACATTTTAAAAATTTAATGGAACTACAAATCTCCCATTATTATTATAATAGAGCGTCAATAATTTGGGCAGCAGCAAAGAAAGAAATTTCTACGGAATCACGAAAATTACGTCAAGCATTTGTTTTGAAAAAAAGGAGCCATAAAAGGATAATTCTTTTTAATTTTCCGTTTGCACTTTGACTCACCCTGCTTAAAATGGTTTTACTAATTTTTATCTATGTACCAGTAAAATGTGAAAGAGGTGGTTATTAACCTTACCATCCCCTCAATGATTTTAAACAAAAAGCTGCAAAATGTCAGCGACAGTTAAGTTTTCTATTGTATGCTATGCTTTTGATATTTGGTTGATTCTCTTTTGATTATGTGCCTTTATAGGTCTGAATTATCAAGCAGAACTTTTTTATCTGTTTTTTTAAAGGAAATGTCAGTAGGATCTGATAAAAGAACTTGTTTGTAATGAGAATATGTATAGTAGAAAAATCAATCAACAGTAACTTTAAAAAAATAAAAGACAGCTTGCTAGTTGAAAATTTAAAAAGAGATAAAAAATGGATTATAATTATACAAAAAAGAAACGTCTGTCATATGTAACTCTAACAAAACTAGTATGAACTAGCAGGTCTGACGCTAGCTTCTCAGTCATAAGTTACAAGCAAAATAAAAAAAGTGACATCAAGTTCTTTTCTGGCTAAAGAAACCATAATGTTTCAAAAATTGTAGAACAGTTTTAGTTAATTGCCAACATTTTTTAAACTACACCAGTAGTTTTGAATATACATAGAGATCATGCTAATTAAGAGCTTATTTTAAAACTCTTTTAATATCTTCTGTTCTCACGGTAATTTTACATAGTCTGCGTCAATTGTAAGGAAGCATCGCAAAATGGAAGGGAAATAGAAAAATCTATTACTCTGAACTATACTTCATAATTGAAAGAATCATTCAAAAATTATAAAGATATAGAGAAAACCCTTGCAAAAATATTTAAGTTAAAATGCTAAAATATCCTGACAAAAACAAATTCAAAATAAACATGGTACGTAAGAAAAGTAACGAAACTGATTCTAGAAAATTATATTTAAAAGTATGTTTGCGTACACTTAATATTTTTCAAAATAACGTTTTTGAGCATCAATAAACTGTTTTTAGTAGTTCTCCGACACATCCTAGCTCGTCTAGAAGTTCTGAACTGAAATGTCTTCCATAGCACTTGTCACAGTGGTCTAGATACTTTTAGCAATGCTCAAATTATGTCCTTTCAAGTTGGATTTGAGCCGTACAACCAACGATACGTTATCTTATTTCTATGAATGCTTTTTGGCACCTAAACACTAGTGCTTTCAATACAGAATCTTTCCCCCAGGCTTTCTGTGCCATAACAAGCGTTTCAGTTATGGATTTTCGAGTTTAACGCAAAATGTTATCGCTGATCGATAATGACCCGTGATGCGACCCTCAAGCTACCCAGTTTACAAGTAATGCTCCATTTATAAAGGCTTGAAGACATATTATCGGACCGTTTACTTGACATTCAATTGCTTTCCGGACATACTTTATAGATGGTATAAATTGTATCCTAGAAAGAAAGAGTAAAAAGGAAACTAAAACAATATTAGAAAATTTCCTACACCAAATTCTAATTTATCAGAAAAATGTGCAACATCGTAACAGATATCAAAATATCTGCAAACTAGCCGGTACGCTAAATACTCTCGAGTCTACAATGAGTTGGTTAGAAAAACAGGCAGAAAGCACAACAACCGCACTTTCCCCGAAAAATTAAAATGTACAAGGCATGTCCAGAGCCCAATAAAAACTTTTTTGTTTCTAATTACTACTCGTTTATTTAAACAACCTAATGAAAAATACGGATGTTCTACACTTTTTGGGATTGTTATTAATGTTTCGTGCTTTTATTTTAAACGCAGAGCTGCAAGCATACTTTGTAGGGGTCTACTAAAGTAGTTTTTCATTTATTAATAATTGTTTAATAAAATAATAATTGTAAACTTTACCAATATTTTATATACTTAACTTAATAAGTATTAGAAGATATGTAAAATTACTACCAGCACAAAAGGTAGTAGAGAAGTTTCTTATTATTGCCAAACACCTTGTAGAAGTGTTTAGTCCACCTGAACTTAACAATAACAATGGCAATAATTCTATTAAAAAACTTTTTGGAGATTTTCTGCACGATGATGATACCGATTGAACCTTTCCTTCCAACTGAAGTAAAACAAGAGATCCCAAGATGTACTTATCATAAAGTTCCCGGCTTTGATTTGATCACCAATCAGACTATTAAGACAACTGCCCAGGAAAACATTAGTTTCGATATCCATAATTTATGACACTGTGTTAAGATTAGTATATTTACCCGATCACAAATAAACCAAAAAAAACTCCAAAAATAGTTTCCTCGTACCGGTCCATAAGCTTGTTACTGACCATCTCTAAAATTTTAGAAAGGCTTCTGCTTAAAAAAATCTCTGAAGACACCGAAATAAACACAGTAATACCAACCCACCAATTTGGCTTTAGAACTGTACAACAATGCCAAGGATCGCTAAAAACATTCTTACTAGTTTTGAAGAAAAAAAATATGTACAGCTGCCTTCTTGGACGTTCAGCCGAGTATAAAACTGAAGTTAAAATTAAATTATTTATCCTACTGTTTTGGTTCTTCTGTTCTTTTTTGCAAATAAGCATTCTTTGGTGTGGAACGGGTACAAACAGCTGAGCACCACAGAAATTACATGAGAAAACAAAGAAGTAAGCAGACTGCAAATGAAAAGGCAGCAATAAATAAAGCAAAGCGACGCATATGTGCCGAAAGAACTCCAGAGGAAGTTGAAGTAGAAAACCAAGCAAGGCAACTGTGACGTTCTCAAAGAATATCGGAAGAAATAGCTGCAGAATAGTAACGATTGCTACAGAAAGTTCGCAACACTTGCATTCTCTATAGTAGCCAAGCGTAGCTGGATGCATTTTATAGTCTGATCTTAAAATTATATCTCATAGATAGGTACCTTCAAGCGAGATTCAGCTCCAGTTCCAGCTCCAGCTATTATCCTATAAAATCTGGTGTTTCCCAACAAAGTGTCCTAAGTCCCCTTATCTATTTCATTGTCACGGCTGACATCCCAACTATAAATTTTACCGCGGTTTCCACATTCTTCAACGCCATAATATCTATAATTGAAAATCCTCAGATGGCATCTGAGAACCTGCAAACATATCTCAATCAAATTCAAGTTTGGCTGGATAGTTGGAGAGCCACAGCCAACCACACAAATCACATTCACCAACCGAAAGGTCATATGTCCTACTGTCACATTAAACAACATCAGAAGTAAAATAACGGGGACCAACACTCGATCAAAAACTCAATGGAAAGCACATAGCACAGCAAATAAAACGCAAGTAAACTAAAAATTTGTCAAATGGATTGGTTAATAGGACCTAATCAAAAGTCTCTACAGATAATACAGAAAATACTGCTGTATAAGAGATAATATTTATCTATCTAGACTTATGGTTCTGAAAGTTCTAAAACTGCCTCCTTCTTAGGTTGTTTTTTGCATAAGGTTTTGTCAACTGTTGGCATGTTTTGTTTTCAAATTGATTAAGTACCTTATAGCACCACAAAATAGGTCATGCCAAGGGCTTGTTTTAAAATACTTTCCACAATCTATGCATTCCTCTAAATCAGGAGTCAAACCAACTCTTCCACATTTTTTGAAGGATCTAAGGATGCTCGCTATCCCACTTCATTAGTCATCTGTTACGACACTGTTGATATAGCAACATGTTTTATTTTCTACCTTATTGAAAGTCTGCTTGTCGGTTAAGACATGCGATACCTAAAGGGAACAAAACCCTTCTTGACAAGAGTAGTATATATTTTCAAAACAAAAATGTCCACAAATTTTTTTTATTGACCAATAGATCACATACATATTTCTTGACAACAGTCATGTTCTTCTCTGTGGCAGACAAAGACAGACGTTTGCACTTCGAAAAGTTTGTCAGACTAATATCTTCCTTTCTGGTGCTCTCTATGCTACTTATATACGATCATGCAATGAGGACAAGTCATCTTCTAGAAGATGAGTCGTTTATTCCCAAATAATCATCAAAAATAAAACTTTATGCAAGGCTGCAGCATAAAATTGATTTCGTTCTTGACTAGGATAACATTGCAGGTTATTTCATTACCACGGTTCAAAAGCAGTGCAAGTTTGAATCTGTATCAACATGTTTGAATTTGTTATAACGTGCGAGTATCATTTTTTCGTACCCAGGTATAAAATAAAGTTATAGCAATTTGTGAAAACCTGGTATTTAGCTTAATTGCAATTGCATAATTACAATTGTCGAATTCGTCGGTTAATTAGCTAATGAACAGTTGCACTCGATATGTAAGGTAAAAAATATTTGCTAATTTAAAGGTTGCAAAAAATACAAAAAAACCGACATGCCTTATGAAAAGTAACTAGGTTCTCAGCCATAAATTACAAACTGATATAAGCAGAGTAAGAGCGATAGTGTGTAAATAAAATTTATTTTTTACTTGATAGCGGCCATAGGAGAAATGAAAATGAACCCCAACACTTCAATAATTCTACAAATTATAAAATAACTTTTATAAAACTGCCTAATACAATTTTTGTAACGCATTTTATAAATTAATTTGTACTAAATATGAAAAAGTATTGCAAAAATTAAATAAAAAAATTTCTGCTTTTTAATAATACTCTGAAATATAGCCCTTTCCTCAACGTTATAGCAACACACAATAATTCAAAAATTATAAAGATGTAGAAGTGTTTGCACTGTTGCAGAAAAACTCAAATTAAAGTGCTAAAATAGCACAACAACCAACTTTAAAACAGAAAGAAAACTACGACACCATTGATCTTGAAAAAATTAAGAGGGTTTTCCATTCAATACCAGGCGTGCGATAAAAATGTTGTAGTCGAGTGGCAGAAGCATCGGCTACCAAATTTTAATTAATTATAAGACTGTGACAAGGCCGTGACCAATATGGAAATGCCTACAAACACGCTGGGACGTTTAATACTCTTGAGACTTGTTATGAGTTGGTTAGAAAAGCAGGCAAAGTATACACAAATCCCACTGTCTGCAAACAATAAAAGCACAAGTCATGTTCGGAGCCCGATAAAACGCTTTTTCCGCTTATTATTACAGTACAGCTTGTGATTTTCATTTAGATAACGTAATGAAAAATTCAAATATAATACTCCGCTTTTCAAAGTTTTTATTAACTTTTGGTTTTTTCGTTTACAGCGCAGCACTGTGAGCATACACTGTAGGTATTTACACATTTTATTGATTACAATTATATTGATAATAAATTGAACCGATCCTTTTTTACTTAGTTAATAAACTAATGAAAAAAATTTTATTTTCATGATTATTCAACATATTTTCCATCACACTCTATGTACTTTACATTTTTCGAAACTCATCATCGAATTAACCCTTCCACAATTCCTCAAAGATCTGGGTACACGCTTCATCCCACACCATTAGTAAGTTCTAAATGTTGAAAAACCATCTCGTCCTTAGCCTTCATGTAAGATTTGATCAACTGTTAGTTTTTTCTATTTTCAAACTTATTTGACAACATGAACACCAGTTATCAAACCTATTACTCAGAAATGTAAACACAGTCATCATCCCACGCCATTAAGCCAATTTTTATCATTCATTTCAATGCTAGCGAGATGTTTCATTCTCAACCCTATCGAGTATCTAGCAAAATTACAAAACAAGTCGTGCGATCTGCTCGGTGATTAAGCCATGGAGTTCCTACAAGAAAAATAATATAATTTTCCAAAACAAAAACGTCTATAAATTCTTTTATCTGAAGAGAGGGCACCCGGCTTATCAAAGGCAACTTTTTTCTAAATATTAATCAAAAATCAAGCTGCGTGGAGAATTGTATGCAAAGTTGTCCAATATTTCATTTTTGACTAAAATGACATCGCGAGATCTTTTCTTACCACAGTTCAAGAGCACATCCAGAAGCTATTTATATAAACATGTTTTAATTTACTATAATGTGCTAGTATCGCTTTTCTAGTTCTTCAGGTAAAAAGGACAATTTTACCATAAGTTGTCTTATAACATTAAAAATAAATTTGTTTAGAGAAAAGTAATTACTTCTCATTTAACTTAATTACAATCGTCTATGTACCAACTAATTAGTTTAAACAAATAAAGAATTGAAAATAAATGACAACACGTATTAATTTTAAGGTATGCAGATTATTAGTTTAATAACCGGCTACGAGTACTCCGTAAGATAAGACATCTCGAGTGAATTGATAAGTGGCCCGTAAGGCCATCTACCGGCTAGCCTATCTCATAGGTGATAACTTGTACGTATTTATATAAAATCTTTAAAAACTTTTCAATAATTATTGGTGTTACGTTAAAATTACTATGTAGCCTGCTGGCACGGGCCCCGGCCCCAGCTATATATAGGTGGCATAATTACGGGCTTTAATTACAATACAATGCCAAACTATAATCCAAATGGAGTTTACCACCTTCAATTACAACCCATAACAGTACAAAGGCAACAATCACAATTCTTAAATAATCTGCAACAATTCTCAAATCTTTCAAATCCCTCCTCATCGGTGAATACGTTACAATTGCAAATACCCCAGCCTATTCCATTAAACACAGCAACCAAGTGTTACAGACACGTGTGTATATAGTACTGATTCGGATGATACGAACGCAACCAAAGAAAATAACTGGCAGAAAGTTTGAAGATATAAAAACAACCGACATTACCTGCGCGAGGTAATGCATAAGCACATAAGATTGACACAAAAACCACTAAGATTCCTACAACTATTAGATTCACTACACTCGCTGAACAAGCTAATTAAACTAAAGGTGATAAAATCAACCAAGCAAAAACCGCTACAGAAAAAGCACACAAACCTTCATCAATATTTATCCAGAGTGTCGTTAATTTCCCCGGCAGCTTAAATAGTATACTTTATCCAACTGATTACAAGTCAAAAACCATGGCTGGGAAAAAAGTTAAAATTAATTTAAAAACCGCTGACAATTGACAAATTGAGTAAATGCGTAAGGAAAAAAAACATAACGCATCATACCTACTAATTTAAGCAAGAATGGGCTTACCCAGTAGTTATAAGAGACCTGCATCCAACTGTACCAATGGATGAAATAAAACAAGAATTGCAACAAAAAGGATTTTGAATCAAAAATATTTTTAAGATAAATAGCAAAACTATTAAAAATCCCCCTACTTTTGTTCTTTATTAACCTAGAACCAGATTAAAGTAATAAAGCAATTTACAAACTTATATACAGAATATGTGCATTCAAGTAGAACCCCCACGTAAAAAAACAAATTTCGTACAGTGCACTAGGTGCCAGTCATATAATCACACGAATGCATATTTTTATCGCCCCCATGCGTGTGTAAAATGCGGTATTGCTCACGAGACTATCGAATGTCAAAAAAATCGCAAAACACTTGTCAAATGTGCTTTATGCGGCGGACCCCACTCTGAAAATTGCAAAGAATGTGTGATATCTCAGAAATTACAAAGGAAATAAGAGCAAATGAGAAACAAAATAACAGTACTCCAATCTATCTATCTATCTATATATTTAAACAAAACAAAATTTAGCGTGCACGCACGTCGGAGTCACTTTTACTACTCCGGGCGACCGCGGCTGCCATCGGGCTGCTGCATTGCCGTACGCAAAAAGCGTGTCTGCGACGGCTATTTGATTTGCTTCCGCCGAATGGAGGTTCGCGCAGGTAAACGCTCATTCATAATGGACGTAAGCATAAGACGCCCACAAGAAATACGTATAATGCGCGTAAGTCTTATGTAAACATTAGAAAGTTGCGCATGCCCAAACACAGTAGCGGGAGCACTGTCCTTCCAGGCATTTTGCATAATTATTTTAATGGTATGATATTCAAGACATAACAAGATACACCCACTTAAGTAACTAGCTAAAGAAGAAATTACGAAAAGCTCGCAATAAAAAATTTCAAGCGTACCTTAGCAATCTGTTAAGAATACTTAACTGAAATGAGAACTCAGACAAAATATCTAAATAACAGGAAATCGTCCAGATATGATCTTATAATATAGAAGGAAATAAAGAAACTCCCCAGAGGAAAGGTAATATAATAATAACTATCATTAAATTTCATTCTTCGCCTAAATGGCCTAGTCAACTAAAGTTCTCACAAATTATAATGATACTAAAACCGGGAAAAGTACCTAATGAACCTGCGTCATATGGATCAATAAGTCTACTTCCGCTATTATTAAAACTATTGGAGAAATTAATAGTTAAAATAATTCGAGCAGATGCTTTCCTTAAAGATATTCCTTAACACCAGTTAGGCTTTAGAAAGGATCTAACAATATCACCGGTTAGTTGATGTGATTAATAAATCATTTAAAGATAAGAAATACTGCTGTGCGGTTTTTCTTCACGTCAGCCAGGCTTTTGATAAAGTCTGGCTTCAAAAACTACTGTATAAAATCAAAGCATTCTTTCCTCGTCAGTATTTTCTCTTCCTCAAATCCTAACTAGCAAATTGTCACTTTCAAGTAAAAATTGTTAGTGAACTTTAGAAAATCAAGACAATAAATTCTGGTGCCCTTAAACCATCCTTTTATCTGGTATATACCGCTGGTGTACCCACACCACAAACATCTATAACAGGAACTTTAGCCGATGACACCGCCGTCCTCTCTTCTCACAATAACCCAGTAACGGCAAGCCAGCAGGTACAAGAGAATATTGACCTGATTACTAAATGGATAGAAAAATGGCGCATCGGGACAAATAAAAATAAATCCGACCAAGTCACATTTACGCTGCGGCAACAACTATGCCCGCTAGTAATAATTAACGGTATCAAAATTCCACAGTCCAAACAAGTAAAATACATTTGGACCAACAACTTACTTGAATAGGCCATAGCCAGAAAAAGGCAAGAAATAGAGATTAAATTTAAAAAACTTAACTGGCTCTTGGTAGAAAATATAGTTTTCAAACTGAAAATAAATTGTTGATTTATAGAACAGTTATTAAATCCATATGGATTTACGAGATCAAATTGTGGGGGGTGCTTCAGTTCGTCTAACGTAGATACAATGCAGAGATTCCAGTCTAAAAGTTTGGGCGCATAGTAAATACTCCGTGGTATGTGTCAAATCAAAAACTACATAACGATCTGAAAGTATCGTATATCACAGAGGTCATCACGAAATACGCTAATAACCGCATATATAAACTTGAAACTCACCCAAATACGACTATGCAACCGCTAGCGTATAGTACCTACCAAAGAGAACTTCAAAGGCTATCGCCAATAGATATAGCAGCCTAGACCAATTAGTCATAAAATATATAAATGTCACAAATATATTTATTGTAAGATAACCCCGTTGGGTGTTATTCCTTCCATGCCATGCATGTAGCCATTACATTAGCTTATAGAATATCTGCACACAGTATCGGACAAAAGTAAATGAATTTTTAGAAATCGCTTTAGCTTTCTAATCAAGAATTGCCCGCAAAATTCTCTGGAGTGATGAGAGCAAGTTCTGCTTGTTTGGATCCGACGGCGTGTAGTGGGTTTAATATCCCGTAGGCGAAAAAAACCATCCGAAGTACCAGAAGCCGACTGTAACATGGAGGTGGGTCTGTAATGGTGTGGGGTTGTTTTAGTGCAAAATGAGTTGGTCCACTTGTTCAGATCCACCGCCTCATTTATGGCAAGTTTTTTAAAGACCATGTGCTCTCATACGCATGTGGAAACATGTCTCGCGGCTGGGTATTTCAACACGACAACGACCCGAAGCACAAGTCGGGCCATGTGACGGAAATCCTGGCGAAGAAGAAAGTGCGCATTTTGCCCCGGCCTTCGCAGTCCCCGGACTTGAATCCGATTCAGCATCTTTGGGATGAGCTAGGACGTCGTTTGGAAGGGCACCGGACCCGAAACGCCGACGAGCGATTCCAGCAACTTCAATAAGAATGGCAGAAAATTAGAACAAATGTGATTGACCGATTGATGGCTTCCATGCCCAAACGTTGTGCGGAGACGATAAAAAAAACAATGGCTAGGCTACCAAATATTAGTCTGTTGTTAGGGTTTTGTTATTTATCCCGGTTTGTTGGTTATTTTTTTTGAGTTGATGGTAAAATTCAATTACTTTTGTCGCGGTCAAAATCGTCCACCTGGCACTTGCTAAGAAACTTGACGCCTAGTGACGCTGTTCTTGTGTGCGATTGTTGCCTAGAGGGGCTTTGCTATTTGCAACTTGGTACCAGTTGTGGGCGGTTTTTGATTAAAAAGCTAGAGCGATTTCTAAAAAAATTCAATTACTTTTGTCCGATACTGCATGTATGTATGTATGTATTATAACATTCTAATTGCTAATAAATGAGACAAAAAGAGTAACCCGCAAATTGCAAATTGGAGTCCCACATTGGTGTAAAGCGCAACTGAGGTGATAATTTATAAATGCGCTTGTGTTATCTATCAAGCCATTTACTTTCAAATTAATGTGTGCCATCCTTATTAACGTGATAACTTAATATAAGCCCTATAGTAAATTGATACGTCAGCTTATAAAGCTTTGTAAACATTTGCGCAGTTGGCTCTTGACAGTTCTTACCTCATCTCTAAACACCAATTAAAACAAATTATTATTCTAGAATTTATCAAAGGCAGTGTTTCATGGGCGTGAACAATATTTTATCACATAATGCCATATCACTACAGAAGTTACTCTTCGTAATCCGTGCGATTTTTGAGTGGCTAGAATTAGTCTGCCACCAAATACTTTGGGAAATTTCAAATATACTGTACATCGTATAATGCGTATGAAGATATCGCATTTTCACCTTAAATCGACATTTACGTAACTCTGTGAGTATGAAGTCCAGATCTCCACATTTAAAATGTTTTTCAACTTCAGTTTTCCAATTCAAACCTTCAATTTGAAGAGATTTAATAATTTTGTTTACATTATTAGAAGAACCATGTTGCATTAGTGGAGTATTTATATACAACCCAATGCACATTTTGTTGAAGACTCCTGTCAAAAGAACTAACGAAATACAGCAAACGTCATGTGCGAAGAAAATTTGCCTGCTTCAAAACTACTGCATGAAATTTAAAATTTATCTAAAATATTTTAAAACTAAGGTACATTTTTTATGAATATTTCAAGTTACATCAGCACATGTACGCTCGCAACTTCAGTCGATGTAGAAAGAATATCGGTCGTAGCTACTGTAACAATAAGTTGCCATCTTTATTCACATATACACTTACAAGACACTTGCTGAAGTAACTTCAGCATTTTACTATCAAAATTCCTAATTATCTCCTTTCAGGTTTAATGTACAATTATTAAATGTAATAAAAATTAAACGAGTTCGCTGCTCTTATTTCCTTTTTTCAAAAATAAAAACAGTCACCATTAACATCAGAATAAAACTGTGATCACTTAGACTCGCCAAAAAACTCATAAAATTGATATAAAGGGTGTTGCCAATTGTCAGCTAGAATCATCAGACATAATCTATATGTGAAACTACTAAACAAAATTTTGTGTTGTGTTACTATGTTCAACACCTACAATTCCCGCTTACGTGCTTTCTTGTGACAAAATTATGTAAAGTTTAACTTTTCAAAGATTGAAATAGTAAATCAAACCTTTATTTTAAAAATTAAAAATTTATATTATTAGACTTATTTTTAAATAATCGTTTGAAATCATCTACTATATTTCGGTTACAACTATCTCCACAGTTGCGTTTTTCGTCAATTTGCGACCCCAACTTAGAAATATATCATAAGGTTGCAACATATGTTTATCACTAAAATATAAAGTCTTATAACATTTGAAATGTTATTTTGAATATCAAATATGGGGACATGTATATTTTTTCCCAATCAAATCAAAAAACTAAAAAAGAATTCAATTTCAGAGTGATTTTAATCAAATAGAAACATTGGATGAAGAATTACAAAGCTTATCCGTTTAATTAAAACCCTTTATTTATTATATGTAATACCATTTTGAATAAAAATGTAGACAAAACTTCTTAAACACAAAAAACCACATACAAAAACAGAAATGACTTTTTATCTTAAAACTATTACCGAATATTATTTAATTAGAGGGTTGTCAAAATAGATCCTGAATTATTTTAAGTTGCATTGCGAGAAAGCTGAAAGTCGAACTTTTGTGCTTGCGCACTTCCTTATTAAGTAGCCTAACAAGTTAGCTTTCTATGATCAGCAACCTAAGACTATTGACAAGAAAACGATCGCGGAGCTGCTATTCTCCAAACCCTTTACCCCAGAAAATCGCCGACAGAAATGATTGCATGGTTTGACTACAAAAAGATCTAAGTTTATAGCATAGCAAGATGTAAGCAGGAAGTAATTTCTGAGAGGGCAACTTACAGCAAGCGATCTAGTCGCAAGAAAAGCAATAAATTCGTCTGCGAATTGAAAGAGACTGGCCTGGAGAACTAAATAAGCACGGCTATGTCAACGGTCAGTCTAGCAGTATACCAGGACCTGTGCTATAGGCCTTTTTAACTTGAGAAACTGCCAATTGTTGGCCGAAGAAAACAAAATGAATAGGAAGTCAAAGGCTCAAGCACTGCTAAACGATATCAAGTATGACAGCGCCTGTTTCTTCAGATTGCTTTTAAATAAAAAGAACTTTAACTAGGATAAAAAGTGAACCGCCAAAATGACCGTAGGATTTGTCAAAACGCAATAAAAGTGCCTACCGTCGCGATTAAAATATTTCCTGCCTTTGTGATGGTACTGGGGCTTGCGAGCAGTGAAGGGAACGTCATGACTTCTTTGTGTTAAAGCTGTAAGTGACTACCAATAGCTATATGAACGTGCTGAAGATAGTGGTCAAGCTCTAGTTAGAGGAGGTGGCAGCGTCAGCTCACAGAGTAAAGACTCAGTCATGGCTATACAACAATTTTTATTGTCACTGTTTCCCCGACATGTAACCACCCTCCAGCCTCAACTGTAAGCCCTTTGATTACCACGTGCGCGGCGTGGTCGAGGCAAAGATCAGATACTGTAGCACTAAAGGTAATTTAAGGGCCTGTACCATAGAAGTAATAACTCATATAGACAAAGAAAAAGTCATACCAAATCTATAAAATTCTAAAATCCTGCCTATCGGATAGGCACTTCTTTGTAAACTACCAAGGCAAAACTACAAATTACAATCCGTTTTATCCAGAGTACCTTAAGGCAATGTGCTAAAATCAGTCTTATACCTACTATTGATAACCGACTTACCAAATACAAGATTAACTTCAAATGCCACCTCCGCTATCCTGGCCTCACATATCAATCCTTGGGGCTCCACTTAGGTCAACGTCTGACTTGGAGAACCCATATTTTCAATAACCGAAAGCAGCTTGAACTCCAATTCAAAAGTTGTACAGATAATCGAATGAGATCTAAACTCTCATTATAAGCTGTTGGAAGACAAGGTTGCGTTAAAACCTAACTGGACTACGTTATTTCTTTTTGAAAAGTTTCTAACATCTCCACCTTGGTTACCCTTTAAAGATTTAAAAAAAGTTCTACGTATCACAGTTTTAAGCGATTTGTTTATATCCACTGTGCAAGAATAGATACGAAGCTTTGCCGAAAAATATAAAGACCGAGTGTTCCTAGTCAAATGGTAAATACTTTAATATATGAAACCAATAATCCAAACCACGTTAAACGATTTAAACCCATCAAACTCATAACGCAAATTTAATTTTAAAATTGGTCTTAATGTTAATTCTAATATAACTTAAATTCAAACACTCACTTGTAATATATACTAATAAAAAATGTAAGATAGTGGCTTATTGAAGCTCTCTTGTATATGTCCAAGAGCATTTAGCAGCTTCATCTGCTACTTGCAATAATTTGTAGCACGTATCACGTAAACACTTAAAAGTCGGTTTCTCATTGAAGGAGATTACAATGCCAAAAATGCTATATGGTGTTCCAGAATAACAATAACAAAAGGAAGACAGTTACTAGTTGCCATGAAAACCAATAATCTCGGCTATCTTTCTCTAGATACACGCACTCATTGGCCAAGTGACCCACACAAGTTACCAGGTCTCCTAAAATTCTGCATCACTAAATGCATTAATACAAGAAAATATTCAGTAAAATCGCGCTTAAAGCTCAGCTATGATCATTCACCGGTCATATTATCCATATACACCCAAATACTCGTCTTTTTATGCTAGAAGAACCGACTGAAACCTATTTCATAGTATTCTAGACAAACTTATTGACCTAATCCTCTTATTAGAAACTCAAACAGACATTGAACTCGTACTCAAAACATTAACCAAAACCATTTAAATGGCAGGCTGAGAATCAACACCTGATCAAGACGAAATGCACATTAAATAAGTAATACCAAAAAATGTCAAAAATCTAATCTCCAAGAAAAGCCAGAGCACTCTTAAAAAACCAAGAATAAATCTATTCAGGAATACTTAAGCAAATTTGACCTACGTAGGCTACGGACTACTCGCTGTAAAACTCAAAAAAGCACATACTAAACTGTGCCCGTAAAAGCTGCGGACGACACCTGACTAAGAAGTACTCTATAGAAAGCCACTGCGTTCACTGAGCATCTCATACAAGTATTTTGACCGTATGATATTAAAACAACCCTTAAAGATGAAAACGTCATTCAAAAAAAAATAAATCCAATCTAAGCCACAGGGTTTAACCTAATCTTAGGCAAAGTTCTCAAAAAAATCTCTGAAAAATGTATTAAAACCATCAACTATATCTTCAATGCAACTTTTAAAAGAGGAATACTTTCCTTGTCGGTTACAATATTACCCAAACTTGGAAAAATCCTGTACACTTAGAATCCTATCGGTCTATAAACCTCCTATTCTTTTATTCAAAGTCCGCGAAAAGCTCTTGTTGAAACGACTGCAACCGATTCTGGACAAAAACAAACGTAATTCCCAATGATCAGTTCCAAGTTTTGTAAAATTCACAGAACAATAGAGCAAGACCAAGCGATACGGCTCAGCAGTGTTTTTAGTTATAGAACAAGCTTTTGATAAAGTGCAGTATAAAAGTCTGAGCTACAAAATAAAATGCATGCTTTCACATCAATTTTATAGCCTCTTAACGTCCTTCCTAACTGATAGACAATTCTTTGTAAAATATCAGGGTGCATTTATTGACTTGTTTGTCTCCGCTACAAAAACAGTGCAAGAACATCTAAACGACATGAAAAACCTGGCTACGAAAATGGAAAATCAAAACAAATACAAAAAAATCCGTATAAATCACCTTCATACTGAGAAAAAGTAACTGCCCTCCAGTAACGCTCAACGGCCACCAAATACCTCTAGCGAATGAAGCCAAATAGCTTGGTCTTCATCTAGGTAGAATATTGACATAGAGGACACACATATTTAACAAACCCAAACAAGTCGAATTCAAATTCAGAACAATGTAATGGATGCTCGAAAGACACTCTCCAATGAGAAAATAAACTACTCATATATAAAGCCATGTTGAAACCGATCTGGACCTACGGGA
Source organism: Sinelater perroti (assembly GCA_036346155.1). Lineage (NCBI taxonomy): Eukaryota > Metazoa > Arthropoda > Insecta > Coleoptera > Elateridae > Sinelater > Sinelater perroti. The sequence goes on along the minus strand of JARFIY010000167.1, from coordinate 3,556,352 downwards.
TAGAGCTATGGGGTACAGCCAGTAACTCAAATTTGAAAATTCTCCAAAGGTTCCAAAACAAAGTGCTCCGAGTTACAGTTAACGCACGATGGTATATACCTAAATGTACTACTTCACAGTGACTTAAAAGTTTCATTAGTGCGTGACGAAATTAAAAATTCGGTACGACTCACAGTGCTAAACTTTAAGTACACCCAAATCACGACGCAAAATTCGCCAAGTTGTGGTCTGCGAAAGGCCGAGTTCTTGTGAGCGACGCGAAATCGACTGCCTCGGATTCTCCTGCACACTCTCACAGACAGCGGCAGATCTTGCGTTTCGTCGTTGTACGGGTGTTGGTTGATTGTTTACGGAACCAGTGGACTAAAATTTATCCACCACACTGCGAATAATTCTCTCGGTAGGGCGACTATGGCTACCGTAAAATAGGCGAAGCGCGCGGAACGTTGCCCGAACAGAACACCCATTTTGATAAAACAATTTTATCATTTACACGTGTTGTTGAACGCTACATCCGTCTATGATGATTTGGCAAAACAGACTGAATAAATGAGAGCCAATTCGACAGATGTAGCTTCAACAATATGGCCGCTATCAACTGTCAAAGTTCGGAAGTCCCTATTGGAAGACCCTTTAGCAACGACGCTGTTAGATGATGAAGATAAAGCTAAAGATGCTCAAATTAGCGGATCTTTCTAATAGATTTATCTAATGAGACTTTACTATATTTCCTTTCAGTTTGTAAACCTTTATATTCTTTACTGGAAGGCTTTCTGCATATCATATGGTTGCGTTCATTTCAATAACCGAAATATTCATATCAAATAATTATTATCTGTATTAAGAATAGATTGTATGATTAATTGAAATTAATTTAAAAAATTATTAAATATATGTATAATGTTTAGTTGAATACTTAAACTTTCCACGGCACCGACAGGCGATACATCCGGCAACCAGGTATTATTCAATAATCGCTTTATGCAACAGCATACAGGCATTATAATTTCACGTTCGCTAAAAGCCATTTCTTGTATTCAACTGTTAAGTATTGCTTTTACCCACACCCCACTTAGCAGCTGCCTCAGAGCGCGGGAACGCCGCGCACGGAATGCGCATACTGCTGTTCTTGGCGCACAATAAATACTTGAAAGGCTGCCAGCGGAAAGTAATGAGCGCCAGGTGACATCAACTAATAAACAACCGACGCCTCCAATTTAATTTAAAGGGCTCTTGCAAAAAATTTCATCAGGACAGAGGCGGCGGGCGGCGCGGGCGTGAGCCTAATTGGGTGCTATAAGCGGCTGGTTAGGTTAAATTAAATTTTAAAATTCAATTCTAGATTTTATGCCGCAAATTAAATGGGTGGTTGATGTTTTCGCGGGCGCCATTTCATTAAAATGAATGGCTGCTAAATTAATGTTTAATAACTGAATAAAGTAGATGTCAAGCAAGTTGTTTGCTCAACTGGGTTTGTTTTTATATGGCAACTAATTTAAGCTGCCCCAAAAGACTTGCCATATATGTCATTTTAGTTATTTTTTACTTTTAACTAATTAAACTCTGACTGAATTACATACATTTTATAAAGGGTTAACTTTATAAAAAACAATTTATTCATTAGTTGTCAAAGTTATGACATTGTAAACATTTTCATTAAAAGTGGAATAGGATATTTGACTCATTTGAAGCTCTCAAATTCTTCTGACTAGATTCTCAATCACCTTTCCCATAGCTGTGGCTAAATGTCATCGATAACTCTTTTTTCTTTTAATTCAAAAGTAGGTTTTAATTTCACAGCATAAACTTTGCCCACGAATCACCAAAGAAAAAATTGTAGCTTGTGAGATCACAAGATCTTGGTAGCCAATTCACTTCGCTGTTTCAGAAAATAAGTCGCCCATTAAATTTGTGCTTCAACAATTAAATTGTTTTACGGGTTCGCCACATGTCATCCAATTCCATGCTCTCCAAATGAGGCCACAAAAGATCCACTATGATCTCACGATAACCTTCCCCACTGATATTGTCTCATTTTTGAAAAGGAACGACGCGATTACCTCAATAAACCGTTACTCTTTGAGTATACATAGAATGTTATTAAATAATTCGAGGATTTTCTAAACATTAAATGCGACAATCTTACTTATTAACATATCCATTAAGGCAGAAACGTGCGTCATCAAGCAGAACGCTGGCAACCTTGCAGAAAAAATCGCGCGCAATTTAAATACAGTGCCCATTATATCAACATAGGCGCTTAATCTTTGTCAACACACAGATTCATTACATGTCAGCTGTCCGTAAATTCCTTCTGTACTCAGCATAGAATTGAATAGCGGAAGGCACAGCTGTAGCGGCATCAATGGCTTCCGTACTCCAGTACAGAAAGCAATTGGAATTACTAGTATACTACTATTATTATTATTCTAATGTATCTTTATTATATATATATATATATATATATATATATATATAAATACAAATTTATATAAATATATATATAATATATATATATGGCAGGGAAACTTGCAAACGTGGATTTAGAAAGGTGCAGATTAAAGATTAATATTTTAAGCCTCAGCGAAGTTAGATAGTCCGGAGCGGCACAACGAATCACACAAAAGGCACTATTTACTACTCTGGGCGAATATGGAGTTCGCAATAATGGTGTCATCTCAAATAGCAAAATCAGTTCTCACTTTTGTTCCCATTAACGAACGAATGATGTTATTAAAATTACAAACCTCCACAGGATTATGAATATTATCCAAGTTTATGCACCAACAAACAAGAAGCCTGAAGATGACGAAGTTGTAAAATTTTACAATGATACATAATACGCTAAAAATCGCTAAGAAAGGTAAAGTAACAATGACTATGTGTTATTTCAACTCAAAAATAGGGTTTGGAGAGGAAAACGACGTAGTAGGAAAATATGGTCTAAGTATGTGAAATTTAAAAGAAAACGCACTCGTCGAATTTTGCAATGAACAATAGCTTCTTGTAGCCGATACTTTCTTTAAACTGCCTCTAAGGCGTTTACATATATATGGAAAACATTATGATAAACCAAATAGATTTTATCATAATTAAGAAAGAGTTGAGGAAATACGTTAAAGCAGTAAAGACCTATTATGGACTTCAAAATGCGCGGACTTATAAAAGTTAAGACAGCGCCTACAACCAAGAGAATAGATATACGAAAATCCAATATACCAAAGATTAAAGAAGAAGTGAAGAAGAAGTAAGAGGACAAATTTTAGATGGCAATAAATAAAAATCGCAACAAAACAGAAAAGAAAACTTAAACTGAAGTTGAAAATTGTAGAAATTTAGAACAACACAATAGGAACAGCAGAGAATGCCAAAAAACAACAATGGATGACTGACGCGATACTAGATCATAAACAAAAGAAGAAAATATAAGACCAAGAATGCAAATAAATACAAACAAATGAACAAACTAATTCGACGAAAGTATAGGGACACTAAAGAACAAATTCCAAGAAATAGAAACACTCCAGAACAAATATAACATATTTAACCTTCATAAAAAGATCAGCAAAATGACACAGAAACACCAAACATCAACACTCAAAAATAAAAAAAAATAAGATCATAGTAGATCTTCAAGAAAAAATGGAAACGTGGAAGAAATACGTCGAACAGCTCTTCAATTATAACAGGCCTATTGTAATTAAGTGAGTAAATGACGCAGAAAGGGACAAAGGCCCAGATATAACTAAAGCAGAAGTTATCCATGTTATAAACATGCAGAAAGATGGAAAAACAACAGGACCAGACGGAATTTATAGTGAAATATTAAAGATTATTGCGGAACAAGACAACCCAGGGCTACTACTATTACTATCACTACTTTATTCAATATACCACACAGGGAAAATTCCAACGGATTGATTGAAATCAACTTTCGTCACAATACCAAAAACGCATAGCCTTTTATATTGCTATAGCTATCGAATGATCAGCCTAATGTCACACGTCCTGAAAATATTTCTAAAAATTATCCATAACAGGAATAATAAATATGAAGAACAAATTAATAACCCTCAATTTGCTTTTTAAAAATCACACTCTTCTCGCTACTTTTTAATTTGTATGCCGAGGTTATATTTAACGAATCTCTAGATGAAAATATAAGAGGAGTGGTGATCAATGGTTGCAGAGTAACAAACGTTCGTTATGTAGATGATACAGTTATAATGACAACACATGCAAAAGAGTTATAAACGAAGGTCAACCAATTGGTGAAGTGTAGTAAAGAGTACGGTTTAACCTTGAAGATATCAAAAACTAAAGTAATGGATCTATCAAAAACAAAAAGATCAGAATGACTTTGCGAATAAAAGGCAACATCGTAGAACAAGTACCCAATTTCAAATACCTAGGAACTATCGGCAATGAAAATGGAGAAAACAGAAAATAAATCCGATCGCGAATTGAACAAACTCGAAAAGCATTTACAAGCATGAAAAAGTTCTTCACCAAATCCAACCTCAGCCTCAATCTGCGCTTACGAATTATACGATGCTACGTATCCCCAATCCTTCTGTATGGATGCGAATGATGGACCTTGAACACCACCACAAAAAGAAAAATAGAAGCCTACATCTACCGACGCATTCTACGTCTACCCTAGGAAAAAAGAATAACAAACGCCGAAGTCCTCTAACGAATGAAAACAGATAAAGAGCTTCTATTAACTTTGAAGGAAAAATAATACAATACTTTGGGCATGTCATGTGGGGTAGTAAATATGAAATACTCCGCTTAATTATCATAAAAGCAGGGTAGATGTAGTATTCAGAACTCTTGGTTAAATTGATTCCGAGGCTTTTTGAGAATCCATGAAATATTTGGAGCAGGTTCAGGAAATTAGTAACATGCTTCGTTATGCAGACGATAATTATAATGGCAACCAATTGGTGTTGTATAGTGAAGAATACGGTTTAACACATCAATATAATTGCATAGGATCACAAAACTAAGACCAGGTAACTTTGAGAGTAAAAGGTAACTCGTAGAACAAGTACCCAAATTCAAATACCTAGGAACTCTTGTTAATGAAAATGGAGACAACAAAAAAGAAACCCGATCGCGCATTGAACAAAATCCAAGAGCATTTACAAGCATGAAAAAGTTTTTCACCAGATCCGACCCCAACCTCAATCTACGCTTACGAATGATACGATAGTATGTACCCCCAATCCTTCTGTATAGATGCAAATACTGGATCTTGGATCCCACCACAGAAAGAAAAATAGAAGCATTTAAAATGTACATCTACCGACGCATTCTATGTATACCCAAAAATAATAATAAATGCCGAAGTACTCTAATAAATAAAAACCGATAGAGAGCTTCTATTAACTTTGAAGGAAAGAAAAATACAATACTTTTAGTATGTCATGCAAAGTAGTAAATATAAAATTGGACATACGTGGTCATGCGGCTCGTTTATTAACAGCTTCCGACCTTTGTCAAACTATGTGCTGTCTAAATTTAAAAATACTCCAATGACTGTATTGGAACCCTTAAGGCAAAATTTAGACTATTCTATTATGTTAAATATAAGTGGATGTTTATCACATATGTCTCGTAATTATGACAGTAAAAAGAAAAGAAACTTTTTGAATTTTTTTTTATATAAAAATTTCTATATAAATAGTTCAAATCCACCAAGCAATTAATCTCGTTTTCAACATTTATCAAACTTCTTTATTTGCAGGGTAAAAAACTACAACAAAAACACTACTTAAAAAAGTCTTAAGCTAGTTGCACACACAAATGAAAATAAAACCTTGTCAAGCTCTACCAGCAGTTATTGCAGCTGTACAGCGTGAATCTAGAGACGTTATATAAGTGTATTGGCACAGCAGACGAATAAAATGATTTTTATGTTAAAATCCGGAAAAGAAACCCCAGTCTATAAAATAGCACCGTATTAGTTATCGTAAAACACATTGAGTAAATATTTCTGATGGGCTGACTGCTCCTAGAATAAGTATTATCAGTGAACGGCACTGCCAATCATTGAAGTGAAATGAGGACACGTGAATTGTTTCATCATGTCGGTCGTCGCACTGTTGGAATTCTGCAGGCCTTTAGGTATACCCCTGGATCTGGCGACGCTCAACATTACGTGATAAAAAGCTCTTCCAACACTGAGCTCTAGTCAGCTGTTCATAAACGTTGCCGTACTCCACTCAATATATCGTTTGCAGCAGCTTTATGAAAATACTAAAGACAGCAGTACATAGACCTCTAATAAAATGTGTACTCACTACTTTCTAATAAAAGATTAGTGGGAGCAAGCCAATTGCAATGTTTTTATTTTGAACACCCTAAATAGAAATGTAAAATAGAATTTGTTATTTATACCAAGAATTTGACATAAGAATATGTATATTGTATTTTTAATTTCAAATAAATATGGTATTTACGAGTTGCGTTCAAGTTTTAAGGTCTTCAAATTTATTTCTCAGAAACGAGAATAAATAGAAAGATGCGGAAAATATTTATGAATTTGTAATACAGATGCTAGCACCATAAAATGTACACAGAATTACCGCCATTGCAGTGAGTGTTATTTTGTATACTTGAACTGGTGACGTTTAGTGTTCAAGAACAACGTGTAGTCATCCGTTTTCTCCTCTTGCATGGTAAAACGCTCATCGTTATGCATAGTATGCGTTTATGGGTACAAAGGTTGAGAGTTGCGTGACAGTGAGCCCAAGCAGCCTCGGCCGAACCGAAACCAAGAGTGTCGATTAGGTGTGTGTGATATTACTTCTACTCTGTAGAGTCCTTTTACACAATGACCTAAAAAAATGCGAACAGTTTCTTCAAGGTGGGCCCTACGAATTCTGACCAACAGACAATCGGTTGTGCGGGTGGCAATGTCTCAGGACATGTTAACATGTGATTCTACCATTAATTTTCGAACATGAAAGACACTCTCCGTAGCTGCTCATTTTCCAATCGAGCCGCTGTTGCTTCGGCGATTTTTAATTAGTAAAACACACCCCTAAAGAAGTGTTCTCAGCAGACATAAAATTATGGCGTCGACGTTGTGAAAAATGTGTACGTTTATACAGAGATGACGTTGAAAAGTCACAGAAGTCTCAACTTTGCTGAGAAAAAAATTAGAGACCTTAGAACTGAAACGCACCTCGTAGATTTATTTTGAAGGCGTTTTATATATTTCAGCTATGAAAATAAATATAATTCAAATTCAATTTTTAAAGAAGATAATCTATGCATAGTGTAAAAAAAAGAACGTTTGCTGACCTCTATACTATCAACGAAACAAAAGACTGGGGTTGTTACATAAATATCGTTTTACAAAGCAATAATATACATTAGTTAGCTACATTTACCTAATTTTAGCTTGCTTTTGTTCATAAAAAACGCACTGCTAAATAATAGAATAATTAAAGTGCAATGGATTATTTACAGAACTTGGAAAATAGTCAGTATAAATAAAATAATGTTAAAAAGTAAATTGTAATTGTATTAATTATTATTATAGAAATTTTTAATTAATTTTGGCAAAACCATTATAAGCATTAGTGAAGCGTAGGTTTGGTAAAATTTTCAAATTAAATTCTGGAAGAAATCTAATTGAATTTGCAGTTTCAAACTTAGCGTTTTATGATTTACTCTCTTGTTTTTACTGAACAGTTCTTCGATTTGAGCGTAATAAATATGTGAGTACAAACTAGTTTCAGTAATATTGAGTTTTAAAACTTACATGATAACACATGTAGTAGACAAATGGGCTTCAATTCGTTAAAATTGCTACAAACCCCATCAAATATTAAAATTAAATGATCATACGTTACCTCAATATCACAATTCTAAACTACCATAAAAATACTCAAGATGTAGTTCACAAAATCAATCAAGTGAATAACGATATTATGATTAGTCCATGTTTTATTAGTAACAGTTCTGTTTCATGCAAACTTGCAATAACGACACGATAAAATAAGAGTCTAAAAGTACATCAATCGTGTCTTTGTTTATCAATCTTTCAGATTGCTAATGAGAGCAAATGGAAACAGCCAGAGACAAGATTCACGCGGATAGACCTTCTATTACAATTTATTGATAAAGGAGCTAAATTTTTAAATCTTAGTGAATAAATTTTTTTATTAATGGCTTTGGTGCTAATCTTAATAGTTCGTGTTGCCATTAAGTGTCATAAATTCCTTACACGCAAGCACATATTCAATAAAACACTAAATGAATTAATCATCTCGTTAGCAAGAGCTGTTCTTGTGAAATTGATACCTTAGCAAATATACTTACAACAGCGCATAAATTATATCGATAAGCCCGTAACTTACCACTTGAAAGCACCATAAAATTGCATGTTTTCTAACTTTGTTGCAATAAGCATCTTGAATAAGAGATCATATCGGTTGTTTCGTATTAAATTATCGAAGCCTATACAGGCAATGTTTATATAAAAATCAAGTATCTGCATCAACGGTCTTTTAAGTATTGCTAATTTTTGTAATTGACTCAACCTATTTCATATGCTTAAAATTTTTTAAGCGAGAACAGCGTAAATGTGTAAAAGGGGATTGTATGTTTTGCCTTAAAATGTGTGTAGGTCCATAATTATTCCTAAAAACTACCTCTATCTAAAAAAGATTTTAACAAAAACACCAACTAGTCTTCAACAAATTTTTGAAACTTTCATCTTTACTCTTTATAAATCAAAAAGTCTGACGCCCATTAAACTACACTATTAGCAACGCCTCTATCAAAACGAGAGAGGAAATCCTATGTGAAGTTATAAAAAACCAAACATGAAGCAAAAAATCGCCAAAAATAAAATGCAAATTCTACTTGCAATCCCGTTACGCATTTTAAAGATTAATTGTTCTTAAAACCCCCAAAAATTATCATTTTCCACTTCTTATTTTCCATTCCATTCTCTTTCTTGATGATATACTCATTTCGTCTATCATTTTTCTTTTTATAAACCTAATTTGGTTCCTCTGTTTTTGGTTGGTTTTCAATTTGCATTCTCGCCATATAGCCATACCAATTTAACTGCTTTTTTTTTTTTTCTATTATTGGTTTTTGTTTTGTTGCATCTCTAATGTTGTCTTTAATTCTGCCTCACTTAGTTTTTCTGTGATTTATTTTTTTTAGTTTCGTTTTTCCCGTAATGTCCAATTTTCACATGCGCAAGTTATTGGAATAGCTATATATATTTGTAATTTTCACGTTGAATTTATTCTTTCTTCGTTTTTTTGGTAGTTCCGTTTATTATTTGTCTTTCTATTATACTATTCTTTATTATTCTGCGATTGCAATTGAATAAAACTTTTTTAAGCTATTCTCTTTCCTTCTATCAACCTCTTTATATTGTTATTCCACCATTGGTCCTTTTAAAGTGTTTATTATGTTTATTTTTCTACGTATATTCTCTGTTATTATCAACAGCATCTCTTTAAAAGCCACCATTCCCTACAAAGAATAAAGACAATTTTAATACTATTTATTATACTTGTATTGTTATAAGAAACTCAAAAATTTTACCAATACAATTGTGCCATAGAAAAACACAAACCCAATTATGACAATTACTGTCACAAGCGCATATAATGTAAATATTTCTAATTGTAAATATATAGGCATTTTTTACCCTCATGCAATCCAAGAGATCTAGAACTATTGGTATTTTTGACAACGTTAGAGATAATAAATCGTTAAGCAGCGGCACCATCTGATAACATTCATTAGTGGTCCATTATGACCCATAACTAGTGCGGTCGGTTTTCCCAATTATCATTCTTATCCTTCAAGCTTCCACCGTGTTCACCCAATAGCTTTTCTCTCCCTTTCCAATTTTATACAACCTAACACCTTAAGGGATAATTCCAAGAACACCTCAGCTTCATATCACAATGTGGGACTGTAATAATTGTTCTATTTTGGAACTAGTCATCCACACTTAACGCCAAAGTGGCGACACCGGCGTGAACAATAGCAACAACGTAAGTGGTTGGTGAAGTTTCTCAAACATAATTTCACTTGTCCATACGTTACAAATAACGAGTCGGTACACAAAGAAAAAAAATTCTTGTCATTTAATAACCGCATTAACATAAAAATTTCGCCCTTCAGTTCTTTTAATACAAAATTTTCGTTCATTACTTTAAAAGAAAACTTTGTTACTATCTGGGTGGGTACAAAATGTTGTGACATTAGAAAATATTTTAAAACTACAGTAGCTCAGAAGTCAAAGACATTATAAGTAATTTAACAAAACACCTCACCTTGTCTAAAGAACAGAAGATCCGATGTCTTTTATAATTCGAGCAAATAAAGTATCAAATGCTCTCAATGTTCCGACTACTTGCAGATTTATTGACATTAGATATCACTTTGTGTACTTTGCAGTTTAAAAAACCACCGGCCATTATTCAGGCTATCCTCATATTTCATAAGAATTTCAGCCTAGTAAAAATTGTAGAACTGGCACATTCCTAGCGACCAGTTCGACAACATGACGATTTAATTTAATATTACTCACGTGCACTAAATAGAGAATTCGTCAGAATTTTACTGTGGTGTGTTTTTGAAAGGTCAAAAAATCTCTACTGAACAATATCTCCTTTCCGTCAGCACGTCCAGAAAAGCAAGGAAATGTACTCATGTACTTTCAGTAAGCCGAGTAACGCGATAGGCAGTTAATAATGATGGATGCTGTTTCCTCTCATTATTCTCAACTCGACTAACGAGATTTGTTGGCACAATTGAACACCGATCGTAACACGCACCGCCGTGACTCTCAACCTTAATTCAGAGCTCAACCGAGATTACCCGTTGAGATTTATCGTTGACAATGTCACAAAACCAATAATTGAAGTCGATTTTCTCATCTATAACCTCTTTCTGCGAGCTCGGTAGCGTGAAAGTCATAGATTTAACATTTTGCACAAACACCTAGCCACATAACCGATGGTACTCAAACATTAAATAAAGCAATATATCGAAACGATGTCTCCTTAGTCGCAAGAGCAAGTTCTAAGACTTTAGAAAGTAATTTAATGCTATGTTAAAACTTGAGATCGCCAGACCATCAAAACGCTAGTAGTAATTTACGCTTTACGTGATGCCTAAATATGATAAGGAATGAAGACTATGTAGTGCTTATGGTAAGCTAAATCTAAGAACCGAACTATCTGATCGTTATCTATTATGACTTATCCGGAACTTAGAGTCTAGCTGCAAAAATGTTTTTTTTTTCGTCAATGATCTTACGAAAGTACTTCGTAGGCCTTGGTTGCCAAAATAAATATTTTCAAAGTGGCAATAATTACGCTCTTTGGGTTATTGGAGTTTTTGCTTAAATCCCGTGACAAAAGTTTGGGCGACCCTCAGATCTAATGATTTACTTGACTTATTTGGTTGATATTCTTAGGTTATATCTTTCTCATGACTATTCCGGTAAAAAACTTCAAAGTTGTTCTAAAGTCGCCAAAACAACGCAACTAATGCAAGATGGGCAGCCATATAGTTGAGCGTTAATGTTGGGGTCCAATCTGGGCTCAGTGCTCGTTCATGTTCCATCAACAACAATTTGAGTTTGAAAAACGTTAGCCGTGGAACGATTCAAAGGAAACTGAAGTGTGACAAGGTATTTTATATAAATAGAAAAGAAAAATTGCACTTGGCAGCCAGTCACAAGAAATCGAAACTCCACTTTGTAAATCGTCACTTAACTTTTGAGACCTGTCGTTAGATTTTTACTGATGAGAAACGCTTTAATTTACGAAACATAAAACACAAATTTGAAACAAATCATGGTGGAGGTATTATAATTTTGGGTAAAACCCAACCTGTTAATAACAATAAGTAGTGAGGTTTGAAGATCCTTTTATCAGCTATTAAACCTATCCTTCCTGGAAAGCTAATGGTAAATACAAGGAAAACGACTACATTTTGGACCTTCGTCAGACATGTTTTCCTTAATTTGTCAACAAGACAACTTTTCTGCTCGTAAGGTCGTCGAATATTTTGATGGAAAAGACGCCTACACAAGCAACTGACCAGCTTTTAGTTTGGATTCGAACCTAACTAATAAGGTTTGAAGCGTTTTATAGGAGAAAATTTATAAGCGAGGATAGTTTAGGAACAAAAACTAGCTATTTGTGGAAATCAAGCATCCTACAAGCAGATTGATTTCAAAATGATCAAAAGAGTCACATTTAACTGTATTTTGCAAATGGGCCAATCAGATCCTGAAATCAGAGAGATTTTACAACATAACTTAGACATACCAAAGATTCATTTATAAAATACTTAAATATTTCTAGGTTTTTTGGTAGTCATCTCCCTTATCTACAGAATATATAAAATATTTTATAATTTCTGTAGTCGCCCAACAGAAAATAAACAGTGTTAACAAGCTTTTTGTTTTCTTAAAGGTAGTAATTTGATGGGCCCAGATTTGGAGAGTACGCGGGGTGCCGAAGGATTTCCTATGCCAAACGTTATCGTGCAAAATGATCACTTTTTGGTGTTTGCTAGCTATTGAAGATTTATTTTGGCATAAATTCTCGTTTAAATTGAATAATTGTTGTTTATAGTAGTCCCCATTATCGGTTTCGTTTGGTCTCTGCTTCATGCTCCCGCCAGATATAGAGCATAACCTTGTGGCCATAGATATTGCGCTTCACCTTTGAAGTAAACAGTTGTATAGAGTTCACGCATAATTTTTTGCGCTTGAAATTATCAAAATTTGTCCATTTTTTCCCTAGACACAATACAAAACAAAAGCAAAACAATCGCAGCATTCCATTTGCAATGGCACTTTCCAGTAATTCATGTAATACCCATTTTTCTTTATTTCGGGTCTTTCCTCACTACACATAAATGGTTTCAAATTATTGATTTACCAACATTTAATGCCGTTTTAAGTTTATTGAGCTTTTGAGCCGAGTTTTCATCTCATGATACCTGTAGTTGAGCGTCTTCGAACATTTTAAGCATTTCTTATCATGCACAAAAAAATCGCCATTATTAAAACATTAAATCTACAATTTGCAGTAGGGATACGATGGAGCTTTATCATTGTAAACGTCTGCAATCATTTGAGGAGGTTCAGTAACTGATTTTTTCAAATCAAACAAAAAGTAACAAATGTCGAAAATGCACATTAGAACATTCTATCTCTTCACACGTAAAAATAATGAATAACTAAACAAAATCTAGGAAAAAGAAAAATGTCAAAATTATCGACATTAGTACTAACAATTACCTTCTAATTATTTACAATAGATATAACTGATCAGAATTAAGCAGAATACAATTTGTTGTATACCTGGATCTTCTTTGTCTTGTAGACTGGAGCGGAGTCTTACTAGAACACATACTCCCGCCCAGCAATCACCCGTTCTATCAAAGGCTCGACAACTATCTCTAGCAGATTGATATAACTATTGGTGGTCACCTACAAACCTTCCTCAAAAAAGTGGAGCGCCATGGCGTCCCCTTCGTAGCTCACAAGCCCCAAAACCATCACAGAGGCGTGAAACATTGCATGTCTGACAATAGGCACTTCGGAGGCATCTTGACAGATCCAACGGTCATTTTGATTTCACCTTTTTGTCCTGGAAGAAATTCTTCTTCGTGTTCATTTTGTTTTATCAGCCAGTTTGCGGTTCCTCAACACGGAAGACTTGTAGTGCAGGTCCTGACCTGATCTCTGTTCCCGTATTTTCGGTTCATTTTGTCAAAAATCTTAGATTGTTGATTATGTAAAATTAACTTATTATGTTACATAATACATACATATAAGAGGATATTTTCCGTAATACAACGTAAGAAAATTCCTGATGTTACCCAGATAACTCTGTATGTAAACCTTCAAATGAAACAACAAAAATGCTCTAATAGATGGTATCACTGCAACCATAAATACCAAGTCATAAAATTATATGCAGCAAAATCTATCAATATATTAGAACAAACACATAAGCTGGGAAAAACACAAAAAAGGAGACCGATTATATTGATAAAAAATTCGATTATTGTAAGGTAACAAACACACACGTCATTAGTACATTAGTACACAAAAGGAACGATGAAAATTTTACAAATGCCTATAGCTAATAATTGACAATATACCTACTAATAACTTTATAATAATAATGGGAGATTTTAATGCTCGAATAGGAGACAATCCAATACCAGGCGTGAAACAAAGATTCCAAATTTATTAATAACAACCATGGGAATTTATTAACAGAGTTTTGTGTACAGAATAATTTAAACATCTACAATACATTCTCTGATCACCAATGGAGATATAAATACACATTTCAGAATACGCAAGGGTACAAATAAATGATTGATTACACAATCACTAACCTGCACAAATTCTGGATACTGAAACCCTCAATTATGTAGATACAGACAGTGGTCATGCACTGATATTGGGAAAAGTAAGATTAAGCTTAGACCCCTCGAAAAAAAATAGTTATGCTAATACAGAGAAGATAAACATAAAACATTAGAGGACAAGTCGACCAAAAATCTCTATTGCAACCGATTCCAACAAAAAGTAGACATAACATAAATAAACATAAATGAGGACGTAAAAACAAGCTGGAAAAAATTGAAATGCAATATTTTGGAGGCAGCAGCAAATGTCTTGGAAAATGGAAAGTTAGTTCACACCCTCAGAATATCAATAAATACCATGGTACACACCAGAAGTCAAGGCAATTGCCAAACAAAAACCCAAAGCTTACCTAAAGTATAAGAGCACTAGAAATCCAGGAGACAGCGAAGCGTAAAAAAATAAGAAATGTAACTAATCAGACAATTTTCCAATTAAAAGGATTTTATTAAGAAGCCTTTATCAAAGATGTGGAAAGAGATCTCTACGGAGCACAGAAAAAGGCATGGAAGGTGTTGCGCAACGGAAAAGCAGATATCATAGACACTGTTAAAATAAATACCATTGATTCGAAGCAGTAGAAGGAATACTTTAAGAACCTATACAAAGGTAACGAACAACGAACGGATAATGAACAAGTAATAGTAAATTAGTCGATAAAACGCAAATAACTAAGAAAGAAGTGATAATGGCAATAAATACGTTAAAAAATAGGAAAACTTTAAATGAGGATGAGATAAGCAATAAACTCTTCAAATATGGCGATGAAAACTTAGTAAACGAGCTAGTGAAAATTCTTAACAAAATACTTGAGAATGGAGATGTACCACTCGAACGGAAGGTCAGCGTAACAATTCCAATATTTAAAAAAGAAAAAAGACTATCGTAGCATCAGGATCATTAACAGAACACTCAAAATATTACAAACAAAAATCGAGCCGCATTTAAATATAAGCGAAGAACAACAAAGCTTTTGAAAGAACCGTTCAACGGTTGATGCGGTGTTCATGATGAGACAAATCGTCAAAAAAGCGATCGAATTCAACTCACCAGCCTTCTTATGATTTGTAGACTTAAAGAAGGCGTCCGATCGAGTGAGATTAAACGACGTAATATCAATTCTAGCAGCAAAAGGTATACCAATAAAAGTAATTACTTATTCAAGAAGTAAATAAAGAATTAAAAACAAAGGTTCGAGTAGGAAATAGCCTTACAGAGAAAATCACATATGTAGCAGGAGTTACACAAGGAGGCTCATTGAACCCTATCCTATTTAGTGTAATCGTGGACTACTAGAAAGTATTAACGAATTAAATGCATACGTGCATACGTGCTGATGATGCAGTTCTACTTGCAAATTCCTAAGATGATTTACAACGCGACCAAGAAATATAATATAATCGTTTTCGAGAAAACTAAGATATTAGTATCTTAGTAAAATGGCGAACCGCCAAAATGAACATGCAAAGATTAATAGTGAGAAAAACGAGACGAAATAGAGTTAGAAAGTGTAAAATTCGTGTAAAGGAGAAGATATGAATGGAACAGCCACGTGAATAGAGCAGCGGAAAAAAGATTGATAAATATAGTTTCGAGGCCAATAGCAAAACGGGTCCTCGCAAGACCAATGAAAAGATGCATCGAAAGCTGGACGTCAACCTCGACAGACAGCATATTAGCCTGTAGTAAAGGTAATGATAATGATGTTGACAATACTTTCTAAACATGAATCATAAATATCAAATAAGGTATTTTTCAATAACAAGTTGGTAGATTTTAATATTAGATACCTTTACAAGATATGACTCATAAGGTAGAAGAACATAAATACCTCATCAAATCGTTACATTAAGCAGAAGAAATGAAAAGAATCGCGCCCACAAGCACGCAGTCACACGCAACATACATTTATCAAAAATCAATGAAAAATATTCAGACAAGACAATGATGTGCGCTGACATTTATTTTTATTTTCACGATAATCTTCCAAGCGTATGCACAACGTCTGCGACAAATTTTTATTCGACTGACGTCCATCAAATGTTATTCGTCCCCCAGCGGCGACACGAAGGGATGGCATAGGAGAGAACGCTACACCTTGAGTTTTTGGGTCACTATCGTTGCCAAAGGTTACTACCGCCGAAACGGATTGGAGCCCGAAACGCCCGAAACGGAAAACGCCATCATCTATAAACCAGAATAATCGGGCACGCACGTTCCCAAGCTATCCGTTCTCATCCCGGCTGTCACTACAGCTTACGGCGAAAAACCGGGCGACTCTAAATTAACCTCTCCACTGCGCCGCGCAATAAATCATTAGTCAGAGTTGAGTGTGTCAAATTCATCTTGTTTCCGGGGTTAATGCTCACCCTGATCGAGTGGATGTTGTTGTTTCAGATACACAATGAGTCCGCTCGTTCGGCTAATCCCCACGCGCCGGCAATGGATAACAACCGAAGCGGACTCGCTCCGGATCCGCGTCCTCAAGTGAACAGAAAGAAATTCCGGCAAAAGCGAGCACAGAGCGCTTAATTTACCTCACTGCCCGTTATTTAAATTTATAAGGGATTATCCTGTGAGGCGGTTCAGCGCGGCGGCGCTTTATATTTCACGACGTTTCCTCGCATGCAACTCCTTGCACCGTTTAATTTATAGCCGAGAAATGAAGCTTGTGCAAACGCGGCCTGCAGTTTAATATGTGGACTTCACAAGTGAAGGGCGATGGCGAAGTTGATCTAAATGTCCCACGGACTTCCCGATAAGCGTCGAGATCGCATAGTGTCGTCTTACCCCCTGTCACTACAAGCAATATTCAAATGCGACTGTTACGATAGCGACCGGTTATCGGTGATACTTCAATCTCGATGAAGGGAAGCGGCTGATTGATATTTACAAGTATTTTGAGCTGAATTTTAATTTATTTAAATCACAATTACAACAATGCAAATTAATGGAAAGCAATGTTATCAAATAAGTAAACATTACTGGGAGCGTATGCAACAGTTGTTTACGTGGGAAGCCCGTTATTGATTGACGTACACAAGGGATACATTTATTAAATTACAAAACTTGTTTGAGTTACATCACGTGTTAAAACAGGAAAAATGTAAAAATCCAATGCCATGAGATTGAAATTGAAAATACGAGGCACTTTCAAGTTTTAAAGTTTCCAAACGTTTGTTCAGCAGCAAGAGTAAGTAAAAGGATGCGGTTAATTAAAAAAAAAACGTGGGAAATATTTCTAAATTTGTAATATAGATGGTAGCACCATACAATTTACACAGGTCGAATTACCGCCATTGCAGTGAGTGTTGTTTTGTATACTTTAAATGGCGACGTTGCGTGACGATGAACCAAAGTAGCCGGACTGAAACCATGATTACACGAGTGGAGAGAGTTGTTATGGAAGACTATCGATTAGGTGTACGTGATATCGCCTCTATACTTAAAATTTCGTTAGGATCTGTGGAGTCCATTTTGCTAAATGACCTGAAAATGCAGAAAGTTTCTTCAAGGTGGATTCCATGAATGTTAACCGACGAAGACAAGGCTGCACTTGTAGCAATGTCTCAGGACATGTTGACACGTAACGTCGCCATGAATTTCCGACCGAGAAAGACACTCTCCGTTGCCGCTCATTTTCCAATCGAACCGCTGTTGCATCAGTGATTTTCAGTGGGCAAAACACATCCTTAAAGAGGGATTCTCAGCAGCTATGGAATCATGGCGACGACGTTGTTAAAAATGTGTACGTCTAGACGGAGATTATGTTGAAAAGTAACAGAAGTTTCAACTTTCTTGGGTATGAAAAGGCATTGAGTGACGGTGGTATTTCTATTTTGTTGTAGTTTCATTCTTTTTACCAGTTGTTATTCTTTAGTTTCCCTGAAAATCTAGACTAACTTTTAAACTAAATAGATTCCATTGTATTGTAGTGCTTTCACTTAATGCTCGAAAGAAAGCTGTAATTAATTGACGTAATGTAGAAACTACATAACGTACGGGAAAGAATTTCCCAGACAAACTCAAAAAAAACTCAAAAGAGGGTTGTTGCAATTTTTCCTATGACGCGTTGAAGTTGCTCACAGTGCAGCTCTATTGCAGCGCTAACACCTTGAAGTTATAGTTTGAACTAGACAATGCCCACTAAACCTCATTAAATGTATAACACAACTTTTTACGGGTGAAGTTATGTTCTGGCTGGCTTCATTACAACTTTTGCACTCAAAAGTAGTGTAAAAGCATATTTCGTTACTATTGAATCTAACTAGACTGTTGACACGGCGATTAGACAACAGTGAAGCGTCAGCTTTCGAACGACTATTAAGCACAGAGGGTGAGATATCAATAATTTCTGACTTAAAACAATTTAAGGTCTGCATATGTTTATGCAAATTTCCACATTATATTCCAAGCCTATTTTCAATATCATGCTCAGTTAAATATGAAATTACTTCCAAAAGCTTTTGCATTAGATTGAGGCTAATTTTTGAAATCATAATCGCAATTGCAGAAACGACTCAAGTAAAGTAACATCTTTGCTGATGGTACTCTTACCAATGCGGCATTAATGCGATGACTTAGTTCTGTCATTTCCGCATCTATTTAAGAGGAGCTTGACTTCAGAACTTATAGCCAACGGCATGACACTAGGTACCTGGTTATAGAATTAACGAATAGATTAAGTATATAAAAAATTGATATAAGAGTTCACTTTACTAAGCATATTGAGCACGATATAGTCGAGAATATGGGAAACAAGATTAAGACATAAACTAGAAAACTCATTAGAAGACTGTCAATACGACTTTAGAAAGGGAAGAAGAGTACAAGATAACATATTCATACTGCGACGACAAGTTAGCAAAAAGGCAAAAAGAAAAGAAAAGAAAGTTAATCTATGCTTTACAGATCTTAGTAAGGCTTTTGGCTAAGTTAAATGAGAATATATGTAGACGGCACTAAAAAATAGAGGTGTAAACGCAATGGTGACAAAGAATGGTCAAAGCATTGTATCATAAAACAACAAATGTAGTGAGAACCAGAAACGAGGAATCAGAGAAATTTGAAACAAAAATCTTAAAACAGAGTTGTACACTAAGCCCGTTACTATTCACACTAATGATGGACGAAGACCGTCATAATAAGGAGACAAGGAAATGTCCGAATTACCATATGCAGACGATATAGTCAAGAACAAAAAAAAACTACAGGATAATCTGAATATATCTAATAGGGAAATGCAAAAAGCAAACATGAAAATTAATACACAAAAAAAGGCAATGGTTATAGCAGTAGAATAAAAAAAACAACACTACCATAGAAGGGAAAGAAATAGAGCAAGTAAACAAAATAGTGTACCAGGCTCTAGTTTACCCTGGAAAAAAGTAGACTGACAAGCACAGAAAGGGGGTTCTGAAAAAATAGAAAAAGTAGCTAGGTGTAAGGCCAGAGAAAGCAGTAATACAAGATACAATTAAAATGACTACAACATGTGTATAGAATGTGTAAAGATTGATTGGTAAAATAGACATTTAAAGCAAGACCAACAGATAGACAATATTAGACTGGGAAGATCGAGGAGGGCGTAGACAGAAGGGGTCTGAAAGGGAGCACAACAGAGGGGATTAGAATAGAATACCACAAGACATAAAAGGATGAAAAAAGTGTCGCCAAAAACTCCAACTAATAAAGAGTGACAATCAACCGACACCAAGTCTTACACTTTACGGTAGAAAACCTTAAGATTATGTATGTATATATATGTACCTATAAAGGCCAAATCCAAGCGCACTGATAACTATGGTAAAAGGTGTCGGTCAATAACAGTCATAAATAAGTAAATAACGTAAAGCCGATAAACTGTAGCCTCTTGCCATACAAATTCAAATGCATTGGTAATGTAACCCAATATACCCATTAATAAGATAAAAATACTTTTAACAATTCCGGCAAATTCAATTCGTGACATTATGTAAAGATATTATCGTGTCATTTTCAACTCCTATTCAGCCATTGGTGTTTCAACAATTTAGAATTCAAATTTAGCCCGAAATTAAAACGCTAAATATGTTTCACATTACTAATAAGTTTTTCCCGGCCAAATTTATCAACAACAATGCAGGTAACTGCAAAAAACACCAACATTCTCGCAATGGAATGATGATCAAATACTTACTCACGACTAGCAAGTACTTAAAAACCAGAAAATAACATTGTATCAAAAGTGCAGGAACACTTCCAGTAACCACCACTAATAAATTTATACTTCTGATAAACCTAAATAACAAACAAAGTATAAATAGCTATATAAATAGGCCATCATCGATATTTATGAGTAATAAATTGCTTATCAGTGAGGAACAAAACGTTTAGTGCAAGTCATCGCATAATAGTACAATAAAATCAACACGTAAAATTCGGAAACACGCAGGTCTACAGAATTTTAATACACTACCCAATTTTGATTGCAAATACAAGACGAAACTATGAAGAGAAGGATCATGCACAGAGTAAGCAAGAATTTTCTAATGATATTCTATATTGATCTCAAACTTACCCAAAATAATGAGGAGAAATACGAGGTCCATTCAAGTTATAACACCTCATGACTGGAAATAGATATAAACAAGCCATTTGTTTCAAAATACGCCTGCACTCTTTGTGAATGAGTGACAGAGATGACAGGACTCTAGCGGCAGCGGCGAGAGTGAGGACTATTTTTGATACTTCAAATGGCGACGTTTTCATTACAAGAACAGCATGTAATCATTCGTTTTCTCCACTTGCGTGGCTTTACCGATTGAAATTAATCACCAGTAGAGTGAGACATGTGGTGATGGTGTTATGGATGTGTCTAATGTGCGCTTGTGAGTGCGACAGTTCAACTAAGGCAGAACGTGTGACAACAAACCAAGACAATCTCGGCCTCGCACCAGCCGGTCTAACGGCATGATCAAGCGAGTGGAGAAACTTCTTTTGGGAGATCGCCGAATGAGTATGGAACATATCGCCTCCAAAGTTGGCATTTACGGGGGATCTGTGCACACAATCCTGCAGGAAAACCTGAAAATGCCACCAGGACAACGCACCAGCGCATCGGGCGCTTCCTTTGCATCCCTCAGTTTTCAAGTTACTATACTCTACACCCTGACAAAATAGTCGACGGTGGTGTAGCAATAATCAGCCATAATTCGCTACTACATCACGAGCAACAACAATATCAAACAAACCAAATACAAACTATAACAGTTTAAATTATACAATAACAGAGGTCCTTGAACATAACACATAGTTCATCAAACCACATAATTGGGACAAAAAGTTATAAAACTTTTTTTCCAACAGCAAAGTAGTAAATTCTTAATTGATGGGGACTGGAATGACAAAAACACTAACTGTAATTCAGGGCGAACCACGACACGAAACAAATATTTACAGCAATCTATAATTAATCACAGTTGTTCCTATCTGCTATACATTTGAACAAAAAGTAAACAAAAATACAGCTGATATCAAATGTGGCGTGGCTGAGATCTGAGCGTACGTTTGGTTACATCGTTTTGCATATTTTACTTCGTAAGGTCACCGCACTGATTTATCTCACTATTTTCAGTTGTAAATAAATTAATTGTTTTACATTCTCACCTTACAAAGATTTGAGGAAAGGCGGGTAAACAATTGTCAGCTGACAACCCCTTGCTTATCTTCAGATAAGCCAATATACTGGGGACGCGGTGGCTCAGCAGGTTCAACCAGTTGGCTCTGTTCTCTAGCCGGCGCGCGCGAGTTCGAGTTTCGCTCAACCCATGGGTGTGTGTGAATGTCCTAGCATTTAAGTGCATGTTAGTGGGCACAATAAGCCCTTGCGCCTGCAGTGCCTATAAGTGCGCCAAAAAAGCCAATATACTGGCTTACAGACATAAAAAAGGTTTTAAACCTACTGGACTTTGTTTTAAAAAATGTAGTCATTAATTACATTACCATTGAAGCAAATTATTAAACATTCTAAGTACACATATAGTTAGCCGACGCAAATCCTCCAATATGAGCTCACCAAAAAGCGAGTGGACATCATTCCGCCATTTTGTATGTAGATCGTCTAAATCTGGCTAGTCGATTACAGGTTTCTAATGATATTGACATAGTAGTTGACTATTTTACTAGAGCACTAGAAAAAGTAGCATAGCAATTTGCCCTCTAAAATACTGGAAATGGAAAAAGCAAGATTTAAATACAAATGGCAAAGCAAACAAAACTCTAGTGATAAAATTGAACATAATAAGCTCACAAGATAACTAAAAACAACCGTAATACGGAATTTAAGAGACATGTTGCCAGTTTACCAGAGGATGACCATTCCATATAAAGGACTATCCAAAAAGTTTAAAAAAACCCACTGCCATAGCATATTCCTCCTATAAAAAGATAATGTTTGTATAAAAGCAGAAAAGAAAAACGCTAGTGCTTTTGCTAAGCATCTTGTCGATGTTTTTAGCACGTACATACCACAAGTTTATTATAACAATGAAACCCTGATAGCATCCTCGATAATCTATGGCCAATGATATTTTCCCATCAGAAGTTAAATAGGAGATATACAGTAACTATAAGGAGACAGGAGCCTAGTTGATTACTAAAAAAGTATTCAAAGAATTAGCTAAGAAAGCTATCTTGATGCTAGTCACTATAACTTGGAATATATACACGAACAATATATAAAATATGTACTATAAAACAATTAACTAAAATATACAAAATAAAAGTTGCAATAATAGTCAGTATGCAATGAGAAGGTTTAAAAAGTTGTATAAAAGTTTAGTAAAAAATTGCTTCAAATAACCTCTACTACTATTCGAAAGAGCCTCGTATAATAATAACCAAAGTAAAAAGAGGCGCACAAGAAGTTTTCTTTGCCCAACACCAAGAATCGGATACACTTACCATTTGCGGCCCCACTGCGTCACCATCGGGGAACGTAGCGTTCTACGCTGCGAAGCAACAGCACGAGCAGCTTGTCTTATCACAAACACCAAAAGTTCACCGTCGCGATCGCGCAACGCAATTGTTCCAGTCGCACCGACGATCAGGCCACAACTAAAAAAGATGCCAATTATTTTATCGAGGATTTTGCAGACGTGCCTGAACAAGAAAAACACCTGCGGCACAATCCTGTAAACCATCGAAGCTCGTCAATTGTGCACCAAATATTAGCTGGTCTGCAAACTGCTTACAACGGTTGACCTAAAAATTGTTTGCAAAACGGAAAATTCCAACCCGCTCCCCAAATTACTGACAAAATTAAGAGCTAAGTTATTACATCGGCGAAACCCAAACTTCATTAATTCCGCACCAGTGGACGCACTTGAGCCTGCAACCACGTCCCTATTTATTTCTCCACCGTTTAGTCCAAACTCTATTTATTCTACTAGTTATATTCAGCGACAGAATTATTAGTGTCCGCTCACATTTTTATTTTTATCTTTGAAAAAGTTTAATAACCCTGGATTGAAACATTAACACGTGGATCAAACTCGCACAAACCTCAGCAGTTGTGCGATTTATATAAATGCAGGTGGACAATTGTCTCAGCCATGTTTGCGAAACTGTAAATTTGTTACTACAAAAACGCAATCTTACCTAACTATATATTAGGATAGAAGAGACTAATACAATTTTATACTAATAAAGTTCACCCTTTGATGCTCTTGTACTATACAATATTGCCTATTCTTCGTGTATTTGGAACTATTTCACTTTTTCCATACAGGAAAAATAAAAATTCCCAAAATTATAGTACGGTATTCTAGTAGCCATACTTATCTGATCACTTTCAACGATTCTGCCTTCGTTAAAAAATTGGAAGTCGTTTTGAAGTCTTCCGGAGTTTGATCGTGAAAGTTTACTCTGATGGTTGTGCAACACGTCCGCTTTAGAGTACTAAATATTAATTATTTAATGTGTGATGACGATTTATGAATTTGGTGTCCAAATCTAATATACATTTTATTTTATTGCACATACTCATTCAGTGCAAAATCTCTCTTACGTCGTTTAAAAAAATTTTGATGGCTTCTTATCCACTAGCTTGTAAACTGTTTTGCGCCATTTCAATTCTGAATGCACACATCATGCAGGGTTTTCTCATTCTGAAAACAGCTGATAGTCAATGGGTGTCATATCAGGCCAATAAGGTGGAGTTTCTCTAGTATTTTATGCACATGAAAACATGATTAAGCTAAATTTTTATTATACGTTTCTACACTATTAACTAAATTCAGCAACACGAATTCCCTCTATAAACAATAAGGATAGCACATAAAATTCCCTAGCCGCCGGTTTCCTCTAGACAAAACAAAAGGGACAGACAAATTTGACGTCAAATCCGAATCAGAAATTTAATAAAATCAGTGCAAGTGGACTAAAAAATAACCCCTTTCACATTTATGTCAGTAGCTACATTTAAGTGGGGAAGAAGGCAGGGCCCTCACTTCTTACAAGGCGGGAAGCGCCTCAACGCACACCGCTCGAAAGCTTTTCAATCTCATGCTTAAAAGTATACTTTAACAAGACCGCAAAGCGGCCTTTACGTTATAATTTTAAAATAAATCTACTTTTAAAAACGTATATTTTAAATTTGAAAAACCTAATATAATAATTTTAAAACCAAATAGTTAAAAAACTTACCCCTTAATCACAAACTGTGCAAAAAATGTGAGAGGAGTCAAAAATTTTCTAGTCCCTATTATTGAGACAAAAAAATTTTAATCTAACACTTTCCGCAGCTGTTTGTTTAGGATTTTCTAAACAGATATTGTTTTTGAAAAATAAAATAAACAGTTCATATCAGGGGAATATACTTTACAAACTGTTCAAAGTCAAACTATCACTTGACCTGGTAAATATATCTAACAAACATAATAAGTATTTTTGTATTCCTGCAAGTTAAAAAATTAAGCTCCCTAATTGCTTTTGAATGTATTTTGAAAAGTGTACTTGTCGAAAAGTAATCCCGAATTACCTTAAGGTATTACTAATCTTTTAAGAATGGAGCGAAGTGATATCGAATTAACCTTCTTGAAAACTATCATAAAAGTATTTCAACTACCCCTATGCTGGGCTAGATCAAACGAAGAAAAAGCACACACCTTCGGAGTACACCTTGCCCAAGTCTTCATACCACTGACATCTAATGACCAAAACTTTGATGCAGAAATAGAAGAATATTTATGCGCTCCTGGACGATTATCCCTACCCGTGAGTCCCTTTTCACCAGCAGAAGTATATAGGGAAATTAAATTAACCAGATCGTATAAAGCCCCGAGCTACGACCTTGTAGTAGGGGAAGTACTAAAACACCTTCCTAAAAAAGCAGTAGTACTCATCACAACGATTTTTAATCGCATGCTCACTTCTCTACTCACTGGAAATACGCTAAAATAATCATGATTGCTAAACCTGGAAAACCTCCACATGAAACCACCTCATATCGGCCGATAAGTCTGTTGCCATTATCAAAATTATTTGAAAGATTACTGCTATACAGAATCAAGGAAATAACACAACCAGATGAACTAATACCGTCCCATCAGTTTGGCTTCCGTGAGGGGCATTCAACCATTCAAAAATGCCATAGGATAGTTAAC
Source organism: Sinelater perroti (assembly GCA_036346155.1). Lineage (NCBI taxonomy): Eukaryota > Metazoa > Arthropoda > Insecta > Coleoptera > Elateridae > Sinelater > Sinelater perroti. The sequence goes on along the minus strand of JARFIY010000167.1, from coordinate 3,530,255 downwards.
TACATCAAAGAAAATCTGGAAGGGAAGAATATGTGTGCGTCAGTGTTTTTAGATGTGCAGCAGGCTTTCGACAAGGTATGGCACACAGGACTACTATATAAAATAAAAAGAAAATTACCTCATCAAATTTATCTTCTCTTAAAATCCTACTTAAATGAACGACACTTCCAGGTTCAAGTTGACAACTCACTATCATCCTACCACTCCCTTAACTCTGGAATTTCACAAGACAGTGTCCTTGGACCCTTTTTGTACCTCCTTTATACCGAAGATATTCCCACTACAGACACTACTTTAATTGCCACCTTTGCAGATGATACTGCCATATTGTCATCTGATACTAATCCTAACCGGGCATCCAAGAAGCTGCAACTACACCTAAACCTCCTACAAACTTGGCTAGCTCGCTGGAGAATCAAAGTAAATAGTGAAAAATCCACCCAAATCACATTCACTACAAAACGCTCCACCTGTCCACAAGTTACTATTTATAATCACCCCATTCCCATAAAAACTGAGGTTAAATACCTAGGACTCCACCTTGACCAAAAGCTGACATGAAACCCCATATAAAAGCCAAACGGCAGCAACTAAATTTGAAAACAAAAATTTATATTGGCTCATCGGGCGTAAATCGCAACTAAGCATCAAAAATAAAATTTTACTGTATACAACCATTTTAATGTCCGTATGGACCTACGGAATCAAGCTCTGGGGATGTAGCAAACCCTCCAATACCAAGATTCTACAGTTCTTTCAGTCGAAGACTATACGTACTCTGGCAAACGCTCAATGGTACATCAGTAACCAAACTCTGCACCACGATCTCAGAATTCCCTTCATCAAAGATGTCATCAAAACTGCAGCTCGCACTAGCCGAGACCGCACATGGAACCACACCAGCCAACCTCTACAACCTCCAACCCGCAAATCGGAGACTCAAAAGGCAGTGGCCTGAAGATCTCGTCGAGTGAATCTTGGAGACCCATGAGTGGATGGAGCCCAACTCATGACATTTAGCAACACCATCACATTATTTACTTATTACTCTGTAGACGGAGTAGATTGTAAATTTGCAAAAAAAAAACTACCCCCTATAAATTTATATTGAAAATAAAACTGATTGAAGCATCCCAGGAATTTAACATCAAAATCAAAAAATTTAATTAAATGAACATGAGTGCCATTAAATATATTAAAAAAAACTGTGAAAATATGCATGCTGAAATTAGCTCACTTCCCATTATTTTAAAAATTTGCTCAAATCATGTTAATTCTTAAACCTATCAAACAATGTAATATCTTATCGGCCTATAAGTTTACTACCAATCTTATCTAAAATATTTAAAAGTCTCTTGTGAAAAAGCCTTATCAAAACGCCAACATTGAAGAAATAATTTTAGCACAAATTCACCAAAGCCATAGAATAGTAAAGGTAATCTTTACAAATTTACTCAACTTTCTTTTATTTAAATCCTCTCTTAGTGACCGTTACTCCAGATCAAGTACAACTTTTAAACATCCCCTTACCACCCCATAAAATCAGGTGTGCCCTAAGGAAGTGTTTTAGGCCTCCTTCACTCTCTCATATTCATCGTTGTAGATAAACGTCACAAAAACCTACAAATTCACCTCGATCAGCTCAAGGACTGACTACATCCATGGCGAGTACAAGTCAATGAAGCAAAGAAAGCCCAAACCACATTTACAAATAACCAAAGGATTACTCACCTGTACCAATAAATGAAACTCATCTATTAGTTACAAACTAAGTAAATCACTTATAACAGAGACTGGGTAAAAATCCAACTTAACGACCACATATAACAGCAAAAAAAGCAAATTAATTTGAAATTGAAACAAATATTTTAGCTTCTTGGTCGCAAGTCAAAGCTCACATTAGAAAATAAACTTTTACTATACAAGTCTATAAAAAAACAATTTAGACATATGGAGTGCACTTATAGGATACACGAAGCTTTCGGATACAAAATTCTACAAAGAGTTTAAATCCTAAGGGTGGTATTTCATACTCCATTGCGCGAGAGTAATCCCAAAAATAAGGTCAGAGGGAAACTTTTCGCGCGACTGTTGGCCACACTGCCCTGTTTGCGGCTTCCCCCACTCTCAAACAAACCATCTTGGAGCGGGGACGCTCAGTTTTGGCTCGACAGCCGTTCGTAATAGAGCTTCCGCTTCCGTTTTCAGTTTTTGAACGCAAAAGGTGTTAAATCAATCGAAATTCATCGTCAATTGACGGAGGTGTATGAAGAAGCATGTACGGATGTCAAAAACGTCTGCAAGTGCTGTAAGTAGTTTACGGGTGGTCGCATAAAAACTCACGATGAAGAAAAAGCAGGAGACCGTCAATTCCCGAGGAGACAGCCGCGAAGATTAAATAATTATGTTTAAAGATGAGAAAATCGCTCTCGACGATCCCTGCATTTTAATTCCTGAGGTTTTTCAAAACACCATTCATAAGACTTTGAAAAGTTGAAATATTAGGAGATGGATCCCGAAAATGCTTACAGAAGAACATGTATGGCAACGTATTGACTCTTTCCATGAACTTCTTCGGCGCTACGCAAACGAAAAGGACAAATTTTTGGATTCGATTGTCACACCTGAGACAAAACCGCAATCACGTGAGTGGCGACATTCCTCCTCGCTCAAGCCGCAGAAGTTCAAACAGCCACAATTTGTCGGCAAAGTCATAACAACTGTATTTTGGGATCGAAAGAGGGTATTGTTAGTCGACATTATGGCTCTCAATAAACGCTGTCAGGTATTGTGAGACACTTAAAAAGTTTAGACGGGCGATTAAGAAAAAAGAAAGAAAAAAATATTGAGCAAAATGTATGCCTTCTCCACTAGGCCTACGTCGCCCGTACGACCGTCGCTCTCTTACAATAGTTTGGGTAGAACATAATCATTCACCTACCCTACAGTTCAGACTTCGAACTACCACTTGTTTCCTACGTTGAAAAACAGGTACAGTTTGCGAATTTACTTAGCTATCAATAAAATCACATTAAATAATGATTTTGAATAATAAAATAGTTAAGCAGATTCAAATTTAGTAAATACAGCGAATACTTCAATGAATACATTTTGTTACCAAAAACTTTGTTTCTTAATTTTTTTAGATGATCATCTTAATGTGACTATAAGATAAATAAAGTGAAAACACAAATCATTACCCTACTAAACTTTTGCAAAAACAAACAAATTAAATAGAATGATCTAATTACGTTATAATTACATCTCGTATAGAACACAAAAAACATTAAATTTGTTAAATAAAAAAAAACAATCTGGCTTTCCAAAAACAAACACAAGGGTTATCTAATTTAAAGTAATACAATAAAACAACTAAAATAGAACAACCACTTCCATATAGTGCGGGCTCCAAAAACAAAAACAAATTACTACCAACGCAAGTGCCCCGTTGGTTGGGTCGGGACTAAACTTAACAATTTGCGTGCCCTGATACACCATCACGGAGTTCCTCATAGGAGCAAGAGCCTCCTAACGGTACTAATATCGCTCTCTTGGTGGCTTGTATTCCCGTTTTTCCCTCTTATTAAACCCCATCCTGCAGCAGCTTGAAAAGCTGGCAACTCCGTTGCTGAAGAGTAATTATCTTTTCAGAAACTGTTAGCAAAGAGGATTTTCACCATAATCTTCTTTTTTAGTGTGGCGAGTGAAGTGAATATTCACTGGTTGATTTTGAAAGTTAGCTTTGACTTTCTGATTTATCTGTTATGTTCGAGTGAATGTTTTATTTTAGCATATTGCATACCTGATGCTACATTCATTTGAAATAAATTATTTAAATATGTTTGTATAAACTAATTTATTTTATATACTTAAATGTTAATTTAACAGTTAATGGAGCAATAAATCATATGCACAATTTTTTTTAATTTAAGATGTGATTCCTTGTCGTAGTGTGACTAGAATTATTTATTATGTTATAATTTATTTTGCTCAGTTGAACAAAAATGCTGCTCTACATCCACTGTACTAACCCCCATATTTTACAGATTAGTGAAGAAATCCAATTAATTAAACGAACGATCATCTCAATACCTAAATTTTATTACTGTCACTAAATTGACAGTATCATATTTTGTCAGATAAAATAACGAACTGCCAAGTCACTCAGTGAACAACTGTTTTTGTCAACGCTTCTTTTGGAAAGGTTTCTGCAAGGATTTCTTTTTGACTACGCATTTTTAAACCCCCCTCTATGCAAATGATGCTCCTGCTTTGGCCATTAGTTTTTAGAAGTTCTTAACAAATTAATGCTGATTTTGTTTCTTTAGAGGATGCTGAGAGTTTGGCTCTTAGTAAATTTAATAATGAACCAAGTTACTATTTTTTAATAGGCACTTATTTCTCGTTGCAAGACGCCATGCTTAAAATAATCTGAACTTCTGTACTCAAGTAAGCGTAATATGATTCAAATAACACTAAACTATCCATTTATGTCGTTCAGCTCTTCTTCAAAGAACTTACTTTACTATTTTTAATTACCAACTTTTGATTGGTGTTTATTTTTAAAACACCCTAGTGTAAAACGGTCCAAAAAAGAACATAAACTACAGATTGTTATAGGTTTTTTTTTTGGAAATTAAGGTTGTAGTTTTCATTTCTTTTTAATTTATTAAATTTTCAATCTGTATGTCGGAAAATCTAAAGAATCCTTATGGAGTACTTGGTATGTTTAATCTTCAAATGTTTTCACAAGAAAACGCTTCAGACTGAGCATTCAAAAACCACGATTTGTAATTTACAAAATTGACAGTAAGATAATCAAATAGTAGGGAAAGCAAGCGAATTACATTAAAGTATTTTTAGCTAATATAGCTCTAAATCATAAAATTTTTTGATAGATTACTCATTCAGTATATCCCATATGTCTTTAATCCACTGTACAAGAATAGAATTTAGTGATCCAAACACAACATGATTCAAGAATTAGTAAATTTAGTAAAAGTTCGGGACTCTTTTAATAATTTTTCTTAAATTTATAGAATAAAATTTATCATTTTGAAGTGTAAAACTTTTTAACAAATATCTTTTCTTCTGTCGCAAAAAATGCTTTTTATTTAATTTTTATAAATTTTAGTCATCAGATAAAAACCTTTTTGGATATGTGGAGTTTAATAATACTGTTCGCGCCAATCCACAATCACTTTTATTTTTAATTTTAAATTAGGGCCGGCCGTAATTTGGTTCCCTCCTGTATATTTTGGATTTGAGATATCGGCGGCGAGTTTGCACGATCACGCGGAGCGCTAATATTTAGGCCGCGGGACGTTCGTTCGCCTTTTCTCTCAGCCCGCCTGGTCTTCCTGACTCAGGCCTTTTTCGCTTGCTTCGTTTTGATTTTAGTTTGCGATGGTTTAGAAAGCGGGCGACGAGCTTTAAATTTTCCATAAATCAAGAGCGTTTTGACCGAGAGTTCGCCGGCGTGTTTGATTGGCGGCAGAAGTTTTCATTTCTGAGAGATCGTTTTGTTGAAAGCTAATTTTGTGGCAGAATTCGATATTTGCCGACCAAATTAACCTCTTCTCGAAAGTAGTTTTGTTCCCGATTGCATTTCGGGGTTGAAATTTATGCCGATAAAAAAAAGACGCTACCGATCGCCACAAAATATTATGCCACAACTTATAGATCATTTTAAGTAATTGTAAGTTAATAAATCTACCCCTCGCTCCTTTCTAAAGCTTTCCATATTGCCCCCCTTTTCTGACTTATGCAAGTTAAAAATGACATTCTAGTTTTTTTAATCCTGGTTTTACCACTTAAGTTCTAAAAGTTTTAATAGCTTATTTTACACGTAATGGAATTTTGTTTAAAAGATCAAACATTTATATAATATCAGGTATATTTGTATGGTTTTTCGTTTAATTACTTTCAATATTCCATATATGCCACAGATTGAATACGAGCGTAATGTGCTCATGATAATAAATTCTAATGTCATAGGATGTTATCAGATGGTATTAATCTAACGTCTAGAAGAAAAGGTAATCATACTGCAGGTGTAGTGGACAAAACAAAAAACCATGGAAGCAGACAAAACATACAAAACTGTGCTAGATACCAAATTGTAAAACCAAAAAGAACTGTGGTGAGAGGGGTAAAAGCAGGGAGTATGTCCGACTTGACAATGGCAAACACACAAGTTACATTTGATACTTTGCGCGGATGCATGAAGTCTGCCTTGTTGAACTTTACATATCATCGTCTGTGAAGACTTGAAAATGACTAAAAAGCACAATAGACTCTTCATGAATGAATTACCTTCGCTAACGTCGTCAAAGAAATAAAACGCAGAACGATGCTTCAACACGACAATTCATAACCACGTATCAAGCTCTTAAGTACGCTGTGTTGCCTCACGTTCTGTATTAGACGAATTTTACGCCGAGCATGAATGAGACAGTGTGCGCTAAATACTTCTCCTCCAATAACAAGATTCAATTGGTCCACAAGTAATGTTGTGCTACACTTGAAAATTGAACAGCTTTACGGAAACTGTCAGAGCAATAGGAAAAGTGTATAGATACTGAAGAAATGTTTTTAATAAAAAACGTACTCACCCCTTCTTACCAAAAAATTGTATTGCCAATCATTTTCAAACGTCCCAATTAATAAAATCATTACTCGTATCTTCGTCTTTGCGAAAAACCTTTTGTTTTTCGTAATTTGTAAATACATTGTTTTTTAATTTCTCATTTCCATAATTTTTCCAAGAGTCCAAGAAGCTACTAAAATATTATTTCAGTTGTGAGTGGGTTTCTGATCTTTCCAATTCTCGCGACACAATGTCTGGTGAACATAAGACCTAAAGCAGCTCTGTGGATTTAAGAGGGTGTAGGGTAACAGCAATGCCACGGCGACTAATGCATAGTAAAGTAATGTATCGTGCCTAAATACATCGCCATGTTACTTCAGAAAATCAACCTATCAATATAATCTCCTCTTAATCTTAAAGGTTGTTTTGGAATAAACAATCCCATTCGGTGGCTTTTGGACGAGGATTTTTAATGTGCTACCATTATATGACTTTTTCCCGGTGCTTCGTGCCAGAAGTATGATTTGTCTATTGTGACTACACATTCAATCCACGTTATACACATATATCACCACATGCTTCTGCTGTGCAATAACAGTATAGAAAACCCATTGTGCATAGACCTTTATCATCTTCAAGGCGTCATGGATGATGATATGCAAAGCTTTGCAAGACAGGACTGATGCATCAAATGTGACTTGTCTGTTTGCCAGTATCAAGTTGAATCTTACTTACGCACTTTTGTCAGAAGTTCTGTGCTTTTGCTTTTCTCAAGATATCTCTGACAGCAAAACCCAGTTATGTGATTGGTGCTAAGTTCTTATGTACAACTACTACCTCAACGGATGTCCAAAGTAGTCACTTTCATCCCTATGGCCTGTCTGTTATTCTTGGTTTGCTTTCATGGTTTTCTACTTGGTCCACAACTGCATTGTTATGTTTATACGAGAAAATTTTGAAAGAACCTTTGCAGTATGCAGTGCGAAATAAAAAAAGAAGGTTGTGTTGCAATTTACTTGTCTACTCAATCAAGTGAAAATGAACGCTACCATAGAAAATACCACCAAATGTAAAGTGCGTGCAGTAGTACGATGTTTGAGCGCGAAAAAACTTCGAAAATTGTGATTTATCGTGAACCGTGTAATCTTTACATGTTTTGAAACACAGTTTTGAAGATAATACCTGCGGTTCAAGATGCTGCTGCACGTTGGCTTCATCAGAAGGAATTTCAAACTCTGTAAGACGTTATAACAAGATCCTCAGTTTGGATGACGATTATATCAAAAAGTAATTAACGTACGATTGCAAGTTTCTAATATTTCTTTCCAAGTTGCTTTAACACACGTCTCTAAAAATATTGTTATTATTTAAACGCGCATTTATTAAATTTATTAGTTTGTTCAACAAAATGTTACATGCGCCGAGCTTTACGTAAGGTATTAATATTTTTCCATCACTTGCTGAAGAAGAACGAGATGGCAGGGCCAGCAATGCCCGCATGAAATCTGTTTACGTAGCAGACGCCCGCACCGCTACATCCGCCTTGATTATTTCCAAGACCGTGGAAGCACGGCGTCGTCCTTTGGCGCGCCTTTATCCCGCGGATTCATCCAACGAGAAACAAAGATCTTAATTAGAAACCCCGAGTATCTCTAATTAGAGTGCTGAGTTGAACGGGCGCAAGATCAACAAAACCAATAAAATCCGATTAGGAAATGCAATTATCGACGTTATTAATTCATTGGAGCCGCGAACCAAGATTGTGATCGCGCTCAGTTCCGGCATCCCCCGGAATTGAATTTCAGAAAAGTGGCGGCGCCGGCGCCGCCAGCACGCCGATTTGGCGCGGGACGTCCCGGCTCGGTTTTAAATTCGAAGTAATTAATGGAGGATCCGGAATTTACGGAGTTGTTTTGAGCGCGGATTGGGCGCGCGTGGTAATTCACCGGCGCAGTTCGAGGGTTTTTGATAAATAACCCGCCCGGCGAAGTTTGCCCGGCTAGGAAATTGCCAAGTTCGCCGCTAAGGAAACGGTTCGGGAAGGACGCCGAATTGGAACTTGCAATTAATGGGTCGCAAAACCAGAGGTTTGTCGGCGTTCTATTGGAAGCGCCGGTAATGAAAGGGGACGCTCTGAAAACTTTAATTAAAAACTTCCAGGAACTATAAAAATCGCACAAATCAAATAGCTACGTGCCAAGAGACAACTTCAAGCAAGCAAACTTGGATCATAATATCCTTATTTTAACTACATAAAAATTTTCTGATTTAATGATCATTCTTTGTCACCTTTCCTTTTTACGAATTTTTTTAATATTCTTTTGCGTTCATAACAGCTTTTAACGTGTGTTCGGAAAGGTTTCCGCGATCAATAATAAATGAATAATTAGGTTCGCGGGTTGAACCGCGTCGATTATTGGGAAATTCCTGACGTTTCGGCATTCACTTTGATGCCATTTTCAAGAGGTTAGCTCTTCACTCGGGGTTTCAATCTGCCTTCTTCTCAAGGAAAACTTTGAGTGAAAGACTTCTTCTTCAGGCCGTGATGGCCCTGGCTACTATCAATTCGACTATTTTTTTCCAATTTTTTTCGGCCCCATGCTCTTGCTTTCCAATTTTCTATTCCCGTTTCAAATATATCGGCTCTTGCCTCTTGAAACCGGTTTCTACTTGGATGTTTACCACCTTCTCCTCCATACAGTACCTTTTTTACTATTCTTTGTTTTGGCATTCGGAGGATATGGCCTAACCATTTACCCCTCTGTTCTGCTCAAAACTTTTGTATGATTTCCGGTTTTCCTCTCTGTTCGTACATCTCCGCCATAATTCTTCTGCTACTTTAACACCTCCGAAAATCTTTCTCAAATTTTTTCTCCCATATCGCTAGTTTTTTTCCATTTTGTTTAGTTAGTATTCATGTTTCACTTGTATATAAAGCAGCTAGTCGTGTTATCGAATCATATGTTTTGGTCTCATTCTTTGCTTTTAGTATGTTTATTAACGTTCCGAATATTTATATTTTCTTTTTCTTGACTTTATTTATATGCACTTGCCTTCTTCTGTTACTTCTGATCCCATTTCCATGAATTTTGTTTTTTCTCTATTTATTTTCGTTTTTTTTTCACTTCCTTTGAAAATTCTATTATTCGTGTTGTACAACATCATTTTTGATAGGTTGATAAGCTCATTTGTACTTTTAACTTTGCCAGTGCCTCGCTCAACTTCGCTCGTGTTATTGAGTCGTACGCCTGTTTGAAATCGATAAAGATGATGTATAACGGCAGTATTCGTTCGCAACTGTTATTTTCAATTGTTTTCAATCTGAAAAATTGGTTTTGTTATTAATCTGTTAGGCCTAAACCCTTTTTGATACTCCCCAATCACATCGCGTATAAGTCACGTCTTGCAGAGCTATCCCCTTGTAATTTTCACATGATGTTTTATCTCCATTTTTCAAAAATCATTCTGGCATATTTCCTTCTCTCTATATCTTCAATATAAGTTGGTGTATCTTTTTACATAGTTTCTCTCCTCCTTACTTCAAAATTTCTACCGGGATACTATTTTCTCTTGCACTTTGGTTATCCTTACGTTCTCTTATTTCATTTTCTATTTCCTACTCTGTCGGTTCTCCTATTTCGTCATTTCCTCATTTTGCGTACGTTCTGGCGATTCTTCTACTACTGGTTGTTGTACTCTTATAAATAATAGCCCTTTCTAATTTCTACAATAAATTGTTTGGGTTGTTTCAATTTGTCTTGAACTCTTTATTTCTTGATAGTGGTTATTTTTGTCGCCAGATTTGTTCAACTAATCTTTTCCATTATAATTTGTTTGTTTTCTCTGTTCTATATTTTTTCAGTTTTTCTTTGTTTCTCAACGCTAGGGCTCCATTACACTCTTTATCAAAATCATTTATTTCTTCTTTTAAATTTTTTATTTTCAACATAAAGTTTCGCTGATTCAGTTATTGCTGACATCCTTCTATACTCTCACTTTTTTACCTCCTGCTACTAGTCTTTTTCTATTTCTTTTCCTAACTCCTATGATACCTTGCGTCTTTGAGTTTTCTTGGCTGTATATTGTTTTAGTAATCCTTGTCTAAGTTTGGTTACGACTTAAATATGGTCACTATGGGCGTCAGCTCCTCTATAACTTTTAGCGCTATAAAATGTTTGCTATCTATTAGCATATAATTGATTTGGTTTATAACATCAATTTGGGGAAATACACATTGTTTTGTATATATTTTTGTGATTAAAGCGTGTACTACTTTTATTATTTGATTTCCCCGCAAACTCTGTTAATTTTTTGTCATTTTCATTACTTCGCTTAGGTAGGCCTTTTCCTCCCGTTACTTTGTGGTACATTTTCTTTCTACCCACTTTAGCGTTTAGATCCCCTAATATTATTTTTATATCATATCTAGGAATGCTCTCTAACATATCACTTACTTATTTATAAAACTCGTTCTTTGCTTCCAATTGTAAGGGCGTGGCCGTTAATAATATTTATTTTCTACACTTTTCGCGTTTTTTATGCTGCATAACCTATCCGATATCGCCTTAGAATTTACTACTGCCCTCTTTATATTTTCATCAGTTATAAATCCAATGGCAGAATATCTGTTATCCCCTACACTTTTAAAAAAGACTTTTTTCCTAGATTAGCTATTTGATTTCCTAGCTGTTTTGTTTCTTGCAAGCCTAATATGTTTAATTTGTACTAATTTATTATATTTTCTAAATTTTTTAAAGCCTCTTCTTAAATTCCAAGTCCCTATTTATAGTCCTTTACTTCTTTGTTTCTTTACTTCTAGTTTCTCTACTCTTATTATCCACTTTTGTATCACTTTTTCTTTTCTCTCCATCCTTGGCAGTTCCTCAGTTTTCCTGTTGAATATTTAATTGTACTTCTATTGTTTCGTCGGCCATACATTTGCAACTTATTTGTTAAATATCGTATTTTTGGTATAGTTCTAACGGTTTCTTTTCTCGTTTCTCTTCTTCTTTATTTAGTTGTTTTCTTAAATTTGTTAATTCGGTTAAATAGTTACTTAGTTCCTTATTCAAGTCCACCGTTTTATCATTCAAATCTTTTAAGACAATTATGACAGTTCCTTTGTTTTCATGCTTTATATGTACTTTTTTGATGTTATCACGTCTACTTGTTCTAATCTCTAAAATTCTATATACGCGTGCACCTATATTTTTAATCAATTACCGAGTTATCACATTTCTTAGGTTTTCTTAGGTTTTTAGAGTCGGTTGTTTATTTTTGTACTTTTGATGCTTTTGGTGTAGGACTTTAGTCTTCTGTCGCCGTTTTATTTCACCTTACACTACTTGAAACGGACCCATAGACGTGTAGTTAACGCGCCGTTACCATTTCTGATATATGCAGAGCATTAAGTAAATGTGTTGACTGTAGTAACATGTAGGAGTTCAGCAATAATTTCCCCATCATTTTATTGGGATCGCTGGTGATGAGACATTGTTTATTCAGTCTTAAAGTTAGTAATGGCTCCACAACCTGTTGGATAAGATTGTTTTAATGGTAGGATAGTTAAGAAAAGTAAGATGCTGCTGACTTCTCTATTATATCCGCCACGAAAGATATATTAAAGTCATCGTGTAAGGTTTAGTTTCTGAGAATTTTGGATTAAAAGTGTTGTATATTTATCCTAGTTTTTGTTTTATGCAATCCAAGAGCTGTATTATATAATCCAGATAGACATCGGGATTGTTTTATATTGTAGCACTTTGTTTTCGGTTCATAGTTTATATTTAGGTCTAAGAATCCAGTACATTTTCTTGTATTTGTGAGCCATCTGTGTACCAGGTTACTTATCTACCGAAATGGTATCCTAGATACTTGGTTGCAACCGGAAATAGATGTGGCACACATTATCAAAAACCTGTTAGACATCTAGGAAAGTCACAGTGTCTTTCCTTCAAGGCTTTTTTCTATCAAATTAATGATGCGGTGGGCTAGTAATTTACAATGTTGCTCTCTAATACGAAAGAGTGGTTTGAAATTAGAGTAGTTGTATCTAAGACTTCTTAATATTTTTGTAAGAGAAGCTATTCGAGCAGTTTTCCTAGCAGGAACAATAGGATACTAGGTCGATAAAAATTAGCTAGATGTGATGGTTTGCCCAGTTTGATGCGGTATATTTGCATTGTACAGAAATATATAACAAGCTGAGTATCCAATTAAGGATAGTGGTTCTGGAGACGACAGTTTTTTACGGCAGATGCTTTAGTAATGATGCTGTGATTAAATTTCACCCTAGCGCTTTGTGATTTTTTAATGATTTAGTATCAGTGCTTATTTCAACAGGAGCGAAAATCCTAATCGGTGGTAACAACTAGCATGGGATGTATAAGAAGCAAACAGTTTCCTTAAGCTTTACTCTTAAATTTGCTTCAAAGAATCAAAAAGAGTCCTTTTTATCCGATCGCACCCAGGTGCAATCTGTTTTTTATATCGAAGGTATATTGATTTGTGAGCGTTTGAATTCTTTTTGGTCTTCCAATTTAAACGAACTTTTTTATTTAGTTTCGTGATGTAGTCTTCGAAACAACAGTTTTAATGTTCTTTGATGTGCTTTGCTAAGGCTTCTGGTCAATTTGTTGTATATGCGTTTATTTTCAGGATTGTGTGATCGATTCTAGCTGCCCCTGGACTATCTTTTCTCCACAATTAGTTCTATGATTCAGAGTGACACATTATTATGTGTCATGTATCGTATTGGATCTTAGTTTTTAAATAAGTTCTATGAAATATTGAACTATATTATCTAGTTCTTGATCTTCTCCAATGCGGCGTTTTAAATTAATATTTTCCTGAATATAGTCTTGTAATTACTCTCAGTCTGTTAATTAAGTGACCAGTATTGGATTTAGTGGTTTGAGTATTACTTGAGTACCAAGTATAGTTATAACAAGGGAGTGATCAGGAAATAAATAATTTGCGGAGTTGTTTGCGGTTCTGACGAGGTCTAACAGATCAGGAATTTTTTGAGCATCAATGAACTAGTAGGTAGACTTATCAGTTGAAAGGTGTATATAGATGTTGTTGTTCATTACTCGAAGTGGGTTAATCACTTTGGTAATAGCTAATTGAGACTCCCTCTGCAGTACGAATGCTTTGCGTTTCAGTTATTACAAGCAATAATTTTGGATTCTGGGTCAAGAAGAAAGTTTTATATTGCTCTGTCGATATTGTACGCCAAGAAAGGCAATAAACGACTGTTATTGTAAATAACCAAGGCAAATCAATAATTTACAAATTTGTAGTCTAATTAGTACTTAGGTAGCTCAGAGCGGATAAGCATTGCAGGACCACCATATGCAGTTCCATTGGGATGACATGTGCTCTCTACAATGTAGTTAGAAATGCAAATTTACTTCTATCGGTAAAATCATATTCCAAAATAAGTGTAATTTAAATTTAACAATAAATTATTAAAGGTAATTTATATTATTCTTTAGGTTGGTACAGTCCAGTGCACAAAAAACTGAAAAAATTTTAAGTGTCTTAAATAATTAATTTTCATATAATTAGAAAAAAGTTGAGAGATATAATAAAACATACTTTCTATGAGAAACTCCAAAACTTTATGTGGCAAATCGTCTCATAAATGTCTACTTTGCAGTTTTAGTACAAAGCATTCTTTGATTTGGCCCTTTCAACACCTGACTTAAGGATTTTCCACGCATTTTTAATAAAATTGAGGTCAGAAAGTTCGCAAGCCAGTCTAAGATATTCAACTGCAATGTGGCAAATCATGACAAGCAAAATAGGGTCACATGACATGGGTTGACATCTTGTTGGTATATCCAGCCATTTAAATATAGAATATAATATTCATTTTATCCACAAGATTAGCCTGCATAAATCAAATATAGGCCAAAGAGTCGATGTTGCTAACTACGGTGACAAATGGCATAGTCTCTCGCCGCGAAATGGCATTCCAAACCATAAATCATGGACTATATTTTGTTAACTCAATGCTAGTCCGACTCTTTCTCCACACTTTACCTTGCTTTTATAAAACTATAACTTTTATTCGTTGCTGAAGACTTAAAACTTTAAGCAATTGATGACTGGTGGAGGAGGCACCACTCAATTTTGAAGGGACGCAAGGCACGAGGCACAGCCATATAAATTCTCTGAAATACAGAGATATGGCTCATGAACTTCTCCTTATACCTATGCGCTCAAAACTGACCTGAGCCAGCCAAGAAGTGGGTTAAAACTTGTATTAGTTTTGGCGATCTGATCCTTTCTTGCAGTCGAGCGATCCGTTATTTAAAAATTTTTTAAAATCCCATATATGGTCCTTTTTTCAATTCTTTAATGTTCTGGAGCCCATTTTCAAATAATCTTTTGTGTTGTTTTTATTTGTTGATGTTTGGCCAGATCATTGCATTAAATGTCGTTAAAAGTTTTTTTGCTTATGTTGTTTTGAGTCCTATTTTCTATAATTAGCTTCAATTTAAGACATAATTGGCTTACCTTGAATCAGTGAAAAACATTTAAGTTTTTCTGTGAGTTTGTCTAGTGTCTTTTAACTGTTTTAATGTATTGATTTCTGGTGAATTTTGAGTCTGAAATCCAAGATATTTTATGATACTTGATCACTTTATTTCTACACCTTGGAGCCTTAGAGGTCTCAGCCCCTCCAAATGTCTCCTTCTTGTAAATGCTACTGTGGTAAATTTAAAAACAGTTATATTTAGTATCTCTGCATCTCTCCATTTTATGACTCTATTTAGAAACCTTTGCATACGCTTCCTAACTGCATTGTTAAATCTTTCCTGGGATCGTATGACTAAGTTATCTGCTTATCCCAATGCTTTGCATTCCTTCTAGTGTCTTTAACAGCTCGTTAATTACAAGGTCCTATAGTAGAGAAGACAAATCCTCTCTGCGGACATATCTTACAAGTCCCACCATCATTCTTTCACCTATCAGAAACACATATACCAATCTTTCTTTGAGCATACAGCCTATCCATCTGCAGCTTGTTTTGTAGAGTCCTTTATTTATCAACGTTCTAATGCTTGAATCTAGGGATGTATTATCGTACACTCCTTTAATATCTAAAAGGCAGAGTGCCTCTTTGTTTTCTACAGTATACCCCATTCTGGTAACAAGTGGATGCAATGCTATTTCTGTAGATCCGCCTGTTTCTTATTGACTTTCTTTATTTTCTAATGCATTCAGTTTACTTGTAACATTTTTTTTCATTTTCATCCTTAAGCTGCCTTCGAGGGCGATACACCGATTATAGCGATCATACAATTTTTCTATACCATTTTTAAAATATATTTTGTCTTTAGCCTCAAAATAAGCTTCTGTTTCGGCAATTACCTCTTCATCGGCGCTAAATTTCTTTCCAGCGAGCATTCTCTTGAGGTCTGAGAACAGGAAAAAGTCGCTGGTGGCCAGATCTGGAGAATACGGTGGATGCGGAAGCAATTCGAAGCCCAATTCATGCAATTTTGCCATCGTTTTCATTGACTTGTGGCACGGTGCGTTGTCTTGATGAAAAGCACTTTCTTTTCTTCAAATGTGGCCGTTTTTCCGCGATTTCATCCTTCAAACGATCCAATAACTCTATGTAGTAGTCGCTGTTAATGGTTTTCCCCTTTTTAAGATAATCTATAAAGATTATACCACGAGTATCCCAAAATACTGATGCCATAACCTTGCCAGCCGATTGTTGCGTTTTTCCACGTTTTGGAGTTGGTTCGTCACGTGCAGTCCACTCGGCTGACTGTCTTTAGACTCCGGTGTGAAATGATGGAGCCAAGTTTCATCCATTGTTATATATTGACGCAAAATTCGGATTTATTCCGATTGAAGAGCTTCAAACACTGCTCAGAATCATTATATCGTTGATGTTTTTGGTCGATTGTTAGCTCGCGCGGCACCCATTTTGTACAGAGCTTGCATACCCAAATATTCATTTACAATATGCCCTACACGTTCCTTCGATATCTTTAGAGTCTCTGCTATCTCCATCAACTTCACTTTACGGTCATCCAAAATCATTTTGTGGACTTTTTAATGTTTTCATCGGTTACAGACTCTTTCGGTCGTCCACTGCGTGCATCGTCATCAGTGCTCATCTCGCCTCGTTTAAACTTGGAAAACCACTTCTCAACGGTTGATTTTCCTGATGCACAGTCTAAATAATGCTTATCAAGCCAAGCCTTGGTTTCAACGGTATTTTTTTGCCAAAAGCAGTGTTTTATTAATTCTCGAAATTCCTTTTATCCATTTTTAAAATTAACAATAGTTGCTTCACTCAAAATACGATATCTCCTAAACTAATAGTCCGACAGTTGTCAAATTTATACACGAGTCTTTTGAAGGTTAGGGTTAACTAAAAAGCACATTGATTTAATACTACTAGCGCCGCTTATGTGTCAGCCTACGAACTTTTCAGCCCAACTGTTATATATATTCTTACCTTTTTTGTCGGTCTGGTGTATACTGCAGAGTAAGACTTGCCCTAAATATACTGCACATCCTGTAGTATAGGTGACTTTCCTTTTCTAACAAAATGTTATAAGTTTGAAATGAGTTGTTTTCTAACTTTATTTTATTTACATCTGTCACTTTCTTTGCATCTTGCTTATTCTCTCCAGATGCTCAGTTTAGAGGATTCAGGTCTGAATTTTTCGAGTCACTGGGTGATATATTAGCAAACTGCGATACCCGATGTGCTCTGAGTAGTTTTTTCATTGTTTTCTTTCCAGTATTAGGATATTCTCTTGTGTCCTTTTCAGAGTAGTTATTGGGCTTCAAGAATCTGTTAGGAATATTTTATAGTACTTAAACCTCTAACGCACTTTTCCATATTCTTATCATTTTTCAGAATTTTGTTCTCTTAAGAATGTTTCATGATTTTAATATGTGGTGTTTATTTCGAAATCATCTAAATTTTTTCCCACAACTAGATACTTCGTGGTTAGGGCAACTAATTTCAACACCATTCTTTTGGCTTCCACTCTCCTTTGCTTCCGTTGCTCTTGGCTCTATTCTTTGCTGTTTTATTGCTTCCATTATCTTGACTACCAGCTTCCTAAAGAAGCGGACAACGTTGACACGTCCTTTAATAATTATATTTGGTTTAAAAGATAAGAAATATTTTCTTTATGTATGTAGAATGGATCATTTTTGTAAATTTAATGACAATAGAAGCGTTCCTCCAAAAAGTATAATTTATTTTATTTTACTTTAATTGTGAACCATTGTCGCACCCATTCACATGTAACTATTATTATAACATTTAAAGTATCAGTTCAACATAAATTTATATTAGGTTTCATTCGTTCAAGGATATTTAATTATAAAAGTTAAAATCGTTAAATAGTGTGTCCAACTTACATGATTTTTGTTCAAAATATGTATTTAAATAAAACTTACATTACAAAAAGATGATCATTCTACGATTTAATTTGACATACTGACAATTGAGGATGCGGCAACAGGAAATTTTTATGTGCTTTTCAGTTAAGGGATAAATAGTAGCCTTGAAACCTTTGTGATATCTCATACAACTTGAAAGGCTATAGCTGATTTTCGGATTACATATAGCAAAATTAACAAATTTAAACAAAAATATTTGTATACAATAATTGTTTCACCTAGACTGTGACCAGTCAGCGAGTTTTCAAAGGCATAATTTAAAGCGTAAATGGGATACGAGTCGGAAAATCTAAAGCAAAAATAAAAATTCTTGTTATTTAAAAAATTTAAAATCAGAACCCATATATTTTCATTTTCGTCCATGCCCTCTTCCGCCACCAAAACATTTTCTTCTTTAAAAAAATCTGTATAATTAATTAACTTAATGAGTAGATTTTTTTACTAAATAGATCTGATGAGGGTTTATCCAAAATTGCAATGCAGTAATTTTGAAATTATACGCGTTTTTTGAGGAGCAAGAAAAGTATGGGGAAAATATATTAGAGTACAATATTGACAATTCAGACATAAATTCGATGTTGCTAAGAAGCAATTTGTTGAAAAAGGAAAATTTTTCTGAACAATCAAGTTTTCTCTCTATCCATTCTACTACAATACTAGCTATTTCCAATAGTGGACAGTAGTTTGCTCCATTCCTTTTTTGGGGTCAAAATCCAAGCACACCTTTCAGTGTAGCTCTTCTCAGTTCATCGGCCGATTTTTTCTAAAATACCCATTTGTTTCAAAGATAAGTAGCAAACCACCTTTAAAAACGAGACCGATATCATATGTTTCAGCGGAGGTGAGATTGTTTCTGTTGAGCATAGATGCTACGACACGCGTACACCACGTTATGGAATGATGCCCTTTCATCGGAATAAAGGCTTCTAATTAAGTAGAGATTCTGAAGGCGCTATAAAGCCATGGTCGACGGCGAGTTGTTTTGGTGGGTGGATTTTCCACCAGTACAATTTCAAACTCGACAAGCAGTTTTTTAACGCACACTTGAGAATAGAATGTCCTTGAATGTATGCTCTACAAAAGCATTGAGATATCTCCGTGAAAACAGATGAGATCGATCTTGATATTTTGAGATAATCCACTAACTATCCTTGCAAACTGGGTATTTTTTAAAATACCCGTCTAAAGGCCGTGAAGGACCATGGTGAAAAGTGTGCTTAGAGTTAGATCCAAGAAGCAAATCGAGCAAATGGCCAGATACTATTGGGAAATTACCAGTGCCTTACAGGAACACTTGAACACATATCGTATATATGAAATGAATTGAAAAAATAGATTTTTTAGAAAATTTCCCTTTTTCAAAAAATTATTTTGTATGTCCTGTCACTAGATAGCACCTCTAACATATTTTTTCCTCATTTTTCCTCATCCAGGAAAAAAGATAGATCACCATAAAATTATGCCTTCCTATAAGGTTTGCGATAAAAATTTCTTTTACCCAAATATCATATCAATACCTTAATATGGATATTTTGAAGACTCGTCAAATCAGGAATGTAACTCGTCTTGGAAGCAAGTTATATTCAACAATATATATCCAGATTATTGCTATTTCTTAATTTCGAATCCTATAATGTAAAAATACTTACTAGTACTAGGTATTCCATTTGCAGGAAAAAATCGATTCAATTATTTCAAATATCGTTTTAATGCTATTTTTAGTACTTGTTGGTCACCTAATCAATCTATAGCTAAAGTTGGATGTGTTCTTACAATTTTCTTATTTCTTTTTGAATATTTCTTTTAGATTCTCTTCAATTTATCTGTCTTCTTTCGTTTTCCGATTATTCCTATTCCATTATTTTTCTGGGAATTCTTTCTTCTGGCATTCTATAGATGTCCGTACCAGCTCAGTTGTTTGTTTTCGATTTCGCTCACTAATGGTATTTGTTCTAGATCATCTCTATGCTTTTATTTCTTATTCGATCTCTTCTAGTTTTCTCTTTGATCTTTCTTAAATATCTCATTTCTGCAGCTGTAATTTTTGACTTATGTTTATCTCTCATCGGCCATGATTCAGATCCATATGTAAGGGTCGGTGTATGTATAGTTTTATAGATTCATATTTTTGTATTTGTTCTTACTTCCTTTTCGCCTATGGATTCAATTATTTCAAATATTTTTAAGGCTATTTTTGAGTACTTGTTGGTCACCTAATCAATTATAGCTTATTGGATGTGTTTTAAAAAAATTGTTTATTTTTATTTTATTAAATATAAACGTTATTTACGTGCTTCTAGAAAAAATTGTCTGCGGCAAATTAGGCATAACTTTATTTCTAAAATAATTCATTTGCAGCAACGCCTATCAAAGCAGCGACTCCGCCATCTTTAGAGGCGTTTAAGTTATCCAGTGCATTGTTGAATAATAATAAATGTCACACAATTACACAATAGCGAAACGTACATTTATTAAACGCAAGTTCAAACACACGCAATTAATTATTCCTGTAATAATCATTATCAACACAATAACGAAATTGAAATAACTGTCCCCAAAACATCAAGTTCCCTGTCAAAAGCTTTATAAATCACAAATAACAACTTACAAAGTCATCTCCAAAAAAAGTATAACAGTATGAATTTAATGTTAAAATTATAATAAAGTTCAAAGGGCACTGGAAAGTGTAACGTGCCTCTGCTACCGAAGATTGTTTACTTTGTAACATTCTCTTTCAGCATCAAATGTAGGGTACGTCAGGTAATTCAGCAGATCATAATATAGGTAATCATGTCCAATACATTGACATTCACATTGCATTTCCATTCCCTAATGCTGTCAAAGCTATCAAAGCATGTACTGGTAGAGAAGCGGTGCGGTAATATAACCGGGCTGAGCCTTTATTCAAAACCGAAAACCTTTGACCAGGTCCATTTGAGTCCAGTTAACTGCACCGCAATAGGGGCGCCTCTGTGCTTAATATAATGAGCTATAAAAAAAGTTTAACTAAGAGAATTGTAACATAATTTATTAAACCTCAACTTAAAAATATTAAAAAACTTAGAAATTGCGCCCAAGGAAGCATTGATTAGTTTATTCAAAGATACCACACACTAACTCATTACAAATATCTAAAAAATGAAACGAAGCGCAAAGATAAGAATAAGCATGCAAAAATAAAAAACAATTTAAAAATATAATGAACAATGCAGTTAAAAGCAAAACTAACAAACTATTTGAAATCGTAAAGCAAAAAAACTGTTAAAAAAATGCTTGTAAAAATAAAAATAATTGGTATTAGAAGAATTAATAATACATTCTAGCAGCAAAGATGAACAAAAAAAAGCATTTAAAAATATAAAACTATCTTTTTTGATAAAATTTAAAATAACTAAA
Organism: Sinelater perroti; assembly: GCA_036346155.1. Taxonomy (NCBI): domain Eukaryota; kingdom Metazoa; phylum Arthropoda; class Insecta; order Coleoptera; family Elateridae; genus Sinelater; species Sinelater perroti. The sequence continues at coordinate 3,508,822 of JARFIY010000167.1, read as the reverse complement.
AATAAAATCACATTACCAAAAAAAAATTAAAAATGTTAACAATAAATTATTGATGAGATGTTTGAAATATAAAAAAAATCAAAAGTAAAATGTGCCACGAAAACAACCGCGTACACATCCCAGTCGCCTGCCAGATTATGGTCTGGCAAAATGATTTGCAAAATGTGCAGTTCCGAAATAAACTAGAAGTATTACAAATGAGTGTTTACTATATTATGATAAATCTGAAAATACCCTTGAAAAGGGAGTTCTATTACATTTCCGAAAAGATACAAACTATAAAACTGTAGTATAGATGTGGTAAAAATCTCAATAAAACAATTCAGAATTATGAAGTAAAAGTAAGATTATGCCCAGGACAGTGAAGAACACGGGTATTTGAAACTTGTTAATTTTAATTTTTGACGAAATCCTAAATTGTATTGTGCTTCATTTAAAGGTTAGTCGACACATGGTAGACTAAGAGCAATGCTCAAAATAACAAAAAACTAACTATGAGAGCTGAGCAAAATATCAAAAAATTCAAAAATTGAAAAAACAAACAGTCTAATAAAGAGGTTATTAATATTTTCCTGGTTAAACAATATAAAGCTATCAACGACCTATAAGACCTCGCTAAAACATGTGGGGTTGCTGAATTCTCCATCGAACGTCTTCGCAGGTGGCGGATAGAGGAAAGCCCATTAGATATGATGAGTACCGGAGAAATAAAATACCCGGGGAGGACCAAAACCAGCATTAGCGTGGTAGGCAAATGATGCAGTCAGTGGCTTCTGACACAGGAGGGATTGCGGAAAGCAACGCAGTCTGCAGCACATACAGACGAAAGTTAGAGATATTGGTATAACTGTATGAGGCATAGTTGCCGGCGTGAATCAAATTATAGTGAAGCAGCGGAAGTACTGAGATGAGGAAGGACAAAAATAGCCACCTCATTATATGTTAACTATCCCAAAATTATCATAATGAGTGAAAGCCAATATGATTACCAATCTCTGGAAGAAGGGGGTATAATAAAAAGAAGAAAACGTTGATAAAAATCATCAAATTCAGCAAGTAAAAGATACAACAAAGGCAGTATTAGAATGTGTAAGAGGAGAAAGTTTTGGAGATGTAAACGTGAAAGATATTTAAGAACTACTATTATAAGAAAAGAATTATGGACATTCGATGGAAACAGCATATGGGCCAAACAAATTAATTCAGAGGACAAAACAGGTAAAGCTAAATATTTTTTCTTGGGTAAATTAAAAGAATTTTTAAATTCAGAAAAATAATTTATTATTTCTGAATAAAGATATTAGAAAATTTTGCTAGTACCCTAAGCATGATATGTCTCATTTTATAGGTTTCGTTAAAAAAACGGGGTGTTTGAAGATATGTCACAGAAATAGTAACTTTCTACTGGAACCCTCACATAAAATGTACAGAAATATTTCTGATAACTGGTAGTAGCAAGATACTCCGTTCTCACCTATGGATTCAAGTGCCACAGCCGGGAAAATGCATTGATCTGCAGGCAAAACTAAGTGAAGGTAGTCAGATATGAGGAACACCTGACGTAGAGCAACAGTTATAGCATAAGGAACATGAGCAGATAGAAAAGTTAATTTTATCAAAGCCATATCACTGCAAAGAGGAAATCAACAAGAAACTACCTCATTAAGATCTGTTGTAGACTATTATAGGTAAGGTTTATAAACAATTGGATCCCAGTTCCCGGCAAGTCGTAAATGAGCAGAGAGTGCGAAGAATCCCCGAGTTTCCCCATAAAATTGCAACGTAAAACGTAAACATATTTCAAGCTAGCAAATTTTAATTGCTGAAATGGAGTTACTTAATTTAGACATTCTAGACGTAAACGATCTTAAAAATTGGGAACTTTTGTCAAAAATTAGAGGAAGTATATAAAACTAGTGATAAATACATGACTGCGTTGAAAATATGGTTTGGGTGTAGGGAATAGCAAAGGAGAAAGACTCACAGAGAAAAAGTTTATCGTTTATTCTCACCAACATCAAGTAAGGAAATGCAATCAAATCCGTTAAAACATACCCCGGAGTAGTTATCATGTCTGAGCATAATCATTTAGTAACCGTGTTTCAAGTAATATTTAAAAAAAGTAGCAAAATCTGAAAGGTTAAATCTAAAAGCGTTAAAAGACAACATTGGACTGCAAATTAAAACAGATATTAACAAGAACTTCAAAAAACTCAGAGTACCATCTAACTTAGACAATAACGTAAATGAAAGATGGAGGAAACAAAAGCATAATTGCTTGATGCAAAAGCAGAAACATTAACACCATAAAAAAATAAAAGCAAAGAAAGCTTGGGAACCATAGAAATTTTAAAGCTCATGGATGAAATGAGAAGCTATAAAGATAAAATTGGAGGAAAGTATCGGGATACGCATAAGCTAATAAAAAACAAAATTAACGGGATAAACAAAAAATTTCGGCCCGAAAAATGCACAGAACTAGATGTACAAAAAAAGCACAATTCGGAATTCATAACAATATTAAAAAATCGGTAGGAACTGGAAGAAAGGAACATTGTGATAAAATAAAAGATAAAGTTGGACAACTAAACCTTGATAAAATACAAACTTAAAAAGAAAACATTAAATACAATGAATACGCAAAAGTAACGTATAGTAGTCAAGTAATTCTTAAATAACACTAAATAGCTCAAAACTGTAAGCCCAAATGAAATATCGGTAGAACTTTTAAGACCAGCAGAAGAAGAAGAATTGCATACTACAACAGATTTATTAGTGGAAATATACAAAAAATATTGGTAAAAATAAATATTTGTAATATTATCTAAAAATCGTAAGACCAGAAAACTTATAATATCGGACTATAAACTTAATGAGGCATGTACTAAAGATCATCCACCACAGAATATACCATAAATTGAAACAAGAAATTGGCCAAACCCAGTACGGATTTCGAAATGGCATGGGAACAAAATAGGCCCTATTTAGAATCAACGTATTGATCCAAAAATGTTTAGAAATGAATGGTGATGTACCCATATTATCTGTCAAAAAGCAGTCAACGGTGTAGCATATAAATAAATAATTAAAATTTTTAAAGGGTAAAGACATGCTAAGATCCATACAATATATAAATAATACAAAATGTGTACTGGCACCATATAGCACCAGCTAACAATGATGGCAAAATAACTAGAGAAAGAAGAAAATAATTGTCAACAATTTTTTTTAGAAAATTCTGCGTATTTATCATTTTCTTGCTTTTTTTTCAAGACCTCTTTACTAATTTTAAAAGGTTTTTTCAAGTTCTAAGATCTCTAAATTTTTTTAGCAGTCAGAGTAAGTAGAAAGATGCGGTTAATTTTAGAAAAGACGGAAAATACTTGTGAATTTTTATTATAGATGGCAGCGCCATCCTAATGTATGTAGGTCGAATTAACGCTATTGCAGTGAGTGTCGTTTTGTACACTTAAAATGGCGATGTTTAATATTCAAGGACAACGTATAATCATATGTTTTCCCCTCACGCGTGGTGAAGCACCTATCGAAATTCATCGCCAATTGAGTGAGACATGCGGTGAAAGCGTCATGCATGTGAAAAATGTACATTCGTGGGTACAAAAGTTTACAAAACGCCGAGAGCTGTGCGACAATGACTCAAAACAGCCTCGGCCACGAACTGGCCGGATCGAAACCATGATTGCGCGAATGGAGCAAGTTGTTATGGAAGACCGTCAATTACTTGGCATTTTCGTAGGATCTTTGAAGTCCATTTGGCATGATGACCTGAAAATGCGGAAAGTTACCAATTATTTTCCAATCGAGCCGCTGTTGGATCAGCAATTTTCCAGTGGGCAAAACACACCCCTAAATAAGTGTTTTCAGCGGCGACAACGTTGTAACACATCTGCACGTCTAGACGGAGATTAAGTTGAGAAGTAATAGAAGTTTTAACTTCTTGAGTAGGTACTTTTCCAGAAAAAAACTTTTGGAGACATTAGAACTTGAACGCACCTCGTAGTTGATTATCGATCACATTATATTTGAAAATTATTCTTGTCTTGCAGCTTTTAATGCAACAGATGAAATTGTACTGAATTTGTTTTTGTTACTAATTTCTATTCCATAAATTTATGTATAGGTGGGTTCAATGTAAACTACTAGATTAATAATCTTATTTGTTGTTGCTCATGTTGAGCCACTTTATTGAAACTAAGCCACCTAAGACTCGTTATATCTCCCTACTGAGCTTATATCTATGCTCACAGTTAAGACGCTATTACATTTATAGACTTAAGAGGACCACAACTCATCGATCCCTGACCCAACAATAAGGCAAAATTCTACATATTTGAACTAGGAAACTGTCATAATTGAATTTTGAATATTTACAGATTTATTTCCTATATTATTTTTTCTTTAATTTACATTAGCCTTAAGAAAAAAATATGGCTTTGTTTAGTATTTCTATGGCCAATTTTCCTACCACTATTTAGCATTTAAATTATTTAAAAATAATTTTTCAGTCAGAAGCCAAAGTTTCTTTAATTTTCATAATCAATAAAAGTTTATGTTAACTCTACTTCCACGAGTAACCTTTCTGAGGCGTGAGACTTCCAACAAAAGGTGTTAATAATACCAATTATCGGAAAACTTCTTTTGTCGAAAAGTTTTCGTTAGTTGGACACCTATTAAACTTCGGGGATTAACGGTGGCCAATCAGAAGCATCTAACGATTATAGGCGCTCGCCCTTCCCAACAAAGTGGTTCGACGCAAAGTATCATCGAACTTTCGCTTCCTTAAAGCCGGATAATCTTTCCGCCGACTCCACACATCGCTAATAAGTGGCAGGGCGGTATGCAGGCGTTAAAGCGATTTCCAGAGCAGAGCACGGACACATCCTCTCGGCTATAAAACAATCCACTTCCGAGTCTGGGAGCTTTTGCAAGCACTTTAGAACTTGTAATGCGAAGCGCCAATATGACGTGAAGTGCATGAGCTGAGGGGTCGCAGATAAATTGTTAATTGCGCTCGGAAGTGACGTCACCCTCCGAGCCGCCCTCGTCAGCCGTGACGGGGTGCATCTCTAAATTAGCCCCGCAAAATTAATTCTTAATCAAATCCAAAGGCGGTAAAATTTAAGAAAATTAGTTTTGTTCTGCAACTATGCGCTACTTTCCCCACGGAGGTAGTACTCAACTTGCGCTGCTCAGAACACGGCTGCCTTTCGCGCTCACGACAGAAAATAAAACTTTAGCAGACAGTAAAGTTGCCTAAATTATCTAATCGATGCTCCGTTTTTGCCCATACACGTCAGCTGCAGACCTTTCCGGCGAAACTGGCAAAATTGTCCAATTTTAGAATGCTGACCTTTTCCTGAATTTGGTGATCCTGACGTTGACAAGTTTACGTACTTCTGAAATGCCCCAATTTCAAAAGTTCACGTTACCGAGACGTGTACGCAATAAAACTTCACAACCTTACAATATAAACAGCGTTTTTACGCGCAGCGCAACTTTCAAATTGAAACTCGGTTGCTTCTTAAATAACTTAGATTTACTAGTTTTTTTTTTTAGATTTAAATTTATATTTTATATTAACGTGTTTCTTAATACTTAATATAATGACCGGATACAAAATAAAAACAATACTAATCAGGATATCGGGAAACTAAAAGCAATTAAAATAAATATAAACAAAATATTGTGTAATGAAGGACAATTCAATATTATCAACCAGCGACAAGCCCGCAGTAAATGCAGCTCTCTTACAGCATCACCTAAACCTAGTGGAAGATTGGACTTGTAAGTGGAGAATAAAAGTAAACAATGAGAAGTCAGCTCAAGTAACCTTCACTAAAAGACAACTTGATTGCCCTCAAACTACTTTCAACAATTTTGCAATTCCAATCAAGTCTGAAATCGAATACCTAGAAATGGACCTTGATGCAAATTCAACTGGAGCATGCATATCAAAAATAATAAAAAACAAATAGACTTAAAGGCGAAGCAAATGTACTAGTTAGTCGGAAAACGTTCGCAGCTATCGCTATCAAATAAATTATTACTTTATAAGACAATCATAAATCCCATTTGGACTTATGGTGTTCAACTTTGGGGCTTCGCATACAAGCATTCCATACAAAAAAAACTCCAAAGGGTTCAGTCTAAACCCCTTCGCTTAATGACTGATGCATCATGGTATGTAAGTAACGGAACCATCCATAATGACTTGAATATCCGGTATGTAGCATCCTAAATTCAGAGACTTGCAAAAGCATACACCCACAATTCACCAGGACATGAAAACGACCTCCTAGGGCGCATCCTAAACCAGCCAGCCGTTGTAAAAAGGCTCAAGCGTAACTGACCACAAGACCTAATTCCCTAAGCGATATATGTTAGTATATTCTCCTCTAGGTTGATGGCAATTGCTTGATCCTAGATCATGACATATATTTCTATATAAGATCAAATTTATTTATTACTCAATTCGTATAACATGAGTAGATTGTAAATATGCAAATAAATAAAAAGAAATCATCTCTGAAGAACCTACCCACGTAAAAGACAAGGAAACGACTTACAAATGTGAAAGTTCTCTAAAAAATTAAACATTTGAAGCTAACAAAAATTAACAACGGCTAATACTAACTACTAGCAGATATTATAGATATTGAGATAGCTTTGATTTAGACAGAAACTTCATAGACAAAATGCCCATTATTAGCAACGTTACTATAGCACCTGAAAGGCTAAAAACATTAAGAATGCCGACCTTGTCCCCTGACAGCTTGAAGTTGCTAAGAATCTGCAATCCAACTACATGAAACGTGCAAATAGAAAAATTATGGTAACAAATCAAGGCAAGTCTAGTGCAAACGGGGAATAGAAATATTTTACAATAAATTGTTACAACTATACAGAAAAATTCCTGAACACAGTAGTCATGAGGAATTTTGATGCAAATAGGAAAGGGGGAAGTGGGAGAATACATTTGACTAGAAGAGAGAAACGAACAAGGGACTGACTTAAAATATTTGCAACAAAAGAGCAACTTACAACACACGACACCCATTGTAAAAGGCTGTATAAATGGAAAGCCACCAACAGCTAGCTCCCTCGAAATATATAGTACGAAACCGTACTAACTGCATATAAGTAAATAGAAAATATCAAAACTGTTTTAGAGCAGCTAAACTTCCCACGAAGTTAAAATATTATTAAACCATAATCCGTTACTGGGAAAGATAAAGATAAAAATTAAAGTAATTAAAGAAGACAAAACACAAAAGTACATTATAAAGATACTTAAGGAATCTAACAATAAATAAAAGGTTATAAAAGAATTATCATTTGTAAAGAAAATTAATGTGAGTAAAGAAAGAGGCACCAAAACTAAAATAGATAAACTAAAGATCACAGTAAAATAGGGTCTATAAGACACATCCAAAACCGAGTAAAAACAAGGAAAACTTTGAACGGCCAAATAATATTTACAAATGACCGAGCACAAATGAAGGGAGGCGGGTAAATATCCTTCCGAGAACCCAATGGGGAGAACATCTACGTCAGGAAAGACTCTGACCACGAGATAATTGATTCTTTTCCATCTCCTATTATAAGGGAGGATAATGTTCCAACTCCTCTGAAAAAAGCGTAGGAAAACCACTTCGGCTAAAACAATCCCAGGATATCACGACAGTGGCTTTAAACTCAACGAATGGCTTTAAGTACGAACACTCCTTGAATGAAGGAAAGCTGATAACAAACCTAAACCAAGATTTCAAATAGGAACATAAAATATGAATGGCCTTTTTGAACCTGGGAAGACTCACAGCACAACAAAGAAAAGTAAGCACGTAAATATAGCTGTCCTAGGAATAAGTAAAGTAAGATGACTCAACTCTGGAAAGTGATAATGTTTATCATACTGTTTATTACTTTATTATCGTTGGAACAGAGTACGAATGACTATTACAAAAAAAAATAGAAAAATGTGTTAACATCCGTAGCATATGTACCACACAGAGTCATTATGATTCAACTGAAGTCAAGACCATACAACATAAACATAATTAAAATCTACGCATCCACCTGCTAAAAGTTCTATAATGATATTTACAATCTTACGAATAAACTCAAGAAAAACGTTATAAATATACTAATAAGTGACCTAAATACCAAGGTTTGTAAACATAAAGGGTGACTTCAGGCTAAAAATAATAAATTCAAAAGAAAATTGATTAGTTAAGTTACCTGAAAAGGGGCTCCACACAAGTTAACTTCTCCTTGGCTTAATCACATAATGAGGAACTAAAGAAATTACTTTATTATCAACCAAAAATCTAAAAACGCAGTTAAATATGTGAAAACATATCTAGAAGCAGATATTCCCTCTTTCACGTTCTGCTTCTTAGTGAAATAACTTAAAATAAAAACGAGACAGATGTAAAATCCAAAAAGGCAACTTTCAAAAGCGAAGCAAGTCATGCATGTGACTTTGTGATCCTCATATCTCGGGCCAAATGAGAGCTACATTTCTAAAATTCAATACTGGGGAAGATACCAAAGTAAGGTATCTACTGACCAAATATAAAGTGAATCAGTTAAGTAGTTCTGGAAATGTCGTGTCGTCAGACACTCACAGACACACAACACGCATACAGACAGACACACAGGATCGTAAGCGTATTAACTTTCACCCACACCTTGTAGGCTTTTAAAAATTAATCGATTAAAGAAACTGAATAAAGCAAAAGTACCCAGTAAATTTTGTTAGTATACAGAGAATTATAATGAATCCAAATAAAAAATAATTTTAATAACACATATGAAAATAATCAGATAAGCTTATAACAGGTACGGTTGAACATTAAATCCACTGTACATAACGCAATAAAAAGTGAAAAAAACTAACAATAGATAAACAACAAAATCTTAGTGAAGAAACGAAGACAATATAAGAATCGACAGAAAGAGAGATATGACAAAATCAACAAAATGATAAAAATAATAATTTTAAAATGTTTGGTATAAAAACAATCCAAAGATTTTTAAAAACTGCAACAAAACCATAGTAACTTCAACATGTAGGAAGGTTAAAAAACCTTTAGGTAGGTAATAGTGGAGTAATAATATATCTAATACGCTCTTAAAAAAGAAGGTAAGCTGATAATTAACAAAGAAAAAAAAATTAAATAGATAGTACGAATATATACAGGAGTTATATGTTTGAGGAACCTGAAGGTGAAACTGAACCACTCATAATTTAGGAAGAAGTAGAAAAAACGATTACATCAGCAAAAAAACAGAAAAAGCACTAACCGAATTCTTGCAGAACCACTGAAACCTTTTGAAGGCTACTCAACGAAATTTATGACTCAGGCAACATACTAGCAGATTGGCTGAAACCGACTTTTATCACAATTCCAAAGAAGACTCATGTTAAAATGTCTAATAATTATTAAACAATTAGCCTAATGGAGCGCGCCTTAATGCTTTTTATTTTCATAATTTATTCTGGAATCTATAGAAAAATATAATAGAAAAAAACAGCTTAGGTCCTCTTTAGTTCTAGTGCAACGCTGTAGGAACGTTAATAAAAATATATATTGGTACCTTATAGATTTTAAAAATTAAAACACCACAAAATTAGGTTCTACAAAATATTGGAATCGACATTAAAGACCTGTGCATCACTAAAACTCTTTATTGGTATCAAACGTCAAAGGGAGCAAATTTTTCAGACGTTACAATCAAAAGTGGTATAAATCAAGAATGTATCCTACTCTATTGCTTTTTAATCTCTATTCAAAGAAGCCACTTTCCCAAAAACACTCAATTATTTCTCGCACTATATTAAGACTAATAGTGTTCTGGTAAGTAATTTTAGTTATTCCAACAATACTGTGATTATAGCTAGCAAATCAGAAGAACTACAGTTCCTTATAGACAATGTAACGGATGTGTACAACAAATATGGATCGAATCTCAATCATAACAAGATCAGGGGGCGAACCGGTAATATATACAAATGTTGAAACTCATAAACACCTTGGAAACTCAAACTTAGACCAACCAATCAACTATGAAGGTCTCAGCACTCTATATATTATCGTTCATGAGATATGTCACTTTAAATTAAAAAAAGCAGGAAAACCCCCCTTAGGGGTGTTTCAATGGGTCGGGTTTATGAGACATTCCTATTCTACTTTTTAATGAGGAGTTCAAAAAAGGTGATCAGAAGTTTCGACCTAATTGTACAATTGATCACTATACTCAATTGTATATATTACCTCTAATTACCTCTAACAAGGACAAATATAGTGTAGTTAGTAAGCAACAGGTAAACAATATATCCATTATAAGTTAAATCTAGAGAAAAGCAGCAATATCACATATTTAGGGTGTAGTTTAAATGAAAATTGGGATATAAATAAGACAATTACAATTTCAATGCGTTCTTTAAAATAAAAAAAGATACTGACGAAAAAAAAATGTCTCTCCAATATATATGATAAATTTGCTGTAAGTTGTTTTAATTTTTAATTTAAATTTTACTCTTATATGCACGCAATTTCAACAGCAAACAACAGATACAATGTAAAACTATTTACGCACGCTTTCAGTTTCATGTAACACTACAGTTGCTTTGATTACTCCTATAACAACGTAGCCTTTGTTTAATTCACATTTTCATAAGTTTACACGTACTCGCCCTGATTGCGGTATCCGCAAAAAAAGACATGCAAATTGTAGAAGATTTAATCAAATATAAACTGGACGTCGTGAAATAAACGGATGCCCGAATAAAATTTCCTGTATAAGGTACATTGCACTGTCACTGCCCTAGTAATTATTACGATGTTAGAGCAAGAGGTACTGCGCAACGAGAATATCATCAAATTAGTTTCTTATGACAGAAAACTTAAAATAATTCCATAATTATAAAAAAATACAGCATACTTTAAGAACAACATCCTCAAGAAGTGTAAGCGTTGTCTAAACAATTTTTAGAAGGAATTTAAAATGAAAATCACCTACATCGTCCAAGAGCCGTCAGGCCTCAAGAAAATATTTGCATTGTTCGCCACTTTCTCAAGAATGAGCACAGATTAGCGCCTACTAAAATTATTTCTAAGGACAGAAAAAGTTGTGCAAGCAACCCGAGATATTATCCTAATTTAGAGAACGCCTTGTCCCATAGTTTCCAAAATCAATAAAAGTATTCTAGACTACATTGGAATACCTTTTCTATGGTTTGAAATTTAATGAGCTGCGTTTATCATTTTTTTGAAAGCGCTAGAAGAAAAACTTGGACAGCAAAGATTTTGAAGACAATGTTGCTGTCAAAAGGTTTATGTTATAACGGATTTCATTTTACAATAATGGAATCAAAGAACTACCCATTCGTTGGAAAGGTTTTTCTTAGTCAGAAGATTGTGTGGGAAGAATAACTCTTTGTGTTTGTATTTGTAAAGTTGTACGATCCCGAAAGATCGTAAAGCTACTACAATATTCCATTTTGTCCTTCCCATAGCTTACATTTTCTTGGAAAGCGACCGGAAACTAGTAAGGAATAATACATTCCCCAAAATACCATTATAGCTGAAACAAATTACCTTCTTTGGTCCCACCTAGCCTTTAACAAGAGCGCCGGTCAACCACAGTTTTAAATAACAAATACGAGTCATGAAATTGCAGATAAAATGTGCAATGTATGTATCAATATGAAACAGCTGCAAGTGTCGTTATAGAAATGTAAATGTTAAAAATACAAACTTTGGCGCACAACAAAGTAAGACGACTTTTAAATGAAAAATATATAATGCCTGATTATCACATTTATTGTTCTGAAAACGAAATATTTGAAAACCACAACAAGGTTACCATCATATTAAATAAAAGTACATCCAATGTTGTGCTTGGATATACGTCTCTCTCAGCTAGTCTCGGTACTAAAAATCAATCTTAAGCATTTAGAATTCAACATTAGTGAAGCGTATGAACTGGCAGCTCCAAGTGATGACGATAAAGTGAAAGAACTATATAAAAATACTGAAACTGTCATAAACAAAAAATTAAGTGTGATCTTAATTTAAAAGTGGGTAAACTAAGTGATGATGGCATTTAAGCGATTGTGGATTGGGAACAGAAAGTAAACAAGGTGAGACATTTGCACAATTCTGTAAGAAAAGAAAATAAAAGATTATAACATAATCATATAGATTACATCATCATTAATAATTTTTTTAGAAATTTTAATATGTCTACAAAAACTTATCCAAAACAAATATCTGTTCCGACTATATATAATAGTTCCCCGTAATAGGCCTTGAAGGCCCTTTGGGGTCGTAACAGGATAGGTCTGCTACAATCTAGAGCCTACGGTACACAAGGGTAGTAACGTGGCTATAACCTACCTTTATTTACTCTGTTCAAGGAAAATTAGCAGTGTACATAAAGCAAAACAATAAAAAGTATAATAAAACTAAAAATAATATTACAGAAAAATTAAAAACAAACTAAAACATAAAACCTCGCGAAATAAACAAACAGATAAGATGCATAAAAACAAATTAAAATTATCACTGCGTCAATAGCAAAAACTTAAATCCAGAGTAATACATGAAAGATTAAATTTAACGTAAGAAAGAAAACAACATAACAACAAATCTAAAAATGTTAAAAAATAAAAAAATTAAAAAGCCACTCACAGAGAACGCAATGAGATATGAAATACAGACGACAAATTAGCAATATAAAAAGAGTAAATCAGAACTCAGATGATATATTATAAGATTATTAAATAAATCGAAGAACAATGTATCAGTCTACTGTTGCCTTTAATAAAATATATGAAACCGAAGAATTACCCAAGGACTGACTGTTATCAACAAAAAAAAGCTATCATATAATCTATCTAATATTAAAATTCATTCTGTACATGATCTATGCAAGAATTTATTCTAAACTAGAATTCCATTTGAAATCCTTTTCAATTTCAAATTGAACTTGGAATTAGGAAAGCCTTATTTAAAGCACAATTTTTCAGCGACAAGAGACTTAAACTATAATGTTTTAATTTTCTTCATTGACTTGGAGAAGGCATCTGATAATATATCTCACTAAGGACTTATTGTGGTCCGGGCCTGGAGTGAGAGCATAAAGTACCGAGTATGTTTTCGTGCCTCAAATTTTGCATATTACAGAGTTTAAGAGAGCAAAGTGAAATTAAGTGCCAATAGTAATAGAAGAAGATCAAACTAAGGTAGGATCTATTATTTATTAAATAATTCAAGTAAAATTAGATACCGAGATGAACGTGACCTTCCGAGAAGTCGATTCGGGGTCAGCCGATAGCGCGGCATTTACCTACAACGCCGGCGTAGAATATTTATCAATACGCTGTAAACATTGTACAAATAGGTACATAACAAACAGAGCCGGCCTTAGGAAATTTTAGACCGGAAGAGGGAACTTAAAGAGATTAACAAAATGGAGGAATTGTTAAAGGAAATAAATGCGAGACTAGATAGAATGGAGGAAAGAGATTTACGTACGGAAAAGAAAACTAGATGGGCTTCAAAAGGAAATGCAAGCAATTAAAACCGAAAATGAGCGACTCAGAGAAGAAAATAGATACCTAAAACAAAAAAATGAACAACACGGGAACAGATTAGAAGAAATAAATAGGGAAATCAAGAAAAGGAACATAATAATACACGGACTAGAAGACCAAGAAGAAGAGAGTAATTTACAATTATATGAAAAAATAAGGGTGACCTTTAGAGATATGGGAATAAAAATAAAAATGGTAGAAGAGATAAGAGAAACTAGAAGATTGGGTAAATACCGAACAAGAAAAACCTAACCCATACTAGTGGAATTTGAAAAATGGCCAAAGAAAATGGAAGTCCTTAAAGAAACTAAAAGCTTGAGAGGAAAAAACGTATACATAGAGGAGGACTACTCCAAAGAAACGAGGAAATTAGAAAACAACTGATCAAACACAGAAATAAAATAAGAGAGCAATGCTACCATGTTCTTCTAAGATACAACAAATTAATAATCGATGGAGAAGACTACTACCTGGAACAATTGAATGCAATGGGGAAAGAACCTAAACCAGAAAGAAGAAAAGAAGAAACACCAAGAGGAAAGACAGGAGGAAGAACCTTTACCGAGGGATCCCCTGATGAGGACCTACAAGAAAGATTACGTAAAATAACCAGAACAGGAAGAGACGCAGATACAATGCCAAAAAACTTAGACGAAAACTAACCAGAAAACAACTAAATACAAAGACGCAGGCAATGGAACAGGATATGAATAAGGACATAAATAAAAATAATAGTAAAAATAATAAGAATAAAAAAAAATGGTAATGCGAATAGGGGAAATGTACATACAGAAAAAATAATAAATAAAAAATCAAAAAATACTATAATAACCCATAATATTAACTTAGCTAAATGTAAAAATAAGAAAAAGGACAGGAAAAATATAGAAGGATTGATAGATACAAGAAGTAATATTTTCATAGGATGCTGGAATGTAAGAACAATGGCGGAAATAAGTAAAACTTACTGTACTATCTGTATACTAGGAGTAAGTGAATCAAGATGGAATGGAATAGGACAAAGACGGCTTGAAGGAGACACTACCGTACTCTACTCGAGGCATGAAAATGAACAAGCTAGTAAGGAAAGAGGAGTAGCAATAATACTGAATAAAGAATCAACAAGGGCTTTAATAGAATGGGAGGGAATATCAGAGAGAATTTCATGGGCAAGGTTTAAGGCAAAATTTAGAAATATTACCATTATTAATGTGTACGCCCAACAAATCAGCAAAAGGAAGATGTCAAAAAATAGTTATACGAGCAATTATACGCACTCATGCAAACATTACAAGCAAAATATAGGAGAGATATAAAAATTATAATGGGAGATATGAATGCAAAAGTAGGAACTACATAAATCAAATGACAGAACTATCGAAAGAAGCAGCAAGAATACATGATTCAAGAACTCTATACAAGGTAGTGAAAAATCTGAAAGGATCAAACTACATAGGTATAGCAAAACTAAGAAGCGAAAACGGTGAAATACTCTCTAACCAAGAATAAATCAAAATCGTTGGGTGGAATATTTCTCCAAAATGTATAAACAAAGTACAATCCAGTATGAAGAAGTAGATGAAGAAATAAAAGATGCACTGAGACACCTAAAAAATAATAAAGCAGCAGAGATCGATGGTTTGCAAGCAGAATTGATGAAGGTACACCCAGATTATTCAATAGAGATATTATACTTGTTACTTAATAAAATTTGGAAACAAGGCAAAATCCCAAAAGAATGGCAGAAGGAATAATAATAAAAATATTCAAAAAATGAAACCGCACAATCTGTGAAAACTGGAGACCAATTACCTTACTTTGTGGAGCTAGTAAAATAATGACCACTATACTATTAGAAAGACTAAAAAGTCCTATCAATGAAAAACTCCGAGAAAACCAAGCAGGATTTAGAGCTAACAGGGCCTGTGTTGACCATATAAACACATTGAGGATAATATCAGAACAAACTGCAGAAATTGATGAGGAAACCCTCATCACCTTTGTAGATTTTCAAAGAGCTTTCGACTCAATAGATAGAGTAACAATGTGGAAGATATTAAAACAATATGGCATACCAAATAAATATATTGAGATAATAAGATTATTCTATGATAATTCTACAGCCTGTATAGAACCTGAAGGACAATTAACCCAAAAAATTGAAAATCAAAGAGGGGTAAGACAAGGATGCATCCTCTCACCCATACTGTTTCTAATAGTGACAGACTGGGTAATGAGAAGGAAAGAGGACAAAAAAACTGGTATTAATTGGAATTTGTTCAACAAATTGGAAAATTTAGAATTTGCTGATGACATCTGCTTAATAACAACTAACGCAAAACACATGCAAGAGAAAATATCCCGGTTATACAACAATGAAAGAAGAGTAGGTGTACAAATAAACACTAAGAAAACGAAACTACTAATTACAGACAAAACAAAAGGAACCAAAATCCAAATAGAGGGAAATGATATCGAAGAAGTCGAAGAGTTCTGTTATTTAGGCAGTATAGTAAGTATAAAAGGCGGTACAGAGAAAGATATAGATAAACGTATAAGATTAGCTCAAAATGCCTTTAAAACACTACACAAAATATGGGCGTCTACAAATATTAGCAGGAAAACAAAACTTAGACTCTTCCGCAGTAACGCAAAAAGTACACTACTCTATGGCGCAGAAACCTGGAAATATAGTAAAAAGCAGTGGCAGAAATTACAAATATTTATAAATAGGTGTCTCCGAATCATATGTGCTATTTTCTGGCCTGAAACAGTTAGTAATGAAGAATTATGGAGAAGAACAGAAAAAGAAAAAGTAGAAGAGACAATACGGAAACGGAAATAGAGATGGATTGGTCACACACTCAGAAAATCAACAAAAAGTATAACAAGGCAAGCGCTAAACTACACTAAAATAGGAAAAAGGAAAAGAGGTAGACCAAATAACACATGGAAAAGAACAATTATAGAAGAATTAAAACAAGTCCACCTAACCTGGGAAGAAGCAAAAGGAATTGCAGGAAATAGGAAAGAATGGAAGATATTAACCAATAAAATTGAGAAAGCTGGACGGACTCATGACAGTGCATGAGACTGGCAGCCTCAGCACACACATGTCTCCTACTGGTATTGAAACGCCTTAAAAGGCGCCCTTTGCTCCTTTAGGAGCTATTTATGATATATGAAGGACTTATTGTTGTACTAGTTACAACGGGTAGCTGAGAATTATCAATAACCTTTACTAACAACAAAAAACAAAACGGATAGAAAATGATTGATCTTAATAATTTAGCATAAGAAATAATCAGAGTATTTAATATTTCTAATAATAGGTGTATAAATAAGTTCTCAGCTTTTTTCTGCAAAACTAAAGTTTTATTTAGAAACAAACAAAAAAAGCTCGAGTGTCAAAGTATTCTCCGTTCGATGACCTTTTGCCATCTTTCGGGTAGCTTGCGAATTCCCTGGTGATAGAAGCTCACCGGTGTTTTGAAGTGCGTATCAGCCAAGTGATGCTGTAACGACCGGAATAAATGATAAACGGAAGGGGCCATGTCTGGGCTATACGCCGCATGTGGGAGAAGTTCCCAGCCTAACGCGTCTGCAGCTCATCCGTGTCAAATGTTTGAGGGCGTCCAGCGCGTGGTTGATCTTCAAGACTAAACTCTCCTCCGCGAAATCTTTGGTACCACTTTTTGCACGTTGCACGACTTACAGCATTCTCACCATATGCAGCACAAATCATTTCGGTGGCTTCAGCAGCGTTTTTCTTAAGATAAAAAGCGAAGTGGATAGAAAATCGAATATGCACTTTTGTGATTGCCATCGTGAACACAGCTGATTATTGAGATTATGTGCTTGAAACGCCAAATCGTATGATGTTTCGAAAGACCAAATGTCATTGCTTTAAAACCGCAAGAGGGCGGACTAATACGTTACATGTAAACGATGATTTGCGTCCTGTGAAATCTAAAGCTGAGAACTTATTTATACACCTAAATTAATTATTATTATCAATTATAATATTTTTAATATTTATTTAGAACACGTTTTAAAAAAACTTTAGCGAACATCAATGTTAAGGAGAAATAATAATTTCAAAAACCATGAATATACCATCTTATAATTCACTAAGAACTCCAAACAAATTAAAAATATAATATATGCATAAAAATTGCAAAAATCAAAGCATGTACAGTGTTTAGATACAAATTAAATTAGTAAGAGTGGAAGTTATTGAAAAAGAAAAATGTAACAGGATAGAAATATTTATTATTTGATCTTCGTACTCGGATCGCTTTACTTACAACCCTGGGGTTGGTTCACAAGTGTCTTGCGACACCATATAGTCGTTCTATGTTGCATTTTGAGAGAAAGGCACAAGATAACGTCTGAAGGATGCGAAGACAACCTAAAAATATTAAAATATTAATGAACAATTTGTTACTCAAAGAAAATCTAGAAAGAGATTAAAAACTTTATATTCAGGATACATCCAAAATGAACACTCGGACCATCTGAAAGTAATGTTGGTAAGAATTGAAAGGACTGGAAGTATATTCAATCGACTGAGAGGTACCTAAATAGATAAACAGCTTTCTAATTGCAGTGTTCCCGAACAAAATTAAGAATTTACTGGAACATTACGTAACAAAATATTTTGTGCTTAAAAAGATGAAAAAATCTAGATATCCTAGAACCAGCATAGAAACGAAACTGCCATCGTGCAGAAGATGCTGTATGTCTTAGCTATAAAAAGTCTTAGAAACAGAAGTAATCGACCTAATGAGAGTCAGTGTTAGCCAACCTCAACTGAGGAGAGTGCACTGAAATAAGGAGTGCAAATGATAAAAGTGATACCACTCTAATATATCTTATTTCCAAAAATATCTTTTAATTAAAATATATCCTTTAAAACCCGCACGTTCTCATTCTTAATGACTACATACAATCTAAATATCGACTCATTGCTGAATATCCAGTGGTGACTACTGTCCCACCCCTAATCTACATAAGCAAGCGCCGGCAGTACTAGTCAGCCTCTTAAATAACTCAATATCAATTATAGTTTTCAAACTGACATCGTCGACCTTAAGTTGGTTGTTATCTTCTAATTTTATTATTATGTTTCTGGTGCTAGCCTACATACTACTAAAAATCCAATAACGAAAAACGCAAGCGAAACAGATAAAATGCGGAACCGATAAAACGCCCCAGGCTACATTTAAACTAATTATACTAACAATCCGTACAGTCGCAAGCAAATAATTGGAGTTTCGTAGAAAATAAAATGTTTTTTCGAATTACAGTTATCCTGTAATGGAACAGCGAGTACCCCGACACCTTTTTTTTTTGAAATGTTATAAACTTGTGATAATGCACCCAGTTAGACACGTAAACAGAAACAAAGGGGCACTTCCACGTAGTTGAAATTAAAAATTATATTTTAGCCTTGCATTGTTTTTGTTACTTTTAATAAAAGTGGCTCTTAAAATTTAAATTTAGAAACGCAAAAACTGCATTCAGCTCCCAACTCTCATTAAGAACATAATCACAATAATAACCCAATTTTATTTAGCTATGTAAATATTATAAACTACTTAATTGTAATATTGTAAATTATAAAAAAGTCTCTTTAACAATAAATATGAAACGTGCTAAAGGCAATGACAAAAATAATGTACATCATTTGCCTACATTGAGGTCAAGTTTATTATTAGAACACCATGCAACAAAGTTACAAGAAGACAGTTACAATATAAGACTTTTAAATATTGATTAAATATCCTTTTAAGCCATTTGCTAATAACAAAAATTTTACTTCAACAACTAGAGAATAAAAAGAAGAGAATGAAGGTGTGAACTTAACGGAATCCTCGACGTTGATTAAAATTAGTCTGAAGAAATAAACTTAAATTAAATTCTATATGATCCATCTGAGAAGTACAAAAAGAACCTTTACAAAGATTATTGAAATAGTAAGTGACATCCGGTCGTATAACAATTTTATTTCACTGATGGAGGACCAATATACATATCAATTGTCGACATAATTTCCCTACACTTTTGGTATCGTTTAACCAACTTCTTTATCGCTTATAAAAGAATCTTTTTGGTTGCTGACGAAGCCACGTTTGTACCGCTTGCTGGACCTTAACATCCTAACTGAATTTGTAACTATTCAGTATCCATTTTAAGGAGCCGAAAATATGGAAATCGTACGGTGCTAAACCAAGGCATCCACCCATTGAATGTGTTTCATCCATTACACTTGTTCTTGCTTGTTTAGAGCATTCTATCCACTCGTAGATCTTTCGTTGAAGCATAATGCGTGCTCCATACTGTGCAACATTCAAAGGTAGATTTTTGCAGAACGGCCACCATACATCTACTTTCGCTTCATTGCCGCTCTCTTGTATTTATCGTGCATTTTTTAAAATGCTTTTACTCTCTGATCACCCTCGTGCAAATACCAAAAACAACTTGATAGAAGTTAAAACCAATAAATCATTAAAACGTTCCAAACTAACGGATTATTAGTGTACGTAGGAAAGACAAAATTGTCCACACTTTCACACTGCCTCCTTTCCACGCATGCTTAGAGTTGATACAACTGTGATAACGTTATTGGAGTTTCATCTAGATACCATATTTTTTTGCTTCTGTTTCAGTGAAAACATAGCTGTTCGGCTAATATTGTGCACAAGGAATAACAAAATTTTTTATGATCCTTTAAATAATCATTTTTCAGGCAAATCACCCAAGCAATGCCTTTTTACGTGTAGATTGAAAGCTCCAAAAGTGTTAATTTAAATATTTTTATGTAATACGTCCTATTCTATTAGGCAAATTGCAAAAAGTCTTTAAAGTTTTATTCTACAGTCTCATTCTACTCTAGACACTCTCAGTATTTTACAAAAACTAATTGATTTCTTTCACTAAAAAGGACAATTAAATGGTTTTATGGGTTATAAAAGTATTAAACTTATTTTGAACTGTGAACGATAAAGATCCACATTCACTAGTTGCGATAGTGGTACTGAAATATAACTGTCATGTATCGAGTTGGCAAAGTTAGATCGAGTAAACCACCAAAACTACTACAAATTGTTTAATATTCAGACAATCCATATAGAAATTCCGAGCAAAAGAATACTAGATGGTATTCCGTTGGCCAAAAACTATATTCATTAAAAAAAATTTAATTTTTAACTTGCGTATAAGCTTCTTATAAATTAATTAATAATCATTTATTTTGCACATTTATTTCGGGCGTTCAAAAATAATTGGAGCTACAATTACATTCTCCTTGCTAAAGTACATATTTCACTTGAGGTGTTTCCCTTCAATCCAACAATTCGTGCAAAACTGCTGCACATCATTTTTTGGATGTACATGGTATCACTTGTTGGCAGCCGAATAAAGCTCGTGTTGTCAAATACGACGGCAAACTCGCTTAATGGCAGTACTCTTCATTGGTAATCTCGCCAAGAGACAGCCAATGTATTAGTGGAATTATCTTCTGAATTGCAAAAAAAAACAATCAGCATTTGTTAGAAGTAATCAATCTTGGCTGGTTGTAGCTTCTTGTAACAAGAATTTCCAATGTGCTGCCATTTCACATACTGGTGTTTCTTTTCCTGCATAATCAAATACTTAAAGAACGTCTACAAATCCAAGCTGCTTCAAATATTGGCATACTTCCACACGATTCTGCTTCTTGAATATTGAACCAATGGAAAACTCAATACAACAGATCTTTGTTATATTTAAGTCTGGATAATAATACGTAAAGTTCTCTGAAACAGAACTGTTTCATTAGTCAGCACATCGAATCTGTTAATGGAACAACAGTTTAATTATGTAGTAAACAATTGCTAAATAGACACATATAGCAGGGCTTTTAGAGCAGCCTAAATTAGTTGCTGTATAAAAATCAATTGAACTGACCAAATGAATTGCTTGATATCTAACTTTATTCAGTTATTAGACATTAATTTAGCAGCCATTCATTTTAATGAAATGGCCTCTTTGAAAAACTTCAAGCACCCATTTAATTCGCGGCATAAAATCTAGGACTGAATTTTACAGTTTAATTTAATTTAACTTAACCAGCTACTTATCGCAGCCAATTATGTTCATACTTGCGCCGTTCATTTTTCGGTGTCTCATACCACAACAATAATTTCGTCTACTGTGATTAAATAGTCAAATCACATCTACAGGTCCAAATTGCACAACTATAGCAACTTTTGGCATATTTCCACACGCGTCTGCTAAGAAATGAAAGTAAAAGGAGCCTGTTGTACACAGACTTTTGTTATCTTCAAGTTTTCATAAATAATTGTATGCAATCTCATAAGATAAACCTGTTACCTGTCTGGCATTTTTTCAAGTCGGGAATACGCTTGAATGTTTATACTTTTTATCAGCAAAGTCCTTATTACCTTTGAACTCCGATATTCAATGACTGCGACTTAAGCACGGCGATCTCACACTCGGTTAATAATCTCGTATATATGTCTAAAGCAATCACTTTTTTCTTTCGCTGTCCATTGTTTCCATACTTTTCTCGTTTGTCTACAACTGTACTCCAGTGACTCAGTGTCTTTCCTTTTGTGCGCTTCACTAATGACATCTGGTGGCATCACGTGTTACTGCAGTCCTCACACACGATCTGCGCGCACATTTCAATCTGCTGAACAATTAGAGTATTGAGAAGTATTGCTAATTATTTTTAAATGAACTAAATAATCGCCTTCTTGAATCTGTCTATTAAGTTTCTCTCTCACTTTTTAAATATTTTCTTCATAGAAAGAATTGGATTCTTTAAAAATTCCATTGCTTAAAAAAAATAAAAGAAGCTTACTGCAGCATAACAATTAGAGAGAGCACCACTTATACCAAAACCTAGTCCAGTCGTTTCCAATGTCGAGTCTCACTGTGATACATTCAGAATATGGTTCGACATAGACACAGACGCCTAATGTCCCTTGGAAGATGGTCCCACACTTATCGGTGTAGTCCAATACGTGCTTGAGCCAAACCATGTCTAGGAAGCAGGCAGACTAATGATTGTATTAGTATATAATGTAGATATGCGGTCGTATATTATGCTGTTTCAATAGGACAACCAGATTTTGGATTAGTATCTCATCTACATACTACTGAATAGTCAGTGTGCCACGTAGAACTCCTAAAACGGATCAGTTATAGCTCCTGACACCATAATACTTGCAATGGAGAAAATATGCCGTTCTATAGGACGTTCAGATTGTATTGTCAACTAGGCAACATCCAACACGAACCAGCACCTACCGCTAAAAATTAAATATCACTAGACTGTATTACTGCACATGGAGTCGTCGATATACCAGCGTAAAAGGCAGCATACGTAAGAGGTGCTAAAAATGCATATTTGTTTTCGTATAAGGTTTGAAAATGATTCTAAAAGAGCAGCAGCTAAATCATAGGGATGGGCACTAAGTTTTGCTTGGTAGTTGGTACTTGCACGGAGAATTTCTTCCTTAACTGAAGGAACGGGTAGATCTTGTTGTAACAGCCAATTAGGAACGTACCTAGGAGCATTGGCTATCAACCGTATTACTTTATTTTGGAATCTTTACAAAATCTCTAGGTTGGAATTACAAGCAGACCCCCGTAACTCGATTCCATAGGTCCATATTGGTTTCAAAATTGTTTTGTAAAGTAGTATTTTATTTTGAAGAAATAATTAGAGTTTAGTTCTATCATCCAATACATGGAGCGGAGTCTTAACCCAAGTTGTAATATTTTCTTCATTATGTGAGTCTTCCAGGTCAAGCGTTGGTCTAAATGAATCCCTAGGTATTTTACGCAATCTTGTTGTGGTATAAGAGTGTTATTTAATGTTACCGATGGACAGGTTTCTTTCTGTAGAGTGAAGGTTACTTGTGCTGACTTTGATCCACTCACATGTATTCGCCATAATTTGAGTCATTTTTCTGTTTTTCTGAGATTGTGCTGGAGTATCTGGGATGCTGTTTGGGGATCATTATGTGATGCAAGGATTGCGGTATCATCTGCATATGTTGCTGTCAGTGTTTGAGGTGTTGTTGGCAAGTCCGCTGTGTATAGAAGGTATAGAACAGAACCTAGAATGCTGCCCTGGGGAACGCCTTCTTGAATTTGCCTTATGGATGATTGTGCGTCTTTAAATTTGATGTAGAAACTTCTATCCGACAGGTATGTTTTTAGCAGCTCATAGTGTTCTGGTGGTAGTGCCTTCGTTATTTTGTATAACAATCCGGTATGCCAGACCTTGTCAAAGGCCTGGCTAATATCTAGGAATACCGACGAGTATCTTTTTAGGTGCAGAGCATGATTTATTTTTGTGACAATTCTATGCACTTGTTCTATAGTGCCATGACCTTCCCGAAAGCCGAATTGGTGCTTTGGCATAGCGTTTCGTTGGTCTAGTATTGGTTTTATCTTGTGCAGGAGTATCTTTTCAAAAACTTTGGACAGGATAGATAGCAAACTGATCAGTCGATATGAGGTGACCTCTTCTGGGGTTTTTCCAGGTTTTAGTACCATCACAATTTGCGCCACTTTCCACTGATCTGGGAACGTACGTAAACGAAGGGTGGCATTAATTATGTAGGTCACAAGTTTTGTTGCCTTTTCTGGTAACTCTTTTAGGATTTTGGCTGTAATTAGGTCGTAACCTGGGGCTTTCTTTGAGTTAAGACCTTTTATAATAGCTCGGACTTCACTAACTTTTACAGGTTATAGGTTGGCAGACGTTGTTAGGCTCATTGAGGGTTTGATGTATAAGTGTTTTTTCATTTACGTGGCAGGATCTGATCGTGTGGTTGAAATACTAAAGTCAAGTGATCTGCGAACGTGTTCGCCTTCTCTTGATTAGTTCTTGCCCAGGAGCTTTGATGTTTTCAGTTTGTTCGTAGCTTTCCATAAAGAGTAATTAGTATCGTCTGTAGGTGTTAGCTTTGTGAGGGATTTTTGTAATTGTTGTATTTTTATTGTAGACGGAAGATTTTTTAATTCCCGAGTAGCTTGATTGAGTAATGTTTTATTCCGAGGATTTCTTGTGGTTTGCCAGATTCTTCGTAATCTTCGCTTTTCTTGTAGTTTTTGTTTGATAATTGTTGGACAGGATTCTAAAACTTGTTGAGTTTCGTGGTCTGGAGTAGCTTCCCAAGCCGCATTTTGTACAGTCTAGTTAAAATATTCAATGGCACTGTATAGATCGTATTCTGTTTTCAAGCGGATGTCTAATTGTATTCTTTCTGTAATTAATTCCCGAAAGTAATTCCAGTTAGTATTTCTAGAAGATAGTGTTGCTGGCTTTTGGACTTTTAATACTTCTGTACTATATGTAATAAGCGCTGGTGAGTGGTCAGAGGGCAAGTCCCAGCAAGAGTGAGCTCTTAAGTAGTTTGACGAGACTCCTTTAGTGACACAGAAGTCTAGTAGATCTGGAATCTTGTTGAGATCTGATGGCCAATACATGGGTTCAAATGTACTTAGGTGGTGTAAGTTGTGCTCTACCATTGCTTTGTACAACTCTCTTCCGCGAGTTATGTTACTCTTGATCCCCATATTTGATTTTTGGAGTTGTAATCGCCACCGGCTATAAACGTGGGCCCAAGTGTATTGAAGAAGGATGCAAATTGTTGTTTTTTAATAGTAGGTCGTGGCGAGCAGCATACAGAAGAGAAGATGATATCTCTGTTTTTCTCTTTTACTGCAATTGTAGTAGCTTGGAGATATTCGGATTGAAATTTTTATAATTCATAATATTTGATTGAGGATTTTATTATGAGTGCGGTTCCTGCATGAGCAGTACCATCAGGATGAGGGGTCGAGTATATTGTATACCTTGGTATCTTCAGATAAGAGTTAACTGTGATATGGGCTTCTGATATTAGCATTATATCTATGTCGTGGACTGATAAGAAATATTTAACCTCCTGGCTATGTTGAGCAAGGCCGTTGGCGTTCCATAGAGCAATCTTTAGTATATTAGGCATTGTGATTCATTTTCCTGATCATGGTAGTAAGCAGGTTGAGTATAGTGTTCATTCTTTCCATGAGTTTGGTCATAAGCGTCTCCAGCTTGTTATCTGTTTGTAGTTGAGATGGGATTTGCATGGGTTGTTGTGGGATATTTGTTTTATTGTGATCTGGCATATTGTTTGAGGTTTTTTTGAGCAAACGGTACACCTTGTTGTACATAGTTGGACTAGGGATCAGACGGCCTTGGGCGCAAGGAGGGATATTTTCTTCTTTGTATTTATTTTGCAACTATGCAGCCGCGACAGTTTGCTGGGTGGCTGCCCTGACAGTTAATGCACTTCACATCCTAGCTTTTAACTTTTCTTTCACAGTTTTGCGTTTGGTGTTCACCTGCACATTTAACGCACCTTGGTGTTCTGTTACAGTAATTTTTTGAGTGACCGAATCTTTGGCACTTTTGACGTTGAATTATTTTCCTTTTGACTCTTGGTGGTTCGAATCTTATTTTAGATTTCATGTTCAGAACATTTAGTAAAGCGTTAATAAACAAGGAAAAGGATATTGATTATGGTAAAAGCGTTGAAGATACGTGGAATGACTGTAAACAAGCATTCCTAAATATCGCGGAGAGTATAATGGGAAGAGCGAAAAGAGATAGTAAGAAAAAGTGGATGAGCGACGACACCTGGAAGTTAATAACAGCAAAAAGAAATATTAAACAAAAAAATACAGGGAAAAAACAAAAAAAAGCGAGAAAGGCTACAGGAAGGTTATAAGAAGGTGAGCAAGGACACAAAAAATGGAATTAAAAGAAACAAGCGCAAATATATACAGGACATAGCTGGAAAAGATCATTATGCTGCTGGTAGAAGGGACATGAGAGAGATATATAAAAACATAAGGAAGCTAACTAATAAAGGCAAACAAATTTCGATCATAAAAAGCAAGAATGAGGAGCTGTTATTCACAAAAGAGCAACAAATGGCAAGATGGGTGGAATATTTCAACGAAGTATAGAATGCAGAACAGGAAGAAAATCTAGAAATTACCAAGGAGATAAAACAAAGGACGGAACTGAGAGTTAGAAATGATCCACTTACAGAAGAGAAAATTCGAAGAGCAATTAGCCAGATGAGAAGTCATAAAGCTCCGGTGATTGACCAGATTACAGCAAAGATATTAAAGATAGATGTAGAAATAACGGTACAAATATTAAAACCACCGATGGAAAAAATATGGAAAGAAGGAAAATTCACAAAAGATTGTGGAGAAGGAGTGACCATAAAAATACCAAAGAAAGGAAATCTCAAAAATGTGATAATTGGAGGGGTATCACCTTGCTCAGTATAGTTAACAAGACATTCTATAAGATCGTACAGGAAAGATTAGTAGCAGTTCAGGATGGTGAGCTAAGAAAGGAGCAGTGTGGATTTAGGGCAAACCGATCATGTATTGATCACATAATAACCTTACGAATTGTGGTAAAGCAGTCTGTGGAGTATAATGCACTGCTATACATAGTTTTTATTTATTACCAGAGTGTGGTGTGGCGGCCTTTTCGCCCTTGAACCGCTTTATATCGCGGCGCATCCTGGCGGCTGTGATGTCTGCTGCTACGTTTTGCCATAGCACACAAAACGGCATATGGGCTTTTGCTCAGCCGACAAGTCTGCATACGCCGTCGGCGGCACCTTTTGATATGAAAGGTGCTGTCGAATGAAAATTGTCCGCAAAAGACCTACCGCCAAGCCAGGCGCGAAGCCCGGCAACATTCGCAATCCGCAGCGCGGCCAGTTCGGTCGTGTCTTATCAACCCGCATACATTCGCAATCCGCAGCGCGGCCAATTCGGTCGTGTCTTATCAACCCGCAACATACAAGAAGACAGCGCAGCAAGGTGGCCACCGTGGAACCATCGCCGACGAAGTCGAAGCCGATTCGGGTGAGCGATTTGGCAATACTCGTTGGTTGATATCGGTAGCCGCCCCCATCCGCTTTCGCGACGGCCGTTTAAGGGACGATTTGGGCCTTATCGGTTGACGTTCCAATACGGTCCGTACTACGTATCCCACACCGCACCACGAGAGCGGCTATTTATACGCCTGCCTCTCCAGAGTGCTTTCGATTCACTAAATAGAGAGTGCATATGGAACACACTACGAACTAAGGGAATACCACCCCATATAATAAATTTAATAAAATAAGGATATAACGAATAGGAATGCACAGTTGAACAAAATGGAACGCTGTCGACAGCCTTCCAAACAAAGTACGGTATAAGACAGGGGTGTACACTTTCCCCTGCTTTTTGTGCTGGTTTTAGATGAGGTGTTGAGAAACGCTATGAGAGGACAGCGGGGAGGAATAAGATGGAACTGAATGACCTAGATTTTGGGGATTACATCTGTCTCATTGCTAATAACGGTAAACATATGCAAGAAAAGTTAAACAGTCTAGTGGAAGAGTCAGCAAAAGTTGGGCTAAAAGTAAATATCAAGAAGACAAAGTGTATGTGTCTAAATGTAGATCGACCGAAAAACCTATTAATAAATGGTAAAGAAATAGAAACAGTTGATGAATTCGTCTACCTAAGGAGTGTAGTGGCGGCGCTGGATGGAGGGCTCAATGACGTAAAAAGTAGAATAAATAAAGCAAGGGGGGCATATATAAATTGGAGTGCCGTATGGAACGCAAGCAATTTAAATACCAAAACTAAAATACAAGTGTTTAATGCAATGGTGAAGCCGGTTTTGTTGTACGGGTCAGAATCGTGGGCGGTTACGGGAGTGATAAAACAAAAGCTGCGGGTGTTCGTAAACAGATACCTGAGGGGTATACTGAAAGTGTGGTGGCCAGAGACAAATCAGGTGGACATAAATACGAAGATAAAAAAGACGAAATATGGATGGTTGGGGCATACCTTGCGAAGAAGTAATGGTGAAATTAGTAAGAGGACATTAAAATGGAATCCAGTAGGGAAAAGAAAAAGAGGGCACTTAAAAAAATACATGGAAAAATACGATAGAGGTGGAAACAAAAAGTCATTTCCAGAGTTGGTACAAATAGCTATGGATAGGAAGAAGTGGAATAGTTACATCAAAACCCTATATCCCATAAGGGTGTTATGGTTCTTATTATTATTATTAATTAAAAAATGAAAGATTAAGGACATAACAAGAGATTTTAAACTATCAACATGATCAACTAATGACCAAAATAAACGGTAGAAGACGTTGAGAAAATTCTTAATATTAGAAAAAATACTGTGAACAATTATATAATAATGATCACAGACTAAGTAAAAATAAAACCATCATAAATACTCAACAAGTTGACCTAGAGCGATCAATACTAAAAGATAAAGTGAAATATGCTATAAAAAAACTAGACATAAAAAACAGTAAATAAATAAAAATTAAAATAGAAATGTGGTGCTATAAAATATTGTTAAAAATAAAATGGACAGAGCATGGTACCATTAACGCGTTTATAAAAGAAATAGGATCAACTCCAATAATCGTCCATATTCTACAAAAGAATATTACAATCCTTTGAGCATGTGTTCCGTAGAACGGAGAACAATATGAAAAAACTGGCTGTAAGAAAAAAATCTATAAGTAGTCGCCAAGAAATTTGCTAGATGAAATTCAAGAACTAAGTGAAAACAATCTTGAAAAAAACATCAAACAAAAATCATAAACCGACATACCAACTAAACAGTTTTCACAAATTATAATCTTCAAATTCGAAGAATTATGACAAAAGTGAAAAAGACATGTTACCAGTTTTTCTTACTCCTCTAATCCTTGTATTCTTGTGTAACATACAATTCCATCAACTTATAAAAGGTTATAGAAAACTGTATAGAAAACTGAAAAACGACCTTTCAAAGAAATTTTAGTTACAGGACCACTAGTAATATCAAGAATCTTTGAATTGGGTTCTTCTGAAAAACAATAGTGGTATCTATACTGTATATAACACATCCGACCATTGTTGCCGTAAAATTTTTGTGCTTTTGGCTTTATTGGTGAAAATTGCATAAGTTGTCAATTGTTTGCTGAGGTGTTTGATATTGATGAGACCACGTCAAAATGAGACAAATTTATCTTATGTAAAATAGAATACATATATTTATAAACGCATGGTTAAGCAAACGTTACACTTGTTGAGGCGGAATACTGCAAAATTGATATTGGCCAAAATTTAAAACTTTAAATCATTTCCAGTTACTTAAAACCAATAACAACCTAAACCACAAAACAACTTGGAAAACATTATATTATCATAATTATTAATAAATATCAAATTAAATAAACGATGCACAGAGGTTGGGAAAAATAGATGGCAGATTACGGGAAGCAACTAAATTGTGCCATGGCATTGGGTGCAGGAAGAAATACTTATATACCGAATAAGTTCTGGACGATCTGAATAACTAACAGAAAGGAAAATTGCATCATCTCTCAAAAACCCTCCCTTTTTATCATCTAGAGACAGACAGCTCTGTTTCAACCCTCAATATTCCAAAGTGACTTGCAAAAGACGACGTCTAATCTCGATGTTCTTTTCATCTTCAAAGAACACACCAGTACTAGCAAATTCGTAAGCAGTTTTGTAGTAAACATGGTAAAGAATGACACCCTCCTTAGTGACAAATCTGTTTCGCAGAGGAGGACAGTGGATAGCATACAATGTTCAATTTTGGTGTAAGGGGCAATTTTCTATGGTTCTCAGCCTCCTATGATAGTGATCATTTTAAAACAGGATACTTTATACATAGCACGAGCTTTCCAAGACACCCTTTTTTGGCTCTTCGGATCTTCAATCTTGTCGTTTATAGATCACGTGTAAATATTTATTGAAGTAATGAAAATAGTCGCAATCAATCAATACTCTAATAATTATAATATTTAAAAAATATAAACTTCCATTTTTTATAGAAGAGCACAAAATTAGTTAGTCTTTTTAAAAGCAACGTTTACATTTTATCATGCATATTCTAACTCTAGTACAGCTTAATTAGCTATCAATAGGTGTGCAATTTCTTTTAGACGATTTTTTTACAGAGAGTAGCATTAGATGCCTTTATGATTACTGCAAGTTCATTGTTAGAGGTGGTGTAATGATGTATCGTAAGTATCTATCTATTTCTTGATTATACAGTTTCACCTGAATAAACTCTCCATTTGTCTTAATAGTATAACAGGTTATTCATGTCACCGTTCGAATTGCTTGTATAAAATTTCATTTACAGGATGAACAAAAAGTCATACCGAGACTTTAAGTGTCTATAACTGTTTTAATAATTAAATTGCTATATTCTTTGTTTTTAGTAATTCTAATAAAGATTTAAGAAATTTACTATGGTAAACTAAACTACTTTATAGCACTTTAACTTTATTTTGAAAACGAGCTTACCGTCGACATTTGAATACGAGTTATGGACCTAACGAATCAACTATTCATTGCTTAGTTAAATATTTTATGAAACAGAGTGTTATACACGTTCAGCTAGGAAACCCGATAACAACGACCTTAAAAAAATGAAAAACCAGAAACTACCCAGAAACTAAAAAGAAATTATTTACCGCCTCATTACGTTGAAAGAGACGCATTTGCATCTTAATGGTTATGTTAATAAGCATAACTGCAGATTTTAGACCACATATACTGAAGACTTGTTCACCAACATGAACTTTACTACTCGTGTGCACAGTTTGGTGTGGCATTTCTTTGAAGTTCGTTTACCTCTTCGATGATGGAATAATAGTAAATCGGAATCAACATCGAAAAATTCTCAGTAATTATGTATGGCTTGCAACTCAAGACAGATATGTGGTTTCAGCAAGATGGAGCCACTCGTTGTATTGCTGAAGCCGCAATAAATTTGCTTTGCGAAAGCTGAAGTTTATTAACTGGCACTGTGGCCCGATTTGAGAGCCCCAAACTTCTTTTTAAATTACTTTTGACCTCTCGCAGAATTGAGAAACAGCATTTATATAGAAATTAGGTGACTACAGCCTGAGACTTTAATAGTTATAATTGAGCGTGCATTAGAAGGAGTTCGCCTTTGCGAAACAGAAAATGAAAGTTATTTAAAAGATATAATTTGTAGCGGAGCAGACACTCCAAAAATATTTCCTATAACGGTGATATTTTAATGCCACAATTATAAAAAATATTTTCCTTTGTTTTCTCCAAAACGGTCAAGTTTTGATCCTTACACTCGACCGACTTACGAACGACAAAATAAAAGTTAGCATCCAGCCCTTGCAAGAGGCACATCGGCCTACACCAAGCGAGAAGGCGGCGAGCCCTAACTAGGTGTACGTCTGCCTACGGAAATATTGTCGCTAGCTATTTTTGGCTTGCCTGCCACGATATCGCGTACATTAAAATATACGTTTCGCGTATCTATTGTTATTATATTTACAGTTCACTTCCGTTTATTTATAATTGGCGACCCCGACGTAATATTTTCGTTAAAAAATATATAGGGTTTAGCGTGTGAAAGGGTAAACGTATAAAAAAACAGTGACAGAGGTCTTCCGTACGTATTTACAACCCGGGACTCGACGACGAAGTCAGCGTTACATATGCTGTAACAAACATGCGTTTGCCGCCCTTTCACCTTAATAAAGTTGCAATGTGGTTCCACCAAATCGAGACTCAATTCACCGTACATAGGACAGTCAAGAACGATTACAAATTTAGCCACGTTCTTTGTCAGCTGGATCCAAAGTACGCAGACGAAAGTCGAGGATGTCATCACCGACTCGCCGACAAAAGGAAGTATAAAAAAAATAAAACATGAGTTAATTAACCCCTTGTCAGACTCAATGGTTGTCAATCGCGACGGTTTCAAATTTCTTGTGAAAGAAATAAGAAAAATGATACTGAGATTAACGAGCTCTTAAAAAATCCACAAAGCAGATCTCAAGCAACTGCAGAATCGCAAACAATCGCTCTCGCAGCAAGAATTGGTAACAGAGAGTTGTGTTGGTAGCACCGAAAATTCGCCGAAAAAGCCAGAGTCTGACGCCCGGGTGCAAGCAGTGGAACGAATGGCTGTTAAAAAACGCCTAGAGAGGTTAGTAAACGTGGCGAAGGGTGGTGGCTCTGGGTCTAGCCGCATTTTTATCAGTGACTGCCTTACCAAAGTAACACTTTCGTGGATATGGGCGCTGATCTCTGCATATATTCTTGCAGAAAACAAAGCGGTTATAAAAAAAATAAATACGAACTTTTTGCGGCAAAGATAGCGAAGGTCGAGTTCGACCTCATGTTGGAGCAAAGGATAATACGCCCATCAAAGAGTCTATGGGCCTCGCCTCAAAAGAAGGGTGGAGGTACGCAAGTATACCAGGTCAATTACTCGCAACTTCACGTCGAAGCACATGCTACACGAAAGAAAATCTTTTCTAAACTAAATTTGGTAAAAGCGAATGCCCGAAAAATATTTCCTAGGACGCTCATATTTTAATGGCTTTAAGGTCGGCCGACACAAACCGCAATTATCCCGTAACAATTTAATTGAATATTTGCTTTCTTTTACCTGTCAAAATTATAGAAAATATTTTCCGTCATTGTCTCCAAGTCTCGGTCTCAACCCTTACCTTCGATCGAGTTAGGGAGTTAGCATCCAAGCCGTCGCAATGCGCATATTTGCCTGATCTAGAGTGGATCGCGGCGAATCGTAGCCAAGTGCACGTCCGCCTGTTTAATTCCTAATACTTATAAATTTTTTATATACAATGCATATGAATTTACATATTTGCTTAAGCCTAAAAGATCGTTGGAGAATAACTGAATTTATTAATTATTAAACTCCTAGAAGTCTTTCGATATATCCTCTGAGTATAGCAATTTATGTGGTAGAGAGTGCATTTGTTTTATTGTTTCTTTTGCTAAATTTCTTTTTGAATTACCACAAATTATTAGAGTTGATGAAAATGCATACGAAAAATTCCAAAGTACTAAATTGAAATATATATTTACAGCGAGTTTAATTAAATTCCCTAGATTCAACAGCAACGTTCGCAATATTTCAATCTACCAGCACGAGACATCAACATAACTTGAGAAAATTGACACATGCAACCCCTTGAAACTTACAGCTTCGGAGGCAGCAAAATAAATAAGCTCATGTACTTCCAAGACGAGCCATCCATAAAATATACACATTACCTACTTTGTTACTTTCCGAGCGTGTACGAGCGCTGAATGCAGCGCACAGAGAGAACGCCCGCTAAATTTGTTGCAACAACTCGGGACATGAATCTGCCTACGTACGCATGAAGGCGAAGCTCATGAAAATACCGTTTCGGGGGGCTATAAAAAGCAGCAGCCTCCTGTTGTCTGGGGGGATTCGAGGAAGACGCCTGAAGCCCGCCGGAGGTTTACATACCGCCCTTGTCCCAAATGAGCTTGCATGCGGGGCGGGAGCGGGTGGAGCAGTCATGAAAATCGCCTCCGGTATTTCCTGAATGCGCCGAGTTATCCAGCAGGAACAATTGTAATTGCGTGGGGCTCGTTCTGTTGTACTTAACGAAAATTGCCGTCTTTGCGAAGCGCGAGCGCTTCATACCAAGCCTTCATTAATAAACTGAAAAGTGTTTGGTTTAACGGAGATAACGCATTAGGATTCGCCGTGGAGATAAACGAGAATTTATTTAGGAGTTAAAAAGTTCGAAACTTATTTCAGTCGGATGCCCCGGCGGGAGGTGGAAGGTATCGACTTCCGGTTTTAAATAAAATATGCGCTACCTTAATCTAAGCCGCTCCGGTAATCGAAAGATACCCGAAAACAAGGCAGCGATTAGCATCTCAATGCTTCAACTGGAACAGACCTAATTATCTTTCAGGCCGGTTACTCGTCCGAATTTTCCAGCTGATTACTCAATCGGAAGGCCGATCTGGATACAACTACACGGGCGAGTGCAATTTCCGGAAGTGTCAAAATTGAGGTGGTGTCTCTGCACGAGGGGTCGGCTCTTTCTAGCAAAATCCGCCGAGTAAGCCGTGTAACCTTTGCACGTCAGAGTGAAGCACGGCGGCAGATCAATACAGAACAGACCTGGAGAGTCCAGACCAACAGGTAGCGTGACAGCCCCTCCCCCGTGGCTACCCCATCCGCCGTAACTTACCCCAACCTGCAACCTGCCCTATCCACCGCACTACGCTCGCCGCCGACCCGCGCCTTTATCAGGCCGTTTCTTCCCGGTCGGGATTGCTCAAGAACAAACCCAGATATGGATTTCAAAGGGCCGATACCGTCCCCCGATTACATGTCCGCTTCCAGCCGGCGCTCCGTTCAGAAGAAGCCCTGATCGATGGCGCCGACTTAAACAACACAAAACAGCACGCCGGGCGTCTAAATCGCGCGATTTTATCGACGATCCCATCAAGACCATCCCTAACCTGGCACTTATGTTTTATTTTCAACCCATTCAATCCCAGACTGCTAAATATACGAAACATCGGCCGCACTTACCCCGAGTTTTTCCCCTAATGTCGCCGCAGCCTAAAAAGCAGTGCTGCTTGATTGTTTTCAGCGGAACGGCAGCCAAATGCAAGGAGGAGGTAATTATTGCCTCTGTTTTTCAACGGCACTTATACGTCAAGGAGTAATTAGAAAGTCCTAGTGTTCATTGCTGTTGTGAGGGTTATTTTATGTATTCACCCATAAAACAAAGATTCTCGCGATAACTTTAAAGTAATAATTTGTAACTAGGCGTTTCAGAAAAATATAATTAATTGGCAATTAAAGACTAAAAACGTTAGCTACTTGCTAGCAATTAATTTTAATGTAATATTGATATACTGCGTTATTGTGCTTGAAACTAGATAATAATAGTGAAGTCAATATTGCAGCACTGCTTTTCCTTTTTGCATCAAGGATTCCTAAAGTGTATTCCAGAGAACTTAATTAACTCATTAGTGCCGTTAACGACTGTCTTTTTCTGAAAACAATTAAATTTAAATTTTACTTACAAAATTATCAGTTAATTAACAGTTTCGGTTGTGAAAACACAAAAATTGCCTTTTGCTTTATGATTTCAACTTTTTCTCCTTTTCTGAAAAGTTCTTCCTGCAAACTGTCAATAGGTCGTTGTATTTTGCACATATGCCTACATCTAAAAAATTATTTTCGTTATTGTCCTAATTGTGTTTTCCTGTTATACTTTTTTCTTTTTTCTGTTTTCTTGATCTCTGCATCTTTTATACCTACAAGTAGCTGCATATGTCAAAATATTTTCAACTACTCTTTGTGTGCTTAATTTATTGGCCCAATATAAACACTTTAATTTTTGAATAATTGTTTAGTTTAAGCTATTCTATTTATTACTTGTATTTGACTATTTTCATTATCCGATATAATAATAATGCTCTTTGTGCTTGCTACGTGCTTGTACTGTGTTTCTTTTCAGTATTTGTCTTAATATATTTATTTGGAGATGGTTCAATGCGTATTATACCTAGAAATAAAAATCAAATAACATAGAAAAAAGCTCAAAGAGTAAAGCATACATTCAAATACATTTCATTTTACAATTTAAATTATAGACACAAAATTGTCCCAGATAAATCTACAAGCTCTCAATAGTCAAAAATAAAAACGAATATAATAAAAGCATCGAAAGAAGCATTAGGATCAAGGAAAGTAAACATAACACAACAATGGTTTTGTAACGAAATAAAAAAGTTAGCAAGAATTAAAAAAAAACATTCCTAAAATATAAGCAATACCAAATTATCAAGGAATATAAACAACATAAAATAAACAGAAACGGGGAAAATATAAAAATTGGACCAATAAAGAACAAATACTGAAAAGGTATACCGGGTAGTTTGAGAAAGATCTATATGAGCAATATAAACAGGTATGGAGAATATTAAAGAACCAAAAAAAAAGAGGTAAATAAATATGTGTTAACGAATAAGATATCCAATGAAACGTGGGTGGAGCACTTTAGGACGTCATACACAACATAGGAGCAAATAATACAAAATATAACATATGACATACAGATAATAGTAAATGTAGATGAAGAAAAGGTAAACAAAATAATTAAAAGACTAAAAAATAGGAAATCATCTGGAACCGACAGCATCACAAATAAGTTAATACAATATGAAGGTGACGCATTAGTAGAAAAATTAACCAAATTAGTACAAATGTATTTAATACATCAACAATATCAGATGAGTAGAAGCTAAGCATTACGATACCAATTCTTAAAAAGGGCAAAAAATAAACACCTAACAACTATCGGGGCATAAACTTACTGAATGTAGGCTTAAAAATCACAACGAAACTAATAGCACCGAAATTAGCAGAAATCATTGAACTAAGAGATGAGCAACGGGGATTTAGGAGGTCTTTTGTGGATGCAATATTTGTAATCCGGTAGATAAATAAAAGAGCCTTAGAATACAACAAGCCAACCTATTTTTGCTTTGTCGGTAATTTACAAATTCAGAAAGTAGTAGATACGCCTTAAGAAAATAACGTACCAAATAGACTGGTTTCTCTCATACAGAATAAAGACAACTATACCCAAATAAAGAATGACAGTACACTAATAGCAGAGAAAATTCACGTAACCAAAGTAGCCCACTGTCATTCAATTTAGTGATGAATGAAATAATTAAAGTAACACTTCAGGAGTGCTCTCGTAGATACAGAATGGGCAATCGTAAAATTAGGTTAATAGGCTATGCGGGCGACGTAACTCTTATTGCGGATAATGAAGATAACCTGCAGCGGCTATTATTCGAATTCAGTAAAGCATGTGAAACGTTTGGGTTAAAAGTGTCGGACAAGAAAACCAAAGCAATAACAATCAGTAAAGAACCGCTACGTTGCAAACTCGGAATATCTGGATCTGTAGTAGAGTAAGCGATGCCAACAGCATATTTAGGGATCAAAATTACAAGTAACGGAATATTGACAAGAGAGGTTAAATATCAGGCTCAAAGAGTATCAAAAATATCTGCATGCCTAAATAATATCATATGGAACAACAAACATCTAAGACAGGAGACCAAGGCTTTAATATATAATATATGCAGGTCAGGTACAGTGAAGATCAAACAAATGCTGAAAACGACGAAAATAAGTACACTACCAAAAACGATGGGCGTAACTATACTTCACCACATAAGAAAGAAGAAAATAGGACAAAACTGCGAAGTCCAAAAATAGCTAGTAGATAGTAAAGAAAGTTAGAGACCTGTCGCCTAGAGGGAGAAAGTCACGGGGTAGACCGAGAAAGAAATGGAAGGATGTGTTGGAATAAAACAAGCTTTAAGCTTATAAAAAAGTAGAAGAAGAAAAAGAAATTATAGGTATACGAATAATTAAAAACCGTCTTAGAGATCTAACTTATTAAGTCTTCTTATCCGTTTAAATTCGAGACAAAGAAAAAATTGACAACTATTCCCATATTTGAAGTGGAATACCTAAACACAAAAGTAGAGTATCTGTATTAACAAGGACATGGAAGAAGCGTAACGATACATGCAAACAGTGCAATAAAATAATTGTTCGAATTGACATTCATGGACAACTAGAACAATTATTCTAGAAATATATGCAACAAATACTAATATTACAAACAAAAGGAAGCGAGCGGTGCTTTTCTTGAAATACCCAAAAGAAGTTACCATAATAAGAGACCTTAACAGCATAACAGAGAGAAGGGATACTGACCTGGTGGGATGTTTTGAGGAAGAGGCAACCAACGGCAATGGAAAACGGTTTATTAGATTTTGAAATACAAATAACAACATATGGTTCAAACACATTGTTTCGACATAAGGATATCTATAGGTAGACACTAAGGACCTGATAATAATAAAAATAATATAGAAAATACAAATATAAGAACTAAGGGTCTATTGAAACACAAAATTATCATAAGGTAGCAGGATATCTTACATACATGAATAGGGCTATTAGAAGCTCAAAAGAAGACAAAAGCAATATTAATACAATGACTTTATATTAAAATAGGATACAATATAAATTGAATATAAATAAAGAAGAACTACCAGAAAAAAGTATAAAAATTTGAAAAAGCTATTTAGCGCAACAAGTGAGATTCATATTATCCAAAATAGGAAAGTTAAATATAGAAAGAAGTCTTGGAAGATCTATATTAATGCTTACCAACATTTTTTGGATATGCCACAGCAATATATTGGAAATAATTTGCGGAAATAAAAGATTGTTATGTTCGAAACTGACAAATACCAATGAAAATACTTTACACCTGTCAAATTAAGTAATGAAATGGAACTATGACGAGCAGTAATAATACTTAAACCGTAATTGATTAGAGTAAATTCGGGGCACTAAGTGACCAACTTCATTGTATGATTTTTATGAAAATATAGAAAATATCCTGACGTTATATAATTTTCTTTTGGGTGATAATTTTTTATTTTTTTTTCACAGATTTCTTACTACATTGATATGCAGAAAAAAACATTTTTATATATTTTGTATAGCTTGTAATGTTAAAAAAAATACGTGGTGTTTGGAATGAAAGTTGCTTTGCTTTTCTGTGCTTGCACACTCTCTAATCAACTATATGCTCTCACCACTCCTCTCTTTTAGTGAATTTCCCCCCTCCATTGTTACCAGCTGACCGCAGTGTACATACTGATTTTAATTTTGAATATGTATGTCACATTATACATTTATATGCTACATATGAGGCTCTTAAAACCAAAAAAAGCAAATAATTCACTTTTAATAAATCATTCTCAAACCACGGACTTAGAAAGTATGATTAAGGAAATGAATATCAAAAGACACACGAATAAGTAAAAAAGGGATTGTTACAACGGTTTATGCATAAAAATTGATAACACTACTGAATACAATAGATCAACAAGAGCCTGAAAACAATAAAAATTCAAAACCAATACAAATAACTAAGAAACTATACCAGCCACAAAAATAGATGGTCATATGCTAATCCTCTACAAACACAAAAAATATATATATAAATGTAAAGAAATAATAGAAAAGTAAACACTAAATGCAAAATAACAGAAGAATATATTCGAAAATTCATTAAAAAAGCTAAAACAATATGATATTGGAGTCAGAAAACTTAAGCATAGAATTAATCAAATTCGTTGAGGAAAAAGACAAAATATTCCTACAAGACTGAAATAAAGCTTATATCAGTTCAATCTAATGTGGAAATCACTGTGATATAAGGATATAAACATATTTTTTATACAGACTAGCTTAATCTAAACGAATACGGTCATATGCAAATTTCCTGCTGGTGCTAGTCAGTCGTACCATGAATCATGTAAAATTTACCATGACTCCTACCTAAAATGACCGACTTTCCTAATTATTATTCTTTCTCCTCCAAATCCTATAATATCTGACTCACGATATTCACCAAGATCGCGACGACTGTAACCTCCAGACCACAGGCAGTTCCTTAGGGCAGTCATTCCGTAGCTCTATAAATTACCATCAATAAAGGGTGACAGTCTAACTGTATATTATATTCCTCGGAACGTATAAATCTAGCCACCGCTAAACTACCAAAAAGGAAACTAAACCAAACCTGTATTCAAATATTTGAGCTCACTTCTAAGTTCAACAAATACGTGCGAGAGAGAAAAATTATCGTTAAAAAGAAAGCAATAAAAGCATTTCACGGAGTAATGTGCATAAGAACATATGTCAAGAGACCAAAATAACAATATTTCAAGGTATGGTAGAAAACAGTATTATATGAAGAAGAGATGTGCACTTATGAAGAACATAAAAAAAAAACCGAACAGTAGAATGAGATTCTATAAGAAGGTACGTACAAGTTACAAGACGGAACAGAAGATTGAATGTTAGCTGCTCAATTACGAAAACGTTACAAAAATAAATCTTTTCAATGGTATGAACATGTAAGACGGATGCCAGATGCCAGATAGCCAAGGAAATTGGCTGTCTTGAAAATTGTCCATAAAATGACTATGTAATAGATAAGTTTGCAGCAAGTAGATTGAGAAGACAAACAAGAATAAAAACATAAAAAGAAAAATTAAAGGTTTAGCTGTAAGTTAGCAATTAAATTCGTCTTTTAA
Source organism: Sinelater perroti (assembly GCA_036346155.1). Classification (NCBI taxonomy): domain Eukaryota; kingdom Metazoa; phylum Arthropoda; class Insecta; order Coleoptera; family Elateridae; genus Sinelater; species Sinelater perroti. The sequence goes on along the minus strand of JARFIY010000167.1, from coordinate 3,468,061 downwards.
TTTAAATAAAGGTATACATTAACAAAAAAACAGTAAATTTACTAGTTAAAAGGGAAGAAAAATCTGTATAGCAAAGCAAGCAATTGAATAACTCGAAAACCTATATTCGGAAAGAAAACAATTATAGAACACTAATAAATAAAAAAAATTTACAAACTCATCTACCTAAGATAAGTAAACAAAGACATCTGGAGTGCTATTCATTGGCTAGTAAGTGCATTCTGCAATTAAAGCAAGTTAAAAATCAACTATATGTTATATCAGCCCATCGACTAAAAGTGATATAAAGAATTGGAATGAAAATAAATACCCCAAGCAACTGCAGGGCTTGAAAATGAAGTAGTCGGGGTTTGGTAAGAAAATTTTAACTTATGTAGTATCTGATCTTGTAAAACACCTAATCAAAAAACACTGTACAATGTTCAATGTTTTTATTTCACAAAGATATTTTGGTTTCTTCTATGTTAAATTTTGCCCACTGAGTTTCTGTATTGATAACTTAAGATATTTTAACGTTTTTTGTCTTAAAAGAACGTTATCTTCCTGGATAAGATTAGCGTTCTGAACATTAAATCACTTATAGTATTCTTTATCGGCAGAATTCCAAATTCGTTGCTGTTTTGTTCAAGCTTGTCGTTTATTAGCGAGCAGTTCTTTGGTGTAAATAGTTTATTGTGCACAGTTAGTTTAGCAAGAAATAGCTTTTCCACGTTGTTTCTCGAGTAAGAGCTATAGGGTACTGAACCATTCGATAATTTGATAATTTCAATCATGATTATATTCGTAATTATTTCATGATATATGTAGAAGTCAAGTAAATTGAAGATCTTTTTAAGATTGACATGAAAGCACGTAGTCTTTCCAGAAGAGTGGTAATTATAAATATTTGATAGCCGTGCCCGAAAGGAGTTCCTGCCTTTAGTGGTTGTGATTCGGGAATCCCAAGGGCGATAAACCTGTTAGCTAATATGTGGAAGGATTTATAATAATCGAATGTCGACGAGGACAACATTTATAGCTTAAATTTCTGCAATTTAAAAGGATTTAGTTGATAAGGGACAGAGATTTTAATTATTGCAGTTCCTATATACGCTATGACATCTGGATCATTTGTAGTATAGGTGAAGTAGTTCAAAATACAAAATACAGTTCTGACATCATCTGCGTTTGATTTAAGTTGTTAAAAATATTACCTAGGGGCTAGTATCTATTCTGATTTGGACAATTAGTCTAATAGTTTTGGTTGATTGGTTTAGTCTTTTTTTTCCTTAACATTCTGGTAGAGGTGATTAGTGTTTGACATACTTTCAGGGCAATTTGTTTGTTGCTTAGCTATTTGAGTGTTGATATGGCGATATAGTGATATGTTATCGTATGATTTTGGCTAAGAATTAGAGTGACAACATTTAAAAGAGTTAAGGGGTTGCAGTAGCTAAAAGTGTTAGCTGGCTTTAAAAGACTATTTGAGTACCTAGTGGCAGCTGACTGTAATTACTAGTAATAACACTCAAATTTCCCGTTTGAATAGCAAATACAATGTTTCGTTAGTTGGCTTGCTTCATTTAGATAAATTAAATTAATTTTAAATATATCTGCGTAAATGTATTATTAACTTAAATTTTTTTATTGAGACGCAGCCTCGATGGCTTATTGTGTTTACTAATATCCAATCTTATATATTACTTACAAATTAGAACGAGTTACCAGAGAAACTCAAACTCGCACGCACACTGGGTTTCCGATCAGCGGAACATTTGGCCTTAACCAGTCGCCTATAGCAGTCGCCCTAATTAGAATGATTTATGGAAACGTACAGATGAACACAATTGTCAGAATTTACGTGCTTATCAAGTCAGTCCGAGATATCTGACATATCGAAGTGCAAACATCAAACTTTTATGTTCCGATAGATGAACATAAAAAGAAAAGTCACTTACTGAAACGAATAAAAACAAATATTGAAAATGTGAGAAGCTATGGGAGAACACAAGCCGAAGAAAACAAAGAAAGAAATTTAAAAAAAATTAAATGAATACATAACAAATCAAAGTGGTAAAGATGTTACTACAAAAATAAAATATTTTATGTAAAATTTTGTCTAATTTGTTTTTAAGATTTGTTAATCACCTATATTATTTAATTCTTACCATCGAAATATATCTATTACACATTGTTGTAGTTGTCCATTATATTTTTTTCCTACCACTTTCAAAAAATGATTGGAAACCGAATCTGCTTACCATCCGTTGTGTATAAAACACTTATTTGTATATTGCTATAAAATCTATCATGCCTAATGTTTACATATTCAAGTAATTTTTTGATATATGAGCGTATTATGCCGCCCACTCTATTTTTTTTAAATGAGCGGTAGCTTTATGCGTCATACACCAAATAATGAACCTACAAAGTTATGCGTTGAGCACAAAATAACAACATAATAATATTGGATAGAATGTGGTAGCGGGCATATTCCCAAGCCAACTCGCTAACCCGCGGTTAGCAAGCGTGGCGTTTTAATGTTAATGTACCTGATAATCAATACCATACGATGAAGACAGACTAGTTCTAACACGAGCCAAAAACTGTTCAAAAAGGATTTCTTAGTTATGACTGAAGTAAGTGGAAGTGGAGCTGTGCTCAGGAAGGCTACTATACTATAAAGGTGAAGGCGATAATAGCAGCAACGGCGTTGAAATGCTGATAAATAAACACTAGGTCAAATATGTATGCGCCACGCTAGAAATTTCATCAAGGCTGATGTACATAACTATCAGATTAATAAAACGATATTCCCTAAAACTGATACAAGTTTGTGCATCTACCTCTACACACTAAGACGAAGAAATTGTAACTTTTACGACGAACTAGAAACAGCATTAAACCAAAGCACATTACATAATTCTAATGGGAAACTTCAATGCTAAGCTAGGCAAACAAAACAATGGTGAAACGTGTGTAGGACAGTACGCAATAAAAACCAAAAACCCCAGGGGACAGACACTAGTTAACTTCATGGAACAACATCAACTAAAGGCAATGAATACGTTCTTCAACAAGAAGGAAAACTGTAAGTGGATATGGGAGAGCCCCGACGGCAAGACCAAAAATTAAATTAATTTCATCATCACAAACTAACGTGCAGACGTAACCGTCCTAAACGAAATCCAGGTTAGCGACCACATGATGGTCAGAGCACGGGTGAAAATAAAACAAAATTGGAAAGACGGAACTTAATCCATACTAAGTACAAAATAACTCGACTATACACAAATACTACGCCATGAAGAAACGTGCAGACAACATCTAAAACAACCAACAGCCATCACAACTGCGTCCAATTTAATCTGACAATAAAACATTTTAACTACGGCCATTTTCTTGCTCTACAGTAACATAACTAAAGTGCTCGCACCAGAAACGCTTAAATGCTTAAATAATGCTTGTATCGAACTTCTAGACTAATATTACTAACAGGAGCAGCAATGATTCAAAGTGACCTTAATTATTCACAATTTGAAAAGTATAAAAGCAATGTCATTGAGAAATCCAATTATACTAAAAGCAAGTGAAGCCGTGAAGATTTCCTTGTCATAAATGAATTCAGCATGGGAAATTCTCTCTATTAGGGTAAAATGGAAAGTTAATACAACTAAAAGACGTAAATGTAATAAATGTACATAATTAACAATAATAATAATAATTTGTGACGCTGTTTATGCATCCGGTTACAACAATCTCTTAATGTTTCTTTTTTTTTTATTAACCTCAAGCTAATTTTACATATTTCCCATAAAGACGTTAAGTCAAGGCATATTTTTACGATAAAAGTGGTTTTTCCCAATGACAGTCCCTACTTAAAAGTACTATAATATATATATATAATATTACAATTAACAATTTGGCATAAAAATGTACCTCAAAATCGTTGTGGTTCGTCAGCCAATCAGTTCAACTATTAGTGTATAAGGGTGGCTTCTGATCCTATGTATTTTAATATGTAATACTGTGGTTTTTAATGGTTTCTTTGCCAGTGTCGACTTGGAGATCGGCATGGGCAAACAATAGTGCATTTATTATTATTCTCGGCTATATTCTAGCAAGGTTGGAGTTGCTAACTGCACTCCATATTTGGGTGACAACTCTAATTAGTTGTACGTATAACAATCTTTTGGGTTGATAACTTATTTTTCAGGAAGAGCTGTAAGTTATGGTCCAACTTTCTCGTGTCATACATGTGTACTCCAGACTAGGTGCTGATTAAGATGCTTCCTAAGTATTTTATTGTTTTTTATAGCAAAAGACACAAGCTTTTCCTGGTTGTAAAGTTACATGTACAGATTTTTGCATGGTGGCTTTGATATGCCATGTTTTTATACATTTTTTTAATTTGCTACAAGTATCTTGGGGATACTGTAGGATCGTGATGGAAAGACGTTCGCGAAAGTTACCAGTATTGTATTAGTGAACGACTGGTCCAAAGATACTGCCCTGTGGAACTTCTGGTTAGATATGTATCAAAGGAATAGTAAAAGTTTTATATCTAACTAAGAAATGCCTGTTGCTAAGGTATGATTTCAGTACCATATAATACAAACATCGTTTGATTTTGTATAATAAGCTTATCATCCATACTTTGGCAAAGGTCTAGCCATGTCGATAAATGTAGTCGAACAAAATCTTTCTGGTTTCAAGATCTTGCTTAATTTTGGTGGCAATCTTTTGTATATGGCCAACCGTGTTGTATTGTCTGCGAAAACCAAAATGACTTTTAGGTTGCAGTTTCTTCTTTTCGACAAGTGGCAGCAATCTCAGTAGAAATGGTTGTGATAATGTTGGTAAAACGCTAATACGGCTATATAATGCTACATTTATTGGGTTTTGATTGAGATAATTTGGGTCCCTTCCACTGAACTGGGTAATAATCTAGCCTTATAACTGCATTGAAAATTATTATTATTAGTCTAATCTTTCGGTCTAGAAGTTATTTTTTGATCTTTCCAGAGAGTATGTCAAAATCGAGGGACTTTAGGTAATTTTGAATAAATGTGACCAATTCTTTTGTAAAATATTTTAATTGGTAAATCCATCTGGTATAAGGACTCCAGAATTTCATAAATAATGTCTTTCTGTTCTGCTATAATGTCTAAAAGAAAAGGTGTAAAAGCATTCGTCAGGTGCTGGCATATGTGTTCGCCTTCTTTTTATCATCTCTTGCTCAGTCAGGAGGGCCAATGATCTTTTTTAATACTTTGTCCGCTTTATTGTATCTGCTTTTATTCTTGATAAGTCTTGAAATATGCTACTGTTCCTCTTTTCTCTAGTACTTAAAAAGTGCTGAGTTTTTTAATAACGAAGCCTTCTGTTTCAGAAATTGCTTATTAAGCAGCTTCTTAGATTGATGTTGTTAAATGCTATACTTGCTGAAAAGTTTAGACTTCATCAATTTTGAATAGTTTACTTTGTTTGCTACATGACACTGTTTATATGAGAGTTGAGAGTAATTACTAATCGGAGAACAGATCTAGATAGGATTTGGCAATCATGGATTTTTGAGCTATAGGTTTAAATACGGAAAATCTAATAAGTTGGGTATTTTTTGTCTCTCTGAGGGCCAACATATTAGCTCACTTGTGGAGCAATCTAGAATGCATTTGTTCTTGCACGGTTTGTAACAGAGGTGTCCTCTTGGATTCCCAATGTACGTGTTTATCGTTAAAATCTGCAGATATAAAAGATTGCTTAGGGTTGTAAAATAGTTTGGAAACTGTTCCTTGTTAGCTGTAGACGGTATAAAGCAGACACTGTAATATTACCATTGTTATTTTTAATAATCTATGTTAGTTGCTTGTAGAACAGATTCAAAATACTCTTACAGTACGTAATATTTTATATTACTCTTAATGATTATAACGCTACCATCGTTAGCTTTTCAGCTAGGACGTTTTGTATCACAAACGGTGCAACTGGAAACCATTTCTTCTATAATTATCAAAAGTTTTATGTCTTGTAGTATCCAAAAATATTAATATTACATAAGTAGGTTAACTGAGTAAAAAAATTCTTATAACTTGCGCCTTAAAAGTCGATCCCTGACCAAGCGCTCGCAAACAATGTAAAGCCTGCATCCTCGCAGTAAAGTTAAGGGAGCATAAAGGCGAAGCGCTTACTGGAAATCTATAAAATATATATAAAAATCCCTAAACAATATCAGCAATTGTGTCGTATAGCGACAGCACCCCCTTCCTTTGTTGCCGCAGCAAGAAATGCCCCAGTAACTAGCGCCCAGAAGTACAACTTCGATAGCTTGTCAGCGCAGCACACCTTATTCTCTCGAGTGTTTGTCAGAATTATTGACAGTTTTGCTCTGCGCGCAGCGAAGTATAAAACCGTTATCGTGTAATGCGAAACAAGCGGCCCTTTAATTGAGACCGCAAATAAATTCGGGCAGTGAATGGTTGGAATGACGAATGCAATGCAAAACATTTATTGGATTAATTGAATTTATTGTTTTATAGCTATTGTAAAATAGTGATTCGAATGTGCGCTCGGTTAACTGAAAATAACATTGAAGGTCTGGTTATGCAAAAAGCTTTTTTAATAACTTTTTGGGGCATGTAACATGAAGGCACGAGGACCTCAAAAATAACTACAAATCAACTCTGCGCTTAAAATTCACTTGTGTGAATAAAAAAGAGCGCTTTTCAACATATTTTATTCATTGTACAATAAAAGTACATTAAGCCTAACATATGGTAAAGTGAAAAAGATGCCATGCTGGAAACGACGCCGCAAATCATGTGAAAAATACAATAAACTTTTTAGAAATATTGTCAAGTATTTGAAAAATATTCTTTAAAATATACCTGTCTAACACATTATTATACAACATTCTTCGTTTTAGTTCTTTATAACATGCTTGGAACAATTAACTGATAAGTTCCATTGTTTAAAACTATCCACTCATGAATATCGTCTACAAATTAAAAGAAATATACATTTTTTTAATAGGTATAATCTGGTTAGTACGATTAGGTCATCTGCGAACATTACAAGGTCCAATTTTATAGTAGAGAAGTTAAGTATGCACATATTGAATGAAACTGGACTCAGTATGCTTCCTTGTAGAATTCCTGTATGACTGTCGTAAAGAATAATCTTGCACATATTGTTTGTTCTCATAAACTGAATCATATGTTGTATTATATATAAATTGATAAAATGTAGAATAGCTTTTTTTGAATTCAAGACTTTTAAAAATAACTTCAAGGTCACCTTTAGCAATCTGCTTGGCCTATAGCTGGCAATGTCTTTACAATAATTACGATTTTCCGTATCTGTGAAAAGTGGTCACGTTTTTTTGTGAGTTTCTTCAGCATAATGTTAAACATTTGGCCATTTTCGGAAATGGTCGAGAAAATTTTATGTATGGACGCGAGTTTCTGTGTGATCTTAGTTTCTAATCTGCTCCTAGATGCGGCTAATGTGTTTCAGTGTAATTTATTGCCTTATTTCGAAGTAGTAAATCTGCATGCTTTTTCTCTAAATGATTAACATATGCTTCACATTGTTTTTAAATAAAAAATTAACAGTATCTTTTGAAGCTGATAAAGTATCTATCTGGTTATCTTTCATAATCCTGTGCCTTCTGGCGTAAGATTTTCTATAGGAAACTGTTTGATAGGTCTTCATTGATGCAATATGACAGATTATTAAATATCAATGAATTTTCCGCTTATAAGATGTTGGTTCAGAGCACCATAATTGATTAAATGTTAGATTATTACTTATTTTTTATTTAATTAACAATCAGAATATTAATACATTCTATGAACTATTGTTTTGTACTATAACTAGGCTTATTTAAACAGTTAGGTCTTTTGGCCACTTCTTCTGGAGGAATCTGAGTTAAGGATCTTCTGTCAGAGCATACTTTCATCATAAGGGATGTTGAGGTCTACATGGAGTGTCTAGTTTGTCACATGCCAAGGTGTGGCTACTAGAGTACGAATAACTTTGGATTAAAAACGGTGAATTATTTCAACATCCCGTCGACTTTCGCAACCCCATAGGTGGGAGCCATAGGTCCTGATAACTGACTTGTATAATAGAATTATGTTTTCTAAGGATAAATTTAAATTTTACCCAATGAGCCAGTATATCCATTTGCTTCTGTTTCTTACTAATATGGGTTTTCCATACCAATCTTTTTGTCAATATATAATCTCAGGAACTTGACTTCAGTGAACTGGGGGAAGATAGTACCATTAAGGGTGACGAGTGGGTATTCTTGATGTTTTGTCACAAATGCAACATGAGTTAACTTAGTCTCGTTGACTCTAATTCTCCATTTGAGTAACCATTGTTCAATTTGATTTAAATAAGTTTGTAATTCAGCTGATGCTGCTGCCGGATTTTCATTACGCGCGAGCACCACCATGTCTTCAGTGAATGTATTTATATCAGTTGACTCTATTATGGGCAGGACAGAGGTAAATAATCTATGATATAACATAGGTCCCAGGACACTCCTGCGGTACAGGCTTACCATGTTTTATTTTTGGCGATACATGTTTCATAAACATTTTATTTTTTGACCCTTAATTATTGATTTTGATACATTAAATCTCTTTACTATTTTGTTTAAACGTTAAATGTCATTTTGTTGGGCAGCTGAAGATTCTTGCCGTTTTAATTAGAAAAAGTTTATATTTGATTCACTTTTGTAACAAACAACATTTATCATTATTTGAACTGGTTACTTAGAGTATATTTGAAGTCGTTAGCTAATTTTAAGATGCACCTAGAAACTCTAAACGTTTTAAAAAGCGCAAAACTTTTAAGGAGTATAGTAAAAATCTCTTTTAATGCCATTAAAAATATTCAAGGTATAAAAGAGAATTAACCAAACATGTTTTACATAGAAAAATTTCAACTATAGAATCGAGTGTAACCTGCTCGTATAAGTTGATATCAAAACAGTTTTTAATTTGTTTTTTACAAAAAAATTATATTAGGTTGTTATTTACGCTAAAGCTACAAACTTAATCCCAATACATAACAGTCACGAAGTTTTTTGCAATTAACTTTGTTGTAAACGATTATAAAACTTTAAATAAGCAAACTTATTAAAGGCATGCTCGACTGACAAAAAATTGTTTTTAAATTCCCACCCCCCACCACCAGAGTTTATTCTATTTTAGTGTTTCAGGCTGTATAAGATTTAGAAGAAAAAATACTATACAGTATTATTTATTAATTTTTTATCTAGTGTGGAAGTACAACGCAATAAGCGGCCAGAAGTAAATAAATAAATTTTTAGTACTACTATTAAAAATAAATCATTTAAGCTGATTAGAAAATGTAAGTTCTATTATTTTGACCAATTGTTATCAAAATTATGATATTGTGCAACAAATTTGCCTAGCTAATATGACCAAAATTCGCAAGTTTAATTTGTCAGCAACAAACAGCCTTATCTTCCGCAAGCAATTGCATTAAATGGATCTAGGTTCCATGTTCTTACATGACAATCACAACAGTCAATTGGCTAACCAACCTTTACTATAAGTAAAATCAAAACAATCCTAAAAGATAATCTGCTATGGAAAATCAAAGTACTAGAAGAGAGAACGAAATAAAATGACAAGCGCAAATATTACAGGAATTTAGCCAAATTAATCATCCTGAAGGACTGTTAGGTAAACAAATCAATTTCTAAATAAATTTAGTAATTTAAAAAATGCAGAAGTGGATGAGAAGGAAGAAAGTAACAACATACTACCTTCTATTTTTGTACAGTTCATGCAACTTAAAAACCCTCTCAGGACTTTTGAAAATCTTATTAAAAAAATGAATACACGCTAAAAGCCTAAATAATGATCACACAAAAACTTAGCTTTACTCCTGAATATTAATTACTCAATGGTCAGAAGAACATTAATAGCTAAACATATACCAACCTAATTGCGTTTTGTACAGTTATTCATATTCGCCATCCTTCGACCGAACTAAACTTGATAAAGAAAGTCATTAAAGAACTAGGATACAAAGCTGTAAATGTACCTAACAGTAAAAGCGGAGCAATTGAATTGTTAAAATGCATATTCCCGAGGTTTAAACCATTTCAATCAACTTTAAATTGCCTTTGAAATTTATTGCAAATTCGGTAACCATTCTGTAAACTGAAAATTTCAGAAAATTCTCGCAAAAAATTTTAGTAGTGCCTGAAAATGTAATACCTCTGCAAACATTCCTCCTTGTGAAGAGACATTAAATGGAACTTACAGATGTACCGAAATTCACTTCTTTTTTTAGGCAGCACAACCATAGCACCTACTAGCAGAATATTTCTTTTACCCTATTTAGTTCCAATAGTTTTCTGTAGCGCACGGTTGCACATATCACCCGAAAGCCTCCCACGAGCGGTTTAGATTTTGCGTCTGTGTCTGAGTGTCTCTTCCTAACTGCAGCTCAGTCTTTTGCCACTCTTAACAAAGATTCTTTGTATCTCATTTTTGATGGAGCGTTTAATTTTTGATAGATTCGAAAAGCATTGAAAATCGCACAAAAATGCAATTTTCTTTGGCTACTTCATTGTGTTCCTCAAGAGAAATTAATAAAACAAGTACTGATCTGCCCTATCAATACCCTTCATGAACATATACTGACACATGCAAACAGGATTTTTCTTTACTTTTTTATTTCTCCGTAGAACATCAACCATTGTTGAATTGTAAATTGTAGAAATCATATTGACAACGCGAGTATGCTTAGAGGGTTTAAGGATTTCTCTTTTTCTCATGAATGTGGTTTCAGCACGCTTCAGAGACTGTAATTTGTTTTTCATTCCTGGAAAAAAACCTTGTTCACTCTAATTCTCACCCATTCTCTAACTTTCCTTGAAAAAGAGTGTCAGCAATTGTCACATGATTGTAAAATTTGTCTTAGTAGACAACGCAATTTCGATCAAGATAAGGTTTAAAAAGTGTAAAATAGTTTCCTATTATTTTATTTTTTTGCTAACATAAATTTATTAATTCAAGATATAGCTTAAGGTGTTTTAAGTAACGATACCAATACATAAGCTACACTTTCCCCAAGATATATGTCCGTACTCGAGGCCTAGTCCTCCAACGAAGCTTTATCTAAGGAAAGTTGTTAATATGGGTTATAGATAATTTAAAGTCTTTCAAGAAAAAAAATCAATAAGAATTAAATTTTGAAGTTGATTGTTGCAAAACTTCAAGTCATGTAGATTCGTTTCCTCACACAACATACCAAAAAAGATGTTTCTAGGAAAGAAACGCATATTTTTGTTATCGGCCTAGCATAATCCTAACGTATTAGATGCACATCTGCGCCTCTAGTCCACAACATGTTAATGTAGAGCTGGCACCTAAATCAAACAATAAAAAGGTAATATACCAAAACCACCGAATACCGTAATAAAAATTAAATCTTTAAACCCTAAAGGAAAACTGTCACAATAATTTAATGCCAACGCTCAAAAATATTGTTATCAAAATCCACCTTGCATGACATGCGTTGGCAATGATCCCACACAACAGGGTGCCCGAAAGGTACATACGAATGACGTACAGTGTATTGATTGCAGCGAAAACCACCTAGCAAGCTTCAAGAGCTGTTTTATATATAAACAACTACAAAAGAAAGTTTCGCGTCGCTAAGAGAAAAACACAAACACATCATTAACCTGATATTTCCTTTGTCCAAGATGGAACAATCAAGAATGACGAAATCAAAATAACTATGCAGGCAGATGCTGCTTTGCACCGACAGTCAAACAATAATCTTGAAAATTTAATTAAACGTTGGAGAAGGTAAACAAGATGCTCGATCCCCTTACCGCTATCACAAAAATAAAATAACAAATAATAAGAAACTTAACATAGCTGAATGAAACGCTAATGTATCTGAATAGTTATAGTCAGAAAGTAAAAACTTTTTATATCACAAAACTGACAACGTCTTAATTTCATAATTTTCAGTAACAGATAAAAGTTGTATAAAGGGAGGAAGAAGGAAGAACCCGCGAAGGCTCGGTCATTACTAGCCGAAGTTAGCAAATACAAATAACGCATACTGCAAGCAACTACTGAAATAATTTATTCAACTCCCTTAGGGCCAAACTTATAGATGGAGAAGACTTAAATGCAAAGTACAAGTACTGGAGCTCCAGACCCCATGGAAGACAACTATATCGGACTATGATAAGCATTAATCATATGCTTTTCTCATCCAGTCAGTATTGGCTCACGAATACGAACAAAACGTCTGATTTAATAGGCTTTGAAAATATAAAAGATATTTTCAAAAATTGCTCGAAAATCAAGTCCCGTCTAGAACTCTATTTAGACCACATGCCACTTTTAGTTATTTTAAACTCTCAAGTACAAAGATATACCAATATTCTGGACTAGCAAGAACTGTGGGTCATTATAAAACATTCTAGCAAAATACATAAGTAAAATCTTAAAACAGAAAACAACTCCAGATTACCTCACTAGAACTATACAACAAACTGTTTAGAGCTCTACTCAGTTAAATAAAAGTTATACGACACACAAACTGTCACAATGTTAACAAATTACTTAATCAAACAAAAACAATAGAATCAAAATAAACTGCGCCGGCTTCCGACTCAACTAATTACCAACAGAATTTGCCAGCGGCGGCACACTTGGCCAAAAAATTGCATATCCACCAAGTTAGGGATGCTTCCTACCAAACGGGTCTCCCAATCAAACTTTGTAAAGTATTTCAAGTCAAAAGGGTAATTAATACCGATTTAAATACCCACAACAACTACGCGTTACGGCTTGATAATAGGACAAATACTGAAGCAGCTATCACACCAAAGCATCAAACTGACCACCAAAATCTTTGAAATCATATTAAGATTAAATTACTTCCCTCCTGGTGAAAAATGGCAAATATAACTGCAATACTTAAACCTGATAACGATTTTACAGGGGCAATTTCTTAGAGTCCAATAAGCATTCTGTTTTAGTCAAGTTAAAATTTATTTCAGAAGAAGAAAAACTGGTTCTAATTTACCGATTTAGCATGTATGGCATATGGGATTCACTTACAAAATCAAAGGTAGACTACTTCATTCCTTCTTGTTGGTACTACAGTCCGAACTATTTAGTGTCGATTTAATTTGGAAAAGCATCTTAGCTATATCTTATAGTTTCTATGCATAGCTGCTTTCCCGGCAAAACAGCCATATCGAGCTCGTCAAAACGCTGTCCTTGCTTTTCATCTTCTACAAGAACATCGTGACAAAGTAGAAAAATAGTTGAAATATAATGTGCAAAAGCTAATAGCATAAAATTGTCTCATATAACCTTCACTCTAAAAAAGAATTATGCCATAAAATTATGTTTCACTTCCATCAAAAGCCTTCCATCTAACGCCATGTCGGCTCCGTTCACGGTGCTGTTTAGTAGTTAATTTACGGTGTAATAAAAAGATGATAAAAAGGATAAAGTTGATTTGAAGCAATAAGCAAAACATAAGTTAAAAATATTTTCCTAAATATATCCAGTAGGAGATCGCAGATCATAGGATAATTAACGAAGGATCTTTTTGTTAAGTGTAGAAAGTAAACATGCAAGAAAATTCTAAAAAAAATTAGTTAAAGAAGTGAAAAGGACAATTAGCAAAAACCAGGATGGTTTCAGAGCTGTACGAAGTCCGCAAAATCTTATTTTCTGCATGATACATTAAAGTGAAAAGAAACTAAAACACAACTGACATATTTATACTTGTTTCACTAATATGAAAAAGCTTTTAATAATGTAGAAAGACATATAATATAAAAGAAACTGGGAGAAAGGGGCAATAAAAACTATGTATAGGACAATAAGGAACATAGAATAAACAGATAATCAATGCACAAGTAAATTTACAACAAAATGAGTCAAATAAGAGGGTAATTAATGTATTACTATTTATTTTAGTTATGGATAGAATATCAAGAAAATGTGGAGAAATAAATAAAGGTTATAAAAGTAGATGTATGTAGGTTAAAACGGTTACAATTGCAAAACTTATGTACGTTGATAAATTGATAACCCTTGCTGAAAGTGAAAAATTATTGCAAATTAGTAAGGAAGTATGAATGTAAGGATACAAAACCCCGAAATAAAAATTAATATTAAAAAGACGGAAATAATAAAAATCTGAAGGAAAGAACTTAGTATAAAACTTGAAAATAACCATACAATACAAATAAAAAACTTCATTTGCCACCGTAAAATGATGGGCAGCTAAATTTAAACGTGGTCGTATCAGCTTGACTGATAATAAGCATTCGAGGCGGCCAAGAACTGCGACGGCCACCGACATAAAAAAAGTTTACCCAATCGTGCTGTACAACTGTCAAATTAAGGTTCGTTTTATATTGGCTGAAGAATTTGGCATTAGAAAGCTGTCCGCACATTGAGTCCCATGTTTGCTAACTTTGAACCAAAAATTCATTCGAATGAACATTTTCAAGACCATGCTTAAACTGTTTCACCAAAACGAGTCGAACTTTTTGTGTCGATAAAACCTGGGTCCACCATTACACCCTAAAACGAAAGAACAGTCAAAACAGTAGACAGCGAAGGGTGGATCTGCTTCAAAGAAGTCGAAAACGGTTTCATCAGCCGGGAAAGTGATGGCGACTTTTTTTGGGATCTTCGGGGAATTCTGTTCATTGACCACTTAGAAAAGGGAAAAACAATAACGGGGTCGTACTAGACATACTTACTAGATCAGTTGAAGGCAGCAGTTGCTGAAAAACGGAATTGAAGAATTGTAGTTTGAATTGATTGGCCGCCCAGCTTATTTCCCAGATCTAGTCTCAAACGACTACTTCCTGTTGTTTCATAAGCTCAAAGTTTGGTTTGGAGGACGGAGATTTTCGTCAAACGAGGTCATCGTAACCAGAGACAGTTATTTTGCAAAGCAAGACACCAACTACTATTTAAATGGGTTAAAGAGGCTGGATCCTAGCTGTAAAAAGAGGACTATTTTAAAAAATAAAATTAAATATGACAGCAGCAATACTTGCTTCTATGTTAGGTTCAAAACTTTTCAGACTGCCCACTTAAGTGAAAATTCGGAAATTGGTTCAAAGTTAAAAATGACAAGAAGAAACATTTATTTCATAAAAGAAATTTTTATAATTTCACATTTTTACGCTTTATAAATTTTTATGTTACATTTTAAAATTAAGACACCAACTGTAGTAGATATCTCGAGGAGAAAGTAGAACAACGACCCAGGAATACCAACTACAATAAAGATACCAGCCGGGCCCCGCCAGATATTTATGAAAATCGTAATGAAAGAGTTTAAGCTAAACGCCAACATCGCCGAATTTCGCCCGGGTTGCCTGCCACGGCGAAAGTTAATTAAAGAAGTTGCGTTGACACGAACAAGGCGAACGAAGGACAGGCACGACCTGTCCTTGCGGCAATAAAATAACAATGCCCGCCCGCTCCTAGCCGGCTTCAGCGCCGAGGACTGCCAAGTTGAGGTGGGTTCCCGAAGGCACAGTAAAGAGCAGCATTATTCCTGCATCACTTAATATCTAAACATTAAGGGCTGGCGAGTAGCAGCGGAACCGCAGCAACCGCGGGACTTCCCGAGGGACTCCTGACTTTTTAAATATTGCAAGGGGTTTATTTGCCGTGTTCTTAAAAATTACGGTAGGCGCAGGAGGGTCGAGAGTTAACTATGAAACCGACAGAAGCAGAACCAGCACGAACGTTTGCAAGTAGAGAAGGTATTACTTCACAACAAAGTTTCTTGGTTTTTATTTATATTTTCTACTGTTTTTCACATAACCTTTAGATTATTTTTAACGCTTTGTACATCATTTTATTTAATTTTAATGCTCTTGCCTTACTGCTCCCTGCTGGTAGGATTATATCAATTTTGTTTATGTGCCTGTTGATTAAACATTGTTACAAAGAGTGATACTACTTCAAAGCCCAAAGCCGACGCTACCAATGATGTTGAATAAGCTAAAAAAAACGTTAACGTTCATTTTTCTTGAGAAAAAGTCCTAATTACAAATCATTGAAAAGGTGGAGAAAATATGATTTGTTGGGAAATCCTTAAAGTTGAATTAACCAACAATTCGGACCATAAAAAAAGAAACTATGGTAGCTAATTACTCGTTAGGTGAAATGAGTGACTCGCATACAAGAGTTGGAATACTGTAGCTAAAAATATTCCTATTAGTGGAAATGTTATCAACCAGAAAACACTTAAAATCCACGAACATTTAAGAAAGATTAGGTGTTCTTCAGCGGAGCAATAAAATCAGGTTTTTATTTCAAACAATTGGTTATAAAAACAAAAAAAAAGATCCTCATTGGCCAATATCAAATTTTAAGAAGAGCAGGCTTCACCAGACGCAGAAGTTTCCCATAAATTTAAGCTAGAACTACCTCAAATTATCAATGAAGGAGGATATACGGCAGATTAGATTTTTAATCCCTATGACACATTTACTGATAAAACTACCATCTCGAACTTACCTTTTGAAATACAAAACACTTATACCAGAGTTTAAGTCTGGTGATAAACCTAATGTTAATAAATCGTTCTTAAAGCCTCTAGTAATGAAAAACTTTAATAAGTCTGTCTAAGAAAAAAATGTGAATGACTCAAAATACATATGAAGACTTATCCCTGCAGTTGAATGCTATATGGAAGAGAAAAAATTGTGCTCCAAAGTTTTATTGCTTATTGATAACGCATGTATAAAAGTTGCTTCCTTTTCTCCAAACTACACATCATTAATGCAACCATTGCACCAATGTATCATCCATACTTTCAAAACCATTTTTGATAGATAAAAATAAAGATAAAATTCTTAATGTAGTATGAAATTACTTCTCTTATGAACGTGGAAGTATTTTAAGATATAAACCATTAAGATATAGAGGAATTACTTTGTTGAGACACTTTCGGCGAAAATTAATTGATGGTATTAATTAGCACATCTACCTCAAATGCATTTTCAGATAAAAATACGGCTAGAAAATTGGATAAAAGCTTTAATTTAAATGATGTGAAAAAAGGACTGGATTTAGCTATTTTGTAGGAAAAGACCTTTCTTCAACTGTACGAAATGCCAAATTTAAGAGATAACTACAAAATTGCTTAGCTTCTTATAAAAATGATTTGGTACAGTTACACAAGCTGAAGATATGTGAACAGAAAGAACATTCAACCCCTTAAAAAATTATGCCACAAATATGATAGTGGCAATAAATGTTACTAGAGCTTGTGATTTCAACCTCAAATAACTGACTTGACTACATATCTATTAAATGCAGCATTTCAAATAGAAGCAGAAATACTTGTAATTCACAAACATGGAAAGAATCCTAAGAACGTCACATTCTACCGATCCATTAGTCTTTCATCAATTTATAAGCTTTTAGAAAAATTACTGCTTAGAAGAATTGATCTAGACTTCACATCTAACGACTGGATTTTACATTATCAATTTGATAAAGCCTTGGAAAATAAAAAATAGTAATCAGCAATATTCTCAGAAGTAAACCAGGCCTTTCACAAAGTCTGGCTTCTTGGATTATTATATAAAACAAAAAGATATTTAGTTACGTTCTTTAAACTACTCGAATCGTACATGCCCAATAGCAAATATCATATTAGGGTAAATCACGATGTCTCACCTGTACATCTTATTTATTCAGAAGTTCCTCAAGGTAGAACCCTAGGATCGCCATTATATTTGTTGTACACTTCTGATCTGCCAACGACCGATAGTATCGTACTAGAAACGTTCGCAGATAACACGGCAATTCTTACTTTACACACAACTATAAATCAAGTCTAATAATTCCTTCAACAATATCTAAATACGCTCCAATTGTGGCTCCAGAATTAGAAAAGTCGTCCCATGTAATTTTGACGCTACGTAAAGAACAACGTCTAGTTATTTATATAAACAACCCAGAAATTTTATAGGAAACTCAGTTCCAATATTTGGATCTGCACCTAGATAACAAACTAAATGAGAAACAATATATTATCAAGAAAAAACCAAATGACTAAGAAACAAAAAGAAATGAATCGGTTATTAGAACTGAAATCTCATTTGTTATTAGAAAATAAGCTTTTGCTTTACAAAACCATATGGACTTACGGACTGAATTATGTCCCAGTAAGTCCAATATTACAATCGTCCAAAGATACCAGCAAAATATATTAAGAATCGTTACTAATTCCCCCTGGTATGTCACAATTAAGTGGATTTACCACGACTTTAAAATCCCAACTGTAAGGAACGTCATTCATAAAGGTAGAGTTAGTCTCCACAAGGAGCTTAAAACCCATACAAATCCTCTGTTACAACCTCTGTTAGAAAAAGGCCGAAACGAAAATGGTCAGCAAACCTGTAGTTTAGTTTTTGTAGTTCTTTTCGCTGCAGTATATACTGCTTCAAATTTTGTTCATTGTTTGAATTTTTAATAATATTAATTTATATTTATATTTATATTAATTAATATTGATAGCTGCAGCATAGCTTAATTAAGTCCTGTTTATTCTACTTGGTATCACTGTAGCTGTTTTTAAAGTTTGTGGCACTTCGATTTTTGTTGCAATGTTCCTCTTACAAACTAAAACTGCCTAAAAAGTTTTGAGCCTAACATAGAAACAAGTGTGTATTTGTTCTGTTAAATTCAATTTTATTTTTCAACATAGTCTTATTTTAAGTCGATACACTTTTTCCAGCAATACCAACCGATTTAATACGTACAAATAGTAGTTGGCGTATTGGTCCGCAAAATAGACGTTTAAGGTTGCGATGTTCCCCTCGTTTGACAAAAATCTCTTTGGAGCAGGTTCAACCTCTGCAGTCCACTGTTTTGAGAGTTGCTTCGTCTCGAAAGTGTAACGGTAGACCAAGTTTCATCGACAGTGATAAATCGACGTAAATAATTAGACTCGTTTTGCTGAAACCGCTTAAGCAGAGCTTTGGGAATGTTTATTAGAATGAATTTTTGGTTCCCAGTGAGCAAACGCGACACTCAACACGCGGACAGCTTCTCATGACCACTTCTTAGTTAATGTATGACTTGCTATCTCTCTATTAGATGGTTTTCCAGTATTATTTGGTAAACTTATCGGTGGAGGTTGCAGTTGTTGGCCGCCCCGAACGCTTATCAACCAAACTGCTACGACCACGTTTAAATTCAGCTTCTTATCTTTTCACGATGGCTAATTATGAGGCTTTAATTTGCGTAGGGGTATTACTTTTCAACTGCAAGTGCTTAGTTACGACACGACATTCAATTTTTTCATTTTTCCAAAAGCACTAACATCGACTGACTCAAATCACTGTCAAATAACAACTAAGCGTCCATAACAGCTGAAATTTTTAAATCATGCACGATTGTAGTAGCAAAATGGTTTTAACGAGTAGGGTCATCTTCATGTTGAGGTTCGAAACTTTTCAAGCTGCCCACGTACACAACTTTGGTAGAAAATTATAAAAACATTCCAGTGTCTTAAGAGAAAAATTAAGGAAATATTTCCAAACTTTTGAAAATTTGGAAGAAAAATTAATAAGTGAAATAGAAAAAAAGCAGATACAATAGAAATTCCAGAAGTTCCAGAGGAGTTACAAATATACACCAAAGTTTTTTTTAGACTGATTAGAGAATTAAAGGCAGATTTACAAGAAGCAAGGATAGGCGACGAAAAACATGTCAAAAGTTTGCACAGAACGTTGGAAAAAATAGAAATAAATACAAAAGATCATTATCAATGCTTAAGATAAGTAGTAAAAATAAACGGAAAAGAACAATCCGAAAATTTAAAAGCAAACACTAAAGACAAAAATCTGAAAGAAAAACTTAGTAAATGCAGAAAACCACTTTGCTAAAATAAAAAGACTTTGATCCAGTTAAAAGTAGTGCTGTAATGGAAGCGCTAAGGAGCAAGACATCATGGAAACTGAGTGTCCGACGTTGCATGTCACCTATGTAGTGTTATGTTTGGGGCACATTTTGAAATTAAGAAGCTACAAAATATTCTAAAACAATTCTACTGAGTGAACAGCCAAGAAGTCGCGAAAGAATGGTACCGGACGTGAAGATTACGTGCGTTGAGAAATAGCTCTTTTAGAAAAAAACGCCTATAAAGCAATACAATATAGGGAACTGAATTGGCAATTAAACCTAAAAGTATATGATACCCAATAAATAGTCATCCACAGTTTACTAATACTTTTACCATCAAAACACACGTAACAACGAGATAGTATGACAATTACTTTACAATTCTGCCCACAAATGACATAGGTCATTGCATTTCTCGCACAAGAAAGCCTTAAGAAGAAAATCAGTGTAACAGCCGACCTTAAAAAGCCGGGTCTTTCTGAAGGAACTGCGGGAAAGGAAAAGAACAACTACCAAAACTTACGATGGTTATCGGTGTTTCGGCCCAGCAGCAAATAATTCACAATAAAGTGTTTACCTATTGAAGTATATAGGAGGAACGGTCAAAAGACAGTTGCAGGTTAGACAAAATTTTAGTTAACTAATAGCTAATTCAGTACAGTAATACGAGATTAGTTATAATCAAACCCATAAACTGAGTTTATTGCAATAGTAAATTGAACTCCCAAAAGTTAGCGTTTCCGAAAAAAAAGTAGAATGCAACCGTAAAATAATAAATCTTTCGAGAGAACCCTTCAGTAGAGAAAATTCTAGTTCTAATCTTTCCTTCGACTCTCCCACGCAAGAGCTTGAGCTTTTTGTATACAAAAAAGCTTTTTAATTAGGGATTAAGCCATCTCATTAGCGAGAAGTTTATTAATAAATTTTGTAAAAATACATTTTTAATACATTTTTCGTGTTATATAAATAAACATAATATAATTAGAATAAAAATCCTTTATTGCTGTATAGCAGTCATGAAAAAAGGAACAAGAGACGTAAAGATTAGTATAGGACATGCAGAATAAATATTTAACATATAGTAAAATGAAACAATAATATTTTGCACAAAATCTTGCATATGTGTGGTTATTTTTTTACCATTAGTCCTTATTAACATCCTTATAAACAAACATGTAAAAAGAAAGATTTCCAATTTTAATGAGTTTGACTTATTGTAGTAATTTAAGTTTGTGTGCGTTTTCATTATCAATGAAAATATTATAGATGGAAATAACACTAAGCCTCGCAATACGGGCGGAAATCGATTACGACAACGATTGGTGAGAAAACGGACATTGAAAGTTGGTACACGGGACGTTGAAGGCATAAGTAAGAAAACTATATAGGTCACAAAAAATTATAAAGACTATCTATTGACATTTTATTGTTGACAAAAACAAAGAAGAAAGACCAAGGAGTAAAGAAATTGGTGATTATATAAATTTTTGATCTGGAGTGCAGAAATCTGAAAGAGCTAGAGCAGAAGTTTTATTTTAATTAAACAGCGTTTTAGAAAATATATAAAAAGTCTCCAAAATATATAATAGAAACAATTTCACTATTATATGGTCTTGAATCAGTTGTCAATGGTGCCTACGCTCCAACAAACGACTCCAATGACAAACTCAAACAAGCATTCTATATATTCTCACAGCCATTCTTGAGAAAGTAAAACCTCAACCAGAAGTAACTCTAGCAGGCTAAAATCACAACCAAATAATAAAGAAGTAGGTCAATATGAAAACGGTAGTGAAGGACCCGTGTGGGGTTTCCAGTCCCCCATCGAGCGCCTGCCCAGGTGGCGGATAGGGGAATGCCCACTAGATATGGTGGGTACCAGGGAAATCAAATACCTGGGGCGGTCCAAAATTGGCTGACAACAGGCAGCGGGGTTGTTAGTACCGAAATAGGGCTACTGAAAGATTATCTTCCTTAAAGGCTTATTATCGGAAACCTACGGGCGAAGCATTATGTAAATGCTATCCGGTCATTACACCGCGGCGCAGGAAGCAAGGAGAAACTACTGCCCTACTTTCTCAAGTTCCAAGAATCATGGCAACACAAAACCCGAATTTGGCCCCTAGTCCGTGGCAGGTTTTAAATAACCAAAGGGTGCTAAGAATCCCCACGTTAAAACAAAATAGGCACCACCCGTATGTGGATAAAAAACAGAAAAAAATGCACTAAAATTGGAACGTGGAACGTAAGGAGCCTTTATATGGATGGGAAGACACACAACGTAATCCAAGAAATGACTAGATTAAACATAGAAATTCTAGGAATATCAGAAACAAGATGGCGGGATGTGGAAAAAAGTGAAATTGATGACCATGTCATATACTATGCAGGTAACAATGACACAAATCATCCGAATGGTGTTGCGATTATAGTCAACAAGGACATAAACAAATCTATAATCAACTGCATACCCTTTTCAGATCGTATAATATTACTACAGCTAAAAGCGTCATCAAAGAATATTAACATCTTCCAAATATATGCCCCGACAATGGAAAAACCAGATGCAGAAATAAAACAACTGTACGTACACATAAATGAACTAAGAAAAAACATTAAAACAGACGAAGTAACTATTATTATGGGCGACTTCAATGCCAAAGTGGGCCAAGGCAAAGTAGAAGACATTGTGGGAAAATTTGGCTTGGGCGAACAAAACGATAGAGGAGAACGACTAATACAATTTTGCCAATAAGAAAACATGGTCGTCATGAACACGTGGTTCAAGTTACCACCTAGGCGCCTCTATACATGGACGTCTCCACAACACACCCCGGAACACATTATACGAAATCAAATAGATTATCTTCTAATTAACAAGAGATATAGAAATGGACTAACAGGCGTTAAAACATATCCCGGAAGTGATGTGGGCTCAGACCATAATCCTGTTGTAGGATACATTAACATACGTCTCAAAAAACTCAAGAAAATAGCTCAGACTCTAAACAAAAATATAAAAGAAAGTGGAATACACAAGTTAATAAATAATGTAATTACTGATGTAGACGATACAGACTGCACGGAGATTATCGAGTCTATCTGGAACAAAATAAAACTAGCCATCACAAACACACAAAATACCATAACCGGACAAAATCGTGACAAAAATAAGAAACCATGGATGACATTAGAAATATTAACGTTAATGGACAACAGAACAACATACAAAAACAAAAATCAACAACAATATAAACAACTAAATAAACGAATACAAAAGAAGATAAGGCAAGCGAATCAACTATGGCTAAATGAGAAATGCAATGAAATAGAAGAATTAGAAAAGAGACACGATACTTTTAACCTACACAAAAAGATCAAAGAAACTATAGGAGAGACTAAGAAATATAACTACAACAAAATGTTAAATAACGACAAGCAACTAATCACAAACAAAGAAGATCTAAAACAAGTATGGGAAGAATATATAAAACAGACCTTTGAAGATGTGAGAACTGAACAACATATAACAACAACGGCAAAGCAGCTGGACCAGACCAGATTCATAACGAATTTTTGAAACTTCTAAATGAAGAAAACATAATATTACTTACTAATATTTTTAATTCAATCTATCAAACTGAGAAAATGCCTTCTGATTGGATGACATCGGAGTTTATCACTATACCCAAAAGCACAACGCAAATAAATGCGATGATTTTCGACTCATAAGCCTGATGAGCCACCTTCTCAAGTTATTTCTAAAAATTTTACACCGTAGGATATATCAGAAATGTGAAATAGATCTGAGCGACTCCTAATTTGGATTTAGAAAAGGGTTTGGTACCAGAGAAGCGCTATTTAGCCTGTAAGTTCTGCTACAAAAATGCCGTGACCAACAGAAAGATATCTACGTGTGCTTCATCGACTATGAAAAAGCCTTCGACCGTGTAAAGCACGACAAACTATTGACAGTATTGACTGAGAAAGGACTTGATCAAGAAGACATAATAGCTATTAGAAACCTATACTGGAACCAAAACGCCACAGTGAGAACAGATAATGAAAATACAGAAGCTATCTCAATTAAAAGAGGAGTGAGGCAAGGTTGCATCCTCTCACCACTATTATTTAATATTTATTCAGAGGCAGTTTTCGCCAAAGCCCTAGAAAACTCCGAAGACGGAATAAAAATAAACGGTAAACTTTTTAATAATATAAGGTACGCTGACGACACCGCAATAATTTCGGATAGCCTAGAAGGACTACAACGGCTGACGGATGCAGTAAGCCGTGAAGGAGACGCAATAGGGTTAAAGATAAATACTAAAAAGACAAAATACATGATTTTCAGCAAAACACCATTAGCACAAACACAACTTATAATATATAATCGACAAATAGAGAAAGTACAAAAATTAAAATACCCAAAATGGAGACCCAGAAACGGAAATAAAAATAAGAATAGAAACAGCAAGATCAGCATTCCAAAAACTCAAGAAACTACTTACCAAGCGCAGTCTTCGTCTTACAACCAGATACAAATTTGTGCAGTGCTACATATACTCAATACTATTATATGGTGCTGAAGCGTAGACACTCAAGGCTAATACAGAAAAGAGAATACAAGCTTTTGAGTACTGGGTGTTTAGAAGAATGCTACGTATATCTAGGACAGAGCATATCACAAACGAAGAGGTCCTGAGACGAATGAACAGAAGAAATGAACTCCTATTAACTATTAAAAAAAGAAAAACAGCTATCTTGGACATATATATCGGAATGACAAATACAAAATATTGCAGCTCATCATGAAACGAAAAGTTGAAGGCAAAAGAGGGCGAGGTCGCAGGGGGTGCTCTGGCTTAAGAACATTAAAGATTGGACCCACATGAGTACACATGAGTTGATAAGAAACACGAAAGATAAACAAAATTTTGCCTCGATTGTTGCCAACATTCAATAATGAATAAGGCACTTTAAGAAGAAGAAGTAGTGAAGGAGTCAGGAGGAAGATTAATTGATAAGGGTAAAGAATACCAATTAAAAATCACTAACACGCATTTTCCATATAAGAGTGTTCATGTTTTTGTCTTCCTTATAACAAAAATCTGCACTGGACTACATAATCATGCAATAGTGCTCCAAAATTACTATTTATGATTGTCGAGGTGCTAACCGCGGATCACTCTCTAGTGGTAGCAACAACAGTTTTTCCTTATGATACGAGAACTAATAGATTTCAGTCTGAAAACACAACTGAAGTGTGACTCAAGATGCAGTTAGCAGCTGCAGACACAAATTATATATATTACAAAAACTCTATGAAAGTAGTCTAAAACAGCAATTAGAATCAATCCAAATAAATTAAGATAACATCAGATTATCAACAAGGCAATACATCGAAGAATTAGGAAAATATCAAGATTAAAAAAAAAGTAAGAATAAACTATATAATGAATGGTTAAATAATAGAACATCAAAAAGCAGATACGCCTATAAAAGTAAATATAAATAACTACGCAAAATAATAAATAAAGCAAAACACAAATGCTGGGAGTACAAATGTGGACAGATTAAAAAATTATTTGGAGATGCGCAATAAAAAAAGTATAGAGGGCTACCAGACAATTAAAAACAAGCAACACTTATAAATATGACAAGCGCATTAATATTGTGGAAAATATATGGAAAAATATTGTGATATATAAAAATCGACAACTCTTCCTTAATGATAATAATGACATTGTATACAGTCCAGTTAATAGTAAAGAACAAATTGAAATAACCGAGATGGGCGTTATGCGCTCCTTAGACGGAATAAAAAATGGTAAATCGCCCGGTCTCGGAACATTCCAGCAGATCTAATCAAATGTGGTGGAGCTGCTCTAATAACAAGCATTACGAATTTCGCCAACTGATATATGTCTCAAAAGAATGGAAAGTTTCTTACATAGTGTCTGTTTTTAAAAAGTTGATAAAAATGATCTTAAATGTTACAGAGGTTTGAGTATTACCAGAGCACTAAGCAGATTATTCGGAAAATTATCCAAGAAAAGTTAAGATCTAGTATTGGGCATCATGTTCAAAAAGATCAGAGTGGTTTTATACCAGGAAGTTTGTGTACCAACAACTTACACTACACCCAGTATTGCAGATAATAATTAAAAAAGGGAAAAAGGTACATCTTGTTTTTATAGATTTAGAAAAGGCATATGACTCAATACCCAGATCAAAACTATGGGAACCTTTAGACGTTTTAGATATTAATTATCATTTATTAAGCATTATAAAATAACTTTATGACAACACATCATACATTAAAAGTTCCAACAATCTTTCCAGTCCAATTAATGCTACAAAAAAACTTCGGCAAGGCTGTAATGTATCCCCATTATTATTTAATTTATACGTTGAGGTAGCACTGCGTACGTGGAAGAGACATTGTAAACAAACGAGAATCATCATAAATAAAAGGCCGCTTTTCACACTGTAGATAGTCTTTGCTCAAGACGCCTATCTGGAATTTATGATCAGAAGACTTTATACCGAATGTGAAAAATGGAGACTACAAAAGACGGAATATTTTGTTGTCAATTCGGGTGCACGTTTTACTATACTCATTAATGATAATGTTGCTGTAAAGCAAGTAGATAAATCTAAGTACTTACGAGCAGTAATTGACAAACACAGCTTGGAAAAGGTTGAAATGGGACATATGATACAACAAAGCAGAAGATTTGTTGGTTGCCTTAACTCACTACGATGAAATAAATCCTTATCATTAAAAACTAAGAAAAGGATAGATCAAACAGTGGTCGAATCCGTTTTGTATTATGGATATGAGGTGTAGAAAATTAACGCAGCAATTAAAAAGACTGAATGTAATAGAAATAGATTGTCTGCGAAGGAGCACAAGAACATCAAAAAGAGAACAAATTCGTAATACAGACATCAGAACTCGCATGACAGCAAACAAAACAGTTACAGATAGAATAGAACGCAGAAGACTAATATGGTTTGAACACCTAATGCGAATTCCGGAAGACAAATGGCCAAAAGAGCGTTTCAATTGGTAACTCGCGGACAAAATAAACCAGGTAGACCACGTAAATCGTAGAATGAGGGGATGAGACGAGTATATATAATTATAAATATAAATAATACAAAAATGTAGAAACCAAAACGGAACCTTTAAACTCTTTGCCATTTAAATGTTTATTCTCGTCCTCGGCAATATCAAGAAAGCTTATTTAAGATTCAATGCGGATCTGTAAATTCTTATAGTAAAAAGAACCCAAAAAACTACAAATAAAAAAATCTTTTAAAATTAGATGTTTGACTACTGCAGAAATGATAACTCACAACATTTGCGAACATAGAGAACGCATACTACAATATTCTAAGACGTAAGCTGTAGAAGGGGATAATAAGAATGAGAATTAAAGAAAAGTAGATCAATCTAGTTAAAGCGTAAAAATAAAGTAACAACCGACACAGCAGTGTTGAGATAAGGCTGTGCACTGTCATCGACGATGTTACAAAAAACATAGAGCAATGGGAATATCTATAAAAAGCAAAGTATTACATTCGTCATTAAAATATTGTCCTAGCTTTGCCAACTAATAAAAAATAAAAAGTTTTCTTTTTATAAAATTAAATCCTGCGTTTGCTTTGGAACAGCTGTTATACTAGACACATATTATTGCAATGCCCTAAAGCGACTGCAATAGTGTTATTAAGATTCTTGTCTACGTACTTATAACAAAAAGAAGTGTATATGTAGGTCAACAATAATTAGGAAGATAAAACTGGAACACTTGTCCGCATGCACGTACAAATGAAATTGTTATGAGTTTATATGAAAACCCGAATAAAAACGTTAAAGTGACGTGTTATTGTTGAAGTTGCTTTATTATGTTACCATTAAAACCCATAATCCCTTCTTAGTATCTTGTATCTTGTTCTATACAAACATTCAGAGATGTTGCAAATACAAAAGGGATGAATGCAACGTCGGCTGTTTCATAATTACTAAATCCCCTGTTACGCTTGCTTATACTGACCGTGAGTTACTTTATCCACAAGTTGTCTACATATGCAAAATTGTATTATTGTGCCAAACAAAGATATAAAATTAAACCAAATTTAAATTTCGTCTTTAGTACGCTAAGCAAACACCGAATGCAATTTTAATTGAAAAGCATTACAAGAACCAGTAACATCTTAGATATGAAGAAACATAAGCATTTTTTGTCTATAAGTCGACTGACATTCAATAAAAATCGAGATATGGAATGAGGAAGTAATTACAACATATTTTTAAAAAATTTGTATCGTAGCTAAAGCTCTCCTTATACAAGAGTCTGTCTCTTCCAGAAGAAAACAGAAACAAATTTTAAAATATAATACATTATAAGGAAAAGGAACAAAAAGGTGTATACAAACACATATTTAAAAATGCATGTGTTTCATGATAGATAACAACACGTTCTTTATGATATTACTCCCTCATAAGTACATTTAATAAAGGTGTGTTTGTAGGTTTCTTTTCAATTGCAGATCTGCACCCAAGTGGAGGTATATTGTAGAGTGTTGCTAAATGGTTCGTAACTAATATCAGAAATAAGCAGAGATGATGTACAGATGTAAACAAAACAATGGAAGTAGACAAGAAACCGCACAGATTCACCAATAAACCTACAGTAAAATAAAAATTAAATATGAAGGAGGGGCGCGTTATGGTTATGCATCTAAATTAGAAGAACATATTCTACAAGACATTGAGGATAACCCTCATGCAAGTTTCAGATAAGTGACCCGTATAATGAATGTATGCCACGTTACTCTATTGGGTATCATACATGATATCCACTACCATTACTATATATGCAACATGTACGGAGACCCAGAAACTAGAACTAGCCAACAAAGAGTAGCTAAGGCAATTTTCAAAGTGACAAAGAAGTTATTATATTTCCCTTAAATTTAAAAACTGCAGTTAAAGAAGTAGAAAACTAGGTAAAACTGAACAATGAATAAACAAGGAAATAATATTGAAATTCTAAATTAAATTTATTTAAATGAAATTTAATACAATTAACGTAAATAGTATCAGCGGCCATAATATTCTCAAGCTACAGGCCAACACAACTTCTTTGTCCATATGCGTCATTACCTCCACGATGGAAACTTTTAAGCTATCCTTGGTGTTCATCATGCCTTTTATTGACTTTGCCTCGACTATATCTTACACATAGCAGTCAATGAGATTGCAGTCGAGGCTGGAATGGTGGACACAAGTCAGAAAAACAAATGGTAATACAAATTGTTGTTAAAACATGCTTTGGGTCTTCCTTGCCTTGCGTGCTGGAGCGGAATGACTCTATTCAAGACTTGATAGTTGTCTTCAGCACGTCGATATCGCTGTTATCTTTCCTCAAAAAAGTGAGGCATCGTAACATTCCCTTCACAAAACTCAGCGCCATCACAGAGGCGGAAAACTTTCTAAACGTGGCCTTAGACACTTCAATGATATCTTGGTAAACCCAGGCTTTTCTGTTTTGAGTCAGAAAGCCCCTGTCATGCTAGATGTCGAGCCACAGTGCTTGGGCCTTTCACTTTCCGTCGATCTTGTTTTTCTCAATCAACAGTTAGCAATTCCTCAAAATAAAAATCTTGTAGTGCAGATCCTAGTACCTTTCCAGGCTTCGCCCAGGATTCTGATCGATATTCTCTTTCAACTCGCAGAGTTGCTCTGTCGGCAATTACCTTTTCCTGGTAGTCAGATTCTCTGTGCTTCTTGCCTACGTCGTAAATTTGGATCTTTTTAGACTAAAATCACGCAATAATTTCCGTAGACTATTTTCAGACGCAAAAGATTCGAGTATAGCAGATCTGGAGTCATATTTTTGACTTATTTTGTCGATAATCATAGATTGTCGTATCTTGTATTATCTAATAGAAGTTTGCTCCTACGCATTTCGAGTTTCTAGCAATATAACCTAAGAAAATTCTAGATTTACCTCTACGACCTTGTATTCATCGCCAATTTCGTTAAATAGCTGTTAAAAGCTAGTAAAATTGTAGGTAAACAATTTCCTGGAATTTTAACACTATTTTAACACTAGCAAAGCTTCACCCTTTTCTCAGTAAATAAATGTTTTGTTGGGTCATTTATTGCAGAAACACCGTATATTACCATGCACGCCTTTAATTATTCAAGCCATAACCGAAGACTACGCTGCAATCTACACTAATATCGGACTAAATTTACAAGCATGCAAGTTCTCGTTTGGTCATATTATTAATAACAGAACCTGTAATAAGACTCGGCCATTAAATTATACAGCCACCACCACCAGTCAGATAATAGTTTGATAGTGCAGCTTGTTTAGAGCGACGTGTATGCCCAACAATTTCCATAACGTACACGTGCTTTATAAATAGAGGAGCAAACAGCAACGTCATTCTTCTATTTGTTGTGTTTTAATGTAACGACTGCGGAGTGTTATGAACAATTTACCATAAGTGACAGTGACAATAACCCACAAAAAGGAAAGCACGAATTTAATGGTAAAGCTCCAGATTGATCATAAATATGTAGAACTACGCAAATCGCGATATCATAAGCATGTCCTAAGTAAAGAAAATATTCTTGTGGTCATCTACATCTTCTGTCCTAAAAATAACTAGAGAATGTTAAACATTATTTTATTTATTCAAAATATTCTTCATTGGAAAAATACTGCTATCTGCAGATTTGAGAATAAAATGCATAAAATGACTTTTGTGTCGCTGATCGAAATGGCATTGAGATTACTCTTAGTTGGTCGTTGAATGCTACAAATTTGGGTGAAACGGTTTCCTTTAATCATCAAATGCAGCTTAGGAAGTTGAAAATAGTCACAGGAAGCCTAATCGGATCAATAAGAAAAAAGGAAATATTTTAATTTTTGGTCAGAAAATTGTTAACAATCGACGAACAATGAGAATAGATGCATTATCGTGCAATAATCACCAACTACCTGCTTCTTCATACTCAGGACAAACACCTGAAGTTTGAAGCAACCACTTAAAACAAATTATTTCGGGGTAATCTTGAAATCGTGAAAATCAATGTGCATTATTTTGATTTATTCACTCCTGCAAGTGAAAATCATTTTGGATTTTCTTCATCTGGTGACCATCATTCAGTACTTTGACAGACTTTACTAATAGTTTTCTTGCTATACCCAGTTAGGTACAACTTCTTCTCATTTGTCAATCGATGTGAAACAAATTTTAAATTTTTCGTGGATTACGTTTTTGGATATTTCACGTTTCATTTCTATGAACATCACTAAATGTTTTCGAAATTTATTTCCTTCGGTCATTTTTTCAGTTGATCGGCTTGCAAGCTTATCATCATCCATGTCTTCCCTGTCGCCTTCAAATAGTCAATGCCATTCAAAACTTGCGATTGTATTGAAGAATTAATTTTGTTAAAATAGAGGTATTATAGTTATTTGTAGGATAGAGGGTATATTAAAATTATTCATACTTTCCATTCACACAAACCCCAAAATTGCCTGGTTACATGGACATTTTATGACTGCATATTCATAAAATTAGACATTTCATTAAACTAGAACCCAAGCCAAAAGAAGATATGTGCAACCAAATCATTACAGCAACAAATAAAATAAGTGTTAATCAATAGATATAAGGTGAGAACACTTTCAAGATACGATTTTTTATGACTTTATGTGATTAAAACTCAACGACAATGTGTTGATCAATCGGTTTTTGCTTTCGGTGGCAAACACTATCAAAAACCACCAGATATGATTCTTTTGAAGAACTTCAGTTTGAACGTGGCAGTCTTATAGATGAATTTTGTTAAGATCGACTAACCACGGCCGTGGTTTCATACATTCTGTATATAAAATTATTACTGATGAACATGTAGCATATAAATAAATTCGAGCAATTTTAGGTGGGACGAGCTAAAACATTTACCATAAACAATTTACCACGACCAATTGTAATTATGAATTCATATTTACGTAGAATTTCACGCATTTTGACTCAAAAATAAGAGCTGGATAATGTGACGCGATTCAAGATAAATTTCAAATGCATTAACTTGAGAGCATCAAATTACACATATAAGAGAATTGTGAGATAAAACGTATATTTATTGATATGAACAAGCAATTGTAGTTTACAAAGCACTACTTTTGGTACGTCATCTTTTGAGTGGAATAAGTGTTTTGATAGTTGGTTCGAGCAAATCAGAAGGTCTATTAATTTTGTTAAATGTTGAATACTTCGAGAAACAACTTCTTTAACTTTACCTTTTATTGTGGTATTTTTCAAACACTTAGTTTTACCCTCGCATACACCACAAGGTGTATAAAGGTAAAATTATTATGGTGCATCGTGTGGTTGCTTCTCGGGTCAATAGGCCGTGATGAGAGTTCGGAAACACTTGACGTTTCGTCCACAACTACGGCGGACGTCTTCAGAAGAAAATCTTCTAACAAAGTGACTGTCCCGTGCGTTTTCGCTTTTATACTCATGTAGTAGAAATGGTGTTGGGTTGGAAGGCTTGTTGACGTCACCGGGGTGGTATATAAAGTAATTAGACCAGTTGTTGACATCAATCGGGTCATTGCAGGTAATACTTCAGAATTTTATGACATCACTCGCTTTTTCACCATATAGGGGAATTGTTTTCTGCCCCTTAAGTGCGATAAACCAAGATTTAGGTATATTGAACCCATAGTCCCCGTTAAAATTATTTATGTTTATAAATCTTCATTGCCTCTCTATTTGATCCCGGATAATAATTTCTACAAGTTAGATAAAACTTGTTTTTGCCCGACCATAGCCTTATAACCAACCCAAGAACGAACCTACACGGTACAACATAACACCAGCCGTAAAAGCCTTCGCATCTATTTTATACTTTCTCCTTCCTATTCTTCCTATTCTTATTTCTGATGTTTTTGTTGTATTTAATATTAGTCTCACAAGTTTGGCCACTTTTCTCAACTTTTCTAGATTTTTTTCGTATCTGCGATTTTGTGGGTTAAGGTAGTATATTCCAAGTCCACTAGTTTATTACTTTGCAGGTTCCAGGTGATTCAATTTTTCTCTTGAATTGATCTTGCCATTACATAATCTAGGTATATCTTAAGGACCTGCGAAAACAATATGCATCCTTACTCTTCACTCTTGTCTTTGTGTCGGTTTTCTTGATAGGCACCTGATATGTGAATTTTTACGTTTTAATTAATTTGATATTCTTTAAGGATTTAAGATCTTCCAAAGGCACTCATGTTTCATATTCTCAAAAGCCTTAGCGAAATAGACAAACAGCATCGTTAGTGATTTAGTTTCTCCTATAATACTTTGTACCGCTTTAATTAAGTCGATACCTAATCTTACTCTTCTAAAACCTGTTTTGCTTCTTCTTCAGTTTTCTGTTTGCTTCTTTATTCATGCTTGTATGTATAATGTGTGCTAGAGTTTTGGTTGTAGTGGAGAGTTATTCTCCAATTTTTAAAATCTTGTGCATTTCCTTTTTTGGTAGTTTTATAATCTCATTTTCCGTGGTCATTATTTCTTCTTTACATATATACTTTAAATAATGTTATAAGTAATGTTAACATCATTTTTCCGTACTTCTAATGGTACATCATCTGTGTTTAGTGTTTTATTATTTTTTATGTGCTAAATTGCCTCTAATATCTCACTTTATGTTGGTTTCTCTATGTCTATTTCTAGTGTACCGTCTTGTCTTCCATTCTCTTCGTTTTGATTAAACTGTTTCCTACAATAATTCCGTAATTTGTGTCATGAAATTTTGTTGTAGTTTCCGTTCACCAAAGGTTTGGTAATTTTATACAGTGCTTTAATGTTGTTTACCGCTACTGCTCTTCTGCTAATTTCACCATATTGGCTATCCAATCTTTCTGGTCTGCGTTGCTACTTTTTTGCGGCTACATTTCTTCACCAATAGCAAAAGTAAAACAAACTCAAAAGTATTTTACAAAAAAAAGAAACAAAATATGACAAACAAAGAGAAAATGATAGGCATAAAAAAAGAAACACAGTAGAAGATAAATGCCAATACAAAAGCTGTTAAATGGTAAAAAGCGCCCAAAAGAAATAATTAGGAAGAAGTAGCAAAAAATACAGACACTGAGGAACCGACATAGGCAGAAATCAAAGAGACTATTAAGAAAAGTCGTAACGGAAAAGCTCTAGGCAGAGATGGAATTAAGATAAAACTAATAAAATATGAAAGAGAAGAACCACTTAAAAGACTCAATCAGTTAATTAAAAAATATAGATCGAAGAAACAATTTCAGAAGAATGGGAGACAGGAGAAATTATAACAATACACATGAAGGAATACGAGCAGGTATCCAAGATTACAGAGGAACTTATATTGTTAAATAATGCATACTTAATCCTGTAAACGCTTATACAGACCAGACTAAAAACAGACTAAAGATATAACAGGGCAAAATATCAATGTGGGTTTACCTCAGGAAAGTCAACAACAATCAAACAAATTATTTAACACAATCAAACCAAATGAAAGTAGAAATGCCTTTTATTAACTTTGAACAAGCTTTCCACTCTATCAAAAAAGAGAAACTCCTAAAAGCGTTAAAAGAATTAAGAATACTCCCTAAATCAAGAAAACTGATAAGTACCAGAACGGAAAAAACAAGTCACAGTAAGAATGCAAATGGGCAACACAAAAGATTTTGAGATAAATCAGGGTGTAAGGCAAGGCGATGCCTTATCAACGACGTTGTTTAACTTAACCTTAGAACATTTCTTGCAAAACATATATAAAAAACAATAAAACAAAAGGAGGACAAATAGTATCACATGACGATGACATAGCTCTTATCACTAGAAACCGCAACATAATGAAAAAAATGTTAAAGGCGATAGTACTAGAGGGACGTGCAATGCACCTCAAGATAAATAACAACAATAAATCTCAGAAAGTTCAAATTTGAGCAAGTAGACAAATTCAGATAGTTAGGAATCACCATAACTAATAGTTAAAGTGGGGTCAAGGGAACAGAAACCAAAGGTAAAATAGCAACAACTAATAAAGCAATTTCTGTGAACAAAAAAATGCTACAAAGCAGGCTGTTAAAAAAATACTACAGAGGTAATGATAATGACAAAAAAATAAGAAGAGGGCCTGAGAATTATGGAGAGAAAAATATTAAGAACTACACTAGGGCTAGTAAAAGTAATAAACGATGTGTACAGAATGAACCATGAGCATCAACAAGAAATAGGTTGAGACATGGTGAAAAAAATTAAACAACAGAGAGCACAATCCTTGAGACATGTTTGTAGAGCCGGAGTGAAAACTTGTGCAGTTTTGGACTGGGAGTCGCAAGGTACAAGACGACGGGGACGGCCAAAATCTACGTGGTGGAAAGAAGTAAAAGACGACATCAAAAAGATTGGAGTGAGCAACTGGTACGAAAAAACAAAAAATCGGAAACTTTGACAAGACTTATGTAAGAAGATCTAAGAACATGATGGGAACCAAACTATGGATCTAGAAAGCTCATTAAAAGCAGCGTTACCCCCCCCCCCCCCTTATTGGGGTGTCTAGCCACCAGAATATTCCTTCTTTCCTTTCCTTAATAAATTGTTACTTTAAACATAGAACATCTTATACGACTTCATATATCGATCCCTTAATTATTCTACGCCAAGATGTTTTGTTTAATAAGCATCTGATATTGCTTTCGACCTGAACTTTTTTCTCTTCAACCAGATTCTACGGTGTATAATCTTTATATAGGTATATTTATAGAAAGACGATTTGTTAAAGTAAAACTTAGATAACCAATTTGAGATTTTTTGGAAATTAATCCCCAATAGTAGTGTAATTTGTGCAAGAGCGGAAATTTTCAATTATAAAGTGAGACACAAGCAGCCCCATTCGACTAGTATTTATTTTCCCGAATTGGTAGCATAAATAAACGAATCAATGAGTAGACTATTCAAATGCAAAATCATTTAACAATTTAATTACTGATGTGTTAATATCGATCCGGCGGCAGCGGCCGCCGGTTTCAGACGAGCGGCTCGTAGCGTGTAGCAACTTCAGATACAAGATAAAAGTTCAGCCTGCACGGCAGGAGTGATGAACTCGCCCTCAAGTAATCAACTCGGCAATGCTGTTACCGCGTCAGATTGGCACTGCACATCACGTAATGGTTAAAAATTGCGTTATGACCGCTGCAAACATCGGCGCACCAGGGGCTGCGTTGTTTCGCAGCGCCCATTCCGACGACGCCGCAACTTTTGTGCTGCCTCGAGCCCGACTCAATCCAGTTAGATCAATTTGCGTTAAAAGCATTTCCATAGCGATGATAAACAATTCCACCCCGTTCTATTTGCATAATGTTCCATCCGTGTAGCTGTCCGCTGCAACCTCCGTAATCATTTATTGCTTATGCCCTGCTGCCTCAAAATCTTGTTGAACTTGATTAACATCCAACTATAATTAGCCGTAATCACACGGCACACTATGGGTGAATTAGTGTTATATACAATGCAAATTGCTAAGTTTATTTTGAAGCTACAAAACTATATCTTCACAGATTCTTCAAGAACATCCCATCGCTGTCATAGGTGCAACAAAAGATACAAGAACACCATAGAAACAGTATGCACATAGAGCCCCATAACATAATAGATAAATTTTTACATTTTTTTTAATAAAATAAATTATTTATAAGTAAAGTACGCGTAAATCAATGATAAATATAATACTCCAAGTCTTAGCAAAAAATAAATACAACAAATTATGAAATTCCTTGAGACGGGTTTCAAAATGAAATAGAAATTAAGTGAGAGTTGGCAGTTTAAAGTGGTAAAGTAAATCCTGTTACTAAGGGTGAATTACCTGCAGCTAAACAACATTTTTTAAACATCTGCAAATGGTTTAGCACTATTTAAATCATGCCATGCTTATTATTATTTTAAATAGTTGTGTATAATCCATCGTTAAAAAAAGTTTTCTCATCTAGCGCGTTACATTCTTCTCGCTTAGAAGGTCAAAATTTAAGATTCCAGATTTTAATCGGCCCAATGGGTACCCTAGAAAGATTTTCATTCTAAATCATTGTCCCTAACCCCGAACAACGAATCCACCGATAAAAAGTCTTGTAAAATCAAAAGAAAAGTATTTTGTATTTAATTATGCTCCCTTAAAGGTTATTTTTGTGTTTGCTGTTAGTTATGTTTATAGTTTAGTTGGATTTCAAAAAAGTTACTCATCTTTTCCTAGATTTTATGTACAATGGCAAACATAATACAATATAATACAAAACCTTCATTGTTCTGGCACACTATGTTACCGGTCCCCAGTTCAAGAAAAAATTTGGTAACCATCATACTTTGGACAACACTGTCAAGTACGTTTATCTTATTTTTATGATTATCTCTAACATAACGCACAAAAAATTTTTTGAGGGCTGTAAGTGTTCTGAGCGATATTGAAGAAATAAAAACAAAGAAACGACAGTCAGAACCAACGAAAATATCCAAAGGGTTGAAGAGTTTGTAAAAGACAAGGAAGGTAGCAACCCGAAAAACTCTAAAAAGGTGGATATTAATAGATCATTGTCCCAAAGCATTATAAAAAAAGACTTACAACTGAAGGCATACAAGATGCAAATAAGCCAGCCAATTAGCAAAAAGCGAAGCTCAGAGAAAATTTATATTTGCTAATTTAATGATTGAGTTAATAAAAAAGGGATTAATAGACCTGAAGAAGATTTAGTTTACGGACAAAGCCCACTTTTACTTTGAAGGAAATGTAAACAAATAGAACCGGAGAATCTACCTCAACAGCAAAGCCCTTACATTCGTGAGATTTTGGTGTGCGATTTGCACAGACATGGTAGTGGGACCTATTTTTGTAGACGAAAACATAACTGGTGATCGCTACCTTAAAATACTGAAGGAAAAAGCCTTTCCGTGCTTAATGGACTTGGAAAAAATTAATGCTAACTGATGCACGGCCACATCGCACTAAAAAAATCTATGATTTTCTGGAGAAGTACTGGAGAGGCAGGCGTGTAAATAGCCGTGTCCTCGTGGTGCGGTGTGGGGAACTAAGTACGGCCCGTTTTGAAAAGTAAAACGTTGAGACCCAAATCGTCCCTTAAACGGCCGGCGCGAAAGCGGATGGGGGCGGCTACCGATATCAACCGATGAGTAATTGCCAAATCGCTCACCTGTAATCGGCTTCAGCTTCGGCGGCGTTGGTTTTACGGTGGCCACCTTGTTGCGATGTCTTCGTGCCTGGAACCCGACCGCACTGGCCGGGATGCGATGCGAATATATCTTGCGGATTGGTTAAATGTGAGTAAAATATGTCTTGCGGGTTGGTTAAACACGACCGAACTGGCCGCGTTGCGGATCGAGTATGTCGCCGGGCTTCGCGCCTGGCTTAGCGGTAGATAATTTGCGGGAAATCTTAATTCGAGAGCACTTTTCGTCTCAAAGGGTGCCGCCGACGGTGTATGCAGACTCGCCGGCTGAGCAAAAGCCTATATGCCGTTTTGTGTGCGATAGCAAAACGTGGCGGCAGATATCAAAGCCACCAGCATGCCGCCACGAACACAGGCGGTTCAAGGGCGAAAAGGCCACCACACCAAGTACTTTGGCAAAAGAGTCATCGCATCGGATTCTGCGAAGTAGAACGAATATGGTGTTAATAGAGAGCGCCCTATTTACCGGATCTAATTTCTGTACTTCTTGTGGGACTACCTAAAGAACAACGTGTACAAACAACAAATTCGATGATTAGCAGATCTCAAAGAAGAAGCAACACCACTAAAAATGCTATAAAGAGTAACAGGAAATTTTAAAGCCCGTTTAAGACACACCATTGCCTAAGAAGATACGCACTTTGGAAATTTAATTCACTAAATAAGTACTTAAATGAAGTTTTTGTTCTTTGTATGTCATCTAGCGTACCCACTGGGCTGATCAAAATCACGAAATCTTAAATTTCGCAAATTTTCATCTTCGGGACGGGAAAAAATACCACGCTAGATGAGGACAACTTTTTTATCAGTGACTTTGTTGTCAATGGGTTCAGCACAATTCTTTAAAACAAAAACCTCATCTAGCATATCCATTGGACCACGCTGTAGATTATTCCAGCCTTAGGTGTATTATAAGCCACGCTGATCGTGGTGCCTCACAACGATAAGTAAGTGTTTAAAAATGCCCTTGTTAATAGTAAATTTGGGTTATTACTCAGCTAAAAAGGAGCAATAAAGAGTCAACGTCAATGATATTTGGCCTCCCAGGACTCTCCGCTGTAAAATATGGGGGAATTAGTCCATAACAGGAATACCGTTTGCTGTAGTGTAGATCGCATTTAGTTTTTTTGTAATAATGTTTTGAATTTTTTCTGGCCACCATATTGAATTTCGTTTACATTTTCATTTTAAGTCATCATGATTCGGAAACTGCTGAAAATTTCGCGTCCGTATTTTTATTTAGGTTAATTTATAATTTCAGAAACTGTAATAATATAATAATTTTAGTAAAATAAAAAATATTATTATTGTTCAAACATCAAACTTTTTACAGCTTTTACGCAATTGTAAGTTTTTAAGCAAACTGCTCATCGTTTTTTAAAGCGCTTTCTTCTACATAAAATGCAGTAGTAAATTTCCTTTAAGTTACAACTCGCCATCGAAAAAATTAGGCATTATTTATAAATAAAGAGTTCAAAACACGATCATTTTGCAACTTTCAAGATATTTTTCGAATCTTAATCACTAAAATTTTTAAAATATAAAACCCAGTACCTTTACTGTATATCTAAGAATATCAGATAAAAATTTAAAAACGGTAGTTTTCGAGGAAAGAGAACATTTATTTGAAAAAAGTAATTTTTCAAGAAAACCGATTTTCGGTAAGCCGACATCATTCTGCCGTTTTCGTGCGAACAACTCGTATTGAGATTTTCCCTGTTAACCAACAGTTTGTCTGTCAATTGAATCCGGTTTCGTTGTCTTCAGGTGTCTATGTTTATTTTCATATTTTTCGAGTATTAAAATGCTGCCTACAAAAATAAATTAAAAGGAGAAAGAGCCACAGAAGAGATAGACATATAATCGGATAGAGATCCAAAGCTTTCTACAGGATTGCCTTCCAGGACTCCCGTAAGTCCCGTTCAGAATAATAGATAGGGAGCTCATCCAAGCATGCGTCAATTTCTTCTCTCATTCGAAAATTACAGAATATTTGAGAGCTGGATAACATTTGATGTTTTGTCATTGCTTTTGACCTGAAAATCAAAACAGGTTAAGGTCATAAAAGCTATAAAATTCTGTAAACAAAGAAATTCAAGTGAAATTGGAATACGAGTCATAGTGTCATTTTCATAGCTGTATATGCGCCAAATAACTTGCAAAGGTGCATCAAAAAAAAACTTTAAAAATAAAGAGATGAAGAAATACTTAAATAAATACGGATACAAAATATCTGACAACTTAAATTAAAATATATTATTGGTTAACAATAGAAAGGGTTGGAATCTTCTAATAAAGTGTTGAAAGAAGCTTAAAAATGCCGCCCTGAAACAATGTGTACCGATAGATACAGTGATTGCCTCAGAAATGAGAAAAAAGCGTTTAAGAAATGAAAAACTGCAAAGCCCTGATGCCAGATAACATCAGTGTGTACCTCATTAAAACAGCTACAAATACTTAATGAAGATATTAGCCACAATTTTTAACAAATACCTGAATAAACAAACTCTCCCTCAGAAATGAAATAAGCAATTTTTGTACTTTAAAAGGGCAGCGATATCAGTGTAATTTGCAAAATTCCAAAACTTTATGGACGAGTCCTCAAACACAAAATTCAGTACCATATATAGGAGTAGGAAAAACAAAATAGTCTTAGAGCTAAAAACTCCCTTATTAAACAATTAATTAAAGACCATGTTGAAGAGGGACGGCCTGTTTGCCCTACTTTTATAAAAAAAAAACTCTACCGTATATTACTACTGTATGAAAAGGGCGGGAGTCAAATTAGTTTATGTTAGAAACAAACTCTGCAAATTTTAAAATAAACAAAAGATTAAGAGGAAACTTCCCTTCTTATATTCAATGTTTACTAGGATCTTGAAAATAAAAATTTAGCAGAATGGATATAAAAATCGGAAATAACATCCTCTATAACCTATTATTTTCTGATGACTGGGTATTAATACTTGCTGACAGTGAGGGTCCTAATTATGTCATGAAAACTCCTAGATGAACATGATAAGTATGGACTAATAACAAATTTTAAAAAGATAGTAGTAGGAGATGTTATGTTCAATCTAGACAAAGTGAGTTCTACAATAAAAAGTTGTTTAACCTTCAAGTACTTTGTAGTAACTGTTCTCCGATGGTAGGAATTAACAAGGCATTTTAAATAAAATTGGGAAAAGTAAACCCATGATTTGGCAACTCGATTTCCTATTTCGGGAAAACAATATTTCAAGGTGAATTAAAATCTATCTGCAGCACCATCGCACAATATATCTCCGCTTACGATTCGGAAACCTGGAAAATTAGGAAATTAGAATAAAACAAAATGCTATCCCTTAAAATGTATTATTGGAGATAAGTCCCAAATTTTAAGAATAAACTATATCAGAAATAAAGAAATAAGGGAAATTATAAACTAAAAAAATAATTGGTCACCATCACGAAAACCACCAAAGAACTGGAAATTGAACGTCACAGAAGCCGTCATATCAAAAGATTGGTTATAAAAATCACTACTGCTGTGTCAATATTTTTTTTAATACTCAAATACTTTAATAATAAAAAAATTCTCAAATAAAAGTTTCACAAATTAACTTACATGTTTAGTGTACTCTTAGGGCATTCCTTAAAATCTCTTTAAACTAGTAGAACCAGACAAAGCTAAATTTACTAATAGCATATGGAATGCAATTTCGAGAACATAAAGCAGCCACCCAAGCACTACACTTTATAAGTGCGAAGCATGCACGGAACAGTATGGAGCAAACCTATTTATTTAAAATAAGTCTACATAACGCTAAATTGGATACAGGAAATAGCAACAAGAGACAACGCGTTACAACCCTATTTCAGAGAAATGGAGTTCGCAACTCTTATTATATAAAAATACAAAGCGCACAACAAAATTATTTTATGGACAGCAACGACTAAAGTAACATCAGAAGTATTGTTATACTAGTGCAAACATGATCTTAGGACTTCATCTTACGTCATAGTTATTATAAAACCAGAAAGATTAATTAATTGATTCAATTTTTAATTTTTTAAAAGAGAAAACTATAAATGGACATTAATTGGTACAAAACTAAATTTATTGATCAGCAATCGTTACATATTTGTTACGGCACTACATCAGCAATCAATCTATTAAAACTTTTATGACTAAAATGACCTAACGTCTATGGATATTTTCCGACTTTATAATTAATGGACAACATTAATTAAATTATTATTTCGAAAGTTACTGGATAAGACTTTATTATTTTAATTATAATAAAATTTCAACTTTTAACTCTCAACACAATAAGTAGAAATAAGTTTTTACAATTTGTTTTATTAAAATTCTATTTATTTAGTTTATATAACCATTTTAAGCAATCAGCATACCCAAATGTTAATTTAAATACAAGAATAAATTAAAAAGTAAATTACATATAGATACAGAATAGTGCGCCCAACGACCTTCTGCACTGCGACCCTCATGGTTTATTGTGTACCCTTTAATTTGTTAGAGCTCCTTCTTTAGGTCTAGGCTTTTGATTAACCCCCAGACTCTAGAGAGAGACTCTTTTGTATAACTCTCTGGCTTTACTAGTAGCATAAAATGTGGTATGCAGTCTGTTAGAAGATTTAAATGCCTCCTATCGGTAGGCAAACTATGACTAAATTTTAGTTTAAAAAAAAAATTTAGTTGAGTTTGGAGATTTGCTGTAGATTTTTGTGACGGCCCCTGTTTAGACTTCTTCTTGTCTCAAATGGCCGGCATTGTTTCACTTTTCTTAAGTTTTATTGAGTATTTATTCATTAATGGCTACTTGAAGTGCCACCACAAGTGAGGTTCGGGTTTAATAGGTTTTGTTTTTAATCCTTCCTTGTTCAATAAGTCTGCCATTTCGTTACCCCTGAAATCCCTATGTGGCAGAACCCAGGGAAGAACCAGACAATAACTTTTCCTATCTCTATCAAAACACCTATAGAGTCCCTAACAACCTTTGACTTTACCACGGGAGTGGCTAGAGCTTTTGTGCTGCTTGTCTGTCCGAAAAGATAGCTATCCTCTTACCCCTAATGTTAAGCCTTTTTGATCTCCTTCCATAGCCATAGTATCAGCCTGAAAGACAGTAGAAAATTTTTCAAACGCCATTGAAATTTTAATGTTCCTTTTTGGCCCATAGATTCCTGCTTCTGTGTCTATTGCAGATAAAATCTGCCAAGACTAGGAGTCCTTCGTTTCAGTCTTCTCTATCTGTTATTATAATTTTGAGGTTTGTCCAAATTTAAACTAACTGGGAACCAGATTGTCAATGGGCATTCCCAATGTGTCCTTCGCCTCCAACTCTTCCCTCAGTTTTTGATGCTCTTCTACATGCATGGGAACGATTAGA
The DNA here is from genome assembly GCA_036346155.1 of Sinelater perroti. NCBI lineage: Eukaryota > Metazoa > Arthropoda > Insecta > Coleoptera > Elateridae > Sinelater > Sinelater perroti. The sequence goes on along the minus strand of JARFIY010000167.1, from coordinate 3,424,390 downwards.
GCTTCTCTTTGCATATAAGTCATATTCTTCTACTAAAAGGGGCAATTCCTTTGATAATTTGGTCCGATTTTTATGGTAGAAAACTACAATTGACAAGAAGGTGAGAATGTAATTCTATGCTTTATGATAGAAGAAAAACGAAGGTAAACCATACACTGCGTGTCGGGCGATCTTCAACGTTATAGATAACATAGGACAAGTTAAATAAGTTGCTGCTAACTACCGCATCATAATTGGAGAGTTTCCAGATGAACTGCAAAAAGTAGTCTCGAAGACAAAACTAGACACGTTTGGTAAACTTTGGCTAGTACGTCAAAAAAAATCCTTAAAAATTTACATTTTATCCAAAATAGTTGTTTTGTAGAGATAGGCGTAAGTTATTATTTCTAGTTATCCCGTAATGTGTCAGAAAGAAGTTAAAAGTTCCTGAGTATTTAATTTTAACCTACGATACAATACCGTAAGTGTCAAAAGTATCAAAATTAACTATGCGTCAGTAATAATATGAACAAAACCAGTAGTATCTAAAGACACCGTATTTGAGTCTTCAATCGTAAAAACTTTTTTTGCACAATGTTGAAAATTATAGAATGTCTTAGTTCCAGCAATATTAAATAAAGTTTGGATAGTGGTACGATGAATTTTTGCCTTTATAAAAGAATGACTAAAACAATTTCGTTTAGTCGGGAGCATGTGGAAGATGAACTACGTTAGCCTGTTGAAGTGTTTTCGGAAGATAATGTTGTTTTTGCAGGACGTAAGGTGCTAAGTTTAAAAATAAAATAATTATTAGTAAGGCTAAGACTTTTCAATCAAGTGGTACGATGCATTCTTCCACGAACATCTTTATATAAATAGAGTTAGTGCCAGATGGGTACCCCACTTTTGCTATTGGTTTAAAAACATCAACATGTAACCAGTTGTGAGCAATTTTGAAATCTTTCTTGCAACAACAAAGCAGAATTTCTTCAATTATTGCTACAAGGGATGAAACCAACGTCTTGTACTATAATTAGCTAGCGAAGGTGACCTAACCGACAAAGGCAAATGTGGCAACGGTTTTTTGAGATTCAGAAATATTTTTTCTAATTGATTTGAAGGGCAGAAACACAGTAGCAAACGGAGGTTACTACTCCCGTTAACTGTTAAGCGTAAATTGCGCGGGGAAAAGAGAGGTGGTATGCTGAACCAAACTGTCTGCTTTCTGTCCATAAGAATGCAATTAGCCAGGTTGCTACAAATAACTGTGACGGTAAGAAGTTTTCTCGCCTACACCTAATCTCCAACAACTATTATGTATTTTTAAAACTGAAAAAAAAGACCTTCAATATCGAAACTTTGACAACGATAAAGAGTTCCAGAAGGCTGAATTATTTTGCAAAACACTTTTTCAATTGTATTGAAAATGTTAATGAAGAAATGTCTTTTAGTGCTGGTTATCTTTAACATTTTCCTTATCGTACACATTTTGAATGATTCTACTTTCTTAGACTCCATATAACAATACCCTGCTAATTTATAGCATTCTTAGCTAGCTTAAAGGCATATTTAACTTCGGATTGCGGAGTATTTGAGACTTCTGCGTCCACAACCTCTTCTGCTATTTGTTCTTGACTATCATTATCATGTTTTCCTTCTTTTTGCTAGATCCAAAATTAACTCACTATTTTTTCCTTCCACATGTATGACATTTTTTGTTTTACATTTTCGGTTATATCTTTTTAATCTTAAATTTGTCACTTTTATTTACTTTGTCTACCACTACTTTTCCAAGTATCTCAAACTTCTTTTTTACATATCTTTGTTCTAGAACTTCCTACGTTATTCTATTAGGCTTAAGAGTTCTTCTGCCATCCAATTTTTTTTGTTTTGATGATCCCCATACCTTCAATAAAGCTTTACAGGTTGTTTGATTTATTACCCCTTATTTATTATAAATACTCCTTCTGTCAGTAACATTTTTTAAATTCATTATTAAATTTTTCTCTATTGGTTTTTGAGATATTCTATATTTATTTTTTCTAATTCTCTTTAACTTCACATTTATAGTGACTTAGCAAATTGTGATCAAAGACAACTTTTGCTCTAGGGTAATTTTAGTACTTTTAACACTGCTGATCGTTCTTTTATTTATTATAATAAAATTAATTTGACTTTGTGCTTTTATATTTTTGCCTTTTGTATCATTAATCCTTCCTTTTCTAACTGTAACGTTAATTATAACATAACAATATTAATTCTGTACTTTTCCAATTTTGATAACGGTTTTTTAATTTTTCTGTGAATGTCTTCTACTTGCTCATAATTTTTATTGGTCATGGCTACGTACGTATGTCTTTCTAATATTAATATTCATTGAATCGCCTTTTAACTGAAACACCATCACTCGAACAGAGTATGGGATTAAAATTTAATTCAAAATTTTAAATGTTAGCAATTATAAATGCTGCACCACTTTGACAAAATTTGTAATTTTTTCTAAAATGGCATACACCAGTGCCATATGTTTAGCTAAAGCCAAATATTTTAGTTTCATTTCTTCTCTTTTCTCTGGTGATTACCTATAATTTATTTGACTTATACAAAGTTTTTATATTTTATCTCCTCTTTAAATCACTTATTTTGCTATCCTATTTAAGAAAATCCAAAACTCAGCGCCTTTTGATCTATTTAATTTTCCATGGTAGTTTGTTTTGTAAGGTTAGTGATATCCCCTTCTTTTCTTCAATTTCATTCAGATTATATGTATATTTCCATCTCGTTACAGTTTTGATAGGTACTCTAGTCCTTTATCAGGTTTTTACCACATCTAACTTCAAATATAATTATACTAAAAGAAGTGGTAACCTATATATGGAAAAAGGCGCCAGGGGTTTAGTGGTATGTGTGATGTATCATAGTAAAAGGGACGATGGGTGTAGTTGATCCATATGCATATTAGGGTTTGAAACGCATTAGTTAATAAGATAATTAATTATTTTTAGTTCCCTGTCTACCCTCAATTTGAAAACTTATTTAGCATACTTGTGGTGAAGACTGTCGCAACATGTAATCGGTAGAATATCAAAATTCTCATATGAGAATGCTTGAAAGCACATCCTAAACGCACGACCACTACATCGTATACCCGGACATTGCTTGGAGTGGACGAAACAGTCGCTGTCATGATTTTAAATGAGACGTGTTTGTACAACCAGAAGAGTGCATTCTTCTCTTACCAAGTGGAGACATGGTCTGTCAAAAAAAAAATAATAGAAACCTGAAGAAGCCGATGGTAATAGTGACTATAAATAGCTGTATTGCAAATATCAAAGGTTTGTATGACGGGAAGCCGTCGGATGAGAAAATAATGGAAATGTCATGAACGATAAAGCATCAAAGCCCTAGTATAAAGCAAGATTCTACAAAAATAATGTCTTTGTCCTATGCAGAGGCTTCATGTCACTACAATCTGAATCTCCTAAAAACTGTATCTGAACTTTTGACCTGAGTGTGATTCTCACACTGAGGACTTACGACATCTTCCGATTGTTAGGTTCATATTAAAGAGGACTCGCAATATCATACTGACTTGCAAGAGTGGGCTTCTGACAATCAACAGATTAAAAGGTTTAAGGATCACAATCAAAATAGAGGCTGGTAATCCTCTGCTGGTTCGAGCAAAAGTCAGGTCCCGTTATACACATAGTACAGTATATTATGTATTCATCGATTACTATTTGTCAAAAGAGGGCGAAGACATTGTTTGTGGGTTCTACTGTAAGTGCAAAGCAAGTGTGTTATATTCAAATTCCTTCAAAGTACTAGTACTACAAATCAGTTTATATAAACCTTTACTCTCGCTTAAGCCTAAAATTTTCTTATACATTTATATCATACGTAGTCTTTCATATTATAACTACAAGATTTAGACAGTTTAGACCAGATTCTTATACTAAGAACTTTAGCAAACGTATGTCTACCGTTGTTGCAATTTGTGTTAGTCTTAAACTCACTGAGATGGTATAAGCTGATAAGAGATAAAATAATTCGAATATTTCAATCCCATAAATATTTCAGACAATGGATCAACAAACAAGTAGCGCATATCAAAAGACGAGTAACTGATAGTTTTATCATCATCAGTTTATTATTAGTAATATTTTCATCTTTTGTGTTACTATCTTTGCTTTCAAATTACCGCAAAATTTTGTATGAGTTTTTTCAAGTAAAATATAAATAGCAAGGCCTTATTATACCTTTAAATTATATTTTATTTGAGCCATTTTTATGTTATAGAATTTTATAGCGATGATTTTTTTATGTATAGACTCAAAATAAAATTTTTGTTTTATATGTTTATATATAACGTCATCTATTTGCATATCAGTTTAACATCAACGAATAAAATAGGTAGGAAAAAATAATCAAGTTATCTGCGGGCCTCAAAAACAACATTTATTATTGACATTACCATCACCATAAAAGATGTGTTAGCTGTTACTAATTTATATATTGTAGAAAATAATTTGATGTTAAACTAATAAAAGAATTATCGCATTCATGCAAATGAAACAATATGTCTATAAACACTATTTTTTATTTATTTACTAGGATTAAAATTCAATTATCTCAATTGGTGGAATTGGCTAGAGAGTCTTTATTACGGTTACAGATATTGCTAAAAAGAGAACCCAAATATTTTTAAAAATATTTTTATATTTTTACCCTAAACAATATAAGTACGAAGTGCGTTCAAGTATTAAGGTCTTCAAATTTTTTTCTGAACGAGTACTTATCCAAGAAAGCTGAAACATCGGTTACTTCTTAACGTAATCTCCGTCTAGACGTACACATATTTCACAACGTCGTTGCTGTGATTCCATGGCTGCTGAGAACACTTCTTTAGGGGTGTGTTTTGCCCACTAAAAATCTCTGATCCAACAAGGGTTCGATTGGAAAATGAACGGTCACAGAGAGTGCCCTTCATGGTCCACAATTCATGGCAACATTATGTGTCAACATGTCCTAAAATATTGTCACCAGCGCAGCCTCGTGTCCATTGGTCAGCATTCATAAGGCCCATCTTAAAGAAACTTCCCGCATTTTTAAGTCATAGTGCAAAATAGATTCCACTTACGAAAATGTCAAGTTTATAGGCGATATCACGCATACTTAAATGACAATGAACCAAAGCAGCCTCGGCTACGAACCAGCCGGACTGAAACCATAATTGCGTGAATTATTACGAAAGACCATGATTAAAAGTGCGCGATATTGCCTCTAAAGTTGCCATTTCCGTAGGTTCTGTGGAGTCCATTTTGCACGATGACCTGAAAATGCTGACCGACGAACACAAGGTTGCGCGGGTGGCAATGTCTCAGGACATATTGGAACGTGATGTCGCCATGAATTTCTGACCATAAAGGGCACTCTCCATGGCCACTCATTTTCCTATCAAGCCTCTGTTGTATCAGCGATTTCCAGTGGGCAAAACACGCCCCTAAAAAAGTGTTTCAGTAGCCATGGAATCATGGCTACGACATTATGAAAAATATGGACGTCTAGTCGAAGGTTCCGTTAAAAAATAACTGAAGTTTCAATTTTCTTGGATGAGTACTTTTTCAGAAAAAAAATGGAGACCTTAGAACTTGAAGGCACCTCCTATTTTAGATTCATAGACAGACATAGTCAAAGAAACACACACGACAAGAACTTATAAACTTTATTCCATTATTTGAAGGGATTCTCAGTTACTTTGTTGCTCTGTTGTTCCAGTTTTTCATATATTGGGTCATTTGTCTGCAACTTCGAACAAGATATACGTTTACTAATATTTCCATTATGGTTATTAAATTGGCAATTTCCTCCTAATTATATGAAGAGTCTAAGCACGCCATGACTTTAATTTGAATCGATCCCGCATAATCTGACCCAATTTGTTATAAGAACAAGAACCATCTTAAAACAGTTCTCATGGAACTTACTTCTTTGATTATTTACTATTTCTTAAAAAAATTCAGGAACAGTAAAGTACTTAAGGTTAAGGTACTACTAGTAGTAACTAAAATAAACCACCTGGAAGCATTTTAATTCCTTCGATAACGAAACCGCACTTAACGTTACGCGAGATAAATGGAAATAGATATCCATTGCGATTGCGGGTCGACCCGAAATCAATCTCTTACTCATGGGCGACGAGACGACCCGCCAGTCTATCCGGCGGGAGTTTAACCTAACGATTACCACATTCCTTGATCTACGCAGCGCCAAACTTTTAACTGCTACCCGAATTCTAGGCCGCCCCCACCGACCCCTTCTAGTAGGGATCGGCTCGTCTTCGGCCGCAAATCGCAGCTTGAGCGTTATCTTTCGCTCAGAGAGCTTTCACTTCGTTATTGTGTTGCATGAAAACACCCGTGGTGATTTATTGATCAGGGCTGCTCGATATCTGTTCTGCAGCACGCGATTAGTCATAAGCGCGGGGCGGCTGCGGTCCTGTCAAGGCTCGGCGACGTCCTGCTCGCTTCAATGGGGCCGCGAATTAACAAAACGCCCGCAACGAAACTTATTTTGTTTACAAATAGAGCGCTTCCCGCTCATTGAAGCTTACGGTGGTTGGCTTCATTTCATATTCTACACCCCACATTGTGTTTCCACTCAGGTACTGCGCTGAAATATATATACTCGAATTAGGGTCCGACAGCATACAAAATTCCACTTTCATCGTATAAACGATTGCCTTTGTTGCGAGAGAAGGCAGCACAACGCACGGAAACTGAATGGCGTTTTTGGTCAGCTACATCGCATATACACTACGTAAGAAACTTTGGGGTGCAATTAATTTCATTTAACCTTACATTCCTTACACTTTGTGACATACCACCTTAATGTGCGGCCAGCCTTAATTCTCTTGGTATCAAAAACTTTTAAGTGCTTTTCATGCAGTTTACTTTTACTATATCAAATAATAAAACAACAATTTTATAAAATGTAATAGGAATAAAGAAGAACCGAAGATGTTTAGCTTATCTATTTGAAACAAGAAAAAAACAAAAAACAAAGTATAAATAGATAAGAATGGATAAGGACCTATATAAAAGGCTGCAGAAAAATTACCTAACAATTTTGTAAAGATCAAAAATTTAAGCGCACTGAAACTAATATAAATAATAGGTGGCGTAAAAGTTATCACCCTATCGGAAGATGCACCCATTTTTACAAACGGCGTCTCAGGTCATCGCGACTTTGTCATTTGTGAAGTAAACAAAAGCAGAATACACACAGATAGACCATGAATTACCATACTCCTCAAGAACGCGGAATAATTGTGTCAATGTTTTGGACAAATAATCGATCGGTGGTTATGGCTCAACGTGAATTTCTTCGTCGACTTCCTGGTAGTGTGACACCAACTAGACAAACAAAAGCCTCGAGGAGACTGGCTCAACATGAGACAGTAGCAGACGTGGCCGGCCTCGGAGCAGCCGTTCGGACGAGAATATCGTCGTTGTGGCTGCAGATGTCCAAGAGGGGCCGCAAACATCAAGACGGACCACGCAATTGGGGTATCAATAGACGATCTTTACAGCAAATTTTGGTGAAAGACTTAAAGATGTTCCGGTATAAAGTGCAAGCAGTGCATCAGCTATTGCCTGCAGACCGCCAATAGCGTATAAATTTCAGCTAAGTCCTCCAAAACCTTGACCACGATGATAATGATTTTCCATTGAAATAAACAAAATTATCGTTTCTGGGGCACTGAAAATCCGCGTGAAATGCACGAAGAGCCATTACATCCTCTCAAAGTCACTGTTTGATGCGGCGTTTACGGAGGAAAGGTGATTGGCCTATATGTTTTCAAGGACAACTTCTTGCTGTCGCAAATTGACGATTTGGGTTTGGAAAACATGGTTCAGCAGGACGGTGCAACTGCACACACTGCAAGAGCGACAGCGGACATTCCGAAGCAAGCGTTTCTCGGCCGCCTAATCTCTCGTTTTGGCGATTGACCTGGCCCGCAACATCACCCAATTTCACCGTTCCACGCTTCTTTCTTTGGGGTTTTTTCAACTATCGGGTCTATATGAACAAGCCACAGACCTTGAGAATTTAAAAAAAAAACATCGGACAAATAGTAGATAATTTAACGCCAGAAGATTTAAGAAGTCATGGAAACTGCTGTGGAATGAGCCAGAATGTGCATCAAGTCCGTGGGCGACCACTTGACCGTTACTACCCTCACTACTTAATGGAAAAATTTAAATGTTTAAATAAATATAATCGACAAACAGAAATCATTTTTTTTATTTAGAAACAAAGTTACTGCCTTTGGAAATCGAGTGATGACTTTTGCGTCACCTTTTAAATAAAAATTACGTTCCAAAAGAAACGCAGGCTTTAATTAAAAAAAAGATTTACTTATTAGTTGTAAAAGTTATAATATTATTTCAGAGGAAAAATATTGCCATCAAAAGTAAAATAGGATATTAGACAAGTGTTCTCCATAGCCCATTTGACACTTTCGAATTCTTTTGGTAAAATTTTCGGTTACTTTTTCGAATAACTGCTTTAAAACAATTTCGTCGATGACTCTTCAAATTTTTACTTTTGATTTAGGAATCGTTCTTATTTTTACAACATAAACGTTGGTCTTCTCAAATCCTTAGACGAAAAAATCGCACGGAGTAAAGTCTCAAAATCTGTATGACCAGTTAACCTCGTTATTTTAGGAGATAAGTGCCCATTACATTTTTTGCTCCAACAATTGGGTTATTTTACGCCTCATATGAGAGGTAGAGCTGTCTTGATAGAACTACAAGTAATCCAAATCTATGCCGTCTGAATCAGGGCATAAATTACTTTATAATCTCGAGCTAACTTTCACCATGATGTTCACAATGTTTTCAACTTTACTTTAAAAAAAAACGGTCCAATAACTCCACCAAAATAAAATCCACGCCAAAATATTGCTCTTTGGTTGTGCATCGGTGCTGTTCCCAAAGGTCTCGATGATTTTATATGCCCCAAATGCGACAATTTGGCTTATTGGCATACGCACCAACGTGGAAATACGCTTCATCGCTAAAGATCATTTTCTTACCACAATTTCCGGCAATTTTGTAATTTTCTACCACACAACCTGCAAACACACGACATTTCAAATAGCAGTCAAATAGAATCTTGAATAGCCTGTTTTTTGTTGTCTGCATCCAAACCTGTTAGTTTGTAGTTAATTAGTCTCTTGATAGTTGTTTCATTTGGTGCACTTTTCCTTTCGAAAATGCCACGAAATCTTCGCACAGTCTAAGTTTCTTTTGGAATACCCTCTATAAGGGAATTCATATTCCTAATGGTATTAAATAGTAGTAATAGTGATGCTTATTTACCAAAGAAAAGCAAACCAAATATTCGAGAGCTCATAAATCAATAAACTTAAACTTACGTATTCTTAAACTTATTGTTAAAATCATAGAAAATTGATTAAATCAGAATATGATATTATATCAACCGAAAACCAAGACAGCTTTCAAATAAGGTCAGTACAATTAGAAATTTTCGTGCAGTAAAAATTATTTATGGTCACATCAGTACATATATCTCCATTTAGTTATCTTTCAATGTAGATAAAGCATACAAAATACGCTAATGACAGTGTTCAATGTGATCTTTAACATCAAGAATAAATATGAAGGAGAATAGATCTGGACTACGGTTTAAATGTCAAACTAACCGCAAAGCAGATAAAAACACCAAAAACAGTTGTCCATATCATATACTAAAAGTTTCAAAACGAGAAAATAACTATTAAAGTGTATAACAAGTGAGCACGACTTTTACGTAGAGTGACTAGCACATTTTCATTTTATCTCGACCAAAGGAAGCTCGCATAAATCAGTTATCAAATCGATGTTTATTAAAATTAATTTACATTCTCAGAAGAGGCACTTAATCAATCTGTTTGTCTACTAGTCTTAGAGCATTTGAAAATAGTTCTGACATTTATAAAAAGTACATCTTCGTCCGACCCACACATCTTTAACTACAAGAAAAGTTTTAGTTCAAAAAACATCCCCACTCCTTCTTGCCCATTCTATAGCGCTAATTTGGCACAGTGTGATTGTTTCCCAAAATTAAAAATGTATCTCAAAAGGCACGATGTTGGTATTATGGAAAATGTCTAGCTATACGTTGACTTCCAGTGCTATTAGGAAGAACAGCAGCGATGCTGCAGTTGTTGTATTTGGACCCACAAGTATCTTTGGAAAACATTCTCATCAGTTTTGGAACGCCCCTTATATACTAATCCTATCTCAAAAGAACACAGCATGTGTCGTATAAAATAAGATTACTTTGAGATTCCAACAAAATTTTAGTCAATTGAAAAATAAGAAAAATAATTATTGTCTCTCGTTGAAACACTGACACAGTACGTGTGTTTGGTGCTCATCTCTACACCCCCTTGTCCCGAATCTCATCTCTACCTGTAACCTTCATCGTACGCTACCCACCCTAACCACAACTAAACGGGATTTTTACCCGCCGCCCGGCATTCCGATTCGAACCATCGTAAGCGATGAAGCAGAGCCAGCCGACCCAGGTGCTCTATTGCGTTGTGCTTGTACGCTGTCGCTGCCTTGTGTACGTTCCGTGGTGCTCCAGTACAACTGGCCAAGGAAAACCCACCCCCCGGGTTGAAGCCGCCAACGAAGAGCACACCAAAATCCGCCGTCCAGGCTACCAGAGACCGTTACTTGCGGTAAATCTCGTTTTAGTTGTTCCGTCGTGCATTTGTTCCCAACAGCACTTTTTTTCCGCAGTCTGGAGAGCGCACAACTGACCTGCCGCCCACCATATTTAAAGTTATTTAATCATAGTTGCTTTTTGTTTTATTTCTCAATTTCTTTGTTTGCTTAATTGTTACTTTGTTATTAATTCCGTTTTGCCCAATATATAGTTTATACAGCTCCTGTTTTGTTTATCGAGTTATTTTGTCCTTAATTTTCAAACAACGTGTATATCAAAAGAAAAATTTAGTACTCTCAATACCTATAATACAATCATTATTAGAAGCACGGAAAAAAAGAAATCCATGTTGACATGGAAAATATGTATCCAAAAATAAACTTTTTAAAATTAATTTTTGATTAACCAAGATTCTTACTTATACAGTTGATGGCGATCAGCAGAAATGTAATAACTAAAAATCGTTTAGAATTTTGAATTTTTTAGATTTGAAAAGTTGCTTGTTTGAGATTAAAATCTGTAATTAATATATCTAAAACATAAGTAGTAATCAAATTTACACAATAAATTCAAGAGCGTATCCAATAATTTTTAGATAAAAAAGCCCATGGTTAGAAAACAAAGCATTCTTTTGTCACTAACAATAATACTGGAACTAAAGAAATAATTTTATTGTAAGGCTGTCTTTGTGTAAAAAATACGTTTTTGGCGATTTATAATACTTTTGCTAGGCAGGTCTGTCTACGCGGACACGGGCTTTCAGCCGAGGTGTGCGCAGTCACGCAGGACTAAGAACGCTACCTCAATACCTCGGCACACCGCTAAACTATTTCCAAACCCAAACGGTTCTTTGACCAGGTGATCAACAGCCACCTGGTCCATCTGGAACCGAAGGGCTCGAACATCTAGACGATTCGTCGCCTACGTGCGCCCAATTAACAGCAGGATCAACGACTCACATGATTCCGTCTGACAACTAACCAAATAACAATAAAATCTTATGTTGCAGCAAAATTAATATTCGGAACAATTTATAGCTTTCTCTCTTATTTGATAAGCTGCCCGAGCTCCATTTTGATATTTCGATTTTCTATTTTACGCAGTTCCATTTCCTATTCCAAAGACAGCACCATGCTATTTTGTACTTTAATTTTTCCGTCTTTGTCTGTTTGATTCTAGAACACCAAAACACAGGACAGATGTGTCCGTATTATCTCTCTTATCCTTCCTGTGCCTTTTTTGAGACTTATATACACAGGCGTAGTCACTGAATAGTCCAAATAATAACATTTATTTAAAAGCCACAATTGTTACTAATGCTTGTTTTTGGCGAGTCCACCTTAGTAGGTTTAGGGCAGAGCAGGTGTCTTACTTCAAAATTGTTTCGGTAATTTATTGCATCCAAAAGTTAAGAATGCTTTTATTTATTTTCATAGTTTCGCCCGTTTACTTTAAAACTTTCCATATAATTCATCTTTATTTTGCAACCATATCAACTACATTTTACATTAGCTTTAAATTTATTAGCATTTTTACACTATTACGCTCCCATTTTGTAACAGGGCGAATTTATAACACCCTAAAACATTCAGAACTCAATTATCGGTCACTTTTCCTTTGATATCTTTGATTTTCTTTTATCACACATTACCGGTACTAAACATTAGACTTTTCTTTTTATATATTTCTGAGTACTTTATTAAGCTACACAAAAACTAAAAACTATGATTCTTCTGTATACTAGCCTTCATAAAAAAACGCTTGAACCTCTGTCTAAATATAATTGGTGTGTTTACGTACACATTTTGTATTAAATATGTAAATTTCCCCACTTAAAATTAAATTTATTTTGTCTTTCTACAATTGAGGTCTGGCAAATGAGTAAAAAGCTTAAATTATAATATGAAAAAGGACAACAAAGAGCACTTCTAGTCAAATATCCTTCTTTAAAGTGCAGTAATTTTTGATAACACTTATTTAGTTAATACAAAGCATTTTTATCATGCTATACAAAACCATTTGAGCTGAGTGGTGGTTTTAATAATTAACTATTTCCTTTTTCTGAAAAATCTCTGAGCTTCTCGCAATACTTATAAAAGTAATTTCCATAAATAAATAGACATTCTTAAATAAATAAAAAGAAAGATACTATAACTGTACTTACAGATGCTAGGCAATCGTTAACTTTAAGGGTTAAAAGTGGTGTTGACATATTCTAATGTACATAATAAACATTATTTATCCTTGCATACCACACTTTAATTTTAGTATAAATCGCCAAAATCAGAAAGGTAGTCCATAAGACTACATCTGAAATTTTATTATTAAAGAAGAGTTTGTGAAGATGAAATGGCGTGAAACCAAATGTATCAAATAAATATATAAAAATAAAATACAGTTCAATAATTGTACAGCTGAATACTGCTTTGCCAGTCACAATCTCCACGCTTCACGGTCGTATGCCATTTCTTCCAGATTTTGGTCTCTCATCGCATTTGTTCCAGGACTTACGAGGTCATCCTTTCTTACTCACTGTGGTGCTTTCTATTTATGCACTCTTGTCGGCCATCTTCTTGCCTCCATGTTAAGAAGATGCCCAAATCACTTTGGACTTTTCTTTAAATTCTCTGAATAACTATTTTGTTCCCTAACAATCATTTTCAAATATTTTTGTTTTTCAGTCTTCGTCTTCTTCATACTCTGGCACTTATTTATCACAAACGCTCTTAAGTATTTACATTACACTCTTTCATTTAAATTTATAACAAGGTATTTGGTTTTATTATGCTAATTTCCAATCCCCATAATTGAATTCTGATTCCATTCAAAGTATAACATTTTTTCAACAAACGCTGCTTGATGGTTTACAAAGCTGGGAATAAATATTTAAATTAATTAATAAGCATGCCCATTCCTTCGCATTTAGATGTTTAATTGCTTAGTGCAATTTCCTCATAGATATTAAACAACAATGGAAATGGGCTGAAATCGTGCTTAAATTTGTTAGTCGTATTATTATTTTTAATAAATCACACCCTTGTTTAATACAGCCGTTACTATTATTAAACAATTCCTAAATGATTACGATCGTGCATTCTGTTTCCAAGTACATTACCATAAGCTGTCAGGACCGTTTCCTTTGTCAATTTGCTTTTATATTAATTGTTGGAGAATAAGAAGATTATCTGTACACGAATACCCAAGCATAAATCCGCGTTGATCTTCGGCAGTAGCATCTTTAATTCTTTCTCTAAATCTATTTTGTAATATTTTTCCTATAATCTGCGGAATGCTTTTATGGTTTTTTGTTTCATTTTTATAAAATAAAAAATTTGCCAAACTTTATATTTATTACATTTATTTTTGTAGTATAAGACATTTGTTCATCAAATATTTTTTTTGTTCTTTGTTAGCTACTTTTCCACTAGCGTACCCATATGTCTACTTTCAGGCCCTACTTATTGAACTTTTTGGTCGTGGCAAATCTTTTAACTAGTCTGACATTGTTAGCAATGATAAAATATCACCCAAGCATACAGCATTTAGATCTACAATTAGTACAACAATAATTATAAAATCACCTAGACCATCATTACACAACAATAAAACCGAATTAGTCCTAATTTGAGTCCCTGGAGTCCTCAGAGTCCTGGAAGCCACCGTTTATTTTATCAGTACCGTTCAATACGCAGCATGGAACCCTATGCGTGCGGCACTAATGAGGTTCGGCAATATATAGATATTCCCAACAAAATACTTGAACACTACGACAAAAGCGTGGAGTAAAAGCAATATAGGGTGATATGGCAATCACTACGCCTTCAATGACCGCTATTATTACCCCTTGTTAGAAGTGAACATAGATAATCACCAGAGAGCTGCAGGAATGAGCCCGGGTTTGTCCGCACCGTAGCTCGCATCTCAACCGCACGGCTACGCTGGCGCTAAGAGTATGGACTAGGTTACCAAATAGTATAAAAAATAAAATAAAATATTAAAACAAGTAACCTTTAATCACTATTTAACTACACTATCACGAAAAACAATAAATAATATGTGAAAAATTGCCAAAATAAGTAAGATGACGTCAGCAACAAATCTTTTACTAAAGATACTGCATACTAAATTAGTCAGAACAGACCAAGAAAAAGCTCAACACTTTAAAGCACAGTAAAGCGTTTCTTAGAGGCAATTCTACAACTGTCATTTTCTATTAAAAACTTTAGCTTTACAAATGTGTATACGAACAGTAACATTTCTACAAAAAAAGTTATTGTTATCATTTAATAATGGGGAAGGTGGGTGTTTGCAGAATATTTTCAATTTTATATTACGTCTTAAATACCCGATAAGTTTATTGCTCCAGATCTACAAACTATTAATTAAAGGATTATATAAAGTTGACCAGTTAAAAAACCGCATCCTTGACCATCAATTTGGGTTCACGCACTAGCATTCTACCATACAACAGTGCTATCGTGCTGTAAATATAATTAGCACGGATTTCGAAACTAAGTCCTACTGTTGGGCAGTGTTCTTAGATAAAAAAATAGACCTTTGACAAAATATGGCACGATGGCTTCCTGTGCAAGATCAATTTTATCTTTTTATTAAATCTTATTAGTCTAATCGGACTTTAAGATAAAATATTTTACTATCATCCAATTACTTTTGAAGTGTCTTAGGAAAATGTTTCGAAACCTCTATTGGATGTAGTGTACACCGCAGATATACCTACAACAGCTGAAATGCATACAGGCACTTTTTTGATAACACTCCTCTCAAATCGATTCTTACATAGACTAGACAAACCTTCAAAATCAGTTATTTCTTCTAACTTCACTTTAAATTACAACGTATATAACAATCCCTTAAGAAAATAAAGCATTATATTTAGGTTTTCGTTTAGACAATACACTTATATGGAAGCACCAAATACTGAAGAAGAAGAAGAAGAAGAAAACTGACTTGCGAAATAAAAATGTCTACTAGGTGCTCGGCAAAAGCTCATACTTATCTTTAGAGAAGAAGGCCCTACTCTACAAGGTTATGATTAAACTAATATGGATGTCTATTATAGAACTTTGATGATGCTCTTGTCAATCCAGTGTCAATAACATACAACGTCTGCAGTGTAAAACACTACGAACGCTCGCAGATGCTCCATATAATAACAACACTACACACAGATCTCAGAATACCAATAGTTCAAGTCCAAAAGAAGTATCAGCCACTTCCTGCATTTATAAGTTCCAGCATGATCCTCCACCAAAAACTTAAGAAAGAAATAATGTCGGATTTATATAAAAGGAGACACGAGATAACATCGCTGGATAGATTCCTTTCATCTACCATTGTCATATAATTAACTCATAGAACGTATATTATTATAATTAGTTCTTAATGTTAATATGTTAATAAAACAAAAAAATAAATGTCTATTATAATTTTTTACATTTTTGTGGGACTTTTGGTCATAAAGAATAGTAAAATGTTAGAATTTTCCAAAAACATGTTTTAGTATATTATAAATACCGTGAAGTTTAGCCAGACTCTTTCTAGAATGCCTAAACAAATTGTCAGTTAGCAAACAAAACTTGGTTATTACATAATTTGTGCACGAAACTTATTAAGCCGCAGCAACCATTATTCAATGACAGAACCTACCGGTAATTTAACTTTGTAATACAAATCTCAGCGGTTATGTGTGCTTACTTGCTGTGTATACAGTGGAACAACATTTCACTTTTAAGGCATAAATTAAGTTGTTGTTTTGCTTTCAAACTCGCGAACTCAACGCAAATTAAAAGGCCCTGCTTGAATATTTATAATTTGTTGTTGGCAAACTTTAAGATACACGCGAGCCAAAGTTTATAAAAAATACTCGCAAGAATTAAAGATAAAGGAACTTAAGACATTTGCACTTTCATATCAAAATTGTCCAACTAACTAATGGCGGCATTAATCTCAATTTTCACCAAAATCTGTTTATCTAAGATCTTCTGGCTGCGTTAGTCAAACACCGTGTACCTTACGCCTAAGGAAGTTCCGCGTGTTCCCCGGGTCATCAGCACAGAGTGCTTTCTCAGGGACTAGGGCCTTATAAACTTTGACACTAATAACTTGGCGCTTTTACGCTAAATTTGACAAAACACCAGCAAGACAAGGCCGGGAAATTGCGGCGCGACTTCCTCGAGCGCCGGCAGCCACTTCTCGATCTTTATCACGTAGCGCGCCCGCGATGCACGCCGTTTTTAAGCAAATTGGCGCCGCAAAAATGCGCGTCCCGCCGCGCCGGCGGCCAGGATAATTAAATTTCCGCGGAGCAGCCGGCAATTTATGCAGTTAGTTCGTAGTTCGGAACTTGTTCCTCAGATACGGAAGCGGATTTGCATTCATCGAATTAGCGCTGATAACAGCGCGAGGCAGTCGGCTCTCGGAAAAAGCCGCTAAAATATTCATATTAATGTGTTTCCGATCCGCTCGGAGCTTTTTAAAGAGCCATGCGCACTATCGCCCGGATTGGATTGGAAATGCCGGCGTCAGCCGAGCTTCCGCAAGCAGCTCTCGACTGGAGCGATACCGGCACTGAAACGTGCTTACATTTTTATTTTGGTATTCGGATAGATAAGTATACGGCTATGATCCAGCATTCGGCTCGTAAAAGTTTATGATTTCAGATTTTAACTGCGCAGGAAAACCTAGGGATACTAAAACTTGGCGCTAGCCCTTCATGCCTATGTGCATCTTGCTATTATACAGACTTTTCTACAAAACCTAAAAATAAAAATTGTGAATTTCAGATTGACCCTACGATTTATTATTATTGTGTACCTTCTCATTTTTTGATATATGCTTTCAAAATATTCTTTTATTTGAGTTCGTATTTTATACAAAATTATACTATCTGTAGTTGAGATTACACCACATATTCTATAGAATCGTTCAACAGCTATATTACAAATTTGAGTCGCTACTATAACTTTATTTGGAAACTTGCATTTTTCCATAAACTAACAATGGCGACAAATCTGATATATCAGAAAACTGAAGGACAATAGACCAAGAGCGATCAAGAAAAGGCTGAAGTCTTTTCGAATTA
Source organism: Sinelater perroti (assembly GCA_036346155.1). Taxonomy (NCBI): domain Eukaryota; kingdom Metazoa; phylum Arthropoda; class Insecta; order Coleoptera; family Elateridae; genus Sinelater; species Sinelater perroti. Next base: position 3,406,563 of record JARFIY010000167.1, on the reverse strand, counting down.
CCTTGTTGGGGTTTTTCGTCCTCATTAATGTGCTGAACGAACAAACTTGCGACTATCTACAAACGCAACTACAAAAAAACTAAACGCATTCTACCAATCCATTAGTCTGCTATCATTTCCTGAGCTTTCAAAAAATTATTACTTAAAAGAATTGATCCAGACTTCACATCTAACGACTGGATTTCACATTATCAGTTTGACTTTTGACTTTCGTATTACACATTTCATTGATAAAGCCTTGGAAAATAAAGGATTCTGATCAGCAATATTCTTAGACGCAACTCAAACCTAAAACAAAGTCTGGCGTCTTGGGTTATTATTTTTCTTCTTCATCTGCTCCTTTTTTCACTATATAAAGAGTCAGAGTAGAAAACCCTTAGTTTGACTGCTTGTCCATTTACTCCATGCTTTCCGATCCTGTACTATTTGTTTCATCTCATTTAACGTCTTCTTGTTACTTCCTATAAATAAATCTGTTGTAACCATGTTTTTCTTAGTCTGTCCTTGTTCTTCTTTCCTATTTTTCTTTACCCATTCTCATAACATGCCCGTACCAACTTAATTGTTTTCTTTTTTTATTATATTGACTAGTGCCTCTATTTTAATAAGTCTCTTATATTTATATTTCTAATTTTATTCATTATAATTTTTTCCGCAATTTTCCTCGATGTTTTCGTTTTCGCTGTTGTGACTTTTTTGTTATGCTTAATTTTCCTTGTCCATGTTTCACTGGCATAAGTTATGGTTGATGTTAATATTGCTTTATAAACATGTATTTTAGATTTTTTCGTGATTTTCTTTTTCCTTAGTGAATATTTTATTAATGAGTAGTATATGCTAGACCATTTATTAGTTCTATTATCTACCTCCTCATCGATTTTTCCATCGTTTGTTACTCTAGTCTTCAAATAGTTTTCCCTTGCAGTATCTTTTGTATTTGATTATCTTCTCTTTGTTTTTTATATAACTTTTTTTTTATTAACATCTCTATTATTATCTCCTATTTCTGTAGTTCGTATATCTGTTAGTTTATTTATCTTTTTTGGTGCATCATCTATTAGTATTGATATCGTCCGCATACAACAGATTACCCATTTGTAACGATGTTAAATTTTTATAACAAATTACTGTGTCATTGCGTTATTCCTTGTATTTTTAATTAATAATAAAAAAAAAACAATAACTGGCGACCTAGTTAAGAAGGGGTAGAATGTGGCACTGGCCACAGACTGCTGATAGCCAAAATAAAGTGTGAATAGGACAGGACAAAGAACAATAACAGTTAAAAATAAAAACAAAACAAATCTAAAGGAAGCAAAAACTATTAATAATAAAATAAAGCAGATCAAAACAGAATTTACAAACGTTACATATTTACACCTAAAGGAAATCATTTGAAGCACTTGAAAGAAACGAAGATAACGCCACGAAGTGCAAATGGAATTTCTCAGAAAACAGCACAGAAGTAATAAAGGAAAAGAAACAGGTATACTATAAATTATACAGACAACAAAAAACAGAAAAGTCAAAAGGACAAAAGATCAGTGGCAGAAATCAAGCCAAAACGTAAACCGACATATAAGAGGACCACGGAATTCAGAGACATAAAACATCATCATATCAACAAAGGCAAATAAGGAAAAAAGTTGCATACCATACATGGAAGAAGGAAAATGGCTGAAATACTATCAATAGCTACCTACAGAGAACAGAAAAAACAAGTGTGAGCAGAATAGGGCAAACCTGGAAACCGATCAAGTTATAATTACTCTGATAGACGTACAGAAGGCGCTTAAGGCAGCGAGACCTGGAAGAATACTACAGGAACTGTTTAAGTCTAGAAAACAAAGAATGTTTCAAGCCATAATAAATTGAAACAATATACCCGCAGAATAGAAAACAGTATACCCAACTTCAATTTTTAAAAAGAGTAATCGACAAGTCTATAAAAAGTACATAGGTATAATTGTAATAGCCACAATGGAAAGAATTTATGAAAGGGTTGTAAAGAACAAAACTTTAAATCAAATAATAGGATAAAAGATTTACGATAGACCATGTATATACGATACAACAACTTATAGAAGAGAAGAAAGCAAAGAACAAAACAGTCCAACTGGCTTTTACAGACTTGAAACAGGCATACTACATGGTACCAAGAAGTCAGTTATAGAAGGCAATGCAGAGATAGAAGTACACCAGAAAATGATAACAACAGTGAGCATTCTTTACAAAGACTATATGATATCTGTAAGATTCGGAAAAAACCTAACCGATAGCTTTACAATATCTGCTACAGGGATCCTCTACATCACCTACTATATTTAAGATATTTCTAGAATACGCACTAAAGCACTAAAAAAAATGTTAAAGAATGGGGATTGGAAACGAACATTTTTATATACTCAATTTTGCTGAACAAACAGAACAGGTAATGTTAGCACAGGATGAAGAAGACTTAAGCTAAAGAGTCCGAAAGCTAAGAGACGAATATACGAAGGTGAGATTCGAAATAAGTTTCAGCAAAACGCAAACACAGAAGACAAACACGAACGTGCATAAAACAACTGCATCTAATTGTCTGGAATACGCACATCACCAAGAAGACCAAAACAATAATTTTCGACACAATGGTTCAAAGTATTTTGACGTATAGCGCCCAAAATTGGGGCATAAATAAGAAGAACAAGGAGAAAATAATAGCAGTAGAGATGGAGTACTGGCGCAGGTGTTGTGGAAGGACAAGACTGTACAGAATAACGAATGGCAAAACACGGAGAAGAATAGAAGGACATCAAGAAATAATCACACATACAAGAAAGAGAAGATTATCATGATATAGGCATGTATGAAAAGCACCAAATGATGGATAAAACGAGTCACCGACTGGAGCCCCATAGGGAAAAGGAAAAAGGGAAGGCCTAGACGGTCGTGACAGAACGCAGTGGATGAAGAGATAAAGAAGAGGGAGTATAGAAAGATAAAGGAGGGTGTAGAGAGGGCTGAGAGAAGGAAAACAGCGTCAGCTGTAAAATTCTATAATATTTTAATTATTCTGTCCATAATTACGTTGAAAAGTATAGGGCTAAGGCTTTTTGTTTGATTCTTTTCAGCTTTTCAAATTCCTCCGATGTGGCTCCGTTTATTTGTATGTACACTTTAATTTTGTTGCAGACACTTTTAACTATATTAATTAATTGTTCTGATACCTATAATTGTTTTAGACTTTCCTATATGTTATTTCTATTAATAGAGTCAAAAGCTACTCTTTTAAAAAAGCAAATCCGTAATCTCCGTTTTTCTTCTACTGCGCCATCCGTAGCGTTTTTTTTAAACGAAGATGCTAGCTGTGTTTTTTTCTTTTCTAAAAGCAGTTTACTTGTTTTTCATTCTTGGCTCTATCCAATCCTTAATTTATCTTCTAGTATTCTGGTGTTAATCCTAAATGTCGTCTTCGGTAAGCAAATTTCTCTCTAATTACTACAGATTGTGTCGTCCCCTTCTTTATGTATTGTAAAAATTATGTTCTTTTTCCAATCCTGTGGGATGTTTTCTGTAATACCTTTTATTTGAGCTGTATTCTTTATTTAAATTTTCACCTAAAATCTCCAAACTTTCCTTTTTAACTTTTCTTATTACATTTTTAACTTTAAAGTTAAAAATAATCTTATTCTCCACAAAAATAGATTTCGTTGGTATGATGATAGTCTGGCATATGCTAAGCTCTCTACTGCAACAAGATGGTCATTTATACCAGTATTATCATCCCAATAATGACATATGCTTGTCCCTTGTGAGGATATGCGGCAAAAACCCAGGTGGGCAAGTTTTAAGTAATCTGGAGCTGAGCCCTTGAGACAATCTTCAGCGCACCACAATCTCAACCACAACGTTACTCATGTTCTTGCCATAGTCTGTAGATTATACAACTATAAGCTAAACTGAGTTTCCACCATAAACGTCCAAAAATTTTAACTGACCATAAGGCGGGACGAGGCCGATCTAAATCAGTCAACCACGACTATGCTAAGACCTATGCATCAGCCAAATCGACTGTTAACGCCATGACGTTTCACTTTGACAGAGCGATCTAAAAAATTCAGGACGAGAGAAGGGTGCCATAAAAGCAAATCACAAAAATTTGGGCACTAGCAGAAGTAAACCCATCTTTATTATTGCTGTGAAGGAACTGGTACTGAGTCTCCTTAAAGTCACAGAAATATCGTAAGTGACGTTCACGATTACAAGTGAATAAGGCCAGCGTAAGATGATTCAACTCATACTGATAATGAATCACAAATTATAGCTCCGATGCGGCTCTGAGTGACCATCAACGATTTTTTTTACGCTTTAGTGAAAATAACCAGTTAAAATACTTCGATGCAAACTCGTATATATGTACAGAATCCCCCAGAGTAATCTCTCCTTTTGAATTGATCGCCGTGCGCAATATGCCGGTAGACGACGCTTGAACAGCACAAGGTATGACATTTGTGTCCATTATGGGGTGGAGTGGTGAACACCGTGCATTTGTGTTGGAGACATTTTAAAAATGGCAATTCTCTGATTATGACGCAGCGTCTATTTTGTAGGCATTTTGAAGTAGGCCGTTGCAGAAGAAATATTGTTGGTACACAATTTTCAAGAGGTTGGTTCAGCATAAAAGAAAAATCAACCGGTCGAGAACGTAGCGTTCGGACACTCGAGAACATCGCAGTAGTGAAGCGGAGCGGTGGAGAATTTTACACTGCGATCTCGTGTTTCATCTGTAAAAAAATGGCGATTCAAAAACGTAAATAGTATGTCTGAAGGCTGCTTGGAGAGACATGTTCCAACTGTAGTGATAAAGGTCATTTTCATTTATCAGACTGCGTCAAAAAGTACCTTTTTGGTATTGGGGCTTACAAAATCTTGGACAACTTCATGAAAGACCTCTCTATTGTTTTGTGTGCTGTTACGAAATGTATCATTATAGGGTCGTAATTTATGAGGAAACACGGTGTGAAGTGAACTGCTATATTGTAATTTTACGCAATTTCCTATAGTTCAGACTCAATAAACATGGAAATGCGCCGTGGTTGCAACAAGATAGCGCTACCATACACGTGGCAAAAATGTCTTGAGCAGTTCGGGGACAAACGTTTCCAGGCCGCCTGATCTCATTGTATAGTGACATCCCATGGGCGGTAATTTTTTTCTGTGAGGACATCTGAAGGCTTAAGTCTTTCAACGCAGGCCGCGTTGCTATTCGCAACACCATCGCAGCAGTGCCAGTTGAAATGATTCGGCAAGCAGTCCAGAATTTTAAAGTTAGGCCATAGGAGTATATGGCTCGTGCAAGAAAACATTTGGACGTTTCCTCTTGAGGTTACTAAGGACGTTGAAAATTTAATTTTGATATATCTACAAGCATCATTTCAAATGACTTCAACTACTAAACTATTTGAACTTGGTTAAATTAAAATCATAATACTAAAAGATCTAATGCCCATAAAACACCAGGTTATGACCTGATTACGGAAAAAGTGCTTAGAAAACGACCAGAAAAAGGATACAGGTATATAACCTATTTGTTTAATGCAGTCTTAAGGTTTCAGTACTTTCCAGAACAATGAAAAGTGGCCACGCTTATAGTAATACCCAAACCTGGAAAACCCATTGATGATGTGACATCCTGCAGGTTCATTAGTTTGCTGCCAGTCTTATAAAAAGTCCTACAAAACTAATACCAGTGTTCACTGCTAACAATCGAACACCTGATCACCAGTTTAACTTTCTGCTACAACATTCCACAATTGAGCAAGTATATCGAGTAGCAGACACAATTGTTAAGGACTTTGAAAACAAACGCTACTGTTCAGCGGTTTTTATTGATGTCAAACAGGCCTTTGATAAGATTTGGCACAATAGTTTGATCTACAAAATTAAAGGTGTTCTGCCACCAGATCTCTACCAAATACTTAAGTCATACCTTACTAACAGAACCCTTCTTGTAAAATTTGGGTAATCTCAAATATCTTTACAACCAATCAATGCTACTTTTGCAGATGATACAGTCCTACTAGCCTCACATGCGGATCTAAACATAGCATCCGTGTAGCTTCAAAATCAGCTAAACCAGTTTAAATACTGGTATAAGAAATGGCGCATCGAAGTGAACGAGATCAAGTCAACACCAAAAGAGAAACATGCCCTCCAGTCCAGCTAAACAACTAGCAGATACCTCAAACATAAGATGTCAAACACCTAGAAATCCACCTGGATAGACGCCTGATTTGGAAAAAACACATCTGGGTGAAAAGTAACCAGCTAAGTATCAAAACACAAAAAATGTGGTGGTTAAATAAATACCATGGCAATATGAAACCATCATTAAACCAATATTGTCATATAATATACAGCTGTGGAACACAACTAGCAACTCAAACATTGACATACTGAGATGTTATCAGTCCAAAGTACTTCGATGCATAGTAGACACACCGTGGTATATTCGCATTGAAGATATACGCAGAGATCTGGACATTCCACCAATCAACGCAGAAATAAAAAAAAATAGTATTCGCTATAAAGACAGAACTCTCCGACAGACCATCTGATGAACGAAAACTCTGAAAAGCCACAACTCAAACGATTTAAATAAGATTTGTATAATGTGCGCAATGACATATATATGAGGACTATATAGCAAACCAATAAGAACAAAAAATACTCAAAACGATGAAATGGTCACCATAGAGTCCAGACCTCAACGCCACGTTGCTACGGGCTGAGCTGTACAGAACAATATGAAAGGAGTGTCCTACGTCCAAATATTATCTGATGTGGCGGCCTTTTCGCCCTTGAACCGCTTTATATCGCGGCGGCATGCGGACCTTTTGATATCGGCTACGTTTTGCCGTCGCACACACAACGGCATGGGCTTTGCCCCGCAAGCATTCACACCCCGCAGCGCGGCCAGTTCGGTCGTGTCTTAGTCCGCATAAATTCGCATATTCGCATCCCCGCATACATTCATATTCACGCCCCGCAGCGCGGCCAGTTCGGTCGTGTCTTAGTCCGCATAAATTCATATTCGCATTTCGCTTCCCCGCAAATATTAACGCATCGCAGCTCGGCCAATTTGGTCGTGTCTCAACATCCCGAAGATACCAGATCCGCAACGCAGAGGTGGCCACCTTGGAATCGCCGACGAAGCCGAAGCCGAAGTCGATTCAGGTGAGCGATTTGGCAATTCTTTGGTTGATATCGGTAGCCGCCCCCATCCGCTAACGCGACGGCCGTTTAAGGGACGATTTGGCCTTATCGGCTGACCTTCCACTACGGGCCGAACTACGTTTCCACACCGTACCACGAGAGCGGCTATTTACACGCCTGCCTCTCCATTTTGTGGTCCTTACGAGCCGCATCGGTATCGTATCCCACACCGCATCCACGAGAGCGGCTATTTACACGCCTGCCTCTCCATTATCTTTGAAGTTTTCTTCAAGCTGTCTGAAATAATAAATTAAAAAAAGGCTCTATTAAATGCAAAGGGCGTTTTCTTTTGATGAAAATAAAGTTAATTCTTTCCTGTCTGTGATAATTTTTGTTTGTTTTAATAAATTGCTTTTTTTACATTAAAATGTATAAATTCCTTTTTTATTTAGTGTCTATACTTCCACGAGCGGTAGTGTATATGATAAACATTAAGCATATAAAGTGAATAAATCACCCCGGCATAACTAGAAACTAAAACACGTTTACTATATTCAAGCGATTTACATATAGAATCAGGAATTATGGTCATGATTTTGCGGAAGGAGGCCCCAATTATAACAAAGCCCTGCACCCGGGGAAATCATGAGCCCGATACAATTATTTTTTGCAATGGCGCTTGAGTAATCCCTCGGCTACATAAGCGCTTTAAAAATGTGGCCATTCAAAGAAGCCCTCGGAAATGCGTCTGCAGCCAAAGCCCGGACCTCACTAACCCTAAAAGGTTTTCTGTGTATGTACTCCAATTTAAATTTCAGCCTATATCGGAACGAAATTGGCCGGAATCCGACCATTCCGGGCTAATTTATGTAACGCCCCGCGAGGGTGCGTGGTTTTCTGCCTCCCAGAAGTCGCCGGTTAATCTTTGTCGCATTTCAATGCCTGGCCTTATAACTGTGTCGAAACGCTAATGTCTTCGGAAAAGCGAGCGCCGCGGCTGAGCGCTTAAGCCCATTAGCCAATTTCAGCAGCCCGCCGTTCGAAAATTAAAAAATTAGGCGCCCACTTCGGCGGACGTCCGCGCCAACAATCAGAAAATAAGTGCGGCGATTAATTCGCGCGACAAACTACGTCGGGGGGCTTTGAACTAATTATACGCTGAACTGTTGAGGCTAATGCCAATTACCTTGTTATTATGCGGCCGACAATAATTCGGATTGCCGTATAAAGCAGAAAATTAACGTTGCCGTTCATTATGCGGAATCAGCGCATTTGTTTGCCGTTAATTAATGGTTCAGTAAAGCCCGTTCTAGGCATTCTAAAGGCATTTTTTCTTGTTCTGCCTTTAATCAATTTTCAGCCATTATTAGGTTTACACGAGGAAATTTATTTTAGGAAATTTCACAAAAAACATTTTCAAATGATATAAGACAAAAAAAGGACCGCCCAAGTTTAACAAAAGACAAAAAGTAGAGCAAGATCAAATTCATTTTTTTGTAATTTGCAAGTAGCTTCGTTAAAAGTTTTTTTTTCAAATTAAATACTCATAAAATTAATTCTTTATTGTATCTTAAAATCTTCAGTACAAAACTGAATTGTAGTTCGTAATTTTTGTACTTTAATTATAGCGTCACGTGATGCCACCAGATGGTGTTGGTGGAACGCACAAAAAGATAGGTAGTGAGTCGTTTGAATAATACTGCGAGTGCAGTTGTGGTTAATGAGACAAAATCTGAAAGTAGAGAATCATTAGCAACTACGGATGACATGGTTTATTTGAAAGTTATAAAATTGCATTTTGCTAAGCATTGGAATTCAAAAGTGGCACAGATTGTATTAAAAAAGCCAAATCAACGCAAGATACACATTATTAAACTTGACAATGATAAACAGACAAATCACATTCGATTCTATTATACACAAAGATATAAGGCTAATAAAAGTTCATTTGTAATGTGTTTTTTCCATACCATCACCACTCAATAGAAACAGAAAAGCGTGGAAGTACATTAATAGTTACTGCAGTTACATATTGAGAGTTCAGAGACGTTTTTTGACTGTCTGGTCACAGTAGACAAATTATTTTACGAAAAAACGCCCGCATTTGGAATGGCAGCATATTAAAAGCATTGAAATTGTTCCGAACAAATAGCATCCGTTTTTTGGGGCCAGAAGAAAATTCTGTTGATGTATTGATTACCCACTTACATGTCACACTAGTGACACCCTGCAAGATCTAAAGTACAGCAAACTGACTCACACTCTAGACAAAAGTGCTGTGCATTAAAAGAAAATACCTCTAATAAAATGTCTACTTGTTTTTCTTTATAAAAAATTAGTGACAAACAAACAATTACACTGTTATCAATTTTTAATCTCCCAAACGGTACTATTTGGTTACTTAAAATCCGCATATTATTCATTTAAAGAGACTAGATATTAATTATATAATTTTTCTAATTTATTTTATTAAAAACATTAATTTCATAAATACTGACCTTCGTACATGACTTTCTTGTAAAATACCGGGCCACAGACGATATTCGCAGCCGTGCCTAGGCCGTTTGCTACCTTTGGGAAGGATCACTTCACTTACGGGATTTCTCCAATCGAAGGGTAAATGTAAAAGTTTCCTATCCTGCATTTTTTACTATTACATTTGACTTCAAATCTTGGACGGCTTCCTTGGAAATCCAGCGAGAAACATTTTTTCACGTAATTAGTTTAAATTGCGAGTTCGCTTTAGGAAGCAATAATTTGGGTATTTTATAAAAGTTTATATTAGAAACATTAGATAACAAATTAGAGTTGCCAATTGGATATAAATCAACCGTTTAGAGGTTTTTAATACTTGACCATAAAAATTAGACGTAAAACCCGGCAAAAATGACTTGCAAACTTAAAATAAAATTAATTTTTCTAAAAGCTACACCCAGATAGACGACTACCTGTTAATCATACACTCGTTTACTTAGGTGCTTACTAAATGAAAAAATGTTAGCATACATGCTGAGTCAGGAGCCACGCCTTTTTTGGGAGTGCGAATGTAGTAATGCACCATTTAATAGCATCTAATATACATTGTACATGTGCAGAAAATTTACACTTGATATCAAAAATGATTCATCGCAGCAGCTACAAAGGAATCGCAGAAGTGAAAGTGTAATTAAAAAGAAAGGACAGTGAAGTTAGACAATTTGCAATCTGAGATTAAAATACTTGATCGGAAGAAAAAAGGCAAAATAACACTTCGAGAAAAAATAAAAAAAAGTTAGTAGTTAAATGAAGAAAAAAAGTTGAATAATAAATAAGAGAAACAATTGAGAAAATAATTAAAATAATAGGTACTTTTAGGCAGGATAAAAATTATTTAAGAAAATTGATCTGGAGCAGAGTTGCGGATATAGACATAAATTAATGCAACCAACACAAAACTGGACATACTTAAAACATCGAAAATATGTGTAAATAGAGGTTTCCTTAAATGTACAACAATAAGAAAGCAATTGTTACCACTTTACGTTTAAAGTACGATAAATTTATAAAATCAGAAAAAGCACATATCCAAGAAGAACTTGAAAATAACAAAGCACAGAGAAAGAATTTAAAACCCCAAAAATTTGGTATACACGGGTAAAAAAAACAATAACCGAGAGATTTTACCCAATAAATAAATAAAAGAATAATAAAACTGTTTAAGCACAATAGCCGTCAAAACGTACCCTACTCAAAGAACATTATCTATTAGGTCTCATTAAGGAAAGAAACAATGTCTTAGAAACAACTTTAAAATTAAAATAAAACCAAACCAAAAAATTAAAATAAACATTTTAAACGTTAAAACAATATTAGTAACAAGAAAAAATCGAAAAATGTTTTTAAAAAATAGAATGGATTAAATATTAGTTTTATAAGAGATTATATAGGCAAAAAAGTTGAAAAAGAAAGTATTGTACAATGAAGATAAAAATAAACAGAGTTGTATTGATTACTGATACAGAATACTAAAAAAGTGTAACGAAATTTTTAAAGAGTAAATACTTACATTAAAACAAACACTGGAAAGGCGAATTTAATAATAGCGAATATTTTTGTCTACCTAAGGAAGCCAATGGTAATAAAAAGAACGAGTTTTATAAAATAATGACAAAAATAAACGAGGAAATGCCAAAGCACAATATAGCAACAGTAATAGAAGGTCTAAATCCAAATATTGAAAATGACTTCGCCAAAGCGCACACCATTTATTTATAAAAATAAATAATATTCCCAAAATATATGAAATATCAATTTTATCTTGACAATGATTGTAAAATAACAATAATCAGAAAATTAAAATGGTTCAGATCGCCTTACACAAAGACCACTACAAATTATATAAAAAAGTAAAAAATGTCTCAACAAAATTTAATATTTGCTTCCATAAAGTAACATATATTTTTAACAAATTAAAAAAAGAATACAGGTTATTATTTAAGTAGCGATTTAAGAACAATATCTAAAATATATATTCCCCAGGGCTGGCTTTTATTTTAGTCACTCAACGATAACATTTATGACTCTTTCGTAAACTTGGATTGGGATGATTTCTCAAATTTATCCTTAAATTCTAATATAGTTTAAGGTTCCTAAAAAGGCACATGATGTAAAATCACATAATCTAGCTAGCCATCATCGTTGCAGGAGAGGACTCAAGGAATAGATTACTTGTGCACCAAGACATCTTTTTGTGGAAAGTTTGTCAGGTGGCTCCATCCTGTTGGAACCACCGATGTTTAATATCCAAATAACATAAAAATAAGACCATAAAAATCACAACTAGGAGATATTCAAGAAATCACCAAATAGAAAAATTTAAGTTCGAAGAAGCAATTAAAAAATAATTAAATATTTCACAAACTTAAAATTGCAATGTATGGTGCAATCACAATCAAGCAAATATTTTCAGTTACCCTTCTTGTGGTGGCGTCACGTTTGTAGGACTCAGTCGAGTTATGTTTTAGGCACAATAAAAAAGAGTAACAAAAACCAATAGAGTTAGTATTCTGAGTCAATAAAATTGATAATCATGACGACTACGCAAAGAAGAATTTTGTAGTATTAAAACAAAGAAGCCATCATAAAAGCAATTAACACACCTTTTAATACGACTTAACTAAAGTCATAACAGGCATTATCTTTGATAGAGAGGATACAATAAGCATTTCAAAATATTGCTAGTTGTTTGTGGTTTAAAAGTATAGTAGAAATTAAGATTTGTGTAGATGGTATCTAAACCCATGGCAAAGTCCATCAAAGACCACCAAAAACGCTGATGCTAATTTGTAGAAAAAAGGGCCCATATTGAGCGATGAAGCTCATTTTTCTTTAAACATCTACAAAAATGCACTACTTGGTGTCCATTGTGGGCTGAAGATTTCATTGGCAGGTACTTTTTTGAAAATAAAGCTAATTATGCTGTTAGTACCAATGATATAAGCTATCGGGAGATGCTAAACACCTTTTTTTCACGTGCCACACAACATATAAAACACTGACTTTACTTCTTCTTCTTCTACTCTTATATAGACTATTAGCTTATCTTTGACCACACATTTTGTGTAGTACTATGAGCCATGTTGGGCATACCCCGGGCAGCCAGCTAATCTAACCCGTTAGAAGAAGGAGAATATAGTTTACGATCACCAAAGGTGTTTGTATGACGGCCGGAGACCACCTGGGAGTCGAACCCAAGCTCGCCGTGTGGCAGGCCGAGGCCTTTAACTCGCCGTTGTCGTGCTCTCACTTTACTTGAAACCAAATATTCTGATCGTGTTAGCTCGCAGAGGAGTGATATCAATTGGCCACCGTAGTCTTTTTTTTATATGTTTACTTGCCGGTTCAACAATAAATTACAATGTTATTCATGGCATTGTTACTAATAGTAATGTAAATAATAACAGTAACATAATTTATAATTTATGGGAGTAGGTAATTTCCTTACAAATTAGTTTGACAATTGGACTTGGCTAATCACTGTCAGGTTCAGATAGGTATAAATCTTGTGGTAGCTTACGTTTTAGTCTGTGATGGGTATTTTGTCTGCCTATATTGTAATGAACAGCGCCATCGCATTCCTGTATGGTTTTGAAGAATTTTTGACACTCGCACTGATGTAACTTTGTACTATAGGTGTGTCTAGTTCATAGTGTATAGCTGCTCATTCCGGATGTACCACGGTGCGTTCTATGTGATGCGAAGAATTTTGTTTTGGAGCCTTTGCGCTTTTTCTATGTCAGATTTCGCGGTGTTAGTCCAAATTGGTGATGCATAAAGCACTAATGGCCTTATTAATGATTTGTACACTATGATAGTACATTTAGGTTTAAGCGACAATTTCTTGTTAATGAGGGGATACAATTGCGCCAGTCTCGCATAACCTTGGTTTATTTTGATATTTACATGAAGTCTCCAAGTCGTGTATATAGTAGTACTCCCAGATACTTAACGGCAGCATCAGTTGGATTCCAAGGAACGATGTTGTTATTGATTGCTATGTTGGGAGGGTTTCTGATTCTTCTTAGGGAGAATATTTTTACTTGGCATTTCGTGGAATTAATTTGGATGTTCCATCTGTTATACCGTGAACATATTTGATGTATTGAAGTTTGCAGTTTCTTTATGGCTTAGGTGAGGTGGGTGTGTTGTGCCAGAATTGCAGTATCATCCGCGAAGGTCGCTAAGGTTGCCTCTGTGATAGGGATGTCTGATGTGAGGTACACCTGCTTGAATGAACTTTGTTTCTAAAATTATGGAGTTTATGCATACAACAAAAGTTCGGTTTCGAGGAAAGAGAAGACTATTTTTTTTTAGATTCCGATCTTGAGTATTTTGCTTTTTAAGCCTTCTAACCAGACTTTATCGAGCCTGGACTACGCCGAGAAATATTGCTACAGTGTAGCTTTTGTTTTCAAATCCTTCTTCTATTTTTTCGAAAATGCGTTGTAGTTGATGTTGAGTTGAATATGTTTTCCTGAAACCAAACTGGAATGGTGGTAGTATGTTAAGTGGCGTTATTTCGTTCATTAAGTGGGAGTGGAGTAAAGAGTAAAGTCAACAAGCTTATTGGCCTATAGCTGTTAATCATCTTTTTATCTTTACCCCCGGCTTGGAAAATACCAGTATATGGGCATGCTTCCATGCTTTTGGAAAATATCCCTATCGGAGACATGCGCTATAAATTGTTGCAAGGTAGGCTAAGGATTTATTGGTGAGCTGAGTTAGAACTAAGTTAGTTATCAGATCATGTCCAGGAAGATTGTTAATTATAGTTTTAATTTCTTGAGGAGTAGTGAGAATTACCGGTTCAGTTATCACTGGCAGATTACTTTCAATATGGTTAATTATGTATGCTACGTGGTTTGGAGCGCAAGTAGTTATTGGAGTGAATACTTTTTCATAATGAGCTGCAAAGGCTGCTGATTTTTCTTCGTCGGTAACTATTGTTGTATTTTCTACACATAGAGTTGGAATTTCCTCGCGTTGTTTTAGTATGCGCTTGGTAGCTCTTCACATTCCTAATCGCCTGGTTGAAGATCTTCAATATATTTTTGATATGTATTGATTCTCAGCTCATCCAATTCGTGTTTTAGGGTATGCGTTGGCTTATTGAGTAGGCGTTTTGTTTCCGGATTTCTGCTTCTCTGCCATTCTCGCCCAACTTTTTCTTTTAATTAATTCCGTGATTTCAATTGGTATATATTCGTGGTTGTGTTTTTTATTAGTTTTGGAGGCTAGTATTGCCTCGTGTACGCTATTGGTTATTGACGTTGTTAATTTGGATATTGCATTGTCTATGTCTTCACTATTGCTTAGGTTAGTTGGGCATTTCAGCTGGTCATCAAGGTTGGTTCGGAAGTATTCTCAGTTTACTACCCCGTTTATAAGTCTTGGTATTGGTTGTGCCACCAGTGGGGTGCTGATAAACGAGTTTATTACTGGTAAGTGGTCAGAGTCAAGCTCTTCTATTTTACATTTTGGAATATTGGTTTGTCAAAGTTCTTCTGTAAAATAATGTCTAGTATGTCGGGCAGGTGATCGTTGCTATATGGATAGTAAGTGTATTCCTCAGGGACTATTATTTGGAAGGAATATTTTGTCACATAATGTTCCATCTTGATTCCCTCAGGATTATTTGCTCTACATCTCCATAATTGAGTTTTGGAGTTAAAATCTCCAATCATTAGGAGTAGTTCAGTTGTACTGAATGTAGCTTTTAAGTCTTACTCCACTAGCTTCTTGTTTGGTTGTCTATAGGTGCTTATTACTGTGAGGTTTTGATCGTTTAGTTTTATTTTGATTCCAATTGTTTCTAGGGTTAGATTATCAATGTCTGCGATACGACTGTGAATGATTTTCTTTTTAATGAGTATAGCTACCCCTCTTGCCGCTGTTAGGGCGTTTCTATCTTTTCTATGAAATTGGTATCCAGAAATTTTGAACGTGTTTGCTTCAGATAGGTGGGTTTCAGTGATACATGCAATATCTATGTTGTGTCTGGCAAGAAATGCTATAAGGATTGATCTTTGGGTTAGTATACCGTTAGCATTCCAATTAAGGATTGTTAGCTTTTCTATGACTTTCTGATGTAGTAAGGGAAGGATAGTATTAGTGATGAAATTTTTAATTAGAGGAAGGTAAGGGGTTAACAGATCGATAAGAATTTTGGGTAGATTATTTGTGTCAAATGAGACTGTCGGATTGGCAGATTGATTTTCGTTGTTATAGTTGAGATTAGTTGCTGTAAGATTTCGTACTTGGTCAGCATATGATCGACTAGGGTTGACAAAATAATTTCTATTCTGTCCTATGCCAGATTGGTTGTTAATGCTATTGTTTTTCATTCATTTTTGCATTATCTCGACGTGGTGGCTACAACCGCGATAACTTGCATGGTGTGGGCCTCCGCAGTTGGCACACTTAGGTTCTTCTTATGTTTTTTTTTGCATTGATCATGTTGATGGTCTCCTCCACATTTCACGCATCATGGGTCTAGCGTACAATAATTTTTGATGTGGCCTGTGATAACCTTGGCAGCGGTGACATTGAGGGGTGGTAGATGGCTTTCTTCTCAGTTCAACAGTGACAATTGAATGATGAATACTTTTTAGTGAGAATATCTTTTTGGCATTTTCATTATCATCCACTGCACAAACTGGTAGCGGCTGTTTGTTTTTAGTTAGGAGGCGTGTAACTTTAATAATTGGTACAGAATTTCTGCTAAGTTCAGCAAAGATTTATCGTTCTGTTAGAGATAGCGGTACATTTTTAATCACGACCTTAATAGGTTTGCCGCTTGGATTTTGGAGGGTGTGATATTTAATTTCCTTATCCTTAAAATGTTTTGTTAAGGCCCTGTAGTCATCCTCTTTAGTTAAATTTATTCTTAACGTGTTTGTGTTACAGAAGGTTGTGAATTCGCCGGTTGTTAATTTTTTGATATCTGAGGTCAGCGCTATATGATTTACGGCGTTATGGAGATAAATGGGCGGTATTCTAGGTTCTGTTGAAGTTTCAGTTACATTGTCTGCATTTGTATTGTGTTGATTACGATTATCGTAAGTTGTATTTGTTATGTGTTGGAATATTTGGTGTCCATGAGTAGCGTTTCTGCACTTCGTTTAATACATTATATTTACACTTATTTTGCGTTTGAACTTTCATTTGGCTTTCATTGTTTAGATTTTCGGTTATTTTGTTAACATTAAAAAATAACTTACGATTTATGTGGCTTTAAAGTTGCTATTTTAAAACAAAAGTTTCGTTAAATAATTGCACTTTAATCTTTCACGCACTTAGACTGCGATGAAGCACGTCTTAACGCTTTGAAAATAAAATGCCTACTCTTACCGCAGTCTTGCAATCTAATCCCATTAAACTTTTTCCTCTGGGACTATTTGAAGGAAAGACCGATCTGCTACCATTCTAGGGCTAAAAAACCTTAGATGTGTAATTGCTAAAGTAAGTCACATTTTTGGGAAATTTATCATGGAAAATTTCGCCAAAAGAATAGTCGCATGTCAGAAGAATCGTGGGGGAAATTTGGCCGATATCATATTTCGTACCTAACTGCTAAGTCTGTACTTAACACGAATGGCAATAAAATTAGGATGATTCTAACATTTTTTGTTTTATTCAAAAGAACATTTTCAGATCTAATTTGGATTATTCTGTATTTTTTGGACATTTACAAAACAAATTTATTACAACTACAAAATTGTATAAACCAAAGAAGAAAAGTAAAATTATGTAATATATAAAAGTTAAATCTACACTAATATAAATTTTTAGTTGACTAGTCTTTATTCGTAATAATCCTTTAAAATACAACCACACCAAGCTTAAATTAGACAATCAATTAATTTCATTTTTATCTGGGTTTCCTTTAGAGGTCATCTTTCCTATATTTTTTTTCATAAATTTTATATGAGACTAAAATCCGGAATTAGCGCTGTTTAGATCATATTATTAATGTTATTGGACGTCGTCCAGAATTGAATTAAGTTTGCTCTATAACAAGGTGCTTTATCGTCCCGCAGAATAACATTTTTATCTCCAAACAAATCTTTCGCACTAAGCAACATGTCACTTTAAGACACCTTGCGACATTGATTATTCCATATACAAAATGGTTAACCAACTTCTTGGGCAGACACGCATCCCCTTACGAGTTTGGACGTTTCTAGGCCGCCGGTTCTTCGCCGCCAGTTCATCACCGCCGTTTCTACGCCGAGACGGTTCTACGCCGAGACGGTTCTACGCCAGCCGGTTCGACGTCAGCCGGTTCTACTCGGGCTGATTTTAATTTATTTTTCGCATTAATGTTACTTTGGCTTAATCAGTAAAACAAGAATAAGAAATAATAAATAAAACTTGCAATGCAAATAAAACAAAGAAGTTTACTATTATAATTTTAAATTAAAGGAATACATAATATACATACGAAAGAAAATAGAAAAAATAAGATTATTGAGTCATTTGGTAATTGTGTGCTAGGTCACATAAATAATTTAGAGGTTCCCTGTTTCCGTAATCTATGACAATTCTTCGAATACGTTCATTAGCGTCACGTTATTTTTTCAGCTTCGTCGGTGGTAAATGTCCGGCGATAAGTTGCTCAAAATAAGCGTCTCGTCATTTCTGTACTTTTCACAATCCATCTATAAATTTCCAAATAGTTGGGTGTTGCATACCTAATTCATAACGCAATCGACGATTGGCTGCCTCTGCATGATTATTGGTGCGGTCTTCTCCATCTATTGTTCTCTGGTATAAATTTCACATTCTTGGATGAAACATTAGCTCGTACTGCAAATTCAGCGTCATTGTCGTATTGACAAATAACACCAATCTGAGCTAAATGCTTCCTCATATTTTATGACCAATGGAAGAAGCAATCTTTTACACTTACTTCCGGAAAGCAATCTTTTATGGCACTAAAAGTTGCATATTTATAATCACAAATGATAGATGCTGGACTTAAATTTGGCACTAGTGTTTTAATTAGTTCGAACATACGTGTGTAAAACATAAAGAAAGAAATAAGAAAAGCAAAGAGTAATTGGTTGAAAATAAAATGTGAAAACATTGAAGAGCGTATAATAATAACCAAGGTAATATATCAACAAACTCAAAAGGAGAAATTCTTATCACAATTGAAGATAAAATAAAAGAATGGAAAAATTATACATATAATCTTTTCAAAGATGACAGAGGTGTTAAACCAAATACAAATGTAAACAAAGACAATATCCTAGAAATAATAAAGGATGAAATTATACAAGCAATAAAATCATCACAAACAGGAAAAGCCTTAGGACCAAATGAGGTACCTACTGAAATTATGAAACTGATAAAAGACGAAAATATCCCAATACTAGTAGATCTTCTCAATTGTATATATAAAAGCGGGACAATTCCAAAAGACTGGTTACACTCTGTGTTTGTAACATTGCCAAAAATTAAGAAACCAAAACAGTGTAAAGATTTTCGAACAATAAGTTTAATGAGCCATGTTCTCAAAATATTCTTAAAAATCATACATCGCAGGATCTATAAGAAATGTGAAGATCGACTAACAAAACATCAGTTCGGTTTCAGGGATGGATTGGGTACACGCGAACCTTTATTGTTTATGCGAATTTTATTAGAAAGATGCCGTGATGTAAATAAAGATGCATATCTGCTCTTTATTGACTACGAAAAAGCTTTTGACAAAGTCAAACATGATAAACTCCTTGAAGTATTGACTGCGATACAACTAGATCAAGCTGATATTCGTGCAATAACCAATTTATACTGGCACCAAACTGCAGGTGTAAGAGTTGATGGACACAGTACGGAAGAAATGGACATTCTGCGCGGAGTAACACAGGGATGTGTGTTATCACCTTACTTTTCAACTTGTATTCAGAAGAGATTTTAGACAAGCTTTTGACAATTCTGATGATGGAATACTATTAAATGGAGAACGAATAACCTCAATAAGATATGCCGATGATACGGTATTAATGTCTGAATCAGCTCAAGGATTGCAAAGAATGCTGGACCAGATATCAGTCATTAGTCAAGATTTCGGTCTCTCCATAAACACAACAAAAACAAAATCAATGGTGATCAGCAGAAATCCTCAAGCAACGCAAATAGTACTACGGCATAACAATAGAATAATTGAAAACGTATCTCAATATCGTTACCTGGGCTCATGGATAAACGATCAGTGTAAATGTCTGCAAGAAATCAAGGTGAGAATAGAAATGGCCCGCTCAGCATTTATGAAAATGAAAGCAACATTATCTCACGAGATACATCTACAGATACGTATCAGACTATTACGCTGCAATGTGTACTCTGTGCTGTGTTATGGTGCTGAAACGTAGACATTAACGAAGGATGCCCTTAAAAGAGTAGAGGCTTTTGAAATGTGGACATACAGAAGAATGCTTAGAGTTCCATGGATCCACAGAGTGAGTAACAAGGAAATTTTGAAAAGGATGCAAACAGACACAGAATGTATTGAGAAAATAAAAACAAATAAACTGCAATACCTCGGCCACATTATGAGAAACACTAAATATCGGTTATTGCAACTAGCACTACAAGGCAAGATTAACGGCCGACGCCCACCAGGTCGCAGACGTATATCTTGGCTGATAAATCTAAGAGATTGGTATAAACTGACATCATCACAACTGTTTAGAATTGCAGTATCCCGAATCATGATCGCAAACACTCTTTCCCGAAGAGTATGCACTTGAAGAAGAAGATACGTGTGTATGTAATACCCTGCTTGTCAGCTGATAAAGCATAAAATATAGATGGCCGCCGGTTCTTCGCCGCCAGTTCATCACCGCCGTTTCTACGCCGAGACGGTTCTACGCCGAGACGGTTCCGCCAGGGTTCGACGTCAGCCGGTTCTACTCGGGCTGATTTTAATTTATTTTTCGCATTAATGTTACTTTTGGCTTAATGTAAAACAAGAATAAGAAATAATAAATAAAACTTGCAAAAATAAAACCAAAAGTTTACTATTACAATTTTAAATTAAAGGAATACATAATATACATACGAAAGGAAATAGAAAAAATAAGATTATTGAGTCATTTGGTAATTGTTGCTAGGTCAATAAATAATTTAGAGGTTCCCTGTTTCCGTAATCTAAGACAATTCTTCGAATACGTTCATTAGCGTCACGTTATTTTTTCAGCTTGTCGGTGGTAAATGTCCGGCGATAAGTTGCTCAAAATAAGCGTCTGTCTTTTGTACTTTTCACAATCCATCTATAAATTTCCAAATAGTTGGGTTTCTAATTCATAACGCAATCGACGATTGGCTGCCTCTGCATGATTATTGGTGCCTTCTCCATCTATTGTTCTCTGGTATAAATTTCACATTGTTGGATGAAACATTAGCTCGTACTGCAAATTCAGCATCATTGTCGTAATGACAAATAACACCAATCTGAGCTAAATGCTTTCATATTTTATGACCAAGGAAGAAGCAATCTACTTGAAAAATCTTTATGGCACTAAAGTTGCATATTTATAATCACAAATGATAGATGCTGGACTTAAATTTGGCACTAGTGTTTTATTAGTTCGAACATACGTGTGTATGTAAACCCTGCTTGTAGGTAACAAAGCATAAAATATAGAATGCACTCCTCCATATATTGTTCCATAACAATATAAATTTGGGAAAATATGGCTATTGCAAAGGTACCATAGCGTACCATGTATTGGCATTACATAAATGCTGCAACCAGCTCTCTCTTTCAAAATTAAAATTCTATTTGCTCCCTCCATCGTCGCTTAGCAAAAATTTTCTTCTATTCCTGGTTGAATATACCTTATATGTATTTAACACCAGATCGTTTAGGTCTGCAAGGGCAGCATTAATGTTTTTCGCCTGATTACTTTTCTTAGGACTGCATTATTTGGAATCGCCGCTAAAACAACTTGAGACACGTCGATTACACACTAATTTATAACTACACTTGTGCCCTCTATAGTTTCTTCTGCACGACGTTTGATTTGAATGACAACAGTTGCTACTTCTATAGCTGCTGCCGAGGAAGGGTGAGAATGATTGTTGATTTCGTTGACCACTTCTCCAGCCTTCGTGTAAATTCTTCCTTTACATCCATCCACTTCCTTGCGCTGCCAAAATAGTAAACTAGCGTCTCTTTTACTAACTTTGTCAAAAACGTACAAATATCCGTTATAGGGGTACTTCTCCTTTCCTCTCTTGCTGAGAACTGCTGGTTCCATTACTAAGATCACTGATTAATAATTATTTTCTAGTGAATACACTTAAAATAATGTGTTAACGGTTTCTACCCTATATTTATTTATACCAAATACTATTAAAGAGTTTTTAGAATTTTAATGTGTGCTAATGGGTCTGTGCGAATAACCATAACGTTCTTAAGATAATCCCGGAGATTGTAAACTTTCTATGAGCGTATTAAAATTCCTGATTATCTCCTTTGTATCCCGGATTGTTTCAGATTACCCATTTCTTTTCGGAAATTTATGGTGTAGACACGGCCAGCGTAGAAACGGCCACCGTAGAACCGTCCCGACGTAGAAGCAGCGGCGGTGAAGAACCGGCGGCGTAGAAACGTCCCATTCCCTCCCCTTACTAAGATAGTAGTTCTTCTTAGGAAACTTTCTAACATTCTATCCGTCACTAAATAACACCCTCTTTTGCTCTATGGTCCAGTTTCTTTGTTATTTAACCCGTTTGAGACAAAAACGTTATTGCTTTTCAGAAGCATGTGGCTTCTTCCGCGATCTACAGCCCTTTAATCCACAAGCAAACAATCTTCGCATTACAGTTTATGACACATACAAACATTGATAGTTTTACACCACAATTTGGTTAACCCAGCGAAATTAAGGCTTCTATTGGTTTGATATGTACTTTTAAAGGTAAGCTTTTTGTAGTCGCATGTGAAGCCGTTTTTTTTTATCAAAGATAGAGGCTTAGCATTTATGTTCTCTTAATCTCACACTTTGCTTAGTTGTCTTGTTGGGGTTTGTAAGCTCCACAAAAAACTTTTAACAAGCTAAGAAACCGTATCACTTCCCAGTGGCTTAAAACATTCTTTATAGTGTTTGATAAATTCTGCTGCCGTTTAGATGATAGTCGTGCAGCCAGAGGTGAGGTACATTTATAAACTTGAATGTGAGTAAAATCAAATGTAATTTTAAAAAAATAAAAAAGGGACAAAAATATGTAGTACTAAGGACTACCATGCGCTAAAATAACTACTATACATCCACATTTTAGTGATAAATTAAGTATAATTACTACAACATATACTGAATCGAGGTAAAAGTAGACAGAAAAATATATACAGTGTAGCACACAATATAAAAATGCAATCTGTGGTAGTTTATAAATTTTATTATGTACAAAAAATTTATCATGTAAAATGTATGTGCTAAAACTATAGTTAAACAGAAAGCTCATTAACAAAGAAATATAACAAAATTTATATCATTCACTGAAATATGCAAAATACGAATAATTATTGCATGGTTTTACTCTAATTGGCGTCATCACATTTGCATAATAAATGATAAATAACATATTTCAGACCATATATTGCTTTGGATCTACTATAAATATAAATAAAAACTTAGTAACTACTAAGTTTGCCCAAAGTACCGAGAAAAACATAAATTCAAAGCCCAAACAATTCTAGTGCAATCACAAATAACACCATAGCAACAAAATACAAATCCCATGTTAGGATTATGGTACCCCCAAGTAGTTGCAGAAAATGATAATTAATCAAACTGGACTAGTGGAAACAGTCATCAATTGCTCAATAGCAACTACTTGAACGACTAGAACACTGACTAATTAAACACGCAGAACTATAGTCAAGTTTTTGCAACATTTTAATTTAATTTACTAATTTAGTTAAAAAATACAATAGTCAGATAGGACAGTAAATGTAGAATCAGCAGTAATAGAAAGAAATTTAATAAGACATCACGAGACCAATAAATACAAGGAAAATTTTTAAGCTACAATTATTATCGTAGATGATTAAAAAGGTCGTCAAATATCAAGATTTTCATGCTATAAAAGGATTAGCACAAGATTGCAGCACAGTAGATCTCTATTTATTATCAGACGACGAATTACCAGAATTACTAGAAGTACAACAATATTATAAGTAGAAAGGCCAGTATCGCTGTATAATCAATACCCTATTTGAAAATACATTAAAGAATAACTCACAACAAATCTCACTATACAGATATACTTAGCTATTGAATATTTAAATAAAATTTAAATTTAACAAAAAACCCACAAGATAAAAATAAATTTAAACAAAATACACAGAACCTGAACAGATTACTAGACAAACTAAAAAACCACTCTATTCAAAGTTATCTGCAAAATCTGTCAGACATAGAAGATGAAACAACTTCAAACCGATATACCTCCAATGCGCAAAACAGCCAGAAGTATAGTATACTTTCGCTGAACACTTATCCACAACATTTAAACCACATCTTCCTGAAGATCCACTAAATGATGTAGACACATGTGAGTTCCTAGAAGCGACATTGCGGATGATAAAGCCCATTAAAGCGTTCTCTTCTAGAGAGACACTTGGAATTATCAATAATCTTGGTCTTAAAATAGTTCCGATATATGATTAAATAATTTGCAAAATACTAAGAAAACTTCTAATTTGAAGCATGTTATGTTGAAAACGGATTATAAGCCACTACACTGGAAGCTTGTCCATATAATTCTCATTCTAAAACTGGCCAAGTCTCCCTGCGAAGTAAAACTATACAGACTCTTCTGTAGTCTTTCAGTAATATTAAAGATATCCTAGAAACTCCTGCTAAAAATACTGCAACCAGTAATGATAAAAAATAAGTTAATACCTCAACAACCGTTGTTTCCAACTAAAACATGTAATTGTAGAGCAAATTTACATTGTACGGCAGAAATACTGTTTATCGCATTCATCTACGCATCGTATGCATTCGATAAGGTTTGGTATGACGACCTAAGTTATAAAATTAAGTTGATTGTTCCTTATCTTTTGATTACCTTTTAAAATTGTATCCTACAAATCTCCCACGACAAGAAAAATTACCACATGGAAAATCAAACCCGCATGCAATTAAAACTGGAATTCTCTAGGGAAGTGTCCTGGGCCCAGTGTTGTACACATTAAACACTATGAATATGACAGAACATATTAAAACTATTCTAGCAACTCTCGCAAATTCTACTATTATATATATATATATATATATATATATATATATATATATATATATATATATATATATATATATATATATATATATATATATATATATATATAAACAGGCGAAAACACGTTTGAACCAAGAGAAAGCAATTAAACAACAACTGAGCTAAACACTACCGACTCATTGGAAGAAATTCGAAGCTGTCATTGAAAAACAACTTAGTTGTGTATACATTGGCCATAAAACCAATATCAGCGTGCGATGTTTAACTATGGAGTACAACAAGCATATCTAGCTTTAAAATCCTGGAAAAAAAATTATAAATGCTCCACGGTATGTTATTCAAACCATCATTCAAAGGAATCTCAGCATGGATTCTGTTAAGGAAATCATTATCCCCACTACTGCAAAGTACCGCAAAAAACTTGAGAATCATCCAAATTCCTCAGCTGTAAACTTACTGCACAACAACAGCAACATAAAAAGATTGATTTATTTTATAGATTCGCCAATCAAGCCTAAAGTTGTCACATAGTTGACAATGTCAGTGCTAATATATTCGTAAATGTATTGTAAGAGTCCCGTGTGGGGTTGCTAGTCCCCCATCGGGCGCCTCCCCAGGTGGCGGATAGGGGAATGCGTCCTAGATATGAGTGGTACCTAAATGATATACCAGGGCGGACCAAAACTAGCATGGCATAGGAAGCGTTCATTAATGAGTCAAGGCTACAGAAGAATGACTTCGGTAACAGACTTGTCCATATAACAGGTGATCAAATTATGATACACCCGGCTGTAACACTGCGATGAGGAAAGCAACAAACTACCTCATTATATTCCCAAGAAAAATCAGGATGGCAAAAGGGCCAGACTGATCGCCAACGTCCAATGAGGATACCGCACAAGCAGAAGAAGAAGATTGTAAGAGTGTAAGAGTGTAAGAGTGATCACTCAATACTAGTTTCTATTTAATTATAATTACTTAAGCTTATTGTGTGTTGTTAATAAATAACACTAATAATACTGTTACTCCAATTACTTAATGTTTCCATTAGAACAGATTTTAGTGTTAGTATTTTTATATATAAAAAATTATGTCTAGCAAAGTGTCCTATTGTGACATTACCAATGTATTGATTGTTTGTGAAAGTTGTTGTTCATTAACCAAACTTCTTTATTAGTTTTTTATTTACAAAAGTTTGAAGCTAAAATTTCTTCCGTAATTTTTATCTTTGATAAATTGCCCTAATTTTAATTTCAAAAAAAGAAAAGTGAGATTAAAAATACGAAGCGGCAGCGCAAATTTCATTTGCATGCCGCATTGCGCCCACCACGCGGCCGAATATTGTAAGATACATGGGGCGCACTTTTAATCTTTCCGCTATGCAAAAACATTAACGTTCCCACGAGTCCCCCGATATCGCACTTGCGAAGCAACCACTTGAGCAACGACAGAATTAAAAACAATTCCGCCCGGCTGAAACAGAGTTGGAACATGTTATGAAATTCCCGGGCGCGCGCACGTATTCGCAAGGAGTGGCCATTAAGGAAAAAAATTACTTTCCAAATTACGTGCAACGACGCGTAGGTCCTGTAATAAGCTCGGCGGGGCCCACGTAAAAATAATAAAATCCCTGGCCTGTTTGCGCAGCGTCCCTCCGAAATTGATGTTTGCCGGAAATAACATTATGTAAACAAAACTTTTGTTCTGATATTTCCCACAGGGCAAACTCCTCCTTGATACAGAGAATCGCGCTCTGCTTTATTATATCGCAAGCGGCTGATAAAGCTCTAGGTATCGTTCGGTGTTAACCGCGATGAGTACCTTAAAGGTGGGCATTTGGATAAAATAAATAATTCCTAAAATTTCCTTTGAGTTGTTATGAGCTTGTAGAGATGTTAGACAAATTGCCGAATTATTTGAAAAATTTTAGCACAATGATGGTAAAGCAATGCCCACATTATAGACAAACAAGCCTGTAATACTTAAACATGTTGAGAATAAAATTTTAGATCACCCATTTTATAACTGAAAAAAATGTGATGCAAGTACATAGTTTGCATACTTCATAATTAATTTTTGTCTTTGTATTTGTCAACAAGTTATCAACCCAAAAATTCCAAAACTGTTATCACCAAAAACAGAACGTTCTGTGTAATTTATTTTCAAGAAAGATTATTCCAATAGAGCCATCCAAACTTCATTCACATCAAACGGATACAATACAAAATGTAATCCGCTTTGAAACGGAAAGATGTTACTGAAGAAAGATTTATTCAAAGTAAGAAACAAAAAAACTGTTACGTGAAAGATAAAAGCATCATATCTCAAGCTTTAATGTGTGAAACAAAGCAAAAATTCGGTTCCCATGGTGAAGCCTTTGGCAGAGAAAATAATTAAACGCAAAATTTGTTTTTATTTTTTCCATCTGTAGGACTGCTGATAAAATTTTCTTTTTTATATGTTTTATGTAAGCAAGACAGCAGCGCTCAGATATCTTTGA
The DNA here is from genome assembly GCA_036346155.1 of Sinelater perroti. Classification (NCBI taxonomy): domain Eukaryota; kingdom Metazoa; phylum Arthropoda; class Insecta; order Coleoptera; family Elateridae; genus Sinelater; species Sinelater perroti. The sequence continues at coordinate 3,379,070 of JARFIY010000167.1, read as the reverse complement.
AAGTGCCGAGTGTCGAATTATTTACTGATAACCCCCATCACTCCACTTCAAAACTGTACGTATAAATTAAATTTAAAATTAATATCGAAAGTCTATCACTGTAACAGAAGTATGTACTAACCCATGTTTCCAATGAGAAAAATTACCCCTGGGCCTAGCCTAGCAGCCCTGAAAATTACGGCTTCACGTTCCATATCCCTAATATACAAGGATATCAATTTACTCAACAACAAAACACCTACAGCCAATTTGGTTCACAACCCAGATATTCTACCAATTGTCAAGCATACCAGTCATCTCCTTTTTCACTCAATCCGCAACCACTGTCTTTTCTCAAACTGCACAAAATGGAATAAACCAACAAATAATGAATGCTACCAACAATGATTTCAATCACGAAGACCGCGATTCACGTGTAAATGCAGATTTAATCGAAGACTCGGATTCAGATACTAACAGCCCCAACAACACGCAAGGTACCTTGACAAATACGAAACATGAATGGCAAAAATCAAAAACGGAAAATAACCAACTCTAAAACAATCTTTAATCGTCAACAACCCATTCCTACGAGCATATCAAACAGATACGAGATCCTCTCACAAACTCAACCTGAAAACGCTTGTCAAGAGCAAACACCTAATAATAATGAAAGTTCTAGAAATGATTAAAAATATTACTAAAATCCTGGAAAAAGAGCAATACCACACAACAACTTTACCAAACGATAAAATTAAAATAAACACCAACACAATAGACCCATACAGAAAACTCACCAAACACCTTAAAGATGAAAATATATTTCATCACACCTACCAATTAAAAGAAGAACGCACATACAGGATAGCCATTAGAAATCTTCACCACTCCATACCAGTTTCAGAAATAACAAAAGAACTTGGGAATCTTGGTCACATAGTACGCAATATTATTAACCTACGTCACAGAGTAACCAAACAACCATTGTCACTGTTCATGGTAGACCTAGAACCCAAAGAAAATAATAAGTCCATCTTCAACGTTCAACATCTAAGTAATATGAATATCACGGTTGAACCCTCCAGGAAGACACAAACCATACCTCAGTGCACCCGCTGTCAAGAGTATAACCATACGAAAACTTACTGTAATAAACCATTTGTCTGTGTCAAATGTAGCGGTAACCACGAAACCCAGTCCTGCAAAAAAAACCCAATACTCCAACCACTTGTGCCTTATGTAATGGACAATACCCAGCCAATTACAAGGGATGTACATTATATCAAGACATCAAAAGAGCCAAAAACCCAACACTCAGAGGAATCACAAACAAATCCAGAACGAACCAGTTAGCACCAAATATATCCGAATTCCCACCACTTCCTAAACAAAACTCCAAACAAAATCCAGAAGCTATGCATCATTCTTACCACAGACCTCTCTCCCTGCAACCACCCGATAGAAGACCCCCTATTCATACCTTCAATGAACAACAGAATAGCATCAACCAATTGTTCTCTAGCTTCCTAACGGAATTTAAAGCAATGTTTTCGCAGCTTATCAGCCAAAACAGCATGGTTCTAAACATGCTTTCCACTGTTATAAACAAATTAGCATAAAAATGACCAACCACCTCCATATAGCTACTGGAACGCCAATGGCAGATCAAACCATATACCTGAGATCAACTGTTTTCTGCAATTACAGGATATAGATGTGTTACTCGTCTCCGGAACCCACGCAACAGCCAGAACAGTTATAAAAATACCGCACTATTCCGTATACCTTTCCTACCACACTGATGGCACAGCACATGGCAGATCAGCGGTAATTATCAAAAATTCAATCTCCCACCATGAATGGAACTCCTTTCAAACCGACAAAATTCAAAGCTCTAGTATAAAGATTCAAGTCCTACCCTACCCATTGATCATAGCAGCAGTATACAGTCCACCACGACATGCTATCTCAACTGAAGAATACGCAGATCTGCTAAAATCCTTTGACGCCAGATTCCTCATTGGAGGAGATTGGAACGCCAAAAATGTGGCCTGGGGCTCAAGACTAACCAATCCGAAAGGGCGTAACCTACTCAGAGCAATACAAAATCATAACTGCAACTACATATCAACCGGAGAACCCTCCTATTGGCCTACAGATACAAATAAAATCCCCGACTTATTAGACTTCGCTATTTCCCGCGGCATAGCAAACACATACACCAAAGTGGAATCTAACTATGACCTGTCCTCAGATCATACTCCCATTCTCACTACCTTAAGCACATCCATTACCAGAGAACCATCCCCAAAACTCTGCAACAAAAATACCAATTGGGACCTCTTCAAAAACACACTGGATCACAAGATTAATCTAACTATCCGAATTAAAGACGCCTATGACCTAGACGAAGCAACCCAATATTTAACTACAATGATACAAAATGCGGCATGACAAGCAACACGCAGTGAAACAAACACCTGCTCAGCAGATATTAATATCCTTCGTCATATAAGGCACCTCTCACAAAAAAAAAACGCAACGCACGAAAAAAATGGCAACGAACTAAACAAAGGCCAGACAAGACCATATATAATAGACTTACGCATCAACTCCACACTGAACTACTAAAAGCCCGGAACGACACCTTTCAGCATTACATCACAAATCTTTCACCTATTGATCATACGATATGGAAGGCAACAAAAAAATTTAAAAGGCCAATAGCACGGATACCTCCAATCAAAAAGTCCGATAATACATGGGCCAGATCAGACAAGGAAAAAGCTGATTCATTCTTGCTACTGTATTCTCATAACCACAACCGGTAGGAAACAACGATGATACCGACATTTCCGCATTCCTTGACGCGCCCTACCAAATGTCCTTATCTCTGAGACCATTCTCACCAGCCGAAGTAAGACAGAAAATTAAATTAGCAAACCCACGTAAAGCACCTGGTTACGACCTAATCGTAGGAGATGTATTGCAAAACCTCCCCAGAAAAGCCCTAGTGTTACAACCATATACAACAGCATTCTACGACTCTGCCACTTCACCACTCAGTGGAAACATGCTATAATCATTACCCTTATTAAACCTGGCAAACCTCCTACGCAACCCTCCTCCTACAGACCCATCAGCCTTTTACCACTCATGTCAAAAATATTCGAAAAACTGCTCCTCACAAGAATCCATGAAACTGCCGACCTACATGAAAATCTTCCAAACTACCAATTTGGCTTCCGGCAGCATCATTCTACTATCCACCAAGGGCACCGAATAGTTAACAGCACTATGGAGACTCTAGAAACCAAGCGCGTCTGCATAACTGTATGCCTAGATATAAAACAGGCTTTCGACAAAGTATGGCACACGGGTCTGTTATACAAAATTAAACTCTATTTTCCAAATCAGCTGTACCTTATACTAAAATCATATCTAAGCCAGAGGACTTTCCAAGTTAAAGAACATAACACAACTTCCGAACACCACGAAATTACATCTGGAGTACCGCAAGGTAGCGCACTGGGACCGCTGCTGTATCTCCTTTATACTTCCAACACGCCTTCATCTGACGATACTGTACTTGCAATGTTCGCCGATGATACAGCTATCCTCTCAATAGACAAAAACCCAATAACTGCAGCAGCCCATTTACAAACACACTTAGACGTCTTGCAAAACTGGTTCAACAAATGGAGAATTACAGTCAATAGCGACAAATCCTCGCAAATCACTTTCACAAATAGACGTATTGCAAGTCCACTAAACAACATCAACAATACTCCGATACCTCAGAAGACGGACATCAAATATCTTGGACTACACCTAGACCATAAGCTCACCTGGAGCACTCACATCAAAGCCAAACGAAAAGAAATAGACCTTAAAATTAAACAAATGCACTGGCTCCTTGACAGACGCTCCCAACTCTCACTGTCAAACAAACTACTGTTATATAAAAGCATCATAAAACCCATCTGGACATATGGTATACAGTTGTGGGGATGCGCTAAAGCCTCCCACACAAAGATCCTGCAACGAAGCCAATCAAAAATCCTTCGCAAAATAGCCAACGCCCCATGGTACATCTCTAACTAAACCCTTCACACAAACCTAGGAATTCCATACGTAACCGCAGAGATACAGAAGCTTGCTCGAACATACACGAACCACCTGACGGGACATAAAAACCAACTAATAGAACAGCTCTCTAACCAGCCAACCATCACCAGACGATTAAAACGAAATTAGCCACAAGACCTTCCAGTGTAACTACCCAGAATAACTTAGTGTTTAGCCTACGGGGAGTAAGGCGCTGGCCGGATCCCCCAATGACATGTTATAAAATTATAAATTATAAATAATTTACTTATTTCTCGTGTGGGAGTAGATTGTAAATAAGCAACAAATAATAAAAAAAAATGTTTTGATTAACGGGTGTAGGAAATTTTATTTATCATTGTTTTCAGGAACCAAAATGGCGTCCTCGGAGAACGTGTGTCTATCATAAAGGCCTAGTATTTCAAAGGCAAATTCGATAAGAAGAGTTTTTCGATAAATATGCACAAAAAGTTACACAATAAAAAGTTTTATCAAAAAATCCGAAAGTTTTAGGGCAGTGGCTGATAATTAATTGAGGACAGTGCAAGAGCCCATAAGAGAAGCAGCTCTTCACAACACCAGTTAAAGTGGATTTGGGAAAGTTTCCCTATAAGACCCAACTTCAACATCCATTCGCACAGGCCAATTTCGACCAAACATTGACTTTTGATAATTAAGGATTCCAAGAGGAAGCAATCGATTTTAAACGTATTCATTTCAGTGATGAGAGCTAGTTTCAGTTGGATGAATACGTCATACGCAGAGCTATCGCTATTGGTATAATAAAATCCTCATCTGACTGAAGTTAGAAAACTCCACCCAAAATAATCAGTTTGTAGTGCTCACTCAGCTATAGAAGCATCGCTCTTCTATTTTTCGAAAAGAAATTTAGAAAAATTCATCCTGTCCTAAAATTCGAGGCTAAGGAATAGTTGCGGACTATTGGTTCTAACAAGATGGAGCTACACCCTATCGCACTGCGAACAATTTCAAATTGATTTCGAATATATTTGAAGACAGGATTCTCAGATTGGATGCCCCTAGAAAGGCGTAAGGTGGCATTGATAGGCCGAGTAATTCACTCGAAAACATTCTTCATTAAATATCAATTATTACTTTATTATAATATCCAAAAATAAATATTTGCGTCTAATAGTTTCCTTCTAAATAATTTTTTAAAAATTTTCCTTATTCTCGAGCACTTAGTATAATCTAAAAAAAGTGTTTGCTAAAGCTTGTACTGTAAAATTGGCCCAAAAGTATAATGCAAAAGTAAAAGAAAAGAAGTGGGCGTTCCTGTCAAGTCTGCTACAGGTAGTCTTATAGATTATTTTGACTTTGGATGAAATTTAAAAACGGCCTTTCTCATGATATGATCGTGCAAGTTTTTTAAGAGATGGAAACTTCGATGCAGAAAAATAGTTAATAATCAGGGTTATGGAATTCAAAAATATTTATCATTGTACAAGTTACTTATAATTTCTTTATTAATGAAACTCCGCTTAAGAAATTTAAATTATTAAGTCTCTTTGTCCGACCCAAACCCTGAAAAAACGACCATTGTAGCGACAAGCCAGCTATCTAACTTATAGAAAAAATTCTAGCAAATAGTATAGACGATACTACTCCAGGTCTATTTGCCTAGCTTAGAATTATATACTACCAAGCATTATACTACAGACAACCTAAAATTACCAAATAAAATATAACAATGAAAAAGAGCCATAGCTATAAGAACTCAAAATATATAACTTAGACGCGCCAAATAGAAATTATCGCAGCGACCAAAAAAAAAAAATTAGGTGTGGTAATTCCAAGTGAAACTAAAAAATATAGAGGTAGAAAAATTGTCAAGTATTACCATATACGGATTAGAGTAGCAACAAAATGCCAAAAGTGTAGTATCCATATTAGTAAGAAACACATGGAAGAAGTATATCATCACATTTAAAGGATAGAGTTGACATATTCAAGTAACAGATGACATCAAAAAGAAGAAGAAAGATACGTTCTTTGAGAAACTTGCAGATATGGTAAAAGGTATATCAAACCATAAAGAAGTAATCCCGCTAAATCGTAGAGTAGTGAGAAAGTATACTGAAGTGAGATAATGTTTTAGAAAAAAATACAACTAACAATAATGGAATTCATCTTGTTGTTTTATAGAAAACAGGAATATGTTGTTTTTTTAAGAAATCTAAAATCTATTATAAATGTGATAATAAAAAAGTAGTCTATTGACATCATACACAAAAAGAAAAATATTAAAATAACAAAAGAAGAACACAGAGAATTAAAAACTATAAAGATAACTTGAAAACAAATCTATTGAAACAATATAGTACAGTACATTATACTAAAATAATAAAACAAATTAGAAATAAATAAGGAAGAGTCACCAGAAGAAATGCATAAAGATTTAAAAAAAACTTCATATCATTAAGCAAAACAGATTTTTGATATTAAAACTAGAAAAGCTAAATCTACGGAAAAAATGAGCATTACTTTTCTGCTGAACCTAAAGAACAATACGTGCAACAATAGAACATAATTAAATTAAGTGTAAGAAAAGAAAACGAAGCGTACTGGAACATAGTGTGCATAGTTATCACTATTGGGTACCATAAATCATCAAGAATTTTGAAAAATAATAAAAAACATAAACAACACAACTAGCCAATAAAACTATAAAAAGAGGAAAAACTAATAGAAAATGTAAAGGTACCAGAAAATTTGATAAAACTTTCATGCAAATTATAAGGCGAGACAAAATCATATTTGAGGAATCACGAAAGCATTGGAGTTTTATATTGATATCAACATGTAAAACGGATGTCGTACAACAGCCACAAAAATTGACCCAATCGTCTATAGAGAAAAGAAACAAACAAATAAGCACATTGATTTTCTTCTTGAGAAACCTATATAAACACAACAGAAAGCAGACTAAGAGGAAAAGACATGGAAACTTGTTTATTTCTTAAATTCCTACCATTTTAATTTAATTAATTAAAAGGTCAGTTATAAATATTTTAATATTAAGCTATCAGTAATATCTGCATGATCAATAAATCTACTGAGAGGTAAATCTTAATTAATCGAAAGTTTAGGTTCGGTTTATTTAATTTTAGTTCCTTTAGTTTATCAAATTCTGCGCAATTACAAAACTGAACTCCACCTAGCAGAACAACAAGACAGAATGGAGCTACATTTGCAAGTTGAAAACTATTAATCTCCCTCTCAAAAGATTTTTCTACAAAGAAAAGTAGGGTTTGCAAAGGTTATTTATATTCTTCTGGCTTTGGGTCACGGGCATGTCATTTATGCATATTAAGACAATTCCGCTCAGCACCATGCTTACTGACTTCTAAACATTGCATCGTAAGATAACGTCTTAAAAGTTAAACAAAAATGAAAAATGGTAGTCCAAATATAAAAATTTAGGTCCATAAATGATGCAATACAAAGTGTAAAATCAACAAGGAAATAATAACCCATGCACATAAAGGTGTAGAATGGTGGCCCCCCGGGTGAAATGCCGTAAAATGGTAATGTGCTTTTTTAAATTGACAACAGAAAACGTTCTTATGGATAATAGAAAAACACGCATATCTAAAGAGAGTAATTTAAACTGACAGAATCTCAAACAAAAAGGTAAGTGTGTAAATATCATCACGATTAATCATTTAGAGGGGAAGAATGCTAAAAATATAACTCGAATTAAAAGACTGAATGGTCAGTTACAAACTCAACAAACCACATAAAAGGACAGTAGGTTAAAGTTTGCATTAAGATGAGATGTGTTTGCAGATACCACAGCAAGAGAGGCGAGTTTATTAATTTTGCTTTTTCTTATCCTGAAGAATAAAAATATTATCAAGAATAAATTCCTACTTCGCCTACACCAAACAATTACTGATTAGAGAACGCGATCAAACGGCAAAATAAAATAGACGATCGAGCGAGTGGAAGATACTACCATGAAAAACCTAATATGTCTTCTATAACTATGGAACAAGTCATTAACTCTGATGATGACGGTGAGTAGTGTGATATTGAAGATCTAGCAGATATATAAAAAAACAGCAAAGACCAAGTTGCAAACCAATGGACCAAAACAAATTGACTCCAGAGACAGCAGCTGATCAACTACATGTCATGTTAACGCCGAAGGATAAACATAACATTTATAATTCATATTTGCTTGTAATACTGTTTTAAGTTTGATAATATTGAAACTTGATAACTATTCCGATATTGTGATTTGGATGAATCAAAATGGTGCTTATTAATGCTTACGCAACACATTTTTGGCCAATTTTGTACTCTGATGCTCTCATAAGTCAGGTTTACGTTAGGTTCCACTAGAAAGAGTAATTACACTTTTGCCTGTTCTACGAATCGAACCGCTGACAACCTCGTTGTCTTCACCAATGTCCGTCTACATGAGAGTAATCGGTTATGGATCAACAAAGACATTGGACAATTATGTTATGAGGGAGCTGATATCTAAAAGAACCTGCAACAAAAACTTTTCTAGAAAGACGTCACTACTCTCACACATGGTATATGGTCTAAGCCTAGTCATAATGACTAGGCTCATCTACAGTACTAATTCGATTTTGATTCATCAAAGGATTTGAATCTGCTCACAACGCACCAGGGAAAAAAAGAAGAAAAAATAAGAGAGAAAGTTGCATTAAGAAGCATGCCTATACGCACTCGCCACGTTTTTGAGTACTTGAATCCCATTCCTTTCAGGACTTAGCTTGTCCCGGTAATAATTTATTATTAACTATCATACCAACTTACATAATATTATACAAGGAAATTAGAAGTATTCTCGTCTTGCACCATAAATCCTACTTCAAGTAGAGTAGCCTCTGGTAGCTCTATTAGCATGTCTTTTCTCTTAAGTTCATTAACTTCACTCTAAATATAAGAGGTTTATGACAATCGTCGTTTCACATTCGTTGGTCGTTTCCTTTTCAGCCTTCTGGGTGTTGCAAGTAGATTTTGCAGTTGATTAACTCGGCATTTGTATGTTCAGAAAAGAAATAGTGGAAGTAGTAGGCCTTGAGGCTGCCAACTACTTCTTCTACTGTATGCCTAAATCATCGTAAACAATTTTGTTGCTTAGGTGTCATGGTGCATTGAGAATCATACGTAATATTTTTGATTGTATCCTCTAAATGATTTTGATATGACGAGATTTAGCGCAGCTACACAGTTGAATTCTACAGATCCTGCTATAGAAGTAAGTCTTAACTTTACATTTTTTGTTGAGGAGCCAGTGCGTTGTCGTATTTTGTTTTTAATTTGAGTGTTTTTAGATGTTATTTCCAAGCTACAAGGTCATTCAAATACAAACGGGACTGATTTGTGTGTAACCAAGAGTTGTAAAGCGATGAGCAAAGACAAGATACCTCAAAGCGTGGAACAACACATTGTAAACAAATTCCTCGTCCAATGTTCTTCTGGGACTGGAAGAGGGTTATCCATGTAGACTTTGTGACGGATGTCAGAACAATAGATGCAGCTTATTACTCATTGTCAGACCTCCTGGCAATAGAGGTGAAGAAAAATAAATTGGATAACTTTCCTTCAAGACATTGCACACCCCCATACGGCCAAAACAACATTGAAACCCATTCGGAAATTAAGAAGGAACATTTTGTCACTTCCGCCGTACAGTTTCGATTTGGCCCCAATTGATTTCTATCTGTTCAGAAAGCTCAAAATCAGGCTTTAAAAACATGCGGTTTTTGCACACAACGACGCTTTCATCAAATCTGTTCAGGAGTGAATAGCCCGCCAACCAAAAACCTTTTTTAAAAAGAATATCAGGATACTTCCAGAACGCTGGAAAAATATTTTGACTTCAGAAGGAAGTACGTTGAAGACTGACATATGCAAGTAAGTGTTTGGCAATTTTTTTTTTCGTAAAAAAAGTAAGTCCCGGTCATATTTGTTAATCCCAAGTATTTTAGTTCAGTTTTGACTGTGAGTGCAACATTGTTTGTTCTAACATTTAAACAGTCATCGTATCTTATTTTAAAGTTATTTGTGTTGATTTTGTTGTATACACTTTCATCCGCCATGTATTTAGCCACTTTTCGAAACTCCTTAAGTGAGTTTGAAAATGGCCTGATGCTTGCTGTACATCCTTATTAATGGCTCTTATAACAGTATCGCCAGCGAACATTGAAATGGTAGTGTTAATTGTAGTCGGAATGTCTACTATAAACACAAGGTAGAGAAACGGTCTTAGGATTTGATGCTATAGACTGTATAGTCCATATAATTGAATTTAGTTTTGAAATGTTCAGTAAGGTGTGATCTTAAGGTAAGTTAGTAATATGGAGGGAGCAATTGTTTCAGTATATAAATTAGATCTTAATTCTAGGCTCTGTCAAAGGCATGCTCTATATCCAAGAACGCTGCAATGTTAGCATTATTTTTTTAGACTTTTTATGATTTTAGTGAATCGTCGAGTGCTTCTCGCGGAACCCGAATTGGTGTATTGGTAGTACCGCGTATGTATACAATGTTTTCGGGAATAATTTTTCAAAGATTTTAATAATTGGAACAGGAAACTTATTAATCTACACGAAGAACGAAAATAAGGTAGTCTTCCTCTTTTTGTGAAAATTTTCAGGTTATGGAAAAGTAAGATTTATGATGCTAAAAATAGTAGTTATAAATATTATTGTTTGAGAATGTACTTTGTTATATTAAAGGTATTAGCTCTGTCAATTTGGTTTTTAACTTCTGTGTGTGATAATGGTTGAGTGGAATAGTCGCTGGACATGGTGCATCTAACAACTTGTTACCAATAATGAATTTATTGGTAACAATAGCCTTTGGATTAGGTTGTGAAGCACTGAAGTTTTGTGATAAATGTTCTCCAAATATGTCGGACTTTTCTTAGTCTGCTCTTGCCCAGCTTCCATTCCGTCTCCTTAGTGGTGGTATATTATTTGTTGATCTCCTAAATTTTTTTGTTACCTTCCATATCGAGTAATCGTCTTTTGATAGGCTAGTTACTATATATATATATATATATATTTTGAATGTCTGAACTTCTTAAATTGTGATTGTAAAAATTTGAAATTCATGTGTCTGTAACCGAATGTTTAAATATAGGTGGTGTGGCGGCCTTTTCGCCCTTGAACCGCTTGTATATCGCGGCGGCATGCTGGTGGCTTTGATATCTGCCGCCACGTTTTGCTATCGCACACAAAACGGCATATGGGCTTTTGCTCAGGCGGCAAGTCTGCATACGCCGGCGGCGGCATCCTTTGAGATGAAAAGTGCTGTCGAGTTAAAAATTTCCCGCAAAGACCTACCGCTAAGCCAGGCAACATACGCACACCGCAACGCGTCCAGTACGGCCGCATTTAATCAACCCGCAATATATACTCACACCGCATCGCGTCCAGTGCGGCCGCATTTAACCATCCCGCAATACATACTCGCATCGCAACGCGGCCAGTGCGGTCGCATTTAACCAACCCGCAGATAACTACCCCGTAAGACATACTCGATCCGCATCGCATCTCGGCCAGTGCGGTCGTGTTCCCGGCACGAAGATATCGCAACAAGGTGGCCACCGTGAAACTATCGCCGCCAAAGCCGATTCAGGTGAGCGATTTGGCTTTACTTATCGGTTGATATCGGTAGCCGCCCCCATCCGCTTTCGCACTGGCCGTTTAAAGGACGATTTGGGCCTTAGCGTTTTACATTTCAAAACGGGCCGTACTTAGTTTCCCACACCGCACCACGAGGACAAGGCTATTTACACGCCTGCCTCTCCAATAAGTTCTCATCAATAATTTTGTGGAAAAAAATCGAATCTGTTTTAGTAGAGACCAGTCTTGATGCAACTATTTTTGTAAAGATATGTGTACTAAATGTAAGTATTGCCGGAGAATAATCAGATAATAAATTCCAGTTGGATTCGATGTGGAAGTAATTGTGAGCTATGCCACTAATGATTGATAGGTATGGGGATAATAATGACATTATTTTCATGTAGGGTGGTGTACTACCATATTTTGCTTTTACTGTACGTACGTGATTAAACCAGCATTTTCCAGAACGTTGGCTGGGACACGGACCTTGTGAATGGCCTCCATATCTCACTCCATGTGATTTTTACTTGTGAGACTACGCAAACGAGAAGGTGTATAGGACCTAGCGGTACACTCTGGGGAGATTTGGAGGCACGGATTTAGCTTCTTAGTAATGTCCTAAACGACTTCCTTCAGAAGACTGTACATTACATTCCGGGCTGTTTGAGGAAAATGGTTGAGGTCAATGGTGCCTACGTTGAAAATTAAAGATTTGATTTTATTTTCTTCTATAAAAAAAATGTACGTACAATTTGTATTAGAATTATGGTCTTTATTATAAATGTTTAATGCCTAGTTACTATTTATCCACTGTTTAGATTATTAATATTTGAAAATCATAAACGCAACGCAAAGTTAGATATACTAACGAATTTAATTAAACAAAACTGTATTCCTTTCCATTCGAAATGCTCCTGTATGTCATTTAAATGGTGAACTGTTGAAGCAGTAACAGATGGCAATTTGCGCTTGCAAATTTGTTCGTTTCAAAGGGTTTTAATTATATCGGTTTATTAAAGACGGTTCTCTGTTATTACCGGCAATTCCTAATACAATTACGCTTAAACGCGACATTAATCTTAATCGCAATGGCAGCTTAAGTTTCCCCCCGCCCGCCGCCGCTCGTTACCCGAGGTAGTCTGAAATAGTTTCAAAACAACGCAGTCAGCTTGGCTGGCGGCGGAAAGATAAATCGCCATCTGCGGGTTATGAAGGCTTCGTTCGCAGGAATCAAAGAAGGACGCAGTTTATATCCCGCTCATTTTGTTTCCTCAGCGGTATAAAGTTTGCTTACACGGATGAGCCGAGGGGCGGCATCGGCGGTATATAAAATACAAAACAGGGTACACCTCTATTCTGTGTACACAAGAAATAAAGAGCTGAGAGCAATATAAATGCAAATAAAAGAAAAACGGCATCCATTCGTCCTGCGGGAGGATCGCGAAGAAAAATATGTGCGGCGGCGTGGTCGTCCCAGGGCGAAAAACGGCCATATTTTATTCCGCGTCCCGCGCTGAAATTATTACTGACGCTTCTCTAATCGCCGCGAGCGCTACGACAAATGAAAACAAATTACCGAGGTCGTTCAGGTGACAAAGCGGGGAAGTATGCGAGATCCTTCGATACACTCCGCATAATCCGGGACAATTTACATCTAGTTAAAGGGTCGTTAGCGGGCCCGCGGAATGAAGCAGCGCGGGCGGCAGCCGACAATTTTATCTCAGAATTTATGCCCCATCCGCTTTATCGCTTTGTTTTTCGAATTTTTTATTAACTCGCGAGCCCTCGACCGCCTCCGGCTGGATGTTGCTCGCGCGCCCATAAAAGGATAAAAACTGCGAGACGCCGGCGCTGCAGTGAAAATTTAAACTCCGGCCGCGAATTTATGTGCCCAGATAAATCATAAATGCGACACTAATTTCTCGGAAGCCTGCGGAAAAACTGTTGTAATTTATCTGACCTTATGTCTTTATCTTTTATTTATCCCGCCATGAATTATTAGGCGCTGCTAGACGCGAAAATAAGTAATTTTGCCCATGTATCCGAAAAGCCATGTCGTAACCCGATATTTTCCGAGGGGAAGAAGCATGGAGCCCTGCACTCGCGCGAGATCATGTATCGTAATCCACCCACGCAGACAGGTAACATTCACTAGCAGGAATAACAAAAGTATTAAGGTCGACTCAGCGAAAGGTCATGGTTTTCATTTTTTATGCATTTCCATCTTTATTTGCTATTCATAGAAACAGACGAAAACTCCCGTTTTGATATCTTACCTATTTAGCAACCCTCGCTACACGTTCAAAACCATTCTTTTTCCTTTAGTTTCCAAATATACCAGATATTTTAGATATTTAAAGGGAGCAGTGTAACAGTGCAAAACGTTCCTTGGCCTGCCTGATATCAGTGCTCTAGGCTGGACTTAACTCTTCGCAGCACACCTTGTGAGTAAATTATTTTTAATAAAACCAACTTAATATTTTTCTATTAAATAAAAGTGGATTGTCAAGCGCCTAACAAGCGCAAATTGAATCATTTATCACCGCTCTCTAATGAGGTTCAAAAACGGTACGCATTAGGCAGTCAAGATTTATTAGCCAGCAATAAATTCTACCTACCAGCAAATTTAAAAAAATAAATTAGCTAATAGCGAATCTCCCAACAATAATGATTCAAGCGTAGTACATAAAACGCACTCAGAAACAAATATGCCAAATACCAAAATCCAATCCATCTACCTAGCTAACACCCTAAATCACAAAGCCTTAATACACTTCAAAGCAAAACGGTCAACTCACTAGCTGCACGCGTATTTTAGTTTTCAGTCTAAGAAAAATGAAAATAAAAACATTAAAGTGCAAGGAATATCTTTATTATTGACCTTTAAAAAACTGAATTCAAAAAAATATATGCATCACGAACGGGGTTTAATGAATCTTGCTAATGGTTAGCCTACAGTACGCTTGCAATCCGGAAGCTGATGTAAGTAAGTCACGTAAGTGCTCGAGCTATTCGCAAAAAATGGATACTACAGCTGCTGAAGCCAGCCAGGCAGTTGTATTGTTGAGCGAGGGCCTCAATCAGAGGGCCGTGGCATCAATTAAATCTGAGTCAGTCAGAGAGTGTCGAGAGTGTGGCGTTGGTACCGGAATACCGGTGGCTACATCCGCCGGCAAAGAGGCTCGTCTCAATATTCCTTAGAAATCGACATATAAGTGGCAACGACCTCAAGTAAAAGCTGAGTGCGGTCAGAAATGTGGTCGTCAGCACTTGGACAGTGAGAAGACTGAAGGCAGCCAACCTGACCACAAAGAAGGCAGCTACGGGCCCCAAGATGACTGCAGTTCAAAAGCAAAGGCAACTGGAATTTGTTCGCGAACATCTCGATTGAAGTCAGATATTATTCACCGGCGAGTCCAGGATGTGCATACATGGCAACTGCAGGAGATGTCGGATCTATAGAAGGCCAAAGGAGCGATTTTCTCATTGCCGTATTCAAGAAACAGTTGCATATGGAAGTAATTCTTGGATGTTTTGAGCAGCCATTTCCATGCGTGAAAAACTAAGTTAGTTTTCGGGCCTAGTGAAGAACGCGGAGGAGGTTTAACAGCAGACCGCTACATCAGAGACATTCTGGAGGAACAGATTGTTCCATTTAAGAGATTTATTGACGAGGACTTTATGCTAATGCACAACAATCCGCGATGCCACATGGCGCGAGTAACCACTACCTACCTAGTTAACCTCGGTATACTGAAAATGGACTGGCCTCCGTATAGTCCAGACTTGAATAAAATTGAGCATGTTTGGGATGATGAAATCTTGCACCAAGAAGTGTAATGGAACTGAGAGCAGCGTTGATTAAAGAGTAGTAAGCAATTCCTCAAAACAGCATAACAAAAGTCATCCGATCCATACGTAATCGCTGGGAAAGTGCAATATGAGTAGAGATGGCAATACCAGGTACTGAAAAAATTATTAAATTATTTCATCTAAGGATTTTATTTTTTTCCTTTTATAATCACCTTTTCCCTTTCAACTCTTTTGTGTTAGACATATTCTTAGGCCCATAGTTTTGTCAAAACAGGTCCTATAGCAATCAAAGTGATATCTTTTAAAACCACAGTTATTAAGCTTTCAAACGGTACACTAAACTTTACTTGAAGTGCTATCTCAAAACTTGAGCATGTTGCCGAGTCAATTGTTTTGCTCTCAAGTATAAAAGACACACAAAAAGTAGCAGTTGGAACTTTCATAACAACGTACAAGGTCTTCATTATGTAAAGCAAAAGAATTTTTTATTACTGCGATTGACGTTAGTTATATTTAGGCCAATGTTTAGAGTTTCGGGTACACTCTAGGTCAAGACTAAATATGGCGTCAACTAAGACCAAGTTTAACATGCACACTACCTTGTTCACGATAGCAAGGTAAAAAATACCACGATAAAATTTGCTTTAACTAAATTGTTTATTTTATTATGTTATAATAGGCTGATTAGAAAGTCTGAGCAGATAGGAAGTGCACTGGATGACAATTTATCAAGAACGGATAGGCGAGTTACTGTAACCACTCCCGAGACCGTAAAACAAGCTCGGAAGCTTTATAAACAAGAGCCCATAACTTTGATCTCTAAAGACGCAGCTCAACTCGGTATAAGATTCAATTGCAAACGCCTCTGGGCGACGTCAATATTGGCAAAAGATTCACTTTTGTAAAAGTAATCATGGAGATCGTTCGAACCAAAAATTTGGACATAAAGCACATCCGTTTCACGATGAGACCTATTTTCAACTAGGTGGCTATGCTAACAAACAAAATTACGAATATTGGGGTTTGACCAAAGTTCGTCGATTTCACCTGAAAAAAGGTTAGTGTACATATGCTGTGAAATTTTCCACTATGTGATTGTGGGCCCATCGTTTCCTACAAAATATGTGAATAAGGAAATTTATAACTCAGAAGTTCTCGAGAAATTCATTTCAATTATGCAAGACAAAAGACTAGTCAATCAACATTGGTTTCAGCAAGGCGGAGTCACCGTCCATTGGACTCGGGGTATTTTTGACATTTTTACAGTAATCTTTGGAAGGGTGATTGTAGGTCTAGACGTCCCCCGTAAGATAGAAGGTGGCGTCGAGTGACCTTCAAATTCTCCTATTTTAAACCCGTCATTTCTTCTTATGGGATTATTTTAAAAATAGAGTTTGTCGGAACAAACTCCAGTCCATCGACGAACTCAAGAATCGTATTACAAAAGAAGTTCTGGCCATTTATGCGGACACCAGAAAAGCCGCAATTGAGAGTTTCGGGAGAAGGGTTGGAATGATCATCTCTAGTAATGGTAGTCATTTCGAAAACATAATGCACTGAAGTCCATTTCTTTATCAACACAAAAAAGTTCCATCTTGTACAGTCTTTTTATAATGAATTTTTTATCGTTTGCGTCACATAATGAAAGCCTTGTACAATACAACTATATTACGCGTTAACTTAACTAAAGAAGAAAACTTTTGAGCACTAACAAAATTCTTTACAGACCCCTAAAATTCAATAACATCCTTACCAAAATACAAATAACAAACCAAAATCCGTAATTATTCAAAATGTTCCACTTTCGTTCACATACGGCAAAATCAAAACCAAAACTAACTAGCAAAGTATGACAAGTAAAAACAACACCTTTGTACACCAGAGATAAAAAAACCTCTGCTAGTATGCACAAGCAAATCGGATGTTTTTTACTAAAAGTATCAGATGAAAAGCTACGAATACACCTCAGTGCTACAAATAACAACAATATGGTTGTAGTAAAAATTATCGTAGTTTAAAACCTAAATGCGTAAAATTTGCAGTCCAGTATCTACGTACTGATTTCCAAAAGAGATCCAACAATCCACCAAAATGTATCAATGGTAGAGGTAACCACAGCGTAAACTATTGTTCTTGTACTCAGCATATAGCGATGCTAAAACAACGGTCACAATCCCAACCCAGTCACTCATATAAAAATAATATACAGAACTTTGCAGGCGAACTCAAAAGTGGATTAACACAGAGCAGCAACACTACAACTTCATCCAGTACACCTCATTCAGACTCTCTTTGAAATTATTATCCCCCACTTTAGCCAAATTAAAACCTTCATTATTAACACTCTCCTACAAATGCTTATCAATAATTAGAGTAAAAGAACACAAAACTTGACCACCCTTAACTGGAATGCAAATGACATCAACAACCAACTCTCATTATTTATTGCCTTTCTAACAAGATACAATGTGGACATAGAAACATATCTTGATAGATCCAAAAAATTTTGAATCCCCAGTTATTACATTCGTCGCAAAGATCGAAACTTCGGAGTTTTTGCTGGTGAAATGGTGATATCAAAATCACAGAATTGAGTTAATATCAATTAAGCTTTAAACTGGATGATCAGAACAGTGTAATCATAAATAGTACCTACATACAGCCAAATATAAAGATAGTTGAGAAAGACATCAAAAGAATATTTGACACGGCTGAAGCAGTGCTACTCGTAGGTGATCTAGGTATATTTGGGGTAAATGTAAACGCACATTTCAGACCAAAAATACATCTGATATCTTTTACAATATGGGGTGAATTAGGTGATAAAATCGATCCGAACTCAGGCGCAATCGATAGGAGGCACCATTGTAATCACATCATATGTTTATCTTGTTTTGTTTGTGAAGCTAACTTTCAATACGTTTATTGAATTTGGGTCACCCTACAAAGCTTACCATTTTAAAAACATTTCTTGAGGTAAAAATTGCGAGGTTTAATGTTTAAAGTTTATCAGCTCTTATGTTTCAACATTTTATCAGTTACTGATCTGTCCGATGCAAAACCCCCTGATAATCTGATAATCCCCTAAGATGCTTTCCAATAGTTTTTTAATTTATTATCTAATGATTTCATATACTGTGCCTTGTATTGTTATTCCTTTATGTTTTCTATATTCATTTATATTACCCTTATAGACAAGACACAAGTTAGAATCTCAACACTACTTAGGTATTTGTTCCTTCCTCAAAATTTATTTTATTATCTTTACTATTTCATCTTACATTTCTCCGTTATCTTTCAACAGCTCTAGTAATTTATGTCGCCTGCAGAAAATAACACAAAAAAAAACACAGAATAAATAATATCGCAACATAATCAGAAGAGACAAATTATTAGTAAAGCAAGAAGTGAAAAATAGCAATAGGAAAATGTAGTAAAGCCAGGATAAATAAACTAATGCATTGGAGTTTAAAAAAGAAACAACTATATAAATTAGCCAGAAGAGACGTCAAAATCTATACAGAAAAAAAGACTATACTAGGAGGAGAAACTACGACAAATAGGGGAGTATTAACCTAATAAAAAGTTCAAACATTTTTACCAAGAATTTGAGTCTTAACGGGTAGGAGAAAAATCAAATACCTCCCGCAGACTAAATAGGCAAACAGTAGCGTCTGTTCTAGACTGAGCGGTTACGAACACCATCGGTCCCATAGTGGGCGGCTGGAAAAGAAAGTCCTCCAAGAGGAGGTTGTGGCGTTGGAACTTAGAACCCTAACACATGTAAAAAAGGAAGGAAGAAGAGAGCAACTAACAGAATAAAAACCAAGAAATTTGAATTAAATCCCCGGGTGGTAATCCTCGCCTCGCAAAGAGGGAGCCCCATAGGATACGGGGGAGCAGTTCTGCGTGGGACTCTAAAACCCCAGTTTATAAAACCCCAGAAGAGAAGAAGAAATAAACCGAAACAAAGTAAACCAAAGGAGACGAACAATAACCGTTGGTACCTGGAACGTTAAAGGAATTAGTGAGAAGATGCAGAAAGTCATAAGTAAAATCAAGACAACAAATATAGACATAGTGCCCACGGAGACCAAAAAGAAAGAAAAAGGCATTGACAAATTTATAATACAATGGTAAAAAGCGTAGCACTATATGGAGCAGAGGTATGACAAATCACAGAATAGAACAAAAGGAAACTGAGAGTATTAGAAATAGACTTCCTGAGAAGGGCAGCAGGGACATCAAAAATGGACAAAGTGAAAAACGAAAGAATAAGAAAAATTATGGGAATCAACAGCGACATAGTAAAAAAAAACAGAAAGAAAGCAACTGATTTGGTATGGACATATTCAAAGAATGGTCGAGGGATGAATACCAAAAATGATTATGGAATAGATGATACTACCAGAAAGAAAAAAAAAGGGAAAGCCGAGAAAGAGATGGAATGAAGGGATAGGAATAACAATGTAGAGAAGAAATATAGAAGAAAAATATCAAAGCCGAGCATAATGAAGAAATCTTTTGGGGACCGGAGGGACGAATATAATCCGTGAAACCGACGAAAGGAGAGAGAGAGAAAATTATCCGATATCCTTGCAACACTTAATTCTTGAAACGATACTGATCAATATTATCATTCATAAAATATGCACAAGAAAATTTCACATGCTAAACCTAAAAATCTCTCAAAATCAATAACAGAATTTAATTAGAAAGAAGTAAGACGCATGAAATTATTTTGTCACGCTGTCACCGAAGGCAACTTAAATTTTTTGAAATCACATAATTAATTAACGACTTAAGGAAAAATTCCAACAATATCTTTAATGACATGGGAAGAAGTTCCAATGGTTAACACCGAGAGGGCAAGAAATGAGTTCACAGCGCCTTTTATAGGAAATGAGATTTAATAATTTAATTTCATTAGTGCACTTACGTGTAAAAGGAAATATGCGTATACTTTCAAGAAAGCAGGAACTTGCGTTACTAGAAATAGACATATCATGAACAAAACGCTGTCAAGGGCATTGGTGTTTTAATAAATACTGGAGAATTTATGTAAGTCAATACCAGTTAGATTCTAAAAATAAATTATGTTTAATCATAAATAAAATTTGTATAGGAAAGCTATAATTTAAACTTGGTTAAAAATTTTCGGTGTGTATCAGACAATTTCCATTTAATAAGTTTTGAAATAATATTTTAATCATTTTTGTAGTCAATCAAAAGCTTTACCATAGCCCCATTAAACTCGATTAAGCTGTACATGAATATGTCCTTAATTATTGTAGCATTGTTGGTGTGCGAAAACTTGCAAGATTCTATAAAACCAAAGAAATATAGCAAAAAAAAAGATAACTGATTATTCTGACAATAACGTAGCTGATTCAGAAAAAAACTAATTATAGTAAGCCAGAATAAAAAAAGGGTAATATTCAATTTATAAAAAAATCAGAAGACGTTGTTCCAGAGCGTACACAAAGTTTCTAGTACACATGTAGTAATTTCCCATTGTTTGAGACTTTGCGCGTGCGTTGCTGCTTTGCTAGAAGGCATTATGTCGGCCGCTCAACTGTGACTGCGGGTGTAGTGGCCGCTACGGGGAACGTTCGGAAATTCATTACAACGTGTATTAATTTCTACATAGTGTTACAATTAAGAATTGTAGCAAAATTTATAATTTGGAATTAACGTAGTGTATATAGCAAATCATTTTTAAGTGAAATGAAATTTGACAATTCAACAACGCTAAAGTGAATTAAAATATTGTAGTCAAATTTCCATCTACAGTCACTTCTCAATTTAGATTTCGTTCAGAACATATTCTAAATAAAGTATGAATTTTAGTAGCTCATTTTTGTTCAGTTTCAGGGAAGCCCCGTTCGAGAAGCAGCGTTTCCAAGACCTTAACCAAGCAAGAAAAAAAAGCAAAATAAAATTGCACTAGATGGGAATCGACTAACCGACTGAGACATTCGCTGACTTGTGCAAACGTCAGTGGGGCATGCATAGAACGTTTGAAGAATAGAATACGGGTCGACTTTCCTGTGCATTCCTGACACTTATTTTAAGCTACCGAGGGGTTCGGAACTCGGCAGCTAATTCTTTGAGGGATATACAAGAAAAAATCCCCTCTTTAACGTGGCAATAACCGTTTCTTCCGATCCGGCAATAATCTCTGGTCATCTCCGAGTTAGAGGCGATTCAGATATTTGTCGAAATTCTTTAAACAGATATAAAACTTTTTAATATTACAAATATATTATTGATTTTCAAAACACATGTCGTAGACCTTTATTTATTTTTATTATTGCATATAAAATTTTTCTGTGGGTCCATATAATAATATAAAAACGACGAAATAGAATCAAGTTAGATTTTTTAAAATGACAGCAAACATGTTGTAGTCAAACATGTCGGAGAGCCATTAAATCCATTTGATGCTTATGCAAAAAAAGTTTTAACAGCCTTCAGTTTCTTCTGTAACTCTATCTTGACTTTCCTTTCTGGTTACCTTTCTTACTAGTAAATTGTTAACCGATTCAGAAACAGATAAGTAACCTTCAGTTATTAAGGAGGAATCGTTATTTTTCCTCTAGATCCGGTCCTTCAACAACCACCATTCAACATAATAAATAAATCAACATAGTGATAAACAGCCGTTTCATTTGCACCACAGTAAACATGTTATTCCAAAAAAATACGATAAATAGAAAAAGAAATGCATGTGTCACTTTTGGACATTCCGCCGGAAAAAATTAATAACTTATTTTGATGTCTTTATCTCTTATGTTGAAGATGATCTATCTACACAAAAATCTTTCAATCCTGAAACATTTTCAAAAAATTCAATTACCATTCAACAAAAATTTTTGAGAAAAAAAGAGAACATTTGCATGCTAGGATGTAAATATCTTTCGAAGTTTGTAACGGGTATAAAATTTTGTAATTGTTCCAAAGTAGCTTTCAAATACAAAAAATTGCTCCCAGTCAACAAAGTAATTGCAAACATTCAGTCAGTATATCAATTTATCCACACCAACGGTTGATGATTATTTGGATTTGTTAATATTATTCTTCCCTTGGAAAGACAAAGGACAACGACACTCCCCATAAGTAAATTCCTAAGATTTTATTTAACGGATTGTATCAAGTTACCACTTGTTGCAGGTTTGTGTGTATTGACATATTGGAAGTTACGAAATATGCTTTTAAGTTACGAAATATGCTTTTAAGTTATTTTAAGAAATGGAGGTATCAGCTCTAAACCTAAATATTTTACGACCTGGTGTTAATCAGATATGTTGAGGGCAGTAGAAAAAAAACTATTGGATAAATAGAGGCGCTTGCATGTTCAAAACTTAGGCGAATAGCCCGACATTAAATTTTAATTCATCGGTGAGCTCATCTACTGCAATAATTACATTGGATGCTTTGAAGTAGAGATCGATGATTGGCTTTCGGAGAAGAGTTACATGCAAATGGTTTGTGATTAGGAAAAACAAATTCCCATTAAAAGGGGGCGGCGATACGATTAACGTGGTGGTTTTACACAAAAAGGGTGCGCAACCGAAATATGAGCGGTATGGTCCAAAATCGGAGAGACTAAGCGTCCAAAGCTTTAAGGCGGCAGACAAATACAATATTGTAACTACCAAAACTACGTTAGTTTTGAGCCTTTGGATTTTAGTTTGCAGAAGACAGGAGATCTGAGGCGGCTGACAATCAGACCAGAGCACCAACTTCGAAAGAAGCTAGGACTGCAGATAGGCTAAATCGAATAAAAGGGATCCATGGAAAAGATGAGATATCCGATCAAACGAGGAAAGCAGCCGCGACAACTGTGCTACTTTGCGGGCGGATGGTTGATAAACGATGCTTGTGGTCATACGAGAAGAACATGAAATTCACCAAAGAAAAACCAAACTCACAGACTGGAGTACCATCTTCCAGTGCAAACAGATGGCTATCCAAGAACGCCAAATATATATCGACAGACGCAAGATCATCCCAAGAAGCGTTGTAATATCTGACAATAAGTTAGCGCTACTTACTCTCCTAAACATTGGGGCACCGACGAATTTGCAAGTCGAAGTTTAAAATCTTTTAAAAATTTTATCAGTCTACATCAATATCCTATTCTTTAAGTCTTGGGACTCTGAGGAACGAGCATGCAAATCCGCTGGCCAAAGAGTTAGTGACAATGCCAGGACCGTCGATTTTCAAAACAGTTTCAATGGGGCTTGCAAAAATCAATTACGAGCTAGAACGGGAGCAAAATGGGAGAAGAGATGGCAATCAACAGAAACAAAGCAACATTCGCAAATATTTATCCCCAAGAAAGGAACACTGGTAGCAAATCAAAGTAGCTGAGCATGTCAAGAAGTCGACGACGCTATGCAGGTCCTATTGACCTGCAACGCGAACGAGAAAATCAATGCTGGAGCGAGTGGAAATGATCATAAACTCGGAGGAGATCGAAGATCTTTTGGGACTGCGCGAATAGTGGATGGAACGGTGCTAATGTAGATGATTCTGTTCCTTTTCGTAGAACTATAAATGTCAAGAGGCTCGGAGTCATCAATGGTTTTGAGACCTACACTAAAACAAGGGTTGGATTGGTTATCATAACAGAATTGAAAGGCGATATCTACTTTCCACGGAAACTAATATTGTAAATAGAAAACAGTAGGCAATTGAAATATACGGGCGCTCTTTAAGCTTTCGGTATGATGTCATCTTTTCTGTTGAGTCACCTTTCGCCCAGTTATCATGTAGTGGGCGTCTATAGGTCTGAAGTAGTAGAAGATTTTTTGTCATAGTATGGCGTACCATTTAGAGCACAAGCCTGTTAAAAACCTTTCTATATTTCTACTAGAGTATCTTGAGAAAAAGTTGCCCGCGTGTGCTCTTTTCTAAACTGATAAAAATATCCAAGTAACAACAGAACTCGGAAGCTTCTACAGACTAATCAGTTACTCGGTATAAATCTAAAAGGGACGTCTGAGCTATTGTCAATTATGCAGTAAAACACCGTCTCCGAATCAGGGAGCCCAAATCAAACAACATTCCATAAACTCATTAATACCATGCTTAAACAACTAAATTTTAATGTATAAATTTGATTGTTTTTCTAAATAAAATTGATATTCGTAGATTTGTGCCTATTGAAATACCGCAGACTAGGAGGACAATTTAGAGGTAGAATCTTCCCATAACATCATGAAAATATCTAAAATTTATACAAGTGTTTCCAATTATATTCGTCCTCAAATTTATGTAACAATAAATTCTCCGAAAAAAATTCTTTTCGTTTTTTTTTTGTTCAATTATGTAATGGACGTGCTTGTAGACGATATAGTGTATACAATAAATGTCCTTAGAAATTTGATTTATAAAGTTGGAAATTTTATGTATGCCGACATTTTCGTAGACATCTACCCCCAAAAAACCAATAACTGAAAGTTTCCACTTTATATACACATGAGTATTTACTATGGCAAATATAAAATATAATTAACTTTGAATCTATTCGTATTATTTTAATACAGCAACAATTATATACAAAATTTCCATAAAGTATCATTAGTGTAAAATTAAGTTTACTTCAAATAATAAAAAAATTCCAATTTTCTAATCCACATCGAGCTTTTTATGGAATAAAATAAAAATCGTTCGTCACATACAATCAAGTATATAACATATTGGAGAAAAGAAACAGCCGAAAATGATGTAGCCCTTTGTTCGAGCAGTCCGTAGTGATTGATTGACCTGCAAAACGACATTTTGCCAGCCGAACGTCAACAATGGACCCAAATTTTCGCGTTTGCGGAAGAAAGCGAAAGCAATTCGAAGTTTCTGCGCCGGAGCGGTTGACAAACAATCGGCGGAATTTAATAAGCTGGCGGGCAGCGCGGGCGGATGAGAGCGCAATTTTGCCTAAATGCAATTCTGGAAATAATTTCTGCCGCGAACCCCATTCGCGGCGGAGGCGGCGCGAATGGCCCAGCCTATTTGATGCAGAAATTAGCCCAACAAGGCATGAAATAAAACCCCTGAATTTATTTTCCCTACAAAAATTCTTCCCGCCGCCAATTTTATTAAGCGCGCCTTGGAGAGGGCGCGGCGGCGACGCCGCCGCTGCCCTTTGCCAGGATCGCGCCCGGAGCGGCGAACATCGCGAATGCCTGCGTCTGAGGCCGCTCCTTGCAAATGAGCCTGAATAAAACATTCGACATAAATACGTCATACGCTCGGTCTGATTTGGAATGTATTGCTGAAGTTCCAGGGAGCTTCAGTACTTTGTATTTGTTGGAGCGACGTTGTTATCACAACGAGGGGTGCTCGGTTTTGTCGTCGACGCTGTGCTGTCGTGTTTCGCTTCGGAACACGCTTAATGGCCCGTCAGCATTGCCAGGTTATGTGAAACTAATGAACAGAATGCAAATGGAAGAACAAAGCAAAAGGCGCAGCTGTATCTCCTGCATGAAATTGGAATGATGTCGACAGATCTATCATTAACATAAGTGCGTTAAATAGAATGGCACTACATCATAATAACAAACGAATTGTTTTAGTTGGTTTAAAACGTTTAATAAGCGAACGTAAGAATATTTTACATAAAATAAAAATGCAAAGGTCATTTCAAATTTAAGAAAAAAGCTCCCATCAACGACTACGACCTTCTCAAACCGGGACCTAAATCTGCTGCAAGCCAATACTACTTTCTCCTTGTTCTTGCCTCTATTATAAAAATTCTTAAGCTGTCCTTGACCTCTCATTAACCTTTGTCTCGACCACGCTCCACATGCAGTAGTCAAGGGGGTGGCAGTCGGAGTTTCAAGGTAACCATAAGTCGGGAAACCAGTGGTAATACAAATTGTCATATAGCCATGGTTGTATCTTCCTTGTCCTGTGAGCTAGAGTGAAGTCTTGCTGAAACACGTACTCTCGTCCAGCGGTCACCTCTTCAAACAACTGTCTTCAATAACTTGATGTAACTATCAGACCTTCCTCAAAAAAGTGAGATGCCATAACATCACCTTTGCTGCTCACAAACCCTAGCACCATCACAGAGGCATCAGAGGCATCTTGCCAGATCCATCTGTCATTTTGGAGATTTACCTTCCTGTCCTAGTTAAAGTCCTTTTCGTCCTGAAAAATCTCAGGAAACCATAGCTGGCATGCTTTATGTCGTTCAACAATACTTGAACCTTTTTGTATATCTTGTTTTTCTCAGTCAACAGTTGGCGATTTCTTAGAACTTGTAGACTTGTAGTGCATATCCTGGTGCACTGCTAGACTGACCGACAACCTCACCACACCTATTTTTCTGGCAGGTCAGTCATGCTCTACTCAAGATTCTGATCTTTTCTTTCAATTCGCCGACGAATTCGTCACTTCTCTTGGGATCAGACAGTTTGCTGTGAGTTTCCCTGTCAGCAATTACCTCCTCCTCGTGCTCCGATTCCCTATACTCCTTGGTTAAATCGTAAATTTGAATGTTTTCGTAGACAAACCACGCAATAATTTCTTGCGTTCGTATTCTTGTCTCATTTCGTCTACAATCGTAGGTTGTTTATTAAACGAAGCTAACTCGTGTTACCCATGAAATTACAGTACCGACACTAACACTAAAAAGCAGTCACCAAAATATTTACACAGTCCTACAATGTGACGGGTTTTTCAATAAAAATGATAGATCTTCAAATTAAATAAAACAGAAAAGGTTTAAGATGTAACTGAAAGGCTTGCTTTATTTTAAAGTACATTCGATATCATTATCTTTTAAACAGCACATCATTTAGATGCCTACTATGGCTGGTGCATTCCAGCAATCACGTTTCATTCATCTTGGTGCAATATGTTAATTATATTCCACGAGTTATGTGTTTCTTTCTACGTTTATGGCTTATTTCTGTAAACCTGCGTTTTAATATAAACCTCCCCCCCCCAAAAAAATCCAGTAGAGATGAATCACCAACTTATAGAACCATTTCGTGTAATTATTGATTTAACGAACTTTTTTGCCAATAAGTTGATGATATCACCAGATGTCTTAGTTCTGGCATCGTCCTGTTGGAACCAAATATTATTAAAGTTTATATCATCCAAATGTAACCATTCACCGCAAGGGTGTTTCCTTTATCATTAAAAAAAGTAAGGTCCAGTGATGACATCATGCTACAAATCGCACCACACCATTTTCGTAGTTATAAAATTGCTTCTTCAAGCATTTCCGAATTGTATTCGTCCCAAAAACGCCAATTGTGTTTATTGACAAGGCCTCCAACCAGAAGTGTGCTTTATAAGAAACGATAATTTTTTTCTGAAAATTGTAATTGTTTTTCATTTACGTCCAATCGGAGAATACATGACACCTTTGGTGACTAGTGGGCGCACTTCTTGCATTTTATTGTCTTACGTGATAATTTAAGGCGATAGGTATATTATTTTTCAGTTTTTCTACAATTTAATTAATTGTAAGCTTAAAAAGATGATTATCACGACCGTAATTTTTTATGCATAATTAAATGGTATTTATGACGTTTCAAATATAATTGCATATGCATTTAAAATTATATTATTCTTATTGAATTTATTATGCCTCATCGATTTTAAAACAATTTGGAAACCCAAATTTTCATAGTTTTAAAAGACGGCAATAACTAACGTTAAAGTTTTAAAATTCTGTTTTGTTTATGTAAAAGTAATTTGATAATACGATTTATCTCAGCTTTAGATTTCACAGGACGCAAATCACCGTTTACATGTAACGTATTAGTCCGCCCTCTTGCGGTTTTAAAGCAATGACATTTGGTCTTTCGAAACATCATGCGATTTGGCGTTTGATGCACACAACCTCAATAAACAGCTGTGTTCACGATGGTAATCACAAAAGAGCATATTCGATTTTCTATCCACTTCGCGTTTCATCTTAAGAAAAACGCCAATGAACCACCCGAAATGATTTGTGCTGCAGGTGATGAGAATGCTGTAAGTCATGCAGCGTGCAAACAGTGGCACCAAAGATTTCGCGGCGAGATTTAGTCTTGAAGATCAACCACGCGCTGGACGACCTCAAAATTTGACACGGATGAGCTGCAGACATTGCTGGATCAAAACAATGCGCAAACTGAAAAGAGCTTGCAGAACAGCGTCACTCATGCACCATTTCCATACGTTTGCATGCAATGGGTAAGGATACAAAAGGAAGACAGATGGGTTCGCATAAACTATCCGAAGACAACAAAATCGACGGCGTGACACCGCACTCCATTTGCTTTCAAGGACGAAAAAGGATTATGCATAAAATTATTCGGGCGATTGAAAATGGATCTTGTACGACAATCCCAAGCGCAAAAATCAGAGTAGACCTGGCAAACCTTCGACATCGACTCAAGCCAAATACTCCACGCCAAAGAATTTGCTCTGTATCTGGTGGGATTGGAAAGGTGTGCTGTACTATGAACTCTTGAAACCAGGTGAAACAGTTACGGTGGACCGCTAGCAACACCAACTCATCAATTTGAGTGACGCAATCGAAGAAAAGAGGCCATTTACTGGACAAGGAAGTCGCAAAGTCATCCTGCTCCATTATAATGCCCGACCACATGTTGCGAAGGCGACGCAAGAACACATCTTCGCGTTAGGCTGGGAACTTCTCCCACAGCGGGCGTATAGCCCAGATATGGCCCCTTCCGATTATCATTTATTCCGGTCGTTACAGCATCACTTGAATGATACGCACTTCAAAACAGAAGAAGTCCGAATATGCATCGATAACTTTGTCATCTTGAAACCGGTGAGCTTCTATCACCAGGGAATTCGCGAGCTACCCGAAAGATGGCAAAAGGTCATCGATGCCAACGGAGAATACTTTGATACTTAAGCTTTTTTTGTTTATTTTTAAATAAAACTTTAATTTTGCAGAAAAAAGCTGAGAATTTATTATACACCTAATATTTTATATGTACATTATTTATTAAATTCCCTACAATAATCTACTTATAATATTACAATCAGAGTTGAGGCACAACTGTTTAATGTGGTATTTAAACCTTTTGTACTTAATATAGTCCAAAACTTAAGCAGGGCCTGTTCGAAGCTAGAACTAATCAACCGACCCCACTAATAACACCCTGTAAAGACTTTTGCTTAGAATTACAAGAAAGATAACCAAAGGTTGTAAAAGTGGAGGAGAAGGTCAAATTTCAACGGTAGAATAACTAGAAAAGTCATCAACCGATAGGTATTTGTAGTGCAAGCAATCTGTTTAGAAAAAAAATTCCTCGAAAGCAAAATTTCTGGTCTTCTAGGTTGGGCCTACAATATATTATCTGTAAAATACAATTAAATCGCCAAACAACAATTGACTTGAACCTCCAAACACAGATAAAGTATACAACAAATTAGAGCAAAAAAACGACTAATTAATATGAGAATTTAGCATGTGAAAAGAATACGAACAAAATGATTGATCTGCTAAATGAAATTATAAAAGTAACGGCATTTATCGAAACAAAAAAAATAACCGATATTATACTATTGTTTTTTTGTAATATCAAAAAATAGTAGCACTGTTAACAGACAATACACAGAAAAAACAACAAAATTTGAATCTATAAATAAAAACAATTTAAATACATATAAACATCAGAAGAAGAAGAATAACCAATTTTGGAATATATGAACCAAGTCCAAATAAACAATTATTTTACGAATACCTATGAGTAGTTCTAGACGAAATTTACGAAAATTTAAAAAATAGAAAAATAATTTTACTAAACGATTTCAATGCTCGAATAGGGTCAAAAACAGTAGACTAAGCTGTAAGCAAATTTAGAAAACGGGAAATAATGACAATTGGAAATAAATTAATAGACTTATGTGCACAGGACAATTTAAAAATAGCAAACGGTTTCTTCCAACATAAATCCATCCACAGATATATTTAAACACAATGTATTTTTCATTTATTGGAGGAAAGTCGAGCAAAATTCATGAAGGAAGAGGGTACAGGTAGTAACGTACAAGAAGAACCGACGGAACCGAAGCGGAAGACGGGAGACGTGTTACAGCAAAAATGTTAAAAAATAAAATAGCAAAGTTAAAAGAAAAATAATTAGATTAATAATCAATGTATCAATATACAAGAAAAAATATGTATGAATGTGAAAATTAAGAAGAAATTACATTTAGCATCCTATATTAATGAATGTTACTAAAGCATATAGAAAAAGAATGAAAACAGTATAAAGCTGAAGAACTAAGCAGACTTCGAGCAAGGTGATAATGTTTATATACAACCCTAAAACAAATAAATGAAAAAAAATTAATACATTATACATTTACTGTTTATATGCTTAGAAAAAATCTATAAAAATAAATGGAACAAACAGATATAAATAACACAATAATCAAAACTGAAAGAATTATATGAGAGTATGACAAAAAATAGACAAAGGGCAACTTCTACTAAGAGGACTTAAAGTAAGAAAAAATTACAGGCAAGGCTATTGTCTTTCGTCCATTCTTTTTTAAGTCAGTGTCTGTATGATTAAAAAGAAATATGCAGCACAGTATATAGATACAAATAATACAAAAACACACACTTTATACTTTGTGGACTACCAGGTCCTAACGGCCCATGGTAAAGAAGACTTGGAATACAAGACCCGCAAAATAAATAAAAAATACGTAAAAGCCGAGTTGACTACCAATAAATATAAACAAAATCAGGTATTTGTGTGTAGGGCCTGAAAAAGATGAAATTCAGGAAATTCATATATGCTATCATTACAAAATACCTTAATGTGAAAATAACAAAATATGGACAAGACAAACAAAAAATTATAGAGCAAATTAAATAAAAGACTTAATGGAGTATAATGGAATGAGGAAATAAATAACAGAGAAAATACAATTATTTATATGGAGCGAAAACATGAATAGTAAACGAAGCGGAAGGAAAACGACTTACGACACTAGGAATAGGCGTATTAAGAAGGTCCTGTCAAGTTTCTTAATTGACATAATTGAAATAATAAAATAAAGGATGAACGTTACAGAGCATATCAATCAAAATATAGGAAAAAACCATATGGTACGACCTTGTAAAGAGGATGCGAGAACATAGATTTCCAAGAAAAATTTTGAAATAGATCCTCTTCGGACAAAGAAATGGGGAAAGATCCAAAACAACATTCAGAAATGCTATAAAAAACTATGTGCGAAAGATTTCAAGTTTAAAAACTGTTAAGATAGATCATAATAAAGGATAGCGCTGTTCTGCTGCTTGCTTCGAAAAAACTGATTGTTCTACTTTAGTTCAGCTTGTACAATAAAAATGTTATGGCTACTGAAACTACTACCATGTTCCCCCTACCGGTCAGTGCACTTCTTACAAGCACTAAATAGTAGAGAATCTATATAAACGTCATCCTAAAATACATTTGCTATCTTTGCCACAGTTTCGAACGTGTCGTGAAGAGCTAGAAAATCACCGCATTGTCTATAACATTTTTTAAGTTTCAAATCGAGCCAATAAAAGAACTGTTGCCTCCTGAGTAATACGCATAGTTGTTGGCAGTTTATTACTACAAGAAAAATGCAGAAGTTTTTTGAATGCCGGACTGAATCTGATCTCATCAAGAAAACTAAAGAAGTAATGGCGCATCTAATGCGGTGTCAACACCCGAGAAACTTATTGTAGTGTTCTGGTTATACATAAACAAACTGGTAGAAGCCTCTTTTGATGACCTTTTAAAGAGAATTTGGCACTTTAATTCCTTATTATTTCACCTTATAAAATATTTTGATAATAAAAAATTTAAAGTAGTACTACGACTTTTTCTGTTATATTCATCACGCTAAATGATTCGAATGATAGACAATCAAAACTTGGAGAAAAGACCCACATGCTCCAGCTACAATGTGTTGGCATTGGTCGCCTACTCGGTGTTTGATGATCAGTTCAATATTTTCAAGGGGTAGTTAAACCAAAATTGCATTGCTAACTTAATTGCTGATAACAAGTAGATAACAATGTCGCTCATATTTGTCGGTTAGGTCAAAACCATTGTCACGTTAACTTAACACATGAGAAAACCTAACAAGATTTCTACGATTTCTTGCAAAAGTAATGTTTTCTCCCTATAAATTACATCGGCGAATAAAAAAATCAGGCAAATCTTAGGATATCAGAGTTTAGAATTCTTCCAAGGACTACATCTTCAGTAATCAGTTGCCCAATATTTTGAGAGATAAGTGTGTTACCGGTATACCTCTAGCATGTGTGTTGGCCCTATTATACGGAAAATGTAATGTTGTTTTATCATTTTTCACCTGAAAAGTTTTATAAAGTGAAAAATAAGAACACAAAGACCTTGACCTCAAGAACTAATAAGGGTTTGTCAAAAGCATCAAAGTATTCATTTTTGTGGTATGTACCCATAAGAGGTAATCGCAGTTTCTCAAAAATTTACTTTAAAACTTTTACATACTAGAACTGCCATAAAAGAGAACATTTAAGTATCATTTGTAAGCGGAGGATATCTTTGACATGTTAAGGTGTTGGCTCGAAGACGGTTAAGGTCAAAACTCATTTCCTATTCTATAAAAAAGTTGTTGTGGGCATGCTTATCTTCAAAGACATCAGTCTTTGCCCTATTATATTACAAATATTGAGTTCAATATAAAAGCTGATTTCTTTGTCTGTTCTTTTAAAGGATATTTACAAAAAAAATGTCATATGTTATTAAAACCTACCTTTGCTAAATTTCACACTTATGATTGCAATATTATTTATCAGCCGAACGAGTCAAGCCAACTTTTAAATATAAACATGTATATCAGCAGTGGCTGTCTTTTATGCAAATTAAAAATTTTCTACTTGCGAGAAAAACAGAAACACTGTTATTTTTACTTTGTTTTCCAGAAAAGTTTTTTGGAGGAAAATTATAATTGATGCAGTGACGCGCTGGGAAAGCCAAAAGCAGAGCCCGTCCAGCAAATGCACGCAAGTCACACATTATCGAACATATGTCCAATTTTGATGGACAGGCGAATCACATTTAATACATGGTTAGATGTAACAAAGATCTGTCTTGCGAAACTTTGCATACCTTTATATCTAAAGGCTTTAAAATGACAAAAATCTGCGCACAATGGCTTTTGCGTTCTCTTAGTTCTTAGCACCCGTGAGGGGTAACTAGTCCCCCATCGGGCGCCTCCCCAGGTAGCGGATAGGGGAATGCTCACCAGATATGGCGGGTACCGGGGAAATAAAATACCCGGGGCGGACCA
The DNA here is from genome assembly GCA_036346155.1 of Sinelater perroti. NCBI lineage: Eukaryota > Metazoa > Arthropoda > Insecta > Coleoptera > Elateridae > Sinelater > Sinelater perroti. The sequence goes on along the minus strand of JARFIY010000167.1, from coordinate 3,345,228 downwards.
AAACTAGTAGGTATTGGGAAGCAGCAACTACCACAACTGGACTAAGGCGGAGGAGATGGACTCTGGAACGGCTTACCCCCAGATAGTCATAGGCGACGGCCACATAATGGCCCTACCGGTTATGATACTGCGATGAGGAAGGCAAACCACCTCATTACTTATTTCCTAGTACAATCATCATGGCTGAGAACATACAAACCACGGCCCTCAGTCCCCGGCAGACCTTCAATGGTCAGAGGGTGCGAAGAATCCCCGGGTCAGCTATGAAAATTGCAACATGGAATGTGCGAAGTATATTTGGAGCAGGAAGACTGCAAAATGTAACCAAAGAGATGAATCGACTACAGCTGGACATTCTCGGAATTAGTGAAGTACGGTGGCCAGGATCTGGTAAAATAAAAACAGATAATGGAGTAATGTACTACTCAGGCAGTAATGAAGCAAAACACCAACATGGAGTCGGAATAATAGTCACCAAAGAAACTAACAAAAGCGTCACTAGTTTCACACCACTATCTGAAAGAGCAATTTTAATACAACTATGTGCCACAGTAGGTAAAATAAATATAATCCAAGTCTATGCACCTACCAATGAGAAAAACGTGGATGAAGTAGAAGAATTCTATGAACAAATAGACACCATTCTATCCCTAACCAAAAAGAGCGATGTGACATTAATAATAGGAGACTTTTATGCCAAAATTGGAAAAGGAAGAAGTGGAGCACATGTAGGAGAGTTCGGTCTTGGAATGCGAAATGAAAGGGGTGATAGACTGATCCAATTTTGCCAAGAAAGAGAATTTATAGTAGCCAACACATTTTTTAAACTGCCTGATAGAAGATTATAGACTTGAAAATCACCACAAGACACACCACAGAATATTTGCCGAAATCAAATTGACTATGTTTTAATTAGAAAACGATACAGAAATAGTATAAAGTCGGCAAAAACATATCCAGGGACAGATATAGCGTCTGATCACAATCCTGTTGTCATAAAAATGCATATAAAACTTAAGAAGATACAAATAACAAAGAAGACAAGTAGAATAGAAGTGCAACACCTGAAGGAAGAAAACATAAGAACACAAGTTAAAAATGAAATAAATAACAATTTAAGCAACATGGGAAGACACTCTTTGGATAACAACGACAACATAGACTCAAGATGGCATACCATAAAAAAAGCGATAATGAAACCAGCGAAAGAAATACTCACCGAAAGAAAACCAACAAAGAAAAAAAGGTGGATGACAGACGAAATCTTAGAGCTGATGGAAGAGAGAAGAAAAAGTAAGATAAAAGAGGGTGGCAAATAAAGTGAAATCCACAAATTGATAAGGAAAAAAATTAAAACGGAAAAAGAAAATTGGATGAAACAAGAATGTGAAGAAATAGAAAAGGCACAACAGAAACACGATATGTTTAAAGTACACAGAAAGATCAAAGATGTCACAGGTACATACAAGAAGAGACAATCAAACATTTTAAAAGACAAACAAGGAATAATTATACTAGATGTAAAACAAAAAATAGAAAGATGGAAAGAATATATTGAAGAACTATTCGCCGATGACAGAAAGGAAGACTATAAAACTATTGAAGGAGAACATGGCCCCAAAATAGCAAAAGAAGAAGTCATTAAAGCATTTGAAACATCAAAATGCGGTAAAGCAACTGGACCAGACGAAGTTCCAATTGATCTAATTAAACTAATAGACGACGACCAAGTAAATATTCTTGTAGATTTATACAACACCATATACTCAACTGGTATAATACCGAAAGAATGGCTGAATTCAATGTTTATTACAATACCAAAGAAAAACAACGCAAAGGAATGTTGTGAACATAGAACGATAAGCTTAATGAGCCACACGCTTAAAGCCTTTCTAAAGATCATACACGCAAGAATATATAAAAAACTAGAAGTAGATATTAGTGAGACACAGTTTGGCTTTAGAAACGGTTTTGGAACAAGAGAAGCACTGTTCATACTAAACATAATAATACAGAGATGCAGAGATATTAATAAAGAAGTATACGCATGCTTCATAGACTACGAAAAAGCGTTCGATAAAGTTAGACACGATAAACTAATGAAACTCCTAAAACAAAAGAACATAGACGTAGGAGACATGCGGATAATTGCAAACTTATATTGGCAACAAAAAACAATAGTAAAAGTAGAAAATCAGCTGACAGAAGAAATAAAAATACAGAGAGGAGTTCGGCAAGGCTGTATTCTTTCGCCCATGCTGTTCAACCTATACTCGGAAGCAATATTTCAAGAAGCACTAATGGAAGAAAACGGTGGTATAGTAGTAAACGGAAAGATAATTAACAACATACGTTATGCTGATGATACTGTACTTTTAGCAGATAATATTCCAGATTTACAGAGACTTATTGAACGGACAAATGACATCAGCAGAAAATATAGTCTCCGAATGAATTTAAATAAAACTAAATACATGGCAATCACAAAAACACCAGTGAACATTCCTGACATTAGAATAGTATTGAAACGGCTAGAGCCACATTTGTAAAAATGAAACAAATTCTAACCAACAGGGATTTAAGCTTGTAAATACGGATGAGGACAACCAGATGCTATGTTTTCAGTGTTCTCTTATATGGAATGGAGGCATGGACCCTAAATAAAGAAATTAGCAGAAAATAGAAGCATTCGAACTCTGGCTATACCGGCGAATATTGAAAATATCATGGATGGATAGAGTGACAAACGAGGAGGTGCTACGACGAATGAACAAGAACAAAGAACTCCTGCATACAATAAAGAAAAGAAAGCTGGAATATTTAGGCCACGTAATGAGAGGGAACAAATACCAAATTCTACAACTGGTAATACAAGGAAAGATACATGGAAAACGAGACGTGGGAAGAAGAAGAATATCCTGGCTTAAAAACCTACGCCAGTGGTACGACTGCACGTCAAGAGAATTGTTTAGAGCAGCAATGTCCAAAGTTAGAATAGCAATGATGATTGCCAACATCCGATAGGATACGGCACCTAAAGAAGAAGTTCTTAGCAAAATTAAGAGCGTGCGGGGATGTAAATATTATAAAAGCTAAATAGCATGAATATGAAAATAATTAGAGAATATTTGGTTATAAAATATGTATCATGATTCTACCTATATTTTTCAGATCCTGTGCCTAGCGACTATGCTCTGTTTGACCTAACGAAAGCTGCAGTATGCGGTAAAATGTTCTTTTCTCTAATGAACCTTCAGTCAGTTGTCCATAATCACTATCGATCTACAACTAAATAGCAATTTACATCATCTTTTAGAGAAACTACTGAAGAGAGGCCAAAAGTACACAGACATATGAGGAATAAAATATGTACTCCCAAATATTATTAAAACAATTAAAGTGCAAAATTAAAAATGTAGTGTAATTTTTAGACAACTTTTAAAACTGTTGGTATTAGGGTGATGATTCGTTAATGAAAACCCAACCGATGTACGAATATATTATTTTAATGTACAGGGTATCTGTGGCGGGCAAGCCAAATATATCTACCAATAAACTTGAATAGGCACAAGTGCGCGTTGCTACGGCTAACTGCAATCTGAATATTTCTTTGTTCTTAAGTCGGTCGAATAGAGGGTTTGACAATTGACCATCTAGGAGAGGGAAAGCATTTCCTGTAATTTTTCCAGGTAAAAGAAACCGAATGCTTAAATATTTTGGCACAGGATAATTACAGTCTGTACGGACCAGTCCTAAAGCGATTAAAAATATGACCGTTATAGAGCATACGTTTTCCGAGTGTTCCTTCCGCTACAAAACTAATGTCAATTTAACAATACAAACATTAATTTGACGTTACAAACTATAACTTTTAAACAGAGTTAAATTTTATACTCAAAATCTCGTACGAAATCTACCCAAGAAATATATGTTGCCTTATAATTTCTGTTGTTACGCATACCAAATAGTACAGTTTTCCCTTTAAATAAATTATCAAACAACAAAAAGTTACAAAAAGTAATAACAGATACACTTTATGAAAAATAGACGAATGCCTGTTTACAAGCATTCCCATATCATCGCCTTTTAACATTTTCTCAACAGATTTCTCGAAACAACGTTAATGCCCTTCTGGATCGTCTGTATTCCACCGACTTCTCTCTGTGCGATTTCTGTTTCCAAAGCTGGAGACGCACTAAAAGGCTGTCGACATGAGAATATCGGGATATTCAAGCAGCTGGAACGACGCAGCTCGCTAGGATTTCTAAAGAGGCATTCGCCAGCTGCTACCAGGAGTTGCAAAAACGCTGGCAACGGCGTATTGACTGCCGAGGGGACTACTTCCAAGTAAACAGACACCACTAATTGGTATGCTCACTTCTGCAGTTTCTATAGACTTGGTCTCGCAACATTAAAAACAGAGATTGTATATTAAGGAACAAATAAAATTTATTTTGGATGCTCTGATTTCCATTATAAATTCTCATTGATTTTTAATAAATTATGATAATGGCATGATAATATTGTTAATTGTAAAATGAAATAAAGAAAACAAAAATATCATGAAAGCTAAAACAACCACCAACAGCAAGAGTTTTATTGTAATCCTAAAAGGATCAGAAGTACAAAAGAAAAAATTCCATTTATAGACATACTTGAACATGGCTGTTCGAAGGAATGAGATTAGGGTTTGAATATTTCTGTAATAAAGTAAAGGATCGCATCTTTCCAATGTTAAACTTCAAGTAATATGATTTGAAAAACAATATAGAACTATAGACAAATGCCAACTCATAAATAATAATTGTTGGAAATTGTACCTTAAGTAGAAAATCTGTAACATAATTCTCTCACTAGCTAATATAAAAAAAAAATCAGTTAAGTAAAATCAAATTAAGTATTGGCACAAAAATGTAGTTTAACAATCCAGTCGACAAAATACAAAATAATTATATATTCATATATTTACCTCACTTGTTAAAGCGTACAAGTACAAGTCTCATTAACAATGGTCTAAAATAGGGGCTTTGAAAAACTCGCCTTTAAAACATGCTCGATGCAAATAGTAGTAGAAGTTTGAAACTAAGTAAACACTTCATTGGTATTAATTAAGCTACTTATAAGTAAATTTAATATGTAATAAATTGTTAATATTTATCTTATTCGTCATTTCCCAATATTTTATATTTATATATGCAGTTCAGTTATTATGTATTATATTGCGGTCTATTGGCTGTTTGTTCAAAAGAGGAGACATTTAGGAAACGCATTTCGTTAACTGTAGCTTTAAGCTCTCCGTTCGAACAATAGGTGGTCCGGCAGTTAGACGAAATAATGTGAGTCTTTAGTTCCAAAGGCAGTTGGCCGCATATGGGTGACGGAGCGTCTGGACTTGGAAGTATTTTTAACGGCGTCTCAAAGCATCGAAGCAGTATTATTTCGAGCGGGAAAAACACTTAGCTCCGACGCAACATAGTTCGCTTCAACTGGAAACCCTTGCGCGCACAAACATAGCTAGCTGCTAAGTAATAAACTACTACAAGCTTCCTTAAAATCTTCCTTTTCACTCGACTCCATCCTTACAATACAAAATATTTTAATTTTATTTCTAGCTTAAAATGCATGAACAATAAAACAAGTATAAAACAATCAGAAATAAAGTGAACAACAAGATTTGAGAACTGAAAACCAATTACTGGGCCGGTTTCAGTGCAGATATAGAACACGATTTATATGGTGTCCAAAGGAAAATATAAGTAATGCCAAGAAAAAGAAAAATAAAATAAATGAACACTCCCAAACATCTGTTATGAATGGGCTTACATGAGTATACTAGTTTAGAAATTTATATAATGAGAACAAAATACTCTTTAAAAGGAACACAATGACCGAAGGCACAACAACTCGAATATAGAGACCATTAGACACAGAGCTGATGAGAAAGCTAAAAAATGGGAAAGCGCCTGAAACAGATGGAATACCAAATGAAATGCTTAAATACGACGGTAAAGATGTATGTAACCAATTGGCATAAAATAATAAATACAAGGACAGTTCTAAACGAAAGGAAAAAGCACAAAATCATATCTATATTTAAGAAAGGTGCCAAAAAATAGCCAAATAATTATAGAGGCGTAACGTTCCTAAATCCCACAATAAGACTGTTTATTCGCACTATAGAAAACATAATATTAAAATACATCACAATTAATGAAGAGTAGGAGGGATTCAGGAAAAACAGGTCAGTAACAGGTGCTATATTTGATTTCAACAGGTCATAGAAAAGGCCATAGAATTAAGCAAACCAGCGTTTATATGTTTTATAGATTTGACCAAAACCTACAATCGAATTAGACTTGCAAATGTCATTAACATTCTGAAAAAAAAGATATTTCACTTGAGTTTAATTTTAACATTTTTTTTAATCTAAGAAAGAAAAAGCCAGCCCTTATTGAGTGTTTTAAAAATTTTAAAAAAATTGAAATGGAAATACGGTAAAAGTAACTAGCTAGAAAAGATTAATTATAACTACGTATAATACAAGGTATGTATTACATAAAAACATAAAAATAAAAAATGACATATTTTTATGCCTTTACGATGAGATCTAATAGATAAACATGATTCTTCACATTGTTGAAGGACGCCCTGTACACCCGGACGTAACCTTGTGGTACTTTGTGCAATAATTTTTTAAGGTGATGATACCATCTGGGTGACTGACTAAATGCTAAATTCCTACGTTAATTTCTCCTATATTTGTAACAATGCTTGGTTCTAACAAGATGGGGCAACGTCCTGCACTGCACGTACAGCCTTTCTCAAACGTATTAGGCGCCTTATGAATTAATTGCTATTTTAGAAAATTTCCATCTATTCTCAAGTGAAGAATGTAGTTTGTCGCAATATTACACAACTATGCTGTCAGGTAAGCAAAAGTCACAAAACATCTGTTAAGGATACGTTCCGAATTGGCGATTTTTTGAAAATTTCTTTCAAGCTAGTGGAGCTGCTTGTAGATAATTTTACTGTTACTACTGTATTTAAATTAGTGGGTATTAATATATCTTCTGCAGATAATAATCAAAAACTGAACAAATCCAATTTTTATACAAACAAAGAAAATCTGAATTTAAAATTACCGGAACTATTTAGTGTTTGCAATATGCTGTATAATATGCTCTAAAACGATGTAAAGAAACCGGTCCGTGTTAATAAATAATAAATAACTTAAAAAAATAATTTAAAGATTGAATATTAATTAACCCTTAAACGATTGCAATATACACCTTTTCATCTAACTGATGACGGTTTAATCAAAGCAATCAAAAATATTCATCAGCTCAGTTGCAGTATAAAGTGTTAGTGTCAAGAATTTCAAGATTATGAGGGACAAACAAAAAATCTTAACTGAAATGAGTTTAAAAAATAGCATTATAACTTCTCTTGTAATAAAGTCATATATACTAATACCACTTCCGTACTGTTGCAGGATATTAGAAGAAAATTTATTTTTTCTTTATTTGGTAGGTATTTAAAACTCCCAATAAGTCCTTTGTTAGACGAAGACAAATACAACTCCAAATATACTACAGCAGCATTATAATATGGTACCGTAAAGCAGCCAGGAAGTTTGAATGACTTTGAAACTACCATTTTCAAAAGTCTTTGGGGACATCAATATGCATAAGTGTGCGACCATGACGGCTGGATACAAGAAAATAAAATTGAGGTCTTTGACTGGCCTGGTTAGTCTCCAGACTTCAACTCCATTGCACATTTTCGAGGTGCATTAAAGAAAAACTATAGTGTCACTAGATTAACTTCAAAAATACACTTAAAAGTGCTCTTTTTCAAAAATAGAACCGATGAACAATACAAGAAGCTTATGGTCAGTATGTACAAAAGAATTTGTGTGGTTATAGAAGCAGGCAAAGGTAAACAAATTACTAATAATTTAACAATTTAAATAAAAAATTGTTTTTCAGAAAGATATATATATATTGTGATTTTCCCTTACCACTAGCACATTTTAACATATTTTACTTAAATAAGATGCCTAATACTTTTAAACGTAGGACCCAAAAAATTAAAACTAGATGATACCATCATCCTTCTAGTTAGTTCAACAAAACTAAGTAATTTGCAGCACACATTATGGATTGAATATTTTTTGTGTGTTTGGACATTTTTCATTGAACAGTTAACAAAAAAACGGTATTTTAGCATTGTCTATCAAGTTGTGCAGATATTGTAAATATATAAGATTTGCATATCAAAAATATTTTCTAAGCCATAGGAAGATATTTGTGAAACTATAGATATTAATCTAGTATAGTCTGCCAAAGAATTCAAAGAATGGAAACATTCCACCAGCTTTCAAATACAGCAAAAAGTGCAAAATTAGCTAATACAAATACAAAGTTTAACAAATGGGAACAAGTATTCAAAAAAATTATTTTTTTAATGCATTATTGTCGCCATTATTTAATATTATTACATTACACAAAATCCTTTCACAATAAAGCCATTTAATCTTTGTGCTTGTATGGAGTATATATTAAATTAAAGTCCTTACGATATATAATATCAAACAATAACGGCAATAACAATAAATATTGTTTTTCCTATTAATAAATTGAAAAGCGGCTTTTGTTATTACCGTGGCCATTATTTTTCTTACTACAAAATATTATCCTTTTTATTAAGAAATAAAACAGGAAATTTCTAACAATACTCTTAACGGATCCAAAATAGTTGTTCTATAAAATATTTAAATCATTTCTCAAATTACTATTATTTTGTTAACATCTCCATGCTAGGTCATGTAATCACCATCCAGAGTGCAAACTTTCTAAAGCATAAGAAATATGAGTAAACTATAATTGTCTTACGATATTACACATGCAGGGATGTCAAAGATATACAGTTATTAGTTAGGCAGTATTTAGTTATACGGTTATGATTCTTTTTTTATACACAGTCTTTATAAGGGTGTGACGTCTAACATTAAGATAAATAATCTCTAGATCGTATCTATAAGAGTTCTCTCCTGTTAAAGTATAATAAAACAGAACAGACATAATGTAACTTGGCAGCCGATGGGAGTGTACAGTAATGCGCAGGCGTAAATGAGAACATAGTGTAGTCGTCACATTTGCAATGATTAAGCGAGTAGGGCAGCAAATTGCATCAAGTTTTGTGAGAAACTGGAACACTGATCCGCAAAATTCAAAATAGTTTAGAAAACATCATAATGCAGCATTAATAAAGTGTTTAGAAATAGCCAAAAACTTGTCATCCACGTTCTGAAAAATCAACAACAATCAGAAAATGTTGAATTGGAAAATACTGAAGGATCGAATGCAACGTGGGTTTACGGATACCAGCCAGAAACAGAAACTCGGTCATTCTAATAAACATTTTCTAGTTCGCCACGCACTTTTTCAGATCAAGTAACCACTAAGGAGTACTATCTCAATGTTTTTTACCTAATGCAAGATGCAATACGACAAGAATCGTCGCAGCTATAAGAAACTGATACAGTTTTATCATGACAACATGTCCCATTCATATCTTGTAAAGATTTCTTTCGAATCATCAAATAGTGCAGGTGCTCAGTTACTTTAAAGCACAGATTTGTGGTCTTGTATTTTCTGACTTCCCAACACTAAAATCACCTTTAGAAAGAGGAAATTTCAGACGAATATTCTAACGTAGGACTTTTAAAAATGTTCTAAACATTAAAAGCGATGCTAAAAAAGCGTGTAGGATTATTACGTACAATATTTCTTTTACATTATACACTTTTTTTATATATCATCAAACAGTTATTGGAGTCCACTGCAGTACGTAGCCCCTCCTTGAATTTGCAGTTTTGCAATTCAATGGGGATTTGATAATTAAACGCCACGCTTGCCGGGCAAGTTAGCGAGTGGATAGGATGTATGGAGGATAAGAATATATAGATGATAATGTTGAGACACAACTTTTCCCTGGCGTCAGGATATGGCGAAATGTCGAGCCTCGCATGGGCAGGGTCGCCTCCTTGAAGTAGATCCATCCTCTGTCGGGGTCATAGAGGAGCATCTACCCGCTACCCCATCTAAATATATAGGCCTCGTTTTTTTTATTGTGGCCTACTAAAAACATTACTAATCGTTGTGGAAAATGAAATAAGCTGTTTAATTCTGATGACTTCAGCCTTAAAGATTAATTATGTTTCGAATGAAGAAGACTTGCAATCTGAATCTTATCAAGCATTCGCGCTTTGTTGCCTGAACTTGTAATCTCACACATGACGCTCTGGAATTATTTGTCTACTTGATTTTGTGCACAAGAAGACAAGACAAGATCATTTTGAACCAACTGAAGCACTAAGCAACTGCTTAAAAATCTATCGGATGGCCAGTTTGATAGAATCTTCTGCACTTTGAAATTGAAACGTCGAAAATTCCGAGCAACTGGGGCGTGTTTACATTATCTTAAAGTAGAACTATTTTTTCAAAAAAGACAACACACCCTCTCATGTTATCTCAAAAACCATAAACAAAGTTATCAAGTTGGATAAATCTGGGACCTTCCCGCATCTAGTTCAAAGCTTCACTTTTATGCCTTCCAACTACAACCTCTTCCGATCTATAACGCACTTTTTGTACGGTTCATGTTTTGAATCATTTGATTAAGTTAAAGGAACGTGTCACGATTTCTTTGTTTGGATGTCGGTAGATTAGTACCATGGATAGATTTCACAATTTGTAGTGTTGACAAAAAGTTATTGATAACAACGAGCTGCATTTTAAAGAACAATTGTTATTATAGTTCTTGACATTGAGTTGCGCAAAAAATAAAATTTTCCCCGAATGTTAAGAAACTTGTACAACCTTGTATTATAACAGTGCCTTGCATGATGTTTCATATTTCATAAAAATGTTACATTTAATAGTGTTAGAGGTAGTGGGCTATATAAGAATTTTAAAGAAAGGCATTAACACTGACACTCACGAAAACTTAAAAGACAGGCCTGAAACTGTCTGCTATATAAAAAAATGTAAGTTAGAAATAAAATAAAAACTTTTCAAATGTTAAATCTAACTAACAGTTTTGGAAAATTGTTAAACACCTTTCGGATGGTCGGAGCTCTTTTAAATTTCTTTATTCACCAGAAACAATTTGAATTTTATTTAGACACCCCTTCCTTGATAAGAACATTACTCTCGATGAACTTTAAATTTGATTCAATATCCGTAGATATACAACTCTAATAAATTTCCTGTCCATACTGTTTACCAGATTCTCATAAAGCCAATCATAAAATAGGTTGAATTTTTATTAAACAAGTTGGAAACGGTAATTTGATTAAAATACTTCAATATAAATAAGAAAATAATTTTGTCTAACAATACAGCGGTCCATTAAGAGCAATCGTTTTAATAAAATTGTGTAAATCTTTAACACATTCTTTTAATTGTATGGCACTTTAAATTTTAATCTGTTCTCGCTTTCTTTCGAACAGCTAAGACGTGTACGCTCCCATCGCGGCTCGGAAATGCGAGTGTGCTTATCAACGCTCGGTCTCAGTGATAACCGCAAACAAACAACATTCTTTTACATTTTATATTCTGGTAACAAATTTTATTTAATTTATTAAGTTTTTAATAACCACCAGCGTTTCCCGCACCCCCTCTTTGGGGGTGACCGCTTCAATCGCCATTTCCAAAAGAAACTCAGATCACCTACCTCCACCGATCCCCGATCTACAAAGAAATATCAAGGCAACCCACCTCTCTAATTGAAAAAAATAGATATTACTTACCCAGCCATCTGGAACCCTCTGCTGAAGACAAGGATAACTCAACCAAAGAACCACCCAAAATTAAAATTCCACCTATCTTTCTACAAGGTCCAAATAATCACAAAGCAGTAATCAGCGACATAAAAACCCTCGCCAAAGCTGAATTCACAACATCTCTAAGTTCCACTAACTTAAAAATTACCCTAACAACCCAGAAAGATTATAGAACCTTAGCTAAACATTACATAGAAAACAAAATAGAACACCATACATTTCAAGATCCCAATAGCAGACCCCTTTCAGTAATAATTAAAAACGTTCCACCTCGTTAACTGACTCAGACATTCTTGAAGAACTCACATCTTATAAGCTACCAATTATACGGATCACCAGATTACTCAATAACGATAAAGCACCGATGCCAGTCTGTGTAGTCCTTCTCACCGCAGATAAAAAAGCAAACGAAATATTTAACATCACCAAAATATTTCACACAATAGTTACCGTAGAACCTCGAAGGTACAGTAATAAAACCCCTCAATGCCATAGATGCCAGCGCATTGGGCACACTAAAAATTACTGTCGTCTTGAACCACGATGTGCCAAATGCAAAGGCTATCACTTATATATAAATTGCGATAAACCGCCCCAAAAGCCTCCCATATGTACCAACTGCGAGGAAAATCACCCAGCTAACTTCAGAGGCTGCAAATATTTTACTGAGTCAGTGAACTATCAAGACAAACGTCGTCGAAACGAACCTCGCAAAACAACATGAACTCAGAACCACCATCCACCCGTAAACAACATGGAAAAATTTCCCAATCTTCCTCGTAATATACCACAAACTAACTCATCACCATGGCAATCTAGAACAAACATCTCAATACCTGAAACGTCATCCTTACTTAATACTTTATTATCATCTCTCTTAAATCTATCAAACCCTATATCGAACAAATTAAGCAATTCATTTTATCTAATCTTTTGCCCTCTCTGTTTAATGGACCCTAAAATCAACACAATTTCTCAAATTAAAATCCTAAATTGGAACGCAAACGGCATCAAAACTCAACTAAATTTATTTAAGTCCTTTTTGTCGAGGCATTCCATTGATATAGCATGCGTCTCAGAAACGCACCTAAGTCGTGCAGAAAAACTCAACATAGCTGGATACCAAATCTACCGCACAGACAGAAATGCCAACATTGCATCAGGAGGGGTGGCCATCGTTATTAAACGTAAAATTATACATCACGAATGTCATCTAATTAACACTGTAAATCTCGAAACAGTAGTAATCAAAATTAAAGCGCAAGACGGCACAATAGTAAACAACACATGTATCTATAAGCAACCCAACAAAAGACTGTTAGAACAAGACATTTCAGCAATCTTCAATACAAATGAACCTACCCTGATCATTGGTGAGCTAAACTCCAAGAATACCATCTGGGGATGTAGAACAACAAACCCCGCTGGTACCAAACTTTTCAATCTGTCATCAACCTATGCTTTCCAAATAGAAGCCCCTGACAAACCCACTTACCACCTCTACAGAAATGATCACCTACCCGACGTCTTAGACATTCTTGCTCGCAAAAACTTTAACAAACAAGCATTACAACAAGTGCTTCCCGAACTAGACCCTAACCACCTGCCAGTTATCATTTCATTTCTAATAACACCAGCAAAATTCACCCCAGAGCCCAGACTAATTAATGGGATAGTCAACTGGGGATCCTTTGGCGAGTATCTTGACAAACAACTCAAGTATCCTAACAATCTCCAATCAACAACCCATATAGATGAAACAATTATACATATAACAAAAAGCATTACTGACAGCATCCATAAGGCTACCGAAGTGAGGAAAAATAGAAAACGTACAACCGTTAACTTACCACCTAAACACATAACTGACTTAATCAAGCGAAAGAATTCACTGAGAAGAGATGGCAAAAAACCCGAAGTCCCATAACAAAAAATATCGTAAATAATTTATCCTACCGTATCAAAAACCAACTTGAAGAGTACCGAATTTACTCTTACCAAAAACACATCATCAATCTTGAACCACAAGATCCAGGACTATGGAGAACAACCAAACGGATACTACGCCAACCTCACGAAATACCTCCAATCACCATGGACGAGTGTCCAAATACTCAGTTCTGATGCAGAAAAAAGCGAAGCCTTTGCGGATCAACTCGAGAAAACATTCACTACTCACACCTATATGGACTCGGTTTTCAATAACATAGTGACCAATTTTATCGAAACATACCAACCTATCCCGGAACTAATCTGCAAACCAACCTCACCCAAGGAACTTGCTTTAATTGTCAAAACCCTGTCAATCAAGAAATCGCCGGGTAATGACAAAATACCCAATATCGTATTGACAAGACTCACCAAGAAGCATTAACGTATTTAACAACAATATTCAACGCTTGTCTACGGATAGGTTACTTCCCAAACATATGGAAACATGCAATCATTCTTAAGTTCCCAAAACCGGGGAAGGATAAGAAAGATATCAGAAGCTATAGACCCATTAGTTTATTATCAACTATTTCAAAACTGCTAGAAAAAGTCATCCATTCTCGACTAAATAACAAAGTTCTTAGACTGAACATTCTACCAGCTTATCAATTTGGTTTTAGAGAAGGTCATTCCACCTGCCATCAATTACAGCGCGTTACGGAAACAATTGAAAGAGGTTACGAATCCAAACAATACATAGTAACTTTGTTTATCAACATAGCCGAAGCTTTTGACCGCGTGTGGATTCAACGGCCTAAAATATAAAATCTTACAACTTCAACTACTGAATTACATCAAATCCGTACTTTTCTCCTTTCTTGATAATCGCACGTACGCAGCCAAAATTCGCACATCCTTATCTGCCATCAAAAACATACAAGCAGGGGTCCCTCTGGGCAGTATCTTAGGTCCAATTCTTTTCAATATCTACATGCGGGGCCTCCCTACCATCAACACTGACCTTGCGTTATATGCAGATGATACAGTCATAATAACCAAAGACGAAAGCCTAGAAGTGGCTATCTCAGAACTGCAAAACGCCAGCACTATCCTCAGTATGTGGTTCAAGAAATGGAACCTATCCATCAATTATGACAAATGCGCCACAAAAATCTTCACATTAAGACGATTTAATAACCCATCAGAAATTACAATTAACGGACATTCCATTCAATGGAACGCTACCGACAAACCCGTTAAATACTTAGGTATATATCTTGACACCAAGCTCACCTGGAAATACGATGTCCTCAAAAAATTAAACGAAGGGCACACGAGACTAATACAACTCTACCCACTGCTAAACCGCAAGTCCACCTTGCTTACTCAATGTACCACTATCCTGTACAAATCACTGTTACGACCATTAATCCTCTATGGGTGTGTCATATGGGGCAACACATCCGAAACGAATCTTCGCAGAATCCAAGTATTCCAAAACAAAATCCTGAGAATCGCTCTCAACGCTCCCTGGTTCATCACAAACCAACAGCTATACTACGAACTGGGTATTCCCACAATTGAGCAGCATATAGCGAAACTTACTAAAAAATTCCATGCCAATCTCACCAACTGCAGTGGTGCAGCTTACTACACACTGGAGCAACGCGGCATCCACGCAAGGCTAAAACGAAAACTACCCCAAGATATATTTCTCAGTAGCTATAGTAATGATAATTAACACAAGTGTGCGATTCTAAACCTAGTGCTCTCATAGTGAAAAAGTAAACAATAATAAAACTTTCTTGCGGTCATAATCACCGCTTATGCTATTCAATATATATTATGTATTACATACTTTGTTTTCAATGTCTTGTATAACAGTGTAAATTGTTGAGCAGGCAAATTCCTAATAAAAAAAATTTTTTAATCTTTCTGAATGGACAATTGTAAGAGAGTAAAGAATATAACATTTTTTAATATTCAAAAAACAATAGTCTGAATATACAACAGTATCTAACAACAATTTATATAATATAATAAAACTTTAAGTATGTAATTAACAATTTTTATCTATTGATTTCTATAAAAAGATAATAAATAAATAATACCCAATTTGTCAACGCTGAAACTTAAGAAGACTAGTTTACAAGGATTTGAATTAACGGCTGTTTGTACGGGAGTCTGTAGGCACTTCAAGTACAATGGGTGTTAAATATAAAAGATTAAAAGTTTAAGCAGCAAAAGCTTTACAAAAATTTACAACACTTTGAAGTTTATGGCTGTGATGCAGTAAGTCGTAATTCATAGTCTCGTTAGGTTACTCATTTCCGTTACGAACTTATCAACATAAATTACTCACTCAGAAAGACCAAAAACATCAAGCAATATTAAAGTGCCGATTAATATGTGCGAAAATGTCTCAAGATACCTGGATTTTCATAACATCAATTTTCTGTATTATAACAAACGAATTAACAAAAGAACAATTTTTGTGCCTAATGTGTTCCTCTCCGATACAAGTATGAACGCAAATTACTATTGAGAATTGATGTGTTGACTCTTTTTTCAAGATAATATACGTCATCACGTAGTAAGTATGGGTGAAAAATATTATCTTACACACTACACCATTCACTGATCTATAATTTATAGGAGTTTATGAGCAAACCAGTTTTTATTCTATTTTATGAGCTTTTACATCAGATGTTTGAGCTATTCAAAATCTAAACAAAAATATTATTAATGGAACAACAAAGCGTTCAAAAAAAAATTACTAGGTGGTTCAAATATGGCCTAGACTAATTTGTGTGTAAGCAAGCCACACTCCGCAGCAACTGGGAAACCTTGAGAGAATAGAGCCATAACCCCCTCCCTCCCTTTGCTCGAGTTAGAACTTGTTCAATTCTGTTTGGAAGTTGCTAGGGTATTGAGCGAAAAAAAGATACCGCAGAGGATGGAACAACACATTGTGATAAAATTCCTTGTTGGATAAAACGTCCCGTCCACTAAAATTCACCACAGCTTACAAAAATAGTATAGAAAAAAGTGTCTCTCACGGACCCGTGTGTTTTAGTGGTGTAGTGCTTCAAAGAGGGCAGAGAGCGCGTGGAGAATGAACCGAATGATTATGGGCCGCGAACATCCGTCACTGAGCCAAACATTGATCGTGCAGACGCGCTTATTCGTAAAAATAGGGGAGATAAAAGTAAACCTTTAATTTTTTAACACAACCTAAGAACACTCTAGCCTCGTGCGCTCTGTGTAACGATAACCAATCATAAGGAATGTCATGTACACAAAAACTTAAAAGCTAGAATTATACTGCAACAAACAACTATGGAGACAAGAAAACAAATTTATCAACAAACACAATAATAACTAAATAATTCGTACGTAAACTGACCCAGAACTTTCTTAGTTGTGCACAAGCACTAGTAGGAACAACTAACAATGGTGATAAATTCTTCATTAAATAAATTTAAAAATAATGAATCGTATGACTCTGTCCATGCTTGCAACAATTATTGTTAAATTAATTTAATGGTTACTTCAATAAGAATAGAAATCTGAAACTAAAATAAACTAACTCATATCTATAAAATAACTTCATTTTTAAACGTTCACATAATAATCATACTATTGATAGTTGAAAATGATACCACTGTAAATTCAGTAATCAAAGTTCTACACTATAGTATACATATATTATGCTAATTAGCCTAACATAACTGCCCCACTTAGTATTAACAATCATATAAACACTATATTCAACCAACAATATTCAAATTACCTTAGTGAACATACATTTACTTTCCTAACCAGTAACTACTGAGAAGCTATTTATAGCTCACGTAAGTTTACTCTTTCAGCTGAAGAGTATCTCAAGTAAGTCTCAATTTCAAGTGATTATAATACCAAACACACTTCCTAAAAACCTTTTTTATAATTACACCTAAAGAACAAAAACTGTTCCGAATTATACAGTACGATCTAAAATATTTCTTATCTAAGATGGTCTGCAGATGATGCTCAGCCAAGGCAACCGTTTCCTTTCTCCTGATCTATTTAAATGTATTATTTCTTTAACAAAAGTTTGTAACAGTTTATATCTATCGTTTTTAACGTTTCTTTACTTCTTTATTACTTTTTACTTCATTATTACTTATTATGGTTATCCAGGGAATCTTAGGAATTCTACAAAATGTCCACGTTTCGAGTGTTTCAGTTTTATTTATTATACATTATATGTTCTTCTTTAGTTTTCCTCTTTAAACGAGAGATGCAAGTGATTGTTACATAAACGAGGTTGATACTTAATAAATGAGCTTCTCGCTATTTCTACTTTAATTTTTATTTTTCTGTCTGGATTTAGTTACTTGTTTATTCAGCAACCCAAATACTTAATACTATCAACTTCTTCAATAGATTTGCCATTAATAATTAGATACTTTAGTATAATAAGATAATTACTAATAACCATTTTCCATATTCCTTTCTAATCTCATTTCTTCACTATGAAACTAAAAATCTTCCACGTTCTCAGCTGATACAGCAAAATCATTTGTATACCTTATATCATTTATAATTTTATATCAGTTTCTTCAGCTCTCCTGCATAGTGCCTTTTGAAATATGTATTTTAAGTATATATTACATAGAATTGGTAAAAAATACAAACTTGCCTTATTTGTCTTTTTATTAGTTGTTCTTTTATTTTCTCTTCCTGTACACGTAGTATTACAGTCTGTTTCCGGTAGAAGTTTTTTATTAATCGTATATCTTTTCCCTCTGATCCTATTTCTTGCAACGGTTTCATAAATTTAATAAACATTGAAATTTTCCTGGAAATCTCGGTTTTTATTTTTTTTACTTGTTTATAGCATAATCCATGCTAAATAATGCATCTGCATGCAGTAAACTTGGAAAAATGTAATAAATCCCTGGGCTCCAACGAAATTACAGTTGAGATAATAAAATTAATTGAAGAAAAACAAATATATCAGTAATACAGTATACAACACAGGAATATTCCGATCAGTGGTAAAACCGACGTTGGTAGCTTACTCAAATTAGACATGCAAAAATCGCAATACCATAGAAATTTAGTTTAATGAACACACTTAAGATATTGAAAGAATTACAGAGAATTAATATAAATACTTAGGACCTTAGTGAATGCATTTGTTTAGAAATAAGGCAAGGATTGTTGATAATATTAATCAACTAAAATGAATAATCATATTTGAAATACTAAAGACAAACATAGATATACAAAATATGTAATCGTCATCTATTTTTAATTTTATGTAAATTGATAGTTGCATAAAAAATCAGTGCAAATAGAAGCATTCAAATGCTGCTTGATCTGTGTTCAGAAAATAATCTGAAGCAGAGAAACGTCAGGGAAGAGTAAGACAAGAAAATTTACAAAGAATATTAGATGAGTAGTAAAAAGCAGCAATAAAAAAGGTCTGACACTCAAATTATGACGATCACAAAATCGCAACAACATAAAAAATTATGGATTGGAGGTGAACAACTAGAGAAAGTACAAAAATATAAATACTTAGGAATAATGAATGCATAGAGGAAATTAAGGCAAGATTGGACAATATTTAATAAAATGAAGAATGTATTTTGCAGCGGGGACAACTTAGAATCAGAATGCTAATGTCATGTAGTTTTAGTAGTATTTTATGAAATTGAGGCTTAGGTGTTGATAAAACATATCAGTGACAAACTAGAAGCATTCAAGATGTAGACTTACCGAAGAATGCTGAAAATCCGAATAGGAAGAGTAACACACGACAAAGTTTTTAGAAGAATAAGGAAAGAAAAAGATATAATAATACTAAACACAGTTAAAATAAGAAAATTGCAATATTTGGACCATATAATGCGAGGAGGAGGAAGATATGAAATTCTACAAAACATTATACAAGGGAAAATACAAGGAAGAAAAAGAAGTAGAAGAAAACGTATATCCTGGTTATGTAACCTAAGAAATTGTGTAACTATAGTTCTATTGAACTGTCGAATAGCCATAATAATAACCAACCTTTTTAGAAATAATAGTACTTAAAGAAGAAGAAAATTTTTGAGAGTGCTTTTACGGTATGATTCTTCTAGCTCTTCAATTAAAAACCGTTACATGCATTATTTTTTAATGAGTTAAATAAATATTGACTTTAATAAATCGTCTGAAATAAATACAGTTAAACAGTTTTGTTAACAGTTTTATGTTGGTATCGTCTATTAACTTGAAAATATCAGCCGCTATTTTGTCTGCTCTAAGCGCTTTTCCATTCTTAGCAATTGTTATTGCACATTCTACTATTAATTGTAAAATTTTCAATCCTTCAGGTAAAAAAACTACTTATACCAAAATACAGTCTACTTTTAGTAATTTTAAACACAAATATAATCTCTAGAGCTTCTTTACCAAAGCTACGAATTAGAGAGATCAACTGAGAACAGTTCCAACTCTTCATCAACTAAAACACTAATGTAACATATAAAATAAATAAACAAAATTTAAGAAGTGGCCAAAAACAACACAAGATAACCAAAAACCCACAATATATTACTATAACTCACTCTAATCTATCACCAGTAGGCTAAACTAAAGAATGCTACAAAAAATTAAATGATTAATTCTGTCGGTACCACTTCTAAAAATTAAACATGAACTAATAAAAAACGACTATTTTGCTTAACCCTTATCACTGTCATAAAATATAAAATTTAATGCAATCTACTGTATTTGGTCACTTATCTGCGCCTTTCAGATAATTTACCTCAGGACAAGTTTACAAAGAGTCAAAATTAATTTACCCTCATACAGCTCCAACCTATAATCTCATACCTAGAAACTTTATGAAAGATCTTTTATTACTCCATTACACTATAAAAATATGCACTAATAATTACAGCACAGAGCTTGAAAAAACACAATAAACCAGCTCATGCAGACCGATAATCTTTCCATCTTTGCCATTCAAATTGATTTGAAGGATACCAACTGCACAGCATACAGAGAAACTCACCAAGAGACAAACTAATTCCGATACATCAATTCAGCGTGCGATACGGTTATTTTATCTTTAGCACTTGCAAATTCGACAAGCTTGAGACTAGCTATCGCAATGTGTATTGATCGATGCAATAATAAATGGAACTAGTCAAACGAGACTATCTTATATTAAAATCCTATTTAAATGAAGAGCAACTTTTAAGGCAAATTCGAAAGCTCACTATCAACCTAACTGTACCTGTGGTAAGAAGTGAATAGATTTTGTAGCTCATGAGTTGCTGCTGTCCGGAAAAAGAAGATGATTTATAAGCTAGACTAGCACTTTACTCGTGGTAAAAGAAACGTTCTTACAGCACCACATATAAGCCTCAGTTAAGAACAAATTTAAAGTAAAAACAAATGCAAGAACACAAGAAAGATAATACAGTCCGAACATAAAATCAAGAAACTTAAGAACAAAAATGCTGATCGAAACAAAGAAGAAAAACAAAACGACATCTTCTAATAATAATAGTGAAATAGAAAAAAAAATAAAATCTAAAGGGGAAGTCGAAATACTAATTTACTAAAAATATAAAAACTCCATAGAACACTGCAATTAAATATATAAAAGAAAGCTAAGCATAAAACTAATCAATGATCACTAAATATTAAGCCCTGAAAAACGATAAACTAATAAGAGATAAGAAGTTTCTCTATGCAGAAGTGCAAGGAGTTATACATTTAATACCACAGAATTAATCAATTTTAGTTATGGGTGATTTTAATGCACGACTAAGAAGTGATATTATATCGGGACTGAAAAATAAAGGTTCAAATAAACTACTAAAAATGATAATAGAAAACAAATAAGCTCTGAATAAACAATACCTTCTTCTAACACAAAGATCAAAACAAATATACTTTTGTGAACACCAGAGAACAAAAGTTATGCTGGTTAAATTAAAGTTAAAGGGAAACAAATTATTAACTCAGAGCAGATTTGCACATGAAACAAAGATAAATATTAATGCAAAATACAATGAATCCACAAAGCAATTTCATAAGATTAGATTGACCTCTAAAATGATGAATAATAAAATTTCAGAATACGACGGATAAACAAAATCTTGACAAAAATTAAAAAGCATAGGTGTTAAGGCGTTAGATACAGTTAATATAAATTGCAATAAAAATAAAATACTCTCATTTTGTAGTGAATCACAGATAAGCACTAGCAAAAGAGAAAGGCACATCTAAAGTGCAGATCACAAAAAACTTCAGAATCGTATGACGAATATAAAATCAAAAGAAATTAACCTAATGACATGTGGAGAAAATAAAAAAGCCTACTCCAATAAAAAAGCTTTCTCCAAAAGCATGGAACATTATTTGTATGGTATACAAAAAAAATAAATATGAAGATTATTAAAAAACTAACGCATTAAAATAAAAGGTATAAAAAACGAAATTTAATAATAAAGAATAATGGGTACGATATTACTTTAAAATGACAATGAATCGATTGAGGCATATGTAATAAATAATACAAAAATAGAAATAACAAAAACAGGAGTGAAATACCATAAAAACAACATAAGTCTGCAAGTGATGGGAGATGGAATAACAAATGAGTTAAAAAAAAGTAAAGAGGCCTAAGATTCTTCGAACAACTAACAAAATTATTACAGAAAATATTCAAAGAAGAAACACCGGGTGACCAGAAAATACACGTATTGATAATACTATTTAAGAAGGAAAATCAAAGAAAGTTGGAAGATTACAAGCAAATTACACAATATTAAAATTAACAACAAAAATAACAAACAGTAGAAAATGCAAATAATTTCTAAAAACTTCTACTAAAATTTAACTGATAATATCTTAGCAATAAATAAATATAGACTTAATAAAGTATTAGCAGACCACCAAAAAAATGCAAAGACAGCGGTCTAATCTCTTATTTGGTTAAGGAAGAAAGAGGAGAAGAAAACCATCAAACTGCCAGTTTATTAATTTCGGCGTTTCCTACACCTTCTCTATTATGCAAATGATTACAAATACCACTCTAATAGCAACAGCTAATTACCAACATATAAACATCCTTCAAATTTTCTTGTATTACTAGATAATAAAAGTAAAAACAAGAATCTCATGCTATTCGCCTATAAATTACATATATTAATAACAGCTGAAGTTAAATATCTTGGATTCCACTTTGATTATAAGCTAACCTGTAGAGCCCATATAAAAACTAAGTAACAACCATTAAAATAATATAAAAGCAAAAAATTGGTGAAGACGTGGACATACGGGTGGGACTGTGAGATTGGAGTTTAAAAGTTAATTTTCAAACACCAAAATTCTACAAGCTTTCTAATAAAAGGTGTTGCGCACTCTAGCTAATACCCGGTGGTTTATCAGCAGCCAGACTATATAACGATCTCTGAAATCCATTCATCAACAATCAAATCAAAACTGCAGATATGCATAGTCCAGATCGTATCCTAAACCACAACAATCAATTTGTTGCTGACATTTGCAACCAACATTTATTAACTGAAGATTAAAGTACAAGAGCCTGAAGACCTCACTGACCTAACTCTAAAAACCCATCTAGAGATGGTCATGTAATCTACCAACTGTACTGCAGACATTATTAAGGTGGTGCAATTTTTGTCGTTTTTTAAGTTATTAAATGTAGCTCTAAATAAACTGCTCAAGCAGTTGAACCATTTGATAAATCAACATGTGGTCGTTTTTCAGTATTATTTATATTATCTTGAAACAACGATAGTTTAATACAGTCAGTCGAAAACTGGCATTGTTACAGGTGAATAACACCAGGCCTTATTACGGCCCAAAAAACCCGGCACGAATTAGAGAAAATCGATGTCACCACATCCCACCTAAAGTCCTAATTGGATAGCATTAAATCAGCATTTATTTTAATTTTTGGCTTGCTTTTTGGCCCGATATCAACTAACTCATAAAAAATATAAGACACCCTTCTAATATAAGTTCTTTGATTCTAAGTGATAAGAGTGATGCAATCAAAACTTAGGAGACTTAACTTATAAACGGATACTGTATAAAGGTATAAATTTTACCACAAGGTAGTATCCTCGGCCCGCTCTTATTCAATATATACACCTCCGATATTCCCGTAACACTCGCTACGTTCGCCGACGATACAGCCATTATACAGCCATTATAACGCAAAAAGCAAACCTAGAACTAGCTATACATCTGCAAAATGCAACTGACACCTTCAATAAATAGCTCAAAAACTGGAACATCAAACTCAACCCCACCAAATGTCAATGTAAGATCTTTACTTTGCGAAAAATGAACAACCCACCTTCTATTATTATCGATGGAATTGACGTACCCTGGAATCCCAGAGACTCAGCTATAAAATATCTTGGATTGTACTTAGATGAAAGATTGGCCTGGAGTTTCCACTTAAATCATAAACTAACCCAATCTCACACCAGACTCCGACAATTATATCCCATTTTAAATCGTAAAACTCCATTTCAACCCGAATGCACCATTCTACTATATAAATCCCTCCCACGCCCCCTGGCACTCTACGCCTCCCCTGTTTCGAGCAACACGAGTAAAACAAATATACTCAAACTTCAACGATTCCAAAATAAGGTCCTACGAATCGCCGTTAACGCTCCATGGTTTATCCAAAACACATAACTTCACCACGAATTGGGTGTCGCCACAATCCAAGACTATATGCTCTCAACTACTAGGACTTTCTTCTCAAACATTGCCAAATCTGAAGTAGCAACTCACTTCAACATTGGGCAGCGTAATATTCATCACAGACTGAATAGACAACTCCCTCAAGATCTTATCCCAAATAAAGAAACCTAGCAACCACCACCTTCGAGTTTCCGAGGCCACCACTACCTGCCTCCATGTATTACACACTGCTACTTGCAAATTCTAAATTCGGAACGCATATAATGTATATATACCATAGTCTTAGTCATATTTAACTACTGAAACCTGTCATGTATAACACTGTAATGTTGATCTGACAAAAGCTTCAATAAAAAAAGGTATAAACTTTGATTATTAATTTTGTGCCTGCTTCAGAATGTAAAAAGATTGATATTAAAAAAAGAAAAACCTTTTACACTACCATAAAATTTATTACTCAGTAGATATTGAATATTGCAAATTACGAAGAAAAAATTAACGCCCATTAACAACCATAATTTTTTCACGCATAATTTAATTGCTAGGTTAATTTTAAAACTCATGTTAAAAAACAATTCAGTGGCAGTAACATTTAAACCAAAATTACATTTTCGCGGGTTATGAAGTGGCGGCAAGTAAAACTAACAAAAACAACCAAAGCCAAAAGCACACGCGTGCTCGCGCCCTAAATTGTTATGATAAGCAAGGCAACTGCGCCGAAAACAAATTTCAAACAATTTTTTGCAAGGGCTTTCATGGCTTTGTTAATAAAAGGGATTTGTAAAGCACAAGTTATGAATAAAATAAAAACGCCGGGCCGCTTCTGCAAGGCAGGTAGAGCTTTAATTTATCTCTTTTGAAAGCGTCACATGCCAGGAGTGGAACATTTGTATGTAAATTTTCGGAGCAAATTACAAATTTGACATGTTGCCATAAAATGTTAAATTGCAGCAGTGACGCATTGTCGGTCAGCGAAAAGCACATTCGTTGGTTATTTTCGCTTCTGTTAATTAATTGTCCGTTTAACTGACAACTTTTAACAAGTCTTGATTTTTATACCTGCAAACAAACTGCAAGTATGCTGTATATGCTGTTTTATTCTATGGTGTCTCTAATTAACTGTTAACATAACTTTATCCGTTGCATTACTTTATTTCAGTGTTTCAGTTATCTTAGAGAATTTGTTTCCATTTCTTTTCTTTTGATCAAAAAAAATAAATATTTTAACGCTTTCTACATTTGCATAGATTAAAAGATTTTAAAAACTGAAATCTGTGAGTGACATTCTACTCTTTTAAAATAGTAAAGTTACTGAATAAAACACATGTATTTATTCAGCCCAAAACATCACTTAAAATTGCGTCTACTGAACCTATTGATATGTCAACAGAGAACTTGCTGAAGATGTTCTTCAACAAGTTCTCTTGCGGTCAAATGATGATTTTCCATTATTTCCTTTCTAACTTTTTTAATGTTTTTGATGTTGATGGGGCACCAGAACGAGATTCATCTTCTACAGATTTACAACCTTCTCTGAACATTTTATGCTACCACTGGAATACAGCTTTTCTCGATAAAGATTGCTTACCGAATGCTTTCTGTGCTATTTTAAATCACTTAGTGGCATTAATTTCAATTTGAACACAAAACTTAACAAAACCTCTTCATTCAGCAATAATAGAGATTTTAAAAATCGAAAAATGGCATAACATTGATGTATTTAAATAACCTGCTGTAACTTCTAAACTATTTTGTCATTGGAGTTTGTGCCAATATAAGTAAAAAGGTTTTTTAAACTACAATTCTCGTGCGAGTCTAAAATTAAAAAAAATCTTATTTTTTGAACAGAGTAGTATGCCTCTAAGTTCGTCAATGTGCAAACCTTGCCTTGCATGTACATCTCTTTCTTGACGTAAATCCGCATGTGAGAATAACATAAAGTGCAATCTGAACTTCTTGGTGCCCATTCATGAGATCCATGTCCTTTCAACCAACTTCCTAGAAAATTCTGATCTAACCACATATGCATAATAAGAGCAAAATAGAATGGTGTACCATTCTGCATTAGATACCTGTAGATAGATACGTAATCTTCAAGTATCTGAACGTGAGGGTCTGCATTAATGATGTCGAGCATAAAATATAAGCAATCTATGACTGTACTGTCAACGCGGGAAACATAAAATTCTGCTTACTATCGCTGTTTAGAGACTGTTTTAATCTTGACTCTAGCTAAGTTATACAACTAATGTTTAATGCTTGGTTACTTTTCACCCACACTGTAGTTGGCCCAGACGAGTTGAGGATTGTTCTGGTTTCTGACTTCTAAATTTTTATTTAATTAAATATATTCGTGTTCGTGTTTCAATAGTAACAAAGTCGTCAGTCGCAATTTTCAACGAAATTAAAAAGTTCGTTGCTGAATTCTATATGTCTGTCGGTCTGTCTGTCGCTGTCACAAAATTATGGATTTTTTAGAATTTTAAAATGGATTCTTATAGGAAATTTTACGCTGATATCAATAATGAAATCGAAAAAATTCTATGTCGAATAGTTTTCGATATATTCGACTTCGAATTTCGGGAAAATTTTCGACATTACGATTTTAAATGTGATTCTTATAGGAAATTTTACGCTGAATTCGAAAATGAAGAAAAATTCTATGTCGAATAATTTTCCAGATATTCGATTTCGAATTTTTTTAAGTTCGTTCTACGATTGCTTACAGAGCAATCTCTTCGCCGGCCCCATGTTTTTATTTCGAGTTGCATCAACTCTTGCATTTTTTGACGGAAAGTTCTCTCCATCAGTAATACTAAACAGTAAATCGCTTTTTTAAGTCGTAGATGAATAAACTGTACATGCATGCATATCTGGTTTCTAGTAATATACGTCTTAACTTTTAGTGTGTCGTTCATTTAAATTACAAATGACACCTTAAACCAACTTTTGCTTCCTATAGACAACGAGATTTTTATCTAATATCACTAATAAATCTAAACAAATTGAGAACGTAGAACAATGTTTCATAGATATCCCAGGCTTTTATATGGATTGGTTTTTTCCCTGAATCGACTTCTTCCCTGGATTGGCTGTTTCCTCTGGATCGGCAACGTGGAATAATGTAAATCATTATTAAAGAATTGTAAATCTATTCATATCTCGTGCTATCAATTAAATAACAACATAGGCGCGTGTTATTAAAAATCTGAAAAAACGACGGGCAAACGAACGGAAGGACAGATCGTACGCAATAGGCTTTTTTTGTATGTGTAAAAGCCTAAAATAACCAATTGGTTCTCCTTATTGAATTATTATACAAACATCATTTTCAGACTCTTTACATAAATGTCCTTAACCATTTTTTAAGTTCTGCACACTAAAATTGCTTGAATTTTTTTATAACTAGAATACAATTCTTTATGTTTAACAATGCAATTCAAATTATGACATCACAATTGACGTTTTGATCAATCTGTCGTTCTTCCCTTAGACTAAAAAGTTCCAACATTGAAACAGATAATCACAACTACAATCAAATTTGCCCTATATTACAAGTTCAATAATTGACATTATATTAGATGACCAACTTTGTGAGAAGACTTCTAATAAGGAGTCGGAATGTCTCCAGAGAAAAGGCAGCTCATTCACCTCTAGAGCCATACCCAAAGCATTTTGCGATGTGGAATATCGGAATATAAAACGAAACCGACGTTCTGATTGAAAAAAAAAATTTATTGAAGGTCAACTTAAATCTCTAGGCCAAATAAGCAATTTCTATAACAATTTTATCCACAAACCAATCTAACACAGGAACCGCTTTACAAGAGTAAGCTTTGTCATGCTAATACCGGCAAAATTGTTCTTTTTTTATTATAATTGATTAAACAAAATCTTTGTGCTCTTCCTCATTCAGATTTCTATTTAAATTTATAAAAGTTTTCGTTGTATTACTTGGATGACATTCATCGCCTCTTCCAAATTTTTTGGTAGCATGTTACATTCTTGCAACTATCGTTTTCATACACTGAAATCTTTATATCACACTGCTTTGTAATAAAACATAATTTGAAACACAAAACATATGTTCAGGGACCCATTGTTGAGTACTATCGTTCACACTTTTGTATGCGATCTTTAGCATTTACGGTACAAATTTTAGGTTTGCAAGCATTTTCTGAACTTTATTTATTTTAATTTCCGATACAGGAATTATGCTGGTTAGGTAATCAGTAATATTGGGTAATTTACTCACATTTTCTTAAACCACATTCCGACGATTACATTCTGACATTACACATGGTCTACACATCCTTGGTTTTGTTGTAGCTGTACTTCTGCATGTTCACTTCATAGTCATATTACTAACCGTTAACTAAGAAAAACTGATTTCCGACCAGTTTATTGCTCCTTTGACTTACCCATTACTCTTTTCTTTTATACATGTTCGTCAAATTACCGCAACCTCTAGACATCAGTTTATATTGTTTATATTTTTTTATAAACTGTGTCTTTCTGCAAAATCTCTAAATATTTTGTTTTGCAAAAAAAATACTCAAACTGACTGTGGAAATCACTTAGTTTCAAATTTTTGTGTAGTAACATCGCTTTTAAATTTAAAAAGCTAATCTTTTTAAAATTAAATGTAGATAAATAATAAAAATGCTCTACTTGGCTGAGAACATACATGGACGAAAATGCGTTTGTACGAAGAAAATGAGCACTACTACCAAAATATACATTTCAAAAGAAACATACAAGAAGAATAAAAGATAAAGCAGTCTTAGAATGCTTTATTACATCAAGTCAAAAAAGTGACAAGAGAGATAAAGGCTAGTAAAGGGTCTTAAGGGCTATATAGGTTGCCAATAGCACTAAACCCTGGAGAAACCTACTGAATTGTCAGCTCTACTAACAAGTCCTGCCTCCACGTCTTTGTCCTGTCCCCTAGGGAATGCATGGCGTACAATGGATGTACGTTATATAGCAGACAGAAGAAGATGAAAGGTAAATCTCCAGCGCCTCAAAGCTGGAACATATTGGCTAAAAGAATAAACCCCTACAGAAAATTCTGCTCCTCTAGATTGATAAGTCAAGATAACATAAGATCGATATATGCGCTTTACGCATCAGAAAACTGCAAACTGGACAAAGGGAGAGAAGATTTTTTGGAGAATTGCGGGATTTAATTGACAGACTACCAAATAATAAAATAATAATTGTTATGGGTAACTCAATGGCCAAATGAGAGACCGAAAAATAGGAGGTTTAAAATAAAGATTTAGTGAAACTTTTGCACTACAAATAAAATAAAAATTAATAGTACATTTTTAAGCATAAATAACAATATAAATACATATTTGAAAATACACGAGGTCACAAATGCATAAGTTTACGTACTAACAAATAGATAAGTACACCCACAACAACTACTGGATGTAAGAATTATGAGAATAAAATGTCCCAATAAACAATAAATGAAAGAACTGAAAACAAAAATAAAGGTAGAAAGTTTACAAGACGAATCTGAATCAAAAGACTTTATCAAAGAAGAGTGGAAGAGAAAAAATAGCCAATCTAATAAATGACAAAGATAATGCAGAAAACAGTTGGATCAAGATAAAGGCAAACATTAACTGTCGATCACGAAACACTCGGAACCAAAGCTATCAATAAAAATAAAAGATGGATAATCAAAACACCATGGTTCACAAAGGAAATTAAATAAAAAGCCGTCAGAAGAAAAATGCATATATCAAATATTTTGTGAAATATTTTTTGACAAATATGGAGGTTTATAAGACAACAGGAGTCTTAAATAAAGAAATTAATTAAATACAAGTATATTAAAAAGAAAACCTGGGTTACTTACCTAACCGATCTATACAAAAACGAGTCAAATAGTATTCTACAAGAAACAATAATAACAGAAGAAGTAAGATGCATTACAAAACTAAAAAACAGAAAAGTCCTCAGGCAAAGACCAAATAGTAAATAAAGTACTCAAGTACGGACGGAGACAGCAAATTGGTTAAATAACTCCAAATACAAAAAAAATGTAAGATTTAGCAGAATTCCAAATAAATAGCGAAAGACAATAATTATCCTGATGTTTAAAAAAGGTGATTCCAAAGAAACCGATAACTACAGAGGAATAAACCTGCTAAACAAAACACTATAACTAAGAACGAGAATAATACCAAAGAAAAAAATAAATTAAAGAATACAATTGCAAGAAGAGCAGCAGGATTCAGGACAGGTCCTTCATGTAATAATACCGTGTTTATAGTACGAGAGCTAAAAGAAAGGTCACTGGAATATAACGTGCCAGCATATCTACGTCTAATAAAACTCAAGAAGGCGTTTTATGGTGTTCATATAAAGAACGTAATATATTTGCTATAAGATAAAGATATCCTGTCAGATCTAATAAACATTTAAAAATATTTACAAAATAGCAAAACAATCGTTAGAACAGAAAACTGAAACTATAAACTATGAAAACGGCATTAGACAGAAAAACTTATTGAGACCTTTGCTAGTCAAGCTGGTAATGGACGAAATAATTAAGAAAATCAAAACATAAAGAAGATAGAGAATTGAAAATAAGGAGCTAAAAATCATCCATAATAATGACAGAAAACGAGGATGACCTTCTAAGGTTACTGTACCAATTTCAAATCACGTCACAAAAATAGAACATGATAATATCCAGTGCAAAAAACGAAAACATTCGTGATAAGTAAAGAACCAGTAAGATATTAGCTAGAAGTCCAAAATAAAATAATTAAACACGTAAAAATAGTTGAGTATCTACGCATTAACATGTCTAGTGATGGCAAAATAGAAGAAGAAGTGAAGAAACAAATTAATAAAGCAAACAGAATAATTAGTTGCCTAAATAACGCTATATGGAACACTTAACAGAAACAAAAACGAGTATATATAAAAATGCAATAAGACCAGTCATGACATACACATGTGAAACAAGACCTGACACTAGCACAACACAAAGACTATTGAGAGATTAAAAGATAAGAGTACTTCATCATAAATAAAACATTAAGTGATAGAGTAAGAAGTGAAGACATAAAGCGTATATATAAGATAAACAATGTTAATAAGTGGATAAAAGAAATAAAAACAGAGTTGAACGAATATATAGAAAGAATGGCAGATGATAGAGCATTAGGACGCCCCAGAAAACAATAGTGCGATGATTTAAATTAGAGGATGACGGAAAAAGAGTATTCAGTTCTGCCTCTTTATGAGATGGAAGAAGAAAAAAAGTGACAACTTTATGACAGCATTATAAAAACAAATAGAAAACAAGGACAACTTTTAGCTTATCCACTTTAAGTAGAAACACAAAATTATGTTTAAAGACGTACATTAACATTTGACTGAAGTTGAAGGACCTTATTTAAACTTTGAGAGGGCTGACCCCCGCTGTAACTTGGTAACCAAACACCCAATGGTTACATTTGATAGCTTATTGAAAAGAGAGTTTCAAATACAACAAAAATGTTTTGTGCCAGACGGCAATTTGTTGTAGCAGGAGTCGAGCCCCCTCAAAGTTTGAATATGGTTCTTTAAGAGTGTTCGAAAGAAATAATAAAGCTTTCCATATATTTCCTATTATTTTTGAGTCTTGAAAATATTTGTTATTTTTTTACAATTTTTATGTTGTTATTTCTTTATTTGTTTTTTCTTTTCTTTTTCTTTCTTTAACCCTCATTGCGCCCAGTATTGGGCATAGGTCTCCCTCAAATTCTTCCATGTAGTGCCATTCTGTGCGACTCTCATCCATGGCAGTCCTGCTACTCTCTTAATGTCGTCTTGCCATCTCATTATTGGCCTGCCACGCTGTCTCTTGCCTGTCCATGGTCTCCATTGGAGGATTTTAACGTTCCACCTACTGTCTTTGATCCGAGCTGTATGTCCTGCATATTCCCATTTCAATTTCGTCACTCTTTTCACTACATCCGCGACCCCAGTTCTATCTCTTATCCATTTATTTCTCTTTTTGTCTCGTATTGTAATTCCAATCATTGCTCTCTCCATTGCTCGCTAGTGACTTCCAGTTTTGTTTTTACTTGTTTCGTTAATGTCCATGTTTGAGCGCCGTATGTCTTTATTTGTAAACAAAGATAATTTTTACGCGCTATTTACTCTTAAATCATAAACATCACGTGCTCTTCCCTAGAGATTTCCAAATGAATCCGCCAGTAAACCTCATTAGCGGATCATTCGGGATCATTTCGGCAATTAGACATCCGATAAATCCAGGCACCTTCATTGAGGTGCTACATCAATGGCAGTCGCAGCCGCTCGTTGGCCTATAATGGATAAATGTTATGTGACCCACTGTCTGGCAAGCGGTTAAAACCCTAATCAAATGGGAGTGGGTGTTGCGCGCTGAACATCTGGGGATAATTGGGGGCATTTAAATCGGCAAGGCGTCCGTAAATTACAACGCACGGCCGAAGCCTCGCTGCACGCGGTGCTTATTTACAATGTAAATAATTGGGAAGCTGCGTCGGGTGTTTTAATTTTATTTTTAACGTCGATGTGCTTGCGGCAGCTAAGCAGCTTAAATGCTCCGAGGCAGAGCTTGTTTCGACGGTTATTAGTTTTTGCTTTTGAATGTAAGTCCTTTCTAGCTTCTTGAGCTTGTGTAATTTCAAAGATTCACCACGTCGTCATATTGTACGTAGGCAGTCTTAAAATTTTTAGCCCCAACATGAAGACGGCTGTACTCTTCAACATCGTACATGCTTTAAAAGATACCTGTAAAACTTTTGGACGCTTAGTTGTTATTTGACAATCATTTGTATCAGTCGATGACAGTGCTTTTGTAAAAATGGAAAATCAAATAACGTGCCCTAATTAAGTACTTGTATTAAAAAGACAATACGCCTATGCAAATTAAAGCCGAACTAGACGCCGTTTACAAGAACTATAGCCCATTGTTTGCCACCGTAAAAGATGGGCAAATGAATTTAAATGTGGTCGCACTAGCTCGGGTAATGATGGACGTTCGGGACGGCCAACAAATGAGACTTCTACCAATAACATCGAAAAAGTTTACCAAAAGGCATAAGATGATCATCAAATCAAGGTTCTAGAGATATCAGAGACTGTGGGCAAATCGAAAGAACACGTTTGTCATATATTGACTGAAGAATTGGGCATAAGAACGCTTTGAACTAAAAATTCATTCGAATAAACATTTTCAAATCCCTGCTTAAGCAGTTTCAGTGAAACGAGTCTGACTTTTTGTGTCGATTTATCACTGTCATTGAAGCTTGGGTCCACCATTACACTCTTAAAATAAAAGAACAGTCAAAACAGTGGACTGTGAAGGGTGAACCTGCTGCAAAGAAGGCGAAGACGGTTTCATTGGTCGAGAAGCCTAAACAGTTTTTGAGAGAACGAGAAGCAGTTGAAAAGGAAGGTCAACGACGTTTCCCAAGAAACAATGGCTGAGAAAAATATATGCATTGTTCGCCACCTTCTCAAGAATTTTGAAGTTATAAGTTACGGCAATACTTAGACAATCCGAAACATTATCCTGCTTTCTTTAGTCCCGATTTATAACCATGCAATTATAATTAGGACCTCAAATAGAAGCTCTTGGTGGACAAAGATTTAACAAGGTTGCTTCTGTCGAAGAGTGCGTCCACGATTAACTGGTATGAAAACCACATTTATAACAATATTGAGATTATAAAAATTCCTATGTGGTGGAAAAATGTGTTTTTAAACTTTGTATGTTGGTCTTTCTATGATTTTTTTTTTTTATTATTTCTATTGAAATAAATAATTTCAATTTATAATTGATTGACCACATATTTATCAAATTTATCCACTCCACACATTGTTGCTATATATTTTTATTAAAATTATTTATGTATGTATGGTTTATCCATCCATAAAAATATTTTATTTGATATATATGATCTTTTTGGTATGTTATCATATGTATACCGATTTGTACAGGAATATATTGTAGAACGATAGCAAACATCAAGAAAGCATTGATAACGAAAAAAGTTAATAGAATTGGAAGACGAAAAGTAGAAAGTGTTAATTAGTATTTAGTTTACAGAAACGGATATGTATGTAAAAACCTAGGTTTCACCATATAGTTTCTACATAAGCTAATGTATCTTGCTATAATAGACAAATAATTAAAAACTCAAATGTAAAATAATGTAAACGTGCATATATAAAATCTGATCGCTTCTAGTAGGAATCTACTTGAAAATTAAGAAAGCTAATAGAAATAAAAAAATATTCAAACTAAGAGAACAATATAACATAAATGAACTATATAAACCTGTAATGCAAAAACATGAGAAAATATTAACAGAAAATTTGCAAAGATAGGACAGGAACACCTTATAGCAACATTAAGAAAGAATGGGAAAACGGATCAAATTATCCAAAATGCTACAAAAAAAAACAAAGGTGGCGCAACAAATAATATAAGAAAAAGACAAAAATAACAATAAAATGAGAATAGAAGCCCTAAAACACCATAAAATGAAGTCAAGGATGCCAGTAGACAATAAAGAATAAGATCAGAAAATATATATAGATAGAAACAGAAAACTCGCGAAATAGATAAAAAAAATAAATAAGAGATTTTTACATAGTGTTTAAAAGATAAAGACAATAACAAACAAAGTTTGTTAGGGATAAAAATAAAAATTTAATAAGAGAAGAAAAAACAATAAGATAAATATGGAAAGAACATGTCCGAGAAATATTTAGTGAAAAATATGAACACAAATCAGGTAATGGAAAGAGAATAAAGTAATAAAATTAAAAAACTCATAATACAAGAAATACATGTTATCATAGAACACTCTAAAGACAGTAAAAGCCTAGGGATAACAACATAAAATATGAAAACATTTTAAGCAAATAATATAAGAATGTATTTTGAAGATCTGGAAAAAGGAGGGTCCTTTATAAGATCTGCAGAGTTTAAGAAATGCCTTAAGGTCTTAAGCTCGATGATAGAGAAACTCCAACTACACCTCCCCGTGGTAAAGGATGGGAACACCTAAGGATTGGTGGCAAACGTAGCTCTGGAGACCGAATGTGCGCCGGTATAAGCAAACAAACCTGACTCCCGGGTCAGGATGGGCACCCCATTGTCCTGAGGGTGAGAAATTGCCCTCGAAGGCGGAGGAATCAATAAGAAGATCAACGGCATTGGGATCAGGAAGGCAACGGAAAACCACCTGATTAGAGGCACAAAGTGCATTTCCAAGAAAAAATCAAGATGGCAAACTTTGCCATCATGGTTTCCAACATCCGAAACGGATCGGAACTTTAAGAAGAAGAAGGAAAAAGGAGGAGACGCAAAAATCTGTAATAGTGTCAACTTAAATAAAGAAATACTACAAATTGTGACAATTTTAGAAAATTTTCACTTATTCAATGTCTATAAAATAAGAACAACATTAATCAAAAAAAAATTAGAACTAATTGCAGAACTGCAGACAAGGAAGTATAAAGTGGGGTTTAGAAAAGGAAGAGCTACAATCGATTAAGTATTTACCATAATGTTAACAACATGTTACAAATAGAAAATTCCCTTAAATTTTAGAAAAACGTACGACTAAATTAAAAGGCAACGAATAATAGAAACCATAAAAGAATTAAAAATTATTCAACCTATTGAAAATAACACTAAACAAAAGTTCAGAGAAGAATGGTCTGAGAACATTGAAGTAAAATCCGGGTTCAAACAAAGCGAGCCCATATCAACATAACACTAGCAGAAATCATATAAAACAATCATCTGAACCGCGAAAATGGGATAATCAGTCACCAGTAATAAAAAAGCAAAATAGAGATGATAAGCAAAAGATCTGAAAGATTAAGAGGACAGTCAGAAGTAATAATTAGACAGGGCGCATAAAAATGAAAGAAGTGAAGTAATTAAAGAGTTGGAGTACTTGGAATTATTAAAAGAAGGCAGTTTTAGAATAATGAAAAGTAAGAAATTAGATTAATTAACATAATTAGTCAATAACTTGTTGATATCCAAGAATTCATCAAAGAGTATAAAAACCTACAAAAATGTACTAAGACCAGCAGTATCATACGGTTGTGAAACGTGGACGTTCAACTAAACGTACAAAAAAATATAATAATGTGGAAAGATAATAAGGAAAATTGAAGAGAAAGGATAACGAAAGAAAGTGATCTAAAAGGAGCAATAAAGAGGTACATGGGATTTATAAATAACACAACATAAATGAAATAAGAAAATTACAACGGCTAGTCCATATATAAAGGATGACAAATGCAAAATTACCAAAGTAATGACATGAGATAAACCCATCTACACAAATAAAAAAGAAAAACGTAGAAGAAGATCGAGGAAAACAGTGTAAGTAGATCTAGAGGAAAAACATAATAAATTAAATATAGAAAACAAAAAAGTCAAGACCAAAAAACGACAATAAAATATGTAAGAGCATACCATCGACCAGAGTTCAATGTGGTTATAGGAACAGAGACGACAAGACACCAGAAAGAAAATGGAATAGCAAGGTTTGAAAAGGCAAAAAAGAACACTTTATGAAAGATAGTATCAAAAAACTACAGCAAGTTAGACTGAAAGTGCACATAAATGAAAGAACAATACGCGGAAATCAAAAATGCAGATGAGTATACAAAAAAGTAAATTATTTAGATATTTTTAGTTGTTTCATCACTTTTAAATTTATTACATTTTTGACTATTATTTATTTGATTTCAATAAATTATTTTGCTGTGGATGTGGAACTTTTACCATTTCTTCTCACGATTGTTTTTAAAAAACACTAGATAATTATCTTGTCTCAATCTTACAACTTCTTTGTATTTCGTGCTTATTTTTGCATTGTACGACGTTGTTATATAAAGTTTGTTTTTGATTTTAGTTTCCTTTACGCATTCATTTCTTTACAATCATTTTATCTAAATTTCAGTATTTTTTACTCATGTAGTCTCTTTCTTCTAGTGCTTCAAAAATTATTTTTAGTTGATTTTTGTAAATCGATTTTTCAAATATTCTCTTTTAAACCACAACTGTTACACAATTAGGAACAAAAAAAAAAAATCTTTGAGCAAAACATAATTCCTCTCGCATGATAAAATCTGCGATTTGAAATCATACATCAGCTAATTATTTCCATTAAAGAAAATCAACACCGGCTAAAATTTATGTTTTACATAGATTACACAGATTGTTGGTCTAATTGCAAGCATAACTGACTGTACTAGAACTTTTTATACTAAATGTCAAGAATTTCAGCCAGCTGCCATGCACTATAACGGATTTTTCGCTAATAGGCGGCTTAAAATCGCAATTTTTACGTCACGCGCGACATTGCGCCGCAGTCGATCCCGAAAGAAATAAATTATTTGCATTGCTCGATTTTAATCGGCGCTTTATTGCATGTCGCCTATCAATTACTTGCAAACACGCCAGGCTGTTAGAATTCGTCATACTTTTTAATTCAATGTTTCAAATGCTTTGCATTGACGCAAGCTTTTAATTTTTTAATTGTAGAGAATAATTTTGAATTTCTATTAAAACATTTAGTGGTAATAAGATTATTGCGTTAATTTCGCCTGTCCTCAAAACCTTAGAAACTACCTAATAATTTAGCAGCTTTCATTAGCCCATTTTGCATAACTCTAACTATATTAAGCTGAGCTTTGCTGCAACATTTTGCTGCTTAATTAGTTAGTAACATGTGTGAATTACTACGTCAACTTAATTCGGCTATTTCATTATAGTTTTCAGAATCTCTTTAAACGCTAAAATGTCAAAGTTTACTTAAAATTTAAAAGGTTGCATTGACTGCATACAAACTGTTATTTTAAATAAATATTATTTTTAATAATAATTAAATAAAATTTGTCACATATGAAATATTTTATCTAAAAGAAACGAATAAGTTATATAAAAAAGTCAAGGGTCTAAAAGTTGGCACACATAAGTAAATACTCTACAATGACCAATACAACCACAAATAAAACAAAAGACGAAGAGAAAAACGATAATATCTAAACGACGAGGGGGTGGTTCTAAACCATCCTTAATTTGAAATGTCATCTATACTATCAGTCGGTCAAAAATATCTATATCTTGGTCCGGCTGATAAGAACTCTGTCACCACAAATTATTGGAATTTTTTTCCAATCTTCAAGTTAATTATAAAGACATTAAAACAGTCTCTTAAAATAATTTTTTTTTGTGAGAGAATATGATCAACTGTTTCAGAGCAAGAGTCGTACTGGTATTGGATGTATAGTCTTCGACTATAATTTTTCGTTGAAGCTTTCAGTACTAATATTCACTGCTACTAAAATCTACAAAGAAGAAATTAAGTATCTTCAATTTAAAGTCAACAAAGCAAATTACCTTTTGATTTTCCTATAATCAGTAAAAAGTAGGATCGGGGGGAGGTTTACGAAATAGATAGCGGTTGATGTAATCTCAGTAGTAAAATAAAGATGTTCCGTGAGTGTAACAAAGCAGTGTAGTTATTTCACAAGGTTTGGCCTTGGTGGTATTATACTTATCTTGTGTGTATGTACACTGTACAGTTCTGTAAAGTTCTTAGCCACGCGATATTTCATTAAATATGACTAATAAATATATTCGTTAACTGCAACGACACTGCACAATTTTAACCGCCCTTATTACGCAAAATAATATAATTACTACTACAAGCAAAAATTCTATTTACTTGTAAAGCCCGAAAACCTACTAAAGGAATGCATATGTTGAAATGGTCCGTTCGGATGCGATTTCAAAATTGTACATATAAGCCCCAACGAGAAAGAATATTCTGGTCAGTGTGAATCGAAGGAAAACTTTATCGCAGATAAAGTGCAATTCTCAAATGCTTTGCAGTCGTAAAAGCAAAGAGTTACAATGTGCAAGTATCAGTTACAACCAAGCTTTGCGAGATCCTGCTCCTAAGAGCACGTAAGAGCAAAAGTTTTTGGCCACGTTCAACTCATCCTCAACAAAAAATGTTGGTACTTAAATGAATTTTTGATTTGTGAGATCAAAATGAAGAGTATTATCCTACCATTATTGAGCATCAACCTCACAAAAAGATCGTCGGACAGTATCATATTTGTTAAAACTTTGGGCACTCCTCTGTTTGCTATTATACCAACTCACAGTGTATTAAGTTCTAAGAATCAACTTTTACCGTCTATTTTACGGAATAAATTACCCGTTTCAACAAAGAACTAGTAAATGTATTTCTATAGAGAGAGATATGAAAGGACTAGCGGATGTGATGGTAGATGTAGCAATTATTACATATTTATAACTAGCACAAATACAGAAAGATAAAAAGGAGAGCAACAGAAATTTTATTTTCATCTTGAAAATAGATGGTCCTTTCCAAACTTCACTTATTTTCAAAGAAGCCATACGTTCATATTGCCATGGATAAACCTAAGATCTTCACTAAACAATACCGACGATAATATCTGAGTGACAAGGCGGTTGTCAACGCAAAGATGAGTGGCAAAATCAGTATTTGCCTAATCCAAAAAATTTCCAAGCGTACTGATGGTACCACAAAAGCTGCTTACACAGATTAATGGTGGGAATTGCAAAAATAACAAAGACAATTTATATGACCAATTTAGCGTAAGAAGCAACAGAATTGAAGGTAATGCGATAAACTGCCTATCTTGTAAATAGAGAACAAATCCATCAAATTTAGTAGGTCTATTATGAGAGAAAAGGTAAACGATTGTGCGTAGCCTAACTACCTTACTCTGTAACTAATGAATATATCTTAAAAAGTACACTAAGATCTATGGCATAATTATTCTACTAAATTTGGTACAATGTACGACAATTTAGTACGTGTGCGGTTAGCTTTGGCATTTATCTCCGGGTATGCACTCATTAAAAATGATAATGAAGGTGATGAGGATTTATTTTACATAGTCTATTCCAAAAATATCAAACCAATATCACAATATACGCTAGCAGCCGGTGAGAATGGACTGGAATCCGTATACGTAAATGATTTGGTCAACCGAGAGTTGAAGGTTAGTGTGTGCATTATTGTCGCATTTGCAATAGTACAGGAGCGAATTTATGTCACATTTTCCTGGAAAAGTGTTTGATATTCTAAGGTACTTACTTTAAAGGGGACTGAAACTACGTACAAATGTATAAGGGATTCAGCAGTAAGATAACGCATAAAGGGAAAATGAGTAGAAGTATCGAACTGCTACAAGGGATAAAGCAAGGCTACCCACTGTCACCGATACTATTCAATTTAGCCTTGGACTGGGTTATGCAGCAAGCTATTAGCCACCAAGATGGAATGGTACGGAAAATAAAGAAAAAGCTAAATGACTTCGAGTATGCAAGCGATATATGTTTAATTGCTCAATTTTACACTAAAATGCAGAAAAAAAAACTACAAAACATCTCAGACATAGGCAAAAAAATCTGACTCGTAATAAATATAATGAAAACAAAAGCTATGAGATTACAGACTAATAACACACGGTTATTCCAAATAAATGGAGAAACAATCAAGAACGTCACTAATTTGATTTACCTAGGCAGCATCAGCTCAACAAACGGCGGGTCCAAGCTTGACATAAAAGCTAGAGTTGGAAAAACAGCAGGCAGTTTCGGCTCTCTTAAACAAATTTGGAACTCGGCGCAAATAACGCGAAACTTAAAATTACGAATATTTAATACAAACGTGAAATCGGTACTTTTATACGGTTTAGAGACATGGGCGTTAACGTGCGATACTATAAACAAATTACAAGTGTTTATCAACAAGTGTCTTAGAAAGATAATCAAGGTGAAATGGTCAGATTTCATATCAAATGAAGAAATAGGAGTCCAAATCAAACAGCAAAAATGGAGATGGACAAGGCAGATACTTAGGAGAGAAGATGGAAATATTGCAAAGACTACCCTGGTGTAGAGCCCACAGGGGAGCCGCAGAAGAGGAAAACCAGATACAAGATGGAGAACAACGATAATGAAGGAGGCTGAAAAATGGGAAAGACGTGGAACGAAGTAAAAGCCATGGCGCAAAATAGGGAAGAATGGAGGCGCTCCACCGAGAAAATACAACTCAATTAGGAGTACTAAAAGCGCAACACATAAGACAGAGGACAGGGAGTATCAGAAGAATATCTGCCACCCTCTCTAAATTACTTGATTCTCGAAACCTTAAATACCTCGAAGCCCTATGCTTCATCTAGGAGCAAAGAAGAACTAATAATAATTAGTTAATGCCCAACGACATGAATAAAAAATTAGAAAGAGTAATGGACTCAAGCCCACTATAAAAAACTATATAACACACAACAAAGTGCGTTGTAAAACATAATTATAAGTAGAGCCCATGTTGATCAATTTTAATTATAAGAAATCCCCAATGTTACTGTATAACACTATATCGTATATTAATACTTTTTCATAATGTTTAAAAAAATCTCCAATATACATAAGCATAATATAAACTAAAGCATACAATGTCCATCATGTGAAATATAAATAAGAATATAAAAAAATTAAAATATAACCAAAAGCAATACTAAAATTTATCGATGCACAAAATGAATATAAAAGGTCAAAAGGACTATAAATATGAAAAACAAAACTAAACTGAAGAGAAACGTTTCAGAATACTTCTAAATACAGCCAATTACAATTTCAATGTCAAAAAGCTATAAAGAACCTGACATTATTTAAATTATCGTCGAAATGGGAAACAACAAAACATCAAGGTCCTGAAAAACTTGTTGACTTTGAGAAAATACCTAAACAATTTCATAAATTAATACCAAATATTTAGAATAAAATACCAAAAAATAAAAATTCAATATTTTAACACAACTGAATGCCCTAAAACGGAACCGTTTATGAAATAACCTACTAAAAACCGCTTTACCACCCTACTATGAGTATCGCGTTCCGCTCTATCAATTTCATGTCGACTTTTGGATTATGCACGATAGTGTGTATATTATTTAGCTTCAATCATAACAAAAAAGAATTTTTTTTCTCCAAAACTGGTCTGTTAAGAATAGCTTTGCCCAAGAATGACCCAGAAATTTTCTTTTACAGTTAATATTGCGAAAGTAGTAATGCGCAAAAATAAAATAGAGTAGGTAAATACCAGTGACACAAGTATTTGAAGGAGTTTCACATTTTAAGTAATTTGTATTCGAATACTGAAATAAATTGAAACGAATATAATTGCAATAGATATAATTTGATTGGCGAAATTTTTTAGTCGAGAAAAGTATTTCATTGTGTGCTTTAATACTTACTGATACTTTACTTCTCCAATAGATTTTGGAAAATTGCAATTCTGCTTTTGTTTATCGGTAAGCTCCTTCAGGTGTATTTTTGCATACGGTATAATTTTCCGTTAAATTTTGAACTCTCTATCGCTCTATATTTGGTATGCTATCTTCTCACAGTCAGCTCACAATTTTGAAGCAGAAACTTTTGCAATCTTAGTAGTCTTACTGATTTCTATTCTTCAGTGACGCTTTCTCTCCGTTCAAAAAATCTTAAATTTGATTCTATACTGCCACCTTTTTCACAATATAATTCCCATAAACTTTCACTAACATCTCCTTAATTAAACTTTCGTTCTTACCAAGTTTAACATAAGAGTTAAGGAAAAGATCTTAAAAATCAAAAAATAAGGTACAACAAAAGAACCACTATCCCCACCACAAGCACGCGTACATAAGAATAACGTACGTAAAAGAACAGCTTAACTTCAAAATATTTCTTTTATAAGAATGTTCCTCTCACCTGCAGAAGTTTCCGGACCTAAAACGCGATCTAGGAGTCCAATAATAACCAACAGTATATCTTAAAATTTCAGTTAGATTTAATCATTCATCTAATTAATCAATATTTTTAAAAGTAGCACAAATTAGCTCTTCCTTGTTGGCAGTAACACATTATTGTTAACCAAATTGTTTGACCGACAATAAAGCTACATAAGGATCATTCAAATTTTGGAAATTGGCCTAATATTTTTAAAACCTAGTAAAGAGTTTTGTCTCTAAAGGAATCTTTATTATTAATCTATTAAATATTTAACAATAATATAAGTTGATATAGATTAAAGTACGGTCCTGGTGATAGCAGTGAGACGTGTGTGCTGGCAGCCCTTTGAAGTAGAGGAAGAAGATACGACGACGGCACAGGCTATGAGTATGGAAACTAATATGACAAGAAAAGAAGACAAAGAAGTATAAAAAAGGTAAAAGAATAGACAAGAATAGAAGGGAATGTAAAAACACTATTAGCACCCGGTAAAATAATAGAAGTAACAAGGAAACAAAATAGAGACAGAATAGGAATAGCAGCACAATGTAGTACCCAGGAGTGCAAGAACGAAGAAGAATTGTACAGCTTTCATAATAAGAATACAACTAATGGAGAATATATTGAAGTTAGAACCTGTAAGAAAAAATATCATGCATCAGAATAAAGAACAAACCAAAAAATTTCCGTAATAACTATGCATGCACCTGACTGAAAATACACATAAAGATGAAAAACAGAAATTATATAAAAACTTCGAAAAAATTAGTGATCCAATACGATAATATGGCATGCAGATAATTGTGGGAGATTTCAATGCAAAAATTACTATGCAGAAGTGATAGAGAACCATTCTTTACATAGCATAAGTAATAATAATGGAATACAAATATGCAATGTTCCAGCTGCTATGAATCTTGTAGCACAAAATTTAAATACAAACCATCACATAAAGAAAC
Organism: Sinelater perroti; assembly: GCA_036346155.1. NCBI lineage: Eukaryota > Metazoa > Arthropoda > Insecta > Coleoptera > Elateridae > Sinelater > Sinelater perroti. The sequence goes on along the minus strand of JARFIY010000167.1, from coordinate 3,300,881 downwards.
ATAAAGAATTCCAGAAAAAAGAAAAGGAAATCAGAAAGATCACCCCCGAAGGTAAATTAAATTCAGAATGTTAGAACATATAGAAGTACCAGCGCTGATTTCAACCACTATTTAGTAATGACGAAAACAAAACAGAAGATTAGCAAGGAAAACCGAAAAAAAATAAGCGATAGAAAATGGGAAGTAGGAATCTTAAAGAATAGGAATGAAAAGAGCAGATATATACATGAGATAAACACAAATCAGAAAAGCAACAGAAACTAATAGGTCGACAATGAATAAAAACATAAAAGAAATTATGAGAACAGCAGCCGAAAGAACGATAGGTTGTAAGAAAGTATCCAAGAAGAAAAAATGGTTTAATCAGAATTGTGAAAACATAATATAAGAAAACATGGCAAAAGTGGTTAAGGACTGGAAGAGAAAAAGATGAACAAACATATAAAAAAAAAAAAAGACACTAGAAAAATATGTAAACAAAAAAGATAGAATAGATACAATAAGCAATAGACGAAATGGAAAACGATGGAAGACAATGATTCCCAAAATGTATACATAAAACTAAAACAGCAGAAAAGTGAAAATATACTGAAGAGTAGTGGGCTGCAGAATGAAGAAGGACCCGTAGAATATGACGCACTTTACAAAATTGTTGAATGATACGAGAGAAAGACGAGAAAACCATTACAAGGAGACAGAAGCTTGTTTCATAGAAGAAGAAAATATTGAAACAGGTGTAACACAACCAACATATATAGACTATAAACAAAAATATTGAACAGAATAAAAGAAGGAAAGGCAGCAAGAAGTGACCTGACTTAATAAAACATGGAGGAAATAGGCTTCAAGGAAAAATATACCAACTCATTTTAGAAATATGCAGGACACTAGATGTAATAGTACTAATCCTAAAGAAAAAAACTTACAAGACTGACTGCTAAAGAATCACTCTTCTGAATAATACCTACACAATTCTAATATCATTAATAAATTAGAAATTAGTGAAACACACAGAGCTACAGATAGGAATGGTTTTAGACCAAGTAGATCAATAGTTGACTCAATCCACATGATGAAGAAGATAATACAAAAAATATTCTAAATTTAACATAGAAATATATATGCTGTTTATCGACTTCAATCAAGCCTTCGGTAAGATAAACAGAAAATGCCTACTAGAAGATATAAAAATTTAAAAATCCCCAAAAATGGATAAAAATGACTTTGAAAGAAACAATAGCTAAAGTTGAAGAGGGCAAGATCAAACAAATTAAGACAAATTAGGCATATGGACAACATTTGACAAATAATCTCACCCCACATTTAATGGCGATGTTTACCTTTTAAAGTAATGCTATTACTTTGCCAACGAATAAATGAATACAACTTAAATTTTTTTGAATATAAAGTTTTGTTAATAAGATTCATCTAAGATTTGATAATAGAATTGAAGTTGGCAATTTATTTGAAATTATTAAATATCATTGACACAAACAGCAAACCGAATATTAAGATTTTTTCTCAGTACTAAAAAATCATCTGCATGAAATTATATGTAACATTTGAATTTTTAATTTATTGCATTTATTGTTTAAGTAAAAGGCGTGCTCGGCTTTTATTGACAATTCTTACCTCTTCGCTCATATTTTCCCAATATTTACATATTTCGGGCATAAAGCAAACGAGATTACAGTACAGCGGATGAAAACGCCATTCTGGAAACATTCAAGTGCCAATAAAGCGAAGGAAACGTTTATTGCGCAAACGAACACAAGAGGCTCTGGTTAAAAAAGCAGCGAAAGTGGATTCAATTTTGCTTGGTTAAAAAATACGCAACTGCCTCCCCGCCGCCATTCGCCTTTACTGCCCCACGAGAATAGGAGCATTCGCAACGGCCACCGGCATATCGGAGCGAAGTGGCGGCTCAGTTCTCGAAGCTTTTGACAAAAAAATGTCGACGCATCCGCACAAAGCGCGCGAAGCCACTTGGCCGTAAAGCGGGCACAAAGGAATGAACAGAAAATGCAATAATTCTGTTGACAAAGCAGTCGCCATTGTGAGCGCTACGTGAGGGACGGCCACGTGGACCTCGAATCATATCGCCATCGACCGATTTTTTTAAATGAAGTTCGCACCCTCGCCGGGTCAAAACCCCCGCGCTTGTAAACCGCTGACAAGCTCTTGTTTGTAGCCGGAACAAAAACAAAAAGAGTTTTTTGTTGCCCTCGCTAGTACAAGGTAATTACAATACAAAGAGCTTATTTTTGTAAAACCGCATTATAATACAACCATCAACAACAAACAATTAAAACCGAAAGTTAACAACAACTGAAAAGAGGTTACACGGTTGTTTAAAATGTTTTTTCATGAATACAGCAAAATAACTTAATCGCAATAAAAGGGTAAAGAAAGGACAAAGTAAACTTACAATTACATCAGTATTAGCAAAATTAAAATTATAATTTTTGATAAAGATCACAAACACTAGTAACAAGCTGAGGTACACTGAGTTTTAAATTACAGGGCCATCTCAGAGTATTAATTGTTCCTGAACTGCAGCAGTCGAAAGATCTCGAAATGTGGTCTTGGTCAAAAACTAAAAACAGGTAATTTTGCGCTACAAGAAGAAAATTGTTCTTGTGCTGCGAGATGATATCAGGAAGTTTCCATCTGAAAGACGCTCCAAAGTCAACCATAGAAGAGAACACTATTGCTATCAGAAAAGGCTATTTATATTAATCAGTTTGAAGTGAGAAAAGCTTGTTCTGTTTAGGTACTCTATGCTTTAACCGACAGATTGCAAGACTTTATAATACTGTGAGATGTTTCGCTATGCCAACAACATCGCAAAAAGTGAAGAAAGCTGACTATATTTTTATACTCACCAATGCACAAAATACACACCTTTTCTGTGCGAACTCTCTAACCTAATGGCGTGGAATGGCGACTGTGTCCCTAATTATACAGAGCAGCAAGGTTTTGACTTTTTCTTTTTTCTACGTTATTTTTATATTTAGAATGTCAAATAAAAGCAAAAACAAATCAACTCAAATAATGAATCGAAAATCTTATGGCTGACAATTAATTTATTACAACTAAAATGTTTTGTCTGCACTTTCCTTTCATGCTTTGTTGAGAAACTTTCTGACGTCAGTGTCCAGAAGTAACCAGTAAACATTTTGTTATTCCACCTTTCTCAATAGCAACTATGTCGTGGTAAAACTGTTCTCTATCTTCATCACTAATATCACGAAGATCCGGAGAAAAAACCCAAGTGCGAATCTAAAAAATGTAACTTCAAGCTTAATAACTCAAAGTGTTCACCTACAATGTCTTTATAAATTTTAGATTTTTTAATTCATAAAAATATTTTTGTATTTCTAACAGTTCTAAGTCACTTAGGATCCCCTCAAATACTGCATCTCACATTAGAAGATTAATTTGCCGTCCTGCAAAGAGTTTTGCATCGTTTAAGCCTAGAAATTTTTCTTTAGGCTATTGAAGGCTATACTCCTTTTTGTTCATTGCTTTTGTGAAATTTTTCATCACGCTCAATTTTATGTGCAATGGCGGTAAAAAAATGCGCTGAGTGAATATTTTTGGCCAGGAATATGCTGTTTTCTTGTCGATCATTGTTTAACAGCAAACTAGAACTTTTTTCCCGGCTATCCCAATCACAAATAAAACAGCAATCATCCTACGTGTATATGAATTTCAAACCAACTAGAATAGTCACAACTTTTTAATGGACACTGATATAGATTTATTGTAATCAATTTTGGCAAGAGGGCGTGCCATGTTTTCATAGCATTCGTTCAAGAGAACCGTATATCCAACAGAAACTGAAGGGTACTAAACAGCTCCTAGTCTCAGTTTTAAGGAATCGCTGAAAAGACGCCATTCTTCTACAGTGGGTTTATAATTTAAAAGTAAAATGACAGACCTCCAGTTGAAAAATATTGTGATAACTCTTTCTGGATATTGGATCCTAGTATCTTTGCTTGAGTTTTGATAATCATAAATCTCGTACCAGATCATGTAATTCCAATTGTGTTATTAGATGAAATTATTGAAATGGTAAAAATTCCTCATCACTGTTAGATGATGCTGAGGTTTCTATATCACCTTGTGCTTCTATTAAATCAGATGAATATCTTGGAACGAAGAAGGTTTCTAAATGAGATAACGGGCAAGTAACAGAAGGCAAACTGGAAAACACAATTTGGTGCAGCAAAAGTAACAATCCATGATATGGCCCGCTTGTTCACACTGTATTGTATGGATTTAAAACGGCATAGCAGCGTTATCTTCATTCAACCAACGTCTTAGGATAACAGCACAGATCTACACAGCAATTTTTGGGAGTCCAAGATTTGTCATGATTGTTAATTCTAACATCAACGTAATAATAATACGCCTTTCCTATCGTCGGTGTAATATTTTGCGCAGAAAAATATACAAAACCAGGAATTGTTAACTATAGTCAAGTTAACACAATTTATAAATTTTAACAGTTAAATATAGCAATCCGCAAAAGACTCACAATGTTATATATCGGAAATTAGTGAGAAAACGAATAAAATACTCCTATAAACCTCAAGCCAGAAGTTATAAAGATTAGGTTAATTTTATATGATATACTTTGAAGTACACAGAGAAATAATTATTTAAAGCATTATTAAATGTTTGCAACCAAAAATGAAACTGTAAAAATATTTTTTATATTTTCCAAATAAAAAGGAATAATTTAAGTTGCACTATGGCGTTGAAAACGATTTTATTATTACCAGAAATATATTATTTGGAAATTTAATTTTAACGCTACTATACATTATATACCCTTAATCAAATTTTTTTTTTGAAAAACAGCGCCATCTGCTGGACATAAAAGCAAAGCCACAACAACGAGCGGCTGGGTACAGCTATTTTAGAATAAAAACAAACATTCTGTTACTGTTGCCAACACTAATCTAGAGAAAAATTAAAAATTACTGCAAATGAACGTAAAACGTAAAAATTACGGGAGTGCATTATGAACGAGCGCATAAGCTTTGCATTAATTCAACTTTACGTATTACGCATTTCCTATGGGCGGCTTATGCTTACGTCCACCATGAATGGGCGTTAAATTGTTCCATGTCTCTGATCCAGAGAAAACGCCGATCTAATTAAAAATTTGTCAGTCTAGAACGCCAAAAGTATCTTTTGGCGGGCAACTCCTAGCGTTGGCAATATTTACTTAGGCAACTTTAGTCTCATTTCTAGATAATGATCTGTTTAATTAAAATAAATAACGCGTCATTAGTGACAAGATTTTTTATCAAACGTTGAATTGACTACCAACTTCTTAAAAGAATGTTTTTCTACTTGAATGCTTGCTTTTATGGCTAAATTTTCCTAGCGTACAAATGCAAACTCCTTTTCAAAATGCCAAGTTATTAGAAAGTTCATTTTTACGCATCTTTTTTTATTTTTCGTTATACAGCAATCCGAGAAAAAATCCTCACTAGCTGATTGAACAACAAAATCGGAAAGTGGAAAGGTTTTGGAAGCGCATTGTCAATTGTGATGGTCATTGAAAGCGCTTGACGGAATCATTTTGGACACAAGGTTATCATCGTGATTTAGTACCAATTTATTGGTATTGTGTACTTTAAATTGGCTAAGCTGTACAACGAACGACTACCGGGACATGTTCACAAAGTTTTAAAGCAATAGTATCAAACTCTGATCAATCGCAAATAAGCTATTCTTCAACAAGATAATGCGTCTACTCATTGTGCCACAAGGAACACAAACAAAATTGCTAAACTGAATGGAATTAAGTAAGATCTTGCCACATTTAGCTTACAAACATGATTTTGCACCTTCTCATTATGGTCTGTTTCGATCTATAGCTCACTTTTTGAAATCACCGTTTTAATTCGATTGATCAAGTTGAAGAAGTATATTAAAAATTCTTTGTTTCAAAGTTGGACAGAATCGACAGATTGCAGTATTGATAAAGGGTTATTCGTACTGATAAATTTCATTTTAAAGACTAGTTATTTTTGACATTAAAAATTTTTCGTAAATGTTAAGGCTTTTTTGCTACCTAGAATCTCAATTTAAGATTATAAAATGCCTAACTGCTTTACATTCATTTAGAGAATGCTCGAGAAGGCATTCAACAGAAACATTTTGTAGAATTTGTAGCACGCAAGCCGTCTTTATGTGTTTGCAATTCCTAGTTATTATAAAAGCAAAAAATTAATTTATATAAAGTAAAGCCGTGCGAGGTCTTTATCTGCGCTTTAACGTTTCTGTATAAATATCATAATTTTTTGTAATTCACTTACTATTAATTTATTATCAAACTATATGTTCTTAAACTTTTTTGACTTCTTGTATCTTTTAATCCTTGTAATTTGCTATATATAACTTTTTTAAAAAAATTTATTAGATTTCAAATGTTGATTAGTATAAATAAAAATAGTTACTTTCCTCAATAAAGAAAAAAAAGTCAGAATATTTCAAGAAGTACGATGGCCAGTACGAGAGCCAGAATCTGGTGTATGCCAGCTGGATGAATTGCCATGTATACTATACAGAAAAAGACAGTACGCATCACCGAAATGAAGCAGCAATGATAATAAGAAGCCAGATGACAATGTACTAGAATTTTTCCTTATATCAATCAGAATGCAATAATGAATATAAATGCAATACAATTTAAATTAAACGTAATAGTTGCCTATGCATCAGCAGCAGAGAGATCTGAAGATAAAGCCAAAAAATCTTATCAAAACCTCAACAGCACATTAAAAAATGAGACTCATTTTGGGCGACTTTAACGCGAAGGTGGGCCAAGGTGATGATGAAAATATAGTTGCGACCATGTAGGTACCTGTAATGAGAGAGGGAACTGGTTAGTACAGTCCTGCAAAAAAAAACAATTACCTATAATGAACACTTTCTTAAAACTATATGCTAGAAGCCCGTACACATAGCAAGCACCAAACGTCAGAGAAGAAAAAATAAACAAACCAAATGATCAGTGTAAATTCCACAACTCCGTAATTTCACCCAGGGGCTGATGTCTCCTCGGACCATACTTTGTTACTTTCTAAAATTATATTGAGATTATAGATAAAACTGAAGAAGCAAGAAATACACAACAAACCAGACATGAGTAAATTCTTCTTCTTCTTTCTCGTTTCCTTCATGCCCTTTCAGGCGTCGGATTCATGAGTAAATTAAAAGAATAATTCATCAAGAACAAAGTTAAAATGAAAATAAAAAACAAAAAAGCACTATAATATCAACAGTCACGACAATTTAATAATAAAAATCAGATCAAAGAAAAAATAATGGATGAATGACGACATATTAGATTTAATGACAGCTAGAAAAAAGGCAAAAATTGCAATAAGAAGAAATATCAAAATAAAATCAAAGAAGCAAAAACAAACTGGTTAAATGAACAATGTGCTGAGAATAGGAGAACAGACTGGGCACGAGAGAAGCACTATTTAGCCCATAGATCTTAATAGAGAGCTCGTGACTTGAATACTAACGTATATGCATGTTTTGTAGATTTTGCTAGAGGTTTCGACTCAGTTAGAGATCAAAAACTTGTAAAAATTTTAGAAAAAGTTTGCATTGACAAAAATGAAAGACGAATCATAATGAACCTATATTGGAACCCAAAATGCAACAATTAGAACAAAGAAATTAACATCATCACAGATAAATATACAAAAAGGAATGAAACAGGAGTGCATATTGTTATCCTTGCTATTTAATATGTACTTCTAGGAATTATTTAAAGAAGCCATAGAAGAACTATATGTAGGAATAATAATAAACGGAATGACCATAAACAATATCTATCATGCCAACGACTCTACCATATTAGCAACAAGACTTGAAGATCTACAAACGCTGATAGACCGAGTAGTAGCAATCAACAAAAAATATTTCTTGGAACTAAACACTAAAAAAAAAACAAAAATTATGATAATTAGCAAACGGAACATTAATACTGATTTCTTTATGGAAGATAAAACCCTACTGCGAATCGAAAACATCAATTATCTCGGCTCGTATTTAAATTAAAACTGGAATTACTCAAAGGAAATCCAAATCAGAATAGAAAAAGCATGAAGCGTATTCTACCGTTTGAAAAAAAATATTATGCAGTCTCTCATTAAACATCAAAACCACACTATGGGTTTTACGTTGCTCTATATTCTCAATACGCTACTATGGAGTGGACACCCGAACTCTCACAGAAGACACTATAAAACGCTTGGAAGTATTTGAGTACTTGTGTGACAGGCGTATGTTGATAATTTCATGGGTTTATCATTTGTCCAACCAAAGAATGTTAGACCGATTAAACAAAGAAAAAAATGTCAACCATTTAAAATTAAGAAACACCGCATACCTTGGACACAATGAAGAATGAGAAATACAAACTTTTGCAATTAATGTTAACTAATTCAAAAGACTATCGCCTACGTATTAAATTTTTTGTAAACAAGTAAGGGTCGCTTATACATTTCCCAAACCAAAAAACTCAAATGTGCAGTGATAATCAAAAATATCTCCATTTTCATCTCCGGTAAAAGGTATTTGAGAAACACTCTTTAAAACAATGTTTGTCCTTGCAAGTAACCAAAATGCAAAAGAATAAAAGATCTACAACAATTTGTTATTAATCCTTTCAAAGTTATTGAAGACAAAATATATTCAACATGGTCCCCTGGTTTAGGGGCTACCCAGTCACTAAAACTAATTGAGTACCTACGTTCACTTCGAGTAAGGGGTAATAATGGCGGTCGACTAAGGCGCGGTGCTTGGCTTACTACTTAGCCCCGCATAAGAGATGGTGCGCAACGACTGGGCACAGTGGAGGACATAAGAGAGCTTTACCCTCTCTGTTTGCAAGCTCCCACGTGGGGCGTTAGAGCATTACCAAAGCCAAACATTAAAAAACTTTTTTTAAATTATAGGTGCTCCTCAGTGCACAAAGTACGAACGCCTAAATTGTAAAAAAAACTACTGCTACACTTACAAGTAAGATGTGTCAATTGAATTGGATGCATCACTATCGCGTCAAAACCAAAATGTGTAAACTGTGATGGCGAACATCTGGGTAGTATTAAGGAGACAGCTATTATATTAACTCAAACAAATAATATTAAAAATTATAAAAAAAAAATTTAATTATAACTTTATTATTAAAAACCATTGAACCCAAAATATATTATATAACCTCTTGGAATATGTTATATGCAACTACACCACCTAATTTTAAAATTTCTCCTTTGAATTTAATACAAAGCGTGGAAATTAATTATGCATCACAACTCATCCACTGCCAGGGTGCTTTACTCTGCTACAAAATACTTCTTTAGCTACTCCAAACTTCTATGGAATTTAGCACTAGCTCAGCCTTCCAAATATAACCACACATCGACAGGGTTCAATGCAAAGGAGATTCACAACCGTTCTTCAGCTCTAATAAAATCAGGAAATTTTATCCTGAAATAGCTTGCGTCAATTTTTCCTTGTAGATAGTGTCAAAATTCTGCTAGGATGTCTAAATATAGCCTATAAAATGTTTTGGAACTACTATAACATTTTAACGTTTTCAAAATACTATTATGATACACATCTAATTTACTATCAACCCTTTAGGCAAATAAAATTTTAAAAAAATTACTCCTAAACAAGTTTGACCAGATACCATAACAGATAGTGCATCGTGTGTATTCTTGTACGTCCAAGAAACCATCTCCTATTGTTTTCATTGTGTTGCAGTCCTGCTGAATTGTATATTTCTCTTTATCTGTGGAACAAAGTTTTAGCCTACTGGTCAGCAGCGAGTTAATGCATCGGTTGTCAACATTTTTTCAGTCCTTACACAATTGATGGCTTCTGTAATATACTGACCTCTTTGCAACTTATATAAGCTTAATTAAAGATCTTTATTTGTTATCAAGCTGTCGGTTACTTGATTAACACCAGTTAACTAGAAAGAAACACGCCGAATCCTAACATTGTCATCCTGGAAATTTGCTCTTTGATAACTTTCCCATTAAATTAACAAAATATAATTAGTTGTGGATTTAAACAAAACAAACAAAATTGAAGACTATTTCTTGAAATTATGAAAGTTAATAATGCAACTTATATAAGTTTGTATTTGTATTCATAAATATCTTGAAACAATTCTTAACAAGCTCTTTTTAATACTTCGCAATGCTTTACCATAATCAAATGGAGTGATTTTCCATTGCTTCTGCTGTTTTTTAATAGAAAATAATTTACCATATACCATATTTAATTTTACTACTGCAATTTTTAACGTCTTATTATGAGCTTCCTAATAAAGAACAATACAAGTGTATTAAAATCTATCAAAACCCACTTAGCAATCAATAAAAAGTTTACAGTTGTACAATATGATGCATATTGACATAATTGTGTGACACATTTTGTGTCAAGAGACATTAAGCGTTCGTTATCTGGTTATTCATATGAAATAGGAAAGCCAGTAAAGTTATAGCCAATGACTCTTAATTTAGAGCTTTAAACACAAGAGTAATGTAAAGCTTATTATAGTCTATAAACATCAGCATAATTGCCATTCAATAGTACTTCCTGGGGTTGCAGGACTAACTAAATTGCAAAATTTTATTTCACACCAGTATCTGAACTAATCTGCTACCCTTACAAAATAAATTATCAACCCAACATATTGGATGTTGGTTTACACAAAAAGTACTAACGGGGCTCAAATCAAATTACCTTTCAGCACTAATCACATTTAATGGTACTTATATTATCAAACAGAATTTGTAGACTAAACTATATTTCGAAATATATTTTAAAAAATCCAACAAAACAATTGAAAAACTCAACTTAAACGTACTCTCGGCTATAATCTAAGTCACTACTATTTAGGCTACATGAAAGCCAAAAAACGATAACAACATTTTTTGCTAAGGGTACGAGACTCATAAAACAAAGCAAAATTAAACCGTATGATCTGCAGCATCGTATTCTCATGGTAAAACCAAAATTGTTACAAAACACACAACTCGAATTTATAACGCGGCCTTTTAAAATATTGAAAAACGGCCTCAATAACCAAGTATATTCATAGACCAAGGAAAGTGCGATATCTTTGCCAAATATTTGAAAAGCACATCTGTAACACAAAGCTCCGATGACAATAAAAACAAAACACTTGGCATAATTCCTAACTCACTCTGGTCATACACAACTCTCAACTACATCAATAAGCAGATACTATAGAAATTTATTGCAAGAGTACAACATAAAATATTTTAATGACACATCAGAATGCTCAAGCACAAGAATTTATACCATAGAAACGCGAGCACATTCATACGAAATTCGAATGCGAGCCCTCACAAAATTTATTTATTTATAAATTACTAATACTTTTGAGCTAACATAATTTGCTAAATAATTGAAACAAAACTTTCTAAAGTATACCTATTCTGTATTGCCTATTTTATTTGATTAGAAAATGGAGTTAATAATATCTCTCTGCGCCATAATAACTTAAATGTATTTTGATGTGGTGCGGATTTTTACGGCTAATATTATAATTCTCCCTTTTGCTTATGCAAATTGGAATGCTAATGCTGGTCGATTTACAAAATAACAACATATCATTTACTTATAAAAGCCCGATACCAGCACGCTTACAAATATATCATGTAGCTAAATTTTGTACCAAGTATGTTCATTATTAATCAGGTAACTCCTATCTTTATTTTTTAACATGTTAATTTCATTTTTATATTCTTGTTAATCTATAGTTTATCAGAGATCAGTTGCATGCTTTTCCATATTAAAATTCTGACACAAAATAATTAAAGCAAAATTAACTAAACTTTCTGAATTACATACATGTAAACAGTTGAATTTGGAGAGAAACTGGAACATATAATATATAAGTACATTCTTTATATATGTGCATATAATTATATGCACAATACAAGTGGATTTCTTCCTCCTCAAATATTTATTTTTTATTTGTTTACATAAACTATAATTTTATATATGTGAAAATTATTATAATAAGAAGTCTAAAATAACAAAAAGATGTTTTTGTGGTAAAAAGCAATTAAAGAAGAATTTGAAAAGTCTACTTACAGTAACCAGATATTTGCAAAGTAATATACGTAATAGTTATCAAAGAAAATCATAAATTAATTGAGACTATAACGATTTCATGGGAAACGCCTTATCAAAGAAAAGAGTGCAAACATTTTAAAATCACCATACAAAGTATGACTGCCGAACAAAGATTTAAACGGAACATCTCACGTAAGCTGTTAAAGTTAAAGCTCTTTTTAACACCCTTGTCGTAAAAGCAGAGACCAAAATTCTAGAAATAACCATTAATTTAAAATGGGAAGAATATCCAGTCTCAGTTACATGCCATTAAAAAAACAAATAGAAAAACTAAAAAATTCTAACATAATAAGGTGTCAACGAAAACCCCTACATATCATACATCAGCATTATAATCATAAACGACGTTATCTAAAGAAACAACTAAAAAGAACAAAGAGTAAAGTGGAATCTTATAAAAAACCTATAGAGTGTTTTAATTAACCACCACACTAATTGCCTACAAATGGAACATAAGGCGGAAATTGCAACATGTCAAAGAAACTAAAAGTGACACCACCCTTGATTTTTAAAGACTAAGAGATAGACAACATACTCTTCTTTAAAATAGATACAGAAAATAAAACCTGCAAAAATAAAGATTGAAACTATTCTGATAATAGACAATTCATTTCCAAGTAAAAATGAGTTAAACAAAAATAATTAAACATTTTAAACTGCGTATGCAAAAAGTTGTGCCCTGGAAATTAACTCGAATCAAAAAGAAATATATACTCGTAAATTATTACTATCAAAAGCAACGAACAATTGACCCACATTATTACTACAACCGAAAGATAGAATTACGATTCTATTACTTCTGAGGCAACAGAATAGTTGAAACAAAAGTGAAGATGATAATGATAATAAGTAAAAGAAGCAGAGAAGAATCAGGATTCTATTTTTTATATTTGTTTTCACTACTAGGTGATCTACATATAGAATTCTTTCCTTAAGTGGTCCTAAAATTAAATATTAATCTGCAACACCTCATTATGCAATACTTTTTACACCTACAGAGGTCCATTGTCAAACGACACCTTGTCGAAATTCTCTATAAACCGATCAACTAATTTTGATGGATCACACTTTGTCCTGGTCTGCAACTGTTCTAAGTAACCCATCACCATGTACATATGTTCATTACATATGTAATGAACGTTATCCTTCTTATCAACAAAAAAAAAGAAAACTGAACAACTATTTCCAGGCCAAAGCAAAATAAACTGTTTCACCCTAGAAATTCAAATGATGAAACCTTAATAACAAAATGCGAAAAAAACTTCGGATAGAACATCATTCCAAAAATTATAAGAAATACAGTTGAGGCAGCATACTTAACACGTACTTAAAGTATCAAACAAAGTCATAAATAAAGCAACACTCGCTAGAGTATATTGCTATAGAGGCTGCCGCCGTTAGTTCAGTGGTCAAGATATTCATTCCTCTGACATTTATTGTCCTATTATTAAGTGCATATTAGTAGGCGCAATAAGCCCTTGAGGCTGCAATTATTTATGATTAAATAACATGAGCAAAAGACGACATTACAAAATATTTCCTCAAAATCTTTAAAAGTTATTGATTTGGACGTTTCAATGTTTTTACTGCCTATTGACCCTGTTGTCTTTGATACAACACAATAATAGATGTGGTATTTCTCCTCTAACAAGCGGAAGTAAAGCTTACTACAAGTAAAACTAAAAAAATGATATAATAAAGAGAAGAAACATTAATTTTAAAGGAAATGAACAAATCGTCTCTAATGGCAAAGAGGTACAGCAAATACAAACAAAAGAATTAGGTGAAAAAGGTGGATAATCTAAAATAGAAATAATAAAATAAACCTAACTCTGTCATGGCCGGTCCCAAGCCCGGGAAAGGAAAAGGGTTATAAACGAAGCTGGCGACCTATTTGGAATAAAACTAAGTAACGCTCACAGATCCAAATATGACGACTCCTGCAATGACATGTAACTAAGCAAGGAACCGAGACGATGAATAAATATATTAGGAAAATAATAAAAATTAAACGATAATGGATAAAAGTAAGAAAAACAGCCTGGAAACAGGAACTCTCGCACGGACAAGGACAATGAGTTTGGATACACAAAAATCAAAGAAAAATAAATGGAAAGAAAACATCATTAGACATTCCACTTAAAATGCTTAAGATAATACAAGAATTGAACACAAATACAATGGCAAAGGTGTTAATTAACAACAGCTTGACAAAATACATACAAGTGGCTACAGGAATACGACAAAATGACTCTCTAAACCCACTGCTATTCAGTTTTATGATGGATGAAAGCGAGGAGAAATTACAAAGATTATTACAGAATTTCCATCTGACCGCTACAAAATATAACATAGAAATATCGGTACACAAAACAAAGACTATGATAACATCAAAAAACCCAATTCGCTGTAAATTGGTCAGAGTCAAAATTATAATTAAACAAGTCATGTCATTCCCAATACCAGAGTAAATCTTACAGTGTATCAAGATAGGGTTAACGTAATAAAACACCAAATAAAGAAGGCTACAAGAGCATCTGCAGCATTAAAAGACACCATATGAAACAACAAACATACGCAAAAGGAGAGTAAGATACGTATATATAAAATTTGCGTAAGACCAATAATGACATTCGTCGCCGAAACCAGAACTGACACCGCAAAAACAAAATCAATGCTAAGAACAACCGGAATAAAGGTTCTAAGAAGAATAACTGGACAAACCCTGAGACAAAAACTCAAAATCGATAATACGACAAACATGTACCAAACATAGTAAAATGGGTTGGAGGAAGAAGAAGAAGCTGAAACAAATGAAAGGAGACAAACTTGTAAGAATAGCAAGATTTTGGAAGCCGCTAACGCACAGACGACCGGGCAGACCACTAAAACGATGACTAGAGCCAGAAGTGAAGTTGTATTTGCGAGATGTATTGCGAAAATAAGCTGTCAAACGTTTGATCAACTTCGTGCTATCAGTTTTTTAAAGCTTAGAGAATTTGTTATTACAACTAATGGGAGATTACGAACAACTTATGGAAAACATTTTCTATCCAGAGCGCACATGTTCAAATTGCATAAAGACTTTTTAGAGTTTTGAAAAAAATAACAATCAAATTGCGTACAGAGACCTTCAACCTCAAAAACCAACGACAATGCAGAAAGATTGAGGACTCTGATTTAAAACAATCGACTAACATTGAGAATAATTAATAATGAATTAAACTTAAATCATTTTAGGGTGTCAAAAAATGTTTGCCCAAATCATTTCTATGGTTTTCCAGCTTTCCTGCTCACCAAATCTCAGTTTCTGTACCTTTTGTTGTTCCTCCAGCTAAACGACCATTTGAAAGGGAGTCAGTTGGTAGTTTGAAGAAGAACGTAACCAACAAGAGGATTCCAGCAAAAGTTTTCCAGGATTGCTACGAACAATGAGAGAAACGCCTTCATCGGTGTGTAGATGTACAAGGAAACTACGATACAATACAAAAAACATCTTATACAAATAAATCTATAAAACAAATGGAAGGTTAAAACAAAACAAAGATGAGAGAGATATAACCAAAACTTCAAAAACAAAATTTGCATATGCTATAATATATACATAAAAAACAGACGGAGCCGGCATTATAACCAATTGTTTATCAGTACAAATATACAATTTTTGATCGATATCGTATCCAATATTTTCATATCCTATTATACTTTTTCAATCATTTCCGTATGATCCTTTTCTATCAGACCAACTTACAATCTGATTATACAAGATGTGACATATATCAAGATTATCGAAGCAAATTTCCTCTACTACATCCAAAACAACAAGTTAATCAATTTTTATAAATCACTTTTTACATTTTATATTTACACTCAAACAACCTCTAAACTGTTTACAAACTAACTTCTCCAGTTTGTTATGGACACTAAAAAAAAAGTAGAGCTAGTCAAATTTCAATTTTTGATAATTTTCTGGTCTCCTCGTTCTAAAAAATCAAAACCCCTGATGTTAATGTGGCGATGTATGTTGTATCTAATTGACATTAAAATGTGACATAAAAGGAAACACGCAAATAACACATTTATGTAACACAAATTCTAACTGTTTGGTGCTCATTTCTAAACCTGTGTCCTATCTCTAGGGTAACCTTTACTGTCCGCCAACCTATCCTCGTCGATACAAAACGGGATTTTTACCGCCGCCCGGCATTCCCATTTGAGCCCTCGTGAGCGACGGAGCAGAGCCAGCCGACCAGGTGCTCTAGTGCGCTGTGCTTGCACGCTGTCGTTTCTATTGTATGTTCCGCCCCGTCCGTGGTGCCCCAAGATTGAAGCCGCCGGCCAGCCGACCCAGGTGCTCTATTGCGCTGTGCTGGCACAATGTCGTTGCCTATTGTATGTTCCGCCCCGTCCGTGGTGCCCCAGGATTGAAGCCGCCAACGAAGAGCAAGCCGAAATCTGCCGTCCCTGTTACCAGAGACCATTACTTGCGTCGGGAGAGCACACAACTATTCACGCAATTATTCAAGTATAGTTGTGTTGTTCGTTTATTTTTCTCAGTTTCGTTGTTCGCTTAATTGTTACTTTATGATTAATTTTAGTTTTGCCCAATATATAGTTTACGCAGCTCCGCTTTGTTTTATTATATCTATAATAAGTTAACTTAACTTATAAATTACGCAATTTATTGTTATTACA
This sequence comes from Sinelater perroti, assembly GCA_036346155.1. Taxonomy (NCBI): domain Eukaryota; kingdom Metazoa; phylum Arthropoda; class Insecta; order Coleoptera; family Elateridae; genus Sinelater; species Sinelater perroti. The sequence continues at coordinate 3,283,967 of JARFIY010000167.1, read as the reverse complement.
GCAGCCCCTTGTTAATTTAATCTATTCTGCAATAATTTTATCGGAGTTAAACCTTCACTAACCCTCAACATATTCTGTTAAAATTAGTTGTGCTACAATGCACATTAGAACGATTTAATGCCAACACAAATAGGTTTCATATTAAATTTGGTGACAAATTTAAGTCATTTGGTGGGTAATGGCTGCGTATTTACCACAATTGTAATTTAATTTAAAAGTTTTCTAATTTATTATACAGGGTGTTTACGTAAAGACAAGGACGTTTTATGCTAAAGTCCTAGCATTCTGTTCATTTAAGTACATTAATTTATTAAAGCAAAATTGAGATTGTTGCCACTGGAGAGCTGCCCATTAGAACCAGATATAACTGAAATAACATCCAAACGCATAAAATTTGCTGCTGGTGACATTTATTAAATAATGAAGGCACTACTGTAAAACATTGGAGTGTAAAAGTTTAATTACTTATAGTTCTGTTGTTCCATAATTTTAATTTTTTTGAAAATCATTTGCAATTATTTTAGATAAAAGATTGGTCTCAAATTTTATAAAGTGCTACATAAGTAAGCCAAATATAAACCTAATTTTCCTTTTTACATGCAGTGAAGTAAATTGAAAGAGCAGCGGTTTTTGACATTGAAGATTACCTTGCACTTACCTCTTTTTTACCGAGTATTACAATTTTACAGCAAAGATACCTTCCATCCGTTACGGGACATATAGTGTAAAACTCCCCAAAATATATAAAAAACTGAAGGTACGATTTGGGAAGAGCACCATTAAGAAAGCTCAAGTGTATACGTCGCATTAACAACTTTTGGGAGGGCGAGAAGCTGTTGAAAATAAAGTTCACCGAAGTCACCCGAGAACCAGCGTTAGTGAAGAGAATATTAACCGTTGGTTAACCTTTGCTGAAATTCCTTCTGTCAACTATTGGATAACATAAAACGTTTGGCTCTATATAGCTACCCGCACTCACAAAATGTTGATGATTTGTTTTGGACTACACTAGATTATCCTTCCTCCTCTAGTCCGACCTTATTGCCCTGCAATTATCATTTGCTTAGACCACTACACCAAGCATTTGAATCATAGATTTGAATGACGATATTGCTGTCGAAATATTCCGTGCGTGAATGCGTGGTGTTGCACCCATAATTTTACGTTAACAGGTATCAAAATCTGTTGAAAATTGTGAGAAGATTACTTAACAAAACGAGTTTTCATGTTATGAGTTATTTGTTTGTAGTAATTCTACAATTTGTATTATACAAAAGTTTTAAAAGTAAAAAAATAAATTTTACTATATCAATTTCGTTTAGATATCAATGTGATAGAAACGCAAAGAAACATTTACATTGACAAAAGTTTGATGCAGCAAATGTGAAGACTACCACCTTCAAGATCAATGTCATGTCGACAGACCTAGCACGGTTTATATTTTAAACTGCTCAAAGCAACCTGCATTTTAGGGAAAGATAGGACTTTAAAATAATTTCTAGATTGCCACCTTATTGCTTACTGAAAGACAAAGCACTAAAGATCTGTTGCATAGTTTGACTGATCAAAAGCACAAAAAAGATTTAAAGCTGGCCCATTTCTTCCAAATTCGTGCAATGAAAACTTCATCCAACAGATTATTGGGACAAAAAAATAGCCTAACTTCCGTACTCAATGGTTAAATCAAGGCCAAGTACTAAAACTCATTACCAAACGTGACCGATTTAAACACAGATTAATTTTTAGATTTGGTACACTTTGAATTTGTTTAGAATTAAGCTTTTACCACATTCCTTCTATTTCCTAGATCTTTTACCATCGGATCACCACTTACTCTTGTCATCGGCACACTTTCTTTGCGGTAGACAATTTGTAATCGAGGAAGTGAAAATTGGGATACGAAAATGTTGTGTTTCTAAATACAAAATATGGTACAAACATAGAATTCATAAATTGGTCTAAAAAAACGTACAGATTAGAGACATAATGGTCTATGCTTTGAAAATTGATTACATTATTTTTTATTGATTTCTTTTCCTAAATCAGCAACATTTTTATCTTATAAACTTATATATTACCTTCTAAATTTCAAGTATATTAGCACAATTTTATGTAAGACAAATAATCCAGTTTCTTATCACTCACCTAATCTTACATTTAATTTTTATATATAACAGCAAGTTAAAGAAATCTGTAGAGTGAATGTTAACTATAAGGACAAACTTAAAAATGTAAAAAACAATAAAAAAGTTTATATTAACATACATAGCGCCAGTGTGGGCGAGTGATTGAGGTGATTAGCCACAGTGCAAATGGAATTTATTTCTGGGCGCAGATGCCTGATCGAACAGAACCACCAAACTAAAGAACAGATTGAGCTTGCAGCTGAACCAATTTTGAAAGGATGCTACGAACGAATGTTCCGATGACTGTTGACTAGAATAAATAGATCATTAGACCGTACGAAACGCCAAGGTGCTAGTTCTGTTGGAATTCTAAATATTCCAGGTTTTGAAAATTTTTAGCAGTTATATATTAATTATACTAATAAAGAGCTGCAGCAGCTATTTAACCGTATAATGTTCATTTCGGAGCAAAAAGAGTATCAGCGTAAAATTATCGAGTGAAAGTGATTTACAACCTACTACTGATTTAATCGACAAACCTATAGATATTATGGCTCCACTGGATGAGAGATGCCTGTTTTCAAAAGCATCAGACAATACACATGTCAAGAAGCTGGTACGCGCCCATTATTCTCATCCACCGACTTCTTCATTACTCACTATGCCTCAAAGTGGATCATTTGTCTATTCAGTAACTTATAAAGAATATAAACCTGCAGAACTGCAACAGAATCAGTTTATTGTACATATCTAAAAGGACGCTGAAAGCTTAGGCCATACCATAGGCATATATAGGACAGTGTCCTATTTATACAAAGAAGCACCAACAACGTGCAGATACAATCGAAGCTCCTTTGGTGCTGGAGCAGCTTAATATTACGGTGTTTTGGGGGACATTTGTATTTTCCGCCAAAACTTTCCTAATCGCATCCCATTATAGAAGTTTAAACAGAAAGAGTTGCTCACTGCCAACATAATCAAGGGCTTCATGGGTTGTAAAAAGACCCGTTAAACTACGATTACATCGTTAAAATTGGATCAGAACCTATATTACATAGAATAGTCTAAAATATTTTTTAGAACCAGCGTTCTAGCTCATCTGGAGAAGGAGAGAGATTAGAAAATTACAAATTCGATCGATGGTCTATTCAAATACTAAAAATTTAAAACTTGCCAGATCGCCCCGTATCAAATATGGTGCGCGACGGCCAGGCTTTAATTCTTAATTTGTAGGCATTGCCCTTGCACAGAGCGTAGTCTCACTATATCAACGTATGTCCAAAAATTCATATAATATGTGATAGATAATAATACATTTTTCTTTAACGTTAGTTTTCTGGAATATTATTTATCTTATTGTTAGTTACTATGTATTTATACATTTTTTCACTTGCTGATCTGCTCCTAAGGGTATATGTGTCGTAAAGTGTTGTTGGAATAGCTCATTATTCATATTTTGAACAAGCAGAAACGGTTCAATTGCACAAACAAGCTAATGCAAATGTTGGGAGGCTTCACAGATTTCCCAAAAAACTTACTTTTACATATAGCGATCTAATTACAAAGCTATTTCATAATCTTTAAGAAATGTAGTATATACCCACACTGAAAAGTAGTGTTTTACAAGACGTTAAGGATAATCTCAGTACAAGCTACAGAAAACGACTATATTAAGGACCATTACAAGCAATTTTTTTTTTAAAATGATTTTATCCCTGGTTTTTATAAAGCGTCCCATAGACCAATACAAAATATCGGTTGACCAGGAAAATTATTATGGCATTAGATTAAAATAAATTAATTCTTATGGCCAAAAAGAAGAAAGTGATTCTATGAGATTAATTTAGAACATCGGCCATACCGTCAATTTCATACCTTCATACCGGACCTTAGAAAATATAAAAAACACTTTAACATTTATTTTAGCATGATCAGTAAATGTTTTAATAAAGTCTTAAGACATTACAGATGACATTCGAAGATCGGACACAAACGAAAAGCAGTTTTAGCAGAACGAACACTCGCCATTGTATTAAGGTAAAACAGAGTTTGTTCTTCTATTTATTAGATTTGATTTTAAACAATGTTATAATAATATAAAGGATATATAATTTTGTATCACTTCAAAAATATTAATAATTACAATATTGTATAAAATGATGTTACAAAATTGAGAAACATAATTGGTCTTACAGCAATTATCTGAGAAGTAGGTTGAAAACTGTAAGTTCATCCAGTTGAATTGTCCACATGCGGCTATAATTACACAAAATGTTATGGCAAAATGATGTCACTTTAACCATTTGTTGTAAAGATAAAGTTTCTATTAATGTAAAAGTTATTCCATGATGACTTAAGCAATAATCCATTGGTTAGTTCCTGTCTTAATCCAGAGAAGCTTTAGATGATTTTATCTTGTACTAAACAGAGGCAGTAAATCGCACTACATTTCTTTTTCCAAAGTAGTCTATTATATCTCCAACAAACAATAAGGGCTGAGAGATTTTCCTCTTTTATCCTTTATTGGGACTCTAGCAGTAATTAGTGTTGCGACATATAACCGTTTGATTGTGATAACTAATTACATTAATTAACTAGTTATTATTGTATATCGTTAAACTTCTGGTGCATACATCGTAGAGACCTCAGACTAGTGTCATTCGACTCGGATTGAAGAGTAGAATCCCAAAAACTAAGTGTCGCCCTCGGGCGCTCAAAGGTTAAAAAGTTATAAGCCTTTAAAAGTAGTAAGTACAGACTAGTTTACTTTAATATCTAGGAGGCGTATATGTAAAATAATTAATCTACTTTAATAATGTTACTCTACTAAGCAGCCTATACATCTGCCTGAATTTATGTTTAATTGCTGTGTTTTTGTAACAATAAAATTTTATTTCTAGCCTCTGATGCAGATTTCCATAAAATATAGGGCGATAAAAATGGAACTTTAGGAAGTCTTCCTAAATAAAACACAAAATACTGAAATCATGCGAATTTTGTTGCTATCAGGGTAAAGAGTAAAAGACACTTACGTATAAAATATCATATTGGCCAAATACACAACTCCGTGACATGCGACCATTACTTTAGCTAAATTTTTCATAATGCTTTTTCATTAATGCGGCTGTATTTCAGCAATTACACATCTGATGTTCTTTTTACTTTCCTTATCCTATAATAAGGAAAGTAATGTAAATATAGCCTCAGGACACCAAAAAAGTTGGTTTGGGCCATTGATTCGTATGTGTGAGTGTGTGTGCGCGCGCGCGTGTGTGCGTGTGCGTGTATCTGTCTGTCGGTCTGTCAGTAAACAGGATATCTCGAGAACCGTAAGAGCTAGAGACTTGAAATTTGGTATGCAAGTTACTTGTAATTATTGGGTTTGTATCTTGCGGTTTCAAAATTGATATCCATTGAGACAATTACACACACAGAAGTAATTTTATGCACATCTGAGACAGCGTTAACAAATGTTAAGGAAGTTTGAAAAGCTTCCAGATGATGTGCCTATACCCCTTTTTGGTTTTAGTTACTTCCTTTTCATACTTATAATATATTTGATATATAAATTTTTTTAATTTTTAAACTCTGCTTGAAACAAAAATGTATGTTTACAGATTTCTAGCTCCTGATGATACTTCATACATACTGGAAACAATCTACAAAAGGGTGTAAAGATCTATAGTTACTCCCTTACTATATTAACAGCATAGACAATAGGCATATTGTTGTCAAGTATTCAAACATCATTGGATCTAATTACTGATGCTATTTAAATACGTTTTCAGTTGTACTATTGGCCTAAATTATAAAATTATATAGTAACAAGCGTGGTTTTGGAAAAATAGCTATGTATTTTTGAGTCTTCCAAAATGGAGCAAAGATTTGAAGAAAATCAATGAACGCACATGGACCTAAAACTCTCCAAGGGCACAATAATTCTTGCCCTCATGTATCAGTAAGCTGAAGCTTTTGCTCTAAAGCCGTAAACAATCTAAATCAAATATTTAAAAAAAAAGGACTATAACAGATATACGGTGTACTGGAAAAGGGCAATAAGAAATTCCTTTGGGATGTTGTCTCGCAAATCGAGAATATTTTAGATGCCAATGGAAATAAAAGTAATCACTACTATTTTAATTATAATGATAACTTGTACCTTATAGTAGTATAACTTTTTACGTGCAAAAAAAGTGTAATTATATTAGAAGCTAAAGTTGAATAATTTAGAGAATGGCCCAAGACGAGCTGCAACATAGGCATTTTCTGTTCGAAAACCGAATTACGAGTAATTTTAAATTAAAATTAAATCTAGCGGTTAACTAAAAATATTTATAATTAGTAGCAAGAAATAAATGTAATTGATAATTTTAAAAATGCTTACAGAGAATAAGAAAATACTAAAACTGCTTTTATTAAAAATCTGTAATTAATTTCATTGCAGCAGAAATAACGCTGGATCTTCATCGCTTTCCTGAATTAGTGTTTTGAATGCGGATCTGATAATTTTTTTTTAACAAAGGTTATTTAACTTAAAGAGCATTGTACACAAAATGCCGCGAATTAACGAAATATTTGCGGCGTCGGTTGAAAATTTATGTTAGTGTTCGGGATACTTAACAGGTTATTAACCTTATGGAATTTCTGTCATCAGCCCTTGGTAAGGGTAACATCATCTACCTACACAACAGTTATCTGTAAGCTAGGCATAATCTCCATGTAGTAGTTAAAATTTTTCATCAGTAGCGGTTTGTCATTAATGTTTGGCACATAATTATTAATGACGACTTAAACCACAACGTCCCAATGACCCAGAGTATCTAAAATTCCTCCAGCTCACTTCAGTGTTAACGTTTCTTAACATTTTAATAACAGATTAATAGCCAGATAGATCGGACTAGGTGATTATGCTGCATGGTCTGCCCAGTTACTGGAATTAAACTTCCTTTACTTTTATCCGTGGAATCGCCTAAAAAGCTTCTTGTATGCTGACCCAGTTTCCAATCTACATACATTTGAAAACTGTGCCTTTGCAGATTATTCAGATACAGCTTGGAAATTTTTTTACGTTTATTTTTTATGCTTAATTTACAACTAGCCCAAAGGCTAACGAGCAAATTTGATGTAATACTTAATTACTAAACTAAACTAAAATACTGACATGTGGAGGGAGTGTCGCCCATTGGCGAGTCCCTGAATGTACTAATATAACGAGTTCTAGTTACTAAGGTCTAGCTTTTTAAGTCTTTTTAGTCTACGAGTTGTGTTATTAATGTCTAGTAAATTTAGCACTAACACATTTGGGTGAGTTCTTCTTCGATTGTCATAGGTGACTGTTCGTCTTTTAACCTCATCTCTAATCCATGGAACTTTTAGGTCGTCGTAAAGTGTTTTGTTGCTAATGAGCCATTCAACGTTGGTCATTACACGAAGAGTTTTGCTCTGGAATCTTTGCAGAATATTAATGTTTGCTGTTTTAGCAGTGCTCCATAGATGTATGCCGTACGCCCACACCGGCACTAAAACTGTCTTGTACACTAACACTTTATTTTCTATCAATAACTTGGATTTTTTCACTAGAAGCCAGTACATCTTTTTCACCATAGCATCCAGCTGCCTTCTCTTTTTTGTAATATGGGGTTTCCATGATAATCGCCTGTCGATGGTCAAACCAAGACATTTTACTTCCTGTTGGATGGGGATTTATATACCATTTAGTGTAACCGGAGGAGCAGAGTTGTGTTTCGTCGTAAATGTAATAGTTGTTAAATTGGTTTCATTAGTTTGTATGCGCCACCTGTACAACCATTTTTGTATTATGTCGAGAGTACCTTATAGAATTGTAGGAGCTTGTAGTGGATCTTAGTGAGAAACTAATAACGCCGTATCGTCCGCGTATGTGGCCATCATTGTGTTGTCATTGCATGGTAGATCAACTGTAAATATCTGGTATAGGGTTGGTCCCAGAACACTGCCCTGAGGAACTCCTGCCATTATTGGGTAGAGTCCAGACTGGCTGTCGCCGTACTTTACTTGATAATACCTCTCACTTAAGTATGATTTAAAGAGAAGAAAGTATTGGTGTGGAAACGACCATTTAATTTTGTATAGTTGGCCGAGATGCCAGACGCGGTCAAAAGCCTGGTTGACATCAAGGAATACCGCAACACAGTATGTTTGTTCTTCAAAGTCCTTTTCGATTATATCTACGACTCGGTGTATCTGTTCTAATGCAGAGTGTTGTTGGAAAAACCCAAATTGATGTTGGGGGATAATTTCTTCTTCTTCAATTATGGTTGCCATTCTCTTTAGTATTAATCACTCTAACACTTTGGACAGTAGTGGTAGGAGCATTATCGGCCTATATGAGGTAACCTCATATGCAGGTTTGTCCGGTTTCAATATTAGTATTATTTGGCCGAATTTCCATAACAGTGGGAAGTACTGCAATCTCATGACTGCATTGAATATTTGTAGTATGCCCATTATAGCTTTATGTGGCAGTTCTTTCGGTAGTTTAGCAGTAATTAAGTCATATCCGGGCGCTTTGTTATTTAGATGATGTATTTCAGTTATAATTCCTTCAGGGGTAAAAGACTGTATTGACAGGGTAGCCTTCAATCTCCTGTTCCTCTTCTAGGGTAGCAGCTATGGGATGCGGTTGAAATATCGTAGATGGGTGTTCTGCAAAACGTGTTGCTTTCTCAGCTTCTGTTCTTGTCCAAGAGCCATCTACCTTTCTTATTGGTGGAATAGGAGTACGAACATTTTTTAAATTCTTCGTTGCCTTCCAAAGCGTGTAGTTGCTATCTGCTGAAGGAGATAAGGTGCTAACGTATTCGTTAAATGATTCGTTTTTCCATTTCCTTAGGGCTGTTTTTAACTCTCTTGTTAGCCTATTTAGGTTATTTTTGTCTTCTTTTATCCTCGATTTTATTTTTAATGTAGAATGGATAATTTTCGATAACTTCTGAATTTTTGTGAACAGTCGGCGTTGAGTAGTAGGCTGCATTCTGAATGTTTTTAGTCAACTGGTCTACTGAATTGTCAATTTCCTCTTCTGTTTTCAATGAAGCTTTAATTGTCGTATTGTTAGTGAGATACTCTCTGAATAGGTCCCAGTTCGTATGATGGTTGTAAAGGTAATTATTATAGCCGAATGATCTGAAAGAAGGTGGAAGGACGTTTCTGCTTTACATCTTGGAGATAATCCTTTGGTAACAAAGATATCTACGGCATCAGGTGCTTTATGTGGATCAGCCGGCCAAAGTGTGAACTCCCCGGTGTATATGTAGTTGTAGTTGTTAGCCAGTGCGGCTTTGTGTAATTCGCGCCCTTTGGTTGTTGTTAACCTCGAGCCCCAGATTGGATTTTTGGCGTTGAAGTCACCGTCAGTTAAGAACCTGTTACATAGATTGTTGAAGAATGTTTCATACTGGTTTTGTTGGACAGAGTGTCTAGGCGGGCTGTATATCTAAGCAACTATTAGTGGACCACTAGGGCTTTGGACGTTGATTATAGTACCTTGTATATAATCAGTTACAAAGGCATCCATGACGAAGGGAGATATTTTGTTGTTTATAATAATTGCCGAGCCAGAGTGAGCTGTTCCGTCGGGATGGTTGGTGTGGTATGTAGTATAATTATGGATGTTGAAATATCTCCTTTCCGTAAAATGGGTTTCTGAGATCAATAATAAATCAATTTTTTGCTCTTTTAAAAATAGTTCGACTAGAAAACGATGTTGTGGTAGCCCATTTGCATTCCAGGAGGCTACTCGGAGGCAAACCATTATTGGTTTTTGGTAACTAGCGTGGTAAGCAGATTTATCATCATGCTATTTTGGTTCATTAGTTGATTGAACATTGATTCAAACTTAGACAAGAAATGAGTTAGTGAGATATCGTTACTGTTGGTATTTTGGGTTTGAACATTGTTGTGATGACTGGGCGTAATTTGCGAGAAGCTTGGACCACTCACATTTGCAGAATATATACGCTGAGCAGTGATCGGTACATTAGGCTTTTTTGTGCTTTGTGGTCCTAATGAGGTTGCTGTCTTTCCTCTCCTTAGTAGATTTGTTGATAAATCTGGCATCCCTTGTAGTTTGCTGGGTGTAGTTCTTGACACAGTGCACACTTGGCGGGAGCTTCTCTCTTTTTTGCAGATGGTAGTGCTGTGCTCTTCTCCACACTTAACACACAAGTAGGGTTTATTGCAGTAGCTTTTATTGTGACCATAAGACTGGCACCTCGTGCACTGGATGATTGAATTTTTTTTTACGTGGCGGTTCGACTGTTATCATTTGATGGTTAATGTGGTTTACCTCATACACTTTTTTGTTGTTTTCTGGAGGTTCAATATCTACAAAGAACATAGGCAGTGGCGTTTTTGTTACTCGATGTTGGACATTTATGATATTACGTACAATATGTCTTTCCGTTTGAAGTTCACTTTTGATTTCATTCATAACTGCCGTATGATGAATGTTTCTAAGTACCACTCTGTAGGCCCTGTCTTCCTTTAGCTGATAGATGTGGTGTATGATCTCTTCATCTCTAAGATGCGTAATTAGTTTTCTGTATGAGTCAGGAGTGTTTGTGTTGATTTTAATAGTATTATTTGATTGGGCCTTTGTGTAAAATTGGTCTGTTTCTATTACTGTTGTTAGGTTTCTAATCATGTTAGTATAGTTTGTTACGCCATATATAAATATTTGGGGAGGTTTAGAAATTTTGTTTTCTTCGTTTACACCTGATGTTTGCGTTGTATCGTTGGTACTAATGTAGGTTAACACATTGTATATGTTTTGGGTTGGAGTCGGGTTATCTATTATTAAATTTATCCCTGATGTACGTGTAATTCGCTTGCGTTTTCTAACTTGTTGCCAATCATGTTGATTATCTGTTATGTCCTCGTTGGAATCATCAACAAGTGTTGATTGTGTGTTGGCAGTTCTTTGAAGATTATAATTTTGGCTATTTACTGATACGAATGGGGATGTGTTAATTAGTGGTGGAAGTTATCAATAATTTTATGGACTCAGTGCGGATAAACATATATCTGATATCGTGTTTCATGCGCAAATGGAAGATTTTACTGATCACTAGTATGTTAAATATAACATAGAATACCCTTTACTTTTTAGAGATATGTTTATGTAAACTATTTTGTTTGTTTCTCTATAAGGAATCACCCTCGGAAGTTTATTTCTATACATAGCATTTACCCTGTAAACTTAAATTAATTTTACCACTAGTTTTTAAATAGCCAGCCATTATTTGGATTTTCTTTGTATTCTGAATATTTTTTATGCACACAAAGACAATAAATTTCTATTTTATTTTCATGTGATGTATGCGGCGGAAGCTATATTTTGAAAATAAGAGACACATAAAGTACTTCAAAGTTAAGAAAAAGTATGTTAATCTAGTATAGCGTTTCATGTCTCGCAACGCCAAAAGAAGTTATTTCACCCCTATTATGACGCAATTACGTGCACTTAATAACAAAGCTTGCGTGTAGCATGACAATAAGCAGCCCATGGTGATTCCCGTGTCTTCGCTTCGGGCCATTTACATACACTCAACGCAAACGGCAAGGCATGCATTATTCCCATACACTTTTTAGCGTGTCTACCCTCTTCGAGTAAATGTAAACATCTTACTTACAGAGCATTTTGCGCAATTTCCGCAAAATCGAGCGTACAAACAACTCGAATCGCTGCACATAAGCGACTTCCCGCAGTTGCCGGTAGTAAATTGTAGAGTCGTGACTAACAATGGAAAATAAAGTTCGACTGCGAGCACTTGTTTGGCAATAAAGCTGAGCAAAGCTTCCTCAAAGAGCCCGGCAGCTGACATCAGATTGAGCAGCCTCTGAAAGGCGCGATCTCCCGTCTTCGGCTTAATTTAATTTAAATGTGCCTCTCGGAAAGTTTACAAACCCATGCATTTCGGACGCGAAGTTTTCGCAACGCAATAGACATAGTTTTATTGCCAATCTTGCACTTCATGCATTAGAAGTTCCGGTGGAACGCTGAAATTAAAGTTAAATTTCAGTTGGCTTTCGGCCAAAATATTCTCCGGATATTGCTAATTTTACTAGTCACCAAGTAAACATAAAGCTTAAAATAACCGACGTTAAAACAGTTTTAAAAAAACTGCGTTTATAAAAATTTGACGAAATAACGTTTTCAGCTAGCCAAACTCAATTTTTGTAAGGACAGTTCAGTAACAACCCAGATAAACGCAATATCCAAGAAAGTCTAGAAGGAGCAGAAATAGCAAAATAAAAAAATCTAATTTGAAATGTCTTCTGTGTCTGGGTAGATAATTCAGAAAGCACGGCAATTTATTATATTTGCTATTACATTATCTTAAAAACAGCAAGGCTTTCTTTCTCCATAGTTGTTGTTTTACACTTATAATGCTTTTGTTTATGTAACAGCTTAATTAATAAAATGCAAGTAATAATTTTATAATTGATTAATAATACTATAATTTAACAAAACTAATCCACATTTTGAAGCTGTTGTACACGTTAAAAAAGCAAATATGACATTTATAGAGGCTTACAATTTCAAAGCAAACTTCCAATTATTTACTAATTTCATATAATATTTAATACCAAAAAATTTGTCTTATCTCAAGAATGTTTTTCATTTCCCCTTCAAGATACTTTTGTAGATATTATATTACTTATTGTAACGCCAGAGTGGTCCAGTGGTTAAGGCGCAGACTGCGATGCGGATGGACCCCAGTTCCATTCCCAAATCTCTCTGATGCCTGCCGGGTGGCCTACTCAGTCACTAAAAATAATTGAGTACCTGCATTCACTCAAACAAGGGGTAATAATGGCGGTCGTCTGAGGCGCGGTGATTGCCACATATAAGAGCTTTAACCTCTCAGTTTGCAACCCGTGCTCCGTACTACCTATTAAAATAATAATTTTAGACCTCTTTCATTATGTGATCCACATATCCCTGAACTTTGCATAAAGAAATTCTGTCCAATTTATTTAGTACCACAAGAATTTATTTGTAAATATTTATCATACTTCCAACAAAACGGACGTGCTCAGGATTCCGCATCTTTAAGGCTTCTTTCTAACACTTGCTTACCCAGACCTCAAAGTGGTTAAGTTCATACGCCATGCCAAAGTGATATAATCAAGATTTTGTCACTCTTGCTAAGCTGCACAGCTGTTTTGTGTACTAAGAGATTATTTTTTATTTTGGTACAAAGCTACATTTTCTCTTAAATTGTTTCTTCCTTTTGATGTTTATATATCTAACACGGCATTTACAAAAAATGAGAGGTAGATGCCATTGTAAACTTTGCTGTTATCCTCTTATAAAAAAGTTTTTCTAGGGACGTCGGCATGTTAAATAAAACAAAATCTAAAATAAAGATTAAATAAATTACTAAAATAGAAAGTTACAATCAATATTAAATCAATAAAAAAGAATATTCCTAGGTATCCTATGTAACTTATGAAGTTCCACATAATTGTATGAAATTATACATATTGTATTTGAATTATATATTATACTTTCTCTCCTTTTAAACCATGTTGTTCCTATATTTTAAACACCATTGTGTCTAAAAGAAATATCTCCCGTGTAGGATTTGGCAGTTATCTCTATCGGGAGCTTACAAACACAGCAAATAAACAGTGTCTACGGATAGTGAGGAAATGCAATACTCATCGTGAAAAAACTAAGTCAGTTAAACGTAGTGAGTCGATGACGAACAAAATTAAAATAATACTATAAAAATCGAAACTTAAAATGTGTAAAACAAAGAAAGTGGAAGATATCGCGATGGAAGCAGAAAAAATATTAATACTAACAGAAAAAATAGAAGAGAAAGAGAAGCAGAAGAAGAGGAAGAGAATATCTTCAATTATCAAACATAATAAACACAAAGAATTTTGTAATTCAACTCCAAATCTGTATTTGCGCCTTTAGCAACTGATTAATAAAAAATTCTAAATTATGTTTTAGCCAATAAAATCCAGTTTGACATGATAAATTTTAGTCTTGTACGCCTTCTTAAGGCTTTTTAATTACTGCTGTATTTTATACATAAGTACTGCAGTAAAACATACATTTTTTAAATCTTTTAATTACTTATTTAACTCCGAGTGGTAACTCCAACATTTTTAAATTGAGTCCAACCCACTATTAAAAAAAGTTTATCAGTGCTTTAAGTGCGTGTTGTTCAGATTAAACTTTTATGCATATATAACCATTTTGATTCAACAAGGTCTTACTGAAATTGCGTGCATGAATATGGACATAATATCTCTGACAAAAATCAAAAACTAAGGCACAGAAATAGAGGAAATAAGGCAATACATACATATATGTTGTAAAGTCCCTAAAGATCAAAAAGGAAAAAAAGGTATTTTCATAGTGATTAAAAAGAGATACAAAAAGCAAATCAAAAGTTGGGAAACCATAAACGAGAGGATTATGAAGCTAAATCTTGATAATTATAAGTATAGAATGACGGTCATAGCCATATGAGCACCAAATGAACATGACAACACACTAATATTGACGAGTTCTACGCTACGTTGGACGAAGTACTCTGCGAAATAGGAAATAATAGACAAATTATGCTCCTGAAAGATTTCAACACTAGAACTGGCCAAGAAGAGGATAGTAAAATAGTGGGGAGGTTTAGAAAAAATGCCAAGAATAACAATGAAAAAAATTAATAAATATATGTCAACAATACAATTTAAATATCAATAACGGATTCTACAAACATAAGTAGATACACAAGTATACTTGGAATAGGAAGTCAATAATAGAGTATATAATAACTCCATACCACTTTACAAGTGTTAGATGTCAGAGTTCAAAAAGGACCCACTTGTAAAACGAATCACTTTTTAGTTAAAGTCAAGATAATGTTTTCGCACGAAGAAAGACAAGATGCTGCAAATAGCACTAAAAATACCAAAGAACAAGCTAAGGAACTAAAATATATATATAGCTTAGATCATCCTAGTACATTATATTTATATTAAATAATACAGGGAGCAGCAAAATAAAGTAAAAAACCTTAAAAAAAAGAAAAAAGAAGAAATCTGGGAGCAGAAATGTAGAGAAGTGAAAATACACATAGGTGGAAGAAGAATATCGGAAGCATGGAGATTTATAAGAAATGTGAAAGCAGGGTACATGGAAAAGAGCAGACTATTTAGTGTAGAAATAAAGAAATAAAAAAGGTACTTCCAGGCGTTGCTAACAGAAAACAAAATTTAATATCACACAGCATACGAGCAAGAATTAGGTAAGGGCGGACAAGCATATCGAAATAAAGAAAAAACAAGTAAAGCAGTAGGACCAGAAGACATACCAGGAGAATTAGTTGACGCAGGAACAACAAAACTATAAAAAATAATCACTAAATTAATAAAAAAAGTCGTAAATGACAAAGATATACCGGATAAATGAAAAATGGGTTACATAACATTGGTGTATAAGAAAGAAAAAATAAATAAAAGCGAAAATAATAAAATATTTGGAAGAGTAGTGAAAGAACTAACAGAGCACCAATACATCAAATAAGTCGAAAAGCAATGTGGATTCCGAGCCGAAAAGCCCTACTTAGACAATCTTTTTAGTCTAATTTTATTAATACAGAAGAAGCTAGAGACTGGGAAAAAACTCCACCTAATATTCTTAGACATAGAAAAAGCATACGATAATGTACCCCAATCAAAGCTATCGAAAGTGTTGAAAGTCAGCGGCATCAATAAAACATTGATTAGAGCCGTGAAAAACCTATATAAAGATCAAAAAATAAAAGTAAAGGTAGGAGTGGAGCTGACCACAACATTTCAAATAACAAAAGGACTGAGACATGTTCTCCAACATTATTTAAAGTATATATCGATAAAGTACTAAGAGATGGAGAACAAGATGTAAAGAAATGAGAATACCGATAGGGAAAAACTACACCTTCAGACGTTACAATTCGCAGACGACCAGGTTATCCTAACGCAGGACAAAGAAGACTTAGAATATATAATAAGAAAATGGGGATCCACAATCAACACAAAGAAATTCAAAGTATTTATGTATAGAAAAAGAAAATGACATGATAACTTCGGAAACAGACAAGAATATAAAAGTGTGCTCAGAACTGAAGTACCTGGGAGCTATAATAAGTAAGCAAGAGCTATATGAAATAGAAGTTAAAGAAAAAATGAAACAAGAACTCGAGTAATTGCCGCTCTTAATAGAAATATGTGAGACAAAAATATTCGAAAGAGTATGAAAAAAACGTATATATACAAATCAATAGTCCAGAGTATAATATTGTATGGGAGTTAAGTGGAAGACACAACGCACAGAAGCACTAGAAATGGATTATTAAAAAGGACAGCAAGAATACCCAGGTTAGAAAGTATAAGGAACGACTATGTAAAAGAAGTAATGAGATTTTAATAGTGACATAGCAGAAAAAATAGAAAAACGACAAAAATGGTATGGATACGTAAGAAGGATGAAAGATGATCAAATACCAAAAAAATTAATGAGATGGCAATTGAACGAAAGGCGTAAAAGAGGTAGAACACGAAAAGGCTGGAAGGAAAAGGTGCGCCACTTACTACTAAAATGGAATATACAACATGAGGGGTGAGAAAATAGATAAAGAAATACTGGGCGCCGGAAGACCCGGATAGAGGTGATAAAGCGACGAAAGGAGAAAGAGAGAGAGAGAGACACTACTTAAGGTTAAACGCTATATCACGTTAGTTTTCTGAATTGTTCAATTTCTTTTAGTCTTCAAATTTTGGGAGGCAAGTGTATTGAGTTGGACAGTACTACTGTCCTGTCTGTATACTGAACTATCATAGTAGAGTTTTCGGCATGTCCTAAATATAAAAATTGTAAAATATTGCAGACAGAACAGAATTATGCCACCGTTTCGTTATCTTACAGAAAGCTATTAATAAACTAGAACAGCATCCAGATTGTATACAAAAATCGAAAACGCAATTGGTTTTACACTTATTTTGTCTTTAAAATTCAGACTCTATTCCTTCCATTTTCTTTTTTAATAGTCTGTAATCAATTTCTGTCTTTTTTACATGCAGATCCCCGCAGACTGTCTGTACCTTAATTTAAAAAAATGTTATACTTGTAGTGTCTTGCTTTACTTATTTTCTTCTCTATTATTATCTTAGTAGCGTTTGAGTATTAGTCTCTTCAGTTTTCACCTCTTTGGTTTCTAAATTGTCTATACCGCATTTTTATTATGATTATTCTACTTAGTACCTTTATAAAAATATTTTTACAAACCATTTGACTATCTATTGCAATATAAACGCTATTTTGACTGTTAATAATGTATATATAACATGACTATTTACCAAAGATTATAGTCCTACCAAAATTAGAAAACTAAAAAATTTCTGTTATATGTTGCGGACAATTACATTTTTTACGTATTATACTATAGTAGTTTTAAAATTATAGCACTTCCTTATAAAATTTAAAAACTCTCTTAAATACGCTATAGAACATTTGAATTCCAATTGTTTATACTTTTTGATGATCCTCGGGCCCAGACTTATTTTACGTAGGGTTAACAATAATGAAAACTATTAATATGTTTGAACATACCAATATTATAAACAATTTTAATTTTACCTTACTGACGGCATCTAGAATGTTCATAAAAAATTATCGCATTTGTAGGTCTAAAAAATAATACCAGATAATGGTACAAATAGAAAAGCTACGATTATATATAACAAACAAGAACGCAAAAAACAAAGCATTCAAAAAGAGGAAAAGTTAAAAAAGAAGATAAAACGATTAAACAATTGTATAAAAAAAATTGTCGGAAAAAGTAAATGAAAGACTTATTACAGAGAAATATACTATCAAGGAAGCCTGGCAAAAAGGAAAGAGTAATTTTAAAGAAAGTGTTATAAAAGCATTAGAAAATAAAACAATATTTATCTCAATACAAATGTCAGTAGCACCATAGCTTACTAACTAAAGTTCACTAAGAGAAAACAAACATCAAAATATATGCACAATACAGCGTAATACAAAAAAGAAGAAAAAAAATAAAAAATACTATGGGGAGAAGTTCTCTAAAACTACAAAAAGTTTTTTTATAGCACACAAAAGCAGGTGTGAAGATACTATACCACCTAACTGAAGATAAAGAATAGAACTTTATGAATTTAATAGAAACATTTCCAATAATTGAGTAGAAATAAGTAATAAAAAGAGACAACGTTGACAGAGCTGTCAAAAACTGATAAATGGGAAATCTCTAGGATGTACATACAACAAGTTGTCGAAATATGGAGGTGAGTGCCTGCTAGAAAAATTAACAAGAATGTTAGAGAAAGTGTTAAAAAAGCACCAAGTAAATGGAAATGGGAACAGTAACGCTGATATTTAAGAAAAGAAACAAAAAAGTATTAAATAAATACCGTGGAAAACTACTAGTGCGTTACATTAAAACTAACAACAATAATAATTAAAAAACTAGTAAACGAATAGCAGGGACTCTGAAGAGAAAGACCTTGTATAAATGATATCTAACTGAACATATATATGAACCTGTAAATAATTTAAAAAACCATAGAATTTAATAAACCAGCGTATACACGCATGGTCACGACCTAGAGTAATATCATAATGGATGAGATAGTTGAAAAGGTAAAATGTATATAAGATGTATCAAAAATGTAGAGATAGATATTGATTGAATCAAATACAAAGGCTACTTATGAGAACAAGCAAAGCATGTCAGAAATATAATGTATGAATATCAGTAAAGAGCCAATATGATGCAAATTAAAATTTAATTTCCCAATAATGCAACAAGTTTTTAACTATAAATGTCTTGGTATAGACATCTTAAGTTGTAGTTTGCTAAAAATCAAGTAAAAGCGCAGATGCCTAAAGTTGATCGAGTTTCCATGGACTAATATAGAGAAATAAATACTTAAATATCAAAATTAAAAACAGTTTATAAAATTAATACTACATAAGGCTAATAATAAAAATACTACAACAGAACTACAATTCATAAACGATCAGACAAAGGGAAAAAAGAACAGAATAGAACGAGCACGTTTCCAGAATGAATAGATGAAACTAGTCTAGAAACTAGTAAGGAGAAACTACTTAACCATCGAAAAATGTATTTCTAGGGCAGCATATTATGTAGAAACATAACCTTAAATGTTTGTACTTTTAAGCTGTTTCAATAAATTAAGAAAAATAATTCCGGTTTATATTTGATTCATCTATGTAAAACTGTATATTTGATGTTAAAAATGATTTTTTGCGAACCCATGCGCAGTAACACGCAAAATAGGAAGGAAATTAAAAATCCCAAAACAATTTGCATTTCGCCGTTTATCAGTAAATTCTCTTGGGGCTTTTAAATTAAATTTAACCGTAATATCGCCCTGTAGTTTATGAGCGCCCCAAATGGATCTGTTACTCAATCTGGGAAAGTCATTTCGCAGGGATTTTCAACCTTCTTAATTACGCGGATCAATGAATATAAGAAAAATATTTCGCAGATCGGTAGGAAGGAAATGGAAACCATAGCTAATAGCGATATTTTAAGAACCGTTTTTTACATATCATGTTGAATAAAATTAAATTTAATATTACCATAGAATGAACAGAGAGCATAGATGCTAGTAACAGCAAACTATTGAACGAGCAAAATTTAATCAAATTTAGTTGCTGAAGAATTTGTTGCTGCCTTTGCAAGAATACTTTGCGACTAAAATAGACGAAACTACGTCAACATCCATTGGTTTCTGTGTACGATATTTATTACTGATAGAATCATATATATTATCATAATCACCAAATAAATATAAATGAGATTCGAGTTTCTTTTCCAGCGATATTCATAAATAATTGTATTTATTATAATTATTATATTATATATTTCGGTTAATAAAAGTAGTAACCAATATTTTAAAAATTAGTGTAACCCGTTTTTTGAACACATCAATCTAACATATATGCAAAACCTCTGCGTAAAAATATTGAGTTAAGTAAAGTAATTAGTAATTTAATGAAATGTAATTGATCAGTCGTGTTAAAGTTATGTTGAAGTTATGATTTTACCAACCTTTGGCTACCTGTAGTGCCTATATTTCTATTCTTTTTTCTTTTACGTAAATGCGTTCAGAAAGAGATATTCAAGTACATTTTTCAATTAGAAAAAAAATTAAATGCATCGTAGCAGCAAGAAAATAAATCTGATGTTGGGAAAAACACCCGTGACGATGTTGGCATCAAATTAAAAAAGAGTGGACAACCGACTCTTAGTATTGACAAAGACAAATTCAGGGAAAAAGTTATACAAAATTCATCTATTATTAAATATCTTACAGAGTTTCAATACATCCAAAGTTACCATAAGTTGCTATCTTCATAATATTGAAAAGGAGAAAGAATTTGACAGATGAGTTTTGCATGAATTGAGAAACAACAAGATGTATAGACTATAGATGAACTCCGCCTTGCTGCTCAAGCATAACATGGAGTCTTTTTCGAACCAAATTGTGTCCTGTGATAAAAAGAAGATTCTTTACTATAATTTTAAGTAAAATGAACAATGATGACATTATAAAGAAACTCAAAGGGAACATTACAAAAGAGAGTTTGTATCTCGTGAAGGTTAAAGTAGTTACATAACAATTCAGTGAAAATATTAACCACCAATTCCATTTACAAACTGGTGAAATAACCAAAAGAAGATCTTGTTTCATCCGCCTTTTACCAACAGATTTTTATATTTTTCGGAGCCTGGGCAACAATTTATAAACTTAATCTTATCGTAATCTAAAAAAACGTATGATTTACAATACTTCCTTAACAATAAAAATTTAAATTTTACAAATATAGATCTTTTACACTACTTAACCGTCCATATAAAAATTTATAAAAACTAGTTTAATTGATTTATTTTACAAGATTTTATTGTCTTTACTTGTGCATAGAAAAGAAGATTCTAAGATTGCAAATAAGTGTTCATAATGATTTATGAGTATTGTTGTTTTTTAGTTAAGGCAATTTTGTAATCTACTCTAGTGTGTTTCCTGGAAAACTCTAATCCTAAGATGCAAAACTACTTCATCTTATCAGAGTAAAGCTTTTTCGTTTTAGATACAGTGAAACGGCTCTAACATAGCCAAATCGGTTTTTTTGCAGAAATGCTTACTTTAAAGAAAATAAAAATTGAAGGAAATGTAATAATATATACATTCAACTTTACTAGCAGATATTTTTATTAAATTAGGGAAAATAAGAGACAGAACAGTAGGAATCAATCTAAACCATATATTTGCACATACTTAATAAATATTTATATACGAACGTTTACGTAAATTAATTTAGTTCTTTGATTTCTATACAATAGCGCCTCTCAACAAGCAGGTGCCGATCGACAAAAGTGAGAATACTGTCTGAAGTCCCTCGAAACGTTATTTCTCCAATTGCTTAATAACTTTGGAAGAAGAATCCCAACCAAACAGAAATTTTTTTAACTAAGCGCAAAAATACGTTTTATGAGTTGTAAAATAGCATTCCAAAAGTATAATAACATAATCATGATAATTAAAGTTAATAAGATAACTCAACCACAAGAAAAATGTAAGCTTCAAAAGTTTGAACGAAGAAATAAACGCAGACAACACCTGCCGAAGAAGTCATGTCCGAAAACCTAAAATTCTGACATGCAACTTTCTAGCCAAAAGAAAATCGTAAAAGTTGATTGTAATCAACGGCTGATAGTTGTGACAGAAATTGTAACAAAGGTAAGAACTTGACCTAAAAGTAAGTAAGAATGTATGGAAGAAAGGTATCGTTATGGAAGAAAATTTGAAGAACCCCAATTTCACTGCATTGGGATGTCAAACAAGAAAGTTTCGTAACATTTGCTTGACAGGGAATTAATCTATAATGCCTAATAGAAAAAGTAACAGCTAAAATTACTAATATGTTCCCAAAAAGTGATAAAAACGACAAATATATCTTCGTTGCAACGAAAGTTTCTTTTGCTGAAAAGCCGCCAAAAGGATTTGCAATCGTTTTGAGCTACATTTGAAAATCGTAAGCGTAATTCGAAATCTGAAACATAAGTGTGTCGATTGAAAATCCAAAAATTATTTTTTACTGCATTTTATTATCTAAAAAGAAAATTATTGTATGTAATCTTACAAACTTGGCAATTGATTTAATGCAAAACCACGCAGTCTGGTCCATAATCTACCGCTTATCGCACTTTGATAATCACATCAACTTCTCAAAGAATGTAGACCGGAGTTGGGGAAGTTTCTTCTTGGTTTTGGGGGTATCAATTCTCCCGATGTTTTTGTATCACATGCACTTTCATAAACTTTTTGCTTTGGTTGGTACTAAAACGATCGTGTGGGCTCAGCTGTGAAATGCTGGCGACATTTTTTGCTCATGAAATAAATTTAATGCGTCTAATCATATTTAAAAATATATAAATAAATATTACAAATATTATTTATTAAAATAAAACACATAAAAATTGAGAAGTTCGACAATGAATTTACATATTTGATTACATACGTGCTGTGGATTCAAACTCATATTCGCATTACTGTGTTAACAAATTTAAACGCATTTAAGGGTTCAGGAAAATTGCATATTGCTATTTAATTACTAAAGTGAATTCGAAGAAGGTA
Organism: Sinelater perroti; assembly: GCA_036346155.1. NCBI lineage: Eukaryota > Metazoa > Arthropoda > Insecta > Coleoptera > Elateridae > Sinelater > Sinelater perroti. Next base: position 3,261,108 of record JARFIY010000167.1, on the reverse strand, counting down.
AAATCGCAATTCCAACGAACTTGCGTACACAAAAAAGAAAAGTGTGGAAGAAACTGAGAACACCATGAATAGAGTTTTAGTACAAAGTGATATGCCATTAACAAATTTTAAAAATCCACATCGATCAGGCCGACTAAAGAAGAATTTTAGACACATTTATCCTTCAATAGTTCAACGACCTTAAAGGTACGTATAAAAACGTTAAGGATTTGACACTTTAGGGGCTCCAGAAGTTTTTAAACACCCACCCTAGAGCGCAGATCGTCAAGTTACAATTAATTGCAAATGGAAATCGCACACATAAAATTTTAAGCAATTTTTTTAACACCGTACAATTATTTCTTAAGGTTTGTCTATTAATTATATGTAGCAGATTTATATTTTTTTGTTGTAATTACCATAAAATATCAAACTGTTCAAATACTTTAGTAGCCCACTCTAAATCTTTTGGGGATACATTTCTATCAAAATACTTTTAGATTAACGTAGGGGCTCCAGAAGTTTTTAAACACCCACCCTAGAGCGCAGATCGTCAAGTTACAATTAACTGCAAATGGAAATCGCACACATAAAATTATAAGCAATTTTTTAACACCGTACAATTATTTCTTAAGGTTTGTCTATTAATTATATGTAGCAGATTTATATAAGATAATTAAATTTGTAATAAAACAGTTTTACTTTTCGTTGTAATTACCATAAAATATCAAACTGTTCAAATACTTTAGTAGCCCACTCTAAATCTTTTGGGGATACATTTCTATGAAAATACTTTTAGATTAACGTAGAGTCCTAAAAACGCAAACAATGAGAAGGTTGTCCTTTGATGCTTATCGCTACCCGAACCAAATCTAATATAGTGTAGGACTCACCATCCACCATCCCGAAAATTTTATTTCAAGTGCCCCTCATGCAGCTTATGCAATAAAACTTTTTAACTCTCTTTAGTTCCGTTTCACTGTATTTCAAGGATATTTCCTTTTTTATAACAACTTTTTTATTCATTAATATTTTCCTTGCATATTTGTATCACCTTAAATGTTTTCTTTTTTTTTCAATTTTTCTGCTTGCTTTAAACGCGCGGCTTCTTTTAGCTTCATCGCAGTTGCTCCTCTGGAAGTCTCCTTATTTTTGAACCCGATTATTAAAGAAAAAATTCCATTGTGTCTCACGCTTTAGCCATTAAGTTTGTTCAATACCAAATAGAAATATTAATATTCAGAGAATCTGCCAATTGGGCTCCAGTCAGGTATGCAATTAATTCTAGTTTTGATACAGTTTTTCTTCTAAGATGTAACACAGTCTAGCTTATATTATGTTCACAATAATATTGTCTTCTGACATACAGACACTTGCCTTTAGATATGGTATTGGGAGCAATCCAGCGAAGTACCTAATAAATCAAAAGTTCTGAAATTTGATCGAACCATTTCTTAATTCATATTTAATATCTTCAAGTGGCTCTTCATCCCGTTCCATCTTAAACACCCATGTCTTCTGCAATCTTATCTTGGCTGTAATAATAAAAGGTGATATGAATGGATAAAATGCTCATCTTCGTACACTTTTAAATTCTTATAACACAAGTTTTTGTTCATCTCCAGCGCAACTAGAAGTGATAATTCAGAATCTCAGGCATAAAGAAGAGGCTTGATATAACTTTAAAAATCACTCTGCAATAGCGGTCCTCTTGAACCTTTCCGGTCTCGAAATAATCATACCTAAGAACTATAGAAAATGTCGGCCCTTCGAAGTTACGTCATCTGAAGAAAGGGTTTCTTTATATCTAATGTGACATCGTATCTTTGTATCGAAATCTAGTCTCAATATCAAGGATCATCTCAGACATGTTGAGATTTTTTTCTTAGTCGATACAAAAACTGGTCTAATTTTGGTCGTAGTGCTGCTAAGCCTTTAAACAGAGCTGCTTCAACTAAGATTCTCATATCCACCTTAGTTTTTATTTTATGACGTACTTCCATTGTGTATTCTTCATTACTGACGTCCTTGGATCTTTAAAAATATCTGGTAGGCTAAAATTAATTCAATGTTGACGCATTTAATTATGGTATGTAGACTCTAGCGAATTTATATCAAGCTCTGCCTTTTTTAGTTCGCCCTCCAAATTTTTCTTCTGTGGCACTTTTACTTTCTTAGATTTATCCATCCTGAAATGTAAGTATAAGTACCTTTCAAGCTACAGCAAACCACTTGTAACCTTTCAATTTATTTAGTTCCACTCCGGCCAATTCTAAAACTTCGCCTTCAACGCCTTCTCGAACTTTGGTTAGAAGAAATGTTAAAATCTCCCGAAAAAACAATAATTTGTAGTGAACTTAAAGGAAATCACCATTTAGAAGCTTCACGTTAAGAAAATCAGAACTGGTACGTTCTCAAGGCTCTGTGTTTTTAAAAAAAGATAACTATCACTATTACCCTCCTTACTCTGACTGACAATTTCACACAATATAAAGAGGCATATAAACAAACTCCAGTTAGTCCAGTTTCCCGTGATTCGAAAAAGTGATGATGTGGTAATCTTGTACATTATCATCAAATACAAACCCTGTTACAAAAAACCATAATTTGACACAATTAAAGTTCATTCAAGTGTTTTGCAGTTGCAAGACAATGTTCAATACATTGATCAATTTCATACTTTTTTGATAATGTCATAGACAGTACAAACCCTAATAATGTGGTAAACTTTTTTTTAGTTTTAGTTGACACACCCTATATTCATTACTAGAAATTAACAAGACCAGAACAACTAAATGTAAGGACTTACACTTTGCAACGGGAGGAGCACTAAACCCTAAGTGAAAGAAGAACAAAACTAGTAACTTAAAGATTCAAAATACCTGAAAATCAATTAAGTTGCGAGATCAAATTTAATAAAATTACCAAAATAAGTAAAACTTCCTTAATATTTCTATCAATACATAGACATCTTACTGTTTAACAAGGAATCTTTGTGTGGACAATGGAAGAAAATTGTAATTTCAGAAAAGACTTGGTAACTTGAATCTGCTGCAGCAACAGCTTCTTAAAGCAGGTGGAGTCTAACAATTGCAGGTAACTTAATGGTCTTCTTAAAATACTATCCATTATCCTTTTGTATTTAAGTATTGTCAACAAAGCATTCAAATGAGTCACAAAGCAGATCCTTTTCTATAAAAAAGTTACCCAAGCCTTAAAATAAATATTACAACTTACTAGTGACTCTGCACTCTGACTAGAACTCTGCAACCAAATTTGTGTTCCTATAATTATACCTTATCATACAGTGCGTTAACAAACTTGTGAATACCTAATTACAACTCAGTCTCATCCAAGTTAGTTAAGAGAACGGCCATTGTACTAATTTGTAGAATATTGCAAAATTTTATAATTATTTTCTCTGTCCAACTTTTAAAAGTTCTAGATAGTCGTTTTCATTCATGTACTGCATTAGAACTTTTTTAAGGAAATAATCTGAGTTTCTTTTTCTTCCTTTAACGGAGTTTTGTATTTTTTATTATGATTACTAGAGGACTTGTAACGTTAGTTTTCCCAATTGCCTACATAACGGTATAATAAATTTGCTTGTTTTTCAGTTCTATTTTCTGTTTTCAACTGAGTGGGCCTCGACAGTATCTTTGTTTTAAAAAAATACGACTCTCTTTTTAATCTCATTTATATCTTCGACTAAACAAATTACAACAAAGTAAATAAAAATTGTGATTCAGGATATAGTGCGAAGGATTGTTATTTACATTTTTAACTAGGCGTTCAATAACGATTTTATTAAATATTTTTGCATTTTGAGATTTTTTGCGCTTGTTTTTTTGCTAATTTATACTAATTTGCTATAATTATAATCGTCTTTTTAAATTTAAAGTCGCACTCTTGTATAAAGTCTTAATTCTGAAGCAACTCATAAAAGCACTACAATACTTGCATAAAACTATTGAAATATGTCTTTATATTCTACGTAATTTATTGTACAATTAAGACAGCCTTAACACTAACCAATGGCACACAAACGCTTGGACATAAAAATCGTACTTCTTTTAACGTATTTTAAAACAAATTTTCAATTTTTGTCAAGTTTGGGTAGCTGTATGTGATCAAGTGTTGCCATAAACTCTCATGTCTTTTCCGACAATATGCGAGTTCTGTTTCATCCAAGAGTTAGTAAGAATAATTTTAACAATTGTTAATCGATGATCATTCTTTAAAATGTAGAAAACAATTCAATTCTTCTTTTCATTCAGGCTAGTTTTTGGCTGGCGTCAGTGGCCTTCAATTTCAACTGCTTCTGGTCGTTTATGCTACTTTAGGGTGCTTTAAATCTACTTAAAATGTCGGATAGTTTTACAACTTTTGTAGTGAAAAACTTCGTCGTGAACAAAAATAGCTACATTGTGATTCAAACTATCTAAAAGCCGTTTATTTCTTGGCTAGTAAAAAAAAAGTAAATAATAACAATTCTTCCAATTAGTAAATATATAAGTAAAGAACGGCGAGTTATCATTACACATGTTGAAAATTTGGTAAACTCTGTAAAATTTTTGGTCAATATAATGCACTAAGTAAATCAACTGTCTGAAAATTAGAAAGTTTGGTGGAACTGGATCAGTAATAGATACAAGACCTTATATGTATCAGCATGGGATAATGTCTGTTGGGAATATTAGCATAGTCAGTCAAGGTATCGCTGGAGATCCGAAAACATCGGTTCGATTTCGTGCAAAATAGTTGGAATTTCAAGAAGCCTTCAACTGACCTAAGAGCTTAAACTTGCAACTATTCTCACAGGCAATAATTTGGCAATTGGTTTTTAAAATTTTTCGAATTAATCGAAGAGTCCTCTTTAGTAGTAAAACGCATTTTTAATTCTACGGATTTGTAAACAAACAAAACTGTGGAAGTGGAAAAGCAAATATACCTCCTAATAGTTATTGTTCGGTATGGAGTTTTGGTAGGTAATTCAATATACTCATACTTCAGATAATGCTGAAAATGTAACTGTGAATGACGACTGTTTTCGTTACATAAAACCAATTTTTTGGCACCAACTGAAGAACAAATGTGACTGAAGCAGAACAATATCACCTGCATGCAGCTCAAGCAACAGTCAATTTCAACTAGCCAACGAGATCTCATGATTTAAGACCATGCGACTACTGTTTGTTTCTACGGCAACAATCTAAAACCAGTTAACAACCTCAATAACAACATTTAACGGATTACAGATAAAATTGGTCGACACATGTGCAAAACTGTAATTTAAACTTTTGTGAAAAGAACCAAAATTTTTTCCCGAAGCTTAAGTGGGCATTGGTCAGATAGTTATTTATATATAACCAGAGGTTTTGTACTTTAGTATTAAAAAAATACATAATCAAAAGTCGTTTTATTTAAATTTGGCATTGAATTTTAACCACCTTTCATTTGGAAGCTTGTCCAGATTAAACGTAATTGAACGTACCTACTTAGACGCCCAACGAACACAACGAATCTATTTGCAAAAGCATCGTTATGAAAGTTAATTGAATGCATATTATTCTATCTGTGGGATAAAAATGTACAAGAAGGAACTATATGCAAAATGGTTACTGCGGCTTTTAACTATCAAACAAAAACATAGAATTTGACTACATTTAAGCGCAATCCAAATACTTATTGTAACAATTTGTAACCATAGGTGAAACAGATTCGCCATTCCATAGCAGAGATAAAATAGCAATCAAAACAGTAGGCCAACGATAGCAAATACTGTTTTGTCGGCTGTAAAAGTAGTGACAACGATTTCTTAAGTCTGTTGAGCGGTCATCCTGATCAAATACTTTAAAATAAAAAAGCAAGAACATCACCGTTCAAGTAAGGGCCAACTCAAAAGATAATAAAAATTTAGTTCGCAAATAAACGCTCTATTACTGAAACAATTTGTCATATTGCAAAATTTATTAGAATTAGAGTTAGCACCAATTTAATCATTTCGTTCCAACTCCCGTATGGTATGGTTAGATCCTCTATCGAACGCGTCGCCTGTAAACGAAGTTACTAAAATAAACAAAAAAGCATAAAGTTCATATAATAATGGGAATTTCCACGCTAAGGCAGCAAGCGAATCAATACAAAATGTAGATAGTACATTGCGACTAGGAGAAATAAATGAAAGCGGAGATCGTTTCATACAATCTTGCTAAGAAAAGGTACTTCTAATTACTAATATTTCATTTCAACTTCCAGCTAATAGGTTGTACACATAAAATCCCCACAAAGTAACCGAGAAGGCACTGTGCAAAATTTAAAAGATTTCGTCATAATAAATATAAGGTTTCTAGTATTAAAAAAGCTGAAAAAACGTATCCTGGATCAGATGTGACATTTGATCATAATCTGCTAGAGGCACAATTAAAACAACGTCTAAAGTGAGTAAAAAGTCAATGCCTAACGATATTAACTTAAAACTATTAAACAAGAATGCCACGCAAAATTCTATTAATTTCGTTAAACAGGGGATGGAAAATTATAAAATATAATGTATTGAAAACGACAATAATAATAAGAGAAGACAAGCAAAGACAAAAATACAAACGATGAATGAGAAATAAAATTTTAGAATTAAGTGATTAAGGAACAACGTGGAAAAATAAAAACGAAACAACTTGCAAAGAGATAAACAAAAAAAATTGGATAAAAATCAAAAAGTTGAGGAAAATGGATAGTTGAGAAATGCGGACATTGAAACTTGTATGGAGAAACCTGGTCATTATAATATTTTATTATTAAGATTGCATATGTTGTCAAAAATCCCATATTCATTGTTTAACAAAGACAGCAGTCTAATATTTCAAGCAAAAGAAATAACTAATGATTGAATTAAATATGTTAGAGTTGTTTGGGGGTAAGAAGAACGAAGATATAAGATTAAATCACACTCTCAGAAGAAGTCCAAGGGTGATATTCATATCAAAACTTACTAAAACTCGAAAGGCCACTCTCAGATGAAGTATATTCAGAAGTCATGAAAGTTAGCGGAAAGGAAAGCACTACTGCACTAACAAAACTTGTAATCAGAAACATAATACGGAACAATTTTCAAATGACTTTAGCCCTACTTCAAAAAAATAATAATCCGGAACAATGCAATAAATACATATTAAATAGTTGAATAAACCAAGTACTAAAGATATTTTTAAAAATAAAAAACATTAGAATTTACATTAAATATCAACAATCGCTCAGCAAAATGCAGTTCGCTTTTCGAAGCAGAATGTGTATCAAAGAAGCGCTATATGTCATAAAAGTTGTAGTTTAGAAATGTTTGGATAATCGTAAGGACCTGCATATATGCTTTATAGCATTTGATAGCCATTTATTGGAAACTTATATAAATATTATAAACTATAACAGTTAACATCAACGATGCACATTATTACAAACTCTATGTTAAACAGGCTACCGTCGTTTGATTAACAATAGTCAGTACCGATTACAAAAAGAATGTTTGAAACGCAAGTGTGGGGGGAAAACAAAAAAGATCGTCCACGAACCAAATAGTTATGCAGAATCAAAGAACCAGAGAAAAGAGGAATAAAATGAGAGGGTATACGAAACCAAACACAAAATAGAAAACAATGGAGGCAACAATACAAGGCTCAACCCCACTAGCCTTATACCTAAAGGTGGAAAGACTTGGGACTAAGTTAGTAGTAATATCGATTAATCATAATGTGCGACCCGTGTGGGGTTGCTAGTCCCCCATCGGGCGCCTCCCCAGGTGGCGGATAGGGGAAAGCTCATCAGATATGATGGGTACCGGGGAAATCAAATACCCGGGGCGGACCAAAACTAGCTGACATGAGGCAGCAGTAGTGTCAGTACTTACTTAGGGTGGAGAAGAAGATCTTCGGTACAGCCTAATATTAGATAGACAGAGGCGAAAATTACATATTAAATTTGACCGGTTCTGTTACTGCGATGAGGAAGGCAACGGGAAACCACCTCATTAATTGCATTGACACTGTCAATGTTCCCTAGTAAAATCAATTATGGCGAAAGTTTCAAAGAGAATGGGCCTCAGTTCCCGGCAGCCCTTCGATGGGCAGAGGCTGCTAAGAATCCCCGGGCGGAAAATTAATATTTGTACATAGAATGTAAAAACATTACCTGTAGCTGGAAAAGTACATAACGCCATACAGGAAATGAATCGATTATCAGTCGATATTTTAGGCATCAGTGAAATGCGTTGGCCTGGATCAGGACAAATTAAAGTTGCAGAACATACTATATACTATTCAGGCAACGATAACGGTCAACACCATAACGGCGTTGGAATTATAGTCTCAAAGGATGAGCCCATGTGTCGAAAATTTTATCCCTATTTCGGAAAGGTTAATCTTAATCACATTAAGCACAACACCAATCAAATGCAACATCTTGCAGATATACGCTCCAACAGCTGATAAATCTGAAGGGGAAATAGAATTGTTCTATAATGAACTAAACAAAATTATTAGCAAACTCCAAAAGAAAGATCTGACTATCGTGATGGGCGATTTTAACGCCAAAATAGGTAAAGGGAAATGCGGCGAGTTTGTTGGAGCGTACGGTCTAGGCGAACGAAACGAGAGAGGTGATAGACTCAACATCTTCGCACAAGAGCATCAATTAGTAATTACAAACACCTTCTTTAAACTGCCGGCCAGAAGGTTATATACTTGGATATCTCGATTAGATAAACCCGACCATATAGTAAGAAATCAGATAGATTACATGCTAGTAAGTCAAAGATTTAGGAACTCTATAAAATCAGTTAAAACATACCCTAGTGCGGACATAAGGTCTGATCACGTCCCATTATTAGCTAAAATGTGCATAAAACTGAAGAAAGTTATAAAAAGTAAAACGACAAAAAATATGACTTAAATCAGCTAAAGAACCAAAACATCAAATTACAAGTGGAACAACAATTAAAAGGTTTTCTAAAATACTCTGCAACAGACAACGTTGACGCGGAATTAACAAAATTCAAGACAAAACTAGAAGTAAGTAATGAGTATCTAAAACCAACTAAATCAAAAAAACAGGCATGGATGACGGACGAGATTTTAGAAATGATGGAAGAAAGAAGAAGAAATAAGAATGGAGATATAAAAACTTATAATACCATTCACAACAACATTAAGAAAACTATAAGGGCTGCTAAAGAAACTTGGTTAAAAGAACAATGTGCTAAAATTGAGTCACTAGAAATAAAACATGACAATTTTAACATGTACAAAAAAGTTAAAATGCCGCAGGACTTTTTAAGTCCAAAACAACAGGTTGCATGAGAGATGATGCAGGAAATGTCATTGTAGACAAAATAACAAGACTAGAAGTATGGAAGAAATACGTTAAAGAACTTTTTGAGGATAAACAGCGAAAAGTCATAAAATCGGAGCCATGCACCACGGGCCCGGACATTATGAAAGATGAAGTGCGGGCAGTGATAAAACAAATGAAAGTAGGTAAAACAGCAGGCCCGGACGGAATTCATTCAGAATTTTGTAAATTATTAGATGACGATGCAATAAACTGGTTAACTAGTATATATAATTATATTTATGATACGGGTCAAATACCGAAAGAGTGGCTTAAATCCACGTTTATTGCTATACCAAAAAAATCTAGTGCCAAATGTTGTAGCGAATACCGATTGATTAGTCTCATGAGCCACCTACTAAAAATGTTTTTGAAAATAATACATAAACGCATCTTCAGACTTTGTGAAGAACAATTGAGCCAAACCCAATTTGGATTTCGTAATGCCCTAGACACAAGAGAAGCGCTATTTGCTCTACAAGTATTATTTCAACGTTGCAGAGATGTTAACATTGATATCTATACATGCTTTATAGATTATCATAAAGCATTTGACAGCGTTAAACATGATAAACTCATACAAATACTGAAAAACACTAGTATTGACGACCAAGATCTTCGAATTATAATTAATTTGTATTGGAATCAATCTGCAAACATCAAAATTGAAGGAGAGCTGTCAGATGATGTAGAAATAAGACGAGGAGTGAGACAAGGTTGTATTCTATCGCCCTTGTTGTTCAACGTCTACTCGGAACAAATATTTAACGAAGCTCTGCAAGATGCGACAGAAGGCATTTCAGTAAACGGAGTAAAGTTGAATAACATAAGGTACGCGGACGACACAGTCATATTCGCGGACAATTTAAAAGGCTTGCAAGATATTATGACTAACATCATGACTATCAGTCAACATTACGGGTTAAAGTTAAATGCAAAGAAAACCAAATATATGGTTATAAGTAAAAACAATATTCCACCTGAACCCTTAATAATAAACGGCGAAAAGATTGAAAGAGTAAAATCAATTATCTATCTAGGCACTTCAGTCAATGATCAGTGGGATCATTCAGTAGAGATCAAGTGTAGAATAGAAAAGCCAGAAGCTCATATATTAGAATGCAAAACTATTCAAAACCGAGATTTAAATATCGAGATAAAAATAAGACTGTTAAGGTGTTACGTATTCTCAGTCTTGTTATACGGAGTAGAGTCCTGGACGTTGACTGCAGCTACAATGAAAAGTTAGAGGCATTCGAAATGTGGCTATATAGACGTTTATTGAGAATACCATGGGTTGATCATGTGACAAATGTGGAAGTTTTACGCAGAGTTAACAAAACAACTGAAGTAATAAATACAGTTAAAATCAGGAAGTTACAATATCTTGGACGCATTAGCAGAAATGAAGAACGTTACGGCTTACTTCAACAAATACTTCAAGGCAAAGTAGAAGGAAAGCGGGGACTTGGAAGACCACGCATTTCATGTCTCAAAAACTTAAGATCTTGGTTTTCGATGACGACCACTGGACTTTTTCGAGTAGCTGTTAATAAAATCGCCACATTGATCGCAAACATCCGAAACGGATAGCACGAGAAGAAGAAGATAATGTGCGATGTGGTTGCATACCAAGGTTATTTAATATACGATAAGAAAATCTTTTAAAAGAAATGAATTAAAATACAAGGCAAATGCACCAACTGCATTAAATATTCTGATTATGGCTCTGGCTACAAACAGTCCTAAAGACTCAGTGAAAATATAGTGATGTTATAGTAATACATTTTCTCGTAATGATGAGTGCGCTGTGTATATTGTTAAAGTAGCATATTCAAGAGTGACCTGGACGCTATCATTAAAGATAGTCAATTTTGTAAACCTTTCTTCGATTAATTATTCTAATTAAATCACTACATAACTTCTTCTTCTTGTCGTGCCTTCTCTTAATAGAGGTTGGCGATTACATTGGCAAATGTTTCTCTTTCTGCAGCTGCTCTAAATATTTGTTGAACATTCATGCCTGTCCACTGCCTTATATTCTTAAGCCAACAAGTTTTCCTTCTACCCCTTCCGCGTTTGCCTTCAACCTTACCCTGTATGATAAGTTGGGGTAGGTTATATTTTTTATTTCTTAGTAGGTGTCCCAAGTAGGCGGTTTTTCTTCTTTTTATGGTAGTTATAATTTCTCTATTACAGTTCATTCTTTGTAATACCTCTTGGTTTGTAATCCTGGCTGTCCATGGGATTTTAAGTATTCGTCTCATCAACCACATTTCAAAGGCTTGCAGTTTGTCTATCTCGTGTTTATTTAGTGTCCAGACTTCCGTTCCATATAACAATATTGACCATATATAATTCTTTACCATTCTCCATCTGATTTGTAAATTTAGATTTTTATTTGTCAGGAGTGTTTTCATTTTATAAATCCTTGCCTAGCTATTTCTATTCTACTCTTTATTTCTATATTTGAGTTTAGATCTGAGTTTAACCAGCAACCTAAATATTTGAATTTTCCAACTTCTTCTAAAGCGTTGCCATCAATTGTAAAATTTATACCCCTAGGATTTTACTCACTTGCATGATTTTTGTTTTCTTAGTATTGATTGTTAGGCCCATTTGTAAACTTGCTTCGTATACTTTGTTAATTAGCTGTTGTAATGCTCTAGGGTTGTCTGCAATTAGTACGCTGTCATCCGCGTATCTTATGTTATTTATCGTTTCCCGTTTATTTTATTCCTAAATTGCAGTTGTGTAAGGCGTTCTGAAAAACTACTTCCGAATAGAGATTAAATAACATTGGGGACAGTATACAGCCTTGACGTACCCCGCTTTTAATTTCTACGTTGTTTGTTTCAGTGTCTTCTACCATTACTTTAGCACGTTGGTTCCAATAAAGATTTTTGATTAGTTTTATGTCTCTTTCGTCTAAGCCAATGTTTTCCAAACATTCTATGAGTTTGATGTGTCTTACTTTATCAAATGCTTTCTCATAATCGAGAAAGCACAGATACACATCTTTTTTCTGATCTCTACATTATTACTTGTATGCAGAAGAGAGCTTCACGCGTTCCCATCCCATTTCTGAAGCCGAATTGGTTGTCACTCACTACTTCTTCACATTTTCTATATATTCGGTTTTGCATTATCTTCAAAAGTATTTTAAGGGCATGGCTCATGAGACTTATTAATCTGTACTCATTGCAAGATTTCGCATTTGCATTCTTAGGCAAAGTAATAAATGTTGATTCCAACCAGTCATTTGGAATGTTACCCGTTTCATATATTTTATTATACAAATCAACTAGTATCTTTAGGTTGTCTTCGTTTATTAGTTTAATTAGTTCCATATATATGTTATCCGGTCCTGGGGTTTTTCCTATTTTTATTTGGTGTATTGCATTCTCTACTTCTCGCTTTAGAATTGTGGGTCCTTTTTGTTCTTCTCCTCTGTTTTGTATAATTGTTTCTGGTCTCTCGTCGTCAAACAATTTTTCTATATATCGTTCCCAGATTCTTATTTTCTCAGTTTCGTCCATTATTATTTTGTTGCTGTCATCTCTTATCATCATTTGTGTTTTCTTTCTGTTGGTGCCGACAACTTCTTTTATTTTCTTATATAGACCAAACATGTTGTGTTGTTCGTTCAAGCTTTCTATTTCTGTACATCTGTCGCACATCCATTTTTCTTTTGCTTCTTTAATTTTAATTTGTATAATTCTATTTATTTGTTTGTATTCTGTTTCATTGCTATTTTTGACAATTCTCCGTCTATCCATTAGGTCTAATATTTCTTTCGTCATCCACTTCTGTTTAAAGTTCTTCTCCTTTGAATTTCAGACTTTCATTTCCAACTGTGCGTATCGTTGTTTTCAATTTTTGCCATAAATCTTCAATATCTTCTTGTGTGCTCCCTGTTATTTGTGAGCCATCACTTATCAAACTTGCTATTTCTTTATTTATAATATTTCTTACTTGTATTTTTGTTTCTGCATTTCGGAGTTTATCCATGTTTAGTTTTTTGTTTGTTTTCTTCTTCTTGATAATTATTTTCAGTCTAACTCGCATTTTGATGATTATGGGGTTGTGATCTGATCCAATGTCTGTGCCCGGGTATGTCTTAGCACTTAGTATATTGCTTCGATATCTTTTATTTATAAGCACATAGTCGATTTGATTTCTAACTATGTTGTCCTTCCTGTTTTGAGGAGAAGTCCAAGTATATAGTCTGCGAATTGGAATTTTGAACCATAAGTTGCTTATTACGTAATTTTCCTCTTGGCAGAATTGGATTAGCCGATCTCCTCGTTCGTTTCTTTCTCCTATGCTGTATTTACCTACAATGTCATTGACTTCCCCATTTCCAATTTTTGCGTTCAGATCACCCATTATGATGTTTATATCTTGTTTTTTTGTCAAACGTGTGATGTCTCTAATTTGCGAGTAAAATTCTTCAACTTCAGCATTAGATCTTTTCGTTGTTGGAGCGTATACTTGAATGATATTTATGTTGACAGGATTGCCTTTCAACTGTAAGAGCATGACTCTGTCAGAGTATGGTATAAAATTTTGGACATGTTGCTGTAGTTTACTGTCTATTACAATTGCTACTCCATTTGTATGTTTGTCTTGGTTTCCTGAGTAATATATGATTTTGTCATCAGATCTTAGAATTCCGGAATCAGGCCATCGTACTTCACTGATTCCTAAAATTTGTAAATTTATTCTTTTCATCTCCTGGATGAGATTTGCTAATTTTCCAGGTGAATATAGGCTACGGACGTTCCATGTGCCTATTTTAATGGTTGAATTAATATTTTTCCACTCGGGATTCTTAGTACCCCTGGTTACTTAAAACCTGCCGAGGACTGGGGCCATAATTAAGTTTCGTGCTGCCATGTAATTTTCTTGGAACAATAATACAGTGGTTTTCCGTTGCCTTCTGTATCGCGGTACTGATTGCCGGTTGTAGCGTCCATCCCTGCCGCCATCAGGTTCCATAAGTGAAGCTGTTCCAATCTCCTCGATTTCCACCTTCACTTATAGTTTTTTTTTTTGAGAGACCCGCTTCCATCTTCAAAAGTTATTTCAACCAGGGCCATTAAATTCAATGCTTGTAAGTTGCCCCTGGTTGCCCACTATATAACAGATTAACATAAAAATCAAAATAATGACAGTAAACAAGACTCCTCAAAATCATCGTGTGGTTGGTTCTCGGGTTTTTAAGCAATGGTCGGAGTTTAGAAACTCTTGATGTTTCGTTCACAACTGCGGCAGACATCTTCAGAAGAAAGTTTTCTAAAAATTAAGTTACTGTTTCTTAAGTTTTCGCTTTTATATTTGTGCGAGTAGTAGGAATGGTGTTGGGGGACAGTTGTTGACGTCACCGGGTTGGTTACCAACGTAACCTCAAAACCATACTCATATTATGCTGAAAAATAGAACATGTTTTAAGCTATAAGTACCTTTATTGCCAATTAAATGACAAATAGAAGGGGAGCAAAAAAATTGAAATAAGCATAAATATAGCAAAGACCACCTTTATAAAAATGATGCAATTCCTATGTAACAAAACTTTAAATACTCAAATGGCGTATGACTAAATGTCAGCATAGCCTATGCTACCATATGGTGCCAAGAATGAGTCTTTTAAAGTCAACAGACTAGATATCTTCAAATGTGAATATATTGCAGAATGTGTCACATCTTCTAGATTGTTAGCATTACGAATGAAAAATGCTTAATAGACTAAATAAAAATCAAGAGATATTTTCCACGATAAAGTGAAAAAAAAATATTTTGGATATGTCATAAGGGGAGAAAAATATCGAATACTTTGCCTGATAATTATTCGTAAAAATAGGGAAAAAATGCAGAGTTACACCATAACAATTGCAGTGTCGTGGTTGTGAAAGGTGCACATTCAGCCTATCCACAGTACCACAGTCTCGAGATTAATATGATGAATTAGTCGAGAACATCACGAAATTATAATATAACACTCCAAAAAAATGGCATGATCTAAGTTTTTATCGCCTCTATTTTTCAGAGTTAGCTTCGAATAAAAATTTGGCTTAGTAAAAAGAAATTTTATCTAAGAATACCATAGACACTAACAATAATTATTATACAGCTTTTGAGAGAAAGTATTTTTCCGCTCTAAATAAAAACTATGTTAAAAATAAAAATTATTTTTCTAAACGATGTATAATTGTATATTTTTGGCCCTTTTAATTTTTATTCAACCTTTAAACTGTAAAGATGTGTTTAATGGCCACCTTAAAAGTGTGTTATTGAATAGAGCAGGGTCCATCGGGAAGGTGTTACGTTTTTGAAAGAGTATAACCTTGATAGAGGAACTGGTGTATGCGCAGTGGTTGATATACACTCGTTAGTTGCCATTTCGTAGCCATGAAGCCGTAAATTTTGATTACGACTTTGTTACAACCGGTCATTGGGTGGTGCAGACACAGCGAAGATTTAAAACTCACTTCAAGGATGGTCAACGCGGTGCCGTCCCATCTTGCCCAACAATACTGAAATATTTTAACAATTTCGAGACGAGAGAAACTGTGAGACCTGGAACAGTCCGAGAAGGTTATTAGAACACTAGAAAACATCAAAAAAGTTCGACAGCTTGTGGAAGCCAGCCCTCGCCGTTCAGCGGCATCACACGTTCGCGCCGAATTTTGCACTTTGACCTCTAGTTTGATCTTTAAAAAATTCAGTTCAAGAACTGGAAGAAAATGACTACCTACGAAAGTTTAAGTTTGCAAAAACGATGCTAAAAACCTTGGCAAATGGCTGTATTCTGGCAACGAGTGACGAGGTCCATTTTCACTTATCGCGTGCTGTAAGCAAACAAAATTGCCGGTACTGGTCGGAAAATAATCCACAGAAAGTCGATCAAAGTCTCTACATACTAAGAGTGTAACTGTGTGGTGTATAATAGCCCAATGTGGCATAATTGCACCCTACTTTTTCCGAGAAAACGAACGCACTGTAACCGTCAACTCAAAGTTTTTGATGCCTGAATTGAGAAGACATCGGATTACGCTCGATAGGGTTTGGTCTCAACAGGATGAGGTTACTTACCATATCACAAGATAATCCATGGCTTTTTGAAGGTAACAATGCGAGGAGTCGCATAAAGAAACGACGGATGCAAACGATAACCCACATAATGAAAAGAGAAGGACTACTAAAAATTATAATAGATGGAAAAATATCCGGAAAAAACCAAAAGAAATTAATAACAGACTCGGGCAGTTGCAGTTACGTGGAAATGAAAAACAAGGCTATAGAACGACAGACATGGAAAGCTGCGACAAATCAGTCGTTAGACTGACAACCTTGGAGAAATGCGTGGGGATGTAGAGTAGCTCTCTCGATCATCAAGTTTTCACCCTGTGATTATTTTTTCTAGGGCTACTTGAATTTTAGGTTTTAGGAGGTTTATATTGAAAAACTACATATTCTTGAAGTTATTCCTGAAACTCGGAAAATTCGAGCAATTCTACGCGCCATGCTTGAAAGGTGCATGGACATTTTTTCTACCCACGTGTAACAATGTCTGGACAAGAAGGTCGCCACTTGAATGACGTCCTTGTTCACACCTGCATTTCATTCTTTTTGTTTGTGCTTTATGTTTCTAAATGGTATTATATTGCAATCTTTGATAAATAAAAATTAAATTTTCTTCAAAAACATCTGTGTTAGGGTATTTTGTAACACCTTTCTCCCGGACACTGTACTATTTAATACTTTATGCTACTCAATAATTTGTTTCATATAAACTTCAGAAAGTTTGTAAAATCCAATCAAATTTAGATAATATCGCACCTTTAGCTACCCAGCAACCGTAATTATATATAATTGGAAAAGTGATGGAATATTCATGTGAAATTTAATTTGCGTATTAAAACCCAATCGAGCATGCAACTATACAAGCTGAAAATTTCCATTTGGATACTTTGCAGCGCGGAAAACATAATTACTGCTTGGAACCAGCTGGCGTTTCTGACGGCTGATATTTAATTTAACGTTTGAACATTATAATGCAGCTTATATTGCTGAAAGCGATATTCGATACTTCTCGCCATGCATAAATCATCGCTGCTAACGGCAAACGTATGGCGCCGAACAAATAACTAGTTATTACAAAACATCTGCAGTTATGCATTCAACGTGCGTTACGCAGCAGTTGGGGAACATCCAATACATGGTTTCATCCAGATAAAACACTAGATAAAATTAAAGCGGTGCCCTAATGCTCGATTATTTATTCAGCAAGTTCATATTGATTGAGCCGGAGCGCAGCGTTGTCTGAGCGGCCGTGATTGCCGTAAAAGCTGTCATTTCTGGATTTTTAACCCGGAGCGAAAGCGCGCGCCGCAAAGCGGAGGGCAAACAAACTCCGGCGCGTCTGGCCGCGCTGAAATAAACACTGCAAGAGACTTACCGCAGATGCAGATCAACAGCGGGAGTAAGTCCAAAAATCCACAGGTGTGCATCTTCCGCGCTTTCAGAGCCACTCGTCTGCAAAAAAAAGTTCAGTTAGAGCGAACGTTCGTCGCCGGCTCGTGCAAAGCAAACAAACGTGCGGGGGTTTTATGCGCCGTAGAGGAAATAAATTAATAAGCCCGCTTCCGCGCGCCTTATTATTATTTCATTATTTTACGTTGTCCAGAACTGCGGCCGATTGTTTTATGGCCGCATAAAGCGCTCGCTGCACGAAAGGAATTAAATTATAAAATAAAATGGCTGCAATGTCCTGGCACGAAGCGAACGCTTTTCGCTTAAGAATATTTGCACACGACGCTTCAGAATGTATATAGTAGCTCACTAAATTTACTTATTGTAAGTCTTTATAGATTACAAATAGTTAATAAATTAAAAAAAATAGTAGAGTTATATTTAATTTCACAAAAAGGGCAAGTTAAATATGACCGGGACTGATTTTTGTGCACTGCATAGTCACAACTTTCATCCTCCCTGCTCGGGTTAGAACCTGCTCAGTCCTGTTTGAGAGTTAGTAAAGTGATGAGCGAACAGAAGGTACCGAGGAGCATAGAACAACACATTGTAATCAAATTCCTCGTTGAAGAAAATATCATGTCCGCTGAAATTCACCACATAC
This sequence comes from Sinelater perroti, assembly GCA_036346155.1. NCBI lineage: Eukaryota > Metazoa > Arthropoda > Insecta > Coleoptera > Elateridae > Sinelater > Sinelater perroti. The sequence continues at coordinate 3,242,612 of JARFIY010000167.1, read as the reverse complement.
TCCAACAACAGTATGGAAAGAGTGTCTTTCATAGATTTGCGTGCTTAAGTGGTGTGAGTTCTCCAGAGAGGACAGAGAGCGTGTTGAGAATGAACCGCATGATCGTCTGCCGCGAACATCCATCACCGAGCCAAACATTGCTCGTTTAGACACACTTATTTGTGAAGATAGGCACAATACTATCAAGGAACTTAGATCAATGCTGTCCATTTGTGTTAATAATGGAAAACATTGTAAAAGCCACCTAAATTATCGCAAGGTGAATTCACGGTAGGTACCACGCACTTTGACGGACGTGCACAAAATAGTGTGCATGCAAGTGGCCAGTTTAAAGACAAAGGTGATGCATTTTTGCAAAAATGTGGATGGACTACTTCATTCCCGAATCCCAGCAGTTATCGCGAAACCAAGAGAGCAGAGGAGCCGTTCGACAAAAAATGATGGCAACGTTCTTCTGGGGCTGGCATTACATGTAGACTTTCTGACAAAAGCCAGAATACTCGATGCAGCTTATTAACCAGACCTCCTGGTAACAGACATGAAGGAAGATCCGATCCAAGCGGAAGACAGTTGTAGAACGGGTAGCCTTCGTTCAAAACAATGCACGCCCCCGTACGACCAAAACCATAATAAAAACCCTTTGGAAATGAAAATGAAATCTTCGGCTGTTCAGGCCTCAAGTGATTTTTTACTGTTCGGAAGACTTAAATCAGACTTACAAGGCATACGATTTGCAGACTACGAGGCCGTCATCCAGATTGTTCGAGAATGGATACGCCTCCAAAAGTCTTTTTTGAAAAAGACATCGGGATGCTCCCAGAACGTTAGAAAAAATGTATTGACTCTAGAAGGAGATATGTTAAAGACTGATATATGCAAATAAATGTTTGGCAATTTGTTTTTTTGTAATCAATCCCGATCATATTTGCACGAGCTTATAATTAACCCCCTATAAGGTATACATACAATCCTAATCGAATAAATGTACAAAACAGATCTACAGTACTTTCTAAAGTTCTATAAATTGATACTAACGCGCAACAAACCAGTAGAACTCAGTAGCCACCTAAAGAACACAAACCATCACCTATCTTCATACATGGTGTACTTAACCGGCGTAGTGACAAAATACTAACTAGCAATACTAGATACGGAACAATTTTAAACAAAACGCTGACCAACAATAGATCAAGGTTAATGTTACTCAGTGCGATTCTTACCGAAAATTATCTGAAAGTCTGAAAGACGATAAGATTATTCATCATACATAGAATCTTTTTCAGACATCTACACCATTTGGTATCTATATTATATATTACTAAATATGACATGGTGTTACATAAAAATCCCTCTCTTTATTTATGGTAGACCTTAAACCAAAAGAAAATAATGAAGAGATATTGACTGAGGCGCACAGGAAGGCTAAATGTATTCTATGGTGCTAATTATAATCAGTTTACGAAGATTTGCAAATAATGAGACAATCCATTTGAAAAACCTACAAATAATATACATCAACAACTAAACTCAGGATCTCTAAACACTTTCACACCACATCAAATACTTAATCTAAAAAAGCCACCTGCTAACCATTGAACTTATGCCCAAGAAGTTTCTGAAAAATGTAATTGAAGCAACATATGCCACGAATAAATAAATCTAGTGGAGAAGCTGTTGATCGATGAATTCAAAAATATGTATGCGCAACTAATGCGCTAAAACAGCATGATTCTAAACATGCTTTCTATCGTAATTAGTAAATTAACTTAAAATAGCATTATTGCAGATCGGAACGCAAAGACTAATTAATCGTATGCCAGAAATAATAGCTTTCCTACATAGATGAAAAGTAGAAGCTCATACAACTATCAGAACCGTAATTAAAATTCCACATTACCCATCTCTCAAATCATCCGGATAATCCATGATGGTTCAGCAATAATTTCAATAAGTTTTCTACAACATTATACATCCAAAGCACAATAATACAAATTGAAACTAATCTCTATCCCTTGATTATAGCAGCAATGTACAGCCCTTCACAACATTCCATTAGTACTGAAGAATGCAAAATTTTTTTTCACCTTTATCATAAATTTGTCATCGGGGCGACTGTATTGCTAAACATAGAACTTGGGCATCACTACTTACAGTTACAAAAGGACGTAATTTCTTACGAGCTATCTAGAACTTAAATCTTAATTATTAAGAAATATCTAGTACCTACCTCAGCACTAAATCAAATAAAGAGCTAGGATATAACCATTCATTCTACGTCTTAGCACTAAGCTCCACAGTAATAACTAAAGAAAATTAGCCAAAATTCTGCTTCCAACACACGAATCGGAAACTGCACCCATCTAGGAATCCAAATCAACCTGGAAACTTGATGCAGCAATCAAATATCTCACTCAACTCCTACAGAGTGCAGCTTGGAAAGTCACACCTTCTAATTCATCCACTAACCCTAAATATCTCACACCACATCAAAGATCTCATAGAAAAAAAAGACCAGCACGTAAAGTGCTTAAGTAGGCAGGATAAAACGTATTACAACAATCTCATTCGTCAATTACACGCAGCCTTACGTAACGTAAGATATTAAACCTTCAAGAACTACTCCACAAAGCTTATCGATAATCACTCAATATTGTAAACGACTAAAGCCTTTTAAAACTTCTTTTTAAAAAAGCAGTGGAACATAGTCTAGGAGACGTTTTTGCTAAACATTTTGTCAACGTTTTCATCTTATCTCAGCCAAACGACAAAGATGCGGCCAATTTTCTAGATCCACCTTACCAACTTTCTCTACCACTAAAACCAACCTCTCTTACCAAGGTAAGACAAAAAATACTGCACAAAAATCTCCATAAACTCTCTGGTTACGACCTCATAACCAAGTAACTCTTACACTACATACTAGTGCTTCTCAGTACCATCTATAATATGCTAAGTTTGTGCTATTTTCTATTGCAATGGAAATTTTTCAAAATTATAATGATACCGCAATTTGGTAAATCACACACACTCACAAACATCATCTTACAGGCCAATAAGCCCCTTACAATTTTCTTCAAAAACTTTAAAAGGCTATTCCTGCGTAGAACTTAAGACTCAGTAGTCTTAGGCCAAATAACTCTGTTACATCAATCTGGCTTCCATAAGAATCATTCAATGATGCAGTAGGAGCACAGAATTATCGTTAAAATACCGGAGGCTCTACAAACACAAAAATACTACACATCGTTCTTTTTTTTTGTGGTTTCTAACTATTATCTAATTAAGGCCGACGTATTGTAAGGCAGTAATTTTTTGTCATTGATATACACTTTTTTACTCTCTCTTTATTTTTCAGTTTGTTGCGTTCTTCATTACTTCAACTTTTTTTTTTATTCTTATCACCAAGTTCTAGAGTAGCAGGTAGACACTCTTTACACTCCCAGCAGATATAAATCTAATTCAGGGAAGCGACGCTGACTTTGGTTTTTCTCTCCTCTCTTATCACTGAGGCCAACCATGTCCTTTTAACCCTAATCCATCCTATTACACTTTAATCCCTCATATATTCTTTTTGCCCCATCTTCTAAGCCTTCCCCCCCCCCACCCATAATATGGCGAGTTTTAAAACAAAAAGATCTGGTCCCCAGATATAAAAACACAAATTCTACCCCTCCAAGTAAGACTGCCTCAAGGAATCTGAGGAAGACAAAGATTCACTAACAACCCCAAAACACAAGATCATTACCAGCAGAAGAACACCTAACAGAATTTGAAAGTGAACTAAAAAACGTGAAATAAGACGTGACTGGCTTCAGTAAAGTGAGAAGATGAGGAGAACAACTAATAAAATTAAAAACTAGTAATAGCTTTTATTATGCCGGTGAAGATGAAAGTTCCATAGAAGGAATCGGAATTATAATACATAAACCCCACACATTGTATGTGTGAATAAAATCTGAACTAGAGCGATAAATATCGTTTTAAGGCTATGCAAGAGATACTGCATCAAAATTACAGGTTTACCTATCGACCAAATACCATACAGATAAGGAAGTGCATCTATCCTTTGATGAAATAGCAGCGGGCAACGCAGAAAAAAACGCATTACACTATTCTGTGCACACATTTTAATGGCAAAATAGGGATTAAGTGAGATGCTACGGAACCCTTACTGAGAGGCTACGGTCTAAAAGACAGAAATGATCGCGGAGAGACAATGCTAGACTTCTTACTTCAGAACAATATATTTCAGATGAACAACTTCTTCTACAAAAAACCCAAATAGGAAATGGACCTGGGCAAGTTCAGACGGCCGCACAAGAAACCAGATTGAATTTGTAATAACTGACAAGAAGCACATAGTCAAAGACGTGTCGGTACTAAATATGTTCAGTATTGAAAGTGATCACAGAATGCTGGGAAAAAAGAACGATATAAAATAATAAACAAGAATATCAATAGACCATGGATAAACCTACCCGATAGTGAAAAATTTTAGCGAGTACTGGGGAATACCGACTTGAAAAAAAACATTAACATCTGCAACAAAAAAAATAATAAATGCAATATTAAAAAGTCAAAACAAACCCTGCCCCAAGACAGAAAGAAAAGAGAAAATTAGTTAAAAGACTAAGACTTAATACAGAGGAAAAGAGACATGAGAAGTCAGATTACGACAAAAATTGAATAGTTAAAATGGATAAACAGGCAAATATCAAGAGCTATACGGAAAGATATCAAAAAATACAACAAAACCAAATGAAATAAATCATAGAAGATAACAAAAATAATGAAACTTGGACATGGAAAGAGAAATAATTAAATTTAAGAACAAAAAAAAAGCAATCACCACAAACAGAGAAAATATATTGTAAGTATTAGAAGACTTCTATCATCTGCTGCATACAAGTCAAAAAGGCGCGGCTCCAGATTTAAAGACACTTTAACATCAAGAAATGGTATAATAAATGAAGGATCATAATCACTACCAGACATTACCTTAAAAGATATAGATTTAACATCAAAGAAAGCAAAGATCAATAAGACAACTGGAGAAGATAAGGTGATTACTGACGCAATAAAGATATGTGGTCCTTGTCTACTTCGAAAAATAAAAGATTTGTACAATACATGCCCATCTTTGAGTAAGAGTTTGAGCTTTACTCAAAGACTTTAGCTTTCCTTGAAGCGTAGGCAAATTGAGCAAGGTCTTCAAAGGTGATCTGCCGATATGTTTAAAAAATTAAATTTTCAATCAGTGCCTGCAGCCGTTCAGGACATAAAACGCCGAAACTTTACTTTTAATCAACGCAATGGTTAAAAAGCTTAGAACGACATAGCAAAAATTGGAAAGATTGATACTTTCCGTGTCCTTTAGAAATAATATTGGAAACGAAGACTTGCGTCGAAAAACAGATGTAACTGATATAATCACACAGATATCAAACCTCAAGTGGAACTGAGCCGAACATGTGGCTCAGATGACAGACGAAGGAGCAGAGAAAAACCGCACACGCGATGATCGAATGATATCAGAAGAATAGTCGGCAACCGGATTCAGGCAGCTCAAAGTAAAGAGGAATGGACGAAAATGCGGGAGACCTATAATCCAACAATGGACGCAAAGGGTTCATTGATGATAATGATATGTCAAGTTCAATTATATACGTATTGTTTTTTGTCAATTTTATTTCAACGTCTATTTCCAGTTTTCCACTAAAATATTTATTATTCTCATGGAAACTTTTTTTTTAAATTTATTGCCTGCATTACCTTCTTCTCATCTGACTTTAATTAATTTGATATTTCTTTTCGCCTACATGTTTATCTTCCAAATTTTTTTATTTTGTTATTGGTCTCTCCTTAATTCTTACCCCTTCCAATATTCTTCCGCCTTACCTCATCCATCAATTAACAATCTTCGCTCTCTATTTCCGAAACGCTTACAATTTCAATACTTTTAATTATTATTTTCCCGTTTCATCTCAATACGGGCCTGCCCACCTGATTGTTGTCATCGCGGCGCAGTAAGAGCTTCATCCGGTTGGACGTCTCGGAGATTCGGCTCTCCTTACTGCGAAGCGATTTGTTTCTTGTTCATGTATATCTTAAAATTACTCTTACCTTAAAATTTTTTACAAATGCACACTGCTGCCCATCGCAGGTGTCTAATTGCACTCTCACGTCGTGTTTGTAGTGCTCAATTCCCTTTAAATTTGAGTTAGCAAATCGGAGCTACTCAAACACGTCTGACCACTTATAGCACGGGCCCGGACTCTCGTTTTTGTAACTACTCCTCTAGATAGATTTTAATATTAATGCTGTCCTTCACTTCAAAACTTCTGTTTCTTTTTCCGCAAATATAAATCGCTTTCCAGACCCAATCTTCTAGAACAATTAATATTTTTGAATTATATTTGTTATTGACTGCAATTATTTTTTAATAATGTTTACTGGAAACGTGTTGTAAGATACTTTTTTTTAGAAGTTTAGTGTACAATTTTCTTCAGTGGGCCTTTAACTTTTTAAAATTAGTAATTTTATTTTGCATTCCGATTCGATGCTTTCTTAAGCTAAAATAATTTTAGTTCACCCCTGGTCTTTTCCTTGAGATATATTATATAATAAGGAGGATGTTTTCTTTTAGTTTATTTATTTGTTCCTAAAGAAATACTAGCTTTGTATTTATTTCAAGAATTCAGAAACATTCGCTATGCTGGTTTTGGACATTTTTAGACATTTTTCATTGGCACGACTTAGCATTGATTAATTTTCCTAATATTTATTTTTTTATTTATTTAAAAACAATTTTTAAATAATAGGATAAAGATACTTCGACATAATAATGTATTTAAGATATTCAAAAATAATTAGCACTTTTCTTCAAAACACCGGTTGTGTTGCAGATTATAATGCGCACCCAGCGGTGGCACCATATGGCGTTACTGTAGCACACAAGAAAGGTAGTAAATCATTCGTGCATTGTTCCGAATACAGTTATGGTCAGAGCTAGAAATCCTAGAAGCAAACAATTATGGGCAATGATAAACGGCATAGTTGCTTTGGGGGAGGGGGTGGCTGTTTCAAAGGTTAATAACCAACCGTATATAGAAACTCAACTTCAAATATCCGACTGTACTAAAAAAAAATTGCAAAATCCTAAAAATTTGCATAAGCCACACATACATAATAACAAACATGCAAATAACATTTGACTACTGTTGAACATAACAGTTCTACTTCGCGCAATTATCTATAAATACTTCAAGATAATAAAGATCTGAGCACAATAGGCTTCCCATACTATCACCTCTCAACAGAAGCACATCAAGACATGCCAACAGTTGCTCCAGCTCCTTGAGTATAAAGTCAAAGCAAGACAACTCATGGCAAAAAAAACGCGGAGCCCTCGCATATACCGGGTGAATTTTACGCTGAGACAGCTTTTATTAAGACCTTCAACGATAAGCTTTCATCGGCTGTCTACAAGTGGTGATGTGCTACATCCAAAGAGTATTTTGCAGCAGCTTTACTGGAACTGTATGAGTAATAGCACAAGTGCATAGACACCGATAATACCTCTAACAAATCGTGCACTCACTTCTTCCTAATAGCAAATTAGTGAGAAGAAAACAATTGTAATATCAATAATCTTAAAACCCCTATACAATATAACTTTCCATAAAAAAATAGTTAATGCCTAATTTAGGTACTAAAATCGTTTTTACTGCTATAAATTTTCAATAAACATCTTAATAAATTTAACGTAAATAAATATGCTCTTTAAAATAATAACACTTTGAATAAAGATGAACTAAAACACCTAAAAATGTCCAATACTTATTAAAAAGGAAACACGAATTAATTGATTGATTTTAGAAATTAAACCTGAATAAACTAAGTATAACAAAAATCAAGAAGAAACATGAAAACAAAATATAAAATAAAAGAAATGGATTAACAGAAACAAAGTCAAACATTTTTAACTACTTATTTATATCGACTACAATCGTCCTGGTCACGGTCCAATCAATGTTTTTTACGTAAATATGCTACTTCACAAAAAAACGAGTTAATTAATTTTCATTGAAAAATATTCAATTGAAAGAAGAAATCTATCAACTTAAAAGACAACAAATGGAACTAGCTAAGCAGATCAGTAAGAAGAACATTATTTTATGAAAGATAAAAACAACGCATCCAACAAAAAAAAACTTAAGTTAAAGAAGAAAATTATAATAGTAGTGAACAACATTAGAATTAATATAGATATGGAAAAATAATTTCAGTAGTTGAAAAGAGTATGAAGGCCAGATCAAGAAAGTCATAAAAGGAGACCAATATTAATACAATTAACAATATGGCATAAGAAAACAGAAATAATAAGATCAGAAAAAAACTCAAAAAACAAGAAATACCTTAGGTACTCTTTATTTATCTATATTTTCTGTTTTTTCAGTTTTTTACTCTTCATACTCGCTTTAGTAAAGAAAAATTTTAATGCAACATATGAAAAATGCCATCGACAAAGAATACACAACGCAAATAATATATAACAAACTAATAGTAAACAAGGAAAGTTTTACGATGCAACAGCCAGAAGAAAATGAAAAAAATATAGATAAATATAACGAAATACAATATTAAAGCTTGAAAACAAGTATTATGATTGAATTATCGCTAAATGGTACGGAAAAAGAAAAACCATGAAAACAATACAGACAGCAATTAAAATAGAACGACAAACAAAAAATTGAGAACAGGTAAAAACATGCTATACACCATAACAAATGACGGCAATGGAAAAAGAACAAACAGCAAACAGATAACAGTACAATAAAGCAAAATTGAAATTAAGCCATAAATAAAGAACATAATAATAGAAACGCGAAATATAACATCACTAACTTGAAATAAAGTAAAATTAATAGAAGAAATGGATAAACAGAAACAGAACTAAGTGAAACAAAGTGCACTAAAATTATCTAGAAATTATTCTTTATGTTATTCGGGAGCAAAAAGAAGAGACAAAAAGAGCAATAGAAGTGGTTGTAAACCAATACGTTAATAAATACATAAAGACACATGCTACACCACAGAAATAAAAAATATAACTAGAGTACTAATTAAAAACAAAAATTAAAAACTTCTACAAATACTAATAATAAAGTGATATTAAAGATATCAAAATTAAGTCATCTAAATAAGTAATCAAAACAAATAAATTGAATAAACTTAGCAAATACGTCATTTGTTAAGAAGAAGAAACGTGTAAATGCAAAATAAAAATAAATATAAAACTGTTATCTAACAAAAAGAAATAAATATAAGAGACATACAAAATAATAGAAGATAGTTTTAGAAACAATGAAATACATCAGTGGCAATCATGAACTACAGAATCATCAAAAAATTTATAGGGCGCGAAATAGTTACCCGGACAACCGTATTCGTGCATTCTTCACCACGTAAACATTACCGATGATACTTATTATACAACAGGCATTTTTGTCCTGTTTTCATGACTTTTTATCTTGTTATTTAAGGGCTCCACCTAGTAAATCGAGATCGGCTACTCTCGAGCTGTTCAAGTCTGGCGTACGCCCTGCAGACACCACAAAAACTCCTCGGTGTCCCGCGATCCATAACACCATCAAGCAATAAAAAAAGCTTAAGACGAACAAGGACCATCCGAGAGAGAGAATCAAGAAGAACCCTCAACGATCCACGTGCCAACTCGCCTAGATTTTGGTATGCGCGATTTGATCATTCGGTCCATTGTTAAATCACCCTTGGGGCTTTGCGCTTACGGTAAAATTACAAGACCAGCAGCTGGCTAACAAGCAGAAAGCGATTAGAAAGAAATTAGCCAAGGATTTTCTGACCCATCAAGCACGCTGACATGGCATCGTTTGGACAGACCAAAAGATTTTCACTGTCCAGGCGGTGGCGAACAGTCAAAACACCAGGATACTTGCACGATACCCTGATGATGTCACTGCCAAATGGAGAACTATGGAGCGCTCCTATCATCCTGCATATGTCATGGTTTTTGAAAGCATCACCGATGAAAAGCCTCTCTTCTTTTGCGGAAGTGTACAAGAAGGACATCGAACCTGGAGTGGGTCCCTAAATACTTTTATCTCACCTCTGAGACTGGCATCGGGAGACCAGGCAGGTCTGACTGTACACCCGCAGCCCTGACTTCATCGCTGCCAAAAAGTTTCCCCCTTGCTCTCCGACTGCAATTCCAACGGACTTCTTTGTCTGGACGAAATTAGAGAGGAAAGCCTGCGCTACTCCTCATTCATCTATCGAATCTCAAGAAACTTCACTTTCTTATCTGTGCAAATAAAATCGATTCGAGAACTAGTTGTTATGTTATCCTAAGACCGATAAACTCTTGTGTTCGGTTGGTATTGCTTTTTGAAATAAGACGATACCGGTGCAAAACCTTTGTCCGGGTAATTATCTCACACCCTGTAAATATGTAGGCTATTGGCGCTTCTCAACGCTGCAGCTCACTGCACTTAGTTGGTGTGCAATCCTAAATCATTGAAAACAGGTTATATATTTAAATCATGTGCCTATTTTTTCCATTCTTATAGTTAAAAAATGTTTTTTTCTTAAAAACTCTATCAAATATATATGCGTCTGTTTGAGTAGTTTGTAATCTACAATTAGAGTCATCTATTTCATCTATCAAGTCTACTAAATAATTGTGTCGGAAGAAATTAGGCATATACAAAATTTAAACAATAAATTTTATTAACACAACTCTCACTTAAATATTCAACTGAAACCTACAATCAATACATAACTGAACTTTCTTTACTATCATACCTACACTGTTTTTAACTTTTGGAGCATAGTATCGACCAAATCGTTTGTCCTTTTCTGAAGTATTTTCTAATATTCTTCTATTACCCCTGTCCTAAACACAGTTTTGTTGCTAAGTTTTTATGGTCTTTTGAGCAAGTTTTCTTGAGTAATATGCTACAGATTTTCAATTGGGTTTGTGCTTTAAAAATGTCCCTGCCATTATAAAAATCAAAATTGTCGTTCTTCTTGTACACGTCCCCCATAATTTACCATACAAGTTATTGGACGAACACTCCATGCCGAGATTCAACTATTGTCAATAAACTGGCAGTAATGCCTTTTGTCATAAAGCAAAACGAACCATCAATTGTTATCCGGTCAAGAATGCGTCTCTACTGCCTAATTCTGTCGACACTCTTTCTAGAAAGTATTAGCAAAGTTTTTTTTAACAATACGTTTCTATAACCACAACTATTAAAATAGTTTTGACTAGTGCTTCTGCTTTTTCTGACACCTGCGCCAATTCTTACACTATCTTTCGGGAGTTTTTAACAGTTTTTTTTACCATTAATCGTTTTGTTCGTTCTGAGTGTCCTAAGGGAGAGAATATCGGCAGTGTTGATCTTTTAATTTGATCTTAAGCTTAAACTTATTTCTCGTTGCGAACACTACGATTAGCCTGGCTGACAATACCAACACGTCTAAAACTATCTGAGCTTTGCAGCTAGTTTAACGTGACATAATTCAAACAACACTAAATTATTCACAAGTATTTTAGAATGTTATTTAGCTTCAAATATTTATACTCTTTGCAAAACTTTCTTTGCCACTTTGAATTGCCAACTTGTACTTAGTGTTTATATTACGTTGACACCTTAATATGGATGTATGTAACTATTGCAACGTTGTTGTTCTTTGCTTCATTCTGCATTACCTATATTGCTCCTGCCTCCGGCCTTAGCTGTTTTTATCACTTCTATTATTTCAACAATCAGTTATTTGCAAAAACAATTATTATTCACAAAATTATTATTTTTTTACTTGTGTGAAATTAATTTGTCCTTATAGGTTTATAAATGATCTAGGCTAAGACCATCATAGAAAAACCGACTCAACCAAATCTCCACTGGTAGGCCCACACACTGACTAAGTGACCTGAACAAAATTCCAGATGCCTTGGTCTTCTTTATCACTAAGGGGTCTCTTTTAACTACATTGATGTCACGGACTGCTTTGATCTAGCTTCAGACTATACGGCAATAATTTGCATCATAAATAATACGTACACAAACAAAACCCTGCCTCTATAACAACCATACCAACTGGGACAATTGCAGAGAATATTTGAATAAAAATTTATCACGTAAAGCCCCATTGAAAACACCAAACGAAATAGAAGAAGCAGTTGAAAACTTAACCACCACCCTTCAACATGCATCATGGAATACCACACCTCCAATACGCCTTACAACAACATCTCTTGACTATTAGAGTCAAAATAGCTTTAAAAAAGCGAAATAACTCTAGCAACTCACTAAACATCCCAGTGATAAACACAAGTTAAACACCCTAACTAAAGAAATAACCAGGCTAATAAATGATTGGTAAAATGCAAACTTCAGTGAATATGTGTAAAACCTACCATCTACTCGCCACGACGACTATATCCTCTAAAAGGCAACCAGGAAACTAAAACGCCCTAAAACGCCCATTCCCCCTATCAGCAAAACTAATGGAACCTGGTCTCGCAGCAACAAACGAAAAAGTGAACATCATTCTAATATTTCCAGCTACATAACTTGCACGAAATACCAATTGATAATAAAGAGATGCTTAATTTTCTGGATTCTTTGCTACAACTGTGTTTACCTGTAAAGTCTTGTTTTCCCAAAATAGTCCAAAGTGAAATTAAATACCTCAACAGCAACAAATCTTCTGACTACGATTTAATTATAACCAAATTACTCTAACAACTTCCCAGGAAAGGAATCACAACTCTAACACAGATCTTCAATTTCAGTCTTAGAACCTAGTATTACCATATTCAGTGGGAACTCATGCAAGTAATTTTATTCAAAAAGTAGGAAAACCAGTCCACGAAATATATTACAGGCCAATTCTCCTTGTTACTAACTTCCGAACTAATGACAAAAATAATATTAAAACGATTAAAACCAATTCTGGAAGAAAAAGTAATAATTCCGTAACATCAGTTTGGCTTTCGTGAGAAGTATTCAACTCTTGAACAGATTAATAGAGTTGTCAATTACATTAAGAGGGGTTTCGAAGACAAAATCTCGACAGTTTTCCTCGATATCAATGAAGCATTCGACCGAGTGTGGCACTCTTATATAAAATCAAAGAGAATCCTCCGTATTTTATATTTCTCAAATCATACGTGGAACAAAGATATTTCTAAAAAATTGAAAACAGTCTATCGTTAATCTATGGCATCAAAGTGGGAATACCCCAGAGGAGAATATTGGGGTCCATGCTAGACCAAATCTATACATCAGACCATCCATATCAAGAAAACACTTTTGCACGGCCATTTTGTGCAATTCAACCCTGACTAAGAACATGACGGATCAAAGTTAACCAATGATAAAATTTAAATCAGTTAACTAATCAATTTTACTTGTTAAAAATTTCCATTTAATCCAGTGAGCTTAAAGTTTATACATACCGAAGAAGAATATGGTGTAAATACCTTGAAATTATACTCAGGCTATATCAGAAGCTAACTTTAGAAACGCACATTATGCTTACATCTATATTTAACATGACGATTAGTAACAATATATCAAAAATTTGGGTACTTAGTGTCGAATAATCATCAGTTAGTTTAAATAGCAGCGACTCAGTGAAAATGATTAAATTCGTTTCTATTTGGGCTAAATCCAGCTAAGGGCTACGAAGAACACATCAAATATTAAAACTTCTAACGATTTCCAAACTCTTCAGGAACTTGCTATTCTGGAATGACATCAAGCATTTACATAATGTATACAATAACAACCTTCTCTATTGACATTAGCTGGACAATGCGTAATATCAACTATCAAAATCTCCTTAGACGACATTAAAATACGAACAAATGCTAAAGCTTGAAAACTTAACCTCCACTTCAACATAATCATGTAACAATCTCAGTTGCACCACAACAACTCTTCTAAGCAGTCAAACATAAACAAGAGAATAAATACAAACTGACTTATAACGAACAAAAGTAAAACTAACTAACAATCAACGGAGAATTTAGATGAATGGAGGAAAACTATGATAAACTGTGTATGACCACTGCAACCTAAAAGACTGCAATCAAATGGAAAGGAAGAACACAACGCCATTGGAGACAAATTGAAGCAAAACTAATCAACAACTAAAGACAGGAAAATGGCAAAGCAATGATAATTAGTGAAATTGATCTACAGCTATGGCGACCTGGGAGTTGATGTAATAAATGCTATTTTCAGGATCTGACACATGATTCCTAAAAGATTAGTTTTGCCAAAGTCTTTATATCCATACACAACAAAGAACCAAAGACAAATGTGACAACTATTATTATAACTTTACTGATAACTTCCAGGAAAGGAACACAAGATCTTACTACATATAATAAGTAAAAGATTAAAAGCGTGTCTAGAACAGCAGATCGCAAGAGAACAGACTGGCTTCGTAAAAGGCAAGGACACCCGAGGACACATCCTCAACTCTAGTCAAATAATTGAGAAAGCAATGGAATACAACCTAACTTTGTGTGTTTGGATTTTGATAGCATAAACTGAGAGAAGCTATGGGACATTCTCAAGGAAATTGGGATACTACAGCATATTATCACACTGATCCAAGGCTATATAAAAATGGACATGGTGTAATAAAAATTGACAACCGGCAGTCAACGAGATTTAACATAAGAAAGGGTGTTCATCAGGGGTCCATCCTATCTCCGCAACTATTTAACATATACGGCGAATATGTAATGATAGAAGTACTAAAAAACACCATTGGAGAATTCAAGATCAACGGCGAAACGATAACCAACCTCCGATATGCCGATGACACTGCTATTCTCGCTTCCACCGAAGATGATATAATGGAATTCCTTTTGAAATCAAAACGCGACCGTGCAAATATGGCTTAACTTAAATAAAACGAAAACAAAAAAATGGCGGTTTTAAAGTGATCAACCATTGCATACACTTTGGAACACTCATCAATAACTTGGGAGACTGCCCAGCGGAAATAATCAGACGAATCTAAATAAGCAAATGTGCTATGACTAAGTTACAAAAACTATGAAAAAATCGACAAATAAGAAGCAACAGAAAAGTATTACTGGTAAAAACTCTGGCTTTCCCCATATTATTTATTATATGGAGCCGAATCGTAGATAGTAAAAAAAATTGACGCTTTTGAAATGTGGTGCTGGAGACGCATGTTGAGGGTACCCTGGACTACAAGGGACAAACGTGTCTGTACTACAAGAACTTAATATAAATGATCGCCTCTCTACTATAGTGTACAGACAAATTCTAAAATACTACAGCCACATATCAAGACGTGACAACAATAACCTTAAAAAACTAGTGGTGGAAGGATGCACTGAAGGCACCCGACCACGAGGAAGATCGCCGAAGAAATGGCTAGATTAAATCAAAACGGCAATAGAATAGCCAATACAACAAATTAACCTCGAGGCCCAGAACCGATCAAGATGAAAAAAAACATCGTCAAAAATGTAATAAATAATAGACCATGATGACTCTTCTGATAAGAAGATACGACGGGAAGAAAAAGAAGAGGAATACCAATACTAACAAATATACTTGCTAGCCTAGCGGGCTAGTTGTAAATAGCCAGACAATAAAAAAATTAGGGATAATAAAGGAAAAATTTAGAAAAATAAATAAATTTAAAAATTAGAGATACTAAACCATTTATGACTAGAACTAGCAAGATGACAAATAGACATAAAAACGTTTATTTTCAGCAGTATGCAAGCACATATTGCCAACACCCCAATGGAAGTTTTTCGAAATATGTTCCATGGCTGTCAAGGTTTCCTGACTTTTCATCATGTGATTTGTTTTTATAGATGTATACTCACAAAACTCATAATTTAAAATTGAAGTGTTCACGATTGATCAATAGCTATTGGCCCGAGTAATGATCGATTTCAAACATTTCAGATTTAAAGCTGCATTCAAAATGGTTATCATTTTAATGACACTATTCTTCATAACTGAATAAGTTATTCAAATGGCACGTCTAGACTTCTATTTTTGTAAAACTACATCCACTTCGAGTAAAAATCTATGGAGTACTAATTTTTCAAAACCATCTGACTCTCGTCGGTCAGCCTCTATATCGTAAAACCAAAATTAAAACAGGAACATATTTAGTGGTAAACTATAGCTAGAAATAAAATTGAAAAGTAAAAATTCAATCACGAGATATATTAAATACTAATACAATCAACAGTTAAATCCAATTCAAAATAAAATGGACAGTTAGAGTATTTCTAATGCAAAATATAATCGTAAATCCAATTAGCAACTAAATTAATTTGCCGTTTAAATTTAACATCATAAAATCCGCTTCAACAAGCATTAGCTAACTGTAAATGTTGTGAATTAATATTAATACACCCAGCAAAGTTTAATTTGCCTGAAAATTTTAAGAGGCCCAATTTAAATTGAAATTATTACCGCTACCGCTAAACTGAGCAAGCGACTGCTCTAACGCCGCTATATCTAAAAGCAAATTAAGTAATTTGTAATTTTAGTTACTCTGTCATTTGCTGCTAATTTCTTAATTGCACCTTTTTTTAAACTATGATACATAATTGCTGATAAAATAATACCACTAATAAATGGCACATTTAACTGGTCTAAACATTTCCACATTTTTCTTCTACCGACTGTTTCTCACTATAAATATACTATCATTGGTCACTCTATTTGCTCTAAAGGCTACTTGTTTATTTTCTATCAGTTTTTCTTCTACCAGTCTGGTGTATATCTTGCAACACACCAAAAAGAGGCATATTGCTCTATAATTATGAAAATTCGTTTAATCTCCTTTTTTGTAGATTAAGACTATCAGATTATTTTCCTAGTCCTTTGAATTTTTTTATTTCTCCATGCTTCTCTGAAAATGGTCCATAGCCATTTTATACTCACTGGTCTCATCCATTTTATCATTTCTAGTTACAAATTATCCTCTCCTTATGCTTCTTCTATTCTTTCTCATAGGCTTTTCCACTTCTTCTCTTGTTACCATTTCGGTTTGCTCTACCTCATCTCTTTGTTGTTGTTCTTCTTCTAGTTCATTTCCTAGTTGTTGGAATTTATAATCAAAATACTCTCTCCGTGTTTCGATTATGTCCTTTTTGTCTATTCTAATCAGATTATTCTTGTCTCTGATTCCTCTTAATGCTTTTCTTTAATTTCCTCTTATTCTCCTTATTTTGGTACAAAAATTATATTGTTTACTTTATATGACCCATTTATTTCATTCCTCTCAGCTCTTTTGTTAAGCTTCTTTCACTATATGTTTCTTCATTGCTTTGCTGTAATCTAGTCTGCATATATTTATTCTACCATGTTGCTCTTTTCTCGTTGTTACTCACTCTTCTTATTCCACAAATTTCTACTGCTTTCTGTTATAATGTATCTTTAAGTGTATTCCATCTTTTCTCTAATGTCCACTCCTCTTTTCCTAGTTCTAGTTTATGTAATTCCTCATTAGTCTCTTGTTGGAATTTCCTCCTTCTAATTTCGTCTCTTAGGTTCTTTATCACTTTCTTTGTAAACTTAGCTTCTTCTAGTATAAACTTTCGTGTATTCTATACAGCTCTTATTAACCCGTAGCTTGTTCCTAATTCTGTCTCCTTTTCAGTTTTAATTTGTTGAAAACTCTGCCTCCGCTACAGACGCATATCTTCTAACTCTTCGTCCCAATAAGTATTTTCTATTATTAGATTATTCATTTGGCAAAATTCTAGCATTTTTCTTCCATTTCTGTTTATTATTTCCTCTCCATATCTCCCCAAACCTTTCATGCATCTATTCGCGTCTTTTCTTATTATGGAATTCCATTTCCCCCATTATTATTATTTTTCCAGATTCTTCCCTTGCTTCGCCCAGTATGTTTTGTAAATCGTTATAATTTTCTATTAATGTCTCCTCCACACTCTCAATTGGTGTGTAAATTTATATCATTACTATTCATTCATTTATTTGTATATGTATTGCTACTATCTAGGACCGACTGCTTTATACTTAATAACTCTTTGAGTAATTACTTGGTTTCCTATAAGCTGTATCCCTTCCTTTAATCTGTATTTCATACTGTATCTATTGGTTAGTTATTATTTCATTTTTTCTTCATTTCGCTTATCCCTAATATTTCAGTTCATCTGTTATTTCAATTTCCTCCCCTGTCGATAAAGTTATATTCCATATCCCTATTGCTATTTCTAAAATTCTTCTTGCTTTTTTTCTTATTCTTTTGCTATTTCGCTTTTCTCCATAATATCTGTCGTAATTTTACTTCTTCTTATTTTTTTGGCCCTTTTGCTGGCCATTGTCGTTCCTAATTTAAGTCCCTTGCTACGCATAGTTCGTTTTTTGATTTCTTCGATCCCGTAATATTTAACAGTTTCTCCTTTATAATGTCCTCTTCTATCTTGTGGTTCCCTGAAAATCTTTGACTAAATTCCCTGCTTTTTTGTGTTTTGTACCGTCATTATATACGAATTATCAATATTACTCGTTTTTACTTCCTCTATTAATTCGTTGTTTCATCCCGAGCCTTCTCTTTCTTCTACTCCATTCCATCTATTATTCTTAATTGTTCCAGTGTAACATCGTCTTCATCTACTATTAATTCATCATTTATATCAATCTTCATACAAATCAAAAAATGTTCTTTAAACATTAAGAAACCTAAAATTCATGAAGAAAAATAAAATAATCAAATGAAAAACGATATAATTGAAAGATGGAGGAAATATTTTTAAAATATGATAAACAGGAAAAAAGAAAGAATTTACAATATAGAATAAATTCAACAACAAGGAAAATACATACCACAATAAGAAATCCATAATACCATAAAAAGGCTCAGAAAAGAAAACAGTGCTTGGTATAATAATGTTACAGGAGAAATGATACAGAACATGGGCGGAAAAGGGGAATACATATGTTAACAAAAATATGTAATGACACAAAAAAAGTGTACCAAATACCTATCTTCCAGTATTTTGGTACACTTCTTTCATGTCATTGCTATTGTGCTTATATATAGGACATGTGGTAGAAGGAAGTGCAATAACTATCGAAAAATAAATCTATAATTCAAATATGCACGAAAGAATTATGGAAATAAAACCAAACCAAGAACGAAACTTCCAGCTTGCGCAATCCCAGAATGGTCTCAGAAAAGGTAAAAATGTGCAAAATCATATATTTACAATTAAACATACGGCATAAAGAATAATGAACACAAGCGATGAAATATACCTAGGTTTTCTTGATCCGAAAAAGTCATTTGACAAAATATCAAGAACACTACAAATGAAAGTGTGACTAGTAAGAAAACTGACATGAAACTAATAAGAGCAATCTCAGAAATATCGTAAGAATAGGCAGTATGCAGTCAAGTGAGTTTCTGGTACATTAAGGAGTAAGACAAGAAAGTATCATGAGTCTACATTTGTTTAAACTAATAGTGGACAATGTATTAAAAAAAGCAAGAAAAACATTTATAGCTTAAATGTTGAGTAAAGAAATTTAGAACCAGTCTGATAACTGAGAATGCTTACAAATGACATTATATTTACGAAAAATAAAAGACAATTAACGAAAACTTACAGATATGGCATAAAAAACTAAAAATAAGTAAATCAAAAACAAAACTCATAGTTAACAAAAAATCAAATACTTCAAATACTTAAGAATGCAGCTCAACAATAAGAGAAATCATGAAATAAAAATCAATAAATAACAATTGTGTACCACAAATTTTAACATTTACACATTGAACTACGCGATTGTAAAGGTCAGTTAGGAGACATCGCTCACACTAACCGCTACCTAAATGCCAAATCCCATCACCACCCTGCCCAAATCCATTCGGTTGCAAAATCCCTCATAACCAGATCCATCAGACTTTCCGATACGATAAATCGCCAAACAGAAATTAAATCCATTACCACCACTCTACTGCAAAATGGATATTCTAACAAATCCTTAACCAATATAATCAAAAATATAAATAAAAACATTAACTCCCAATGCCAAGAGCATTCCTACCTTACATCAGAGGCATCACCGATAGAATAAGCCGCATATTATTGAGGCAAAATATACGCACGGTCTTTACGACCAATAACCAAATATCTAGGCTCATTCGCTCAGCAAAGGATCACTGCCCCAATGAATCCCAAGGAGTGTATAAAATACTTTGTGGAGACTGCCAAAAGACCTATATAGGTCAAACAAATTGGCAAATATCCAGGCAAATATATGAACATTCTCTGGTCGTACGGAAAGGCGCTAATGGTTCGGCACTTGCTAAACCTAACAAAAAAACAGGCCACAAAATTAATTTCTCTGGGGCTAAAAACATTTCCCCCATTTCCCATTTCATCAGCAGGATGGTACGTGAGGCAATTGAAATAGAAAAACGCCAACAGTGCCTCAACACAAGAGATGACAGCCAACGTTTACCCGTCATATGGAAATCCCTTATTACCCCGCACCGCCAATTACGCAATACCCTTAATCCAACAAACTTTCTCCAACCCAATGCATCTCCCGCCAAAGAAACTTTCACTTGAAGCCCCATAAAAGACAAAGCAGGACACACGAAAGGTTAGTCTTACTCAAAGACTCGTAGCTCTCCTTGGGGAGTAGGCAAATTCAAATTCAAATTTATAATTTGTAAAATTTGTAATTCTTACTTTATATCAGATCCTCTATGTTTTTAACTTAAAAACAGTTAGTAATTTTTAAACTACATTTTTATTTATTATTAAGAATTATAAACTTCTAACTCATAAAGATTTCTTGATTCGTCTCTCAACTACCGTAAAACAATTTATCAAGATTACAACTCGAGTTAAGAGGGAACTTGAAATACATACAAGAAACTTGACAGGCTACTCCTGATAAGATAGCTACAAACCTATGTTTCATCAGTTATTCCTGCGACCACCCACCTGACAGCCTTAGCGTCCCTCGGCACACAATTCTAATTAATCAAAACTTCCCAAAGTTATTTCATATGAGGTGCTATCAGTTGAGTTGCGGAAATAATGTTAAATATGTAATTTATAGAAATCCAAACATTCATTACTGAACAGAAATTCTTTTATGAAATAAACTTTTTCTACTCAAACAAAATGTTAATTTTGAGAACGGATATACATTCAAAAATTGCAAATCAAATTTAAATTAATTTGGAAAGCTTTCTGAATGATAGCTCTCAAAAGGATTTCTTTACAGCCATTAACAATTTTTTTTAACTTCTGCTTTTAGTTCACACATTATATATGGTGTAGTATTATACAATAATAAATTTCAACTTTTCTAAACATTCGCTTAACAAAGCTTCATTTCTGTTTCAGGAAACTAATATCTAACATTTCCAAGTGATTAAATGGCCTTCTCTTCTAAATGAATTCACTAAGTTATATTTGCTGTTTATAAGTAGTCTTAATTATATTATGTGATAACAAATTCTGTCTCAACTATGGTTTTAAATCATCACGTTAGTATTTTTTTAAATCGTTTCAAATTAATTGTTCTGAGTTAAACTCACATCACACTAATCATGCAAAAGGTTTTCTTATAGCACATGTATAAGTATTCTTACCACACTAGTGATATTACTCTTGTCATCTTTTTGATCATCTCCTTGACAACAGGGATACTATCCTTCTTGATCTAGACATCTCATAATCCTACGCCATTAGAAAATTTTTGTCGTTAAAGGATATTATTTTGAACTTTAATGGAAATTAAGCCAAGTTTCGTCACTTGTCACAGCTGTTGATGTTCCATTTTTGAACATGTTTAATATCCAGCTTGTTAATTAAGGCATAAGCTACCCAAAAAAAAAAACTTATCATACTTAAATATGGTAGCACAGAAATGTATCAAATCCTGGTACAGGAATATTCAAATACTCTTCTAGCTGATAATAAATCACATTCCTGTCAGACTCGAGCATCTTCGTGACGTCAGCAATATTTTTCTCCGTGGTAGGCCTAAAATTGTCTGTTGTTTAATAATACAGCAATACTGTTTTCACTTCCATACTTCAAAAATAGCTAACACTCAGGTTTGAACCTGTCTCAACAAATTTGAAGTTGTCACAACACGCCAACATGATTTGCACCACATGACAAAACTTTAAGGCACTCTATGTATATGGTGTATTAAAAAGAAACAACTGATATTAGTATGCAATTCAATTTTACTTGGAAACTTGTGCTTTGGGCTAAAAAACAGTTTTCTAACAGACATCTGTTTTGTACTTAACTTCAAACAGTGCTAACAATAAGTTGAGGTTTTTGGAGCCGTCAAAAATAGCAGAAGAATGATATTTTGCAAAAAATACTGTACTTTGTAAACTTCAGTTCATGTCTGTTTGATAAGTCTGCCCTACAAGAAATCGTCTAAAAGTCACTTTTATAAATATGGTTACATAATGCACACGTTATTATAAGAGTATAAATTGTCTTCATTACTTTTATGACATGCCCTTATATTGCCTTGTGGTAACATCCACTTTACAAAAGTTTTTGTTCGAGTTTATTATTTTTTTTTTGTTTGTTTGTTTAACTATTCAATACCCTTTACTAGAGATACATTAGATCCAAAAATATTTTTAGTAGACAACTATAGAACTACATTTCTAAATCACCAAGCTTTTGTTTGAGGCTCTCATTGCTGTCCAAGTTTCAACGCCGTAAGAAAAGTTAAAAAAGTTTTTATATCAGAATCTTTACTTTTGAATAATTCAGACATTTTTATAAAAACTGCCCTAGTCTCCTCTATATGATTTACTTATCTTTAATAACTGATCCTGTTGATCTTTGTTGTACTGGCAAATAAACCGCAAGACATTACAGTGAACGGATCGGCCAGCAGGTGGTACCAATCAACCCTAAATGTATTCCCAACGGAAGTTAACGATAATGGGCGCCAGGAGCCTTCAAATTTTTAGGTCAATTTCTATATGAAATCAATAGGAGGCGCTAGCAACATATTTGAATAGTACAGTGTATAGACCTAGAGCCCCTTACTATGCTTCCTGATAATCATTCCAAACTATCAATAGGTTAACGTGCAAATTGCAATTATATTCAAAACTTTCACCCTCTATGGCCCAGCTCCCCTATGAAATTTCATAGATTGCGTTAGTGCACAATGTAGATCACTATTGAGACTACCTACGCCTAGTTTTTAGTTACCTTTGAAAACGAGAGTAAGCTATGACTGATTGAAATTCTACATATGTTGCCACATATCAGCTAATTAACAACCCTAATAAGCGAAATAAGCCCCCTTCCTAATAAGCGACCACGGGGAACCTACTGACAATGGTTCAACTCAATCGGAGCAAAAAAGAGGTGACACTTCTACGGGGAAAACGGGCCCAAGTCCGATCTGAATTGAATGTTGAGGTGGCATTGTCTTAAAAATGAGGTTTCTGCTAAAAGTAACAGATAAATAAAAATTTTGCCAACTTTTTCTTTCTATTTTGTCCCAAAAGAAAATCCTTTTGATCCCCTCGGATTGAGTAGAGGGGCTTGTCAAAGGTACCCGGACTAGGAAGTTAAAATAGGTGATTAGAGGAAATCCCAGAATAGTTCCCTTACGAGCCTAGTTAAGATGAAACGGGGCCCGTTAAGAAAATCCTTGATAGATTGCCTTCGGGAAAAGAGTTGGAACAGTAGCTGTACACAGAGAAGTGGGGACCTGTGGATACGGGTTGACATAGGGGCATGTCAGCTTCTATACAAACAGAAACATTTTACACACTTCGTGCGTGTTAAATATTTCTATAATAATACTAACCAATTAATTACCTTAATTTTCTTATTGTCTGCTATTTCCTGATTGTTTCCTTTCTTTATTATTAGACAATATTGGCTAAAATTAAAAAGAGAAACCAAAACCCTCCTAGAACTTCTTCTAAAACCAAGTGATATTTTAACTTTACAAAAGAAATCATTTACAAAGAGCATTTTTCAAGTTATGAAGTTTTTCCTCAAAACGAGTATTTAACATAATATTGATGTTTATTCCACAAACACAGTTGAGGAACTCATCCTTTATCTAACATCCTACCCACAACTTTATCAATCAGTTCTCAAGTTTCTCCAGACAGAGAAACATTAATAGTACGAGGGTAAAGTGAAAAGTTCTCGGCCTGAGAATGAAAGACTGCGACTTTCAGTTAAAAAATGATTCTATTTTTCTACATAATCTCCCTTGATCCAGCGCCTCTCCAACATCAGTTTCTTCAAGCCAGACCTCTTCTTGCGAATTTTTGCATCCAGCTGGTCAAAAAGGTTGAAGTAATATTCGCCTGTAGTTGTTCTGCCTTTTGCAAGACAATCAATTAACAGGGTCCCTTTCGCATTCCAAAACACGCTGGCCACCTTTCCGGCAGATGTGATCGACTTCGCTTTCTTTGGCGCTGAACCACCGGCTTCCACCCACTGCTTGGACTACTGTTTCGTTTTTGGCATGTAATGGTGGACCCATGTCTCATCCATGGTGACAAATCGCCGCACAAAATCGGTCGGATCACTGTTGAATCGGTCCAAAGATTGCTGCGAAAATCGTTTGCGCATTTGCTTTTGATCGGCATTCAGCAAATGCGGCACTCATCTTGCGCAGAGCTTTCGCATCCCTAATTCTTCGTGCAAGATGTTTTGCACCCTTTCTTCCGATATCCCCACAGCCTCAGCTATCTCACTCACCTTCACTCGTCTATCGTTCAACACGATATCATGCACTTTTTCGATGGTTTCCGGTGTGGTTGCGGTTTTTGGCCGTCCTTCACATGGGTCATCTTCGAGGGATGTGCGACCACGTTTAAATTCGGCTGCCCACTTTTTAACAGTTGACATGAAAGGAGCAGAGTCCCCGTAAACTTTTGTCAACTTCGGGTGAATTTCCTTAGGGGTTAATCCATCCAAAACGAAGAATTTTATAACCGCACGATATTCAAGTTTATCCATTTTAACAAAAACATGCAACATGTCTACTGAAAAAATCTCCACCATCTCTGTGTCAGGCCGAGAACTTTTCACCTTACCCTCGTAGAAGCATTTAAATAAGGTATGCAGTTGCCAAGCTTCTCAAAACAAATCATTGTCTTTATGATTATTGAAAACTAGAAATGTAAAAGAAACAGCTAGATGAACAAGGATCTCCATATGCCAAACTAAAAATTGTCATATCAGCTCAATGTTTCTGGCTACATGGCATTTGAAAAAGAGTCTAAAGACTTTTCAGTTCCAGACTTGGCCTTTAACAAAAGCCAGGAAATTGCAACTTAATCTATCCAAAGCAACAGATAGATGGTTGGTTGACTTACAAAAGTAATACCGCATTAGCTCCAGCCACCAAGTAGTTTACTGCAGAACAAGTACAGAGCTTATGAAATAACGATGAGTTTTATATGCAACTTAACTTTGTGTTGAATATCAAAGAGACAATTTGGAGCAACCACACTCCTCACTCTTATATTTGGAACCTAAATCGAAGTGAATGCAGTTATGTAGTGCAAACAAATAGAAACCTTTCCATCCACCACCGGAGAAACGCAGCACTAGTGGAAAACATACATAGGATGACCCACTCATACAGCATCCAAACCATAAAAACAGCTGATGGAACCATCAAAAGACCTCTTCACATCTGTCTTCAGGGAATCATAGGATCTTCATTTAGATCAAGAGTTATAAATTAAGTACAAAAACCTTTGGCTCCAATAAAAGATGTAATGGTAGCATCTTCCAAGTCTGAGTAGTTTGGTACTGCTGGTCATCGCAATGGTCCTGGCGCCACTATCGCTCACTTCCACTGGAAATGCATTTAAAGTTATGACCGGAGCCACTCGGACTATTGGTTGGTATCATCTCTACTGGCCGGTCCGTTCACTGTAATGTCTTGCGGTTTCCTTATGAGATTAAATATTTCAACTTTTTTAATTGTCTTTTAATTGACTAACTTGTTGTGGAGATTATTGATTATCATCATATATTTTGTTTCTTGATGTTTATGCATATGCCAAAATTGTGCAAAACTTTCGTAAAAAACCGTGGGGTGCTTCTAAAGCCATCTACATACAAGTCCTTTTATTTAATGGTTGATTTCAAGCTCGTATTCTCCTAATACATTTTGGGAAGCCTAGATTACAATTGCAAAAACTCGAGGCTATCAGAAGCATGGTTGACTGTCCTCCAATAAATTTATGGTACCAAAATATAGTTACAAGAACGTTCCTTAAAAAATCTTCATTTAGACTTTGATGGACGCTTGTCTCTGTTTTGTTAGGCACTTCATATTTACTGGTTTGGACTTAACAATGTCTCAAGTCTCTTCACGTCAGTGTGAAATGCTAATATTGTAGACTCTAAAAGATCTTAAGTCTCTTAATGTTTCTAAACCATAAAGGAGACATGCAGCTTATGTTGAGAACATTTTTAAAAATTAAAACATGTTTTTGGTTGTTGACTGAGCAATTATTATAACTAACATCTCAATAAGCGCATCTATTGCAGATATCAGCCTTTTACATTTGCAACCTTTCTTCTTCCCATAGTAAGCGTTTTATTTCTTTTTAATAGCTGGTTTCACGCTAACATGTCTCTACCAAACGACGTAGTATGGATAAAATATCAGTTATCAATCTGACCTATACATAAACACACGGTAAAAACTTGTTTTTTTAAATTTTCCACATCTATGTAGTTACAACTAAAACATACAAATTTATTTATCCAATAATACAATAAAATTGGAATTAAAAAATGACAGTGTTACGAACAATTTATAACAGAAAACTACAAATATTCAAAAAGTTAAAGAATACTAAGAATAAATAAGAGGATAAGTACAAAATTTCTATACATCAAATCTTTTCTTAAATCGGATTACTTTTAGGGCTATAAAAAGAAGCATGCAGAAAGAAAAGCGCAAATCATCAAAAATTAATGAAAACATTTTTTAGAAAGGTCTTCCGTAATTTCGTAATTTTTTATTATACCGGAAATTATTATAACTGAATTTCGTTCAAAAGCAAAACATAAAGGCGGACTAAATAAATTATTCAAAGTACAGCTCCTTGCGAGGAGGCGCAGCTTGTTCCCGTCTACTACTTACACGCGCTTGCTGTATGCATTTCCCCCGGACTCGTAAAGCGGGAATCCTAAATCGGGGCCGAAGCAAAAACAGACAAGCCGGTGGCCGTGATGGGAACAGATCGAAAACTAATCCGGCCTAATCTGTATTACAAGCTGGAGAATCACTCGCCTGACGTTTTTTAAATGAGCTCACAAGGAAGCGGCTATCAGCTCTCCGCGGAGACCATGTTTTTTGTTTCCTCTTTCGCGCGGCCGCCGGGCGACCAAATAAACAGCGGGCAGGAGATAAATTGAATTCAAAGTCGCCGATATTTTCGGAGGGTCGACTGATCTAGCGATAGCAAAATAAAGGCGGTCGCTTGCATTGAGCTTAATTGTTTCTTAAATGTTGTTTTCTTTATTTTCAGGAGTGAAATAGGTAAATTTGTTTTCGCTGCCCTAAAAAGTCATATGTGTCTGGAATTTTATAACAAATATAACACTCCAGTAATTTTGTTACACAATCTTCAGTTTTTATTAAAAATACAGTCAAAATTTAAAATATTCAGAAGCTATTTATACAATTGCTTAAATTAACATTCGGTGGTGAAATTTGCTAGTTGAAAAGGTGATTTTAAACACTTATTAATACAGAGCTAAAGATATACCCAAAGATGGCGTTTTAATTTTTTTTAGTTAGGCAAACATTGATTTTGCCACCCTGATGCTCCCCCAGAATTAAAAAAAAATACTTAAAAGGATCACTACTAACCTTGAAACTGTGGATTTCGTAATGACGAACAAAACAAGAAGATGGGATAATGCAAATTCATAATGGAAAGATAAGTAAAATCGATATATTAGTGCTCCCAAATACAAAGAAAAGGGAAAAGCTACCATGGATATTTGGAGCACCATCCGACAAGCTACTAGAGTGAAAGAAGAAGTAGCTATTATAGCAGATCTACAAGAAAAGAAAGAGCCTAATCCTAAGTTAGGACTATATAACTAAAAGAATAATACAGGCAGACTTTAAAACTCAAAAAGAAATGTTAATTGTACTTAACGTGTGCGCTCCAGAACAAGACAAGGGAGAAAAGCAAAAGACCTTTATGAAAAAAATTTAAAGGAGTATATGATAAGATCAACTCAAATAGATATGTTGTTGTAGCTGGAGACCTAAAGCTAAGAACTACGAACATACTAATAGAAAATTGGGGCATTTAGAGAAGTAAGAATCATTAATAGTAGGATAATACTTTCAACAACCTAAAGATCACCAACACGTTCTTAAATAAAAGTACATTAACAAATACACGTAGACGGAGAGAAGTACAAAATTTCTCATAAATTATGTAGTAGTTAATAAACGGCTGCACTGTTAATAACAGACAGGCACGTTTACAGAAGAGCAGAAAATAAGTCCTGATCAGTATTACGTGGTCAATAAACTAAACATATCAAAACTTTGAATAAAAACGAAAACAAATGCTATTACAAACATATTAAAAATACATTTTCTATAAGACAAAGATGTTAAATATCTTTATCAGTCGCGGATCAACAATTATTTGCAACAAAAACACAGAAAAAGATCGAAAGTTCTAGGACAAAGATTCAAAAACTATAGGAAAGAGAGCTCAATATATAGAACGAGGAATTATAAGAAGTAGACAATAGAAAAATCTTATCATTAAGCAAAATATAAATAAAATTCTGCAAAAGCCAAACAAGCAATTAGTAATGTTCATCGTATTAGTTGGGATAACTATGTAACTGAAATAGTAGATGATGTGTCTACGGACGTCAAGAAACTGATTACAGAATTTTAAAACATTTAAATAAACGGACCACTACAAAGAACTGGTGAAACACTTCAAGATGAAATGGGCCTTTCATAAACTGTGGCATAAATTCCATAACATTAAACGAACTGAATAAAGCAATAAAAAGGTCAAGAAATAGAGAACCTACAGCTACAAATTACATCAACTTAGGATTAATTAAATATAAAAGTACACTAATTAATCTTCTAATAGCGCACCTACTAAACATGTGTTGACTACAAAATAAGATACCTAATAAATGGTCAACAACTAGAATAATATCGATTTTCAGAAAAGAAAATCAACCCAATTGTAATATTTATAGAAGAATAACTCTACTTAATTTGTGCTATAAAATGTATGCAATTATAATATTCACTTACATCATCATCTATCAGAAAACAGAAAAACGCAGAGAATAAAGCTTACTTTTCTAAATACCCCCTTTTTTACTCATGATCAAGTAACAATAACTGCAAGAACGATCTTTAAAAATCAATATATAAACTACAAACTATAGCTAGTATAAAATTGTGAGATATCTAAAGCAAAAACCAATAAGTATAATGGTTTTTAAGACGATATAATTATAGTAGAAACTTTGACCAAAAATTAACATTATTTTACTTTATGTATTACTATTAAGAGAACTATAGATAACAAATCAAAAACATGGAGCCGGCGAAGAGATTGCTCTGTAAGCAATCCCAGAACGAACTTAAAAAGACCTTTCGATTTCGAATATCTGGAAAATTATTCGACATAGAATTTTTTCGACTTCATTTTCGAATTCAGCGTAAAATTTCCTATAAGAATCACATTTAAAATCGTAATGTCGAAAATTTTCCCGAAATTCGAAGTCGAATATCTCGAAAACTATTCGAGATAGAAACTTTTTGATTTCGATTTTGAAATCAGCGTAAAATTTCCTATAAGAATCCATTTTAAAGATTTTACAAGTCTTGACATGATAACAATCAAAAATAAACATTTCCCAATAGCTGACAAAATAAAACAATACAAAATGAACTGAACGCATGGAAGGAATGACAAAAGAACGTCTAACAAAATTAGCAGTATAGTATAAACCTAAATAAAGCGGCAAAGATGGAGAATGTATCAAAATAGATGTAAAGTTTTAAATCGTGCAATAGATGATGATGGTAAGATTATCAAGATACTAGCCGATACAATTTAGAGAAAACTTTAGATTTATCTCCGGCGATACCGATACCATTCTCTTCATGGATTAGTAAGATCGAAGAAGCATTACTTTCCTATAGCCCTTAACTCTCTAAATGAAATTAACAGTTACTTCTATAATTTTTAGTCTTATTTTCCTGATATTCCAACGACGGCTGTAACTTCACAAATCATCTGTATTCTTCCTGATTTTCACATAGAAAAGATTAGTACACGCACCTTCTAAAGCAATACTTCTGTAAGATCTTATCCTTTGACTCCGATAGCAAAAAGTTTTTTCTTTTACAATGTAGAGGGCTGACTAAAAACGTATAACGCCTCTATTAATTTTTTTACCAAAACTGATGAAGAAAGCGGGTAATATATTTCCTTAAGTGGATGGTAAAAACGTATGCTTAGCTCAGTTGTCTTAAGTAGTGATAATCTGTGCACGTAACCTGCTAAGAGATGTCATGGTTACTTGTAAGGTTCTTATACTGTGATGAAAACCTCTACAACGTGTAACAGATAAATACTTTCTTACTAGCTCTAATTAGATGTATGGCAGTTTAGAAAGGTTCTCCTTAATCAAACTATCATTATAAGTTAGGAATATTTCTCATATCACTGTTCGAATAGATTTTTCAGGGAGCAACAGATAAGTGTAATAGGAAATACTATTAGTTTCAGAAATTCATGTAGTCCATGAGATGTTTTGTTTTTGTTTTATTCTATCCGTTTAGTAGACGCCTTTTAGTAAAATTATTAGAAGCTTGGGCCAGTATTTTTTTCAAAAAATAATGGGGAAAACTCTTGTAGAGTCAGCTGCACAGCAAACCGCCCTGCATTGACAATTATAAAGCGATTGTAACGAAAGTTTGTTTTCGTCTCCAAACTAAAAGATATTTTGCAAAACTCTTAGAAATCTTTTCCTTGGCGAGGAGCTGCATCCATTAACATTGCAGCACCTTTGGAAATTCGGGAATATTGAGAAAAAAATTACTTTGTATATTAAAGACAGTTAAGCATCGTTCCCACAATTCCCTAAAGCAAGCTATTCCACAGCTGCAATTTAAAAATACATTTATTAGTCCCATTATATAAAATGATGCAATTGACCACACCCTTCCTCAAGATACATTTTCGCGTTTAGCAAAAAATCGCCAAAAATGAGACCCCCTCGAAATATTCATAAATAAATTGCCCAAATTAACAGCCGGGGTCACAAAAATGGCGTCACAAATGTAACTCAAACAATTAAAAATAAGAAGAAATAATAACAGATTAATAAATGTATAAAACAAATAAATTCAAGAACGACAGTACTTAAATAAGAATTAATATTATAATCAAATATAGTAGTACATACAATATTTAATATTGTCTTCAATAATTTTAAATATTCTCAAAGTCATAATAATATTGATTAGGAAATTCAAAATAAATTATGCAAACCAAGTAAAGCGTATATAAAAAAATCATTTTAACTACAGCCTAAATTTCAACCTTCATAGCAATGTCTACACTGCAGATTTAAATGCGATGGCATGGCTAAAAGTATTCAGGCATCCTTTTCGAGAAGTGGCTATAGCTGTTACGCATACTAAAACGTTATAGAACAAGATACAAGTTCAGGTAGTAGCATATGTAGATCCTAGACGCAAGTTAGACAGGCAATAAGTAAGTTGGCAGAGTTGAGCGATTTTCAAACTGGCATAAGCAATCATTGGGTGTCGCCATTGAAGCAAATCCGTTCGTAAAACATCAGCCTTACTTCAGATGTCTGAAACAACTCATTATAGAAAGGAAACGTCTAGGGTGCGGAACAGTCACGAAAAGAAGTAGGAAGCCGCATAAACTTAATGGTCGAAGCTATTAAACTCTAAAGAAGGTA
Organism: Sinelater perroti; assembly: GCA_036346155.1. Taxonomy (NCBI): domain Eukaryota; kingdom Metazoa; phylum Arthropoda; class Insecta; order Coleoptera; family Elateridae; genus Sinelater; species Sinelater perroti. The sequence continues at coordinate 3,210,511 of JARFIY010000167.1, read as the reverse complement.
GTAATGAAAAATCAGAGATCCTCGGAGGCACCTGTCGCTCGTGGTTCTCAAATATGGCTTTTTAAGGTCGTGCGGCTGCTCACACGTCCAATATACACAGTGAAACAATCGAAACAATTTTGTGGAGGAGTGAATCTCGTTACACGATCTTTCAGACCAATGGGCATGTCTGGGTTTGACGTATCCCAAGAAAATGCTTCCAAGTGTGTTGCGTCAACAGTCATGTTTGTGGCGGAAGCATTATCATTTGGAACTGTTGTTTTCGTAATTTAACCTGGATTTCTTACTTCCACAGACGGAATGATGAACACGCTCAAATATATGTTAATGTGTTTGACAACTGTGTGATTTTAACTCTCTGGAAACAGTTTGGGAAATGATCTGCCTTGTACCAACGGTATGACTGTTCTGTCTACATAGCAAAAATTATTCTACCGTAGTTTAAAGAGATGGGTGTTGAGAAACTTAACTGTCTTTTGTAGCACAGCAATATCAATTCAATCGAACACTCCTGAAAGGATTGGAACGCAGATTAAGCGCAAGGCTAAATCTTTCATATTCAGTAGCTGGATACAGCAGCTCCTATAGGGGAACTAACAAAAAATCTTCTAAAAATAGATCGACATCCTATTAATATATGTTTCAGAAGTCTCTGATTCTACAATAGTAGGTGAATTTTTTGTGCGCACTACTTCTCAATTTTACAAAGTTTAACAATTGGATTAAATAACTTTTAGTTTGGTTTTACATAAATTTTAAAGCCCTCTGTATGTAACAATTTATCTATTACTGCTGCATTAAAAACATAATACTCCTTGTATTAATTTAAATATTTATATTTATTTACTAATTATCAATAAAATAACATGCATACTTTTTCACTTAAATTAAAATCACAAAGTTTAGGTAGTTCTTTATAGAAAGATAATTAAAACATTAATACGTAATTAATGTGTTATTTGTTCCGATCTAATTTTTAATCCAAGTATAAAAACCTTTTCACACCTCAATTTCCAATATCTACAATTAAAATCGAACTAAATAAAAGTACGAGCCAACAAAATTCACATTAATATCTAACTTTTTAATCAAACTTCTACTATTTCATTCCGAGTCCAATTGATATGGCATCTACGACAAACATGCGGTATATTTGCCGTTTGCATATTTAAAATTACTGCACCCCATATTTCGTTCACTAACAGATTTTTTTATACTCAATTTAGCTTCGCATCGAGAGTTCATTTGTTAGAATTTTTATTTTTATTATGAACGCGTTTAAAAACTATCATTGTTATATCAAAGTTTACTTACTCCAATAAAAACATAATAAGAAAAATTAGAAAATAAATTAATGCAATCGGCTTATTGCGACGAACTTACCTATTGCTTTGATAACTTGCATTTACCTTACGTATTTACTTAATATTTATATCGCAGATAAACAAATGTTAAAATAAATCTGGAAAACTTCAATTAAAGCTACAAAACGTTATCTATAGAGCAGTTAACGTTATCTAAAGTTAAAAAATTCTCTAAACACTAAAACAAATAAATAGAAACAATCTTTGCTTCAATATAAAGACAGCAACAAGCAACGACTTCTTGATTGGCCAAAATAAATCAACTATAGTTAAATGAACCAAATACATCAAACACAGAATGCAAACGAAATATCTCAAAAACCTATAGTGCTATCAGTCTTTCTACCAAGTAGAACAAATTATCAAAATACTATCCAAATATAAAATTTGTAATCTTAAAGACTTTACCACTATTTATAAAAGTAAGGAACTAAGAATTCACTAAACTAACACTGAGTACTATCGCAAGCTAACCAAGTTTTATAGTGAGTACAAGTTACGACCAGAAAGTAATGAGAGTAGTTTTTTTATGCAATCAGAAGAGTTGTGAGATGAGTCTTTCGGCTTGACGATTAGTAGGAGATATCGGGTAAATAGCCCGATCTATCTCATTTACCATGGCTTTACTTGAGGATCACTCGCGAAGTGATGGGTCAACATTCAGCGCATTAAACCTTGAAAATCTACAACGATATGATATAGAAACCCTATGGGAAAGATGCTTTACCTAAATCACAAAAGTATTCAGATAAGAAAAAGAAGACATCGAGGATAATCAGCGCATAGGTAGGCATGTAGCTATGTTAAAAGCAATTTTGTAACCTGGGCGATGCCTGAATGTCAAATGAAGTGAGACTTTCAAAGTTAATTACGCATAAAATCGTTACGACAAAACTGCATGCTAGTGAAAGTTTTTGGCACAACTTCCTTACAGCTCGGACCAGGCTCTGTCCGACTTCTTTTTGCTTCCCTGGCTGAAATTCAATTTACAAGAACACCATTTTGAGACAGTTATAAATGTGCATGTTGCTGTGATAAGCGCTCTAAAAGAGACTTCCCTGTAAGCTACAACACGTGGCGAAACCGCTGGCAACTCAAGCAACACAAACATGCTATAAAAGTGCCTCTTACATCAGCAAAGAATTTTTAGTATAGTGACCTACTCCCACATTTGTGAAATCTAGATGAAATATGACAAAAATATAAAAAATAAAGGGATTATAGTTCTACTCTTGCTTCAGAACATTATCATACCTATAAAAGTTACTTGTGAGATCTCAGGTTATAGAACCGAGCACAGAAACTGAAAATCCAGACATTTCTAAAACAAAGTCATAGCCCAAACAACTATTCGAGTGTTTAGAGAAAGAAGATCCGGAATGCTAAAATAATAAATTTGGTACATGGACCAGAGGAAATCCTTACCAGAAGATCAAGCAAGAGAAAAAAAAAGAAAAAATTAAACAATGAGGGTGCAAAAACTAGGAGTCAAAGCTATACTGGATCTTATAGTAAAGTTGCAAAAAATCTAAGAATGGTGATAATAGAGAGGAGCTGCTCAGACATTGTCTTGGATCAGAGAAAAAAAATAATTTAAAATAAATTAATGGAGCCTCTGCACAAAACTTCGAGCAATAGAAATCCTTCGCACTTTAAAAATACAAGAGACACGCAAACAATTTTATGGCCCGTATGTGACGGCTGGTATCCTAAGAAATGACTAAGACAGACTATGGACAGCTTAAAAAAATCTTTGGCAGATTTAACTATGATTAAAGTTTCTTTTAAACCTTCCTAAATGACTGAAAGTTTTCGTATGACCACCAGGAGATCCTAAAAAACGCCAGATACCGGATAGGGTTTGAAAATTAAGACTTAAGAACGAAAGACTGACGACTTCTAAGCCGCAAGGCTGTATAGAAAGAAGAGATTTTGGCCAATTCAGTAGAGAGAGTTTTTTACAGGTTCCTTAAAAAGACTAAGTTCTAAGTTTGTTCCGGGCTTTGTTTGGTATCTTTAAATCACTTTAAAGTGATCATGACGTAAGTAAACCTTCACTACAATAAGGCACCCTTAGATATGCTATGCTGACATAAAACTATAGTGTTGCTCCTATTGAACAATCCTGGGTAAGTAAAAAAAAATATACGAGGATTCTGACCTAGAGTTTTTATATAATAGTCAAGAACAGATTTCATTTTGCGGGATTTGCCAGCGGCTACACTTTAAAAGGAAAAGAGCCAAACTTGGATTGTCATACCTCCTATATGATAATTCTAAGCTGCCACCGACGGAGACTGTGGAACAGATGATACGGAATTATAAAAACAGTTTTTACAATTTACTATTCTGACCACAGAAACGATGTCAAGCTCAAGTTGTAAAATATCGTAATTTAGCAATAACTAAATTTGTGCAATAACTTAAAACTATTAATATTAGTGAAGCAGTTAAAAGTCGTCTTTATTACTTGTAAGAATAATTGCTTTTCTCCTAGTTAAGACGTCCAACAAGACCAAAACACTCGTAAGACTTAGCAAGACAAAAGCTTCAGGAAACTAAAATAAATGCCAAAAACTCCTAAATTAATGCAGTAAAGCATTCAAAATCTACTAAATACATCAAAAGATCTCCACTATGTGTCAGACTACAAAATATGCTCTACATAGTTTGATATGCTTTAGTACCTAGCACATCAAAACAGAAACACAATAACCGAACTATTTCAGATACATATTCCTAGATCAAACATTGCAGAAAAGTTGTTTCTAACTGGAAAAATCTGGATACAGAGTAACCAGAGCAGACTAGCAAACTGTCACAAAAGTGGTAATTCTAGTTAAAATCAAATGCGTAGTGAATTCATTTAAGCCACTTAAATCATTGAGAGCGAGTAAGATTCTTTCAACTCTGCTACAAAAGGGATCAAACATTATTATTAGAATCCGTTTGGTTCTAAGAACAAACATAATACCGAACTAATTATTGAAAATATAAAAGCTAACCAGGGTGGTACTTATGCCAAAGATTAGTAAGTCAGGCGTAAGAGACCTTTGCCAATACATCCTTTAACTACATCACCTCAGCTCTTACAAAACTGAGGGTATAGAATACCTGTTACAGATGGGTTAAATGCATGTTGAGAGAAAGTTTGGCATACATATCGTCATTAAACAAGACATTGACAATTAGTATGGCAAGAGAATGTATCTAAAAAGGGCTTTTTTACCTCTTGATGAGCATTTTTAGGAACAAAGAATTGTCATCTCTCCGGGTTACGCAAATGACTTAGCCACTATTGTAGAAAAAGTTTAATGACATGGTTATGGAACGTAAGTAGAGGGCTCTGACGTGATAGCTAAATGAACTAAAAGAGAACGCTGTATAATCAGACCACTACAACTATTTACGCAAAGGAAGAATATAAGAAATCTGAAACCTCCCTTACCTTATCAAAAAAGAAATATTTTTATCAGGTTAATTAAAATATTTGAGGATTATTTTAGACTCCAAACTTAATTGAAAGTAATATATAGAAAATAATAATAAAACAGAAAATCAGCCCACCAGTAACTAGACCACTTTGTGTTAAGTTATAGAGTCTAAGGTTAAGCGTGGTACTGCTATCGTAGACCAAAATTAAACAGAAGAGCTTTAAACTAAAACTGAACATGATTCAAAGTCTTAGTTGTCTTAGACTATCGAAGACAAGGAAAACTACACTCGTCGTGAAATAAGGACTCTTATAAAGCTACCTCCTATTTATATTGTTATTAAACGAAAAAATAGACTAGGACTGCACAAACTATAACATTCTCTATATAAAGTGAAAACAGATATAACATACAAGGTTAATAAGTAGCATAAAGGGTCCCATTCAAGAAATGAGGACAAATAATTTGAATCCAAAACATATCGTTAGCACTCTCTTTAAGGTAATAATACGAGGTCAAAAATAGTGAAAACATGTAGATTGGAGTTACCTCCCAAGAGTCTGATTTAACACACAGATGGCTTAAGATCTGGAACAAGCGCTGGATTAAGACTTTATAGAGAAAACCCAAAGAAAAATCTCGCATTTCAACGCAAAGAAAGTAAACATATTTATATTTTATGTGGAAACCAAGCAGTTACATTTAGAGTGGTTTGACAATGTCATGAAAAACACAATATTCCAATAGAATAAAACAAAGTAAGGCTAATTTGGGTTCCGAGTCAACGTAGAATCAAAGCCAACAAAAAAATTGAAAACCTAGCAAAGGCAGAGATTATTATTATAAACCAGAACCAACCCTAGAAGTGGCAAAAAACCACTTTTCAGTACATTAAAGACTGCATTTATACTCAGCACACAATTCACTGGATCAATAGAATAAGTCTATAAACGTGCCCAGCGAGAAGAGAACACCCTAAGTAGGGAACATCTCAGAGCTGTCACGGATCTGCTAATAAGTCATATTACTGTTAATGAACCGCTGTGGAAAATAAAAAAGGCAGCAATAAAAACCAGAAACAGTTATACATATTTTTTGCAATTGTGGTATTAGACCAAAAGAGCTATATAATAATACAGAGAATAAAAATCACAGATTGGGTGTAAGTAATTAATTAATAAGTAATTTTTAACAAAAAACTCAAAATAACTCATCTTTTAATATTTTTTTAAGACGTAAGATACCAAAACAATAGTTAAAGCCCGTCTTCAATTTTGTTTAAGATACTCGGACGGAATAACGCAGCTACGACAAAACAGGGGCCAATAAAAACATAAAAACAAAATGAGAAGCAAGGGCACAAAAAATCGAAACTTTAGTGCTACAACAATTTAACTTTCAAGGGCCTTGGCTCTGTTTTTGCGTAGTTTCAAATTGTTGTTTCGTTTAATACAACGATTGTGTAAAAGGTTAGGGTGTCCAGACATTTTTTATACAAAAAGTAAATGTTAACTTAAAATAAAATTTTTATAGTGCCAATATTTCTCTTTACGTGTCACGTTTAATACTTTTTTACTATAAAAATAATGAGCATGTAAAGTTGGAACCTACTCTTGACTAATTTGAATTTAATCGATTATAGATGAAACGTTTTCAGGTTCATTACTAGCATATTCTGTTCTGACACGCTACTAGTGCCGTAATTATTAAAATGAGACACACTGATCGCAGTCACTTTAGAAATGTAGTCCATCGTGTTGACTAGATTAGGACAATTTCGCCCAATCAAGAACATCCGCCCAAAATAACTCAACTGATAAAGCACAATATTATATTTATTACAAGGCATGATGAATATAAATATTAGGATAATGCAAATTACTTTTTTTTGTTTTAAGTAGTTAGCTTTAGTAGTAACGAAATGGCTATATATATAATAAAAACCTGCAAAGATTTAAAAGTTTTTTTTATTTAAATTTTCACAGAAATTTTATGGAATTTTAAGGTCAAAGTTATGCTTTGTGTCTGCTAGAATTCCAAAAATGTTATTTAAGCTAATTATACGCTTTATTGTCAACAGCTTAGCAAAATAACGCTATTTTAGAACGATGCCCCTGACATGGTCAATTGAAGGCGGGTTTGCTACAAACAGATGTACGTAAGGCCACAACGGGTCAAAAAACCCGTAAAATTAGAAAAAATTGACAAAATGAAATTGTTACTCCACCCCTCTTATAGTCCTGTTTGACACCATCAGCCTACCATTTGTTCCAAACAAGGGCATACTTCTTATCTAGACGGCTCTTTTCCAACTTTCGAAGTAGAAGTAGAAGGATATCGCCAGTTTCTTTATTTCAAACCACAATAGAGGTACCAACTCAAAGAAAGATTACTATTATACAACACAAAAGCATATATTTTCATTTTATAAGATTAACTAAACAATTTGGTATAAAAAAGTCGCACGTTTGATTTTCCCGATGTAAAGGTATGTTGACTTCAAAGGTCGGTCGAGAGTTTGATAATTCGTCAAACGCTTATAAAAACCGAGCTCACTTAAATTTAAATTTAAAAAAATTTAAAATTTATATTTATTCATATAGTAAAATGATGCCAACCTATATGATACCCGGGCCATCCAACAACTTCTTAAACAACTAAAAGAATCTGCAGCCAATTTCCACAATGCAAAATGATCCACAATCACCAATCTACATAAATCGGATAAAACCATACCACAAAATATTCAATTATCACAAATGCATCAAAACCAACTTCCTATGGTTCCAATGTGTCAACAACCTTCCCAAATTCCAGCTTTAGTCAAATCAAACATTAATAATAATTGCCTATCAGGTTTACAATAACTTATACCAACAAAACCACAACAATTGCAAGTAAACTATACATTACTTTGATGATGAAACGATGACCTCAAACCATTACAGTAGTTATAACAAACATCCTTGCTAAGCCGTCCTCAAAAAAGATAACGATTGCATATAGCAATAGTTGAAAACATAGCAGAAGTTAACAGATTTGAAACGTTCTTAGACATAACTCATTAACGACTTAACCGTAAGCCAGACCAACAATAAAGCTCAACCTAAAGAATTTAGTTCTCCATTATTGTATATTTATAGAGTAAAAGATTTTCAAGCTACGACTAAAAGCCTTGCTAAATTCACTAAAGATAAAATATATTAGGTTAAAACGATAATAAGTAAAATACTTTTTTCTATTGAAGCCTACAAAAAACTGAATAAGCACTTAGGCTAGAAGATATACCACCTACCAAATTAAACAAAAAGAACATACAAATTTATAATTCTGGATCACTATATTTCTACTCAAAATGTTAAGAATTAATTAGACGAGTTAGGACACTCAGTAAAAAATATCAGTAACATAAAGTACGGAGTAAAAAAAGACCCGTTGCCAATATTTTTCGACGGCCTTGAATCCAAGCTAAAGATGCACTGTTTTCAAAGACCTTAAAGCTAAAAAATGTCTAAACAACATTCCCAAAGAATAACAAGCACATCCGCATACCAACAACCTCCACACACATCCTATTAGGACTTTTATACTTACGCATAACCGGCAGGTAATTGAATCAGCAATAATAAGAAAAGAAAATAAGCTTACCACCTTCCTTAATAAATTCAAAAATATGTTATCTCTTAACCAAAATAACATAATCTTGGCCATGCTTATAAAAGGAATCAACAATATAACCCAATACAATGGCTGACTCAATAAGAATAGCGGCCTAGGGCTCAAACGGGCTAAAAAACATATTTACACAGCTACTCTGTTCTTAAGCATAAACAAAATCAATTTTCTGTTAATTTCCTGAAACCGTTCCACTGTTAATACTATAATAAAAATCCTATACTACAACATGTACTACGTAGACTAGCCCTACAAAACTGTTTACTTAGGGTCAACAGCAATAAACCATTACATACTACCACCATACAAAACTAATAAACCTGCAAAGCTTGCAACGCATAGCGAAGTGGCGAAGCAGTCTCCCAAATTTGAGAACCCTCTAGTTGACCTTTGACCAATCAGTTTCAAAATCACTAGCAAACAAGCCTTTTTGGTCACCTGTCGATTGGTGAAAACAGAATTGGGAAATTCCCAGCTGTTCTCAAGTTTTTGCTCGGACGGACGGACAGACAGACAGACGGACAACATGAAGTTAGTGACTCCGCTTCGCTTCGCCACTTAATAATCAAAGCGCTCTAAGACAAATAAAACTGCTTCCTTGATAGTCTATCTAGACATAGCACATCATCTACAGAATATCAAACATTTTTACTTCTACTGTGACGATAAGGATGAAACCTATTTCACCTTATACAGCACAATGATCTACAGCACTTGTTAACCGGTGAGTCAACCTACTGACCACCGGTTTTATACAAATTCCCAGATCTGTTAGATTTACAGTCATCAAAGGTATTTCTAACATATACAGTAAAACAAAAGGTAATCCAAGTTTAAACTCACCTAAGTACTAAGCTAATATCAAAGAATCCTTTGCCTGGACTATACACTAGAGAAAACAACTAGGAAAAATTCAAACTCGTCGCCACCAGTATCATCAAACTAAACTACAGAATGCATATCCCTAACAAAAATAATAAAACTAAAATATAACACCACGCTAATCCAAAAATTAACCTGGTAGGCCAAATACTGCATTAAAAACCCCAATACATTCATAAGGCAACTTGCTGCAGGAAACCCCAGATTCTGGTCCAAATGACAAAAGTCCACGAACCGCCTAGACAAGGTCACGCTAAACGGTCTTACACACAAACTTCATAATACTCTGCAATAAAACTGAAACAAAACATTCAATTATTATATTACAAAGTTGTCACCAGAGGACCATACCATTTGAAAAACTGTTATGAAATTCAAAGAAAAATAGCTCAACTTGCTTGGCTAGCTATCTCTATCTCTGAGATCATTTATTCTAGCTGAAGTCTGTAAATAAATAAAGTCGACAGGTTCATATAAAATACCAGAATATGACCTTATAATTGTAAAATCGAATATTTCGTATTTCACAATGCTACAGAATTATAAACTACTTTATAGCCTCAAATAAAAACAAATGTATTATTAAACATCCAGCAAACATTTAATAAACGACGCCACTACTATATAAAATAAATAAAAGGCTATCCTATCAATTCTATATGTTCTTGTACCTTCCTATACTGGAGATATCAACCAATAACACCACCTTAATTGCCACCTTATCTTATCAGAGTATCAGAAAAACTGCATATACATTTAAATCTATTACAAACAAAATTAATTTGCTACCAAAATAAGCGGCTGTCCTGGGGACGCGGAGGCTCAGATAGTTCAACCAGATGGTTCTGTCCTCTAGCCGGCGCGCGCGAGTTCGAGTCTCGCTCAACCCATGGGTGTGTGTGAATGTCCTAGCATTAAGTGCCTGTTAGTGGGTACAATAAGCCCTTGAGGCTGCAGTACCTGTAAGTGCGCCAAAAAAAAAAGCGGCTATCCTCAAGTTACCATCAATAATATGCCCATAGAGGACGCGGTAACTCAGCAGGTTCAAGCAGTTGCCTCTGTCCTCCAGGCGGCTCGCGTAAGTTCGAGTCTCGCTCAACCTATGGGTGTATGTGAATTCCTAGAATAAGTACATGTTAGTAGGCACAATAAATCCTTGAAGCTGCAGTTCCTGTAAATGCGCAAAAAAATGCCCATACAAAACAAAACCGAAATAAAAAACCTCGAACACCACCTAGACTAATATTTGATATGGAAAACCCACATAACAGCCGAACGTCAACACTTCAACCTAAAAATAAAAAAGATGCAGTGGCTAGTCAGGTGAAAATTCCAACCGACCTTAAATAATAAATGAATGTTCTATATAAAACTATCCTAAAACCCCAAAGGACATATGGCGTTGAGCTGTGGAGTTACCTTCAAACACCAAAGTCTTGCAAATATTTTAGTTGAAAATTTTGTGATCAATAGCTAATTTTCAGTTGTTCATCAGCATCTAGACTCTCCAACAATGACTTTAGAATTCGATGCGTCAATCAAATAATCAAAACCTCAACCAGAAATAGTTATAACTGTATCTTAAATCATAACAGTCAATTAACGGCTAACGTCTACAACCAATAGTTAATAAACACAATACTAAAATACAATAACTCGCAGATCTCATTAAGTAAATTCTGATGACCCATCGATAGATAATACCCATCTCGAGACATCTTCAAATAATAACATGTTATTTACTTATTACATTGTAATTGAATTCTAATGTAAGAAATTTATTTTTATATATCGCCAAATTTTTAACTAAACGGTAAACCTAGTCAAATTGAAGCACCGCAATTTAGAATACCATGTCCGGTGTAAATCACATACAGGTCGTCTCTGAATCGAGTAGGGGTTGACACATACTGTGTGTGTGAACCCGGATGGAGGACCTCGACTCCAACATGGCGCGTCCCCGGGTGGCGGATAGGGGAAGGCTCTACAGATATGTAAAGTAGGTGTAGAATGCACCCGCGGACCAAACGAGGAGTAACGTCTGACCTATAGTAGGCGGTTACAAAACAGCGTCTGTACTCCAAAGGAGCGGCTGAACATAATCCTGGCAGAAGGTATAAAATGCATACACCAAGATGCCTGGCCAGCAAGGTGTATTAGGCTAGATTCCTCCAACATCATGGCAATAAGACGTAGAAGAAGAAGGCCCTCAGTCCCCAGCCGTCTCCAAACTCCTGCCCAAGGCTGCGGGCAGAGCAGGGAGGAGATAGAGGGTGCTAAGAATTCCTGGGTTCGGATAGGCTGCGACAAGACGAAAAAGAAAAAAGCCTTATTTGTATGCACATATAATACAAGATCACTATTAGGAGAAGTTAGACTAACAGAGTTAGAAGAACAGTTAAAAGAAATAAAATGGGACATAATTGGAATAAGCGAAATAAGAAGGAAAGGAGAACAATGTTTGAAACTTAAATCGGGACACATACTATTTTATAAAGGACACGAAGACATAAGTCAAGGAGGCGTAGGGTTCCTTATAAACAAGAAAATAATAGGAATAGTAACACATTTTAAGGCGATTAGTCCTCGAATAATATACATAATACTAAAGATATCAGAGAAGTGCAACTTAAAAATAATACAAGTGTACGCACCCACTAGCGACCATGAGGACGAAGAGGCAGAACAACTTTATGAGGAAATAAATACCTGTATTGCTGAAAACCATACAAAACACTTACTAATAATAGGGGATTTCAACGCCAAGTTAGGACCAAAACAAGAAGAAGGAGAAGAATATATAGGAGACTACGGGATAGGAGTACGAAATGAAAGGGGGGATATGTTAATAAACTATATGGGACAACACCAAATTTATGCAATGAATACCTTCTTTAAGAAGAAATTACAAAATAAATGGACGTGGATTAGTCCGGATGGACAAACCAAGAACGAAATAGATTTCATCTTATCCTCACACAAAAACATAGTGCAAGACGTATCGGTAGTGAAAAAAATAAATACCGGAAGTGATCATAGGTTAATAAGAAGTAAGATTGTTATCAATAACAAAAACGATAGATATAAAGCTATACAGAAATCTAAAAACTGGACGGGGGAAAACATATAGTAGCAAACAAGGAAATATACGAAAACGAATTAAACAAAAAATTAAAAGAAGTAAATATAGTAGCGGAAGATAACTTAGAAGAAAGAAATAAGAAAATAACAACGGCACTTAAAGAAGCCTCGTCTAGAATAAAAACATCAAAACCAAGAGACAGCAAAATAAGCGATAATACAAAGAAGCTAATGGAAGAAAGAAGAAAATTGGCAATCAACCGGGAAGAAAATATAGAGCCTCTAAAAGAAATAAGCAAAGAAATAAGAAGAAAGATGAAAAAAAGATTTAAAAGCATGGCATGAACTAAAAATTGAAGAAGCACTGATTAATGGAGGAAAAACAAAACAATGGCAGAAAGAAAGAAGACTGGGGGATACAATCACGACATCGCTAAGAGACGCAAATGGAGCCTTAATTATAGACCAAAATAAAATAACGCAAAAAACGGAACAGTTCTACAAATTTCTATATAGCACAAAAACTGATACAAATATAAAAGATATAGAAAGGAAAATACTAAATGTAAATTCAGAAGACATTCCTGATATTGAAATATACGAAATAGAAAAAGCTTTAAGACAGACAAAAAGAAATAAGGCACCAGGCGAAAATGAGATACTCTCAGAAATGCTAAAAGAAGGGGGACAGCCGATATTACAAGAACTAAAAGTACTATTAAACCAATGCCTGCAAGAAGGGAAAATACCTAAAGAATGGGATAACGCAGTTGTAATGTTACTATTCAAAAAAGGCGACAAACATAGATTGGAAAATTATAGACCAATCAGTCTATTACCACAAATGTATAAATTGCTGACAAAGATCATTACGAATAGACTGATTAACAAATTAGACAACTACCAACCACCAGAACAAGCAGGATTTCGTAGCGGCTATAGTACCCAAGACCATCTACAAGTTATGCGAAATTTAATAGAAAAATCAAAAGAATATAACTTACCATTATGTCTTGCCTTCATAGATTTTGAAAAGGCATTCGATTCGGTTGAACACTGGGCCATAATACAATCTCTACAGAACAGCCGCGTAGATTACAGATACACGGAATTAATAAAATATATATATACAAACGCTACCTGTACAATCAAATTGCAAAGTACTACCAATCCGATAAATGTAGAACGAGGAGTAAGACAGGGAGACACTATCTCTCCAAAATTATTTATCCTATGTTTAGAAGATGTGTTTAAAAATGCGCTTGGGAAAATAAAGGAATAAGAGTAGATGGGAAAAGATTGAACCATCTACGATTTGCTGATGACGTCGTGCTCATATCGGACAATGTAGAAGAATTAGAAGAAATGATAACAGACCTAAACGAAAAGGCCAAAGACATAGGATTAAAATGAACAGAGGGAAAACTAAAATAATGATAAACGATCTAGTAGATGAGATAGTTGATATACAGATTGACGGGGAAACTTTAGAACAAGTAGGAAGTTATATACACCTTGGACAATACATCTCACTACAATCGGATAATCAAACAAAAGAAATAGAAAGGCGAATAAAACTTGGTTGGGCCGCATTCGGTAGATGGAAAGAAATATTTAAAAGTAACATAGACCAAACACTAAAGACTAAGTTATACAACCAGAATATACTCCCTGTTTTAACCTACGCAGCAGAGACATGGACGTTAACGATAAAAAATATGCAAAAACTAAGGGTAGCGCAGAGAGGAATGGAGCGGGCAATGCTGGGAATCAGTCTAAGAGATAGGATGACAAATATATGGATTCGAAATAAAACAAAAGTAAAAAATGTAATAGAACATATATTTAAAGGGAAATGGCAGTGGGTCGGACATATTGCCAGACAAGAAGATAAAAGATGGACGAAGAGCATGCTGCAGTGGAGACCAAGAATAGGCAAAAGGCATAGAGGCAGCCCCCCCCCCTAAGGTGGACTGACGACATCAAAAGAGTAGCAGATTACAATTGGATGCAGAAGGCGAAAAACAGGGACCAATGGAAGATGCTTGGAGAGGCCTACGTCCAACAAAGGACTTAATTGGGTAGATGATGATGATGAATTTAAAATAATTCTTCATTCAAGAACATTGCGGTATCTCGCTGCACGAACTTTATGACGTACTAGTGCCATCGATTTCTGTAAGAATTCTATTTGAATTTTCTATGATGCCCAGAGCCTCTTGGATATTAAGTCTTTGATGGTTTAGGCTGTTTTGTCTCTTTTCTTCACGGTTTGGCGATTTCATTTGTTTTAGTACGTAATCCACACCATTAGCAGCGTGCCACTCTTTCGTTGCCTTAGAGTAGTAGCACGCTGCAAGATCTGCGCAAAAACGCGGTTAACTTTATGCTGTTGGAGGAAGAGCAAAACACGTTTATTCAAACTTTCTTTTCGATAGATGTTCGATTTGATAGACCGCAATTGCATATGGCTTCAGGAATTTTGCTTTCCGTTTTCTTTTGTAGTCCTCTGAAGCATCTTTTCGGTTGCAAATAATTCAATAATTGTGCCCAACAATGTAATTGAAGTTGGTAAACCAATATGTCCAATCATCCATCGCACACTGATATGGTGTGAATAGATCTTCGTACAACTTGTGGGAACGGGACTATGCTGTTTGATTCTGTTTTGCATCCCGATCAGGGATTATTTGAATCCTAAAGCTTTTCAGGTTGGCTCTAGCTTTTACTCTTTGCACAAAATACTGCGACATTTTGACTTTCTTGGCCCCTTCTTGCAAAAAATCGTCGGATTGTCTTTAAAAAGCTACACCGCTCTGTGTTCCTTCTTCTGATCTGTCATTCCATGTTCACCTCCACTTCCTGGCTTCCTTTCCACCCTAAGTTATTCCCTAAACTATTTTAGCCCACGAGCAGCAGTAGAACTAGGAACATTTGCTTTTCGAGCAAGCTGACGAGTAATCATTACATACTCTATTGTGTACGTGTTCGTGCAAAATTAAATAGTTACGTTCGACTTTATTCATCTACATCATCTGATTCGTCTAAACAAGTTTGCCCTTATCAGGTGACATTTTTACGCTAACTAGACAATCTGTTTATAGTGTTGTCCAAAAATGTTCAAGCGTTTCACTTTTTTTCATTTTTGTTACATTGTTATTGCATGATTTTGGTATCATTTGAAAGCTCGCAATCTCTCGCGCATTTTGATATGTAATACTTGTACATTACGTATTACGCGCGAGTAAAAAATATTGTTAATGCTGCACGAGTGCAAGTTGAGTTCAAAACCAAATAAAGCATGAGGCGAAGGTATGGTTGGAGATTCGACGGTTCGAACGCATTTTGTGGAGTTCAAAGTCGGCAATGAAGACTTGGAATTCAGGCAAAGAGCTAGACATCCAAAAGAGGTTGATCGTCAAACCGTTCTTGAAGCCACTGAAGAGATGATTTCGATTGCAGTCCTTAGACTGTTGACAATATCCTCCACGAATTTGGTAAAGTCTGGAACAAGACTCGTTGGGTTCCACACGAGTTTTCTGCTGCTCAAAAGACGAAACGGGTGAATGCCAGTCAAACTTTGTTGGATCATCCAAATAAAACTCCGTTCTTGGACAATCGATTGATTACAGGAGATGAGAAATGGATCAGCTTCAAAAACCCGGATCCTCAACACAAATAGCGTTTATCAGGCAAAAAACAACTGCAAAACCGAAAAAGGACGGCACAAAAAGACAATATTGTGTGTTTTTTGGTCGGCTCGTGGCATTGAGTATTGGGAGTTGTTGGAGCCAGGACAAACTGTCGACTCGGAAATCTATTACCGTCAGTTGGGTGTGTTGAATCGAAATGAAATGAAACCTCACTGCTCGCGCTTGACATATGCAAAGATCATCGAACTTGGTTGGGACCGCGTTGATCATCCGGCTTACTCTCCTTATTTGGCGCCATCAGACTTTCATTTGTTCCATTCGTTGCAACACTTTTTGAAAGGCAAACGTTTTGAAAACATTGGTGAAATGAGATAATCGCTTGAAGAATTCTTTGACTTGAAAGATGCCGATTTCTACCGCCGCAGGATAATGAAGTTGTCGGAAAAAGGGAGGAAGTGATCAGTGTTGACGGATAATAGTTCGATTACTTGTTATTACGTTTGAAAATTTTTGAACAACCCAATAGATAGGCAGCTCATAAAATGCTGTACGTGGTGCGTTCAAGTTCTAAGGTTACTAAAAATTTTTTCTCATCAGTGGGAGTAAATAGAAAGATGCGGGAAATATTTTTAAATTTGTAATATAGATAGCAGTACCATATAATGTACAGAGGTCGAATTACCACCATTGCAGTGAGTGTTGTTTTGTATACTTCAAATGGCAATGTTTAGTGTTCAAGAGCAACGTGTAGCCATCCGTTTTATCCTCTTGTATGGTGAAACGGCCATCAAAATTCATTTCCTATTGAGTGAGACCTGTAGTGAAGGCCTTATGGTTGTTAAAAATATGCGTTCATGGGTGAAAAAGTTTAAAAATCGGGAGTTGTGTGACAATGAACCAAAGCAGCCTCGGCCACACACCAGCCAACCCAAAACCATGATTGAGCAAATTGTTATGTGTGCTTAAGTGTGAGTAAAATCGCCTCTAAACTTGACATTTCCCTAGGATTTGTGGAGCCATTTTGAATGATGATGTGAAAACGCGAAAAGTTTTAAAACATTTCATGGCCGCTCATTTTCCAATCGAGCCTTTGTTGCATCAGCGATTTTCCAGTGTGCAAAACACACTTCTAAAGAAGTGTTCTAAGCAACCATGGAGTCATGGCGACGACGTTGTACATTTAGACGAAGATTACGTTGTGAAGTAACAGAAATTTCAACTTTCTTGGGCAAGTACTTTTTCAGAATAAAAATTGTAGACCTCGTACTTACAATGTTATACTTAATTTACTGTGCTCCAATTTTGCTGTAGTTTATTATTGGAGGTAACTCAAATTTCTGTCCAATGTTGGGAGGTCATACTTTTACTTGAATTATCAATGTTTAATATCAAATTTTAAAAGCGCGCGCTATACAATTTTGATTAAAGAATAAGTAAATTTTGTTGTTAGCAAGAAACAAATCTTAAAGCCTTGTTGTAGAAGTTCTAAGGAATACGTAATTCATAACAGATCTTTAATTCCCGGTTGTGATAAATGATTTAGACTTTAAAGTGCCTTTAATTTTCTATAACCAATAAAAAATTATTTCTTCAATAACTTATTATACCTTTTGCTATATCAAGTTGCATAAAATTCTTTTAATCTGAATTTTGCTTTCTCTAAATTTTATAATGGCTAACCAAAAAGTATTTTTTTTTTATTTCGTTTCCTTTAAGTACAATAAGATTAGAGTTCATACTGTATATTTGCGTTTATGATTAAATCCATTCCACTTCTTACCTTTGAAATTAATTTTGTTCCTAAATAAACCCTTTTTGTCGCCAAGCATCGTTAAATTAAGGGCGCACTGGATGAAAACGCGTTCAAAAGCGGCAACTCGATAAACAAGCTTTACATAATGACCTGTTTGTGTGCGAGAGAATATATCTGATATATAAACGATAAAGTGAACCTGTTGAAAGCTTGCTAGCGTAATAAAAACGCCTTGTTGAAATTGCTAGTGAAATTCTATCGATATTGGAAAGCCTGCAAAATGTAAGGGTCTGCAGCAGTACGGGGGCGTTTTTAATTTTGTTACTGCTTTTTTTCGATTCTAGTACAACTTTTGAACGATTTCAAGCTTTAGAAAACAATAATCATAACTCTTATTGATTGGCTCGGCTCAAACTTTGGCCAACATATATAATTTCCGAAGCAAGTAGCAGCGTGGTTAAAAGTTCTTTCAGTCAAATAAAAAGTGAATTATGGATGATCGATGGCGCCCCTTTCTATCCGACATCATCAAACGATTGTTTTTCTGCATGATGGTTATTAAGCTGCCAGCAGCAGCAGCGGCGAAACTTTCAATTTAAAAATTTATGATGGATAAAGTTCCCCGTAAGTTCGCCCTGCTGAACTTTGTTTTCTGCCCCGACGAATAATTCAAGTTTGCCTCGCTAATTATGGGAAATTTCCCGCGATTCCCGGCGCCACGCGGCAGCGCGCCCTGAAAAACATTAAACAAACTTGGCGCTACCTAGGCGGCAAATTGCTGGGTTGACACCAGATGCGCCCCCCGGCAAAAACGCCGAGGTCGCGAATTAAAAAATAATCATTCATTCCTGCTTGATGGGAATTCCGCGAGCTCGATAATTTGTACGCGCCGCTGTCCCTCAATTATTACCTGAGAATGCGCCATAAATAATTTATTCGGCTTCGGTGAACAAAGGAATGGGCCCGGGGCCTTTCTCTTTGCGCAGAGATCTTCAAGAATTCCGTCTGTATTTCGTACTTCGGCTGTTAATTAACTCCAATTTTTTGAATTCTCGTTTGAGTTCTGGTAATTTTTTGTTTTGCTTAAAACTGCTGCTATTAATTGCTTTCATTTCGGCATTTCAGACAAAAAATGTACATTTAGATCCGTGGTTTCAGATTCTTTTTTAAAAAATTATTTATATTGGACATAATTGATCATCAAACACAACAAATGTGCGGGAAATAATAAGTAATGTTTAATTCCAACAAACATTAACAAATAATGTCTATTAAAAAATTTTATTTATATTTTTAGGTTACCTTCTAGTAGAGGAATTGGAGATCACTTATGACTCACAAGACAATGTCAAATTATTTACGTAAATATTAATTACGATAGCTTATGTCAAAAATGCTACTATAAATTAATTAGCTAATTATACTGCTCGAATAAGCTTCTAAATTTGGCGGTGTCTATCGATTAATTTGCAAAATATCAAATTTCGAGATTCCTAATTAAATAAGCAGCAAGTTGAACGGGTAATCACAATTAAACTCTGACTTCTGGATGTGCTGTTCAGGTAATCGGTTTGGATGCATTTAATACCACACATCTACTTTCCATTTACATTGAATCTTTTTTCCAGGGCTCTAACTCCTGTTTAGAAGCACGGTCTGCGAACTAAGAGGTTAAAGCTCTCTTATGTTCGCTTCCTCTGCCCGGTCGTCGAGCACCATCTCTGATACGGGGCGATATAACAAGTACCGCGCCTTAGACGACCGCCGTTATTGTCCCTTCTTCGAGTGCACGGAGGTATTTAATTATTTTTACTGATTGAGTAGGCCATTCGCCAGGCATCAGAAAACTTCGGGAATGAAACCTGGTTCCGTCCGCATCGCAGTCCACGCCTCAACCGCTTGGACCACTCTGGCGTGCATTTAATCATACTCAGTGAAAATATTTTCGAAGAATTACGTAGGAAAATCAAAACTATCCGAACTCTTCCCTTAACACATGTTTACCTTTGTCACACACTGCCTTCTGAGCATTCCTACATAGAGTTGATACTATTTTGGTCAAGTTATTGGAGTTTGACCTTGATAGGAAATGCAAACAATAATTGAAAAAAATCAAAATAAAAATAATTCTCCAGATAAGTTTCAACAAATCAAAATCCAAGAAAAATAATATTTAACTGATAAAAAGAACTCATTAAAGAAACAGGGTGAATCACTAAAGTGAAAAAAAAATGAATACATACAGTCAGATAAGTAAGAGCGTATTCAACATAATTAGCAGTTGGTAAAAGGTATCACCCTAATTTTTTTGTGAGTCGATAGAGAGTGGTGTAAAGCACCATGAGGGCCGCGTACGCGTCGCACAAAGGGCTGTGTTCCTCTGTACCCACCCAAACGGTCCGAAAATGTCTCACGCAACGGCTGCTAAGTACATGAAAAAGTCAACAGCAACATAAAGAGTGTCCCCTAAAGTCTAAAAACAGATCGTGAACTTGTTTTCGCGGAACCGGGGCTTAACATTGCGTCAAGGAGCAGCAAAATCGAAACAGAAAGGTGTAGATATATCCAAACCCATCTCCGTGCGCATGATATCAAATGCCATAGTTCAATAAAGAAACCTTTGTTAGGAGAACATCATGTGACAAAGCGACTCGCTTGGACAAAGGACAATATCGACTAAGATTAGTGCAATGTAATTTTTACGGACAAAGCTTCTATTTGGGGATATATTATCGATCCACGAACCTGATCAACTTCAACTAACAGGTTGGTCCAGCGGACCGTTAAACATCCATTAAAAGTGCAGCTTTATGGCTACTTCTCAAAACTGGGTTTCGGAACTTTGCATCTGTTTACGTACAACCTAAATGCTGGATTTTTATAGTAAATATTTGTTACCGACTGTCAAACGTTGCTTCATCAAGAAAAAAGAGTACTGGATCCTGCAAGAGGACAACGACTCCAAACACTGCAGTAAGCTTTGTATCGAGTGGAAAGAGCAGTCTGGCATCGTTACATTTGATTGGCCGTCGCAGAGATTGAGAATGTGTGGACATACATCAAACACAAGCATAGTGGAAGAAAAGTGTTCACTTTGAAGCAGTTTACACGAGAAATCTGTCGCATATGGAGATCTTTGCCAAACAAATATGCCAAGCAATTATCGATGACGGTGGTGACTGGACATTATTGATATAATAGCATCTTTATTCTGATAGAGTATAACGTACCCATGTATTTGAAAATGTTTTTAATTTTTTTTTTCTCCACATTAACCCAAAATAAAATTCAAGATGTAAATAAGAATGCAGGAGTATCTCAATCCCAAAATATTTCTCTAGCACCTGAGTATCTGAGTAATGGAAAAGAAAATATACTCGACGTGTACTCCGGAGAGAATTGTAGATGATTTGTATCATCTAAGTTATAAACTACAGGAAGATAAAACACCATTTCCATTATTTTTGTGAACTTTCAGGAATAAAACATGAAAAATATATAAAATAAAAGGAGTATTAGGAATAAAAATTGAAAAGAAAATCTAAACTAAGGTTACAATACAAAAAATTCCACAGGATTATTGCAATAGAGATCTGAGGTGTGTAAAATGTGCTAACAAACAACACACCAAATAATGTAGAATGCAGAAAAACACGCAACCAAAGTAGCCAAAAATTGCAAAAGATAAAAAATGACGCAAATTAAACAAAACAATACCGCAGAATGAAAAATAAAATAAAATCACAATGCCGATGGGACCCAAAGATATTCCTAGAATAGCCAAAAATGGGAAAGTAAAAGGAACTTTCAGAAAAAAAGATGAGTCAACAAACGAAGCCTAATAGCCAAGCTGAAACAACAGGAAAAAAGTTCGAGTAGCAAGAAATGACGCTTAAGAAAATCTCATAGAGATTAATAAGGCTAAAACAGAACAGCAACAAAGCTGCAGCTTTTAAGAAGAAGTAATAGATTAAAAGACATCACAGAATAGCTCATATATGTCCTATATCAGAGCCTTCTCACAACACTATTATATTTAAAATTTTAAAGATAAAAAACCTACCATACTGTACATCCACAAAACTCTGCTATAAGCCGCCGGCATAAGCCACTACAACGCAAATACGAAAAAGAAGAAATTCAAGCTACAGCTATAAATGCCAAAACAGGATGACAGCATATCACAATTACAGCAGTCTATTGCCTGCTAACTTCAACAAAAAAAAATCTAATATAGAGTTTAAGATTGGCCACAACTAAAGGAAAACAATTGAACGAAACCGCAAATGAACTAAAAGGTCTCTGCGGGACAACATATCTACTGACCCACACATTAAAGTAAAACACCAGACCTGATTAATGTTTTCATTTCCAGGAAATTATCTGCAAACTACATTGATATAGAAGAGAAATTTAATTGGAGTACCGACCACTCTCAGATAATATTTACTTTAAACAAAAAAGTGATCCAGAAACAATCTCACCTGACAGTGACCAACAAATACACAGATTGGAAATTCGTTAAGAGACTGCTTCACCACGTAGAAGTGTGTATAAATTTATGGAGAAGTTTAAAAGTGATCGAAGAAGCGCGATAAAAAAAAGAGTAGGGCACCCTCAACATTCACCACTGACGAAAAAATTCAACGAGCTCAAGAAATGGTAGTGAAAAACCAACAAATTATCATCAACAATGTAGCGTGTTCTCTGCAGATCAGACATGGTTTTGCCTATCAAGTCATCCATGACAAGCTCAGCTTATATAGTATGTATAAAGACTATGCGACAAGAAAACTTACCTCAGAACATAAGCTGAAACCTATTAAGATCGACTTATTCGACTTTTACAACAATGAAGGTAAAAAAATTTGAGCAAATCCGTCACAAGAAGAGATAAAACGTAGATCCATCACTATAAGCCACAATTCAAAAAAAATCGTCGATTTTCTATGGGGAAAAAAGTAAGAAAAATGATTAACTAAAAACCTTTTTCTTCGAGGGAATACGCAAGCTTATAAAACGCTGGACCAAATATGTCGAAAATAAAAGAGACTATGTTGTTCAACTCCTACAAAAGCAATAATTTTTTACTTTCCTCATCTTTTGTTTTTCTCAATTTTTTAGTTAGTGATAAAAAATAACCATAAATTCTACATACAATTATAATCAGCATTAACTAATCTGTCAAATAACCCTATGCTCAGTCTTGCTAATTGTTTGCCCAAAAATAGTTAACTCTGACTTTTCGATGACGATACTAAAGCAAACAGTGAATAAGTCTGCTTTTGATAGTACAAGTTTATGAATGATAGAAAACATCTAACACTGCAGCCTTACGGCTAATTGTAATACTCGACCGTTGGTATACCTTTGTTTTCCAATACACATTTGGTAGTAACTTTATTGTATATAGTATAGTATATAATTCCAGGACAACTTAGAATTGGTTGCACCATGGCTCTCTGTTAAGACATATATAACAAACAGTGGCCAAAAGGTGCAAGCACTTTAACGCAGAAAATTGTAATCTTGAGGACAAACTTCGCTCTGATCGGCCATCAAATTTGAACAACGAAGATTTGTTGGAAAACAGTTTTGTCTCATCAAACTGTGCTCAATCCCTTCCATCAACTTGACTACTCACAAGAAGCCCCGACAGGATCCGTATAAACTCATGGAAGCAGAAACCAATGATCGAGTTCAGTTCTACCATAAAATACTCTACTAAAAAGAGATTTGAGGAGTTGAACGACGTTCTTCCCTCCATTTGATTGATAAAATTGAAGAAGCGGATCAAAAATTCTTCGATTCGAAGACCCGAAATGGTACTTTGATCAAATCTGAAAACTCACCGAATAGTGGCAAAAAGTCGTGGGGATGATGGCTTTTATTATAAAGACGATTTGTTGTAGCTTTTAATATATTAATATATAAAAAAATTTGGACAAACTTTAAAATATATAACAATTCCATGCTTTACTAAGAAAATTACCACTGAGATTGGGTCTGCCGTATGGGGGAAAGGAGGACAATTTGCCAATAAAAGTCCGTCGATCCTATGCTTTGATGCATATTTCCAGCCACCTTTTATAATGTTTCCAGAGTCGCTTTTAATCTTTTTGGAGATTCTGATAAGCAATGAGTAGGTAGTGGAGGTGGACATATGAAAGTCTACCGACCAGTGCAAAACCTCATCATTAATACTTATTTGGCATAACAGGATCACTACAGAACTAATTTGTTTAGTCTTCCTTACATAATCCTCAAATTACTTTTTCTTTTAACACAGGAAAAGATGAACTATGAGGATTATATAGGATTTAGTAAATTTTATTGCTTAAAGTTCTCATAATCAATACCAATAAAAATGTTAAACTTTTAGAGAAATTCTCAACGGAGATGGTGTAGCAATTGTGATTGGCACGCTAATTACTAGTTGAGTGTTATGCATCAAATAAGAAGGATGGCAGAAACAGATTGGTTCCGTCCTTTTTGACTGAGATTAGTCATGAACAATCAATCATCTAATTATTGAAAAAAAACTTCATTTAAAGAACTAAGCTGGCAAGAGAAACGCAAATGTGAACGCGGACAAAACCTTATACCTGGACAAATAGAAGCGAAATTAACTCTTTCTAATAAACCTTTCCCAAATTTACTGTTGTTATTTCCAGGTAATAGCTTAGTGACATTTCAAATGAAATACCATTATCAAATATCTACAATTCTTATTTTTTTTAAAACTATCACTTCTTTATTTATTAATTATTTTAAACAAGAGTAAAATTAAAAAGAAAAGTTTCGTTAAGACATCTAAGCCATTATGTAAAATCAATAAAATTATTTCTTATTCCTTTTTCACTTTTCAATAAAATAATTATTGAAAAATAATTTGTCGGCTAAAAAACAACAAACGTAAAACTTAAAAGAGCTTTTATAATCTACCTTTAAATGTATGTTTGTTTCTGTAGGTAGAAGTATGGTTTTAGCGAATAAGATTCAAATTGAGCAGCGAAGCAGTATAGGATCGTAGTGTCTTATTTAATCGTTATACACTGGTTTCATATTTGGTTACTATAAACCGAAGCTTATCTTATGTTAAAGGCACAAATTCTAAAGTGAATATTTGCACCAAATTGTTTGCAGTCTCTCACGAATTATTCACATCAGCCAGTGTGAATAATCATTATTTAAATGCAGTGTATCCCTTGCAATGTACGTCAGACATTTTTTTACAACTATCCACTTCAAACTTCAACAAACACAACAATTATAAGTATAATCTTAACAACAGCCCTGTCAAAATCAGACTATAACAAGACGTCACGTAAGAACTGAATTATTATAAAGTTAAGAAAAAATTATAAAGAATGTGACCCGACTAATAGTCAAAACTAGTTAGAACTCACTATCATATCATTATACAACAAATTAAATTTTAAACACTAGCATACCGAAAACAACTTAGAACTATGAAAACTAAAATACTCTCATTCTATGACAGGATTATCGTACCAATTTCTCAACATCAATAGTTTGAATTATTACTAATAAAATAATTAGAAATGTAGTCAAAACTTGCTTACTGCTATAGTTAACAAAATTGATTCATGACTAAACTATGCAAACTAACAATTTACAACACGAACAGGTTATGTCACAATATATAAGAACTTAAAATGTTTATCAAATGTACATCTTATCCAGACGAAACATATGGAGGATTAGTAGTAGTAGTGAAAAAGATAAATACAATATTATCAGACTAATAAATAAAAGGAAGAACATATCGAAGTATTGTTATAGAAGATTTGAATGCCAGTTATTGCCAGAGAATTAAATAGCAAGCGATCAGTTTACAGCATTCATTGGCCCACTG
This sequence comes from Sinelater perroti, assembly GCA_036346155.1. Taxonomy (NCBI): domain Eukaryota; kingdom Metazoa; phylum Arthropoda; class Insecta; order Coleoptera; family Elateridae; genus Sinelater; species Sinelater perroti. The sequence goes on along the minus strand of JARFIY010000167.1, from coordinate 3,184,790 downwards.
TGACCTATATTTATTACGAAGAATTTTAATTCAAACCACGGCAGCTGGATTTCCCAACTCATTACTCCAAAAGGAAGAACTGTATGTCCATGATAGACTGCAACTTAGGTATCATAAGCAACGGTCATCTCGCCTACTGACCAACTGACAGAAATAAAATTGATGATTTATTAGATTTTTACATCACAAGGACACTAAGGCAAGGTGATTGTCAAAGCAAACTTCAACACTTGCCACTATAAGCACAATAATATTAGAATTAAAATGATCACCTATAACCAGTACGCTAAGCTGGACACGTTCTAAATAACAACTTACAGTGATTCTAACTACACAGATCCTTTTAAAAACTAAAAAATATGTTCTTAGTTGTTGAATATTTGAATAGAAATATACCACTTTCTAGTACAAGGCATTTTACACAAAATATCAGAGAATAAACTTGCAAGAACGTGGCACAAGATAAGAATAAATTTAACCAAGCTGCAGGAAAGCTAAAAATACTACTAGACAAATTAGAAATAAATGTATTTCAAGTTGCTTACAAAATTTGTCAGTCTCAAAAGACAGCAATTACTCATTTTAGAAGACAACAAAGGGGATAAAGCAAACACAAACCAGAATACCTCCAATACATAAAACGGTCAATAATTAGACCAAACGTGATAGTAAAACTTTTAGTAAACAGTCTTTACCCCACATTATATCAAGTAGCCATATATGAGTTCCTAAAAGCGCCGTTACATATAGCAAAACCCATTAAAGCAATCTCTTCTAAAGAGTTACTTCACATTATTAATAAAAGTTGCGGTCTCAAAATAAACATCTTCGAAATATAATGAAAAACTTGCAAAATTATCAAATTACTTTCAATGTTATATTGAAAACAAGTTATTGTCCACAAAAATAAAAGCTGGCCCATATAATTCTCATTTTCAACCAGGTGAAACCTCCCTGCCAAGTATAATCATATAAACTCATCACTATTTTTCCAGGAATATCAAAGGCATTGAGAACTTTTGCTTAAAAAAACTGCAACCAATAATAACAAAAAATAACTCAACATCAGTTTGGTTTCCAATAAAATGTGCAATTATGAAGTAAATTTATAGCGTCATAGCAAGCATTGAACAAGACTTACAACAGCAGAAATACTGATCTACCCCATTCGTCAATATATCACAGATGTGCGATCAGATTTGGTATGGTGGCCTAAATTATAAGAGTATAAGATGGCTTATTCTTTTGTTTGCCTTTTAAATCATATTTTACAGATCGCTTGTACCAAGTGAAACTATAACATAAGAAGTGAAACATATATGCAATTACAGCTAAAGTTTCTGGTAAAGTATCGAAGGACTAATTATACACTTCGTATATCTATAATATAATAACTTTAGCAGGTGATGCTGCTATCTTAGTCTCACAAGAAAATACTACAATAGTTTGTTCACACTAATATAAGCAAATCCACTTGTGTGATCTTCGCCAATCGAAAAGAAATATGTTCGTAGGTTATTAAATAATAATCAGCTACAACAAACTGAGTTAAATATTTCAGTACGCACACAAACAGGTATTGTGTACACATTTGGAACAAAAGGAAGCAATGAAACAGTAAATTTAACAAATACTACTCGCTATTGAGAAAAAATGCAAAGCTATTGTTGAAAAACAAATTACTTACTTATAAAAAGACTATAAAATGAAAATAGACGTATGCGTTCAGCTAAGAGACACAGAAATTACGTTTAATATTAAAATTTTATGAAGGTACCAGGCGAAGGTTACTTCGAATGACCACTAGTGCCTCGAGTTTTGCTCCTGAATATGGATTTTAACAAGAAAGTAATCAGTTGCCCTAGAAAAAAAATTATACAAGCCCGTTAGTTATAAACCGACTAAGGACAGCAGCAACATAATATTCCGAAGAACGAACCCACTGGATTTACCTTATAAATTCACCATTTGAGTCTACAGTTGCCACAGTGCCAATATCACTGCCTGTGCATTTCTTAAATGTGTGTTGTGTGAATAATCACTCAAAACCACTTTCTATTTCATGTAGTAAAGCTTTGGTGCATCGCCAAAGATAGCGCCCGCTACATGATAAATTTTCTGTTACATCAATTAATCGTTGTCTAATTCGGACTATCCCATCGGACTTAAAAATTTCATTTATTTTTACCTCTTTAAAGATATGATTTAAAAGATTTAGGAATATCCTAAATTTTACGTAAATATACAGAGCAAAAATCTAAAAATATAATAAACTAGAAAAAATAAATTAATTTAAGCTCTAATAAAAATCGAGCAAAAACCAAAAAGGTAACACAATTAGCAAACTAAAGTTTATCTAAAATTAAAGCAACAAAATAAAAAAATAAAATTGCGCGTAAAAGTAATAAAAAATTATTTAACCTAAAAGTAATTGGTAGCAATAAATGCAGAAAGCAAAAATCTGTGATTTATTTAGTTTAGTTTAAATCACATTTTCAAGTATTTCGCAAAATTCGCATTCAACTTTCAAAGAATAAACATACGCTCCACGATCTCTGTTATCTCTGAAAGTGCAGTGCCATTAATAGATAGAGAAGTCAGAAGTCAAGTTTATTTCAATCTACGCAATAACGTTAAAATACAAGCAATTTTTATTTTAATAAATGTAATCGGACACTGTACTGCTTCGGCCCCACAGGAACATCAACCGTAAACAATCAGTTTGATCTAGAAAATTACGATTTTGGATTTAGCATCCGCACTTTTCATCCCCAAAGTCAGCCTAACCCCTAATTTGAATATGCACCCCATAACTAAACAATAATAACATCTCCCTTTCCGATCCATCCAAATACAGCTCTTTCTACACAAGCAATACAAACCAATAGAAATGAACAGCATCTTAAGGAGATAAGTAATGACAACCTTAAAAATTAAGACATACGATGAGGCTGAATCGGTTCTAGATGATATAAATAATGATAATGACCAAGGAAACTCAACGAACTCGAGTCATGAGTGGCAGACAGTTAAAAAAGGAAAACAACCTAACCAACCGACTACATCCCACAGATATGAAATGGCAGTCAACAATACAGAATTGTGAAACCTCCGCCAAAATACATTCACAGAATTACCAATTAACAAGAAAATGAAGAGCATATTATATGTCAGTACAATCAAATGACACAATTAAAATTAATTCCCTAACCGCATATTCCTACAGAAAGTATCGAAACATCTAAAAGAAGAAAAAATACATCATACTCACCAGCTCAAAGAAGAAAGGCCATATAAAGCAGCCATTCAAAATCTACACCAATTAACCGAACAAGGCCGTAAAGTTTGCAATATAATAAATATACACTACAGGGTACTAAGCAGTCTCTCCCCTTTTTTATATACGACCCCAAACCAAGCGAAAATAAAAGAAAATCAATGTTAAATACATTAGTAACATAGTTGTTTCTATAAAACCTCCCAGAAAGAAAAACATTATTTCACAATGCTTAAGGTATCAAGAGTATGGATACAAAAACCTAATATGGAAAAAAATTAATGTGGAAGAAAGACCTCAGTACTCCAGATAAGTGCACCTTATGAGGTGAAAGTCATCTAGATTACAAAGACCTTCAAAAAGCCCAGTTAAAGGAACATAAGACAAAACTCAGCCTCGACAAGCCCCTCAAATATAAATGAATTTCCTCCTCATCGGAATCAAACCAATAACCTCAGCAGCGGAGCATAAAAACACAAAATGTAATTAGCTATCCTCAAGCATGGATAAGAAGAAACAATAATTCTCCATCAACAATACTATCAAATTTTTCAAAGAGTTAGATGTTCCCCCAACTTATAAGCCAAAATAAATTATTTTAAAGACGCTTCCCACAATGATAATTTAAAAACGACCACTTCATTACGTATTGCTCTGTGGAACGCCAACGGAATTTCTAACCACATTCCTAAAAAAAAATCATAACTTTTCTGCAGCTGCAACAAATTGGCTTAGTACTAGTCTCAGAACAGAACGGCAGTAAAAATTTCACGTCATAATATATATCATGCTGACCACTCAGGTGGAACAGCCCAAGGCGGCTCAGAATCAAAAATACAATTGGTCGCCATGAATTTCAACCCTAATAAATTAAAAAAATGTAAGTTCTTCCTTATTCACTTGTAATTACAACAGCTTACAACCCAAGGAGGTATGTCATATCGTCTGATAAATCTGAAGAATTCTTCAGGTCACAAGCAGGAAGAGACTAGAATGCGAAAAACGCAACCTAAAGCTCTAGATTATCAACTTAAATTGACGGAACCTATTAAGAACATCCAAAAAAATAATTTTGGTTATCTCTGAACTAGAAAACCTACTTTATTGGCCTAGTGATCTGCACAAACTTTTAAATTTGCTAAAGTACGCAATTGTCAATGGAATAGCTAAAACATACATTAAAATGGAATCTAACTACGACCTGTGAACCGACCATTCTCCAGTCATTGTTATCATACTAAAAATACGGACTAGGATTATTTCATAAACTACTTGGAAGAAAATACCACGTAAGGTACTATGATTAAAGATACCTAGGAAACCTAGGCGAAGTAGTCCAATTTCGAATCACAGCTTTCACGAAGAATAAGATCCTTTTCACCCCTGGGTATGAATATGATCTAATCATAGGAGAAATGTTGCAACATCCTCCAAAAAAGGCATTAGTTCTGCTCACCATTATTTACAATAGCATAATGATATTAACCTACTTTCGATACTAACAAGTACGCCCGGATCATCGTAATTACAAAGCCTGGTAAAGCACCCAATTAAACCTATTTCCCCTAATGTCAAAAATATTTGAAAGACTCTTGCTCAAAAAAATAACAAAAACGATAAATCTCAAGCAAATAATCCCACCTTGCCAATTTGACCTTCTGAACGCCTATTCTACGATACATAAAAGCCAAATAATGGAAAGTCTTGGATTTAAAAAATTAAGTGTCGCTGCATTTACAAATCTCAAGCAAGCTTTTGATAAAGTATGGCAGATTTATCTAGCGCTCAAATTCTACCTAACTAAGAAGTTCTTCCAAGTAGCAATAAGCAATACAATTTCTGTTTACCACTAAATCAAATCAGGTGAACCGCAGGGTAGTGTTTTGGGACCACTGCTGTATCCGACTTACTCCTTCATCGTTCACTGATGATGTGGCGATCCTGCCAAACAATGAAATATCTAAAGTAGCAGGAGAATATTTACAACATCGTCTCAATCTACTGCACTACTGGACCAACAAATGGAGAATTACGCTTACTAATGATAAATTACCATAAATAATCTTCACAAACAGACAATATGGAAACCCAACAAATGTACTGACTAATTAGAAGGTGCTCGCAAATATCACTATCAACCAAGCTACTCTTAAAGCCCATATGGATCTAAGAGGTTGTGCAAAAACATCCTGGTCCAAAATACTTCAGAGATTTCAGTTCAAGACCCTTCACATGATGACCAAAGCGCCATAGTACATAAGCCACAACAACTCCAGATTCAGAGGCTTGCAAGATCATACAATCACAAGTTAGCAGGACATGAAAACGACCTGGTAGAACAACTTGGAAACCAGCCAACAGTTAATCGAGTGATTTATTTCAATTTCAAAAATTAGCAGCAAACGTTTTTGTTTAATTACTACTAGCTTGCGTATTCTGTTTAGTTAAAGTCTTAAATAAACGCAGCTTAAATTATTCTCTCTAAGACGAATTAATTGCCTAAAACTTGTTGCGTTCGTGAACTTGCCGCCTTCGCAGAAATAGAAACTTGCGGTAAGCCCAATTAAATTTTTAAATCGCTAGGGGAAACTTAAAAGCTTAAAATTTAATGATTGTTAATTAAAGCAGCAGCTTTGATGGCTTTTTCGAATCAGACATTCGCGAATTTATTAATTAGCCAGGCAAACGAGAGCTGCAGCCGCGCGAGTGCACGAGAGCCGATTCAATTTATAAAATTCGACGAGCAGCTTAATGACGCGGCTCCGAGCTGCATGCGTTATTTCAATTTCGCCGCGAGTCGCTCCGAAATAACGCGCTTAATTAATTAATCGCGTTAATTAACTTTCTGGTGCCGTTTGGCATCAGGGCCGGGCATTAAGCCGGGCGCAAATATTTGGACTGGCTGAGCTCGCCCCGGCGCCCGAAAGCTCAGCCGCCCATAAAAAAGAAATTAGCGCGCTTATTACACCCGCCGCGCAATAGGAGGGCGGCAGAAACAGAAAAACAAAGCTGGCGTGGGCCGCATGTAAATTTTGCTTTACAGGCACCGCGCCGGCGGAAACGGAAACGGCGCTGAACAATCGAAAGCGGCCCGGGCTCGGTTTCAGGAGGCGCGCTAATAACAAGGCAGGAGGACTGCGTTTCGGCCGTCACTCCAGAATCGTCTTCAGGTATGCGTGTGACCATTTTTTAAACACAATTTCGTTAATTACCGTAGTATAAAACAATTATCATGAAATTATATTTAACCTACATTATTTCCTTCCGCACGTAATTTGCGTACAAAGAAACACAGAACGCACTATCCCTTAATAGTTTATTTTTTTGTTATCATAGCGTAATAGTTACTAATTTTTTAATTCTAATTATTAACTTAATCACCACCAAGTTACGCGCTTTCAATAGCTGATTCGCCACGTACCGACTTCTGACGCGAAAAGCTCGTGGCCTGAAATCGCACCCTCTCGAAAAGCTATCGCAAACTGAGCTTTTCCGAGCTTTCCGTCGGGGGGTTGGCATCCATCCCTGTCCGGCGCGTGCCGCCGCGGCGCCCGTCTCTTTCCAAACACGACCGCCCATGCGCTCGGCTTTCCCGCCAAAGCTCCTATTCATTGACGAAAACACCCACATCCGTGTCCCGCGAGCCATTTTCGCCCAGTCTCCCCCTCCCGCTGCCCACTGGAAAACAAAAGAATGTCCGAAATTAAGCTCGGGGCCTAATGGCCGTCTGGCGTGCGAGTTGAGGTTATGTCGCCCTCGGCGGCGGTCAGACAGCGACGGAGATAGGGCCGCCGTCCTAAGGGCACTGGATGATGGGGGTGTCGTCGCGCCGCAGCCCAGAACGCCGGAAAAACGGAGTTTTCCTGCTTTACGGCGCCCGTTCGCCCAATAACTGTACATGCTGGCTAATTTGGCGCCCCCGGATGTTTATTAGCCCAATTTTATGCTCTCTGAACGCCTTCGCTTATCCCCTCGCTTAGTCGGATATCGGATATTTAGCTTTTCGGGGAAAACTTATACCAAGTGTATTAAATTGAAATTAACTTTTTATGGGAGCTTAATTCGTATTTGTCAGCTTGAGGACCTGTTGAACGGTTCGAAAAAGTAATGCACACCATTAATAATCTTGTTTGTCATTCCATCATTGTTATGCAGTTTTTATTTGATTTTACGCTACAAAACAAAGATTTATTTTAGGTGATACATGCAACAATGACCTAATGTAAAATTAATGACTGTCATCTATCATTCACTTTAGTCTTCCAATTTTTAATACCAAACTTTATAAAATTTTCTGCTAGTTCTCCATAGGTCACCCTTCATTGTTTTAATTTTTAAAATCCATTATGAGCAGGGAAAAAAATATTTCTATATAGAGGTAATACAATATTTGGACTTTAGTTCATTTTTTCCTCTCATTAGAAATGCACGTGAATATCCGAGTAACTAGAAAAATATATACATTTGAACTTCTTTACAAATCCAACTATTTTCAGTAATTTTTAAATTACGTCGGAAATGAACATGTGATTGTAAATAGGAACCCAGCTTTCTGGAATCCTTTAGTTTCTACATAAAATAAACAAAAGTACACGTGTTCAGGAGAGTAGATTAATAAGAGTAAATGGGGAGGGGGGGAATTAAAACCCTGGAAAAGAACATACTGATAAATCCGAATTTAAGGAAATCGGAAGACGGGGGAGGAAGAAAACTGTTGCTAAACAGATAAAATAACACATACAAAATCATAATAAAAACACACATGTCTAGTAAAATATACATGTATCAGAAATATGGATGGTCAGATAAAATATTAAAAATATATTCAAATTCTTGAAATTTATTTGCAAACGAATCCGATTGTGTAACTTTTTCTAATCTACAATATAAGACAATTATGTCCTATACCTCATTCAATACGCACATAATTGTAATGAAAAAGTCAAGAAACACTAAATCCATGCGCAAATTGCAAAATTAGCTTCAGGTGCCAATGGTAGAGAAAGAAATTCATTAGAGCACATCGGTATTAGTTGTCTACAAATGCAATTGTTGTTTGTCGTTTTTTTTATAAGGTTCAAAAGTTCAAATCCATTGAAAACACAGACTGTGAAAAACGCTCTGATACAGATGCTAAGAGTACCATTGACTGTTACATACAAAAGAGAAACAACATATAAGAACACTAAAAAATGCTAAACTACATACAGACAAGATTTCCAATTAGTAGACACTAAATTCAATGAACAGAAATCTAACTGACTACAAAAGTAGCAAAAAGTAAAATTCACTTAATTAAGAAAGACAGAAATAGTATAAGTATTTCAAACACAAATAAGCAAAGCTTTCTAAAAAATAAAAAGTCTAATGGGTATAAGAAAAATCTAAGGTAGAAGATAACTAAAAGAGCAGAAAGATGAGAATTAAAAAAAGACATGAAAAATATATTTAAAATTATATATATAAAAAAAATTATGAGTGCTGCTGCTGCTGCTGTCACACAGGTCAAAGGTTAAATCGTTCGTGCCTTTTCGTGCCGACCCGAGCGCCTCCGAAGGACAAATTTCGGCCCGGCGACAGGCGCGACCGAGGTATTATATTTCCGGAACCGCAAGCGATAGAAAATTTTCGTTTGAGAGCGGGTAATAAAGCACTTATATATAAAAAAAAATTATGAGTGCTGTCGCACAGGTCAAAGGTCAAAGGTCAAAGTTCAACTCTAACTGGGTATACGTAAATGCGTTGTCATGGCAACGGCGTACTCCAATTATGTCAAACAGAGCTTTTTAATCGTGTTTTTATTATTTTTAAAAACTACTATCCGAAGGGGCTCAAGCATGTCGGAGTTGGACAAGCTCTCCGGGGGGCCGCTGCAAGACCTCGTAAAAATAAAAAATATAAATCAAAGAAACTAAATTCTAGAATCATCAAAAGCACAATAAAAGCTTTTCTAAAAAAGTATAATAGAAAATTTGAGGATAAAGTCTGTGACTATAAAAATAAAAAAATTGAAGACAAATATGCAGTATAAGAAGGAATAGGGAGAGAGGAAGAAAAAGTGTAAATGTGTTACATTTAGAGCCCAAAACAGTCCAAACAGCAATTGAAATACAAGCTTTCAAATAATCGTGTTTTTTTTTCAAAAAAATGCAAAATTGTGGTTTTTCTCGGTTTTTGTTGAATATCTCCTAAACTAAGATATTTAGAGTAAAGATCAATTTTAAATGTGAATACATTTTCTATAAATTAAGGACAACAAGATATCTTCGACTGATAGTTCAAGATATACAGTTGTTCAAGGTCGTTGTTATGTAGAAATATTTTAAAAGAAAAGAAATTATTTTGAATTGTGAGACGTAAACGTAAGACGAGACAAAGCAATCAGATGGTTAGTTCCGCGCGAGGTCACAAAAAAGGGGAGAACACATTCACACACACAAAAAACAGGTTGTAACACAAAAGAGGGGAAGCGGTTCCCCAGCCACAAGACGTTCCTTTCTTTTGCCATTCTCATCAGTCAGGTAGAGGACTATCGGTTCTTTCGGTACTGTTTATTTTCGTGCTCTGAATGTTTTCGTTACCAATCACGTCGACTTCCGCGCCCACCAGTTCTGTGATGAATGAGTCTTTTATATGCCACAGTAGTTTGAGCGAAGGTGAAGTGAGGAAGGTGAAAAAAAGTGATATAAACTCTAATTAAATCCGGTGCTGATCGAAAATATCCGGAAAAACGAACGTTTGTTAATAACTTTAACCGAGGTGGCTGTTCACAATGTTTGTCAAAAAAAAGTACAATAACTGATTTCTGCATGATCGTTGGGTTCGCAGCAAGAAACTGTGCAAAATCGATCTAATGCAGAACATTTAAACTTTAAGGATCATTATGTATAGTGTGAAGAAGAAATTACTGAAAATTCAGAAGAAAATAAAAATAGCAGAACAAAATAATGTACACAAGGTAGAGCTGGATTCTGCAAGGGATTCCTTTTTAAAGGCAGCTCAAACACGATGAAAAAAATGGGCACAAAAAATAATTGACTGTATCAAAGACCAGGACTTGCCCGCAAAGGATGATAGATACCACCTCTTTTATCAAAGGAAACTATATCGCTACCTGAGACAGGAGCTAAAAGGGAATATCTTCAGCAAGCAATGGAGTACATTTATTCCTAACTACAAAAAAAATTGAAGAGTGTCAGTTCTCTCTGGAACAACTACTGAATCGAATTCACCCTGACATTCGAACAGTCAAGAGTCGACTTTTCGAAAAATACGATAAAGATATAGTGCCTTTAGACAAATGGAGAAAAAAATGATTTCTCTGTCACACATGTCATACCATCTCTTTTGAATTCCGCCAGAGTGTATTTGTATCAGAAGTTTGGTCCAAAACTGCTGGTAGAACTGTTGTCGACCAAGTTATAGTGAAACCCCATACTTAAAATATCAACAATTCTATGGCCTAAGCAAGTAGTGGTGAATCAGGGCACTTTCCTTCAAAATTCGTCTTTGATAAATCATAATCAAAAATTTTGTTTTTTCGATACCAGGTGACACGGTACTGCACCAAGATAGAAAACCTTTACATTAAAGGCCTAACACTAACAACATATCCAAAAATCAAAACTATTCGACCTTTTGCTTATCAATGTAAATTATTTTACTACACTATAGGGGAAAATTGGGAGAAGAACAAAAAGCATATAGGCCAGTAATACAAACATAAAAGCACATATTTACAGCAAAAGTAAAAGTAAAAATAGTTGAAAGGAGAGAAGTGCAGGATTGGTATGCCTAGAAGCTGAGTTTCAAGCTTCTAACAAATTAAAACAGGTCACTAAACTACTGTAAGAGAATATAGAAGGATTGGGATTTAAAAAAATACAGAAACATAAAGTTCTAGAATAGACAATGAAGTAAGGTATAGCTTTTCTCTAAATCTGCTACCGTATATATCGAAAATAAATCAAATGATACAAATATACAAAGAGTCTAAATCTAATGTCAAAACTGAAAGCCACAACCACTATTAATCTAATATCTGGTGTATCCAGACAATAGAGAGTTATTAGTAATCTGGCCTAAAAAGCTGCAAGCAATCAATAAATGGAGCCAAACAATTTGAAGAGAGAAAATAGAAAAACATAGAATTATGACAGCAGCAAAAAATAAAACCTAAAGAAACGTACAGTCCCAACATGCCAGTAAAAGTACATTGGCAACTATAAAAAGTTAGAAGCAACAATTAATAAAGTAGAAATATCAAAACAAAATATTCTCACTAGAAAAAACAAGACCAGCAAGGAATACTATGTACTAAACAAACGAATAATCGCTCAAAGATAAGCTACAAAGGAGATGGTAACCTGTACATGGGAAAAAGCGCCAGGGGTTTACAGGTATGTGTGATGTATCATATTAAATGGAGTTATTTTATATGCATATTATGGTTTGAGATAATTAATGATTTTTAATTAAATGTGCAACACCTGTGTTATATGAGTGAGAGACAAGCAGAATAAATAAACATATCACCCTAGGTTAACTTATATTGACGAAAAAATTGAAAAATATTACAAAAAATCGTTTTTTTAAATTACTTCTAATTTACACGTATTGTACATCTCAAACAAAACTCTCTTATTTACATTATGATTTTTTACTTCATTATGACGTAGCGTTCGGATTTATCCGCATGCGATGTCTGAGGAAGTCGCCAGGGGTTTTAATTCAGGGAACAACCGTCCGTATCCCAAATACCAGATAACCATCCGTGACTGTGCACAACACCTGCTTTGCACTGTCCGTAAAACCCACAGACAATGACTTTGTCCTCTTTTGATAAATCGTAAACGATGAATACATGATATACTTTACTACGTGTATGACGGAATCTGACTTTTGTTCGAACCAGCAGAGAATCATCAGCTTCTCTTTGGATTGCGTCAAACCATATTTTTGTTTGTTCGTGATCCTTAAGCATTTCAATCGGTGGATTGTCAGGATCCCACTCCTCTTTAGTATAAACCTAACAATCTGGAGATGTCTTAAGTAGCCAATGTGGGAATCACTAAAGTCAAAGTGTTTGAATGCAGTTTTTAAGAGATTTGGGTTGGAGTGTTCAAGAAGCATTTTCAGCTTATTGGAGTCTCCCACGCTGCTCAACACTACCTCAGCCCTCTAGACAACATCCTCATCATCATTTACAACCAACAATGGTTTTTCAAATACGTTTACAAGACTCGCGAAAATCATCGCATCAAGCGTGTGAGATTCTTATTGTCGATAACAGAAACCAGACCCTTGTAACACTTGTAACATCGTATGGTTACGAACCTTAGCAACTCATCTGATGCGAGTGCAGAGTCGGGATTAATTTGCCTATTTATCAGTGAATTGTTTTCCTACCAAGTGGTATGGAATGACGTCTCTAAATCTTCAAGTTTCCAGATCAGCTTTTATTGACATGAAGCCTCTGTCAAGGACAAAAACATTGCATTAAACCGGGTCTTTAATGCTTTTTCGTTCAAGACCGTTTCCATTATTTCCCATCTGACGATACAAGCCTTTGATATCTACAGTGTAGCCATTTGTCACCACTATCATCATCGGCTTCAGCAGGTTCCCATTTTCTGGAGAGGAAGGAATGCACTCTTCTCGTTATACAAATATGTCCCATCCCAAATCGTGATAGCAATTATTTCGTCCAATCTAAGCAATACCCGGGCATACGATGTGGTGTTATCGAGAATCTTCTGTCGTGAACCTGAGCCATGATTGTTACCTAAGTACTGGGGAAAAAGTGTCGAGACTTCAAAATATTTCGCTCGTTTCGGATGTACTCTAAAGCATTATCGTGTGCAAATCCTGATATGCTGCCAATACATGCTGCGCTCTTGCTGGCCTCAAAAATGCCAAATAAGTTTTCAAAATAAGGACAGACCAAAACCCAAATTAACTTTGAGATGTTCTATCTCTTCCGCTGTCAGAGACATTAATGTTTTGATTGCAACATTATCCAGAAAATCCACAGGTCTTTGTCTCGTAGTACGCGTTTTTTATGCCTGTTAAGAGGAAAGTTATCTGCATGTGGATGAACTCCACTCATCGTGTCTTTTAATATGACTCTCTCTCTCTCTCTTTCTCTCTCTCTCTCTCTCTCTCTCTTCTTTATATATTCTTCTCTCTCTCTCTCTCTCTCTCTCTCTTTATTTATATATATATATATATATATATATATATATATATATATATATATATATATATATATAATAAATCAAATCATGCACCTCCTGACAATTGTGATAACGCAAACATTAGTGAGGACGTCGCCGGCACCAAATACTATATAAATACATCAGACATACCCCTGAACTTCTGGCGCTTTTTTCCACCAACTTTACAATATACAAGGTTTGTATAAAAAGTGTAGGAAACAATTTTTTCCTGACGTGACTGTACGTCGGAGTACGCTTGCACCGCGCACGCTTGGTAGTGGGAGATGTGACCTTCAAGACGCGCTAACCTCCAGTGGCCTGTGAGCGTTCGTTCAGACTAGATCGTATTTTTAGTGGACCCCTGTCGAATGACTCGGTGCAAGCGCAAAATACAGAAAACAATTTAACAGCGGCGCGCCATCAAATTTTGTGTTAAACTGGGAAAATTGGGTACGGAGACGTTGGACATAATTCGCCAAGTGTTCAAGAATAACAAACTGCAGTTTTTAAGTAGCACAAGCTCTTCAAAGATGGCCGAGAGAGTGTAGAGGATAAGCCCCGAGCTGAACGGCCGTCGACCTCAAGAACCGACAATGCAATGTGTGCGTGAAGTGCTGAATTCAGACCGTCGGTTAAACGTGCGCATGGTCGCAGATAAAATTGGCATTGGTAAGATGGCAATGCACAGCATTATCACTGAAAATTTGGCGATGCGAAAAATCTGCGCTAAACTCTTCGAAGGTCTTAAGGGACGACCAAAAGCAGAGACGTGTGTTTGCTTGCGAAGACCTTCTGCAACTTTTTGAACAACGTAATCAAGGGAGACGAAACTTGGATATTTGAATACGACCCGAAAACAAAGCAAAGTTTTCTTCGGCGCCAAGGGGGTGGTCCACTACAAATTTTTACTTGAGGGACAAACAGCGAATGGTGCATTTACCTAGAAAGAAAACTGAAGAAAAGGGTCAACCGGGTGAGGCCAGCCATCGTCAGAAATTGGAAATTGATCCACGACAAAGCATCCAGCCACACCTGCTCCAAGGTCACCGACTATCTGACGATAAACATCGTGGCGATTCCCCAACCCCCATACAGTCCCGACTTGGCACCAACAGACTATTTCCTATTCTCAAAAGTGACATCCTCCCTCAAAGGACAGCACTATGGAACCCTAAATGCTGTCAAAGAAGTTACAAGCGTACCCTTAAGTACGATCCGGAATCCGCATACCAGGAAGCCTTCGAGTCGTGGAAAATCCGCTGGCAAAAGTGTGTGGAATGTACTTCGAAGACTTTTGAGGTATTGGAGCAATATCTCAAATAAATCTATTTTTCCGAAACTTTTCCCGATACTTTGTATACAAACCCTGTAGATACACGAGAGATTGCCAGCAGAAAGGTATTTTTTATAAAAATGTCAGCATTGGCTATATTTAGAGAATATAAAGAAACTGGTCACACGCTACCACAAATGTCTCAATATTGGTGAAAGTGATGTTGAAAAACAGTGTAAAGCTTATACTTTCATGTAATAACTAGATTGTTCAAAATTAAACTATCGCTACTTTTTTATATCCAAGCGGAACTAACTTTTCGAGCACGCCTCGTATATTACTGCCATTAACCAACTACCTTACCATTCATATCTTACATTTGGCTGTTCTCTACCCTAAAGATAAATCCAAAGATCCTTAATATCCTAAAACAGATCTTCAGCTGATATTTTGGACAATAACAAATAAGTGGAGTTAAAAATTGTCATCGCTATAATACGAGGGGTATCTGATATTAAAGGTACAAACCAAAATTATACTGACATTTATATTTAAAGAAAATATTTAATAGGTTTCACAAAAAACTATATACTTTTGTTTATATCCCGCCATAATCTCCGTAAACGTTGAGACATTTATCCCAGCGTGATGGTAGTTCGGACATTCCTTTACAGTACTGCTTGTCAAGTTGCTTGAAGTAGTCCACAACGGTGTCTCGCAATTCCCCATATCCGCATAGCGTTTTCGCCGCCAAAAATTCCTTCAAAGTCCAAATAAATAAACATCCGTGGGCTAAATCTGAACTATACGGAGGATGTTACAGAACCTCCCAATTCCATTGTGTCAACCACAGTTTGGTTTGACTTGATCGTTCCGGCCTTTTCTTTCTAATGGTTTTGTGCAATGTTTGGAGAGCTTCGCAGTGGAAGCTGAACATTTTCATAATCATGGACTATTGTTTCGTCTCTGTGGTGAACTCAAAGCTCCAGGCTTCATATCCAATAATGCTTTCAATGAAAGAATCCCTTCCTGTTGGTATCGGGTAAGATTTGAAGTGAAGCACTCATTCGATTGGTTTTTGTTCAAAAGTTCGGCAATTGTGCAGTTATTATCTGTGTGTGAGGTCCTTGGTCTACCTCTTTTCTTCTCCGGATCATCATTCATTATATTTTTGCACCAAACGCTAACTTCTTTTCGGGTTCCAACGCTCGGGTCATAAACGCCCTATAATCGGCAAAGAATTTCGCTCTAATTAACTATTTTGGCTTGCAAAAATCTGATGACTCTACGCACCTCACACTTCAAATACTCTGCGATCACACACGCCATGTTTGTTTGCTTCTCGAAAGCTAAATTGAGTCTTAAACACAACGCTATACTCTACTACTGCATACATGAATGTGTTTATTCATGCATACGATGCCGAAATCGCGCATGCGCGCTTTGTAGAACAGCCATCTTTAACTTTAAAATCGGACACCCCTCGTATATCACAATTTCAAGACGGTTCAATCGCCGGTCACATGTTATTTATTTTTATATAAAACAAGTGAAAGCAGTACTAATTATTATTATTATTAAACAAATAAATCAGTTGTGTTAATTTATGATTGCACCTTGTATAAGATAAATTATGATGGTTTGTAATAATAGTTATGTAAAGCTTTTCTCATTAGGCACTAATTGTATTATAAAATGCGGATAAATAAATAAAAATAACACGCAAATCTAAGCAGCTGTTAACTAAATAAGACAGACTCACCACTTTGCCGACAAAGCTACGATTTACAGACATAAATTCGCCTTATGGAAAGTTTGTGCACTGTTTTCACGCTTTTCACTCCACACCAAAAAATTCGCGACTGAACTCTGTTAGCCAAATGCTGCACAGCACACGTTGTTGGTTTCCATCGCCAAGGCAACGAGACGAACAGCTGCATCCTTGCGAACACGTGCGATGGATGCGTACATTGAAGGCGAGCGCAGTTGTTTCGATAAATTATCAAAAATCTAACAGATTTTTATTCTTATTATTACGATATTTACCATTATTTTCATGTTTATTGACTTTCTGCAGCGGAGCTTAATGAGATCATCCGGTCTGTCTGTTTGTGTGTCTGGAGACACTATAACTTCCGTTCTATTCAACGGATTCATTTCAAACTTGGCATACATACATCTTAGGTCAGTACCTTTCATGGGATTGATTTTAAGCCAAATCGGTTAAAGGCAACCGGAAGTGCCCGTTACGATTTCGCACCGCTGTAACAAGTTTCCTTTACGGTATTACACCGTTCTCGTTGTACATTAAATTAAACGCAACGTATTTATGTGCATCATGTAAGGATAAATAAATAAAAAGGGAAGATGAAAATAGTTTAACCCAAAAATGATGTATACCTACTACTTCATTGGTTAAACAAGAGGGCTCAAGACAACCAAATCAATCACTAAACTAATTAAACCTTAAACACTATAATTTAATAAATCTTTCATGCTGTAATCTCAAATTTTGGTTTAAGCCTTTAATTAACCTTTGAATCCTTGGAGGCGACTATTTGTTGCAATACTCCTTAGTTTCAATAAAGTATGTGTAATAAAGTTTCCAGTTTCCCATAATAAAACCTATACTTTCATGTGCTTACAAGGCTTGCAATTCAATGAAAGTCCTTTGGTGAAAATTTTTGCCTGTCCCTAACCATACCATCCATTCATTGATGGTCAGTTTCTTCTGATAATTAGAAATTAACAGAAAAGCTCTAGACCACTGGTTGGTTTTTTAGACACTCCGCAACTAACCCATCAACATCTTCCTCAGCTCATTGCCTCTTTACCTAGACCTAAACCAGACTTCAAAAACCAAAAACAAAAAATTATCTTTCTACAATATCACCGATATTGCATCATCGGCAACCTATTCCATTTATTATGAAAATAACACGATGACAAAAAAAACATTTAGAAGAACTCTGTTTTTGAATCATTTAAAGCAAGTTACAAAAAGTATATCCATAAGACTAACGATTGAAAGAATGTTAAATAAATCTGTTGCCGCTGCCTCTGTCGTTGTCGCTTCTTCTCCCGCATCTCAACCTTCTACGTCTTTTCAACGCAGCGCAAGTGAACGAAAATTTGTTGTCGATTCGTACTTTGTTTGTCCCATAGCCTCTCTACAAGCAGAAGAATTATCTGAAATATTGCAAACATAGGTAATAAAAGATTTGAACTTATTTAAGTTTACTTCATATTTTACCTCTTATTGGAAATACTCAACTAAGATCTGCACCTTCACTTGACGCAAGAACTTAAGTTTGTTGATCGTTCTAGAAGTCCATCGAGTCACTGTTTAGTGTGGATTTTGGGTAGATAGTAAGGAAGCTCATAATTACTCAAAGATGATTTTGGAAATTCTGTAACTGTTACATAATAACTAAGATTTGGAACAAATGTAGGTTCAACAGAATGGCGTCGTTTGCCAAAAGTTCAAGCAGAAGTTGATTTATTGCACCAACAATTTCCTGATCACGTAATTTCACGAAGTGCCAACATAAACTGGTCACCCAAATCTTGTGATTTAATAACGCGCGACTTTTTTATGTTCTTGTTTTGTTGAGAACCATTTGCTTTGTCTCATTAGAGCCTCATAATGCTTCCCTCATTTTCTTTGCAGCACTTCTTCCAGTATCCTTGTCCCTTGTACCAGTCTGTAAAAGTCCACTAGTGAATAGTTGCTGTATTCTTCTGGATCCATTGTTCTCAGCTTTTTTCTGTAAAATTAAAGTTTTATTTAAAAACAAACAAAAAAAGCTTAAGTATCAAAGTATTCTCCGTTGGCAACGATGACCTTTTGCCATCTTTAGGGTAGCTTGCAAATTCCCTGGTGATAGAAGCTCACCGGTTTCGAGACGATAAAGTTATCGATGCATTTTTGGACTTCTTCTTCTGTTTTGAAGTGCGTATCAGCCAAGTGATGCTGTAACGACCGGAATAAATGATAATCGTAAGGGGCCATGTCTGAGCTATACGCCGCATGTGGGAGAAGTTCCCAGACTAACGCGTCTGCAGCTCATCCGTGTCAAATGTTTGAGGCCGTCCAGCGCGTGTCTGATCTTCAAGACTAAACTCTCCTCCGCGACTGTCTCTGTTTCTCTACCCCATTATCTGCAACTCAATGCTCTATTGTACAGCTCTATTTTGTTAAAGTGTCCTCTGGAAAAGCAATAACTGATTCCTGCTTTGTAGTGACAGTTTTTCAGTTTGTTAGGATGGTCCTTCTATAATGGTTCTTCCATGTCTGTTCCAGTAAATTTTCTCACTATTTTTTATGTTGTTGTCTAGTCCATTCTTTCGCCCGGTTTTGTATTGTACCTTTAGATACTCCCAGAATTAGTTAGGGACTTATGTATAAACTTAATCCTTTTTGTGCTACCTCATCAGCTTTTAGTTGCCTGCAATTCCGCAGTGTCATCACAGTTAACTTGTTGTGTTTGCCAAAACCCTAAGTTCTTCGCGGTATTCTCGTATAGCAGTATCACAAATATCTCTATTTAAAAACGGTTGTATATTTTCCTACTGAAAAGCTTAGCTTCAAGTTTCCTTTTTTACGATATATTCTGCTCTCGGACCAGACTCGGTCTTTGATCTACTTATATACCAGATCTGTTCCTGTTGCTTATTTTATTTAGTTTTTTTTATTATTCACTTAAAAACTTCGAAATTCCCTTTGAACGTAAATTTTGGCGCCATATGGTCTATTTGCTTATCCAGTTCGCCTCCACCCGTATATCCAATTTTCAGATGTCTCATTTTCATACCACCTCTGCAAATAAATGTGTTGCGCAATCTATAAAGAACCACTCTTGCCTCTCACACAATTTCAAAATGAAAAGAAGGGTGGTCTAGCAATGCCTTCATTGTCAATGCTGGCGTTGTTTGATAGCGCCCGTCATTCCAAGACAAATTTTTGTATTTTATTTAGTACAGTTGTAACGGTTCTTTTCGTCATCATTATCCTCACACCAAAGCTGCATATATTGTCATGGGTTTGACCACCGTGGCATGTATACAATGCATTATTTTTGATTTTAGACCTCATGTTTTTTGAACTAGTCGGGTTAACGCTAGTGTCGCCTCCGTATTCCTTTTGACTTTCTAAATATGTTGAGTCTAAAATCACTTTAAGGTACTTTCACCTCGCCTAATATCATTTTATTTCTCCATCTCAACGCCTAAGAGATTACAACTGCTTTAAGTTTCTCCTTATTTTAAATCCTACTATGGTAATTTTGAGGGATTCATATTTAGTCCCTTTGCATCAGTCTGGTTTGTAACCAGATTTAAAACACTGTATACGTTTCTTCACTATATTAAATCTTCACTAAAATAGTAAATACTCGAGTGTCTTTAGTAGCTCGTCTATTACAAAATTCCACAGAAGAGGGGAAATACCTTCCTGTGGTCATCTTTGTGCAAGTCGAATCGTTATTATTTTATCCATTAGAGATATATTCACTAGTCTTTCTTTGAGCCACCTGCTTGCTTTTTCTTCATTTAATCCTCAACGCTCTAGTAATTGAATCTAGGGGTGTATTAACATACGCTTCATCAGTATCCAAAAAGGCAGATAAAAGTACCTCTTTATTTTCTACGACATTCTCCTCTGGTAAGAAGTTTATGCATTGCTATTTTTGTAAATACTTTTTATGCCTGCTGGTCTTGATCTAAAGATCTATTGACTAATACACTATCCCTGATATGTCTATCAATTAATTGTTCTAGAGTGTTCAGTACAAAAGACATCATCAAACTATTTGGTCTTAGAACCTTAGCCGCATCCTGCCGTGCTTTTCCAGGTGTTAATATAAAAGTAACTTTAATTAGTCCCCCAAATCTCGGTAGATACCACTGAGTAAGACTTAATAAATATATCGCATGTTCTATAGTATAGAAGGCCACTTCCTTTCTACAACAAAGTAGAATAAATGCTGTCAGGTCTTAGCAATCTGTAAAGTGAATGACTTAATCTTCCACTTTATTTTGTCTAAATCTATCGCTTTTTGGCACCCTGGCAATTTTCCCCAAATACCCACTTTGGAGTTTTCAGGTCTAAATTTTATCAGTCGGTAATATATTAGCAACCTGCAATCCTGGAACATTTAGCATGCGTAATTTTATCGTTGCTTTCTTTTTAGTGTTGATCTATTATTCTGTCTCTTTTTTTAGAGTGATGGAGAGGCAGGCGTGTAAATAGCCGTGCCCTCGTAGAGCGGTGTGGGAACAATGTACGGCCCGTCCCGAAAGTAAGACGCTGAGGCTCAAATCGTCCTTAAACAGCCGGCGCGAAAGCGGATGGGGCGGCTACCGATATCAACCAACGAGTATTGCTCACCAATCGGCTTCGGCTTCGGCTTCAGCGGCGTTGATTTCCTGGTGGCCACCGTGCTGTGATGTCTTCATGCCTGGCTTTGCGGGGTAGATAGCTGCGGGTAGATTAAACACGACCGCACTGGCCGGGTTGCGTTTTGGAAAGTGGCGCCGGGTTTCGCGCCTGGCTTAGCGGTGGAGTTAGGTGCGGGTAAATTAAACACGACCGCGCCTAGCTTAGCGGTTTCAAAAGGTGCCGCCGAAGATATACCGTTTTGTGTGCGATAGCAAAACGTTCCGACAGATATCAAAGTCACCAGCACACCGCCACGAACACAGACGGTTCAAGAGCGAAAGGCCGCCACACCAAGTGATTATTGGGCTTTGAAAATTCTTTAAAAATACTTTGTGGAGTCTGGCACCTTCTCGCAGTGCCTCTTCCACGAATCTCACTTAGATTTCCTTAGAGCTTGGTTATATTCAGTTAGGATCATTTTATAATCATCCCAAATTCTTAGCTGAGGTAAATCGGTTGCTTACCTGTTTTCGCATTCGAATAAATTTTCATTTCACCAGTTATGTTCATACGATGAGATCACAGGATCCTGCCATTGTCTTCAGCTTCTAAAATTGTGTTCTAGGTCCTACCTGATAGGATTTGTCTTTCAGGGGTTACGACAGGTTTCTTGTGCAGAGCTGATACCCCCTATTTCAATGTAAATGTACCTATAGTCAAGACAACTTACTTCGTCAGGAATGTCAATTTCTGACAAAGCTACTAGTAAACGTAGTCATTATTATATCTATAACTTCTTATATTACTCAAGTTATATATACCACTGCCAATATTCAGTACGTGTAAAGACTCGCATCGTTTGTTGGTGTTAGTGCTTCCCCAAGTTATGTGGTGTGAGTTTGCATCACAGCTGATGATGAGTTGCAGCCATTTTAGGGTAAGGTCATCATGGTAGAATTATCTCCCGCAGTCCATCTTTATTTCTCGTCCTTAATCAAACTACCGTTAAATCCTTAAAAAGACAAGTATTTTAAGGATAGTATTTTAAAACCTTTTTTGATTAAAATACAGACTCTAGAGATATCTGAGGATCAACTATAGATTAGTTCTCCTATCCCTCGTGGACATCTAATTTTCCCCCTCTTTATCAAATGTCCTTTAATTAGAGTCACATCTTGTAACGCTGTAGACTCACCTGAAGCACCCGAATCGCGATCTCCTCTACGGAGAGCTTTTAAAATCCTGAAAGTATCTATGTCCAGACTATAATAAACTTTAAACTGTAATATCTCTAAGGTACCAAAAATGCTTTGTCAATAGGGTATGCAACGAGTTACCCCTCCTTTTCTACCTTTCTACTCAGAAGTCACCTTCCCACTCTTAGACCAAATTTTGTTTCTTTATTTATGTTTTAACCTGCTCCTCCTACCAGACCAGAACCCTAGGTCTCTTGGGAAGATCCTTAAACTCAACCATAATCAAATCCTCATCCTTCCAAAGTTGACTCAGGTCACCAATCGACTTCCTAATCGAGTCTTTAGTAATTGCGTTGCCAGTCATAGTTTCATATTTAATCGGAGATCACGTACTTTAATACTCAATAAAAATACAATCTTAAATTCATTTCAAAAGTGGCTATTAATTACAAATATGGTATTCACCGAAGTGAATTGTTATTATTAAAAGTTCCAAGATTTAGAACTAATTTAAATATTTATATTATATAATATTAAAGTATGCGTAAGGTACATATAATTAAAAAGTGATTTTTGAACTTTTGATCTACAGATAACAGTTCAAAATCATTTTTTTACTTCACAAAGTTATGTTTACTAGCAAATTTAATTAAGCAAATATGTAGTTCCCTCAATCACAATCACTCCGCCTTCCAACCTAATTAAAGTGAAAAACCTAAAATGATTAACTGCTTTTCGCCCTAAGTTATGTGTATTTAGAATGGCACGAAGTCCCGCGCCTAATTTAATTTGCACGAAATTAATTACCGGTCCTTACAAAGTTGTGAAATATTGAGGAAAGGCATTCGGCAAACGATGACTTAATTAAACATTTCCACCTCCCGTACTTTTGTAGTGGTCCGGGCCCAAATGCGCACATAGCGGTGATAACGAACGTAACTTACTTTTCCCGAAACTTAATTATCATAAATTGTGAGCGGGCGGCCGGGCTCGAAGGGCCGCGGCCGCGCCGCCCGCCGCATCTCCATCTTTAACGAAATGTTAAAATATAATAAGCCCGGCGTAACGCCATTATGAATGACACAGAAATTGCGTCTTTTATCTCTGCCACGGCGTGCAAGCGACGGCCATAAAGGCAGAATCTCCTTCTAATGGCGTCGCTCCAGCGCGGAGATAGAAGCGGTACGTGGCGCCCTCTGGAGAAAAGGACGCCGCGTCGCACTCGAAGACGAAGGAGTGCAATCCTTTAGGCTTCGCTAATGGCCAAGAGCAAGGGCTTTAATCATTTTGTGTTTGCTCGCCCGGTGCGGAGGTCTTCGCATTGAATTCGTTCACTCAAACCCCTTTGCAGATGTCTGAAGTAAAAGCATAACTAGTTTCACTTTCACAAGAACCGCGCGCTTGCTAATATAACGTAAGGAACAGTTGACAAATTAGCCTCTCTGCTGGAACTTTTCCAGTTCTCCTGTGCTTTAAGTGAATCCGATTTCAATTTCGTACAAGTAAGCATATACTTTCAAAGTTATCTTTCATTTCTATGTACCAAAAACCATAAAATCAAATACATTTGAGAGCAAAACAATAGACTCATCAACATGCTGCAATTTTGAGAACATGTATCCATTCCTATAGCATGCCAAGTAGAGTTCATTGAACTGCTTGAAAGCTTAAAAATTGTGGATTCAAATGATACCACTTTGATTGGAATCGGACCTGTTCTGACAAAGTTATGGGCCTACAAATATGAGTAACACAAAAGAGTAAAAAAAGAAAAGGTGATTATGAAAACGAAAAAATGAATCCTCTGTTGAAATTAATATAATGATTTTTTCAATACATGGTGTTGCAACCTGTACTCCTAATTGCACTTTCCAAGCGATTACCCATGGATCGGATGATTTTCCCTATGCTGTCTTGAGGAATTGCTTCTACTCTTCAATCAACGCCGCCCCAGACTCTTTGCTTAAGCTCATCCCAAACATGCTCATTTGGATTCAAGTCTAGGCTACAGGAGGCCAATTCCATTTTCAGTACACCGAAATTGCAGAACATGCAAGAGCCACCTCCATATGCGACAGTTTCTTGAATACAGCAATGAGTAAATCGCTCTCTTAGACTTCTACAGACCCGACGTTTCCTGTCGTTGCCATGTAGGCACATCCTGGACTAGTCAGTGAATAATATCTGACTCCAACGGCCGGGGTCTCAAACGAAATATTCGCGAACAAATTCCAGTCGCTTTTGCTTTTTGCTGCAGTCAGCTTTGGACCCGTAGCTGCCTTTTTTGAAGTCAGATTGGATGCCTTCAGTCAGTTGCAGTCAGTTGGCGCCCACACCTCTGACCGCACTCAGCTCTTGCTTGAGATTAACGCCATTAATATGTCGATTTCTGAGAGATATTGAGGCGAAAATTGAATGTCTCTCTCCGTTGCCATGCGCCCACGGCCGCCTCCTTGCTGGCGGACGTAGCCACTGGTTTCCCGGTACCGACGCCACACTGAGGCCCTCTCTCAACAATGCAACTGCCTGGGCTGCTTCGACAACTGTGGTATCCATTTTCTTGCAAATCACTCGAGCACTTACGTCACTTACTTTCTTACTTACGTCAACTTCAGATAAGTGACTGCAATGAATTACCAGATTGCAAGAGTACCAATTAGCAGGGTTCGTAAACCCCGTTTGTGATGCATATTTTTTTTGAATGCGTCATCCGATTAATGCAATAGCAGCAGTTCTTTAAAGCTCATTAACATTTTTATTTTTATTTTCCTTAGACTGAGACATGAGATGAAAAGTCGCGTGCAGCTAGTGAGTCGATTTGCTCTCAAGTGTATATGGCAAAATACTACAATATTGATATAACATGCCTGAAAGCATAAATGTAAACTTCGCAAATTTACAACCGTAGAAATGCCTTGTAATTCATCTCATTCCCAATCAGATAAAAATTAATATTTTTTTGTTTAAACATACTACATCAACAATCAGAATTAAAAGGGATTCTATGGACTAATTTGTTGGTAAAGTTAGTTGATAAGAATGGCACCTATTGGTTGAGAATTATAAGGTGGCCCTGAATGATTCTTATAAGATTGAAGGTTCAAAGCCTATTTTCGCTTTAATCTCTAAAGGTTTGGTTTTATTGTTAGTAGATGTAGATAGTTTAAAGATCTATCATAGTATATGGTTACTCATTCCGTATTTACATTGCGTACGTATAAGGTGTTGGAATTTATAAACAAGGTGAGGTTTGTCACGTATCATAGAGCATCCATAAGAGTACTCAAGGTTTTGGATCGGAGTAGATGGTGCTAGAGCAGCCTATTAGCTCATATCCAAATAACTGGATGGTTTTGTTGCTAGAAGTGATTTCAAACTTATTAGCTAGTGCATATTTTTGATTTGTAGATCGATCTGGCACTTCCTTTAATTTAGTATTTTATCCCAATTTATAAAACAAATCAAGCAATCTCAGCAAACCATAGATTACATAAGCTTACAGAAGTCAACATCGTCATCTTAAAGTATCTAAACTCGTCTGGAAGACGAATTTAAAATTCTTGGCGTAGCCAAAAACTTACTTTAAAATAATTAAAATGACACTTTTCCCTGAGGTCTATGATTTATGGGAAAACAGCAGAGTATATGTAACGTTCAAAAAAGAGAAGATAGTAGCAGACAGCGTAGAACACCATTACAAGCACTATTATGAAGACACCAACCTAAATCACCAGGAAGCCTTTAAATTCCTCAAGACAACGATCGCAAAGAATATTCTCTAGATTTCAGAACCTGATGGCACTTTCGACTTAGCCATAAAACTCTCTTCGGCAAATTTTCGTTGCCGCAACAAATGTCCCATACCATTTGCAGCTTTCATTTACGACCATTACAAAGTAGCGATCTTTATCGTTTTCCATGATTTTGTTAAAATTTTCAATAATATACATCCGAACCTCACTGCAAGGCAGAAAGTTTTTTATCAGACGCCAAAAAAGTCAAAATACCCCACCCTCTTTTTCAATTTGAATAAAATAATCAAGAGTATATAAAACTGGACGTTTTATTTCACCGAGTTTTAAACAGAATATTTGCAAAGTAGAGTCCCTCATTTTCGATACTCTATTAGGGTTCTCTATTGCTGTTTCAAATATTTGTTGGAAAATAAGCCTGATTCCCTGATATATTTCATTTCTCTTGCGATCTTTGTAAATCTTGACCTTGAAATATCCCCATAAAAGAAAGTCACATGGTACGAGATTCGGTAAGCAAGAGATTAGGCGCCCAAGATATTTGGAGCGAAACATGCTGTGTGAGCTATGGCGCCATCCTGTTGAAACCAAATGTTTTCCAATTGAAGTGCGAAACATTGTCAAATTATTTTCACTTATCGATTGGAAATTACAGTATCAGATTTAACCTCTCTACTAAAAAATTAAATACCAATGACCCCAGATTTACTCACTGCACGCCAAACAGTAACACATTTTTTGTGGATATCTCGTGGGTTATTATCACTCCAATAACGAAAGTTTCTTTTATTAACTTTGACAAGTGAATATGAGCTTGGTTGGGAAAAAAACAACTGCATCATAAGGCATTCTCTCCAAGATATTTCCACACATTTCTAGATGTTGCCTACTACGTTTGGAAAGTTTCTGTACAACAACCATCTTCTAAGGATGAAAATGAAGTCTTGATGCAACATTCGCCGTATAGTTTGATTAAACAAATCTCTCAAAAACCTATTGTACCAAATGCTCGTCACAATATGTTAGATACTAAGATCTCCTCTAGGCAAAACTTCTTGACTACCTGCATTTAATGAGATTACTTCCCCCACCCTCATACCCTCATTATGCTCCACCCTATACGATCATAAAATCGTTGCTTATTAAAAAGCATTCAATAAGGCAACATTTATAAGCGAAGAATAATTGGTTTAGTTTCCATTGAAGCGGTCCTAGTCTGTACATGAAAAAACTTCTAGCGTTCTTTTGAATATCGCATTAAGTTGTATGTTTGCGGTTGTTTAAGGAAACCCGAATTTGGAACAATACGCCTCTTTATAGAGACGTTGAATGCCAAAAATTCGGTTAAAATATATGAGAGAGCTAAGGTCAGCCTAGGCAGTTGCATTATTGAGAGAAGGCCGTGGCAAATCGACCAAATTTGAGTCAACCAACTGTGTCGAGAGTGTGGGGTTGGTACCGGGAAGCTGGTGGCTGCGTCCACCGGCAAGCAGACGATCGTCGGCACGTAACAAAGTGGAGAGACGATCAATTTCTCAACTTAATATCTCTCAAAAATCGACATATGACTGGCGTTGACCTCAAGTAAAAGCTGAGTGCAGTAAGAGGTGTGGTCTCCAACGGTTTGGTAGTGAAAAGAAGGCTGATCCCAAAAAAGGCAGCTACGGGTCCTAAACTGATTTCAGTCCAAAAGCAAAGGCGACTATAATTTGGTAGCAAACATCTCGATTGGGACTTGGCCATTGGGTCAAATATTATTCACCGAGGAGACCAGGATATGACTACATGGCAACGATAGGAGACATAGGGTTTATAGAAGGCCAGATGATCAATTTGCTTATTGTTGTATTTAAGAAACTATCGCATATGGAGGTCGCTCATGCATGTTCTAGGCGGGCATTTCCATGCACAGAAAAACTTAGTTGAATCCAATTGCGCATGATTGAGAATGAGCTTAAGCGAGGAGTCCGGTCCAGAAATGTTACACCAGGAAGCGTGATGGAACTGAGAGCGGCGTTAATTGAAGAGTGGAACGCAATCCCTCAAGACAGCATAGGAAAAGTCAACTGATCCATGGGAAGTGCAGTTAGGAGTACAGATGGCAACACCATGTATTGAAAAATCATTAAATTAATTTCAACTGAGAATTTCATTTTTTCCCTTTCATAATCACCTTTCCCCTTTCAATTTCTTGTCTTACACATATTCTTAGGCCTATAACTTTGTCAGAACAGGTCCGATTCCGACCACAGTTTTGAAGCTTTCAAACAGTACACTAAACTTTAATTGGAATGTTATCGGAGTGGATACAAAGTCTCTCAAAACTTGAGCATATTGCTGATCGATTGTTTCGCTCTCAAGTGTAGATACAGTCTTTAAATAACAGTTTTTTAAATAATTAAATGTTCAATAGACTGCAATCTGTTTGCTCTACAATGAAACACAATTTTTCCCGCAAACTAGACGGTGGTTGTTTTGGACTTGACCAAATTAAATTTTGTATATCTAATTTTCAGTTAGAAATAACGTCACATTTTGCTTCCGAGCATTTTCGGCCAAACTTAATCAAAAACCTCCAACCACACAGGGAGGGCCGGATAAGCCATATTAACGACAACAAAATGGAAGCTAAAATAATTAAAGATGGTCCAGTTACACCACAACTTGTCGAATAATTTAGCTAGTATAAATAACAAGATTATTTTTTGATAAAATCTTCTGTAATTTATAATTTACCACCAACTGAACAGCAGAACAACTGAAGTAAAAACCAAATTGACACTCCAAATCAGCTGAGATCTTTCATTGCTATCTTTAAGCGGTTGTGAGTCACTGTTGCATCAGTACCTTTAGAATTAACAGAAAGCTGATTTGCTTAAAAGCCGAAGACGGAGGGTAAAGTTATTTATAGTTATGAGGCAAATGTCTGCTCTGCTCATAAGAGCTTTGAGGATTGTAGTTCGGAATACCATTGGGTTTTGAACCTTGCACTGCTCAATGACTTTAACAAGTACCTTTTCATAGGGCATGAGTTTCAACACTGTCTGCAGCCGTCTGACGAAACAGTCGACATAGCCAAGTTAATTAAAATTAACACTGCCATAATAAAAATTACACTGGCACTTTGAGCAATAAATAAATATTTTAACAATAGCAATGTGGTATCATTCTCTCAATAAATATGTACTGATAAATGGCTAATGGTTAGAACCATCACCGTTTTCTACAGTAAATTATTGACCACGTCAAAAAACTCTAGTTTATGCCCCTAGAGGACATTGTGATACTTGCAGAGAAAGTCTTAACATTGGTAACCAACCTTTTGTACCTCTGTTAGTCGTTAATACGTAGAAAATGCTTCACCCGTCGCCGTTCTCGATTTCCTAAAAAAACTATTTTTTTTTCTACCGAACATAACAAGCGGAAATAAATTCCTGAATGAAGATCACTAAAACTGTCCCATAGATTCCTTGAAACTTAAAATTTAAATTGATCACGATCAAATAGAATGATCAAATAGTCGAGCTAACCATATTCTTGGAAAGTCCATCGCGCCTGCTTCAAAAAGTTGCTAAACGATTTACTCATCAATACGCTCATAGCATTTCAGAAAGTCCAGATTTCCTAAAAGCAGCCATTATACGGTATTCGAGACTCAGTTGTGAAGAATTTGGCATACTATTTGTCAAAGTAGTTAGTATAACACAGAGCCACTAGTTTTCATAACGGCAAATGAATGATCCAAGAATAATAAATAATACTTAATTAATGGTTTTTCAAGAGTGTGCTAAAACACCTTCAAAACTTTTTGACTAAGGTGGACGACTTGACGCTTTATTTTTTCCAAAAGAACCGTTTTCCAACACCCACAGCTTTCATTTCTAACACCATCATCAATTTTTTTCTTTAAAGTTATCTAGCAGAATTGTTCCAGAACCTTCTGCAACCTCTTATTGGTTTCAAAATGTCCCTTTAATGTCAATGTAAGCAACATAGAACTTCCGACATTTTGCTTATTGACAACAAACAACTGCGACTCCAATTCAATATCAACATTCTCTAAAGTTCTTACTTCAAAAACCATCTTCCATTCTCAAGAAATCCCATTGCGCCTAAGAAGCTCCTACCATTGGATTCAACGGTCTCCTTTGAAGCTTCCAGTTTATCGTCATCTCAGATCAAGTTCCTTCTTTCGCAGTAACTCATATGGTAGCCACCGGTCGTCGATCTTTCCGGCTCTGCGCAATTCACAAACCTGCTCCTCTAATAAGAAGCTATAGCTACAAATCTTTGAACACGACTTCCTCAAAATAAAGTCTGCATTCATCTTCAATTCTCCTAATTTTCCTCTAAGATCTGTTCATCGCTCTTCTGAGTTTCCTTTAAAATCTCTTAAATGTCTTTCCTTACTTTTATTTTTGTTATTCCCTCAATCTTCCCTCAAGTTTCAAAGTGGTCTTCCATGTTTGTCTCTAATTCTACTTCTTTTAATTTGAAGAAATGTTTATAAATTTTCATTTTAATTGGTTACTCCCTTACCTGTTGTTTTCAAGGCTCTCTTCCTTAATTTATTTTTTAGATCCGCCGCTTTTGATTTGTTTCGGCGTCAAAGTCATGGTTAACATTTAAAAAATTCTTCCACTCTCCGATTTGCGGCAAAAATCTGTTTTATGAAGGTTTATCTTTGACCCGGTACGTTTTACCGGTATTTTTATATTGTTTTCTGACCCATTCTCTTGCCCAGCTTCGTATTATACTTTTAGATACTCCCAGAGCCAATTCGGGGGCTATATATGGAACTGATTCTTTTTGTGCTAGCTCATCAGCTTCTTCGTTGCCTACAATTCCACAGTGGCCTGGTGCCCACAACAGATGTTGTCGTCCGCCAAAGGACTAAGTTCTTAGTGGCATTCCCATACCAGTTAAATTATTTTGTCTGCCGCGCTGCAGTATAGCAAATATCTCTACTTGAAAAACGGATGTGCATTTTCCTAGTGAAAAGCGAAACCGCAAGTTTATATATATATATATATATATATATATATATATATATATATATATACACAAATAACAAATTTCTGAACACCCCTTTTAGAGATATTGTCTTCCGCGACCGATTAACGCCTTCCCGGAATCGAGCTACCGCTGGAGCACGTGTGCGGAGCCTTCCAAAAGGTTCCAGTCCGGCGCTTCCATATGTTCCACGGCCCTTCTGGTAGATCCGAAATTGGCATAAATATCGCGCAGCGGAACGACAACAGAATGCGGAGCGGTGACAGTGAAGCGAGCGAGTTCAAGTGCAGGTGGAACATAAATAGTGTGTAATTTTACATTCCTTTGATATTTTCATGTCTTGGTCAGCAGGTTAATAGTTTGCGCTGCCATTGCCTCCATGACAATAAAATTTGATTCTGAGTCAGAAGCTTCCTCGCTTTGACAAATATGTTCTTTTATAAATCATATTGTTCCCATGAGCATGGAGGAAAAGATGGTCCACACCTGCAGAGCCCCCTGCACAGATATAAGACTAATTACTCTGGTAGGTCGCCTGGTATCCCAAAGGCTTCATTAGCAACACTCCATCCACTATGATTCACCCCTCGTCACGTATAACATCTTGGATTGGGTTCGGCCTATCTCTTGTACAATGCTCTTAGCGGTGTTAACTCGGTGGAGAAGGGAAGTATTTACCGGCTCTCTAATCTGAATCCAGGACAGAGAGATCTACACAGATTGACTCCCAATCATAGACCTAAAAGGGCTGTAGTACAAAGCTCTGTTGTGGTTTTTAGACTGCTCAGGTATGATTTACTCTCTGCCATATACGTTTTAAACTGCTCAGACCTATCTGCATCGTTGCAAGTGGTAGATTTATGATCATTCTTCCCAAAGTACTTACAGCTAACTCGCGGCTATTTTACAATTTAAGTAATAAAACAATGCCTGTTGTGTAATAAAATCTTTATAATCTTAAGTATACATTTCATATGCAATATAAAAATATCTTGTAATATTTAATCTACCATCACATTTTAAAAATATTCATATGTATAATTTAAACATAAGGGTTCTGTTGGGTATCATAGGTAAAAATAAAATAAAAAATTGCTACACAGGGTGTCCCAAGCGCGCATGTAAAAAAATTTGGATCACGCTGTAAATTATCTTACAACATATTTTAAAAATTAAAATCCTACACAACTAATGACCAATACATAATACATTTTCAGTAAAACTCTAGACAAAAAGCTTCGCTTATTGCACCAATTGTTTGATAAAAAAAATAACTATTTTTCTGAAAGATAGAAAAAGGTGATCGAGCGAAACTGGATAAAGCATTATTCTTAAAAAAACTGAAAGAATCTTTTAGTTATGCGTTAGGTCTGCACCACTTTCAGATTTCAAATGTTTTCACAGCATTCATTACAAGCGTGGCGCATTTTTTTATGTTGTGAAAATTATAATACTGAATTTATAAGAAAATACAATTAGTTTTTTCAGTTTTTTATTGTACACAGACTATATATTCATTTAAATTCATAGCATCATTAGGCATTTTATGCCCATTATTGCGCAAAAGACTTTTTTAATGAGCAAAAACAAATATCCGAAAATACATAGTCAACTCAATACAATAGATGAGTCAAAAACTCACAGCCAAGCTATAATAATATTTATCTCGCTTATAAAACGTTGTCTTGCACTATTTTGGTAAAAGATTACACCTTAACTAACAGTGAACTTTTTTCGTTGATTACAACTTTTATTAGATCCAAAAAGAGGAAAAAACTAATAGATGACTCCCTTCCTATCTCACCATACACATAACATTATCTTCTTTATGTGATTGTTGTAATTAGTAGTGACACATTTGCCGTGCCTCATAGTCTCTTTTGATGCTCATTCTTTTAAATTATCCGCTTTTCGTCTTCTATCACAATTTGTTTCAAAAACGGCACATTTTCCTTGCATTTACAGAATCACATCAAATATACGATAAAACACCCAAACGAACTGTTTGGCTATAGTGTATAGAAATGGCACCCAACAAACTTTATACACTTGATTATTCACTCTCTCCGCCAATTTTACACCATAAAAAATGTTAGTTCAAGCTACAAGATAAAAAAAAACCATTTTTGATGACTGGTTCACAAATTCTTTTAAGAAAAGATGCAACTGCAATTGTTCGTATGCTTTAGTCTTTAAGGGTGATACTTTGGCTAAATTCGTGCTTCAAAAATTATGTTATATCAATCAGAGATAAACAACAATCTAAACAGTCTTCAACTAACATAACTGACTCACTTTCTCAGACTTTTTATCTCCACAGATGAGAAAAAAGATGAAGAAACTGACTCAATATTACGAATAAATTCGAAAACCATGTCTAATTACTCAAAAAACATTGACTCGCGTGTGAAAGCATTCAAACACAATAAAATTCGCCTTACAAATGTTTTCAGCTATTTCTAAGTCCCCTTGGCATTTCAACTGCACAGCTTTCTTGAGAATGTTACATCAAGTACAAAAGCATTTCATTTAATTAGCACTCGACTTAGATAAAAACTACCTAAATTTAACTTTCATAGGCTTAATTTTATTTGAAATAAAAGACAGACTTTGTAAGTTTAGCCTAAATGATCAAAATAAAGGGTATTTTTATCCTCCCAACTCAGCAGAACAATTGAAAATAACATCTTAACGTGTGCCTTGAGCTTCCTAAGACAACAAATGTTTAATTTCCTAAATTAAACTGACGCATCCTCAAAAAAATTATGTTAAAATCGAAGGGCCTTAGAATGTGAATAAATCATGATAAAATTATGGTAAGTGAAATCACTTATTTGAAATCCAGTACAGTTGAACGCAATACTGCTGAAACAAATGGATCATCTCATTGTTTCCTTTCTGATACGCCAGGGATTGGGCCGTCTCCTTACTATCATTTATAATATCTATGCTAGGTCGGTATTTAAGGAGCACCTGGACAATAGTCAAGTTATCGTTCCGAACAGCCAAATGGAGCACTGTATCCCTGCACGAGTCGACCTTATCAATACTTGCACCGTGCTCCAACATTTTTATCGCAATATTTGGACAGTTATACATTACAGCGTAATGAAGAACCGTTCGCCCACTTGCATCTTCCTCATTTAAGTCAAAATCCGAAAGCCCCAACAAATATTCCACTAAATCAAAGTGTTTGGAAATCACTGCTTCAAATAAAACAGAACACTGGTTCTGACTTTTCAGACCGACATCGGCGCCTGCATCAACGAGTGCCTGCATCATTTCTACATTACCATTCCTTGCTGCTATGTGCAAGGGACTATCACCAAAATTATTCTGCACATTCGCTGACCCGCCGCCTTTCAAAATCTCTCTAACAAAAGCGATTTTGTCTTTCTTAACCGCGCAGTGAAGAACCGAATTTCCTTTTTCGTCCTGCACATTAAAATTAGGCAAAACTTGTTTTGATGTGCTACATCTCTTTGGCTTCATACCAAGAATAAAATGAAAAAGTTCGTCTAAATTAAAATCAATAATACAATGTAGCGGAGTTTTCTTTTTTTTATTTGGTATATCAACCCTAGCGCCTTGGAACATGAGAAACTTAGCTATGGAGATGTTTTCTACATCTGACAATGCCACTCTATCTAATTTTCCATGCCTATTAAAATTCACACATTTATTTAAAATAAAATTAAGAGGTGTATTGCCATCTTTATCTAGATGGTCAATATTTCCTCCATGTTTTAAAATAATTGCAATACCATCTTTAAAATCTCTATTGGCAGCATGATGGATAACACTTTTTCTGTGACTGCCTTCGTAGTTCACATCCGCGCCACTTAAAATAAGCAACTCTAATATAGCCTTTTCCTTTTGATTAACTGCTTCTAACAGCTCTTTATCATGTACTGTGGCACCATTTGAAATAATCAATTCCACTATATTAATATCTCCTGCAGAGATTGCAGAATACAAAGTACTTTCGTGAAGCCTGTTCGTAGAATTAATTTGAGCTCCATTTAATATTAAGAGATTTGCAGCACGAATTTTTTTCTTCTTTAGACACAAATGAAACGGAGTATTTTCTAAAAAATCCTTTTCGTCGCTGCAAACGCCTTTAGTTAGCAGATTAATCAAAAGCTCGTCACACTTGCTCTCAATCAATGCATGAAGACAAGACTGATGGTTATTTGAAGCATAAATGCTGGCACCGCTGTTGATTAATAAATCACCAGCTTCAGAATTATTTTCTTTTAAAACTAAATGAAGGGGTGTGTCGCCATTTTCGTCGTGGACATTTACTTTAGTATGAACAGCTAGCAACTTCCTCAAAATCTCAACATGTCCACTTTGAGCAGCAAAATGCAATGGACTTTGTAATTTACAATTTAGGTGGTTTACATCTGCTCCATGCAATAACAACATATGTACCATATCCAATTTATCATGCAATACAGCATAATATAGTGGCGTATTGCCATATTCATCTTGCATATTAACATCAACTCCTGTTGATATGAATCGTTCAACATCATTTTTAGTATCAAAAGCAACCATGTAAAATAAACTAGTATAAATGTGGCCACTTAAAAACTGTGATACAGTAATTTCGTTGTATTTACTAACTGTTGCGGTTGAGAAAGAAGAACAAACCTTCTTAATGTAAGATGAAATGAGCGTGGAATTTGAAGTGCGCCGAAAAAGTAAATCCCTGACTGCAAAGCACTTTAACAAATTCTCAAACAAAAACTCATAGCCTGCTAAGCGCAATCCAGATACTTTGTCTTCACTTTTTCATTAATATCAACAATGATAATGGTTTTTCTCCAATTCTTGCACAAGCAGTTAGCAATAGCAAACGAACGATTTGCTACGGCATAGTCAAGCGGATTGTACCCCAACATATCTTTTTGGAGTTCTGCCATAAAATGAGATGCCTGCTCCACAGTCCATGGAAAAATATTCGATAACAAAGGATACTGCACTGCGTACAGGGCTATCATGTGAAGCACGGTTCGCCCACAACGATCAGATGTGGTGACAGCTTCTGGGGTTGATTCAATTATTTTTCTTATAGTTTCTATTTGTCCATTCATAACAGCCATATGCAGCGCGCATCTTCTAGCAAGCAGTCTGTCAAAAATGCCGAATAAAAGTGATGGTTGTAGGAGAATCTTTCCTTTATTAGCACATGAACAATCTCCATTATTTTCCTGAAATAGAAAAAATAAATTGTAGGTGGAAGCAGATAAAATAAACAGTGAATTATAAATCTACAAAGAACGCACACTAGATTTAATGTTTCTTACTCTGTTGTGATGGTAGATATATATATATATATAATATATATATATATATATATATATATATATATATATATATATATATATATATATATATATATATATATATATATATATATATGGAACTAAAACATTCAACTGGCCTTAACTTTTTTGCCAAGATAACAGCAGATGGACAATCTAGCAAAGTGGTGTCATCAATAGTTACTGAACGTTTGCAAAAAGCAAATAGTGGATATTAATGCAATGAGGAAGTGAGAGGCATTTTTCAGAAGTTTTGATAGAGACGAAAAAAATAAGCCACAACCATACACAGCTATCACATCATGCAAAGCATCTCGATCGGTTCTTTCACACAAAAGTTGTGTACAAACCTTTAATGTGTTGGAAACAATAGTGGCAACGTTGAACTATCGCACACTTGTCAAGCAAATCCCACAAATGTTCATGTAGAAACAGAATTAACATAGTATGCATGTTTGTCAGGACTGAGTGAATCAATACAAGACTTAAAGTTGCAGTTAGTTTCTTTGGTCACATCATCACTCATGAAATGATCTTACTATCAGAAGTCAAAGTCAGCACGACAGTTTTGACTACATCCATACATTAGTAACATGTAAATTTCCAATTAAAAAAAATGTTCTGAATACAATTCTCAGCAGACTCCATTAGTTATTATCAAAGTACTTCGTAAGTGATGCCAGTAGTCTATATATTGATAGTGGCATCAATTGTTTCACTATTTATTGATGCAGACTTATCAAAGCCACATCATAAATGCATATGGGAATGCTACGATGCCTATTAGCATTAACCCTAAACCACACCACCAAGTGATATTGACTAAAATTTCAAACAAATTCATCTTTAGGATACATTTTTGGAAGTTTGGGTCCACAATAAACCTAAAAAAAAACACATATACTTACCACTGAAGGCATGATACTATCAACTCAGAATGAGACAATAATGCGAGCGCACTTACAGGACACGGCAAGAAAAAAAACCTCAAAATAATAAAATAAGTTAATCGTGAGCAAAGCAACCAAAAAACTTATAATGAATTCTGACACAGAGTCTCTAATTCTAAATGAAAATGCTGCAATAAACCACAATACACCTGAGTCTATTGTCAAAAAATGCACAAACACCTAATGAAAATCCTATAAGAAATAACTTTGAGAATTTACTGAGTATAATTCCGAAATTACCCAAGTTCTATAGTCCAAAATCTGAATTAAGAGGGACAAAAAAATTATAAACTGCCTAACTTTGCTCTTATCAAGGACACGGGCAATACAAATACTGTGATTCGTAAGACTAACGTTTTCCTAATAGCAAGGAGAAAACTAAGAATATTATTACTGATATGGCAACACGTGTCATTAAATAAATCATCACATAGTCCATAAGCATCACGGCTTGTGCTAGATAAGAAGAAATTCAAGTCCATGTAAATCGACAACAGTTTGAATACTTCATCCAAATCACGTTGGTTCTCTATGTCAAAGCTAAATAGCTATCGATAAGTCAAAATAAACACCGAAAAGTATACGTTTACAATAGGACCAGGACTGTGATAGTTTGAACACTTTGGTCAGACTTAAACAACAACGATTGTGGGAAGAGTAATTTGGCAAACATGCTTAGTGTACATAAAAGATCTTTTAAAAAGTGCTTAAATAATCTTAGATGGTTGTAAAGGCTTCCAGCAGGAACGTCCCCTGGTGGAATGAAGACCTTGCAACCATAAGAAGACAAGTAAGAAAACTGTTTAACAGGACCAAAACATCAGGTGACTGGGATACCTATAGGGCATCCCTAACTGAATATAATAAAGCATTGAGAGATGCCAAGAGAGAATCATAGAGGAGGTAGTGTGAGGAGATTGAAAATACTCCAGCATGTGCCAGACTCCGTAAACTACTCTCAAAAGACTCTCACTGCAATTTTATTGGTACTCTGGAATCTAAATCCGGAAAGTACTCCAAAACAGGAAAAGAAACACTGACCGAACTTTCTCAGATACATTTTCCTGGATCTGTAATTATACAACAGTTGGCCTCAGACTGGAGAAACCAGGTATCCCTTGATCTTGGCAACACAGCATCAAGGGAAGATTGGGAGACTGCAAGAAAAGTGCCAATTTTCAATAAACTCAAATGGGCTATAAACTCATTTGAAGCCTATAAATCTCCGGGACCAGACGGAATTATTCCTGTCATGCTACAGAAGGGCTCGGAACTTCTAATGTTAAAGATCTGCATGGTATTCAGAGCCAGTTTGGCCCTAAACTACTTGCCAAAATTATGGAGACTTACCAGAGTGGTATTTATACCAAAGCCTGGTCGGGCCCATTATTTACAGGCAAAGAGTCTTATGTCTTTTTTTCTTAAGATGTTGGAAAAACTGCTTGATAAGCACATTAGTGGAGGTACACTAGTACACCATCCACTATATAAGAACCAATTTTTTTTTTAAGTTGCCAGCGCCTTCGACACATTATTAAAATGGAATTCTTTAAAATTAAAATGCAGTCCTCTAACGAAAACCGTAGAGAAAATCAATAGAACCGAATCAAGATCGCAATTATTAAACATGAGCTTGTATTGGACATTAAAAAAAATAAGTTGTTCTCGCCACAAACACATTTACTTTGAAACAAGAGGCTTCAGCCCTATACAAGACACCTATCATAACCCTGAAAAGACAAACTGGGAAGCCTACTAGGCAGACCAAGAACACTATCTTAGAGAGGCAAATCGAACGATCAGGAATAGTGCAAAACTAGAGATTGCAGCTGTGATCTCGCTGTATGAAGATAACTCATATCAGATGAAAAGGGATTCCAAGCTGAATGTGCTCTGGTGGAATGAAGACCTTGCTCGAAGGAGAAAACAGGTAAGAAAACTAACTGAATATAACAAGGCTCTGAAAAAATTCAAGAGATAAGTGGAGGCGATACCTTAATAAGGTAGAAACCACACCAGAAACTACTCTCAAAAGAACCTTCAAAGCCATATAACCACTCCGACGACGGAGACAGGAAAATACGTTAATACTAGAAAACTAGAGAACTACTCAGAGTACACTTTCCGGGGTCGCAAATTGATGATATATATATATATATATATATATATATATATATATATATATATTCATATTCATATTCATATATATATATATATTCATATTCATATTCATATTCAGAACTAAAACCCTAAAGTGGACGCCTCGGCAGAATTAGCAGGATGCGAAGGAGTGATAGATGGAAACAAAGTAAAGTGGGCAATTAACTCACTCCCACTTTATAAATCGCCGGGACCTGACGACATTTATCTATATATGAAATGACTTTCTATCCTAGAGAATGTATTATATACCCAAAGGAAGTCTTACCCAGGGGTATATATCGAGATTCTTTACACCAAAACCTGGAAAGACAGGTCAAGATGTGACTAAGGCTCTAAGATCAATTAGTTTGATGTGTCTTGCACTGAGCACTCTAGAAAAACTGGTTAACAAGCATATCAGGGATGGTGCCCAACTTCTATATCAAGACTACAAAGCATTTAAATCAGGAGTATCCACAACATTGCGTAGACTTGTTATCAAAGTGAAAATTCTGTAGAAAACAAACGATGGTTTTAGCTGCCTTTTTGGATATTGAGCGAGCTTATGATAATACATCCTTAGATTCAATCATTACAACGTTGAGGAATAAAGGACTCGATGAAACAAGCTGTAGATGAAAGATTCGTATATGTATCCCTGATGGGTAAAACAATGATAGCTCAGGTTGCAAGAGGTTGTCCGCAGAGAAGAGTTTTGTCTCCCCTATTGTAAAACCTTGTAATGAATGAGCTGTTGAAGACACTCCAGAGGAACAGATATAGAGCACTGGGATATGGAGACAAGAGAGGATTCAGCTTTTAAGTCAGGGAGGGGGGGCATATAGTCGAGGTCTAGTCAGGACAGGCTCCAATTCGATTACAATAATAAATATAATTAAAAGAAATAGTATTTTATTGTTATATGTCAAAATAATTTTAATCAAATAACAAAATCAATTTTTCTCTTTTGTCTTCTCGCGAAACGGGGTCATTACCCCAATGACCCCCCCTGGATCCACCCTTGTGTGCAGATAACTTAGTCATACTATCCTAGAGAAGACTTAACAATACAGTTAGGAAGTGTATGCAAAGGGTCCTACATCGAGTTACAAATTGGACAGATGTAGATGAGCTAAACATAAGTCCCTCATAATCTGCCATAGTAGCATTTACAAGAAGGAAAAGTCTAGAGACTGTGACCTCTTATGCTTCGAGATGGAAAAATAAAATTAGGCGAGGTAAAGTATCTTGAAGTAATTTTGGACTCAAAACTCAAATGGAATCAACACATTAAAAAATCAGAAGGAAGGCAAGGCAACACTACTGTTAGCCAGACGAGCTCATGGAGAAATAGGGGGTTTAAAACCAAAAGTGATGTATTGGATATACACCATGGTGGTCAAACCCATGATAATATATGCAGTTTTGGTATAGTGGCAAAGAACCGCTATAACCATACCAAGTAAGATACAAAGACTTACTTGTCTGAGAATAACTGGCGCCATAAAAACACTGTTAGACTTTCCCTCTCTTCGTTTTGAAATCATGGGAGATGCAGGGGTGGCTCTTAATAAACTGCGCAACAAAGATTGTGTGGAAGTGGAACATTACAAATTGGACATGTGGGTGGAGGATAGTGGGTATTAAAAAACCATTGACACCAAAATTTGCATTACAATTCAATACAAATTTCGAGGTTAACATTGTAGACCGAAATAAATGTATAAACAAAATAAGCAACAGGAACAGACCCGGAAAAATTATCCGGTATACAGACGGATCAAAGACCGGGTCTGGAACGGGAGCAGACATATACTGTAAAAATGGGAACTTCCAGTTAAGCTTTTCACTAGGCACCTGAGGATAACATCCAGGCTGAAAAACTCAGTGCTTTGGCAGACCACAACAAATTAACCCTACTGTGGGTACCAGAGCACTATGGAATTTCAGACAAAAAGAAAGCTAAGAAGCTAACACTAAAAGGATCAACTCTATATATAGGCCCCAAACCAGCTCTAGAAGTACTTAAAAGTACAATACGAAGCCAGATAGGAGAAGCCAGAAAACAACATAAAAAATCTGGTGTGAACATTACATGACTTTCCTTATCCTATTTGGGTAATTCTGGAAAAATCCTGGCTTCAATTTTTTTTTTCAAGTTCCTATTTTACCAACTTTTACTTTAAATTCATGTTTATCTCGTGATAACAAATCAATTTTATTATCATGAATTTTTTGTATCTTCAACCGTTTAGATTCGCGACAGCTTTGCGACCGATTTTGCGACCTTGCGACCAAATGGCTCTGCCGATTTTTACCAAAAGTTTCACACTGCGTCCTCTACCTACAAGTAACTTGGATGCCAAATTTCAAGTCTCTAGCTCTTACGGTTTTCGAGATATCCTGTTTACTGACAGACCGACAGACAGTCAGGCAGACAGACACACATACACACACACACGAACCAATGGCCTAAACCAACTTTTTTGGTGTCCTGAGACTATAATTCGTCCAGAAATGTGAAAACTGGGTAGGTCAAATTTCCGCCGATTACATTACTTTCCTTATTATAGGATAAGGAAAGTAAAAAAAATACACAGTACCCTCTATAAACTCTACACTCTAATAACCAACAAGAGCATCAAAGTCAAAATCTCTATCATACCCATCAATTTCATCTCATGACTTGTCTCAACAAACAGCTCCTCCCCAACCTGTTATCTATAAAAAGAACATCATCGTCCATAATGTGATGAATACCCAAAGCCTTCAGAGGGCAGTGCCAATACTAACACCTAGATGACAAATTGATCGTCTTAAAGACAATATTTGGGATCAGCACCAGTCTTAACATAAAATTGATAAAAAAAGTAGATGTTTGCCAGTGTTTGCCTAAATAAAATAAAAATTAAAGCAGTGCTTTTGGTTTTTTCTACAACTCAATCAAACTATGACAACAGGGAAAAATTCAAAAACGTATTTTCCAGCAGTTGAATGTAGGCAAGCTACAGTATCTAGTTGTTAATCACTAAACGATCCCTAGAAGGTATGTAGATCGTCAATATATGTGAGATCTGTTCAAAAAGACTTTAAGCAGCAACTTAAATACATAGCACAAATTATAGTCATTCCATTTAAAATTTTGGGGCATATTATAGATAAGCCATGCAACAGCAACTCATCTAGTGATGGAAT
The DNA here is from genome assembly GCA_036346155.1 of Sinelater perroti. NCBI lineage: Eukaryota > Metazoa > Arthropoda > Insecta > Coleoptera > Elateridae > Sinelater > Sinelater perroti. Next base: position 3,142,066 of record JARFIY010000167.1, on the reverse strand, counting down.
AGAACTATGAGTGGTTATAGCATACCTAGTAAATACAGTAATATTAATAAATCATTAAATTTCACTAGAAATAATTGTAATGCTTAAATTCAATGATCATGATGTAGTCCATAAGCACAAAATGCCTCCAATCACTTACAATGGCACCAAGTACATATATACATATTGTAGTATATTACTTGCTTTCTAATACAAAATCAAAAGATTTCTAACAGGTACATATAGGTAACTCATTGGAATACTTAATGCTGTTAAAATTCAAATTGGTTATGCAGGCTGAACCACCACCATGCATAGCTTTACATGCTACTTAAATAACCAGAAGCACACATGATAAATTCATACCTGTTATTGTTATTGTAGTTCTCAGAGAGCCACTCTGCAGCAAGGAACTCTGCCAGTGTGTAATGCATAAAGCTGACATAAAAATTCTCATCGACCACAACAACACCTTCCTTCTGCATTAGTTGAATGCTGTCCAACATATTTGGATAAAGATCTTTGACATAATCCTTGATCATCTTCTTATGTGATGAAAAAGCAACCTGCAGTGCAAACAAAGACTGAAAGTCCTTGTAAGACTGACGCATGTCTTTTAAAACAAAACCATACTTGTCGCAGAGTATTCTGATTTTTCGTGCTATAAACCTACTGTACAGATCCAACAAGTCAAAGTTATCATTAAAGGTGTTTTCTCCCCTGCTCTGCAAAAACTTTTCGCAGTCATCAGACACGTCGCTTGCTAATAGTTGTATATGCAAAGGGGTGGACGTAAAGACAGCATTGTAATCATTAATATTTTGTTTAAATGTTTTTAGAAGGCGTTCGATAAATGTATTTAGGAGTTGCTCAGAATTGGCATCCAGTCCCATAAGATTGGAAGCAAAGTATTTTATTAAGAATTGTTTCTGGTCTTCACTTGAAAACGGCATCAAACTTAAGGCAAAAGAACCAAATTCCTGCTCTAGATACGCCTTCATGACTGGCCTTGTTGTTAACCACACCCTGCAACCTCCTGCAAGCAATGAATGTACTATGTTAGTTACTTGCGTCTTGTACGACACGTAAATTTCGTCAAATCCGTCCATCAAGAAAATAACGTTTTTGGATGTCATAAACTTTGCAAAAACTCTTTCAGATAATATCTCATTAGTTTCTGTGCAGTTTTTCGTAAAGTATTGCACATGCTTTGATGCAGAGTTATAATCGGCCTCTTCATAATATTGCTGATGGCTGTTCAAGCTGACGTAAACAACCCACATATTTAAAGGTGCCGCTTGGGCCACATATGACATTAGCATTGATTTTCCCATTCCAGGATCTGCACTTATGATACTAACCATTTTATCAAAGTCAATTTTATCTTTGAATCGTCGAATATCAGCCTGAAACCGTTTAATGTTTTTAGCACTACCATATGAACATATCCACTCAAAATGAACTTTATCATAAGGTACCATGTGATGTATAATTTTGTTGGAGGATTTTAGGCTTTGCAAATTTCTTTGAAAGTCCACTTCATCCGTTATTACAACATGCGTGTTGAAACATTTATTCAGGTAATCCTCCGTTTCTATTAAAAATACATCATCTTCAACATTTTCAAAAACTTCTGCTTTTATAAACACCCTAGATAATTTCCTCTGTATGTAAAATTTGGGAACAGATTTCAAATCAAGGCCTATGTTAAACTGGTTTAGCAATATATCTATTATGTGATCGCACCTTACAAAATCAAAATCGGCCTCATCAAGAAGATCGCCAAGAACAGCACCTGTCCTGCCTTGTAAACAAACTTGCAATCTAAGCACATCCTCTCGCTCATCGTTGCTCAAATCTTTCAGTGTCGTGAACTGCCTTGCCACATTTGTTTGTAAATGAATTTTACTATTATTAACAATAGCAACATTAAATTGGTAATTGCAGAATTGCAATATTTTGCTTATGTCATAGTACTGCCCTGGATTGTCAACTTCCAAAAGCAACGGCAGCCTACCTGCCATCCATAGGCACTTGTAGATGTCCAACAAAGTCATCATACCATAATTACCAATAATTTTGAGCATGTGGAATTTGAGATGTGCATTTTCTCGATAAAACAAGTTTTGGAGTTTACTGGAAAATGAAGAAATCCAAGAACGCTTGTTGTGCGTTTCCATATGTTTCTGCACCTCACTCCCAACGAATTCCAACATAAATTTTCTAATTTCCTTTCCAGAACTATCATCAACAACTATCATAGCTTTATTTTCTACCAGTCTATTCCAAATCGACTTCCGAGGACAACTATAAAACTCATATGGCTCTTGAAAAACCTTAATTTCATATTGACAAAGCAGCAGTGCAGTTATTTTCGCCACAACGTCCTGCCTTGTCAAACAATAATGTCCACCCAAATTGCCCTTGCCCCATTCTATAATAAAGTTTATATAGTGCTCAACAACATTTTTAATGCAAGCGGTCGGAAATATTTGTTTAACCTCATCTTGAATCAAGCTTCTCTATATTTTTTTCATACCCCTGATCGGGCAACAAAAAGAAATTGCTACAATCCTCTACATCATCCAAAGCAAGGTTTTCATAAACAAATCTATATACTGTACTGCATTTTCCTGAATTCAAGAGCATCATACTGTTATCAGAACAAACTGTAACACATCTACTTTGGCTGCACATGCTCCTGTTTGTATAAAGCACAAAAACAATATCATCAAATTTTCCCAGCCGCTCGAGCAAACGTGAACTACAGTCACTGTTTCCGATAGTACTAATAGCAGTCTTCAAGTCATGAATAGCTCCAACGTATTTCCTGAGACTAAAATCCCCTTTTGGTGCAGAAAATTCCTTGTCCAAAATGGGCTTGGGGCTTTCCTTATGCTTCAGCTGTAGCATGTATGTTGTATTGCCCTGCCGCAATACTACATCATCAAAGGCAGAGGCGTCCTCAGCGTTGAATGCGATCCAAAAATTGTCTTTGCTTTTCTTGAGGCATCGCAATGCCAGAAGTGCCACTATCTTAAACTCAAAGGGCTTGCCCAAATCAATCGTGCCAGCACGTACTTTATATTCCTAAAACATGACTAAATGTTACGATCCAGAAGAACAAAAAAACTATCCTTACTATTCTATCCATGATTAAAAAATTAGCTGCTGCTCCTAGTTTTTCTTTATTGATACTTTACATTAGATAGGAAGGATTATCACTTAACCTTTAAAAGCATGCAAGGAAATGCTCAAGAACAGGCGATTTTCGATAAAATCTTAATTATAATAATTACAGTTTATTACATTGCAAATAAGATAAATAATTTTCCAAGTCACTTGGTTACATTGTACGTCCGTCTGTCTGTTCGTCCTCCGAGAGATTATCAAAAATTATGCCAAAGCCATAAAACGTCAACACCGCAATTTTATAAACAAGTGGCGCAAATTTCAAATATTTGACGGTATATATGCAGTATAAATCCTGCTTTTTCCCGTTTTCCGTCTGTTTTTCTGCTGAGCTTTTTGAAGGATGAAAATTTTTTTACGTTGCTTTACTGCTATAAACTACCTTAATTTGTATAATAAATTAAACAAATAATTGTCTTGAAAACTATACCACATTGGTGCAATATAGAGCACTTTGTATTAAACACCCTATACAAATTGCACTGTATTCATACCAACCATCCCATGAAAAATGCCTGAGCAATTGATCATAACCTTACTTTTAAGCATTGGTCCCTGCAATTAATATAAAGATCACATGCTAGAAACTAAAGCCAAATTAAAATTAAATGAGGGTAAATAAACAAACGAAGCGGCCGGCCTCCGCAAAATTGTCCAGGAAGCAACTGCGGAAGAAGTTGCGCAAGCAGAAGAAGGTCCGGCGCAATGAATACTACACGAACCGCAACAAAAGTGGGAAGTTCGTAAGGAATCCTGACTTAACAGAACCCCCCAAAATAACGCATGCTAACAATACCATTGATGTTTCCGATGGGAAATGCAAAGGGATGCTGAAATCGCATGGCAAAAACAAGCCACAAGCAAAGGTAATCGTGGATGCCTTGGTGTGATAAGTTTTGTTAGTCCAGATTGTCTTAGGCTTTATCGTCAGAGGATCTACATCAAAAAGCGCTGCAGAAAGAGAAAAGGAGCATGAGAAACTCAAAAAGGAGATGGCCCAACAGCGCAAGGAACAGCTGCAGAAGGCCAATGACGAGGAAGATCGCAATATCAGAAGGCTTGAAAAGCAATTGGGGCTGAACAAACGCAAAGCCAAGGGCACACCAAAGTCTTTTTCAGCAGATGGCTTGGACTGTATCCTTTTTTGAACACAACTCCACTACCTTCTGTAATACCAAGTAAGGGATCAAGGTAGATTAGTTGGGTTATAATCGGGTAGTTAACTCTTTCTAATTATTTTACAACAAAACGCCTGGTGCGGCCAGAAAAGTGGACTGTATAAATAATTTCAAAATTTGAATAAAGGGAACTTGAAACAAAGTTAAAACTAAAAACACTAACCTGTGGAAATGGCGCTTTCCTGCAGAGATCGGTTCTCTGCTGTTGGTCCTGGGGGTTCTAGGACAAGGATATAAGGGTATGGGTAAAAAGATAGGACAAGTTACCCCAATCTTCACAGCGGAGCCAAACGGTGGCATCTTTCCTGGTTCAAATCTTCCTTAGTCGTTCCTTGCGAGTCAGAGCAAAGAAAAATGGGCCGAGTTTTACCGGCAAAAATTTCAACCTCGAAATGCAATTGGGTAACAAAAGGACTTCTGGGAAGAGGTTAATCTGGTCGACAAAATATTGAATTTTGGCACAAATAAAGCTTTTAACAAAAGCCTCGCAGAAATAAAAACTTCTGCTGCCAATTAAACACACTGATGAACTCTCGGTTAAAAATGCTCTCGTCTTACGAAAAATTTAAACTATCTCAAACTAAATTCAAAAAGAACGACGCCTGCGAAAACAGCAAAAGGCAAAGTACAGCCCGTGGCCTATATATCAGCATTCCGCGTGCTCCTGCAAATTTGGCCGATATCTCATTCAAAATATACTAGAAGGAATCAAAATATGGTCGGCCCTAATTTAAAAATTAAAATAAAGGCAATTCGAGATTGGCGCGAACGCCTAAAGATTGAATATACAATGAAAACTTCTCACTTAACGTTTTGTACTGTCATCTGCAAGTTATATCACTGTTGTTATGATGGTGCTACATTTGCACAGATTCCTTCAAAAGTAAATTTTTAGTATGGATAAATTTTTCTGTAATTTTATAGATATGAATTTGGCAAAATAATAGAAGGTAATATAAATAAGATTATTAAAAATTCCAAACTTTCCCTTGCCTCAAAACTGCTTTTATAGAAGTGGTGACTATTATCTATTTTAAAACAAACTTTTAGTAAAATTAGAAAATTGGGTTTTTTACATTGGTTAAAATAGATCTGTGAACTAAAAGGAATATCCTGTTTCCTTTCAAATATTTTATTAGCCTAAGGACAATCAAGAACAGGAAACGTTCTTTAATTTAAAATAGATTTGCTAGAAGTCTGCGACTCTGACAACATGAAGACTGCCGTGGAAGTAGAGCAACAGATAGTAGAAGCTGGTGATGGGTTTGAGGAAGATCTTGCGCTGATGACGGGTGTTTCAATGGAGAAGAAAAAGAAAGTGGTAGATGCAAAGGAAGATCAAGATTCCGACAATTTGGGCTGCAGCGATAGCGAGAACTCTTTTAAGCAAGGTCAAAGCGACGAAGAAATGGAGTTTAGTGATGGAGAAAGTGATGAAATTGCTGATGTTGCCAGTGATAATGATGAAAAAGAATTGAGTAGTGACTCGAATGGTATTGGAAGTGAAAGTGTGTATGATGAAAGCTCAGATGATGATGATGAGAAAAAGGACGAAGTTTGGGAAGACATATATGGACGGTTGCGTGGCAAAAATGGAGAAATTATTGTTGTAAGATATAGTGAATTAAATAAAGCCAGCCCTTTGTACTTGTGCAACTTTTTCAGGAAGATCAAGGCAAATATATTCCACCGGCCATCAGGGCAAAAATGGAAGCAGAAGCAGCAGAAAAAGACGGGAAGCGAAATGAAAAGCTGAGCCGGCTTCGAAGGCAATTGAAGGGCCTGCTGAACAGATTGGCAGAAAGTAACATGCACAGTATAGCATCACAAATTGAGGAACTGTACATGAACAACAGCCGGAATGACATGAATGACACACTTATCACATTGATACTTGATTCGGTTGTTATATCTGTACTGACGCCAGAACGCCTTCTTCTTGAACACGTGTTACTCGTCACTATTTTGCATGCCAATGTAGGCACTGAAGTTGGTGAGTTTTGGAATGATGTTCTTTAATTATATTTGATAATTGTTCATGATTTTAGGTGCCCATTTCTTACAAACTGTGGTGAAAAGGTTTGACCATCTTTTTAGAGCTGAACATTCTGTGGAAAACAAAATGCTGGATAACATAGTATGGATTATTGCTCAACTGTATAATTATAAGGTATGTGTTAACATTGTTTAATTCCTCAATTGGAAACAAGCCCAAATGTTATATTTGTTTCATTGAAATATCCTCCATTTGCATCGCTAATTTTCTGCCAACATTCAGCTAACAAATTGATTCCTACCATTGGAGCTTTACGTTTTTTAAACACTTATACTGGTGCAATGCTTAGTGCTCAAAAAAGATAACAATCCATTGGTAGGTGAACAGAATTTTCTAGTCAAGTTTAATTAATTTTTGTTAAGTTGTCCAAGTAACATGATTGCACTTTGTTATGCAGGAACTGCACTTAATTTTGCTGAAGACAGATCTTTGCAATATTTTCAACAATATATTACAATACTAGTGATTTGGAATAGCAGCTCAAAGTCAACATAACTGCTGTGCCAACTGAGTTGCGGCGCCAAATTTGTTCCAGGAAATCCAAGAAGAATTAGAAAAGGATGATCCATCCCAGGAAAAGTTAGAAATCCTGTCGAACAGTTAATGGAACATGAAGATCTCATCAATGAATTAGATAAATATATTACAGAATAGTACTTGGAACACTTAAATGATGATCAAGCATTAATTGAAAAACACAGAAAAACTCAAAGTTTAACGAATTCATTTTAGATGTTAAAGGCCCTTAAGATGTTATCAGAAGGAAAAGTAGAATCGCCAAGAACTATCCATATAACTGCTATTGTTACAGACGCGTAAAAAGCTCAAATTTCCGAAAAAAAACTGTTTTAAAATTCAATGGGAAATACATTCCATGGTTATCATGGTTATTGCAATATTTAAAAAAAAGAGATGATTTTGATGTTAGAAGAATTCTAATATTTAGCCCAAACAATGGAACTAGGTATGACAGATGCTAATTATCATGAAATAATTGAAGTCCCACAGAAAAGATTTGGTAACAAGGTAATATTAATAAAGATTTACATAAAAAGAAATTACTGATATTGTTTGTAGTCAGCACAAGATAAAAAAATAAAAACTTAAGTCAAATGTATGATCACATCTCCAGGCATTAAGGACTTTGAGAATTGTAGCTGACAACAGTGTTGCTTTCTTGTATCTAGCAGTTTGGCAATAAAACATTTCTGCATTTTCTAAAGACCTTAATGATGAGCAATTAAAGATACATCTGAATTAACTCATGAAGTTCTCGGGGAACCAGTCAAAGAGTTTGAGTGTTCGGAATTTATTAGAAATGGAACTGATAGGACCATTACAGCAAAAAAAATTACCAAAAACTCAGTTAATAAAAATGATGAGGATTACGTATCTCTGGTAGAAGTGTTCTTAGGACAAAAGATTAATAAAAACAAGTCTCCAACCTGTACATTTTGTTGTAGAAACCTTTAGAACCAAGACTGCAGAACTTCAGAAAATTGCACACTGAAGATAGACAAGAAAAAATCAAAACTATGCAGTTTTGTTTCCAATGTTTGAAACCCACTTCCACTGCTCATAATTTCCTGATTTCAATTTTTTATATGCAACTATGACCGTTATGTAATTCTGTGCAGAGGGGTGAAACTGTTAACTCTAAATGCTGAAGTCTTTCCTCAAGTTCGCTTAAACCAACTTAATTGTATCAAGGAGGTCATCTTACACCTCTGCAAGTCAAATTAATGCCCAACAATAGGGCTTGCAAAGTTCGAGCATTACTTGATACTGAATCACAAAATACATACTTGTTGGATTCAACTGTAAGACAAATTGGGCTCAAGTCTCATAATGGTCAATGAATTTTTTGGAGGCTCTAACATTACAGTTATTTGAATACAGAGAATAATTTCTCCATGGATTTAGATGTACTAAAAAGTAAGAAAATTTGCTTCTCTGTTCCCAGGATAAATAATGAATCATGGATTAATGAACTAAGGAGGGACATTTGGTTTTCTGATGTTGGACCTAGCTGTCCAGGCAAAAAATGCTATAATTTGTTCAGAATTTCCTCCAATGGGTATTGTGAGTTTTCTTCAAAATTACTCTTTTATTTTAGGTTTTTTCAACTTCTTTTTTGATTTTTCTTGTAAAATTTAATAGATTCAACACTTATTTAACAGTACCATAAATATTATTTCAATAAAATAATAAAAGATCTATCCTAGTTAAAAAGTTAATTCAGCCACAAAATACAACAAAATTTTACCAAACGCTTGTGTAGTCTTACTTAATAATAATAATAATAATAATAATAACTCAGTAGGCCACCCGCCAGGCATCAGAGAGCACCGGGAATTGAACCCGGGTCCGTCAGCATCGCAGCCCGCCTCTCAACCACGGGACTACGCTGGCGAAGTCTTACTTATCAGACTAAATGTCAGGACCTTATTTAATTTCTGAAATTAAAGAATAAACTGCAGTTGGACTAAATAATTATAATCAGGAAATTGCAGTCTAGTAAATTTTATAACAAGTATACTTCCTACTTCCATGGACATTCCATTTTGCATATCAGGCTTATAAGTCGCACTTGATATATTAGTGGCTTGCTTGGTCCTAGTTAATCACTTCTTTTCTAACTTTTTCAATCATTCTTTGTCCTTGGTTTACTTTTCTGTGACTGCAATTATTCTTGCTGATTTTCAGGCTTACAATTGCTTGTATACACGCAACTTATTATTTATTTTTTAATGCCCTTATTGCGCTTGCGTTTAATTAAACGTGGTCTTTTTAACAGTCTATCGGTGTTCATCATCTGTCTTGCAGAACTGTAATAGCCACTTTAAAGATGCATAACAGTCAATTGAATGAACATTTGCTTATGCAAGTACTTGTGAAAGTTTTTTGAATGTTGTATTTGTACCCCAATAGTCTTTTGCTATCCTCAAGATCAGAATTTTTGAGTTCACTATTATCAATGAATTTCTTTTCCATTTATGGGTACCTCAAAATTGGTTTTAAAAGCAACACTTCAAAATGATTGCCTAGCAATATTTGTGATATTTTTGACATCGGTAAATACGATGTCTAAGAAGCTACAAATTCTTAGGGTCTTTTCTTCTCATGTTCTCATATGTCCATTTTTTCACATCAGCCATTCGTAATTCTTAAAACACATCCTTAATGTCGGGAGAGCGATCTTTCTCAGAGATAAATGAGGCAGATTTTCTAGTATATTAAAGTGCAAAACATGGGTAAGACCTTTGCTTAGATTTTCCGTCTGAACATCTTCATTACAGAATTAACTTCATGTAAATAGAGTTCTATTATTAAATTAGAAAGCTTTAAAATGGCTATCAATTTACATGTTGTGTACTTGGATTATATTCAGTTCTTCCACAATTTTTCATTTACATCCATTGATTGTTGGTCAGCACCTGCCAAGTTTTACATATCCAACTATTTATTTCTCTAAGTTTGTCAAACCACCACTGATAGTAGATTCTCCCAAGACTTTATGTATTGGCAATTTAGTCCTAGGTATACTTTCTTTTACTTGCTTTATTTAACAAGTCATTGTCAATCAAAGCGTGCAGTTGCAATATTTATTGAAGAGCTTGATAAGCCAGTTTTAAATTGTTGTTCTTTGTCAATTCTGATAGTTTCTAGTGACGTAACTAAAAATAAAACTTTGTGAAGTGTATACATACATATATAGGAACTGTACTGAAAGATACATCATGTTTAACAAAGAGTTGAAAGCGAATAGTATCTGGTGTGGCGGCCTTTTCGCCCTTGAACCGCTTTATATCGCGGCGGCATGCGGACCTTTGATATCAGCTACGTTTTGCCGTCGCACACGAACGGCATGGGCTTTTGCTTAGCCGAAGCATATACGCATCGCAGCGCGGCCAATACGGTCGTGTCTTAACCCGCATACATTCACGCATATTCAACACCCCGCAAGCATTCACGCCCCGCAGCGCGGCCAGTTCGGTCGTGTCTTAACCCGCATAAATTCACGCCCCGCAGCGCGGCCAGTACGGTCGTGTCTTCACCCGTAAGAAACATTTCGCATCCCCGCAAGCATTCACGCCCCGCAGCGCGGCCAATACGGTCGTGTCTTAACCCGCATACATTCACGCATATTCAACACCCCGCAAATATTCACGCATCGCAGCTCGGCCAATTTGGTCGTGTCTCAACATCCCGCAGATACCAGATCCGCAACGCAGAGGTGGCCACCTTGGAATCGCCGACGATGCCGAAGCCGATTCAGATTATCCGGCGCAGTGAATGTGTGCGTGTCCAAACTGCAGCCCGTTAAGGTGGGCATTCAAATGAGGCGGAACAGTCGCAGCTAATTGTATGAAAACTTTCGTGCTTCCCTGATGTGTCTGCAAGCTCCCAGAGGCGCCGGCAGGTGATCCAACACCTGGAGAGCTCAGGATGAAGCAACAGCTCACACCGCGCGAAATAGTATGAGTCTTAACCCACATAAATTCACGCCCCGCAGCGCGGCCAGTACGGTCGTGTCTTCACCCGCAAGAAACATTTCGCATCCCCGCAAGCATTCACGCCCCGCAGCGCGGCCAATACGGTCGTGTCTTAACCCGCATACATTCACGCATATTCAACACCCCGCAAATATTCACGCATCGCAGCTCGGCCAATTTGGTCGTGTCTCAACATCCCGCAGATACCAGATCCGCAACGCAGAGGTGGCCACCTTGGAATCGCCGACGAAGCCGAAGCCGATTCAGGTGAGCGATTTGGCAATTCATTGGTTGATATCGGTAGCCGCCCCCATCCGCTAACGCGACGGCCGTTTAAGGGACGATTTTGGCCTTATCGGCTGACCTTCCACTACGGGCCGTACTACGTTTCCACACCGCACCACGAGAGCGGCTATTACACGCCGCCCTCTCCACTTTTTTTGGTCCGTACGAGCCGGATCGGTATCGTATCCCACACCGCACCACGAGAGCGGCTATTTACACGCCTGCCTCTCCAGTATCTCTAATGTTCTGATATCCTTGCATATGTTTCTATTGATTATTATTGCTTCTTGTAACTTTTGAAGTATATGCATATGAATTTTTTAGTATTCTTTGCAAAATACAAGTTTCATAGTGTTAAATTTGTTGGTTTGAGAGACTATAATTTTAAAAAGATAGTGCCATTTATGCAGACGTTTAGAAGATGTAATGATGTGAATAGATATATTAAGCCATTATGTTCTAAAATCCAAACCGATGTACTCAGTTGATTAGATTTAAGCTTTCTTTGTTATTGTTGAATTTGAACTGAAAATAGTAATCACTGGGCACGAGAGGAATTCTGGATATGAAGATACTCATTTAACTCGCAATATTTTTATTTGAAACCTAGTTTTATTACAGCATTTGGTGGGATTAGGGTTTCTTATGCAAACAACTTAAACACTAATTTTAAGATTAAACTCAAAAATGGGAACAGAAAGGGGAATTCGCTAGGAATGAGGAAGTAATTTAGGAATTTAATAGCATAATTAATACTGTCATCCTCATTTATCATCCTATGTACTAAATGTAGGTTTGGTTGAGTTACAGCTTTTCATAAATTTTGTATTTGCACTCTGATGTGAAGTGTCTCACTTCGTCAATTATAATGAGAGGCCACCTATAACATTAATTTGTAGATCTGGAGGTATTTCAATTCTGACTTATTATTTATTGTCTAAAATTGTCTGTTAAAATGTGGCATTTTTGTTTGATAATGGTAATAAAAATCATATCAGGTAGTACGTATTATTAGTCTTTGAATTTAGAAGGCGGGTATAAAAGCTCTTAATAGCCAAAATAAGTTATCTGAAATGTTGCATTATATTTTTACACAGTTTTTAGAAATCCAGACGATTTTTAGTTTTTCTAGGACAAATGAGGTTTAGGGGAAAGATAAATTTTTACTTCATGGATAACAAATACTGGATAATCCAAATACGTAGCTTCTATGATTCTTCAATCTTTAATTCTTATCTTTATTCATTTATATTCCTACTGCAATCATCCATCTTGACTGCGGTTGACTGACAAATGATTTAACATTGCTCTCTGTGCAATTACAGAACATCACAGAACCAAATTAAATTGTGGACATACTATATGAACACACGACTTTCTTGAGACATACAGGTGATACCATCTCTTATCTTTGAAAAAAAATAGTTGCCATAACTTATGCCCCAACCGTCGTAATTTTTTATAGTTTTTAAGTCAGAGCCTATTTGATGACTTTTCTTAAAGTTCTAGGAGTACTTGAACTAAACACGGACAAAGATGCACATGAAGAAAACATTACTTTTATCAATATTAGTAATAATGATCTAAAAACTACCCAGTCATTTAATTAAAATCATTGATTACGTAGGAAAAAAGTTAAGAAAAACATTGTAACAATTCATATTTTTTATACAATCAGAACTTCTGTAGATCAAAAATTTTACACAAGATCTGGATTATAATAAGAACTCATGAAGTAAAGAGAGCAGAAGTATAAAGGTTTTATACAATTTTAACATTAGTCCATTAATAAAAAAGAGAATAGTCAAGAATACAATTTTGATTTGATTGTTGTAATCTAATTCTAATGAAGAGACATTATTATTTATGGTTACAGGTGTTCCATGCGCAACTAATCTATGAGGTTTTGGAGAAACTATCGAAGCGTTTCACAGAAGCCGACATTGAGTGCATTTTACTTATTTTGAAAAATGTTGGCTTCAGCCTGCGCAAGGACGATCCTCTGGCCTTGAAGAACCTAATCTTAAGTTTGCAGAAGCAAGCAAACAATGCAACTGCAGATACGAGAGAGAAGTAACTTAAGGCACGTCACAATGTAACTACATAATTAATTTCTGCTAATTTTTTTAGTCCCAGAGTTAAGTTCATGCTAGATATTTTATTAGCAGTAAAAAACAATAACATGTCAAAGATTCCAAACTATGATACTTCGTATGCCGAGCACTTGAAAAAATTGTTAAAGGGTTTAGTGCGGAAAGGCTGCTATGTCACCACTCTAAACATTTCTTTGGAGGACTTGCTCAAAGGTGCCATATTTTTACTTATTTGTATAATTTCTACATAAACGTGATTTCAGTTGATGAATGTGGAAAGTGGTGGGTTGTTGGGTCAGCCTGGACCGGAAAGACTGTAGCTGCAACTGGAGAAGTGGCAGCTAAACCTGAGGGCTTTTCTCAGAAGCTCCTGGATTTGGCCCGCAAGCAGCGGATGAACACAGACACGAGGCGCAACATATTTTGCATTATAATGTCAGCAGAGGTGAAATTTAAGGAATTGGGAGGAAGCATTAGGGCCAAGTTGTTTTTGATTGCAGGATTACTTGGACTCATTTGAAAAGCTTCTGCATTTGGGGCTGAAGGGCCAGCAGGAGCTGGAAATAATGCATGTCCTGCTCCATTGCTGCTTACAGGAGGGCACTTACAATCCATATTACGCAGTTTTGGCCCAAAAGTTCTGTGAATACGACCGGAAATTTCAGGTGAGAAAGACTATTTAATTCTATTATGTGAATTAAATTTGGTTTGGCAGATATTGTTTCTTGACATTTATTATGAAAGGAAAGCATATTTTTGCGTCACATGCATTTAATCCAGTGAATGGGCAACTTTTTGATACCATTTTTGTAAAAAGGCTAGAATTGGTCTTGGAAACAATTGCACACAAATATCTCTATTTGATTGTTGCCTTCCTGAGGCATTCTTGAGGGACCCAAACAGATAATAATTACAAGGACTTAAGTCAGAGCTATAAAGAAGTTTATCCACAGACATTACCTTTATTTATAGACTACAAATTTTAAAAGCCTAAGGCTTGTTTTATTGTCTCTCTGTACACTTAGTTCCAAGTTTTTATGCCTAGCTGTTCAATATATTCCTCTAACATTTTCGGACACATTTTCCTTGGTCTTCTCCTTCCTTTCATTCCCATCAATTCCTTCTTATTACAGTTTATGCAATAACTGCTCCAAATGACCTAACCACTATAACTGCAGTTACACTATTTTTTATTACATTAGCTTCCTCATGCAAAGTGTATAATATTTCTGCATTTGTTCTTGTTACCCACATATCTCCAATCATTTTACCATTATAAATATTTTAAAACTTTCTTTTCTCAAATCTTTGTTGTTCACTTTTGTTTAGGGTCCTTGTTTTACTATCGTTCTAATTACCATTTGGTATGCCCATATTTTCGCTTGTTTAGATAAGCATTTCAAATTTAATAACCTACTGGCCTTATTAACTTTCATTACTCTTGTTTGTATCTCTTTGCTGTTATTGTTCTTTGTAATTAACACTCCTAATTAAATAAAACTGCTGACTTGGTCAAAGTTCATTTCCTTTTACATTTTTATTTTAAGCTCCTGTCTTTTATTTTCAGTTCCTATACTTCCCATAATCGTTAACTTTGATTTTTCTTTATTTATTGTTAAACCACTTTTTTCTGTCTTTTGCTACCTTCTTTAGGTGTTTGTTTGATTTAGATATTAATATTAAATCATCAGCGTAAGTCAAACATTGATGTGTATTACTAGATATTGACCCTTGTTCATTCGATCCACTTTCTTTTACTATTTTTTTTTCAGTGTTCAATTATACAAAACTATCAAGAGTGCATCACCTTGTCTTAACCTATTTTGTATTTTGAACTTCTATAACATGTTTTTATTGGTTCTCACCTTGTATTGCATCTGAGCCACTGTCATGCATACCAGTTTCATTAGTTTATTAGGCATTCGGCCAATTTTTGCATAGCTTTTTATAACTCTTTCTGTATAACAGTCATATGCCTGCTTAAAACCAAGAAATATAGCATATAGAGTACTACTTTATGCTAATGATAATTGTTCTGGATCTGTCTTAAGAAAAATATCTCATTCTGTATACAACTTCAGTTTTATTCTTATACACTGAGCTAGTATTTTGTAGATGGTAGTATAGTTCTCACATACAGTTTTATCACCTTTTTTATATAGAGGTATAACACCTTTTATCTATTCTTCTGACATTTCTTCTTCATACCATATTTCCACTATTAGCTCATGCAGTTTCTTCCACAACTTCCCTCCATATTTTATTAATTCTGTTGCTACATTGTTCCCTATTGGACTTTTATGATTTTTGGGGTTATTCACAAGCTCTTTAAATTCGCTTTTCATTGGTGGATGTACTTCCTCTTCCTATCTCTCTAATTTTAGTTCAGTCATTTGTTCTGAAACTCCCTTATTCTTATTCAGAAGATTACTGAGGAATTCTTTGCATCTCTCAGTTACTTTTTACCATTTCCTATTAAATTAGCCTCATTTTTTTGTAATACTCCTAGCTAATCTGTAAACCTCTTTTGCTTTTTAACTTTTTAGTAATAATTTTCTGTTTCCTTATCCTTAAATTTTTCCTCCGGATTATCTTCATTTTATTTTCCTAATAATTCCTTTTAGAAACTGTTACTTTGAGACACTTTATTTTTTGTTTGATTCACAATAGCAAACATTGTGTTTAGTTTGGTTAAAGAATCAATGAAAACTACGTCTAGGATGCAAAAACTCAATTTCAAGAACAGTCCTTGTACATATTTTGTTTTGGCTTTGGAATTCTGTTTACTACTTTATACTTGCTTACTTAGACCGGAAGACCCCCTAAAGTCTCATCATACGTCAGTGCCTGATGCAAAAATCTGTCTCCCTCTTCTTTATTATGAGGAAGGAGTCTGAAAGATCTCAATTTGTGAAAGAATGGGAAACCCATCTTATGGACGTACACATTTTATCAATTATTGGCCATCTATTGACCTCAATAAACTCATAATTTGAGCAGCGTTCGTCTTGGTACTGCTGATATAAGTCCTGTAGTGAACATTTTATGCTATTTAAATATTTGACTTCTTGATAACGAGTCTATACTAAAATGTAGATATGACTTGGACAAAACAGTGGTTGCTCTAATATTTCTCTCAAAACCCATATTGTAACGCGTTGTTTAATGACATGAGATCCTAGCTATTCAGTCATTAAGATTGCTACTGACGAAATGTATGGAACTAGCCTGCCCATGCGCGCACTTGATATAACAATTTCCATCCATTAGCAGTAGAGTGTTGATACATTAGCAGTGAGACAAAAAGCTTCATTTAAATTTAGAATGACATCCTTAATTTTCCTCGTAAAATTTCTAATCCACTACGAGGTTTAGGTAGTTTTCAGAAATTTAGTCGATTACAATAATTTTACAAATAATTACAATTTATATTATGTAATTAATAAAAATAATAAAAATTAATAAAATAATAATAATTACAAATAATTATATTATTTATTTATTTAATCTTCAACTCAACTTTGGTTTGTTTAATTTTATTAATTCTGATAAATGATATCCATACATTCATGAATGTTCCCACAGCTATATAAGGTCCATTCAAAAAGTATTCAAACTTTTAGCGGAAAAAATTAATTATTTAGTCGCTTTAAAGCGGTCATCTTGGAATTACTCACTCTTTTCTTAGTGTTCCATTGGTTGAAAGCATTATTAGAATATGATTTTCCAAATAGTTATGTTTGGTCATCTAAACAGTACCTCCATCTTTCTTAAGTAAAGATAGCTGAATATTTTGAACATGGAGCCACACTAATTCAACTATTTCACTAAGAACAGGTTCTGTAATAAGCATACAGAGTAGTGGCACAGCAAATACAATTTTTCCAACAATCGTAGACCTGACTATTAAGCATTTCCATTATCGCGCGTACTAGAAATAGTAACTCATTTCTTTTCCAAAATGAATTAAGATATACTTTCATAGACGAGAATTAAAAATAGCAACACATTCCATAGTATTCTTCCCCTCTTTAGCTTTGAAAATGAATTTGAAATATGTGTTACTATTTTCAACCACTTCTCCATGTCTTTAAGGTTTGTCAAAAAACAGTAAACACAATAGTCATATTTCACAAAGAAAAACAAACAAATGAAATGATCATTTGAAGATGTTTAAACTACACACTGCACAAGAGTAAGAGTCACACTTCAAAATATGAAATCATGGGAAAAATGAAAAGAATAGCGTCAAGATAAAAATAAAGCAACTTCTGAAATGGTTAAGAAAGCTACATTATGTTTTTAGGAAAACCAAAGTAATTTTTTCTCTTTATTGTTATAATTAAAAGGACAGAAGAGTTGCTAGAATTGTTTTTCTGCTGAGTTTACAGGGGCATCAAAGAGTATTTTTTAAGAACCTCTTTAAGGAAAACAGAAGCACTGGTTTGCTAATGAAATATCTGAAACTGATCATCTCATTTCGAATAAGGACATGCAAATCATATATAATAGTTCATTAAATAAAGGTCTTCACAATAATTTTCATATTAATATAAAGCATTTAAATCCTTCAGGTATGTTTTCAGGAATCTAAGTAAATTTAAGCTGCAGCTGCTCCCCCTCAACCATGACTGACTTGAGCATAAGGTGTTGTTCTTATAAATACAACAATAGAGATGCTTTTTCTACTTGCCACAGTACCCTTGGAAAGAGATTGTCGCTAATAAAAATGTATTAATAGTTATTTCATAATCTTTATTATCACGTGCAATTAAATATAATTTAGACAAAATTGAAAAATTCTGTACATCTCAATGTATCATTGAAGGCTTTATTCAAAATGAACAACTTTTAGTATATCTGGCAAACCTAATAGAAGTTTTTCACTACAATTAGTTTTCCAATATTTGTAAAATTATTGCAGTTACTATTAAAACCCAAGATCATTATAAGTACAATTGCGAAAATTAAAAGTAAACAGAGAATATAATCTCAGGAATGTGAAAGAAAATTATAGGAAAACACAAAACAATTCAGAAGTTTAACAAGGAATCACACTGATTAAAGATAAATTCAAAGGCCTTATTGATAAGAAATGTGAAGACCTGCAGATATCACTCGTGACTAGAGATAAAAACTTGTTGAACCAAGAGGAACTATAGTGGTTGACGACTGGTGGCTTCCATAGAAATCACGCCAAAAGCGGAAACTTGACCCAGAAGTAAAACTAATGCTAAAAGTGAAACATCAAGGAAAAAGACTGTTGTGGAAAGAAATCACTGTACTAGGTCCAGCTTATTGGCCACATTAGGATTTCTCAACATTAGAAGAACACTGATTTCATTAGCTCGAAGTGTTAATTGATGCCAAAAGGCAGTGTTGGAAATTCCATGTTATAATAGAGCGTTAATACCTAATGAGAAGAGTATGTTATTGCTAGTTCATTCTGAGAGACTGATAACAATAATTAATATAATGTCCTTAAGTTTCAAGATCTTAATTAACAGATGTGCTGGTGGAGGAAAACTCAATTTTGGGTATATCAAGACTATTATATCAATATTTTGCTGTATAGTTTGAGATATTTGTATGGACAAGGGAATAACATCCATTTTGACGAGGGTGAAGTCTACGTTGCAAGGTAGAAAATGTTTCATTCCATATACTGCTTAGAAACCAAGCAACTCTTTTGTCATAACTCCGACTTGTCACGATATGTGAGAATTTTATTTTAGCAGAAAAAGGGACAGAACCATCAACATATCAAGAAACTGGTGATATCAAAAATTAAGTGTCTTTTAAAGATTGGGCTCACAGATGGCTGCATACAACTTTAACTACAGTAAACCAACCTTGGAGAGAATTTATTGCCGCTTCTACCATAAAGATACAGGGAAATTTAAGAAAGTATGCTGATTAATCTACTATCCATTTTATAGATGTTAATAGGAATTCCAGTTTTGAGATGGAACAGCTTTAAAGAGAGGAAAATGTAGTTGTTGACTTCACAAAATTGAACTTTCTGGAATATTTAAGAGCGACTATAAAAATCCTAAATTGTTGCAAATAACATATTCCAGCCAGATGAGAAGAACTTATTAGAATTTCCTGGTGCAGCGTGGGATATGTGAACTGCAAGGCCTCCTGAATTTGTCAAAACGGTTATTTAAGCGTTTATATGCATAGAAATGTATTTTTATTATAACTAGAGAATTCTCGTCGTCGAAAACCAGTATCCTTTTAGCATGTTCTTTATATACGTTATAAAAATACAAACCGCCGGTTGAAATATACAGGAATCTGCTTACTTACATACAGGTCAGAATGGATGGTGTGCTCTGCTCTCTACGTTTACTTACGAAAATACAATCAAACTCCCATTATATTATAACTAGAATACATAATTGAATCCAGGAATATTTCCTTGTATTTAAACCTGCGCTCAAGAAAAATGTACTAATATCAGTTAATTTCATTTCTTCATCACTTACAATATATTCAGAAGCACAGATATGCTTTTAAATTTATCTTTAAGTTCTTGGCGTAAAATATGTTTAATATTTTTCAACGTAAAATTTTGTTTATTTTCTTTTCAAATAAAAATCTCCAATGGGGGTTGAACAATCAGTATAACCAGAGAAATCATAGATTGCTTTCCAACGATTGTGATGTAATTAGTTCCGAAGATTTTACAATTGGCATAAAAGATTTAATTTTGCCCCATTCTGCCTCTGACAGTATGTTCAAGTTTGAAGTTTTGTTATTGATTTACGAGATCGAACGGCGATTAGAGCTTTATGTTGTTTGGTTAATTTTCTTATCATGTTATATGTCAAGTTCCTTCAAGTCTTAACTGATTGAATTGGTTCAAAAATTAGTAAACTTGTTTGCCTTTATTTTGTTTACAAAACTGTTGTAAACTTTGCTTGAGTATTTTTAGTGTCCCACAATATTGTATTTATCAATAATGATTGTAATACAAGGATCTCAAATGTTTTATTTAAAGCAAGTTGATTTATATAACATTCCTTTTGTTGCGCTCACTACATATGTTAGAAGTATCATTGCAAACAATTGCAATTGAAATTAGATGTTTGATTTTTACAAATTTTCTTTTTATATTACCTAATTATATGGTATAAGATTTTATTGGAATACTTGTGTTATAGTAGGATTGTGGTAATAGTTTTCAGTTTCTCATGTTGAAAGTCTAATGGTGATGAGGAATTTTGCAACCAAATGGATTTGGGCATGATAATGATGGGTTTTGACATTAGGTAGCAGTTAGCAGTTTTCTATAGACAGGATAATAAAATCTGTCGTTTGAAATGTTTTTTGTAATAAGGGTATCTAGGAAGTAGAAGGAATTCTTTTATTCTGTTTGCATAGGTATATTTGATGTTGATACGGTTTGAGTGGAAAAGGAATTCAGGTAACGAAAGTATTATCGACACATACATAACTGGTGGGTTTAATGTGAAATGGGTGAGGGTTTTGTTTCAAATCGGTCATAAAGAGGTTTGCTATAATTTTCTCATAACAGCGCCGTTAGTTTGGTGGTAAATTTATTTTGAAAGGTAAAGTAGGTATTGAATAAACAATAGTTAATTAAGAGGGTTTTGTTTTTTATATTGTAAATTATTTTTCTACTGGCCTGTTTCTAACTACACAATAGTGTGGTACTATGAGCCTTGTTGGGCATACCCCAAGCAGGTGATTAATCTAATCCGTTAATTTAGAAGAATAATGTACTTCATGACCACTAAAGGCATTTGTATGACGGATTTTGACCCAAGAATATAGTCCAAGACCGCCGCGCGTCATTGTAGCAGGTCGAGGATTTTACTTCACGGCCATCGTGCTGCATATCGTCATATTGTAAGTTGTTTTTAATAAATGTAAGGTCTTAGAATTTTGGTGAACAAGGAGATAACATTAAAACTGACCAGGATATCAATTTTAGTAAGACTTTCAGACATATGATAAGGCTTGCTCTGTTGCCCAGGTTGTGGATGAAAAACCAAATGCACTAACTATAGAACAATAAAGAAAGTTTTCTTTATGAATTTTTGGGAAACCATATAATTATGAAATTCTTGGGCATAGGGAATTTTTTAGTAATGGAGATTTTACTTTTTTTCAAGATAGGTGATGGGTTTATTAGATACATAACAATAATCCAGTGTTGTTAGTAAGTTTTTTTTTCATTCCAATGTAGTCTGGTAGATATGGACAGCAGCCCCTATGTGAGAGTGTACCTAATAATGGTTTTATATAGCAGCATTTTTGTTAGAGAAAATGTAGTTGGTATTCTTATTTATAAAAGTTAAATTTTTTTATCCAAAGAGGTATCCAAATACTCCGTTATTGGTTGTGTTGTTACTTCTTGACTGAAAATTTTTAATTTGTTTCTTCTTGTCACATTTCTAAATTTCCTATCTGTTAGGTATAAGAATATGAGGTTGATGAAGGATTTTGCTATCTCTAATTGAATTAATTTGAACAAGAAGCAGCATGAACGCATTTACCTTGTCTTTATTATAATTAAGAATGATGTTGACGGTATGACGTAATTGCTGAGTCATGTTATATCTTTGGTAAACCAGTGCTCGTGCTGCACCCACTTGTGTTCTGTGAGCAACCTGAGCAGTCTGGTGTGTATTTTTTACTCCGTTATATATTTTTTTAAACTATACTAGGCAGGCTTATCAGGTAACTATTTGATTGTTTAGAGTTCTTTCCTTTTTTTGTAAGTGATTGTTCTAGTGACATTTTAAAACTCCTTAGAATGTAGCGAAGTTGAAGTATAGCGTTATTAATGTACTTTGAAAAACTCCATAGGAGTTAATTCACAGGAACTTTATTGTTTTGGTAGTTTCTAGATAATTTTTGTTTGATATTTTAGCGAGGGTTGTCATTCGCATTATCGGTCAAGGTTGTTACCTTATGTCGGGTCTGATAGTCATCTGTGTCTTCGATCATTTGTTTTTACTAATTCGTTAATGCGGAAATGTGAACCTTGTCACTAGCGAGCTAGCGTGTCGGCGTTGTCTTTATCGCGGATTGCTATTTTGTTGCCTTTTTCAGCTATGGAGTAGAGCAAAAGCACCTCCTATTCTCAAATGAAAAGTGATTTAATTAACGCAGGTAGCTGGGAAGTTTTTTTAGATAGCCCTTAGTAACCTTCATAGCACAGACGAACAGAGAGATTTTGTTATAGAAGCATGCAATGACTATTGTGGCCGTAAATGATATTCAGACGCGCTTCTAACTTGCTCTTTGGATCTTCGTTGTCGATTGGAAATTGAATTTTTTGTGGGTAAAGAACTTCAAAGGTGTTGTGAATTAATGAAAAGGAGAGGAGGAATGCCGCAGAGTTCCTTCCATTTTGTAGTCTCCGGGGCGATCTGCGCACAAGCATGCCATTGCCCTTCACCTGTTTAGTCGTACTGTATGGCGAATTTTGCACCAAAACTTTCGTTTTTGTCCATACAAGATGATTCTTGTACCAGAACTTTCCAAACGTAGTTGGCAAAATCTCCTAGAAATGTGTGGAAATATCTTGGCGAGCGTACCATACGGCGCAGTTTTCTTTACCAACGGAGCGTTTTTTTTACTTGTCAGAACATGTTAATAAACAGAATATTTATTATTGGAGCTATAAAAATCTACAAGATGCATTTGGTGTGCAGTAAATAAAATTGGAATCATTGGCTCTTACTTTTTTGAGGAGGAAGGCCAGTGTGTTACTGTTACTTCCACTCGGAATGTGGAAATTATTCCATCTTTCGCACCGAATCTCGATACACTCCAACTGGAAAGCGTGCTTGGTCATCCCGCTTCTCAGATTTCACCCCATGGGACTTTCTGCCATGAGAATATCTTAAAACCGAAGTTACAAATATTGCTCTTAGACTTTCTAGGCCCTATGAAATGCAATACGTCAAGAAATCGAGCGCATTGCTCAATACTTGTTGAAAAGAGTAATGAAAAACCTCAATACATGAGGTACACCACTTGGCTGATATCCTCTTTATAACACATTGAAATAAAAAGTTCATTTTTGTAGTTTTACCGTCAAAAAATAAATTTTGTGTATCTGCTATCGTTTTTCTTTATTATTCAATCTGAAAAAGAGAGAGGAAGTTTTGCCCCATGTATTAGAGTTGAGAGATCATAATATAAGACCTTTTTCAGGGGTTTTGGAAATTTCCAGATTAAATTGCCCTTAACTTGCAATCTAGTCACGACATATTAGCTTTCACATCTCAATCTTTAGTAGGTTCTGTGGGTCGTGTTTTTACGTTTAATTAAGTCAAATATGCAACGGGAAAATTCGTCTTTTGATAGGTCTACTACTTTTGTCTGGTGATATTTGTTTTAGACAAACTGAAGGATTAACCATTTCGTTGCATTTTATAATTGTTCCGGAACGTTCAGATTTCGATTTTTGCTAATTTTATTCCCTAAAGTTTTCTTGAAATTATCCCAGCTTCTTGTTTTGTGTGATGTTATTGTACTGGTTATGTCATCTGGTTAACGAGCATTTAACAGAAACACCACTGGAATTTATCAAAATTGAGCATCGGTAGTGATTCTGGTTTAACCATATCAGTTATATTCTTTGTTAATAGTACGTCTAGAGCAATATTGTTGGTGGGATAATGCGTGTGGTGTAGGGTTGGGTCGTTATTTATGTACATGTCGATTGTTCTTCCTTTGTGTTGGAGGTATAGCAATTCCAATTTGAATGTTGTGTATTAAGAGTCCCGAACGGTACTACCATGTATCATATATTTATTTCAAGTCTTCAGGTGGTATTTGGTTTGTCGGTTTATTATATGTGGCAACCAGGATATTTGATTCCATCGTTTATTAAGTTCAAAATTCCTTGTGCGTAAGTACTGTCTTCCCGATCATGCCAAATGCAGGTGTAATTTCTCACTTAAGTTTTGTATTGAAAGTAATTTTATTTTCTTAATTGTCATTATACCAATTTATTATTTACATTAATGTATGTGGTAAGCTGTTTGATCTCAGCATCAAGCCTGGTAAGCTTATTAAAATTGGTATTACACATGTTGTCCAAACTATTTATTGATTGACTGGCGCTTATGGCCCTAGACGTGGATACCTCGTAATTTGAATGGGCTGCTCCTAGGTGGCTACTTGCTTGACGGTATCGGCTGCTTTTTTGTTTGAGACTTTGCTGGCAAGCACCTAGGACAAGCTTTTGATGAAGATCATATCGGGTGGGTTCGCTTAGGCGTCTGAAACGACTTAGTTTTTCTATTGTTTGCCGCTCGCTTTTGGTCACAATTAGCACATTTAATTTTGTCAGAATTGTTTTCGTAGCTTCCTCTAGTAATAACATATTCCGATTTGAAACGCTATTTATACATTGTTGCTTTAGATTACTGTATTTTGGCAAAATGGTCCCACTGTTGACATTTGTAGCATTCCGTCAGTTTTCGTGTAGTGTGAAGCAGTTTTCATACCGTCACCATGTAAAATACCCTTGATACTTTAAATTGATATGTTCTTCCGTTCCCGTTATTATTATATAAAAGTAGAAAATTTTACATTTTTAATAGATCTCGCGCGTTTGATTTCGACTTTCATGTGTATCAGCGCGATGTAACTTTTTTGGGCTGTTTTCAAGACCCTTCAGTATGGTTATCCTTTGGCGTGTAAGTATAAAAAATTTTTTATTCTGTTATATTCAAAACATTTTCCACTACTTGTTTGCACTTTTCTATAAGCTATTGATAGTTGCATTGTCTTGTTTGGAAGGCTATTGTGGAAGACTTAACTATTCTTCTTGTAATGGAAATTAGTTTGTGTTCCATATTTTCCAGTTCATTTTCGGTGCTTAGAGGAGGTTCATATCTATTACTTATAAATATATTACCGCCTTTGGGATGTGGTATTACTCATCTTTATAACCCTCAGTAGAGCTTCGTTTCCTTTATCTACTGGTCACTAAAGTAAATTATTGTTAATGACTTTCTGAATCATCCATTCCTGCAGTAATTTCTTTGGTTGCGGTCTCCACCAACTGAACCAATGATTTCTGAATTCCACGTTCCCAAATCCGTCTAAGAACGATCTTTTCAGGGCATTCTTGAGTTAGATTAATAGATGTTTTTTATAAAATTACGGTCCTGTTAGTAACTCGATTTGAGCACTAAAAAATAAGGTAACACTCATTTTAAATACAACCCGACTTAAAATTATTAAAATAAAGCAAAATTGAACGCCACTAAAACTTAAAATTTATCAATATATATTAAAGAAAATTAGGTAAGAACTTACAAATTAAGTAATATTTACCATAAATCTTTGATGTGTGAAGAAAATTTTCATATCGATGTTAACACATTGAAGATGGGGCATTTAAATTGTTTAAATGCATATTTTTGGGATTTAAACCATTTAAATCAGTTTTTATACCGCTTTTCTCTAAAAAATCATAACAAATTTGCTAACCGAAATGTTCAAAAGATACTACTCACGAAAAACCCTATTAGCTTGAGGGTGTGATATCTTTAGAACCGCACTAAGCAGAATTTGCAGATATATCAAGTTTAGCTTGTTTTATGTAGGCACCACAAATGTAGCACCTCTTAGCAAAGTATTTTCTTTTATCCCCTGACTTCCAACAATTTTCCCTGGCACATGTTTGCGCATATCACCTGAAAGTTTCCCACTGATGTCTTCATGAGGCTCACAAGTGGGTTCCTGGACATGCTGCGTCTGTGTCTACGTGTGAGTCAGCCTCCATCTTATTTCTAGTTCAATATTTTGCCATTTATAGTAGTAATCCTTTGTATCTCATTTTTGATGCAAGATTTAGTTTTTGATACATTCGAAAAGAATTAAAAAGTCCACAATTTATAAGCCAGAATGCAACTTTTTTTGGCCACATTACTGGTTTTTTTTTTTCAAGAGAGAATAATAAAATAAGTACCAATCCTTCATCCTTTATTATATTTATTTTTTCTTTATTATATTATTGTAATTTTGAGTAGAGCAACAGAGGAAAATTCAGAACTGTTTGTTTTCTATATTTATCACAGATTATTAACTCGGAGCGAGATCACATTTTTATAAACATTCCTCAGCAGGATCATTTGGAGAAAGACTATATATGTTGCGTAGCATTTTGCTCACCGTGTGATTCTTAGTCAATTAATCGATTTTGGACCGATATTAATTCCGAAATGAAGTTCTATGTAGGAATGTATTTAACTGAAAATATTAATAAAAATTATATAGTAACCTAATGACTACAAAACATCATCAAATCATCAATCAAATATCTTTAAAGTCCCTGGCCGTGTGAGAAGCATTGATTGCCAGAGTGACGCGTTCGGAGCCACGCGAAAATACACGAACGATCGTTGCTATATATTGTCAACATAACGTCAACGCCCATTACGGCGATGCACCAGAGTAAGACGGAATTCGTGACTGGCACAATCGTTGGAGGACAGCAATAGTAACGATTGCTACAGAAAGTTCGTAACATTTGCATCCTCTATAGTAGCCAAGCGTAGCTGGCTGGATTTTCTAGTATAATACGAGATAAGAGAACACAAATTAAGAAGATGATGAAGACTCCGATGGGACAAGGCATTGCTAGCATATGAATTTTGAGTGTTCATTACATAAATATTTATTGCTCTTGGAACATGCTTTCTTCGTTTTCCTGTTTTTACGGCGAAAACAAAATGAACACATGTCAGTCACATTAGCACTAGGTTGTGAAGCATCTTCTTCAGATTCCTTGATAAGAAGAAAAAATTTGAATCTTTAAAAATGCAGATTTTTCCACTATTTAATTTCTTTTGAGTCCTTGAAAACTAAAATAAATAATCCGAAAAGGTTGAGACGTGACTTCGCTCTTTTTGGCGAATATACTCGCCCAAAATAATTTCCTTTACAAATTACGACCACTCTTATAGAAAGCATTTGGAACAAAATGTTCATGATAGAATCCTGCTAAACGATTAAATTATATATGAAAGTGTAGATTTAAAAATAATTTACTATAGGTTGACTAGCTGTTTCCTGGCTTTGCTTCTTAAATTTGATGACCTTTCATTGTGAATAAGTATTTCTATTATTTCCAATTAAAGTACAAAAAAAATTAGTTAAGTAATGCCTACCGTATAATTCTAAATAGTAGAATTGCATTAATGGAAGAGATTAATTATTATTTTTAAACTCCTGTGAATACAAATTAGTTTACTCTCTTAGTTTACCGTAATGAAGGATAACGCTATTTTAGTTGGCTGAAACCTGACGTTTTTCTTGAATTTCCACATTGAGTCACAGTATTTGTTCACCGTGATTATTTCGTAAGTGGAAGAGGCTCGAAGACGATGATTCCTCTGTAATCTTGTTGAACGAACAGCGCTTTCACTAGCTATAAACCAACTTTTGTAAAGGGTTTTGCACTTTCGTCTGTTTCTTTCCAGTTTCTTTTTTTTTGCATTGTTATAGAGGATCTACTTATCATCACTTATTGTGACTCTTATCAACAAAAAAAAACGGCTTCTTTTATAGCATCCAAGCAAATCTTACTTCAAGTAGTTATTTGATAGAAACGATCATAGTATGAAACTATTTGATATCATTTAAAGAACAAAAAAAAACTTCATAGTTTATTACAGCTCTCTTGTACTCCACACATTTTGCAACTTATTTTAACAGGAAACAATTTACATTATACGTACACATAAAACACTAGCGTCGTCATGCGGCAATGTTTGATTACTGACAAAAAAATAAAGTGAACAGCTGGGAAGCCTGTTATATATTATATATCAGACCGAAATATCCTCCAGACTTTATCTGTCCAGGCAGCTTACCAATAATAGATGAGATCACAAAGGCCACATTTCAAGTTAAAAATGACAAACTTCCTGACTCAGATGACTTATACTGAATTTTTTAAAATACTTGATGCAGAAAACAACTAATACAAATATTCAGAAATATATATTCTACTGGAAAGATGTCAAAACTAGTTGAAAATGACTTTTGTATTTCAGTTAAAAAACATAATGTCAAATATTGTAACAATCACTGTACCTTTAGTTTTACCAGGTGTACCGGAAAGTCTTTACCGGTTTTTTCCAATAGATGTCGCTAGGCTTAATATACAATATTATGATTTGACACGTGTTCATTTTATTCTACATACATCAAGCTTCAACGTCGTAGGTTATATTTTGTGAATATATCATCGTCATATATTTATACCTCTTCAAAAATGTCAAGTTATGTGCCTGAAAATGTGCATTTGCGGCATGCATTACTTTTTTTATTTAATCAAAAGAAAAAAGCCGCTGAAAGTCATCGTTTGCTAGTTGAAACATACGGCGAGCATGCTCCAACCATAAAAAGAGTGTGAGGCGTAGTTTCGACAATTCAAAAGTGGTGTTTTCGATGTGCAAGACAAAGAACGTTCTGGCAGACCAAAAAAGTTTGAAGATGCGAAACTGCAGGAGTTATTGGATGAAGACTCTACACAAACTCAAAAACAATTGGCAAAAGCGTTAAATGTGGCCCAAGAAACTATTAGCGACCAATTAGCGATGGAAAAAATCCAAAAGATGGGAGGATAGGTGCCACATCAATTGAATGAAAGGCAAATGGAAAATCGAAAAATCGTCTGTGAAATGCCACTTCAAAGGTTTGATCGAAAATCATTTCTGCATCGAATAGTAACGGGTGATGAAAAGTGGATTTATTTCGAAAACCCTAAGCGCAAAAAATCATGGTTATCACCTGAAGAAGCTGGCCCATCAATCGCGAGACCGAATCGCTTTGGCAGGAAAACGATGCTCTGTGCTTGGTGGGACCAGAGTGGCGTGGTGTATTATGAACTGTTGAAACCTGGTGAAACAGTTAATAGTGATCGCTACCGACAACAAATGATCAACTTGAACCATGCATTGATCGAAAGACGTCCAGAATGGGCCCGAAGACACGGTAAAGTGATTTCACAGCACGATAACGAGCCGCCTCGTACAGCAAAACCGGTCAAGGAAGCATTGAAAGCGCTTGGGTGGGAAATATTATTGCACCCGCCGTACTCTCCAGACCTTGCCCCGTCCGACTAACGCCTTTTCGCATCCAAAGGACTCTACATTAGCAGAACAGCACTTCGCCAATTTCGAAGAAGTTAAAAAAATGGATCGATGAATGGTTTAGCTCAAAGAAAAAACAATTGTTTTGGAATGGGATTCATAAATTGCCTGAAAGATGGGCAAGATGTGCATAATTAAATGGTCAATATTTTGAATAAATAAATTTTTTCATTATATCGAAAATTATGCATTTTTTTCCAAAAAAAACGGTAAAGACTTTCCAGTACATCTGATATAAGCCACCTTTTAAAAGTTTCCTTAAAAATAATTCATCAGTGAATCTTTGGACTATGCGAGAAACATGTCAGCTGCACGTAATGCATTAGGTACTAGACAGGTCCTTTCTTTTCAAGTATTGAATAAGGAGATTGGGCTAGATGAACAAGATCTAAGAATCATCAATTTGTATTGATACCAAACATTATCTAAACTCATACAAGGAAAAGAGTCGGAAGATATTCTAATAAAACGAGATGTCCAGCAGGATTGCATGTTGTTGCCACTACTGTTTAACGTATATTCACAGCTAATTTTCCAAGATCCCTTAGAAGACATCATCGACAGAATCATAGTTACTAGCGACTATATAAATAATCTAAAATATGCTAATAAGGCTTGCAGATGGCCTTAAGAGTCTTCATTAGACAGTTTTAGTAAGTGGAGGTTAGCCACAAATATGGGTTTTCAAAAAAATATGTAGTAGGTAGTGTCAAAAGATAGCCATGTTGGCCAATTCATGATAAGTAACCAACAAGTAGAAAGAGCACAAAAGTCATTCAATTATCAGAGTTACTACAAATGAAGAAGGATATCGTGGTTGAAAAATTTAAGTATATGGTTTCACAGCATAAATAAAAATATATCAAACAAAAATAAGGCAATTGTTTAGTAACTCGACTTAAATCAGTTATTTTATAGAAATGTTTGTAGTACAAAAATTCTACCACCTGCAGCTCGTCTGCAACCTTTCCACGCCTTCTTGCAATCCTTTGAACCCTGCTAAATGTTTTCGTATACTAGCGAGTTATTTTTTAACAACGATTCTGGTGTAAATCAGTACAATGCGCATTTAAAATTCTCAAGATGGATCGTAAATTACAAAATTATTTCCCTTCTCCTCTCTCCAAGAAGATTGTGACCATAGTGCCGACAAATAAATTGCAATAACAATTCGCAACAATTTAAACTTTGATACACAATTAGGTGGCTTTTGGGAAAATTTCAAGTAAGGATAAATATTCGAAGTTCATATTTGTCATCATATGAAATATCATTTTTATAAGACTTATTTACGACTTTTCTGGCCCTTTAAGCATGTTTTGCAACATATTTTAACAAAACGTCGGAAAGCGTGTTCGCGGTACAAGACTTTTCAACAAACAACACACTGTAGTTTATTAGATGTAAATGTGATCTCGTATTTAAGATATTCATTGTTGTAGAAATTTCTTTTCTTTTTATTCTTGTTACTTCTGGACGTCGACAGTTCTAATGCTCTTTTTAAAAATCTATCAATATTTAACAAAATAATGAGTAAAACTCATCACTTATTGTTAGATATTCGATATTGCACTTGGTAATCAACAATACAGCACATGAGTTACTTCATGGCCCGTCGCTGCTTTATAAAGCAACTGAAATTTCTGGAAAACTTCAGTGCCATCTAATACTTCCTCGAAGAGGAAAGATATTGCGCTACTCGGTGACAGATAGCGCCAGCAATAAAAAAACGAATTTAGCTGCAGATGTCCTCGCTCATTTGGCCCTTTATTTCATGTAACAAAAAGCGAGTAAAAGGAGGTTGGCAACAAAAAATGGTGGTCCCATTCTACAAAACATTGAGAACCATTGATTTGGATAATTAAATCAATGTAGTTACTGTAATATTTCAGTTAGTTAAATTTTCGAATATTTTGATTACTCAGATTATTTAAATTATTTCAATATGAATCCCTGGCCTAATTTTCAATACTTAACAGATGAGTCATTTATTCACTGATGTATTTGGATAAGTGAAAGAATCCATCTATACATACATTTGAACAAAAAATAAACAAAGAAATGTGGCGTGGTCCTCGGAGAAGATCCGTGCGTTCGTACACGAACCTCGGAGCCGCTCTCACCCCTTGCCGAACGCAAAAAGTGCGTCTACCACAGCCATTTGGTTTGCTTCCGCCGAGCGGAGCTTCGATTGTAAGTTAAGTTGTTCTACGTTCCCGATCCAGTTAAAAATTCATACATTTCCACCTTGCAAAAATTTGAGGGAAGGCTGGTAAAAAATTGTCAGCCTAGGATGCTAAAAATATCTTTTGGCGAGCAACTCCTAGTGTAAAGAATATCTCATTCACAATGTTCTTTCCTGTAGATACCAAATGTGATAAAAAATAGTTAACTTTGCCTTACATAAGAGAGATTGCCTAATAATCTAAGATTTTTCTCGTAGTTCCTTCATTCCACTCTCAAAAATAAAAAGTAAACCACAAGTCTATGCATTTTTTATTGAAGCTTGAAATGCAAATATAAGACAAACTAAAAAAAGGTGAAAATAAGATGAGTCAAACTATAGGCTAAATACACATTCAAATGGTGATTGTTATTATCTTTGAGAGCTGACTGATAGTTTTGTGGTGATTGATAAGCATATTGTAACTGATCATTAAAACTATATAAGAAGTTGCGTATAGACTGCCTGAAGTCCATTAATATAAATAATGATCCATGGAGACAAATTAATATGATTTCAACACGCCATCACTGCCTTCATAAAAATTTGATTTTATGATCAATCGAAAAGTTCCTTTTTTCTATGAAAAACAATTCTTTTACAGATCACAATCAAATATTCCGTATGGGAC
This sequence comes from Sinelater perroti, assembly GCA_036346155.1. Lineage (NCBI taxonomy): Eukaryota > Metazoa > Arthropoda > Insecta > Coleoptera > Elateridae > Sinelater > Sinelater perroti. The sequence continues at coordinate 3,109,772 of JARFIY010000167.1, read as the reverse complement.
AAACTGAAGGCGCTGACGCAGTGCTCGGGCAGCCAACTATCGAACTTAGCCAAGCTGCTGACTCACCTCTTCCTGGAGAAGGGCTTGCCAATCTCAACACTTAAGGTAAAGCTTAGGTGTTTATCAACAGACTTGTTACCACGCAATTTGCATCGTGTTCCAGATAGTTCAGTTTGGAGAGCTTGATAAGATAACGCTGCGATTCATGCGGCAGATCCTGATCGGAATTTTGCTGGCCGATGACGCGGAGGCATGCCACAGCGTCTTCGCCAACATTGCACAGTCAGAGAAGTTGCGTATGTTTAGGGAGAGCCTGCGGCTGTTCATCCGGCACTTCCTACTGCGCAACCTGAAATCTGAGGCCGTAGCGGGGGCGCAAAAGATCCTGCTAGAGGACAGGGCGAAAATGATAGACAGGATTTTAAGTGCCGGTGATAAAAAAGTAAAATTCTAGCAACAACTTCATAACTTTATCTCATTTGGCCATACAAACAAGTACTCATAGATTAACTGATAAGGCTGTAATAAAAGGGGAAGGCTGCCCAAATAAGTTCAGTGTAACATAACGCCAGTGTCAATCTATCGCAATGAAGGCCGCCGGCTTTTGTGTCTTTGTGTTATTTGCTGTACTGGTTGTGGCGTTCGCTAATGACGAGGAGCTTTGTCCCTGCCCAAGGATCTACCTGCCTGTTTGTGCTTCCAACAGACACACGTATCCTAACGAGTGCGAATTCAAGTGCGCCAAAAAACACTCTCGAGATTCTGAGGATTTGAGAATAATTAGACAAGGACCATGTGACAAGGAAGATAATGAGTCGAGCTATTATTGATTTAACAACTTACAATACGACATTTCTATTATAACTGTAGGCATAGAAATGTTAAATAAAGTGTACCTATTTTTCTACATGTACAGTTTACTTTAGTTGTTATCTGATAATGATAACAGAATATTGCTTGCATTACCTGTAATATGGTGTAGTCAAACACTGCAGTTATCTCACTGTTTTTAATGGTTTAGATTATTAATCACAAAATATAAAGATTGATAAATTTTATCAGATTGTGTATATTTTTAAAATTATATCAAAGGAACTAATTCAAACCAGTTAAAAATTAATACGAGGTTCAGCTCCACTTAACTGAGTTTCATTACTATCTGTCTCCTCTACCTCTATTATTACAATGCCCATAGAAACATCGGTTTTAGTACCTTATATCATATTAATGTATGTAAGTCTGTAATAAGTGCATTCATATTCAATAATTATTTTATCACTACTATTATGCATACATAATAAGTATAACAAATACATATATATTTTTGCTGCACCCTAGACTATACACATGCATTTCGAGTGAGGTTATGTTACAATAATTTTAATATCATTACTTTACTTATAAAACTGCAATTATTGCACGTACTATTACATAAATTGTGGATTTTACAACCAAATTTCCTAGCAATTACTGTATATAATTATTTAATATTACACATGGAAACATAACCTAACTTTTCAAGTGTGTTCCAACCACGTACTCGATGTAAAACTGCTTATATAAGACTTTTCGCAAGACATTCCATCAAATTCTATATACGTAGTTGACGATGAGTCCAAATGCTGTCGTAAACTATCAAATCTTAATGCCGTGCAGTTTCAGTACCTCTAAGGCAATTTGACGTTATGACCTGACGTTCCGAAATTATCAGATATGTACGTAATTTTACGTAGTCGGACCCTACTGCTCTTAGCTAGGCGGCACTCCAGCGCGTACTCGGCCGAATCGGTCCTCAGCGAAGATAACATCACCAAAACCGCTGCCAAGTTCGCCAACATGAAGCCGATCCGGCTGAAGACTCACGCTTCCTACAAGAAGGCGGCCGTCCTCATACCCCTGTGCGTTGTGAATAACAAGGTGTCCCTGCTGTACACCCTCCGCGCGCCCCAGCTGAAGAGCCACCACAGGCAGGTGAGCTTCCCCGGCGGATGATGGACAGCAAGGACAAGAGCCTGGAGCAGACGGCGTTGAGAGACGCGCGAGGAGCTCGGGCTCAGCCAAGACAACGTGCGCATCTGGGGCAGCGGGCAGCTGATCGTCACCCGGGGCGACATGTGCGTGCTGCCAGTAATTGGCCAGATCAGCGGGAACCTCCAGCCCTCCTCGCTGAAAGTGAACCGCCAGGAGGTCGAGCAAGTGTTTACAGTGCCGCTCAAGGAGCTCTGCAACCCGAAGAAGATGGCTACACCCAGTTCCGGGAGGGGTACTCTATGCCGGTATTCATGGCCGGACCAAAGAGGATTTGGGGGCTGACTGCACTGATTACGAACGCGTTCCTGCAGTCGCTCCTGCCAAAGAGCGCGTATGTGCACAAAATTAGGTTTGTGCCTCCTGTAACTGTTAGTGGTAATCGGTATTTTAGTCACTTATGACAAATGCTTTAATGCAGCTTTACATTTTATCAATTTGTCTGTACATGGTGATAATTAATATATACAAATTTCAGATGTTTGTAATTTATATAAAATATTTATTTTAAAAATAAAGAATGATGACAAACATGCACTTCGTATATTTATCATTACTTGAAATTTGCCCAAAACTGTTATTATATGTCGCTTGGTCATTTGTCGACACCAGTGATGTGTGTGTTGTAGTTCCGATCAATTCTAACTTCTCAATGTTATAATATTTTATGTGTTTTTGAATAAGGCTATTTCTAACATTTCATGCTTTTAGAACAATTACAACATGAGTAGCCTTTGAAAGTCTTAGAGGAGAGTGACTGCACTTTAGACTTTAGTTAGCTGAACCACCACTCAACATTAGTTTCTCTGAAACTAAAACAAATGTTAAAAAATACAAACTAGCTATGAATTTAAGACTAATTGGTTTGTTTCCCAGCTAAAGCACTAGTCCGTGGAGTGCAATATTATTATGATGGTATGTACTGCCTGCAAATGAATTATAATATTAACACCCATTTTTTGTTGCACAATATGACTTTCAGAGCTCCATTAGTCAACTGCTAATGGTGAAATATTTTTTGAAGTATTGTGATTGGATCTTCTATCAACTTCAACTTCCGCAAACAGTCCAAGAAATAACTTGCACAGTAGTGCACGAACACAAATTTCCATAAAAATTGTTTTTCTCAATAAACATCTATTAAATCACACCTCACTGATATATATCCTACAGGAAAGGGAATCTTGATTTCATGGTGACAAGTTTAGAACACATCTCAACTGCTCTAAGACTAAAAATCTTTCTTGATTCCAGCAGCATGCAAATCTTCTACTAAAGACTCTTTGTTCACCTGAGCTATGGAGGACTAACACAGAGAAACTCCTGCAAGCAATGCTTTGTAAACATTCTGAAATTTTCAGACGGGGATTAATGGGGATCTTTCCAAACAAGATCTCACCATCTACAAGATGTGAAGACTGAGTAGTAAAGATATGGACCTGCATCAAACAGAAGCAGTAGAGATCAATGTAGCTAGAGAGCTGTTTGCTTCAGTTGAATAATTTAATAGGAAAACTGATTTGCGTATATACAGCCATACATTCTGTACTCCGTTCTTAATAACAGAAGAATTTTATAGGCAAGAAAACAAGTATTACTTCAAGATAAATTAACTAAAATAAAACCAGATTAAATATATTTACATGAATGGAGTTTATTTAACGATAGAGTAGATAGTCGCAACCTTGAAGCAATACCGTCAGAACTACTGCAAATTTAACTCTTTTTACTATAGACCATATTAAAGAATTACTTGAGACATTGTTAAAAAATATAATTTCACCCTCCTGGTAGGGGAAACGATTTCCTGGACATTCAACGCTATTATTTAAATGAGGACAAACGTCCACAAACATCTTTTTCAAAAATATTAGTACAGCAATTTAACAACGTATTCTTGGACACATTTGTTCTTAAAGAGGGATTTGAAAGAAGCCAATATAACACTCTCAATTGGAAAGGGTTTACGGATTAAATAATCTATATGATCAGGATTATCAAATAAATAAAGAGGCCAATTCTTCAAAACCACCTTAGTCCCACAAAAGAAGGAAGAACAGCTTCTCCTACAAGTATTTTCATTAAAATCGGAGCTTTAGAAAGGTTGCCAAAACTAGGAGTATTGAGTTGGTTAAAATTTCAACTCACATTCGCAAATGATGTACTTAAAAAAATTAATTTCATTTGTTATTTGAGCTGCCCTGACAAAATTAGTTTGAGTAAATAAAGTAAAGAAGGTCAAGACTTGACAGGAATCGCTCAAAAAAAACAAGAAAGACTCTAAGAGGTAGCTCTAATGTAACTTTGACATGAGCCGTTTTAGAAGCCATCCAAACATAAATGCACAGATAAACCTTAGATAAGAATAGTTTTGAGGCGCTTACTTTGTTTAATCATAAAAAAATTAAAGTCACAACCTGTTTGGTTAAATGGACAGTCCACTTCTACATGAAGTAACTCATTAGTGATTAGGTGATTGATTTGATCTTTCAACTTATGGCGTTGCAGTCGTTTTTTTATTTGAGGTCGTATTATATGTGGAGCACAATCCATGACTTACATAAGATAGGCAGGCAGTTGTATAGTTTGAACACCAGAGAAGAACGAACTACTATCTCTAAGTAACTTTTATCGTCTAGAAAAAAGTTCTACCCCAGTAGTTTAGACATACTAATATTAGTGTATAGTAATTACGTCTCCTTTTTGTAAGACTGGTGTTGAATCAGGTACATTAAAAACATTTTTATACTCCTATGTAGTCAAAAATGAGCTAAGCAACGGTATTTTAGTCGAACATAATTATGAAGAAAACTTAAATAAACACATTATCAGAAATATATTCTTTAGCAGGTTTTCAAAGGACTAAGGTTCAATTAGCAACTTTGGACCAAGAGGTCTATAGTGATACACTATCTAGACTGGCGTAGACCTCTAGAAGTATGGTCTGTCAGATTGTCCTTGAATTTAACAAAAAAGTCAATCAGAAATGTTAATCGGATCTAAGATTTAAGAAGCCATGAGATTGAATATCTTCTCTTTTGCAAAATTGTCGTTTGACTTGTATATCATGTAGGTTCATAGGCACCAGTTTAAGCTTTTTTTTTTCTTGTTCTTAATTATGTAGAGACTACCGCCATTTGACCTCAAGCGAAGAATGATGAGGTTATCTATCAGGTTGGTCACGTTTTATAATTCCTTCATTCATCAAAGAATTTCCTGCTATAAATATTTGAAGATCATCTTGAGGAATCAGCAAAGCAGTTGTAACATCGAAGTACATTCAACTTTATAATATTATGGTGGTAAGCCATCCAAATCTCACCTATCACAACCTTGTTAATCACCTGTATACGAGGGACATTCAATAATTAAAGAGACAAACTGACCTGGAGAAAAAACTGTTTATTTCTACAAAATAAGACTTTTCCTACTTTTCAACATAATCCCCATCAACATTTATGCACTTGTCCCAACGGGTTACTAGCTTTTTTATGCCGGCTGCAAAGAACTCTTTGTCTTGGTGTCGGAGCCAATTTCCCACAAATTTCTTGACATCCTTGTTAATGCCTCCTTCAGTGGACCAAACAAATGGAAATCAGAGAGTGCTAAATCGGGGCTATAAGGGGGATGAGAAAGTACCTCCCGGCCCATTTTATCAATGGTTTCGCGGGTTAATTGAGCAACGTGGGGACGTGCGTTGTCTTGCTGGAGAATCACACCTCTCCTTTGAGATCCACGACGCTTATCTCTCATGGCTAACTTCACCTTCTTCAAAAGCATATCTGAGTAGTATTGGCTGTAAATTGTACGCTGTTCCTCGAGATAATTCGAGTTTCAAGTGAGGAAGTTAAAACTTCAATAGAACGGTGTTTGTCAGAAACTGATTCTCGATCACTTTTGAACTATTTTACCCACTTGTAAAAATGTCCACGGTTCATACAACTTTCACCATACACTTTAGTCATTTTAGAGTACAAATTAGCTGATTTTCACCTTCAGCAATCAAAAAACGAATCACAGAACGTTGTTCAACCAATGTTGAATTTTCAAGAAGACCCGACATCGTTTAACTTAATTTTAAGGTTATAAACAGAGCAAATCCCAGTGAGGCCAACTTAAGATTCTAAATGTATCAAACTTGTACTACCAACAATCTTTTCCCCACTCCAATTTGTCTCTTTAATTATTGAATGACCCTCATATTTTTAATATCGCCAGTAGACGAGAGAAAAATCAGTGAGGTTAAAAACGACCACAGTCCAATACATCTTACTGTTCTTTTTTGGTTTCATTACTAACTTTTACATAGATTACAACATTTTTTATGGATTTCATCATTCACTCTGGAAAAGATTCGAAAGAGGCTATACAGTTACTTTATTACCTCTGGCCAATATTTTATCCACTTTTCCGCGGGTTCTTTTCACAATGGAGATATAAGAGATTTTCTGCCCTCAAAAGTTGAAGGAATATATTTAAAAAACAGACGTAAGACGTACAGCAATCTCTAAAACCTAAAGACAAGTAAAAGTACAAAATTACCAGACCAGTCTTTGACTTGATATGGCTGACAATTTATTCTAGGTTGTGCGTAGCAAAGAATAGAAGCTAAAGTTTTACCTGACTGTCTGGAGCGTCAATCTAACAGTAATCTTGGACTCTAATGTTAGATGATTATAAAACCAAAAATTTCAAAACCAACTAGAGCTGTCTTTCTATAAAAAAATCTTGTCTTGAACTGAAGGCTTTTTTACGCACAACAGTCATCTGGTTTACTTCTACAAGCAACTTTGTTCTTTTGCCTTTAGAAGGTTTCCATACTCCCTTCCTTCAAAACTATCATCCTATCAGCTTTTTGTCAACCCTGAGAAAGCTTATAGGGTTTATCATACACAACAGTTAAAAGATTTGAGTTAATTCCACAGAGTCAATTCGATTTTTATCCTGGCTACTGTATCACTCGTCAGATAATTGGAATACTACGGGAGCTTCGATAAAAAAGAATTGTAATCACAAACTTATTTTTAAGATGGTTATCTAAAACATCTATTGTACGGTGACGTAAAGTCATCACAGTGGCGTCTTCAACCCGTTTCCCCAAATCACAGTCCTCTTCCCAGAATCTGTTTTTAACCAGAAAGAAATTTCGGGTGTATAGGATCTTCGACTAGGGATATCCTGGAAAACAGAAAATAAGCTAGTCTCGAAAACTCCGAAGAATGCAGCCCAAAATGCCCTAAGTTTTGTATTCTATTTTATTAACCGGTTTAATTTCCATAACAAGCCATACAAAAGCTTCAGATTGTTTAGAACCTGACATAAAGGAGCATCTTTGTACGATCACTTATTTTAAGTAGCGTTCAAGAACACATAAACTTACTATCCGTGACCTCTACCCATACGAGGCGAGTAGGGGAACTTGATACAAGTTACTGGTTATCAAACGAAAAACTTTCAGTACTATTAATCACCGCCGAATAACAGAATATAACGTAAGATTTTAGCAATAAAAACGCGGCCAGAGGAAAGCATCTATAAGCGACTAATCGCCTCCCTATCCTAGCAATTTTTTCTACAGAAATGATTGCTTGACAACAATTACAGCTATCTTGTGGCACTCCAAGGGAAGCATGTCATACTACACCATTTGTGAACAATTTAACCAAAATTTTCAGGTTAAGAACGGGAAATAACTATTTTTTATTTAAAAGAACAAAACCACCAATTTTTGAGCTAATATTAACTAGATTCCAATTAAGCAAGGAAAAACTCCCGTAGGTTCCAAATAGAGTAGCAGAAAGAAAATCGATCAGGTCTCGGCATGATTTTTGGTTTCTAATTTTAACTTCACTTCTTTAAACACTTGACAGCCACAGCTAGATTTACTACCCCCCCCCCCCTCCATCTAACCGCCAATTTTTTTCCAGAAATGGCTATTCGGCTATCATGTAGCAGCAAAGTATGCCAATTTTGCTGATTTACAGAAGGCCTTTGATTTTATTTTGTAAGTGAAATTATTAGACTAAAAAATAAATGAGAGAAGTATTGTAAAACAATTACATACAAGAAAGAAAAATTGTAAAAATGGGAAAGAAAAACAATCGATAACAAATAGTCAAACAAGCAAGAAGTGGGAGGTATTAAAATAAATAGAGGAAGAAAGATATTCGTAGAATATTGTAACGGATTTCCGAATTTATGTTGAAGTGCAGCGGCTGATATACTGCCTGTCAAGCGCGCTGCTTGTATACAAGCGAGACATGAGAACATTCCAGGCATTTCCAGGCCCTTCAGGTAGGCACCAAATAAGCATAAATATCAAGTAATGTAAATTTTCATCTGTTAGATGATAATATAAACGATGATAAAAAATGTAAACGGGGCGAGATCTGACGTGTTGCTTTTTGCTGTTGGACGGCAAGGTCGTATATATTGTAGCGTTGTCGTAGTACAGCCGCTTCTCTACCTTTCCCTCATTTTCGTATCACATTTTCTTACACTATTTTTAAAATATTGCCTAAGAAAAGCAAATTTTAGCAGAATCTACCTTACATTAAAGGAACAGTTCAATGTTATCTTAACATTCGAATTAATTTTTCATACTCGCATGAATCGCGGTAAAATTGTGTATTTTCATTTACTCTATTTCCGTTATTAGTAGCGCTAGAGCTTAGGCGAGGAGATGATTGTCTTAGGATACAGTGCTTCAGATGGTGTTACCATTAATTTAAAATTGATAAAGGCCAGATTAACTTTGTCAGTGTAGTACGCGATGGCTTATATGGTTTTTCCTTCGACCATCCTCGGCACCAAGTGGTTAAAGATCCCCCATCGTTGTCTAGCTAAGAATTATTTGTCAGATAAAATTATAGGATTGTTTTCAAATCTTCAAGTGTAAAACCTCTCAAAAAGATTACAGTTAACGAGTCGTTCGTGCTCATGGTCTTCATTTTGGTCAAACCAGTCATGAAAATTCCAAACAGGGTTAAAAGATTCTGCTGACAGAAGACTCTCATCGATTGCAATTTACATTTGTGTCATGGAAAAATATTTCTTAAGGAAGGATGCGACTAAATGTGCCATTGCCAAGGAAGCCACTGGCCTTGAATTTATTGAGTAATATAGTCTCTGTTGTCTACTCTGTCCAACGCGTTACCTTCCATTTTTCCTATTGCCGAGATAGCAATACTATGGAAAATATGTCAACAGAACTGTTAGTAATAGTACAACAGTTACGCTCTTTCACAAGTTTTGCTTTAGCGACCCTAGACTACCGTCTTGTGTATGTAATGTGTGTGAGCTAAATACGCTATGGCTAAAAAAAGGGATAATCGTGACTAGCTTGTATATATAATTTAAAAAAATAAGAGATTAATGAATTTATCTGCAAACTTTAGCCCGTGCACTGTAGGGATAATGTCGCATAGAGGACATTTAATTATTCTTGTTTTCAGCACCCAAAGCAATAGTGTTGCTGCTATACTGTATATCCCTGAAAAGCCTGAACTTCTAGAAGAACAGCTATATTAAGATGGACTTTTCTGGTACAGTAAGATACCTCCGATCTTCAAGGTTATGAAATGAACCAGCAGATAAAGGGAACTTTTATAAAGGATCTTTACAATATTCCCTGTAACACATGGTAAGAGGAAACATCGAAAACTGCTGATTTTTAAAGAATCGTGCGATAGCATTTCCTACCACATCTACTCTGTATCATTCTACAGGGTGGCGCGTAAAAACGGGAACTTCTAAAATAAAAATTTCGGGGTTTAAAGAAAATTGTATTAAAAAAGAATAGTAAATATTCACAGAGAGCTAAATTTTTGCGATCTGAAAATTACATTAGTCAAACGTCTGGTGATAAAATTTGTGCCACCCACTCCAGTAGGTCGGTAGGAATTGCATCAATTTTCTGGCATATTCTCGTCTTCAATTCATCAATCGTATGAATTCCGCGATAAAAAAATTTAACTTTGAAGTAACCCCACAAGAACAAATCGCAAACAGTTAAATCGTGTGACCTTGGCGATCATTAAACAGCACCAAATCGAGCAGTGTAGGAAGTAGAAGTAGCGCCATCTTGTTGAAACCAAGTGTTTCTACCATGGGGTAGTTCATCTCAAGTTTTTGGATGAGGAGGTTTTCAATCATTGTCACATATCGTGAATAATTGACAGTTACTGCATTACCAACATCATCTTCAAAGAAGTAAGGGCCGATTATGCCTTGCGAAAAAATGGCGCACCAAACCGTAACTTTTTGGCTGTGTAAAGAGCGTTGATGCAACAATTGCGGATTGGTATCGGACCAATATCGGCAGTTTTGTTTATTTACACTCCCGTCAAGATGGAAGTGCGGAAGTCATCTCTAAAAACTTTTCTGAAAATGTTAACCTTTTTGCGTAATCAGTGGGAAGCAACTGCTGAACAATTTGAATTTTATAGGAGTGAAAGTTTAAGCCACTGCACAAAATTCGGCCAGGAAACGAGACAGTTCAAGGGTTAGCGCATGTCTCCGTGCAGACCAGTTCGGTCTTTGCAAAAAAGCGCCTCTCACAGCTGCCACTGTCTCGGCTGTTCGGATCTCTGACGACCTGCAGGTCTTCGGTTCAAAGCAGAACCTGTTTTTAAAGCCTGAAACCCACAAACCGATTGCATTACGAGATGAATCTCGGTCGGTAGCACGAAGATGAAAATGCCCCCGAAATGCCCGTTGCACAGCTACGAAACCGTTTAAAGTGCAATATGGTTTGATAGCGTTGTGGACCGGTCCAACGCTCCATGGCAACTAACTTTAGGTTTCGATGGATCGGAACATGAGGCCGGAGGGGGGTTACCCAGTGTGACCACCCCATCAATCAAACTCAAAAGGTCCTGTGTTTACACGCCATCCTGTAGAACCTTTTCTAAACAGTTTACTCAAGACTTAATCAAAAAAAAAGTTTAACCCCCAAGGTATCAGTAATGTCCATTCACAAAATTCGTAGAATGACGTTCTTCTAGAGTTAAACTAAACTGGAAAAGAAGTATTCTATCGCATACTGTGCAGGTTCTTATAATTGTAAGACACTCTCATGCGAAGACCGTCGGACAATACCATCTTCAGCGGGACTTTAAATATGCTCAATCTGTTAGTATTTATGTGATCCGTCTTAATTAACTCCGTCCATATTACGAAAGGAAGAAACTTTCTAGCTTGGTAGTTAAAAAGGAAATCGGGATGAAGCACTAGATTTGGTCATGCTTGCAGTGGGCTTCACACTCTCGGGACCAGTAATGTTTGATTCACGTATACGCTTCAATCTCGCCGTACTCTCGGTTTGTGGTTAGGTTTCAGCCTCGCAGAAGCACGCGCGCTTAAAAATGTTTCCTAAATATCGAACTGAAGTTTATTCAAGAGGCGCTGGTGCAGGTAGTAATAGTTCACTCCAGTCAGAACATTTTCTTTGAAGATTCTTATTGAAGCAAAATTGGACTGAATGAAGCGTGAGCAGCAGGTCGAGACAATCGTTTTTAAATGTTTTACAACATCTGACTGGAGCAATAGTGGATTGTGAGTGAAGCACGGTGTGTATTGGGCCTAAGAGAGAAGAAGACTAGAGTTGGAAGTATCCGACATAGCCATCATCTGAAGAGTGATGAATGTCTTAACAAACAACCTCTCATAAACATCTGCAAAGAGTTAATCAAAGCTAACCTAGCGTGGAAACCACGCACCAACGATATCTAACGGCAGTATGTGTAACTTGACAGAATTCGCGCGCTTTGCTATGGTTTCGCGCTTATTTTTGAGTTTTCCTCATATCTTTAACAAGCATAAAGAAGAAAAAAGTCACACCAATATTCTGTTTCAAAACTTTGATCCAATTAATATTCACCTTTAGTAAAATATATTCAGGTATTTTTGGTACTTAAAAGATAATTAATCTTTACAATAAACTAAGAATGCTAACGCGCATATTCTCTACAATAACAATCAATAAAGATGCTACACAGCACAACCACAAATTAAACGTCAAATGCTTGCGCACGTTTTATTTCATTCCTTGCCTCTACTTAACAATTGCCCATTGTTAATTTAATAGCTTATATATCGCTTAGAGTCGTTAAAGCCACACGTGACATTTACAACAGAAATGCAGTAACGCGCGCGCCGATTTGTCGCGATAAAAAGTAATGCCCTAAGTGCAGCTTCACCTACTTTCCGCCGGAGGAGAAACCCACCGATTTTTCAAACCGCGTCCAATTTCTTTTGTTCCTGGGGGCCTAATTAAAAGTAGTCCGTCGGAAACCGCGACCTACATTCTTCTCGCCGCGCAGCAAGTTCCGTTTATCGAGAGGATCGTTTTCTTCGTCTCAGATTTCTAGCGTTAAATGGTAGATATGCGGTTTGTACCGGCTTTCTAATGGGTGCAAGTGATACGTGCTGGTATACATTTCAGCTAAATTTAATCCAATATACAGACAAGCTAAAAATTTTTAATATATTTTAATGCCATGTTTAAACAGCACCCAATTATTTATTATTGGACCACGGCGGTGCAAATCAAACGACGCGTCTCCAAGTGCTCTCTCTATTCACTGGTCTTAATACGTAGTTATTATTCACAGTTTAATTTGTTAGCATTGACTCATACCGAAGAAAGAGAGATCGAGTATTTTCGGCCAAAATGCTTTTATACTCTCACCATAACTTCCCAAAAAGACGACGAGCCCTAATCAACCTGCAACATTTTTCCAAAGACCTCATGGTGCGTTATTGATTTATTGGTAAGCCTGCCGCAAATTCTAAATCAGGAATTTGAGTTTGAACTAAAAGTAAATATTAATGTTAGTAACGTTAAAACGGTAATTCTGTAACACTTTACGCCTTCGCAAAATCAGAGCAAGATTAATTTTATAACAATGGAAATGACAATCTTGCTCAAGCTTAAACAAATTTTGAGTTTATAAGGCAGCTCTCGGTGTCTTCTCGCCGTTTAGTCATTGTTCTCTCCATCGGCCGGCTAGTCCAGTGTCCAATTCAGAAACGGATAGAAATTTTAGAAATCTGTTTCAGTGTTGAAATTTATTAAAACCTCCTGTTCTCCTCTCTTGTCTAGGCTATTGCATCAGAGATCGGAAAGTTTCTAATTCTTAAAAAAAAACTCAGTGAATAGGGGTACTTTCCCCTAGGATGATTCACCCTATTACCAACTCTGGAGAAGGTAATAAAGAGGATCATTTACCACCGTTTAAAGGCAGCGGTTAAAGATCTCGAGCTGATCCAGCGGGAGGGTCAGTTTGGTTTCCGTCCAGGTCATCTTACCATCCTCCAACTCCTATGGATAATGGTCTAACTAATTCAACCCTTACTGGTGGGTAGAAGGTTTCGGATCAAGGTCAGCAGCGTGAGGTCATCGAAGAAATAACTCCGCGAAGAAGTATCACATAGATCTACACTGTCCAAGATTCTCTTTAACATATACGTTAGGGACATGCCAATCAAACCCTCAATGGAAGTAGCCCAGTTTACAGACGACACCTGGAGATGAATACGCTCCAACAAGGACTTAACAACCTCAATTGGTTTGAAAGATGGCGAGTAAAGTGCAGCAGTACTATTTACCAGCATAATTTTTGAGCAGACCATCCTCTAGAGGAAGGAGGGCAAATATCTTGGACGCTAAACTCACCTGGAGCTCCCACATTAAGAGAAGCTAAAAAATCAAACGCGTTTCTCGGCTCTCTATTTTACCGCTGAGCAAGCTACTCCCAAAAAATAATATGACAATTTACAAGACCACCACAGGGCCGATGATGATTTATGCGGCATCTATCTGGGGATATACTGCAAAAGCTCACATAAATCAATTCCAGGTGATTCAGAACCAAGTTCTGAGGTCCATCTTTGACATTCCGTGATACACCAAGAACACAACACTCCACAAAGATGTAGAACTCCCCACTACCAAAGAGCTCATGAGAGCAAAAGCTAGAATTGAAGATCACCCGAACCCAACACCCAGGAATCTTGAAGGATACGACATACTCTATACAGCTCCCACAACCATCCAAGAAATGGTCTTCCAATATTTAGCGAGGAGGTTAAGGACTAGGACACAGGTACCTCAACAAAATAATAGAGTAATGAAGTAAATGACAAAAACTACTTAAACTGACATCACAAGGAAGCACGATCAAAGGACATACTACTAAACATTCCAAAAATATCGATTATATGGAAAGTTAAATTGCTATTTCATGAAATTTTTGAATTTATAGTAGATGTAACTGTTTATAAACACAAAAAATTGGCGATATCCTGTTTTGGGGTTATCATCAGATTAACTAAGAATTTTTCATGCCTCAAACGTAATCATTTATTAACTACATATATTAAAGTTTAGACATTTCCTTCAGCACTAGCAGGAAATCACGGTTTACTAATTGATAACTTTGAGAAAAACGACATTAGTCTAACCCAGATCTAGAGGTTTTAACTCTCAGAAATCGTTGCAGCCATATGGAAAATCTGGATTATAGGATGTCCTTAGTAATTGTTTCACTTGGAGGACCACATTCATGATGCCCAATGTCTTTCCAATAAAAAAATACGATCAACTTGGTTTTGGCATTGCTGCGGCCTTTACGCATCTTTATCAGACGTAGCGAACCAGAAAACTTCTTCGAATCTTGGTCGTAGACCCATGGCTCACTGGCAACAGCCTGAAGCAACTCATTAACAACTGCTCTGGCACCAGTAATTACAAAACAAATTTTGCCGCGACAGGTTTTATGCCAAAGTCTTCCGTCAAAATTTCACACTTTAGTTTTTGGAATTTCCAGTTTATCATTACACAAAAGCTTTGTAGGCTTTCAAGAACAAACTTAACGACAGTATAAGTATATTCTTTCTGCTTTGAAGCTTTCTAGAAGTTTTCGTTTCTGAACCTAAACAAATTGCACTAAGACAAAGATATGCAGATCCATCATTTTATCATCTTTAATGATAAAGTTGATAGTAAAATTGATAGATGGAGAAAATTTATTCTTGGGAGATTTGTTTCGCCCTTATCAGCATACTTATCAGGAAAGTTATGCAAGATTGTTTTTACCAGTTAGTGAGGAGAAATGAAGACTTCCTAAGTATCGGTAGATAAAATCGACGATTTCTCTTAAGACTGTATTAGACTTTGAGTCATTTAGTCATTTAGTATCTGCATATAGATATGTAACATACCTCACGATAAAAAGATAAAATCAATCTTAATTGGCGAAGCAATGGAACAAGGAAAAAATTATACAAGAGAGAGTATTACCTATTACCTTTTCTGTGAAATCTAGTTGTTGAATTAAATAGGAAAGCCTATTACATTCAAAGATGTGCCGGTGGTCTGATGCAGAAGACATTATTGGAAGAAAACTGAAACTGGATAGAAAGACTAAATTCATTACATCAATGTCCAAAACTCTATTTAAAAGAATTAACAAAAGACATTCTGAGAATAACCAGACAGCAAGTTTGGCTAAAGACTGGATTGATTTTCGGTCACTGTGAGTATTTTTAATAAGAACCCGTTCATAGACTTCTTAATGATTAAAAATTTATAATTACCTCCAAAGTTTCTGCCCCATAGAAACGTTTGCTCCTGGAGAAGCCAGTTGTCAAAAAGCTCTATCTAGAAAACACGTGGTTTAAAGGCTACAAAGTCTGATAAAGATACTTTTTCTTAAATAAGTGAATAAATGACTAATACAATAAAGGTGTAGTTCTAGCAGTTCATTATATATACTCCTCCAAAAAATCTTCCAAAACAATTTTTCAAAAAGGTTGCAAAGATCGTTATACATGTTTTAGAAAGCTTCTTTCTAAATTAGTCTTTTAACGGTCTTATACAGAGTGATTTAAAGAAAACATATAAAAATGTTTTAATAATATTTGGTTAAGTATTCATTTCAAACAAATATGCGTGATCTATTCTGCAATGCAAGAAATCACTAACTAAAAATCTATATGTTTAGTATAATTTTAAAGTAACACTCTTGGGATTAAAAACATCCTGCGAAGTTTTCGTCTTGTTGGCCTAACTTTCTTAGTGGAATTTTTCCTTTTAAGATGTTTAAGTCATGCGTCCAAATCTCAGGCGCTTTAACTTTTGGAATCTAAAGTTTGTTTTCTAGTTCGCGGGCTATCAATCATCAATCCTTGTTAACTACAACACATACATCTTTGACATTCTCCGGTATTCTGCTCGTTGCTGGTTCTTGAAAACGTGGCTCACTTTCAATATCTCTGAATTGTTTATATCATGCCTTTGTTTGTGCTGCACCCAACACATTGTCTTCCGGATCACCCTAATAGTTTCTGAAATAAATGTTCTAGTTTTGTTGTTCTAGTCGTTCAATCATTGCAAATGCACTACATGTGCTTTCTTACCGGCGTCAGCTGACACGACCAATAAAATCGTCCTCATTCGCGCATGCGCCTTATAGTCTATTTCCTCAGCTCACATTGCTTTAATTATATTAATCTCGTACATTTATAAAATAGGAACCTATTCTTCATGGTAATATATTATAATAGATTTGATCCTTCCTACTAACAATAAAATAATTGTCTATGTACTCTTTCTCTCAGAACTCAAAAAATTATTAATTCAGCTTTATTTTACCAAAATATAGGTGTGATGCTATTCCTTCGACTTAATTTCTAATATCTACGATCTAATATCGATCTTTTATTTACAAATGTAAAAATAAAGGCCGAATAGCTTTATCTGTATTTAATTTTTTTCTAACGACTATAAGGTACTGCGGAGGTCATTTGCACAATGGAAAGTTAGAAGATGAAACAGCATGTGAGTTTAAAACCCTATATGGCATTGACTACAGACTAAATAGAAAGCTTTTTATAGATATGAATTATAGAATGCGAAAGTGGGATCCAACCAATGTATTTCGATAATATAAAATTAATTGCAAAAGACGATTAATTTTGATTTGATCTCTAACAATGTTAATTTGATGATCGTTAGACCAACATATCCAGAATAAATAATTCAATAAACTACAGTAGACAAAATAAGTTATTTGGGAATTTGTGAAAACATCTATGATCGTTTGTCCCTACCACTTTTGAGTTAGAGAAAAATTTACTTTACATTTTCTAGACTTTGGACATGATTAGAAATAGAAAAAAATGAAATAAAAAAGCGTCCTTTACGACAGATATAAAACAAATAAAATATTAAATAAAAGTTTAAGTAGGTTAAAATGGGGGCATACATTTCTGCTCAAATCCTGAAATAACCATAAGAAAAAAGATATATAAGACACCTAGGTGGTGGAAATAGGGATTTGAGGTCAAATTACCACAAACTATGTTTACTGTCTCCCCTTATCGTACTTTTAGGGACGAGAAAATGTATGACGCATTTCATGATGCCGTAAAATACTTAATAATTTTGAAAATAATTAATACAAAAGGCGGCAACACAGTGTTTTAACAAACGGCAAGTGTACTCAGATCGCTGATAAAATGTGAAAAATTTGAGTCAATAATAGGTTTTGAAAGATACAAGTGTCATAGAAAGTATTTTAAAAGACTATAAAAATCGCGTATTGCAAACGCCTTCTGACACCTTTTGTAAGTGTAAAGAATTGATTTGGAATGTCTACTCCTAGTTTCCATGCGAGGTGTAAAACTTTGAAGCAACCATACACTGCATCCATTAAAATGTTTTTGACTGCAGCCGTTAAAAAATCACTACTAAGATGTCTTCTTAAACAAAGTAACTGCTGATAATTTATAATCCAAAAGAATAAAGTCTGGGCTACCAAAAGGTCAATAGTCTATTCTTAAAGAAATTTAATCGGACTGACTTTTTTGTAGACCGAAGGAGGAAGAGCGTGCGATTCGGAGAATTTATGACATCTTCCAAAACATTCTTTTGCTATACAGCGACCAAAGCATTCATATATATTTTTTAATAATAGATAATAGTCACTTCTTCTTCCAGACTCCCAACTAAACCATTATAGATACTGGATGATTAGCTCTCTAGAACTTTAGCACTAATGTGCTTTTTTGGACCATTTAGTATTTACTCTAAAATTTTGATATCTTAATTCATTAAACAGAATGTTCGTACTCTTATTTTTCCCTTCTCACTTTCTTTCAAATACGTCAGTATATAGTATGTCTATTGCAAGCACTTAGTTCTAGATTCTGGCAATGAGAGACATCGGAGCTTTAGAAATTTGCATCTCTTGAGACAATTGAACGTCCATAGCTTTGACTACCTTACGAATTTGAGGTGAATGTGGTCTTATCGATATTATTATTCAATGTCTATTCAATTTTGTCATTGCTACGGCAGTTGTCGTACACATTAAAAACGTTTTATCCTGGACATTTTCACTTCGTGGTGTAAAAGGTTATGTCCCAGTTCGTTGGGATGGATTTGCAAGCGATCCTTATATTTTTCTTTAGCTGTCTATATTTAGGTCTTTATACAACACTTTATTTGGCACGTTATCTTGAAATCGTTACAAAATTTTAATATTGGAACAACTGGCCATCCCCATTAGTACCATAGAGACCCCATCGTGCGGGTTTTCATATGACTTTATATAAGGTTTTCCGTTCTAATGTCAGCTGACATATTTGTCTAAGTGTAAGTCCTCATTGCGTTCGATTGGTGAAAATGTGTTTATGCCACGTCAAACGTCTGTCTAGGTGGATACTTTCTGCCTTCTGCTTGAGAAAATTGATTGCTTGAGAAAAGTGATTTTGATTTTCCGTTTTCTGTCCCAAGATCGGTACTGGTTTAAGCTGGTCCGTAAGATCTATAAACAACATTCGGGTTAGTGTATGATGACAAGATAGCCATGTTTGCATTGATATTGGGAGATTTGTCGCTTATATCAGGTATAAAATTGGCCCAAGAATGCTTCCTTGTGGTACCCCTCATCTGATTTTCTGAAGACTTGTGATTATATCTTTTTGTTCGCCAAAGAAGAATCTACCTGCAATGTAATATTTTGAAAGACAATGCCTTTGGTGAGGTTTCCGAAGCTTTAATTGTAACGTAGACCATACCTTATAGATCTGACTGATGAGTAGAGATGCGGAGCATTAAGAGTTCAGTTCTATGCTGTTCCGTATTTGATTGATTGTATAGTGCTGCGCCAATTTCAATAGCCAAACTGGCAAGGAGAAATAATTTGCTGATTTTCAAAATTACTTTAAGGCGCTTTGCTAATTGCATGACAAAATATTAATTCTAAAAACGCGCTGTGTCTTCAGAAAAACACCACAAAGTTTTAAAGGCGTCAGCCTATAATACTTTTGCATACATCACTTGGTGCTTTTAACCTAATGCAAATAATATTAAATTAATAAAAAGAGGATTAAACTATAAAGTTAATAGTATAAAAAGGTTTTTTGTATAAATTATAACACTATACAGACAGCTTAATTTGTTTTTTTTTGCTGGTCAACATTCATTTTACAACGTATGTCTGTGTCAGTGATATCAAACAGTTGGATTTGTTATTTTTTCAATTTAAATATATTGTGATTTACATTATTAAATGAAATATTCAAAAACAAGAAACCCGCTGCTTAAAAAGCGAAAATAAAATTAAGAAGCTTGTACTTATGCGTCATGAATGAAGGAGTTTCGTATGAACGTGCGAATTGGACGTAAACAAAGTCAGCCATCGTGTACGGCATACTAAATTTTAAGGCCCGATGGACATCGGGCACACAAATAGCTTATATTCAGGTCACAGCAACTGCATCTAACAAGCAACTCCCGTGCAATACTAACAGTTTCTTGTCAGCGCAGCTCCTGCCTCAATTAATGCTAATGGTAATAAATGAGGAACGTCCTGACTTAATAAGGTGTCATCGTTGTTATCAAGTATCGCATGTCAACGAACTTGCATACTGGCGATTATATCTACAGCATAAGAAACGTTTATCCCTTAGCCTGTACTTAATGTAGGAGCAGACATGTTCAACTGGATTGATATCGGGAAATTGAGACAACCAATCCAATCTTTTGGTTCCATTTCTTCTTTTCAGGTTTTCAACAGTCAGCTGCAATGTTTAGGTCGTAATCTTCTTGTAACAACCACGCTTCATTATCGGCCCCAGACCATTTCAAGACCGTAGCGAGCACTTCTCATATATTTTAAACATTTTATTTGTATTTAGCGTTTCTGTAAGGAACTGTAATATTTCTCTGAAACAACCCCAAAAATCTAACTTAACACAATGTTTAATAGAGCGTTGGAACTGTTTTTTCCCGCATACAGACGAGAAGCCCAAAGGTACATCTCATGAGCAAATATGACATTGCTTTAGTCACTCTTTAAATTTTCTTGTGTCAACAAACTTTGTTTTCCAAATGCTTTTCCGTAAGTGAACTTCTAAATATAGTTTGATCGTTGTAAGCTCTACTTTAACACGTTTTTTGGCAAATTGTAGACGAACTTAACAAAGTATTAAAATTGGATTCTTTAACATCCTTTGTTAAGGTTCTTTATGGCTTTTCTCGATTGGGTAATTTATCTATTTTTTTTGTATTACCTTGTTGATTTTAGCACCAATTAGGAGGCTTGTGCAGATAACACACTACCGCTTTTGGGGAGGTGATATAAAAATACCGCTTCAAATTTCTTTACAAAACAGCGCTTAATATAAAACCATACCACTTGTCTCGCTTCTAACACAGCATCTGAGTTGCAACTTGTAAAGCGTATTAAAATGCATTTCAGGGGATTCATTTATTTGCGTCACGCGTGTACACCATTTCATTCATCTGAAATATCGGCCATACACTCCTGAAGGACTAACTGTGTATTTGTACATACAATTCATAACCTACCAAAAGACATGTTAGACCTACAAAACACGGGCCAATACTTTTTCAAATTAATAAGACATACCCAAACCAACTCTATTTTATTATAGACCATCATTCTACAGTAGATTTAAATTAATTAACTAAAGAAATTAATGACAATTGGAGTAATATAATTAACATTAAAAATACGTGCCAGCGTGGTCCCGTGGTTGAGGGACGGGGTGCGATGCTGACGGACCCGAGTTCAATTCCCGGTGCTGATGTCTGGCGGGTGGCCTACTCAGTCACTAAAAATAATTGAGTACCTGCGTTCATTCGAACAAGGGGTAATAATGGCGGTCGTCTTAGGCGCGATGCTTGCCACATCGCCCCGCATCAGAGATGGTGCGCGACGACCGGGCAGAGAGAGCGAACGTATGAGAGCCTTAACCTCTCAGTTCGCAGGCCGTGCTCCCACGCGGGGCGTAAAGCCTTACCAACATTAAAAATAGTAATTTATTCTATTAATTGCCAAAAATTTGGAAACTTGAAAAACTATTTCTACAGGACTCTAATATGCACTAAGTGTTCTGGAAAACATCTAAGAATCGTGAAAGAAAAGAATGAAGTAAAAACCTAAAATGTGTTAACTATTAAAGTAACCATTCATCAAGTTATAGAAAGTGTGCAGTAGCCAAGGATATTAAAAACTGCAAAAATCAAATTTTCTACTGCAACAATCACAAATAGACAAAAAAACACAAATATAGAACCAGCAACAAAAGAATAACACAACTGAAGCACTGATAGTTACAGTCATGAAGAAAATGGATACTACTTTCAATATACTTACTATTAATACGTGAAAATACCTAAGTACACTATGTATGCAACCCCGCCTGTGGCGACAAACGAATGAATTGAATACTCATGAGTTGTCATTGCCAGTCCTGAGTCTAGAAAAGGAGGAAGGTTTATGGACTGGACAACACCTTACCCGTAGTAAAAAAGACCCTGCTCACAGAACCAGATATGGGCCTCGGATAAGGACGGGTTGAACGACAACGACTAGTGCGAGAAGGAAATGGAAAACATTGAAGAAAGATAATATAATTCGAATTAGAACTTGAAATATAAAATGATAAGACGGGAGAGATCAAAGTATACTATTAGAACTTGAAGACCAAAATAAAGATATATGAATGCTGTCCGGTACAAAGAAGAAGGAAAAAGCAACGATATTCTTAGAAATTTCAATTGCATATCTAAAAGAATATTAACCATATAACTGAACGTAACATCGGCGTATGCCTCGGAAAATAATAGACCAGCGGTAAATAAGGGGTTGTCTTATTTACAATTGCAAAAGACTATACATCAAATGTCATAGATTTAGGTAGTTTTTAGTTATAGATGCCAGGAGTAAAAAAGTTCAACAATTTTGCACAGCTAATGCACTTCAGATAAACAATAATTTTTTTGTCCACAAAGAATAACACAAATATACCCTGATAAGCACAAGAGGACAAAAATCATTAATAGACTATTGTATCAAACAGAAAAATACACCCATCTGAAACACTAGATGTAAAAAGTCTCAATTTAGCCGACATTGTAGTGATCATAGTTTCGTGGTTGGTAAATTAAGATTTTGTACACCCTTAATGATTAATAGAAAGAGTGCGCTTTTTTATTGGACTATTTAAATACGACAGTGAATAAAGTAAAATAAATATGCCAAATGCAATAAATGACACGGAAATAAAAATAGCAAAAAAGGAAAAGTAAAAAAACAGCCAAAAAATTAAAAAACAGAAAGTATGCAAGTAAAGATGGAATATCAAATGAGTTAATAAAGTACGGAAGCCAAACACAAATCGAACAATAAACAAAACTATTACATAAGGTATTCAAAGAAAAAAGAATGGCCGGAAACAACTATATTAATTACACTGTTTAAGAAGGGAATCAATCTGTTTAATATAAAGTAATATTTTTGCTCTTAACTTAAATTTATTTAATCTGTTTGCAAAACAACTGAATTGCTTAGTAATATTTATGTACACTAACACATATTTACTAATATAAAATTACATTTTATTCTACACTGGAGCAGTTCACTTCGCTTTCCGTGACTCCACTTCCCCGTTCCTGCTTCACTACGTGCTATTTATACAATTAACAACTGTTCTGGAGTTTTCCTGTAGCGCTAGGGCCGTTCATGTACCCTCTGGAATACTTCGCGTTGTTCTAGTCCTTGCACGTTTTGCACTGCGGGGGTCTCAACGGCAACGGCCCGCACTTTGTAGGTGGCACATTACGTTCGCCACTCGACCGCGACGGCATGGCAACAGTGGCGACTTCGGTACTAACCGCGAACTTGGCAAGGTGACGGTGTGTTTATGTTGGGATTTGGAAATTATGTTAAACTGATGTTAAAATTAAAAAAATAATTAACCAGTTAAATAATTTTATTACTCTATCTGATGAACAGCGGAGGCAGATTTTGCACATATGTAATATTAGAAAATTCAGCCAGCTACGCTTGGCTACTATAAAGAATGCAAGTGTTACGAAATTTCTGTAGCAATCGTCACGAATTCCGTCTCACTCTGGTGCATCGCCGTAATGGGCGTTGACGTTATGTTGACATTACGAAATATATAGCAACGATCGTTCGTGTATTTCCGCGTGGCCCCAAACGCGTTACTCTGGGAACCAATGCTTCTCACACGGCCGGGGACCGGGGACCTCCGCATTGTGCTTTAAAGATATTTGATTTATATTAAAACAGGTTGTAGAAAAAATATTAGAGCTCAATGCAGTAGCTATCTTATGATTTATAGATCTACAAAAAGGCTTTGATGATTAACCTACTATATAAAAGACAAAATACTCATCAATTTAATTAATACGAGTTGAGACATATACACGAACAATCAAGCGAGAGTAAAAACAAGCGGTGAAATAAATGACCCAATCGCCGTTGAAAAAGGTTAAGTGACTTATTAAGTCAATTATTATTCAACGTTATAATAATTAAAAAAATTAAAAGGATAGACAATCAAAAAGGATACAAAATAGGAAACGTTCAGTTGAAGATAGTACGCTACAATAATAATGCAATACTAATAGCAGAAACTGAAAATGATTTACAAATGAATTTTAACAGATTATCTGAGAAATATAATGGTTATCTCTGTCGAAAAAGCGATGGTAATAGTAAAAGATCTAATTAAATGTAAACCGGTTTAAAATAATGTTACAACAGCTAATGTCGATCAAATACGTGTAGGAATATAACAAACATCAAAATTAAATAGAATAATGAGCTGTCTAAATGGAATGACGTAGTATAATCAATATATTGAAATTATAAGTGATAGTGGATATAGCAAATAAAAGTATTAGAAAATATAATTAACAAAACCAAACGAAACAGAGTACGACACGAGAAAATAAAATAAATGTACGACATAAAACCAATAGCAGACTGGCTCAACCAAGAAGAAAAGAATGGAACAACCATATTTCAAAAATGAATGAACACTGGCATGAAAGTAATGCGTTATAAATCTCTGTGGGGCAAGGAAAATCTCAGCAAATCGCACAAAAAGGAAAAAACGGCATCTCATTTTAAATCTAATTATAGAGCAGACAAAAAAACCTGTTAATTAGAAGATGAAGAAGAAAGACAAGACCATTTATATTACAGATCACTCTGATGGACTTATACCAACATAGCAGAGATTGTCAAGAACTCACTAAAGCACCACGCAAATCATTAGTATCAATAATAACTTATTGATATACTCATGCTTTTTTATTTATTTATAGGGCTATAATGCAAAAATTCAATAATAAAAGTCAAAACTAACTGTATCTTGAAGTACATAAGTGCTGTAAGTTACGGATAAAAATAATTTAAACTGCAGCTAAATTGACGTATCAACCTATCGCCACAGTGATGCGGTGGTTGAGGCGCAGATTGCGATGCGAACGGACCTGAGTTCCATCCCCGGAGCTTTCGACCTACGATCGCTCGAACAAGGAGAACAGTTCGCGGGCTGACGTATCAATCTCAACCTTTAAATTATGTAAGGCTACTTACTGGTCCGACTATCTGATCTTTTCGCCGACCATAATGACCCCAAAACTATAACAAAGAAACGATCAGGAAGAAGAGTCAACCATGAGAACGGAATAAGGACAGGTACTTTCTGTATTTTACTTAAGATCGACGTCCCATATGTTGAACAAACTTGGCCACCAAAGTACAAGCGACAACATTGCGTTTGCAGCTTTTACTCCTTTTTGAACGAGAGTAGAATTTTGCGTGTAATCGTGACATCACGGGTGCAAATGAACGTATAGATCTTCTGATATGCTTAGTAAACGGCAATACTTCTCGGCTTCCTACTCCAACAATTGTTAAACGACGGCGTAAACGAATAGTTACATACAACGAAGGAAGTAACGATAAAATGCAATTAAATGTATCATTAAAAACAAATTTCTGCTCATTGTGGTACCCAGCTATAAATAAAACAAAAAAATAAAAAAGCGTTAATAATAGTCAAACAGAAAATAGATATATGATGTGGATAAAACAACTTGAGAACGTATTAATTAAGAAACCAGGCAATATGACAATAGTTATGTAAACTTTACTAGAGGTAATACCAATTAATCATTGCGGAACACTACTAAGTAATAAAAGAATCACAAACAAATATTAGAATAGCGAATAGGTACAAAGTTCTAGCCAAGATCAACAGTATTCGCCAAGAATAATGATACAATTGTTAAAAGTTTAAAAACAAGTAAAGCTCTTGATTGCGATTTAATAATTGATAAATACGCTAAAGAAACTACAACGTAGATGTCTATTCATTTGCTTTTAGCTTTTATCCCATCAACTTTCTACAAAATATTAAAAGCGTACCTGAACAAGTGATATTTTTAATTGAAGTAATATAAACTACTAATATAGTTTCAACGAATATAATTAGAGGTCCCGCAGGGCAGCGCACTAGGACCTGTTTACCGGTTAAATGTGACAAATAAAACTAAATTACTTCATATTTCATTCACAACAACAAAGAATGTGTACACCAGGAAATTTTATTCTTATTACATAGCTTGAAAATATCGAAATATATTTAAACAAATTTCTTGGCTGAAAGGAACACATCAATCAACTACAATTAAAAGCTAATAGGCGGTTTCCTATACCCGGACATGTGACTTCTCGGGATTGTAAGATAAGGGTCTACTAATTAAGACACGCTGAACACAATGGCACCAAGCATTTTGACCTACGAGAGCGGGAACAGGTCAAAAAGTTACCATTGACCAACAATATTAAAATTTTCACTTTATTTGCTCATTGACATTAAACTTTTTAATTCGTATTTAAGGTTTCATATATCAAGTGTTACGCAATGCAATGCAGTGCTATTCTATGCTAGGCTATGCTATGCTATGCTATGCTATGCTATGCAATGCTATGCAATGCTATGCTATGCTATGCTATGCTATGCTATGCTATGCTACGCTAAGCTACGTTATGCTATGCTATGCTATGCTACGCTAATACGCTAGCTATAAGCTACGCTGCTACGCTACGCTACAGCTATCTTTGCTACGAAGCGTACGCAAGTACGCTAGCACCACTATGCTATGCTATGCTCATGCTAGCTATCTATGGCTAGCTACATACGCTACGCATGCTATGCATGCTATCTATGCAGCTAGCTGTCTACTGCTAGCTGCTATGCTACGCTACGCTACGCTAAGCTATGCTATGCTACGCTATGCAGCTATGCTATGCTACGCTGCTGCTACGCTATGCTAGCTACGCTACGCTACTGCTAGCTGTGCTACGCTAGCTAGCTACGCTATGCTAGCAGCTATGCTACGCTATGCTAGCACGCTAGCTCGCTATGACGCTACGCCTACGCTACGCTAGCTGCTGCTAGCGCTAGCCACGTGCTAGCTACGCTAGCGCTACGCCTACGCTGCTACAGCTGCTATGCTACGCTACGCTAGCGCTATGCTACGCTAGCGCTCGCTATGCTGCGCACGCTACGCTATGCTACGCTGCTAGCACGCACGCTCATAGCTACGCTGCTACGCTCAGCTATGCGCTACGCACGCTATGCACGCTGCTACGCACCGCTAGCTAGCTACGCTACGCTATCGCTATCGCTACGCTGCTATGCAGCTACTGCTACGCTATACGCTACGCTACGCTACGCTATGCAGCTACGCTAGCTACGCTACGCACCGCTATGCTACGCTACGCTATGCTACGCTACGCTACTTGCTACGCTACGCTATGCTACGCTGCTAGCTACGCACGCTATGCTACGCTACGCTATGCTACGCTAGCTGTATGCTAGCTATGCTACGCTGCTGCACGCTACTCGCTACGCTACGCTATGCTACGCTACGCTACGCTATGCTACGCTACGCTATGCTAGCTATACTACTCAGAATGATCTCAAATATGTGAATTTGAACAAAATTTTCAAAGATACTCGTGTTCTACATCAAACAAATCTTGCTTTTACTCCATAACCAACCATTGATATAGATGTTGAAAACCTGAATACACGCGCACGATCTTCTAAAGAAACTTTGAGCCATCAACCTATATGTTTAATTTAATTCCAAAAGAAAATCGGAAATTAACACCAGTGGAGATGTGGAATGATATCAAACCTTTGTTAAGACATTTTTATGCGTTTGGGTTGCTTATATTGATGATGCTGCCAAAGCAAAAGACTCAAATGGGACACAATGTCGAGAATGATAACCACTTCAACGAGTGTTATCATTCATAACAAGACATCATTTCTGTTGAGCGCACGCGTAGGATAAGAATGATTGTATGAGCAAAGAATCCCAAAAAATTGTAGTTGAAGAAAGAGTGGATTGAAATTCCGATGAAGAACCAACACGAATTGTAGCTACAAGAAGAAAACGTGCTGGGTGCGTTTTTCCATGTGTTATTCGTCTATGTAATCTGGGAAATACAACAATTTTATGCAAAAACAATTTCGCTTGTGCTACGGCAGCCCATGTGAACGAACTCCAAAGTCTAAAACAAGTGAACTCGAAGAAGAGATATATGCGAAACAACCCGGAGGATTCCGTAATGGCGCGCACGTTTATAACTAAGGAAGTTGATCTATGGTCTGAATCAAACATCGAGATAATGGAACCAAAAGTTCTAATTCTGTCTGATGTTACGTAGATTTACGCTGATGCATGTGTGTATCGCTAGACGTGTAATGGTGAAGCAATATAAATAATATATAAGTAATATATATATAAATAATATATGAATATATAATAATAATAAGTGCGATATGTAGGACTTCAGATAAGACACCAACGACACAAACTAATGGTATCTCAATGTTACTATATTGAAAATGTGTTAAAACATGTTATAATATGCTTGCGTCCTTGTATAGACACTAATACACAGAACTATAAGGATGTTTAAAGAAGACTCGTTGGCGACGGAAGAAGAGATGAATAATATATCATACAGACAAGTCATGGGAGCCAAAGCATCGTGAGTGGGCATATCGTTTAGTGTGAAAGTTCTTAATCAGAGTAAAGCGAGTATTGAAATATTTGAAAGGAACTGAGACTTGCCAGAAGAATACACCAACCTTCAAATTGACCTGTTTTTGTGATGTAGATTATACAGGCGTTAGCATAGCTTAAACCTCAACGCCAGCGATCGGTCTCTACCTACTAGAGATGCAGCCACATTTTAAGCATTGAAGAACTCAATATAGATGAGAAGACTGATCAAAGATATGAGCGTTTATGTTATGGGTCCGACACTATTGCATTGTGACAACCAGAGCGCTGTGCGATTGGTTTTGAATCCAGAGTTTTACAAAAGAATCAAACGTATTCAACGGTATTTCGTCAGAGAAACACAGGCGAAAGTTCAAACATCGCGATAAAGAATCAGTTAGCCAATCTCCTAACCAAAGCATTGCCAAGAGATGCATTGGCACACCTGCAACAGAGTTTTGGATGTCACAGAAGCAACCTAGATAACTCTCTGCATAGGTGTGTTAAGGATAGGGCAAATGAGTGCTCTGAGTACTTCAGTTAATTGTGGTATCACTTCCCTTTCCGTTCACCAGCGTGTAATCAATCGCCTAAAATATGACTTATAGTAATTGCAATCATTCCTTAATTATAAATATTAAACTATGCTTGTTATTACACATCTTAATAATTAACAATAAATACAGTTCTTTGTATCTTATGTTATTTTTCGGATTTCTTTCTTTTTCTGTTCCTCAAAGAAATCTTTCCATTTTTTACGTTTTATTTTCTAATTGCTTTCTTTTTCTGAGCATGTTTCCAACATGTGTTTTTCATTTCTGCTTTTTCAATTCCATTTCCTCTTTATTTATTCATTCCGCCACTTGGTCTGGTTTTCGATTTTTAAACCCTCTACTTTCCCATGTCTCTTTTGCTGTGTTTATTGGTGATGTTTCCAAATATTTTCTAAGATTGTGCTATTATATCTTCTTTTATTTTGTTCATCTGTAACTCCACTTTTTATTTGGATAATTTTTCCTATATTAATAAACAAATGTTTACGACGCTGCGTTGTATAATATTTTTTGAAATATATCTAATTATAGTATGTTGCTATTTTTGGTTTGAATTCATTTGATTTATATATTTTAATTGCAAATTATCTGCTTGGAATGCTCAATTCAAATTGATTAATAATTATGCAGCACATCAACAGAATTATGTGAAGGGGTGTGCTGTTGCATAATTGGTTTTCACTACTATTGAATTCTGTTAGGTGTTGTTTTGAAGCATTTGAATTTTCTTCTTCCCTTGATGTCACTTTTTCAGTTGTATCAATTACAATTATATCGATTCTAGAATATTTATTAACATTATAATACCAAGAGCACCTTTTGTTGGGGTTTGCTGGCTGATGTATCATTCAAATCACTGCAACTTTTATCGAAGTTCATCCTAGCTGAGATTTTTCTGGTCAGATTTCAGTGTAAGGTATAAGGAATCGACTATTTAATCTCACAGAGGCATCTTTTCTTTCTCATCTCGCCGTCCGTCCCGAAGAGAAAGGCTCTCCACCGCCAATGTAACCGCCGGCCGCTTATTAAGGTCGTTAGCTCCTAACGTTTTCTCCGACCTGCTTGGATGCGTACAACACTATCAAGATGTGCAGCAAACCGCATTTTGAATTCGCCGGCCCTCGCGACAGCACGCGCCCTTTCCACCGCCCCGTCCAGCGCTGGCGAATTTGCGAGCTTAGTCGGTTGCTGCTGTAAGTATCCGCACCCACCTGGCCAGCGGGCGCTGAGAGCTGGAAATGTTTCCGCTAGAGATGTTCTTCAAGATCATGGACTGGTTCAAGCAGTTCCTGGTCCGGCTGGTGACGTTCCTGTGGGAGCTGGTGGTGCTGAGCACCCTCACCGTCTACTACTTCACGGAGACGACACTCGTGGCGCTCACGCCGTCCTTCCTGCGGAGCGAGAAGAGCCTGAAGGGCAAGGTCGTCGTCATCACCGGCGGCGCCGGCGGTGTAGGTCAAGAGCTCGCGCTCCGGCTCGCCCGCATCAAGGCGCGGGTGGTCGTGTGGGACATCAACGAAAAAGGTAAATATTTGAAGGTCAATTTTGCCTCTACATTTTTGGTATCTTATACACGAGCTACATTTTACCCCCTTATCTGTTCTTTATAATGTCTTTTTATAGCTTTGCAGATTATTTAGCCTTGTCTTCATGTGAATTGCAGTTTTACTGTCCTCATACTTTCTCTCCATATCAAGTGGTGATTAGTGACACAGTTCCCTAGATTTTACTTTTTTGCAGACGACAAGTTGTGTTTCGCTAGTTCCTTTCCCTGGTAACAACATTAAACTTCTGATATGTCAAACACTGCTATTTATCGATTTCGAAAAACCCTGGACTATGCAAAAGTGCGCAACTTTTGACATTTCTTCCAGTTAGATGATTTCACATCATCGCACAAAATACTGGAACCATTTGAATATTTGGTGGTATTTAGCATAACCAACCAAAAAGTCTTTTGATAATCTTGCAATTGAATGAAATTTTTTATTCGCTTGTTTTGATCAAGAATTGAAATGCTTGCTTAAGCGTAAAATAATAGAAATGTGGAACTTAAGCCTTGGAAGGCTTTCAGTGTTATTTATCCAGTAACACGTCTAATATGCATTTTTGAAAAACAGAAAAAACAAAAATATCAGTTAGGTAATCCTTTTCAGCTATTATCTGGCACATATCGTTGTATGCTGGAACTTTCTATTCACCCCACCGCGATTTTGTTTGATCTGACTTTAACACATCTGGGAATTTTGCGAATTACGCAATATGTTTGTAGTTAAAGAGGAACTCAACCAGCCAATCTAAAAGTGCTTCGCTAGCTGGCCTGGTTATCAGGGCATAACTCGACAACTTGCAGCAAGGTAGCCAACATTCATACGTTACTATTGCAACATGCAACTGAACAGGTAATTTAACGAGTGAGAATGTGCTTCCTCTATAATTTTTCTGTTTGTCCATTTTTGAATTCTACGTTTTCGATTTATGAATGAAGCAGTGTATAATTACTTGCACAACAGACCCGTAATTTGCACTGATTACGTATTCCACAAACGGGAATTTGCAATCAGCGCTTGGCTAAAAATTCTTTCTTCTCTTTCCCAACCTATAGCAAGATTATAAGGCATGCCGCAGAGTTTTTCTTCTTCAGCCGACTAAAAGGTCATTTCTAATCACATAGATGAACGAAGTATAAAATTGTTGAGTGTTCTCGAAAAGAACAACGCCAAAGCGTGACGATTTCTGGAAGATAAAGCACTATAATTGCATAATTCTTAACAGTGGTCATGAAATAAAAAGTATGCTTTCAAAATAAACAGAATTTAGAACAGCAGAAGTTCATATTTTCTTTAACATGAATTACTTTAACGCAGCGACTTCGATGCTGGATTAGACAAGAAATTCATAGCCTTTTACAACTTTCATAACAAATACTATAAAAATCCATTAAAAACCCATTTGCATTCTATGCACTTTTAATTTCTAAACAGCTACTGCTAGAAAGCTAAATTGCATTTGCTCTTAATGGCACGTTCTTTAGTTTGTGCAACAAGCATAATCCATGTAAGGTTATTTACCTTTCTGAACCAACTCATCTGTGCTGCTGTAAAACTATTTTCTGTAATATAAATAAAAAGCACAATAAAAAAAATGCTGCACTTGTCACAACCTAAAAGATAGAAAGTAATTTCAGGAAGTTCAAAAATTTTTCTGTGTGCAAAACTCGACGAACGTCTCAATAGAACTAAAATTTTAATCCATTTAATCCATTATATTATTAGAAAACTAAAAATAGACAGGACTTTCTCTTTACGGAGCGTTCAGCCTCCCATAACGTTTGTTTTAACTGGAACTTGGCTCATAAATTCACAGATGAAAACACATTTGTGCTTCAGGTACAAATTTGGAAGTTTTAATTGGACATTTCTTAACTACTTTAGAGTGTAGCTTAATTCATATTTTTTAATTATCATTCCACGCAAGATTTGTATTAAACAAATAAAGGTTGACGTCACGACTGGTTTGTAGAAAGTATAAATGCGTAATTAGTTGGGAATTAATTTCGCCCTATTTTTATTTTCATCTGCACCGGGAGCGACGCGACACTAAGAAGAAATTTATTATTTTTGGAGAGAGTACAGCAAAAGTTAACACAAAAAAGTTAGTTTGGACTTTCTTTTTCAGAATGAATTTCCGAAACAAAATCCAAAAGGATCTAAACTTTAATATTTCAGTCAGTTTGTGATTGAGCGATTAAGGTATTTAGGTACGATGTAAACAGACCCAGGTACGATGTCTGCAAATTACGGTCTACTCAATCACTAAGAGCTACTATGCAAGTCCCTGCATTCATTTCGAGTAAGGCGTAGTAATTCGGTTGTCTAGAGCGCGGTGTTCCGTACCAGAAATGGTGGGTGTGGGATCAAATCCTCACCATTATTTTATTAATGTATAATGATTGAAAGCACCATTTCTAGAAAACTTTTTATTTTCAATTTACTTATTCTAGCTTATACAGAAGGTTTTTTCCAAAAATATTTTAGGATCCAAACGTCTAATTGCTTTCTAACCGATTGAATGTATTTTGCTTTCTTGGGAATCAAACCATCTACTGCATTTTTAATTTTGATATGCAATATGTTATTAGTTTTACCAAAATATTGAGGACCATACCTTCGATTTTATTCAACTTACATTACTCACGAATTCTGGGAGATCTGCTGAGCTCGCTCAGAAAACAACGCTTCAGTTCACTAAATCACTCCACCGACTATGATGTTCAATCGTATCATGTAGCTTCACATTTCGAATTTCGTACGTGTAATTTTCAACGGAAAAATATGTTTTCTCTATCAAATACTCAACGTGTTTGTTGCCGAATGTTCCGCTAAAGCAAAATTTTTATTGCCGAGGAAATTTTTGAAATAAGGGTAGTGATTTTGTATAAAATCTGTAGCTTAAGAGTAAGGTGAATGTGATAGGCGAGGGAAATTTTGAGGCTAATCAATTAATTTTCGCAGCATCAGTCGTGTTGCATGAGGTCTTCTGTCGTCTGTTAACTAGGTGTTGCCCGCCAAAAGATATTTTTTTGCAAAGTGGGAAAGTAAAGTATAAACTTTTAACTGGATCTGATTTTTCCTGGATCGGGAACGTGAAACAATTTAACTCACAATCGAAGCTGCGCTCGGCGGAAGCAAACCAAAAGACCGTAGCAGATGGCCATTAGTCAAGGAGCGAGTGCGGCCCCGAACGCACGGACCTCCTCGTGTAAATTAAGCGCTAAAAGCGCGGCACATCAAATTTCATATCAGCCATTTTTGTTTACTTTCCGTTCAAATATATAAGCCTCGTGTAAATCAAGAGCTGAGGACCACGCCACATTTCTTTGTTTAGTTTCTGTTCAAACGTATAGATAGGTTAGATAGCACCGTTTTAAACAAAAACTCTTCATGAGATAAAGACTAGGTCTTGTGTAATCTTCAACAGTGGATAGTCATCAACTCCATTTACAATTGTCCAATTTCGTTTACTTTTTCTGGCAGGTTGTGATCCACTTTAAACCATTTTTCTTCTGATGGCCAGCCTTGGTCTCTAGATCTTGTTGCGTTGTACCAATTTATGAAGAACAAATCTGTCAAGTTTTCCAATATCGCGAAGATGACAACTTCTGATCCACGAAGCACTAAATAGTAGTCGATGGATTTCGTTCACATTTTTTTACTGAAATTTCGATAGCAAAGCTATGTTTGTCCAACATTTGACTACCTTCTTTGTCCTTTTTGTGATTTTCAGAAGAAAAAATACTCGAATATCCATTGTTGGCAGCATTTCTATAAGTTATACAAGTCCTTTAATTATTATCCTTGGTTTAGAAGGTAAGAAATATTTTCTTTATGTATGAAGGATGGATCTGTCTCTGTAAGGTTAAAGGCAATAAAAGTACCCGTCCAAAGAACCTGCGAACCGTCCTTCATAATTTATTTTATTTTACTTCAATTTTAAATTCGCACACGTCTTCATTATTATATCGTTTAAACTATTGGTTAAACCAACTCTACTATTACTTTTCATTCATTCTAAAATATTTTATTATAAAAGTAAAACATGGGTCTAACTTACCAGACTATTTTCCCACAAAATATACAAAAACATTTCTTTTAATTATTTCTTATCAATCTAATCAGTAATTTTTTATTAAATAGATCTGATGAGAGTCTATCCAAAATTGCAATCAAGATTTTTAAGTTATAAGCGTTTGTCTGAAGAGCGAGAGAAAAATGCGGAAATAATATATTAGAGAAGCCCTTTAGGACCAACAATGCTAAGAATTAAGACAGAAATTCGACGTTGCAACGTTGGTAAGAAACAATTTGTTAGAAAAAGGAATTTTTCTGAAACATCTATTTTTTGCTCTATTCATTCACTCCATTTGTTATATCTAATAGTAGAACACTGACCATTTTCCACTAATAGACATTCATTTGCTCCATTTGCTTTTTGGGATTGAACTCCAAAAACACTCTTTGCAGCCTATCGGCGGATTTTTTTAAACACCCATTTTTCAAAGATAGGTAGCGAATCCGCTAAAAAGCTTAAATTCGTAAAACTAAACTGACGTATGTTTCCGCGGAGATGTGTTAAGATTCGTGGGGGTACCCGACTTACTAGGGGAGTAGCCGAACAATAGAATTTTAGAGTTTTGTTCAAACTCACTCTTGACGCACCCCGTATTTATTCCCAGTTGAATTGGTAACGTCGTTTAGTTACGAACATTTCAAGCTATCGAATGGCAAAAACCGTATCTTGCTATTTGTTGTGTCCTTTCAAAGTTCAGCCGCTATTTTGACAATAAAGGAGTGAAATTGAGGGTTGAAAGGTTAAAAGTTCTTATTTTACTTTTATCTGAACTAGCAATCTATGGTGGTGCGGTTTAACGCAGTTAAAAAAAAAATTGTTGACAAGAAGGCAAATTTATTTTTGTATTTACCGCTCCCAATTATATAAAGACAAATATATAGCGGAGAGGCAGGCGTGTAAATAGCCGCTCTCGTGGATGCGGTGTTGGATACGATACCGATGCGGCTCGTAAGGACCAAAAAATGGAGAGGCAGGCGTGTAAATAGTCGCTCTCGTGGTGCGGTGTGGAAACGTACTTCGGCCCGTAGTGGAAGGTCAGCCGATAAGGCCAAATCGTCCTTAAACGGCCGTCGCGTTGATGGCGGTACCGATATCAACCAAAGAATTGCCAAATGCTCACCTGAATCGGCTTCGGCTTCGGCTTCGTCGGCGATTCAAGGTGGCCACCTCTGCGTTGCGGATCTGGTATCTGCGGGATGTTGAGACACGACCAAATTAGCTGCGATGCGTGAATATTTGCGGGGATGCGAAATGCGAATTTATGCGGACTAAGACACGACCTTAGTGGCCGAGCTGCGGGGCATGAATCCTAATGTATGCGGGGCAAAAGCCCATGCCGTTTGTGTGTGCGACGGCAAAACGTAGCCGATATCAAAAGGTCCGCATGCCGCCGCGATATAAAGCGGTTCAAGGGCGAAAAAGTCGCCACACCATATAGGCATTGCAGGTAATTAAAGGTCAGGAGAAATGTTGAATATTAGCCAGCAATAAAATAACAGTCAAACTTTTAAAGCAAATGAAAAGATCTTCTTGTAATAACATCAAAAGTCCCACATTTTATATGAAATTATCTCATAAGTTCAAATGTTTAATTAAAATACTTCAACTTTTTCAACAATTTGTACTCATTACATATTTAAACATAAAACTTCTTTGCTTTGAATTGCAAAAATTTTTATGTAAAACATGGAGAAACATTTTTTTCAGTCATGCATATATTTGAAACAAAAATGTATCAATTTTATTAATAATTTCTGGCATCATTCTTTCTTGAACTGCACACACTTGAATGAAACGTACGTTATAACTTATACTAAATTTATAAATCGTGGAAGAACAAAAGAACTACAAATTTTTCTGAATGTCACAATTTGGCCCAGAAAATTGTTTCATTTATGTAATTTTTTAATTTGTTCTTTAATCTCTAACATTTATAGACAATCTTGTTTCGGGGCTAGCGCCTAGGCTACGAGGCGGTCTTAAGCGATATTAGCCTTGATAGAAAATAAAATGGAGGATGATACTATGCTAGGGGGTCACTTGCGCTTTTGCTTCTAACTACTGTTTTATTTTATGGCGGTAATTGACGATAAATTTTGGACAATCAAAAATTTTGAGTTAACGTAACACTGACTTTTTTATGGGAAGAGACAATAACAGTCAAATTTCGCGTCGACTGCAAAATCACAACCGCAACGGGGGAGTAATAGTGGTAGTATCGTAAAATTGTCGACATATTACAGGATATATGCGGCCAAGAAGTAAAATAGAAAACATGGTATGCTCAAAAGTGATAACCAATAGAAACATTTTAAATAGAGAGAAATAGGAACTTGGATTTCCCTGGAACGTTCGAGAATAATATTGTAATGTTTTTACTCCCGACAATGGCGGAAAACACGCGTAAATTTATTAAAACTACTTATTTATTTTACTCAAAAGAAATCAAATCACTCAATAATATTTATACACAACACACTTGCTTCCGATGCTTGACTAATCCTGGCTGTTTCGCTACGTGACATTTATGCAATAACGGCCGGTTCTAGGGCCTACAGAAACCATCCGGTACGCATCTGGAAATTTCCACATCGTTTTAGTCCTCGCACAAATTTTTAACGCGACGGTGCGTCTATAGGAGGCGTTCGGAAATTAGTTACAATATTGATCATTGTATATCAGCAAGAGCAATGGTTCTACTAAGGCATAGAAACTTTTCGCAAATGGATGTCTATATAAGATTCAAAAATTTTATTTATTTGCCAAGTAAATACATAAAACATTTTGTTATATAATAAAAGTTGGATTTACATTAGTATTGATTACAATACTAACTACTTTACTTAGTATTTTAAATTTTTATATATTTTACAGCGTAATCTGGAGTTCAACTGTGATTGTGATTGCTACAGAGATTTCGAAATACCAGTGGTGATTATTGATTGTATAAGTTCAAATTCTAATTACTTCCTCTCTATTTAAATCTTTGGTTTACGTTACTTTTATATTTGGCATATTTAATGGTTAAACTTCTGATTATTGTGCTTCGTTAACGTAGGCGGTATTATTGATTCCAATCGAGTAACTGTCGCAATGATTCAATTGCAATTTTAGAGCTCTGCGTATTTCAAGTGCTTCTATACATTCTGTTATGTTTGATACTAAGTTCTTTTTTAGAAAATTTGGTAATTTTTGTAAAATTCTTTATAAAATGTCAATAGTAGTCTAATAATCCTAGAAATAATTTAATATCTTTCCCTTCGTAAAAACATTTGTATTTTAAAGTTAGATTTTCTCAGCTGTTTAAAAGTCAGTCTTATGTTGGAAATATGTTTTTGAGAGAAACTAGAAGACATAGTTGTTTTATCCATATAAGTAAACAAATCATATATAAACGGGGATGTTTTTATGGATCATAAGGTGCAGCTTCTGAACGTTATAAGTAGAGCCTGAAGAAAACTCGTTCCATAGTATACTTCGTACTACTGCTGCTTTAGCTGGTATTACAATGTCAGAGGAAACGGTATTATTGTTATTATGTTTCTCAGAACAAAGAACGTAAATTCACCTTAAATTTTAAGATTAAAGATTTGAGACACAGTTTGTAGATGAGCTTGGGGGAAGCTATGGCACTATCAAGGCGATCCAGGTCATTGTATGGATCACTAAAATAAGCACTTGGAGGCTAGAGATTTAATAACAATCTTGTACCGTTAGTTGGTATTACAATCACCTTCATTTTACGATAAGTGTGCTCAAAAATCTACCAATCCGTTATAGAAAACTTGTTTTTAAGTCAAGAGATTGTGGAAAAATAGCTTTGTATATTTATATTTTTATATTGTTCTAATAAGTTATAAAATAATTAAAATGTTACACAAAGTATATTTTATTTTGTAATTCCTAAAATACGTTATCCAAGCAACATTATAACGTAGTATGTATTTTCGACAATTAGAGCAATTTTTGGTAGGGATTTTGGCTCGATCTAGAAATGCCAAGGGCAGATGCAGGGTGCTAGAATGGCATCTATAATATTAATTATGATGTATCTGCCATCTATCATTTTCTTATTAAGTGAAGCGACTGTGCTATCCAAATAAGTGAACTTTATTGACGTCCTTTGTGAACGAAAGTATAACGATGATTTTGAGTTAATTAATTAATACGAATTTTATCATGTAATTATTTGTGTGAATTAGCAATTTTACCGGTGGACTGTCAATTTTTATGTTAGGGTTCATGAAAATAGGACCAAGTCCAGAGCGTTGTAGAAAAATTTACAGATACGTTATTTTCTGATGAATTCGGCTTAGAACTGCCTAGTCCAATTTGCAAATCGTTTTTGAGGAACGTTCTGGAATTATTTATTTCACGATTTAAATGTTGTAAGTGATTGGTGCTCTTATTTGTGCCTTGTAATGGTATTGAATGTTAAAATTGGTTTTATCTGAATGTCGATTTATGACATATTATGACTACTCTTCATTGTCTCCATAACTTTTACGTATACAGATTTTCTTTTTTCTTAACTAATGGCATTGCTTGTTCTATCATAGTAGTTCAATATGTAGGAAATACAGTCGTAGTAGTGTGACAAGTCCAAAATGAAACAATCAACTTAGAAGAATAGTATGATTATTAGAAAATAGTAGTGAACACTTGGAGAAACGATGCAACTTACGAAACAGAAAGGATCGTTGTTCGGCACACTTAACCACAACTCTTCAAACCAGAAAGAAATAATTTGATGCCCAAAAATTAGTTTGGACAACTAAATATAACACAACTTAGTTTTGTAAAGCGACATTCTAAAAGGAGCAAATAACTGATCTTAGAGTGCTCATAGATAGGAATTTGACCTGGAAAACACACATTAAAGCGGTAGTGCAAGATCGGTACTAAAATTAACCTGTATTAATAGTCCATTATGATCTAATTATTCCATCTTAATGATTCAAATTCAAATTAATAAACTTAAATTATTTAGAAGCCTGTCTTGATGTTTATTTTTAACGTTCATTAGCTCGTGACCAGCACTATTTAAACTATGGGCCTCTTTTCAGAAAAAATATAATTCACCCACTCCTTCGACCTCGATGAAAATCTACCATTTTTGGAGAACAAGCAGAAAATGCAGTTTTTTATTATTTCTTTTGATGCTACTTCCATCTCCCTTGATTGTTCGAGCGTATGACCCAGCAATCACTGACCCAGACGCCGTGACAGTTATTTCAGAACGCAGTAATTTGGAGCGACACCAGTCCTAAAATAAGTGGAACGTGATAAACGGAGGCGAGAGGCAAAACAAATATTTGCCCAACCAGAAAATTTTTTATGCGTCAGCTCTGCCTGCACGTATAGAATTAACTTTTTATTTCCGCCTTCAAATTATCATATCCATTATACCATATCTTTTCCGAAAAACTTCTTTATGGCTAATAACAATAAGTTGCTACCCATCAACTTATTTTTATTACCTGTAAACTACAACCTTTCACAAATCTACGTTGAACAAAATATGCAGTTAAAATTTTTAGTAAAATATTTGTAGAAACAAAAATCTCATTAACAATTCAGAGTAAGGTCCAGAATACACCGTAATGTTTTCCAAACGAGAGTTGCAGTCAGAACTCGCGGATTGCTAAATGGGGGAGGTAAAAATTAAATTTGACTCGCTTGATCAATCCTTTCCTACTGTTTTATAATGCACTTTCATTAATATTTTTGTCTTTTATGCAAAAATGGTAACTCAAACAAAGAAGAATCTTTAGTTTTTGCAGTAGCTTTTTGCTTTTCCTTTGCGACTCTATGTCATGTTGTTATGAGAGTCGAAGACCACTACCTTTTGATTTTGGCCATGTTTACTTTGATGAATGACAACCATTTTAGTATGTGGGTAATCTTGCCTATAATGCAGTCAGCAAATACATGTAGTAATAAAACTGACAAAAATTCGCGCTCATTTTAAATAACTGTCTATTATTGGTCGGTTTGAAAAAGTGCGGGTATTTCAGTAGTCAGGTACACACTGGCCCATTTTTGGGCACTCGTGTGTTATTGTTGCGGCTAATTTATTGTAGTTATAAGTGGCAATTTCATTTGCATTCGACTATCAATGATAGTGTGTATCACAAAAGTAAGTTTTTAAATTTTGATTCATCTATTTAACGGAAAGAGGTAAATATAAAATATTGTTATAAATGCTACATTGTAAACCTAGCTTTAGCGCACATCTTTCTGCGTTTCAGGGGCGGTTCAGGGGTGTGTCATGATGATTTATTGCTATATGCATTCGCTGAACGTATAATAGACAAAAAGTTTTCCTGTATAAAATAGCTCTTTTTGTTACAGAAGGAGATCTCATAGATTGTATCTACTTTTTTATGTGGTTTTCTTTGCATCCATCAACAGCTTCATTTAGTTTCATGTTATTATACACTTTTTGCTATTGTATTCCAGAAAGCTGCTTACAATTGATTCAAAATAGATTCTTATTCAACCCTACATTTTTCTTTTTAGTCTTAATACTTTCAAATATTTCCATGTTCTATTCCAAGTAACTTATGCTAATGTTGATGATCCCCGTGATACCAACTGTAGCTGACGAATCAAATATTCCATTAGTCTATTCATTTGTATTTAGACAGGTATCCGACACCCTAAAAGGTAAAAGGAGGATGGAAGAAGAAGTAGACATTTGTATCCCTATAATATATCAATTTAATTTGGATTAAAATTTTAAAGCACTGAATACTCCTGAGAATGTTTATCAAAATCAAGAATTTCCTGATTATTTTATTTGTTGTACAAGGAAAGTGGAACAAATAAAAAAGGCAGAACAAGTTTTATTCTTGTGGTTTTTTGAATTATAAACGAAAAAGTATACCCGGCAAATGCTTTTTCTTTTCTTACACGCAAGCATCTGATCTTTTAACCGCATTGTCAGTGTTGCTAGGGATATTGCGACTATCCCTTAGCGGATGTTTTCTTTTAAAACTGGAATTGTTAACGCAAACTCTGCCCTTGAGATAGTCTTAAAAAAAGCCATCAAGTCTGGAGAACGCGCACCATTTTTTGACATGAGGCGACTGGAAAAGTGCAGCCTTATAAGATTTACTGTGGCTCTAGTGGTAGCGTCATTTTGTTGGAACCATAAGTTGTGGTCATCAGGTAACTGTAGTAACAAAACAACAATACAGCATTGCCCCATAGTGTTCCCCATTGATTGTTTGAACAACGCCCTTTTCGAAAAAATATAACCCAATAATATGGTCGCACTTTATGGCACACCAAATCGTTACACGGGCTGTATGCAGGGATCTCTATCCACCATTCACTCTACCCCAAAAGCATCAATTTTGTTTATTAACGAATACACTCGAGTGAAAATGTGCTTTGTCACTCATTATTAAATTTTGCACAAAATTTGCAACTTTTTCTACAAGATTTAAAAACTGCTGACTATTTTGGAACCGCGCTTGTCGCTCTTTAGATTAAAGGGCTTGGATCAACTAAATTTTATATGGAAAACGACATATGTCTGGCTTAAAAATTCATTGTAACTGACGCTCAGAGATTGTTAATTTAGAGAACGTTCTTCTAGGGCATGTTCAATATTATCCTCTGATTAACATTTCCTCTTTTAATAAACTTTTGAACTATTATTCTAATGGTGTTCCAACAAGGTGCTTCGCATACATTATAAAATTGTCCATAAGCTATATGTTAAAACCACTCACCACTGGTTTTCAAAACAAAATATCACTATTCGAGTCTTCTGAGCAGTTATGTACCTATCCATGCTAAAATCCTCAAGTTTTAATGCAAACTTTAAAAAAATTAAATCAAGAGATAAATAAGAAAACTATTAACATATAAAATAAACAGATAATTTTGCACCGCCCTGAAACAAAAGATCTGAAATGAAGATATTGTTTTAGCTGAAAACTAAACTTTTGTTTGAGAAAAAGGTTGCACATAAAATTAGAGAA
This sequence comes from Sinelater perroti, assembly GCA_036346155.1. NCBI lineage: Eukaryota > Metazoa > Arthropoda > Insecta > Coleoptera > Elateridae > Sinelater > Sinelater perroti. The sequence goes on along the minus strand of JARFIY010000167.1, from coordinate 3,067,125 downwards.
GACATCGGTCATTTCCAGTAGAAATTCACTTAAACGTTGGAAGGTAACAATTAAGAAACGGGGTCGGCACGCACAACATGTTTTTGCCAATTATGTGGTCAATTAATGAGCCACGTTAAAAAATTAGATATTTACATAAATATGTTTTTGACTTTGTTTGTTTTCATTTGCACTAATTTTTAAAGCACCGTAAAAGCACCATCTAGTTCCCAATGACTATTATAATTAATTACTCTTTGTTTGCATAAAATATACTAGGCACTACTTAATTATTGGTGGAATTGAAATGTTTGGCTAAAGCTAAATGTTTAGTGTTGATATGGGATCTACGATTACAATATTTTAAGATTACTGGTATAACTGACTTATAGAGTAAAGTATTTGCGTTGATGCTTGTGGTTTATGAGTCCCAATAAGAACAGAATATTTATTTTATGATGGAAAAATTCTGAGTAATCTCGAATTAACAGCGAAGCAGACCTTTCCCCAAATTGCGAAAAGAAATTGTAAAGCTCATTAAGAAACAGTTTTTTTTGTGAAGCTTTGAGTTGGTCATACAAACTTGTAGAAGAATTGCGTTGATCTTTTGGCTTCTACAAACATGACTATTATTCCTCGGTTTCTTATTTTCTCAAATTTAATCTTGGCGACTTTTCTTATTCTTTAACATAAAAATTAATCTCGAGAAGAGATTTAAAAAGTATCGCAGATTATGTTGAAGGACTATCGGAAAATGACTTCCAGTGGAACTTCCAGACATCAAATTACGTTGAGATTAATTAGTTGATGTACCACATAATAAATTACCTTTTTTAGCGTCTTAAGTTTATTTTTTTTGCAGTATCGGATACTTTTTGACGCCTCACGATTGTTAGAACTTCTTCTCTAACCAAAACCAGTCACAATTTTTAGGTAATCTGCTCATCTCGTCTGAAAGTACCCTCTACTTCCCTTTCCAGTCCACGGTCTCCAGACTAAATCTCTTCGTTCCATCTGCTGCTCGTTTGCCCTGTTAATTTCTACCTCGATATTTTAGTTTGACTCATGTTTTTGGTAATTTATCAACGACGTTGACAAAAGTCAATGTTCCATTCTGGGGTCTATATGTAAGAACCAGTAATACACTTTCATCTTAAATACAATAGGATCTTTTTGATCTTTAGAATATGCTGTTGTCTGCTAAATGCCTCTTTAGTTCAACTGTCAAGTTTTGTTTATCAAGTTCGATTAACTGAGCGAGATATGTGTGCTTGTGAATATTTTTGATTATTCCATCACCTATCGTAATGATTATTTCATTCGTCCTATCTCCAATCGCTCTTTAAATTTTTCTACTACAAATTGGAGATTTTCAGAATTGTTTGTGATGAGCAATACATCAATGCGTATAATAGATTATTAAGACTTTTTTTTGTTAATATTTGACACCCTTCTGAAACTAAAATTTTGAACATAATAGGAAAATTGCCAATTCCTGGCAATACTATAAATTTTATTGCAAACGGACCACATTGAGTAGCACAGTTCGTCAGTAAGGCATGAACATACCTACAGTACTAATAAAGTGCGTGTAGCTATTTGTTTTTTAAGTGTCCAGAACAAATCCTCCGATGAAACTTATACTGCGATACGTAATTTGTATGGCGCTACGAGTATGGAAGAAGAAGTAGAAACAAATACAGATGATGAAGAAGGAAAGCAGTCAACCGTCCGACAGTATAACACTCAGTATGCGCACTCTTAAACATGGATCAAGGTTTGGCTACCATAGAAGTGCGCGCACAAATGAATGCACAGAGCAACAATCGGTCGAATTATTCAAGATGTGGTGGGTTTTCTTAAAGTGAGCATCTCATCGGTGATTACAAAAACACTCTTTAGATTTAAATGGCGAATGCGTAAAGAAATAACAAAACTCAAAAATATACATTTCTAAAAGTGGAAAAGGCGAAATTTTACTTTTAACCCTAAGCTGACTATTACACACATTGTAAAATATGTTGTTTATACGAGGGTTGGGTCATGAACAACGTGAAATCAGTTGTTAGTCAAGAGTTCTTATATCAAAATAGCCGTTTTCCGGTGCAGAAATGCCAGAGAATGCCACAAAGAATCGAGAGAAGCTATCGGAAATGTCTATCGTCTGCCAGTTTCTATTAGGTGACCGATTACTGCACATGACACAGGTCGTTCTGCTCGTTGCCGATCGCTGGTTGCTTCGCGTCCTTGCTAAAACTTTACTACCTATCTCGCGACTGTTCAGTATAGAACAGCATTATTCCCGACAGCTTTTACCAAGTTTCTGTGGCGTTCTTTGGCATTTCTGTCCCGAAAAACATATATTGATGTAACACATCACTCAATAAGTTCGTAGAATGACTAATAAAACAACAACTGTTAGGCAAAATTCGACTTTATTCATTAAGATGGTCTTCTTCAAGAGTAATACTTTCATTGCCTTTTTTGTAGAACGATTTATTTTATCAAAATAAGCTTCAGTTTCGGCAATCATATCACTGCAGACAAATCTCTTTCCCTAAAGCATTCTTTTTAGGTTTGCAAACAGGTAGTAGTCGCTGGGAGCCAGATCCGGAGAACACAGTGGATGGGAAAGCAATTCAAAGTGCGATTAATGCAATTTTGCAATTGTTGAGATCGACTTGTCACACGGTGCGTTGGATTGGTAAAAGAGCACTTTTTTCTTCTTCATTTGGGGTCGCCTTTTCACAATTTCTTCATTCAAACGCACCAATAACCCTATATAATATTCGCTATTGATAGTTCTTCCTTTCTCAAGGTAATCGATGAATATATACCGTGCGCATCCCAAAATACGAAGGCCAAAACCCTACCAGCTGACATTTGTGTTTTTGGTCGCTTTGGGCGGCTTTCGCCCTTTGAGGTCCAGTCAGCTGACTGCCGATTTAACTCTGGACTGTAGTGATGGATCCATGTTTCATCCAGTGTCACATGCCGCACGAAAAAAAATTTGTTATTGCGCTAAAACAGCTCCAAACAGCGCTCTAAATCGTCGACGCGTTGTTGTTTTTGATCATTAAACAGAGCTTTGTCATGGATAAATCTTCATGAAAAATGGTGAATACACTACCTTCTGATATCTGTAAAGTGTCAGCTATCTCACGCAACTTCAATTTATAACCAGCCAAAACTATTTTGTAGACTTACTTATGTTTTCTGGAACTACTGGCAATTTTGCGCTTCATCTATATTTGTACGTTTAAAATCAACAAACCACTTCTCTACCATTTACCTCGATGAAGCAGAGTCCGAATAATATTTGCCAAGTCCCTGCTTTGCTTGGGCGGTATTTTTTCCCATTAAAAATCAATGCTTTATCAACACACGAAATTCAGATTTTTGAATATTACAAAAATAACGCCACTAAAAGCACTGTAACTTGTGAACTAAACGTCAGATTATCATGAAATTTTGACACATATCAATTGAGAGTTAGTACTTCTTAAAAATCATATGCATTTGTCAATAGTGGGTCCATCTCCATTGAGTGTTGTGGTACAAACACTATTGTACTCAAGTCACATCCATCCTGCACGGCAGTTGATTGAAAATTGTTCTCTGTGAAATTACAGAACATCACAGAGCATCTTGTGTTATGGGCGCACACTATGAATGCACGGCTTGTTTGAGACACGACAATTCGTAATACAATTCCTTACATTTAAAAAATTAGTTGCCATGACTTATGCCTCAACCTTGTATACAATAACTTGAGCGATTTTCTGTTACTGTTAGTTTATAACAATTATAAGTTTTCTAAATTTCTTCTGAGATCAAAATACCATTTTCAATATAAGCTTATTCTTTTACAAAAGAAAAATGTTAATTAATTCTTCTTTTAGTATTGAATGAGTTTGCACTCCACTTTCATGCGAATCACAAAACACAGCTTGAAGGCCAAATTAAATGATAATATTTTAAAGTATTCTATAAATGATTAATTGCAAGTACTCACTACTATTTCTCTAAGGCTGTTTTTTGTAAATCCAAAAAAGTAAAATTGCTAATATTAATTAAATCTTCTTCTTCTAGTGTCTTACGTTATACAGCGTGTAGACGTTCCTCTGCCTTTTTATTTAGGATGTGTACTCCTTCCGTCGCATGTGTAAATATATCGGCTACATTTCCAACTTCACAACAATTTTTTATGTCCCTTAACTGTGACTGTTGCTTTCTTTTTGGTTATCTTCTTTCTTCTATTTTTGCCATTCGAATAAGTCTTAGTGTTTCGTACTTCGTAGTAATTATATGTTCCAGGTATGAAATTCTTTGTTGCTTTATTATTTGTAATAGTTCGCGTTCAGTGTTGGCTCTGCGTATTACTTCTTTGGTGATCACATTTCGGCATTATATGTTACTATGGATCATATATAACAACTAGGGCACAGGTCTTTATTAAAACTGACAAAAATTGCCATTATGCGTATTTTCAATGCCACTGTCAATTTTATTACTTATTGACTCTTTCGAAGAGTTTGTTGTCAACTCTTGCATGGGTCTAGTTATGTTGTCGTCTGCTAATGACCATAAATTTCGGATTGCTGGTGTTTAGTGTAAGTTGAAATTATTTTCCCATGCTGTTTGTGCTATTTAATGATTTCTGTAGATCCTCTAGATTTTATGCTAAAATGGCTGTGTCGTCTGCGTATTGTACATTTTTTGTTTAACCTTGATTCCTTTTGTTTGGTTATTCAGTGCTATTTGGAAAATTCTATCTACATATATATATATATATATATATATATATATATATATATATATATATATATATATATATATATATATATATATATATATTAAATAATAATGGGCATATACACAACCCTGACGTGCGCCTTTTGTGATTTGTAGCTCTTGATTTGATAATAAATTATATATCCGTAGTTTTGGTGATAGGTTTCAATAAAGATTTCGTAGGATTCTAAGACCTTTTGTGTCTAATTCAATTTCTTGTAGTATATCAAGCATCACTTGATCTCTTTTGCTGTCAAAAGCTTTTTGGTAGTTTATAAAAACTAGAAGACATCCTATCGTTGCTTACAGCATTTTTGCCTTAGCATTTGCATACAGTATAATGTTGCTTTTGTGCCCATTGCATTTTAAAAGCACATTGGGTATTGACACTATATTCTTCGCATTTCGTATATATTCTTACATGTAGAATTTTTGGGAAGGCTTTTAGGCATGGCTTATTAGACTTGTTAGTCTATGGTCGTCGCAGTTATAGGCATTTCTCTTTTTCGGTAATGCTATAAACAAGGATCTTAGACATCCATCTGGTATGTGTTCACTATCATAGATTTTATTAAATAGAATACATAAATATGTTGAATTTAATAACTTCTGTATGCCTTTCCTTGTTTTAAATTTTTTATCGTATGTTTTACTTCTAATATGAGTAGTGGTGGGCCTGTGAGTTCATGAACTTCGTTTTGATTCGGCAGTATAGACGATCTTCTTGTATACATTTTTTATGTATTTTTCCCAATTCTGTCGTAGTTCTACTTTATCTGTGACTATTTTATTATTTTATTTTATAGTACTTATGTTTTTGTTTTTTTAACTTGCTGTAATTTTTATGGCAGTTAAAAGTGTCGTATATTTCGGGTAATTTTTCTTCCTCTTGACATTATTGTGCCAGTTCTCTTTCGCCTGTTTTATTTTGTTTCGTATGCCTTTGTGTATTTCGTTGTATTGAACTTTGTCTTGTTTTATCTTTGCTAGTTGTTTTTTTTTGCATTATATGGAATTTTTTGTCAGCCATGGTTTTTTCCTTTCCTATTTTTTGTGCCCAATCACTTTGTCGGTTGCTTATTTAAGGTTTTTTCTATTGTTTTCCAGTATGCTTCTTCATTTTGGTTTTTATTTGGTCGTTTCTTCTGTTATGGTTCAGTTTCTTCTATGAGTTTTCTTTTTTTCGTATTTCTGTCAAGGTGCCGATATTATATCTTTTTATCCTTTGTCTGGGTCTTAATAATTTTCCTCTAAACGTAAAATTATGATCAGAGCCGATGCCTGCTCCTGGGTACGTAGCGACTCTTGTAACTAGGTGAATGCTACATGTGTATTGGATTGCTGCCCATTTTAACGTAGCAGCACCATGATATCTAAAATCTTTGGAGAGATGGATGCTTTGACATAATTTAAACAAAATGAAGATCATTTTTGTTGACAAAACTAAACAATAAAGAGAAAATGTGACCACACTATAAAAGCGAGAGGTGTTATAACGACTGCGAATAAGTAACTGGATGCACTATAATACTAAAAACAAACAACAACGTTCTGATTAAAACATTATATAGCAAAAATTAATCAAGAATGATTTTTATTTTATTATCAAGTACCATCTGAATTTTAGGTTTTTTGCAATAACTTGACATTTATTTATAGAAAATAGATTACTATCTAAAGAGGTGATAATCTCATGGACGATGTGACAAAATCTGCCACTCAGATTGGTGATCGTTTTTAATATCATGTTGGCAGTGTGCAATGGCGTGTTGTCCTGAAGCAAAATGGCTTTCTATCTTCCTTTGCCAGTATTAGTCATTAGTTACTGTTCGTAACGCAAGCTGGTTACCGTTTCACCAGGTGAAAGCAACTCATAATACACGACGCCCGCTGATTTTATCATACACACAGTAATGTCTTCCTGGCATAGATCTTCAGTCATGCGATACCGGTCGATGGTTCGCCTGGATGAACCCACGATTTATTTTTTTTTTGAATCCTCACAGGTGTGAGACATATTTCTTCTTGAATCTGGAGGGCAACGATGTAATAACATCATAACGTAAACTCTTGTTCTCAGCTGTAAGTTTATAGCCTTCTTTCTGAATTCTCTCCAACATGTTGAAACGGTTAAAAATTACTTGGCGCTTAAACAGCTAAATTATATCTACAAGAAGTGGTGATAAGTTTAAGGAGAAGGAAGACGGCACTCCTCCTATAGACATCTTCTTCTTGTAGACTGTCTCTGTTTATTTCAGAGGTTGGCTACCACTTGATTAAAATGTTCTCAGTCTTCAGCTAATCGGAACAATTGTGTTGCAGTCAATCCAGTCCATTTGCGTACATTACATAACCATGACAATCTCTTCCTTCCTACAGGTCCTTTTGCTTGGATTTTTCCCTGTGTTATTATTTGGCAAAATTTATATTTGTCATTCCTTAAAATGTGTCCGAATTACGCTGTTTTTTTTTCCTACAGACATATTTCACTAGAAATGGTTTCTTACAACCTGTCATAAGTTTCTTGGAAGTGAGCTGCCACATTATATAGTAAAAGTCCTTACAATATGGAAATATTTCAAGTAAAAATGTTTTTGTCTTCCCATGCTCCTCCATATCGAAACTGCGATTTTAATATTTTCCTTTCTCTAAAACAATTATTTAAGTCAAATTCATACGACACTATAGAAAATTTCGAAAAGCCAACTTCAGAACGGTATCAACATTTTTATAAAATAGTCAATTCAATGTTACTATTACGTTTTAAAAAAAAATAGTGCATTACTAATAATGTTTCAGTTAACACAAAATTTAAATTTTCCTAGGACTCAAAATAATCTCAGCAACTATCTATGCACAGCTGTATGTTTCTAGAGGTTACGGAAACAAACAGAGAAATTTTCATCCGATGTGCTTCTCATCCGTTTGGATTATTATAATATCGTCACGACGTTTCCATTTCAGGCCCATTTTCAGGCAGAAAAACAAAAAATCACACTGCAACAAGTTGGGTGAATATGGGTGGTATGATAGAGCAGGGATATGGTGTTTTCCCAGATATTCCTGAACTGATTCAGCAGTATGGAACACACAACTTGCTGACGTAAACGTTTCAGCATATCAATGAAAAAATGTTAGCTTATCGTTTGTTGTTCACTTTTTTGGAGGGTGATAAAGGATGACCTCGTCATTCTAGTTCTAGTTTGGTGCTTTATTTAAAGATCATATCAGTAACACCAACTTTCATCTCCCATAATAATGTTTAACACAAATATGGTACTAATTCTGGCTCTTTCCAATAGTAGTAACTGTTCATCTGGTGTTTTCTACTTCTTTGTCAGTCCGTGAAAGATTATTTTTGTATTAAGTTTCTGTTTCTCTAAGTCACAGCTCTATTCAATTTCAGCTCTTCGGCCTTCTTGTAGTAACTACCTCACACGTTCTACATTCTTGCACTAAATCTGTGTCTCCCGAAAACTGTTGTGCCATTTAAAGATACGGCTTTTTGATCATGGTTGCTTTAACGTATTTCATGTTCCACTAGGAGCTTTCCTTACCCCAAGACATAATTTAATGTTAACTGTCGAAATCCGCGCTCAGCACCTCACTCATGTTATTTGCAACTAACAATGAATGTCATGGAATTGTTCTGCTCCGATCGTTATCAAATTTGGTATACAGTCTGATACGACTGAGGGATGAATACATGTTATTGCTTTTTGCTGTGTGACCCAAGACAGACGAGATAAGAAAGGTCAAAATGACGAAACATTGTGTTGTGTGTATATTGTCCATATCACTATTTTTTTCTCGTGTCAACAACAATTGTTCTTCTATTCTCATCAAGATGGCCAACCCCAAAGGCAACCGGGTTGATTCAACCTCTAGATCTTTTTTTCAATCGCCAATTCAAGCATTTTGTGAGGAAGTTCCAAGATCGCATACGAGTTGAACGTGTTGGTCTTCGTCTCTCCAAAAGGGACAACATATTGAAGCTCAACTCGTTGACAATGCATCAATTTTAAGCAGAGTGGTTTGTAGACATGATCAAATATTCCTTCTTTAAGGCAGGATACATACTAGAGAGACCTCCCCGATTTGAAACTCCTGCCACTGTTTGTTTCCCAAGAACCTTCGAAAATTGTCAGAAGGACATCGAGGGCGAGCGATGCAATGCATTATTCTTCATCATATGTGCTCGTTGTCAAATGTATCTTTGTGTTCAACACTTTTTTGCAGTTAACACTAATGATATCTCTCATACGCATTATTGTTAAGCGGTAAACTTTCATACTTAATATCTCTAAAGTTTTGAGTCACACAGCAAAAAGCAATAACATGTATTCATCCCTCAGTCGTATCATACTGTATACCAAATTTGATAACGATCGGAGCAGAACAACTCCATGACATTCCTTGTAAATGCGCTAACAAGCCGAGCAGTGGGTTGCTAAGCACTGCCCTGTCACCTAGTGAGTTTACATGGAAACACTTTCAAAGCCATGTCTATTCAGAACCCATATTAGGCGACTCGAATAACACCTACTTATTGTGTTTGAACATTGCAGGTAAAAAATTAAATCAGTCCTAGAACTTTTCGCACAAAAGTTGTATATTTAATGTTGGTGCTACAAGCACTTGATAAGCACCGAAGAGTAGGTTTCCGTATTAGTAAAAGATGGTTTTTGTGGAAAACTCGTTTTTAGAAACCAAGAAACATTTCGGGTGTGTAGAAAAACGCCAAAACCTCATAGTTACGTCGAAAATGTACAATCTACTTTTGATTACCAAACAGACAATAACAGAACTGATTAACTGGAGTATTTTTATCTCTTTAAATATTATGATTATTTTTTTATGAAAAATATTACACAAAATATTTTCTTTGAACATGACACTGCTCCTGAAACGGTAAAGATGTTTACTGTAATCACACCTTAAAAATATATTTACAATTCATTTTTTCCATAATGGAACTGAAAACAAACGCAAGATTACTTTGTTATGCGCACAAGTAAGTGTTGAGGTTTAAAAATAGACTGATAATGAACTTTGTTTATGGGCTGGTAATACATTTCTACTACAGGCACCATTTAATTCTGTATTGAGTTAGCAGGTAATTAATTAATTAAGGTGCCTTCTTGGCCCTTGCTTGTATACGTTTAAATATCTTCACGCATAATTCCAGAACCCTCGAGGCTTCGCGTTGGTGTAGGTTACTGGAATATTTCTTTGCGACGCGCTAAGGACTCTTTTAATGTCTACGTGTTCTTTCGCCTCGGTTAGATTTTCCGGGGTTGATCGCTACACTCCCCCCTTTCTCAAGCCTTTCTATCTCAGAATATATAGATATTGTTTTTTGTGTTCGCAATCGTGGAGGAATCGGCGCGTTTCCCCGATGTTGCATGCACCTTTGTGGAAAAAATTGCAGTGAATTATTTATTCATATCCTGTTTCAGATAAGATATGGCTCTCCACATATTAGAGTAGCTCGGGTTAGAAGAAGAGAGTTTGGCGCTAATTAGTATAAGAAAAGTCTTCTTGTCTGGCAGTTGTGGAATTTTACCTACTGTAGTATTTATACTACCAAATATCTTTTTATAAACAAAGATTATCTCCCGAACTATACTTCAATCGTCATTCTAAATCAAGTTTTTTTACCGTTGAGATATTCGTATATAAAGTTTTCAAAACTGAAATGGTTTTCTAACTTTTTTTTTCTAACTTTGTTCATTTGGAGGCTCACTCTTGGTATCTGCGTAAGGCTCAAAGTGATTAAAATACATCACATTCTTGCAGTTGGTTGATCTTGCTAATTCCACATCCGGGTTCTGAAGTCATTTTAAGGTAGCATGATCTATTTACAGTAAAAATTTTCTACACTAGAGATATTTGTGAAAATGTATACCGGCTTTTACAATCGCTAATAACTTTCTTCATGTTGCGCGGTAATCCCTCTCTTTTTAAGCAAAAGTGTGCTAAAGTAGACCGTTACTTTTTCTCATGTTCCGCATCTGGATCCGCGTCTGATTTCATCTTCAGGCTCGTTACAATCTTTGTTGTAACACGGCTTTCTCCTATGTCACATGTAAATCCCGCTCTTCTAATTATTCTTTTAGCTCCATTTTCAGTTCATACAACTTGCCATAGTAATTTGTTTAATACTCTTGGAATTACCATAAAATTCCACTTCTGACAAACTCGGTATGTGGGTTCGATTATTTATTAATAATTACATGCACTATTTATCTCTACAGTGTGTTAGCAGCTAAGTAATTAATGTATTACTATTGTATTAATCTATTATTTATTTTCAGCTACTCTGCTCACCACCATATTTTGATCACCACTCAAACGATGCTTAACTGTAATTAACTTCTTGCCTGTTTCTAGTATACTCTTAAATATCTCCACACGTAAATCCATTCGCGGCTCCGCATCGGTGCGCCAAGCAGATTATTTTAATCTTCCTATGCGAAACGCTGGAAACTTTCTGGTTATTTGTAGGCCACTTTCCTGAATAGGTCGTTACAATACTGTACATAGGAAATTCGTACAAAGATCAATAGCTTTTCTATCAAAGAAAAAATTATCGAAAAAAACTGAGATGAAGCCCGGCATATACACCAACTTCGTCTTTAGAAAAGGTGATAAAGCATCTGAAATAAGCCTACAACTAAATGACTGTTCAAATACTGACATAAAAATGCATTTAAACTCGATGTGACATTAAACAGAGAACAATAAATAATTCGAATAGCAGTTTTATTATTCTGTTCGTAAAAAATATAGATTTACTCCTTGTCACACAACGGGAACCTCTCTAGGATTACTGATTTATTTGAAAAGTAAATCATCACTTAAATATAAAACTGTCTATAAGAGTCGCTCCAGGTGATTCAGGACAAAGCCTTAAGGTTTCTTTGCCATTCCGCGACTAATAAAAAACACAATCCTCCATAACTGAACTTCTCACCATCATAGATTTTGCAAAAATAAGAAGGGACAACTATATAATAACAAGATCACATAAATCCAACTATTAAAACCTTTAATAATTACGGTGCAAAAGCTTATGCTTTACGCACATACGAAGTCAGTGATCCTTTCGTTGCGGACAACAAAAATAAATGCATACGGCCAACTAGTTTTTTTATGAAAGGACTTTAACCAATTAATAAAATAAATCAAAGGAAAGAACCTAAGGAGCTGAAAGCAACATATTAACTAAGCACACAAGTGATAGCAGCATAATTTCACATAATGTACTATTAGAAAGTTTCAAAACTACAAATATGACCTCACAATTTGAAAACGACCTATAATTGCTTTTTCCTTGCTAATTTTCTATTAGGAAAAAATGACTACACATTTTATTAGAGATATTCCCTCTTCAATGTCTATGCTAATTCTTTGGGTGTAGTAGAACATTATTCGTAAACTAAAACTTATCATTGGAGAAAGACTTCTTACCACCTTTTTAGTTACATTAATTGGCGCAAGATTTAACTGGTCGCGCTTTGTCATGTTGCAGCATCTCAAACTGGTAATATTCTCACAAAGGGATAGCCAATTATTCAGCAAAATACTCTCTTGATCACATATACAATTGCCATTTATTTTGGGATAAATTATTTCGGCTGTGGGTTCTTGGGACTAGTACTTCTAATGTGCTTTGTGTCTTTTCCGGTGTCTCGTGCCAAAATTATGAGTTGTTTACTGTAATCAGATGTCCAGACGTTTTCAGATTCACCTACTGTACATTTGAACAGAAAGTAAACAAAGACAGCTGATACAAAATGTGGCATGGCTGAGCTCTGAACGTACGTTTGGTTGCCTATATTCAGGATCGTTTCGCATATTTCACTTTCGTAAGGTCACCGCACCGATTTACCCCACTGTTATCATTTGTAAATAAACTGTTCCACATGCCCATCTTGCAAAAATTTGACGAAAGGCGGGTGTCCTTATAGATGCTGGTATGCAAAGTTTAGCGGAACAAATCTGTTGCGATTTGCTTGTTGGGTAATATATAGCTCTGGGGCATTTTTAAGACAACCGCGGTTTTTGCCTTTCTCAGCACAATCCTTCCCACTTTTAAACTTATATCCAGCGATCCCATACGCATACTAACAACGTGTGGATAATTGCCCTGTTTCCCTTTGCCCACAACTTTACTCGCAGTATTGTACGAATGATTTACTAACCTTTCTTTCTGTGCTCTACAGAAACGCTATCTGTTGGCAGTAGGTGGTAGTATAATCTATCTTTACACGCTAGTTGCTCATTTCAATCTGCAATATCACTGGAATTTCGAGAAGGAATACCAATCATTTTTAAATGCCTTAAATAAATTTTAAATATTTTCCATGAGAGGTTTTCTCTAATTTTTGAAATATATCGTTGTCTTTTCAGCAATAGAAAAGATACGAGATCGACTCCATAAAGAAGGTCACAAACTGCACACTTACGTCGTAGACGTGACTGATAGACACAACGTGTACAAGACTGCTGAACTGGTCAAAGATGAAGTTGGCCCAGTAGATATCCTCATCAACAATGCAGGCATCGTCACTGGGTACACTTTCCTCGACATTCCTGACCACATGATAGAAAAGACGTTCCAAGTCAACGTCATTTCGCACTATTGGGTACAATTCATCGTATTACTTTGTGTTTTATTTAATACAACCCCTTAAATTTAGACTATCAAAGCCTTCCTCGGAGACATGCTCAAAAACGGAAGAGGCCACATCGTGTCAGTCGGAAGCTTAACGGGGATGCTCGGTACTTACAAGTGTACGGACTACAGCGCAACCAAATACGCCCTCACGGGCCTGCACGAGAGTCTAACCACTGAACTGAAGGTTCGTTACGTCAGTCTATATTTCAGCCGAATAACGCAACCAGTTTTCAGGCTCACGGCCATGATAACATTCTAATGACCCTGTTCTGCCCCTACTTCATCAACACTGGAATGTTCGCCGGCTGTAAGCCTCGCAGCATGTCCATGCTAGAGCCTAAGGACGTTTCGAAGAGGATTATCAGGGCGATCAGGCGAGAAGAGGTGTTCGTCACTATGCCGGGCATCGCCAGATTCCTCCTCCCCTTGAAACAGTAAGTGATCAATGTTTTTTTAACAATGTTCGTTAACAATTTTGTTTTGCTAGTTATATTCCATCAAAATTGGGATGGGCGGTTATGTACCGCGTGATACAAGGACCACAAAGTATGATGGGGCTGAAAAGCTACCAGGACGTTGCTGCAGCTTAGATTGTAGTTTTATAGCGCCTTGTGTTTTTATGGTAACTAAGTAAAATTTATTCTTAGTTTCTTAGATATGGTATATATAATTTTTACATGTATTGATTTTTTTATCTAAAAATATATTTCTCCAATAACAACACTTGTATATATTAAGTTTCACGGCATGGCGTAGTATTTAAAACCATGTAAACTATTTAAATAGTGAACAAATTAATTATAATGCGTTGTATAAACTAAACTAATAACTAGGAGTATTTTTATGAAATAAGCCTTATCCCCATTACTGGTATTTTAAATATCATGCAAAAAAAAGCTTCGTTTTAATAAAATCTAATAGATTTCGATCTGGTGACATTACAAATCTTGCTACACACTTTCACCAATTTTATATTACATAATAGTTTATAATATCATGTATTATAGAATATATATAATAGATCCCAAAAAACCAAACCTCCCAAAGGTTTATCATGATTCTGGGGAGTTCAGCGTGGAAGACCCTAGTAATCTGATCAACGCGCCGACGCAAATCCACGAGAATTCTAAATCAAATGCTAAGGTATTTAAGCGTACGGTTAAAAACAGTTGAAAACAATTACAATATGACTTAAAGAGAACATATCCCCCATCGAGAATAAGTTAATTAGCTGCCAATTTGCTGCAAAAATAGATAGTGTCAGTATATGAAACAACCAGATCCATAAGTTATGTAATAGTAAGTAGCGGAGCTAAAAATAAAATTATAAGAATGATATTTAAAGACGACAGAAAAGAAACCCGTGCTGCAGGAAAGATTGCGACAATCCTTCACCGACAAAGGTGAGAACCCAAACATGTAACTAGATGCATTGATGTAAAGCCTTGCGATAAAATTAGTAAAATAGTCAAGAACTTTGAGACACTTAATAAAAAGCTTTAAAGAACAGTCCAAAACAATTAAAAAAAAAGACTTACGATCCCTAAAAATTAGTATGAAAGAATGCTCTAGAAATATACTGGTTTCAGCAAGATGAAGTTACTGCCCATCGGACTTAGGGCATATATGAGATCCTCACAGAAGTCTTTGGAAAGAGGATTATAAGTATAAACGCCCCCCGTAAGATAAAGGTGGCATTAAGTGCCCACCAAATTCCCCCGATTTAAACCCATGGGATTTCTTCTTATGGGATATATATCTTAAGGATCGAGTTTATCAAAGCAAACCCCAATCCATCGACGAACTCAATAATCGCATCACAGAAGATATTCTGGCGATTTCTGCGAACATCAGAAAAGCTACAATTGAGGGTTTCGGAAAAAGGATTTAGATGGCCATCTCTAGTGAAGGCAATCATTTTGAAAACAATGTACCTCATTTATTCATCATCATAATAAATAAAGAATTAGAATTTTAGCTTGCGTAGTTTTTTCTATAATAAATGTTTTTAATTTGCGTCACATAAAGGCCCTGTAGTATTGTAAGACTTTAAAAAAAATAGAAGAGTTTGAAATAAAAACAGATGCTTTGTTGATGAAGCCATGCAGCAGTCACTTGCAACCAGCAAAAAAGCCTAGTTGTTATCTGGAAGCTGCTATGTTTAACGATTAGTGGTTATCATAGGAGCTACATCAAGAATAGGAACTTGACTCGAAATTAAGGGTGGCACTGGGACGGAAGCGCCAAAGAGAAAAATCCCAATGGAAACGCATTAGCGTACTCAACTCAATGATAAACGTTTATTGGGCACAATGGATTTTCTTATGATTAGTAGATGGTTTTACAGAAAAAAAACCTTAGCAAACATTTACACCGCTGAATCCAGAACACGGTTGTTAATATCGAAAATGATGGGTTGTCAAGAGGATAGTTTACGATTAAAAGGATGGTATAGAGGTTTGAGAGCAGTTGTATTGGATAAAGTATAAATAAAAGAGAAAGAAATTGCGCTGAAAGTGTAAATAGTAAGAGTCAAACAATAGCCTCCTTAAAAAGGAACAACCTATGAGGCCCCTAAATCCACCCATTTTCAAAAATGTAGGACAAAATTTCGCTATTGTAAGTTATTTTACTATTGGATTTAAAGTGTACTCAATTCGAAATGAAGATCCATCTACAGTGCACTCTATTTTACTCTTAGAATTTGTACAACTCCAGGGTAGTATGATGATACCTTCACAGCCCTTTCCATAAATGCCATATGTCATGGCGGTTCTGAGAAACAACGGGCTTAAGAAAGGGGGACTTCAGAAAGCCAGGCCTACCTCGCAGAACTGCAGTCAAACGCGACGAAAGTAGAGCTACAGAAGGTTTGCGAGAGTTTGACACGGAACGTACGAGTAATCTGCTTGGTGCGCAGGCCCAAAGCTGCAACAATTTCAAATTAAGTGCGGATATATTTCAACAGCTTGTGAAAATAAATATTTAGTATGAGAATATTAATTAATCAGCTTCTAACAGATTTCAGAAAGAAATAGTGCCTGTATATGGTCAAATCACTGAATATTTCAATGTTTTTATTGTTATTTTTGAATACTTTATTCAAACTCCACTGTTGCAAAAAGAAACTGAAGCGAATTGTTGCTTGTCCGATTCCGTGAAAACAGTTCACTGTGTATCTGTGAAGATGCCAAATGCTAATTAGTACCTTTGACTGCTATTGTAAAAATTTTCATCACCATACACACCTTCAGTTCTATATTGTTTATCTTCTGGGGAGCACTAATGACAATAGCTATAAAACCCTCGACTGCCGTGTAAGGTCACCGCTCGCCCTTCGCGTGAGTTTTGCAACCATAAAAGTTCTTTCAACGCTAAATTGGTTGAGGGGGGGGAGTCAGAGCACACCGTTGAAAAATCGTCTCTTGTTCGCCAGGAAACTATGGCAGAAATAAATCTAACGCCTCATTATTTATTCTTCTGGGAATAGATTACCAAATACCAAATGAAGTGCTAAATTACCGTTCTAAAAATTTTTACCATTGTAAAAGTACTTTCGATCTTTTCTCCTAAAAGGGATTATTGCCAGTCAATTTTAAATCCCTTGACTGTCGTGATGATGTAAGGTCGTTGCGCATCCTTCCGGAGAGGTTTTGCTACCATGAAAATTCTTTCAACGCTACATAGTTTATCCTCACAAGAGAAGTGTTTCTTGTTTCAAATACTGAAAAACTGCTCTAGAAAAGCTATTGTATTACTCACAACCATATATAACAGCATACTACGCCTGTACGACTATCCGATACTATGGAAGTATACAATAATAATCATGATACTGAAGCCAGAAAAACCTCCAACTGATGCCACTTCCTATAGGCCAATAAGCCTTCTTCCTGTAATGTCCAAAATTTTCGAAAAACTTATCCTCACCAGAATTGCAAACGTAACACATATAGATGCCTTAATCCCTACCCACCAATTCGGCTTCAGACCCAATCACTCCACTATCCAACAGTGCCATAGAATCGTTAATAAAATCAAAGAAAGCTTATAAGCAAAACAAATGTGTACATCAGCATTTTTAGACGTAAAACAGGCGT
This sequence comes from Sinelater perroti, assembly GCA_036346155.1. Classification (NCBI taxonomy): domain Eukaryota; kingdom Metazoa; phylum Arthropoda; class Insecta; order Coleoptera; family Elateridae; genus Sinelater; species Sinelater perroti. Next base: position 3,049,569 of record JARFIY010000167.1, on the reverse strand, counting down.
TTGACAGGGTGTGGCATGCAGGCTTACTTTTCAAACTTAAACAACACTTACCAAATCAATTGTTCCTCATCCTTAAGTCATACATGTCCAACCGTTACTTCCAAGTTAAACTCGAAGACTCATTATCTGACTACCAGATTATCAACTCTGGTGTGCCCCAAGGAAGTGTTCTGGGACCTTTCTTGTACTTACTGTTTACCGCTGATATATCAGCCAGCGAGGATACACTACTAGCAACGTTCGTTGATGATACAGCCATCCTTTCTACAGATCTCGATCCGATACGAGCTTCTGCAAAATTGCAAGCTTATTTTGATCAACTCCAAATTTGGCTTACGCACTGGAAAATTAATCTAAACGTTGATAAGTCGTGTCAAGTCACGTTCACAACACGAAGAGCCGAATGTCCTCCTCTTACCTTCAATAACACTCCCATTCTTGTCAAAGAAGAAGTTAAATACCTCGGCCTTCACCTTGACGCAAAACTAACTTGGAGAACACACATTAAGGCAAAAAGACGTCAATTAGATTTAAAAGTGAGGAACATGTCTTGGTTACTAAATCGTAGATCTCAGCTCTCACCACAGAACAAACTCCTCATATACAAAACCATTCTTAGGCCTATTTGGACATATGGTGTCGAATTGTGGGGCTGCAGCAAACCGTCTAATACAAAAATTTTACAAACCTTTCAATCTAAAACCCTCAGAATGTTACTAAATGCACCTTGGTATGTCTCCAACAACACCATACACGACGACCTCAAAATACCATTTATACACGACGTCATCAGTGCTTACTCTGTTAAACCCAAAAATCGAAGCATAACCCACAGCAACGGGCTAATCAGTGAACTGTTCAGACAACCATTGGAAAATAGAAGACTTAACAGAACATGGCCAGAAGACCTAGCTAGGTAAATCCAGAGAGCCGTCAATGGATGGCCCCTGACTCAAATGAACTTCTTTCAACCTATTTACTTATTGCTTTATTAAGTAGATTGTAAATTTGCATTAATCCAATAAAAAAAAAGAGAAATGTTTCAATAAATCACTCGACGTTGTAAATCAAAGACGGTCGTTTGCAGAAAAACGTTGTTTCTATATCCTACCTTCCTATCTTCTGCAGAACAAAATCATCAGTAAAGAACGAAAACTTGTATTCTAAGCGTAGATTTTTAAGATATCTTTCGTCTTTTAGAAAAACTTTGTAGTCCTAAAAAATTGTTCAACGCCTGATTCTTTATTGTCTTGAAAAACAACATTAAGAAAAATAAAATAAAACTCTAAATATATCATGTACATAGATGTTGCCACAGAAGTTCTTGTTGGTTCACTAAGGCATAAAAATCTCGACAATTGCATTAAAATATTGTCACTTATCTTTTTCTTCTTAAGGAGTTGTGAGGTTATTATCATTTGTCTGAAGGGAGGAGGAGGGGGGACGTAATCGCCATTTCACTGTGAAACGCTCGGCTGTGCTAGTATAGAGCCATCGCTCGACTTCTAGAATAGCTTTAGTGGTTCTTTTCTCTTGAAGAACATCGTAGGAAGAAAAGAATTCGAACGCCGTTGTAAATAATGCCACAGGAGCTGCTATTCATTGTTCAGGATACCATCGTAGAAATCGTTGCTCGTATTCTAGAATACTGTCGCAAAAAGGAAGAAATGTTATTACAATGGAAAGATAAAATATTGTTGTTTATGTATTTTTCATTGCATTTAACATTGTAAAATAATAAATAAGAATATTATTAAGACGTGAATATATCTTTAAGCTTGGAAAATGTGTATATGAATAGTTTGGACATAAACCCATATAATCCCATAACTACGTAACTAAATTCAAATTGAAGGTATTGTCCGATAGAGAGAATGATGTAAGAAGAATTTACAAGATAAGACATCCCTCTAAGTCTGTTGGTGTACACAAATTAAAACTTTATAAACAAAAATGTAATGCGCTTTTTAAAATTTCAATTTAAAATACAAGGTGGTGCAAATAAGACCGGGACTAACTTGTGTGTAAACAAGCCGCACTGCACAATCTCCACCCTCCCTCCTGCTCGGGTTAGAACCCGGTCAGTCTTGTTTGGAAGTTGCTAGAGTAATATGCGAACAGAAGGTACCGCGGAACGTGGAACAACGCATTGTGATCCAACAACAGTATGAGGAAGAGTCTCTTACGGACCCATGTGCTTGAGCAACATGATTACCGGCCGCGGACATTCGTCACCGAGCCAAACATTGATCGTGCAGACGCGCTTATACGTGAGAATATGCGCAGCACTCTCAAGAAACTTAGAGCAATGCTGTCCATCAATGTTGGTAGTATAGAAGACATTGTAAAAAACTACCTGCACTATCGCAAGGTGAATGCATGGTGGGTACCACGCACTTTTGACGGACGTGAACAAAATAGTGCGCATGCAAGCTGCCAGTCGTCTCCTATAGCAGTTTGAAAACGCGGGTGATGCATTTTTGAAGTCTATAGCGATTACCGATGAAACGTGGGTGCACAACTTCAATCCCGAGTCCCAGCAGTCATCGTGCTAATGACGGCATACATATTCTTCCAAACCCAAGAGAGCGCAGAGAAGACAAAAAAACTGATGGCAGGAGGTTATTCATGTAGGCTTTCTGATTAACGCTAGAACAATCAATGCAACTTATTTCTCAGGCGCGAAGGAAAAGATCCGATGCAAGCGGAAGACAGTTGGAAAGCGGTTAGCCTTCCTTCAAGACAATGCACGCCCCCATACGGTCAAAACAACAGAAATTAAAATGGAACCTCCTGGCACATCCGCCGTACAATTTTGATTTATACCTGGAAGGCTCAAATCAGACTTGCAGAGTATGCGGTTCACGGACAACGACGCCATTAGCCAGATTGTTCGAAAATGGACAAGCCGCCAATCAAAAATATTTTTTGAAAAAGCCATCAGGATGCTTCCAGAACGTCGAAAAAAATGTGTTGACTCCGGAGAGTAGTACGTTGAAGACTGACATATGCAAGTAAGTGTTTGGCAATTTCTTTTTTTCTTATAAAAAAGTTAGCCCCAGTCATATTTGAACCACCTTGTATTCCAAAACGGAGTCAAATGTTGTCGTGTTGTAATACCTTAGTCGCTCTAATCCTCGAAAATCTACGATGACAAACAAACAGAAAACTTTAATGTTTTATAATAATCGTTTTCTCAAAGAGTTGATAGTTGCTAAAAAATTACCTATATAATTCCTAAGATAGTAACTGCGTATTCTTTGAAATCAGCAAGGCATCTATATATCCAATGACACTCAAAACCGGAGAACTACAGCACGGACACCACATAAGAGCATATTGCAATGATTTTCCTTCTATATACGTAAGTGGATGCGTAATAGGAGGTCACCACATATCCAATAACGTTGGGTTCTGACTGGATTAATATATAATGGCCATGGGAGCGCTTATTCTAGAACCGAGAAACTCAAAAGTTAAGCATTACGCTTTTTTAAGCTAGTGAGGGCTTTAACCGCGTCTTGCAAATGCAATGGAAAATCCGCAAGTTCCATTTCGTCCTCCTACATCCAGACACATACCTCAATGAATGTCGCTACAAAGCTTGCAAATCCCGAACAACATTAAACAAAATTATCCAGCTTAACTATTCTAAGGAACATTTCCAACTTCGGAATATAGTTGTTGAATACTTGAGCACGAAAGGGCTTGCATTCATTTTTCAGCCGTTGAAATACTGTAACAACAACCCTCACATCGTTACTGGCTATAAGAAAAACTCCAGTTGCTAAATGTAGCAACAGATAACCGTAAACAACGACAAGAATAAAAATAACATTTGGTTATTATTGGAGTGCTTGGTGATAAACTACTTCTGCCCTAAAATATTTTTATTGTCTTGGCCCAGAAGACAGAAAGAACATCATCCTGCCCATGGAAGTAATCAAGAAACTGTGCAAATTGTAGAACGTATTTTGCCACTCTTAATATAGTTGCCTGGGCCAAAGAACATCCCTTTCACAATCAAGATGCATCTCACGCTAGCATATGCCAACCTGGATTTTACACTTCTGCATCAAATTCTTCCTTTGGAAACAATGGCTGATTAATTCCTGAATTTCCAAAGAGATGCAACTTATCCAAGAACAACCATAGTAAAATTAGTTTATCGATTGCAATAAACAGTATTAATAAGGGTCTGATGATCGGCAGTACATGAAATGTAAATCAATTAAGATTAAAACTCGATAATTAAAAGTTAAAGTACCCCAATCGATGTTGTTTCCTTTAAAATGCTTCGCACAGACCCGGTTCCTATAGAGGATAACTAACTTTTTGCAGGCCTAATCCCGTGCACGGATGTAACTGTTTATTGAATTCGTCTTGCTGGATGCAAAGTCTGACATAATCTGGCCTCCATATTCTGCGGGACTCCAGATTCTATAATATTTCAACGTACAGGCATCTCAATATCACTTACAAACCATTACCAAAGGCACCAAACTGTTCATTAAATACTTATTTAAGCTAGTAATCATTAAAAGAAAGCCTACACCCCCGTTCACATTATTCAGTAGCTGATTACACATGTGACGTAAAATATCACAGGAGATAAATGGAACATACAAGGTGGGACAAAACTCCCTCTCTATTTTAAAGAATGAATAAAATTATTCAAAATTTTTGTAGGGCAAAACTACAAGCCTGGAAGTTCTACTTCAATGTGTTTAAAAGATAATATCGGCCAAATGGTCTTTCACTTTGGATGCACCGTTGAAATCGTATTCTGAAGTTCTTATCACTCTTTCCAACAAGTCATTCTTCTAACTGTACGTTTCTACATCAAATGCTATCTATTCGTTTGTCCACGACATGTTGGCTACTAAGAGCTTCTCTAGGCAAAACTTTCCCATTAGCTGCAGTCCAATCATCGGACCACCCTTTGTTTTATAACCTTCCTTTAAAATTAGAAAGTTTTACACCACCCCGTTCAAAATTAAATAGAACAGACCAGTGCGATTAAATAGGGGATTTTAAAAAATATCCACCTTCACACCACTTAGCAAAACCAGAAGAATTAGGGCTTGCAGAAAATGTCACAGCGTTATTTCACTCATTTCAAACATTTTCTGGCACACAAAACGTGTTCATGTAAAACTCTCAACAATGGCCCGACCACACTCCGGCAAATTTGTTTGAGTCATATCTACGAGGTGCGTTCTAAGGTCTCCAATTATTTTTTTTTTTTTTGAAAATTACTTACGGTACTTGAATGTTACATGAATATGAAAGCAGCATTTGATATAGTACATAGAAAAAAATATGTACAAATTTAAAGAAAATAGAAGTAGATAATGCACTCATCAAATTAATTAAAACTGTATATGGGATAGTACAGGGCAAAAGCTTCTAGTAAGAGATAGAAAAGCTTAGAATAAATTGATACAAGATGACTTGGAATCCCAATATAACTTCTGAAAAGGTATAAGGATAGGAAGAGAGAAGAGGAAAAAAGAAGAAGACGGAACAAGATTACCAATTTTTCATTCTAACAAAGTGTAAGCTTAAAGACTTGAAATTTTCATATTATTTCAACTTGATCATCTTTTCCTGTTACTGCATTTTCTATCATTTTCTTGGGGGTTTCGTTAGAAAATCAAATTTTCTCTTGATGCCAACTATCTTTTCCCAATGTTAGATTTAGCCAGTTCTATAAATTACCAAACATACAAAGTACCATCAATAGTTGTTTTCACTTGTAGTTTGTCTACTACAATCGAAACGGTTTTAAAAATGTCAGAACAACACCTTTGAGAGAATATTTCATCACAATCCAAGACTGTATTTTCCTACATCCAAGATTTAGTTAGTAGTAATTTAAAGGGAATCTTTTTTTCATTATATAAATAGTAACGTTTTGTTGTAACTTCAAAGGTTCCAAACTCTTCTTTTGAGCTATGTTCCATTCAGCATTACTTTCAAGAACTCTTTATCTTCTAACATAACGTTAGCTATTGGGATGTAACACAAATAGGGACCTTTCCCATCCTTATCACTCTTGGTGATATTTATAAATTAATTAAAATGTCTAGTGAACGGTTATAGTTTTTTATTATACTTTAAATTTACTTATTGTTCTTCCTCAACTTTATAATAGTACCAAAACATCATTTACAGTTCATTTACCTTGTTTTTTCCCATATTCAACTCCATGGCCCAAAAATGGTAATCACTTTCATTTGTTTTTCTTCTCCAAATTAGAGTATATAACTATCCATATATTAGAGCAGAACTAATTATAGCAGCCGCGTTCGTTATGATTCATAGGACATGCCGACACTACAACTATCTCAGGAACAAAGATATTTCTAATGCAGGCAACCAAAACTACAGGAAATGAAACTGATTAGAATTACGCCGCAAAATTAAGGCATGACCGCATCTAAAAATTGTTCACCCTTAAAAACCGATATTTGGCCCTTCGTTGCTTCAAATTTCAATTTGAATCCGACCGCCGTTCCTATTTGAACAATGACTCACTGCCGGAATTTCCAGTTCTCCAACCTCCGGGAAGGTCGCTCTGGACCTTTCTTTCCTCTCATTTCGCGAGAGTAGGCCGCGGCCAAGAGGCGTAAGGGACTTTGTCGCGCCGCTCCGTTCCGTCACCGCTAAATTTTCGTGTGATTCGCAGCATTCCGCTCAAAGATGTCAGGGTGAGTTGCAGTTGGCTCCTATTTATTGCGATTCATGCTAGTGCCATTGCTGTGGCACTTGTAAACATAGTGACATGCTAACTTGTTTGCGGCTTTCCTAGTGCAACCTGCGGTCGCCTTATCAGCTGTGATAATTTATAAGAGTAGTGATAGTGATGGGAATTTTCAGTTCCAAACCAGTCGACATGGCCTCGCCTGCAGCAGTGCTCGTCAAGGACCTCATTTCCAGCGATGTGGTCGTGATCTTCTCCAAGAGCTACTGCCCTTACTGCAAACTAGCTAAGGAAGTGAGTACGCCCTATTTTGGAATATTTCGAAAAACTAATTCTTTTTTGCAGGTGTTTGATAAACTGAAGCAAACTTACACAGCTATCGAGTTGGATCAGCGTGACGATGGGGAAGAAATCCAGCAGATCCTGGGCCAGATCACGGGGGCAAGGACGGTGAGGAAACTTGGGTTCCCCTCGTTTCTAGGTTAGAATTTTTACTTTTCGTAGGTTCCACGGGTCTTTGTCAAAGGTCAGTGCTTAGGCGGGGGCTCCGATGTTAAGGCAATGTACGACAGTGGCAAGCTGCTAGAGTATTTTGCGTAAATTCTGCACCTATTATTGCTTTAGTAAGTAAATTTAGTTTATACACCACTAAAGTGTACATTTGCTACCGCAATAAAATAACATATAAAAATGTATTTAATATGTATGTTACTGTAAAATAAACTTGTTCTAAGGGATTATTTGTTGGGAAAATTAGCTATGGATGAATGTGCCTTGTTGAAGGGGCACTTAATTTTGCAGCAGAAGAAAACCAGGTAAAAACTGATGGAGGTGTGTTATAGGAACTGTACCAAATTATTTTTTTGTTGTAATATAGCAGTCAGGATTGAAGGTTTCAAATTCCACAGAACGTAAACTGGCCATTTTTTCCCCTAAAGAGTGTATATAAATTACAAATTATTGCATTTTTAAAGTCGAGCTTTCGGCATCTGATTCATGAGCAGTGATGATGGTTTGTTCAGGTTCTATGAAATCTAAGTATTCTCCAGATAGTCTACTCATTCTATTCACCCATTGCTGATGATGTCAATTCCACACACACAAAGCATGCATTTGGACAGTTGTGACAAGTCGAGCCAGGAAGCTCAGATATCAAGCTAGACGCATCATTTCACCAAATCCAAGTGCCAGAAGTGTTGCAGCGAACCCCCTCCCTCTCCTTCAATGACCAGACACGATTCACCTGTTTCCTAAGTGGCATTAATAAGTAGCCACTTCAATTGGCCTTCTCCTTCTTCGTCTTTAAGCTAAGATTTCTCTTAGGTTTGATGAATAAATTGCACAAACCACACCCACAAGTGGGAGATTAAGTAGCTCCATCAAGAGTTTTACAAGTAATGGCTGTGGGGTATCTGCAGACTCACTTGTGTTAGTAGTTTCCCACGCCAACTTCATTGAGGACCCATTGAAGTCACTTTTGTGAGCCATTACTCCACATCATTTGATGCTTCCTGCGCCTATTACTCACACGTTATTGGAATTTGCATTGTAGAGTGAAACGCAGTCTACCTCATGCTGGTGAAGTTTCCTTCACATATGAATCGTTTACTTGATGTTCTACCCCATATCATTACCATTAACGGCGTCCGTTGCCCATATTTTTTTTGTAATAGGACAGCTATTAGAGCGGTTCTAATGGTGAAACATCAAGAGATCCAACATTTTCTATTGGTGAAAGGCCTAACTTAGTGGTAGCAAAATAATCCAGGTTATTAAGTAGTTTGTAGAAATACTACCTAATGAAGAAGCCTTCATGTTAAGGATTTTAAAAGATTTGCTGTAGTTTTGTGTCGTGCTCTGCAGATCTTAAAATTACTCCCCTTTCAAAATTATGTACAGGGGATGATTATATCATATATTAAATAAGGAAGACGAAGACCATGGAAAATTAGATGCAAAATCGTCCTATATTTAATGCAAACTAAAACAAGAATGAATGGAGATACAAACATTTATAAAGCAACACTTGCAAATATGCTTACGGACCCCATAATAAATAAAAATAGCGGCTGATTATCTTCACTTGCCTATCATACATTGTTTCGATCAAATAACGTAAACAGTGTGCAAACAGGAAGCGCCAATTTATTTATTTTCAAACAAACCCCCGGAAAACTTTCGATTTCAGTCGCCATCTTAAAACAAAATGCCGGCGACACGAGCTAGAACATTATATTTGTTTTTTGGCATATACTATAGCCAAAGAAACTTTGGCAAATATTTTTTTATGGTCTTTCCATTTTTAAAAACAAACTGATAGCTGATTTTTTATTATAGTATATCACGCTTCGGGTTAGCTACACGATAAAAATGTTTATTTACTTCTATCTACATGCTGATGGAGATATCAAGGACACTATTTCGGTTGTTTCAAAACAACTTGTGTGGAGGCTAAGCCAATCCAAAAATGAATATAAGTTTTTTCTCGGATTTCGAAGTTCGAAAAAAAAAACGAAAAACGGCGATTTATAGCTTGATCAAAACGCCTTCCATTTTTAAGGAACGAGATGGCGAATAAAGAAAACGCTTTATTCGAGTCCCTTGCACGTGCGCGGCTGCATTCTTGGAAAGCATTATGTCCGTCGGTCAACCGTGACGGCTCAGCGGCCGTTACGAGGGGCGTTTTGAAATTCGTTGCAATATGAACAATAACCAATTCCCAATATTTTGCTGGCTCGTTCCGCAAAAACTAACTTCACATAACCGCGTGTGCTCAAGTCGCAAATTCCGAGCATTTTACATAAATTCTAAAACGCGCGTTTGCATTCCTATCTTCACGCCAATGCATTTGTGCGTACACTACTTACGTTAAATAATTTGAAGGGCTTGTAATGATTACATGGATTAACCTGAAATTAATATATCGGTACGGGGGTTACACGTAAAATTATGATACATCAACAAGTGTACTGGATGTCCAATGGCGATTAAAAGGTCATGCTTACTTTACTTAATCACAGAAAATTTAGGAATGCTTTTTTAAATTGATAACATTACCAAATTTAATAAATGGAAATTAAATTTGTAAAATCAAATTTGATACTTAAGATTTTTGTTTTAGTAAATCACAAAAATTAAATTTTTTTGATATTTTCGTTTTCTTTCCAGTCGTCTCCTCAACCATCTGTGAGCGACCTCGCCCTCGTTTACCGAACCATGCTCTCCATGCCAGTAGAATTGTATTTCATCTGTAGTCTTGTTGCTTGGCATTATGGCTGCAAAACTATATTTTAATATAGCTACCTGCCCTCGTAAGTGTTTCGTTCCAGTTATATGACTGGTCCAAGTATTTGTTTTCCTACCCGATAGTTTCACACCTATTGTTGCTCTTCCTATAGATTTTTAGGTTTTTGCTAGTTTGTCTGTGTTAGGCTTTGGTAAGTGTAAGCTGGTTTTTAATTATTAAAATATTTCTTTTTTTATAGATGTATTCGATAACTGTCTCTAAGTTGTAGTCATTGAGATGTATGTTCCTTATATATCTTGTTAGTCACAATTTTGGTTTTCAACATATTTATTGTAAGGCCTACTTTTTCCGAAGCTTCCAACAATTAAGTTCTCAGTGTTTAAAGTCCTTCACAACTTGTGGCGAGAAGTACCACGTTATTTGCACATCTAAAACGATGTAATTCCTTTCCACCTACGTTTATTCCCATATGGGGAGTTCAACAAGGCGATGATAAATCTTCAAAACTCTTCACGCGATGGAAGATACTTTCGGAAATTAGGATGGTCAGATATAGGTTAAACTAGAGAAATTCATACAAAAATAAAAGTAAGAGTCATGCTAACATTCATCCGTACTGAACATATTTTACATCAATATAAATGATAACTCTTACTTGTCCAGTAATTTTCTTTTAAAAAACAAATTTGGAGAAAATCATGAGAAATGTTGTCTAAGAAAAAAAATTAGTAACTAAAGCCAAAAGCTTATATATCCTACCTTTCAGGAATTTTCTGGAGTTCGTGAAAAAACGAATGAAAAAATTAGAAACGTATTTCGAACACCTAAATCAAAGCCATCAACGATTGAAGAATTAGACAAGTTACAAGTTTATTTACAGCATAAAAGGGAAATTTTGAAATTGACGAAAAGTGAATACTAGGCAAAATCCAGATATTCTGAAATACATCTCTGTTAGATCGATACTAAAATTGAAATTTATAAAGTAAGTAATTAAAAAACGAAAAACTAGAAAGCACTTCAATTAACATTATACTTTTAGAAGGAATAAAATAAAAAATATAACAAAACGAAAATTTCAAAAGAATAGTAAAAAAACTATTGATTCTGGAGTCTGCATCCCCCCCAAACTTAAAGTCGTCCTTTTTAGACAGTAGCTGTATTTGTTGTTTGTTATAGCCAGCTCTACCTAAATAAAAGACTTATCCCAGTGCTTGGCTAATCCACTTGTCGCTCTCACTACTAAAACTTCTTAAAAAATGAAACAAGCACATCACGTTTTAGTTAAAGATGGATGATAATAATTTTATTCTAGATACCTAGTGATATTATGCTTAAATCACTATATAATACTAGGGCACATAACTGTTCTTCAGCAGTAATAGAAGAATTAAAATGACGAAAATGTCTGTACACTAATAATTTTAATAAATTAAACACATCTTTTAATGGCCTTACGTCGAAGAGAAAAAATTAACTAAGAAAAATTTAGGACCTTAAAATGAGCACGAGAAAAACGTACTGTTACATAACATTTTAGGTTTCAAATTTTATACAGAAAACATTGCCCACCATCAGCAACTCTAAAGATACTCGCCATTTCCGGATATTTAACATAATTCAGAAGCTCAGGTTCTAACAATATGAACACAAGAATTTCATTTTTTTGATAAATTTCCTCCAACAGATAATTGGAGCATTCCTATCAAATATTTCTTATTCATACACTTACTCATTATCTTCATCTTTATCAACCTTGAAATTAAATAGAACTACTAATTAGAGAATTATTCATCTTAATCAAAACAAAGCTTTAATACTAATTAGGGCATGCAATAATCAGCTATGGATCAAGGTAAAAAAAACTAGAAACAAATGGAACTGTAACTGAACTCAATTTATCGAAGTAAAGCTTGAAAAGGTTGCAGTTTTTAATTAAGAGGCTGTGATTTCATGGCACCACACAAATAAGTATTTTATGTAAAATATGCTTCTTATACAGCATTTGACATACAAAAATCATTGCAACAGCAGCTATGTTGAGGCTATGGACTAACATACCTTCTGTTTCTCTAGGCGACACACTTTTGAGAAGACTAACAAAAAGGACAAACTTCAGAGTCAACATCACTGAGGATTTACTCATATATTACTCACATAGCAGTTACATAGAGCTGGATGAACAATGAAACTTTCCGGAAATTTCATTATGGAATTAAATTAGTATAAATAGCATCTACTGTTTTTAAATTTTGGGTAAAAATGTATAAGATAATTCATCAAATAGGCTCTTGGTTTTATGACTTTCAAAGATTTTTGTTGTGCTCGTTGCACTACTAAAAAACAAAAGTAGGCACGTGTGTGTGTGGATTATTACTGTCACCCAGATTCAAATAATCTTGTGCTTGGCCATCTTAGGTGTTATCTAATCGATAATTGCCATACAATTTTACTAATTGTTACAATTTCCAACTTGTATGCAGATCTAAGTTCATATAATGAAGAATATAAGGATTTAAAAGATAACAACTGGAATTTATCTGATTCAGCTATAATAGAGCTTGCAAATACGTTGATTAAAGATAAGTGCAGAGTGTAAACTTCAAATTTAAAAAGCAATATGCAAGTTTGTTTCAGGTAAATATAAAAAATTTTTCGATTTGTAATGTAAATATATGATGTTTATTCATAATTCCAAAACTGGTCGTAGATACAAAAGTTGTAATGTTACACACATTGCGCCACACAGCCATACGAGTGCATAGTTAATGCATTGAGAATAATCTTAATAACGAAACAATCAACTAAATTCACTAAACTACATCATTTGCCAATATAGAAGGCTGATATCTCTTGTACTGTAATCGTTTTCTTAACAAAGCATATTATTTCATAGGAAAGGACTGCCAACCAGTCCCTGATTTGGAAAATGTTAATTTAATCACCTCATTGAGTGCACCAACTCGATGTCATTCAATATCCTCTATCATGATAGCAAGTGCAACATCACAGAAGCGATTTAAAGGTGGAGTCCAAACACAAACATGACTATGGTTATTTAATAAGATATTTTGAGAGAATTTCAAGAATTTTTAAGTTTACATAGAGAAGAATTAGGTTTTTCATTTGCAGCAGAGTGCATGCACTCCTCGAAAACCTTTTAATAGAAATAACAGAACCGGGTCGAAATAAAATGCCAAATAAAACATGGCCTAAAAGAAAAAGGATACATAGGAATTGAATATTAATATGATCTTCTCTTCTTCTCCGTCATACTTTAAATATAATCCGTTGCGACACTACGATTCTGTACTTTTATACTTGCTCCTTCAATCTCTTTTTCGGCCTTCCCAAGCTTCGTCTTCCTTTTGCTCTATATCTATAGTATATTTTGGGAAGTTTGTGGTTTTCCATTAGTTCTAAATGTCCTTTCCATTGCTGTCTGCGGTCTTTTATTTTGTCCATAATGTGGAATATTTTTAGTTCTTCTCTAATTTCTTCGTTTCTTTTTCTATCTCTGAGATTGCATCTGGCGGTTGGTCGCAGGAATCGCATTTCCGATGTAGTTATTCTGCGTTCGTTATTTTTGGTAATGGTCCAGCATTCACTATCGTATGTTAAGCTTGGGACAGCTGTTACTCTATAGAACTTCATTATTGTTTTCTTCTGTACTTTATTCTTGAGTGTTCTTTTTATTGTGCCATTGTAGTAATTAAATTTTCCGATTTTTTTTGATGTCCTCTCCCATGAAAGATATTGAACAGCCCAGAAATTTGAAACAGTTCACGTGTTCGATTATTTTTTCATCTAGTGCTACCTTTGGTTGGACCGGTTCAATGTGAACATAAAGGATCTAAATAAATTTTGATATTATATCTTGAAGATAATTGAAAAGTTACATTTTAAATTATATATGTACGACATAAAATGTTGTCATAACTAGCAGCCCTTAAACCAATGAAGCAATATTAGTGGCAGATGGAGCAACCGAGAAACTTAATCTGGTATTTGGGCAGAAACTGGGACTGATTACAGCTGTAAAGATATCTTCAATGTCCTGGTAATTCCATCAAGATAATGATATTGCAATTTCTGTACTACATTTTTGTCGAATAGTGCAGTGGTGTTCAAATGAAGCTTCCTAGGGAGCCACGCATTGCAGCTTTGTCGATTTACTGATCAAAGTTGGGCAATTTCAGTGGGTAGATTTAGAAGAGCTACAATTTTGAAAGGGAGGGCCACAAGTATTGAAAAAATCTCAGTTGGATACTTCTGCCATAATTAATAATAGGCAAATTGTCATCTTGTCATTTCCACAAATGACATCTGCTGTGTTACACACATTAGTAGGTATTGCAAAATGGTTGGGTCAAAAATAAATTTTTAAACAAATATTACTAATATTGTCATGCTTGAACTAGTCTATAAAGATTGAAAAGTCTATGCATTGGAATAGACAAGAATATTGAAAACGCATCAACAAAGTACTTATGACAAATGAAACATCCATTCTTAATAGATATATGAATCCGCCTGGAACTTAATAACAACAGGCGATAAGAATTATCATGCTGTTGAGAAAACGAATATCAGTAAAGATATTTATGATCTGTTATAAAACAGAAATACAAAAAACTATCTGAGAAACTATTTGTTGAATAGATGCGAAGGCTTTCACGGCCGGTGTTATGGTGCATCGTTCGTGGTTCTCGGGTTATAAGGCCGTGGTCGGAGTTCAGAAACTCTTGACGTTTCGTCCTCAACTGCGGCGGACATCTTCTAAAAATTAAGTGACTGTCCCGTGCGTTTTCGCTTTTATACTCGTTCGAGTATGGTAGGGATGGTGTTGGGGGGGCGTGGTTGACGTCACCGGGATGCTAGATGACGTGACCGGGCTAGCTGCTGACGTCAGTCGGGTCGTGGCAGGTAATATTTCTGACGTCGCTCGCTCTTTCGACGTATCGCAGTCTGCTTTTTGCCCCTTGAGAGCGATAAACCAAGACCTAGGTAGATTGAATCCGTCGTCCCTGTTAAAATTATTTTTATATTTATAAATGTCCACCGCCTCTCTGTATAATCTCGGGTAATAATTCCTACAGTTGGATAAAACTTGTGTTTCCCCGAATTCTACCTCGTGGTTAGGATTTTCCAAAGCTTGTTCTGCAACTGCTGATTTATCGGGTTGATTGAGGCGTAGATGACGTTTATGTTCCTTGAGCTTGGTAGTAATCGTTCGGCCCGTAGTCCCAATGTAGACTTTCTTACATGACCAAGTTATGCAGTATACCCCTGATGTATCCTGTGGGTTTCTTCTAGCTTTGGCTGGTCTAAGCAAATCCCGTATCTTGGTGGTGTTAGTGTAGATGGTTCCCATCTTGTGTTTATTGAGAATTTTTCCTGTCCGGTCCGTAACCCTGTTGTGCCTCTTCGACAAGAAAGGTACTCTGATCTGTTGGTACTGATAATAGTGAGTCCCAGCTTTGCGAACAACAAGCGCTGAGTTTGCTTTTTGATGTTTATTTAGTACAGGTTGTTAATTCTGAAATAAAAGAATGGTAAATGTTAACCATGTCAATTCAGCTTGAGATGAAATTTGCCTGCTTAGTTAGAATTTGTATGGGTTATTACAAATATCCTAACATGATGTCATTCATGAATCATTACACTTTTTTAGCAAAAAATATGATAGTGACAATGTGTGATGACAAATGTCGAGCAGGTCGGTGATAAAGAAAATTTCTGATTGCAAAAGGTTTGAGATTATCTAATTTTCATGTTCCTTATGATGAAAAGTTTATTGAACTTTAGACGGAGCATCCTAATGGAAGTTTGTATGTAGAGCAAGGTCAAGTGGTATTGATTTTTTAGAAATTCTTGAGTGATTTATTATTGCCACAAGCCAGAGGATGTTGTAAATATCCACTAATAGTTTGACTTTATTAACAGAAGTGGTAAACTACTCTACAGCTACATATACTTTCTCCAGGAAAACTAGAGCTATGAAACCTTGTAAGACAATACAGCATGTACCAAGAATAGTGGTAGCAGAGAGTATCAATCAAAAATTAAATGGACCTTTAATCCTAAAATAGTAAGGACATGAGAAGTGTTTGGTTGGTTCTGCCAAAATTTTAAGATACTTTTTTAATATTACGTACAAAAACTTCCATTGCAATTACTGCAGTTTATGCCTGTTATAAATAATGTACTATGAACAATTACATCTTTCATTGCCCTCTACATTTATCCAAACTTGCTAAAGATACCCTCTTCTCACCTGTACTGTGTAAGGTATCCCAATACTATTTCATCATATAAAATCTTATTTTGCTTCATTCATCGCAACTACTCACTTTTAAAGCTTCATTATACTTGTACAGTTTTGTTAAAGTAATAATTCAGAATTGAACTTGACCGATTTATAGAATTCTACGTGTCCATATTTAAAATTAAGTGAAAGCTAATTGTAAACGACCAGGCAAAAAAACACTGCTATGTACACATCAAACAATGAAACAGGGAAAACAAATGAAAGTTAAAACCAAGCAATCATCTACAATCATGAGACTTAGTTGTCGTCTTTTTATTCTTTTTATTCATCATTTTTGAAACTTAAAATATTCAAATTAACCGTTTACAGCAAAAAAGAGTAGTTTATTTATCTATACATCCTTATGAAGAATCATGCCAAAGTAAAAACATTGAATAATGGTATCGATCATCCACTATTCATCACCATTCACCTTATTCAGGATAGTTAAAGGGCAAAAAGAATTTTAGTAACAGAACATCACTTTGGAGTTGTATCATTGACGTCTGTATTAACTACAGATTACATATAATGATACGTAGTCTGTGGTAATAACCTAAAACGACAGTAAATTCAATCTTCCATATTAATAAGGTTATGTCATAAAAGTAAATGCGAGGTTATCAAAAATTTTGTGTTTAACAGAAATGGGGAATAAAGCGTAGACTACGTCTTTTTCCGTATCTACTTTGGTGTACTTCAGAAAAAAATTCAGCGAGTTAGCAAGATAGTGCGATTGCACCACATTTCCCAAATAAGCGCTTTATATAAATGAGTCGCATTAAAGAGATGGCAGGTAAAGCTCTGCAGTGCAACGTGCAATTATGTCGGAGCAACTGCCTTATGAAGATTCTTCTGTACAGTCATTTGTTTCTTTGCAAGACAATCCTCTTGAACATACAGGCAAAAGCAGCGAATCAATGTCTTCCCATTCAGTTGTTTCACAAGTAAGTTACTTATTTGATAGTTATGGAAGTATTATGCCAAAAATTTGCAGCTTGATTCCGACAACAAAGCTGAACAGATAACATTCCAAGTCTCCCATATTTGTGCTACACATAGCAGTGATGCCCTGGAAGCAGGTGAGCAAGTTAAACTAAATAATATTGTGTAATTGTTCTTAATGCAACTCGGTAGGAAACTACAAATATTTAGTCTTATTATGTACACAGATGCTGCTTCAGAAACTGATGGAAGTGACAGTGATTTAAATGATGAAGATTGGAATTTATTGGATTCAAGTGCTGCAGAAATCTCTAAACATGATGTTTTTGTCAGACCACATGCATTAAAATGTACTGGACAAGAGGAATTACGACACAACATTTTTAAGAAGTAAGCAATTAAGTTTAGCATTACACATTGTTTACTTACGAATATTTGCAGTATTGAAACGTGCCAACAGTTTGAAAGCATTACAGTATTAGACAAATACACCAAATTAGACCTTTCTGATATTGTCAGTAATCACATTCTGGAAAAAGTGGACGGTATCATTAATGTTGGTATGTTATACAGATATTTATAATAAGACAGTAACATAGCGTTGGTTACAGATTCTGATGTTGTGGTATTACATGCATTACGCCAAGATTCATTGACAAAAGAATGTGCCATTAAGATATACAGTAAATCTGTAGCATTGAAGCATTCAAAGGAGGGCTCATGTATAAACAAGCGTGAAAAGCGAAAGCCCATGGCATTATTTCGTAACCCAGCGAGGAGAGAAATGTGTAACTTACTTCAGATGCAGCAAGCTGGAATTGCTTGTCCATCAGTGCTGTTTTGGAGAAAAAACATTCTCGTCACCTCTTTTATAGGTGAGAACGGAATTCAAGCGCCTACGTTGAAAAATCTCAAGCTGGAGTATGACAGGTACGGACAAGTATACAAGCAGGTAAGGAATTTTCAAAATAAAATTAAGTGCACCAAAAACTCTTTTGACTTTCAGATTGTGAACGCTATGAAAATTCTGTATAACGAAGTTCACTTAGTTCACACCAATTTGTCCGAGTCCAACATCCTCTGGCATGACAAGAAGTGTTATATAACAAATGCAAGCCACATGGTGTCATCAAAACACAGACACGCCTTTTGTTATTTAATAAAAAGCTTCGAGGGATTCGCTAGTGTAACATTTCTTTTATCTTTATGTAACAGAAGATTATACAGTGCATTTGCAGTATTTCACTGGTTGTCGTCGCATAAGCATGCTGTATGTTGATGATTTCCTCAAGGAAGTGACAGGCTCCGACTGTGTGGACAAACTTACACCGAAAATGTGGTCAAAAATAGAAAGAATAACTAAGCGAAACCGATGGAATCCACCTAATTATGAAAACATGTGCATATATCAGCAATAAATAGAATAAAGATGCAGACTTTAAAGCCTTTAAATCATTTATGGATAAAATCATGTAAAATTATTATTAATTAAAAAATGCAACTTATGTTTTTGGAAATTCTGCTCGATCTAAACAAGAAAAGATAAGTGAAACTGCCTTAAAACGTTTTTAACTTTTTAATATTTCACGGATGCTTGGATATCTCTATTAAATGGATCTGTTGATCTTTAGTGATTTTATTGTCTACTAATTTGGCTTGTTTAATTTTTTAAATTTGCAATTTTTCCTCAAGAAATAGGTATATGATATGTTGAGTTTGCTTTTTGATATTTATTTAGTAGCAATTGTTATTCTGAAAATAAAGGTTTGGTAAATGTTTTCCAAACAGCCAGAGATAGCTTTCGCATTGTCTGGTAGGGCAGTAGTTTAAACGGAACTTTATGGTGTATCTCCCCCTCTGCTAAAGAAGCATTCTTATGGGTTACCTAAAATGTCCTCTCGTGATCTCATCACAAATTATTAGATTTTCCAACATTTTGAGATTTGCATAATATGAATGGAATACAAAGAGAAATAAATATGATAGTGCCAATGTGTGCTGATAAATGTGGAGCAAGTCGGTGATGAAGAAAATGATTGTAACTGCCTACTAGCTGTTGATAATGAAGCAACTGGCTGTGATAGTCGACTTGGTAAAATTGATAGTGACAGAATATTGTGGGAATGGTTTACACATATAACAGAATTATTAATATTATGAAAATACATGTCTAAACAATTTTCAAGTGTCTGCATAGCAAACAACTACTGCACAGCAGAAATCCATATTGTTGCAACTGCCCTAGAAAAAATTGTCTTCATAAGTTTTTTCCAATAACATATGTTTGGGATTTCATTTTATTAAAAGCAGTGGTAAATCTATGTACATTTTTTAAGGAAAAGTGCAGTTATGAACCAGTAGGTAGACGTCAACCAAATGTAATTTGTAAATGATCCTTGCATCCCGAAATAATAGGGACATGAGAGCTGTTTGGTTAGTGCTACAGATTTTTAACAAATGCCACGCTCTAAAAACTATTATATACAAAAATTTCATTCGATATTACTAAAATTGTGAGCCAGCTTGGTCCTGTGATTAAGCGGCGGGCTTTGATGCTGACGGAGCCGGGTTCATTCCCCAGTGCTCTCTGATACTTGGCGGGTGGTCTATTCAGTTGCTAAAAACAACTGAGCACCTCTCGAACAAAAGTAATAACGGCGGTCGTTTAAGGCGCAGTGTTTGCCACATCGTCCCGCACAAGAGATGGTGCGCGACGACTAGACAGAGAGAGCGAACATATGAGAACCTTAACCTCTCGGTTTGCAGGCCGTGCTCTCATGTGGGGTGTTAGAGCTGTACCATTATTATTATTACTGAATTTTAATGCCTCACTATAAATAATGTATGAACAGTAAAATCTTTCATTGCCTTCTAAATTTATACAAATTTGATAAAGTCACCTGTACTATGTAAGCTATCCTGATATTGTTTCATCATATAAAAAAAATCATATTTTGCTTCATTAATCTTGCCATCCATTTTGAAAGCTTTATTATATTTGTAAAGTCATGTTGAAGCCACTTAACTGCAGCAAATAGTGGTTTTTACACTATATTTATAATTAAGTGAAAGCTAATGGCAAACAATGGAACAAGAAAACACTGCTGTGTACGCATCAAACAATGAAAAATAGGAAAACAATTGAAAGTAGAAAATCGTGAAATATTGTGATGATAGTCATAGATCATTATCACATCTACTTGTATAGGCTACAAACCATTGCCATTTTTTTTAAATCTAAAGTTCTTAAGTTAGCCACTTGGAAAAAATAAAAGTAGTATATTATTAATACACTATTATACAGGATAAGACCAAAACAAAAACAATTGAACTATCTTGGTGTTATATATCATTCCACCAGTCAAATGATAAAAAGAATGTTTATAGCAGAACATCACTTTGAGCTTGCATTGCTGTCGACTTTGTAATAATAATAATCTAAAACTTCAGTATTAATGAGGTTATGTGATAGAAGTAAATGTTTGCGAGGTTCATGTACATATGTCGCCTTAAAGAAATGACACACAAAGGTCTGCAGTGCAGCCTACAATTATGTCAGAGCCACAGATTATATATGTGATCTGCGGTTTAGCAGTGCCACGCGGCTGGGTTGAATCGACGATTTTATTTGATTGTTAACTTTGATCCTTTCCATCTCGGTTTTACAATATTCCCAATTCAAGTTGTTTATTAACAGTTGTACATTAATTGTTCTATTCTTTCGTAGGAAACATATATTTCATTCTTTTCTATTTTGTGTAATATGCAGGAGTCAGTTTCAAGTTTACGATTTTTTGAAACTAAACAACATAGACCCGATTTAATCGCCGTAAAGGGTAAAACTAGCCTTATGTTCGAGGTGAAATTCAGACACGACAGCAAATAATAGAAGAAAAATACACAAAGTTTCATAATAAGTAATATGAAGATCTGAAACAATGTGTACTTAGGAGTTAATGTGAATGAAGATTTATTTGTTAGTCTAGCTGTCCTTGTTCATACTCTAGATGTAAATAAAACAGAGTATTTCCCACTCTAAATCATGTATGTACCTATTATTGTAAAATAAACATTTTTTTCTTTGTGATAGCAGGTCTCTTTGTCCTAATATCTTATAGAATATTAAAGCAACTTAATAAAATTAAGGAAATTATTAAAATAATAATTTTTTCATTTTCAATCAATTTTCTGTTTTCACTTTCTTCTTCCAACTGTTTATATTCTTCTCTTCTAAATCTATCTGAACTGCCTACTTCCATCTTTTCCGTGGCTTTTCTCTCTAGTATTTTCCAAGCTATTAGTTTTGCCGTTCTTTCAAATGACAAAGTCACTGTATCCTTGCTTTTATTACCTTATCTATTTTTATCTTCTGATTTATTTTCCTTTCATATGCGTATTTGGTTTTCTTTCCTCCTATTACCCTCCTAATTATATTTCTTTCGCACCTTTTCAATATTTCTCATAGCCACTTACACAATATAGTTGGTCTTAATATTGTTTTATACATTCGAATTGTTGTAGTTTATTATTCCAGCGCACCTATTTGCTTTGTTTATGTTCTTAAGTGTCATGTTCACCAGTCTTACTATTTTAATGTATTCTCAAAATTTTAATATTTTAAGTTCCATACTTGTAATAGGTTCAAATTGCTTCTTTCAGTGTGCATAGTTGGTGTATTGTTTCCCTTCCATACCTAAGTCTCTTGTTTCCCGTCCTTTAAACATATTATGTTTAGATACATTCATTATTAGTGTGCATAGTTGGTGTACATTAACAGTTTACACACTTCCCATCTCTAATTAATCGTTGTTCCTGAATAGGCTTCTGTCAACATTTATCTACATTCATGTGATTATATAACTGTGATATACTGAATCTCATCTGTATAAATCAGAATGATTCTTAAATTAGTATGCGTTTAAAACTTTGTCATTAAACTGTTACTTGTTTCTCCAGCTGAAAAGTCAAAATACAATTATTTTTATATTCATTACTTGACAGCCTTAACATACTTAAAATCCATTCTTAATAAGGGTACTTAATGACTGTTAGTCCTCCATTGTATGATAAACCAGATTCTCGTCATTTTCTCAAGAATGCCTTTACAGTCGATTATCTTCTTTCAGTAACCATAAAATTATATAATGATATAGGTAAACCAATTAGAGAAGGTGCAATCAAGATCATTAAATGCACAACAACGCATTAACAATGGTGGAACAAAGTATTTTCCAAAGGGCAATTTTATACTGAACTAAAAACAATGCTGCTGCAGTTCACAGTTGCCATTGTCACTAAAGATTAAATTATTATTATTATTTTAATTATTTTATATATCCAATTTCAGCGTAACTAATGTAGATGATTTGTCAAATGTGACATTGTGATAAGATGCATTGTTTACTACAAGCAGTGATTTTGGTGGTTATTTGGCAGTAACTCTTGGCCCATTTGGAAAAATTTATATAGTTCATTTTATCATGGTATAGTCTCTTGTTTCCATCCTGTAAACATATTATGTTTAGATACATACTTCAAATTAATTACTGTGTCGCATCTGAAGGAAACATTAACAGTGCTTTACGTACAGACACTGCGTACTACCATCATGCAATAATTAATCGTTGTTCCTTGCAAATAGGCTTCTTCAACCATATCTGACCATTCATGTGATTATGTATGACTGGTGTGGGTATACATCTCATCTATATAAATAATATGTCCACCTTCTCTTAAACTGCTTTAAATATAGTATGCGTTTAAATCGAAAGTCAGAAAATTTCATTAAACTTTGTCTTTTATCTTGTTTTTCTCCAGCTGAAAATCAAAATACAATTATTTTTATATTCATTACTTACAGCCTTACTTCATACTTAAAATCCCATTCTTTTAATAAGGGTACTTAATGTTGTTAGTCCTCCATTGTATGATAAACCAGATTCTCGCATTTTCTCAAGAATGCCTTTAAGCGATGGTAGTCTTCTTTCAGTAACATAAAAATTATGTATGAATGAATGGATAGACACAATTTCACAATCAGGCAGTGTACTCTTGTGACAACTACGTGGCCGTTCCTTGTGAGGTGTTGAAAACGAAGTGCCAACACCTGCTTTAATATGCTTGCCCTCTGCTCTCTCCAGTATGTCGTAAGGAATTTGAGATATTTTTGTACTAGCTCAAACACGCCCTTTAACTTTTTGTACTAGAATTTAAAAAGTCACGTTTTAGCCTTTCCTTGCATTAATTGCATTAGGATTGTTATTATTAGCCGAACTTGCTCATTGAAGCACCTTTCATTTAGTACCAAAGGTTTTATTTTCTGGATCCATATCTATAAGATTATGTAACTTTAACTAGAAAACAAAACAAAAATTAATACATGTATGCCTAACTTCAGATATGCTTGAACAGACTTTTTTTTAAATCTCAAAGAGCATGCATCCCTTACTAAGTTTTGCCGGACAGGCCTAAACACCGCAAGCCCTTCCATTGGATTAATTTAAGCTGACGCAAGTAAAGTCGTAATTGGTCGGGTGCCTTAACATCGAAATAACCGCCAAAAGTTGCAAAAGCTATTATTAATTGCGGTCTGATTGGCCATCGCTGCTTCCTTCTATTACTCCTTCCTAGACTTTTTCGGAAAGCGGCTGGAAATGACGCTATCATAC
This sequence comes from Sinelater perroti, assembly GCA_036346155.1. Taxonomy (NCBI): domain Eukaryota; kingdom Metazoa; phylum Arthropoda; class Insecta; order Coleoptera; family Elateridae; genus Sinelater; species Sinelater perroti. The sequence goes on along the minus strand of JARFIY010000167.1, from coordinate 3,025,693 downwards.
CTTATGCAAGTAATTCTTAGGATACGATCTCTTTGATTTAAAAGATTCACACACAAAATGTCGCTAAATTAAGGCTGCTGATTACGTTATTATTCTGCAGAGTTCGGAAGCCTGATTATATGTACTTGGTGCATACCCCCACCTCTTAAGCCGATTATGCGCAAATTATCCTATGCGCTGCACCCGAATTACATGACTCGCATTTTCTCCGTCACTAGTTATAACCTTATCTAAAAACATAAACGTACTCAGTCCTTTTTGCGCAACAGTCAAAAATCAAAGAGACCAATCTTAAGCGTCATCTTCGCTGGAGCTGAACTAGCCTTCCCCATCACAGCTAAACTGGATTCCCCTCGCCGCACAACATTAAGCGCTTATTAGTCCTAAAGTTTAGCGTCGCGTCACCACCGATCCGAGCAAGCGCGCATCTCTTACTAAAGATATTGCCATTCTGTTCAGAACAAGAAAAGAATTGGTTTAAGCTGACACAGATGCAGTTGCGATTGGTCGAAACGCCCCACTGCAGAACAGACTGCAAAAATTTGCACATGTCCTTGCCAAACTCGCCTGATTGGTCGACGAGGCTCGACATCGAAATAAAAGGCAAAAGTCGCAAATGCTGTTATTAACTGCGGTGTGATTGGTCCATCGCCGCTTTCAAAGTTTTCCATCACTCCTTCGTAGCCTTTCTTTAAAACGCGATCTGAGATGACATCTTATAAATCGAACCTCTTAATCTAGTCGTTGCAATGCTACCCAAGTATTTTATTTAAAAGATTCATAAAATGCCTATGAACCCGTTAAACTAATGGGGCCGTTCGCATGCAATATAATTGCACAGCGCCTTGTTACTAATTACCATATTTATTTTATACAAACAACAATTTTAAAATGCCTAATATCACCCCGCCTAAAAGACTGAAAGTTGAGACCCTCCCCCAAACGATCCTGCGGAAATAAAATTTTTTGTCTATTTTTATTTCAAGATTATAAAATAAATTTTGATTCTCATTAACTTTATTTTTCTTAACAATATTATTTGGATAAGATTATATCACTCCTAAGGGAATAAAGCTGACAGGAAATTACTATTTTAAATAAACAAAAATCTAGGTTAGCAGAATCGTCTTATCCCAAATTGTCAACCGCTAAATACTCCAGAAGCTGTTACTAAGTGTGTTCTGAATTATCCATCGCTACTTTCAAGGTCTCCTGCCACCCTTGACTAGGCTTTCTCGGAAAAGCGTCTGTAAATTACGTCATCACAGGTTACGTAACGAATTTCTTAGAACTGGCCGTTGCAACCCCTATTCTGTTTTATTTTAAGATTAAAATATAAAATTTTTAATTTCAAGATTATAAGTGAGTTGCATTCATCATTATTAATTATTAATTAGTGTATTTATTTTGTATAAACACTGATTTTGATATGCCCATCTTATTAACGCGCCTAATAGGCCTTCCTTTAAGCCGATCCTACACAAATTAAAGGTTTTGTCGTCGTTTGCGCGGCACCTAATTACATAAATTTCCTCCCCACTCCACAATTACGGTCTTATCGAAAACTACAAAAATCCTGCTTTGCGCAACGACTAAAAATCATAGAGATCTACCTTTAGGTATTTTCTTTTCCGGTGCTGAACTCATAACAGCTTTAAACCGCATCCTCTTCGCCCACTAAACACGAAGCACTTATTAATGTCATACAACACTAAAGTTCATCATCGCCACCAAACGGGACGCAATTATCAAAAACGGCACCCCTGTGCAAGACGTCACGACCGATTTGAAAGATGGCGTATCCGTTACTGTGCTGCCGAACTAATCTAAAACGAAAAGCGGTTACTTTGCCCTTGTTTAAGCTAATGACCCTATATTGAAATACACGCCAAAAATTGCGGAGGCCGTTACTAAGTGTGGTCTGATTGGTTCATCGCTGCTTTCAAGGTCTTCCTGTTTCTAGACTTTCTCGGAAAAACATCTGAATATAACAGCATCACAACTGATGCAATTTCTTTACAGTGGTAGAACAAAAGTTTTCAAACATTTGTTGTTTGCTTGTCAATATCAATATTCCAGTAAAGCAACGCACCACAAAGCAGAGCTTTGTACAGAAATTATTGTTACAGTTTTTATGACTAATTTTTTAAATTTATTTTATCTTATTTTTTTAAATTTTGATTTCTTACTTTAAATAAGACACGATCAGTTCATCGAATCGAAAAGAAAAATTGAAGCCAGAAAATATTACAATGCGTTTAAATAATTCAAAAGTAATATGAGAATTGGAAGTTGAATGAACATTCAAGCGCCGTAACAAACAAAAAAAATTGAAGATCACAAAACGACGTGCGAAGACGCCATCTTTAATTTTGCTTAACATTTCTTGGAATTGAACTTTTGTTAACCATAAAGCAAGGGCGGATCCAGCAGGGGGATCATATAGTCGAGGTCTAGTCAGGACAGGCTCCAATTCGATTACAATAATAAAATAAATAAAAAGAAATAGTATTTTATTGTTATACGTCAAAATAATTTTAATCAAATAACAAAATAACAAAGCATTTATTTTATTAAATTTATCAATGAGATTAGAAAAATTATCACTAGTTGACCTAGACCCAGTCCAGGGGGGGGTCATCCTGGATCCGCCGTTGGCATAAAGCAAACATTACTCACTACTAGAAATCTTAAAGGCGCTTACTGTTTTCTGGAACATCTACGCCGTCATCTTGGACCTACCTTTGATGACTTCTTCACCCTGGCTGCTCTTGCTGCTTCCAGGCCGCCTCCAATGCTGTTTCGAGGCCAGAACAACTCCAAGTAATTAGTCTGTCTCATTACAAAGTACTCACACTCACTGCACCACTTCTAATTAAACCTCACGACCACATCACAACTGATCCCAACGAACTCACATCCACTATTTACAAACGCGGCGTGCCCATGGCGTCTACTGCACTTGTTTGTCGCGAAAACTTCTTATTCGCTGTTCTGGCGGAAGGTAAACGTTGGATGAACAATTGAAAAACGTTTTCAAGGGTAGCCCAAACAGTTCTTGTTTGCAAATGAATATCAATATTCCAGTAAAGCAACGCAGTTTTACACTATATGCAATGTACCAAAAAACGGAGTTTTGTACAAAAATTGTTGGAGGCTTTATGATTAAATATATAAAATTAATATTATTTTATTTAATCTTTCCTACTTTCGATTTTTTGCTTTAATTAAAACGAATTATCAATAAATATAATCGTAACGAGAAATTACGGCCAGAAAACTTTACAATTAAAAATTGAAATTTCAAGCATCATTACAAACAAGAAAAATTGCAGGTCACAACCATGCGAAGACGCCATCTTAGGTCATGATCAGCATTTTTTTGTTGGCCACAAAGCAAGCTTTACTCGCTCCCAGAACTCGAACCTTCCTTTAGACAGGTCTTTCCCCAGAACTACGGCTGCTTAAAAACGCGTGTTCCAACTGCGCCGGCGCTATCCCTTTTACCGGCACATCAAACACTTCATTTGCCCCATCACACGGCGCGAAGATCACTACCGCAGCACGCAGAATGTACCCGCAGTCACACCACGACCGATCGCAACGAGCGCACTTCACCTGTCAACAAACGCGGCTCTTGCGACGTCTGCCGTGCTTGTTTAGCGCGAAGATGCCAGCAGTTTAGCAATCCATGTATATATAGGGGTTAGCCAAATAAATTGCAATTTGCACTACATTAATTATAATTACTGATTTCGGCATTGGTTTTACTTTAAAACTTTGATACAAAAGAGAAAATAATCATATATTATTTCTATTTATTTTTTCTATTATCTTTTCTGCAACCGGAACAATTATTATTTAAAGAAGCGGAAAAGAAATATTTTTATTTTTTCCCAAATTTAATGCGTGCTCCATACCTTCTTTATTGAAGTTTTAGCGCTTTTCTGTATTTTTCTAAGTACATTATGAACAAAAATCATTAACGTTAACTACTCATAAATTTGTTTGTTGGTTGTAAGAAATTTTCAGAGCTTTCTAGGAACTGATGCCCAAAGTTTTCGGAATTTCTAGCAACTGCAGGGCTTGCACGCATGCTGGCTTCACAGGAGAGAAAAACCTTCACTACAATTTAAATTTTGAAACGACTTTTTACTATTGGAAGTAATGTATTATAAACTGCAAATTTATTGGCAACAACATAAAAAAATAATTTAAAAATCATACAAGGTTTATACACATTATAAAGTAAATATCTCCTTGAGAGCTTTATGGATATTCTTCTACTTTATTGATAGGAGACGATAAGTCAAATGTAGAGCTTGGAAATGTACTGTTTTTTGCTTGGAGATGATATTTCTAAGCCATTAGTCTGCACAGTTTTCGCGTTAAATGAGGCAAATCGTCGTCTTCGAACAACCTGGATTAAGGTTGCTGTGAAAAAGGATGTATGTGGGCTTTCTTTGGGGTTGTAAGATCTCTGGATATATCGAGACGAACTCCCTGAGAAATCGTAGTTATTCTAAACTATATTCCCTTTAGAATAATTAGTGAGAGGAGGAAGAAGAGAAAGTGAAATCGTGGAGAATTAATCATCCCCAGATCGAGCGCAATCTACCACGTTTTGGTTTCTCTTGTGGATTCTATTTTGAATATGTTGATCGATTTTCGCAGTATATGTCTAATCCAGCCCCAATTACGATGTAGAGTTTCCTTTCTTAGTAAGCGCTGGTTTGTTTTTATAACAGTTTATCATTGGTTATTTGGATATTCGTCGCAGGCATTTATTAGCGAATATGACTAACTGAGAAAGGCTTCATATTTGCAGTATTTATTATCATGGGTTTTTATCTGTTTGATTGGCTTCGTTGACCAGTGTGTCTGCAAAAGTATGTGCTGCCAAGAATATATCGTCTGCGTATTTAAGATTTGCCAAGAAGAACTGAAGAATTCGTCGGATTCCTGTTCTGTTACATGCTTTTTTGAAAACTGTGTCTAGTGGAGTAATAATGGCAAAACACAGTACAGCTGTATTTTTATTCTTATGTTCATGAGATCAGTAGCTATAGCTTTGAAGGTCATTTGGCAGGTGGCGCCTCTGTGGAGAGAGTTTTTTATATTGACCCTTGTTTAACCCTATTGAATGCTCTTTCAAAACTTAGGTAGAATTTGTATCGATGACCACTCTACTGATTGTTCTGGTGGGGATTCTCAGTATGTTTATGTAGTTCCACCGAAACCATTTCTTTGGAATGACATCTGTTCCCCAAATATGAAGAAAAAAATGGTAGATCAGCTCAGAATAGGCCACGAAATCCCCTTCAAAAAGTTGAAAATACAGGTTGTCAGGGCCAGCAGTTTTATTATGTCTGAGTTCACATATTGCATCTTGGACTCATTTTTGATGATCGGGCTAGTGTTAACTGGTAGATTCTCTGTTTATAGTTGTATGTAGTCCTTTATTCGTTTATGATTAGTTTTACTTCTAGTTTAATCTTCTCCTGTCCTTTATGAGGTTAGGTGTCATCCAATATCCATTTCTAATTTTCTTTATTTTCTCAGTGTTATTTTAACTCTTAGTTTCAAAGATTCTGTTGCATATTTTTAGTTCTCTGGGTAAATATATTCTAAGTTTGTACTCTTTTCCAGTTTGTACTTGGTCGTTAGCAAAAGGTTTTTAAATTGGTGTCAGCTTAATGTTAAGCACGTTTGTTAAGAAGTGGTAATTTTTTGTTAACAACATTCAACACTAGGCTCTTCTATCTTGGGATATTAAGATGTGGTTTATTTAGTTTCATTTCATTCATTTTGTGAAACCCATGTAATCATATGGAAAGTTTGTACAGGAAATTGTGCCTCTAATCACTCAAATGTGAGTAGGTACTTGCAAAGTTTTATAGCATTTCGCCAGTGTTGTTTATTTGCCCCAACCCATGTTTCCCTACTATGATTTTTTAGACTTGTGTTGTTATCATAGAATTTAGTATTTAGGTATCCCACGACAATTTTCGATTGGTTATAAAAGGTTTGTTTTCATTTTCCTTGATGATTTGTACTAATCTAGTTGTTTTGGAGTTACCAAGTTCATGGTTATTAAATCAGACCTTAAATTTTCAATAATCTTCTCAATTCATCCATATGAGTGTCACATATAGTGACCTAATCTTATTTGTTTGTAGCATAGTATGGAGGACAGTATGTAGGTGATATGACTAGTGGACCATTCCAAAGATTGGAATCCAATATTCTATCTTGATGCTTGAACAAAATTATCTTGGAACGTAATTTTTGGACGACATTAAAAATCATTTATAGTTTTTTGCGATATATTATTTAATTAATTCACATAAATTATAAACAATGACTACAGAATACCGGGTTGCAAAATAAAATGCAACTGATGCAAATGAAATCGATGCCATTAGGTGTATTAGTGCTCACGCATATTTTGTGAATGCCCCTTGTAAGATAACCTTAAAATGCCTCTCACTGAAAATTGGCTCAAATTACAATTTAACAGATCTGTAGCTTTCTATTACGGTAAAATTTACGAGAGTGATTTTAGATCACTGAAAATTTGATACCGAATATAGTCCCTTCGAAGCTTTCCGTCAGAAGTCGGCAATCTTCAAGTCGAGTTTCTGCCAGCTGCCGACGCAATGTGTTATTACCTGCGCGGACGGCAAATCGGAGAGGACCACCTCATCTAATTTTAATCCGATGCTTCGGTGACACAGTACCGCCGTCGCTCACAGTATTATGCTGCACGCCCAGCGTCCACATCGCTGAAGTCATGGAAATTCCGTACGGCAAGGTGCTGATCTATTCGCTGACGTTCTTGGCCTACGCGTACTCCGGTTACGGCTCCGGGCTGCTGGCGAACCTGCGCGACGCCGTGCTGGCGGCCGAGAACGTCTTCGGCGACGTTCTCAAGAACGTTATTACCGTGGCCAAGAACTTCCGCAACCTGCACGACGTCTTTGATGCAGCCGTCGAGGAACACTGCGTGTTCAAGTGCCCTGTTGAAGGTAAAGGTGGTCGGAGTTGTTGCATACTAATGAGCGAGGTAAATGTTGCAGGGGTTGCACCGAAGCCCGACAGAAATCATGTTCCAAAGGCGGACGGATGTGGATCGTTGGGCTTGAAGATTGATAGTAAATACCTGCCGGTTGGGGAAATGACCAAGTGCTGTAATGCTCACGACATTTGCTACGATACTTGTAATAACAACAAGGAGGTTTGTGATATGGAGTTCAAACGCTGTTTATATAAGTACTGTGATTCTTATAAGAATACCCTGGGAGAAACCATGGTAAAAGGTATGTTATAAAGATTTCATAAATCGTAGAGATTTCTAGCTGTAAGGAAAGTAGAACGTTAGTCTCATAATTACGTTCCTTAATTCTTATTGTTAAAGTATAATGAAATTTTTTAGAGATAAGTCCATTATGCTAATATTTGTAAACATTATCATCATTTAAATGTTTGCCTTGTAACGGAGATGTTTGAACATTTTGACCTCAAAATGCTAGTTAATGTTTATACTTTAATACTAGCAGTTACTATGTTATGATACTTCCTTAAATTGTTGGGTAGTACAATATTCTACAGAATGGAATTGCATACAGATTCTACTTAATGGTACAGTCAGCCAGGTGAAAAATGGGATGCAAAACTTCAAATCTACACACCGATGTGATGATGAACGCTCTTCGATGTTTTATTTATAATCATCAAAGTGAATGGACATTGTAGGCTATAGTGCATCATATCGTAATTTCAATGTTGGTCCTGTTTGATGCTATTATATATATTGTGGAAAGTTTTACTTACCTAATTGATCCTGTACATGCAAATGTTATTTATAGCATTGAGGCAAAATCTGCTCATCACTGAATATAGCTCTTTGCTATTCTTCCTTCCAGAGACTCATTATGACATACAGTACTAGCCAAAAGTCTATTGACCAGGCATTTTTTTTGCGTTTTCTGAAGGTGCAGATAAAGAATGGCCACAGAACGATTTGATAGTCAATGGTTTCTTCTGTCCATTGAACATGATCATAAAAGATACTCTAAGAAATTTACATAACAAAGGAAGTTAATACTTCATCATATGACCCTTGGAATCAATGACTGCTTGGCATCTCTGAGGCATGGAATCCAGCAAAGTGTCGATAGTTGATTGGGGGATGCTTTCCCAGGCAGTTCTCAGCTGAGCGAACTTCTATTCTATGTTACTGGCCTTCTGCCCCACTAAGTGACGTGCCAGCTCATCCCAAAAGTGTTCAATGATGATGAGGTCTGTTTTCTGGCTGGGCCGATCGAGCAAGTCCGACAACTCTTGAACCAGATCATTATCGTCTTACTTGTAAGTGAATCCCCTTCCATGTGGCTGGCGTCTCCATGAAAGCATGTGGTTGTTGAGGGTATCCTTGTAGACGGCGGTTAAGCTAAGATCCCCCGTAATACATGTCTACAGCAGAGATACCCATGTATCGTATATCGGCAATGGCGTAACCTAAGGTTCGCCTCTTGCCGGCATCATTAGCCCAAGTGCAGACTTGCACGACAGCTGGGTTGGGGAATGTTTATCGACTTTCCAGTCTAGATCTGCAGGGTTCAGTTACAACAGGGCCACCACGAGAAGAATGCAATCTTTAGGATCAAGTCAGTAAAACCCAACGGTCTTCCTCGTTGTTAGGCAATGAGTGCAAAGCCTAAGCAACTCGGCTGCACTATCTTGGCATGAGATTTCACAGCGTTTATAGCCGTTCAGTTCAGCTGGCAGTGCTCGACCCCCGCTTAAGAGGTAGTTAATGACATTACAATCATGTCTGTTGTCACAATAACTCAAAAACTGAAGCTCTGATTGACACTAAATTTAGAACACAAGTACTTCAGACCAAAACAGAGCATGAGTTCGATTTCAGCAAAAAAAAACATTGTTTCTGTAGTTGCAAATTTGGGTTTACACACTTTTCGTTTAGATTTAAGTGAATAAGTAAGTCTACATTCAATAATCACTACAAATTGTGGAGTGATGGTTGGTGCATAATTACCAAATTTGAGATTTTTTACCTTTGCATTCTTTTATGAAAGTGAGATCAGTAATTTTCTCTGATTAGAATTATACAAATAAAAGATAGCCATAGGGAGGAAGTTCTTTGAGACATATTTCTCAACGCTTTATATTACCTTTTCTTCTTCCAATCTGTCTGTGTGAAGTTGACTTATAGTTGTACCTAAATTCTTGCATCTATTTAGACAAGCTCTGAATATTGAAAGAGTTAAAGTTCAATTAACTGGGGAATGTTAGGGAGAGTTGTATAAAGTTTCCAGTTGAGGTTTAAAACTGAATTTTTATACACGAACTATATTAAGCAAGGGCTAGCTTGGTACAGTTTATTTTTTAAAATAATTATTATTAGTAGCTTAATACGGGTAGCGCATAGATACTCCTTTATGACCCCGATAGAGGATAGATCTACTTCAGGGAGGCGACCCTGCTCACGCGAGCCTCGACTCTTCCCCATCTCCTAACATCGGGGAAAAGTCGTGTCCCAATTTCAATCATATCTATAATCTATATACTTACTCTTATCCTCCATACACCCTATGCACTCGCAAATCCCCATTGAATTGCAAAACTGCAAAATTTAAAGGAGGCCTTTGTCCTGCAGTGGACTCCAATGTCTGTGTGATAAAAGGGTTAATGCATCTATCAGTTTTGGAAAACTTTTGACATTGTTCTTAACACCGCCTTCTAATTCTTGAGAACTGCCATAGGTGTATTGAAACGCTTGCTCTAGAGGTTTGATTTTAGATAAGGAAAAACAGTCTTGATTGTGTGGAGGTTGTAGCATACATTCAATACTTTGTTAAGGCAAATATTGGGCAATAATGTTGGAAATGTAAGTGTGTACATTATTATAGTGTAGGTGCCAACCAAATGGATACAATTTCTGGCGTTATTGACACATGTATTTGATAAGCGTCTTCAAAACAATCGTCTAACAATGCCTAGAAACCATGCTATACAAAAGAATTTGATGATGGTAGTCACATAGGAATATTATCTTTTCTGTAGATAAATTCAATCCTCCTTAAACTGTTTGAGCTAGCCAAATGCTGTTGATTATGAAAGAATATTCTTATGCTTCTGTGGAGAATTCCTGAAAATTGACCCAAAATTTCATATCAGCATACTGTCCATCACAAAGCAAATGTATTTTCTTAATCAATTGATGATCCGTCTTTTTTTAAGTAATGCTACATTAAAATTGTTTATGAATCCACGAAAATTATTTTTCATGAAAACTTGTTCCATAATTGGAAAAATTAATTCTTACTTGTATTTGACTCGCCTATATATATTTAACCTTGAATAAACACAATAAATAATTTGCCATAAACAAATTTGTGTAAAATACACTGCAAGCTAGCACTGTGGAGTTCTGATATTAACTAATTTTAAGTTTACAAAGGTTTGCTTTGTTTTAATTCAACCTTATGTTTTCTGTAAACTTACATCTTAATTATCATGGGTGTATAGAAAAGTATGTAATCATAGAATTGCTTTCAGCATGCAAAGGAGCATCTAAGGTATTATTTACCGGAACTTTGACGTTGGGGTGCAAATCATACCTTGATGCCCAAACCAAAGCCTGTTATTGTCCTTCGTATGGCTGGAAGAAAGATTATAAAGGTAAAAGTGGAAAGTACAGCAGAGGGGATGGAGAATTGTAGCCAGTCATTGTTTGTTTGTCAGTTAAGTTGTAATTTATTCATAATTATTTAAATAAATGTTTTATTTCTGTATTTCTTTGGTATTTGTATAAAGCTTAGTTAGATGGAAATCTTAAAATTGTGATAATAATTTAAAATAAGTCAATGTTCTACAAGTTACCAGTACTGTTATTAGGAATATACTGTGCAAACAAAAAAATAGTATTGGTATAGAAATGGTTACGCCACATGTACAAAACAAAAACGGCGTTTTTCATGTGTTTTTTGATTGGTGGATGTCTAAAATCCACTGAAATTTAATTTTTGGTGTGACATCTGAAGAAGAGTTCAGAAAATATGGTAATCTGAAATATATATCATTATATTAGTAGAAAGCCTAGTAATAAAAAATCGCCATGTAACAGAATAAAATAAGTGATACAGATTAGACTTGACACCACGCTACATTATACATGATAGCAGTTGATTTCAAAAGTGAAACAAGATGTTGATGCTTGTAAAGCTCTTTAATGATTACCTCACATTTTTGGCTATTCTGGGATGATGAAAAAACTTAACAAACTCTTCGTATTTATCTCCCTTTCTTCCACTTACAAATGAAATAGGTATTTAGTTACCTATGTGTTTTATAAAAAAGTGTCAGCTTTGCTTTTATTCATAGGAATATTGCTGATGGATTGTGTTGTATATAAGTCTATTAAATAAAATAATCGAAGTTGTTTATTTATTACCTCAAACATCAGTGAAGTGAATCCATCAAGTAACATCGCGTGTCAAAAAGAGATAGAGATACTCAACTATTGGGAATTGCCTAAAATTATTCAGCTTCACACGTTTGTATGCACATTTTCTTTCCAGTTACACAGTATAGAGTTCACTGGTTTTATAGCACCATTCAAGAAAAAATTCAAAAATATATTGAGTCATGTTCCATATCATAAATTTACAAACTTTGTCATAGCTAATTGATTGAAGCAAAAAATGTATGCCTACGAAGCAATAAAACAGACTGGATTCAGAAAGGGTTTTGTCATACCCGACCATCTACTTACAATAAAGAAGGCAATTAAATAGCCTAGACTACCTTACCTTTATAGATTATGAAAAGACCTTTGATAGTATCGAGCTATGGACTCGAATTAATTACCAGTACAAATACTTTGTGACTCTAACAATATGATTTGACAGAACTACCACTAAACCTACAATAGGAAAAAGAACGTAGAAAGAAACTATCTAGATATACAGTTAACATAATGGTTCTCGTTTCAAGCTTTGAAGAACTTCAATGACAATCCAAATGCTAGAAGCTTTGAAAAATTGGACTTAAAACAAATTTGTTAAAAATCAAAACTATAAATAACAGCAGATAAAAGTAACATAGATCCCAATGGTTCCAACTTAGAAACAGTTACTAATACATCTATATAATAAAAAACATGGGGCTGGTGAAGAGATTGCTCTGTAAGCAATCCCAGAACGAACTTAAAAAAACCTTTCGATTTCGATTTCGAATTTCGGGAAAATTATTCGACATAGAATTTTTTCGACTTCATTTTCGAATTCAGCGTAAAAGTTCCTATAAGAATCACATTTAAAATCGCAATGTCGAAAATTTTCCCGAAATTCGAAGTCGAATATCTCGAAAACTATTCGACATAGAATTTTTTCGATTTCATTATTGAAATCACCGTAAAATTTTCTTTAAGAATTACTCATAAAATCGCAATGTCGAAATTTTCCCGAAATTCGAAGTCGAATATCTCGGAAACTGTTCGAGATAGAAACTTTTTGATTTCGATTTTGAAATAAGCGTAAAATTTCCTATAAGAATCCATTTTAAAATTTTAAAAAATCCATAATTTTGTGACAGCGACAGATAGACCGATAGACATGTAGAATTCAGTAACGAACTTTTTAAGTTCGTTGAAAATGCAATACTTCTTTAGTACAGACTTTACAAAAAACAATTTTTCCGTCGGTTGTGTAGACATCATTTCCAGAAATCCATTACCTCAGATACGAACTACGCCTTTCTTTAACTTTCGGCACTATTCGACAAAAAATATTGCACAAAGAAATGCCAATAAACATAAAACAAATTCTCAACAGTCACTTAAGCAAACTGCACTGCTTAACACAGAGATGCACATACAAATACGGCAGAATGTAAAATGCAACTTTGGCATGCGGATTTCTGTTTGGAACGATCGAGCACTTTTGGAAAAAATGTTTACTTTATGAAGACAGTGACTTTCGGCTTATCGGTTTTTCCGTCATTAGTGACTCACACCCAAGAAGGCAGTAGAAAATACGTGCTGCCTTGTGGACAATGTACCTATTAGCGCGTTATAAAATTCCGAGAAAAAATTTTGCGTCTTAAATTTTTTAAAAATCGTTGCATACCGGAAAAAGGACACATATTATTATAAATTGTCAATTCAGGCAAAACCCTTCAATCAGGCAATTTTCGGCAAAATAAAATGTCTGTAAAAGCATCCCCACCTCTGAAAACGAATTTATAATTTATTAAAATATCAATATTTATTAGCAAAATGGGCAAAATCAGGCCTTTACTGATAAGAAAATGAACAAAAAATACCTAAAAACGCATGTGCTTCATGATAGATGACACTACTGTTCATCGTGACCTAGTTCCTCCTAAGAACACTCATCTCAGAACAGAATCACAAAACTTGTGCAGCAATGTTTTACCGTTTATGTGCAATGCGGTCATTTAATGGTAGATGTGTTACGTTCATACACTCAAGTTGGAAGAAATGTATTCTATAAGATATTGAGGATAACCTCAATACAAGTAAAAGGGAAGTAGCCTGTCAGTGTGGTGTACACCAAGCTACTATCTCGACAGTTTATGTGTACGGATTTTACCATTATAGAATTTTTGTCGTTAATCCTCTTCACATATGAAGCAACCTTTGGAAGGAATGGCATTACCAACCTCCACAACAATCATCTGTAAAATATGCAGAAGCCCTATAAAATGGTTGAAGTTTACCATTAATAATGGTTTAGCATCAATGTTTAGTTTTGGATTATTGGTGACCACCTAATTGGAATAGTCATTCTTCAACCACGCTTCAATGTCATAGCAATTAATGAGAAACACTCTGCTTTTATTGTTGAAAATGAGCCATCTGTATATGATAGGTCATCTGACAGATTCATGATGAAGCTCCAGCTCAGTGTTGACGTTTGTCAGGATTTCAATAACAGCTTTCTGATGTCAAACTAAACACATCTACAATATTATTATAAGTAAAAAATTGAAAAACAGAAATATGTTGAAAAAGATACAAATTGGATTGGTGATAAGTTGTCATATTTTTTCTTCTTTAGCCTGTTAAGTGATTCAGCTATGGACACAAACTTCCTTCATATCCTTCCATCTTATCTGTAGGCAGCCTCTGGTTATTTTATCGAGCCATAGCCTCAACTGCTGTAGAACCATATTCCATTTACAGTCTTGTTGCCTGACGTTGTAGCCTGTAAAACTGTTTTATACTTTTTTCCGTTCTCTTACATCCTTAGTTTTAATTATATATCTAATCTTAGTATTTGTTTTTCTTTCCAATAGCCTTACACCTATTTATTGGTCTTTCCAAAGATCTTTGAGTCTTTATTCATATTTTTTATATTCTGTTTGATTTTCTTTATCAACGAACTTAAAAAGTTCGTTACTGAATTCTATGTCTGTCGGTCTGTCGGTCTGTCTGTCGCTGTCACAAAATTATGGATTTTTTAAAATTTTAAAATGGATTCTTATAGGAAACTTTACGCTGATTTCAGAATCGAAATCAAAAGTTTCTATCTCGAATAGTTTTCGAGATATTCGACTTCGAATTTCGGGAAAATTTCGACATTGCGATTTTATGAGTAATTCTTAAAGAAAATTTTACGCTGATTTCAATAATGAAATCGAAAAAATTCTATGTCGAATAGTTTTCGAGATATTCGACTTCGAATTTCGGGAAAATTTTCGACATTACGATTTTAAATGTGATTCTTACAGGAAATTTTACGCTGAATTCGAAAATGAAATCGAAAAAATTCTATGTCGAATCATGTTCGAGATATTTTTTTAAGGTTTTTTTAAGTTCGTTCTGGGATTGCTTACAGAGCAATCTCTTCGCCGGCCCCATGTTTTATTCTGAATATCACTTGCGGTATCTGAATATTCTAAAATACACAAGCACCATATTAATTGATTCTGTTTGTTATTTTAGCTTGCATGTAAAAAAAGTATCACGTAGATCAACATTCGGGCTCGGCCGGGCATCTGAAATGAGCTAAAGATGCAGGGACCTCGAAAAAGCCAACACAAGCGCTTTTGATTACTATGCAAGAAAAATCATTGAACTAGCATACATTTTCAAAAGATTTTCGCGTGGCGTTGGTCGCTGCCAATAATACATGGTCCAAGCTAGCAAACCCCGTATTCGCCTTTTTTTAGCAAAATATACCTCAAAAACAATACCGGACGAATCGACGCTTCGGAAAAATTACCTTGAAAATATGTACGACAGAGTAAGTACATAGATAACGTGTTTTAATATAAATAGAATTTTTTTTCTAAAAAATTTAGGTAATAACATCCGGGAGGAAGTAGGTGAAAATTCTATTAGGCTTTCAATTAATGAAAGCAAATCTTCAAAAAGCACCTTGTCTTAATCATTGACGCAGTGCTAGGTTTTTAACAACTAAAACTCGTCCCTCTAAGTCTTGTGTTGGCTACATTTGAGGCCGCGTATTTTCTTGCTTTTTCACTCTATTAGTTCCCATTATTTTTCATCATTAACATTGTTTTGTTTCCATATTTTAACATTACATCTACCAGGTTTTTCTTTATTTTAATCTCGGTTATTTTCTGTTTTTCCTGTTGTACATTTTTGCTGCTGATGGTAAAAATTGTGTTTGACGGTCTCATTTTTTTGTTGGGCGCACCACTAGCACATACATTCGAGAGTTTCCAGCGAGACTCGAACTCGCCCGCCCCTTGGGTTTCCGGGTAGAGCAGCATTGCTTGTGACCAGTCAACCACAGCGGCGCTTTTAATGGTGTCCTTACGTTTATAGTGACAACTCATCACTTTTTTTATCTGAACGCTCTGCCTGTACGTCATTTAGTTTAATAGTTCCACGTAATAGGCCTTGAAGGCCCTTTGGGGTCGTAACAGGATAGGTCTGCTACAATATGGAGCCTACGGTACACAAGGGTAGTAACGTGGCTAGCGCTACGTACCAACCGTCTATTATTACCCCAAAGTTTGACCTCCAGGTACTCATTTATTGCAGCCTGAGTCGAGCTGGGCCGTAAAAATGCCAGCGATTGAATTGGCGAGAGTGGGATTCGAACCCGCAACTCTTGGTTTCGTAGTCTATCGACCTATCACTAAACCACCACGGCACACGTCATTCAGTTTGCTATGGCATAATACAGACAAAACTTGATAAAGTGGATTTGCAGTTTACAAACATAATTCTCAACTAGGACATTGCCTCCTACTTTTAAAGGAGATTCTTATGTCTGTCTCATACCCTAGCAGATCTAGCTTAACATTCGCGTCTTTTTGGTACTTATGCTGACTTAAGATCTATAAAGCACCTGTGTTACGCTGAGTCGGTTTTATTTTTTTTTTTTTATGACAAAGCTGTAGTGTTATCATCACAAATATTTTTGTTTGCCTTGCATTGACTACCTTAGGTTATATAACCTCATTTTTAGTCTTATTACCAATTTATGAGATATTAATAGATGGGCACAGTTGGTACAGGACACGACATAGTGGAAAACACAGGAGAAAGAGCTATGTCTAAGAATGGACGATAAAGAATGATTAAAAAGGAAAAAACAATTAATGATTTTAGAAGGGATAAAGAACAATATGTAGATACTATGCTGGACGGCTTGTCGTGTATAGGGATCGTTATCACCTTTAGCGCCTTTTATAACTTTATAACTGACGTATGTCAATTTAAGTTATAGGAACGAAAGCTGTACTTCTTTCAACAGGACACCGATGGCGAACTAGTTCTGTTGAGATACTTGCCTGCTCTATTGTTCTTTAGATATCTAACGTGAGCTTCTTCAGGTTATCGGATAGTTGATTAACCTCCGTAAATATGAAAAGTATTATGAGTAGGGTAGGGTGGGGTAGGTTTGGACATGGGGCACTTCCGGACAAATCGAATTTATTGCCTTAGATTGCTACAATGCCGGCCATTTTAATAATACACATCCTCCTACGGTAGTGGTTCCGTAGTGAGTTAACGTTGAGCAACTTCGATCGCGCAAAATCTATTTATTTGAGAAAATTCAAAAATAGATTTCCTCTTATGAGTTTTACTACAGACATCGTAAGCTTTTACGGCTTAAGAACAACATTAAGGTAAGATTTATCCTATTTATCTTAGATATCAATGCTTTTAGCGATATAACTTCATAAAACAGTATAAGCAAACTAGGCGCGAAATTATATTAAGCCATTTATGTGTTTTTGAAACGTGGGCCACGTTCGGATAAATCGGGTGGGTCAGCTTCGGACTGTCCGAATGTGCCCCATTTTCCTCGTTTCACAATAAAATCATAATGTTGAGAGAAAACTCCATCTTTACAGTTCATTTCACTTTCTAGGATGGTCCGTAAATGCATTAAAAAGAGAAGACGCCCCGATATTCCGAAAAATGATTTGAAAATGGCTGTTAAAACTGTGCTCAATCGCCAAATGTTTATTCGTATGGCTGCAAGCACTTTTAATATACCAAAGCCAACTCTTCATGACTAAATAGATGCGAAGGCTTTCACGGCCGATGTTATGGTGCATCGTGTGGTTGGTTCTCGGGTTATAAGGCCGTGGTCGGAGTTCAGAAACTCCTAACGTTTCGTCCACAACTGCGGCAGACATCTTCAGAAGAAAATCTTCAATTTTTAGATTAGATAGAATTGCACCCACAAAATGCAACCACTTGACAAGGGCATTTGTGGGCCATTTAAGACCAGATGCAAGGCTGCTTTTAATGACTTTATAATTTTAAATCCTGGAATTGGAATTCATAATATTGCTAAACTCACTGCAGATCCCTATTTGCAAAGCTTTACACGCAAAAACATCATAAGCAGCTATTTTAGTACTGGCTTGTAGCCTATTAATTCTATGATTTTTGGTGATGATGATTTCATGGGGTCGTATGCCACAGATCGGGCAGATCCGGAAATTCGAGGGAAAGAGTCTGAAATCCCATCAATTTCTATTCCTTTATTTCATCTATCTGCACGAGCACTATCAATGTGGTCGATTCCGAGCTGGACTAAATGACCCTGATGATTAGAACAATGTTAAATGACTTGATAGGTCATGCCACGAAACCAAAAATTAAAATATTATCCGTCGAAGTCATCATCAAACCATTCCCAAAAACGGTCCCCAGAAAAACGAATGAAAAGTCGCGACTAGATAAATCGAGAATTTACACGAGCACACCGGAGAAGGAGAGAATTCAAGAATTAGAAGTGCCGAGAAAACAAAAGTTGGAGAAAAGCAACACGAAAAGAAAAGTGATGACAAGCGAATGTGAAGCGTAGAAAAAGAAGCAAAAGTTGGAGAAACGTGTAAAGAGAAGACAACAAAGAAAAAGTTGAAGAAAATAAACAGTGATTCTTTAGATTACGATGTGGAATTACCCCAGAATATTCCACATGAGACGAAATTTTCTGACTATTTGTCCGATCTTTCAGACGAATTTCAAGACGACGACGTTGTCCTTAAGCTGTTGGATGACGACGTAATCCATTGTAATGATTAGGTACTCGTCAAATACTCGACCAACAAAAGAACACTTTATTATATGGGCAGAGTGGAATCTTGCAATAATGACGACTCCTACGTCGCGAATTTTCTCAAAAGGTACAAAAGCGGCTTCCGCTTTCCGGACTTATAGGACATTTCGAACGTTCGCAGAGAAGATGTAGTTTCGAAAATACCTAATCCCGAGGCAGCACCAGGAACTTCAAGAATGTCTTGGCTTTTCAAATTCAATATTAATTTTGCTGGTTATAATGTTCAATAAACCTGTTTATGATATACTTTCTTTTATGTATTTAGAAATAAATAAATTTTGAATTTTAGAAGACTTGTCCGTATCTACCCCACTACTTGTTCGGATGTACCCCACAATGGGGCAGTTTCGGACTCTTTTCTGTTTTTGCATTATGCGACAGTAGTATTGCTTATTCTTTTTTAGCTATTGTTTTTTCCATGGTAGGATTGTAAGTACACAAGTCTTTCCAATAAAGCGATTGGTACATATGGTTCTTTAATTTTCTTTTATTCTACATTTTAACCCGTTGAGTCAGCTTTTGTTTATTTTCATCAATGAATCTAAAATTATTTTTTATAAAAATTTTTATATATATATATATCATAAGCTTCTAAACCAGTTCATTTTTACTCTAGAATAAACTTTTAATTCGAGAATCAGAACAAATGGGAGTTTTATGGTCGAGAAGTCGCCCATACATCAGTGAAGTAAAGGTTGGGGAAATATGGTTTGGAGTAACAAATCGTGCTTTACCCCATAATAGTTAGATGGAAGAGTTTGGGTACAGCCCATTTGTAGTGCCATGGGAGCGGGGATGTTCGTTAATTGTAATGGATTTTTTAGGGGGACAACAAAAAAAGTAACATGACGAAGATTGAAGACAAGCGATTGAGAAAAGAAATTCGTCGTGGCGGCTAAAGCTGACAAACAGAAGAAAAGAATAAACTAAATAAGTATATAGAAAGAGTAGAGGGAAAGCCAAAATATCTTCTAAAGGAAAAAGAGGGAATATGAGAAGTAAAAGCTCTTAAAACTGGAAAACCGGGAACAACTAAGGAACAAAAGCGAATTCTGTAGAACAATAAAATGTAAAAAAGGATACCGATCGAAAGTTATATAAAGACTTGGAAGGAAATTTGGTGGGTAGGTAGTAAATATCGGTATGTGAAGCTATGGAAAAAATATTTTCTTATTGAACACGAAAGGAAATCAGGGCTAAGAATCTCTAAGAGGAAAATCCAAACAGAAAGAGACGAATGAAGAAGAAATAAAGTTACCAACAGAACAAGCGATTGGAGAAATAATGCATAAGAAAAAAATGATAAAACACCAGGTATAGATCAGGTAACAGCGAAAATGATAAAATAGAGCGGAAAAGATTTGGAAAAGGAAATATACTTACCGATTAAAAGGATATGATAGGAAATGGAAATAACAGTTGAAGAAAGGTGTAAATCTGCTTCCTACATAAAAAGGAGACAAAAGTATACTTCAAAACTACAGAGAAATAGCAATTCTGAATATGCTTAACAGATTACCATGCTATAGTGTGACTACAAGACCAGTTATTGGAAGAATTTGTGATTAATGAAGGTTGAAGGCAGGCTGACCCTCTCTCAATATGTATAATAACCGAAGCAAATGAAATAGCAGACTATATAGCAGCGAGATTAACAGCAGCAGCATATAGAGGCTATTAAGCGCTAAGACATGTCTTTAAATATATATTCGGTAAACTGCAAAAACTTTTGAAATCTCAAATACCGAATATATTAATAGCAAGAGTCTTTGATCAACACTTCCGACATTAACATATGGTACAGAATCTTGGGCTCTTAATAATAGCATAATAAAGAAGCTTCAAGTTACACAAAGTGCAATGGAAAGACGCATGACAGGAAATACACTCCGTGATCATATACCTTATGATGAAATACGGAAAAGATCGAAAGTGACAGACGTAATACATCGAGTGTGTAAACTTAGATGGAATTGGGCAGGCCACATAGCCAGGATGAACGACAATAGATGGACACGTCGAATAATTGAATGGAGGCCACGAAGTCACAAGAGGAATAGAGGGAGGCCACAAACTGACGACATTATGAAATTTGCATGTATAGACTGGATGCAAAAGGCTAGAGATCGACAATAGTGGAAAATGCAAGGGGAGGCTTACACCCTTCAATGGATGATATAGCCGTGATGATGATATATTCATCAATACAAAGTTAACAGTGTACAAAATTATTCTAAGACCTGTCGCGACATATGGAGCAGAGGCGTGGACGCTTAACAAAAGACAAACAGAGATATTGAACAGGTAGGAACGGAAAGTGTTACGAGATATCTTCGGACCAGTGGAAGAAAATGAAGAGTAGTGCAGGAGATGTAATTATGAGTTAAGGAAAGGTACACCGCACCAAGTACAGTAAGTAAAATCAAAAGCGATAGGCTGGGCCACTTACAGAGGGTGAAGGAAGAAAGAATTGTTAAAAGAGTATTCATAGGGAAACTTGAAGAAAGGCGACCAATACCAAGAAGACTTCAATGAAGTAGAACTTAGCTACTGGGGGATAGCAGAAAAACAGCGGGCCGAGTAGAAAAACATAAGAGAAAATATGAAGGTAGTGTAAAACTAGGCGTGGGCTTAACTAGCCTATCCTGGTAAAACCAAAGTTGGGAAGCTCGTAAAAAAAGAGAGGCCGTGGTTTTCGATGCACTGCCAAGAAGTGAGTAAGTAAGTAATTGGATCTTTTAGTAAAACTTATTCGGAATTTAAAAGGAAAAGGTGAAAAGATGTTTCGATTAGTTTTGTTTTGTAACGGTAAAAGAGCAATTTGTTGGTGATGATTGTCTGTATCGGTATGGCAGTAGTTTATCTGAAAAAATGGAAGATGCTTGGACTAGTCTTGACTTTACCCTCATTAAATACTTGTAAGGTGAATTAAAGTGCCGAATTTGCTCCAGACTCCAACAACCCACATTACAAAGTGCTTTGCT
Organism: Sinelater perroti; assembly: GCA_036346155.1. Classification (NCBI taxonomy): domain Eukaryota; kingdom Metazoa; phylum Arthropoda; class Insecta; order Coleoptera; family Elateridae; genus Sinelater; species Sinelater perroti. The sequence continues at coordinate 3,004,104 of JARFIY010000167.1, read as the reverse complement.
ACGGATTTTGAGCAACAATGGCCTGCTTTTTCTCCGGAGATAGGATAGGAACGTATTAATGTTAGTTATTGGAACTTGTGGCATAAAATAGTCTGATCTCTTTCTATTGCTGCTAAATTTGTCTTTTCTCCTTAACGGCTATTTGCTCTGAAGCCTTACATTCGGTTACGGCAATTAAAATCTCCAATTCGTTAGGAAGCCTTATGCAAATTTGATTATTTATGAGATATTCGATCTTGTAAATACACTAGCGTATCTAAATTTGCCTTGGTTTTTTTAAGTAACCCAAAAATAAAAAATTCTCAATCAAATTATTAAAAAGGTGGTTCTACTACAATTTGTGATATCAAACGAAACAACGAATTCAACGTTCATCAACCTATAAAACAATTTTGGTTGATTATATTTTTGCTTTTGTTTTCAATTGTCTTTCTATTGTTAAAATTATTTTAATTAGATATTTAACCATTGGTTATAATATTTGCCGGTTTTTTAAACACTGTATATGTCATTTTTTTTAAGATGCTCATATCAGTAGGTAATTGTTAATTTTTTTAATTAAATTTATTATGTTTAGCTATTAGTTACAAATGATTTCAATTTATGCACATTAATGTAAATAGAAACAATTAAAATTTGGTTTTATACGCGAGCACCTTGTGAACCGATCTTTACCAACCGAAGCGTAGACGCGACGTGGTCGCGCCTTTATAACTGTCATGGTTGTGAGCGAGAAAGTGGACGTCGAGTGTGTTTTGTTTGGCGGCGTTTCGTTTAACCACAAAAAACAACGCTAGCAGCCGAAAAAGGTAGGGTGCCATGGCAACAGGCGATCGTGTCGAGGCGGAACTGGCCAACTCCGCTCGCCCTAGGCGCGAGGGCCGCTCTCGCGGCGGCGAAGCCGTTGAGGTTAGGCTCCTGTTGTGATTTGGAGGGAATTTTCAGCGGGGCGCGCTGCGCGCCCTAGGTCGCGGAGCTGGCTCGTCGCGCCTCGTTCTGGCGAAGGGAGGGAAATGCGGACCACAGTTTACAGTTTAAGGTTCAACGGAGCCCGCCGGGCCACGCGCCGTCCGCTGCCGCTGCCCTTATCGTGCCGACGAAAAAATTCCGTTGATTTATGCAACATCTAAGCGTTTGCCATGCCATGAGTTTGGTAAATCTGAAGGTTGTGCGTTGCCAAGGAACCAACATGGGCCGCAATTAAGCGAAGTCGGCTAATTGTTTCTTGATAATTGTACAGAATTAATTATTAAAATTAATTAAATTTTTGTGAATTTTTTAAAGCAACTTTAATTATTTGATTAGTGAAAATTTTAAGGTTTGATTATTTGAATGATTCGATTTAATATCGCCTTAATTTTTTTAAATAATAATTTCAAAAGTAATTATTTTCATAATGTAGGTAATGGCAACATTGTAAAGCAATGTTGCCAACTGTATTTTTTAAGTGAAATTTTGAAATACATGACTTGTTTTTGAACGTTAATCATTTGTTTTGGCAGCACAGTTCTTAGATATACAAGGTCGCATAATAAAACAATGGGACTAATTGTTTACCTTTATATAGGTAATTCGTTGTTTTTTTTATTGGATGTTTCTAGTATTTTCTCGCCTTTACCGCCCAATAAATTTTAAATTGCAAGGTTTTTGAACACAATTTTATCAATTTATGCCCTTTTATAATGTTAGATGAAATATACTTTCTTAGTGAGTTAGAATTGAAGTGATTCAGGTTTGTGAAGGTCCAATAACTGCGATAGAATTGAATTGACAAAGTCGCCATGTTTGTCTGTAGTATCAGGTATATCATTATGGATAGATATATGTTTAAGTCAGTGAACTAGCAGATTTTTTGGAAGGGAAAACTGGAAACTTTATGACCTATATCTCCCTATGAAATCGTTCGACCTATAGCGAATTACAAAACGCAGAAAGTTCTTTTCTCTGCCTCCTAGCAGTTAAATTTACAACTTTCCAATTTATAATTTATGTGGGTCGTTTTATTATTAACACATTCTTATAGAGGTCATAATGTTTCCTTATAGATGATTGCTAGCGATTTAGTGACTGCGTAAAAGGGATAACATTTGAATTTGTGATGTGATTCAATTCACTTTTGAAGGAAACAGGAAACTGATAGGATGAAACTTGATCTATATTTCCCTATGAAATCGTTCGACTTAAGCGTATTATAAAACGCGGAAAGTTCTTTTTTTTAAGTGAATGCTATGTTTATTATGGCTGCCTTTAACTTGGTTCGTATGCTAATAGAAAACGACAGCAGTAGTTGTGTAATTTAAGTTTTGCTATAGATAAGCGCAAGTGATTTAGCGACGGTACAAAATGGATGAAATGAATTTGACTTGGTTGGCACATTTATAGAGGGCGACACCAACAATTGTTCTTCCTCATAGATGAACGCAAAGATTTAGTGACGGTGCAGAATGCATACAATTGGAGTTTGCAATGTGATTCAATTTATTTTTAAGAGAAAACAGGAAAATTTTTGACAAGGTGGAAAAAGGCAGACCCCGTATGAAACTGTCCTACCTTAAAAAGACAAAATCAAAGCGGTAGTTTTTGGCAAGTTTTGGCCTAGAGACTACGAGCATCTCAACTGAGCGAGTTTACTTTGTTTGGATAATGAATTTTGTTCATTTGAGAGCAAAAGTGAATTCGTACGGCAACATTAGTCGATGGTTCACAAGCGTTTAAGAAGAATTTATTGGATTTATTGTGGCAAAGTTGAATTGACCACTATATACCCAAACCAAAATACGATTTGGGTTCCGTATTTGTTGGTTGCTCCTATTTGCAGCTGAATATTTTCTGTTTCCTGTGCGCTTGTATGTGATAATCTGTAGTGAGATGTTGGTTTACTACTTATTGGTGTGGTTCTAATTGTAAGAAGCGTGTCGAGATACTGTAATGATGGCATTTTTATCGGAAACGAAATTAGGACTTCGCCGTTTTGTTTTCGGCAACCTCTACTCTGCCTTTTTAGTGTTTGATTTTCTTTGTAAACGTCTAAGGTGACATTTTGCTGATAGTCTTCCCTGAAGTGGATAACGCATATTCGTGTTTCTGGTATTTCAATATCTAGTTTTCTAAATTTCACGTTTTTCTATGGTCCGTTTCACTTCATGTTTTTGTTTTTCATGACCTAACTTTTGTCTTCCATTAGGGACATGATTTTCTTTGCTCACTTTGCGTTCGACATCCCCATAACATGTCCATATTATAAGAACTGACGGAATTCATTTCTGTCTTGTTACGCTTTGCTTAACATTGATTCGTTTGCCTAGGACATCGTTTCTCACATGGTTCATTTTTGAGATTGTGTACTTCCATTGGTTTTCTGTGATAAAGGATATGCCCTTTTTATCACTCGCAAGCAGGACCTGAGCGTCAGCAGATAAAGTATAAAGACGGCCTTCTCTGATCTCCATTCGGCAAGACGTTCGCATCCATTCTGTAAGAACTTTTTGAATGCAGCATTCTTGTTTAAGACCTTTAGCTGTTTTAAAAGGTTTTGCGATTTGTTTACTCACTTTTATTATACTCATAGAATTTTTGTGTACGTTTTCTGATGTACTTAAGTAACACTCATTCAGATGAGACTCTCTCAATACTTCAAATTGTTTACTTATCGGGACGGTTGACCAACATCAAGTGAGTTGTCATCTTTTTCTTTCTTCATTTTCTAATCACTTGTTGGAGGGTGAAAATGTTGTCAATATAGGAACGCCTAGGGAGAAAACCATGTTGTTCATTCTCTGGGTCGTGTCGCTTTATTCTTGTCCTCTAAAATCTTATCATACAACTTTCTTATAGAGAAAGCCACCCTTATTCGTCTATAATTGTTGCACATATTTTTATTTAATTTTTGTGTGTGAAACTGATATAAACCAATCTCCAGTCTGGGAGGGTCATGTATTAAACGTTTATTAAAAATAAAAGATCCCGCTCTCGCCAATTAAATCGCTGGCATTTTTACGGCCCAGCTCGACTCAGGCTGCAATAAATGAGTACCTGGAGGTCAAACTCTGGGGTGATAATCGGCGCTAGCCACGTTACTTCCTTTGTGTACTGTAGGCTCTAGATTGTAGCAGACCTATCCTGTTACAACCCCAAAGGGCCTTCAATGCCTATTACGGGGAACTATTATAAATATAAAAGATACTTTTCGTAGTTGAACCCTTATCATAGACGTCAAAGGTTGGTAAGAATCACGGGATTTGCTCAGGATGTCGAAGATTGTGTGACACTCAAAACCCTGAGAAGACGCACTTGTTTTAGGCCAGCGCTACCGAACATCCTGCTCACACATCCACAACCCTGGTAAATCCGTGACATATTGGGGATGCGCGTTATGTAGCGGACGTGGGTGCGTCTCAAAACTGGGACATTTCGGCTCCATCAGAATATTCTAGTCCTTCATTTAGAGGGTTGAATCTGTGGACTAACATCCCATTTTTCGGGAAAATTCTTAGAAGTTAAAAATTTCAATAGCAGGCCTCGGAGTATGGACAGACCAAGGCGTCGAACAGAAACTGACTATGACGTTAATTGCTTGGAATGTACAAGAAATTACTTCTGAGCAACGACAGCTATACTAAGAACCACAGAAAATGAAAATAGATCTAGCAGTCCTCGCAGAAACTAAGAAAAAGGGAAGAGGAACGTATAGAATGAAGGACTACAGCAATGTAATTTAAGAATAATATAAATGCCGGTGAAGATATAAGTGACAGATTAATTAGCGTAGACGCTGATTTTAGAGTAAAACAGGGATTTTATGATTAACTGACGGTTATGCGGTTAAAACACAAACCAAAAAAGGAAGTGATTTTAATCGGCGACTTCAATGCGCACACGGGAAGGAAAATAGTAAAATGGTTAGTAGGTTTGACGATGATATTAGAAATGACGGTGGTCCATGATCGATCTGTGAAAATTTCCTGTAAAAATAACGAATGGATTTTTCAACATAATTGGATACGTATGATGATGACATACATGACATCAACCGACAAGAAAGCTCAAAAGTATAATTGATCATGTTATTTTACATTAAAAAAGTGTGTAGAGGGTCGGAAAGTGTTAATCCCGTATAGAATGGAAGAAACGCGAGGATTACTAAATGATGTAAATATTTCAGAAAAACCAACAGAATATTTGAAGTACAACTTGCATACCTTCAAACAGGAATCAATTCGACTGCTATAGAACTGGAGATTAACTGATACATTGCAAAAAGGATTAGCCAAACACATGTATAAAAAGGTGGAAGAATATATCCATAAGTCAGCTAAGGAGAGTTTAGGAATCATATATCCAGACTGGTGATTCTGAGAAATAGAAAGCTTTACACTCAGAAAACAGCTTACTATAATGGGTTTCACAAGATATTATGAAGATGGTAAACTATATGCACACTGGAATAGGAACGTAAGGAGGTTAGTTACAAAAAGGCAAAAGTGACGTTTGGGATAGTAAATGTGAAGAATTTAATAAACACCTGGGAGGTACACTTGTATTGGAGGCATGTAAAAATACCCAACTATAATAATAGCGAAAGATTGAAAAACCATTGCCAAGCTTTGTTCACGGAGAGGGAGTCAAAGCTCTTCTGTACATTCGAAATTGTAAATGCCGTCAAAGTTGATTAACAAATAAGTTTACAAAAATAAGAAAACAATATAAAAAATGAACAATGGGAAGACAGCAGAACCAGAAGGCATCACTGTGGAGTTTCTCAAATATAGGCAAGCCCAAATCTGCTGCAAGAAATTGTTCTAAAGGCATTTAACAAAACTAGTAAAAAGGCCCGACCTAAAGACTCAAGCTAAAATATTTGGTTCAGAGTTTCGTTCGACAATTGGAGAAAAAATGAGCCAATAATAATTTTATCAGCTATATCTAAGCATGTTGACATTCGTTCGGCTATATTCGGTTTCACATGAATCATAGTTATATTTCATGCGTCTACTAACGGCAAGAATTTGCCACGTAGTGCATGAAACACCGATAGGTGACGCAAACTTCATGATAATTTATGTTTTGACCTATAAGAGGTCAACCGTGACCTAAATCGAAAATCTAAAACATTTAATTTAATTTAACAGATAAGGGTGCAGCTTATTCTTTTGAGAAATTAACAGATATGAAATGTCTTCCTTACCATTCTTTGCAACTTGATCAGAATTCAGAAATTTGTTACCACATCAGGGGAAACTAATTATAGATGTAGATTGGATTATCCAAAAGGATTTTTTAACGCTTTTTTAACCGACCTTCAAAAACTGCAATTTTTGCAGAATTTTTTAATTATTGAGTGCTAATTCTCAAAGTACTATGTTTACTTTCTGAGATTGGAGTTTAGTTATTACTTATAGTCGGTACTATGCGTATTGAAGAAAGAGTTTAGCAATTCTGGCTGGATGATTTTATGCTCTTGTATTCGATTTTCTCCGAAAGCGACAGGGTCTAATCAGCCGGCGACGATTTTTTCAGAGCGTGCATCGGGGCATATTTCAATTATTAGTAGGCTTGTCGAAATTCTAAATCTGAAATTTGAGGGTCGAAGTATGGTTGTGCCGCTGTTGTAGTTTAGTTGAACAAATTATGATCATTAACCCGTTGTGGTACTCTACCTACTCTGTGATTTGAGATTTTATTCAGGAAAATTTGCAAACATATCGGATAAGAACACGTCTATGTAGTGAGCAAGAGACAATTTTAGTATGACAGCGCTTGTTGTGTTTAATACAACACTGTGCTGAAAAATTTTACAAATTTGTCTTAATTTATCGCCCATTCGGCAACAAGGTTTATAGACTGTCGACTTTAAATTAAGACTGAGATTAGGAAACGACTCCAAGGGTTACACGAAGTAATGGTAGTTTCAAATAAGCCCCAAGACTCGAAATGTTGAAAATTAATTAATTTCTGAGATTATCAGTTTTTGCTTATGGCATTTACCAGTTCTGTGTAAAAATTTAGTTTTATAAATGTTCATTTAAATTGTTTATTTCGCGATTTGCACGCAGTTGTTTTATCTGGAAGCATTTATACAAATATGCAACCTTATTCCTTAGATGTAATCATTGTCAGTTGTTGTGTAGCTGTCGTAGACGTTTTTTTAAATCAAAGGTTCATTTGGGACAAGTAATATTGTAGAAGTATTATTTAAAAAAGGCAACAGTGCTAATGATACTGCAAACGAGATTCATTCGGTTATTGCCACGTTAAAGAGGGGATTTTTTCATGTATATCCCTCAAAGAATTAGCTGCCGAGCTCCGAAAAAAATTGCACTAGATAGGAATCGAACCCTCGACACCGGATTACAAGCAGCCTAACCGGGTGAGCCATTCGCTGACTTGTGCAAACGTCAGTGGAGCATGCATAGACATTTGGCATGAGGAGAAATTAAGAATAGAATACGGGTCGACTTTCCTGTGCATTCCTTACACTTATTTTAAGCTACCGTAGCTCCGAGGGGTTCGGAGCTGGGCAGCTAATTCTTTGAGGGATATACATGAAAAAACCACATCTTTAACGTGGCAATAACCGTTTATTCCGATCCGGCAATAATCTCTGGTCATCTCCGAGTAAAGTGTCTAAACAGTTTAGAGTTGGTTTAGGAGGTTCAGAGCTAGCAATTTTAATTTGGATGATGAAGAGCGTAGTAGTCATCCATTCATTACAAATACTGACCTCACCAAGATCATAGTTGAAGAAACTTCCCAATATCCTATTTGTTAATTGACACGCTTCAAATATTCCGTATAAAACTTAGTTAAGTCAGTTACTTTGAAGTATGGGTTTCGCATCACTTTGTGGAAAGCAACTTTCTTAATAGTGTTTCCACTTGTAATTTGTGTCTTCGGCGAAATGAGATGTAATCTTTTTGAAATATTAATTATTGAGGATAATAATAGATAGAAGTGATGGAAGTCTTAATTGGTAGTAAGGGTGGTTTTCACTCGAAGAAAGTTTTGCTGTCTTTTTGGTGGTATTGGAAAGGTGTCATTTCTTATAAAATGTTTCTAAAAGATGAAATTATTAATGAACGAGATGTTGTTTTTGATTGGACGAACTAGAAGGAGTAATTAGTACAAAACAGCCGGAATTGACGATTGGACCAGGTGCCGTTTTCTGACCTGTGTTCATGACTGACAAATTAACATTTAGTTGGGATGTTCTTATCCTCTGCATTATTACATACTTTTTACTAAAATGTTTTTTTCCAGTAAAAGGTTTAGTTCAATAATGGCATAAAATGTACTTGTAACAGTATTTTTGTTTTGGGAAAATGATATTATGCGTTTTCCGAAGAGATAGGAAAAGGTGATAGAGTAGAATGGACGTATGTATCTTAGTAATATAACAAAATGTTATTGTAATTAATGTTGATCTAATGAAAACCGTAATGTAACTTGGCAGCCGATGAGACTGGGCTGTAATGCGCATGCGTCTACGATGACGACTTTACCGAGTTGGTCATTTGGGAGTTAGATCTCGTTGAGCCATCGCATGTAGTGCGTGATGGTCCTATGCAATGGCTGAGCGAGCAGAGAAACGAATCTGTATCTAATGTGCGATGCTGGAATATTCGTTTGCAGAAACTATTCGGATGATTCAGAAGGGCTTTTGGGAATAATGAAACAAGTGGAACACTAGACGGCCATGAATCTTTTGAAAGTGATCTACGTTTTGGAAGACCAGCAACGAGCAGAACGTCGGATAATGTTGAATACGCAAGAGGCTGCAATCGACAACTGATAGTCCGGAAACTAGAAGATGGGCTGGGGATTGCGCCTTGTAGTTCTGTAATTTTTGGCTGTTCCAAAAACTTCTGACAGGGAAGAAATTCCAGACCAATTTTTACTAAATATATTTCTTTTGTTATTGTAATTAAATTTTATATTATATGGTTCGATACTTTCGGAACAGTCTACGTGAACCTTATGAAATGGACTTGTTATAGCTTGATCTGTATATCATGGAAAGATCTATGAAACTATAATACCTAAATAAAATATAAATGATGGCAAAATAAGATCGTTATTTAATGTTTTTTATTTAAAAGATCTAAATATACTGTTTAGAGTTTTGAATAATTTTGTATTTCAAATCAAGGGTTAAAAAGAAATCGGAAGTGATATACAACATTTATTGACATAATCATCTAAATGGAAATGTCTTATCACTCAGCATCACAATTACATAATTAGAAGCAATAATTTCAAGCATTCTTTCACAAAACAGTTTTCGGGGGACTCTGAAGTATTTTCTGGAGTTGCTCTTCGTTTATGCGAAATGATTCAATCCATCGGAGTATTGTTGCGATTAGGGACTGCCCATCATGCGCCACACTGAATTTCCAATAGAAAAGACGTTGAACGGTAATAGCGGAATCGTTTTCAGTGGCTTAAGTCGCTATATTATTGAAAATGACTGAATTTAAATATAAATGCATACACGTAAACTGTATGTGGGTATGCCGTTATAACACGTTACTTTACTATCCCCACTTAATCTCCTTCGAAATGTCTAATAAAGTAGAAACAGATGAGAAAATAGGATAATGTAATGCATGAGTGTTTGATATTTGCTAGTAAAGCTTAATGTGGCATTTTATGTCATAATAAAATAACACCCAATCCATTCTATAGTCAGCAACGTCGGTTCTGATAGGTAGAATTTGAAGTTTGAAAATCTACCATTATTACATTTTATACAGATGTGTTTTAAGTTTTATGCTTAGTAGTCTCGCTTTAAGAATCAAAGTTATTGTATTCTATTGTTAGTGGTCCTAATTGATCACTGTATCACTTTTTTCATAATACATGTTATTCAGATGTAGGAGATATTAATTAATAATACAAGAGCTTTTTAAAATAATATATTGATTTGTTTTGATGTTTTTCATATATAGCTAATAGCTACATTTTTTATTGCTATGCTGAAAATGGATATGGCCTTGTTCCAAAGAGAAGTCCGAAAATAGTCCTGTTGTTTAATAGGTGTAATCAGTGGTATCGACGTCATGAACTCCCATCTTGTGAATGCCTTGGTCGTACACGCCCTTAGAGTAGAGGTCCTTGTTGTAGATGTCCTTCATGTACATATCTTTATCGTACATATCCTTTGTGTCCACATCTACACCAGTCGTGTACATCTCTCCCAGTGTTTCAACTCCCCTTTTGTTGTGATACAACAAATAGTTATCAACATGGTCCATCTGCTTATGGAATACAACAACGTCCTTGAAGTAGGAGTTGGGTACGTAGAAGAACTCTTCATCGATTGGCCTGTCGAAAGGATAGCCCAAGGGGTAGGTGTCCAAGTAGCGTACGCCAAGACCAACCATTGGGTACTTGAAGTATTCATGCACACTTCCGTGGAGTTTCTCGTGCATCTTGTAGAACTGCTCGTGCTTCTGGATGTCTATGGTGGTGTGGGGTTTGTAAGGAGTAACGATGACGTAGAACTGGAAGACCTGACCACCGAATTTACCCTTAGGCAGCAAGAATCTGAAAATATTTGCGTAAATTTTAGTTTCAACACAAAGTTGTGGTTACATTTCTTACCTGTTGGGGAAAGCGTAGTACAATTCACTTCCGTGTGTGACGAATTCATCTCCGGTCGTACCAGACATCACCCACTTGTACAGTTGTTTGTAGGTCGTGCGGTCGCTGGCGTAGAAGATTTCACGGGAGTGGCGCTCGATGATGTTCTGGCCTGATTTCAAGTCGAATCTAAATCTGTCGAATTCTACGAAGTTCATGCGGTTCTCGTCGATGTGGATGTAGCGTCCGAACTCGTCATATTTGGGGCCAATGAACACACGTACCACAGATTCGCATGCCTTTTCGCTGACAACGTGAATCTTGTAAGTGAACGGCTTGTGGTTCAATCTCCACTGGCGAACGCGAACATCGAAGGTGTTGTGTTCGAATTCTTTGTCGTTCATGAATACCGCGTTGGTAACGTCAGTCTCGTAGAGGTCGAAGTAGGTGATCAAACGGTCAACTTTCACGTCCTCAACCTTGACTCCAGGGTAGACGAGATCGGTGTAGGTGTAGTGAGGCAAGTAGTACTTGTATTTCTGGAAGTACAGGACCATCCTCTTGAAGAACATCCAGAATGCAGGGTCACGAAGGGAGGTCTCGAAGTGTTCTAGAGCGGAAGGTGCGATTTTGTATTCGTGCAAGGGTTGGTAGCTGTAGCCAAGAAGGTGGCGAACGAATATTTGGAGATATCCGTAGAAGCGTTTATTCACAGAGTGTGCGTTTCCTTCGATGATGTTTCCAAGCATGTTGAAACCAGTTGGTGTGAAGATGTCTACTTTAGTGCCGTCTTCCTAAAAAGTTAACATTTTTTGATCAGCATAAAAATTTAGAGTATCTGACATTTCTTACAGTTCTGACAAATCCAACATCGATAGCGTCACGGATCCTGCGTTCGTAGTCGTTGACTAGGTAATAGCTGTATGGATATCTGCCCTTCATGGTGATAGCTTGTCCGTAATTGTAGTAGTTGGTGAAGAAGTAAGCCCAGTTTGGTCTCTCTGGGAATTCCATACCGCCGGGGTAGCACATTGAGGGATAATAACCAACCTTGAATGCATCGTCGTAATCGTAGAAATCGATTTCACCCATATCGTTAGAGAGACGTTCTAAGTAGTAACGGGCCAACAGCTGTTGATAGAAGTAGTAGAATTCTTCACCGCGCTTGTAAGAGAGAATGTGGAATTCATCTCCGTTCAACCAGAAGGGACGGTACAAGTTGTAATAGTAGTAATAAGCGTTGACACCAATATCTTCAGTGAAGTAGCCGAGCGACTGTTCGGGATGCACGTTCAAGTATGAGCCGGTGTAGTTGGCGTAGATTTTGTATCCTGTAGTATTTGAAATTGTTGAAATTAATTTTATATACATATACATTTTGAACAGGTATTATACCATGCTCTGGGGTAAGGGTTCCGGTAGTCCAGACTTGTTTGTAATATTGGGCCTTACGAATGACTTCGGTGTTGAAGAAGTAGTAGGGGTAGATTTCGTAGATGGGTGGCAGAACCATGCTGTAGGTATCTGGACGGTGGATGAGAGCAACAGATAAAGTGTACAAGAACATTCCCTGGTTGATGTGGTAGCGGGCCCATACTGCAGTCCTGTAGAAGGTTACAAAGTCTTTGGCATAATAGAAAAGTTTGAATAACAGGATGGCCTCCTTCAAATGTTCTTCATGGAAGACTGAGAAGATCCTGTCTCTTGGTAGCATTCCTGTGCGGTAATGGAACAGGAATTCTTTTACTACTTCGGGTTTCTGTAAAATGGAGAGCAAATTTGTGGTTAGAATGCACACAATTAGTAAGTACACTTACGGTGTATTCGGTTATGTGATTTTCAATATGCCAGTCCTTTGCAATTTCCATATGGTCCTTGTAGTATGTGCGTTGATGTACATATTTGAAGAGACGCAAGACATCCTTGTACCATTTCAAATAGCTTCTGTCATCTGTTGCATAGAGTTGTTCGATAGATTTTTAAGTCACCGTGATGAAGTTTTCACTTACCCAATTTGAAATGATGGTAACCGGTGTGAATGTCATGCGTTTCCTCGTCAACCACTGGGGTTGCCAGAGCGAGGGCGCAGAGCCCGAATAGGACCAAGGCAATCTTCATGATGTAGACACAATTGAAGTGTGCTGTCCGAATCTTGTGGTTCGTTTTTATACTGTTCTTCTCCCTTCTTGTTGCTAAGATCATAACCTCTCATTGCAACAGTTCTGTAATCTGTTAAAGATGTACGAAATATTTTTATCTTTCAAGCGCCAGTCCAGTGTAGTCTTGCTGCAATATTATGTTTTGCACTTCTTTTTGTTCGGTAATCTGTTCAAGGTTTGTTGCAGCTAAGGGATTTATCTTATTTTTTTTGTGAAATTTGGTATTAATTATCTGAGGTTAGGCGAAGCAAAAGATTTAATAGAAAATTTTAAAATTGTCTATCAGTTGCAGACATTTTTTATAATTATTCTTATTATTTTTTTCTTAGATGGTCTTGGCTTTTGATAATCAGCACTATTTTAAAATTTTCCTTTACTATGTGGAATAATTTTTGTTTGTCTTGTTTTTTTATTGGAGGAGAATCTGTAGACATCAGGATGCGACTTATCAGCTTTGCGCCTGGTAACCAGCACCTGCCATACGTTATCGCATTTTTATAGTTTTGTTTATTTCGGTAAGGCCGGGCAGCTCTTGATAACTTATTTTAAAAGCTCATCTTATTGCGGCGTTGCTCAAATTCGCTGATAATTCTAGAATCTTCGGTAGCTAATTAGCAGTATTGCAGATATTAATTTTTTTGTTTTATTAGAGCCTGATATAGTTTTTTTAGTTGAGGACGTGCATTTTATTTTATGCAAACCTTCTGAGCTGCCTTAATGCGCAATAGATCTGCCACGAGAGGAGCTCTGTGCAGTCGTTATTTATATAAAGTTAGGCAATTCTGATATTTTTGGATTATGAATTTTCTATATTGAAACATTTTACTTTTGAGTTTGCAAATTGTCTATTGGTTATTTGGAATGTAAAATTCTGCACCATTTTACAAATGGAATTCTAAATGTATTTTTCAAATATTTATTTTATAGAAGAATCGGTTTTCGAATGATTTACACTAAGAGTGAAAGTTGAATTATATAGGCATGGATTATCCGGTCCGATGTGACCAATTCTGGAAGTATCAATTGGATTGTCTTCAAATTGTTATATTCTATATAGCATACACATTATATCAATATAAACCGAGAGATTTCCGAGATCTAACAACCATAAGGCACCTCAAGCACTTCTAGGGTTTTCAGATATCAAATTTGCCCGAGTTCTATTTTTTTAAATCTGATCGAAACTAACTTTTGAAAGGCTAGAATTTCATAGACTCATTTAGCTTTGGCCTTCTCAATTGGCGTATTCAGGAGGACATCAGGAATTTACCGACGAAGTTTTGTTTTTAATTGTAGAACAAAAACCGATAGTTTTGATTATAAAAGAAATGTAGTTCGAAATCAAATTTAAACTAAGTACTGTCCCAATTGTACTGTAAATGTACAAGCTCTGGATGACTTTTCATTCGGCCTACGAACTTTGTTGGAACAAACAGAATTATTTTATTGAATCGGAAAATTGCTTGCAATGTCCTCGGTCATTCGAGTTAGAAAATATGATGTACCAAATCTTGAACGGTGGAGGAAAATCTTACATCGGGGTAGTTCCGCCGATGCAAGCCTTAATTCCACCGAATTAACCAAGTTATTGGGTGTCCAAGAATATGTCCCGGTGAAAAAAATTAATTATAGATAAACTATAATAGATATTCAAATCAAATTATTTTTTTTCACATTGGGGACTAATTAATTAAACTTTTAACGTTCTGCTTTTATTCATCTGTTAAAAATAATTTAAAAAAGTTTTTTAATTTTTATTAAATTTTTTTAAAAATATTAAATTTTAATTACTCCACGATCTTTCTTTCAAAGTCGAATGTTTATCGATTTGGGTCTTGTAAGCTTTACATGTTGCCAAAGAGTTTTTTCTCGAAAGTACCACAATTCAATAATTTTTACCCTTTGCTGAGCGTCGTAGGTGCTTAGCTGTAGCCGTATTTTGGATCGTAAAGACTGATTTTTGTAGTCCCTCATTTTAGTACTCCAAAGTTTAGTAAACTTTGCTTAAAAGATTACTTCTTAGACGCCCAGTAAATGTTAGTGTACATATTTACATTTTGTGATAAATACTGTAAGACGATCTAGAAAGTGTGTAGTCCCTCCAGGAACCGCTTCCTTAGTAATGTTTGTCTATTAAAGGCGCAGGTTGAATCTATCCAATCTGTGATGATGAAACCCACAAAGCAATTATATTTCTTTTTAAGAAAATAGTAGTATCAAATTATTTTAAAGGAGAAACAAGAGTCAGTGAAGTAAAATAATAAGAAATTTATCTTGAGAATAGTGTCGTCGAAGTTTAAGATAAAAACGGATGGCTTTGTACTCCGTGTGGAACCATGGCTCTTATATGTTTACCCTCACTGTCACCATCTCTGATAGGGGGCGATGTGGCAAACATCGTTCGAATTGAACATAGATACTAATTATTTTTAGTGACTAAGTGGATCACCCATCAAGCATCTGGAGCTCAGGATTTAACCTCCGTATTGAAACCAAGCGCATTAATCGCTCGGCCACAGATCGATTGAATATGAAAATGTTTGGCGGATTAGTGAAGAGCACCAAAAGAAAAATAAGTAAAAATATATCAGAACTGATAGTAAACAGGATGGTCAATACTGGCTCCGTAATTTCAAAAGAAGGCTATGAAGCAAGAGTGATCTGAGGGTGGGGCGAGCGATTTCATTTGCTTAGTGTTTGCTATCGAAGGGTGCAGCGTATTTTTCGGACGCAAGTAATTTTGTTGTGGGCAAGGAACTTTAAAAGTACTGGTTCTGTAACGAGAAAAGGACGAAGATCTCGGAGGACGCCAACACCAGAAAATATCGATGCAGTCTCCGAGCCGATATGCGCGCAAGCATGCCGTTGCTCTTCACTTGCCTACTCGTACTACACGCTATATTTTGCATCAAGACCTTTGTTATCATCCATACAAGATGATTGTTGGACGTAATTGACAAAATCTACTGGAAATATGTGTCGTTTTCTTTACCGACGAAGCTCAGTTTCACTTGTCAGGACACTTACAGCCATATAAAAATCACTCTCGCCAGTTTTTTTTTTTTTTTTACTATTTATTAGCTATTCGATAGTTGGTTTACCTTTAGGTTTGACAACAGCAGTTATTCTTTTGGGCAAACCCCTAACTAGTTTTTGACATTGCTTAGGAATAATAGCATTCCAATTTTCGCTTACAATTTCTTTGAGACGTATTTTTGATGCTTTCTTACCTTCTGCTTTACTGTACTCCTGAAATACTCGATGAGATCTGGAGATTGGGCTGGCTCGTCTAACAGCCGAACTTGATGGATTTGAAATCACTGTATGTTTTTTGCAGATTTGTGACAAGGCGCACTATCACCCACTGGTCACCTCATTTAAGTAACTTCAGAGGTGCGAAATACCTGAACAATTGCCAAATTAAACGTCATTTCATTACATACATGTGCATACGTAACAGATGTATCGTTATGATTTAAACGTCAGGAATAATAATAAAAGGTCTTATTACGTTCACATCACATTAGACTCGTCTGACCACAAAACATTTGCCCAATTTTCGTCTTTTAAACATTGATGTTGTAAAGCTCTCTATAAACGAGCTGTTTTGTTCTTCTCCGACAGTCATGACTTTTTCCTGGCTTTGTAGCCTTTTAGGCCTGCTTTCTGATGTACTAATAGGTCAGAATATTTCTGTAGATATGGCAGTGAGCTCAAGAGAGGGTTTTCGATTTTTAAGCAACTACCTAATAAATTATATCTTTTAGCTTATTTACTTTTGATTTGTGTGTAATCTAATGTTCTTAATAGGTTTTATAGTATTTTGTTTTATAAAACGTGAATCCGTAAGCGTCCTTTTACGCTAAATGCTCTTCTTTTAGGCGTTTAATTCTGGTATTTCAAACTTTATAATAATAGGACACGTGTTTGCACTACAAGCAATTTTTGCCATTTAAAATATTTGTGGACAAAACACATATTTTCAAAATTCGTCGATCCGAACTTTTATTGACTTTGTGATATTTAGTTCTGGGGTCTATGGGAACTATCTGGTAAATATCTGGAAATTTTCTGCATTGTTTTACTTCTTGCACGTGCGTGGGTTGCTGGAAGGCATTATGTTTTTCCTCGATCGTGACGGCTCGGAGGTAACAAAACCGACATCAGCCGTGAGCGTCTAGCGCGATGATGCGCTTTTGGAGGGTGTTCGGAAATGTATTGCAACGTAATATCTAAATTGTTATACATATAAAAATGTGAAGTTTAAGACACATATTCTCGCTACAATACATTTCGAAAATTCAAACCACCAAAACAATAACATTCGTTACTGGAGAGATAAAACTGCATGATATATACTTGAAACGCCTCTCTACAGCGAACGTGTTACTATTTGGTGTTCGGTGAATAAAGTTATGACAATTTAAGCAAGGAGACCAATACGTTACTGTCTCTTTCAGTCTATAAGCACAAATGATTCGACAATTTTTATCTCCATTGCACTCTAACTGAACAATGTTTGGTTTCAACAGGATGGAACCACCAAAGCCACCAGGGCTTCTCTCCATGAGATGTTCGCTTGATCAGCCCGGTCACCGGATTTCGCGCTGTGACCTTTCCCTTTGGAGAGGTTTACCAACGTTGCCCTAGAACTAAATTTATGAAGTGGAATGCGCCAAGAAATCAAGCGTATTGCTCAACACATGTTGGAAAGAGTGATGCAGAATTGTAGAATACGACTTTAAGGATGCCTCGATAGTGAGACGCCACTTATTATTTTCAATGACACACGAGACATTTGCAATAAACTAAGAAAGGAAGTTATAAAATAGTAAAAAACGTAGATTGTAATAGTATTTTTTATAGGTTTTAAGAAAACCTAAGGCGGTATACTTTAGAAGAGTTTGGTATAGGATAGGCACTTGAGTTTTCTTCCAAAATTGAAGCGAAATGTAATACACATTGTCGGAGTGAGAATAACAACTTCAAATATTGAAGGAAATTAGAATAATTGCATGCAACTTTCTGTCGATTTCAATGGGAATATGGTTTTATCGCAATCATCCCTCAATGACAGATCCAATTACCAACACTGGAGCATTACAGAATTGGTTGTCATTTAGCCAAACGGTCTAGGAGGTTTTGGAGGCAACTAAAGCTCTGCTCGCCTTGCTTCAATTAAAGGGAAATTAATTGCAGTTGATTTGCCGTGGAAAGCGACCCATTATTCTTTATTTAATTTTGTACCTGAATTGACACTGAGAAACGATGGGTTAAAATACAAAAAATGATCTGTATACAGTGATGATTTGGTTTTAATAAAAAATAAACTACGAAGTCGATTATGGAAATAATAGAATTAGAGGCTACAACAAATACAGAAATAGACATAACTCAGGAGGAAAGTAAAAAATAGGAAAAACGAAATTAAAATTTAAGTGTTTGGGTTTTGAATATTATCATAGAACGAGAGGGAAATGAAACAGATAATGGAAAAAGGTCTGTGAGTGCTTGCGTACATGTATCAAGGCGATTCGTAAGATGTGATTAAAATTAATGCGTAAATTTGGGATCTGAAAATATTAAGTTGCATAATTTATACGAACAATCCTAAAATACCAAACTTAAACGTTGAGGCAACAACAGTAGCAATAATAGAGGAGATGGGGTGAAAGTAAGGTGACAGGAACCATTTGGGGACGACTAAGATTTTTTGAAAACATGTAAAACTTCTTTATACAGCTCTTGTGTAATATTGTTTTTTTTTAACTCGGCCCTAGTACTATCATTATTTTCAAGTTAAAAGTGAGACATTGCTTCCTTTTTTGTTTCAACTCAAAGAAGTGGTGGTAAAGCCCAGGTAATGATTTGTGCGACTTTCGGGGTGGATATTGTTTTCTAAAGTACATGTAAAAAGTTGTCTCAACAGATTAACAAGCAGGGATTTTTATCCCGATGATGCTGAACGTTTTTGATAGCGAAAGAAAGTCGAAGGCGAGAAATTGGAATTATTTGTATTACTGTCGCGCACAATCAAAGCTTGCAAAGGAACTCGGAGTGCCTACACAAGCTGGGGAGAGTTCACAAGGAAGATCATTGGGTTCCTCACAAACTCGGCTGAGACTAAGTGTAGACGCTATAGCATTGCTAACGATTACCAAGTTGAGTTGGGATATATTATTACACTCGGTGTATTTGGCAAACTTCGCTCATTTAAATGATCACTTCTTTAGATTCCTGCATCACCAATTTGTTAAAATACGCTTCGCTGATGTCGAAAGTATCCCGATAAGTCTGGTCGAGTTTATTAACTCCAAATAGAATTCGACAGCGTTTAGAAACAAAGTAAAGGCAATTTTGAAATTGCACGGTAAAGGCAAGAGTGGCGCAACACCACATGTACGCAACGGATGACGGGTAGCTAGCTGTGC
The DNA here is from genome assembly GCA_036346155.1 of Sinelater perroti. Classification (NCBI taxonomy): domain Eukaryota; kingdom Metazoa; phylum Arthropoda; class Insecta; order Coleoptera; family Elateridae; genus Sinelater; species Sinelater perroti. The sequence goes on along the minus strand of JARFIY010000167.1, from coordinate 2,984,936 downwards.
GGCTGTCATCGTTCAGTTCCAGTGTAGAGTAATGAAGTAGTTGTACTATTGTGTCCCCGGATTTGCCTCTACGCAGGGCTCGAAAGGAGATATGGCTACGATTTTATATGTACTTAGATAATTCAAAAAGTTATTTAGTTGATTATAATACATCGATATAACGGGTGTTTTTTTATAGAGGTATAAAACTTTAAGTTTGCAACACTTTCTTAATCGGCGGCCATTTTGTCAGTTGTCAAGTGATTTATGTTTAGCTTGGTTTGGCATTTCAACATGAATAGACTGACGCCTGAACAACGCTTCTAAATTGTGCAAATTTATTTTGAAAATCATGGTTCTGTTCGAAATACGTATCGCGCACTAGGTCCATTTTACGGTCAACATAATCGTCCATCAGAGCAATTAATTCGATTAACTATGGAACGTTTTCGCACCACGTTTACTCTAAATGATAATACGCATCCACAGAGACGTCGTACAGTGCGTACAGAAGTCATTGCTGCTGTAGAGGAAGACCCGAATCAGTCTATCCGCCATTGTGCACAGGAATTGAATATGTGTCCATCCACTTTATGGAAGATTTTGCGGAAAGATCTTGGTTTGCGTGCTTACAAAATCCAACTCCAAGAATTGAAGTCACACGATCACCTAGCAAGGCGTAGATTCGGTGAATGGGCCCAAAACAAGATTGCCGTTGATCCCGACTTTCATTCATAAGCGAATTTTGTTTAGCGATGAAGCTCACTTTTGTTTGAATGGATACGTCCATAAACAAAACTGCCGTATTTGGAGTGTTGGTAATCCTCAAGTGTATGTTGAGACACCGTTACATCCAGAAAAACTGACTGTTTGGTGTGCTTTATGGGCTGGTGGAATCATTGGTCCGTACTTCTTTAAAAACGATGCTGGTCAGAACGTTACAGTCAATGGTGACCGCTATAGAGCCATGATTACTGACTTTTTCGTTCATCAATTGAACAACCATGATGTGCAGGAGCTGTGGTTTCAATAAGACGGCGCAACATGTCACACAGCTCGTGCCACAATTGATTTATTGAAGGAAACGTTTGGTAACCGCATAGTTTCACGTTTTGGACCCGTGAATTGGCCTCCAAGATCGTGCGGTTTAACGCCTTTTTTGTGGGGATATGAGAAGTCGCTAGTCTACGCCGAAAAGCCCGAAACGATTGACCACTTGGAGGACAACATTCGCCGCGTTATTGCCGATATACGGCCACAAATGTTGGAAAAAGTCATCGAAAATTGGACCTCCAGATTAGACTATGTCCGAGCCAGCCGTGGCGGTCATATGCCAGAAGTCATATTTAAATTATAATCCCAGAAGATTATCTTTCGAATAAAGTAAATTTCATGTCAATTTAAAAAATTCATTTTTGTTTTATTCCATTTCAAAGTTCTATACCTCTATAAAAAACACACTTTACAAGTCGTTATTATTACATCAAAATAATAAATAAACATAAATGTTCTTAACGATTTCTATATCGAATTATCTTATGTTTGTAAAAAGACTACGTTAGTTTTTTGAATTATCCATGTAAATATAACATCGTCGCCATATTTGCCTTTTTGTACTATCTAGTGGCAAATTCTGAAACACGAGAGTAGAAGTATGGCCGCTTCGCTCATTGATTGCAACGCGCTATAGTGCGCTTTCTGGGGGCCGAAGCGATTAATTAAATCTGCGATACACCATCACTGAATGTCTGTACCCTATGGAATACGCACCATGCACCAATGAAAAAACTAGTAGACAGAATGCTTTAAAAAAGGAAGAACCAGTTGTTTCGGATGAATGTTGACTTGGTCGCTGATCGACGCGCGGACCAACACATCCAAAGGGTTGATGCTTTAGTCTAGCGCCGTCTAGTTACCACATCTTCGGCCCCTTAAAGCAAGTGATACAGACATGGTTTCGTGAGCAATCGAAAAGCTCCTTTTTGTAAAGGTTGAAGAAGCTCATTAAACTATACAGAAGGACTATGTCGAAAAGTGACATGTGCAGTTGTTCTCCATCAGTGTAAATGCAATTGTTATATGGAAATTGTCTACTCTCTTCTTCACGTACGTATAAAAAAGCAAGGGGGTTATTTCGAAGAATTAATATCATAATTTGACAATGACAATTGTTGGACAATATTATAGCTTCTTATTAAATAAAAATTTAGAAATATTTGTTGTAGTTGTTTAAGGTGGACGAGAATAAATAATGTGCAAATAAGAATTTATGTGGTGATAATTATAATGTTACTCAAACTAAATAATGGTAATCTGCGAGTACGCATCTTAGTTTTGAATTTCGTAACTATTGCATTTCCCATAACGCCGAAGAAAATTTGAATACTTGTCTTTGGCAGGACACACTAAAGAGAAAGATTTTTGGCTTATATGTACGAAAATAGTCACCATGGTATATTCCTTGAAGTGGAGGGAAGTATTGAATGACAATAAAAGTAAATTGCATATTTACACAAGAGCGTTTTACAAAAAAAATTTGTAACATTATGTTTTAGAGCTTTAGATTTGAAAGAATTTAACATCCGATGGTATTTCCCTTTCTGTTAAAAACTATCAGTGTACCATAAGTTAATTCCACTTTATGTTGAGCATCAAGCAGTCTTAATCTCGCCCTCTAAAAATTATTTCGGGAAAGGCACAATTTGCGCAAAGAAGATCTGTCAATTTAAAAGTAATATCGAGTTTCTCGAAGACTGTATGCGAAACCAAAGACAGTTCCTTTGAACACTATCTAGTGTTTAGTTTTTATTACACAAACTAAATTCTTCTTAGCGTAACCTAATACATCAAACAGGTGATATTTCTCAATATTGGTTTAAATTTAAATTTATAAAGGAACGTGAGGAATATAGAACCATCAGCCTCATGAGCCGTCTTTTAAAGGTGATCTCAAAAATCCTTCATAAAAGAATATACAGAATTTGCGAAGAATATATTTTTGAAACTCGGTTTGGAATTTGGAGCGCAATGGGGAGGAGAGAATTATATTTAGTATATAAGTGGTATATCAGAGATGTAGAGGGATGTCAACACTACGTTTATTTCTTTGATTACTGCAAGGCCTTCGATAAAGTTCATGCTAAGATGTTGGTATGGATGGCAAGGAGTTGCGAATAATTTCACTAATAACGTTTGAAATTTAGTTTGATCGAAGAATATTAAGAATATTAAACCTGGAATATGAGAAACACGCAAAAAATATTACAAGAGCATTTCAGGAATACTTATACCGAGTTGTAGAAGAATATCTTGTTAAAAATGTTAGAACATGCTTTTACACCAATAACTCGACTTTTCTGTACTGCAGTAAGTAAACTAATAGTAGTCTGAATTATCGTTAACACCCGGAAGGGATAGACTCTAAGAATAAGAAGCACGTTGTCATCTCAATGAAGTTTTATGATTAATAAAACTATGACGAATCTATGCAAAAGTATGAGGATTTCAAATTGTGGAAATAAAAAATAAAGTGCGGCTCAAATTGAATGCGGGATTGAAACTTTGATACTTTGACAGATGTCCTCTACGACTCTTCCGATCAGCAAATATTCTAAACTCTTGCGGAGTCGGTACGAAAACGAATTTTTTTGTCGAAATAGTACATAAATAAATAAACTGTCTAGAACAAACGCAGTTTCAGCAGCATGGTGCCACCTACCATATAGCTCGAACGATAGTCGATTTAGTCGAAAATTTTCTGGTTGCATAATTTTTTAATATGCCGAACAAAATCCAACGTATTATCATCGATGAAGTTGATCAAAAAATAGTAATCTAAAATTTTGTGGAAAGAACCAAGATTTGTGGCTACTAGTCGGAGGTAATTTGTCATATTTGATCTGAAATTGTGTGTTTTAATCCTCAATAAGAATGCAATCAAAATAAAATTGCATTGATACAAGATGAACTAGGAATGAGACAGGGAGTTTGCTTAAAAAATTCTATCAACAATGATAAACCAGTAAGGTAAAAAAGTATTTAAATCGAAGTAATGAAAATGAAGTATATTACAAGTCTAATTCATAAAATGTGAAAAAAGGTGTAATTAGAAACACGAAAAAATAGACAGTAAAAAATAAATGTGCTAAAAGATTTAAAGGAAAGTGTTAAATAGAAGGAAAATATCAAAGGGTGTAATAAACAAGGATATACTAAGAGAATAGACGATCTTCCACATGGATTCTGATGGTATTTGATTTTAATGTTTCTACAAGATATGTAAGGCTGTTAGCCGATGTACTAAAACTGGTTTGTTATAGCTTAAGGAATCAAACTTCGTTTTTTCCTTGGGACTTGACTACTAAACTCGCTGAACTAGGCAGCAACTTGTACTAATTGCGCAATTCTATCATTGATGATCGAAAAACATTTGATTTTGCGTTAAACTCTACTGTTTGATGATTTTTCTATCTTCGACTTTGAAATATTCCAGTATCTTAGTTACCGATATGCTTACAATTAGAGTTAACATTTTTTTTCTGTTTACGCAGTTTAATTCAAGAAATGTTAAGTAGATGGGGTAAAATAAATTTATCATTTTTTATATCATTTAATGTAAAACTACACTTTGAGTGTTTTTTTCCTTTGATATCTATTTGTATAAGATTGGAGACTGCTTTGTTATAAGGATGAAATAAGGAATTATTGAAAGCCAGCGATTTTTTAAATGCTTTTATTCATATGCTCTGCTGTTTTTAATTGTAGCTAATAGCCACATTTTATTATGTTATGTAATGTAGCACTGGTTTTATCCAAATGAAAGTCCGGTATCGCAGCTTGTTGTCTAATAGATTATGTCGTCGGTGGTATCAACGTCATGCACGTTTAGTTTATGAATGCTGGGGACGAACATATCTTTCCTATACAAAGGTTTGTCGTACACATCCCTATCATAAACATCTTTTTCATACATATCACGTACGTCATCTGTTAAGGCTAAGGTTTTCATGTCGGTTTCATGGACTCCAGTGCCAGGTACACCTATTGCTTCGAATTTCTCGATTCCCTTTTTGTTGTGGTACAGCAAATAGTTATCAACATGATCCATCTGCTTATGGTATATAACAACATCTTTGAAGTAGGAGTTGGGCACATAGAAATATTCTTCCATGATTGTTTTGTCGAAGGGAAAGCCCAAGGGGTAAGAGTCCAAGTAGCGCACACCCAGACCAACCAAGGGATATTTGAAGTGCTCGTGTATAGCTCCATGAAGTTTCTCGTGCATCTTGTAGAACTGCTCGTGCTTGTGGATATCAATGGTTGTGTGGGGTTTGTAGGGAGTGACGATGACGTAGAACTGGAAGACTTGACCACCGAATTTGCCCTTAGGCAACAGCAACCTGCAAATATTACATTAATTAGTGTAATTACCATGAGTTTTTTCTTATTTACCTTCTGGGGAATGAGTAGTACAGTTGGGTTATGTCAGTAATAAGATCATCAACGGTTGTGCCGGTCATTACCCATTTGTACAGCTGTTTGTAGGTGGTGCGGTCGCTGGAGAAAAGAATTTCACGAGAGTGGCGTTCGATGATGTTCTGGCCAGATTTCAAGTCGAATCTGAATCTGTCGAATTCTACGAAGTTCAGGCGGTTCTCGTCGATGTGGATGTAGCGTCCGAATTCGTCATACTTAGGACCGATGAACACACGTACCACAGATTCGCATGCCTTTTCGCTGACAACGTGGATATTGTAAGTGAACGGCTTGTGGTTCAATCTCCACTGGCGAACGCGAACATCGAAGGTGTTGTGTTCGAATTCTTTGTCGTTCATGAATACCGCGTTGGTAACGTCAGTCTCGTAGAGGTCGAAGTAGGTGATCAAATGATCAACTTTCACATCCTCAACCTTGACTCCAGGATGCACGAGATCGGTGTAGGTGTAGTGAGGCAAATGGTGCTTGTATTTCTGGAAGTACAGGATCATCCTCTTGAAGAACATCCAGAATGCAGGGTCACGGAGGGAGGTCTCGAAGTGTTCCAGAGCGGAAGGTGCAAGTCTGTATTTGTGCAAGGGTTGGTAGCTGTAGCCCAGAAGGTGACGAACGAATATTTGAAGGTGTCCGTAGAAGTGCTTGTTAGCAGAGTGTGTGTTTCCTTCGATGATGTTTCCAAGCATATTGAAACCAGTTGGCGTGAAGATGTCTATTTTAGTGCCGTCCTTCTGCAAAAATTAATTATTTTGGTTAACACGTGGATTTAAAAAGCATTTGGAAGTATCTTACAGTTCTGACAAATCCGGCGTCAATGGCGTCACGAATTCTGCGTTCATAATCCTTGACCAGGTAGTAGCTGTATGGGTATCTGCCCTTCATGGTGATAGCTTGTCCGTAATTGTAATAGTTGGTGAAGAAGTAAGCCCAGTTTGGTCTCTCTGGGAATTCCATGCCGTTGGGGTAGCACATTGAGGGCTGATAACCAACCTTGAATGCATCTTCGTAGTCGTACAACTCGATTTCACCCACATCGTTAGAGAGACGTTCCAAGTAGTAACGGGCCAAAAGCTGTTGATAGAAGTAGTAGAATTCTTCGCCGCGGTTATAAGAGAGAATATGGAATTCATCTCCGTTCAACCAGAAGGGTCTGTACAAGTTGTAATAGTAGTAATAGGCGTTGACACCAATATCTTCGGTGAAGTAGCCGAGCGACTGTTCAGGATGCACGTTTAGGTACCAACCGGTGTAGTTAGCGTAGATTTTATATCCTGTGATATTTGAAATTGTTGAAATTAATTAAAATCATATACATTTTGAAGAGGTATTACATACCATGCTCTGGAGTAAGGGTTCCGGTAGTCCAGATTTGTTTGTAGTAATGAGCCTTATGGATCACTTCGGTACTGAAGAAGTAGTAGGGGTAGATTTCGTAGATGGGCGGCAGAACCATGCTGTACGTATCTGGACGGTGGATGAGAGCAACGGATAAGGTATACAAGAACATTCCCTGGTTGATGTGGTAGCGGGCCCATACTGCAGTCCTGTAGAAGGTTACAAAGTCTTTGGCATAATAGAAAAGTTTGAATAACAGAATGGCCTCCTTCAAGTGTTTTTCATGGAAGACTGAGAAGATCCTGTCTCTTGGCAGCATTCCTGTGCGGTAGTGAAGCAGGAATTCTTTTACTATTTCAGGTTTCTGTAAACGCACTCCAGGTCATGGATAGTTAGTCATAATTGTATTTAACATGTGAACTTACAGTGAATTCGCTCATGTGACTTTCTATGTGCCATTCTTTAGCAATATCTACGTGGTCCTTGTAGTATGTGCGTTGGTGGGCGTACTTGAAGAGGCGCAAGATATCTTTGTACCATCTCAAGTATGTTTGGTCAGCTATGGCCGATACATCCGATTTTAGTTTTTGTACGTAAAACATGTATATAAGAATTACTTACTCATCTTGTATAGATGGTACCCTTCTCGTATGCCTTGTGTCATCGGCAGGTCGTCGACCACTGGGGTTGCTAGAGCAAGGGCGCAAAGCCCTGCTAGGACGGCTGCTAAGGCTATCTTCATCTTGTGATTGATGAATGACACAGCTAGAGTGTACCGGTACCAGGGTTCTTGGCCTTTTTATACTGGTTCTGCAAGGCCTCCCTTCCTCTTTGAACTTGATCTTCAAAAGTGTTATCGTTTGTCCTGTTGCACAATGCATCTTCCAATTACGGCAGTTCGCAGTTATCTTAAAAAATAACTATGCACTTTTAATATGTGGAGGATATGTAGATCCGTTTTTAGAAGTACTTGGGACAAATATAAAAGTATTTAGTGTAGTTAAAGTGTACATGGAAAAATTTGTATATAGGAATTTCTAACGATTTATTTCTCTAAAATCAGATATTTCTTAATGTGTCTATAGATTTTAGCGAGGCGTAATTTAATTTATTAGAATACTCCTATTTTTTGGATATATTTGTATATTTTAATTGTAAATTGCCTAATAGTATAAGTTGGGGGTGGGGGTTGTCTATTTGAAAAATCAGTGGCAATTACCAAGAAAAGAATAAAACGTTATCATAAAGTTATATAAATATTACAAACTTCCATATGTTGTAATTGTTGTTTAGTACGCCGCCGATATTTGTTAATTAACGGATTGTATGCTTTTTTTGTTATCAATGGCGTATCAGCTCGTGCGTTCTGCTTCGTTTAAAATTTAAACTGAAATAAAATAATCTCCTGAACTTTCATCGAGTATAATTTGGTTTAATCTGGGTTTTTGAAATTCAAATCTGAATTGGTAACAACGCAACGAAATTTAATATACGTTAACGTATGTTTTTCTTTATAGAAAAAAAATACAAGGGCAAGAATTTAAAACATACATGAATTGTTTTTTGAGACAGTGTGACAGAATTGTAATCTTTTCTTGGTTAATAATTACAATTAGAATATTAGGATTCGTTATTTTACGCCTTAGATAAAATTTGGATAGATTCGGGCCTGAAAACCATAAAAAACTTTTTTAGTTTTTATTTGTTTCTTATTCTCTAATTTTTTGTTATTTTTTAAAATATTCTATTGCCTGTTACGTATAGTAGAAGTGCTAATGCATTTTGTCGCTTTTTTGTTATTTATTACTGTTTATCTATGACTTTGTGAATTGCTGTTTATAATTCTAAATATGAAAACGTAAGCGATTCTACGAGCTGACCCAAAATGTGTCGTGTTAGTTACCTATTTTGTAATTTTATTTTGATTTGTGCCTTATGGTTTTTGTTTCAAATTTGTCTTCAGGTTTTCTCGTTTGGTTAATTGGTAAGTGTGACGCGCATTCTACACTCAGTTAAGTGAGAGCGTGTTCGGGTTAATGTGAAGAAAAATGTATTTAAAAAGTTTCCAAACACATAGGTACAGGAACAAAAATGGTATTGTAAATAATGTGTTCAGTGATCCCTGCATGTTCGAGACATGCTTTCAACCAAATTGATGACGTATTCATCCAGCAAGGACCTCCAAGTGCGACGAATTTCTCGTGTTAACTGCTTCAAAGTGAATCATTTTCTTCTACAAAGTTTGTGCTTGATGTATGCCCACGCATTCTCAATTGTTGTAACGATGCCAGACTGCTATTTCCACTCGATGCAAAGCTTGCTGTGGTGTTTGGGATCGTTGTTATGTAGGATCCATTTCTTGGTTTTCTTGATGAACGAACGTTCAGCAGTCGGTTATAAATATTTCTTATAAATCTCGAGTATTCTCAGAGCATTTAGGTTGTACGTAAACAGATGCAACGTTCAGAAACCCATTTTTGAGAAGCAGCCTCAAAAATGCATTTTGCGGGGCGTTTAACGGTCCGCTGTACCAACCTATTAGTTGAGCTTTGTCCGTAAAAATTATTTGCTCAAATCGCGGTCGATATTGTTCTTTGTCCAAGCGAGCCGCTTTATCACATGATTTTCACCTAACAAATGTTTCGTCACTGAACTACTGCATTTGATATCATGCGTACGGAGATGGATTCGGACAGCTACGTGCGATATATCTACATCTTTCTGTTTCGATTTTGGTGCTCCTAGACTCAATGTTAAGCCCGGGTTCCGCGAAAACAAGTTAACGATCTGTTTTTCGACCTTAGGGAACACTGCCTATTGGGCTACGTTCATGCAAATCATCAGCCGTTTTTGTCTTCTTATATTGCTGCACCTACTGTCATTGTTTTTTCTTTCATTTTCACTTTATATCTTGTATATATTTCCTGCCTACTTTCTTCTCAGTCTTCTTCGTGGTTTCTGCCCTTCCACCCCCATTTTTATAATTATCTTGGGAAGTTTGCCTTCTTCCATCTTCTATATGTGTCCTATCCATTTTGATTGCTGTTTTTCTGTCTTCTTTACTACTAGTCCTTGTTTTAGCCTATCCCTTATTATTTTGCACTCGATCGTTTCGCGTGTTACCTGTTACTCTGCTCTGATATTTTATTTCTATTGCTATTAGTGTCGATTTGTACTTATTTAGCATTGTCTAGCTTTTTGCACCGTATATTAGAGTTTATTTTTGCATCGATTGTTCCCACGGTTTCAAGGTACATATACCTGTTCACTTCTTCTAAGATCTCATCAATTTTTATTTCTTCCATTCGCGTTTTCTTATTGCTTACTTTTATTGCTCAAACTGCCCCTTGTTTTACCCCTCTTGAAATTAAGGTTTTTGACTTTCTCATTTATTTTTACGTTACTTTCTGCAATTTTCTATATATTTTTAATTGTTTGGTAAATGCGCTTGTTTATGATATCTTTTTCTGCTTTTCATATGTGTTTTCTTGATATGTTGTCAAATGCAATTTTTATATCTACAAAAGCTAAAGAGAGCTATTTCATTTTTTTCATATTTTTTGAATTATTATTCTTATAGTATGTACGTGGACAGTCTGAAAAGTTTTGAGCCCCAACATGAAGATGACCCTATTCATCAAAAATCTCAGCCATTTTGGATGCGTAGTTGTTGTTTGACAGTCGTTTGTATCAGTCGATGTGAGTGCTTTTTTAAAAATGGAAAAATGGAATACCGCGCTGTAATTAAGTACTTGCATTTGAAGGGCAATACGCCTACGCAAATTAAAGCCGGGTTAGACGCCGTTCATGGGGACTCTGCCCCATCATTTGGCACCATAAAAAGATGGGCAGCTGGATTTAAACTTGGTTGCACCAGCTTGGCTACTGATGAGCGTTTGGGACGGCCAACAACTGCTACCTCCACCGATAATATCGAAAAAGTTCATCAAATGGTAGTGGACGACCGTCGATTCAAGGTTAGAGAGATAGCCGAGGCTGTTTATCATATATTTGACTAAAGAATTGGGCATAAGAAAGCTGCCCGTGCGTTGGGTCCCGCACTTGCTCATTTTTAATCAAAAATTCATTTGAATGAACATTTCTAGGTCCTGCTTAAGCGGCTTCAGCGAAACGAGCTGGACTTTTTGCGTCGATTTATCACTGTCTATGAAATTTAAGTCCATCAGTACGTCCTTGAGCTGTAGGAACAGTTAAAACTGGACTGCGAAGGGTCAACCTACTCTAAAAAGTCGAAGGCCGGGAAGGTGATGGCGACTGTCTTTTGAGATAGTTAGGGACTTCTATTCATTAACTACTTAGAATTTGGGAAAACAATAATGGGGTCGTACCACGCATCGTTATTGGATCAGTTGAAGACAGCAATTGCTGAAAAATGGCCCCGTTTGGAACGGAAGAAAATGCCCTTCCATCAATACAACACAGCAGCTCACACTTCGGCGGGCACCATGGCCAAAATTCACGAATTGCAGTTTGAATTGATTGGCCACCCAGTATATTTATTAGATCTGGCCCATGGCGACTAATTGCTGTTTCCTAAACTAAAAGTTTGGCTCGCAGGGGAGATATTTTCATTAAAGAGGTCGTCAACGTCTATTTTGCAGAACAAGACGCCAACTACTAGTTGAACGGGTTAGAGAGGTTGGAGCATCGCTGTAGAAAGTGTATCGACTTAAAGGAGGCTGTGTTGAAAAATAAAATGAATTTGACAAAAAAAATATTTGTTTATATGTTAGGCTCAAAACTTTTTAGGCTCCCCATATGTTATCTTGTGTCCATATTTCTGATCTGAAAACTTTCTTTAATATTCTTCTTTTTATAATTATCTTGCATATTTTCAGGACAGCTGATGTTAAATAGAAGGCATGCAATTTTCACATGTACTCATGCGTCCTTTTTTATGTAATGGTATTATGTTTTTCGTATTCCTGTGCTTCAATTCGCATTACTTTTATCCATTCTCTTATTGTATTTCTGAAGTTATTTAATCTTTTCCGTGGCTTCTCCATTTTCCAAACGATAAACAGCTGTTTCTGATTGTCATATTTTCTGTTACCCGTCTCATGTACATTTGTTGTTTCTTGATTTTCTTGTCCCTATGTACTTTTCACTTTACTTTAGTTTTTTACAATTTTCTCAATTTTTTTTCTCCACTTTTTTATCAACACGATTATCCAATTTTTTTTATTGCGTATACAGATTCTAATATAGTTTTTTAACATTTCCCACTTTGTATTTTCTTCCTCTTTTTCCCCTGTAGTTATCTATATCTCTTTTGATTTTTTTGTTATTCAATTTCTTCAAAGTTGTATCTTCGATCATTTTTACTACTTTTTTAAAGGTTTTTTAAAAATGGACCCATATAGTGTATGTCTTTTGTTTTCGATCTCCTTTGTTTTAATATTTTCTACTCCTTCATAGCTATAATAACGGTTGGTGATCTAAAAACGCTTTTAAATACTGATTCAAATGCATCAAAGATAAAAAAATAACTTTGAATTTCTTTTACTTTCACGAAATATCTGAATGTCTGTATATATTACTTATGTAATAATTTTTTAAACCTACTTTTTGTTTTTGTATATCATTTTTCTGCTATTTTATGTTTGTTCTACGCCTATTTTTTATGTTTTATGTTGCTATTTGTAATTGTCTTTTATTGCCTAATTCTCATTTATTTTTTGTTAATTACGCCTAATTGTTGTCCAGTCCACTTCTTATTGAGTTTTTTTATTGGAACTACTTTTATTTTCTCTACTCTTTGCAGGCTAGCATTCCAATTATACCTTACTTATGTATATCTTTTGGTACGACAATTCATTTCTCTTTTCCTCAGTTTTGCTTGAATTTTTCTTTTATCGTTAAATCGTTTTCATTGTATATATTGCCAGCATTCAATTCTTTCTACTTAATCTTTATTTATTTTTTCATTTCTCATGTTTGTATTTCTGCGACTACAATCTTTTGTTATTTCATCCGTTCACCAATTGTTTAGGACCATCAAACAATATGTACATGTACATGTACATGTACATGCGAGGGTTGGGACATAAGTCATGGCAAATATTTTTTTTGGTAAGGGATGGCATCACAAAATGTCGTATGTCTTAAGAAAACCGTGCATTCACAGTGTGTCTCCACAACATAAGATGACCCCGTGATGTTCTGCAATTGCAAAAAGAGCAATGTTAAATCATTTGTCAGTCAACCGCCGTGCAAGATGGATGTGATAAGAGTAGAATAGCGTTCGTTTATCAAGAGAGTCGTTTTCCGTGGCATTAAAGAACCCGAAAGTAACATCTAAGTTGATATGGGAATGCCATGAAGAACTTAGTCCTTTGGCAGACCACAATAAGTTAACTCTGTTATGGGTACCAGGGTAATCAACGAAAAAGCCGATGAGCTAGTTCAAAAAGGATCATCTAATTTATATATAGGTCTCCGAATCGACTTTAGGAGTACCTAAATGTACAATAAGAAGCCAAATGAGCGAATGAGCTAGGAAATAAATTAGAAAAAACTGGCAAAATGTGCCGGGACAAAGCCATAGAAAAACTTTCATAAAAGGATCATCTTGTAAACGAACTGAAGAACTAGTACAAAGCACACATCTGTTATGAACTATTACAGGTTTTTTCAAAAGACATCTCAACAAAATAGGGTGTACAATGAAGACCTGAGTTGCAGATAATGTGGCAGGGAAACAATCTATTTACGGAAGACTAACAATGGATCCAGAGTAATACATCAACTATCCAGTAAGGGACTTGTACATACTGGTACAAGGAACAAGAATACTGGAAAAGTACTGTGGAGAAAATAAGTCCAGGAGGCTGCAGTGCTATCAAACGGCTCTCAACGAACAAAAAATCTAAACATCATTGTACAACTTTTATTGGGTAGTGGTTAAGTTATTAACTTGCAAGAACGATGAAGCAACACAATTTTTATTACGGCTTTACGCGTAATTAAATGAAATTGATATGTTTACTTTCATTTTAATTATTTTCATTAGAAATTTTGTTAGCATAAGACCAATACTGTGTATCTTAGAGGATTGCGTTACATAGTTCCAATCAATACACGTAATTGCACACAGCTATTAAATTACCCGAAGAATTCTTTCTTGTCGTCATCAAGGTCTTCGACCAAGCGTGGCACTATAGTCTAATGTACAAGACGGCCACAATCTCGCTGACGATGGTTCAGCTTGTTCGGTCTTTTCCTCTCGGGAAGGAAGTTTTGCATCAAAATTCGTGGCGTGAGGTAATCCCGATACCTTACAACATCTACATCTGAGACATGCCGACAACGCTTATACTACAGACGACGTGGCAGTGGTATCTGAGATCTTTATTCGTCACCCAGCAGTCGCAAAAAAGTTAGATCTCTTGCAAGATTGGTTGGGCGGGAGGGGAATCAGAGTCGGCTCAGAGAAGTGTTCAGCGGTTCTGTTTTTCACCAGAAGACCTATTCACTGCTAAGACGACCTGAACAACTGTAGAATTTTTTGAAAGGAATACCTCGACAAAGAAACTATTACTCTCGGAGTGACTCTGTGCCGAAAACTGAAATTAACTGATTAATTGTTGTAATTCTTAAGCTCAGTGGTCCTCTTTCATTTTTAGTCCCTTTACCACTATGAGATTTCTGTATTTATCCATTTTGTTTTTTAGTTTGGTTTCTAATATGTATATTGAAAACAGTAAGAGGGCTTACAGGAGCAAGCGGATCTATATTATATCAGACAGCCAGGCAGCTTTCAAAGCTTTATCAAGTACAAAAGCATCATCTAGACTGGTATGGGAATGCATCAACGAACTCAATGCACTGACAGAACACAACACAGTGAAACTGTTATGGGCACCTGGGCATTGCGGTAACTACGGCAATGAGAAAGCCGATGAATTGGCTAGACAGGGATCCAGTGAGGCTTATATTGGTCCAGAACCTGCTCTAGGAATTTCACGAAGTGCTGCCCGAAGCTTTATTAAGGAGAGGACACGCACTCATCATCGAATGTACTGGAAGAACCGACCAGGACATTATTTCAGCAAAACCTTCAATAAGGATCTTGCCAAAAGAGAGCTGCAGAACTCCTTAACCTAAGTAGGCCACAGCTAAAGACAACCATAGGGTTTCTTACAGGACATGCGATTGTAAAAGAACACCTCTGGATAATTGGTAAATTCAATGGTGACCTTGCATGCAGACTTTCTAGCAAGGAACCAGAAACAGCCTTACATATCCTATGCAAGTGCGATGCGCTGTGCAGGAAAAGGAAACATATATTGGGAAAACCAATCCTGGAACCGGAAGATTTCCAGACACACCCTGTAAAGGACCCGTATCTGCTGATTAAGGGTACATCAACTACAGATTGGTTGTGAATTTATTTAATTAGGGTAATCACAATAAGCCATAGGCTGCAATGAACATGAATTAATTAAGGAAGACATACCTTAAGCGCAAAAAATATGTATATTTTTGATTGTTTTTTTCTTTTTTTTTCCATTTTTGATTTCCCCCCCTCTTTCTTAAAATACTTCTTTTAAATTTGGTACTTCATTAATTAGATTATTTTTTACATCATTTAATTCAATTCCACCATTTCGTTTCTCTTTATTTATTGCTTGTTTTTGTACTTCAGTTGCGGTGTGATTTGATTACTTTATTGTTGGATTTAAACATTTTCCTCTGTGCCTCTCTTTCTGCTGGTCTACTGGTAGAACATTTCTGTTTCAGATTAATCTTGAAGGTTTTCTTAAAATATTTTGGTATGTTTTGCTTCTTGTAATATTTCTATTTTACCTCAATCTACCTTTACTTCCGATTACAGTACTCACACTTTTTCACTTTAACGTTTGTTATTCCTCACAATAAATCATTAACCTACTGCGTTGGAGCCGTTTTCGCGGTACCCACGTCACCTTTATTTACAACCAAATTATTGATAAAAAGGTTTTCAAAGGAAGACATGTGGAATGGTTATATTGGTGAATTTTTTCAATCATAGAACACGGTTAAAGCGTTTGCTAATAAATTGCCTGTGTGGAGCTGGAATTGCATACTTTGTAATTTTCGTTGGTTACCACCCTTAATAAGAGTTAATCACTTTTAACATGCAAGGGGGATTTTATATGTGTTTGCTGAAAAAATGTTTTGTTGTTGAGGTTTATGTGTGAACTCATAAGATGACTGAAAGGAATTAATGCGACCATTCTTGTGGGTTGGTAGTTTGTGTATTTACGTACACTCTTAAGGCTGAGATAGTGTTGTTATTATCATCTATGAAATAATGTTATATGAGTCTTACAAGAGGATAATAATTCGAAACATCGAAGTAGATGTTGTAGTGAGTTTTACAGGATTTCCACCTTTAATGTTACTTATATTTTTTTTTACATTTTACTTCTCTTTTTGCTTTCGAGTTTTAATAGTTTTTGTAGTTTGGTAGATTTTATTATTTTTTAGCACGCCTCTACTGTGTATAGTATATTTGTTTAGTAATATAGAATGTGGCTAAAGTTATCCAGACATCTATTGTTGTACAAGCAGAGGCTCGGGTTACATGTATTAATAGAATGTCTGGCCACCTTTAGCATAATCTTGGATACATGTTCTCTACACTAAATGGCCAAAAATATACGGACACCCACAGTTGTAGAAGGTGGCTTGTATTAATAGAATGTTGGTCCACCTTTATCATCAACCACAGCTTGCACTTGTCTGGGAAGTGTTTTCACCAACTTTTGATATATGTCTGTAAGAATTGTCTTCCGTTTCTCAATGAAGATAGGTGACTTGATTTGGCGCGTAATTTGAGTTTCAATTTTTCCTATAGGTGCTCTTTGGGGTTCAGATCGAGGCTATGTAGAGGCTAGTCCAGTTTTTCAACACCAATCTCTTCAAAACTTCCGCTGAGTGGATAGAACGGTTATCCTGTTTGTATACAAACTGCGACCAGAGAGTTGGAAGCATAGAGTTGCCAATAATGTCACGATTCATCCTTTCGGATACAGGAACTAAGGGACTCAGGATGAACCACAAGAAACAGCCCCAAACCATGTTGCCTCCGCCACCAAGCTTGCTTGTTGGCACAATACATTCAGATAAGAGGCGTTCTCCTGGCATCTGCCAAATCCAGATGCGTTCATTGGATTGCCAGATCGTGTAGCGAAATTCATTCCACAGAATTGTTTTCATTGTTCCACAGTACAATGGCCGTGCGCTTTGCACCATTGCAAGCAACTTTTGGCAACCCATGTTTTTCAGCTCCCGATAAATTTACTTAGTTCTAGCGACGACACCAGAAGCACTTTGGAAAGCGCAAGTTATCGTTGCCACCGAGGACATCTGACTTTTCGTCACTGCCCTTTTCAGAATTCGACGACTACGATTAGTAAGTTGATGCGGCCCACCACTTCCTTTTGTGGCTGTTTCACATCCCAGACATTTCCATTTGATAATGATATAATTTACAGTTGATTTAGGCACTTATAAGAAGGCCGACATTTCACGCAGCGATACAAATTTAATGATAGAAAATAATATATTTTTAATTATTTGTTTGTATTTTTTCTGAGAAGATTGTAGCAGTATAATTTTGTAGATATAAATACATATTTATATATACAATTTCTTATGATTTGTTTTTCGTGGTTGAAGTATCAAAATGAAATTATTTTGTCAAAGTGTATCACATTTTTTATTAATAAAAGAACTTGAGGAGCAGTCTTTTAGCTTCTCTAATTCTTTTGCTGGTATGTTAGATATGCTCATATTTAGTTATTAAGTAATTCTATTTTTCTTTAATTTTTTGAGAAACGTATTAACATATAGACATGGCGGTTTAAAAAATGCAATTCTGCATTTTGTACTTGCTAATTCTATGAATTAACAATGACTATTTATATTTTTCTTATTTGTCTCGTAAATTAGGGTGTATTTTTTGGTATTAAAAGAAAAGAAAACCTGATTTATGTGTGTATTTTTTTATTATTTATCGATTGCTTTGCTATTACATATTCGAAACTAATTTGCTATAAATTCTTATTTAGCAAGAAACTATAGTTATTAGTTGTATTCAAGAAGCCAAATAACGCTAGGTGTCTAGAAGGTGCCGTAAGTGGTATCCACATCATGGACATCTAGTTTATGCAGGTCGTGGCCGTATACACCCTTAGTGTACATGCCTTTGTCGTATACGTCGCCTCCGTAAACATCTCTGCCGTAAACATCTTGCACATCTACGTCATCTGTTACTATGGATTTCATGTCGGTTTCGTAAACGCCAGTGCCAGGTACATGCATAGCTTGCAGTTTCTCTATTCCTCTCTTGTTGTGGTAGAGCAAATAGTTATCAACATGATCCATCTGCTTATGGTATATAACCACATCCTTGAAGTAGCAGTTGGGAACATAGAAGTACTCTTCCTCAATAGGTCTATCGAAGGGATAGCCCAAGGGGTAGGTGTCCAAGAAGCGCACACCAAGGCCAACCATTGGATACTTGAAGTATTCGTGTACACGCCCGTGAAGTTTCTCGTGCATCTTGTAGAACTGTTCGTGCTTGTGGATATCAATGGTTGTGTGAGGTTTGTAAGGAGTGACTATGACGTAGAACTGGAACACTTGACCACCGAATTTGCCCTTAGGCAACAGCAACCTGCAATTATATTCATCAGTATAATTAACATGATAATGGATGTTTACCGTTTACCTTCTGGGGAATGCATAATACAGTTCGGTCATATCAGTGAGCAGATCATCATCGGTTGTACCGGTCATTACCCATTTGTACAGTTGTTTGTAGGTTGTGCGGTCGCTGGAGAAAAAGATTTCACGAGAGTGGCGCTCGATGATGTTCTGACCAGATTTCAAGTCGAACTTGAATCTGTCGAATTCTACGAAATTTAGGCGGTTCTCGTCGATGTGGATGTAGCGTCCGAACTCGTCATATTTGGGGCCAATGAACAAACGTACCACAGATTCGCATGCCTTTTCGCTGACAACGTGGATCTTGTAAGTGAAGGGCTCGTGGTTCAGTCGCCATTGGCGAACGCGAACATCGAAGGTGTTGTGTTCGAATTCTTTGTCGTTCATGAATACCGCGTTGGTAACATCAGTCTCGTAGAGGTCGAAGTAGGTGATCAAACGATCAACTTTTACATCCTCAACCTTGACTCCAGGGTAGACGAGATCGGTGTAGGTGTAGTGAGGCAAATGGTGCTTGTATTTCTGGAAGTACAGGATCATCCTCTTGAATAACATCCAGAATGCAGGGTCACGAGGAGGTCTCAAGTGTTCCAGAGCGGAAGGTGCAAGTTTGTATTCGTGCAAGGGTTGGTAGCTGTAGCCCAGAAGGTGACGAACGAATATTTGAAGGTGTCCGTAGAAGTGCTTGTTAACAGAGTGTGTGTTTCCTTCGATGATGTTTCAAGCATATTGAAACCAGTTGGCGTGAAGATGTCTATTTTAGCGCCGTCCTTCTGCAAAAATTAATTATTTTGGTTAACACGTGGATTTAAAAGCACTTGGAAGTATCTTACAGTTCTGACAAACCCGGCGTCAATGGCGTCACGAATTCTGCGTTCATAATCCTTGACCAGGTAGTAGCTGTATGGGTATCTGCCCTTCATGGTGATAGCTTGTCCGTAATTGTAATAGTTGGTGAAGAAATAAGCCCAGTTTGGTCTCTCTGGGAATTCCATACCGCCGGGGTAGCACATTGAGGGATGATAACCAACCTTGAACGCATCTTCGTAGTCGTACAACTCGATTTCACCCATATCGTTAGAGAGACGTTCCAAATAGTAACGAGCCAAAAGCTGTTGATGGAAGTAGTAGAATTCTTCGCCGCGCTTGTAAGAGAGAACGTGGAATTCATCTCCGTTCATCCAGAATGGTCTGTACAAGTTGTAATAGTAGTAGTAGGCATTGACGCCAATATCTTCGGTGAAGTAGCCGAGCGACTGTTCGGGATGCACGTTCAGGTACGAACCGGTGTAGTTGGCGTAGATTTTGTATCCTGTAGTAATTAATTTGAAATGGTTATATTTTGGATAACTGATTATATACCATGCTCAGGAGTAACGGTTCCAGGGGTCCAGATTTGTTTGTAATATTGGGCCTTACGAATAACTTCGGTATTGAAGAAGTAGTAGGGGTAGATTTCATAGATGGGTGGTAGAACCATGGTGTAAGTATCTGGACGGTGGATAAGGGCAACGGACAAGGTGTACAAGAACATTCCCTGGTTGATGTGGTAGCGGGCCCATACTGCAGTCTTGTAGAAGGTCACAAAGTCTTTGGCATAATAGAAAAGTTTGAATAACAGGATGGCCTCCTTCAAATGTTCTTCATGGAAGACTGAGAAGATCCTGTCTCTTGGTAACATTCCCGTGCGGTAATGGAACAGGAATTCTTTTACTACTTCGGGTTTCTGTAAAAGGGAGAGCAAATTTGTGGTTAGAATGCACACATTTAGTAATTACACTTACGGTGTATTCGGTGATGTGGTTTTCAATATGCCAGTCCTTTGCAATTTCCATATGGTCCTTGTAGTATGTGCGTTGGTGGACGTACTTGAATAGGCGCAAGATATCTTTGTACCACTTCAAATAGGTTTGGTCGCCTAGGGTGCGTGCATAGTTATTTTGAAAGTTTGTAAAAGCCGACTCGTTAGAACACTTACCCATTTTGAAGAGATGATATCCTGTTCCTACATCTCGGGTCGTCATGTCGTCAACCACTGGGGTTGCCAAAGCAAGGGCACAAAGCCCTGCTAAGACGGCTACTAGTGCAATCTTCATGATGTGCTTACCAGCTTGACACGAGTAGAGTGTACCTTTGTGAAGCTCCTTTGCCTTTTTATACTAGTGCTCGGTGCTCCTTCTCCTAATTTTTACGACACGGTTATCACTCGTGCTTTTGCATAATGCAACTTAAATTTACGTAGTATTTTACGGATAAGAAATTTGATGTAATAGAGTTATAATATATAAACCATTGTTTTAATTTGATTAAATTATTAATTTTTTATATATCTGTTAAAATAATATTTCTGAAAAATGTGTTGTTAGTCTGGTTATAAAGTTAAAAATGAGGTATTTTCCTCAAATATTTTCTTATTTACTAAGTAATGAAATATTTTGCAATTTTGGTTATTGAGTTTTTTGGCTATTTTTTCAATTTCATTTATCTACTCTTGCTTTTTTATTATTATTGTGTTAACTGTCAAGTGTAATCCTTTTACTTAAAGTGTCTTTAGTTTCCCCATTTTTTAAATCTGCTGTTACTATTTCTTGCTTTATTGAAGCGTTTTAAGTATTCACAGAATCTGTGTTGTTGCTATGATCCAAAATGTGAACTCGTACCCTGACAAGAATTTCATAATTTCTGTTTGGACGCCTGGCAACGCAGATACCTGCAGGTGCACTTTCGATGATACTGCGGGCAAATGATTATCTCAAGGCCCAACAAAACGAAAAATGATCCTGATAAATTGAACTTTGAACTATGGTGAAAGAAATCGCTATTGCATCGGCAATATTATAAGCGTGTATTTTATTTTATCGCTGATGGCTTAAGTCCTTCTGATACTTCGCTCTCCTATATATTTTTCTTCTACTATTACTTTTTATGGTTTCTTTTATCTTCTGCTGATGATCTTTGTATTTTATTTTTCATCGATCGCTAACTAGGTATACTAAATTATATCAAGTTTTTTTTGCAAGCGTTCAACTTTGTTTAATTACAATAAAGGTATTTAAAAATGGCAAAACTGTTAGTATAGGTTATCTTGATAATTAGTTAGCCCCTCAGGAATTCTGTACACATATAGTAGTGTAAACAAAGCAGTTTCTAGTAAGTCGCTTTATGCGCTTTGCAAGTTGCAATTCGGGCAAATTATTTTACAGGTGCTTTTTTGCAAAGAGATTTAAAGTGACGTTCCTATGTCATCACTTCAAAGCCGCGCAATCTTCACAAGTCTACTGATTTTTCTCAGTTAAGGAAAGAGGAATCTCGACATAGGACAGTCAATTGAAAAATTCAAACTTAACACTTTGTCAAGTTTGCTTGAAACTTTCCAAAGAGGGTGTTAGAGTTTAGCTCATGGTAGTCAAACGATACTTAGCATATCACTCAATGCGTAGGGTGACTAATAAAACAACTGTTAGGCAAATTTCGACTACATTTATTAAGATGGTCTCCTTGAAGAGCAATACAATCATTCCAACGCTTTTCTAACATTTTGATCCATTTTTTGTAGAACAATTTATCTTTGGCCTCAAAATAGGTTTCAGTTTCGGCAATCACTTTTTCATTGGAGACAAATCTCTTTTCCTGGAGCATTCTTTTTAGGTTAGTCGCTGGGAGCCAGATCCAGAGAATACGGTGGATGGAGAAGCAATTTAAAGTGCGATTCGTGCAATTTTGTTATCGTTGCGAACGACTTGTGACACGGTGGGTTGTCTTGGTGAAAGAGCACTTTTTTCTTCAATTCTTTCTTCAAACGCACCAATAACGCCATATAATATTTGCCATCGGCGATTCTTCCTTTCTCAAGGTCATCGATGAATAAAATACTGAGCGCATCTCAAAATACGAAGGCCAATACCTTACCAGCTGACATTTGCGTTTTTGGTCGCTTTGGGCGGTTTTCGCCCTTTGTTGTCCACTCAGCTGACTGCCGATTTGACTCTGGAGTATAGTAATGGATCCATGTTTCATCCATTGTCACATACCGCATGAAAAAACTTTTTATTGCGCTTAAACAGCTCCAAACAGCGCTCTAAATCTTCGACGGGTTGTTGTTTTTGATTGACTGTGAGCAAACGCGGTACCCACTTCGAACAGAGCTTTCTCATGGACTAATGTTTACGCAAAATGGTGAATACACTTCCTTCTGATACCTTTAAGGTGTCAGCTATCTCACGCAACTATTTTGTAGACTTTTTTATGTTTTCTGGAACAACTGCCGAATTTGGGCGACTAGAGCGTCTAGCACCATCGGCGTTTGTACGATCACGTTTAAAATCAGCAAACCACTTCTCTATCATTTGTCTCGATAGAGCAGATTCCGAATAACACTTGTCAAGCCATTACTTTGGTTCAACGGTATTTTTCCCCATTAAAAACAAAGTTTTATCAACACACGAAATTCAGATTTTTCCATTGTTTTGAAAATTTCAAAAGTAGCGTCACTAAAAGCTCTATAATTTGTGAACTAAACGTCGGATTGTCATGAAATTTTGACACGTATCATTTCAAGGTTAGTACTTTCTAAAAATCATATGGATTTGTCAATAGTGGCGCTATCTAACAGTCATCCTACAAACTTAGTGAGTGATGTGTTAGATGGCAAAACTATTACGTGACACAGTACGATTATGAAACCGTTGTTTACTAAAAAGCACCTGAAATACGACATTCGTGGGTGGAAGAAAATTTTGGGAGCGACGGGAACAGTGTCATAGTTATTGACGAGGTGTCATTTTTGGGTTGCTTTGGTGATTGGGAATTTGGAGCATTAAACTTCTACAGAAACGTTAAACGCAGAAAAAACGGTTAAAATAAATGAGAAGTGCTTGCTATGTATAGAACAAATAATGAAGAGTAGCTGTTACATAAAGGTAACTACCATAAATATTTTGAAAGAAATTGAGCCAATGGAGTGGATTAACGTCACAATCTTTAGACTAGTCTTATTTTAAGCACGGACTAAACGCATGCTGTCAGAAAATTATCCCAACGAATTCAAGCAATATAGCGGCCGTTTTTGCTTGTGATACTGGATAACAATGGTAATTGGATACTTTACTAATTCAGGGCCTTATGTTATGTAAAATCATTAATTGTAGTTCGTTTCATTTCTCAAATAAAAATGTTCTCAAAATTGATCTTATGGTAATTGTATTGAAACTTGATTATTTCTTTTTTCATATCTTTCATTTGCTATCCGTGGTACTCCATGTCATTTTATGCCATGATTGGTTATTATTTTATTACAATAAAGAATTCAATTCAAATCTTTCTGTTGACGTTGTCTTTAGAAAACATTGTCCCTGTGTATGAGAAACTTTTGAGTAATGCATCATTGAAGATAAGTAAAGCTGTGATCTTTGGATTCTTGTATGATTATGTTCTCAAAATTAATACAGCAAGTAGCTCTTCGAAATTCTTAGTAGTACAAGTGCAGAGAATTGTTGACTAGCGTTGGCAGTCCATTGGAAATCGTTGAGAAGGGATCTTAAAAGCGACACAACGAATTTTTTTAAGACAAGAGTAGGTAGAAAGAAAAAAATACGATTACGATTTAATAAGAGTGGCTAGTAGGTACCATATATTCATTCATTTCAAAAATTGAAATGCTAGCCACGTCCAATTGAAATTTTTATTTGTCAACAAATACAGATTTAATGGTAGAAAATAACATATTTTTAATTATTTGATTGTATAACTTCTGAGGTTTTAGCACGAAGTAAAATTTTATAGTGTCTAAATGTATATATAAATACCATGTGTACAAGTATGAAGTGCGGATTTGAGACAACAGATGGTGCGCCAATGCAGTGTGGAGTATAAAAATTTGACGTATGTGCCATTTTGTTGTGCCACCAACAAGAGTCTAGACGCACAAGTTGAAAAAGTGTTTTGCTGTGTTCAATATATCGAAATCTGTGCCAAATAAAGAGCATTCGCGGACAGCATTAACTTTTTGTTTTCATTTGAAGAAAAACGCTGCTGAATCATATCGATTACTTCGAGAAGTTTATTTATGGTGAACGATGGTTTTGGCGTTTCGAAATTGGTGATTTCGATGTTGCAGACAAGGAACACGAAAAATCTCCAAAAAAGTACGAAGATGTGGAATTGCAAGCATTGTTGGACGAAGACGATTCACAAACACAAAAACAACTCGCATAGCAATTGAACGTTAGTCAACAAGCTGTTTCCAATCGCCTACGAGAGATGGAAAAGATTCAGAAGGTCGGCAGATGGATACCACATGAACTGAATGAGAGGCAGATGAAAGCCGCAAAAACACATCTGAAATTTTGCTCGAACGATATAAAAGAAACTAGTTTTTGCATCGTATCGTTACTGGGGATGAAAAGTGGATATATTTTGAGAATCCTAAGCGCATAAAATCATTGGTAAACCGAGGCACACCATCCACATGAATCGCAAGACCGAATCGCTTTGGCAGGAAAACGATGCTCTGTGTTTGGTGGGACCAGAAAGGTGTGGTCTAGTATGAGCTGTTAAAGCCTGATGAAACGTTAAGAGCAAATGCTACCAGCAATTGATTGATTTGAACCGTTCGCTACTCGCAAAACGACCAGAATATTGAAAAAGGCAACACAATATCATTTTCCTCCATGACAATGCTTTATCCCACTCAATTGGGAAGTGCTACCTCATGCGGCTTACTCACCAGACTTGGCTTCTTCCGATTACCACTTGTTTGCATCGAAGGGCCAAGCACTTGCTAAGCAGTGTTTTGGTTCATTCGAAGATGTGAAAAAATGAATCGATGAATGGTTCGCGGCAAAAGGGGAACATTTTTACTGGCGTGGTATCCACAAATTACCCGAAAGATGGGGAAAATGTGTAACTAGCAATGGAGCATATTTTGAATAAACCACTTTTTATCATATTTCCGAATTTAACTTTTTTTTTTTGAAAAATCCGCGACTGTACACCTGGTACATCTGGTATCTACATATACAATTCCTTGTGATTTGTTTTAGGTGTTTGAAGTATAAAAATGATTTTGTCAAAGTGTGTCACATTTTTTTTATCCTGTTCCTACACCTCGGGTCGTCATGTCGTCAACCGCTGGGGTTGCCAAAGCAAAGGCACAAAGCTTTATTAAGATGGCTACTAGTGTAATCTTCATTATGTGCTTACCGACTTGACACAAGTAGAGTGTGCCTTTGTGAAGCTCCTTTTCTTTTTTTGTACTGGTGCTCGGTGCTCCTCCTAATTTTTAGGACACTGTTATCACTCGTGCTTTTGCATAATGCAACTTCAATTTACGTAGTATTTTACAGACATGAAAATTTGAAGTAATAGAGTTATAATGAACCATTATTAATTTTTTATATATCTGTTGAAATATTATAGGCGGATATTTAATCTTTTTGCTGATGGATTAAGGGGAGATTCCAATGTGACGGGTTGAAAGATGTTTTTTGCATTTTTCGATAGTTTTTACCCATAGAATTGATACCCTACAGTCGGTTTAAGTGATTTTTTTCTTGTTGACCAGTTATAGCGCTCCAAAAGAGAGGCTCAAACTGCGCGCGCTCGAGTTTCGGAACAGGTATACGGATGAAACATTCGAGCAGCTATTCCGTGTTAATACCTGCCTTATTCTTACAGGTATACAATAGAGACGTCCTTTTTCATGATTTTAAGTAACGGTTTCGTGAAACGATCAGTATTACGAGGGCTATTTTTTTCAAGGTCCGATTGGTCGCTAAAGGAAAGCTTCGGGGAAAATCTGCTAGGTCTGTGCGCTGTGTCTGTAGTTGGCCCGGGGAACGCGTCGATTCGCGGTTGTCATTCCTGAGTTCGTAGGGAGCACATAAACATGCTTCGAAAAATAGAGTCTCTCGCCAAATGTGAGTTGCGTTCAGTCATTCGCATGCTGAAGGAAGCAATGCAGCTGAAATTCATAGATGAGTAAAGTGTACGGACAAACGTTCATGAGTGACAGCAAAGTGCGGAAATGGGGCAGGAACTTTGATGCTGGACGTACAGATGTTCATGATGCAGGCGGCCAGGGAAGGAAGCCAATGTCAACCGATGATCTTGTTCAGCGCGTGGATCAGGCGATTCGCGGAAATCGTCGGTTCACAATTTCTGGGTTGAGTGATTTGTTTCCGGAAATTTCACGGTCAGCTCTCTATACTATTGTGAGTGAAAGACTCGAGTACCGCAAACTCTGCGCGAGATGGGTTCCCAAGATGCTGTCTGATCATCACAAAACTCAGCGAATGAGCGCCGCATTAATCTTCCTCCAGCGCTATCATTACGACGGAGATGAATTTTTGGACAAAATTGTCACAGGAGATGAGACATGGGTCCATTACGAAACTGAAGAAACGAAAGAGCAATCCAAACAGTGGATGCATTCACACTCCCCGAGTCGTAAACCAGTGAATTTCAAGCGCACGTTCTCCATAAAAAAATGTATGACTACAGTGTTTTAGGACCGTAAACGTGGAATTAATGCCACGTGGCACAACCATCACTGCAGCTTCGTACAGGACGACTCTTCAACGTCTTCGAAGGGCAATTCAGAACAAGAGAAGAGGAACGTTATCGTCAGGCATTGTCCTTCTTCATGACAATGCGCGGCCGCACACTGCGATTGTAACAACGATCCTCCTTCAGTGTTTTGGATGGAAAGTTTTTGATCACCCACCATACAGTCCTGACTTGGCTTCCTCAGATTTTCATCTCTTTGCCCACATTAAACGCTGGCTAGGAGGACAAACTTTCGCCACAGACAACGAGCTGCAGATCAGCGTACAAATTGGCTGAAAACACAGGCGGCTGCTTTCTATGATTAAGGTATTGGAAAATTGGTACCACGCTACGACAAATATATGAATCGGAACGGCGATTACGTCGAAAAGTAGCCTAATGTTGTATCACATTGTTTCATATAAAATTTTCTTGATTCTGACTGATTTTCATTTAGCAACCAATCGGACCTTGAAGAAAAATAACCCTCGTATTTGAGATTTGGTTGTGGAAAGAGCGTTGTTTTTCAGAACTTGGATAAGTAAAAAGGGATAAGAAGCAGCGTAGATCATCTTCAAGACGTCCTAGTTATCCTGCTAAAAAGAGAAAATTCCATGGAAATCAACATTGAGATGAAACTAGAATTGATTTTGCTAGTACATCAGCAAATAAATTGAGAGGGAGTCAAGATGACAGTTTCTCTGTGACCGAAAGCCACTTACTGTTTTCTCCAGTTCGCTCTTGTGTTTTCATCACTCCAAGTTATGGTGAAATGTCGAGAATGTGATTCAAACATTACATTTTCGAAATATGGTCAACAAGGGCTTGGTTTTAAAATCAAATTAGTTTGTATATGATTTGTCATCGTGAAAAACTTTAAGCATGTTTTTCTCAAAACGACATTTTTGCACCTGGTGCTGGTGATTTCTCAAAATATTAACACGATATTCAGTACTATCATGGCTATGTCTCGAACCTCCAACTTCTTGATATTTTGATTTTAACTTATAATTTCACCTGATTTATGATGCAAAAATACGTGTTTTTGTTTACTCTTTTGCAAGAAACGCCGTCATTTTGTTAATTTTCGATAAAATAAAAAAGTGGAGGTTTGGGACATAGGGGTAATGACATAGATTAAGAAACTTCTTAGATTTTCTGTTTCAGAATCACCTGCACCAGCAGAAAAAAATTTTTTAATATAGCTATGTTATATTATAAGTAAACAAAGAAATATTTTGCATAACCAAAAAAACAAACAAACAAAAAAACAATTTTTTCACTCTGCTTGATCATACCTTTAAGGGAAAAAACGTTTGTCCAATTATTTTCAATAGTTCCCGAGAAAAAAATTGTTGACAATATGTTTTTATTTGACGTTCACATTGGAATGTCCCCTTAAGTCCTTCTGATACTTCGCCGCTTTATATTGTTCTTCTACTACTGATCTTTGTATTTTATTTTTCATCGATCACTAACTACTTATACTGAATTATATCAACAAGTTTTTCTGCAAGCTTACATTTTTGCTTAATTACAATCAACGTACTTAAAATGGCAAAACTGTTAGTACAGAATATCCTGATATACAGTTAGTCCTACAGGAGCACTCGGTCGATATTTTCAACGGATGGAATTCTGTACACATATAGTAGCGTAAACAAGGGAGCTTTTAGTAAATTGCTTTATGCGCCTTGCAAGTTGCAATTCGAGCAAATTATTTTACAAGTACTTTTTTGTAAAGAGATTTGAAGCGACGCGCAAATGAGCATTGCAGCGGCAGTACGTTATCTTCACAAGTCTCGTGGTTTTGCCCAATTAAGGAGAGAGACGAACAATCTCGATAAAGGACAGTTGCTTGAAAAAATCCAAACTTAACACTTTGTCAAGTTTGCTTGAAACTTTCCAAAGAGAGTGTTAAAGTTTAGTTCATGGCAGTCAAACTATACTTAGAAGCCAAAACTATTACGTGGCACAGTACGATCATGAAACCGTGTCTTATCAAAAAACATGAAAAAACGACGTTCGTGAGCGTAAGAAAATTTAGGGAGGGACTGGAGCAGTGCTTTTGGGTTCGGTTTCCTTTGAATCGTTCAGTTGCTTATTTGGGGTTGATTAAGGAATGGGAATTTGGAGCATTAAACTCCCACATAAACGTTAAATGCAGAAAAACGCTTAAAACATATTAGAAGCTTTTGTTATGTATAGAACAGATAACGAAGAGTGGTTGTTACAAAAAGGTAACGCCCCCAAATATTGGGCGTGATGTTTCGTAAAATAATTAACTATATTTCGTTTTATTTCTCAAATAAAAATGTTCTTAACGTTGACCAAAAGCTCTTTTGATAAATTTTTTGAAACTTGTTTATTGTGCGATTGTTGTTCTTTTTCTCTATATTTCTTTCGACATTACAGTTTGACATAATTTTTGGGATTCAGTTGTTTTTTCCATATTTTCAGTTTTCTGATATTTCTTATTTGTCGGGGTCGGTTGTTATTCCCCTCTAATGAAGAATTCGATAGTTTTGGGAAAGAAGCGAGTGGTTAGTGAAGTCAAATTTTTTCGTTGATGCTGTTTTTAGGAAAAAAAATGTCGCTGTGTAAGAGAAAATTGTGAGTAATGGTTGATTGAAGATAAGTGAAGTTCTGCTGTTCTTTGGATTCCTGTATGATTACTTTC
The DNA here is from genome assembly GCA_036346155.1 of Sinelater perroti. NCBI lineage: Eukaryota > Metazoa > Arthropoda > Insecta > Coleoptera > Elateridae > Sinelater > Sinelater perroti. Next base: position 2,955,169 of record JARFIY010000167.1, on the reverse strand, counting down.
TTATACTAAATATTGCAAGTTATCATCTGAAATTCTTAGTAACTCAAGTGCAGGGTACTATTGATTGGCATTGGCAGTCCATTGGAAATCCTTTAGAAGGGACTTTAAAAGCCTTCCCAGCGAATCTTCCTAAGACAAGACTAGGTAGAAAACAAAAAGCTGAGTAATAGTTCCAAAGAGGTATATTCATTCATTTCAAAAATTGAAACACTAAGTGCAATTTAATTTTTTACTTGTTGAGGCATACAATTTTCATGATGGAAAATAACATATTTTTAATTATTTGTTTGTATTTTTTCTGAGAAGGTTGTAGCAGTAGAATTTTGTGGACTGTCAAAATGTAGATATAAATATATACTTGTTCAAACAACTTAGTTCACGGGATAAACCGCGTCTATTTTGGGTAAATTCTTGATGTTTCGGCATCGGCTTTGATGCCATTTTCAAGAGGTTAGCTCTTCACTCTCAATCTGCCTACTCCCCAATGAGAGCTATGAGTCTTTGAATAAGACTGAGCTTTTGTGTGACCTGCTTGATCTTTTATAGGGCTGGAAGTGAAAAAATATATACTTATATATACAATTTCTTATGAATTGTTTTTCGTGGTTGAAGTATCAAAATGAAATTATTTTGTCAAAGTGTATCACATTTTTTATTAATAAAAGAACTTGAGCAGCAGTCTTTTAGCTTCTCTAATTCTTTTGCTGGTATGTTAGATATGCTCATATTTGGTTATTAAGTAATTCTATTTTTCTTTAATTTTTGGAAAAACGAATTAATATGTAGACATTGTGGTTTAATAAAATGCAATTCTGCATTTTGATCTTCAGTATTGATTTTATAAATTAGCAATGGCCATCTTAAAAGAAAAGAAAAACTGATTTATATGTGTATTTTTTTATTATTTATCGATTGCTTTACTATTACATATTCGAAACTAATTTGCTATAAATTCTTATTTAGCAAGAAACTATAGTTATTAGTTGTATTCAAGAAGCCAAATAACGATCGGTGTCTAGAAGGTGCCGTAAGTGGTATCCACATCATGGACATCTAGTTTATGCAGGTCGTGGCCGTATACACCTTTAGTGTACATGCCTTTGTCGTATACGTCGCCTCCGTAAACATCTCTGCCGTAAACATCTTGCACATCTACGTCATCTGTTACTATGGATTTCATGTCGGTTTCGTAAACGCCAGTGCCAGGTACATGCATAGCTTGCAGTTTCTCGATTCCTCTCTTGTTGTGGTAGAGCAAATAGTTATCAACATGATCCATCTGCTTATGGTATATAACCACATCCTTGAAGTAACAGTTGGGAACATAGAAGTACTCTTCCTCAATAGGTCTATCGAAGGGATAGCCCAAGGGGTAGGTGTCCAAGAAGCGCACACCAAGGCCAACCATTGGATACTTGAAGTATTCGTGTACACGCCCGTGAAGTTTCTCGTGCATCTTGTAGAACTGTTCGTGCTTGTGGATATCAATGGTTGTGTGAGGTTTGTAAGGAGTGACTATGACGTAGAACTGGAACACTTGACCACCGAATTTGCCCTTAGGCAACAGCAACCTGCAATTATATTCATCAGTATAATTAACATGATAATGAATGTTTACCGTTTACCTTCTGGGGAATGCATAATACAGTTCGGTCATATCAGTGAGCAGATCATCATCGGTTGTACCGGTCATTACCCATTTGTACAGTTGTTTGTAGGTCGTGCGGTCGCTGGAGAAAAATATTTCACGAGAGTGGCGCTCGATGATGTTCTGACCAGATTTCAAGTCGAACTTGAATCTGTCGAATTCTACGAAGTTTAGGCGGTTCTCGTCGATGTGGATGTAGCGTCCGAACTCGTCATATTTGGGACCGATGAACACACGTACAACAGATTCGCATGCCTTTTCGCTGACAACGTGGATCTTGTAAGTGAAGGGCTTGTGGTTCAGTCGCCATTGGCGAACGCGAACATCGAAGGTGTTGTGTTCGAATTCTTTGTCGTTCATGAATACCGCGTTGGTAACATCAGTCTCGTAGAGGTCGAAGTAGGTGATCAAACGATCAACTTTTACGTCCTCAACCTTGACTCCAGGGTAGACGAGATCGGTGTAGGTGTAGTGAGGCAAATGGTGCTTGTATTTCTGGAAGTACAGGATCATCCTCTTGAATAACATCCAGAATGCAGGGTCACGAAGGGAGGTCTCGAAGTGTTCCAGAGCGGAAGGTGCAAGTTTGTATTCGTGCAAGGGTTGGTAGCTGTAGCCCAGAAGGTGACGAACGAATATTTGAAGGTGTCCGTAGAAGTGCTTGTTAACAGAGTGTGTGTTTCCTTCGATGATGTTTCCAAGCATATTGAAACCAGTTGGCGTGAAGATGTCTATTTTAGCGCCGTCCTTCTGCAAAAATTAATTATTTTGGTTAACACGTGGATTTAAAAAGCATTTGGAAGTATCTTACAGTTCTGACAAATCCGGCGTCAATGGCGTCACGAATTCTGCGTTCATAATCCTTGACCAGGTAGTAGCTGTATGGGTATCTGCCCTTCATGGTGATAGCTTGTCCGTAATTGTAATAGTTGGTGAAGAAGTAAGCCCAGTTTGGTCTCTCTGGGAATTCCATACCGCCGGGGTAGCACATTGAGGGATGATAACCAACCTTGAACGCATCTTCGTAGTCGTACAACTCGATTTCACCCATATCGTTAGAGAGACGTTCCAAATAGTAACGAGCCAAAAGCTGTTGATGGAAGTAGTAGAATTCTTCGCCGCGCTTGTAAGAGAGAACGTGGAATTCATCTCCGTTCATCCAGAAGGGTCTGTACAAGTTGTAATAGTAGTAGTAGGCATTGACGCCAATATCTTCGGTGAAGTAGCCGAGCGACTGTTCGGGATGCACGTTCAGGTACGAACCGGTGTAGTTGGCGTAGATTTTGTATCCTGTAGTAATTAAATTGAAATGGTTATATTTTGGATAACTGATTATATACCATGCTCAGGAGTAACGGTTCCAGGGGTCCAGATTTGTTTGTAATATTGGGCCTTACGAATAACTTCGGTATTGAAGAAGTAGTAGGGGTAGATTTCATAGATGGGTGGTAGAACCATGGTGTAAGTATCTGGACGGTGGATAAGGGCAACGGATAAGGTGTACAAGAACATTCCCTGGTTGATGTGGTAGCGGGCCCATACTGCAGTCTTGTAGAAGGTCACAAAGTCTTTGGCATAATAGAAAAGTTTGAATAACAGGATGGCCTCCTTCAAGTGTTCTTCATGGAAGACTGAGAAGATCCTGTCTCTTGGTAACATTCCCGTGCGGTAATGGAACAGGAATTCTTTTACTACTTCGGGTTTCTGTAAAAGGGAGAGCAAATTTGTGGTTAGAATGCACACATTTAGTAATTACACTTACGGTGTATTCGGTGATGTGGTTTTCAATATGCCAGTCCTTTGCAATTTCCATATGGTCCTTGTAGTATGTGCGTTGGTGGACGTACTTGAATAGGCGCAAGATGTCTTTGTACCACTTCAAATAGGTTTGGTCGCCTAGGGTGCGTGCATAGTTATTTTGAAATTTTGTAAAACCGACTCGTTAGAACACTTACCCATTTTGAAGAGATGATATCCTGTTCCTACATCTCGGGTCGTCATGTCGTCAACCACTGGGGTTGCCAAAGCAAGGGCACAAAGCCCTGCTAAGACGGCTACTAGTGCAATCTTCATGATGTGCTTACCAGCTTGACACGAGTAGAGTGTACCTTTGTGAAGCTCCTTTGCCTTTTTATACTAGTGTTCAGTGCTCCTCCTCCTAATTTTTACGATACGGTTATCACTCGTGCATTTTGCATAATGCAGTTTCAATTAACTGTTTTACAGATATAAAAATTTGAAGTAATAGAGTTATAATATCTAAATAATTGCTTTAATTTGATTAAATTGCGAATTTTTTTATATATGTTGAAATAATTTTTCTAAAAATTTGTGTTGTTAGTCTGGGTATAAAGTTAAAAATGAGGTATTTTCTTCAAATATTTTCCTGTTTATAAAGTATTGAAATATTTTGCAATTTTGGTTATTGTGTTTTTATGACTATTTTTTCAAATTCATTTATCTGGTATTACTTTTTCATTATTATTATAAGTGTTTTAAGGATTCACAGAATCTGTGTTGTTGCTATGATCCCAATTGACCTCGTACCCTGACGAGAATTTCATAATTTCGATTTGGACGCCTGGCAACGCAGATACCTGCAGGTGCACTTTCGATGATACTGCGGGCAAATGATTATCTCAAGGCTCAACAAAACGAAAAATTATCGTGATAAATTGCACTTTCAACTGTGGCGAAAGAAATCGCTATTGCACCGGATTTATTTATCTCAGAGTCAATTTTAGAATGCAATACTCGGAGAATGTTTTGTTTTTCGCATTTTTTAGTGGATTAAGCAAATAGGATAAATTGTGATTTTTATGCTAGAGGCTTAATATTTATTTAAATTTTATGTTTTTATTTTCAATCCAACCCTATAGATGTTTATTATTATACTGTATTTTTTTAGAAATGTGAAGGGGCGAGGAGAGAAGATTTGCAATAATTTTTGTGCCTGGCTCAGGAGTATGAACGCCAGGTCTGCATGCAGAAATCCTGTGGTATTAAACATGGTATGCTTAAGCTACTGAAACGCACATCTTATATTTATAAACGAAAAGTGGATGTTGATTTATGTGTCTAAACTTGTTGAATTTTTGAAAGACATAATATGCATGGTTGGTTGCAACAATTTTTATGCACTTTCATGTCTTTGATGATTAAAAATTTTACCACTATGCAGAAATAACATTTCTGATTTTTTTCACAACTTCTATCCTATGTTTGAAACTTTAGCTTCGGGCTAGTCATGAATTTACTGAAGATAGCAATTTGGATGCACGTTTTTAGCTTTGCTTACTATTTAGAGCCGATCAATCTTAGCTAAAAGAAAGATTTCCTTTATGTCTATTTAGTTTTGTTAAGATTTTTCAATAAAAAGCCTGCTTCTTCATACCTGAAGCTTGCCTATGCATAGGAGGATGGGCAGATTGGGCCCCAAATCGAAAATTTAGGGTACCCAATCGAAAGCCCTAAGTGTCCTGAGCAATATTGTCTAAGGAACCAACCCGGTACGACCTCTCTGAACAAAGACATAGGCCTTAGAACTTAGAAAAAATGATCTCGGTGTCTAATGATAGATGACAGTCAGCTTTAATAAGATTTCTTGCAATCAGAATTTAAAATTGATTCTGGCCTGAGTTACTGGCCTTTGAACATGGCCTAGATAGAACTTTTAGTCTCGTGTTATCTTCCAGTTAGAATTTTTTACAGTTTTTTTTACGCGGGGGCCCAGTGTCCATAGGATTTTGCCCATCCTCCTTTTGAAGTCTCACATCAGGTAGACTTAGCAAGAATAAAAAGGCAAATAAAATAACATTGTCAAAAAATCAAATTGTGTACGGGATAAGGTCAGTTTTAACACATATGCGTCTAGATTTTTGAAGTATTTGAATGGGCTAAAAATGTTTACATGACTATATGCTGCTAAATACATGCAGCGTTAAAAATTTTGATAGTAAATGGACGAATCGATATGATGTGGATTATTTATCAGAACGAAACTACAAAAAGGTACCGTATAATAAACTGCTCAATAACAAACGAATTTTAATGTTGCGTGCTGCGCAAAAAGAAGAATATTTACTATTAATATAACACTATGGCCCTGGTGGTGCTGATAGATAACAGGTGCGATGAAGAAACAGAAATTAATCTAAGAATTGCTAAAAGTGATAGAAGCGTAGGAGGTCTGAACACTTTGCTCAGGCCCAAGGACATTTCATGTAAAGCAAAGATACGGTTATACAAAAGCGTAATCAGACCGACACTAACATACGGCTGTGAGACACGGACCCCGACAAAGAAAAATCGGCAGAAAAGAGAAAGGTGGGAGAGGAAAGTTCTACGAAATATTTTTGGCGGGAAAAAAGTGGAGTACGTATGGGCGAGACGTACGAATACGGAAGTGTATGAACTGTACAAAGAAGCCCCCATACTACAAGTAATAAAGACTAGAATACTACAATGGCTGGGGCATATGGAGAGGTTGGACAATAACAGAATTGTAAAAAGCATTGAAGGTCGACCGAGGAAAACGTGGAGAGAAGCTGTTTGGGAAGACCTAAAAGAAAAAGGTGTTAGAGAGTGGAAAGAGATTGCAAAAGACAGGAAGAGGTGGCAAATTTTCACAAAGCAATGGGCCTAAAGGGCCTGTAAACGCTTTTATCTATATAACACTATGCCAAAACCTTTTCTTTCAGAAAGAAATGTTACAAAAAGGATGAGATGAACCACGAAAAATGTGGCCGTTATTAGGATAATGTGGCTTTCACGAAAAGGTTTGGATATTGCAAGGGCATCGTAAGTCTGTTAATCATCTTTTTATGATTGACGTCTTGGACTGTTTGATTATGTCAAGTTGGTATTACATGTATCTTTCCCTTCCATGAAACGCAGAAAGAATTTTGTGACTTGTTAAGAAACTAATTGTTAAAAATAATGAATGGAAGATGCAAAATTATTCAGACATTGAATTGTACGTCAGAATTCCCTGATGTTAATCGCATATTGTGCAGAAAAATATGCGCGTGCGTTTCATGATAAATGAAAATTGAACGAACACGGGCTTAGAGACAACGCCATGATAAAACCTTTTTCTCAAAATAAAATGGTTCAAATTATGAACCGCGATTGAGATAATGTAGTGTTTCTTCAGAAAAGCTTAGGTAATACAGGGATTGTCTAAATTTGCGTGACTTTGGTACTTTATTTGTCTTTAGGTACACTCCTAATGCTGGAAGAGTTAATAGTTTTCTACAATTGGTTACAGCTTAGGCGTTGCAACGAGTGAAAGATACAAAACGGAATCTAGGTTTGAATTGGTAGACACAATTTTTTGATATCAATCGTATCAAAAATGTGTGATCTATCACTTTCCAGGAAAGTAATTGTGAAGTTTGAAGCAGTTATCTTCAGAAGTATGAAAGTTGTGGTGACAACTATCGAGGGATTGTACCAGAACAATGATGAAAAGCCTACCTTGACCTTGCTAGCCCATACGTGATAATAACAGTCTTTGGATTGTGTGCATTCAATAGACATTTTTTAAATGATGTTATACAGGTGTGATACTGTAATGTCTTATGCAGCTATCGATTGAAATAAATCTGAAAATTACATAAATATATATGCCATTTACGTTTTGCAAACGAAAAATTGTCTTTTATTGATATGTTCGCCGTTTCTGGCTCGAAGATGTTATTTGAAATAGTCCAAAGTTTTCTACGGAGGTTAGATATTCCAGAGCTAGCCGCTACACAACCCTTTCTTAAACCCGTTTTTAAGACGCACACGATGATCTGTATATTTGATTTTTAAATCAATGCCTCTTATATATCCCATACATAAGCCAACAAGTATAACTATTTCTCGGTAGCTCATACTCCTTTTTGAGATAGATTAAGCTATGGCAGCTAGAGGGAACTCTCTCTATCTTGCAATCGCAAGAATCTGTCTGTCGCAGGAAGCCGCTGCCGTAACAAATCATCCCAAATCCAGCTGTCTTTTTTCAGCATATCTGTTCGTTAAGTTCTTGAAACACCATTGGTTTTCAAAAGCTCGGGATCTTTCGATAACCGATCTTGTCTTTCGTTAATTTGAAGGTTTGCCGTGCCTCAACAAAATTTGAAATTAGCGAAGACGAAAAGGAAGATGAACAGTTGGACATTAAAGATCCAACAAGATCCACATGATCAAGTGATGAAGCTTAAAGATAAAATCTATAAGAAGGAAGAGTAATGGGAAAAGGGCAGGCTTGAAATGATTCGGAGAATAGAAAAACTTGAGAATATAGAATTAAAAGAAAACAGCAAGATAAATAAAATAAAATAAGAAATAAAATAGATAAGGAAGTAGAACAATCTTAGAAGAAGAATTGGAGGTTAAAATAAACTGACCGAAGCATGCTAAATTGGAAAGAGTGAAAGATATGAAGCTATGATTGTAAAAATGGAAATAATGGAAACTGAAAAAAAATATGCAAATTTAGTAGAAAATCAGGGAGTTATCCAAGGAAGAATTCAAGAAAAGAAACAGAGTTAAGACAATGAATTTGGATGATATAAATTTGAAAAAACATGGAATCAAAAAGTAGACAGAAAAAGAAAAGCCACAAGAATCGGAACTTGGAATATCAAAACGTTATTGAACATACCCAAGATACAGGAAAATGCACTGTGTATTATTCAGGTGAAGAAAATTAGGGAGCATTTTTTAACAATTAAATATAATATACAGCAATAGAGCATTTTCATATATAATTTTTAGAAATAAAGTCGACCATATTAAATGTGTATGCACCAAAAGAAGAAAACGAGAGAAACACGAATCTTATGACAATTTAGAGGAAACACGCGAGAAGATTTTGAAACGTGGTATCACGGTACTTGGAGATTTAAATGTGAATGTTGAAAAATAGGTCAATATTAGAGATACACAACATAAATGATAATGGAATGGTTATTACCAGATAGAATTAATAAAAACCAAATAGACCATGTACTGGGAAGAAAGATGGATAGAAGATGTAAGGCCATTTCGAGGTGCAAATGCTGATACAGATCATGTTTTAGTGATAGTAAAGGTTAATATAAAGACACCTAAAGAAAAGAAGACGCTATAGGTTCAAAACTAGAATCCAAAAAAATTATGATTGTCAAGAATGTGAATACACAGAGAAAACCAAGCAAGAACAAAATGGTTCAAAAGGGACGAAGAAACAGACCCGAACATATATAAAGAAGAAAGAAAAATATTATAAAGTCATATAAAATGAATAAGTGAAATAATGTAAGAAACAAATGACTATAGTAAAACAATGGCATTTAACGTCATAATAAACAAAAAGTACTGCCAATCTTTGGGCAGGATAAGGGGGAAACACTCTAGAGAACTTATAGAACATAAAGAGAGAAGGAATATAAGAGCCGAGAAAGATGATAATGGAAGGAACCAAGTAAATAAAGATATATACATCAAGGAACTGAACAGCAATTTTCCCTATCATCACACATGCAGGATAAACAATGTGATTTACAAAAAGTGAAGAAGAAAATTAGGTACTTGAAAGGAAAATACTTAAGAATTTATTAATCAAAGCAAGTAAATGCAGAATTAAAAAACTAATGAGTCATGAAAGAGAAGAATTATTAAAAAAAAGAGAAGAATGCCATGAACTGGAAGCCAGATAAAAACATCAGGAAAAGAAGACCAAAGGTAAGTTGGGGTGATCAAGTTAAAGTTTTACAGAAGATGGAAGTGAAAGGCTGGGGATTAGTAATAACGAACGGGGAAAATGGAAGGAAGCCGTACAGATAGTGATTCACCAAAGAAATAGATCAGCGTGTTTCATTAAAGTAGTAGCGAGTATTTATTTGTTGTCTTGTTACCTTCTGAATATAGATAGTTAATGTCTCCTTCAAGGTTCTTTGTAAAAGAGCATTTTGCAATTTCAAGGACCTTATTATTCCTAATAATCTCTCGTCACTAGATTTAGCGCGTTGTTTTCTTTTATGATCTCTTTTCGATATGTTTAATGCTTAATTTCAGTTAATATTTTTGTCTTTCCCTTTACTCATATGACAGCTCTCACTCGTCAGTTATCGCAGTTCTTTACAATCTACAAGTACTCTCTTCTGGTCCGAAGCGGAAGCGAAATTGTTAGACGTCGGGTACGAATTTTTGCATTCAATTTCACTTCTTTTCTCAAATTTTTAAAATATTCTTTCGCGGTTGCTTTAATTTTTAGTGAAAACTCTAGAATATTCTTTGATGTTTTTTATTAATTATTATTTTCTCTAAGGCTATCATCTCTGTAAATGATCAATTTGAAGGACAATCGTCGTAGGGAGTTTTACTGTATATTGTTAAAGTCATTCTACGATTCCCTACTTCTAATGAGCAGATTATAGAAGAAAAAGAGAAATCAAACTAAATCTTATAGAATTATTTATTTTAGTAGTTTTTCCAGAAGCAATTGCAACTCAGTCATAATGCTCCAGCTGTGAATTTCTCTCGTATCTGGAATTGTTCCTTATGAAACTCGTTCTTTCTTTAAAGAATAATTGACCTTATAAGAATCTCCACATTTAAATTATTTGCTACGTTATGCATGCATGTCTTCTTTGTGGCAAATTTTAAGACAAAATCCCCCTTCCTGGAGGGAATTGGCTTTCATCAAAGGTTCTTAGTGCAAAAGATCGTGTCGTCATAAAGTGAAATATGTTGCTCATCGAGCTTTCACCTTTTGCCGTTTCTTGGGTTTTCGACTCTTCAAAGGGCGCCCTTTTTTTCTCGTGAAAAGTGGCGAGTCAGAAAGTGATACCTATAAGCTGCCTTTCTTGTCCGAAGATTCAAACGTCATGTTACTTTGGCTGAAAGGTCTGGTTACATCTCTTTCCTTTTGGGTCACGTTGGCATTGAGTGAGTGAAGGTGAATTGTGGTATCAGGAGCGAAGCTTAACAGAAGCATGCCATTGTCTTGAGCATAGTTCACTGCTTCTAGCAAATAGTGCTCGATATGTGCTTTAAAATTAGACATATTTTGTCATTCGCTCACTTATTTTGGGTTCAAATGGCCTGGTTACGTTTTCATACATGTGAAAAAACTTATCGGCAGTAAGAAAGCCAACAACAGCTGAAGACAAATGAGCTTTGAGGTTGGTCTTGTGTTTTATTTGGTTCAAACTTGAACTTTTATGCGACTTTTTTTAGATTTTTGAAAAAGTTGTCAATGTTGGGTCGACTGAAGTTTATGTGCCTGTTTGTACTCATAAAAAACAATTTGATGTGTCTCTTAATGAAGCATGAAATCCGTTTTATTCCTAATTTTCTCTCTATGATGTTGATATTTGTCTTGCCATTTTAGTATAATCGCATGCCAATTTGCGTAGCATTTAACTAAGTATTTAGCGAAAATCGTGTACTTAAATTGTCGAAACAACAGTCGTTGAGTGTTCGAAGCTTTCATGACGTTCTATGCCTTGCTTTGCAAGTCTATTGCCATTTTTGCCTTGAAATTTTCCTTCGATGGTTTCTTGTAATGCATTCGTTTTTTACGTTTTTCTTCTTATGTAATTATGTAGCATTGCTACAAGGAAAGGAAACATCAAGAAGATTCGAATGCCACTCGCAATTTTTTAAAAATTAGTTACATTTCTAGAAAGAAAAAGTCAGTAAACCATAATCATTTAAGGGAAGGGTGCTATTGATCTACAGTTTTGGTTTCGTGCGGAAACATCAAAGGTCACCGGACAAATTATTTTCCTATTCTTAACTCTTCGGAATACACATTGGGAAAGAAAATGAGAAACTATTCATTGGTTGTATTTTTTTTTTTTGGTACTATTACGAGTTTGATACTTACGTCTTATGTTCTGTCTTGATATTGGGTATTATGTTTTCTTTAATATAGTTTTATGAGGGTACACATTTTTTACTGGATGGAATTTCTTTGTTATCTTGATTATTTTGCTTTGATGGTTACAGTCTCAGGTTAAATTTTTTTAATGATTGGGGGTACGTTGTATCCAATTTTTTAATTTTTACTAGTTCCTGGCACTTTCTTCTTAAGCTCTTCTATTTTTATTGGAACATTAACGCTTCTCCTCATTGGGTAGTTTACCGTTTTTCTTTACTTTTTTGCTAGTGCGTTGCTAAAATTGGTTAATTTTGTTTTAAATAAATAGGTGAAGGAGTTGGTAGCAAAAAAACACCACCGACAAACTAAAAATAGAATACTTAGGGCGAAAAATATTAAAAATTGAATATTTCAGCTGTGAACTATTGTATTATATTTGAATTTTTGAGAATAAATAAACTTTTTGAATTTATCTGCCTATATTTGTGCTTTGCAGTTTTACTTTTTTTCAAATTGATATTGCTTGAAGTGCATTGCCTTCTTTATTATATTCGTATTTTTATGTTAAAGGGAAGTTATATAAACACTAATATTACATGTATTTATTTTATTTCCTCTTTGCTCTTATTGGTAATTGACCAAGTGAAGACGAAAGAATTTAACAGAAAAACATGTAGGTAATGCAAACTTGAGAAACTTAAATATCGCGAACGGTGTATGGACCATAAGCATCATCAACGGGCGTTTCGTGGTGGTAGATTGTGTCGTGGTGCACCAAAGTGTTGATTTCACCCAATGGTTTGTGGTAAATGATGACATCCTTGAAGTAGGAGTTAGGAACATAGAAGCTGTACTCGTCGATCACCCTGTCGAACGGATAGCCCAGAGGGTAGCTGTCCAGGTACTGTACGCCAAGACCCACCATGGGGTGCTTCATGTACTCGTAATCCAGACCGGTGTGCATTTTCTCGAATACTTGGTAGCGTTCCGTACGTTTCGTATGATGAAGTTTGAGATAACTCATATGTTGCTTCAAGTCGGTTAGAGCCTTGTATGGACTAACAATGACGTAGAACTGGTAAACTTGTCCACCAACCTTGCCTTTAGGCAGCAAGAACCTTTAGGAAATTTACAGAAAATAAATTAAATGGTAGGTTCAGAAGGAATATTTCGTACCTGTTGGGGAAGGCGTAGTACAGTTCGCTTCCATGCGTAATGAATTCGTCCCCTTGCACTCCGGACATAACCCACCTGTACAGCTGCTTGTATGAGGTGCGGTCGGTAGCGTAGAAGATCTGGCGAGAGTTGCGCTCGATCAGATTCTGGCCTGCCTTCAGGTCGAATTTGAATCTGTCAAATTCGACAAAGTTCAAACGGTTCTCGTCGATGTGGATGTAGCGCCCGAATTCGTCGTATTTGGGCCCAATGAAGACGCGAACAACAGCCAGCGTTGGTTTTTCGCTCACGACGCTTATTTTGTAAGTGAAAGGCTTGTGGTTGAGACGCCATTGGCGGGCATGCACTTCGAAGGTGTTGTGTTCGAACTCGTGTTCGTTCATGTAAACCACATTGGTGAGGTCGACGGTGTAGTGTTCGAAGTATGTGACCAGCTTGTCGACATGCATGTCCTCAACTTTGACGCCAGGATATAGGAGATCATCGAAAGTGTAATGAGGAAGGTAGTACTTGTACTTCTGGAAGTAGAGGATGAGCCTCTTGTAGAACATCCAGAAAGCTGGATCGCGCAGGCTGGTCTCGAAGTGCTCTAGTACGGAGGGTGCAAGTTTATACTCGTGCAGAGGTTGGTAGCTGTAGCCGAGAAGGTGGCGAACGAATATTTGCAGGTACCCGTAGAATTTGACGTTGGGGGATTCCGGGTTGCCTTCAATGATGTTGCCAAGAGTGTTGAAACCGTGTGGTTCGAATATGTTAATCTTTTTCCCGTCATCCTTTAGTAATAGAAACAAATTTAGCCTTAGTTGATAGTAATATAAATTTACTTACTCCAAAAATGAAGCCGGCATCAATGGCGTCACGGATTCTCCTTTCGAAGTCCACGACCTTGATCAAACTGTAAGGATACTTGCCCTTCATTGTGTAGGTCTGGCCGTAGTTGTAGTAGTTGGTGAAGAACGATACCCAATTAGATCTTTCGGGGAATGCTAAGCCGTTGTGGTAGCGCAACGAGGGATAATATCCAGTCTCGAATTTGTCGTGATAATCGTAGAAACCGATCTCCCCGAAATCGTTAGAGAGCCGTTCCAAGTAGTAACGGGCCAAAAGCTGCTGGTAGAAGTAGTAGAATTCTTCTCCACGTTGGTAGGTCCTAATTTCGAATTCGTCAGTGTCCATCCAGAAGGGACGATACAAGTTGTAGTAATAATAGTAGGCGTTTATCCCAATATCCTCGGTGAAGTAGGACAGGTGTTGCTCAGGATGTACATTCAAGTACCACCCGGTGTAGTTGGCATGGATCATGTACTCTGAGAAGTTACGAATTTTAAAAGACTGAAGAACATTGGAAGCTTACATAATTACTGTAAGGTTCGTGTGTGACTGTTCCAGCTGTCCATAGCTGTTTGTATGTATGGGCTTTTTGGATGACTTCAGTGTTGAAGAAGTAGTACGGATAGATTTCGTAGATGGGCGGCAAGATCATTTTGTAGGTATCTGGGCGGTGGATGAGGGCGACGGAGAAGGTGTACAAGAACATCCCCTGGTTCATGTAGTAGCGAGCCCAAACAGCAGTCTTGTAGAAGGTTTCGAAATCTTTAGCGTAGTAGAACATCTTGAACAAGGCAACGGCTTGCTTCAAGTGGTGTTCGTGGAAGACGGAAAAGATTTCATCCCTCGGTAACATTCCATGGCGGTAGTAGCGCAGGAATTCCTTTACGATTTCTGGTTTCTACAAGAGATTGTTAATTATGCTACGCGGGTTTAAACGGGAGCACTCTTACGATGTAGTTGTGAATATTGTGCTGGATCGAGTAGTCCTTCGCAATTTCGACATGGTGTTTGTAGTAGGTGCGCTGATGGATGAACTTGAAGAGGGTCAGCACTTCCCTGTATCGAGTAAGGTAACTTTTGTCGCCTATAAGATTTTTCAATGCAGAAAGTTAACGAGGTGAGGATTCGCAACTTACTGAGCTTGTAATGGTGATACCCTTCTTGGACGATACCCTGGTCTTCAACAACAGGGGTCTCCAAGGCGAGGGCGCAGGCGCCGAAGAGCAAAACCACACCGAAAAACCTCATGGTCGACACAATTGTAGTGTGCTTTCTCGAAACGTTTCTCCCTTATTTATACCAATTCGGACGGCCCTCTTCACCTTTACAGTGACCTTGCATAGCGCTGATAATTTTTATATTTTTGTATTGCTTCTGCAGATTACTAATGTTGCAACGGCGTGCATTTGTGATAAAGTCGACAAACAATTAACTTGCGGTTCTGAATTGTTGGGTAATTACAGATTATTGTTATATAGCTTCAAATATAATCTTTAACCTATTGAGTGCGATGTAGTAAGAAAAAGATAAAGTTATTCCATTAATTGGCGTAATTGCTTATTCTACAAATTTATTCCTAGTCATTTTTTGTTTATTGTGTCAGCCTAATAAAATAATAGATAAAGTAATAGTCACATTGTTCTAGGATCCGATTCTTTGGCCCGCCTCATTCACCAACATATCGTTCTTCGTTGCCTGGACATAGGAGCTGCTTGTAAGCCCATCCATGTAAGTAACATCATGTGTGTAACGATTTTTTTTTTTTAATGTTTGTCATCGTTTTCCTCAATAGCATATCATTTATGTCGTTCGAAGTAATCTAACGAAGTTCATCTCATGCATCTAATAGATATATAAAAATCGTCGTGATATGTTTCTCATATGATATGTTTAGTAGTGTGCGCATTTTTTCATGTCGGTAAGATCTGTAAAAGAATGCTTAGAAGGTGTAATGATGTAAGATGTCCGGGTTGTTGATTTGGGAACTACAGGTTTCCTGCAGGTGAGTCAATGAGGAAATTCTGTTTTACCAAGCTTCGCCTAGTTCGAGAAATGTCGAATCTTGTTGGAGTGATAACAACTTTAGGCGGTTTACTGCATTTTGCGACCAAGCTCTTCTTTGTTTGGATTGCGATTTAAGTTTTAGTAATGTTTTTTTAGGTTGGATTCTAGGTTTTTACTAGAAAAATTAATTTTAATCAATTTTAAAACATTAAGCATTTTCCTGTTAGGTCTTTTATATTTTTCAAAAAAGTTAATGGGAGGAATAACGAATTATTTAAAGATTTGTATCAAAGGATTTAATATTGAGCAACATTCTGTCACTAATTTTGGTCAAAGTGAATGAAGAAACCATATCAGTATCTACTAATTTTTTTATATTTTGAGAACTAATAGTTTTTCGTTTTAAGTATTACGAGGTGGAATCTAAAAATGATTGTACTTGGTCAAAAGAAGGGGCGTGTATTTTGATCATGTTTGTCCATCAACATCCTCTGTGGTATCCCTACAGGGAGCATATATACGAATTTCCAATTATAGTTGGTCTTCTTCTTGAAAGCCTTTTAATATAGATTGCAATTTAGTTTAATTTAACAAGTTGAGAAGGTGTGGTGTTAAAACTGGTACAGTTTTGTCTCTGTTCAATGTCCAGAAGATCAAAAATTAGAATGCACTACGATGTTTGGAGGCGATATGTTGAATGTTAAAATGTGAGAGGTTTAAATGTCATTTATTGTTGATTCATTGCCAAACGATGTTTGTGGATAAGTTTACCTATTATTCATGTTAATAATTTTTAGTTTATTTTAGAAATACGCAAGATATTCAGAAACTTCATGTCGATCACTAAGAATCGGAAAGAAACGCCGCACAAATTGAGTTTGAAATTTCTTTTACAAAAAACTTCTGCCTAGGAACGGAACTTGCGACATCTCAGCTTAAAAAAAGTTCATATATCGTGAACCGACGGACTTCATGAACCTTCTGTTGTTTCATCGTCCACGTTAGTGCGTTCATCTTTAGACACGCGGCTCTATTGATAAATGATACCTTGACTCACTACGTTTGGTCTGTAAACATCATACATTTCACGATCAATCATATTACTGCATGCACTTCACATTTGTCGGGTTCTATGGCAAAGTTCATTTTCAATTCATCTAGGGGACTAGTAAACTGCAACACAACCTTCTGGCACTCAGCATTGCCTACTGAACTATGTACAGCACCACGGGACGCGCAAAAAAACATAACGCTACTAATGACATATAGGCATTATAACGCTAGGTTGTAAACTTATACGACAGGCTTGGGAGTTATGGTTTTTGAGTATCATGTACCTTTATGTTTCATGGTTGAATTGCGATAGTATTATAAATTCTGAAGGCGCAAAACCTTATTCCATTATGGATTTACAATGCACTGATACTTCCACAATGTAACTAACAGATGTTACTGTCCTTCCAAGCCAGGTACAACGCTATTTCTTAAAATAGAGATATTCAATTGAAAGTCGCCATGCGTTCGTATTTCTGTTGACTCACATCAGTAGTAGTCAATCTAATGAGCTCACTGGTATTACGTAATTCTACCCGACCAGCCAATCACGGCATCCGCCTTCGAGAGTATTAGGATTTTGAATGATTGGATAGTGTCATTTGCGTTCTTCATATATCACGTTAGCAGATATTCACTTTTTCTTAATCTTATTCTTTAAAATCTTGTTTTTTACTACTGTTGTCTTTTCACAATTTCCCAAATTCTTTAGCTATTCATATTTTACCCCAACTTTGAACTATTAATTCGATTTTTCGAACTCTATGTTTGTTGCGAATCGCTTGCTGCGAATCTTCTATATATAGACTCAACAATTTTTCCTTGGGTTATTTGTAACAATTGGGCAAAGGACTTCGGCCCTTCTAGATTTTTGTTCTTGGAATTCAGTTTCATGCCATCCTTTTTCGCAGCAGTCGTTTTTATAGAATATCTTTTTTTGTTATTTTTCTGTGTTTATTTTGCCTCTTAATGCCGTTCTGTTATATTATCTTTTTTATTTTTTAACAGAGTATATTGCTATCTTTAGTTGAACTGAAAGAATGCTAGCTTCTTTATTTGGACAAATGTGAAGTTAATATCTTTTTTTACTAGATACTTTAGTAATCTTCAAAGAGCGCGGTTAATTCTGTAAATTAAGTGCTACAAGATGATCAGTAAATGATCAAAATCTCTACATCAAAAATATTAAACATTCAGCTATTTGTTAACAGGAAGTATGAGCTATTCATCTACAGTGCGTTTTGTTACGTTTGAAGCATTGTTTGAAATGTTTCAAGGTGAGAACATCAGTTATTATCGGGTAAGTAATAAATTCAAAGTCACAGTTTTTTAACTTATGTTTCAGGTTCTTTTGAGAATTTGAAGTTGTGTTGAGCGTTCGAAGTACCAGCCTGTTAGATCAAACAATGGCGACGAATCTTCAATTTAGACAGATGGAAAACTTTTATGCAATGGTTATGAAATCTCTTATTTGCAATTTTTGGAGAAAAGGTCTTGGGTACATATTCTCTACACTGTATGGGGAAAAATATCGGGGCACACCCAGGTAGCTTGTACTCATAGAATGTTGATCCAGCTTTAGTATTAACTATAGCCTGAACTCTTCTGGGAAGTTATGCCCGTAGGGATTGCTTTCTATTCCTCCATGAGAATTGCAACGAGCCCAGCCATAGAAGCTGGGCTATTTGGTTCGGCGCCTAATCTAATTTTTTCCAGAGGCACTCCATGGAATTGAGATCTCTTAAAATCCTCGCTGTGTGGATAGAACAGTTATCCTGTTGATAGAGGAAAGGCCCTTTTTTGAACTGTTGGAAGCACATAGTTGCCAAAAATGTCAAGATACATCTCGGTGTTTGTCCTTTCGACTAACAGGCCGAACCATGAAAAACAACTCCAACCATGATGCCTTCGCTACCAAACTTGACTGTTAGCACAATACACTCGGATAAGAAGCATTCCTCTGGTATCCGTGTAGCGAGATTTATCGCTCTATAGGGGTTGCTTCCATTGTTTTACAGTCCAATGGCGTTCTATATTGACCGTGATTTTGTTGTTGAAAATCCACGTTTTTCAGCTAGCAATGATGCCAAAAACACTGAAAATCACGAGGATCGTTTCCACCGAGCGCATCCGATTTTTCATCACTAAATGTTTCATTTTACAATGACATCACAGCTGTTTTAGGCACTTTTATCAAGGTCGATATTTGTTGTATTCATGGCATCCAATGATCTTGCCACTTTATCTCGTTTTATGACGATCCACTTTTCCAGATGGATGTCCAGACACTTTTGCCCCTATGGTGTATAACAATGAAGTTTTGCCATTTGAAATGTCGTTAATAACTAATTGGAAGCTCACACGAAGAGAACTAATAGCAGTCGACGTTTAAATATTCACCTTATTAGAACGGGGTATACTGCCCAGTTCTTGGTATCACAGAGAAGAAGAAGAAGAAAATGGAACGAATTTGTGATTTGTATTTATAAAAAAGACTTCAACAGTTTGGACGAAACGTTGATAGTTTTCAAAACGAATGTTTAAAGTTTGTAACTGAAAAATATTCACAATAAATTATTATTGGCATTACAAGTTTTGAATTGTCTGAAAACTTACAAAATCATTTATTGATCATCTTGTAATCATTTTTGGTAGTCGAAATTAAATTTGTGATTTAAGTTTTATTATTAGTTTGTAGAACTACGTCAGCATTTATCTCTTTATTTGACGATTATAATCTCCTAACCTGTCAATCTACACTTCAAATCTGCTCGAGTCTTCAGTGTAAGGCAACATAATTTGAACTTAACTGAAGATACCTCTAAGAAAATAATTTAGGGTTTTGAGCATTACAGCCGTGTGCCGTGGCACAATGTATTATTTTATTTATTTTTGTTGTATATCCTTTAAGAGAATTAAAATAACTACTAGATATGGCCTTTTACGTTTAAACTGTTCAGCGTGATAACCCTTAAGTAAAATACGGGGTATGGTAAGGTAAGCGGATATCTACGTGATTGTAACATATGCGAAGGTTTTCAACATCAGAAATTTGAGACATTGATCTGGCGGTTCTCTGGTTGTTAAACCCCGTTTGGAGTTTGTTTTTAAGATGTCCACCCCTTAAGACGGCTTAACAACTGGGTAATCACCGACTCGATGGCTCGAACTTCTTGCTGCTTGTCAGTATGTTTTCCATTAGTGGTTAATACGTGCGCCATTTAAACAGCCAGGCTTTCTTCACGAAAGATGCGCTCATTAGGGAGCAGACGTTGCGACCTCTTTGGTCGGTCCGCCTGTAAAGGTTCACACATTGAACTAGATTCCTAAGCATTGCCCAGAGTATATATTTTTCACTTCCACATATACCTGTATGTTTAGGTCTCGCAGTAGCTCACGGTGGGAGCGCAAATCTGCAGAACGAAAAGCCCAAGACCGGCACAGAAGTTACCGAGATGACGATAGGTATTTATCCGCCAATACAGGTCCAAGCTTGCTAAGTATCACTGTTTCTGATTGTACCACCTGCCTGTATGTTTAGGTCCCACAAGAGAAGCTCGCGGTGGGAGCGAAAATCGTCGGAGCACGAATCGCGCGACCGCAGCGAGCGCAGCCGGCGCTATCGGGACTACGACGACGATTACGACGATGACAGGGAGCCCTCGAAAGAGCGCAGCTCGAAGAAAGCCGTGATCGGCGCGAGCGGCACGGAGATAATCGGCTACAAGAGCTCGCCGCCCAACAGCACGATCATGATCCGCGGGCTGGCGCCGCACATCGTCGAGTCCGACATCCGCCAGGACATCATCCAGTGCGGCTTGATGCCCAAGGAAATCCGGCTGGTGCGCGCGAAGGACACGGGCGTCTCGCGCGGCTTCGCCTTCGTGGAGTTCCTCACGCTGGAGGAGGCAACGCGATGGATAGACATGAAGCAGGGCGTGCTCGTGCTGCAAGAGCAGTACCGCGCCATCATGCAGTACAGCATCCCGAAGGCGGGCTCGCAGGCCGCCGAGACGCCTCCGGCCAACAAAGCCGCCTTCGACTGGTTCTGCGTCAAGTGCGGCGCCCAAAACTTTAAGCGTAGGGAGAACTGCTTCAAGTGCTACGCGTCCCGCACCGAAAGCGAGGCGGGCGGCAGCGGCAGCGACGAGGTATCTAGCTATGTGACCAAAACTATCATGCTCCGCAACCTGGACGCTTTGACTACAGAGGACTCGGTCATTCAGGTCCTGAACAAGTTGATTACAGAGGTAGCGAAGAAGATCTCTGCCGTGTGCATCGGAAGAGATCCTTTAACATCCACATCTAGAGGGATTTGCTATCTTGGTACAGAGAGTACTGTGGATGCTTTAGCTCTTTATGGAGCTCTTACCACTTTGACGCCTCCCTTGGAAATTGATGGGAAAGTGGTGGCAGTTTCTTACTGCCGATATAATATGGGAGATACGGACAAGGCGCATGAGCAAGCCTTTCAGGCGGCATTTCCCAACGCCAGTCAACCAAGCACTTACGCTCTAAGCGACGTGAACCAATTAGCCGACTACTCAGCAAGCCGCTACGCCAAATCAGTTGACGAATACCAACAGTATTTTGAATACTACAAAAGTTACTTTGCTCAACAGATCGCTGAAGGAAACTCCATTACGCTGCAAAGCAATCAGACAGACGCAGCGAACGCCGCTGCCGCTGTGGCACAATCCGCCATGCAAAGAAAAAACGCTGCCAAAAATATGTACAATATGACCGCTTTGAGCGTACCGAATGGAATCGATTCGAAACATTACCCGGTTCCAGATGTTACCAAATACACTTACGACAAAAACAGTGGATACTATTATGATACGTCCACTGGTTTATATTACGACTCCACTACAGGTTACTATTGGAATAGTATGATACAAAGATACCTCTATTACGATCCCGAAAGATCAACGTACCTGCTAGCGCCCACCACGACGACATCTTCGTCATCATCGTTGTCGTCTGAAAACACGGCCAGCCAGCAACGTACTGAGGGGGTGGCCGAGGTGGAACCAAAAAAGCAGAAGGTTGAAAAGCACGACAAGGTTAAAGTTGCGAAAAAAGTAGCCAAAGATATGGAAAAATGGGCTAAGACTTTGAACCAGAAGAAAGAGAATTCTATGGTTGTGGCCATGGCAGTTGAAGGAATCTCCAACAACCAGAATTCGAGCGGATCGGCTGATATAGGCTACTCCGTCTTGGAGAAGAAAAACTCGAATTCGGCACTCCATACGTTCGTCACGAGTTACTCTCCGCAAGCCGCTACTCACGCGAACGTTTCAGTTTTGGCCAAGGAAGCCGATTTGTCCGACGAAGAGAAGGAGCCCGAAAAAGAGGAAAAGGAGTTTTTAGATTTCACGAAATTAATATGTACGCTGTGTAAGCGGCAGCTGCCGTCTGCAGAGGCCCTCACCAAGCACGGCTCGTTCTCTGAATTGCACAAGAAGAATCTGGAGATTCACGAGATAACAACTGGGAAGAAGGTTTATCGCGATAGAGCGAAAGAGCGCAGAATGAAGTACGGTTCCACAGACGAACCGCAGACGAGCGAGCTGAAGGAAAAGTATTTGAAGGCAAGGGAGATGATTTCTCCCCCGGTTAACTCCGCGGCCGAGCCCATCGGGGTTGAAAATGTGGGTAATCGCCTGCTGCAGAAAATGGGCTGGAGCCAGGGCCAAGGGTTGGGCAAAACCAACCAGGGGCGGACCACCATTATCGAGGCTGAGCAGCGCACCAGTACGGCCGGCTTGGGGAATAAGTCAGCCTACACGGCTGTGGTGGGGGAATCGTACAAGGATAGCGTGAAAAAAGTGCTTTATGCTAGATATCAAGATTTATAAGGGTGTCTGAGCTTTCCGGAATATGTAAATATCAAAATTACGGTCGTTTCTAAAGTAAAGGGCACGCGGATTCTTGTACATAGTAAAATGACGTTCTCTGAACTTGCTGCATGACGGTAGGTTGTGATTTTTCATACCGCAACACTACACAAGGTAGTATCATGGTTTTTTGGTTTGATTCTATTTTTGTAATTATACTTAGGGTACTGGAACACTTGGTTCTTTCATTTTAGACATACTTTTTACATATTAGTCTTTACCAGTATCATGTTGAAGCTGTTTATGCTAATTAATAAAGTATTTTACAACATATAGACTATGGTTTTCAAATATAAGTGTTTAAAAAACCACGAAAGGTAATAGAACATTTAGTAAATTTGCTGTTTTATTATTTCAAGTATAAAGAATTCAGTTTAGTTGCTAGTATAACGCGCGGATGCGTTGGAAACTGTCGAAGTTCTGCATGGCATTGAACAGTTATGGTTCGATGTATTAAAATTTGGTTTTCACTTTCTCTTTCTTTTTAGTACTCTTAATTTTTTATCTATAACAAAGTTGTTAACAGATACGCTTTTAAAATAGGCCCAATATGGTAATGAATAACTCAACCAGGACCTTACCATAACAACGTATTGTAGTTTTTGAATGTTAGAGACGCCAGAGCGCCATTAATAAGTTGTTATCTAAAACATTCCAGAGCGCGTTGAGAATGGCTTTGGTTGATGCTCTTTGCCATTTTTGCTCTTAGGATGCGGTAAGCGGCCCTAAATTTTATTATTGGAGATCCCATGGGCGACGTTTGGTTAGTATAGCTAATAATCACTCTTACTTTAAAGAATGCTAACCGACTCTTTCTCAGATTTTGAGCAAATGAATAGAAATAGGTAATAAGATTTTATTTTAATGTACCCCTTACCTGTTTCCACTTTTAATATGGTATTTTTTTACAGGCCATTGTAAAAATGAAGGTAATAAATAGTGGTAAGCATTGTGTGTTTTGTAAAGGGGACGACTCGGACGAGCTGAGTTTCGGAGGACTAAAGGTGACAAAACATTTAAAAGCCCACTATTACTGCTTGGTAAGGTTACTGCACTACAGCAAGAATCGGTCGCTTAATGAGGATGCTTTATGAACGGTTACTTACAGCTACTCAGCGAAACCATCACCCAGTCGGGCAACGACAACCAGGGCATCCTGGGCTTCCTCGCGTCGGACATTTCGGGAGAGCTCGCCCGCGCCAAGTCCAAGCAGTGTTGCTACTGTAAGGAGTACGGCGCCAACCTTGGCTGCAAGAGCAAGTTCTGCAACCGCAAGTTCCACCTGCCCTGCGGCCTGCTGGAGGGCACACAGAACAATTTCAACGACTTCACCTGCCTGTGCCACCAACACCGGAGGCACTCCAACATTCCCGTCTACATCAAGCGCGCGCTGGCCAGCTACAAGTGCCTGATATGCCTGGACAACTTCGATCCGAAGACCAGCACGAGGACCATCGTATGGGCAGATTGTTGCAAGGCGGAGATAGTTCTCCACCTTTCCTGTATTAAGGTGCGCTCTGCATGAATCTCTTTGCACATTTGAGCAAATCCATCCAATTTTATTTATTATCTTGGGGTTAGGGTTTTTTGTTCAGTAGAGACACAGTGATTGACTTTAGACAATTTTAAATGTTGCAGAACAGAAGAAAATGTGACCAACTCAATCCTCCAGTTCAATTTATTAGTTTGCCTATTTGTAGATTAGTGCTGCTTGTTTTTCTTCATATACCATTCTTGAAATTTGTGGGTGGGTGTTTTGAAAATTCACATTGATAATGGAGTTCTTAGAAAACGTCTTTGCTTCCTTATCATTGTAATGTGTTTACAAGTATAAAAGTATCGGATCACTGATAAATAAATATAAATAAGCAAGAATGAGATTTATAGATAGGAATAAAGGTCAATTTTCATACAAACATACCTGTTGATGACCTATTTTCTATTCCTATACACTCCATACGTATCGGTCAGATTGATATTGCCGAAGAGCTTGTTTTGACTACTTTACCAATCACTGTTAAACACACTTGGATTTATAGATCTGTAGATCATTTTCAAAGAGACTAAAATAGTTGTATTAGAGTTCTCCAAGCTTATCTTGAACTATATGACCTTTTGCAGTGGAAATTTTTCTCTTTTTTTTTTCATTTCTTTCAGTCCAATCACACTACACATGCCTTCAAATAGTGATGTCTTGTTGGTGCAAGTTTCAGCTCAAGCTGTGTATTTCTCGAGGATTAAATGTGGTTTTGATTAAGACAAGTCCAGGCACTTGGGAAATGAAAGAAAAAAATAGTATGTAACTATTATTGGATTAATATGACATCTATATCTAACCACCAAATAATTAAATAGAATTTTTGGAGGTTTTGTTGGATTACATGTGTTCATAAGATAGACAAATTTTTAACTTTAAGCTTAATATTACATTTGTATTTTAGGAACTGGCCCTAAGCGCAGGATACTTCACCAAATGCCCTGGCTGCAACAACAACATGGAGTTCATCCAAACTATTAAGTTCTATGGTGTTTTCGTTCCGGAAAGGGACGCCTCCTGGGAGATGGCGAGCAACTCCTTTGCTGAGCTCTACTACGTGCACCACACGTGTGACGTGGAAACCTGCCTTTGCCCGAACGGAAGGGACTTCTCGATAGCGAAGGGCAAGTGGAAGCTGTTTTTGTGCAGCATGTGCGGGTCCTTTGGAACACATCAGATTTGTTCGCAAGTGAAGCGGCAGTTTGTTTGCTGCACCTGCAAAAGCATAGAACATTCAACACCTGCAACGTCCGAAGCAAAAAATGATGATCCAGGCGAGGCCTCAGCTCTGCTTCTACTGCAGACGGTTGCAAAGAAACAGACGAGGAAAATTGCATTGTCGTTGTCGATTCATCCGATGATGAAGTTCCCAAAGTATCTAAAGCTACTTCTTTGTTAAACCGGATTAGGAGCATTTCTAGTGATCCATCAACAAGTAGTTCAGTTGCAAACCTTAATAAGAGTGTAGCTAAAAAATCGACTACAAAGCTGCCTTATTCATATACTGATTTGTTGCATAAGGGATTAACTATCACCATTGAAGATACATCATCGGAAGATGATGAAAAAAGTAATTGTAGACGTTCACCAAGAAATGTAGCACGAAAACATGCAACAAAATTATCTCGATCCATAA
Organism: Sinelater perroti; assembly: GCA_036346155.1. Taxonomy (NCBI): domain Eukaryota; kingdom Metazoa; phylum Arthropoda; class Insecta; order Coleoptera; family Elateridae; genus Sinelater; species Sinelater perroti. The sequence goes on along the minus strand of JARFIY010000167.1, from coordinate 2,929,528 downwards.
CAAACAAAGACAATTCAACAGCTGATGCTACAAAATTAGAAAAGAATATGATTAATTCTTTAGATGATGAAATAGTAGATGTGGTATCTTATTCTGATAAAGATATGAATGAGAGTTTAACATTGATTTCTAAGTTGTCACAATCGTTACTTTCCTTGTGCTCTTCCACAATAACTTCTTTGTTTAACAATTACACTTTTGAAAATGAAAACATCCGTATTTTTAACAATAGAAATGTAGCACTTAAATCGACAACGAAATTACCTCTAAAACGGAAGAAAAGAAAAAGTGACGGTATTTTTTGGCACCAGGAGCGAGAACGTCCTGTGGGGAAAAGAATAAGGAGCAATGGTGAAGTGGTGTGCTTCAAGCCGACGGTAGGATGTGTTACGGACTTCAATTTAGCATACTCTACACAAGGTCAGAATTTTCTTTTGAATTCTCCTATTCAAATTGTACCAAGTCCAGAGCCGGATGATGATAAAAGGGCAACAGGCACTGATGAAGAAATCGAATGTGTTAACAACACATCTAGTGTTGCTATGAATGCTCAGGTGAGATATGGCCACTGCTGTAGTTGATGATAAATATTTGCAGTTTTTGTTCCAGTTTTCTACCATTCTGATGCAGTTGTCCGAATTCAAGAAGAACTGACAAAATCTTAGTGTGCGAAGAGCAAGGAAATGTTGGCGTTTGTAGTTAATGACTGTTTTTATTGTTTTGATAAGAACTAACAAATTATGGATGCGTGATTAGTAACTGTGAGTAATTTTTAAAGGATAGATTTTGTAAGTTATGATGTATTTGTAATGTTTAGAAAATTGCATTGGGAATTAGTTAGGGATTAAGTTAAAGGAACAGTAGAATTATATAAAAATATACATTTTCTATTGAAATGTTTGTTTTTATTCAGATTTCATTACAATTTTCTTCTCAGTGGTTAAGAAATAAAGTAATATGTTGTTTTATCATTTTACACTGTGCATATGTTTGCTTGAAGTTTTGTGGATAAACAACTGTCTAAACAAATACGCATTTTTCAAGACTTTAATATTCTGTCAATATTACCATACATTAGTACTATTATAACAGCTTGATGCAATATAAATGCAGGTTTTTAACCTGTATCTTTAAAGTATCATAACTCAGCTCAAAAACAAGTTTTTTAATCGAAATAAAAGCCACTAGAATCAACACATTTTCGCCAACACGAAACAAGTTTATTTATGCCGGTAGTGTAGAAATCCGGAGTTCTGGAGGCGATGAAGTCGGCGAAGGCGTTTTTTTGCATCCCCGTGATTTTTGAAGCATGTGTCGCCAAGGAAGTTGTCGAGATGCTTGAAAAAGTGGTAATCAGTAGGCGAGAGATCCGGTGCGTATGGTGGATGAGACAGAGTTTCATAGCCCAGTTTGTTCAAGTTCTGCAGGGTCGGTTGTGCGACGTGCAGCCGTGCGTTGTCGTGGAGAAGGATTGGTCCTTTTCTGTTGACCAATGCCGGGCACATACATTGCAATTTCGTGCATTTGCTGACGGTACTTTTCTGCCGTAATCGTTTCACCCGGATTCAGGAAGCTGTGGTGGATGAGACCGGCCGCAGACCACTAAACAGTCACCATAACCTTTGGGTGCAATGCTGGCTTCGGAAAGTGTTGTGCTTGATCACGGTCCAACCACTGAGGCAAACGTCGCCGGTTGTCGTGGAGAATCCACTTTTCATTGCACGTTACAATTTGATCGAGAAAAGGATCATTGTTGTTGCGCAGAATGAGCGAATACGTCATTTCAAAACGACGAGTTGTTTGCTGTTCGGTCAATTCGTGGGGCACCCATATATCGAGCTTTTTTGTTACGACGGTTAATTGGTCGACGTTGAGCTCTTCAGCAAGCTCTCGTGTGGTTTTACGAGGATCGGCTTTGATTAACTGCTTCAATTGCTCGTTGTCAATGGCTGATGGACGTCTGGCATGAGGCTCATCATCGAGGCTGGTATTGCCGGAACGAAACTTCTGATACCAACGTTGCACTGTACATTCGTTGGCACTTCCATCCCCCCAAACTTCCTTGATGTTCCGAGCGGTTTGAGCTGCATTACGTTCTCGCTTGAACTCATAGAAGAAAATGTAGCGGAAATTGCGTTTCGACATCTGCAATTAAAAGCCAAATTATTGTCAGAGAAAAAATTCACGATAAATTTCAAACAGATATTTAGAAAGAACATGAAATAAGCGTTCGAATGATATATAACACTGCAAGTTGAAACAACGATTTATTGGGTTAAACTTGAGCTAAATACAAAAAATATAAAAACCTGCATTTATATTGCATCAACCTACTATTATTATCTTATTATTGTTATTATTAAGTTGATACATTTCATAATTGAAATAGTAGCTGTTCTTAATACAAGAACTTAAGTGATACTGTTTTCAAGGGGGATTAGCACTTATTTTCTCATCTTTTTTCTCATAGTGATTGGAGCCTTTTTGCTTGATGGACTATTTTTCTGCATTCTTTTCTGTTTGCTGTTTGAATCCTCCACTGTTTCACATTTAATCTTGTTGTCTTCTACTTGTTCTTTTCACCTGCACTTTGGTATTCGTTTAGGTCTGTGCTACATTGGACTCCAATCTGTGATAGTTCTTAAAACTGTCACAAATATATACACTGTATATGTGTCCATACCATCTAATTCTCATCGCCTTTATGACTTACTATGTTTTTCTTACCAAGTATCTTCAATTTCATGATTCATAAACTGCCTCTGCTTATTTTCACTTATTTTCTTTGGTTCTCTTATTGTTATGATTTTCCCTTTTAGTATTTTAAGCTTTTCTTCTTTTTCAGTCATTGTCATTGTTCCTGGTTTTATCGTTGTCCTTTAAATTCTAATTCTGGTGTTTTTGCTTACTTCTTACTTTTTAACATTTGTTACGGTAAAATACCCTATCCCTTTATTATCTTCTACTTCTTTAAATGTGTGGCTGCCACATGTGATATTTGTCATTCTATCATTTCTGCTCCAACACATATATGTATCTTTTCTTTCATTTATTTCTAGTATTCTCTTTGTTGCTTCCTCTTCCAATTTTTAAGTTGTTCCTTCTAATTCTTTCTTACTTCTTGAAATTATTGCTACATTATCCGCATGTGTAAGGTTTTATTAATTGTTCATATGATTTCTACTTTTTTTTATTACTTTATTCATTGACAGAGTGAAAAGTAGTGGTGGCATTGCATCTCCCTGTCTTAGACCATTGTTTATTTGTATTTTCTCTGTTGTTTCTTGTCCCATGTCTATAACTGCATTAGATTCTTTTATTGAAATTTTATCATTTCTCTGACTTTTCTTGGTATTGCACTGCTTAATAGATCTTTCATTAACTGCTCTCTCTTTAATTGGTCGAATGCATGCTTGAACTTTGTGAAAATGATGTGCATATCTAAATTCACAGCTTTTTTCTGTTATTTGTTTCATTACGTGGATTGCATTAACCGTTGATTTCCCTCTTTTGAAACCATTTTGATAGTCGCCTATATTGTTGACTGTGTGTTTTTGTATTCGTTTTTTTATTATGGCTGCTAGCACTATGTATCACACTGAGGAGAGAAATGCCTCTGTAATTCTGTAATCTGCCATACCACCTTTCTTTGGTATTGGAATTATGATGCCCGTTTTCCATACTTCTTACATTGTCTCCTTTCTTCATATTCTTGGATTATTTTAAAGATTTGTTTGTGCAATTTGTCCCCACCTTTTATTAATTCCACTGTTATCTTGTCACTTCCTGCAGTCTTTTTTCTTTAATTATTCAATTTAGTTCTTCACTTTTTTGTATGTTGGTTTCCCTATGCTTTTCACTTCCTCATCTTTTTCGTCTGTCTCTATGTTGCTCTCCTTTTCCTCTTTTATAATTATTTGAAATGTTTCTTTCAGAATTCTTCTTTGGTTTTGATCTTTGCTTTTTTTTGTTTGTCTTTTTACTGTCTCTCATATATTTGTATAACGCTTTAATATTATTGTTTCTGCATATATCCAGGGTGTTTCTAGAGGAATAGTAAATATTTTAGGGGGTGGTAGTATAGACGAATTGCAATAAAAAATTCCATATAACATGCCCAATTTTTAATGAGTCCAGAGATACAGCTGTTACATGAGGACGTTCAAAGTAGATTTTCAAAAATTCCACCACCAACTTCAATGCATTTGTCACTTCTCTTGATAACACCACGTGTAGCTCTTCGGAGGTTGTATTGGCGTTCTTTGATGAGGGCTGCACCATGCATAACCCGAACGATCAAATCGTCTCTTGTGTTAACTTTTGATTTGTAGACTTCGCCTTTCAACCATCCCCACAGGCAAAAATTCAATGGGGTAAGATCCGGCGACCTTGGTGGCCAAGAAACGTGACCATATCTATCGATCCATCTTTTGGGGAATGTTAAGTTTAGATGTTGCGTCACCAGACCACTAGAATGTGCAGGAGCCCCGTCATGCCGGAAGAACATACGCATTCTTGTAGCCCAAGGAATCTCTTCCAATAATGCTAAAAGTTCATTTTCCAGAAAGTGTAGATAACGGGGTCCATTAAGACGATGCGGTAACACAACAGGCCCAATCAACTGATTGTCTATTAAACCACACCACACATTTACAGAGAAGCGTTTTTGAAAATGTGTCTCCACAATGGTATGTGGGTTTTTTCAGACCAGTGATATACATTACGAGTGCTATTGACGCCTTTACGAGTGAAAATGGCTTCATTAGTGAAGATTACAAATGGAATTACTTGGTGATTTTAAAGTATCCAATGACAAAATTCCAATCGTCTACCTTCATCTCCTGCTCGAAGGTGTTGATGGGCCGTAAATGATACGGATGAAGCCCATGCCTATGTAATGTCCGCCATACACGTGTATGTGGAACACCCGATACGTGCAGAAATTCTACGTGTGCTTGTTGAAGGACTACGTTCTACCGACTGCATAATGTCTTCTGCTTCATCCACAGTCTGTTCATTTGCACGTTCTGATGAAATATGACGGCTGGGTACTGCACCAGTGACACTCAGTGTATTGAAAACACGTGTAAATACTCTGGAATCTGGTCGTCTGCTGTTAGGAAATCGTCTGCCGTATTCTCTACAAGCAGTAGCAGCGTTTCTATTACAAAACTCATACACAAACACCATATCGGCATACTCAGCATGTGTAAATACGTGCAACATGTTTAAACGGTACAGTACAGTACACTTGGCCAACAAATCACAATGTTTATATTTGTCAGTTGAAAACATTCAATGTCAATAACAACACACTACTGTTGATAATCGTTAAATTAAATACGTTCATAGCAAACGGTGTACCAATACACGAAACAAAAACTGCACTAGGTTAAATATCAACAGCTGTATCTCTGAACTCATTAAAAATTGGACACGGTATATGGAATTTTTTATTGCAATTTGTCTATACTACCACCCAAAAATATTTACTATTTCCTCCAGAAACATCATGTATTCTCACTCACTCACACACACACACACACACACGTACGCGCGCGCGCACGCATGCACGCACACACACCTAATTCATTTTTTTCTGCTTTATTACTTTCACTTTTTTTCTGACATCTTAACATAACCACATCTAACACTATCACTCATTATTATCTTCTACTACGTATATATCTTGTGCTTTTACTTTTGTTGCCTAAATTGATTACAATTTTCTTCTTCGCCATTTGTTTCAGTGCAAGACTTGAGAATATTATGAAGAACTCGAGTCTGTGCAATTAAATTGAAACTGCTCATAGCTGGTCTTAATAAAACACTCTACCTGTTTTACTCTGTGAATCTCTTTACAGTTACATCAGCATTAATTTTTCCAAGTTTCATTTGGGCGAAAACATTACAATCTGCATTTATGACTATCTTAGTTTTTTTTATGAGGATGCTTTCTGCTTTGGTTCTGTCCTTTATCTTTGTGATGCATTTTAGCCTGATCTTGCTACCTCAATTGGAAGTGATATAAAATGTAACTTCACATGGAATAGGGCTTACTCATACCAAATTTGGTGCAAACAGTTTTATTAGTCCCTCGACACTAGAAATAGTAATGAGGTCAAACTAACTAAGAAGAAGATGTTTAGCAAGGGTGATATTGAACGTCTTTAGTGTTCTAAATAAAATTAGTTGCAATGAAGCTCTGTAGAACACCCAACAAGGTGAGATTCAAAGATCATATGTCTACACAATTCGAGAGCAACACTAGTTTAAAATTGCCACACATATTCAGTAATCCTAGAATACATCATGGGAAAGGCAAAAATTGAGGCAAACAAAAGATCTGGTAAGGATGTGTGGTAAGAAACTTTGAAGATGAGGTGCAACAAGTAGGTTTAAAGATAACACCAAAAAATCGTAGTATATGATCATGGAAAATATGAAAGAAGAGAGCCAAAACTAGAGCATAAAAAAAACAACAAAAGAAGACTTCAACATAATAAACAAAATGGCATATTTAGAGGTGGAGGAAGAAATAAACAAAAGAATAATACGTGCTTCAAAACGCGGGTTCATTAACAAGAAGAAAATTAAATTTGTACAAGACTATTATCAGATCAATCCTAACATACGCGAGTGAAATCTCGGTGACAGCTAAACAAAATGGAAAATAAATTAATTATATGTGGAAGAAAAAGTTCATTACCTCGTTTCCACTACTCTTCATCCCCATTCCCGTTTTGATGACCTAAGAACCTTCTTGAATATTGGCTTCTTCAGTTAATCTGTATGGTTCTTGTTGATATTTTAATGATTTAGTCCAATGTAATTTTGAATGAATGTAAGTTCTTTATGGAGCTCAAAATTTTTGTTTACAAAACTCTACTGTTGCGCTTGGGCAGCACTGCGTCATCACAGCACAATAGATGATTATAGTTATTGCTTAATCATGTATTTTATTTAAAAGTGGTGCTCCATTCTGCTTAAACATAACTTACCCTATCATCATTATTTTTGAAGTTGTAGTAACATAGTTTAATAAGTTGTTTTCCATTTTTCTGGTTAACCTTTATGTTTGTGTGTGTGTAATGGGGATAAATATTGGGGGGGGGGGGTGTTACTTGTTTCATTGAACATTGTTTATAGTTTTTACTTCCTTTATCCTTTAATAAGGAAAGTAATGTAATCGGCGGAAATTTGACCTACCCAGTTTTTCACATTTCTGGACGAAATATAGCCTCAGGACACCAAAAAAGTTGTTTTGAGCCATTTGTTCGTGTGTGTGTGTGTACGTGCGTGCGTGCGTGTGTGTGTGTCTGTCGGTCTGTCAGTAAACAGGATATCTCGAGAACCGTAAGAGCTAGAGACTTGAAATTTGGCATGCAAGTTACTTGTAGGTAGGGGACGTAGTGCGAAGCTTTTGGTAAAAATTGGCCTAGTCGTTTCGTCGCAAGGTCGCAAAATCTAAACGGTTGAAGATACAAAAAATTTATGAGAATAAAAATGATTTGTTGTCATGAGATAAACATGAATTTAAAATAAAAGTTGGTAAAATAGGAACTCGAAAAAAAATTGAGGCTCAGGATTTTTAATATACCGGGTGTTCATAAAATGCTTCGGGAAATTTATATTACCGGATAGATCAAACCGAGACGAACAATTACAATTACAATGAAATTTTTTGATTCGAGGTCAAATAGATAAGTTATAGCCGATTAAAAATTAATTAAACCGACCAATCACAGCACGCTCGAGAGCTTCCGTGCCGACTGCGGGAGGACGGGGGGAGCGCTTGGCCGCTAGGAGGGAGCACTTAGGCGATAATGGGGAAGGCCGTGCGGCCGAGCTCGTACGGTTACCTTCAGGGACGTAGCAAAATTTTAAGTACGAGTCAATTATTGTCTTGTACTGTTTATTTTAATCAGCTTTCGAGTGTTGGACTCGCGCCTCGTCCTTTTTTAAAATAACAAGTTCCGGGACGAGAGAAGCGCAGGGCCAAGACGATGGACCCGGTATAATACATAATAATAGGATAAGGAAAGTCGTGTGATGTTTACACCAGATTTTTTTTAATGGATATTTGCTACTGTTAGCTAGTGGCTCAACTTTTTGCTATAACAGCTGTTTTGGAATCTCTTATGGGTGGTAAAGTCAGAAGATTCATTTAAATTTTGGTTTGCCACTTTTAGAAGCCAAAAAATTAGATGCATTTCATGGATGTCAACAGTAAGCTAAACAATGTTAATAGTATTTTACTACCATATATCTGCACATACATTAGTTCAAAGGTTAGTGCATACAAGACAGCAGATTTCTCTTCCAAACAGTCTAATGATTTTAACATATCTAACATGTTTCTGTTTTCCCTGATTACAAACCTATTTCTAATTTAACGTACCTGACGCGAACATTGCATTGGATTTACTCTTCATAGTTTTCATTTACTTGGTAAGATAGTCTCTTTACCCTTTTTGGGTTGAACTTTAGCTTTGGCCTGTATTATTAGTAATCCTTAAAATAGCTTCAGGAAATTGTACTCTGAATTTGCCTTGGTATAGCAAATTTTCAATATACCAAATCAGAGCTTGAACTTTCAGGGCAACCCCTTGTTATCAAGTGCATCATGATTTCATTTGTTTCTATTCACATGACTCTCTTTTGTGAAGTAGTGTTTACTAATGAGAGCAAATTTCGCGGATAATCTTCGTCCGTTAGCCTAAGTGAAATTGAGATTGTTTTCAATTTGCCTCAACTGTGGTTTTTGTTGAATTCTATGAGCCTCGAGCCTTACATAATACTTTCTGTTGTTAAATTTGCTGGTTCCTTTTTGTAAAACAGAGTTTTGCATTAATAGGATAGAAAAATATGTATTATAAACTTTCTTCGGTTTTTTCAAGTTAAGGTGTAATAATTCGTCAAATAAAGCTTCGTGTTCCAGTTTGGTATTCCCCTCTTGACTACATAGGCTACTATTATAGTTAATTTATGAGCCTAGTCTTCGTACAGGTGTAGTTCTTCATGATGGTTGTAACCAGTCAGAGCTGACACTATTTGGAATTTTTAGTGAAGGTTAAAATCCAAGTAATGTGGCTAAGATAACAAAATTATTAGTGACAGTATTGTTATTATGTGTGGAGAACATAATGGGCTTAGTATTATCAATAAGGGCATTTGTATAATTGAAATACCAAAAGTTTGTGTGAATAGTCTTCATAAGTATTTGTTCACTTTTGCTTGCTGTAATTTTGTTGGCTTTATAAAAAAAATTGCACAATCTCATACCTTTACCGGATCAGTTTTAGTAAAGGGCTCTTGGGAGAGCTATACCCTTAAATGCTTAGAATAGTTGAATGTCTTGTAATTAGCATAATATACTGATCGTGAGATTTTTTTGGTACATTTGTGAAAACTATTACTGTGGTACAGCTATCATATTTGGTTTTTAACTGGCTTACTGTGTGCATGGCATGCATAACATCACCTAGTTATTTTTTGTTAGGCGTTATAGTAGCACTGATTGTGTTGTGTATTGTTCAAGTAATAGTTAAACTAACCTTTATAAACGAAAATATTATCAACGTTTGAATAACAAAGGTAAATTTGGGTAACCAATGTGGAACATAAGAAATAGCCAAAGGGTAACAGAAACTGAAGAACAGAAAATTCTGTAGGCATAGAAGGAGCATTACAAATAAAAATTTAAGAAAGAACCTAGCAGGAGGAGATAGAAGAAGACTAAGAATAAGAACGTTACAAAACGGAGAACTAGAACATGAAAGTGAAGCTGAAAACATACATTGATATAGAAGAAGAGAAGCAATAAATCAGATGAAACTGGACAAGGCTGCTGGGAGAGACGGCGTAACACCTGAAATGATCAGATACGGAAGAGAACAGTTTTGCAAATTAGTAAATTTGCAATTAGTAGTTAGGGAAGGAACATATTACCAGATGATTGGGAAGCGAACATAATAGTCCCAATATACAAGAAGGGAGATTCAAATGATTGCAACAATTACCGAGCATTACTCTATCATACAAAATATATATTCTAGGATTCTAAAAAGACTAAGAGAGGAATAATTGAAGAATTTCTGGTGGAAGAACAAGCCGCCTACAAACCGCAAAGACAGACACAAGACCATATATTTACACTAAAGATGATAATAGAGAAAAGAATAGAGACAACCCGCTATTACTAGATATTGGATCGGCTTTTGACAGAATTCCTAGGGATAGCTTATGGAAGGCAACATAATTGAAAATAACACAACTAGTCTAGGCTATTAAAAAATTATAGAACAAACGAAATGACGAGTAAGAATAAAAGGAGTAGAATCAGAAACCTTCCAGATGAACAGAGGAATAAAACAAAGTGATTCAGTGAGTCTTTTACTGTTCAAAGCAGCTATGAACTAGATTATAAAAGAATCCAAGGAGAATAGGTTTGAAGTAAAAGCGGGAAACTGGAATCTGGCACCAATGCAGATACAATACTTGGTATATGTAGATGGACATTGTACTTGTAGCAGAATCATCACGCAAGTTACAGCAAGCGATCAACAAGTGGGGCATGGTGATAGAACGATGGGCCATGAAGATAAACGAAGACAAAAGGAAAGTTATGAACATAACAGAAGCAGAAGGAAAGATCAAAATAGCACTTAACGGAAATCAGCTTGAAGAGGTAGAAAGTTATGATTATTTAGGAACAATAATAATGAATATAGAAAAATAAGAACTCCTTAGCAGACAGGATAAATAAAGCGAATAAAATTTACTACGCATTATATAAGATCATAATAAGAAATAGAAATAAACACCAAAACAAAATTAGGAATTAACAAAAGTATTTATGTCTCCACTTTATGGTAGTGAAAGTTGGGTCATACAGGACAAAACGAGAAGTAAAATAACCGCCAGCGAAATGAAGTTTCTATGGGGTATATGCGGCAACCAGAAGAGACAAAATTCGGAACGTGACAACCAGAGAAGAAGGTGAAAAGAGGCAATTGTAATCGTATGAGCATAACCGAAGATATTCAAAAAAGATGTTAGAAGCGAGACTAGAGAAAAGAACGTAGAACGGAACGCAAGGTAACGAGAGAAGAACTTAAGAGAAGTACGTATAGTGGCCGGGAACCTGATGCCATAGCAGCACACGGGGATAGGAAAGAAGAAGAAGAATAACAAATAATGCATAACGTAAGATGTTCCAATGTATGGATGAATGAAATAAAACACTATTTAGAGAAAATAATTATACTACACACAGCTGACAATTTTACACACCCCAGATGCTACAGTGATTTTTACGATACATTTTTTGTTAAAATATCTTCTGTGCTATCATTTTCTTCAAGTTCTTTTTCTCGCTTTCCTTTGCAATTTCAATTATCATATCAACTTCACAAAGTAAGAGTAATGTCTTCTTGCTACTCTACAATTTTCCTTTTCAAACCAACAGGATATTCAAGTATTATGAGCTGCTATCATTTGAGTAAGCTTCAAAGTTGATTTATCCTTTACAACAACGTTGTCATAAAGTTTAATTCGTTGATTTAATTTATTCTTTCTTTTTATTCTTACATTTATACTTCTTAGTTCATGATAAGCACCATAGATCTAAGTTGTCGACCTATCAAAATTTACTGACAATCTTCATAGAGAGATATTTTGATATTTCAGTAAGGAAGAAACAAATCGGTCTTTGGTGCTTTGTTTTTTAAGGGTATTCATTTTGTAAACAGACTTCTCTGTGAGAACACTGGACCTAGAGTAGTTAGGTGATATATTGTTCTGTAAACACGAGCTTGATGACTTCTATAAGATCATAGTTTGTCTTAGGTTTCAATTTTATAATATATTCATTTCAACTAGTATTCTACCATAACTAGATGAAGGTGACCTCTATGATCCAGTGTTTTTTATATGGCAGGTTGGGAGTTTTATGGGGACTCAAAGGTTCTTTAGTCTCTTGTTTTCTATATTTCTCAAAAGTTTTACATTAAAGTCTTAGCTTTTCTAAATCATTTATTCTTAGCCAACAATATTCTCACATGTGCTCACATGTACTTGACTACTTTTTATCTATTTCCAAGTTCCTCTAATTTATTCTAGAACAACTATTTTATTTCTGATATAATAAGGTTTAAAGTCACATATGTTAAAGACTGAAATGTATAGGCAATTGGTTGGTCATCTTTTAACAGACAACCAAGCGGAGCATCACATTTAATAGTGATTTTTTTCATTGTCAAAGATCACCAATGTTAGAATATTGACAGTTTTATTCTAAATATGCATTTTTTCCAAATAGAAAGGGCATAAATAATGAAATGTCCTTTAATTGCTATTAAAAGATACTGAAATAAATTACTACATTTGGAATGTCTCCAAAATTCTTCTTTTCTGATGGATTGCATACCTCAAATGGTAATTTCATCATTTTATGAATTTCACAAGGTTAAAAAAGCCACATCAATTAGGCGATCCTTGATCATTGTCCATCTTTTAAATGAGCTCTTTCCACACTTTTTATCGCGGGTCCTTTCTTGCCAATTGTCAATATTGCACTGTTTTATATCTTCCAATACTTCTTGTTTCCATTTCGCTCGTGACTTTCTACTTTCCCCCCTCCCACATCATGCTCATATACTCTTTTCGGGATTCTGTTGTCATTCATTCTTGTTATATGTTCAACCCATTTCAGCCTTCGACGTTTCACTATTACTATTACATCTGGTTCATCGTGTAATTTTTTTTGCATCATCTATGAGTACTTGAAGATGACGAAGATCTGTGCCTAATGAGTTCCCTATATTTACACTGCTCAGCAGAAACAAGAGTGTGAAGGTATGCCAACAAATTTTCCAATTGGAACGAGGCGCAGAGAAAAACACACTTTTGAAATCCTCATTTTAAGAAGCCACGGACAAGACTATTAATTCCATAAACAAATGAGAACTGTCTTTTGTAATCAAGAAAAGATTATACATCGATATATGCTGATAGAATAGCTGCTCTCTCGAGAGAGCATTACCAGTTAGTAACTCCGCCAACGTATTTAGCAACGCTGTCACGGGAAATGAAGAACTGATTGAACATGACAATGCGCGGCTACATATTGGTATCTGCACCATTGTCGTTCTGCAGGCCCTCGGATACACTGTGCTGCTTCATGCCCCATATTCACAGGATCTTAAAGCAGAACAATTATACTCTATTTACTATAATTCAAGAGACAGTGTCCGGTAAGAAATTGTCCTTCAATGACGAGCTTCAATCGGCTGTCCACAAGTAGGGAGAATGAATTATTTGTTTGTTCTTTTTTCCCAGTTATTTCGCACCTTTTCACCTTCATACACTTTCCTCGATATTTTTTGAGATATTCTTCCATTTGAAGTTCTGCTGTCCCCAACGTCCACGCTTCATAAGCATATGTCGCTATTGGTTTCAAGTCTCGTAGATTTTAATTTTGAGGCCTATTGATAGAGTTTTATTGTATAAAGATTTAAAAGCTTGTGTGTTTCAGTTTCCCGCCATGATTCTTCTCTGTACTTTATTTTTATTTATCCACTTCGTCGACGTTGTAATTTTTTACTTTATTCGGCGTTAGGCTTAATTTGTTTGCTTCATTGTATTCTTGATCCTTCTATGTCATATGCTTTCTTTATTTTCGTTTATATTTAGCCCAATATTTTGTGCTGCTTGTTCCAGTTTCAAAATTATCGGTTTTGATTCTGCCTTGCTCCTTGCTAGGATTGCCTAATCGTTGGCAAATGCGAGGCACTGGTGCTTATTGTGGCACGCTAAACTCCTTCTTTTTGGCTCTACTTTTCTGATAACATACTCTAGTGCACAGTTGAAAAGTATCGGCGATAGTGGGTCGCCTTGTCTCAATTCCGCATATTCATAGCTTTCCGCTTGTAATTATTTTAAAACGAATATCTGATCTATCACTGATCTTCTTTATCTGAAGACGACTTGTTATTCATCTATCTTTTTCTCTGTTCATGTTTTTAAAATGTTCTTTAAATCTACGGTTAGGATTTTATACGCTACATTTAGGAACGCCATACCTATGTAATACCCACAATTTGATTTATCTCTTTTTTATTATAAATCGACAGCAGCACTGCTTCGTTCTATTGCTGAAGCAATTTTTTATGTCCATACTTCTTTTATCAGTTATTGAATACATGTTGTCAGTTTTTCCCCGTCATACTTGTAAAGTTCTGCATGCAGACCATTATTTTGAGGACTTTTGTTGCTTTTAAGTTGTTTCTTATATCCTCAATTTATTTGTAGTTAGTGTTTCCACGTTATCTTGGTTGCAGTTATCTTTAATTACAATGTTATTTTCGGTATTTTTCTTGTCCTCTGTTTTTACATTAGCAGCTGATTGAAATATCCTTTCCATAACTCTAGCACGTCTTCGTGTGCTAGTTCTCCATTGCTATTTTTATAAAATATTGCCTTTGGTTGATATCCTTTCCTTTCTTCTTTTAGTTGTTGGTACAGATTTTTTTATTTCATTATTCCAATAATTAGTTCTTTCATTTATTTTCTTTTTGCATTGTTTCATTTGCTTTATGTATGTGTCTCTTGTTTGGTCTGTATTTGATTTAAGCATTTCAATTTGTTTATGTTCCTCTTGCGTAGTTTTCTTCACATTCTGAATCTTACCATTTTTATTTTTCTTTGCCCTGATGTCACAGTGTTTATCTGCAGTCTGCTTCATTGCTTTGCTCGGTTCCAACTACAACTGCTCTATATCATTGACTTATTTGATTAACTTTAGGTTGTTACTTAATTTTTTTGTTATATCTTTTTGTCTTTGCTTTTTTTATTCTGCTTAGAGTTTTTCACTTTTCCCCTTCTTTTCTATTGGCATTTCGTGTTTAATTTTCATGACAACGAGGAAGTAGTCTGTCCGCATCTGGCCCGCTGTATATTTGAATGACCTTTATATATCTTTTTTCATATTTGTCGATTAAGGATGTGGTCTATTTGCTTAATGTAGGAGTCATTTGGTGACTTCCAAGTTCCCTTGTATATTTTTTGTTTGAAAAATGTGCTCTTTATTATCACTTCTTTTTCCTTCGCGCAATCTATTAGTAATTGTCCATTTTCGTTGGAGTTTTCATATTTACTGTGCTATCCTATAATAGGTCTAAACCTTTCTTCTTATTCACCTTTGCATCTCTTAATATATAATTTTGAGATTATATCTAGGTATCCTTTCGTATTCTTTATCTAGTCTAGTGTAGAATTCATTTTTGCTTGTTTCTATTTTTTTGGTTTTCATGCCTTTTTGGACACTATTTTTTTGAATCGAGTGTTCACCTTCACTCTTCTCCATTTATCGCTATTTTATTCTAATGAATTTTAACATTTCTCTGTTCCTTTCTCTTCCTTCTTCCTTATTTATTTCTGTGTTTCTTTTCAATTTTGTCAGAACATTATTAATAAATACCTTTTTGTTGTAATTTGTTTCAGTTTTGATTTATTTTCCATTTCTTTCTCTTTCTCGTTCTTATTTTCTACTTCTATTAGAAATCACCTTTCTCCTTACTTATATGCTGTGGTAATTTTAACATATATTGCCAGTTGAACTTTCGTAAAGTCCCCAATTACCTCCTTTAGTAAAACCACCCGTACCACATCATTCTCTCTTTATTTCTTTTTCGTCTATCCCATATTTTTCTTGATGTATCCTAATTCCTTTTTTATTTCAATGTTATCTTGTTTTAATTGTTGACTTTCTTTCCTAAAAATATCATTTTTTGTTTTAATTTTCCTAGTTTCTTTTACATTTGCTTTAAATTCTTGTTTCAGTTTGTCTTGTGTTGTTCTCAAGTCTGCTTGAATCTCTTCTTTCCACTCACGCAATATGTTTTCAATTTCTTCCTTTTTTCCGTTCTAACCCTGTCTCAGTTTTTCTTTGCTCATTTCCCCTGTTGCTGTCTTTTGCTCTAATCGATTCGTTTTTTGTCCCTTTGCAATGCTGTTTTCCTAATTTCCACTTTTTGAATTCGTCTGGCGGTTTCAGCTCTCGTTCTTTTCTGCTCTAAAATTTCTTTCTCGTATGATTCTGTTAGGTGTTGGCTTCGGAGTTTCACTCGTTTATTTGCAGCTAAAACGTATTTATTTACAGTTGTTGCACTGTAATTACTCGCGTTGCTATATTTAACTTATTCACGTTTTCCACTTGCAGTATTGTACGCGACTTTTGCC
This sequence comes from Sinelater perroti, assembly GCA_036346155.1. Classification (NCBI taxonomy): domain Eukaryota; kingdom Metazoa; phylum Arthropoda; class Insecta; order Coleoptera; family Elateridae; genus Sinelater; species Sinelater perroti. Next base: position 2,913,286 of record JARFIY010000167.1, on the reverse strand, counting down.
TTTGTGTTCATTCTCTCGCGATATTACTACTGTATTTCTATCTTTTATTACATCTTCTTACGCTTATTTTAATATTATTTTACATTTACACCTTCTTAATTTTACACTTTGGATTTTTATTACAAGGAATCTAATTAAATCACTGTATATGTTAACGGAGCCTGCTTAGAGGTTATCAGCAATGGTTTTTACCCTGCTGGTTTAATTATCTCATTTTCTGGTTCAATTTTATCTTTGCTTGACCTTTACTTGTATAGGGAATTCATTGACGCTGCTTCTTATCAATACACACACGCATACACGCACGCACGCGCGCACTCATAGTGATTGTACGAACAAAAAGGTCGTCACAGGTTTAAACAAGTTTGACGGTGATTCTCATTTATTCTGCATCAATTCTTAATGTTTACAAGATGCTTCATATATATGGGATTAGTTATAACTAACTAGAAATACTAGAAGTACTTGATAAATTGCTGGATGAAATAAAGCATGTTGATTTGTCTTCATATGTTTGTTAGTAGAACTTGTGTAACGTTTTCCTTCTTGTAATTCTTTTTTAAAATTTCCATGATAATGGTTTATCTCTAATTTGGAAATTCTACACCAGCAATGAATTTAATTAAAATAGGACTATGAGCTTCCAGCATGAAGAGTGATGTAACATTTTATTGGAAATATTTCTTACTTGACCCTTTGATGCATAATTTGGTTTGCCAAGTCCATGAATACCCTTATTGTTATATAATTCTGAAATTTCAAGATCCATGAAACTGTGGCAGTAATATTGCTCTTCAGGTTCACTTACTATGACATATTTGGACTTAGTGGTTTTAAATGTTTGATAATTTTCTCAAAAATTATATTTTTGTTGTTAGCTCACTTCTATCAAGTTGTCCCACCGTAACATGGAGCGACATCTGGCGGTATTACCCTAAAACTTGAAGTTTTAGAAACACGTGTTTTTTACATATTAAACAACATCTTCTCTTTTAATTAGTGTGTGTTTTATTTTAATGATGATTCAAATGGAGCTACAGGAATTACAAAATTCAATCACCGACGAAAATTGGAGAAATTACATCAAATTTTCAGTTTTGCTCAACAAAAATTCTGCCGATGTCGAGAAGGATCTCAAGACAGCGTTGTTGGTGTGGCTACAAGTATAGGACTGTAGCTGATTGGGCCAAGAAGTTCAGAGAAGGAGGAATTGATATAAGTGAGTCAAGAGGTGCTCACCAGACTTTTCATGAAGATATTGAACAAAGGACTGAAATTATTAAAACTGGCATTCCTCGCAACACTACACCGGATTTTAACTAAGAAACTTCGGTTGAAGAAATTACTGGCAAAATGGGTTCCTCATTTGCTCACTCAAGACCAGAAGCAATTCCGAATAATGGCATCCAGGGACAACTTGCTTCGGTATAGGCGTAATCCAAGACTATTACAGAGAAACCTAGCCATTGATAAAACTTAGGTGCACTGAATCCAAAGGATACAAAACGCGTGTTTGGCTAGCTGCAGACCTGAATTCAACCACCTTATTCCCCTGATCTACAGTCTTGTGACTTTAATGGATTTGGCCCTCTTAAAGTCCGTTTGAGTGCTGAAGGAGAATTTGAACCAAGTAGTGATGATTCAAATGATGCTCACAAACAAGAATAAATGCATAATTCTACTAAGTAGCATATGTCATGATGATGCAGTTACTGGTAATTAAAAAAAAAACAGTATAGGTATTTATTATAACACAACAAAAAGGGATTTTGATGTTGTGGATGAGAAAATAGCAACATACATTTGCAAGAGGCAAAATGGGAATTAGCCACTAGTGTTCTTTCTCAAAATGATGGCTACATCAGCATAGAACGCATTTATTATTTTTTTTGGAAAACATATTCGAAATGCAATCGAGGTATGACCGATAAATCGAGACTATTTTTGAAAGAGATGACCAAGAACTGGTATGGACGCACATGCAAATGGGGTTTAATAATCTGCATTATTTTGTAACCATGAAGCATTCCTGGTTTGTCAAAGGCGCAGCGAGTAACTTCAGTCAAAAGACAGAAATGTTCTTTATGTACTAGCAGTATAGATCATAAAAGTAAATTAACCTGCTAGATTTGAAAATGCACTGTTTGTAATAAATACAGATATAGAGTGCTCTAACTGTTATATACATGTTTTTTATGGAAGTAAATAGCAATTACCGTTACTTTCAAATTTCAAAGGCTTAAAAATAGATCAACAAAATTACTTTTTCCACACCTGATATAGTGTTATGTCATAAAAACCGTTTACGTCATACATAATAGTGAGCAGTACATCCAGCAGAAGGGAATTTAAAGTGGTGCTTCTTGATTTCCTCACATTTTCATGGTGAACGTCAGTTTTAACTACTACTAACTTTATTATTAAAATCATAAAACATAAACTGTTTAAAATTTTTACCAACGAGTTTGTCCGTTCCGGCTTAAATAAATAAACTGGTTGGTGAACTTTGGCAAAGATAAACTAATACAATAACAAACAAATTAGATGAAGCAAGATTCAGCAAAAAAATATTAAACTGTTATTAATTATGTAACAAGCCATCGTATTCAATTTAAATCAAATAAAAATTAAACAACAAATGAAAAACCACCACCGCAAAAAATCAGTTTGAAATAATTCTACGATTGTATTTCAATAAATTAAATAAATTTTTAATTCCGGGTGTTATTGAGAATGATATTATCTTGTTCAACATGTAAACAGCCTAAAACGCTGCCTCTTGATCAGTACAACCGTTGTTGCTACCGGAATAGTGCCTAAATTCAACCTTCTAACGCGATATTTTTCCTACAAACAAAGAATTTCATAATGTCTATCACAATGATAAAGCTGTGTCGGGTTCACTGTGGGGTCAATTAGTCAAGTAGGAAGGGGAGAATTTCTGGTATAAATGCTGGCCCAAGCCACGGCAAAGGTACACTTCGATTGTGTCATCAACTGGCTCAGAATGAGGTTCACTTTAGTAGCTGTGCTTGCCGGCCTTTGCGCCCTCGCTTTGGCCACCCCTGTCTTCGAGGAGCAGCAGGATGTCGCCACCGGTTTCCACCAATACAAATTTGGTAAGAATTATTTCACGACTTAATTAACTTCAATATTCTAAAACTAAAAATCTACCGTCAGGTGACCAACAATACTTAAAGCAATACAAGGACATCCTACAGCTCTTCAAATACGTGCACCAGCCCACTTTCTACAAACACCATGTCGATATTGCTAAAGAATACTCCATCAAGGACAACATCGATGGCTACACCGTAAGCAAATTAATCGAATTACATTAAAATAGCGTTATGTTATTCGCTCCGTCTTATAGAACCCCAAAGTAGTCAAGGAATTCTTGCACTACTATCAGCGAGGAATGTTGCCAAAGGATGAAGTGTTCTCAGTCTTCTACGACGTTCACCTCAAGCAGGCCGTCGCCTTGTTCAAAGCTCTTCCACTATGCTAAGGACTTTCAACACCTTCTACAAGACTGCCGTTATGTGGCCCGCTATTACTTGAGACCAAGGAATGTTCTTATATTCCTATCTCTGTTGCCCGTCATTCACTGCCCGCACACCTACAGAATGGTCACTGCACTCCCATCTACGAAATTTACCCTTACTACTTTTTCAACTCTGAGGTTATCCAGAAAGCTCAAACGTACAAGACAGATGTGGACCGCCTCTAATGCACAGGAACTAAGGTAGTAATTTAAAATTCTGCCGAATCAACAATAACGAAGCAATTTACAGGACACGTCATCTAACGCCAACTATTCTGGCTGCGTACCTAAACGTCCATCCTGAGCAGTCCATGTGGCTACTTCACAGAAGACGTTGGCATCAACGCCTATTACTATTACCTACAACTTTACCAGCCCCAATTCTGGATGAACGCCGAAGAGTATGGAAGTCAACACTTACCAGCGCGTGCCGTCAAGAATTCTTCTACTTCTACCAGCAACTGGCCCGTTATCTACTTGGAGCAGTCTGTCTAACGACTTCGGCGAAATTGGCACCTTTAACTATGAAGACGAATTCGAAGCCTCATACTAATCCATCTTCATGCAGTACCCCAATGGTTTAGCAGATTCCCATCAGAGACCCAACTGGGCTAAATTCTTCATGAACTTCACACTACAAACAACAGCACCAGCATGACAGGCGCGCATACGCCATACAGCTACTACAAGGTTGTTGATTATGAGCAGAGAATCACGTGACCGCCATCGATGACCGGATTATGTCTACGGTGTAAGTTACCTTTAAAATTATAAACTACAACTGGCTATTTTATCAATTCTTTAACATATAGGAAGATGGCACTTAACAAAGATTAACATCTTTGAACCCCACGGTTTCAACACTCTTGGCAACATCATCGAATCCAACCCAGAGTCTGTAAACGCCCGCTTCTATGGTCACTTGCTTATGTTTGACTCGCCACCTCCGTTGGGTACGTTCCTTCCAACCTCTTCACCAAGGTACAAGGTTGCGCACAAGTCCGCCTTAGACTACATTTCGAGACCATCCTTACCGCGAACCCCGCTTTTGGCAGCTGTACTAGATGAATGACTTATGTATTTCCAGAGTACCAAGTACTATCTTCGCTCCAATACACCTACGATGACCTTGCGTACCCTGGTGTTAAAGTTGAAGATGTACAAGTAGACCGTCTGGTCACTTACTGAGTACTACAACGTCGACCTTACCAACGCCGTTTACATGAATCAGCAAGAATTCGAGCAACACCTTCCAATTATGCGTTCGCCAGTACCGACTCAACCACAAACCCTTCACCTACAAGATCCAGGTTGCCAGCGAGAAGCCTACTCAAGCCGTCGTCCGCGTCTTCATCGGCCCCAAATACGACGAATACGGCCGATTCATTCCTATCGATGAGAACCGCATTAACTTCGTCGAATTCGACCGTTTCGTGTACGACCTGAAGGCTGGACAGAACGTCATTGAGCGTAACTCGCCAGATCTTCTACGCTAGCGACCGCACCAGCTACAAGCAATTGTACCAGTCCGTCATGACCGGCATTTCTGGTGATGAGGTCTCGGCTCACGGAAGCGATTCTACGCCTTCCCCAACCGGTAGTTACCACAAACTTTTTTGTCGCGCAACTTACTAACGCTCCTTTAAATGATTTCAGATTCTTGCTACCCAAGGGTAAATTCGAGGCCAGATGTACCAATTCTATGTAATGGTTAGCCCTACAAGGCGCTCACCGACTACACCACCACAAAGCAGTACACCAAAGTGCAGCAAATTCGCTCAGGGCTACCAAAACGAATACTACAAATACCCATTGTCGGTCTTGGTGTGCAGTACCTAGACGCTTATCCCCTTGGATATCCTTTCGACAGGCCAATTGACGAGTACACCTTCTACGTGCCCAACGCTTACTTCAAGGATGTTGTCATCTACCACAAGCAGATGGGAGAAATTAACTCTTCCGCCTATTATGGGGGAATGTTCAACCAACATGGGGATGAACAAGTACGCTACCAAGTATCAGCCAACCTACGAGGGTAAACAATACACCAAGGGATATTAAATGAACATTGCTATATTAACGCTAACGAACATGGATACGTAAAACGATATCGCTTTGTAACTAATTTTTATAGAATAAAGTAAAACTTTAAACGAATTTCGTTTTCTGTTTATTAAAAATGAATCCCTACATTTGTACAAGTTGTTGAATTAACGACACTCAGTTAAACAACTCCGAAGCCAATTGGTTAAGCGGCAATCGAAGTACTTAATAGATTTTTCCGTTAAATACAAACACATAGCTCAATAAAAAACTGAAATACACCAAAAATACACAAAATGATCTGGAACTCAAAAAACAAGCAATTCTATAAACTATAAAATATTTGTCACCATAATGAATACCAAATACTGCATCACCAAATGTCCCTGTTAAGAAAGCTGAAAATTTAAAAATCTGTTGATATTAAATTTTACTTGGTTACTATCAACTTGAATGTCGTGTTTATATATATATATATATTTATAGTACTAAAAAAGTTTTTCGATACACTACTTTTCACAATTTTTCAAAGCACTTTCCACTGTATATCCATTTTGAATCCAATTATCAAACCAATTCCTCAAGAATTCTCATAACACTCTTCATTGAAAAAAATCCCCCTTTTAGCCCAGTCACGTTATAATAGTGAAACCAAGTTTCACACTTCAAAAGCAATCATCCAGAGATCGTCTTGCTGGCTGCAGGTTGGAACTTGTCTCAACATGCTTGACCTTATTATATAATTCGACCATCGTTCACAAAACTTTCCTAGTACCCTATTTTGATGTTGTACACCAATCAAGATGAAGCCTAAAATTGTTACGCAGAATAATAGTACACGTGAACGTTGCCTTATTAGCATATCTTTTTAGATCTGTCATAAATGGCAACTGGATAATACAAGTCTTCCTTGTATTATCCAGAGAAATCAAGACGCCAGGGATGTTGGTTACGTACTCTACAAAATAATGAGGCAAATAATTGTACAGCAAATAAATTGGAACACCAATAATAGAGCTCCAAACTGTATAATTTCTTTTTGAAGTACCTCATGACAAGAACTTTATGAGTAAGGTTTTCAGGACAATAAAAACTTTTTTCAGAAAAAATACAACCACCATACTCACCTTTAGGTTAATTTTCATCTACTACAATTTTCTATATCGTCCAGTCTTCCTGAAGTCGCGACAATCCTAGAAATAGCTGACTTAAGCTCAACAGTAACTCTTTGTGTTGTTTGAATTAAGTGTCATTTGTATATCTTAGATGTAGTTCGAAGAAGTTGAACCATTGACAACAAGAGGAGCCATTGAAGATTTTTCACCATCATAAAATGTTGCTGGATAGTGAAATGGTCAAAGCAAAACATAAAACAAACTCCTTTTAAGGTTTTTAACCTTAATAGTAATAGACCTTAATAGTAATAGAAAGTGAACGATAATTCAAATATCATTATTTCCAAGCTTTACAAAAGATGGCGGAAATTAACGTTGGTGGTAGACAGCAAGCGACTGATTTTGGTGGAATAATTTTTACTTCTATATACGTCCAATATTACAGTCCATACATTGAAAACTGTTAAGGTAATCAAAATTAAGGTCTCCAACGAAATATTCAAATTTATTGGGAAACAATTACACAGAACGTTGACCAAATTTCAATACTTTACCGCAATTTCAATAGCTGATTTTTAGGACCCAAAAGTTTCTGCCTACGCAGTCGTTAACAGTTTTTATAAATCCAAGTGCAAACGCTCTCTTCCATTTCCCGTTTAAAGAAGCATTTAGCTAAATGGGTGATATCTTAAACCTTACTCTAAAATGACTTATTCCAACGTTGTCAAATAACCATACAGCCTTGATCACTTCTTCATTTGACTAGAATCTCTTTCCGGTCAGGAATATATTAAGTGTTGAGAATTCATCAAAATTCAAGGGAACCAAATCAGGTGAATAAAGCGAATGAGAAATGATTTCTAACTTCAATTCTGTCAAATGTCATTTTGGTCAAAAATGAAATACCTTGCATGCGGTTTGAACGTTGATTTGCATTTGGAGAAAATAACTTTTGTGTTAGGAGATGACTATTTCCATTATATGATCATATTTAAGTAGTATCAAGATGAGATTTTAATTTGGAATACGCCTAACTTCGTCTATCATGGAAGAGAGCATCGCTGAACATTTTTTCTGTATATTCCATGCATTAATAGACGAGCTTATAGCACGATGCCTTTTTTTGTGGTGCCTTGAAATAATTAATAAATTTAAAAAAGGTTTGAGTTAAAAAGAGGAGATGTTCTTTTAACGATGGCATAATGGTGCAACTTGTCAAGCGTACTAAGATCCTTGAAGAAGTTTCACAACTGAGATTATGAAAAGTAAAGGTGTATTGTAAATTTTTTTTGGTATTCTATATACACGACATTTAAGTCGGTACTAACCAAACAAAATTTAATATTTAATAGAGTTTTATGTTTTCAAAGACTTGATGGTGATGTATTCAGTTTTGATTATGGTGACAAATATTTTATAGTTTATAGAATTGCTTGTTTTTTGAGTTCCAGATCATTTTGTGTATTTTTGGTGTATTTCAGTTTTTTATTGAGCTATGTGTTTGTATTTAACGGAAAAATCTATTAAGTACTTCGATTGCCGCATAACCAATTGGCTTCGGAGTTGTTTAACTGAGTGTCGTTAATTCAACAACTTGTACAAATGTAGGGATTCATTTTTAATAAACAGAAAACGAAATTCGTTTAAAGTTTTACTTTATTCTATAAAAATTAGTTACAAAGCGATATCGTTTTACGTATCCATGTTCGTTAGCGTTAATATAGCAATGTTCATTTAATATCCCTTGGTGTATTGTTTACCCTCGTAGGTTGGCTGATACTTGGTAGCATACTCTTGTTCATCCCCATGTTGGTTGAACATTCCCCCATAATAGGCGGAAGAGTTAATTTCTCCCATCTGCTTGTGGTAGATGACAACATCCTTGAAGTAAGCGTTGGGCACGTAGAAGGTGTACTCGTCAATTGGCCTGTCGAAAGGATATCCAAGGGGATAAGCGTCTAGGTACTGCACACCAAGACCGACAATGGGGTATTTGTAGTATTCGTTTTGGTAGCCCTGAGCGAATTTCTGCTGCACTTTGGTGTACTGCTTTGTGGTGGTGTAGTCGGTGAGCGCCTTGTATGGGCTAACCATTACATAGAATTGGTACATCTGGCCTCCGAATTTACCCTTGGGTAGCAAGAATCTGAAAGCATTTAAAGGAGCATTAGTAAGTTGCGCGACAAAAAAAAGTTTGTGGTAACTACCGGTTGGGGAAGGCGTAGTAGAATTCGCTTCCGTGAGCCGAGACCTCATCACCAGAAATGCCGGTCATGACGGACTGGTACAATTGCTTGTAGCTGGTGCGGTCGCTAGCGTAGAAGATCTGGCGAGAGTTACGCTCAATGACGTTCTGTCCAGCCTTCAGGTCGTACACGAAACGGTCGAATTCGACGAAGTTAATGCGGTTCTCATCGATAGGAATGAATCGGCCGTATTCGTCGTATTTGGGGCCGATGAAGACGCGGACGACGGCTTGAGTAGGCTTCTCGCTGGCAACCTGGATCTTGTAGGTGAAGGGTTTGTGGTTGAGTCGGTACTGGCGAACGCATAATTGGAAGGTGTTGTGCTCGAATTCTTGCTGATTCATGTAAACGGCGTTGGTAAGGTCGACGTTGTAGTACTCGAAGTAAGTGACCAGACGGTCTACTTGTACATCTTCAACTTTAACACCAGGGTACGCAAGGTCATCGTAGGTGTATTGAGGAAGATAGTACTTGTACTTCTGGAAATACATAATCATTCTCTTGTACAGCTGCCAGAAAGCGGGGTCGCGTAAGGAGGTCTCGAAATGTTCTAAGGCGGACGGCGCAACCTTGTACTGGTGAAGAGGTTGGAAGGAGTACCCAAGGAGGTGGCGAGCAAACATAAGCAAGTGACCATAGAAGCGGGCGTTTACAGACTCTGGGTTGGATTCGATGATGTTGCCAAGAGTGTTGAAACCGTGGGGTTCAAAGATGTTAATCTTTTGTCCATCTTCCTATATGTTAAAAAATTGATAAAATACCAGTTTAGTTTATAATTTTGAAAGGTAACTTACACCGTAGACAAATCCGGCATCGATGGCGTCACGGATTCTCTGCTCATAATCAACAACCTTGTAGTAGCTGTATGGGTACGCGCCCTTCATGCTGGTGCTTTGTTTGTAGTTGTAGAAGTTCATGAAGAATTTAGCCCAGTTGGGTCTCTGTGGGAACTGCAAACCATTGGGGTACTGCATGGATGGATAGTATGAGGCTTCGAATTCGTCTTCATAGTTAAAGGTGCCAATTTCGCCGAAGTCGTTAGACAGACGCTCCAAGTAATAACGGGCCACAAGTTGCTGGTAGAAGTAGAAGAATTCTTCGCCGCGCTGGTAAGTGTTGATTCCATACTCTTCGGCGTTCATCCAGAAGGGGCGGTACAAGTTGTAGTAATAGTAATAGGCGTTGATGCCAACGTCTTCTGTGAAGTAGCCCATGGACTGCTCAGGATGGACGTTTAGGTACCAGCCAGAATAGTTAGCGTAGATGACGTGTCCTGTAAATTGCTTCGTTATTGTTGATTCGGAGCAGAATTTTAAATTACTACCTTGTTCCTGTGCATTAGAGGCGGTCCACATCTGCTTGTACGTTTGAGCTTTCTGGATAACCTCAGAGTTGAAAAAGTAGTAAGGGTAAATTTCGTAGATGGGAGGCAGGACCATTCTGTAGGTGTGCGGGCAGTGAATGAGGGCAACAGAGAAGGAATATAAGAACATTCCTTGGTTCAAGTAGTAGCGGGCCCAAACGGCAGTCTTGTAGAAGGTGTTGAAGTCCTTAGCATAGTGGAAGAGCTTGAACAAGGCGACGGCCTGCTTGAGGTGAACGTCGTAGAAGACTGAGAACACTTCATCCTTTGGCAACATTCCTCGCTGATAGTAGTGCAAGAATTCCTTGACTACTTTGGGGTTCTATAAGACGGAGCGAATAACATAACGCTATTTTAATGTAATTCGATTAATTTGCTTACGGTGTAGCCATCGATGTTGTCCTTGATGGAGTATTCTTTAGCAATATCGACATGGTGTTTGTAGAAAGTGGGCTGGTGCACGTATTTGAAGAGCTGTAGGATGTCCTTGTATTGCTTTAAGTATTGTTGGTCACCTGACGGTAGATTTTTTTAGAATATTGAAGTTAATTAAGTCGTGAAATAATTCTTACCAAATTTGTATTGGTGTAAACCGGTGGCGACATCCTGCTGCTCCTCGAAGACAGGGGTGGCCAAAGCGAGGGCGCAAAGGCCGGCAAGCACAGCTACTAAAGTGAACCTCATTCTGAGCCAGTTGATGACACAATCGAAGTGTACCTTTGCCGTGGCTTGGGCCAGCATTTATACCAGAAATTCTCCCCTTCCTACTTGACTAATTGACCCCACAGTGAACCCGACACAGCTTTATCATTGTGATAGACATTATGAAATTCTTTGTTTGTAGGAAAAATATCGCGTTAGAAGGTTGAATTTAGGCACTATTCCGGTAGCAACAACGGTTGTACTGATCAAGAGGCAGCGTTTTAGGCTGTTTACATATTGAACAAGATAATATTATTCACACACACGGAATAAAAATGTATTTAATTTATTGAAATATAATTGTAGAATTACTTCGAACTGATTTTTCTTGCGGTGGTGGTTTTTCATTTGTTGTTTAATTTTCGTTTGATTTAAATTATTATTACATAACTAATAACGGTTTAACATTTTTTTCCTGAATCTTGCTACATCTAATTGGTTTGTTATTGTATTAATTTATCTTTGCCAAAGTTCATCAACAATTTTGGTTTCCTATCTGCCTTATCGAAGAGCATTGCGTAAGTGCTTGTGACAATTTTAATTTTTGTACGTAACTTAAAGCATATTATTAGCTGAAGTTGAAACAATAATGGCACATGTAACAAATATTTTATTATTAACAGGTCTAGCGTCCAGTAGCTTACCTTATGACTATTGAGATATGTTTTTGTTGAAATTCTATGTCCTTTAGATTAGAAGTTCTTTTTTTGAAGAGCACGTTGTAGCACATTTTTTAAGTTATAAGTACCAGAAGACTAAATTAGTTTGCTATTTAGTGGGTGTCGGGGGTTAGGTTTGTTTATTTCTACATTTACGAAGTGAATCTATGTTTTGTTCCTAGAGTCGATTGAGTTGAGAAATGAGCCCCTCTTTTTTGTGGAGTTGAAGGAACATCAATTTTTAAGTTTAAATTGTTAGAGCCTATATCTGCCTTACCCTTGTAATATTATTTTGGGATTTATTGCTAATGAACAAAAGTTTATTTGGTTGTGTGCTATGTTGTTTATTGTCTAGGGATGATCTTTAATTTAAAAAATATTTTTAATAATTAATTATTCTTTTTATTTGCAGCATTTCTTAAGCATTTTTTCGCATTTGTTTTTTTCTTAAAGTTTATAATCGCCTATAACTGCTTTTCCTTGTCCTAAATTTGTGTTAAAATCTCTCAGTATTATGGTTATTTCTTGCGATTTCAGCAACTTTAGAATTTCTTTTAGATATTCTTAAAGTTGCTCAATTTTTTCATTTATTTTATCAGCAGTGAGTATATAAATAATAATTGTTAGCATCAAATGCCCTGCGTGGGCGTGACCTGCAAACTGAGAGGTTAAGGCTCTTATATGTTCACCTTCATTGTTCAGTCGTGGCGCACCATTTCTAGTACGGTGTGATATGGCAAGCAGGGCGTTATAGATAATGGCATTATTACCCTTTGTTTGAAACGAACAACCAGTGATTGATTAGGCCACCTACCAGGCATCTGAAGCCAAAATTTAACTTGGTTATGTTTGCACTCTGGCGCTCGAGTACGTAAATATGAGTTATAATTATATCTTTTTCGTACGAGATTTGTATTAGCGAAAATGTTTGTTTTACGGTTGTGTGACAAAGACAAAAGCGTCCAAACCTTAAAATGTTACTGCTTACTATGGAGTGAAACCTAATCATAAAAAATAATGGACAGATTTTGAAACACAGTTTAGTCAGTGATATGTTTAGCAGTATCAGTCTTTCGTCTTGATTAAAGGTAGTTATCAATTATGATGTACAGTGAGTGATCTGTTAACAAACATAACCCGTTCAAGACGATCTTTACTGTCGGAATTGTTCGTTAACCAATCATAGATTTTCATAGGAATTTGATTAATTTTCACAAGTGATTAATAACATAGTCGTAGAGATTTTCAAGGTTAATCAAAGATCTTTAACAGCAGATGTCGGAAATGATTCTCTTTCGCCTTTTTCTCTTTTAGAAAACACATTTCGTTGAGTTTTTTCTGTTCTTTATTTAAGAGTTCTTGGAATTGTTCTGCCGTCAGATAATTTTTATGTGCCACTATGAGCTCTTCAATATGATTTTCATTCACTTTCAATTTTAGACCTCTGGTAGTTGCCACAATCTCATTTGTAATTCCAAGATGAACACAGCTTTCGCCAAGCAGAATTTCACTGTCGTTGAGTGACTTCTAACCACGCCCTTGAAATGATCCGGATAGCTTTCTTACAAAACATTTCTGTCATCGTTGAGAAGAAATGGTATATTTCAAAACACCGACGAAACAACACGAGTGTACAATTTCTTGAAACTCATAATTACCTCGTGATCCGTTGCCTGAATCAACGAAATGGCATTTAGAAGCGGGAACTGAACTGTCAGCCAGGGAAAGTTTTTAAGTCAATCATCTTCAAGATGATCCAAGCAGCTATACCGCAAGATTGGAACGATTCCATTGTCATTCTTCTACACAAAAAAGGAGATCACACGCGATTAGAGAATTATAGACCGATAAGTTTGTTATCAGTATTATACAAGCTAATGACAAAAATAATAACAAATCGATTAACCATCAAACTGGACGCATACCAATCAGAAACTCAAGCCGGATTTAGAAAAGGTTATGGAACCAGAGATCATCTATTTACAATGAAACTATTAATTGAAAAAACCAATGAATATAACATACCTCTTTACCTGGCTTTCATAGACTTTGAAAAGGCCTTCGACTCGGTAGAAACATGGGCAATTACAGAAGCACTTAAAAACGGTAGAATTGACCAAAAATACATAAATCTTTTGAACAACATCAGCAATAAAACTACTGCTGCTTACAAATTACACGATGAAACAAAACCGGTTGAGTTAAAACGCGGGGTTCGGCAAGGCGATTGTCTGTCTCCTAAACTGTTCACGCTAGTGTTAGAAGATATGTTTCGAAAAATTAAATGGGAAAACTATGGGTAAACATAAATGGCAGAAAAATAAACCACCTACTGTATGCAGATGATATCGTTATCATTGCTACGAACCAAAACGACCTACAGTATATGGTACAAGACTTAAAACAACAAGCAGAAAAGATCGGTCTGAAAATGAATTTAAACAAAACAAAAACAATGATGCCAGAACATCAGGACATAGACGAAACATTAAAAGTTGGAAATGTAACGATTGAAAATGTTAGTGAATACATATACTTAGGACAAACACTCAGGATTGACCGTGACAGCCAAATAACAGAAATCAAAAGAAGATCTCGATTAGCATGGATAACTTATGGTAAACTTAGTTTTATTTTGAACTCCAAAAATATCGCCCAACATCTTAAGACGAAAGTTTTTGATAAATGCATCTTACCTGTAATGACCTACGGAAGCGAAAACTGGACCCTAACAAAACCCACTTGCACAAATTAACAACCACTCAAAGAGCAATGGAACGAAAATGCTAGGCATATCACTACGTGACAGAAAAACTAATGTATGGATTAGGGAGAAAACAAAAGTGACAAATGTTATTGAAGCAATAGCAAATCTGAAATGGAGTTGGGCCGGACACCTTGCCAGAACACAAGAAACTAGATGGACAAAAACAATGCTTCAGTGGCGGCCGTGGGAATATAGAAGAAACAGAGGAAGACCACCCAATAGATGGTACAACGATATAAAAAAAGTGGCCGGATTGAAATGGATACAGGAAGCTCAAAATAGGACCAAGTGAAAGTCAATGAAGGAGGCCTTCGTCCAGTTATGGACCGAAACGGGCTAAGAAGAAGAAGAAAGAAGATCTTCAAGATCTTTTGGGCATTCTAGTGCATTGTTCAACAGCAACAGTGATTTAAATGGTAATTCTGTGGTCTAAAGGAAATCCTTGATGCTTGTGGGGTACTTTAAACATCAATTCTTTGAAAAGAACCTGCGTGACCCATGACCTTTTATTTGATCTCCACATCACTAGTAGTCTTTTTTTAATTATTGTAATTTTTTAAATGCTCTGGAGTTCTTAGAGTAATACGAGTTCTAAGGTCTCCAGTTTTTTCTGAAAAAGTACTTACCCAAGAAAGTTGAAAGTTCTGTTACATCTCAACGTAATCTCCGTCTAGACGTACACATTTTTCACAATGTTGTCACTATGACTTTATGACTGCTGATAATACTTCTTTCTGGGTGTGTTTTGCCATTGGAAAATCACTGATGCAACAGTGGCTCGATTGGAAAATGAGCGACTACGAAGTGTCCTTCATCGTCGGAAATACATGGCGGCATTACGTGTCAATGGGAATTTTATCACCGAAGAGGAGAAAACGGATGATTACAGGTTATTCTGGAACACTAAACGTCGCCATTTGAAGTATACAAAGCAACACTCATCGCAATGGT
The DNA here is from genome assembly GCA_036346155.1 of Sinelater perroti. Classification (NCBI taxonomy): domain Eukaryota; kingdom Metazoa; phylum Arthropoda; class Insecta; order Coleoptera; family Elateridae; genus Sinelater; species Sinelater perroti. The sequence continues at coordinate 2,897,896 of JARFIY010000167.1, read as the reverse complement.
GGTAATTCGACCTGTGCATATTGTATGGTGCTACCATCTATATTACAAATTCAGAAATACTTTCCATGTCTTTTAAAATTAACCACATCTTTCTACTTACTTTCACTGCCGAGAAAAAAATTTGGGGACCTTAGAACTTGAACGCACCTCCTAGACAAGAAGCGACTTAAGCTTTATATTACCAATAGCTCCTAGTAAGTAACGTCAGTTAGTATTTTAGGGATTTATATACAGGAATATTTTTTATCTTTCTTGTTTCTTGCCTTGCAAGTACAGTTTTATTACAATTAAAATTTTGTTTCGGAAGCACTCCTTTTTAAATTAATTCTTAAAATTTGATCACAAAACTGTTCATCTACACTAGCAGATTTCACTGTGCATTAGGACATGCATAATGTCAGCTTTCCTTTTACATTTCGCATCCAATGGTAGCCTTGAATTCTACCTGGTCGTATGACAAATGTGGATTTTGCTTCTTTAGTTCTTCAAAATTTTCTCTAATTTTTGTTGAGTGATAGTCATGTTATTTATATATGTTTTCATTTGTTGGTCTTTCAACTAAACTAAAAACAATACTCTATTTGTTTATAGATGGACACATACTTGTTTCTCAGATGTAACTTTCTTTACACCTTTAGCTGCCGGAGTCTTTTTGATTATATTTTTTTAGCTAAGATTCTGCCTACTGTAAGCCTATTCAAGTCACATTGCCCAACAGCATTACACATGTTCTGCACACATTTTACCTTAGATGTTACCTTTTTCTTGGTTTCTATGGTGAGCACAGTTCTTGACGCTACACTCTTTTTAGGCCCCACAATATTTTCACTTTCTTAGCTTCCTCTGCTTCGATTAGTAGAAACTGTATTGTAGCTGTACCTTCTTTTAGCTTGCCTGGGCACTTAATAACACTTTTGATGTTGTAAATTTAGAATTGAAAGGATAGTTTGATCATCATAAAGCACTGTAATGTCATCAAACATATATGTAATGTTACGTAACGTTCTCTTTACGTTGCAAGTGTGGTCCAGTTATCAAGGTATCGCATTCTGATGAAGTAATGATGACTACGTTGAAAGTGACTTTAACTTTATTTGTTTCTTATAGACCATGGTGAGCACGCTAATTAGGGGTACGATTACTTAAGTTTTTACATTGGTTTTTAACCCGCAATAAGCTTTCTTAAGTTTGTTGTTCTTTAAGCTAAGCCATTAGTTCTGCAAAGCTTTGCTTCAGCTAACACAGAGAGGTCGAGCCCTGAAGAATTTTTACTTGTATGGCCTTTAAAGGATTAAGCTGACATAATAAAAGGTTACACTTTATGAAATGAACAAGGGGTGTAAGGGGTCCACCGATATCCTACGGACTCAATTGGCAACCTCACCTACACGAGCGCTGTTAACCTAAATCAGCCGGTAAACCCTGTTAGACGGGGGGATAGCCCGATACCAGTTGTTCCCAGGTAACGTGGCCCACCTTCGGGCTAATTACCCATAAGATGGAAGAATTGATTCAGAGAAACATGTATGGCCTTGGAGTAGGACGGAATAATTCAAGGCGGACGGCGAGAAACAGGAAGTTGAGATTTGGTACGTGGAATGTAAGGACTCTAACTGGAAAGGAATTTGAAATAACAGAAGAAATAAGAAAATACAAATTACAAATCCTGGGATTAAGTCAAATCAAAAAGAACGGAATGCAAGCATTACAAAACGGATGTGTTCTAAGATACTCAAGGGTAACAACGGAAAGAGTAAAGAAGGAGGTCAGAATAATGTCAAGTGCGTAGAAGAGCAGTAACATACTGGAAAGCGATAGGCCCGAGGGTGATAACAATAAAGCATCAATTGGAGGAAACACTAAGAATAATATAAATATACGCTCTAACTGAAAAAGAACCAATGGAAGACAAATAAACCTTCTACAATGAACTACAAAAAGAACAGACGAAGCAAGGAGAACAAGTAAACATGATAATGGGGGATTGGAATGTTAGGATAGGAAATAAACCAGAAGAAGCATTCGGAACGATGGGCAATTAAGCAGAGGAACAAATCCTAAATAACAATGGCAAGCGAATAATCGAGTTCTGTATAGATAAACAACTCCTGATAGAAAACACTTTCATCAAATACAAACGAAAACATGAATACGCATTTGAAGAAGAAGCAAGGCAGGTGAAACGCGTCATAGACTATATAAGATATGACACCATTGCAAGGTATGCAATACTGGACGTGAAAGTGATACGAGGCACAGAATTAACAACAGATCGTAGACTTCTAGTAGCCGACACAAGATTCAGAGCTCCAAAAATAGAACTACAAGAATGTATGAAAAACTTAAATTAAGACTAACTGCTCAAGAACAACATGAAACAGAAACAAATACCATATGGGATGTAAACGAAAGATGGAAAAGACTAAAAACGATTCTACAAGAAGTAGCTAAAGAAACCTGTGGAATACAAGTTATTAAACAGGGACAAAAGAGAACCAGATGGTGGGAGGAGACCGTAAAAGAAAAGATAAGGATGAATAAAGAAGCATGGAAGAAGTACCTGAGAATTAAGACACAAAACAACAAAAAAGATACAAACAAGTGAGAAACGAGGCAAAAGACGCAGTTAAAGAAGCCAAAGTAAGAACATGGTAGGAGTTCTGGACAATAATAAAAGGATTAAGAAAGAGCAAAGGGCAGCAAGTAAGATGCATAAGAAATGAAGAGAATAATATAGAAACAGAGATCGGAAAAATTTTTGAAACTTGGAGAAAATATTATGAAAGCAAATTTTATAATTACGAAAGAAGGAAATGCAAATTTTTAGCAACAGGATGAAGAAGGAATCTAGGTAACGCAAGAAGAAGTGGAGTTAGCCGTAAAATTTTTAAGAAATGGAAAATCCTCAAGAAAAGATGAAGTAGCCACAGAACTACTGAAACATAAGGGATACAGCGTAATAGAATGGCTTACTGGGATATATCTATCTCCAAGCTTGAGAAACCGAATAAACATCAAAAGATTGGGAGAAAATATAATAATCCCAATACATAAAAAGGGTAACACTGTAGAACAAGGAAACTATAGAGCAATATGCCTTACACCAGTAGCACTAAAAGTTTACTCAAAGAACTAAGGAAAGAAGTTGAAGGACAATTAGAGGAAAACTAAGCAGGTTACAGCCAGGGAAGCCAAGCACAAGATCACATTTTCATCTTGCGCATGATAATCGAAAAGGACGTAGAGAAGGGTGAAAGTTTATGTCTAGCCTTTGTAGATTTAAAGTCAACGTTCGATATGGTACCGAAACATCATATATGGCAAACATTAAGTGAATTGAACGTAAAGAAAAAACTAAAGAAAGCAATAGAGAGCATACATAAGAACGTGGAAGGTGCAGTTAGATTGAATGGGACTTGTTCAAAATCTTTTGAAATGAAGAAAGGAATAAAACAAAGGAATAGCCTGAACCCACTCTTGCTTGTTTCGGTAATGGACAATATAATAAAAATAAATACAAGAATGCTCAAAGTGGGTAACTGGAACGTGCAACCAGTACAGATACAAAACCTGATCTACGTCGATGATATAATACCATTCACCAGTAACGAAAGAGACTTACAGCAACTACTAAACGAATGGGAATAAATGGAAATAAAAGCAAAGTTATGAACATAACCAAAAGACAAAGAGACCAAGGAAAAGACTTGAGAATAAAACTAAACGGATTAACGCTAGAATAAGTGGAAACCTACGAATACTTGGGAACAACTATTTTCAGAGACGGAAAGATAGATGGAGAAATATTAAACAGAGTAAGGAAAACAAGCAAAGTGTATTATCAAATCAATCATACGGTGGTAGGGAAAAGAGAAGTCAGTAAAAAGGTGAAACTACTTTTTTATAAAAAAGTCTTACATATGGAATTAAAAGCTGAACCATGACTGACAAACAGAAACCAAAAATAACAGCAACGGAGATGCGATACCTGAGAAAGATACATGGAAAGACAATGCGAGATAAAATCAGAAATCAGATAATAAGAGAACAACTAGAGCAAGAACCTTTGATGCCCAAAATAGAAAATATTTAACTGAAATGGCTAGGACATGTTCAACGAATGAAAAACAATAAACTACCGAAACGAACATATGAAGCGAGAACAGAACGCAGGAAGCCGAGTGGAAAGCCAACGAAACCCTGGGACGACAACATAACCAAGATAGTGTCAAGACGGAGGAAAACACTAAGAGAAGTGAAAGGAATGGCAAGAGGCAAGAACACCTGTAGAAAATGGATTGAGGCCTAAACCCCGACGCTGTAATAGCACATGGGGATAAGATAAAGAAGAAGAAAAAGAAGAAATGAACCATGAAACAGGTGCAGTCGTAATCGGCAGCCTATTTTTCTAGAAAGGATTTTTCAAAAAATGTAGGGTGAAATGGAAACAGGTCGATTTTTAAACAGCTTTTTGCGTTGTTGGCATGGGCTATCCATGCATAGATAGGGTTAATTTTTTTGAGGTATTACTGAGAATAATAGGTGAACAAGAAAAACATTAAACTGACATCTAGGGTTGCAGCTGAAGTCAGTATGTGATGGAATCACCAACAAAGTCTGTTTATGCTGTTTTATTATATTAATGAATATTAATAAATCCGTTTAAAATAAAAAATGCCGTATAATTTGTGAAATGTCCCTTAGCACACAAAAAGAGGTGCGGTATATTGTCTTTCAGCGCGCATATAAAATGTCTCCGTAACACAAGTACTTTTTTCGTGAACGTTTCTGTCTTTCGCTGAATTTCACGACTTTAAATTTATTATTTGGTAGGGTGAAAGGTTTTTTCTGAATAGAAACTCGGAAGGGTGTTTTAAATTGGAAGCTGGGTTTAAATTTTCTATTATTTTATGTTCTGATTAATATCATTTTGAGGTCGGTAACTGTGGATTGCTCGTGTAGATCTCGGATTTCAGGCAAAAAAGTGGCACATCATTAAATCACAAAATCTTGCTGGTCAGTTGTTATCGACATTTCATGAAATTACGCGACAGGAAATTGGTGCAGTAAGCCGATTGTTGTTTGAGTTGTACGCCAGGTGGCGCCGTCCTGCTAGAACCACATTTGTTCCAGAACCATGACGCCCAGTTGGTGCCATGTTATTGGTGATCATATAGCGGCGACGATCGCCATTTAGACGTAGATGTGGACATCCTTCGCTGACGAGGCACCTGGGCCTAAGCCCATAACCTTTTTTCTCTGGGAAGGCCTGGCGTTGGAAATGGTGTGCCATTGCGGGCAGTTCCCGAGTGCCGGAAGCTTAATGGTGACCCAGGCGTTTAGGAAGAGCTGAGCATGGGAAGGATGACGGTGATATTCTTGCAGGACATCAGCCCTGCGACCATCTCAAGGAAGTTTATGGCGTTCTAAGTGGCCGTCACGATATTGTTGAAGGAGTCTAAGAACGCGAAAGAGTCCACGCTCGAAACACTCGCAACGGCGATACGCGCTGATTCACTTCTTATGTGGCTGCTTCACCGAAACATCGAAGACACCTCGTCGTTAAATATGTCTTTGCCCTTGTCACTCCTCTCAATATACCGTTCTCTCCCGCTTTATTTCCTCCCCGCCTTGGTTCGAGGTCGGACTCGATGAAGCTTGTGGGCAAGCTTAAATTCGCATTCTAACGGGAGAGGTGAAGGCGACGTCTGCGCGCTGACGGTGGCATCGGCGGCTGCGGGGGTTGCCGTAGTCTCGAAGGGTGAGGGCGTTGTGCACATGTTCTCGTATATACTTGTGAAATGGGCAATCGTGGCCTGCTGTTCTTCGGGGGACATACCGTTAGGCCACCTTTGCCACTATCACTCGCCATGATTAGTGGCCACAACCAGTCAGCACAAGTATCGGCTGGAAATTACTGAACTATCACGCGGCTGACACGGCCGACTGCATCCACTACTCGCTGGCGATTCACGATATGATCGGTATTGTGTCATTTAGAGTTATAATATTTCCAGCATTATTTTCGATGAAGTATGGACTTAACACGCTACGTTTATAAAATCCAAACCAAATAGTGACTCGTTAAAAGTTTCTTAGAGCAACAGCAAGAACCCCATTTGTCTGTTTGCTGATCAGCTCTAAAATACGCGTTGAACGATGCTCATCCAATGTGGCAAGAAGTTTTTTAGACCAACATAGATCTAATTTAATTTGTATTTTTAAATAGGCTTTTAGTCCTAAAGAAAAAACTTTGTATTATTTTAAAAATGTAACGAATTTTGACTATAACTGGCCTAATTTGAAACTAACGGCCTGATGTTTCGCGAGAGAACGTAGAATTTTACTCACCTACTAATAAATCGTCTACCTTAACCCGTTTCCTCTATTGAGGAATTTATTATTTTGTTTTTATATTTTTATCTCTCATTTTTAATGCAATAGACAAATATTGAAGAGCTATATTTCTATTACAACTTTACAAAGTATAAAATGCAACATTAGCTTTTTTAAGGATATTCCTGTTCTTCTTACGTTAACTGCGACCTTAAGGGGAGGGAGAGAGGTTGATGTTACACCTTCAACGAATTTATGGATACTTTAGATCTACCACATCCTTTAGCGTCTGCCAGAGGGCAGAAAGACTGTTTGCCTCCCAAATGTTACTGTTAACTACATTGAATTTAAGTTTTAAAATACTGTATTAAATTATTATCAACCAATGTGTTCTTGGCAATATTCTCCCAATTGGCATTATTAGGGTTTCGACAGCTTGAGTGTTCCAGATAAATCACTTTTACGTTGCTAACATTTTTCTCCTTAAGAACTTTTAATGCTCTTTTTTCGGGGTACTTCCCAATTGCTACAACTGTTTCGATCCCCAGCAATTTAATCACCTCGTAGAGAGTGTTGTCGCAAATTTTTTGAAGTTGCTTCAGCGAGTTTCCCTGCAAAAATAATATTGTTGCTAAATTCGCTACCAGCAGGATATTTACCTTTATGCCCTCGGGGGTGACGTTGGCTCCTTTATCATTGAACATAACTACCGGGCAGTAATTATATATGAAAGCTGATTTAAAAAAAGTTTCCGGAGACCCGCAGATGTCCTTGAAGAGTGTCCAGAGGCGATGCCCACTGTTTCCAAGAAGGTCCTTCTCCGTAACTTGCACACCGTCAATATTAAGCCATTCTTTCACCATAGTGACATCGCCGAATGGAACGCCGGTTTTGCGCATGGCCCCTGGTCCAGGGTTTATTCCTAAGAACAGAATCTTTTTGGTAGTTCGGCAATACTTTTCGGTGAAGGCTGCGTGCGAGCCGTACGCGTAATCAAGAGGATAGTCCACGCTCGCCACTGGACTTTCGAATTTAATTTTTTTGAATGACTCATTTAATTTCAATTCTAATTCTAAAAGTTTGCTTGCAGCTGTAGACGACATGCTTTTATCGATTGTAATGCAGTAATTATTAATACAATTTTCTTAACGCCACTGTTAACCCACTTTTGACTAATGTTTTAATATCTACGCTGCAATTTATACATGAGTATCATAGATAACGGTGGGATTTTATGGAACTGATTATTATTATCAGATAGATAATATCACGACAGGTGTAAGGGGGAACGTAGTCTGTGTGGGTTTAAAAAAACAATATTTCATGTGGTAATTAGATCAAGGTTGGCCGATGAATTAATTTGAGTAAAACTAATGTTATTAATTTTATTCACGCCTCTCTAAAAATATTCTTTAAGGGCTATAAAGTTGAAATTTTTATCGACGCTGTTTGATTAACTTCTAGTTTGATATTCTTAAATACAGAGGTCTGGCTTCCTGCTATTGTAGCTTCATCGAAAAATGTAGTTCCGATTTCATTAAGTTGCATCGTGGGGTGGATAGTTAGGTCGAAAGTCAGTGAATTACTCTTAAGTTTTTCCTGTCCTTCGGCTACCTAAAATGCCTATACGCCCGATCTATTTTTCTTCAACAGGACAGTTACATAGATCAGAGCTGGTTTATTCCTTGCTGCTTAGATGTAACGAGAAATGAACTGGACTTCGAAGAAGCTCCCGAACAGTACGCAAGAGCGAGCTTTATTCCGCGAAAGTCATGGTGACTACGGTGGTCTAGCGAGGCATCATCCACGATTCCAACTTGGAACGTGGTGAAACAATCACAGCAAAGTCGTACTGCAGAAAACTGAACATTAGGCATGAGAAATTGCGTTTAAAATGTAGTTTGGCTAAGAAGTTTTCTCTCTCTCACCCACCTGATCTTTTACCAACAGATTTTCACCTTTTTCTGAGCTTGGGCAATTATATGCAAAGACAGCACTCCGCATCTGAAAACCTTCTTAACAACAAAAATTTAGGTGGAATTTTACAGTACCTTATGTTAGTAATAATCTGTCGTTGTTGAAGGTGGCTATTTCATAGAATAATTCTTTTTGGGCGAACATTACAGAATTTATTTTTACCTCCGACATTTTACATGAAACTGCCCTATGTTATCTTTTAAAGGAGCAAGAGTATCATTAGAAGCAAGAAGTGATAGTGTAATTATGAATATTTACTTTTCTAGTTTAAGTTTTGATACTGATCTACCGACTTTTCCGAAATTGGGGCGAACTGAAATAGAGGTTAACGTTATCTGATCTAGATAATATGCGTCTGCTGCTGTTTTCAACTGCTGATTATATTCGATTTGAATGATGTTCGCGCCAATCTCCAAATTATATTTATTTTGAAGTTTAAATTAGGACCGGCTATAATTTTTGATTCCCTCTCATATATATTTGAAATTTGTTTTATCGGCCCAATCGTGCAAACACGCGTTGCGATATAGTGGCGGTCTTGCATTGGAACTTCGGTTTCGTTTAGTTCACGCGACATTAAGCCTTTGCTTGATTCATTTTTAAACTTGGCATTTCAATTACGTTGAGTTCGCGCGACTTCATACTTTTGCTTTATTCATTAAAACTTGCATTTCGCATTTCGTTCGCGGCATTACGCTTTTGCCTTTGTTCACGTTTTGCATTTGGTCTTTTCTGGCTGTGTTCTCGCAGGCAAATTTTTCGTAAGTCGGGAACATTTTTATGTTTAACCGAGAGTTCGCCGGCGGCGTTACTCGGTCCATTTTCTTTCATCTGGCTCGACGAGGGAACCTGTTCACACCAGGAAAGACGCTACCGTTTTGTCTGCTGTGGAGATTGGGGTAACTTGTCCTAATTTTTCTCCATATCCTTATATCCTTTTTCTTCTGGAAGCCCCAGGACCAACAGCAGGGAACCGATATCTGCGGGAAGCGCCGTTTCCACAGGTTAGTGTTTTAATTTTAGATTTGTTTCAAGTTTTCTATTCAAAATTCAAAGTTGCCTATACAGTCCACTTATTCCGGCCGCACCAAATGATATTTTTATATTATTATTGTTGTTAAAGTTTTGAATTTCCTTTTATTAAGACATTCATTAAAGGATGTGTTTTCCTTTTTATGACATGGTTTCAAATTATTCTGTATCCTTGTATCGTTTTAATTGTTCCTGCTCAAGTTGAAAAGTTGTGAGATGTCTTGTGTTGCAGGTTTGGTGACGTTCATTTAGAGTATTGTGAACGAGAAAGAGCGCGCATATACTCAGAAATTACATGACTGGTCGACTTATTATTGAGGTTTTCATATATTTTTGATAAAACCTGATGACACACAAGCTGCACTGGATAGAGAAGTAAAATTGTATTAAAAACGAAAAAATTTAAGAAAGTGATCGATTCAACAAATTACATGTACCTATATTTTGGTAGAAGTAGAGGAAAAAGATATCTTTTGGTTAAGTAACCTGAGAAAATTGTATAACTGTACTTCCATTGAACTGTTCAAATCTGCAACATCAAAAATACGAATAGCCGTGATGATAATCAACCTTCTTAAAGGAGGTGGTACCAAAAGAAGACGATATTTTGGTTTATCTCTTCTTGGGGAAAAACCTAGTGCCATACAATAAAAAGCTAGCAACCGTCGAGAAGTCGGATCATGTCAGTAGCAGTCTTCCACCATCATCCCTAATATACGCGCAAAAATATTTTAATTTCAAAGAATTTTTTTTGAAATGTTTCCCCGACACAAAGTGGAAAGTTTCCAAACTATGAACGCGCTTTAGCAATTTTATGACAGTCGACACGATGTTCCTAGTGTAAACATGATCAAAAATTTACTCTTAAGTAATAGAAAATGATCCTTATGGATGCTGAACATTTTCACATGGTGGATAGAGAACTTTACTTATTAGTTGGTGTAAATGTCTAGGTTTGAGTTAATTTATGCTCTATTTTAGTATGCCGCTTTTTGAGTATTCTATGAGAGCTTTGTACAAAATCTGGTTGGTTTATTACTGGTAGTAAATAACCACTATGCAGTTCACTTTGACTCCTTTAACTTTAATTAATTTACAAGGTTATTGTAGTTGTATTGAGGAATGCAATGCTTGTATTTGTGGTAGTAGAGAATGATTCTTTTGTACAACTGGTAAGATGTTAGGAAGAGCATATACCAATCCATCCATAGAAACGAACGCTTACAGGTTTTGGTTTGGATTTGGTCAAATATTCAAACCACGGAGTTTAGAATATTAATCTTTTGTCCATTTTTTGTGGAGTAAAATACGAATTCAGACCGCAGTAAATATTAGGTCGTGGATAAGTTCGGCTTTGATGTTATCGCGAATTCTATAATCAACAAATTTACAGTGATTAAAAGGATATTTTCTTTTCAGATTAAAGCTACGTTCATGGTGTACTCATCTCAATTATGCCTCTATGGGGACTGAAATTTGTTTGAGGTAGTGCATGGCTTGGTAGTATATGGTTTCAAATTTTATGAAAACTGTTAGAGGCAGACTTCAAGTAATAATGGGCTACGATCTATGGATAACACTTGTCCCTAGAAATAATTCTCAGGGCATTGTCTACCTGTGCGTAAGCACTGAAGAAAATATCAGGGGTATTATGAATTATAATCGTCTTACTGGGAGCAATCATAGATGATGGATTTTATATGAGTAACGTAGTGGATTTACATATCTTATGGTTAGACAATTTTGATCGAAAAACAAAGACGTTGCAATGATCTTCAGGCTTTTGGTTTGATCTGCAGTATAAATGCGATTAAGCTGAGTCAAATAAACAATGCTATTAATGCTGAACTTTTTTTGGCATTTTTATCCGAATTTATTTTTAAAAAATAAAAGATGCAACAACTTAATATAATATGCATAAGACATTTACTCCACTTTGGTACATCAATGACAGTTTTACTAGAGCGTAAAAAAAATGTAATACTTTGATTTTCATGCGTTTTTAGTCGTCTTCCGTGTTTATGCTGTAGTAATAATCTTTACCTTTGGATGATTGATGGCAATTGACAAAATTTAACTTGGAGTTTTCATTTTGTGAGAACTATAAGCAAAATATGCTGAAGGACAAGGAAGTACTAGCCATCTGAGGGTTTCGATATGGTAAAAGCGGTTTCGCATGTTCCATATGTTTTGGATGAAGGACACTTGCAAGCTTTTTTAGATTTTTAGACATTAAAGATTCGTTAGCTGAACTGGTGTTACGCACCTGCCTGATTAGAACCATTTGCGGTGGTTGATCACAATCTGAAATCCAAAGATACAAAAATGTATAAACATAAAATTTTTATAAGTGTCTAGAGACTTTTTTACACTGTAGTATAATTTTTTCAATTCCATTCAAATATTACCTTTTATTTAGTCCATCTACACCGTATAATTGCTGATACAACAGACTTTTTGTCTTAAGGTAGAAGCCAACTGGTAGATAACTGTTAAAAATAGTCAATATTTAGATTAGACAACAAAGTAAACATTTGGCCATCGCACTAAACGAGCTGAAATATAATTTGTCGTGATAGTTAATTACGAATTAAATAAATGGCAAAAAGCTCATTTTCCAGATATTTTTGCTGGTTTAGTAAACTGAGATATTACGAGAACCGAAAATCAGGATGTCTACCAACTCCATGTATTATACAAAATTTGTGAATTTTTAAATGAGTTTGGCGAAGTAAATGTGAAATGTCAAGTAATGATAAAATATGTAAGAATAAGAATACAAATAAAATAAACTGGACACAGTAAAAGAATCAAATAAAGAAATTTATAACATTTAAAAAAATATAGAAGCAATATTGCAATTAATTATTAAGAATAATTAAAAATATTAGGAGGTATTCAAAAAATAGAAAGAGAATCAAAGTAAATTATTTAAATTACAACAGTCACGGCAACTTTTCAATAAAAGTTTGTGGGGACAGTATAACGAATATTACTCACATATTATTTTTTATTACAGACACTTTTTTTACATTAATTACAATAAAAGTTTATTATGGCAACGAGAGTGCTGAGGTCCTGGCTTGCAGGTGGGTCACGTCCGTGGCGTCGGCGTTCGCTAAGGGTTGGTTCTTGCGATCCGGTGGTGGCTCAAGCAGTGTTTGCAGGGTGCGTTGCAGTCGTTCTTCAGTCGGTGACGCCACTGCCGTTTTCACGGGGGATGGATATTCACCGAACAGTTCTTTCAGGAGCCGTGCCCGGCGTCCTTAGGCGGGACTGTTTTGGGGTGTCGGTAGCAACGGGGACAGCGGTTCTGGCACCGGCGTTCTTCGGCGGTAGGCTCGCCACTGGTTCCGATAGTACTTTTTCAGGTGTCTCTTGGGGGCCATAGGCCATTGTCACGTAGATGTCGGAGGTGGCTCACGATTTGGCAAGATCCTATGCCTAGTGGCAAGGGCTGTTCGATGAGGGCCATGGCTTTTAGATAGCGGCAAGGCCAGTTCGAAGCCTTTCGAGTAGCGGCAGCGAACTGTCTTGGACTGGCGTGAGGCACGCTTTTATCTCCCAGGGATTATGTGTGGGGGGGGGGGCTCCTCCTAGAAAAGATTGCGTGATTGGGCAGGCTTGCGCCCCCAATTCTGGGAATGTTTTTCGGCTCGGCATTACGCTAATTTGTTCACTTTACGTTCTTATATTCGGCTAATTCTTTTGCTTCGTGGAAGTACATAAAATGATTCAGTTTCTCACTGCTTTTTTAATTAAAATAATAGTGCGTATTATTTTGCCTAATAATGAATGTGTTTTGAACTTTCTTTGGTGGGACACATCGGATGTCATTATTCCATAGATTTAAGTTGTAACTATTAGCGGTAGCAATGTGTTTTAGGAAATTATTATTTTTTATATATTTATTTTTAATATCATATTGGTTATAAAATATGTTTTTACATAAAGATTCATAAGATTTGCTTATGTCACTTATAACACATTTAAGTAAGAGACCATTAAAAATATAATAGTCGCCTTTTTAAAATATTCGCTCCATCAAGCCGACGATAAAGAGGTTTGGTAAAGATTAGTGGGAATACCAAGAAATTAAGGAAAACAAACCTCCTACTTAGACCTGTTGAGGTTTTGAACCTGTAGGTGAGAAAACTTAAAACAAAGGTGTAAATCTTGAACGCTCTAGAGTATTGTTCAAACACAGCATGCCTCGATAATCCTTTCGCTCAAAAGGTTAAGATAAACCATTTAAACAATTAGACTTTAATGAGTATATATAAATTGCAGTGCAGATATTTCAAACAGGCGTTGCTTATCTAAAAGTGGGTAAACAGCGCTGTTACTCGTATTTCACTGATAACACAGCCCCACAAATAAAAAAAAAGTTTCTAATCTGGAGGTCTCACTTTGCTTACTATATGTTTTTGGGGTCGCTGAATCCGAATCCGCGGTCCATATAGCTCCATCGGGTCTGGGTTTAGCTATAACCTCAAAAAATCTCCTAATGTAGGCTAATAACAGCGTTAAAATTTTTTTCTTTGGTCTGGGGATCACAACATGTTGACTATATGTTTTTGGGGTTATTGAATCCAAATCTAAAATCTGTTCAACCCAGCAACGTCAGGGTTCAACCATAACCTTAAAAAACGGCAAATGTTTCCAATATTTTCAAACAAAATTCCCTAAACTTTCTGAGACTAAAATAAAAGGAGTGCTTGATGGACCTCAAATTCGGAAAATGTTTAAGGTTACTGACTTTACCAATCACATGAGTAAACTTGAGAAAGCAGCATGGCTGAGTTTTCGATCAGTGGCACGGAATTTTCTAGGAAATCGAAAAGTCCAGAATACAGATATATCGTTGCTGGTTTGAAAAGGGGCTACGAAAAATTGGGCTGTTTAATGAACTTGAAAGTCCATTTTCTCGACTCCCATAGAGATGAATTTCCTAACAACCTTGGTCATTTCAGCAAAGAGCAGGGGGAACATTTCCATCAAAACCTTAAAGTAATGGAAACTCGTTATCAGGGTCGATGGGATGTGAACATGCTGACAGATTTCTGTTGGATGCTTAAAAGGGAAACGCAGGACAATAAAAAACGTAAAAGAAATCCCTTGCACCGCTCATTTGAAGAAAAGAGAACGCGTTACAGCTCGAAAAAAGAAAATAGTTAAAACAATAATACCACTTATGTTATAGTAGCTCGAATCATATCAAACAGCCCTTTTAAGGGCTACATGATATACAAAATCCGATCCTCGTGGTGTATATCGGGTAACGCTAATGCCAACGGTAATAATGTTTTATATTAAGAACAAACATGAGATAAATAAACGTATTAGGGTACAACAGTTTTAGGGTACTCTTCATGAGAGTTTAATGAAATTAGGACATTAGAATATGCAGGATTCGAGTTACGGGGTTATGGGATTGAGGAAATATTAAGTTCAAGAGTTTCGAGATCGTCTGGATTATGTGCTTAGAATCTTATGGGTTCATTTGAATTAAAAATTGTTTTTGGGCTTGGATTTTAGTTTTTTTAAGGTTGTGTCAGAATTCTAAAGCGACGAGGTTAAATATACGTTGATTTTAATGTCAGCAACTCCAAAAACATATAGTAAGAGTAGTCTGAATCTCAGACTAGAAAAAAAATTTTTAGTGCTAAATGGCCCACATTATTAGATTTTTTAAGGTTATGGTTGAACCCTCACGTTACTGGGTTGAATAAACTTTAGATTTAGATTCAGTGACCCCAAAAACATATAGTCAACGTATTTTGATTCCCAGACCAAAGAAAAAATTTTTTAACGCCGTTATTAGCCTACATTAGGAGATTTTTTGAAGTTATAGCTAAACCCAGACCCGATGGAGCTATATGGACCTCGGATTCGGATTCAGCGATCCCAAAAACATATAGTAAACATAGTGAGACCCCCAGGGTAGAAACTTTTTTTTAATTTGTGGGGCTCTGTAATTATTGCATTGAAAAACGATAAAAATATCTCCTTGCCAACCAACTTTTATAGTTAAGCATAAAATTAAACAAGTAATTGAAATTATATTCGAAAGTCTAGTGAAGTATGAGGACCTAGGAATAAACCCTGGACCATGGGTAGGACTTGATTAACCTATAGGCCGAGTAAGCTGCAGCCTAGGACACTTGGGTTTGGAGGACGTAAAACTTTGAGTTGAGCAGACGAAAAGTGAGCTCGATCAGAAAAATTCTGAACAGTTTATAACTATTAAACTTAAAATCGCACACTCATTGTTCAACGATGTACAATAAATGTTTAAAAACATTTATATTGCAACAGAAATAGCATATTACGAAGAAATTATTTGGGAACTTTTCAGAATTATCGATTACCGTCCGCGTTATTTCTAGTGGCGTTCTTGAGTTACAATTTCAGAACCTACTTATTCATTCTAGAACGCGTTTTCGAATAGGAGAAGTCATACAGCGAACAACAGTGGTGCAAATTAATGTTATAGTAATATATATAGTAATATGATTCGTAATTATTGTGCTGCAGCGCAACTCTTGTGAATAAAGTTTAGCTTTGAATGAAGTCGTCGTTCAATTCGCATTTTATTTATCATAAAGGTTGAACAATGATTGGCAAAGATGGCCGAAATTTGTTAAAAAAAAATCAAGTGGTGCAGAATTTTAAAAATGTTCCAAAGAGCTTCTTGGATTGCAGGATGCCGTGATCAAGAAAATATCAAAACTGGATACTGGAAAGTAATGTAATCGGCGGAAATTTGACCTACCCAGTTTTTCACATTTCTGGACGAATTATAGCCTCAGGACACCAAAAAAGTTGGTTTGAGCCATTTGTTCGTGTGTGTGTGTGTTTGTGTGTGTGTGTGCGTGCGCGCGCGTTGTGTGTGTCTGTCTGTCTGTCTATCGATCTGTCAGTAAACAGGATATATCGAGAACCGTAAGAGCTAGAGACTTGAAATTTGGTATGCAAGTTACTTGTAGGTAGGGGGTACAGTGCGAAGCTTTTGGTAAAAATCGGCCAAGTCGTTTGGTCGCAAGGTCGCAAAATCGCTCGCAAAGCGGTCGCGAATCTAAACGGTTGAAGATATGAGAATAAAAATGATTTGTTATCATGAGATAAACATGAATTTAAAATAAAAGTTGGTAAAATAGGAACCCGAAAAAAAATTGAAGCTCAGGATTTTTAATATACCGGGTTTTACCGAGTAAAATGTTTCGGGAAATTTATATTACCGGATAGATCAGACCGAGGCGAACAAAAAATTACAATGAATTTTTTTGATCCGAGGTCAAATAAATAAGTTATAGCCGATTAAAAATTAATTAAATGGACCAATCACAGAGCGCTTGGAGAGCTCACTGGCCGACTGCGGGAGGACAGGGGGAGCGCTTGGCCGCTAGGAGGGAGCACGCAGGCGGTAATGGGGAAGGCCGTGCGGCCGAGCTCGCACGGTTACCTTTAGTGACGTAGCAACATTTTAAGTACGAGTCAATTATTGTCTTGTACTGTTTATCTTAATCAGCTTTCGAGCGTTGGACTCGCGCCTCGTCCTTTTTTAAAATAACAAGTTCCGGGTCGAGAGCAGCGCAGGGCCGAGACGATGGACCCGGTATAATATATAATAATAGGATAAGGAAAGTCGTGTGATGTTCACACCAGATTTTTTCTCTCGTGGTGTGCAGCAATAATAATCGTCGCCGTAGACTTCAGTGACTTGAAGCCCAAATTGTAGTGCATGAAATATACAGGTACAAAGTGGCACAAAAGTCATCACTCGATTTCCTAAGGCCGTAATTTTGTTTGCAAATAAAAGGAATTGGTTTTGTTTGTTGCTTATGTTTATTTAAACGTTTAAGTTTTTTCCCTATCAGTCGTGAAGATAAAATATCGGTCAGGTGAACGCCGCCAGAGTTGATGCACATTCGGGCTAGTTTCACAGCAGTTTCCATGACTTTCTTCAAAATTTCTAGCGATAAATTCTCCACTTCTTGTCGGATGTTTTCATTTAGAGCTACCAAGGTCTCTGTCTTATTTGCATAGACCCGTAACTTCAAAAGACATTAAAGAAAGAGCCTGGAAGGTTTAATCGGGCCATCTTGCGGGCCAGTGCAAATCGCCAAAACGATAGATTAAGCGACCGGGAAACACTTGCTTTAGAATGTCTACTGTCGTTTGTGCAGTGTGTGCGGTTGCACCGTCCTGCTAGACCCACATGTTTTCGAAACCCAATTCGTCAATTTGCGGCAGCAAGAAGTCGTTAATCATGATTCTGTAGCGCTCACCAGTCAAAGAAAAGTGTTTCCGACGCCATCTTCGAAAAAATATGGGCCAATCACCTTTCCTCCGTAAACGCCGCACCGAACAGTGACTGAGAGAATATAATGGCACTTTGTGCGTTACATGCGGATTGCCAGTGCCCCAGAAGCGATAGTTTTGCTTATTCGCGTATCTGCATAGGTGGAAATGCTCCTCGTCGCTCATCGTGACCCATCGTCTGGTTCATGTTTGAGGGTTCTCTTTGACAATGTTGGCAACAGTCCTGCGTGCTACAAAGCTCTTCAAGTTAGAATAAAAGGAGTAAATCCTCTTTACACCTGCGGCTATGGAGAGCAGCAAGCACTCTGTTGATTTTTTCTTTAGAACAACAAATCTATACCTTTTTAGTTCTTCAACCAATAGATAGACTCACCTTAAAAGGACTCCTTATCTTTAAAAACTTTGTTGACAACCCATTCGACTGTCTATGCTTCTGAAACCTCTAGAAGTACGTGAAATTTTTTTAGTAGAAAGAACTGAACAGATACAGCAAAGGTTTTTATTTGTACAGTACCTTAGAAGCGTTTATAAATTCTTCGATGATGATTTTTCAAGGTTAGAAAACAATTAAAAATTTATGTAAAAACCAACGTCTACAAAACAGACAATACAAGAAAGAGAAAATTTCTTTCTGGATGACAATTTTTTGATGGATTTTCTTCAGCTATAGGAAAAGTATGCTTCTGATTTAGATAAAACATTTCTCGAGGATGTGTACATTTAGTACAATTTTTAAGAATTAGTTAAAGTACTTGGAAAGAAGATTATATCAAACCAAAAACATGTCTAGAAGCACCAAACTTATTTTTCCCAATACTGCCGTTGTTCAAGGAATTTATATAAGTATAGCTCTTACCAACTGCACCGAAAAATGATATTTTTCAGCTTTTAAGATACAATTTTTTCTTTTGACAATATAGTTCAGAGTTTGCTAATTCTGATATGTTTTTAAAATAAAAATTTTCAGAAGAAATGGACATTTGTTTTTATTTGTTCACATTGAAGTGTAAATGTACGTAAACATTCTATTAAAATGTACGTATGTAACGAAAATTGAAAATCAAATAAATGTTTTGTCTAAACGACCAACTTCTTTGTGATTCTTTAATCTCAAACATGCAAACATTTGAGAAAAACAAAGAACGATTAGTTTAAGGTAGACGAAAATATATCTAAATTTACAGGGAAAGTGCAAGGTTTGGTAAGTCATCGTTCTAAAGACAGAAGACATCCCTTTTGGAAATTCTTCAAGAAAACTTGTGGATTTCCAAAGACATTTTTTAAATCAATTTTTGTGCATAGTTACTATCTGATAGTTATGTTAAATTGCGATGGCGGCAACGCTGCCTTCGAGGACATAAAGGTAGGTGTATTGCTCATAACGAATTTAAAAAAATTTGTTGTGCTTGCGGGGACAAATATGAAAACAACGTCAAGAAATTTGTGAAAAACTCTCTACGAGGTGATTAATTATTCGAGATCGAAACGGTTGTGGCAGATGGGAGCTACCCAAAGTACTGGAATGTTGTTAAGTCAAATAAATTTACAAAATGTAAGTTGTTTATTTGAAGCACCTAAGTCGTAGAGAGTAGAGAAATTGGAAACATTTTGCCAAAGGTACATTGGAAAAATTCGATTTGCTACAGTATTTTCAAACGTAGCGCTAACGCAGTTGACATTAAATTTATATTCTTCTATTTATTATTAAATAAGTTATTGTAACTCCGCCACGGCCGGTCCCAAGCCCGGGAAAAGGAGGAGGGTTCCCAAACGAGGCTAGCGATCTATTTGGGGTAAAACTAAATAACGCTCATAGATCCAAATATGGCGACTCTTACAATAACATGAAACTGAACAAAGGAACGAGATGAATAAACGCGCTTCAGGAATACTAATAAAATCTAAATGATAACGGATAAATGTAAGACAGCGGCGGAACAGGATTGATGATAAAGACACGACCCTCACACGGAAAAGAAAGAAAAATTAATGGAAGGAAAACATTAGACTTGCGTGCTGGAATATGTTGTGGAATGACAGGGATCATGAAGTTATGCTAAAAATGGAGACATATGGGTTTGCGAAACCAAACGAAAGAACAAAGGCGAAAGAAGGTATCCAGCCTATATTTTCAAATACAGTGGCAGAGGGGGAGGCATAAAACAACGATTTAATGAGCCAACTCTGAATGAAAATTGAATAAGTCTAACAGAGCTCTGCACAGAAAATGAACTGCGAATAGACAACAGGTTTTTTAATCACAAGCTTGGACACAAAATAATATGGTTTAACTCCAGAGATCAATTCTCCATGATAGACTATATAATATCAAATAGAGAAATGCATCATTTGCAAATCATAGACGTGCGCAGCTTAAGCTCAACAGATACCAGGTTTCGGACATAGATTGGTGTTGGGTAGAGTACGATGATGGATGCAACCAAGAAAGAAACTACAAAACAGTTACACTGAGAAATTTAATATCGAATAAATTGCAAAAAACTAAAGAAAAAGTATACAGCCTGAAGATGACGTCGAAGTAAGTTGGCAGAAGGAAGTTCTAGGGAAGAGAACGATGAACTGGACCGTAAGGAAAAATACGACATGGTTTACGATGGAAGTGAAACAGAACGGGATGCACATTTAAAATACATGAACAATAAAACAAAAAGATTAGAGAACTGAAAAACGATTACTGGGCCAGGTTTGCTGTAGATATGGAACACGATTTATATGGTGCCCAAAGAAAAATATGGAGGATGCTGAGAAAAAAAAAGAAAATGCTGTAAATGAGAATACATGGCTGCAATAATTTAGATGTCTATATAATGAGAAAAACGTATTCTTTGAAAGAAGCTTGATGATCAAAGGCGCGACAACTCGAATAGAAAGATTATTAGGCATAGAGCTGGCGAGAAAGCTAAAAAATAGGAAATCGCCTGAAACAGATGGAATACCAAATTAACTGCATAAAGACGGCGGTGAAGATTTATGTAACCGATTGACAATGTTGTTCCAAAAAATAATAGATACAGGAATTATTCCGAACTACAACTACAACTACAACAACAATTAGACTTGCAGATGTCATTAACATTCTGAAGGAAAGATATAATCTACTTGAGGTGTTAATTAACAACAGCTTGATAGAATACGACAGGGTGACTCTCTAAGCCCACTAATGTTTAGTCGTGTGATGCATAAAATCATTGATAGTGTCAAAACAGCCGGGCAAGGATATAAAACTACTAAAGCGATGATGAATTACAAAGCTTATTACAGAATTTCCATATGACCCCTACAAAATATAACATGCAAATATCGGTACACAAAACAAAGGCTATGGTAATATAAAAAGACGCAATCCGCTGTAAATTGGCCATAGACGACACTATAATTGAACAAGTCATGTCATTCCAGTACCTGGGAGTAAATCTAACAGCGCATCAAGATAGAGTCAGAGAAGACCCCAAATAAACAGGACTGCGAGAATATCTGCAGCATTAAAAGACACCATATGGAACAATAAACATATGCAAAAGGAGAGTAAGATACGTATATATATAAAGTCTGTGTACGATCAATAATAACATTCGCTGCCAAAACCAAAGCTGAAAACCGCGAAAACGACCGGAAAGAAGGTTTTAAGAAGGATAACTGCACACACCCTAAGAGACAAAATCCCAAATGCCGTAATACGACAAACATGCGAGATACCGGATATAGTGAGATGGGTCGGGGGAAGAAGAAGACACTGGTAAGAACATGGAAGAAGACAGAATTGTAAGAATAGCAAGAGATGGGAAGCCCCTAACGCGCAGACTACCGGTCAGACCACCGAAGCTTGTGGACTTCCACTTTCCTAGAAATTAAAGACGGGGACGTAATTGGATAAATAAACGTGCCGCATGCTTATTCAAAGAAGAAGAAGAAGTATGAGCCACTATGTTATTAATAATTTAATAAACTTCATTTATGAAGTTCTCCTGTTTTGCATCTTTGTTTATAATGGCGAAATAATTGTTCTAGAGCAAAACACACTCAAGCAGATTTGCAAAGTTACATAGTTATATCGATCAGATGGACGCCTGTAAAATGAAGCAGTTGGATATTGCCGATGTCGTAGAGCCGCTCTGCTGAAAGATAAACTGAAAATTAAATCAATAAGAGTGCCCAAATAAATGATGGAATATGTTCTAATTTCTGCAAATTTGGATCCTGCTGGACTTAATGTTACTGATAACCATATTAGGTAAAAACTGTTACTTTGTAACAAAAAACACTAAATTCTAAAACTTAATAAATATTGATTTCTATAACTTACCTGCAACAATTCAAGCTGGTGTACATTGTGCAATATTTGTTGACGTAGCGGATACCATTATCAGAATAATGCTTTTGCGTTTTACAAAAGAAGGAGATAAACTTTTATTTAATATTTTTTAATTAGCACGATAATAAATAAGGAAGATGTAGCAACATTCAACAAAAACGAGACACGTCGTCGTACTAAACAATTATGCAATACACAATCGCTTTAGTTCAAAATTAAAATTATAAATAGTTTATACCGCGTTTTCACTAAGTCTCTGTCATAAGGAAGGAGTTAAAGAAAAACGTATAAGAAATATTCAGATCGGGCCAATTGCATTTATTTAAGAACATTAGACAAAACCCATGGTTTCCACGTGGGGCCTACGCCCAGATGGGTGTAATTTTATTTTGTTAATAGGGGCAATTTGAGAATGAGCTTCAATACCTCATTTATATGTCACGTAAATTAAATCTTTACATGGCGCCTCTTAGTCTACAGGGTGCGCCACGGAAAATTCCGAATATCTTTCTCAAAAAGAAACGCAATTGCACGAAATGTATAATTTATTTTTCACAAATAATCAATAATCAATGCCTGTAATTCGATTCTGCCTTCTCGATTCTTGATGACATCACGGAGACTACGAAGGTACGCTCCCACCACGGCACGGAGGTAATCTCCTCCAAAAATCTCCACACGGCATAGTCGAGGGATTTGAAGTCGGGAGAGGTGGCAGGCTATTTTGGACCCGAGATGAACTCGAGGAGATTGGCCTAACACCACTCCTAGACGATCTTTGCTTTGTGGGCAGGGGCTCCGTCTTCTTGGAAGATCCAATGGTCCGTGCCGAAGTGAGACTCGCTTCAGGGTATCAGCTGCTCCTTCAAGACGGCCTTCAAGTAGCACACCTTGTTGACTTTGACGCCGGGATCGACGAAGAACAGAGAGGTCTTTCCGGTAGAGCACACCGCGGCCCAAACCATCACTTGTTCGGGATGAACTGCCTCCCCAGTGTCTTTAGCGAGCTCATGGTGATTTGGGGGTTGAAAGCCACCTCCACGGTGAACAGGTTCTCGTCGGGGAAGACGGAGCAAAGGTGCCCTCCAGGCCGTGTACGGGCAAGGAGGGCACGGCATTTCGTTCCAATAGGATGGCTGTTTTTTTGACACGGTAGAGAAATAGTTCCAGCCTCTCTTTGACGATCTTCTTGACCGAAGTTGAAGAGATTTTCAGGTGCTGTCTCATCTTCCGCAACGAGCGGTGAGGATTTCAACGTATCCGCTCTCGGATGATCTTCACCTTCTGTGGAATCGATACAGTAACCGGTCTTCCACTTCTTTTACGGTTTTTGATGTCGCCAGTCTCCTTGTACAGTTGGATGGTTCGGTAGACAATTGCCCGACCGACATGAAGCAGCTTCGAGATGCCCTTTCACTAGACTCTGGTAGTTTCAAGTCCAAAATCGCTCTACGATGGTCTTCGCGGCTGCCATTGCCTTCAAAACACAAAAATCACACGAAACTTTGAGGAACATAGAAAAACAATGAAATGATGAAAATAAAACAATTGAACACAAATAGCGTGGCGCGAAATTAGTATCTCAATACTTTTGGCGTACCTTGTATTGATACACTTTAACTGATACCTGAATGTCGCTCCTGCTCAGTCTATGGGTTATTTCACGAAAGGCTATCATTGCACCATTATTTTTGAATAAATCCCAAAGAATATGAGATGATGCGAGTACCGAGAATACGGCTCTGTCACGTAGTAAAATTAGTGATTTATTCTGAAGAATAACGAACAGGCGTTCGACCCAGTGTGGATCAGAGGTCTTCTACGCAAAATGATAAAGCTGAACATGCCTCCATACCTGATGAACACACTTACATTTTTTCTACACACAGGACCTTTCAGGTACTAGTAAACTCCTTTACCTTTTTAACTCTTCAAATATAAGCAGGCGTACTTCAAGGCTCCCGTATTGGGCTCCAATTTATTTAACATATTTATGTATCCTTATATCAGCCGAAGCAGACCTTGCAATGTATGCTGACGATACAGCAATGCTCACTCAAATACATGAATATATAAAAATCTCAAGAATTTTCAGGTATATGAATTAATAGCTATTGTATCCGTTACGAAATTGACATGTCCGACAACACTAAGTAACAGACAATATCAATTCTATGAAATGTCAACTTTGTCTATGATACTCATGTGCAAATTACAGCGCAAGTATTAAAATGGACGTTACTTATATAAAAGTGAGCAACTATTAGTGTTGATAGACTTTTATGATGGAGCCGTATTTTCGGTGCTCGCGTCGTCTCATATTATTTGGCGTTTATTCAAAGTTGGCACTACACTTCTATGAAATAACTTATAGGTCTATTAAAAGAGACGTTCAAGTATCAGCTAGAGTATTTGGCGCAGATTAACTGTTCTACCATAAGACTACCAATAAATGTCTGTCAATAGACTAAGTTGAAATAATTTTTGGCAAAAGTTGCGTGACATAAATAAAGTGTTGTCAGTGTAAACATATGTCTTCCTAAAAATATCTTTATCGAGTGAAAAATATTCCATTTTCAGAAGTATACAAAAGATCTAAATGTGGTACAGGGGTGGCAAAGATCCGAACAAAAAGAGAAGTGGAGGGCAAATCGACATTGGATCTAAGAACCATACTTTTTAAAGTAACTTTACTTTTTACTGCGTTTTGAGAATGTAATTTTTTTATTTAGCTTTTATTTTATATTTTGCTACTGGTGTGTAATTAGAGTAAAAGGAAAATTTAATCCATGTGGATGTTTAGATGGAACGTCCCTAGCATACTGGCAGCGTTACCGCGTTGAATTTCTAAACTAATACGTTGAACTAGATAAAAACGGGAACGACAATCACCAGAAATAAATTTGAGACGAAGGCCAATGTCACTGACAAGAGAAATAGCTTCATCATACCAGGGTTCAAAAGCTTCTATGGCAAAAGTATTAAAAAGGTAACCTAGCCAATGAGAGTCTTCTTAGAAACACCACCTGGTTCCTTAGTAGTTAAATCCAAATATGAAAGGAACAAGTGAAGTTCCAAATCAGAACTTTTTTCTTATTTCATGGCAGAAGTTATTCCATCGGGGCGTTTCCCATAATCTTGACAAAAGCCGTTAGGTTCTAAAACTGAAAGTTTGTCGGTAGAAGATATTGCGTATTTGATTGCTTCGTTAATTTGGCGATGGTGGTAGTGACGCCCTGCATTTGTTTGAAATGTAGACTATGATATCCGTTGCTGTCCACGTTCATACCAAAAATGCGTCTTTAAGAACTAGACGAAGTCCACACGAAAGAAGTTGTCATCCAGAAAGGTACCCAATACTAAAGAAAGGATGACTGTTAGCCAAGCAGAAGACTCTGGATGCTTAAGAGCAAAGAAAGAGGCTTGGCTTTATGGTATTTCGTTGAAGGAAATATTGAGAATAGATTCAAGACCACACTTAAATATATCATTAATATATTCTAGATAGTCAAGAATCTTACTTGGTGTAATTGTCCAAAAGAGATAAATTAATTTAGGAATAAAAATACAGTGTTGAAGGAGATTTCATCGATGGTAGTCTCGAAATAAACCTCTTAATCTCAATTATCAAATTATTTCATTGTCGTTTACTGGAGTTCCAAGAAGAGAAACCTGCGCGATTAATCTGTATACCAAGAGAAGCTTCTGTGAAACTAGATAAAACTGATTCTTCAACATCACCTAAAGAGAATATCTCGTATTTAGTGGGGTTAATTTGTAGTCTGAGCGCCGAAAATAAATCGCATAGGTTTTTAAAATCTTGTAGGCCTACATCCTGCCAAAATTAAATTGTCAAAATACCAAATTCAGTTCAGATTGTTCAGTAAGGACTTAATCGTTAGCTGAATTGGAAGGGTAAACAGTTATGGCCCAGATTGGTTGCCTTGTAACTCCTGAAGAAGAATGAATAGGTTTGTCCCTAAAAAAATAAGGATTTGTTTATTGGTAGGCTTGAATGAAGAAGGGATAAGGCGAGGGGATTTTTTCGCGGATGGCCAATAACATCTTTCCTTTCTAAAGTGTTGAAAGTGTTTTTGACATTAACTTTCAAAACAATTTTATTGGACCCGGAATGACTTTTCAGAAAATTTCGAATACAATGAACAGCAGCCTCACATCCCCCACGAGTTTGCGAATCCGATTTACTATTTTTAATTGGCACTTAACGGCAATGGAAGGAGAAACTAAATATTATATAACATTAATCTGTTCCACATATGCGTTGATGATATTAGACAAGGAGATAATTCGGGCCCTTTTGGGCATTCTTCTTCAAATTCGAATGCTTTTCTTAAGTTGGTCAACTTTGAGATTAAATCCTCAGGACCGGAAATTCCATTTTGGAGTTTGGGAGCAATGTATTTTTAATCTAGACTTTTTGAAGGTTTTGCTACAACATTGACATTGAACTTGGTTTTCGGGAGATTCATCAGACTGAGATGCACTTGTTTACAATTATGACTGGTCCATGGAGCAGAAAATTTTTCCAAAGCGATGACCCCTTTATCAGACAAGGAAGCGCATTCTGAGTGTAACCAGCGACAACAATTATTGCAAAATCTAGAATGGGTAGTAGAGCTGGGGTTAAAATTATATTTATCTGAAAATTCATATTTAGAATCTTTTTCAATATGATAATATTATAAAGTGCCTGAAAGATAGTAAAGTATGCTCAATAATGAAGGTAAGGCAGATCGACCACGCTTAGTCCGAACAACTGTAAGTGATGAAAAATCCGAATGCTTCAATTAGAAATATCAAAAAAAAATATCTTCAGTTAAGAGATCACAAAATTGCATAGTGAAGGAATATTTGGAACTATTCGCCTACAATGAGCGAGAAGATAATCAAAAACGTTGACTGGCCACCACATTCTGCTGACTCATATTTTGTGATTACTTTTTATGGAGCTTAGTCAAGGACACTACATGTCATCCTAGTCCAGGGTACCTTGAGAATCTTGGAAGTATCAAAGAGATAATTGCAGATGCTGTGAAGTTGATTTTAGAAGAAAAAAGAGGGAACAAAGGAAGGAATCTGGAAAATTTTTAATGTAGAATAGTGGTTCTGAAACTTTTTGGGTAGGCTCACTTAAGCATTTCTAAAATTTCGATTCCTCTTATGTTTACTTGAGTAAATGCAAGGGCCCGGTCTGAATATTTTTTATGTATTTTTTTCTAATTATCTTTTACCGCTGACGTAGACTTATTGAACAGATGGTATAAATTTTGGCTGATTCCGGGAAACATCCGCCAAAGTTGGAAAATTGTTAGCAATTTCGATCAAATTTTTTTGCCTATGGGTCAAATACGAAAACTGTAGTTTTAATGTTGGAATGTTGGAAAAACTGAAATTTCGGATTTTTTTAATTATAGGTGCACGGCCCCCACTGGGGTATTATCCTCTGGTGCATTGTTCTCAACCATAATTAACTTACCTGATAGTACATGCTGCTTCTTAATTCAAGAAAATGTCAAAGACACGAAAAGGATAACAACGAGCAAAAGGCAATTTCAATAACACATAATATAAAACCTTCAAAGAGACGAAACAACTACAGAAAACAGATGTCAAATTAGGTTTGTGTCACACTACGTTTTGAGGTACATAAAGAAGAACCAATTCGAAGAGTAAGAGATTGTCGCACCTAACTACGCTGTCAATAAGATCTTCAGCTACGATTTGAAGAGTCCACTCAAAGATTACCTAATAAAAGCAAGCAAGGTGTCTTTAGGTTTATGTAAAATCAAAGATCGAAAATTAGCTTATGAATTGGCAAACCGAAATCATTTAAGGTATCCTGATTCATGGGATAGGAAGCAGATCGTAGGAGAGTATTGGATAAAAAGTTTTAGGAAACGTTGACCTGATTTGTCATTCCGTAAGCAGGGCTTTCAACAGACCAACGGTAAATGAATTCTTTAATAATTTTGACGCTTTCTACAAAAAAGATAATCGTGTAAGCCTCCCAAGTGTTCAATCTGGATTAAACCGGTCTAATTATTGTACAAGAGTCTCCAAACGTCATTGCTAAGACAGAGAATAAACAAGTTGGTCAAGTGACGGCTGAACACCCAGTTCCTTGATTTTCTCTCGAGTCAATTTCAAGGCATGTATGGTAAATGGTGCTCTTTCGGGAACAGCAGGCTTCACGTGCAAATTCATTGGATGAACAAAGTCATGTGCAGATTGAAGTAATTAAGTTTGGCCGCGAAAGCAATATCCACATAGTCACCATTTCTCCTCCCATGTCTTCAAAACAAATCGCTGAAAACCTATTACAACTCTGTGTGCAACAGTTGGATGAGGAGCAACTCGAATCAAACTATTACTACTTATGATGTAGCGCAGTTATTTGGGAAAGCTTATTCCTTCAACATGAGCAATATTATCAGCGCCTTCAAGACTACTGGAATACTAATCTTTCAGCAAGCTCCCCTGCTTTTTCGTCTGAAATGATTACTTCAATTGATCAAGGAGATGCGGGTCCGAAACCGCAAGAAAGCAAAGATTTCCCCAGGTTTCTAACCTATAAACAGATAATAGTCAGTCTCGTGGACATCCGACCTTTCCCAAAATCACCAAAGAGGAAAGTCAAGAGTGGCAGGAGGAAAAGAGGAAAAACGGTTGTTTTAACTGCAACTTATAAAGGATGAACAAGAGGCATGAATAACAAGAAATCCGAGGTATCTCTGTAAAGCGGAAGCTTTTCGATGACAGCTTGAAGAAGGGGACTAAAACTGACAACGAAACTGACGATATGTATGAAGGCGACGGAGGGGATTGGATGGAAGAAACAATTCACTCGAACGAGGACAGTAGCTAGGATGAAGTTAATCCTGACAACCTTACTGAAGGACTATTTCTTGTCATTACAAAGGGCACTGGCATAATGGAGGGGGGGGGGGAGAATCCTGGAAATAGAAGAGAAATCAGTAGGCGTGCTCCACTTAAGAAGAAAGAAGAATTCGTATGTCAAGACTGATGAAGCAAATGGTAAAAATTTTCCCATAATCCAAAGCCGGCTCTACAAAAAGGAGCTC
This sequence comes from Sinelater perroti, assembly GCA_036346155.1. Classification (NCBI taxonomy): domain Eukaryota; kingdom Metazoa; phylum Arthropoda; class Insecta; order Coleoptera; family Elateridae; genus Sinelater; species Sinelater perroti. The sequence continues at coordinate 2,868,790 of JARFIY010000167.1, read as the reverse complement.
TAGTTTGTTTTGTTTCCCTTTTGATTTTTCTAGGTATGGTTTACCAATGTCTTAAGTAAAATTAATAATTAAGTGTGTCGATCTATTGTTTAATTTACTAAATCCGAGAGAACAATGTATTTGGAAGTTTTAGATTAAATAGGAATCAACGGTAAAATGCATATCAAATTAGGTTAGCTGGTGGAAATAGTAGGTACCTCAGGTAACACAAGTCTACCCTTTTGTACTATAGAGTAAGTTACCCGGACTCGAAAAAGGCATCTTACACCCAGACATATATGTAATGCCCAGCTGAAGCTTAATAATGTACCTAACTGAAGCCCTAAAAAGTGAGATCCTACCTTCAAGAGCAAAAGTTGTATGATTGATTGCAAAAAGTGGGGCAACGTCTTCACAACTCCCGTATCAAGTGAGGTAAGATGAATATTTAATATGTCACAAATCGCTGGGAATATATGCTATCTACCACATTTTTGTTATTCAGATTTTTACTTGTATAAAAATTCTTAAATTTGATGGAAAATTAAAAATTTATTATTTAAGTTTGTGATTTTTTAACCAACTTTTTGTACCCGCGAAAATCTACCAAAAATATGGTAGATAGTCCATGTCTCAACTTAATGGTGACAGTAACTATTCAACCTAAGTTACTTGGTATGTAGATTCAGAAAAAGAATACGAAATTACGATTTTTTCAGCATTCAAAAATCAACAAAGCAAATCAAAACTGCGCTTTTCGCATTTGACCCACAGGCTAGCTACAAAAGGATTTGGTTGCAACTGGTAATATTTTTAGCAAATTTGGTCGATCTGTTCTGGAATCGCCCGTTTATATTTTTAATTTTGAGTTAAGTGATTGTGCATTGCATAATTATTTAACACGATGATATGAGGATGTTTTTGTTGAATGTTACTACATCTGCGTTATTTGTTATCGTACTAATTAATTATTTTTGTCAAAGTTTATTTCTTTTTTCTTTTGTAAAGTATCTTTTATTGCACAATGTACACTGACTTTAATCGTTGTACGTAAATCATGGACATGAACATTTATTCAGCGCGGGGAAGTGTTATCTAATATTCAGATTAGTAGGTTATTGACTTATATTACTTAACTTTTCTTGGAGCAGCTTACAGTGTTGAGAGGGCGCAGTTGCGGATGATGGGTTATATAAATTATGTTGTCTGAAAAATAGTAATAATGAATTTAGGTGGCCCTACAATTTATTTGTTTGACAATTATGAATTTCAAATAAATAATAGGCCCTTAAGGTTGAAGTTTAATCAGGGGATGCTAAGAAAACGTAAGAATACCGATAACAATAGCATAGCTATTTTAATCAAGAACAAATTATAAAGGCATCTTACATCCGAGGCAATTTTAATGATTCTATGACATTTGAAGAACATACAGGAAAGAAAAAATTACTTTGACCTTATTTAAGGAATTTTTGGGGCTTTATCCCTATTTGGAAAACCCTTTTTATAAAGATTGTTGAAAATTACTAGGTGGTTCAAATATGACCGGAACTGATTTTTTTACAAAAAAAAAAAACAATTGTCAAACACTTGCACTCCCGAAGAGTCTGGATGACGAAAAGTCTGATTCGAGCCTTCCGGACAGGTAGAAATAATTTGGGGCCAAATAGTGACTGTACGGAGGATGTGGCAGAAGGTTTTATTTCGTTTTTCGAAGATTTTCATTGTTGTTTTGATCGTATGGGGCGTGCATTGTCTTGAAGAAGGCTACGCACTTTCCAATTGTTTTCTGCTTGGATCGGATTTTTTCCTTCAGGTCTGTTGCTAGGAAGTCTGAGTAATAAGCTGCATTGACTGTTCTGGCATCCGTCAGAAAGTCTATATAGATAACCCCCTGCTAGTCCCAGAAGAATGATGTCATCACTTTTCCTGCCAAATAGCTTCTCCGCGCTCTCTTAGGTGTGGGAGAATTGGTATGCCGCTTCTAGCGTGATGACTGCTGAGTTTCGGGAATGAAGTAGTGCACCTACTTCATCGGTTGTCACTATAGACTTCAAAATGCGTCACCTTCGTCTTCAAACTGCTGTAGGAGTTGGCTGGCAGCTTGCATGCGCACCGTGAATTTACTAGTGCAAGTGGTTTTTACGATGTCTTCTACACTACCAACACTGATGGATCAGCATTACTACAAGTTCCTTGATAGTGCTACGCGTCTGCACGATCAACGTTTGGTTCGGTGACGGATGTTTGCGACCGACGATCATGCAGTTCATTCTCCACGCACTCTCTGCCCTCTCTGAAGCACTTACACCACTCAAACAGACGGGCCCATGAGAGACACTCTTCCTCATACTGTTGTTGAAGTCTGTGCTAAATTTCAGCGGACGGGTGTTTTCCTCAACGAGGAATTTGATCACAATGCGTTGTTCTACGCTCCGCGAAGTTAGTACAAGTGCAAATCGTGCTTACGAACGAATTAGTTCAAAATTGTTGTATTTTATATACAAGTCAAAACTGCAAATAGTTTGATAATTTCATTTTACTGATTATATATAAACATAGTGTGGCGGTGGTCACGCCGCCAGGTCGCTGACAGTTACTCTCAATGCAGTCTCGGGCTCAAAATATAATTAAACTTTTGGTGGCTATCGGGCATCAAGTACACGTCTGATTTTCAGGATGTAAGAACACCAAACTAAATTTATTTAAATAAATAACTCGGTTAAACAATTGTACACTTAATATGAAATTTTTGACAACGGAACCAACAAATAGTGCCATTAAACGCAGCTTCGATCATCTATCACCATTTATGATGCAAATGTATTTTATCCAGTACAACTGCTAATCAATATCATTATTATTACATATATTTAAGACAACTATTTCTCTTCATATACATTTGTCACCATCGAAAGTCATTAAACGTTTTGAATTCGTATTTAAGGTTTCATATATCAAGTGTTACTCAATCCATACGGGCCTTCTTCCTAGTCCTACTCAGGATGCCTCAGAGGCCAAAGAATTTGCAAACCCACATAAATTAGCAGAAGACAATTCCACAAATTTGAAACTCAGCGGATACCATATTCTCAACTCAGCTAACATTTGAATGTAGTTTATCATGAAGTAGAGAGAATAAAAAAATAACCCCGAAACCTCTCATACCTTTACATTGTTACTTGGCCCCTATTTCGCCGGGACTGATGTTACCTCGACCGAATTTTTCGGACCGGTGCAACATAAAGGCTCTTCTTTGGAATTTATAATCCTAAAGAAATGTTACCTGAGGCCGACTTTGTGGCGCCTTGTGCAACACCGGAGTTATTGACCTACCGCGTCGCGTCGTCCCAAGCGATCCCGAGTCGGCCCGAACGCCTCCGACCATAGCCGCCACGGCATTTACCAACCGGGGCAAGAGCGCCGGCGCATTTTCCAATCGGCGCAAAGGCGCCCCCGGTGTCTACCAATCCTGGACAGGCTTTGCATCCCCCAGCGGGCTCAGCGTGCTTCCACCCTAAACTCTGCACCCCACCAGCAGAATGGGGCACGAGCTGAGCCCTTAAACCTGAGCCACCGAAGTATTCGCGCTTAGTCGCCAGCCGCTTAAGAAGAAATCATCAAGAGTTAACAGGTGAGCCTCTTTTGATTTCTTTTGTTGCTCGCTGCCCGGACCTGCTCGCTATTCGACTCTGTCATCGGCCCCTCTGCTTGGCCCTACTGCACGCTGCCCAGCTACGCTACCGCCCCTGCTGCTCGCTGCCTGGTTTCGCCCCGGCCCCGCTGCTTGCGCTGCTGACCTAGCTTGCGGCCCGGCTTCGCTGCGCCAACTAGTTGTCGGTTTCAGTGCGTACATTAAGTCGTAGGTTAAGTTCTTGTACATTAGCTAAGTAGGTTAGGTTAAGGTAAGGTAGCTTAAGTACTGTAAGCTTGTAAATATAATTCTAATTCGTAAGTTGGAGCCGACGCTTCGTTTTTTAGCCTTCCGTGCCCCACGCGTTGACGGTCGTAGCGTCCAGACGCCAGATTTATCACCGCCCGGGCCCGACCTGGTAACAACACATGGAAGATCAAAGTGAAGACAGCGACTCAATGGAAAATCTCCACTTACGGCAAATAATAAAAAAGAGATATCGAATAAATTATACAATAAATGATTGAAAATCTCACGCAAGTTACAGAAGAAGAAATATTTTATTGTAAATATTCTCAAAAGAAATCATAAAAATTACTAAAATTTTCTCAAATATATACAGGAAACTTATTTGATATCTAAATGAACTAAAAGAAGATAGAGCATACAGAGTTGTTATGCGAACCCTTCATTACTCTGTTTTAATTTTCAACAAAAAAAAGGAGTTAGAACAAAAAGACCATACCTTTAGAAACATCATACATAGAACCATTTAATGTTTTTCTGTGTAGATTTAAAACCCAATTCAAGCAACAAAGACATATAAATCTAGAATTCTTAGGTTAAATGGAGATCAACATTGAACCACCAGATAAGAAAAACATTGTATAACTTAACATACATGCTGTCAGTTAAAAGGTTGGCGAAGTGGTTTACTGTGACATTTTACAATTTAGGTATCGTTCTATAGCTTGTAATTCCGTGAACACTTTCATATATAACCCACTTATGATTGTTACAGGATGGAGTTTAACAATGAACAAATTCGTTTGCTGCTCACTTTTCAATACGAGCTTGGACTGAATTCTGGAGAGGCTGATAGAAGGATATGTGAAGTTTACGGTGATGGTGTGGTGGCTGAACGTACAGCACAGAAGCGGTTCAAAAGATTCAAAAAGGAAACAAGGCTAGATCTGAGCTCCCAAGAGAAGTAGATCGTCGAGCCGTAATCAGCAGAGTTGAAGAAGAGCCACAAATGACTTATCAGAGTACCATCATTCAACGACAGGACATCCTGTACAAAGCTGGCAAAAAAGGGAACAGGACGAAGTGGGATCACCACGAACTAAACGAGAGCTTAGTATGGACTGCACGAACTTCAGCGCCAGCCTATGTTGGCGAAGAAGTTCGGGCGGTTTGTCGTAATCTCTCTATTTTTGCGATGACATCTTACAATTTTAGTATCATTCGATAGCTTGCAATTTCCTGAACACTTTGATATATACCTCACTTACGATTGTTAGAGGATGAAGCCTGACAACGTGTAGATTCTTTTGCTGATCAATTTTCAATACAAGCTTGGATTGAATGCGACAGAGGCTGGTAGAAAGTTCTGTGAAGCTTATGGCGATGGTGTGGTGGCTGAACCTACAGCACAGAAGTGGTTCAAAAGATTCAAAGAGAAAGATGACAGATTGACTGACAAGCCTAGATCTGAACGAGTTGAAAAAGAGCCATCAATGACTTTTTGGACGCTGGCCAAAGAGGGCAAAGTTGGTTCAGAGTTTAACTATTTTTTAATATTGTAATATAACTTTTTAATTAAAAAGCTCCTCTTCATGTCTCTCTATTTTCTAAAATTACTCTCAGATATTTAAAACTATTAAATTCTTCTATTTTGAGCATCATTTTAATCTCTTTATTATTCTTATTTTCTTTGGTCGTCATGTGTTTGATCTTTACATTTATTTTTATTTTTCTCTTCTTAAGTTCTTTATTTCATATCTCCAAGCTCTCCCGTAATTCCTAACCAGTAGGTGCAATTATCAGAAAGTTATCCACATATGCTGTAATTTATATATTTGCTAGTTGTGTTTTTCATCTTCGGTGTGCATATTTTCATGATTTATGTCATTTGGTTTCCTGTTTTAATACATTTTTTTGTAGTTTTGCAAGTACTTTTAGTTACTTCAAACAAATCCATAGTAATTTTTCTGTTTTTTTTTGGGAATCCTAAATCACTTCTCTTAAGACATTGTCAAATGTACTTTCCAGATATATGAATCTACAATTTCACAATAAATATCGTATCCTGGGTAGTTCTAGCCGGTCTAAATATGTCCCGCCCCTCCCCCCGTTGACACTTTATTTCTTATCTCAATTTGGGTTTCAATATTCTTTCATGGTGGTAGCGGGTAGATACTCCTCTATGATCCCGATAGAGGATAGATCTACTTCAGGGAGCGATTCTGCTCACGGAAAAAGTCGTGTCCCAACCTTAATCCCACCCATAATCTACATACTCTCATCTTTCATACACCCTATCTACTCGCCAACCCGCCCGGTATGGTTACTTCTCATTCATTTACTCTCCTATTCCAGGATATGGTCGGATTTTTATTCAACTCCTTTTTGAAATATTCCTTCTATCGTTTCATTTTTTCTTGTTTTGTTGCCACCATCTTTACTAGGATATTTCTTATTTTGTCTTTCATTCTCCAGGCTTTTATTTTATTTTTAGTTATTTTTCTTTTCTACCATTTTTTTGCCTTTTTGCTTTGGTTTTTCTACGTTACTAAATCTACCAAAGCTCTGGTCCTTGGGTATCACGCCTAGTCACTCTTTTCGGCTGCACCGTTTTTTTAATAGTTTCTCAACTTTAATTGCATTTTACCACCGAGTTAGCAGTGCTTGCCAAGTCGTTCACTCTATAACTTTTTTGTTATTTTTTTAATCGTTGCAAATAAACTTTGCGAGCTACTTAAAGCAAATAGTGATTACGCTCTGCCTTCTAATATATCATTAATTATATTTATTTATATTCTGCTTATGGCGCTTTACTATAAATTATGATATATCCTCCTTCTATTTGCTGGCACGCTTGTCCTTTTCTTTTCGTATTTGTAACAGTCAGAAGGTCATTCCAGTTTCTGTTTTTTCTCAGTTATTCAAGGTGTATTCTAGTGATTTTTCCTTAAAAGTTGTTTTTTGTTTATTCTATATGTTGTTTTCTCACATTTTATTTTTGTTTCTACACTCTTTGTCTTCTCGCTTCTTTTTCTTTTATTCTTTGTTATATTTATTTCCAGTTTTTTGAGTTATAGTCTCTTTCTCTTCTTTTTATCAACCTATCCGAAATGCTTTTGATCATTAATAATTAATATTGCTTATTTATTTTTTTTCTGTAACGTACTTCTGTCTTTTTTCTTTTTTAATTACTACTTGCATGTTTTTATTAAGTTAGGTGGCTTTTATGTGACTTTCTGGTGTTCTAATCTCCTTCTGCTTTAATACCAGAACTTTTTGTTCGACCTTTTTCAGTTTTTGTGCATTTTTAATTTCCATATTTACTTCTATTTCTTTAGATAATAAGGCTTTTAACCCTTGCTTAATGTTCTTTTGTCAAATTTCTCCCAAATCGTAATTACATTATAAAATCTGGTCACGTAGTTTAATTTTCTCTCCCATTCTACCTATTCCTTTATAAATTTTATTTCCTTTCAATATTTTTCGAGTTATTTCTTAATATTATTTAATCTGGTTAAAATAACTTATTGTAAATTTCTCCAATCTTTCCATACTTGTTCATCCCTATTTTACTTTACTGTGCTGAAACTATTGCCCTTTTTGGCGTTTTTTGTGTTTTTAGTTTTGCTTATTTCTTTCGCTGTTCTTTTATTTTGCAGGATAATTTATTTATTCACACGACGCTGTTGGCGCACATCTGACCTTTACGTGGGCAGTCTGAAAAGTTTGAGCCTAACATAGCATTGTTTCTGTCAAATTCAAATCTATTTTTCTACATTCTTTAAGTCGACACACTTTTTCTAGCGATACTACAACTTCTTTAACTCGTCCAAATATTATGTGTTTGGCTCTGAAAAATAGGCGTCTACGGTTACGGAAACTTCCTCCTTTGATGAGAATCTCTGTTCTTCGAACAAAACTTTGAGCTTAGGAAATAGAAAATAGTCGCTGGGGGCCAGATCTGCTGAATATTCTGGATGGTCAATCAATTCAAACTGCAATTTGTGAGTTTTGGCTATGACGACCGTCGAAATGTAAGCCGGTGCATTGTCTTGATGGAAAAGCACTTTCTTTTTTCCAAGTGGGGTCGTTTCTCAATGCTTCCTTTAACTGATCTAATAACAATACGTAGTACGACCCCGTTATTGTTTTTTCTTTTTCTAAGTAGTCGATGAACAGAATTTCCTGACTATCCCCAGAAACAGTCGCCATCACCTCCCGGCCTATGAAACCATCTTCGCATTTGTCGGAGGAAGTTCACCCTTTGCAGTCCACTGTTATGATTATTTCTTTGTCCCAGGAGTGTAGTGGTGGACCCCAGTTTTATCGATAGTGATAAATCGATAAAAAAATACGAATAGTTTTGTTGAGGCCGCTGAAGTAGGGCCTTAGAAATGTTCATTAGAATGAATTTTTGGCCGAAGCGAGCAAGTGCGGAATTCAACGCGCGGACAGCTTTCTCATGCCCAATTCTTTATTCAATATATGACAAACGCGTTCTTTCGATATGCCCACAGTCTCTGCTTTAGCTCTAACCTGGATTCGACGGTCGTCCACTACTATTTGATGAACTTTTGCAATGATGTCGGTGGAAGTTGCAGTTGTTGGACGTTCCGTACGCTTATCATTAGTCAAGCTGGTGTGATCACATTTCAATTCAGTTGCACACCTTTTCATGGTGGCAAATGATAGCATAGGCGTATTGCCTTTCAAATGCAAGTACTTAATTACGACACGGTATTCGATTTTTCCATTTTTCCAAAAGCACTGACATTGATTGCTGCAAACTAAGCATCCAGAAATGTTCACAGGTATTTCAAAGCATGTACGATTGCAATAGCAGAATAGTTTTGATCTTTATGTCGAAACTCAAAACTTTTCAGACTGTCTACGTACTACCAATCAATTTGCTACTTTGTTTTAGTTTGAATAAGAAATTAGAGATGTATCTTTCTAAAAAGAAATTTAATTTGGTAATGTTGTGTAGTGGATCTAGCAATCCAAAACAGGCCAATAGGTAAGAGATATCCCAAAATGTTTGGATATGGATTTGGCATGGTTTAAAGGAGTTCATTGGATGTGACTATATGACTACTTTCACTATAAACAAAAATGGGTGCGTAAACATTATTTGCAGTCCGGAAAATTTTAGTATGACATAAATGGTTAGCTTAGAACGTTTATCTTTCTTTCATTCAGTTATTGCAATTATTTTTTTTATCACTTGACAGATGTAAAATTATAGCAGACGTAATTACGATATTTTCCATGTATATAATTGACCCTTGCTTGCCATTAAGATATATAATTATATTTAAACAAATTTATCATTCGAGTTGGCAATTAATATTAAATTAAAGTAATTTAAGAGTGATTTTAGAAAAAAAAACGATTCATGTTAAAGGAAAGCTTATTCCTGTTTATAGATTTGGGCCTATCTAACACTGTATAACTAAAAAAATTGAAAAACATCTCGGAAGGCCATTATATAAAATTTCATAAAAACTTTTTATTTGCTTTCTAGTTTTTTTTTATTGTTTATGGTTTTAAGGGAAGAGGTCTACGAAAAGTTATACATTTAGATATGACTTTTTTTGTACATTTGCTAGTTTTGCGAATCATTATGCTTTTTTATTAGAAAACCGGAAAGCAATGGGGGTAGAAAGCAATATTAATGCTGGTGCTTTCTTGTCGTTAGGTTATGGACTCTTTATCATAAGCTGCCGACCTATTCTTATATGAGAGTACTGCAGCTATTAATATGGTTGAGGTGGTCAAGCTTGCACTGACGTTCGATGTTGAGCTTGTCATCTTTGATATTTAAGGCTTCTGAGACTGAACCCTACCATTAGTTTTTCTAGAAGGCCTGGCGATGTAAGATGACGTGGCCTTAAGGTGCTTCCAGTATGGCAGAGGTTTATACGTGTCCCAAGTGTTCAGTTCGACTTAAACATGCCGAAGATGACGTTGATAACTTCAGCGCAGGTTATGAGCCCTGTTACAACTTTTAGAAAGTTTGTGGCGTTTCAGGTGGCTGCCAAGATGTTTTCTATAATTTCCAGGAACGTGAAAATTATCCAGCGATGGTGATCCAGCCCTGGTGTTCAGGGTGCGGTGGGTCCCGCGAAATTGGTTGGGGTCATTGGTCAAGCTACTGGTTGGTTGTGGCGGAAGCTGGAGCATTTTCTCTGCCATTGAAAGGTAGATGTGGTATGGTGTAGTCTCCGATTGGAGGAATTGTGGTTTTGGGAATGCGTTTATTATCGGAAGCTGGTTGGATGAGGATTTTGGCAGTTAGGGTTAGGTTACTTGCACTCCCTAAAGTAGTGATAGTTACTGCACTTCGAGCACTGGCTAATTCTTTCCTTTGTTTGTCTGTAACGGTGAAGCAGCCCCAGATGGAAAACCACTTAAGCCCTAAGAACATGGGCCGCATCAGCTCATGGTTGACATCCTTTCTTATTTGCTTCAATGTAATGATAAGGTTGCCGTGGAACTAGACCTTTGCTTTCGTCAAGTAGCGGGTCAGCCACCGGTAATCATTAGAAGTAGCAGGATGAATATATAATGTACTTGTTATGTTCTTGGCTTTTAAAAAGCCACTATGCTTTTTTCATGGTTGCCTTTCAAGGAAGACCAAACTTCTTTCTTCGGGAGGGTTGCTAACGACGGGCATCTCCACGTCGTCTTTGCGGCACCATCATGACTTTAGCACGGCGGAGGATGAGGCGGTGTTTGTGGTCAAGTTTGAATGTATCTTTTGGATTGGGCAGGCATGCTCCAAGCAGGGGCAGTGGGGGAATATTTGTGGAAGACAGTGACCGCGATTTTCTGATATTTTGCATTTAGTTTAGTAGACCGGGGTGTCGCACAGGTATCTCGGCTAACTCCAGGTCTTTATATTCACTGTCACTGTGCATATCACTTGGCACTGTGCACGGTTACTTTCAGCCCCCGCAGCGTATTGCCTGGAAAACATATAAAACTATTACGTACCGACGTAATGCACGCCTCTGCTGTGCCTCTCAGAGAGAATGTGCACTGACTTTCCTTGGTTGTTAGAATTGAATTTGATTGATAAATATTTGGACAATATATTTTTTTACATTCATCTTAGTGATTGGTGAGCTTTTGGAAACCCAATCTATATGATCTAAAAGGAAGTTTTCTTTTTTATTGTACTATTATACTAGAAATGTATTCCGCTAAAATTGTTTTCTTGGAAGATTGTACTAATGACCAAGGAGAGGATTTTTAGTATATGGGGAAGTTATTTATTTTTTTGACTTGCAAAAGCAAACAACAATATTTTTATTACTTAGTAGCTGAAAGGAAGTTGGATGGTGGTACATAATGATAATTTTCTTCTTAATTACTACAAGTAGTCTTCTTTTTTGAATTTAACCTTATTGATTAAGATAGTACTGAAATCATACTAATGAATGAATTTTCACAGCTGATAGAAGGTGAACAAACCCCGGCAAATTATTTAGTCATAAAGAGGATAATAAAGCTTTGAATGTACTCTCTTATAAAAAAACTTACAAATAGAGGTAACATTTTTAAGAATATAGAGATCCGTGCACTTAGTTCTTCTAGAGAAAGATAAAAACTAAACCTGAACCTTATGTAAATGCATTTCTCCAGGATGAAGATAGATAATATCAATATTGTTGTAGCCTATCTAAGTGTCATGGATTCTCGAAATACTTTGCACACATTTATGACCATTAGGTTCAAGGCTTTGGTATTATGTTGGTCTTGTAAACATCTTTTGGAATTGGAAAAGGTAAGAGGTTTAATTTTTTTTGAGATTTAAATTAATTTATGTTTCCATATGGGTGCTTATGGTCTCTTCTATGGAGATCACATAGTTTAGTAGGTATTGCAAGTGAGGATACTGATTTAATGTCATTAACTGATACTTCAGATTTTTTTAAAAAGTTTGTTTCAGTTTTTATTTGATATATAATTAGATAAGGGACGTATTTGTTGTTGCAGTAGAACTACAACCTTATATCAACTGCTAAACCTCAGATACCATTTCGAAAAATTGTACTGATCCATTGTGTGTTTAAAGTGTTTTATGCAATCAATTTGTTTCTCAACAAATTATAAATGTGGCTAGTAGTTACTGTTAACTTTGTGACATGCACGAAAAATGTGACGTAAATTAATTGAGTGAGACATCGATAACAAAAAAAAAATAAATCAAATGAGATTCCCAGGTAGAAAAATAAAAAAAACATTACAAAGTTAAAATGAGATTGTCGAGAAAGAAGCCATTGTTCTTTACAAAACTAGTGGAAAACAGAAAAAATTGTTTCTGTGCAAATCGTTGAAACCATAACTGATGAAGGTTTTAGGGTTATGAAGTGTTGGGTGGTCTTACGGTGGGGGAAGTGACTTAATTAGACACAGGTACGGGAAGTTGTGCCTAGAGGGACCCTTAAGAGACAACATATCGTGAATGCATTAACAGAAAACTTTTGCTGTTAAGCGTAAATTCGGAACAATGACATTGTTATAGCCGCGTTGAGTAAAGTTAAGGTTATTTGCTGACTTTTTGAGACTGGAGGCTAATACGTTAGTGTTGACAGTTTTTGTGTCGAGATTATGATGCAGTCTAACTAAACAAACTTTTGGTTCGAACAAGATGGAGCCATAAAGCTTACAAAAGTTTCAATCCTAATGTTGATCGAGATCTTTCTTGGGCGCTTAATCTTTCAATGCGGTGATGTCACTTGTCCAGTTTGCTCACCATGTGATTTTTTCTATGGGGATATCTTAAGGCTAAGGTTTACAAGCATTGTACTAGGACACTCTAAGCACTACTAAAAGCAATATGCATTGTCTATTAAAAATAAATGTTGTGAACTTCCTATTGCTTTTTCTTTATTTAATTTCAAAAAGAGGGAAGGTTTTTTGTTTACAAGCTTTTTACATTCTTATATTTTTAAAATTACATTTATTACAGCTGAAATGTTAGCAAGATTTAGTAGCTATATCTAAACTGCATTATGAGAATCATCATAAAATGTGAACCTGTTAACATCAACGGGTTGGTGATAAATAACAACGTCTTGGAAGCGAGAATTGGGCACGTAGAAATTATATTCATCGACAGGTCTATCGAATGGAAAACCAAGAGGATAATCATCCAGATACTGAACTCCAAGCCCAACCACGGGGTACTTGAAGTAGTCGTACTTTTCACCCTGATGCAGTTCCTGGTAAATGTGCTTGTGCTGCTGTTGGTTCTGCTGCTTCTTCTCCCACAAGCTAGGTGGTTTGTATGGGCTGACGATTACGTAGAACTGATACTTTTGGCCTCCATACTTTCCTTTGGGCAGTAGAAACCTTCAAATGAATCAATAAGCAAATATGATCAACTGAATGAAGTTGCGCAATTACCTGTTAGGAAAGGCGTAGTAAACTTCGCTTCCATGCGTTACAAATTCTTCACCAGAACTCACGCTTGAGTGAACATGCTGATACAAATGCTTGTAGCTGGTGCGCTCGGTCGCAAACAGGATCTGGTGTGAGTTCCGCTCAATAAGGTTCTCGCCAGCTTTTAGGTCGAATCTGAACCTGTCGAACTCGACGAAATTGATTCTGTTCTCGTCGATGTGGATGAAACGGCCGAACTCGTCGTACTTGGGGCCGATGAACAGGCGGGCTACTGCCCGAGTGGATTTATCGCTCACCACCTTGATTTTGTAGCTGAATGGCTTGTGGTTGAGGCGGTGTTGGCGAGCGTGCACTTCGAAAGAGTCGTGTTCCCACTCGCTTTCCTTCACGTAAACGGCCTGGCTGATGTCGACGTTGTAGTGGTCGAAATAAGTGACCAGCCGATCGACTTGCACACTTTCCACTTTAACTCCAGGAAACACTAATTCGTCATAGGTGTATTGAGGAAGGTAGTACTTGTACTTTTGGAAGTACAAGATCAGCCTTTTGTACAACTGCCAAAAGGCGGGATCACGTAAGGAGGTCTCGAAGTGCTCAAGTGCGGAAGGCGCAATTTTGTACTTGTGCATGGGTTGGTAAGAATAACCAAGGAGGTGGCGAGCAAAAATTTGCAAATGACCGTAAAAGCGCGCGTTGGGGGAGTGAGGATTTCCTTCGATAATGTTTCCAAGCGTGTTAAAGCCGTGAGGTTCGAATATCTTAATTTTTTCTTCGGTTTTCTAAAAGTTCATTGATGTGAATTGTGAAATAAAATAGTATATCTTGTACTTTACCGAGTAAACATATCCGAGGTCAATGGCATCTCGGATTCTTCTCTCATAATCAACAACTTTATAGTAACTGTAAGGGTACGCTCCTTTGAATGAAACGCTCTGACCGTGATTATAGTAGTTGGTGAAGAAATAAACCCAGTTGGATCTTTGAGGAAAGGCCAATCCGTTAGGATAGCGAAGGGAAGAGTAATAACCTGTTTCAAAAGCGTCTTCATAATCATAAACCCCAATTTCTCCAAAGTTGTTGGATAAGCGCTCTAAATAGAAGCGCGCCACTAGTTGTTGGTAGAAGTAATAAAATTCCTCGCCACTGTAGTATGTGTTTACATCAAATTCATCGCTATTTAACCAGAAAGGTCGGTAAAGATTATAATAATAGTAAAAAGCGTTGATACCGACGTCTTCCGTAAAGTAAGATAACGACTGCTCCGGGTGTAAATTCAAATACCAACCAGAATAATTGGCATAAATCTTGTAGCCTAAAACAGGAAAGGCTTAGATGACTTTGAGTTTTATTTGTGTGTACTCGCCATGTTCTTGAACACCTGAAGTGTATAGTTGTTTGTAGTACTGTGCTTTCTGAATGACTTCGGAGTTGAAGAAGTAATAAGGGTAGATTTCGTAGATGGGCGGTAGCACCATGCTGTACGTATCGTGGCGGTGAATGATGGCTACTGAAAAACTGTATAGGAACATTCCTTGGTTCAGGTAGTATCGAGCCCAAACGGCTGTTTTGTAGAACGTGTCATAATCCTTGGCGTAGTAGAACAATTTAAACAGCGCGATGGCTTGGTTGAGGTGGTGGTCGTAAAACACGGAGAAAATCTCGTTCCTGGGCAGCATTCCTCGGCGATAGTGCTGCAGAAAGTCCTTTACCACTTGCGCGTTCTACAATGAAATAAAATTTAGACAGGCCTTTAGCATCGCGACAACAGTTTCACTTGCAGTGTAGCTGCCCAAATTGTTTTCGATAGAGTACCCTTTGGCAACATCCACATGATGTTTGTAGTAAGTAGGTTGATGGACGTATTTGAACAAGAGCAATATATCCTTGTATTTTGTTAAGTATTGTTTGTCAGCTGAAATTTTGTTGGGTGAGATCAAGGCTTGTTCAAGGTATGCAAAGGGAACTTACCGATTTTGTATTTGTGGTAGCCAGCTTGGTATTCTCCCTGCACGTCTTGGACATTTTCTTGAACATCTGCGGCTGCGATGGCCGAAGCGCAGGCGATAGCAGTAAGGATCGCTAAAACGGGCTTCATTCTGCTCGAAAAGAGGGAGGTTACTCCGATTGATGAATTTGCTTCCATTTATAGTTGCGAATCGGCGCCTGATCTGTGACCTGGCATCGTAAAGTACCTGATATCCGGATATCGACTTGAATGTTTGGATTGTTTGTACTGATGCTTGCAGCGGCAGATGTGCACAAACAAGCAATAAATTTGTTTCTTGATATTAATAATAGCGATGATATCAGGGGCCCAGTCGGCAGAAGTCGAACTACTATTTTTGGCTTGATTAAAATCCTGAATTTGAGTCAGGGCTCTTCGAATAATCTTCAGTTGTTTTCACCAGATCACAAAATCATGTATTTTTATTACGCAATTAACAAGTTCAACGATCTCTGAGGCTAAAACATTGTAAAATTTATTTAGTTATATCATATAAATGTTTCATGTTTGATATTGGGTGTACTTTTGGACTTAAGGTCAATAATTTTTTGGTTGAAAATAATGATTTCAATCTAAAATTCACAAATTATGTCCTTGCTCATGAACCACTTGATTTAGAGTGGTTGAACTGAGATATGTAAGCTCGCATTTGTCAGTAAGTAAACACAACCGACGTGATCAAAATGTCTGGTAGTTTTAACAAACATTTATTGATATCTTCGGTGAGCGACTGAGATTAGCGATCAAAATCGTGCGCATAATCGGATGGTCATTAGGATACATTTATAATTAGCTGCAAAAAAGTAAGCCACCAAGGGCCTTCGCCATCTACACTGTGAAGAAGGGCGTACTGTAATTAAAGGTACCAGAGGAGGGGATTAAAGGGTCAAAACGTGTTGCCCAGTTGCCCAGCTGGTTGTACATATTGATGACCCTAAAACTAGTCTTTGGAGGATTTTTACTGAGGATATGTGTCTAGTCAAAAATTTGGAGAACTTGTCCCGTTTGGTAGAAGAGCAAACATATCGAATTGATATATGTCATAATAGTCTCCTTTTCCATATAATAGAAGTTGGGTACCCTTCTATCGACCCCTACGAAAAACAAGTTGGTTCAATGGTCACTTTTTCTAACATTGGTCATAAAACTTGAGATGAAAATACCAAACCTTATTTTTTTATTCAACTGTGGTCGTATCGGCAAGTAAAAGGTTTTTAAAGTTTCTATGCTTTGTAATTTTTTTATAGATAACTGCATTATAATTAATAAGTGCTCATCTAGAACTTAGATTAGTTTTTTTGTTTATATTTGTGTAGCACATTATTGGGGTATCCTTTACCGGCATTTATTATTTTATGAAAACCTGTTATTAGATGATAGATACAGGTATTGGACAAAATAATGGAAACATTTGTTAAAAGTGGGATATATTTTTACTGTACCTGGTAACAATGGGTATTGCATATATTTATAGTCTCTTGTTTGTTGCAGATAGAGGTTTAATTGTTAGTGCCCTTTTAGGTGGAGCATATGTGGCAAGGATCTCAAAAATTATGACCGCATACACAGTGCAAGGTAAAACAGGACCGGTGAAGCATAATAGTAGCCTAAAGACAAAGCTGCAGGATAGGGACCGTCGGGCCTTAAAGCGTCTTAAGAAAGCACATAAACACGCTAGGAACTGCATAAAATGGGTCTTCATGGGCATGTTGCTATTGCCAAGCTCCGAATGCTCAAAGTAAAATGCATGGTACAATGTCTACACATTGGAGGACTGGCATCGTGTTGTTTGGTCGGACGAGTTACCCTTACCCTCTTCCTCACTATTGGATGCGTGTTTGTCTGTCGAATGCCAACTGAAGCATACGCTATAGACTATCTCTGCTTGACTGTCAAACGCAGTGGCGGTTCTATTATGGTCTGGGGCGCTATATCATAGTATTTGGCATCCCTACTTGTTTTATTACACGGTCGGGTTACAGCAGCAGTATATAGAGAACTATTAGGTGCCCAGGCCCACCCAATGGCACAAACTTTATTTTCAGACGGGAATGCCATATTCCAGGATGATAATGCACTCATTCACGCCGCTGGCCTTGTTCAAAAGTGTTTTCAAGAGCATGCTGATGAGATTCAACATCTTCCATGGCCCGTCTTGTTCCCAGACCTGAATATCATTAAGGCTCTGTGGGCTGTTTTGAAAAAAGGATTCGGCGTCGATTTCCACCTCCTTCGTCTCTACCTGAGCTGGAGGTTGTGATGCATCAAGAATGGCTTCAAATTACATCGTTTTAATACAAGATCTTCCGATTTCCGCAAGTGTTTCCATTATTTTGTCCAATACCAATATCATCAGAAAGAACCGGAAGATAAATCATCACAGGGAATTGCAACAAGTGGAAACGAAGCTTACCAATGTTAGTGAGACAGATCTCAATTTTTGTCTTACACACAACCAATTGCTACAAATATTAAATTTCAGAATTTTGAAATCTGTACCTTAATTAGGAGGCTGTTTAAAGGTTAAAGAATTGATGTAGTTTGTGACTAACCTTGTATGCAAGACTTGATTAACCCATAGGGTGCGAATATTGGGGAAGGGGCAAAATTTTTCAGTTGAGTAAACAAAAAAGTGAGTTAAATCCAAGAAACTTTTAATAGGTATAACTATTAATCTTTAAAATCGTAAATTCATCGTTTATCGATGAATAATAATTTTTTGAAAACATTTATATTGCAATAGAAATATCACATTAGAAAGAAATCATCCATAATGGTCGATCACCGCCCGCACCATTTCTAGCGGCGCCCTTGAACCGCGCGGTAGAATAAGGTGTAGCAGATGTTGCTATAGTCACCGTTGACTATTGCGTTAATGGTACTTTAACTTATAATTATTGCGCAGTCGTGTAGTCTTTGTGAATAAAGTTTAGTTTTTAATTAAGTCGTCGTTCAATTCACATTTCATTTATTATGGAGGCCGAACAATGAGTGACCAAGCCGGTCTATATTTGTTAAAAAAAAACACAAATGGAGCAGAATCCAGAAAACGTTTCAAAGAGCATCTTGAATGGCAGGATCAACGGCCGTGATCAAGAAAACACTAAAACTAGATACTCTTTTCAAACGTAATGTGCAGCAATCACAATCGTTGCTATCGATTTCAGTGACGTCAACCCCAAACTGTGATGCATCAAATGTGTAGCTGCAGGAGGCTTTAAACTCACAGACCTCTGAAAATACTCTCAAAGATGTAGGCCCAGTTATACCACAATGACATTCAACAAAACAATGACTGTAACTTTGACTTTAAAAAAATCTGAAAGACCCATCAAAAAGAATTGGTTAGTTTATTTAAAATCGACTAAAAAATTATTGTATACGCTGTTTAAGCTCTATGGAGTAACGGCGTTTTTAGCAATTAAGGGGTTTGGTGATTAGAAAAATCATATATTAAACGATCATGGCAACAACTCTGAACATAAATAGAGCACTTCAAAATTCATTGGTAGAAGTCGAGTTTCACAAAGAGTGGATTGTAAAATAAAGGAAGCTTTGTATTGGTGAAATGTTATCTTAAGAGTTGTTGAAGTTGTGAAGTATTTAGCTTCCCGTGAACTGGCGTTTAGTGGCGACAATAAAATATTAGGTTTTGTAAGAAACTTTCTTGGTTTATTGATGTCACAATTTGATCATTTTATGACTGAAGCAAGGGCAAAATAAAATATTTTCAAGTTCAAGTTTTAATGAATTAATTATTCAGTTAACGGATTAAGTTAAGACAGAAATTATCCAAGAGATTATAAATGTCAAGTATTATTTTACAGTTGTGGATTCTAGCTTTTGAACGATTTTTGTCGTTTATTCCTAACTGTGACTATAAAGATGAAGAGATGGCAAATGCTGTAATGTCTACTGTAGGTTTTAATCTAAAAAAACTGTAGAAGACAGAACTACGACAACTCCAACAATATATACGGGTGCTATAAAGGCCTTTAAGCCAGAATAAAGGAAGTAAATCCTCTAGACACATACATTCCTTGCGCGTCACTCTTTACAATTAGTTGTTTCTTTAGTTGTTGATTTTTTTTTGACAGAATACAGCAACACATTTCCAACTTTTTTAGTTCTTTAACCAAAAGATGAGATATGTTGCGATCTCACCCTAAAAAGGCCTTTTTTTAAAAACATTATCGACAACCAGATGAAGTGCCCCTGCGGGTGATAGTCAAGCATCATACACATCATAGCAGGCGGTTCTGACACTGACACATTATCCACGATAGTGATGGTATGTTTCTGGAACATAAAGTCTCGAGAAGTAAGTGAATGACTTCAAGACTTCAAGGAGGAAATACAAAACAAACACACCAAATATCATTATTTTACACAGTATTTTAGAAGCTTTCAAACGAAGATGAGTTTCAAGGCTAGAAAAGAAAGCAAAATTGATGTGTGGAACTGACAACACAGACATTACAAGAAAAAGGAAGCTGAAAAGTCCCTTTTGGTGAAAACAAAGATGGAAATCACAACTTTTCTGGACGACAATCTTTCGTGATAGAAACATAAGCTGCAAGTGGTTCTCCGAAGTTTAACTTATTACGAAAAAGAACAATCTTTGCAGAAATACATAAGGATTTTGGATTTGCCTGTGAAATCACTCAAATGGAAAATGATAGAATACGGCCGAAGGGGAATCAGTTATTCGGAAGTATGCTTTTGATTTAGATATATTTAGACATTCCTCGAGGAATGTGTGCATTCCGTGGGATTTTACGAATTAATGAAAGGGTTGACATAGAAGATAAGGATATCAAACCAAAAATACAATTAGAAGCCCTAAGACTGCTAGCATTATTGAAGTCAAGAGTGGTAGAACCTACTTTCCCAATACTGGTATCGTTCTAAGAATTTTTCAGAATATGGCAGTTACTAACTGCAGTGAAGAATATTTTTCAGCTCTTAGGAGAGCGAAAAACTTTTTGATAAAATAAGAAGAAATGATGGATCACTTTTATTTATTGAGAGTGAGCATCTATAGTCTATTTTGATGACATAGACTAGAGGTTTACTAATTCTAAAGCGAAGATTTTGATTTGACTTGGAAAACACACTTTGGCAAATCCAAAGACGGTTCCGCTTTTAGGTCATCGATATGGCACTATTAGTAGTTCTTGATGAAGTGCTACCATTATAGTCTCCATTGCCAGATATTTCACTGTGCGTAAGTAATACGAGGGGATTAGGTTATTTTATTCTACCAATTTTTACTGCAAAATTTTTGTATTTACCTGTTCTATTGGTAGAACTTTTGCTGCTTTCAATAAAATGTAGTTTTTATGTGGAAAATTCGCTCTCACACAAGGAGGACAAGATCAAAACCTACATTTGTTCTTTAGTAATAATGGATAAGTTAATTGAAACAGATGTCCCTAATATTGGTCACTGAAATATAAGCTAGTACTTCTTATTTCAACTTGGAATCATCTCGCTATTTTATACGACATATCAGTGTTAAAAAATTATCACTAATTACCGAAAAATCAGTATTTGAGTAGTTTATCAAATAACAAGGCGACATGAGGCACATCTGTTCGCTCATTTTAGCCACCAACGTATTCAAGAAACACCTAGAGCGTCCCTTCATTCGATCTATAAAATGCGAAAGCCTGCTGCTTTAAAGCGAAGCAGCATCTCGAATTTTTGATGCGTTTTTTCGGTAGGAGTAATCGAAGAGGACGACTAATCGGGGCTGCTCTTGAGGATCCTGTTCCAGATACATCTACTGCATACTTTTTTGTGTGAGAGGATATTTCGCATTCTTTAGCGAAGGAGTGCGAAATAATAAAGTTTGTGTGCCTTATATAGCTCCTTCTATAATCACAGAATGAAGATGGAAAAAATTCAGAAAAGACTGTTGCAACAATGGGCGTTGTTTTTATTGCCCCTGTTATGCTAAGTCTAAGAATCTTGCTTACTTTTAGTTTAGTGCTCTCTTGCTCAACTTGAGGCTATCGTACCAGGGCAGCATGGCTTGCCTATTCTACTGTTCATTTAGTGTACCACACTTGACCTTAAACCCCATGACTTGCTACGAGCTTGTCTTACTACTGTCCAAGTAATTTTTTGTTCAAGATTTTCTATATTCTTTCTTTGTGTAAATGGTACTACGGTATTCTACTCCAGTCCGCCTAGCCAACACGTTCAGGATCTTTTGCATACCCTTTCTGATTCTGTTAATAAACTTTCCTAGTTAGCCTTCGTATTATCTCTTAGAACCAAACAGATTCTCCTAATTAAAAAATTAGATTCCTCCTGTAGCATCACTGGAAGGTTCTCATCTACCCTCGGTGATTTAATGGCTTAATGGATTCACCACCCATTTTATCTTAGACAGAGTTACCAGTTTCCCGAAAGTTTGCTCGTTTGCTCTTATTATTGTATATCCAGATGCACCAGGACCTATATTTCGCCGACCAGAGGGTAAATATATAAGATTTATCCTAAGAAAGATTTTTAGTGGTAATTATTAGAGTACTCATTGAACATTTTGAATTTTTGAACAGTAGCATTTGGAGAGATCTATTTCTCTATTATTTTTGAATATGATGATAGGCAGATTGCCCGATAGTTGTTGCAGTACGTTCTTGTTCTCTTTTGGTAGATGGACACTGTTATGTTTTGTTCCCAGTCTTCTGGTATCTGCTCGGTGTTCCACGCTTGTTGAAATCTTAATTTTAGTCATCTGTTGATCGTTTCTCTTTTCTTTATTAATTTTGGGGCTAATGTCATCTTTATCTGTAGCTTTTCTATTTTCGTGGTTTTTATTGTATCTTCATTTCTTCGCCATTTATATTAGTCTGCTCCTTTCAGCCCCCCGTTTTTCTTCTTGTGCTTCTGTAGCAGTACTGTTTTTACTTTCGTCTTCGAACTTTTTTGAGAAGCGTTTTTCAGGCATTTAGAACCTTGCCTGTTGTCACTTCAAGTTCTCTTTTCTAATTTAGAATATTACGTTATTTATAGGTTTTACAGAATTTTCCTTTAGTGTTTTTTATCAAATTCCGGAACTGTTAATTGTTTATGTAATTTTCTTCTATATTTCTTCTAATTTTTACTATGTATACCGCTTTGCTTTCTTTTTTGTATATAGTATAGTTCATACTCCTCCGTATTCCATGCCACTTGTTCTCTAATTTTATTATTCACCTTCCGTTCAGTTATTTTGTTCCTTTTTTCTTACTGTAGTTTATTACTTTTGTGCCTCACGTTCATCGGGTCGTTTCGAATAGTTTTCTTAAATTTTTTCCATCTTGTTTCTGTTGGTTTTTAATTTCTTTAGTGCATTTAATTTTCTAGTAATCTTTGATTCATATTCATCGCAGTTTAATAGTCTCTCTTTTCTGCTTATCTTTCTAGTTTGGATACTTTGGATAACTCTGTACCTTTTATTACTTTCACGTCTTGTAGTGTTCTTTTGTTACGGTGGTAAAATGTATTACATTTCTGCGGCCTATTATTTTTTTAAAATTTACCTTTATGTATCTTTGTCTTTATACCAGATATTTTAAATTAGGAGCTGACTACAGGAATCTGTCATTTGTTGTCTGTTGGTGTTGATTTTACTTTTTACGCCATATTGCCTAATTTTTTTAAAGGCTACGTTTTTATCATCTCCTGTATGTTCCTGTCCCCCATTATATAGAGATTTTTGGTTTGGTTTGTTATTTACATAAGAGTTTTATATAGCGGTGTCTATTTTCTGCTATTCCCAATATATATATATATATCCTCAATTAATTCTCCTGTCCTGTTAAGGATATAATATCCAACGTCCAAAAACGTGTCTTTTTTCTTACTCTTTACACTTTGTGCGGGTGATTGACCTCGTGGATTCCGTTACTTAGGGATAATTTGGGCCAGGTTATACCATTCTGGCTGGGTCGCCAGAGACTCTCTCTATTTATCTACATTTATAATATCACTCTCAGTGTCCATGCCAAGTCGCCAGTCAATGAATGTGCATGTTTTCAACTTTAATTCAGGAAAAAATCAGATCATCGTAAGTGTAAGGTGACAGGCAACTTATAGAAAGAATAATAAAGAACTGTTAAGAATATAAAAGCTCGGTTAAGTTGTTGGCTCCAAAGCAATGTTTTTTTTTAATGACTTTATAAAGCAATAATCAATAAGGTGTACTTGTAGAGAGTTTTATAGATGAGAACAGAAGTATTGCGCAACGCAGGCATAATGAGTTGAGTGATTTTTGAAAAAATTTTTGTACTAAGCTCCAAAAACTGAAAGCAATTATTCCTTTTCTATTTCTGTTTTGCTTTTTATTAATTTTTAAAGCTTTGTAATAGAAATAGTACAAGTACAAATACATCTTCTGCAGAAGCAAAAATGTTATGTGCAGGGAGTTTACAAAAATCAAAGGTGACATCAGTTTAACGATCTTTATTTGAAAAACAATTTTTTAGTGTACTAAACAACTAACATCGCGACTAATTCAAACAACATGCTTGCTTAGGCGTGTGGTGGTAGTAAGCATAGTTTTGGTTGTCGCTGTAGTGGTGAGAAGATTCGTAATCCTGAGGCTGGGACGAGTTGATCTCACTCACATGCTTGTGGTAGATGACGACATCCTTGAAGTAGGAGTTAGGCACGTAGAAGGTGGCCTTGCGTTGGATGGGCCTGTCGAAGGGATAACCAAGAGGGTAGGAGTCAACCTTCGGCACGCCAAGACCAACGACGGGGTAGTACTGAACTTGCTTTGGCTCCTGGCCTTGCTGTTGGTAGCATTTCTGGTGGTACGTCTGCTGATGTTCTTTGAATTCCTTGTATTGATGTTGGCTCTGCTCGGCGATCGGCTTGTATTTGCTGACGATCACGTAGAACTGGTAGGTCTGGCCGCCGCGTCTGCCCTTAGGAAGAAGATACCTAGAAATTGTGAGGTTTATTAGTTAGAGATTTTGGAGGCGTTATTTGGCAGCTTACCTGCTGGGGAAGGTGTATTGGAATTCTGGGCCGAAAACGTCATAGCCCTTGTGTGAGGTTATAGCTTCATCAACTTGCTGCAGAAGGTGTTTGTAGGTGGGGTAATCCTTAGAGAAGTAGGTCTGGTGAGAGTTGCGCTCGATTACGTTCTTTCCGCCTTCAGGCTGTATCTGAAGGTGTCGAACTCGACGAAGTTGACGCGATTCTCTTCGATGTCAATGTGACGACCGTACTCGTCGTATTTGGGTCCGATAAATGTACGAACTACTGCTTCGACGGGTTTCTCGCTGACTACCTCGACCTTGTAAGCGAAGGGCTTGTGATTCAGGCGTTGCTGGCGAACGCGCACGTGGAAAGGTTCGGTTTCGAACTCCTGCTCGTCTACGTAAACAGCATTGGTGATATCGGCGTCGACGCTCTCGAAGTAAGTTACCAGTTGGTCAACGTGCACGCTTTCGATTTTAACACCGGCGAAATCGAGCTCGTCGTGAGTGTAATGAGGTAGGTAGCTCTTGTACGTTTGGAAGAAAAGGATTATTCGCTTGTACAACTGATAGAAGACTGGATCTCGCAGGGACGTTTCGAAATGTTCAAGAGCTGATGGAGCAACGTGATAATCATCCAAAGGCAGCTTAGCGTAACCCAGGAGATGGCGAGCAAAGATTTGGATGTGCCCAAAGAAGCGCGCGTTGGCGGATTCTGGGTTAGCTTCAATGATATTTCCAAGAGTGTTGAAGCCTTCTGGGTCGTACAGATTTAAAATCTTGCCGCTTTCCTTTAAATAAAAATATTAAAATATTTAAATAAAAAATTTGTTATTACTTACAGTTTTAATGAAGCCAGTATCAATAACATTGAAAATTCTGTTTTCGTAAGCCCTCAATAAGTCGTAGCTGTACCCGTATACAGTTTTGAAGGAATAACTTTGGCCGTGGTTGTAGAAGTTTTGTCCGAATTGAACCCAGTTGGGCCTTTCGGGGAAGGCCAAGCCGTTGGGGTACACAAGAGATGGAGTGTATCCAGTTTCAAGAGCATGTTCATAGTCGAATTGTGGAATTTCACCGAAATCGTCAGACAGACGCTCCAGATAAACACGAGCCAGGAACTGGTGGTAGAAGTAGTAATGTTCCGCGCCACGACTGATAGAGTTGACGAAAACTTCATCGTAGTCGAGCCAGAAGGGATGATACAAGTTGTAGTAGTAGTAGAATGCATTGATTCCTACATCTTCGATGAAATAGGAAAGGGATTGCTCAGGGTGTACGTTCAAGTAGTAACCGGAGTAGTTAGCGTAGATGGTGTAACCTAATGTTACAAAAATAGTAAGAAACATTGCCATAAAGTTTAAAAATAGTTATTGTTTACTTACCAGGGAATCCATCTTGTTGGTGAGATTGAGACTTGTGTCCATATCGCTGCTTGTACTGCTGGGCTTTGAAAATTACCTCGGAGTTGTAGAAATAATAGGGATACACTTCATAGATTGGAGGTAAAGTGATACCATAAGTAGCAGGGTGATGTAAGAGTGCTACGGAGAAGGAGTACAAGAACAAGCCCTGGTTGACGTGGTTGCGAGCCCAAACGGCCGTCTTGTAAAGAGTGTCGAAGTCCTTGGCATAATAGAACACCTTGAACAGAGCGATGGCTTGCTTCAAGTGTACTTGGTTGAATACAGAGAAGATGTGATCTCTGGGAAGGATGTCATGGTGGTAATAATACAGGAACTCTTCGACTGCTTCGGGGTTCTAAAAGTCCATTTTATATTATTCTGACCTACGGTTCTTTCTAGTCACTTACAGAATAGTGCTTTATGTTGGTTTTGATGGAGTAAGATTTGGCAACTTCAACGTGGTCCTTATAGTAGGTGGGCTGGTTGACGTATTTGAAGAGGCGGAGGATGTTCTTCTGCCACTCAAAGTGTTGCTTGTCGGCTTAACATAAAGCATACAGTCAGATTTTTTAAATTAATATATTGGTTATGTAACTTACCGGTCGTGAAAGGGACATCTCGCCCATGGACAAAACCCTGCTCGACAGGGGTTGCCAAGGCAACCGCGCACAGCCCAGCTAGTACTAGAGCGATCTTCATCTTCGTAACACCCGGCGAAGTGTGCCTTTTCGAGTGCTGCCGGGTCTTTTATACTGTTCAAGCAACCTCTATCGCCCTAATGCGTTTGACCTTTGCTGATTACCCATTATTTTGCATACACTTTGTCGTAATGTTTTATCAGGTGATCCATTTTCGAGAGATATGCAGATTGGCCAAAAACAGTTCAAGTCTCTTGACTGCTAGAAAGAGCGGAATAATTAAATTAATTTGTTTCCCCGAAATGGTTTTACCTGACAAGGAGCCTTAGGAAGTTATTTTTTGCTACTGTAATTAATTAAATTGTGGCATGAATTGCAAAAATTGCATCATTCCTTAATTTTATGACCCTCTTTATCGGTCTTAGGAAGCCTAAGAGCTTATCTTGGTGGCAAAGTTGAAACGCTTTACAAAATAACAGTAACGATAACAATGTATCGTACGTGTTTATGCAAGACATTGATAAACAATTTAAACGTGCATTTGGATCTTCTAATGTTAATTAGATTTTATTTTTTATACTAAATCGGGATTACCAAATTAAATACTCGTGGCATTTTAGAGAACTCATGTTAACAAACAAGAGAAGTAGTAGTACTTATTTTTTTATTTAAATAGTTATTTAGAAAAATATAGATATGAATTAATCGACAATAATTATTTATGTGCATTACAACAGAATGAAGTAAAAAGGATATTTAAGAATACAAAGGGATGCAAAAGAAATATTTGAATTTTACTAGTCTATGCGAACTGGCAAGCTGCTAACTAAAAAAAAGAGATAAAAATGCTACACATAATTGAAGTCAAATAAGTTTAAGAGATCACTCTAATATGACTAAATAGAGTTGAATAACTTAGAAATTAGTTCTATTTCAACATAAAAAATAAATTGAATCGTGCTACAACCATTAAACAAGTTGGAGGAAGAGCGGGAACCAAAAAGAAAATTTTGCACAAGTTGTGTAAGATTTAAATTGTGAAACTAAACACAGAGGATTTTGATGGCGATAAAAAATTATTCAACTGTAATTTTAATAAAAACTTTGACCCAATTTGAAATCTTGGGAAGAGTAGTTAAGGGTGTATTATATAGGCAGATTAAGTACTTTGTCAGGTTCAAGCATGACACAAAAGTTTGAAATAATGAAGGAATAAGACTAGGCTTCATCCTAAGACTTTCACTGTTTACAATAGTTTTGGATGAAGCTATTAAACAGGTAAAAAACAAGCAAAACAACATGAGCAGAACATTGGAAGTTAGAAGACATAACAATTTCAAAATCGTGATATGCGGACGAAATGGTTATCATCGCAGAAGATGAAAGGAGAATGAAGAATAACTTGATTATTTATAATAACAGCTTAAAATCAATCAACATGAAGATTAACAAACTCGAAACGAAAACGATGATTACAAGTAGGCAAGAGAAGAAACGATATTGGAGCAAATCAACAAGTTTAAATATCTAGGAACAAGAATATCACAAACGGAAGAATAAATGAAGAAATAAATGCAGTAACGGAGGCAGCAATAAAGAACACCTTTCTGACAAAAAAACAGATTTTTTTAAGGAAAATAGCCACTCGAATCTTCACTTACAGATCCGCGATATGGACTTTAACACAAAACCAGATAACAAAAATTTAAAGCTCAGAAATATATCCCCACAGAAAATAGAAGGAAAAATTATTAAAGAAAAAACAAAGAACAATACTTTTGGAGAAGTACTGGAAACAAAACCAAGACTCATTAGAAGAAGAGAAACAGCTGTTTCAGATACGCTATGGAGGAAGAGCAAATGGTAAGGTTAGTATTCGAAGCAAAATCTTACACAAATAAGAAAGGAAAATCTAGAAGAAGTGACAAGTGCAGCGAAAAGAGACAACATCAAGTGGCCTAAAGTGACACAAGATAAAAAGAATGGAGAAAGATATGCAGACAAAAACACGGTGACCCTAATCGCCCTAAGGATTAAGTAAATAAGTAAGTAAAAATGGACTTTGGCGTCCGGCCTTGGATGACTTTAAGTAGGCTAACTCTTAACTGGATTCGTAAAACTATGGTGGATGGTATTATCCGAAGTTTTGCCGATGAAAGGTTGGTGTACTCGCTTGCTGTTCTTTTAAATGTTAATGCCTATTCTTTAATCTACGTCTTTGAACGTAAGGAGGTAGGATTGTAGCAAACTTGACAGCACTACTGCCTGTTTACATATTGAGTTAGAGAAGTAGAGAAATAATCTGGATATAAAAATTAGAGGACGCTGATCTGGAGTTGTCTTTCGAATGAATTGAGAGGATAGTGGAACGGACATTAGAGTGTTCTTTATTTTACTAAGCTTTCTGTGACCTTTTTACCATTTTGAGAATTTAATATGTAATAGAAAGATCAGCTTGAAGTCTTTCACTCCTATCATCAGAAGCTTACAGACGATCATTTGCTTTACAGACGTTCTTCATTCTACAAGACTGCTGTTAACTTGAAAACAGTTGATACACACTTACGCGCACTTTCTCTTTCCCTCTATATATGTGTGTGTGTGACACACACTTATACAGTTGATGATCTCTTGCTTAACCATCCGAGTCAATTTTGTTTGGCAAAACTCACAATATCGGCTCCGCGTTTATTTGTTTTCGCGCGTTTCTTTTGATTCCTCCATATATTTACTATCCCCTATCGTTTTCTGGTTCATTACCCAAACCGAATAATAGAACTGCCTTTTTCGTTGATTTATGCAGTCTGTGTCCTTTGGCTAGAGAAGTTTCTTGTAAACACTCAAGCATTTTGGCACTGCCGCAATACGCCTTTTAGCTCTTCGTTGTTACTACCATCTCCCCCTAGATACAGAATACTCTTTGGGTTTTTTTTAAACAGAAATCGCTTTTTCAATTCTGAATTTTTTACTTTTAATTTACACTTCTCCTTCTTTGGGCCCCTGTTGCTTGTGTATTAATAATTCTTTTAATTTTTTTATTGCCAGACTCGGTAATATATTTTATTCTGCTCCAATTCTGTCTTTCTCAATTACAGAATGGTTGGCCACTTTTGATCTTTTATTGCTTTAAAACTTATTAGAGATTTGAGTTTCAACTTTAACATTATTTAATGCCATTTTTGCTAAGCCTACCACTGATAAGAGAGTCTAAAGGTTTCCGACCTTCGGGTTTGGGTATAAGATTTTTTGTCTGTAAAAAGAGTTTAAATGATTAGACTTTTTTCTATTTACTCTTAAATTTGTTTTATTATGAACACTTCATTATTTATAGTTTTTTATGAGGCTTCTGTGATACTGATCTATCATTTCTTCTGTTACTTCTTTCGCTCTATTTTTTATTAGACCTGCTAACACTTGTCCGTTTTTCTTGGGATTTCTGTCAACTTTCTAACTTTGCGATGTAATTAGCTTTCACAAAATTTAAAGAATTGTATTGGTCTTTACGTCAATCACTTCTTTAAAGGTTGGAGTTTGTCTCTCGCTGTTGTCTCCACTTTCTTTCAGCACATTTTTATTTTCCTCTCTTTTGTTTTTATTTTCAAAATATTGCACTTATGTATATTTGTCTAGACCCCTTTTCTGTTTTTCTTATCCTACTTTTATACCATATATAGGCTATTGCCTTTTTCTAACTACACATTTCGTGTAGTGCTGCGAGCTATATTGGGCTACCCCGGGCAGGTAGCTAGTCTGACTCGTTAGAAGAAGAAAAATGTACTTTACGCTCGCCAAAGATGTTCGCATGGCGGCCGGAGAGCATTTGATGTTTTGCCTATTTATATATAGTTATAAAATTCTGCTTATAGAAGATTCTTACTTTCTTATTTTGATAATCTTTTTCTATTTCATCTATTTTTTGATTAGTGGGTTCCTTTTTCCTTTCCCGACATATCGCTTTTCTTGTATATTTTTTACATTTCAAATGTGCATCTGACAATTTTTCTATTTAGTACCACTCGATTTATTTCTTTTTTTTACTGTTTTTACGGCTCTAATCGAACAACCTCTCTCAATCATCTCTCACATACTGATATTGTTCTTTCTTGAGCACGATTGCTGTAGTGCTTTTTCACACATCTTCTGAATTTTATGGAGTTTAGAGCCCCCATATTCTATCTTTTTTTTGCTTAGTTTGGGGAGGCTTTGCTTAATTTTTGCGCTGGGAAAAATGGTCAGAGTTAGTATCTTTCTCTATATATACAATAGAGATAGTATTTAGTTTTTTGTTTAACTGTTTATCCATCTAGGCTTATTTCCGTAATCTTCTTTCCTCCTGTCTTGACAGGCACATCACTTATAAATATTTTTGCATTAACACTTAAAATTGTATTTAATGTTTGCTTCAAATTCTTGTAAAAATCTATTTTCATTGCTTTTTCCTGTTTTTTATTGAAGCATAAATATTGAGAATAGCTGGTAGCCTCTGATCTTTAATATTAGTCTCCCGTATTAACATGATATCGTCTTGTATTTTTTGGCTATTCTGACTAAATGCTTCTCAGATCCTTCTTTCAGTTGCAGTTGCAGTAGAAACTGTCATAATTTTTACATTTTTTCTTCTTCTATTATTTCCATTTGATTCTTTGATTCCCAGTTTTTCTAGAGTTGCTCTTCAAGTTTGCCAATACTCTGTTTAAATTTCCTGTTTTGAAATTCTTTTACTTCTTTCTCTTATTTTGTTTTGAGCTTTTGTAAATCTATTTTCATCTTCATAAATTATTTTTCATGTCCGATTTTTTAATTTCTTTTGTTTTTTAATAATTGCGCCCATTCTTCCTATTTATTCTCATTTCGTCTGATTTTTCTTGCCGTCTCTGTTGAATGTTGTTACTTTTTTTAAAATTTTTACCACACTTTATAGCCAAATTTTGCTCTGTTTTGTTACCGCTTTCCTTTAGAGTTTACAATTTAATTTTATGTCTTCCAAAATGGAAAACAAGCAGTTATCATCTCTACGTATTATTATCCCTCGACACTTCCTCTTATATAAATTTGATAAGTTTTGTTCTAAGGGATAGATTTTAGATATTCTTAGAGTCCTTGGTTTTTGATATATAACAAAATTATCAAAGGGTCCAAAACTATTATTCTTCCTAGATGGAATTATTGAGCATATCAAGGGGCTCCAACTTAGTTTTGACTTTAGTAAATACTTCTACTGACTTTAGACTCCAGGGATTTGCGAAAGGCGTAGCCACGCACTACCCTTTTCATATATTTGTGAAAAACAATTTCTTTTATCTTCACTACAAGAATGATTGTCTTCACAACAAATGAAGACTTTAAAGGTGATTATAAGGCATCGTATTGCTTTTTATAGGTATTTCTGAGAGTAGATGATCAGGGGAAGTTTCTTCTACCCATAACCCACTTAGTAAAGCTGTGGTCGCCATTAAATACGCTCACTATAAATATTTTCAATTATGTGTTTATTTTTATTTTGGATCGTTAATTCTAGCAGGTGGTTTTGTATTTGTTACAAGGAGTAATACGTTAAAAATTAATTTAACAAATTATAATTGGTGCAACCTGTCAATGTATTAGACTATAAATTTGTAGCGATATCATCAGTTGAAATCGGAAGGTTGTTAATTTTTTAATTATTTTTTAATAAACGACAACCAAACAGACATGTGGAAGCTTTAATCTCAGTTCGCAGGACATGTTCTTTCACGAGTTATGAAGCTTTAACGTTGTTATTGTACTCCTTAGACAATATTGTTTTGAATGAAAATAATTAGCCACTTGTAGATTTTTTTATAAGCATTTATTAGGTCGAAAAGTAGAATAAAAAAATCATAATAATTCTACGTCTTTGAAGTGTCACTCATCATTTTGAATCTTTCTTTCTGTCCCTATCCCTTATTTTCGATGTTTGTTTGCATTGAAATACACTTTTTGCCGTCCGGACCTTTGACTTCTGAGTTCACTAGTTTATTATCAGACCTTGTATCGCTTACAGGTCTCGTTCTAAATTTTTGCTTTTAACAGTCCGTAGTAAGCCTCACTATGTAGAAACTCGTCTAGCCATATGCACCTTATAATTGAGAAGGTCTGTTGGTGCGTAACATTGCAAAAAAATTAAGGATTTACTTACTCTTCGACGGTGAATATTACATTGCAACGCTACAGAGAGACATAAATTCTTAGAGAACGCCATCGCCCTGGGCCATAACGAGTAACATCCGACTACATCCGAGGATTGGTGAGTAAGCGATATAGGAGATTAACTGCCCCAGATATTGATGTGGAGCTTAATCGGGGACGTGATAAAACAATATCAGCCACTACAATAAAACGGCGTCTTTAGAAGGGCAATTTTTATGGTCCGTTGTTACGACATGGTAATAAAGTTAATCGGCTTCGGTGGATGTAAAAGCGTTATTCTTGGACAAGTGAATAGCGGCAAAATGTATTACGGACCGACGAATCCAAATTTTAAATTTTTAGTCAGAAATGGGGAATCTCCGTACGTCGGTCCAAGACTGAAAAGTTGATCTAGGACTGTGTTTTGACTGTGAAGCACCAAAGTGGGTATGTTTTAGTGTATGGGGGACTTAGTAAAAGTCGATGGCATTATGAGGTAAAAACATGATAAAAAAAGCTTCGTAAGGAGTATCTAGCAAACCAAACAGAAAAAAATGCTCTAAATGATTGGCATGGCCACCATGGAATTCAGACCTCAACCCCGTAGGTTTGCTATGGTATGAGCTGAACAGAACAGTGAGAAAGGAGCGTCCCACATCCAAAAATCATCTTTAGGCATTTATTATAATAGGAATTTATTAAAGTTGCATTGTTTACATTGAGGCAATTTTATATCACAATATATTATTTAATCCAATAAAGAAATACGTAATTCTAAGCCAAATAAATATTGTTTTCTCTGTACTCTATTTTCATTTCAAATACCTTGCAATTTATGGCGATAAAATAGTGTGCATGTCCTAATTACAAATTAAAACAATTCACTCTCACTCTTATGGTTAATGACAACATCTTGAAAGTATGAATTTGGAACGGAGACGCTCGCGTGCTGTCCGACAGGTCTGTCGAAGGGATAGCCCAAGGGGTAAGCATCAACCTGTGCCACACCAAGACCAACTAAGGGGTAGTACTGCACTTGTTTGGGTTGTTGGCCTTGTTGTCGATAGCATTCTTCATGATACACCTGCTGCTGCCGCGCGTACGCTTTGTAGTGTTGATGATTTTCTTCTGTAATTGGCTTGTATTTGCTAATGATTACGTACAATTGGTAAGTCTGGCCGCCGCGTTTGCCTTTCGGAAGAAGATACCTGCAATTAAAACATTCGTTAATGTTGTCACCCAAGTGTCAGGAAACATTAAAGTGCTACCTTTCGGGGAAGGCGTAGTGTGCTTCTGTACCGAAAACGAGGAATGTTTCATTGTCTTTTGAAGCGCTGTCGACTGCTTGGTGGATGTGCTGGTAGGTAGGGTAGTCTTTAGAGAAATAGTTTTTGTGAGACTTGTGTTCGATCACATTCTTTCCAGCGTTTAGATGATGGGTAAATCTATGCAATTCAACGAAGTTGACGCGGTTCTCGTTGATATCAATGTGTCGCCCATGTTCGTTATGTTTAGGGCCAATAAATACGCGCACCACAGCGTCGACAGCTTTTTCGCTGACCACTTCGATTTTGCAATCGAAGGGCAAGTGATTCAGACGCTGTTGGCGGACGCGCACGCGGAACGGTTCTGTTTCGAATTCCTGTTCGTCTACGTATACAGCATTGGTGATGTCGGCGTCCACGCTTTCAAAATAAGTCACCAGTGGGTCAACGTGCACGCTTTCAATTTTAACCCCGGGAAAAACTAGGTCGTCATGAGTATAAGGCGTTAGGCGACTTTTGTATTCCTGGAAGTACAGGACAATCTGCTTATACAACTGGTAGAAAGCTGGATCCCGCAAAGACGTTTCGAAATGTCCCAGAGTTGAAGGAGTGACTTTGTAGCTGCCCAGAGGTAGTTTCGCGTATCCTAATAGATGGCGCGCGATAAGTTGAATGTTTCCATACAAGGGCAGGTTGATGGAATCTAGATTCCCTTCGATGAGGTTTCCAAGAGTGTTGATGTCTTCTGATTCATACAAATTAACACCTTTTATTTGTTCCTTTAAAAAAAACTTCAGTAATAAGTAAAAATATAATGTGCGGTATATTTACAGTTCTGGCGTAACTAAAATCGATGGCCATTAAAATCCTATGTTCGTAGTTCTTTATTCTCTTGTAGCTGTAGCTGAAAGGGATTTTGGTAGAGTAGTTCTGGCCGTAGCTGTAGCCTTCCGTGTCTAGCTGGGCCTGTTTATGTCTGACAGGAAAGGCTAATCCGTTAGGGTACCCAAGAGATGGAGTATAACCATCAACTTGTGGGTGCTTGTAGTCGTAGTGCGGAATTTCCCCGAGGTCATTTGAGAGCCGCTCCAGGTAATAACGAGCTAAAAATTGCTGACAAAAGTAATAAAAGTCTTCGCCACGGTCTAAAGAATTGACAAAAATTGCTTCGTAAGTGGTCCAGAAGGGACGATACAAGTTGTAATAGTAGTAGAACGCATTGATTCCAACGTCTTCAGTATAATAGGAAAGAGGTCCTTTGTTCAAATAGAAACCAGAATAATTAGCGTAGATGGTGTAATCTGGAATAGAAAAAATAAACTATACAATTTTAGAGAACATGTTTGCTTACCGACAAACCCGTCGTGCTCGGATGGTTGCTTGTTTCTATATTTCTGTTTGTATTGCTGCGCTTTGCTAATAATCTGGTAGTTGTAGAAGTAAAACGGGTAGATTTCATGTATTGCAGGAAGCATGATGCCATATGTAGCGGGGTGGTGCAGAACGGCAATAGAGAAGGAATATAAGAACAGTCCAGGATTGACGTGATTGCGCGCCCAAACGGCAGTCTTATAAAGAGTATTGTAGTCTTTGGCGTAGTAAAACACTTTAAAGAGGGCGATAGCTTGAGACATGTGAACTTTGTGGAAGACAGAGAATATGTACTCTTTAGGGAGGATGTCCGTGTGGTAGTAATACAAAAATTCGTCAACGGCCTTGGGGTCCTAAAAATTGAGCTTACATTATTTATTCCAGCAGCCCTTAGAGTAATTTACGGAGTAGTGCATTAGATTCTTTTCGATGGAATAGGTCTTGGCAATTTCAACATGGTCTTTGTAGTAGCTGGGCTGGTCGATATGCTTAAATAGGCGGAGAATATTCTTTTGCTTCTCGAGATGAGATTTGTCACCTTAAAATTAAATATACGTTTAGATTTAATATTGTAATTACCGGGATGTTTACCTGTTGCAAAGGGGGTTTCCTGGACATGGGAGAATTCTTGCTCTACCGCGGTTGCCACAGCAATCGTGCAAAGCACTGCCAGTACCACCGAATGCTTCATCTTCACTTTTATGACTGTTTGGTTTTATCACCGCGCTAGTGTTTATATATGTGTAGATGGTGCAGCCTAGATGCACAATTTGTTTGGCCCCTGATCTTTAAGCACGATATCATAAGTGCTGTGGTGCTGATTTCATCATCTCCCACCACAAGCGTTATAGAAAACCCGCCCAAAAACATTCCTTTAAAATGAGTGTTGAATTAACGGACAAACTTATTTTCAAAAAATTTGTAATTTTGCAAAAATTCCTCAAAATTTGTTCTGCGAACAAGTTTAAAATTCCGAGGAGTCTATCTTAGAAGAGAAATTAGGGTTTAGACGAATTTACGACTTCTTAATGTTTTTTATCTCAATGAACAAGCATGTGATTGTGTAAACTTCTGGGAAAACGCACGGGACTTTTTGAGTTTGGGAAAATACAGTGGTATCTACGGTTATTTACAGGTTTAAAAGTAACGGATATTACATCATTGGTGATAATAAGTAGACTTTATGGCATGGCCTTAAGTTTCTGATTTAAGGCGCAGTTGATTTCTTAATACGATGTACGTTTTAAATGTCTCTGGCGCTCGGCCAATGTGATTAAAATTAAAATTTGTCAAAAATTGTTATCAACGTAGACGTACAGTTACCCTTGAAATCCTTATTAGCAGAAGTGGCGAGAAGACCTCTCTAATGCCATCCATCTACAGAGAAAACGGGGTCGTGTGCACAGTCGCAGAGGAGGCAGAGGAGTTCGCCGATTGTCTAGAATGTAAATGCGATTACCAAGCTACTGACCTCAATTAAATCGCCAGCGTCATTTGCCACCTGTGATTCCTTCAAGTTATAAAAGCGTGAAATTAAACTGCCTGGACTTGGTCTGCGTCTTGATGTTTTCCCGCCAGTGGAAGTTGTCGGATGTCGTAAAGCTTCTCAAGTCAAGGAAGACAGGCACCCGTCTTCCAGAATTAGCGACCCATCAGCCTGCTGCTAACTTAGAGGAAGTTAGTGGAGAGGGTTCTTCACCACCGTCTGAAAACAGTGGCCGAGGGCCACAAGCTGAGTCGGAAGGGTCATTTCTGATTCCGTTTAAAAAAAAAGAGAGTCATGGGGGTGATTTCTATAGATGTGCCCAAAGACTTCAACAAGGTGTGTAGCATTAACTGATTTGCTCCTTCCTATTTGGCGGAATGTTTTCAATTAAAATCGGCATTGCGAGGTTACCTGAAAGGCAACTACGCACAAAGATCAGTACTGTGAGATATCCATCATGCCGTTAATAGCCAGTTTATTTAGGTCCCAGCTGAAAGTGAAGAAGCTGCAAGGATTCTACACTCTAGAGGATTTGTTCAATCTTGTTCAATCGAGGAAAGAAGTTACCATTGTCTATGGAGAATTTCAACGTAAAACTCACCTGGAGGACACACATGGACAAACTGCGAGGAAACGAAAGCCCTCGGCTCGCTACTGTACCCGGATAGCAAGCTATCCACAGAGAACAAGTTGACGAAACTATACTGAGACTAATAATGACATACGCAGCTCTCGCCCGGGGAGAGATTACTAAGACCGACAGAAAAAGTTTAAGAACCGATTACTAAAGTTCATCTTTGAGGCTTTATAGTTCATAAGAAACATAAGGAAGCAGAGAGTTCCTGAAAGAAGAAACGATGGAATTTTACAACATCTAAGGTTACTCCAACGGAGAGAACTGAGCGAAGAGGATATGGGCTGGACCTCGAGTATCTCAAAAAACTAAAAACAAAGAATGAACGATGTGATTGAGCAAAGCTCAGCTTCTTTTGCCTAGGGGCGAGAATCCATCACTACTAGCTGTACACTGCATTTTAAGCGTGTGTAGCAAGCTAATAAAGAAAGTTGGCATCTGACGACTCAGCTCAACATTCAAGGGTTCGGAAATATTATATTAATAATATTATATAAATAATAATATTGTACAAATAGAATGCTTAAAGAGGGAGAAAGTGAAGCGAGGGTGTGGTAATAGATTTTGAAATAAAAAAGATATAAGATAAAAAATAAGAGAAAACTTTCGAAAAGGTATAATAATGCAAACAATACTAATAAAGTGCGAGCTAATGTCACTTGCGACGGGGCAGCGACCGAGCCGCAGCCTTGCTTAAGGCCAGACGTACTTATTTATTATCAATTTAATATTAATCAGGCGGTTCAACTAATTGACATGTAAATTCGAAAATCCTATTCAAGCCACGCCTATTCAATATTCACTACAAGTTACTCCTATGCAAATTGATCAAGGTTATCAGCCAGACATCGCACAACAAAACTGTCAGTACCCAAACTCGCCAATATATAATATTTTACAAACACAAAATCCAAGCTCTTTTATCAAAACAGTTTATTACATGAACCGAATTAATCAATGCCTCAGGTTGGCGAGTAATCAAAAGTAAAAAAGACAACGGAATAATGAAAAGTTACTAAGTCAGGCTAAACAAACCAAAAATACTACCCATTGTTTCAACCTTCAAATAGATATGAAGTACTGAACGATAGTGAATTAGGCGAAGAAAATTACGGCAAGAACACGGCCACTAAGGAACCTAAACCTCTTCCGGTGTTTACCTCAGGAGCCAAAAGCTATAGTCGAATTATTAGAAATGGTAGCTAAAGATAGCTATTAAATAAAAAAAATAAGTAACGACGAGGTCAAAATTGTAAAAATGATAGCAACATACTGCCACAACGCCCTGTACCACCACCAAATGAATCTAAAGACTTGGTTGACCTTAAAAAATGCTAAAAACCTTAATAGAGCAGATGGGGACGATGATATATTTTAACTATCGTCGTCTCGAAAACAAACCATGACTCTACAGCTTAAACCAACAGGATGGAATGCCAACGGCCTTGCTAATTACAAAGTCGAACTAACTACCTTTCTCATACACCATTCTATAGACATTACGCTAATATCTAAATTCCATTATACAGACAGAAGATACTTAAAAATACCAAACTATACTATTTACTAGATTGAGAAGGATCTCTCTATATATGAGCAGTCTATTATCCCATTACACAGAACTTTTCGAAAATTATTTCCAGACATTGGAAAACAGGTTTATGTCATGTGGGGATTACAACACAAAACGAGTCATCGAGTCAATAGTAACTATTGCCAAAAGTATAGAACTGCTGAAGACAACTAAACCGGTTCGGCCACATGATTAGGTTAAATCAAAACTAATTGATCAAAGAGGTTTTGGGAGCAAAAATTTACAAGAAACGGAGAGAGGACGGCCAAGGAAAGCATGGTTACAACAAATAGTAAATGTTGGAAATGAAAGAGACAAAACAATAGTAGAGATGAAGAACAGAAGCTTCGCTCGTATACATTGCATTGCTTCAATTTAAGTCGATATTGTTCTTTGCCCAAATAAGTCGCTTCATCAGATGATTTTCATTTAAGAAAGGTTTCTTCACTGAACTATGATATCATGTGCACGGATATGGGTTTGGATAGCTACGTACGATATATCTACAACCTTCTGTTTTAATTTTGCTGCTTCTTTAAGCAATGTTAAGCGACAAGTTTATGATCTGTTTTTTGACTTTGGGAAACACTTTGCCTATCGAGCCACGTTCCGGACCGTTTTTGTCTCCTTATGTCGCTGCACCTACTTGCTGACGAATGTTTTCGACTTGTTTATGTCCCTAGCAGCCGGCACTCGTGGTGCTTTACGCGTTTCTTTGGCAAGAATTCAATGCCAACTGAATCTTTTGTGGCAAAGCATCAAAGACAAAGGTTCCCTCTATCAACCACCAACTTCTAATTATTCTAATTGTACGAAGAAATCAGTATGAGGTCGCTTCCATTATGCTGTTTTCTTTTAATAGTTGTAGCATTTAGTGAGTTAAGATTGGCGAGAGTCAGTTGAGAATGTGGAATACTTAGCTTGACAGTTATGGCGTGGTTAGTGTTCCTATACTGTAATCTCTGATACGGAGTGGTTTATTGTTAGCCACATTAGCATTGAAATTTAAAAGAGTTAACTTGATGAACGCTTTTGCCATTATGGAAATACCCAGCAATAGCATTTGATATAAGTTCTGTCATATGGGGTTTAATGGAGTCAATGATTTGAT
Organism: Sinelater perroti; assembly: GCA_036346155.1. NCBI lineage: Eukaryota > Metazoa > Arthropoda > Insecta > Coleoptera > Elateridae > Sinelater > Sinelater perroti. Next base: position 2,828,903 of record JARFIY010000167.1, on the reverse strand, counting down.
TTATAATTGTGTTTATGAGAGAAGTGTTAACTTCGTTTTGTTATTTTTGTTTAGGGGTAGGTGGTTATAGAGCTGTTCAAGCTTATTTGTAATATGAAGTGACTCCAGTTGGTCCTGTAGGTGGATTTAAGCGATTGGGGCTCTATTAGTGATTATTGGAGATGATTTTTTATATTTTATACTTTGATAATAAGAACAGTCTTTGTAGTTTGCAGTGTGTTTATTGTCACAATTGACACACACACAGGTTTGGTATCAGCCGCTTTTTTGCACTGTGCGTAGAGATTATGTTCTTGACATTTGATACAACGGGGTGGGAAACGACAATAGTTCTTAGTGTGTCTTCTTGGTTCTACAGAGATTATCGAATAGAAGGGCTCATCTATTAGTGGCATTGGGGCTTTATCATTGTTAAATAGTCGGGTGATTGTTTGGATGAGGTAGTTTTTTGAAAGTTCGTTAAAAATCTCTTGAATTGTGACGGAAGTTCATATATTACGTAAAATGACATTTAATGTTTCTTCAGTGGGATTGTGGTAAGTGAAAGGGAAGATTATTTTTAGTGTAGTATTTACTGAGAGTTCGAAAATCTTCAATTGAAATTAAATTAATGTTTAACGCGTCATTTCCGTTTTGGGAAACTCAGAAGTGGTTTATGATTTGATGTCGTTAATTATTGCCTGATAATTGTTGGCGTCATGTAAGAATATAGGAGGAATGTTAGGTACTTGAGGGTTTTATCTGCCTTGATTGGCTGTTTTTCAAGTACTTACGGCATATAATGTCTATTTTTGACAACGAGTTATTTCCGCACAAATATACTTTTGGCGGTACTCGCTGATTGATGATTTCCTTTCGATTGATAAATTGTTTGTACTTTGAGACATTGCGAAGCAATTAAGCCCCAGCTGGAGAATGTGATAATGTTAAACAACAGTGGAACGGATATCGCACACGCAAACTAAATAGAACACGGGCGCGTCTGCTCAAGGCGAGCGCGCTAGCTCAACTCTACACATATAGATGGAGCATAAGGTCTCAATAAGAGCTTTACAACAGACTCTGTTTCCAGCCATGTCTTTTGCCTCTTGCCATGGTGTTTTGATAGTCTTCAAGTTATTCAGGATTGATTATCTTCAGATCGAGCGCGGTCTTCCTTGCGGATTTCATTCTAAAGCTGTTCTTGCTGCCGTTGGTTTCTCAGTGTATGTCTAATCCAGCCCCACTTACGATGTAGAATTCCCTTTGCGATTTGGCGCTGGTTTGTTGCTATTTGTTGCAGCCATTTAAAAAAAATTAAAAAACCCGTATAGCAACACAGGCTTTGCATTAGAGTTGTATAATTTTTGGCATGCTGTTGTTCGCAGCAGTTTTGAGATCCATATAAGTTTCAGTTGTCCACAGGCTTGTTGGGCTTTTTAAGTTTTGTTTTTAGGATCATGTTGGTAACTCCATCTGTGGTTATGATGATAAATGATACGATGATCAACGGAAGGGTTGATGTTTATGGGATTTGTTCTCATGGGTTTTGCTCATATTTATTTTCAAGCTTGTTTGTTTGGTTTTGTTGGCCAATAGTTCAACTGGTTTTCCAAGTACAGCTTATTACACCCATTGTTCCTTTTGAAAGTAAATGAGCCAGGATTTTATAAATCAAATTCAGCAGTGTTATACCACACCAAATTGAGCATTTTTTGGAAGTGCTATTTTATATCCTTCCTTCCGTTACCCAAGGTTGGTGTCTGTTTGCTAAATTTGTAGTGCTGTGTAAAAAAAGGAAATATTGTACATTTGGTTTTCAAAAATGGTTTTAATAACGATAAAATCAATTAACATTATATTAAAATGACCAAATAGAAGAATTAAAGGAAGTACAAATAAATTTCCGCCGCTTGACAAAAGATGCCTCATCAGTAAGTTATGGTTGAAATTGTTAGATGTAAAACGTCATATCGTAAGGTTAGACATCTGGCAACACCATAACCTTAAAATATTAGCGATTTTGTATCAGCATCACACATATTTTTTTCGTGCGTAAATGTTGAGTTTTCAGCCGAATAAGCGTCGTTTGCGGGAACTTTTGATTTACGTCTTTAACTTGCAGAAATCTTCAGCTGAGGCGCATAGATTGCTTGTAGAAGCATATAGTGAGGATGCTGTAAGTGAGAGAAGTTGTCGTGAGCGGTTTTATAAGTTTAAGAACGGTGAGTTTGACATCGAAGACAAAGAACGTAGCGGAAGGCCGAACGTGTACGAAGACGCGGAATTGGAGGAAAATTCCTGCCAAACGCAAGAAGAACTTGCATTTACATTAGGAGTGACTCAACAAGCAATTTCACATCGTTGAAAATTGTCGGAAATGATTCAAAAGCAAGGAAATTGGGTTCCATATGAACTGAAGCCGAGAAACGTTGAGCGCCGATTTTGCACATGTGAAATGCTGCTTGCCAAGCATAAACAAAAGGTTTTTTTTGCATCGTATAGTCACTGGTGAAAAATCTATCTACTACGATAACCCAAAGAATCATGGGGACCACGTGGCTATGCTTCAACATCAAGAGCCAAGCCGAATATTCATGGAAAAAACTTATGTTGTGTATTTGGTGGGCTCAACTTGGTGTCGTGTATTATGAGTTGCTCAAACCGAGTGAAACCATTACTGGGGCTCTCTACCGAACACAACTGATGAGACTGAGCCGAGTACTCAAGAAAAAACGCTGCTGCTCCAGACACGACAAAATTATTTTCCTGCATGATAATACTCGTCCACATGTTGCGGCACCGGTCAAAACCTACTTGGAAACACTCAATTGGAAAGTCCTACCCAACCCGCCGTATTCAACAGACATTGCTCCTTCCGATTATCACTTGTTCTGATCGATGGCGTATGGCCTGTCTAAGCAGCACTTCACATCATATGAAGATACCAACAATTGGGTCGATTCGTGGATAGCCTCAAAAGATGAAGCGTTCTTCCGACGCGGTATTCGTATGCTACCAGAAAGATGGGAAAAAGTAGTGGCTAGCGATGGATAATACTTTGAATAAAACATAAGGTTCCGTTCTTTCACAATAAATGTCCAATTTTTGGTAAAAAACGGCGGTATCGTTTGAGAAAAAGATTTAAAGGTATAAATACCAAAATCTGGTCATAAACATTCTTAGCGTACGTTACAATTTTTGTCAATTTAAGGAGAAAATTACAGTCGACTTTAACCTACGAGGGCAGTTTCAATATAAAAACAAACGAATGAACAATTCGACCATTTTATTTTTCAAAATATCCATCTTAAAGGTACATATTTTTTTGTATAGATTTTTTACCTTTCTCCCCATATTATTTGTTCATTATCTTCATTACTTCTTCGCCGCTCAAAGAACGACTTATTCAAAGATGTTATTTTTAATTTAGAGAAAAAGAAAGAGCGGCGCATCGGGAGAATAACTGGGCTGTTCAGAAATTTAAAATGTTTTAGTGACTTTTAATTTAAAATAAAAGAGACTTTTAAGTTAGTAAAGATAAAGTAAAACTTTAAATATATTAATAATAAGCAACAACTCGACTGTGTTAGGGACAAAAAATTAATGTGTGTAGAATCAATGCGTATGCAATAACATACTTATTGTAATGCTAATTTTGTTATTTTTAATTTCTATATTTTTAAATAAAACTTTTTACGTTTCTTTTACGGGTTGCTCACCCGCTAGTAATTTTCCCGAGCTGATACAACACATTTTGTTGGTTGGGGTCGGGCGTTTATCGCTGAGTTATTGTTTAGATGAAAGGCGTTTTTATGAAAGCACGCTAAAATAGAAACAATTCTACCGTATTGTCTAATAAAGTAATGCGCGGCATTTTCGCGAATTATCAGTGCCACGGTGCTTTTTTGCACAGTTGGTTGGGGCGGGAGGAGAAAAATGTTATCAGTACCTACGAATCCGCACGTTTACTAAATGGCTCCTCTATCGGCAATTTTGCAACTCGTGCGCTTACAAATAACGAGTGTAATGCAAACAGCGAAGTGGCAGGCGAATGTTGCTTGACGATATTTACTTTTGGCCTTAACAAACATGAGATGTTAATTGAGGGGTATTAACGTTGATTAGATCGAATTGATTTTGCAAGAAAATTGTGTCTATATATTTTAGGTTTTTTAACTGTTCTGTTATCTGTTTCTATATTCTGCGACTTCTTGAACTACTTGAAGTATTTTTGAGACTATAAGCCCCACCCTCTTCTTCTTTTTTACAAGCTTGTAAAATGAATGATTAACAATAAGCAGTTATTTAAGATGCTACTATCCTGTTATCCCTGTTATTTCATGTTAACTTCATGTATAGGATCCAGGCTTATTAAGCTTTGCTCAGGAACTGATCCCACCAATTGGTTAGCTCTTTTGTGGTATTTAGGAACCCATTCTAATTGTACTCTGTTGCGCTTGGCCAGTGTTACCAATGTTTTTGAACATTTGAGTATAATTTTGGAGTGTCTTTCAATATTTTCTAAAGCGTTTAACGCCACTTGGCTAATATCAAAGTGAGTTGACTCCGATTTACACTAATTCCATTCTATGTTTTTGTCTAAATCACTTCTGTTTCAGAGCTGTGTTCTGTTTCTAAACTATTTGATATACAGATCCTTGTCTTTGAGTCACCTGAGAAAAATTTTAGAATTTTATAACGAATTGCACCTTAAATATGTATTTTTTCTTAGTGTGATAATCTCGTCTTTAATTTCTGACGATTCTACATGCACTTTGTCATAATTACTTATTTTTTGTTAATATGCTGCTGGATTTCACTACTAATTGAAGTAGGAGAAAATTTCCTACACAAAATGATTTTATAATTTTTTAATTTGTTGATTGCCATTTTTTGGTTTTACGCCATCTTGTGTTTATCCATATCTTTGGTTTTAAACACACTACTGTTCTTTGACAAGTCCATGAAACTTCTATTACCTTGATAGTAATTTTTTCCAAATGAGTATTGAAGGTCAGTCTGGTATTAAGGGTGACGCGAAAGTAAATGCCTTTTCTTCTCATAGCTATTGACTGTTGCTTTAAATCCTGGAGGTATCTCCTAAGTGTTTATTAAGTACAATGGTTAAGACGTTAATAAAATGTTATATTAAACTGATTGGTGGCGAATTGCATGAAAATGGTAAATAAAAGAAGCTAGTAAAATAAAATATTGTATTTAAAATTAGCTTTAACAGATTTTAGCACAAATTTCAAATATTTAAATAAATAACAGCCTGTTTGTGTAACCCTGTCATGTGATGAAATTTTATATTAAAAATGATACATTTTACAAGTCTTACAATAATTCACAGCGACAATGAAGATGTAGTTTGGGTTATACGCGTAGTTCTGGTTTTCACTATAGTTGTACGAATATTCACCACCTTGGGGCTGGTTGGATGCGTTGATTTCTTTTACGTGCTTGTGGTAGATGACGACGTCCTGGAAGTAGGCGTTGGGAACGTAGAACTCGTTCTAGACGACGTGCCTGTCGAAAGGATAACCGAGAGGGTTTTTTTCAGTCGAACAGTGTATTTTCGAGATTAACTAGTTCATTTCTATTAAATCATTAAGTCGTTAGAATCACAGCTGTTTTGAACAAATTGAGATTTTGAGAATGTTTCTGATTTACCACAGGATCGTCCAAGTAAATCCGGAAAATGAATAAACAACGAAAGAAACGCTAGAATACGAGAAAATTCAATTTATTTACATGAAGCTTAGCACAATCAAATATGCCCCCCGTTACCACTATGATAGAGATCCTTAAGCTGCCCTTGATATTATAATGCTTATCATTTATCCTTTCCTCAACCACACCCCGCTGTAATAGTGGTGGAGTTTGCAGTCGGGGCTGAAGGGTGGTTGCAAGTCGGGGAATTAGTAGTGGAACACGCACTCCAGTACGTTGATGTATTTGTCGACAGTCACCTTAAAGTCTTCCTAAAAGAAGTGGGATGCAACGATTATAAGACCCGTATTGGTACAGAGGCGGGAAACGTTGCATGTAGGCACTTCAGGGGCATTGTGGCAGATTCAACAGTCATTTTGAAGATTCATTTTCTTGTTCTGGATAGAGATTCATTTGCCCGAAAAAAATCTCAAGAAGCTAGAGCTATCGTGCTTGACGTGATTCAGCAGTACTTGGACCTTTATCTTCCTATCCATTTTATTTTCTTCAGTCAACAGTTGACGGTTCCTCAATACCGTTTTCGGACAATTTGCCCCCCACAATTCGCCCCAGACACTTTGTCCCTGGACAATTCGCCCCCATGAACAATTCGCCCCGGGGCAAGTCGCCCCCGTGTCTTAATTATTTACTGAGCACTAGAGAAAGTAGATATTTTTCTAAGAGGCCCTTAATAGAACACAATACAAAGTATTACTGGTAATTCTCATCTAAATGTCGATAATTCCAGTTGGAAGTATTTAGACGTTCCAAACACTTTTATTTGTAATAAGGGTTTAATTAGCAGGTCTTAATTTCCGCACAGTTTCCGTGGTTTCATATGCCATTATTATTAGTGTTAACTTACTCCTCTTACAGTATAAAAGAAATAATTATAAGGGTTAGCTACTCACGCTTCTAAATAAATTTGAACAATGAGATTTGTAAATTCGGAAAGGATCACAAACAGTTGGCGTGTGAAGATAATTTTGTGTATGTATTTTCTAAAAAGACTGCGAATAGTAAACACTGTATTTGGGTTTGTGAAAGAAGATAGAATTGAAAAGGTCGTGTTTGGACAACAGGTGAGTAATAACGATAAGATGATCGTTGGTTCTTAGACTACTTTAAGTATTTGTGTAAATTTTAATTTTTTTAGGAGATTCCGCGAATTACACACAATCATGCTGCCGATGCCACAAGACCGGGTACTTTAGAAGTTCTCCGTACTTTAAAAGAAAGAGCAACTAATACCGAAGAAACAAATTATGGTCACTTGCCTAGAAAGCATAGAAAGACAATATGAAACGAATGGTTCGTCGGGCTTGGAATGAAGCCGGCATTCCTGCAATTCCAGTGGATGCTGAGCATTTGCTAATTCCATAAGAATATCGCAGTTTCTAAGATATAACTCGGAAGACACTATAGGATGCTTATTTTTTCGACAACGGCAAATTTAAATATTTTAGCAAATAGTGGTAAGTGGTATGCAGATGATACGTTTTCTGTTGCTCCAAATTTATTTTACCAGTTGTATACGCTACATGTGCAGTACGTCGGAACCATAATAACAATTGTTTACGCTTTCCTGCCAAACAAAAGAAAGGCCACCTACATAAAGTTCTTAGAAGAATTACGAAATATTTGTCCAGGTATGTGCCCAACTTAATTACTTCTCGATTTCGAAATGGCTGCAATGGAAGCTTTTAAAACAGTTTTTCGAAATCCAAATATCTAGATGTTTTTTTCATCTAGCACAAAATGTATGGAGAAAAGTTCAGTCTGGGGGACTACAAGTAAACTATCAAATAAATCATGTACTATGTTGCAAAGAGCGAATGGAGAAAATTTTAAAGTAATCAGTTACATAGTTTTATATTAATCTACTGCAGTGTTTAATTTACATGCAATAAAAGCACAATTTAAAACTACAAATGCACACCCCGTATAGTTCAAGTAGAGGATATGTTAAAAAAAGTGCTTTTCTGTACTTTTTTTGTGAATACTACTACTATATATTTGCTTTATTTAGTTCGCGCTGTGTGTGACAAGTGTTAATTTGCTGGTCTTCAAAGCCTTGTGAAAACATAAACAATTTCCGGGATCAGACTTGCGACACGCCGAGGTGTGGATGGGGCCCAGCGCCGGTCATCACTGTGGTCTAGGCCGTCTAGCCTGCAGTTTTTCACCGCCCTTCTTGCCGCGACTGCGGCCGCTCTGAGGGGAAGGAGTACTGCACCGGGTTCCTTGCCGTTGCAGCAGAGTCGGGGTAAAACAGACTTTATCCCGTGTCAAATAACAGGAATATGCTATTCCTGTCAAATTTATATAACGGTTCGGACTTGTTACTTGAGCTATCACCTTAAACGAAAGGTCGACCGTATTTATTTATCACACGCGCTGCAAGTTCAGGTCAGGTGCGTTGTTCGATAACGTGGCTGCGGCCGCCTTATCTCGTATTGCGCAACCCTTGAGTCAATTCAGTGCTATCAACAGCTGTAGGACCTTATCTTTATCTTGTGCTGTAAGTGTTAAAAACACAAAGCAAAAATGGCTTATTACTACAATCAAATTCCACCCGCACAAAATAATCAACAATTTATGCAAATTTATCAAAATTTTCAATATGCACCACAAAATTATCAATATTTGCAACAAGCAACTACAAATAATGTATTTACAAGATTTAACGTACAAGACATTTTGCAAGCACTAAATCCATCTATAAATCCAAACAAAACAACGTAGTATTTCAACAATCACAACAAAATCAAAACGGTCATGAGTTAGAATGGCAAATTGTTGAAAGCAAAAAACGTGGACGAAAGACAACAATGAGACCACTTAATCTAAACAAACCAAAACGTCAGATTACTGGTTAAATCCTACTACTATTGCTAATCGATATGAACCACTAGATAAACATGATAATAAGGACGACAATAAAGTCCCCAAACCGCCTCCAATTTACTTATCTGGTGTAAAAATCATTGAACCGCTTATAAAGCTATTAGAATCGATAGCGAAAGATGAATATAACTTAAAAATATTAAACAACGACGAAGTTAAAATACTACCTAAAACTTCGAACAAATATACTGATATAATCAAAGCCCTATCAGAACGAAAAACTGAATTCCACACTTACCAAAAAAAGAAGATCGTAGTTTTAGAGTAGTTCTTAGAAACATACACCCCTCCACCAATCTAGAAGAACTAAAACAAGAGCTCAAATCGCTAGGACACAGTGTTACCAACATTTCAAATATCAGAAAGAGAGGAACTACAATAGCACTACCTCTATTCTTTGTTGAATTAAAAATAGCAGACAACAATAAGGATATATATAAAATTGACAAATTAGCTCATTCAATAGTCAAGTTCGAAACACCAATTGCAAAGCACCAAATACCCCAGTGCGCAAGATGCCAGAGATTTGGTCATACCAAAAATTTCTGTAACCGGAGTCCGAGATGCGTAAAGTGTACTGGCAACCACGCAACGTCCCAATGCCAACGTAAAGAAAGAAGTAGCGATGTTGCATGCGTTAACTGTACAGGTAACCACCCTGCAAATTATAAGGGTTGTCTAGTCTACAAAGAACTACAACGCAAAATGTATCCTCCACTAAGAAACAGACAACAAGAGCAAACGCGACAATATTCAACACAACATGCCCAACAAAATCATCTTAACTTTGCTCAGATAGTAAGAGGTACCAACCAACAGAATGTCTCACAACAACCACAACAAGTCACGCCAGTAAGTTAAAGCAACGACATGAGCGAACTGAAAAAGATGCCAAAGACTCTGATGGAACAAATGGGAACCACGCTAAATCTATTAACCACTCTCGTCTCTAAAACCAACAAAGGCCCAGTACCTTAAACTAGCTATATGGAATGCCAATGGCTTGACAAACCACAAAGATGAAGTAGTATCCTTTATTTCTAACCACGACATTGACATTATGCTGATCTCAGAAGCGCATTTTACGAGTAGACGTTACTTAAAAATATCCAAATACATAGTTTATGCCACACAACATCCCGATGGCACTGCACACGCCGGTACGACTATTATCATCAGATATTCCATAAAACATCAGGAACTTCCCAAATACAACCTTCAATATCTTCAAGCTACAACTATAACCATTGAAGACTGGAGTGGATCACTATTTCAGCGGTTTACTGTCCGCCAAGGCACAATAATAAAAAAGAAGAATTCGAAGATTACTTGCGCACATTAAGAAATAGATATATATTCGGAGAAGACTACAAAGCTAAGCATATACATTGGGGCTCAAGACTAAGCACAACTAAAGGCAGAGAACTATTAAAAGCAATAAACAACACTGGTTCGTAGACATTATCTACAGGCGAACCAACACACTGGCCTACAAACTTAACAAAAACACCAGATCTTCTTGACTTCTGCATTGTGAAAGGAGTAAGTCCACATAATCTCAAAGCAGAATCCTGCCTAGATCTTACAGGAGACCACTCCCCAGTTCTAATAACAGTATGCACAAAAGTTTTACCCAAAAAGAACCAACCCACTCTACATAACAAGTATACAAACTGGGAAATATTTCTAGAACTCATTGATGAATCACTTACCCTAGACGTGTCTTTGGCACATTGAAATATTCAATAAAATAATTCAACAAGCAGCATGGCAAGCTACACCAAAGAAAGAACTCAAAAACAATGTAAATCGAGACTGCCCTATTATAGTGAAGAAAAAAATTGCAGAAAATGGAAGCTTCGCAGGAAATGGCAAACAACCCGACACCCAGACGACAAACGAGCACTAAATGTAGCAACGCGTGAATTAAAAAATCTCCCCAGCACCATTAAAAACCAGGCAGTCCAAGAGTCTCTACTACATCTGACACCTACAGAAGCATCCGATTATTCGCTTTGGAAAGCTACCAAGAGGCTCAAACGTCCACAACAGCATATTCCACCCCTACGATTAGAAAATAATACCTAGGCTAGAAGTGACTATGAAAAAGCTCTAGCCTTTGCTAGACACCTATCTGGAGTTTTTAAACCGTTTGATGCAAAAATTACTAAAGCTGAAGAACGTGAAATTCTAGAATACCTTCAGGCACCATTCCAAATGTCACCACCTATTCAACCGTTTAAATGCAAGGAAATTAAGACCGCAATCCAAAAAAATCTAAACCCCCATAAGGCACCAGGATATGACCCCATAAAAAGAAAAGTACTCAAATAATTACCAGAAACGGATTACAAGTACATAACGTACTTGTACAATGCAATATTACGACTAAGATACTTTCTCGAGCAATGGAAGGTAGCCACAATCATTCTCATTCCCAAACCTGGAAAACCTGTTGAAGACGTAACTTCCTATAGACCAATTAGTCTGATGCCGATCCTGTCCAAAGTCTTTGAAAAGCTACTACTTGAGAAAATTATGCAAATACGCATAGACAACAATCTAATACCTGAATACCAGTTTGGCTTTCGAAGACAACATTGCACAGTAGAGCAAGTGCATAGAATAGCAGATGCAATCATTAAAGATTTCGAAAACAAACGATACTGCTCTGCAGTCTTTATTGGCGTTAAACAAGCCTTTGATAGAGTCTGGCACGAGGGCCTACTTTATAAACTTAAAAACATCTTTCCATCAGACTACTACCAAATACTCAAATCTTACCTCTCAAACAGAAGCTTTCTTGTCAGACATGGTGAATCTTAAACACCTTTATATCCCATCAACGCAGGAGTCCCTCAAGGGAGTGTTTTGGGACCGATACTGTATCTGTTGTTTACGTCAGATCTTTCCATCTCGCAAACAACAAGTGTTGCTACTTTTGAAGATGACAGAGTTCTACTGTCACCACACCCTGACCCTACTACAGCATCTGACCATCTCCAAAACCACTTGCTTAAAGTAGAAAGCTGGTGCAAAAAGTGGAGCATACAAGTCAACGAAACAAAATCAACGCATGTTACGTACACCACTAGGCGGGGAAATTGTCCACCGGTTCAGTTCAATAATCAGCAGATACCCCGAGCAGAGAGCGTCAAATATCTGGAAATCCACTTGGACGCACGGCTAAATTGGAGGAAACACATATGGACAAAAAGGAAGCAATTAGGGATCACAATACAAAAAATGTACTGGCTTCTAGGCAGAAAATCCCAGTTGTCATTATCTAATAAAATATTACTATACAAGGCCATAATAAAACTAATTTGGGCATATGGCATACAACTGTGGGGTACTGCCAGCAATTCGAATATCGATATTCTAAGACGCTTGCAGTCCAAGGTTCTTAGATCAATGGTAGATGCGCCATGGTATGTCCCAAATGATGTCATACGAAGAGACCTCGACATTCCATCAATCAATGATGAAATTCAGAAATATAGCAACCGCTATAAGGATAGGCTTAGAGCACACCCCGATCCACTCGTGGAGCATCTAATGGAATCGGACGATGAACAACCAAGATTAAAAAGATTTAAATTCTCTGAACTTCCAACGCGTTTTGAGTAATGCGATCAGTGACAGTGTAGTGAATGCGCTAGAATTAGTTAGTCTAGGTTAAGTTATTTGTCAAATCTTAATTGTATCTATGAAGGAAATAATCAATGGGCTATTTCCTAACATGTTATTTATATACAATGTCAAAGCACTTACTGAATGTTGCTGAGCAACAGATTGTAAAGTGACAATAAATAAAAAAAAATATTTGCTTTATTTATTAAAATTCTTATCTTTTTGCTTCTTTATATAGTTGTCAAAGAAATACGCGGTATGTGCTGAAAGTATCGAGTCATATCATGCCAAAGGTTGCAGTCACGATAACAAAAATTTTTGTGTTTTATATAACTGTAGGTAGCCTCAGTTTATTTGACAATAACTAATTTGATTTTTGACACACCTCCCCCATTTAAAATGTTTAAACATGCTGTGAATTTCTGTGTTGGCATCCTGATGGTCTGGAATTTTGTTCCTTTTATAGGTGATGCAGATTCGCTGTTAGATTCTCTGTTAAATTCGCTCCGCTGTAACTGACTCGGTAAATGAAGTCGTCCTCATCCACGCATGCGCATTACAGTCCGCCAGATTACATCGCGGTTGCGCCAACGGTTTGCGTTGATTATATTTTCGGTGTAGTCCAGATATAGAAATTTTTTGGCAAGACAACGATACTTCTTCAGGATTTGTAAGTTATTGTTATTGCTGCTTGATAAAACAAACATTTAAAAAGTCAATTTTGGTTATTTGTAGAACATCGAGGTATTTTTCTCCTTTCTCTTCTTAATAGGTAATTCTGCTTGTTTAATTGATAGGTTTATGCTTTTACGTGTTGTTGTCACTTCATATTTTCTTCGACCCGATGGTGATTTACCTCTAGCTTCTTGACTAACCTGTCCTCTGCCATTCTACTTATGTGATTGTTCCAATCCTTTTTTCTGTTCAGCGTCTATTCGTTTATTCTCTCGATGTTAATATTTCTTTTTAAATTCGTCGAGTTATTAGGCCGTGGTCGGAGTTGGGAAACTCTTGACGTTTCGTCCGCAACTGCGGAGGGCATCTTCAGAGGAAAATCTTCTAAAATTATTAAGTAACTATCCCGTCCGTTTTCGCTTTTATACTCGTGCGAGTGTGGTAGTGATGGTGTTGGAGGGCCCTTGTTGACGTCATGGTAGATAAAGTACTCGGACTAGATGCTGACGTGATGGCTTAAATTAATCAAGATTCCCCTATATAAAACGCACAATTTGTGCCTATGCAAGTAGAACAGAATTATCAATTCCAGTAACCACAACAAAATTATCAGTTCCAGCAGCAACTGCCAGTAAATAATATATATCCAAATATACAACTAAATAATATCTTGCAAACACAAAATACAAGATCATTTTACCAGAACAATCCAGTTTATCATCAGACTCACAGGTACTGCAATGTGCCGGATGTCAACGACATGATCACACTAAGAATTTCTGTAGCAGAAATCCGGGATGCGTGAAATGCGCCGATAACCATCTAACTTCACAATGTCCACGAAAAGTGAAAGATGACAACGTTAACTGTAACGGTAACCATCTGGGCAATTACAAAGTATATCAAATTTATAAAGAAATTTAACAAAAAATGTATTCGCCTCTACGAAACAAACAACTACTAAATGCGAAACAAGACATAGAGCAACGGAAACAACAAAACCCCTCCTATGCTTAAGTAGTAATCAATCAAACTGGTAGCAACATACTCAACAGCAACTATCTACCGAATCTAATGATTTAGCTCAGCTAAAAAAAATGTTAAAAACTCCAATGGAGTAGGTAGAATCTTTACTAAACCTTATAACTGTTGTCGCTACAAAAATATACCAAGGCCCTGCAGCTTAAGAATGCCAATGGCCCGGCAAACCATTAGGTAACAGATTTATCTCGGTCGGAGACTACAATGCCAATACGAGTATTGGGGATCAAGAATGACCACAACATAAGGAAGAGAAATGGTGAAGGCAATAAAGAATAAAGGATTACACTACCTGTCTACAGGTGAGCTAACCCATTGGCTTTCAGACATTACGAAAATACCTAACTTACTAGACTTTCGTATTATAAAGGGCATCAGTCTAAACCATTGTAAAGTTAAATTCTGTTCAGATCTGTCTTTGGGTCATTCGCGCAAAAATTGTGACATTGTTTACTGAGGTATTACACGTAGAAAATCATTAATAACATTACATTAATAAAATGTTATATTAACCTGATTGGTGGCAAATTGCATGAAAATGGTAAATAAAACAAGCTAGTAAAATAAAGTATTGTATTTAAATATTTTAGCACAAATTTCAAATGTCTAAATAACAGTCTGTTTATATAACCGTGTAATGTGATGAGATTTTATATTAAAAATGGCACATTTTACAAGTCTTACAATACTTCACACCGACAGAGAAACGGAGATGTTTACTCCTGGCCGTAGATGTAGTTTGGGTTATATGCGTAGTTCTGGTTTTCACTATAGTAGTACGAATATTCACCACCTTCGGGCTGGTTGGACGCGTTGATTTCTTTTACGTGCTTGTGGTAGATGACGACGTCCTGGAAGTAGGCGTTGGGAACGTAGAACTCGTTCTGGATGACGTGCCTGTCGAAAGGATAACCGAGAGGGTAGGAGTCGATCTTTTGGACGCCAAGGCCGACGACTGGGTAATAATAGGTCTGCCTCTGTTGTTGTTCATAACCGTAATGCTTTTCAGCCAGCTGTTGATGGGTCTGCTGCCATTTTTGCTGTTGCTGTTGGTATTTCTGAACAGGGGCCTTGTACGGGCTCACGATTACGTAGAACTGGTAGGTCTGACCGCCGCGCTTGCCCTTAGGGAGCAGGTACCTGTTGGGGAAGGTGTAGAGAATTTCGCTTCCGTAGACCTGGTACTCTTGATTTTCAGCGGTCTGCTGGTATAGTTTCTTGAACCCGTAGTAATCGTCAGCGAAGTAATTGTCCTCGGAGTTGCGCTCGATGACGTTTTGCCAGACTTCAGGTCGTACTTGAACGTGTCGATTTCTACAAAGTTGATGTAGTTTTTTCGATGGTGATGTAGCGGCCATATTCGTCATATTTGGGACCGATGAAGACTCGGACTACAGCTTCGGCAGGCTTTTCGCTGATCACATTAATGTTGTAGGTGAAGGGCTTGTGGTTAAGACGCTGCTGGCTCACACGTATCGGATATAGTTTCTCGTAATCTTGCTCGTTAACATACATTGCGTTGGAGATGTCGGCGAAGAAGTTCTCGAAGTACGTCACTAGAGGATCGACATGCACACTCTCTACCTTAACGCCTGAGAATTCGAGGTCGCTCTTCTTGTAGTGCGGTACGTACTTCTTGTATCTTTGGAAATAAAGGACCAATCGCTTGTAGAATTGATAGAAGGCAGGGTCGCGAATGGATGTTTCAAAATGTTCTAGTGCAGATGGAGCAATCAGGTAGTTGTGCAAAGGCTGTTTGCTGTAACCGAGAAGGTGGCGGGCGAATATTTGAATATGTCCGTAGTAACGAGAGTTCACCGACTCGGGATTGGCTTCGATCAAGTTTCCAAGGGTGTTGAATCCGTCTTCTTCAAAAATGTTAAGAATTTTACCGTTCTCCTGCAAAATTAGAAATATTATTTGCACAAAACATAAAAAAGTGTAGATAATTACAGTTAGTACATAGCCGGCATCGATTGTTTCGAGGATTCTTCTTTCGTAGTTCTTTACGTATTCGTAGCTATAAAAATATGTATTTTGGATGCTAGCCTTCTGTCCGTAGTTGTAGTAGTTTTTGAAGAATTCGACCCAATTTGATCTCTCGGGGAACGGCAGTCCGTTGGGGTACACAAGAGACGGGGTGTATCCGGTCTCGAATGCATGTTCATAGTCGTATGAATGAATTTCGCCGAAATCGTTTGATAGGCGCTCCAAGTAGAAACGAGCCAAGAACTGCTGGTAGAAGTAATAAAATTCCGCCCCACGTGTAAATGTGTTTAGGTAATATTCGTCACTGTCAAACCAGAAGGGGCGGTACAAGTTATAATAGTAGTAGAACGCGTTGATTCCTACATCCTCGGTGTAGTAAGAGAGAGATTGTTCAGGGTGCACGTTCAGGTACCACCCGCTGTAGTTGGCTTGGATTGTGTATCCTTACAAATACAGTTATTAATTGATTGATTCCTACGTGTGCATTTTTTTTACCTTTGTATCCATCTTGCTGCTGCTGCTGCTGCTGATGCACTTTGGCTCCATACACTTGCTTGTATTGCTGAGCTTGTTCAATTACCTCGGCGTTGTAGAAGTAGTACGGGTAGACTTCGTAGATGGCTGGCAGCTGAATGCCGTAAGTGGCTGGGTAGTGCAGAACCGCAACAGAGAAGGCGTACAGGAACAATCCCTGGTTGACGTGATTGCGAGCCCAGACTGCCGTTTTATAAAAGGTTTCGTAGTTTTTGGCATAATAGAACAACTTGAATAAAGCAATAGCTTGATTCAAGTGGGCCTCATGGAAGACAGAGAAGACATGATCTCTGGGGAGGATGTCGTTTTGGTAGTAGTATAAGAAATCTCTTACGTATTCGGGTTTCTGAAAAACGCCTTTTTGTTGTAAGAGGTCTTGGTTATGTTACAAGTACTTACCGTGTAGTGCTTTAGGTTGTTTTCGATGGAGTACGTGTTGGCAATTTCGACATGGTCATTGTAGTAGCTGGGCTGGTTGACATACCTGAATAGGCGGAGAATGTCTTGCTGCCTTTTAGTGAATTGCTTATCAGCTGCAAGGAAGTGAATTAGTCCTAGTTTTTAAAAATAGTAAATAGAAGAGTTACCATTTTTAAAGGGCAATTGCTTGCCATACGCTTGTTCCTGCTGCTGGACAGGAGTGGCCAGCGCCACGGCGAAGAGGCCCACCAGGGCTGCTACGGCCAATCTCATGTCGTTCTCTGATTGAAAGACCCCGAGAATATGCTTTGTCTATGTCCCGGGCTGCTTTTATATCGAATAGTTAGCCCCTAACAGACAGTTGTATCTTGACCTTTGTTGATTATGATGACATGTCCTGTTTTGTCACACAAATGCTTATCTGGCTCTTTTTTTTGTTATAACATCCGATCTCTTAAATTAATTTTTAGATGGCAAAAGTAGTTTTGTCGAATGAGTCATGTGTGATACTCGGTTTCAAATTTTACAATAATTTTAGGGTCGTATTGAAGGTTTACTGTTTTACTAAACATTTATTTTTAACAATTTTTGTGTATGTTTAAATATATATTTATTTTATTTTATATGATTTATTACTGCTCCTAATTTTACTAATGGATTATGTGCTACATCGATATAACTTAGAATGACAGCTCTCCTGAATAAATTGAGATTTTGAGAATGTTTCTGATTTACCAGAGGATCGTCCAAGTAAATCCGGAAAATGAATAAACAACGAAAGTAACATTGAATTTCTACAAAATGTATTTGCATGAAGCTTAGCTCAATCAATGTAGCTCCCATGAGCGACCTGTCTCAGGCCATCGCAGCTTTCTCCTTGTCCATATGTATAATTATCATTATGAAAGAGATCCTTAAGCTTTCCTTGGTATTATAATACTCTTCATTAATCCTTTCTTCAATCACACCCCTTTGTAATAGTGGAGGAGTTTGCAGTTGGGGCAGAAGTGTTGCCACAAGTCGGGGACTTGGTAGTCGAACACTTACTACCACCCAGAAGCCACTTCTTCTATCCAGGACTTGACAAATATCTCCAGTACTTTGAAGTATCTGTCGACAGTCACCTTAAAGTCTTCTTAAAAGAAGTGGGATGCAATTAAATCCTTTTCGCGGTCTATAAGGCCCATTATGGTACAGAGGCGGAAAACGAAAACATTGTGGCAGATTCAACTGTAATTTTGACGATTCATTTTCTTGTTCTGGATAGAGACTCTATCGTTTGAAAAGAATCTTATGAAGCTAGAGCTAACGTGCTTGATGTCATTCAGCAGTACTTGGAGCATTAGTCAGTCGGCGGTTCCTCAATACGAAAGGCTTGTAGTGCAGGTTCTGGTGCATTGCGGGACTGACCGATGACCTCGCCATGGATGCTTTTTTGCAAGGTTAGTTATGCTCCTACTAGAAGCTTGATCGCTTCTTGTGAGTGCCTTGCCAGTAGTTATATCCTCCTGGTGGTCAAATCTTTACCTTTCTTGGCTAATTGGTAAAGTTTGGTCCCTTTGTAACCAAACACGTAATAGATTTTGTCGCCGATTTTGCAAGACAAAAGCATTTGAGTACGGCAGGGTTTGCGCATGCGCATAGGACGACTGCTTGGATTTCCTACAATACAACCAAATAATTTCGGATTTACCCCGACGACCTTGTAATATGAGCCAACTGAAGGGTTTAATTATAAGGTTATCCTGCTTTTTGGTTACATAAGAAAACAGAATTTTAAAAAGGGATGAACATGTGCTATGTTGCAAAAAGCGAATGGAGAAAATTTTAAAGCTAATTAGTTCCAAAAATAGCATTTTGGTACCAGAAGGGTGGAACTTAACATGCGTAGCCCGCTAGACGGTGAACATTTCAAGGAAAAATATTTCTTTATACATCATTTGCAAAAAGAGTCATGTGACTTCTTTAATATGGGTTTTGAATGCTTTTTATCAGTAAACTTGGAAGAAACAGAGCACCAACATCAGCGCCTAGTATTTTCAAAGCTTATCAGTTTAAAATTCAAATTTTTAAATAAACCACAAATTTTTTTCGATAAAAGTTACTATTATGAGCAAAACGGATGAGGGGTGCTGTTGAAATTTTTGGTATGATTACATTTAATCGGTTACGTAGTCCTATATTATGATAAATAAAATATGAGAAATAATATACTGCAGTTTTTAACTTACACACAAAATAAAAATAAAAAATAAAAGCACAATTTAAAACTACAAATGCACACCGCGTATAGTTAAGGTAGAGGGTATGATAAAAGTGCTTTTCTGTATTTATTTGGGGATCTTAATATATTTGCTTTCTTTATTCAAATTCTTAACTTTTTGCTTATATATACAGTTGTAGAAGAAATACGTGGTTTGTGCTGAAAGTATCGAGGCATATCATGCTAAATGTTACGCTGCAACTGACTCGGTAAATGAAGCTATCCTCATTCATGCATGCGCATTACAGTCCGCCAGATTACATCGCGGTTGCGTCAACGGTGTAGTCCAAATATAACAATTTTCGTCAACACAATGATGCTTCTTCAGCAGCAATTTTGATTTTATGTAAAACAGCGAGGTATTTTAAGTAATATTATCAAAGCATTTTTGTTCATTTTTACAAAAATATTTTTATATCTTTTAGCAGATGTTTGATAGAATTATGATAATCGTAGAAGTAAGAATTTTTTGACGGACTGTTTCCAAAACAACACGTTACAACAAAACATTTTTAGAATGGACCCATATAGTAGCACATGCTTTAGACTAGGGATTTGTTGTTTTAATGTCGCTGTTGTTGATAGTTGTCTTGGGGACCAAAAAGGTTTCAGTTGCCCAAAAGCTTATGGGGACTTTTTGATTTCTTTTTTAGTATCTGTTTTTATCATACTCAACGATACGGTGATCAACTGACAAAGGGCTCATATTTGTGGAATTTATTCTCGTGGATTTTCTTCTGCTTACAGGTATTGTTAAACTTGCTTGACTGGTTTCGTTGGCCAGTGGTTCAGTCGGTTTTCCATGTTTATAAAAATCTTAGTAGGTGCATAAGTCTTCGTAGTCACGATCGGTCAAAAGGGACTCGAGGGTCCATCGGATCTCCCGTGTCGATATGAAAAAGAATCGGCGACAAAACACAGCCTTGCCGAACTCTCGTTGTTTACAGAATGTTTACGGAATCTGTAGTCATATCTTTTAAGGTTACTTGAGAGTTGGGGCTTCTATGAAGTTCTTGAATTAATTTTGTGATTTTGTTTGGCACCTTCTTTGTTTTGAAAGTGTGTATTATCGCATATCCAACATTGTCAAATGCTTTTTTCAAAAAAAAAGAACAAAAATATACTGAGATCTTTAGTCCTGCGAAGGTTGATAAAGAAGAAATTGCCATCAGAGGGTACCGATTGTTCCCTTAGAAAGTCTCCTTTTTTGATTCTTTCCATCTTATGTTTCTTTATTGATTGAATGCTCTTTTTTCTGGTTTTTGATCACCAATGCTTGCTTAATTGACAATTTAGCAGCAACCTGTCGAGTTGACAGGTTTTGATGTTTTATGAACAACTTCCTTCCCTTTTTCACCATCCCCTAATATTCTGCTGTGGGTTGCATATTTTTTCTATATCTTATATCTGTTATTAGTAACTTTTGTGAATATCGATTGATTATAGAATAGTCCAAATGGTATCCTGCAAGAAATAGATTCAAAGATTTAAATACCACATCTGGCCGTAAATCATTAAAGTGCTTATTCCACCAGCTTCTTAAGGTATGTTACAATTGGAGGTATTTGCCATCTTAAGGAGAAAAGTACATTGTCGACTTCAGTCTACTAGGGTAGTTCAAATTTATTGTTTAACTAGCGAGAAATTTGACTATTTTATTTTTCAACTTACTCTTCTTGAAGGTACATAATTTTTGTATATCGATGGTTGGGGGCTTAAAAATTTTTGAAAAAATTGTTTACCTGGGCTCCTCAAACTATTTATTCATTGTCTTCATCCTTCTTCGTCACCCAAAGAACGGTTTCCTAAAGAAATTTTATCCTTTTTTAAAGTAAAATAAAATGGACAATATCTGAGATAATAAAAAAAAATATTGTAAAACTTTGGATTTATTCTTGAGGGCAAAAATATTAATATGTAATTGCGCAATAACGTGAATTGTTTGAATGCTATTTTTGTAATTTTTAATTTCTATATTTTTAACTACAAACTTTTTACGCTCCTCCTATCGCTAACGGGTTGCTCACCCGTTAGTAATTTTCCCGAGGAGATAAAGCACATCTTATTGGTTGGGGTCAGCCGTTTATCGCTGAAATACTACAAATTATTGTTTACATAAAAGCCTTTTATGAGTGTACGCTAAAACTGAAACAATGCTATCGTGTTGTCCAATAAAGGAACAAAGCACCGCATTCTTGCGAATTATCAGGGCAAGACGCTTTTTTGCACGGTCAGTTGGCGCGGGCAGTGATTGAAAACCATTATCAGTTACTACGGATCCGCATATGTTTACTACATGGCATTTTTATCGGCAAATTAGCAAGTCGTGCGTTTACAAATGAGTGTAATCTAAAAAGCGATATGGGAGGAATATGTTTGATGATTTACTTTTAGCCTTAACACATATAGTTAATTGGGGGTTATTAACATTAATCAGAATGTATTGATGTTGCTTGTTCTCTTCCTCTTAGAAGGAATACTTAAGATGATGTTAACTGTAATTATTCAGTCTTGACTTATCCAAATATTACTATTACCTTTGTGTTAGAGCTATTGTCAAAATCTTCGTATTCCTCTCAGGTTTCTTCTCAGTTTCATATTTTTCTTTATTTTATTAAAGAAAATGATAATTTTCTATTTTATATAATATTTCTACTTTGCTGCTAATATCACTAAGGCATTTACAATTCCAAGGAGTAGGAATAGGAACCTTGAGAGAAAAACGTGTCGTCTACGTATCGAAGGTTTTGACTATAATCTTGTCTATTTCCATATTCTGTCACGTAGAGCCTCTTGAAGTATCTGTCAGACTAAAAATAGTAACGATGGGAGGACCTAATTGTTTTACGTCTTCTTTAATTGGAAAGTTAAGTTGGGGTTTGCCTTCAATAAAGATTGCCAAGATATTTGATGGAGTTAACCTCCTTACGCAATATTGTAAAAACAAGGAACTTTTGAAGACTGAAAAGACTAAAAAAATCCTACAATACCCACCAAGGGATTGTATAGGACATTTATCCTAGATAGGAAAACACATTATTTGCAAGAAAATCTAAGCATTCTGTTGTCATTTATATGGAAGATGGAAAAAGCTTCATTTTCTCGTAAAAAGTTTGTAACAAATAATTTTAAATTATCGGAATTTTATAAAATAAATAATAGGACCGGGATATAAATAGTTTTCTCCTTATTTTTATTTATTGTCATAAAAATTACGGAAAGAATATGTTAAAATATAGTTTTATTCTCTACTATAAAACGCCCGATTAAATCAAACTTCATTAATCGAAATAAAAATAACTGCAATCCACACAGAGCGAGAAACAAATAAAATTTCGGGCTTTGTATGGCATTTACGACAGCTTTCTGGTTTCCAAACTATTTCTTCCGCGAGAAGTTGTGAAGATATTTGAATATTGTGGTGAATTGTGCCAGCAGTAGATCACCATACAGTTGCTGTGGCCTTTTGATGCAATTTTGGTTTGGACAAGTACTTTGGTGCTTTATTCTTGTGCATTCATTGAGCAGAACGCGTCTTGTCATAAAGAATCCATTTTTCACTACATGTTACATTGTCATTCGGAAATAAATCATCTTTGTTGTAAAATAGAGAGAAGTAGTACTCGAAACAGCAATTTATTTGGTTATCATTCAGTTTTTCAGAACTATTGTGATCTTATCAAAATCGCCAGGTCTAAATTTTTAGAACCAAGCTTGAACTACACATTTTTTTACATTTATCTCATTTCAGACTTCAGGTTTCGATTACATTGCAGCTTAAAACATAAAAAATACTAACATTTAGAATGAATCGTAATGAGTGATATGTATCATTGAATAAGGCGATAGCAACCTTGAGAACTATTGAGAATATAAGAACCTAAATGACAGAAAAGAATATTCGAAAAGAGTGTAAAACGTTAAAGTTGCAAATAGTTAAAAATTTAGAAAGGCGACATAATGAACTAAGGCGTACTTGGATGAAAAACTCACCGAGCGTCTGGGGAGGCATTCTAACAGGTCTCGTACGAAACATTTAACAAATTTTTTCACTTTTTATTAATAATATAGCTACTACTCAAAGTTTTCTCTTCTTCCTCGTATACAAGCCTGGAGTCTGTTGGGCTACTCCTCTACTGCGACACAAACGGGGTGTCTAATGGAAAATTGCACAATTCTTCCTCTATGACCTTCTTGAAGGCATCCACATTTTTATAAGGAGCTACACATATTCATCTCAAGTTTATACCATTCGGCATAATCCAAGGGGTTTTGGTCTGAATCGGGGGAAGTCGTCCATATATACTGCTGAAAGACCCAGTCCTGATATGAGAAGAAGATTCTGGAAAGAGATTTGACAGTGATTTCTAAAACATCATTGATATAATTTCTGGCCTGAAGTTCTTGAACAAAAACGAGCTTGACTTTGTATGTCCAGGTCACACGTCACACTACATCAGACCATAACATACCCAGATCTTTCTTTGTACCTTCAAAATTACATTTTGAAAGTTACATTTCTTTTGTTTCATAAAGATTTCTTTATTAGAAAAGAAGATGTTATTTAGGACCTCATCTGGCTGCCTTTGAGAAATTATTTACACCTCATTATCTAATTTTTCCTTTACTATAGTCTTAAGTAGTCATTAAGTGTCTTTTCAAGGGTACCTTGAGATATCTTCATTTAAATGGCCGATTCCTGACTATGAAGCTTTGAGTGCTTGTGGTGTGTACTTACTTTTTGGTCTGACGCTTATCTGCAATTCCAATTTTGTACCTTTTGATCTCACCATAGATAGATCTCTCCCCACGCCCATTTTCTTGAATGGCCTAAAGAATCTGTAAGCTTTTCTACTCATACGTAACTGCAGAATTGCTGTAGATTTTGCATCTTGGAAGATGTTTGTATGGAAAATGAAGCGAAACGACTTTTCACCCGTTAGTCACAAATCATAAACTTTGAGAACTGAAACTGTATTTTTGTTGCACAACACCGTTGTAACGGTGGTTGTTTAAACTTTATTTGGCTATTTACTAATTTAAAAATTGCAGAAATCATTGCAGACTGTGTACAGCAACCTTTTTTCTGGTTGGATTATCATGGTTCGATAGTTTGGTGGAAAGTTGTGTAAAGATGTTAATATATTGGCTTACTGGCTCTACCTCTTCATCAAAAAAATGTCATCCGAGTATTAATTTTTTAGTAAATTTCTGAAATTCCATAAAAATTATAGTTCATGAGGGATCTATCTAGAGGGAAATAAATAGATTCATCTACGAAAATAAATGTACCATAAATTGAACAAAAAAGTTGTGGAAAAATGTAACTGGGTTACCTATTTGACGAGTCAAAAATTTGCATTGATTCTAAGTTTTAATCGATCTTTTGTTACCATAAATTAATTAAACAGCTAAAATTAACATTTTTTAATTTAGCTTCACCCATCATTACAAAAGTTTGAAAACTCTTGACGTTTTGTTTACAACTGCGAGGATATTTTCAGAAGAAAACTTTTTAAAAATTAAGTTACTCTCCCGTGCACTTTTATACTCGTGCGAGTGTGTTAGGGATGACGTTGGGGGACCGTTGTTGTGTCACTGGGTTAGTTGCAGATGTACCGGGCTAGCTGCTGACGTAAATAGAGTTTTTACCTAATATTTCGGAATTTACTAACGTCACTCACTTTATCACTGAATGACGATCTGTTTTTTTGTCCTTTAAAAGCAGTAAACCAAAATAAATTGAAAGTCTCTGTTAAAATTATTATTATATTTATAAATTTTAATGTATAATCTTTAAGTAATATTTGTCTTATCTCCCTAACTTTCTAAACTTATAATTCTATCTTCTCCTAGACGCTTCAACCGATTCACAACTATATTTGCTAATTCGGCTCACAAAGTCAGCCTTCTAACTTTAACCGTTTTTGAATTATTTAAATATTTTGATTACAAGGGAAATTCCTCCCAATGTTTCTATTGTTTGTAATGTTAAATGTACGCAAAACATGTGGAATGTTCTATACGACTGCCTGGCGTCTAGATCAGGCTTCGTCGACGAAACCTGCGGGGTTCTCTTGTCTCTAGTAATAGTTTCCATAATTAAACAAAACCTGTTTGCCTGAATTCTATCTCGTGGTCAGGATTTTTTAAGGCATGTCCCACAATAGCTGATTTTTCAGTTAATTGAGGTGTAAGTATAGTTAGTGTTTTTTTTTTTGGTGGTAATCGTACGGCCCATAGATTTAATGTAGATTTGCTTACATAAACATAGCATATGTCTTGTGGACTTCTGTTACATGGTTTGTACTTCGTGTTTGTTTAAAACAGTTCGAGTAGAATGTTCTTGTGAATCCTGTTGCAGATATTTTAGTTTTTTATCTAAGAAGTAAATTACCGTGCCCCAGTGTTTTCACAACTGTTCTTTTTTGTTTTGAATAGTGATTCAATTGTATACAGTATGTTGTAAATGTGCATTCTGCGATTTCAACACTTTCACGTCTAGAAGAGTAGTTCCGTTGTTTGATTCTAATTCCATGGTAAACTGTATACTTGATATTATATTCAGGTATCTCCATATCACAAATGTCTCACCAACGCATCTTAGCTATATCACGGGTTTCAGTGGTGATGTATTGATAGTGATCTCTTCAAATTTCCCCATACAATAATTGGCAATTACAGTACTAAGCGGGCTTCTCTTCGATACTCAGTCTTTTTGTTCGTAATACACACATTGCAGAACAAACTAAATAGACATAAAGCACTACCGAAACAGTTGTTAGATATTATTAGGGAAAACTTGCTTCAGGTAATCTAGGGCATCTTGGATTGGAATTTTGGTAAACAAGATTGTTATATCCAAACTGATCAAAGTTAATTGACAAAGTGTGCGGAATCTTTGATATAAGTGATGATGTGTGGTTGTAATAGCCTGGGCAGATATTTGGTCAGTTTGTAGATAGGGCTATTGACAGCACTAGCAATGGGTTGCGCTGATATATCATTTTTGTGGATTTTGGGAAGCCCTATATTCTTGGGGGCAACGGCGCTGATGTTATTATTCTTTTCTTATTTTGCTCGTGTCACGTAGTATCAGTGCTGTGAGATTGCGTTTAAGAGTGGTGTAAATTCTCGAATAGTGCAGTTCGGCCATCCTCATTGCGTAGTCTTCCTATGACAGTATAACTATGGCATTGCCTGTATTTGTTGGTAAAACAATAATGGTGTTGTCGTTTTTGAGTTTGCGAAGAGCATTTAGTTCTGCCCTAGGAAAGTCTTTCTTAAGCGGCTTAGCACGGTGCAAAATGCATGAGATCTCAACACAAACTTCCTTTGTATTATCTGCTGGAAGGTTTGTATAGCTGCTGATGTGTTAGCTATGATATCCTCAAAATTTTTTAAACTCCATCTACCCCATAATAACCCGAGACTTAACAAAACGATGCATCAGAAGTTGGCATGTCTATTTTATATGCTACAAATAGCTGACTATTTTCTTCGAAGAGACCGTTGCAGATGAGAGCAATCACTGACTAACGGGATCTTCGCGAGTTTACAGAGACTACTGCCATGTTGATGACTTTGCTATATATGTTAAAGTTAAAACTCTTGTCATGACCAAAAATGAGGTTACTGAACTAATGAACACAAAGGCCAACATAATTTCGTCATTAGACAATTTGTGTAGTGACATTCTTCGTGAAAATGGACTGAAACTGGAAGGAATTAGTGAAATTCGTGAAATACTTTTTGCCTAAAATTGGTGGTATTTGTCACACGAAGTGTAGATCAATAGAGCGTTTTTGTTAACTTTGCTTTGGATGACATCCACAAGAATACAGCACGTCTCTGAAGCAGCACTATCTGACAAGCGCTCAAAGGCACAATAGTTTATATTTTACCATTCAACCAAGGACTTCTTTGTCTATAATGTACCTATGGTTAATATATTAAAAGAAGAAGAGAACAGATACATACCAGTCATAAACAAAATTTATTTTTATGAAAGATATGAGAAAAGGTAACATGCACTTAAAAAAGTCGCCAAGAGGGTTTCTGTTTGTATTTGATAGGTATCTTTTATTGATGTTTAATCTAGATAACAAAAACCATCTTGAGGTAGCAATGTCATGTTGAATCAGACAACATCAAATTAGCAATTATATTATTTGTAAAGGATAACTGATATTGCGTTTTTTAAACTGAGTGATACAGATGGTATTCTTAGGTGCTTAGAAACGTATCTTTCCAAACAAGCAGGGTGTTATTACAATGAATTTTTCTAGAAACTAGCACAAATCGCAAAGCAAGATAAGCTTAGCAGTAGCAAGGCCAAGCAAGACCAAAATTGATCTGTGACCACATTTTCCTTGACAAAACTCTGGAATGAATTAATTTTTGGTGCAGATAATATTTTGTTTCCTTCAAAATAATTCTTCCCGCCGACATTTAATCCATTCTTGAAAACACTTCATATTCACTTTTTGCAATTGGCAGCTCCTTCAATTTTTGTTTTATCGATTCAATCGACTCAAATAGACTTCCTCGAAGTTGTTTTTTAATCGACTGCATATGAGAAAAAATCGCATGGTGACCTATCTAGAGGATAGGGTACTTGTGGTATAATATTTGTTAAATTTTTGGCGAAAAAGTTATTCATTTAATTGTAACGTGTTGTATGTTTATTGATGCCTTTTTTGTGCTACTTTACTAACACAACTGATGAGCAACGAACTATGTAATTTCGAGAGCACAAAATTTTGATTGCACGGTCGTGGGTGAAATGAAACGATGAAACCGTTGTTTTACAGAGTGCAGATATTTCTAATTAACGGTATGCAATAAAAACTTTGGAGACATTACGAAATATCACATATTTTTTATACTCTTTTGCGCTTAACATATATTCTGTCACATATGTACAAACCATGATTTAAGCGTGTACAGAAAATTCTACTTGTAATCATTACAGCGGGATTTATCTTAAACATAAACGTAAACAACAACTAAAATTATAACACATGAGAAGTTTACATTAACCGCGTTTCTGTGATCATTCTCAAGTCCGCATAAAAATAGGAAGTAGAACAGCAATTCGTTAAAAAGTCACGACCTATCCAACTTGGCTAGTAATACCTTTATAAAAATTCTAGTTGATGACAAAAGTAAAATGCATACTGTTTATTGAAATTGCAGAATCAAGAAAAATTACAAAATTAATAACTGAAACTTCCCAGATTTAATTAACAAACAAATGTTTAAATTACAAAACATTTGACCCTAAACATTTATAGGTGGCAAAATAAGTTTTGCGATTGAATCAAAAGTAATTATAATTATTTAACATTATTTGAAGCATGCGCCATCGAGCTGGAAGTGGCAGAAGGGTCGATGGATTCCGCATGAGCTCACTCAAGCACAGATGGGTAAACGCAAGGGCATCTCTCAAAAATTCATTCTGGCCAAGGTCATCACCACCGACGAAAAGTGGATTTTCTTCAAAAATCAGCGACGCTCTACTCAATGGCTTTCACCGGGCCAGCGAGGAACTTCAACTCCACGTCCAAACCGATTCGCACTAAAATTCATTATCTTTTGGGACTGAACTGGACATATTTACTGGGACTTGTTGCCGGTTGGAAAGAAAATCAACGCCGAATGCTACTGCGAACAGTTGGACCGTGGCAATCTAATCTTGCCACGTCGATGTCGCCGTTCGGCTTCCATCTGTTCCGGACTCTTAAGGGCTTCTTGAACAAGAGGAAGTTTCGGGACATTAATTATTTGCCTCGAGAATTGACTTCTTGATTGGAACTGAATGGTAGTGAATTTTACGAGCGCGATATTGATTTGGTGCCGGAGAGATGGCAGAAATGTCTAGCCCGGTGGTGCATACTTCGAATAATGTTGTTGAATAATAAAATAATTACTCCTGGTCAATAAACTTGTTGGTTCTTGACTCATTTGCAAACCTTATTTTGGCATCTAATGCATGCATGTATGGCCCTACCTCGGACTCTTGTGATCGCCTCTACTTTTGTGCATTTCAATCATTATTGATATGCTTCCATAAGTCAGCCAGATTCCTTGAAGGTTCTGGATACCGCTGTACCCTCGCGCAACATTTTAGATATTTTCGATCGGTGAAAGGCCGCGTGGATAGTTTCCACTCTGTTTGGTTGAAGGAAGTTTAGTGTGTTACGTGCCATACGTGGTCCAGTGTTATCTATTTTGTTAAAGGAGTTCTTGGGGTGCCCTCCGAAGGAAAGAAAGTACCACGAGTTGAAAGACCGCGTCGGTGTAGCTTTGAATGGTGATATTGCTTCTAACTCTGATTAAAGGTAACCTGCTATCATAACTGATAGCGCCCCATACCATAATATTTGGAATTGTATGCTCGTACAAATGTAGCTTTCTTGTTCTCTTTCTATTCGTCTACGCCATATTAATATCAGACCATCGTTTCGGTTAAAAAATCTGGATCAGCAATAACATAACGATTTTATGTCATTTGCGTCTCCACAGACGCCTTCTTATTGACCACTGTAGTCTTTGTTGGCGGTGCAAAGAAATCAGTGATAGTCACAAGAAAAGATCTTATTGCAAGTAATCAACGTAAATCCGAGCATGTAGACAATTTATTCTGCGTACTCCTCCAGATTCAAGTCTTTGCAAATTAATAACTTCTATCATGGCGACAAATTTTCTTTTTTTTGTAAAAAAACATTCCATTCATGTAGGCTAACAATACGTCGCCTTCCAAGTTCGCTAACTTATTGATGATATAATCTTTGTTGGAGAGAATGCATTCGTATGCTGTGTAAATTGCACAATCTGAATGTCTGTTTTACTCGTGATATCGCTACTTCATTTAGATCTCATATCTAGGAAATGATAAATCTCGGACAGACATTAAAACCTATTGTTCTCAAACTCTGATAGTTTTCTGAGTACAGTTTCAATACAATGTAATTAAATTTTAATGGTGCCGCAACTTTAATAAGCAACAATGTAGTAGAGGGAAGTACAATCAAATATATATGAATGAGCAACATTTTTAACGACTAAGAAACCAGTTAAACTTAATGTAAGTATCAGTAGTCACTAACCAGTAAACAACAAATGAGAAACAACAGCATTTCGATAGAGACATTGAACATTATTAACCTCCAGAACATTTTAGAATTAAAACTTTCGTGATGATCAAGCAAAAAAAAACACGCAAATATACATGTACTAAATAAAATTCCTGGTCAACTAAACAACTAAAGTTAAGAGTCAAACTGATATTTAAAGATTTGATCTAAATGGCGGTATAGGTTTAAGCCCAACAGTAGGGATTTCTGCGTATAACAATAACAGGTGTTATTATAATGATAATATACTGATTATAAGAGCGTGTCAAAGTGTCGATGTAGACTCAGACCAAATATAGGCAAATAATTTGTATAACCTTAAAATAGACAATGAAAGTACATATAGTGTGCTGATTATTTTGAATTATTGAAGAATAGGGGGCGAGCTAGATTCTAACTAGAATTGAAACCGTCGCCTAAACAGAAAACCAGATCTAAAGGAAACAAAACAAACCAAATGGTAGTTGCAAAATTGATGAATGAGAGAAGCTAAGCTGAAATAAAAATGTAATAAGGAAAAACCAGCTCATCGGTAACAGCCATTGCTGCTACAAGACACTTTGGAAATCGTTTCTAAAGTTTCCGAAAACTTTCTGCAATGTTCTTTTTCGAAATAGATCACAGAACAGCTGCCGCGCGTTCTTGGATTTCCGCAGCGTACGCAAAACGTGCCTTTACAAAGCTCATAAAACTGGAAAACAAATTCGGAAGCACCAGGATAGTACGGTGAATGATTAACAATGTCATTAATTATAGAGTCAGTCGTCCATCTTACGCTAACATTGCCACACTCGTAAGTTCACGTCTGAGCTTCTTTTTGACGACTGATTCGAACGTTGCTTCCTTCCCGCCACGGAAGTGTTTGAACCAGGTGTAAGCGGCTTCCGTCCCACATACTCGCAATAAAATTTCATGAGCTTCTGCCGCCATTTTCCCCAATTTATAGCAGAACTTGATATTTACTCGTTCCTCAATTGCACCGCTGCTCTACCTCTCACACTGACTACGTTCAACAGTCCGCAAAGGGTGTACCCTGACTGATTTGCTCTTTGTGGGCTTTATCGTTATTCGAAAGCTTCAAATACCACACGTGATTATCCGTTGGTTAGCGTAACCGCTGGACCAAATCTTCTATCAGCTGCGATATTGTTTTTGATTTTTAAAAAAGCGACGAAAGCTTTTATAATGTGACCACCTTCCAGTACGATTTGCATATTCTTTACTAACAACTATGTAGCCCCAGTAGATTAATTGTGGAAGACGATCATTCTTAAATTTATGTTGCATCTATTTCTAGAGTCGAGTTGCCGTGGAAGTAAAAAAACACAAAAGTAATAAGTCCAATAAAAAAGAGAAATGAAGCGAAAAATAAAACAGAATAAAGATCTAAAGAGAGCATGACAACCGCATCTTAAAGAGAAACTGCCAAATTTGAGTGTATGCCAATAAAATATCTTAATTACTACAAAGATAGAGGTTTCTGAATATAATAATAAAATAAAAAAGAAAGGGTTATTGTAGTAAAAGATTTACAACGCCTATAATTAACGAATAGACAAGACATAGCTTTGGGCCACGATAACTAGAGATATTCTTTGAATATTACCCCATGTAATGATTATCCATTTCTTTATTAAAAACTCTGCAATAAATAATTGACAAAATGTGCACTTGATATTTTGCTGTTGAAGAGATGGAAGGAGATAAGAACAGAATGGATTATATGCGTACAACTCAATAGTACAACATAAAACGTAAAATATTATACTGTATTACCTCCTAACAAAACGAAATAAACCTATGAGACGACCTTTGCTAGAGACACATCAAGATTTGATCCCTATATATGAGTAGTGGCGTTCTCCGTATGATGCATAAAATCTGCTGATATTTTTGGGTGCCTTACATACGGTTATATATACATAATCAAAGAAAACATTCGTCATGGTTCAAAATTTTGAAGATAATTGCTATATTCTATTAAAAATCTTGGTTTCACCTTTCGTCATTTTTCACAGCATAAAAAACAAATAGAAACAAATGAAAAATTTTATTAAACGTTAGATGAAATTGTAAAAAAATATAATGTGAACTAGTATTACTATACTAACCCAAAAAACAAAATGCAATCAATACATCAGACGACAGGAAACTATAGTTTACACTCAAAAACCAATGAAAATGGACGGTTAATAGTAGATTTTGCGATGAGCAGATGTGTTTATAGTCAAAAGCATATATTACTTACATAAATATATATATGAAGGGACCTGGATATTACCTAATGGCACCACGATGAACCAAATAAACCGCGTTTTAATTGATATGAAAGTTAGAGATGTATAAAAGATGTTAGAAGCTATAAGGTCCCTAGTCTGGATTCGGATCAGGCTTTCCCAAATCTTTCTACATGCTTACGAGGCAAACCCAACATGTAAAAAGGGGCAAAAATATTTACAAAAACAAACGACAAGGGAAAATATGAAAAATCAATACTAAATGATGGGAATCAAAAAAGAAGGGAAAAACTTAGAATATTAAAAATTTTTAGAAAATTAGAATACTAAGATAAAAAATAAGGATAAGATCTCGCATGGAGTTTTAAATGATAACAACTTGGACGAAGTAATAACTACATATGATCAAGTAACAAAGATAATAAAACACTTGAAGAAGAGTAGAAGGATAGATAATGATGAAATAAGAGATGAGATTATAAAACAGAGGAAGAAAATTGCAATAGAGAGTATATAGAAGTACAGGAGTACAGGAAGTCTGAAAGTAGGAAGAAATGACCAAAATTTGAAACGGAGCACAGACATCAAGAAAATTAAAGGTAGTGAACCGACTAAGGGGATTCTCTATCAGCATTACCGCTCAATGTTGCCCTAGAAATAAACATAAGAGCAAGCTCAATATTTAAAGAACATGTATCGACATGGAAATTAGGATCGTACATTTGCAGACGACCTAGTAATTATGACAAGAATAAAAGAATAGTTAAGTGCAGCCACAAAAAATTTATAATAGATACGGGAATATACGGGGCTCGAAATAAAGGAATGTAAAATAAAATCTACTAGTTAAAATGAAGAACCACATAATAATAACAATCACTTAAAAGTTAAAGTGGACAAAAAATAAGGAACACAAGTTTATAGAAGCGGAAACATTCGCATAGTAACAAGAGAATCTGGAAGCAATGAAGAAACCATACGATCGAGTGAAAAACATAATCTCAACGGCTATAAAATGAACACGTAGGAAAAGACGATGAAAGGGAGATTGAACACACCATAGACAAGTCAAATACAACAAGACCTAAATCGATTAAGACCAGAAAAAAATGAGCCAAAAATTGTGCAACACACCAAAGGCCTGCAAGGTATGTAGTGCTACTATATAAATGATATCAATGTCTTTATTGTTAGTCTAAAATATCTTAAACGGAATTGTTTCTTATTGTAAAACAAATATTTGTCTGATAAGACCTGTGTTTTGAATGAATTATAAATAGTAATAGTAAAAGTAGAAATAGAAACGATAGACAAGAATCAAGAGTTAGATAATATTTTAGCAAACCGTTTGTGAAAAATGAATAAAACAGTTAAAAAAACTCTGATAGATAAATATTTTGCAATGATAATTTGAAAAAGGTGAAAGGGGAAAGTGATAAACAATTTTATATTTGTACAATAAAATAATAAAAATTTTACACATTTTTTGGTGTGTAGTGATGGATTTGAAAAATTGAACAAGTTCGTTGTCCATTCTGGCGCTGGATAAATTTTGTAAGGGGATTTTAAGAATTGCAACAGCTTCCCTAGCTCTGCAAAGTATTTAAACCTTG
This sequence comes from Sinelater perroti, assembly GCA_036346155.1. Classification (NCBI taxonomy): domain Eukaryota; kingdom Metazoa; phylum Arthropoda; class Insecta; order Coleoptera; family Elateridae; genus Sinelater; species Sinelater perroti. The sequence goes on along the minus strand of JARFIY010000167.1, from coordinate 2,794,759 downwards.
CTGCAAATTCATTCCCACGATCTAGCATAAAACTTAAAAGCACTGCAGTGCATATATCGGAATTTTACTTTTTATTGTCAAGAATTGTTGGAAAATGAAGAAATTATTGATTTCAAATATCTTTTCATAGATATCCAGCTTGCGACGAAAAGCAGACTCACTTTGTATTAGATCACATATTGCCCGTTTTATTGTAACTCGGTATTGAGCGCATTTAAATATTTCAGAATGTCTTTCAGGAAAGCCACAGCTAGCATATTGCACTCGTTTGCTTGGACTGCAAGTAGTTTCTTGCTTCCTGAGTATCTAAGTTTTTCTAGGAGGTTACTTGTTCTTTTGTTTACTAAAAACGTTCAATCACTTGGCCCTTACTTATCTAACGAACATTTTTTTGTTGCTGTAAGTCAAAATACGTCAATTCATATTCAGACAGAAACTCCATTCGCTTTTTACTGCAGAACTGAGTTTTGCCTTTAAATGGCAATATTTCTAACAATTCATCCCTAAATACTTTGCTTTCAAAGTCAAAAAATCGCACCAAAACAGACATTTGTTCATTATTAACAATGTCGCATGATTTGTCAAGTGCAATGACGTAGCAAAGTGCCTTCTGTAGTTCGAGCAAGCTGCTTTTGTTGTCAGAAATTAAAATTTTTGTTCTCCTTGTATTGCTTTTTGCTGACAATGCCTCGAATAGTAGTGATAATATCCTTCTCTTCAGAAAGTGCAAATCCAACATACATTTTTTTGCAATCCCAGAGTTTGATAATGACTTCTGGTGCTTATTAAGCGTCTAGCATATACGCCACGCTGCTTTTACAGATTTTTCTTGCTCGCTCATCCAGAGAGATTTTTTGGCGATTTAGCTTTCTACCTTCAGCGGTCCGCCAGTTGTCGATCCTTGGTTTAGAGAGTAGCCCAATGGCGTCTGGCGTGTCTTAAAGACTTTTTATATTCAAAACACTGTCTACAATTAGTACAGGCGCTTTGCGCCAAGCTAAAGCGTCCAGAATTTTCTAATGCTGTGCTCGAAAACATGGAAGCGGAGACTTTTATGCCGCATTTAATTTTTAGTGGCGAGGCAACGTTCCACCTAATTGGGAAATTAAATCGACACAATGTTCAGATATGAGGGCTACAAAACCCTCATGCGACACAGTAACATAAGAGGGACTTCCTTAAAGTTAATGCGTTCTGTGCCGCATCGAGAACAAAAGTTTACCTATCTTTCTTTTGACACATCTCGTAATGTTGCAAACTGGTTTTTTAATTTCTTAATCCAATACATGAAATTCAGAAAAAATTATTTTTTAACAGAATGGAGTTTAGCCTTATTGGCAGCGGGTGTCAAAATTTTTTGAATAAATCACCATCTCCACGATGGCAAATGAGACTTGGCACTAATCTCACACCTTGCGACTTTGTCTTATCAGAGTTCGTAAAAAACACATTTTATGTAGCAATAAATTTGGATGATCTAAAAAACCGTATCACAGCTGCGGTGAACTCAGTGATGCAAGATATCCTTCATCGTGTGTGGGATGAATTTTGCTACCGTCTAGATGCTATCCGTGTAGCTGGAGGGTAGCATATTGAACATTTATAAGCTGAATATAAGTACAGTAAAACGTAATTTACATCATATTTGTCACTAGTTCTAATTTTGAATTCTAGTCCTACAACGTTGTGCCTATTATTTCAAATCACTCACATCAAGAAAAATAAGCACTTTCTTAAAGAACACGAAATTTTTAACATCAAGAAACATATGAAGAAGCAGAATAGAAGGGTGTACACGTACAACAGTGTTAGACGTCATGAAATAATTAGGATTCTACAATTATAATCGTTCTCTATGGTTTAACCAGTGAATATCTTGGATTCACAAAATTTAATAATAAACGTTTGATGTTTTAACAAGACTTTGTATTGGATTTTAAGAATAATAGTGGAGCTTAAACGGCCTGCAAACTGAAAAGTCAAGACTGTCATATGTTCTTCCGCACTTCCCGGTCTCTGATACGAGGCGATGTGACAAGTACCACGTCTTAGACAACCGCAATAAATATACATAAGAAAATAAAATATTTTTATTATAAATTACTATAATTGACAAGTAAATAAACTGTGTTTACATCCTTAGAAAGCTTGCGGCGTACACAACAAAAGCTTTGTTTAATGAAAACAGACACGTAGTCTAAATATTTAAAGTTTTGTCAAAGGTAACAGCGGCATCGTGAAATGTATTTTCGATTTGAAGGCACCACTATCAAAACAAATGCAATATTTTATTAATTGGAATTTTGCGTATCACATTTAAACTATTTACATGGTTTGTATGAAAAGTATCGGGGGACAATTTCTTCTTGGCCTGACTGTACGTCGGAGCGCGCTCGCACTGCGCATGCTAGGTGATGGGGAATGTGACCTTTTTTGGACGATTCTCCAACACCTTACAGTCCCGATTTGTCACCACCCGACTATTTCCTATTTCCAAAATGTGAAATTCTCCCTCAAAGGACACCACCATGGGACCCTAGGTGCCGTCAAAGAAACTTGCACGCGTACCCTTAAGGACGTTCCGGAATCCGCCTATCAGGGAGCCTTCGAGTCGTGGAAAAGCCGCTGGCAAAAGTACGTAGACGCTCAAGGAATATACTTTGAAGACTTTTGAGGTATTGTAGCAATATCTCAAATAGATCTATTTTTCTGAAACTTTTCCCGATACTTTTTATACAAACCCTGTATTAATTTATAAGAATATCTACAAAAAATGCGTCAAAAACACCAAAACAACTTTTGTAGGCTATAACTACACCTCAAAAAGGTGGATTTATAAATGCTTAATGTGACAAAACAGCACACATTATCCTAAACAGCAGAGGTCAAGCTATAATAGGCCATTGGATGCTAATTTTCTGTATAAAAGAGGATCCACCATTATTTCAAGCATATTCTCAAGGTGTTTTCTTCATTCAGAAAACGACATGAGATTCTCCGTAGTAGCCTTAGCGGGCCTCTTCGCCGTGGTGTTGGCTAATCCACCCCAGCGACAAGGACCAGGGTACGGCAAACAATTGCCTTTCAAAACTGGTAGCTTTTATTTTTAACAGTACTAAATACTGAAATTAATTTTTCTTCTAATAGCGAACAAGAAATTCAATCAAAGGCAACAAGACATCCTCCGCCTATTTAACTATGTCAATCAGCCCAGCTACTACAAGGACCATGTCCAAATTGCCAACACGTTCTCCATCGAAGACAATCTAAAGAACTACACCGTAAGTTTTTAATACAATCGATCATTTTTAAAACAATAGAAGCGTTTTGCAGAAACCCGAAGCCGTCCAAGAATTCTTGTATTACTACCAAAACGACATTCTCCCCCGAGACCTTGTCTTCTCTGTCTTCTACGAGGCCCATTTGAACCAAGCCATTGCTTTATTCAAGTTGTTCTATTATGCCCGGAACTATGAGACTTTTTACAAAACGGCAGTCTGGGCTCGCAATCACGTCAACCAAGGATTGTTCCTGTACGCCTTCTCTGTCGCGGTTTTGCACCACCCAGCCACTTACTGCATTCAGTTGCCAGCCATCTACGAAGTCTACCCGTACTACTTCTACAACGTCAAGGTAATCCAGCAAGCTCAGCAGTACAAGCAAGAATACGAATTCAACACGTACCAGCAGCAACATCAAGGAGATTACAAAGGTAAAAACGAATACACATACAGAAGTCATCATTTTGTTAACTGTATTTTTAAAGGATACACAATCCAAACCAACTACAGCGGACGGTACCTCAATGTGCATCCTGAACAATCTCTCTCTTACTTCACTGAGGACGTAGGAATCAACGCATTCTACTACTACTATAACTTGTACCGCCCCTTCTGGCTTGACAGTGACGAATATTACATAAACACATTTACTCGTGGCGAGGAATTTTATTACTTCTACCAGCAGTTCTTGGCTCGTTACTACTTGGAGCGCCTATCAAACGATTTCGGCGAAATTCATTTCTACAATTACAACCATGCCTTTGAGACTGGTTACACGCCATCTCTTGCGTATCCCAACGGATTGTTCTTCCCTGAAAGGCCAAACTGGGCTGAATTTGGCACAAACTTTTACAACTACGGCCAAAGCTATTCTTTTAAAGGCAGTTATGGTTACAGCTATGATATTGTACAAATCTATGAGAATAGAATCCTAGATGCAATCGATGCCGGTTACATATTGACTGTAAGAGTTATATCATTCGATTAGATTGTTAAATTTACATATATAATTTTGCAGGAGAACGGCAAACTCATCGGCATTTTTGAAGAGGACGGATTCAACACCCTTGGTAACTTGATCGAAGCCAATCCCGATTCACTGAATTCTCGGTACTACGGATACATCCAGATCTTTGCTCGTCATCTCCTGGGCTTCACCAAGCAACCCCTGCAGAAGTACAAGATTGCCCCATCTGCATTGGAACATTTTGAAACCTCCATTCGCGACCCTGCCTTCTATCAGCTCTACAAGCGCTTAGTCCTTTACTTCCAAAGATACAAGAAGTACGTACCGCATTACAAGAAGAGTGAACTCAAATTTCCGGGAGTTACGGTAGAGAGTGTGCAAGTCGATCCATTAGTGACGTACTTCGAAAACTTCTCCGCCGACATCTCCAACGCCATTTACGTCAACGAGCAAGAATATGAAAAGAACTATTCAATACGCGTGAGCCAGCAACGTCTTAACCACAAACCTTTCACCTATAAGATTAATGTGGTCAGCGAATATCCCGATGAAGCTGTAATCCGAGTCTTCATCGGCCCGAAGTACGACGAATACGGTCGCTACATCACCATCGAAGAGAACCGCATCAACTTTGTAGAAATCGACACCTTCAAGTACGATTTGCTATCTGGCAAAAATGTTATTGAGCGCAATTCTGATGACAACTACTTCTCTGACGATTACGGTGGCTTTAAAAACCTCTACCAGCAAGCCGTCGGAAACCAGGAGTACCAAGTTTATGGAAGTGAAATTCACTATACTTTCCCCAACAGGTACCTTCTCCCTAAAGGCAAGCGCGGTGGCCAAATTTTCCAGTTCTACGTAATCGTGAGCCCATACAAGACCCCTACTGAGAAATACCAACAGCAGCAACAGAAATGGCAGCAGACCCATCAACAGTTGGCTGAGATGCATTATGGACATGAGCAGCAATATAGACAAACCTATTACTACCCACTTGTTGGTCTTGGTGTTCAGAATGTTGATTTTACTCTCTTGGGTATCCCTTCGATAGGCACATAGTGCAGAAGGAGTTCTACGTTCCCAACGCCTACTTCCAGGACGTCGTCATCTATCACAAACACGTAAAAGAGATTAATGCATCCAACCAGCCCGAGGGTGGTGACTATTCTTTCTACTACAGCGGAAATCAGAGCTACTCTTATAATCCAAACTACATTTACAACCAACAATAAATGTTTTCTCATTAGAAAATTTGTTAAGAACTATGCTAACTTTTAATTAAAAATTGGTTTTAGCAATTTGTAATTTTGAATCGTTCTACAAGCAATTAATTTGAATGTTTAACATTAAATGTTGATTAGTAAGGAAAACAAATATTACTTGTATTGTAGCATGCAATAAGTTCGAGTATTTATTTATGTATTTTCTATGTGTGATAAGTTCTCCAACTAAAGAAGAAATGAGATCAATAAAAGAATTCGATTTTTTAATTTATTTTCTTGTAGCTGACTTCTGTCATAAATAATTTAGAAATTGGTTTTCCACCATTCACATGACTTGCGGTTTATACCATATAGAGTTGATATTTAATTTAAATAGATCGACTTTCCTATGTATTGGTTAGTTGTGAAGCTTATTATAGATGGACATCAATTTGCCATTCTGTTTTTGGGAAATCTGAACAGCATCAGTAATGTAGCAGTTGCTTAGTACTATCACTTCTTTGGTTCCCTGATATCCATCATAAATTGCTCTATGTTTAACAGTCAAAAATGCTGATTTTCGAATTATACAGACGAAAAGAAAAGTCTGCCAAAGCATGAAACATTAGACTACATAATTTTAAATTACACTTTCTCTCAAGGTGCCTTCTTGTGGAGCATCTTCCTTTCCGCAATAGTAGTTTTAACCAATCACCAAATCACATCTGAACTAACGTTTGACAAATTTCAATGAAAGAATTGTTTTGGGCTAAATCTTGTCTTGAATTTCGTCATATTTTCATTTATGCTTTTGGTAAGTGTCATAAAATTTATACTTTTAGAATCATTCTAAAAGTGCTTCAATGTAATATATTTTAATTGCTCCTTCTGATTTTTCGGAAAACTTGTATGTAATGTTGACATCTATGAAAATGTGGACCCAGATGTCTGTTGAAAACCACGAATTCAGAGGGGTTAACACAGAACTGGAGGAATAATTAAAAGAAAACTTACAAGAATTAAAAGTGAGCACGACAAAGTATTCCAAAAATTTGATAGAAAATTAGAAGAACTGAGAATACGATCAGAAAATTAGAGGATAAGTTTGAAGAATGCTTTACAGCTGTGGAAGAGAAAATAATCGGGAACTGTAAAATATTCGAAAGTAGTATTGTGGCAAATTGGATGGTTTGAGAAAATAAAATAATAAAAACAACAGAAAAAGAGAATATTATAGAGCAGTCCAAGAGAAAGTAGTAGTTATTTTTAAAAATCTTAAATCAGATAAGATTCTTCGTGTTATATAAGAAAGTTGACAAAAACACTACGGCTCTTGCGATTAGAAATAAGATAAGGTGATGCACATCTTAAACAAGTTAAAAATCTCATTTACTAATTTGGAGACTGACTAAGGGTCAATAACCTCTAATAATCACTACGTTTGTCCTACTCAAAGAAATTTGACGATGCACTAGCATGCTTTAGGAAATGTATCCACAAAATATGCATTGCGTGGGCACCGCTGAATAAGAGCCGCTATAGAACATATAGGAAATGGCAAAAGAAATGGAAGACATACTGAAATGGGTATTTGGGCAAAAAGAAGTCAGGAAGACCTCTCGTTTTTCCCCCACTCTCCAGTGGGGGGATATGGTACTGAAATAGTGAGGAATAGGGACATTTATGCCATAATTGCTGAAAAGCCTTTAAGCCGGGAGAATTATGGTAAAACTAGAAAAGGTCTGCATAGAGAGGCATAGGAAGCAAAATCCTAGCATTCATTATCAATGTTACATCCTTAAAATATACAAACAGCGTGCTTGGAACGTTAGCGATTTGATCTTTCCAATACCTATCGATACGGCACACCAAAAGCTATTGCACCCTCTGAGGTAATACAGAATGACATATTATTATGGTAGGAGACGATGTTACAACTAAATACAAAAAAGCTATGATAACATTCAGCATTGGTAAATACACACTGAATCACCTAAAGTTTATTTAGAACTCTCATCTATAAATTTCAAAAAGAAGTAGCTCTTGTAATTGTAACTGATTATATCGTGCTATCAGCTTAGAGAAAAACAATAATATTGGAATATCCGGAAGAAAAAAGGCGGCAACTGGTAAAAAATTCTAATAAGAAATGTGTGATCATATAAAATAATGAAATTTTCTAATGTATAATTACGTCTTCTATTGTCTATTGTCGGCAGTATATGTACCTCAAATAGGGTCCATATAATATATGATTATGAACTTCTACTACTAAATCACCAACAAGTCTAAATTGGAAAAGGGCGAAAAGATAATCATTAAATATAAGAAGCTTTTGGGCTATTCATTTATTAACTAATTAATTATCCTTTTGTTTGACAAAACAATGAGAGATATTTAAGAAAAAATAAATTAAAAAGAAAATTTAGTACAAAACTAAATGGAATATGGTAGAATAAAAAAGCAACAAATACTGAAAACTATTTACAACATAATAGGCAAAAGTATCGTCTAGTCCTATTTACATAGGAAAGATTGCTAGCAATATTGCCGTTTAATGGCAAGACTCAGTGCTACACTAAAAAGGAAAATGGACCGCTTGGTCCAGTTGATCAATTTTATGAGGTCTCCTTCTGCTCTTCGGCACAGATAGTTTAAGCAGTTTCTGTCTGAATATGATTTGGCGTATTCTGACAGCAACACAACAATATTCGTTGGATAAGTAAAGGCCAAGTGATTGAACGTTTCTAGTAAATAAAAGAAGTAACTCCCTCTTGGAAAACTTGGATACTCAGGAGCCAAGAAAATACTTGCAGCCCAAGCAAACTAGTGCAATGTGCTAGCTGTGGCTTTGCCGAAAGACATTCTGATATATTTAAATGCACACAACACCGAGTTACAAGAAAACGGAAAGTTAATGTGTGATCTAATACACAGTGAGTCCGCTTTTCGTCGCAAGCTGGATACCTTTCAAAAAATATTGAAAATCAATAATTTATTCATTTTCCAACAATTATTGAATATAAAAAGAAGACTTCCGAAATAGATACTGCAATGTTTTTAAATTTTATGTTAGATCTTGAGAAGGAATTTACAGCAAGATTTCAAAACTTTGCAGATATAGGGAACCGTCGTAATTCATTAAAATCGCCTTATAAAATTTCTCCAGCGGCAAAATCGACTGTAAAGTTGTTCAGCCTTTCAAAGCCTTTACATCAAATAGAGATAATCGACTTCCATAAAGATGTTTCCTTGCAAATGCACAAAACTGCTTTCACTGAAGAATCCACTGAAGAAATGTAAAACGCCTTTCTCAAAAGTGCAATTTTTGAAAACAAATATCGTTTAAGGTTAAAGGACGTCCACCTTGAAGACATCGAACTATAAAAAACTGGTTCATGACCGCAAATGTAATTTTTCCCATTATCATATCATATTATTTTTAAGAGTAAAAATAAAAACTAAAGCTAATATATATATATATATATATATACAAAAGGATCTTCACAGCTAATGCTGTCTTCCTTCACTCAACCGTTTCTTCCACTCCTTCTTGTCTTCCCAATCTCCGTCTGCTAGCCTTCTTCTTTCCATGGCTTCGTCCACCTCATCTCTGAAAGATCTTCGGGGTCTTCCTCTCTTTCGTTTTCCTGGAGGACTCCACTCTGTTATTTTCTTTATCCATCGATTATTGTCCGTTCTTCTAACATGGCCGTACCATATTAATTTCTTTTCCTTGATGTAAGTCAGTGTGTCTTTTTCTACATTCATTCTCCTCTCTATTTCTGTATTTCTAATTCTGTCCAGTCGTGTCACCTGGCAGCACCTTCTCCAAAATTCCATTTCTGTGGCTTTTATTTTTCCTCTATTTTTCTTATTAATTATCCAGTTTCCTGCCCCATATGTCATAATACTTCTGGTAATTGAATGGGATGTAGTTGTCTGATACTTATTCTAGTTTGTCCTAACCTGTTCTTTATTTCTTCTTCTGTAGATGTATTTTTTGATATAGTAAAGCCTAGGTATTTGAACTTATTTTTCCCTCTTATTTCTACATTGTCGTCTATTTCTAAGTTTTTTACCTCTTCTTCTGTAATCGCTAAATATTCTGTCTTGTCGAAGTTTATTTCCATACCGGCCTTAGTGTACTCGTCTTTTAGTTTTCGTAGCATATAACTCAGGTCCTCTTCATCTTGGGCTATTATCACTTGATCATCTGCGTAGCTTAGTGTATAAAGATGTTCATTGCGCACTGGTATCCCCATTCCCTCACATTTCCTTTTCCAATTCTTTAAGGTATCTTCTAAGAATATCTTGAATAGGGTTGGAGATGTGCAGCATCCTTGTAGGAGCCCTTTTGTTGTCTTAAAGTAATTACTGATCGTCTGCCCCACTTTCACTGCCACTTGGTTGTTTCCATAAAGTTGCTGTATTGCCCTGATTAGACTTTTGTTGATCCCTATATTACTCATCGCTTCCCACAGTTTTTTCTGGGAACCGAGTCGTACGCTTTTCTGAGGTCTATGAAGGCCAAGTGAATGTCCCTGTTTTTCGCTCTTTTCTTCGCTATAAGTTGTTGGATAGTATATATGTTGTCTATACAGGATTTTCCGGCTGTGAATCCTGTTTGGTCTTCTCCTATTTTTCCATGAATATTGTCTTCTATTTGTTTTTACTATTTTTGCATAAATTCTTCCCATTAGAGAGATCACACTAATGCCTCTATAGTTGTCACATATTCTACGATTACCTTTTTTAAATATCGACGTTATATACGCTTTTGTCCATTCATTCGGTAGTATATCCCCATTTAGTGCTTTACGAAACATATGTTGCATCATGCGTAGTAATTTCGGGGTTCCATACTTTACCATTTCGGTACTATTCCTCCCGGTCCTCCTGATTTTCTATTTTTAATGATTGTGTGGCCTTTTGACTTCTCCAATTGTTATTTCTACTTCTTCGTGTTCTATTTGGTCATTTTGTTTATTTTCTATCGTTTGTCCTTTAAACTCTTCTCTATTTTCTGTTAGCAGGTCCTGGTAGTATTGCTCCCATTTTTCTTGTTGTATGAACGGTATGTATGCCTTTTCTTTTGAATTTGTTCTTAACGTTTTTAGTATTCGCCATGCTTCTGAACTCTTTGTTCCCCCTATGTATTGGTCAATGTTTGTGCACATGGTTTTCCACTGATCATTCTTTTTCTTGTTACTAATCGTTTTACCTCTTTGTTCTTCTCTTTGTACTTTTGTTGATCTTCTTGCGTTTTGGTGCTTAGCCACCTATTATATTGTTCTTTCTTTTCCTGGATACTTTTTAGTGTATTTTCACCAAGGATTATCTTGTGATTATTGTTCTTTTTTATTCTGACTCCCAGTACCTCCGAGCTGTTTCTTTTATACTAGTTTTTATATGTTCGTACATGTCTGTTATATTATCAAATGTGAATTCATTTAGTTTCTGATCCAATTTTCTTTGGTAGAGTTCTCTTATTTTTCGTCTTGTAGCTGGTCGACTTGGTAGTGCTGATCCTCTATTTTTCCTGTGTTTGTTTGTAGGTTATTGTTGTTTTCCTATACCAAGGGAATTCCATCTTTGCGATTAATAATTTGTGGTCTGTGCCACATTCCGCCCCTCTTTAACTCGTACATCTTTTATTTTTATTTTGGTGTTGATTCTTATTATGATGTAATCGATAATTGATTTCAGATTTCTTGTCATCCGTTCCCAAGTATATTTGTGGATCATTTTATGCCGTTGAAACCCATTCGTTATTCGGAGGTTATTTATTTCACATAATTCTATAATTCTCTCTCCATTATCATTTGTAACTTCCTCTCCGAATGGTCCTATTGTCTTGTTGTTAGCTTCCTTGCCTGTTCTACCATTAAGGTCACCTGCTACTATAATTTCTTGAGAGTCTCTTATTTTCTGGATTTCCTCCCCTAGCGTTTCCATAAAGTCCTTTTTTTCATTTTGAGTGCTATCGTCAGTTGGTCCATATACGCCGAGAATTGCTATCTCTTTTCCATATATTTCTATTTGTACTTTGATGATTCTCTCGCTTATTGGTTCCCAGGATTTGATTCTCTCTGCCAGTTTCTTTCTTATTATCATTCCTATTCCAGCTTGAGCTCGTTTTCTTTGTTGACTCCACTCCAGCAATGAAAACGTCTTGGATAATTTCCGTTCCGTTTCCCTTCTTCTTTGTTTCGCTGGTAATTAGTATATCTATTTTCATTTTCTTAAATTCTTCTATGACTTCCAGATCTTTATTGTTCCATCCCTGTACGTTCCATGTTCCTACTGTGATCTCTCGTTTCTTCTTCTTTACGTTTCGGTTGAGGTTAAGATTTGGGTTCAATAACGTTGACGCAGAACTGCCCCCCCCCCGTAACCGATGGGGCTCCCTCCACTGGAGGTGTGGATTGCCACCCGGGGAAATTTTACTTTAAGTTTCCTTTTCATTCTGCTTTCGTCTGAGCCCTTCTGAGGACTTCTAATGGGGTAGTGAAGCGCAATACATAGCCTAGCCTACTCAAATGTCAACCTCACCTTCGAGTCGGTGAAGTCTGTTCAAAACAAACGAGGCTCTGACGACCGAACATGGGCGGAATAACCCTAAATCGACGATATAGGAAATGATATCCTCAGTAACTTCAACTTTAGAAGTTGTGGCGCTAGGTGTAAGCAGCCTAACACACGTAAAACAAAAAACTAAAGCTAATAATTAGATTAAAAAGGCCTCCAAGTACTTACCACGTCGATATTACAAAACTTAGGAATCCAGACATCCAAACGAATGTCAAAGAGCGGGTGAATAAGGAGTTTGTTAACATGGTAAATGACAATAAAAGGGATAAAATACAGGATACGCTAACGAAAATCGAAAACGAAAAAATTGGAAGAAAGGACAATTTGAAAAAGAAAATTTGGATGACGGACGAAACAAAATAAACTTTGCAATATGTGTAATTTCTGGGTGCGTTTACATTTTGCACACATTTTGCTGTTTTTCTGACATTATGGTTTTTTGAGAGCTTTGGATAATCATGTAACTCGGCGCATTTGTTGCATCGGGCTGGTCTAGCGCACCTGTTCCTGGTGTGTCCAAAACATTGACAATTTTTACACTATGGTATTAGAGATTTTCTGGTGGGTTCTTCAAATTTCAAAATTTCACCAGTTTTTTAAATTTTGAATGTGTTTTTATTGTTAGCATTATTAGGATTTAAGTTTCTTGGCGTTTGTTGCGACGTTGCGTTGATAGCAACTCTTGAGGGTAGCGTTGGAAATAAAGTTAAGTATTCTGTGGTTGTCGGTACAAAATTGTCCATCGGATTTTGTTGAATGGAGTTTGATTCCACAGAGATAAATAACGAGGTTGTATTTGTTGGATAAAGGTACTCATCTGCGACTGGTTGCTTTCTACCGAGGTGTGAAAGATTGCTGAGATTGTTCCCACTGCATTGATTGTGGTGGTGGTGATTGTATATCAGAGGAGTGTGTTGTTTATTGACTATTGTGAATAATACGTATTTGGGTTCACCGGACAACTGGTATTCTTGTTGTACATATCGATTGGATTATTTTGTGTTTAATAGTTTTAAGTTTATCAACTTTAACAGCTGAGTCCAGCAGATAATGCGACACTGGCCCGATACAGCGCCTGAACTTGAACCGTGTTGTTACCATGCCTGTACTTATTGCTGCTCAAAAATCGTTTAATTTAATGGGAATTGGTCCTAGCTGGCCCTGAGAGTCCACCATCGGGCTCCCAATGTTCTCTAAATTAACACAGGTTTCCGTATTTTACAAAGAAAAATTAAAGGCTGTCTACCTTACGTTAGCAGCACGTAAATCTCACATTGCGCTCGCTAGCCATGATGACAAAATCGTGCAATCATTTAAAAATTACTAGCAAATAATATAATAGAAACGGGCTACAATCCGCCGTCACAGTTGCGTTTATTGATAGTTTGCGATTCCACTTTAGACCACCTTATCAAATTTTTGAGACAATATAATTTTTTTTAAATATTCAGAAATTTCTGTAAGCGACAAACATCAGTTAGATCTAACTAATTTTGTGAATTTTTGAATTCAAGTCTAATATTAGAACTCCGACTTGTCCTATAAATGAATAAGAGTTTCATATTTTTATGTTGGTGCGCGACGACCGGACAGTAAAGATAAGAACCTTAAACTCTCAGTTCGCAGGCCGTGCTGGTACGCACAATGGTCTAACCATTACCATTTTTATGTAATGATAGAAATGTTTATTGTGTCGACTGCTAATGTAAAAAATAAATTTAGAATTTCTAGAATGGTAAAGACAAATAAACAAAATTAATTTTGAAGAAGATGAACAACATAAATACTAGTACAATATATCTTAAAAGGTTTGAAGACATTTCTTCTCTTATATTCCGTCTCTAATGTGATTCTATGATGTGATTTTTGATCTCGTCCTTATAGGTATAATAGTTTATGCTTTGTATTTAGATTTTCTTTTGTTCTATATCTCGTTTTGTTTGTACACGTATGCATGTGCGCGCATGAACAAATACACGCATTGGTTTTATACCATGTAACAACGATACCGGATATCCTGGACGTTTTCGTCTCAACAATGGCTTTTCCTTTTACACTATTTCATGTGAATTTGTATTGGTCTCATTTATTCTTAATTCACTTTAGAAAACACAAGAAGGCAGAGATCAACAATTGATTACATACTAACTAATAGGCGTGTATATTCAACACAAATACAATATATAAGAATGTTAAACTTAGTGACCATAGTCTACTACTTTGGAAAACAAAGATAACAAGGACACTAAAAAAATAATTAGGAACAAGAACAAAAGAACAAAAAATAAATATCGAATTATTATGGAACGAATCAAAAAAGATATTATATCAGAACAGGCTTAAAGAAAAAATAGCTAAAAACTCGATAAGCGAAGATGACATCAACAGCAGCTGGGAGAAACTGAAAACAAATATTACAGAAGCTGCAATATCAATTACACAAACAGTGCAACACTAAATAGAACACTGTAAATCAGTTAAAGAAAAATGCGAGGAAAAAAGAATCACTTGTTATCCACTATTTTTGTATCATGTCCGTACCACATTAATTGTTAGATATATCTTTTATTATTATTGTTTTCTCTTTTCTCGTCCATTTCTAGTGTTGAGAGGGTTTTTTTGGCGATTTAGCTTTCTACCTTCCGCGGTCCGGCAGTTTTCGATTCTTGGTTTAGGGCGTAGTCCAATGTAGTCAATCCGCAGAGTAGCAGAAAATGTAGACAACTACAAACAACTGTCTGGCGTGTCTTAAGGCCTTTTTATATTCAAAACACTGTCTGCAACTAGTACAGGTTTTTTGGGCCAAGCTAAAGCGTTCAGAATTTTCTAATGCTGTGCTAGAAAACATAGAAGCGGAGACTTTTATGCGCATTTAATTTTTAGTGGCGAGGCAACGTTCCACCTAATTGGGAAAGTAAATCAACAGAATGTTCAGATATGAGGGCTACAAAACCCTCATACCACACAGTAACATAAGAGGTACTCCCTTAAAGTTAATGCGTTCTGTGCCGCATCGAGAACAAAAGTTTACCTATCTTTCTTTTGACACATCTCGTAATGTTGCAAAACTGGTTTTTTAATTTCTTAATCCAATACATGAAATTCAGAAAAAATTATTTTTTAACAGAATGGAGTTTAACCTTATTGGCGGCGGGTGTTCAAAATTTTTAGAATAAGTCACCACCTCCACGATGGCAGATGAGACTTGGCACTAATCTCACACCTTGCGACTTTGTCTTATCAGAGTTCGTAAAAAACACATTTTATGTAGCAATAAATTTGGATGATCTAAAAAACCGTATCACAGCTGCGGTGAACTCAGTGATGTAAGATATCCTTCATCGTCTGTGGGATGAATTTTACTACAGTCTAGATGCTATCCGTGTAGCTGGAGGGTAGCATATTGAACATTTATAAGCTGAATATAAGTACAGTAAAACATAATTTACACCATATTTGTCACTAGTTCTAATTTTGAATTCTAGACCTACAACGTTGTGTCTATCATTTTAAATCACTCACATCAAGAAAAATAAGCACTTTCTTAAAGAACACGAAATTTTTATAATCAAGAAAGATACGAAGAATTAGAATAGAAGGGTGTACACGTACAACGGTGTTGGACGTCATAAAATAATTAGAATTCTGCAATTATAAGTCGTTCTCTAATGGTTTAACCAGTGAATCTCTTGAATTCACCAAATTTAATAATAAACTTTTGACGTTTTAACAAGATTCTGTATTGGATTATAAGAATAATGGTGAAGCTCAATCGGTCTGCAAACTGAAAGGTCAAGGCTGTCATATGTTCGCCTGCACTGCCCGCTCTCTGATACGAGGCGATGTGACAAGTACCGCGTCTTAGACAACCGCAATAAGAATACATAGGACAATAAAATATTTTTATTATAAATCACTATAATTGGCAAGAAGATAAATTGTGGTTGCATCCTTAGAAAGCTTGCGGCATACTCCACAAAAGCTTTGTTTAATGAAAACAGACATCGAAGTCTACATATTTTAGGTTTGTATCAAATGTAACAGCGGCATCGTGAAATGTATTTTCGATTTGAAGGCGCCGATATCAGAAGAAACGCAATATTTAATTAATTGGCATTTTGCTTAGCACATTTAAACTATTTACAAGGTTTTTATGAAAAGTATCGGGAACACTTTTTTCCTGGTGTGACTGTATACCGTAGCGCGTTATACAAACCCTGTATTAATTTATAAGAATATCTACAAAAAAATGCGTCAAAAA
Source organism: Sinelater perroti (assembly GCA_036346155.1). NCBI lineage: Eukaryota > Metazoa > Arthropoda > Insecta > Coleoptera > Elateridae > Sinelater > Sinelater perroti. Next base: position 2,778,451 of record JARFIY010000167.1, on the reverse strand, counting down.
CACCAAAACAAGTTTTGGAGGCCATAACTACACCTCAAAAAGGTGGATTGATAAATGCTTCATGTAACAAAACAGCCCACATTATCCTAATCAGCATAGGTCAAGGTATAATAGGCCATTGGATGCTAATTTTCTGTATAAAAGAGGATTCACCATTAGTTTCAAGCATATTGTCAAGGTATTTTCATTCAGAGAACGACATGAGATTCTCCGTAGTAGCCTTAGCGGGCCTCTTCGCCGTGGTGGTGGCTAATCCACCCCAACGACAAGGACCAGGGTACGGCAAACAATTGCCTTTCAAAACTGGTAGCTTTTATTTTTAATAGTATTAAATACTGAAACTAATTTTTCTTCTAATAGCTAACAAACAATTCAATCAAAGGCAACAAGACATCCTCCGCCTATTTAAATATGTCAATCAGCCCAGCTACTACAAGGATCATGTCCAAATTGCCAACACGTACTCCATCGAAGACAACCTGAATAACTACACCGTAAGTTTTTTTTAACACAATCGATCACTTTTATAACAATAGAAGCGTCTTACAGAAACCCGAAGCCGTCCAAGAATTCTTGTATTACTACCAAAACGACATTCTCCCCCGAGACCGTGTCTTCTCTGTCTTCTACGAGGCTCATTTGAACCAAGCCATTGCTTTATTCAAGCTGTTCTATTATGCTCGGAACTACGAGACTTTTTACAAAACGGCAGTCTGGGCTCGCAATCACGTCAACCAAGGATTGTTCCTGTACGCCTTCTCTGTTGCGGTTCTGCACCACCCAGCCACTTACGGCATTCAGCTGCCAGCCATCTACGAAGTCTACCCGTACTACTTCTACAACACCGAAGTAATCCAGCAAGCTCAGCAGTACAAGCAAGAATACGAGTCAACACGTACCAGCAGCAACATCAAGGAGAGCACAAAGGTAAAAACGAGTAGACATACAGAAGTCGTCATTTATTTATTGTAATTGTAAAGGATACACGATCCAAGCCAACTACAGCACGTGGTATCTGAATGTGTACCCTGAGCAATCTCTCTCTTACTACACCGAGGACGTAGGAATCAACGCGTTCTACTACTACTATAACTTGTACCGTCCCTTCTGGCTTGACAGTGACGAATATTACATAAACACATTTACTCGTGGCGAGGAATTTTATTACTTCTACCAGCAGTTCTTGGCTCGTTACTACTTGGAGCGCCTGTCAAACGATTTCGGCGAAATTCATTTCTACGACTACAACCATGCCTTTGAGACTGGATACACACCATCTCTTGCGTATCCCAACGGATTGTTCTTCCCTGAAAGGCCAAACTGGGCCGAATTTGGCAAAAACTTCTACAATTACGGCCACAGCTATTCTTTTAAAAGCAATTACAGTTACAGCTATGATACTGTACAAATCTATGAGAACAGAATCCTAGATGCAATCGATGGCGGTTACATATTGACTGTAAGAGTTCGTTTAAATTGTTGTTAAATTTACATATATGAATTTTGTAGGAGGACGGTAGATCCATCTACATTTTTGAAGAAGACGGATTCAACACCCTTGGAAACTTGATCGAAACCAATCCCGATTCACTGAATTCTCGGTACTACGGATACATCCAGATCGTTGCTCGTCATCTCCTGGGATTTGCAAAGCAACCTCTGCAAAAGTACGAGATTGCCCCATCTGCATTGGAACATTTTGAAACCTCCATTCGCGACCCTGCCTTCTATCAGTTCTACAAACGTTTGATCCTTTACTTCCAAAGATACAAAACGTATGTGCGGTATTACAAGAAGAGTGAACTCGAATATCCGGGAGTTATGGTAGAGAGCGTGCAAGTCGACCCATTAGTGACGTACTTCGAAAACTTCTCCGCCGACATCTCCAACGGAATTTACGTCAACGAGCAAGAATATGAAAAGAACTATTCAATACGCGTGAGCCAGCAACGTCTTAACCACAAACCTTTCACCTATAAGATTAATGTGGTCAGCGAATATCGCGATGAAGCTGAAATCCGAGTCTTCATCGGTCCGAAGTACGACGAGCACGGTCGCTACATCACCATCGAAGAGAACCGCATCAACTTTGTAGAAATCGACACCTTCAAGTACAATTTGCAACCTGGCAAAAATGTTATTGAGCGCAATTCTGATGACAACTACTTCGCTGACGATTACGATGGCTTTAAAAACCTCTACCAGCAAACGGTCGGAAATCAGGAGTATCAAGTCTACGGAAATGAAATCCACTATACTTTCCCCAACAGGTATCTCCTTCCTAAGGGCAAGCGCGGTGGCCAAACTTTCCAGTTCTACGTAATTGTAAGCCCGTACTACGGTCCTTTTGACAAATACCAACAGCAACAACGGAAATGGCAGCAGACCCATCAACAGCTGGCTGAGATGCATTATGGATATGAGCAGCAACACATATACACTTATTACTACCCACTTGTTGGTCTTGGTGTCCAGAATATTGGTTGTTACTCTCTTGGATATCCCTTCGATAGGCACATAGTGCAGAAGGACTTCTACGTTCCCAACGCTTACTTCAAGGATGTCGTCATCTATCACGAGCACGTACAAGAGATGAATGCATCCTAGCACGAGGGTGGTGACTATTCTTACTACTACAGCGGAAATCAGAACTACGCTTATAATGCAAACTACATTTACAACCAACAATAAATGTTTTCTCATTAGAAAATTTGTTAAGAACTAGACTAACTTTTAATAAAAAGAATTGATTTTAGCAATTTGTAATTTTGATTCGTTCTATAAGCAATTCATTTTAATCTTTAACATTAAATGTTTGATGATCTGCGAGCTGAATTTTATTTCTTTGATATTAATTGGCGTTTTTTATTTATATTTATTTTTCTATGATAGATGCGAGTAGACTGCCTTAACAACCCAAAAACCTGTTTTGGGAAACAATAAAAAAAGGCTAGTGACGTAATAACTCTCGAGGAGAGGTTAGTTGCAGATAGTTCGTTAACATCAATAGCAATCTTCCTCTCCCGCCTAAAGCTAAAGCGCGCAAAATAATAGTTTTAGAGATTTTTTCCCGAAGATGTCCGCTGCAACTGTACATAAAACGATAAAGATAAGAAATTTGTTGTTTTGTGCGGTACAAATGAGTATGGGATTATGGCAAGGGCTATCACATCTTTAGCATTCAGTTTCTGAAGAACTTTTGACCCAAACATTTATGTGCATACATTTACCGCGAGTGTCTTTGATATTCAACTAAACATGATGAGTTATTTCCTCATTTCTAAAAAAATGGCAATTGTTACGATTAGTGATGTAAATATTTTATATCGGATATACTATCAAAATTAGTTCTAATCATTTGACTTTGTTTACAATTTGCGCATCTTATAACCAATCCTTCTCATTAACTGGTTTTAATTTTCCTTGACAGACAACATTAGTAAAACCTTTGTTAAAAAAGTTCCAGGAATGATTTTTTAATTCTATATCTGTGATATTCAAACACAAGGAATGGGTATTATTCAGTCACTTTATATATTTTCTGAATAGATTTCAAAGTTTTTCATTACAAACTTACTAAGTTGCAGGGCTGTGCTTAGCAATCCACTTGGCGCATTTAGTTAAAAATTACACGACGTAATAGACGCGGATTTCGTGTAGAGGTTTAACATTAAGTTTTGAACAACCCCCAGTAAAACACAGCATATAATAGAGCAAGCATATGACAACGAGGCGTTATTGAAAAAAACAGTCCCTCGCATAATGACAGAGAAACAGAAAGAAACTAGATGAGTAGTTACTGCTGAACTGTTGAAATGAGTTAGAATTAATTTTACATTTGTATTAAATGTTATTGCCGGAGATGAAAATTAGTACTACCAGTATGATTTTCAAAGAAGATCAAAATGCCAAATAGCCAGGCTATGGTTTACCAGTCTCCAAAAAGTGAAGCAACAACCTTCAAACGCAAGAGCAATGTTGATCATATTTTTTGACGCTAAAGGTTTGTGGGACCATGAATATCTGCCTGAAGGACAAACATTAAATGAAAACTTTTACAATAATGTTCTGAAAGATCTGCGTCAAACAATTCGGTGACGTCGTCCTTTTTGTGGGCATCTAGGTAGTGCTTATTATTGCATCACAATGCAGAAAATGTAAGTCCGCAGACTGCTATGTCAGACTAGGAATATCTAACCAAACATTATATTCCTGCTCTACTACATCTTTGCGTAAGAATGCCGCGAAAACATCATTCAAGATATAATGACAATCCAAAGAGTTGTGTCAGATGTTATTTAGATAAATTTAAATCTTACACTGTGTATAGAGTAGCAATTATATTTTAAACACATGTATACTTTTCCAAATATAATTTTAAAATAAACTATTTTTTTAACTCTTTTAATAAATAGCACCTAATTCATATAGTAGTGCAGAACCTTAATGCGTTGGTACGACATTACCTTGAGCTTTCTTGTTAATATGAATAAAAAGAAAACTACATAAAGAACCGGTCACTGTTCGATATTAATTAGAAATATAATGTTTAAAATAAAAAAATTATTTCAGTTCAAATTTTACCTATAAAAAGATTCTCACTTTAGAACTAAAAAGCTCAGTGGATATATTTGAAGAAGCAGAATTAAAAAAGGTATACATTCAACAGTATTGAATTTTGCAAGATCACTAGTGTACTGCAAGCTTATCGCCCGTCCTCTATGGTTTGACGATTTGGAGATAAACACTAAGAAGACATTTTGGTCGAAGTCTGCAACTAATCGAGAGTAATGTAGACCATACTCCTATTTTATATGACTTTTTACTTTTTGGCCACTAATTTAAACATCGCGCAAGATTTTTGATTTTACAAATTAAAAAAAATATTTCAATGATTTCAGATATTGCACATAAATTTTCATAACAATATTTTACGCACTTAAACAGTATAAGAATAAAAATAGCAATTGTGCTTATAGATGATGCAAGATATAATGGACAGTCGTATGCTTTATTTTAGAAATATTGTTTACAGCATTAGTACATCTTGCGACAAAAACAATTTTCTTAACTCTAATACAGGAATAACTAATACCACTTGCAAATATTAAATTTATCAATCCATACATTAAGTGTATCAATAAGGAACACAACAACAGAAAAATAAATTTCTCTAGCACGCTCAAAATTATCTATAATTAACAAAATAAATATACTCGTTTTGCATAATTATATTTCCGTAATTTATTAATTTAAGAGAGCATTTAGAAATATTGTGACAAAAACTTTTGTTTCTTATAAATACAGTCCACAAAAAATCGGCTGATAAGCGTTTATGTGACAAAATAGCGGACATTATCCTAATCAGCAAAGGTCAAGATATAATTGTCTATTGAAGGCTAATTTTCTGTATAAAAGAGGGTTCACCCTTATTCCAAGCATATTCTCAGGGTGTCTTCATTCAGAGAACGACATGAGATTCTCCGTAGTAGCCCTAGCGGGCCTCTTCGCCGTGGTATTGGCCACTCCAGGTCAGCAACAAGGACAACAACTGCCTTTCAAAAATGGTAATTCTTATTTTTAGTAGTATTAAACACTGAAACTAATTTATCTTCTAATAGCTGACAAGCAATTCAATCAAAGGCAACAAGACATCCTCCGCCTATTTAAGTATGTCAACCAGCCCAGCTACTACAAGGACCATGTCCAAATTGCCAACACGTACTCCATCGAAGACAACCTGAATAACTACACCGTAAGTTTTTTGAACATAATCCAGCCGTTTATATCAATAGAAGCGTTTTATAGAAACCCGAAGCAGTACAAGAGTTCTTGTACTACTACCAAAACGACATTCTCCCCCGAGACCATGTCTTCTCTGTCTTCTACGAAGCTCATTTGAACCAAGCCATTGCTTTATTCAAACTGTTCTACTATGCTGAGAATTACGAAACTTTTTACAAAACGGCTGTCTGGGCTCGCAATCACGTCAACCAGGGATTGTTCCTGTACGCTTTCTCTGTTGCGGTTCTGCACTATCCAGCCACTTACGGCATTCAGCTGCCAGCCATCTTCGAAGTCTACCCGTACTACTTCTACAATGCCGAGGTAATACAACAGGCTCATCAATACAAGCAAGTGTATGGAACCAAAGTGTATCAGCAACAACAGCAGCAAGATGGATACAAAGGTAAAAACAAATGCATACCCAGGAATCAATCAATTAATAACTGTATTTGTAAGGATACACAATCCAAGCCAACTACAGCGGGTGGTACCTGAATGTGCACCCTGAGCAATCTCTCTCTTACTACACCGAAGACGTAGGAATCAACGCGTACTACTACTACTACAACTTGTACCGCCCCTTCTGGTTTAACAGCGAAGACTACTACATAAACACATTTTCTCGTGGCGAGGAATTTTATTACTTCTACCAACAATTCTTGGCTCGTTACTATTTGGAGCGCCTATCAAACGATTTCGGCGAAATTCATTTCTACGACTACGACCAATGCCTTTGAGACTGGATATACACCATCTCTTTCGTATCCCAACGGATTGTTCTTCCCTGAAAGGCCAAACTGGGCTGAATTTGGCAAAAACTTCTACAACTACGGCCAAAGCTATTCTTTTAAAGGCAGTTATGGTTACAGCTATGATATTGTACAAATCTATGAGAACAGAATCCTAGATGCAATCGATGCCGGTTACATATTCACTGTAAGAGTTATATCGTTCGTTTAGATTGTTAAATTTACATATATAATTTTGCAGGAGAACGGCACACTCATCAGCATTTTTGAAGAGGACGGATTCAACAACCTTGGAAACTTGATCGAAGCCAATCCCGATTCACTGAATTCTCGGTACTACGGATATATCCAGATCTTTGCTCGTCATCTCCTGGGCTTCACCAAGCAACCGCTGCAGAAGTACAAGATTGCCCCATCTGCATTGGAACATTTTGAAACCTCCATTCGCGACCCTGCTTTCTATCAGTTCTACAAGCGCTTAGTCCTTTACTTTCAAAGATACAAGAAGTATATACCGTATTACAAGAAGAGTGAACTCGAATTTCCCGGAGTTACGGTAGAGAGCGTGCAAGTCGGTTCATTAGTGACGTACTTCGAAAACTTCTCCGCCGACATCTCCAACGCAATTTACGTCAACGAGCAAGAATATGAAAAGAGCTACCCAATTCACGTGAGCCAGCAGCGTCTTAACCACAAACCCTTCACCTATAAAATTAATGTGGTCAGCGAAAGTCCCGCGGAAGCTGTGATCCGAGTCTTCATCGGTCCGAAGTACGACGAGTACGGCCGCTATATCACCATCGAAGAGAACCGCATCAACTTTGTTGAAATCGACACCTTCAAGTACAATTTGCAATCTGGCAAAAATGTTATTGAGCGCAATTCTGAGGACAACTACTTCGCTGACGATTACGATGGTTTTAAAAATCTCTACCAGCAAACCGTCGGAAATCAGGAGTACCAAGTCTACGGAAGTGAAATCCACTATACTTTCCCCAACAGGTACCTGCTCCCTAAAGGCAAGCGCGGTGGCCAAACTTTTCAGTTTTACGTAATTGTGAGCCCATACAAGACCCCTGTTCAGAAATACCAACAGCAACAGCAAAAATGGCAGCAGACCCATCAACAGCTAGCTGAGAAACATTATGGATATGAGCAGCAACAGAGGCAAACCTATTACTACCCAGTTGTTGGTCTTGGCGTCCAGAATATTGATTCTTACCCTCTTGGGTATCCCTTCGATAGGTACATAGTCCAGAAGGAGTTTTACGTTCCCAACGCCTACTTCCAGGACGTCGTCATCTATCACAAGCACGAACAAGAGATTAATGCATCCAACCAGCCCGAGGGTGGTGACTATTCTTACTACTACAGCGATAATCAGAACTACGCTTATAATCCAAACTACATTTACAACCAACAGTAAATGTTTTCTCATTAGACTATTATTTGTACGTGTAAAGTTTGTAAAATTTGTTAAGCACTATGCTAACTTTTAATAAAAAGAATTGGTTTTAACAATTTGTTATTTTTATTCTTTCTATGAGCAATTCATTTGAATGTTTAACATTAAATGTTTGATGATCTGCGAGCTAAATTTTATTTCTCTGGATGTTCATTGACGTTTGATATATGCGAATACACTGCAAATTGTGAGTGTAAAGCTTGCTTTTACAAAAAATAGTAAAATAGACTTACTTTCACTATAGCGTACAATAAGTTCGAGTATTTGTTTTTGGAGACCTAAAAAGTAAATAACATTTTTTGAAAATAAAGAACTTGATTTGCAACCATAATTTTTTTGGGTGGTATTATGCCTGAACTATAAAAACAGAATACTTAACATACTTCAAATTCTGAAAGTTGTGTATGTATGTGTGAGCACGGCCTACGAACTGAGAGTTTCAGGTTCTTATATAACCGGTCGTGGCGCTCCGACATAAAAATATATAACTTTTATTCATTTTTAGGACAAGTGGGAAAATAGAAGAAGTTCTAATATTAGACTTGAATATTTTTTAAGGTACCAAAAAATTTAAAATTTTTAAAACATTAATATTTTGCAGCATTCAAAAAATTTGTTACAACTAGCTGATGTTTGTGGCTTACAAAAATTTCTGAATTAAAAAAAAATATATTGTCTCAAAAATTTGATAAGGTGGTCTAAATTAGGAGTCGCAAACTATCAATAAGTGCAACTGTGACGGCGGATTGTAGCCCGTTCCTATTATTTGCTAGTTATTTTTAAATCGTACGATTTTGTCATTATGGCTAGCGAGCAAAATCTGAGATTTACGTGCTACTAACGTAAGGTAGTAATTTTTCTTTATAAATTACGAAAGCCTGTGTTATTTGGAGAACATCCGGAGCCCGAGGATGGACTCGCAGGACCAGCTAGGACCAATTCCCATTAAATTAAACGATTTTTGAGCAGCAATAAGTACAGCGTGGCGATTTAGAGTGCAACAACAGGGTTTAAGTTCAAGCGCTGTATCGGCCTAGCACCGCATTATCTGCTGGACTCAGCTGTTAAGGTCGATAAACTTAAAACTATTAGTAAATACAACAAAATCAAATCGATACAAGAATACCAGCTGTTCCGTGAACCTAAACACGTATTATTGCGAGGAGTAAATATATAGAAATGAGTAGCACCCCACTTTTAACAAACTTTTTTTTGAACTGCATCATCACGGTTCGATAGTCCGGATCAATGTAAGAAAAAAATACATCTATGGGTCGGCTCGCTGTCCCAACTTCGGAACCGGAAGCGATACAAAATTTCCGTTTGCTCCATAGTCGAAAGCCAGTCCAAAAGCACTCGTGTACCAAAAATTACAAAAATTCTACGATTATTCGTTCAGTCAGTATTCGCGAGTTAAGTTTCCCCGCCCCAGGAACGCTGCCGATCTCTGCTGACCGCTAGAGAATTTCGGTATACATGTGGAAGAGGGGGGGGAGAATAATCATTGTTACTAAAACACATCATTTTTACAGCACCATGTTGACCGAAACGACCCTTAGTTGGTAATGAACACCCAGCGCTTGGAGGAAGGCCACAGCGACTACTTGGCGATGCTGAGCCCGCCCGACTTCGAGCATCTCTCCTCACCGCACGAATTTGTGAACGACGAAATCCACTCCAGGAAGTCCAAACTTCATGAAGATCCCCGGCTGCATGTGCCCGACCTACTACATTCCACCCAGCATCAAGGAGAAGACCAGCGTTCACATAGTGAAGTCGGCAAAAAACTACATCAACATGCTGCAGACCAAAAGTGCCACAAAGAATGACAGTAGTGTGAACAACAATGCGAGTCTCAATACAAAGTCCAACGTTAAGAGTAGTGTTAAGTAGTGTTAAGAGTAATGTCTAGCATTATTTCATTGCGGTGATGTACACAAATATAGAATTAGACGGTACGGAAGTATAAAAATAGTGAGCTTCTATATAGACCTAGATTACAGTTATTAAAATAAACTTAACCCAAACTTTAATGTAAAATAGGGTATTGGTATCTTGCATTTTTTTTTGTTTTTGAAGCTCCACGCCTTATTCAGATTCTAAAAAATCAGTTCTAAAGCAAGCTTCCATATGTGATTCCATTATTTATTTAATTTCATCTTTCTCTCACCAATCATTTGTGCCATAATATCATTAAGAGACCTGAATGTTTGCTTCGACAAATCAAGTACTTTTAGGAACTTTTTCAATGAAAGTCTTTAATATACGCAATTTATGTATGTAGATTTGTATTACGTGTAAGAAAAACTGATTACGATCTCTAGTGATGTACTTAATAGGTTTATCCCTCACGTTTCGTGTTTAGTTTTTGTATACAAATAATTATAGTATAAATGAAAGAATTACGAAATAAAATGCTGTTCATAAGTGCTCTTGTTTTTTTTTTCTAGCATAAAACAAAAAATCTATTGTTACCCCAAAGAAAGTTAATATAGAACTAATATGAATAAATCTCTTTAGCGGATTAAATTAAAAAATATGATGGTAAAACGTTGAAATAATTTTAACTGCTGCCATATAAAAGGTAAGTATTGTTCTATATAAATATTTCTATAATTTCATATCGTATATACAGCTAATACTTTAGCTCAGTGTCATGAGTGCTTGCTTGCCATCACAGAAGGCCGGTGTTCTCTTCTGCACCTCTCCGAAGGGCCTTTTTTAATTAAAATCTCCTAAAATTGCAAATTAAATATTAAAATAACAATATCAAAAAAAATTAGTAAATTATATAATACAGCATTATTAGCAAAAAATTTAATTACTGAAAGAAATAATTTTAATAATGGTTTATAAGATGTGCAACAAATGACGCCGCAACATAAATTATATAAATTTGCAAATTAATAAATTACAACAAAGGCATAAAAATTATTAACAGCGTATCAATTAACTTATACATGTATTTATATACTACATCATTGGAAACAATAAATTATTCGTATTTAAAGAATTTTATTTTAATTTTTATCATAAATACAGATCCCTGTAATAACACAAAAATGCCATCTCTTCACACTCCTGCGATCCCTGATATAAATCTTCAGTTTTGCCCAAAAGTCGTCCTTATAGACACCCAAAATTTGCTAGAGAATTGGAACGGGATTTCTACCAGGATCACAGAAGCGCGAGGAGATCGTTATGCGAAGCGGCGCATAATTCAAAATTTACAGATGAGAGCTCGGATTTTCTGCAGCGTTCGATAAATAGCCTCCTCGCGCTCCTGTGATCCTGATAGAAATCTCGTTCTAATTCTCTAGCAAATTTTGGGCGTATATAAGGGCGATTTTCGCTTTAATAACCATCTCTTCGTGCTCTTGCGATTTTGATACAAATCTTCAGTTTTGCCCGAAAATCGCCCTTATAAACAGCCAAAATTTGCTAGAGTATTGGAACGGCATTTGAACCAGGATAACAGAAGGGCGAGGAGATCGTTATGCGAAGCGGCGCATAATTCAAAATTTATTGACGAGAGCTCCAATTTTCTGCAGCGGTTGATAAATAGCCTCCTCGCGCTCCTGTGATCCTGATAGAAATCTCGTTCAAACTCTCTAGGAAATTTTGGGTGTATGTAAAGGCGATTTTCGCTATAACTGCCATCTCTTCGCGCTCCCGCGATCCTGATACAAATCTTCAGTTTTGCCCAAAAGTCGTCTTTACATACATCTAAAATTGTCTTACTACGTGAAAATTAATCTGAAATCTGATGTACATGAAAAAGTTTAATTAGATGAACATTATTTTTTATATAAAAATATTGAAATATTGCTATAAACTATTAATAAAACTGTTTTATACAAGAAAATTTATATTACCGGAACGAGGAGTTGAACTGTAGAAATTCAAATGAGAAGCAACCGTCATAACCACTACACTAAACAGCCACACACAAATTTACTTTTATATCATTAACATGATCGTAAAAATAAATATTTTAAAAATAAAATGTACTTTATAATTAATATTAATAATCATACAAATTTGCAAATTTATAAATTTCAACAATGGTATAAAAATAATTAACAACGTGTCAAATTATTTATACATTTCGCTTTAATAACCATCTCTTAGTGCTCCTGCGATCCTGATACAAATCTTCAGATTTGCCCGAAAATCGCCCTTATAAACAGCCAAAATTTGCTAGAGAATTGGAACGGGATTTCTACCAGGATCACAGAAGGGTGAGGAGATCGTTATGCGAAGCGGCGCATAATTCAAAATTTACAGATGAGAGCTCGGATTTTCTGCAGCGTTTTATAAATGGCCTCCTCGCGCTCCTGTGATCCTGATAGAAATCTAGTTCTAATTCTCTAGCAAATTTTGGTCGTATATAAGGGCGATTTTCGCTGTAATTGCCATCTCCTCGGGCTCCTGCCATCCTGATACAAATATTCAGATTTGTATGAAAATCGCCCTTATAGACGACCGAAATTTGCTAGAGTATTGGAACGGGATTTCTACCAGGATCACAGAAGGGTGAGGAGATCGTTATGCGAAGCGGCGCATAATTCAAAATTTACAGATGAGAGCTCGGATTTTCTGCAGCGTTTTATAAATGGCCTCCTCGCGCTCCTGTGATCCTGATAGAAATCTAGTTCTAATTCTCTAGCAAATTTTGGTCGTATATAAGGGCGATTTTCGCTTTAATAACCATCTCTTCGTGCTCCTGCCATCCTGATACAAATCTTCAGATTTTCCCGAAAATCGCCCTTATAAACAACCAAAATTTGCTAGAGTATTGGAACGGGATTTCTACCAGGATCACAGAAGGGTGAGGAGATCGTTATGCGAAGCGGCGCATAATTCAAAATTTACAGATGAGAGCTCGGATTTTCTGCATCGTTTTATAAATGGCCTCCCCGCGCTCCTGTGATCCTGATAGAAATCTAGTTCTAATTCTCTAGCAAATTTTGGTCGTATATAAGGGCGATTTTCGCTTTAATAACCATCTCTTCGTGCTCCTGCCATCCTGATACAAATCTTCAGATTTTCCCGAAAATCGCCCTTATAAACAACCAAAATTGGCTAGAGTATTGGAACGGGATTTCTACCAGGATCACAGAAGGGCGAGGAGATCGTTATGCGAAGCGGCGCATAATTCAAAATTTACAGATGAGAGCTCGGATTTTCTGCAGCGTTTGATAAATGGCCTCCTCGCGCTCCTGTGATCCTGATAGAAATCTCGTTCTAATTCTCTAGCAAATTTTAGGTGTATATAAAGGCGATTTTTGCTATAACTGCCATCTCTTCGCGCTTCCGCGATCCTGATACAAATCTTCAGTTTTGCCCAAAAGTCGTCTTTATATACATCTAAAATTGTCTTACTACGTGAAAATTAATCTCAAATCTGATGTACATGAAAAAGTTTAATTAGATGAACATTATTTTTTATATAAAAATATTGAAATATTGCTATAAACTATTAATAAAACTGTTTCATACAAGAAAATTTATATTACCGGAACGAGGAGTTGAACTGTAGATATTGAAATGAGAAGCAACCGTCATAACCACTACACTAAACAGCCACATACACATTTACTTTTATATCATTAACATGATCGTAAAAATAAATATTTTAAAAATAAAATGTACTTTATAATTAATATTAATAATCACAAATTTGCAAATTTATAAATTTGAACAACGGCATAAAAATAATTAACAACGTGTCAAATTATTTATACATTTATTTATATACTACATCATTGGAAACAATAAATTATTCGTATTTCAATAATTCTAATTTTAATTTTTATCATAAAATGCAGATCCATATAATAATGTTATAATGCCATCTCCTTGCGCTCCTACATTCCTGATATAAATCTTCACTTTTGCCCGAAATGACCCAAACATTGTTAGAGAATTAGAATGACATTTCTACCAGGATCACAGAAGCACAAGGAAGTTTTTATGCCAAGCGGTGCAAAATTCAAAAATTACAGATGAGAGCTCGAATTTTCTGCAGCGCCTGATTAAAAACCTCCTCGCGCTTCTGTAATCCTGATACGAAAATGCAGTTTTGCCCGAAATCGGTGCCTCAAAATTTCGTTAGCGCACGATTTGTATCAGGATCACAGGACCGCGAGTAGGGTTTCCGTTTTAAATTTGGTGGCAATTTTTAATATTTGAGTCGCTTTTCCTATTTGCTGCAGCCTGTCCTAATTTTAACAGTCCTATTATATGGGGGGAGAAGATGTTCTAAGCTTGCTACGCTCCAAAATTGTCTTACTACGTAAAATTGATCTGAAATCTGATATACATGAAAAAGTCAAATTAAATGAACATTATTTTATATTTAATATTGAAATATTTCTATAAACAATTACTCAAACTGTTTTATGAGAAAAAAATTATATTGCCACAGCGGGAGTTGAACGGCAGAAATTCAAATCTGAAGCAACGACGTAACCATTACACTAAACAGCCACATGAAAATTTGCTTTCATATCATTAACATTTTTGTAAAAATGATTATTTTAAAAATAAAATATATTTTGTAATCAATATTTTAATTATATAAATTTTCAAATTTACAAATTGCAACAAAGGCATAAAAATAATTAACAGCGTATCAATTTATTTATACATTTACTTATATACTACATAATTGGAAACAATAAATTATTTGTATTTCAATAATTTAAATTTTAATTTTTATCACAAAATGCAGATCCCTTTAATAATGCTATAATACCATTTCGTCACGTTCCTGCTGTCCTGATACAAATCTTCACTTTTGCCGGAAAATCGCCTTAATATACACACAAAATTTGCTAGCGAATTAAAACGAGGCTTCTATCAGGATCACAAAAGCACGAGGAGGTTTTCATGCAAAGTGGCGCAAAACTTAAAATCGACAGATGAGATTTCGGATTTTCTGCAGCGTCTGATAAAAAGCCTCCTTGCGTTTCTGTGATCCTGAATCGAAACTGCAGTTTTGGCCGAAATCGGCGTTCGTTTGCTTCAAAACTGCGTTAGGGCACGATTTGTATCAGGATCCCAAGAACTCGAGGAGGTTTTCAGTTTTAAATTTTGCGGGAATTTTAAATATTTTAGTCGCTTTTTCTATTTTGCTGCAGTTTGTCCTAATTTTAACAGTCCTATTATATGGGGGATGGGGATCTTCTAAGCCTTCTGTGCCCCAGATAGCCGAGCTACGATTAGCATCAATGATAAAAAATCAAATTTTAATGATTTTTATGAAGAAGAATGTCTACACTATTTCCAATGGTCTGGTTTTTGAGATGCGGCACAGTACCACATGTGAACAGCAAACTAAAGCTTGTAATTGAAGGAAAACTTTGCACCACACACTGTCTTTTTTATTGCATCAGAGTTTAGTCACCTGACACAAGACCTGGGAAATATTAGGCGTATAGCAGCAAGACATACCTGAGAGCCTGCAGGGTGCCAACGATGTGGCGACTGGCATGTGGCATTGTATTGTCATGTTGAAGCAAAATCCTTCCTAATATCAAAAAACATTTGCCATTTGGAAGCCGTGATATCTGGGATGATGACGATGCCATAGACTGGCGTTTTCACAATTCATCTGTAATGACCAAACACTTAAAGAACGTCTCTAAATCCACACTACAGTTATAGCAACTGTTGGTATATCTTCAAAAATTTTACACGAGAGCATGTGAAACCCATGCATGCAAAGTTCCGTAGTAAAAAATAGACCTGTTGCATTCGCTTATTGCTTATCAAGTCAGATACTCTCTTGCATACATTTACTGGACTTCTGCAGCTTTTGCCTTCGCCCAGGTGCTAGCCTTTGAACTTAGATATAAAGCAAAACATTGTTCTGCATTTTCACTTAATAAAGTAATAATTGATGTCTTTAGTAGTCAGTTACTTTCTCCCTCTAAAAAAAAGTAAGTAGCAACACCTAAGTAACCTCATTCGCATTTTCTTTATTATAGACAGAACAATCAAACAATAACACTTGATAGATCTAAGGTAAAGTTTCCTTATCACTTTTCACCGCATATAGTTCTCCTATGGTGAAAAATTTGATTGTGTACATCAGCCTTTGCTGCTCCTTCCACCCTTCTACCAGATCAGGTCAAGCAATCCACATTTTGAAAACAGATTTCTTATAGAGATAGAAAGAACAGACATCTTCTTGAAGCAGATACTCTAGATGCTGTCAAAACTCAACTTGTTCATTCTACTTTCTGTTGTTCTTCCGCAATATCATAGAACACGTAATTGAAACCTATCTATCTCCACTGGTCAACTGGCCCTGCTGCTTGTTTTCTGTCCATGAAAGATCAAAGTGTTTGTTGTTTTTAAAAATACAACTAAAAGCTGGCGTCCTTGCGGAAAGTTCAGAACAAAACCACTAGCAAGTAAGCCTCCTGAACAATAGTGCAAACACTCAACGATTTTAAAGTAGCCAATGTGTGTTTAGTAGATTAAGCAGCAAGTAAGGGGTTAAGGGTTAAGGTTACCGGGCTAACTTTATTTGCTTATTGTACTGATTTACAGATTGCAAATAGTAAATAGATTTTTAAAAATGGAGAACATGATCAACAAAATGCTTATACAGTCATATAACTTGCCACGTACCGAAGAAGAGGCCGTCGCAACGGAAGGGTATCTTACCGACTAACCGAATCTGTCCAAATAGTCATGAAATGAAGCTGTACTTCGGCCAAGAGATCTTTTGGAACTGCAACGTCAATGTACAAGAAGAAGGCCAACATCCGCACGGGCACTTGGTTTGTGGGCAGTCGCCTGTCATTTATCACTGCAGTCCGTCTCTTCTACTGCTGGACCAAAGAGTTGACTTCAATCAAGTTATGCGAAGAAGAGATCGGAATGAAGAAGAACACAACAGTTAATTGGAACAAGTACATGCGCGAGACAATTGCCGAGCGGCTTCTTCGACGACCACAGCAAAAGATCGATAGCGAGGACATGCTCGTGGAAATTGACGAGTCAATGTTCACCAAGCGCAAGAACAATGCTGGTCGAGTGTTGCCTCAACAGTGGATTTTTGGAGGAATTTGTCGAGAGGCTAGAGAGTGCTTTTTGGTGCTTTTTCATACCGAAGTGCAAAGACATTGATGAAGGAGATCAAGAAGCATATCAAAAATTCACCACCATCTACTCAAGTCAGTTGGCGTGCCTAAGAGACAGAGGACCTTGAGAAAGTCCGACTCGAGCACTTCAAACTACCACTTTGTGGATTCGGAGACTGTAACGTGCTTTGAAGAAATCAAAGCTTCCGACGTACTGCCTCTCCCTTTAAAAGGGCCTGACCAAGTGAAAAATGTGGCACGCCGTGCACGGTTTCAGATCCTTTTAAGAAAATTTGGATATTCTGAACTACACGTTGTACTTGAATAAAAGGTGGTGGTTTTACATATCGAGGTACGTTAATACCCAAAGTTCCCATATTTAGGCAAGTAAAAATATCTATGCCATTTATAGGAAACCTCTTTATTCAGAAAAGGTAGGCACATTATTGATTCCATCTTCTTCGATATAACTATCACAATCAGCTGCACATACAGGAATTTTAAACAAGTTTATTAATCAATTGACGATTTCCATGTTTTAATAAGTCCAACGAAACTCTATACGAAAAGGTTTTATAAGCTTACATGTAGCGAATTGTCCTTTCCTCTTAAGGATCAAGACTTGGAAAACCCAACAAAACTTGTCCTTGAATGAAGTAAGCAACTTGCACAATCCGATTAGGCTTTCGTAGATTAGGAAAATGCAAAATTTTCACTGATTCTTTTATTGCTACTTCTTTATGAAACGGACTTCAACAAAGGGAAAAATTAGGTTTTTTATGTTCAAGAACACAATTTTGGACCTTCTGGCTTCAAAACTTTCAATATTATTAACTTACCGCAATTTTGAATACCCATTTTAATTCCATCGAATTCTTCAGAAGATATATTTCAAGAAATTGCAATATTTGTTCTCTTGGTTCTCAAGAAGGCCTTGTAAAGAAAGTCTACATTTTCATCAATCAAAATAGCCAATCTGGCGAGGTACTCAGTTTCTCTAGTCAATAAGTCAGCGGTTTCACTAAACTTTTTTATGAAAAATCACATAACTCCCGGACTTTTTCATTGAATTACGATATAAATTTATAAAAAATCGACTACTTATGTAATCTTTGAAATCATCTTAATTTTCTTGCGCTGTTGTTCGGAGCGCTGCTCAATTGTATGTTGGAGTAAAGTAATGCTTTAGAACTGATAAGCCCAACCAAATTTTTCTTTGACATCTTCAACAAGAGATATTGCAGAGATCTGAAGAGGTGATAACGGGAAAAGATCACAACGTCTACTCTCGTTTTGAACTATAAATTAGGAAGGAACTCGACGGTCTTCCTTGTAAATTCTTCTCGGCTTATGTAAATGCTTAAAAATAGCTTTGCATGTTCGTATAAGTTTTTTTAAAGACCCTGACATTCCAAAGAGTGTTCTAGTTCTTCATTTTGGATTTGTTTTGGCTGTCCAAGACAAACAACGTCCGTTCCTAAAGCTGCACAAATTATTTCTCGAACATCACCGGCACTTTTTTTAGCTGCTTATTACAAAATATTACTTTCGTTACTAATGTTTAGGTTACGTTGATAGAACAAGCACGTCTTGCAGTGCGTTGCTTAGATGGCAGATGGCGCTCTGTTAGGAATAGAAGGTAAGCACGATGCATGGGTACTATAGTCGACTGTCGGTTAGGGTTTCAGAATATTGCGCACCTAATGCATATAGTAATTGTGCAGAAACTTAATGCGTTGGTATTACATTACCCTGAGTTTCTTGTTAATATGAATAAAAAGAAAACCACATAAAGAACCGGCCACTATTCGATATTAATTAAAAATATAATTTTAAAATTAAAAAAATGGTTTAGGGTTCAAATTATACCTACAAAAAAGAATATTTTCTCACTCTAGAACTAAAAATCTCAGTGGATATATTTGAAGAAGCAGAATTAAAAAAGGTATACATTCAACAGTATTGAATTTTGCAAGATCATTAGTGATCTGCAAGCTTATCGCCCGTCCTCTATGGTTTGGCGATTTGGAGATATACACTAAGAAGACATTTTGGTCGAAGTCTGCAACTAATCGAGAGTATTATAGACCACAAATATTGATCTTATCAAAGACAAAATGGGCGCAACAATAAGTTATGAATAAAATTTGTTACTCCTATTTTATATGATTTTTTACTTTTTCGCTACTGATTTAAAGATCGTGCAAGATTTTTGATAGGAACACCTTATAAATTAAAAACAATATTTCAATGATTTCAGATAATGCACATAAATTTTCACAACAATATTTTACGCACTTTAATAGTATAAGATGATGCAAGATATAATGGACAGTCGTATGCTTTATTTTATAAATATTGTTTACAGCACTAGTACATCTTGCGACAAAAACAATTTTCTTTAATCTAATACAGAAATAATTAACATCACTTACAAATATCAAATTTATCAATCCATACATTAAGTGTATCAATAAGGAACACAATAACAGGAAAACAAATTGCTCTAGCACGCTCAAAATTATCTATAACTAACAAAATAAATATATTCGTTTTGCACAATTATATTTCCGTAATTTATTATTTTAAGAGAGCATTTACAAATATTGTAAAAAAACTTTTGTTACTTATAAATACAGTCCACAAAAATCGGCTGATAAGCGCTTATGTGACAAAATAGCGGACATTATCCTAATCAGCAAAGGTCAAGACATAATTGTCTATTGAAGGCTAATTTTCTGTATAAAAGAGGGTTCACCCTTATTCCAAGCATATTCTCAGGGTGTCTTCATTCAGAGAACGACATGAGATTCTCCGTAGTAGCCCTAGCGGGCCTCTTCGCTGTGGTGTTGGCCACTCCAGGTCAGCAACAAGGACAACAACTGCCTTTCAAAAATGGTAATTTTTGTTTTTAGTAGTATTAAACACTGAAACTAATTTATCTTCGAATAGCTGACAAGCAATTCAATCAAAGGCAACAAGACATCCTCCGCCTATTTAAGTATGTGAACCAGCCCAGCTACTACAAGGACCATGTCCAAATTGCCAACACGTACTCCATCGAAGACAACCTGAATAACTACACCGTAAGTTTTTTGAACATAATCCAGCCGTTTATATCAATAGAAGCGTTTTGTAGAAACCTGAAGCAGTACAAGACTTCTTGTACTACTACCAAAACGACATTCTCCCCCAAGACCATGTCTTCTCTGTCTTCTACGAAGCTCATTTGAACCAAGCCATTGCTTTATTCAAATTGTTCTACTATGCCGAGAACTACGAGACTTTTTACAAAACGGCTGTCTGGGCTCGCAATCACGTCAACCAGGGATTGTTCCTGTACGCCTTCTCTGTTGCGGTTCTGCACTATCCAGCTACTTACGGCATTCAGCTGCCAGCAATCTTCGAAGTATACCCGTACTACTTCTACAATGCCGAGGTAATAGAACAGGCTCATCAATACAAGCAAGTGTATGGAACCAAAGTGTATCAGCAACAACAGCAGCAAGATGGATACAAAGGTAAAAACGAATGCACAGCAGGAATCAATCAATTAATAACTCTATTTGTAAGGATACACAATCCAAGCCAACTACAGCGGGTGGTACCTGAATGTGCACCCTGAGCAATCTCTCTCTTACTACACCGAGGATGTGGGAATCAACGCGTTCTACTACTACTACAACTTGTACCGCCCCTTCTGGTTTAACAGCGAAGACTACTACATAAACACATTTTCTCGTGGCGAGGAATTTTATTACTTCTACCAGCAATTCTTGGCTCGTTACTATTTGGAGCGCCTATCAAACGATTTCGGCGAAATTCATTTCTACGACTACGACCATGCCTTCGAGACTGGATACACACCATCTCTTGCGTATCCCAACGGATTGTTCTTCCCTGAAAGGCCAAACTGGGCCGAATTTGGCAAAAACTACTACAACTACGGCCAAAGCTATTCTTTTAAAGGCAGTTATGGTTACAGCTATGATATTGTACAAATCTATGAGAACAGAATCCTAGATGCAATCGATGCCGGTTATATATTCACTGTAAGACTTATATCATTCGTTTAGATTGTTAAATTTACATATATAATTTTGCAGGAGAACGGCACACTCATCAGCATTTTTGAAGAGGACGGATTCACCACCCTTGGAAACTTGATCGAAGCCAATCCCGATTCAGTGAATTCTCGGTACTACGGATACATCCAGATCTTTGCTCGTCATCTCCTGGGCTTCACCAAGCAACCCCTGCAGAAGTACAAGATTGCCCCATCTGCATTGGAACATTTTGAAACTTCCATTCGCGACCCTGCATTCTATCAGTTCTACAAGCGCTTAGTCCTTTACTTTCAAAGATACAAAAAGTATATACCGTATTATAAGAAGAGTGAACTCGAATTTCCCGGAGTTACTTTAGAGAGCGTGCAAGTCGGTCCATTAGTGACGTACTTCGAAAACTTCTCCGCCGACATCTCCAACGCAATTTACGTCAACCAGCAAGAATATGAAAAGAGCTACCCAATTCACGTGAGCCAGCAGCGTCTTAACCACAAGCCCTTCACCTATAAAATTAATGTGGCCAGCGAAAGTCCCGCGGAAGCTGTGATCCGAGTCTTCATCGGTCCGAAGTACGACGAGTACGGCCGCTATATCACCATCGAAGAGAACCGCATCAACTTTGTTGAAATCGACACCTTCAAGTACAATTTTCAATCTGGCAAAAATGTTATTGAGCGCAATTCTGAGGACAATTACTTCGCTGACGATTACGGTGGCTTTAAAAACCTCTACCAGCAAACTGTCGGAAATCAGGAGTACCAAGTCTACGGAAGTGAAATCCACTACACTTTCCCCAACAGGTACCTGCTCCCTAAAGGCAAGCGCGGTGGCCAAACTTTCCAGTTTTACGTAATCGTGAGCCCATACAAGACCCCTGTTCAGAAATACCAACAGAAACAGCAAAAATGGCAGCAGACCCATCAACAGCTGGCTGAGAATCGTTTTGGACATGAGCAGCAACAGAGACAAACCTATTACTACCCAGTTGTTGGCCTTGGCGTCCAGAATATAGATTCTTACCCTCTTGGGTATCCCTTCGATAGGTACATAGTCCAGAAGGAGTTTTACGTTCCCAACGCCTACTTCCAGGACGTCGTCATCTATCACAAGCACGTACAAGAGATTAATGCGTCCAACCAGCCCGAGGTGGTGGCTATTCTTTCTACTACAGCGGAAATCAGAACTACGCTTATAATCCAAACTACATTTACAATCAACAATAAATGTCTTCTCATTAGACTATTATTCGTATATGTAAAGTTTGTAAAGAACTATGCTAACTTTAATAAAAAAGTTTGGTTTTAGCAATTTGTTTTTTGATTCTGATAAGAAATTATTTGTTGTATTTTATAGCAACACACACATTTTTAAGCTCAAAATACGAATTGTAAAAAGTCTTAAACTTCTACCAGAAGAATAGCATCTACTTAGAAAGGTGTCTCTAATAATTGTTACCTTAAAATATCTTGGTAATTTTCCTATGCCCCGCGGTGAGGTCCGTTTTCAACAAGGTTTAAACAATGACAGTTTGTTTTACATTAACAAGTAACATGCTTGCTTGTAACCTGAATTAGTCCAGTAATTCGCTA
The DNA here is from genome assembly GCA_036346155.1 of Sinelater perroti. Taxonomy (NCBI): domain Eukaryota; kingdom Metazoa; phylum Arthropoda; class Insecta; order Coleoptera; family Elateridae; genus Sinelater; species Sinelater perroti. Next base: position 2,755,696 of record JARFIY010000167.1, on the reverse strand, counting down.
ACTAACCTGGAATCCTATTAAATGTTCGACACTAAATCCACCAGTTTCAGGATGGTTCATAAAGTTGAGAAGTAAACTTTGGATTGTAGTTGGAAGGATTTCCGTTTTACTTAATAGGGCTCACACTGTTGCTTTACTTCTTCAAATTGAATTTGTTTGAATAGATTATAAGTCTCACCAAAGTTTAATCCATTATTCTTCTGCTGGTTTCTTCTGCTAATGAACCGAAACATAGCTAGAATTAAATTCTCAGTAGTCGAACTCTTTCTTAGTTTCAAGTGTATTGCTCGGAATTTCGCATTTGTATATATAGAAACAATGATCATATGGGATCTACTTTAATAATATCAAATGATTTAGTTTCTTAAACTCGATATTTTGGTTGCCAAGCAAGATTTGCTTCTACAGGATGTGAAGAAAATATTTGGCATTTAACACCCCATCACCTTCTCTTAAAATCCAAACATTCTCACATAATATAGAATATTTTCTGTATATTAAAATTCTCACTTTGGCGTGACAGTATTTATTATATACTGCTGAACTAATTTAGGATTTTCAGATAGCATAACTGGTAAAATCTTCGGCATCAAGGTTCAAGAGTTTAGTTTTAACCCGAACTAATCCATCATAATTCTCAAAAGTATTTTATTTCTTTCTTGCTCACCTTCAAAATAAGTTTGTCTGAACCATTTCTAAAACTTTATTTTCGTTAGATAAGTTTCTTCCATTTATTGTTTTTTGGTTTGTCTAATAATTTTAAAACCTAGGCTGCTACTCTAGTATTTATTAAATCGGAAAACATCTGTGCTACGAATATTCAGAGCGGTAAGACTTGCAGCGTCCTTGGCTTACTGTTTACTATGAGCCTAGTTGGCCCATGGTTGGTTAATTATTTTGGTCCATCTTTTTTTATTTGCCGTTTTTTCTTTTCATCTTGTTATTCCTAACAGCAGTATATTCTTTTCGGTCTCTCCTTTCTATCTTTCTTTAGGTCGTCCTCTTATTTTTTCCCTCTAATTGTGCTTGTCAATACCGCTTTTGGTATTCTAGTTCCTGGCATTCTTTTCACACGTCCCAACTATCTGAGTCTTTGGGCTTTTATTAGTGCTGTTATCCAAGGTCCTAGTATAACTATTTTAAGGTTTATTTTATTTGCTTCCCGACATATATTTTCCGTAAAACTTTCTTCCCCATACTTCCATCATATTATAACGTTTTTGCTTTGGTCAAGGTCGAAGTTTTGCTGACGTATATTACAGTAGATCGTATCTTTGTTCTTCTAGACATGTTTTTGCCCTTTAGTACTTTATTAAGGCTACAGATACATTGATTGCCGGCCATTATTATCTTTTATATATCTTCTTTTATGTCAGATTTTTGGTGAATACGCATCCCCACCTCTTTAAACTTGTTCTCTATTCGTTGCTATTCTCAGGAGTTGTCCTCTCTTAAATTATGTCTGTCCACTTCATATACTTGTTTTTTTTCTTGTTGATATACAGGCCTAGCTTTTGCTATCTCTTTTCTAATCTTTTGATTACCTCTTTCAACTTCTTCTTGTTAATAATGCTAGGTCATCCGTGAAGGCTAGATATTGATGTTTTTTTTGATAGATCTGTTTATGTTAGCATCGCGTATAGTCTTCTCCAGAATAAAGGTGAATAGTACTGAGGACAATGGATCTCCCTGTCTAACCGTTTCATTAACCTTAAATTTTCCTGGTGTTCTGTTATTTACTCTCATCTGATTTTCTGTCATTCGTAACGATACTCGTGCCATGTTTAGTAATTTGTTGCTGATTTGCACTTCTTGTGGACTTTGCTTTTTTCATCCTATCGTAAGCTTGTTTGAAATCGTCTGTTTTTTATATTCGAAGTTTTCTGCTTATATCTTTCTTAATACAAAAAATTGATCTTCTGCTTCTACCCCACCTAAACTCGCACTGATATTCGCCAATAATACTTTCAATTTTATCCTTTACCTTATTTTGTATGTTATATTGAGAAGTGCCTCTATAATTCAAACAATCACTTTTGTCACCTCTTTTGTATAGAGAGATATTATTGCCCCTGTTCACTCTTTCGGCATCTGTTCTTGATCCTAAATTTTTTATGTTTTTGAATGGAGCTACTTACCTTTGTTTCCCCGTACTTAACATTTCAGCTGTTTTATTATTACTGCCTGGACTTATGTTGCTCTTGAGCCTTTTTATTATATCTTTAATCTTGTTCACCACTTCCCTGTTTATCTGTCCATGTTTATTATGTTGTCTTCTTCAATGTCTTCTGTCTCCTCTACACCATTTAATAGCTAGTCAAAATATTCTTTCCATCTATTCAATATTCCATCTTCTCCAGTAACAATTTTTCCATTTTTGTCCGACAGACGAAAGGGAATCCGGTTCCTATTCCGGAACCCGGCAGCGGAACCGTTAATAAGTCGGACCCTCGATAGAGTTCGTCGGGGTAACCCAAAGTGACCCGGAGACGCCGTCAGGAGAAGAGTTTTCTTTTCTGTATGAGCGTTTCACGCAATCCCCTAGCGGGGAGATATGCTTCGGAGCGCGTACAGCACCGCAGTTGCGGCGGTGTCCGGATCTTCCCCTCGGACCTTGAAAATCCGGGAGAGGGCCACGTGGAGGTGTCGCGCCGGCTCGTACCCATATCCGCAGCAGGTCTCCAAGGTGAATAGCCTCTAGTCGATAGAATAATGTAGATAAGGGAAGTCGGCAAATTGGATCCGTAACTTCGGGATAAGGATTGGCTCTGAGAATCGAGGTGTGTCGGGCTTGGTCGGGAAGCGGGTACCGGCTTCACGTGCCGGGCCTGGGCGAGGCGATGGCGTGCGTCCCCGATGTCTCGCGCGACCTGTGTTTGTGCACGCTTACTCGGGGCTCCGTAGGCCGGATCCGAGCTCGGTCCCGTGCCTTGGCCGCCCGCGGAACTTCCTTGCTGCGAGGCCCTGTCGGTCGGCGTCAGCCGATCGCGGGAGACCTCTTCGGCCGCCATTTAACGGTCGACTCAGATCTGGCACGGACCGGGGGAATCCGACTGTCTAATTAAAACAAAGCATTGCGATGGCCCCTGCGGGTGTTGACGCAATGTGATTTCTGCCCAGTGCTCTGAATGTCAACGTGAAGAAATTCAAGCAAGCGCGGGTAAACGGGAGACCCCACACCGTTTACCCATAAAACTACGGGTGGAGCTACCCTATCCCACATCCGTGGGTAACAGATGCCGCCTGTAGTAATGATGTGGGGTAGAGGTTTACGCAAGTGACCTCGCCGGAAACTCGTCAAACGAGGCAGAAGAAATCCTGCCAACACGAGTACTATCGACATGGAGTATTTGCTGCATCGATTTAGGTCCCAGGCCTACGGAGACGTTAGACCACATGACGTTATTCCGTTAAAACTGCTATGCAGTCTACCCAATCCCTGCACAGAGGACAACGGGCGACGGTAGCAGTGGCGATATGTGGTAGAGGCTCGCCCAAGCGACCTCGACGGTTGCTCGTCCAACGTGGTGGAGGAAACTCTACCGACACGAGTGGGGCTGCGTTTCACTCTACGACGCAGACTCATAAAGGTGCTTCGAGCCACCTTATCCCACAATAGTGTGGGTAACGGGCGTGAGAAGTGTCAACTGATGTAGAGTAGAGATTCACGCAAGTGACCTCGACGGCTGCTCGTCCAACGTGGTAAAGGAAACTTTACCGACACGAGTGGGTGGTGCGCCTTACCCCGTGGCGCGTGTAACTCGTAAAACTGCTGGTGGAGTTACCCAATCCCACAATTGTGGGCAACGGATGCCGCTAGACAGTAACAGAGGGGTAGAGGTATCACGAGAGTGACCTTGACGGGTACTCGTCAAACGTGGTAAGGGGAACCTTACCGACACCAGGACTAAGGGGAGAGGGTAGCCAACCGGGGCAGCTTTCGGGTTCCCCGTCATTGGTGTTGGACACTTAGGGGTGGTGTTGGCCTTTGTGCGAGCATGCCCTTAAGTGGAGGGGGGGGGGCTTCGGCCTGCCCTCACCGCCCGTCAATGATGTCCGACCAGCATTGTCGGGCCCGGCAGGCGGAGCCATAACACCCCCGGCACTCGGATTTGGTAAAATAGGAGCATAGTTCGGTACCTGAGCTTCCCAGCCTCGACTTGCATGATTGTCCGGGTACATGCCTGGTCGTACTGTAAGGAGGGTAGAACCTCATGGTTCGTGTTTGGAACTCGGCAATAAGGGTACTCGGTACCGCATCCAGCACCAGCAGGATATAGGTGTACTGGGGGGTTCAACAGCTTAACACTGCCGAGCGGCTGCAGTTACTCTATACAGGCACTTACGCAGTGAGCCAGACATCTCCCTAATTCAGGAACTGTGAGGAGAACGACAAACATCTCATCATTGGATGTGACTTAAACAATCATCACCTGGTATAAGGAAATGAAGATATCAATCTGAGAGGCAGATTCTTACTAGAATATCTCACAAGTAAGCATATAGAAATACTGAATCGAGGATGTGAACCAACTTTTGTCACAACTCGTTGTCAGATTGCAATTGATATTACACTGGCTACCTGAAGTATTTCCTAGTACATAGTGAACTGGCAAATGTTGAACCCTATCAGATCACAGAATGAGAGAAATTGAGGTACGACAGTACGGAAGCCCAAGGTCAACTAGACTGCTACATGCAGAATATCTGGAAGCTTGACTACGGTTGTTACCAAACTTTAATATGATCTCAATTGTAGAGGATCTGCAGGCATTTCCTTTGAGGACAGTTTCAACTCGCAGTACCGCCCTTGGTGGTGCAATGAGCTTGTGAAGCTGAAATCTAAACTGTTCAATAAAGCAAAAAAAAAACGAGATCGGTGGTCGATTAGGAGATGTATAAACATCATCAAAGACAATTTAAAAAGAAATAAGACTGAGGCAGAGAGAGTCATAGAAGTCCTTTTGTAATACAACTGTGACTACAAAAGACAACAGTCAGCAAGTCTAAAACGTGGGGATTTCTTCAACCAACGTTGAAAAAACAGTGGAAGTACTCATGAGTAAAAATCTACCCGTAGGAGTCGAAACTTCTAATTTCACTCCCACCTAGGAGATTTGGGAAGAAGCCAACTATGTGGTAGATGAAGATAAAATAATTTGGGCAATTAAGCCCTTTTCGACCCTTGAAATCGCCAGAAGTTGGATAGCATATTTCTCTTTTGCAATGGGGCCTGGATACATTGCTACTATCTCTAAGAATTGGAGGAACCTAAGAGTAGGCTTTATCCTAAAACCAGGATCATAAGGACATTTCTCAGGCCAAATCTTATCGTCCAATCAACCTCATGCCTTCTAAATGCAAAGACTTTTTGACAGAGAAATAAGAGATAGTGCACTAGGAACTAGTCCACTACACTATAATCAGCATGCATGCATCCCAGGGAGGTCTTCGGAATCTGCACTACACTTGGTACTAGCGCATATAGAAAAATCGCTGGACAACAAAATGTTACCCTACTATGAAATCTAGTAGTAGACAGCTTTCTTGAGCGATTCAATGGTGAAGGATTTTACACAGTAGGTTATGCACAAAAAAATGCTTTGCAACATTATGCAAACAGCAAATTGATGCATAAAATGCTCATTATTGATCAACCTCTCCAAAACAGAAATAGTACTATTTACAAAAAAAAGGAAGACTGTTCTCAACATCCCTTACCTTTCCAGTTGAAGTCAACTATCTAGGAATTATGCTTGACAAAAATCTGAATTGGGGAAGGCACATAGTGATTAAAACCGAAAAAGCGTGCATAGTATTTTGGCAATGTCGCCGTGTAATGGCTAAACTTTGGGGTCCTTCACCAAAATCTGACATATGGCTGTACACTGCCATAATTAGACCTATGCTATGCACTGGTCTGGTGGTCTAGAATCAGACAGATCACTATAACAACCAAGATCACACACATTCAAAGACTGGGGTGTATGAGTATCTCCTTTTGAGCAATGCTATCCACCACACCGGCAGCTATGGAAGCATCCCAGAGTCTCTTTCCACTAGATCTTTACATAGAGGAGCTTATTTTATCTTTTTCCTCAGTTAATTTTTAGTTCTTAGGGTTCGTTTTGCTCGTTCTTCTGCTTCATATGTAATTTGGTGTGTATTTTTGTTTATATAAAGTGTTTCCTATTAATAATTGGTTATTAATTTTTTTTTAATTTGTCATCCTCTCACCGTTATTGTTTATGATTTATTCTCCTCCATATTTTCACGTAGATCCGTGACTTACCTCTGGTTCGTTTTCCCAAGCGAGCATTCCAGTTTCCTATTATCTTTTTTCTAGCGCGTGCTGCAGATTTTCATAAAATTTCTTTCTTTCTCGCATCTGTATCTTCTGTAGGTACATGTATTTGTATAATTACTATTTTTTCATTTATTTCTAGATTTATACACATAATATTTGAATTTATAGCTTCCCAGTCAGTCGCTCTGTATTCTGTTTTCGGCTCCTATTCCTTTCTCTTTGATTTCACTTATGCCAAGAATTTGTATTTACTATTTCTACTTCATTTCCATTAGTGTTTTGATATTCCATGTCGCAATCCTTGTCGGATTTCTCGCCTGTTCGTACCATTTAGTCCGTCTACATCCAAGGACCGTATTGCTTCTCTAAATCATTTTACCTCATGTGGGTGATCGGCCGAAGGACAGAGGTCTCATTACTTCGAGGCAACTGGTTTTTGGTCTACGGCTACTTATTATGATTATTCATAGCAATCCTGCTTCCAAGACTTCCATCTGCGATCTGGAGGACGTGCCCTCCAAGAGGCACACAATAGAATATATACTATTTAAGCTTTCACTAAAGGTTTTTTTTTATATTTAAAAGATGAAAATATTTAGATGCCTTTAAATGTATTTAACTAACAAATTATTGCTATTTTTAAACGAATCACACCAATGAAGTCTAGATCAATAGATTGATAAAATTTACGATAGGCTAACCTTAGAATTCTGCTGGTCGTAAAATTTCCAGAATTCCACCTTAGGAACCCGACATCAAATTGTTATCAGCCATGGCCATGGCAACAGCCTTGCACTTGATCCAAATATGCTAGTCATCGCAAGTCAAAGCCCTGCTATCTGCTGCTTTGTCTGAGCAGGATAAGCTAACGAGGTCGTGGAATGTTACCAAATAGAGGGCAAACTTTAATCCACATGCTAAGCTGGTGTCATTAGGATTACTAATTTTGCAGTTGAAGGTAAAATGTTTGTTCCTGCAGTTTTTCTAGACTTATACAAAATTTAGACATTGAAATGAAATTCTAGTTGAATCTACTAGTAAGTCCTTACAGCTATAATTCAATTTGTCAAAAAGACAGTTTGATAATTCCAGCACGCACGAATGGCTCGGCTGATCGCCTCAGACAAAAGCAAACAAATCAAACGCAAAAAGTTTGGAAACTAAACAGATAATAAATGAACAAATATTTGTGGCATTTTGTTTATTGATAATGATGTATCTAACGTTTCACAAAAATAACACTAAAGGTTTATTGTTACAGTGATAAGTAAAAGGCTGGGGCCTCTAGCAAGTACCTAAAAAATTACAATGCGCCATGTTTGTAGTTCCTACTTATACACAGATACAAAATCCTAGCAAGAATCAATACACCAGAACCGGAGGCCCTTCATTATATAACCTTATATCTAGCTTTGTTGAACGTATGGTGGCCGGCCGTTTGCAATTTCAACAGCTCCTCCTTGATCAGCCGCGTGATCTCAGCTTTCGCCTTGGAGACAGCGATGTCGCTGGTGCTTTCGATGGCCAGGTAGAGCTTGCGCTCGCCCTCGGGCGGCGTCTTGCCTGCTACCACGTATGTGCCACGGACCGTAATGCCAGCTTCTGAATATTCAGAGATCTGCGCCAAAGCCTCCTAAAACAAAACAATAAAATTTGAATGACAGCTACATTTAAAATAAGAAATATCAAAACAGCTCCCTAATAATGTTAAGGTCGATAGAAAGTTCTACTATTGATGAAACATTTTAACTATAAAGCGTAATAGAGAAAGATTATGCTACTCTTTCTATAGTTAAAATAACTGAGAAATTATACGAAAACAGTTAGATACATTCGTGTCTTCCCAAGTTTTGAGACATCATAATTTCTTTAAAAAGAAAAATGGTTACATATCATACAGTTTTGGTCAAGCAGACACAGTAATTCAGAAAAAACATCTAAAATGATCAAAAAGACGGCGCTCTGGTCCATTCAATTGGTTCCGTTCAGCGGAAGTTAACAGAACCAAAGCATGAACTCATTCTGTATCCACCTTTTCGCCTGATTTAATTCCATAAAACTTTCATCTATTTTCCTGTCACTTTGTTGGTTTTAGTTATTCGTCGTTTTACTTTTTTTCAATGCTTCCATTTGCCGATAGTTCTATTCCGAGGTAGTACATAAGTTTCGTTTCCTGTTGGATAACTTTTCCATCTACTTCTAACTTACATCTAATAGGTTCTGTCGAGATGGTCATACATTTTGTTAAACTGTTTGCCAGTAGTATTAAAGATGTTTAGTAAGTTATCTTCACTTTCTGCGACCAAGACCGGAACATCAGTATAACATAATATGGTAATCTCAGAATCTCTAAGTTTATATCCATTTGCTTTGTTAACCTCTTTTATTAGTTCGTCCATTACAATGTTAAAAAGTAACGGATTTAAAGAGTCGCCTTGTCTTATTCCATTATTCACCGATATTTGAGTTGTTAATTTGGCCTGAATTTTGTTGTCTTTGTAAATATTCTCGATGGTTTTTATGATGTTAAGGGAGATTCCTCGATTGTAAAGTAAGTGTATAACGCCTCTGACGCGTGTGAGTATCACGTGATTTTATTATGTGACGTTGCTAAAACTCAGAGAAGGAAGTGCCAGTGCAGTTGTAGACAAAGTAGAAAATTATGGAAGCGATGGATGACAAGGCCTCTTTAGAGAGGAGAGAGAGACATCCACACAAGGTTAGTACTGAGCTACAAAACTGTTTCGCTAGATACCGGGGTTCAAAGGCGACAAGAATTGGACTGAGAAAGGAAAAAGTAGCGAGCGATCGGCAAATGAGCGCAAGCCAGATTATTCACCGTTCAGTGTCTGCTTGACAATGGCAAATAGAAGAATTCGCGCTAGTGGATGCAACAAATTTTTTCGTAAAAGATTTTATACCATCACACATGAGAACTTGAAGATGACAAAAGTTTGCACATAATGTACTCTCACCGTTCAACAGAAGCAGAAGCGTGAGACGTTCTTTGAGTGTTTGGTCACAGCATGCAAATCATGGTTCTGGCACGAGACGCATAAAAAGAAACGGCAGACTACGGAATGGACACTAGAAGTCCTCGTCCCAAAAAGCTACGGCCAAGATTGTTTATTTCAAAAATTGGAGAACCAATTCCAAGATAGGACTCTCTTATTGGATGATAAGTTGAGCAGAAAAATTCTGCAACGTCTTTGCTCCCAATATCTCTTTGGTGAATAACTAACATAAAATCGCACTCTATAACTCTATTTATCTATAATACAATTTATGTCGCACTAGAACAGTTCGCTTCGCTTCCGGCACTTGACTTCCCTGCATCGCTGCGTCCTATTTATACCTCTAACGCCTGTTCTGGAGCATTCTCGTAGCACAGGAATCATTTGTGTACGGACACCTAGAGATATCAACGGCAGTGATTCGCACACTCAAGCCATTATGTTCCTCGCTCGACCGTGACGGCTCGGTGACGACCCAGGTGTAACAGCGATTGTTGCAAGACGACAAGAGAAAAATTTAATTCCAAATCTATGATGACTGCATAAAACAGCTATACAAGAATTTAAATCAAAACTAGTGTCTTGACCAAGAGCAACTTTATAAAACGGATTCTATCCTAGAGCATAGAAGAAAAACAATAACTGAAAATATTCACAATTAAACGAAACTATGTATATCGATCTAACAGACTATGAAAAGATGTTTGGTAGTCTGGAACAGACCATGCACTGGCACTGGAAAAAAACAGGCAAATGCACTGAACCAACAGGATGTGCGAATAAAATGCTTATAAAAATATAACAGATGTGGCCCAGAATGCATAAAAATAGAGCAAAGTGTTTTCAATGTTTTCTGATCACTATTAATTAATTAATTAATCTACTATTTGCAAAAAATAAGGAGATACCAGAACCAACGCAAAAACAATGAAGTAATGCATATTTCTAATCAATTCTTATTACTTTATTGGTATTTCTGATTTCTGTCCATTTAATTTGGACAAAGAAGTTTCAAAAACTAAACGAAAACCATTTGATGTATCAAAAATTCATTTATAAATACAAAGCAGCCGTATCGTTTAAAAGGTTGTTGGTAACCCTCTCTCTCTCGCTTCTTTCCGTACTGATACTAAAACAGCAACTGCACGGCCAAATAACTGGAAACACCTGTTACCAACTAACTCAATTTTGCTTCTTTGTTACTTGCACAATCTCATCAAGTAGTGCAATTTTTTCTTCGTATTTTCACAACTTTCTATTATATTCGAGTGCTATGGAAATTTCAGCTTTACCCCAAGCAGCTCTTGCATCAAATGAGTTGCTATAAAAAATGTTACTGAAGTAATAAATGAAATTAAAGAGAAAGCGTTGTAGACTCGTATTTTTGGAAAAATTTCTAAAGATGAGTTTCTTATTTGTACATCTTCTTAATAACACAAAAGTAAGATGGCCTTTGAAAGGTTATGTCTTGATAAGAGTTCTCCAGTTATAATCAGAACTCTTGATATACTTGTATGGTTAGAAATCAGGATATGAAAACCTATTTTGGCTTCTTAGGCTGCCTTTCCTCGCTGATTTACATTTAATTATTAGACTCCGCAATGATAAAATTAACGGATTTAAAAACTTGGCTTCAATTAGGATAAAGAAGTTTGATTCAAGAACTTACGGAAGATTCAGTCAAGTATAATAAATATGATTAATTCGTTTTTTTTGCATGTACAAGTCAGTTTGCACAACTGCCCCATAATAAATTGATACACAAAAATTCAAAACCGATATATTATGGCAATTATTGATGGATATTAAATCCGGTTTTAGAAAAATGTTTTCAATGCACTGAGATTCCAAATAAACGTGACAGATAAAATTATCGAAACATAAAATGAGGGAATGTTGAAAGTAGCCTTTTTCCCAGGATCCAAATCAGTTTTGGGACCAGAAGGATGCAAGAACACCCCAAGTTGGTAAAAAAGGCTGCTATCAAAATAAATGAGAAGAAAATGATACCATTGTGTGTAACCAAACAGAGAGTCCTAACTTTGCACGTATCTGAGAAACAGTCGCATTAATATCTTTTTTAGTTTATAGTTTGTTTTTTATCTTTGTAAGTTTATTAATGCTTTTGTTTATGTTCTGCAAGGTGAAAGATTAGTCATATTTACATTTCTGAATTTATGACATATGTTACATATGTTCAGTAGTTATGGTATTATTTTTTGACATATTTTATTTACGTGGCGAAAGATAAAAATAAATGTCTTAATAAAGTGTTTTTATTTTATTTTGCAAATTCTCTCGCAACTACCACTCCTATGGTTTTTAAGGCGACACCCCAGGAAGTCGTAACCCACGATTTGGAAACCGATATTCTAAAAAAACAAAATGCAATGTAACGGGTATTTTTGATGTACAAATATTGGCAAGCCATCGCTCATATTTGACATGGAGAGATACACGACAGTTAATCAACTTTAAAACCCATTACAAAAATAATGAATCCGCGACAGAAACATTCTGTAAAATTCGTGATAATTTTGGTATTCCTAATCGTCCTAAAAAAAAAAGTGCAATTCGTTGTACTATGGCTAATTTCGGGAGAAATTACACTCTATTGCCTTTAACAAACATCCACATGTTTGTATTGTGAGTACCGGCCGCACAACTGCAGCTCTTCGAGAAAATGTTAGCAAAATCCAACCACACAGCACTCTTTACATTCTGAAGAAAGATCTTCATTTATACGTTTATAAGGTTACGTTAACGCGACATCTAAACTCAACTAATCATCCTTCTCGTCATCAATTCGTTTCTTGGATGCTTGAACGGTTGAATAAAGCAGATCATCTTCAGTGATGAAGTACTTTTTCAACTCAATGGTCTCGCCAACAATCAAAATTGTCGAATTTGGGGTTCCGAAATTTCTCAAATCATTCATCGGGCAGAACAACGCCCGAGAAATGTGAACATTTGTTGTGGCTCTTGGTCGGGCGATGTAATTGGGCGTATTTTTTGAAAAGTAGCAGGGAAATCCACTAAAACCGGTATTCGTAATCACTGCATAAATAAAAAAAATTGTGGCCCGAATTGCTTGGTTTTAATCTGAATAACTTTCGGTTTCAGCAAGACGGTGCCACTTCGCAAAGCGCTTGGAAACAACTGACTTGGTGTGATTTCGCGTAATGGACCATATAGTTGGCCTCCAGTAAGTTGCAATTTGATACCGCTGGACTATTTTCTGTGGGGCTACCTGAAATACCGTGTATATAGCAACACTTCACAAACAACTGGAGCATTCAAAGGCAACATTCGAGACAAAATTAGCCAAATTACGCCAGGAATGTGTCAAAATGTGTGCAAAACTTTAAATAACAGAATTGTTGATTGTATGCCGCACATTCTGTTTCACATGTAATTGTCACGAACCCATTTTCAGATGCAACAAAGAGTTAGCCTCATTTAAAAAAATCTATTCGTAAGAAAATTGCACATAAAAAATACCCGTCATATATTAGTCTTCTCGCTTTTGGACAAAAGAAATTAACGAGATAAATCTGGAATTTCACAGGGAACAAGGGGAAATTCCCAACGGAGATCACAGTGCACGCAAACACATGATGCTTTCTTTCTATCAGTAATTTCAAAGTCAAAACAAGTAAACAAATTTACTTTTTTGACATTTATCTCAGTAAAACACATAATACGCTGAAAAACAAACAGGCAAAAGTTCAAAAAGGATAACACCCACGATCCTTTCAATTGTAACTCCCAGACGGTTTTATTGGAAAAGTATTAATTGCCCGTACAATCAGTCAGAACTGTGTTAACTAAAAATAGTCCACAACAGCAAATGACTTAATTGCCCGATAACGCTGCAGTTTCATAAGATATGTTGACGTTACATTGCATAAAATATGTAAATGGGCCCATTAGCGAATTAATTTCTAGTGATAAGCGAAAGAAAACGCAATGTTAGCAGAACCGTCTGAATTGCATCATACTGGCCACTGAAAGAAACGATTGTTTCGCGTTCATTAAACTCGATTTGTAAAAATACCAACTACAGTAATATTTCTCGAAAGTAGTAATACTTAGTAAACTATAAGAGTATTTAAGGAAAGATCCCTAATCGCTTCAATTTTTAAATATTTGCCTGACATTGCATTTAATTTGTTCTGTTCTTTATGACTCTCTAATTCCATTTAATTATGTTTTTCTATGGCAATCAAAGAACGGTAAATATGTTTTACAAAAGAATTTAGTCGAACTTGAGCAGAACTTTAATACTATTCACTGCTCACATTTAAAATCTAGCGCAGATCTACATCAGTTATTGAAGAAAATATGTTTTCTCAAAATTTTAATAAGTGCCTGTTTAGAAATATTAAAAGTCAAAGAACGTTAACGATCTCGAGGAGGTTGAAAGGTCTTAAGGAAGGTTCATATCAGATAGACGAATTTAAAATTAACACTAACATAATTATTGTGTATTGCAAGAGAAACTTATTTTAATTAAACTTCATAACTGCCAGTTCCGACGCTCTGTAAAAGACATAAGGATCATGAAGAAAAAGAATAATAATATTTGTCAGAGTAACACATCAACCTTTTGTAGATTATGTGAAAGCACGATTTACGATAGAGAGAAATTAGGAAGTGAAAAAAGAATAAACAGTACGAAATATGGAGTTGTAGAAGAAATGATGAAGTTTCAAAATATTTAACATTTCAGAGAAATTTATCCAGAATTTAAAAAAAGAATAATACAAACCGTTTTACTTAGATTGATGTTCCAACTTGAATAATAACATGAACGTTAACTAAATTGTTTGAAAACATCAGAGAAATATTATTTTGCCGAGAACAAGATTGATACATGCCCCAAGGTATTAAATTTAAGTTAAAAAAAATCTAAAAAGAAATTGTATAGGAACTTCTAAACTTTATTTTGGTAAAGCAAATTGTGCGATAACTGCTTAAACATATGCAAAAATTACGGTTAAGAAGCATAAAGTCTTGAATGTATATGGTGAGCTATATAATAGCTGATTGATTTGAATTTCCCGCCATTCTAAAAGTTCGCGTTATCAAAAATTGTGATTTGTAGGTTATATAGAGAACACGTGGCCAATGAATGTATTGTCAAAACGTTTAAATAAAGTAACTCATGAAATATTGCTACTTTACGAGAATTAAGAAAAAGCTTTGGATCGTAATAATGTGCCCAGTGTTAACACAGTTTGTAAGTTCAAGAAACTGACGATGTTAAAATATTTCAAGTTTGGTCGTGCTTGTACTCTTCGTAGATCGAAAAATATTGAAAGAGTTCGATAAGGTGTGCAAGAAGATCCCAACACCTCTACCAGGTGCCGCTTTTAAAGAAACGGGCATTCATCGAACACCTTTGCGGACCATACCGAACGAACAATTGCACTTAAACCCGTACAAGCAAAATCTAGTTGACTCAAGAACTTTAAGCTAGAAATCATTAAAATGAGTGAATGCAATAATGGAACTTGGTATTGAAGATCAGGGTCTTTTGACTTATTTGAGTGGGGTAGAAAAACCCTCGTGTTATCCAAAAACGACCATTATGTATGTCCACATCGAATCATAGTTTGGTGTGAGACTTTTTTGGAGACGTAATTGGCATGACATGACAATTTTTTAGTTCTTGAAGTTGAAGAACTTAACTTGAGAAATGTGGTTTTTGCTAAATCTTTTAACTGCTGTCGTTACAAAAATAAACCATGGCCCTGCAGCTTCAGCGAGCGGAATGCCAATGGCCTGACAAACCATAAAGACGAGATACCAGGATTCCTTACAAACCAATCCATAGACATTTTGATAATATCGGAATCTCACTATATAGAGGGGAGTTACCTAAAGATCCTAGTCTATACTATTTATGCTGCACAACATCCAGATGTCGCCGCACATGTTGGCTCGGCAATTATAATTAAAAACAAAATCAAACACCACGAAACACCTAAATACAACCCAGAATATCTACAATAAACTATAATTACGATTGAAGATTGCAAAGGCCCATTAAGCATATCAGCAGTCTATTCTCCTCCAAAACATAACATTAAGAAGGAGCACTTCGAACCATTAGGTAACATATTTATCTCGGTCGGAGACTATAATGCCAAACACGAGTATTGAAGATCAAGAGTCACCACTACGAAAAGCAGAGAACTGCTGAAGGCAATAACGAACAAAGGATTATACTACTTGTCCACAGAAGAACCAACCTATTGGCCTTCAGATATGACAAAAATACCTGACCTATTAGACTTTTGTATTATAAAGGGCATCAATTCAAACTACTGCAAAATTGAGTTCTGTTTAGATTTGTCCTCTGATCCACCCGCCAATAATAATGACACCTTAGTGCACATAGAAGATTCTGCTACTCTCAGCAACAAATTCACGGACTGGAATTGCTACAGAAAAAGACTAAATGAAACATCACTCAATATATTTTTTAAAAATGATAATGATATAATAGCAGCAGTAGAAGACTTCAACGGAGTAATCCAACAAGCAGCTTAGAAAACAATACCAAAGAAAATGTTGAATAATATACACCCAATTTTCCCCATTGAAGTTAGGAAAAAAAAATAGCTGAAAATCGCTTAATCGACTAACAATAGATATAAAAAATTTCCTTTCCGACGTAATCATTCAATCCAAAACTACCTAAAACGTCTTTCATCTACCGAGGCAACAAAATATTCGCTCTGAAAATCAACAAAAAAATTAAAATAGTCCCAGCAACATATATCGCCGACACGACTAGAGATAGCTAGGCTAAGAAGTAACCTTGACAAAGATTTTTGAAAAGCAATTTTTGCAGGAAGTAATATCTGTAGTTCTCGAAAATAATATCATTCCCAACTATCAATTTAGCTTCCGCAAGCAGCACGCCACAATTGAACAAATCCATAGAGTATGCAATATTGGAAGACTTCGAAAATAATATTGTTCAGCCGTATTCCTTGCTGCCGTGCAGGACTTGGACAAGGTCTGACACGAAGGTCTGTTATTTAAAATTAAAAAGCTACTGTCGTCAGACTACTATGCAGTACTTAAAGCTTATCTCACCAATAGACACTTTATCAAGTATGGGGATTCTTATACCTCTTTATTCCCAAACAAAGCTGGTGCCCCCCAAGGAAGCGTGTTGGGCCCGCTCCTATATCTACTCTATACTGCTGATATACCTTTCTCATC
This sequence comes from Sinelater perroti, assembly GCA_036346155.1. Taxonomy (NCBI): domain Eukaryota; kingdom Metazoa; phylum Arthropoda; class Insecta; order Coleoptera; family Elateridae; genus Sinelater; species Sinelater perroti. Next base: position 2,739,136 of record JARFIY010000167.1, on the reverse strand, counting down.
AGGAGCTGAAGTCGTTGCGTTCGCTGATGATGCAGCAATTCTTTCATCGCATTCTGATCCAAATATGGCATTTGGTTATTTACAAACTTAGAAATATGATTTAAAAATGGCGTATCCACATAAACAAAACTAAATCAGTCCACGTAACTTTTACAACCAGAAGAAACACCCACCCACCCGTTATATTAAATAACAGACAAATACCGCAAAATAACAATGTCAAATACTTAAGCATGTATTTAGATACGCGCCTTACGTGGAAAAAAACATATTTTTACTAAACGAAAGCAGCTGAGTTTAAAGATTCGGCAAATGTAGTGTCTAATTAGTCGCAAATCAATCATACGTCCTATTTGGTATTAAGAATTATAACTATGGCGAACTGCAAGCAGATCAAACATCGATATTATTAAAAGAGTCCAATCAAACGTCCTGCCCTCCTTAATAGACGCCCCATAGTTCGTTCCGAACGAAGTCATACGCCAAGACCTAGGTATTACTACGGTAAACAAGGAAATGCAGAAGTACAGTGTTCGCAATCACAATAGAATAAGTGTTCATCCTAAATCGCCGTCAAAGATGAAGAACCCAGACTTAAGAGATTTAAGCCAACGAACATACCAAATCGTTTTATCTAAGGTATACTGTAGTGTTTAAGTTATTTAATTAGCAAACCTGTTTGTATTAATATAGAAAATTGTATGCCCCATATAAAATGTTGAACTAGTTATTGAATGTCACTATGTGACAGATTGTAAACTTATAAATAAACTTAAAAAAAGAAAAGTGGTTTGTGCAAGATGATACGACAAGCCACATGACATGAAAGAAGATAGGCATGCTAAGAATAATGATCCAAGGCGTTTATTTAGTTTTCTATTTTGATAATGTGGTTTGGCTCCCCAGATCATCATATTTAACTGCCCCTAACTATTCTGTAGCCTGTGCAGCCTCCAGAGTTGGAGATTTATAAGATACTACATCCAAAACATAATTTCAGACTTTAAATAAACGATTAGGCATAAAAATATAAATGCGTTTAGCATTAAGCAAGAAATATTTTAATACTGTCCACCCTACATAACAGAAAAAACAAGTCTGCCAAATGCCCCTCAATTTCACCTTACAGATTTTTATACCCTATTTAAAATTAAAAGTGTATGAGGAAAATCAACAAAGAGGCAAGTCATGTAGTGGATGAAAACTAAACTATTTTTTATGTTTCTAATATAATTAAACATGTTAAAGTAAATTCTATTTAATTGTTAATATTATTGTTCCAACAAAATCATTAAAAATGCCGCCTACCTTGGATAGGAAACCTCATTTTATAAACTTTTAAATAAACCTAAGTACAAGCTCCGCAACTTATTTACTTAGAATTTAGTGTCCCAAAAGTAAATAATGATTTTCACTATTTTGAAAAACGTACAACAAATTGTAAATGGAGTCTCAAAACACTTATTTTGCCGATTTTATATGTAATTGCCCTATAAAATATAATATATTTTAATGTGGAAACCGAAAAAAAAGAACCCACCATCCCCCTCCTGCTCCAAATATATGAATTGAACTTTTACTAGCGACAATGTAGTAGGTGAGAGAGTTAGCATTTTACGAGTCGTAATTACAACAGCTAGGTTTAAAAATAAATATTACAAAAAATTCCAGGTATTCGATCTTCTCAGTTACAAGATTGCAATCCTCCACCTTAATGGCAAGCAAGTTGAGCGTGTAAATGACCTCAAATATCTGGGAGTGACAAACATCGATGTCATACAGAGAGCAGGCACCCAATGCGAACTAATAAACAATACAATGTCGCAAAACAGTCTTGGCTATGTAGTGCAGGAAGGGAAAAATCTACTGAAACTTATTCTGAAGGGCAAAATTACGAGCGGGCATGGAATTTGTAGAAAGCAAATGTCCTGGCTAAGAAACATTTGAGAATGGATTGTATCAGTTTAGAATCGCCAACGTCAGGGAAACCTAACACGGCACTTGAACTACCAAAAAAAGAACTCCATAGCGGTTACACGTTTGTGCGTTAAATATAGGAACAGACAAACGAACAGTAAAGAAGCGTTTACATATAGATTTTCAAAATATTAATCAGTTATACAGAAGTAAACCAAAAGGTATAAGAAAAAATAAACAGCAGAAAATTGGTCTGTAACTCCCACACTCCTGGTTACAACACATTTGTTGGATTCTGACGTAAACTAGGGAGTGGGAGGGTGATAATTTTCGTACTACACCTATTTCTATAAAATAACTGCTCCAAAAGCTCCAAAGTATTAAACAATTATCCATTGTATTTAACGTAACTGACTGTTACCTTACATTCTAGAGAATTACTAGCTATTGTTCTGGTCCATCCAGGCAAGTTTGTATTTTGCAAGTACTAAAGAACGACTTTGTAGCCAAAAGAAATAATCCGAAAATGTTCCAAAAATTGTAGTGATCGAATATTTTAGTCTTATTTAAAATCCTGGTAATAAGCGAGAATTTGGCGAGCCAAAAATAAGAATCAGTTGACTACTCGTATCAAATACTACATGCAGAAAGTCGCAGTGGATACTAAAAGTAGAACTGATCATGTTAGACGACAAGAAACGATTGAGAGCAAATAAATGTCTAAGATTTTAATAACTATTTCTGTGCAATAGTATCAAAACGTGTTATACCTAGCGACTTGGACCTTTCTAGCTGCCAGGATTTGAGACTTATTGAGAAATAATATTGGGCTATGGACAAATGTGACCTAGAAACAACAAAAAAATTCTACCTGATTTGGAAAGATTCAGAAAAAAGTAAAATTCTGTTAGGTGGATGAAAATGACATACGTATCTGTTAATATTACTATTTTTTTAATCCAAAATGAAAGTGAATCATATTCAGATATATTTATAAACATTATATCAAAATATTCCTTCATAATAACAATTAATTATTAATATCTAATAAATAATAAATAATTATTAATATCTATCGTTGTAATTTGCCCTGGACTATTTTTTGCGGGCAGACTTTGAAAACAACGATAAAAAAGCATGTCACTTGCGACGAGGTTGCCCATTTCTCCATCGTTCTCAACCCCACGCTGTAAACAAGCTGCCCTACTGATCGAAGATTTCAAAACAGCTCTATCGCCAAACAAACAGGATCTCCAGCAACAAAGCGGGCGACCTTACGAAATTCTCGATAAAAACCCGATTGCGGGGAATCTGCGACGGCCACCCTCCACCGGTTATCCAAAGGGCAGCTAATTTATGAAAGCGCTGCGCACTTTGACTCTGATACCGTATCGTCTGCTGCAAGTCGCCCGCAAAAGCGGCAATCAGGAGACTGCCCGTTACACATCTGCGTGATAATAGCGCTGTTGTCAGGCTGACGAAACGAAGATTCGCTTTTCAAATGCCCGTCTGTTTTGCTTGCCGCCAAATTAACGACCATGATAACTTGGCCTTAGAAAGAGTTGATAAAAACGAACATTAATTGCTGTTGCGCAAATACCGAATTGTAATTAAATATCATACCTGCCCAATTAAGGGATGAAAATATTCCTGAGTGATTTAGACCGCTAACCACATTAAGTTCCGTTCGTAATCACAAAACCTTTATAGATTTTTAAGAGACCACAATAACATACACTCGCCACAAAAACAGAAGCACCGCAAACCAAGAAGGGGTGAAAGCTACACTCCATATTGCGTCTATTTCAAATTCGAGGGTAGATACGTGCAAAGCCCACCGAACTACTGGCCGCAGATTATCGCATCGTCTATATAAAAATTTAATTTGGCTGATGCAACAATCGAGGTGATTGCTATACTTCCTTTCTGTGGAAAAATACAATGTATTGTTGGCAAGCGAGATAAGTTGGGAGGTGTATGATATTCGTTAAGAACAATATTTTGCAATTGAGACGTGACTTTAAAACCGACATGAATGCTTTCATGGATAAGTTTTTTAAACAAACAAATTATTTTACCAATTATTATTCCATCTTACGTTACATTTTGATTGCATGCATCCACATCATCTTTTTTCTGATGAAATAAATGACTAGTACTGCTTCGTATCAATGAGACTACGAACATAATAAATAAAATTTATTTAGTATAGAAAATAAGAACAAGGGTAAAACCTACAGAAAGACAGTTAAGAATTGCAAGATAAAACAATGTGAAAAGTAAAAATAAAACATAGATAGTAGAGAATTGTTTAAAAAATAAAGTGTCAAACACAAAAAAATTGTAGTCAGTATTCGAATTATTTTTAATAATTAGTAGTAGAAACCTTAGATTTTGAAAAAGACTAGAATTAAGAACAAGAAATCGACTCAATTCTAACAATGAAGTGTTACTAGAATCCCACAATGGTACCGAAGAAATTAGATCAAAAGCGAGAAGCTATCAGAATTGTATAACAATAAATTGATGAAACAAAAAAAATTGTAGTCAATACATAAAGATTCAAAAAAATAATGAAAAAATCGTGTGTAGCTACTCAGATCTGAAGAATTTATTCTCAGTAGTAAAAGAAAAAGTTTTTATTTATTCTCTTATTAGCTAGACGAGTTTACATAGTTCAGGATAATCTACATGTAGACTCCGTCTACGACTGCACGCTTTTTTAGTGCATTAACACTCAAAGAAGGCAAATTACAACGCGACAATTGTAAGGAAACATTGGAAATACAAGAATATTAGTGTATTATAAGTACAAAAAAAGGCGCAACATAAATAAGTCCCAAAGCGAATTTAGTATACTAAGAAGCACAAGTGTAATATACTTTGGACATTACGTGAAAAGGAAATGAGAAGTAACCCCAGAAATTTTTGAAAAGCTATAACTACAACTAATAGCAGTAAAATAGTAACGAGATAACATAAAAGAACAAACTAAAGGCGTTTCTTAAAATGATAAATAGGAAATCAGGCAATACAAAAATCGAGAAGTGAATCAAGAAGTTGGAAGAATAGAAATAAGAAATAAAGACAGAAAGCTAAATTAAAAAAAAACCAAGAAGAAATTAAAAGTTAAAAGAAAAATTAAAAAACAAGAGACGGAAATAAAAAATATTTCTAAGAAAATTGAAAAGATAGATAATGGAAAGAGGAAAAATAATATCGTTATTCAAGGAATAAAAATAGATACAAGCGGCTAAGAGGCCTTAAAATTAAAATGCAAAATTTCATGAAGGAAAACGTAAAATTAAATTAAAATTTAAGAATTCGAGAAAATTTGGAGAAGAAAATGCGGCAGATAAAATAAAGATCATGGAACACGAGAACAAATTGAACAATGATAAAGAAGCAACAATATTCACAAAGATCAAAGAGAAAAACTAATATAGCACAAGAACAACTGACAGGAAAAGCAAGGAAATTAAAAAACCAAAAACTAATTAAATATGATACGGGACGGAGAATAAAACATGGAGCCGGCGAAGAGATTGCTCTGTAAGCAATCCGAGAACGAACTTAAAAAGACCTTTTTTCCCGAAATTCGAAATCGAATATCTCGAAAATTAGAATTTTTTCGACTTCATTTTCGAATTCAGCGTAAAATTGCCTATAAGAATCACATTTAAAATCGTAATGTCGAATATTTTCCCGAAATTCGAAGTCGAATATCTCGAAAATTATTCGAGATAGAAATTTTTAATTTCGAATTCGAAATCAGCGTAAAATTTCCTATAAGAATCCATTTTAAAATTTTAAAAAATCTCATATTTTGTGACGGACCAACAGACAGACATATAGAATTCACGGAAGCAAGAAGCCAAAAAAACTAGTAAATTAATATAATGTTACCGAGCGGAACATCACGCAAGCGAAATTGGCTGTAGAATAAGATTAATATATTAGAGGAAAACATGAACAGACACTACCGAAGCAACATAACATAAAAATAAAGAACAGAATGTGGAGCATTGCAACAAGGCAAACGAAAGAGATAAACAGAAAGGAAGATTAGTTAGTTTTGATAATTTAGGAGACATAATTGAATACATTAACATCATCCAAAAACAAAAAAAAAGAAGAAAAAGAAGATGTGGAATTAAAAGACGACCATACCTTGATATATATCAGAATAGAAATAGAAGGTTCAGCACAGCCAAGAGTAGCCTGCATCATTAAAAGAGAAGATGCAAAAAAATGGGATAATCAATAGAATTTTAAGACCAAATGAAGAAGCTAGAAAACATGGAAAAGGTGCGCTCTAGAATGAACTACAAAAATAAACAAAAAAGTAGACAACTGGCAAACAATAATAGTTGGGCGTTTACTAAAGTTGGTAAGAACAGTGGACAAGAAATTACGGATTTCTGCACACTAAACGAGATGGTAGAAGGCAATACGTGATTCCAATATAAAGAAATACATAAAACATATGACAAATGGCAAGTAAGAACAACAAATCACTTCTTTAATAGAAAGAAGTAAAATAAAAGGAATTAACGACAACAGAGCAAAAGGATATGAGATAGGACGCGATTATTATTTAGTCACAATGGATATGAAAGTAATTGGGAAGAACAAAATAGATACATCAGTAGAAAAAGTTGGAAAATATAAATATCAAGACCTACAAATTGCAGGAAGAGACAGTATAAAAGATGCCAGAAAAGATTTGCAGATAAAATTAATATCCAGAAAGAAATAATTACTAGCTAAAAGTGTAATTAGTGCAGAGTGAATTTAAGAATAATAATAAAAACAGCTGCAGAAACGAATGAACAAAATGGTAAATGAACAGCTTATCTCACAGTTAATAAAATAAAAGAAAAATAAATGGAGTATAAAAACCAGAAGAAAAAAGCAAACCAGGTGGTAAAAGAAGCAAAAATAAAAAAGGGGGAGAATAGGAAATACCAAAATATTATTTCATATACTAAGAAAAAGAATAAGGAAAATTCAATGAAGCACATAAAAAATAAAGAAGAAACGAGTACTTTACTGAATTATTAGAACCAGGAAAAGAAAAAGAAGAGCATGAAGGACAGAACAATTAGTAGAGAGCCAAGAGAAACATATACAACTATAAGTACAAAGTTGATTAAAAATACTACAAAAAATAAAGCCCCCATCATATAAGACCAGAATTAATTAAGTTTGCAGAAGATAAGGGGACCAAACCATTGCACAGAATTATTCAATTAGACTAGCAAGAGAAAGCAATAAAATGGAAAATATCAGTAATAAGATCAATATATAAAAAAGGAAACTAAACAGAAGATTGTCATCATCCTATGATGCCAAAAAATAGTTACCACATCAGAAATCATGCATCAAATTAGCATCCTCTCTTGAAATTCAACTTTCTTGTCCTCTCAAGTAAGACTAAAGAGGTAAGCGTTTCACTACCGATAAAGTGGAAGAAATAGTCTCAAAGTAGACAACATTTTTCTGTGTGTGAAAATGATAACGTTATTTGGATAAGGTTAATCATTATATAAAAAAAAAAATAAAAAAAAATTAAATGTTCAACTTTTTTGTTCAAAAATTTATTTTGAGTGTTTTATAAAAATGAATGTAATTTACTTTTTGATCTACCTTCGTAATATCTATAGGAGGAATAATGTGTGCAAAATAGAAGACAAGTCATTTTATTGGCGTGCAAGAATTTCTATAATAGACAAGATACACTTATTTAAAAGAATAGGTCACAAAAGCAAAATGTAATTTTTCCACAATAACAATAAAAACTAAAATAGAACATTCTATCATATCCTCCATACAATATTGATTTTCTGTCATACAACCCTCAGTCCTCTGTACAAGAGATGTCCAACTCGCTAGAGAGCTATGCTTTGCTTCTCTGTTAACTGATACGTGCAGAAGTCTTGATGTTAAAACATTTAAATGATAAAATATACAAAGGGCGTTAGATAAGAATCCAGGAAATATAAAAAGTCACGCATATAGGCAAAGACAGTGATCTGCAGCTTTTAATATGACAGTATGTCCCAAGTCCAGGTGTGTAGCATTACTGTCTAAGACAATGCTGAGGTATTACAGTACGTGATATAATAAAATCGGTATGTTATACACAAAGAGATCACATCACTATTGGAGTGTTGAAGGAACCTGTAGCATCATTTGACAATTTGACAATAACACCAAAAATGAAAGAGAGGCACGCCAATTTCTACATACACGTCTTCAATCTACTCAAGGATGTGCTAAATGAGAAAAAGTTCCATAACAACACTAAAGTCAATGGTATACGAGTAGCTAGCTGTGTGGTTGTCTAAAAAATTCTTCTTCTACAAGCTGTTAAGAGCTTTAGGGTCATTGGACTACAAAAATTATGCTTGTAATATTTTTTGTACAAAAAAATTTGATCCACAAATATACAAAAAAGTGAATATAATGACAATAGGCCATGATCGTATCTTCTAACATTAAAACAATTGAAATCTATACTATTTTGACACTAAAAAGTTTACCGTATCAAACTCGCTCACTATTCTTATCTTTCAACTTCAACCTTTTGCTGCCATTTATTGACTTTGTTTTTTAACTTCAATAAGCCGAGATGACCTGTAACTGTTACATTAAAATGTCTTTATATTTTTGTATTCACCTCCATAAGCTCAGCATATTGATATAAAAGGCGCTAAAAAACGCAAAAAATAACAAGGTAACTAAAGAAGATAGCAGCCAGCAATGGAAAATCAAATGGAAATTTTATACAATGTTCGCTCAATAAAATAAAAAATAAATAATCAAGAGAATAGAAGCGATGAAGTTAGTAGTGTGAAGATGTATATAGAAAGTCGAAATATTAAAACTATGTTTAGCTAAAAATTAAAATTAACTTAGCAAAGCATATGAAATAGGTGATGAGATGAGTAAATAACATAAAAAAATATCAACAGCTTTGTTAATATATGTAGAGGTCTAAGCAATAGGATCCTGCTAATATCTTGTGCGTAGCTCTGCTCTCTCAAGATGCATAGTAATTACCATGTGCACGTACCTGCCTTTACTTCATTTTGAGTAACTCAATACTCCCACTGTCACATTCTAACAATCCGAAAATAAACTTGTGATCCAAAAACTTTTTCGTAAAACTTTTTGGAAAATTTTGATTAGTAGCTAACTAAATAGGACAAGATCATTAAGGTATGGCTTATTAAGGATGCTATAGCTGAAGTTATATTACTTGCTAAGTATGTATATATGCTATAATTATAGGGGAACATAAAAATTGAAACAATCAAAGGTAGAAATAAAAAAAAACAGGTTCTGCTATGTCAATGTTTCAGACTCCAATAGCAAAAACAAAGTACAGTCTTACCTTAGATGTAACCCTCCATCTAGCTTGTTGCGGGAAGTCATTGATTTCTAACTCCTCTTCGTATTTCCTGAACGTCTGTTCTGAATCCTCATCATTCCTGTCATCATCATCCTTTGGCTGATAGTTGAGTTTCGTGTTCAGTTTGGCAGCAAGCTGTTCGGCAACAGTTTTGGCCGTTATCAAAGGCTGGCTACCACTGCCTTTAAGAATCGACTCGGCTGCCTGCTGGGTGGCAAACTTCGTGTCAGTACCATGGCTCTTTGTGAGGTTGATTTTGGACGCCAAACGTTTTGCCAGTTCCAATTTGTCCATTGCTGAATGTTGACTGCCAGCACTTGAAGGATTGATAATACCTACATAAAGTGAAAGAAACTGATAGATTATATGACTTTCAAAATTTTAAATGTCTAAACTTACCCAATGGCGCTTTAATTTCTTTGACGGTTCGTTTCGTAGCAAACATGCTCTCGATCTGCTGGTCAATATCGTGTTCCAAATCCTCATCATCAGAGTCCTGCAGACCCAGTGCAGCCTTTTGGAATTTCCTACGCTCGTTGGCCGCCGCCGCTTCCGTTTCGTCAAATTTGAAGCCCTTTCCGCTGAACCCACCGCCGGTATGAACCTTTTTGCCTGTCAAACATTTTAACTGTAAAACGAGAATCACCATTAAGTATTACCACTCACCTTCAGCCTCTTGCTTCGCCTTATACTTCTCCCACAGTTGACGCAAGTTATCGGGAACAGTAACAGAAGCCAACTCAAAAGCCCTAATAATATCACCTGAATATTTTTCTTGCTCGGGTGTGATGAAAGTATACGCAAATCCCTTATTTCCAGCCCGACCTGTGCGCCCGCACCTATGCACGTAATCCTCGTAATGGTTAGGGCAGTCATAATTAACCACCAGAATCAAGTGTTTGACGTCCAGGCCTCTGGCGGCTACCGAAGTTGCAATGAGCAGCTTAACCTTCCCAGACTTGAAGTCGATTATGGTCGAGTCCCGGTCAAATTGATCTATGCCGCCATGCAGACTCATGCAGTTGTATCCAGCTTTCATGAGCTCCTTCAGGAGGATGTCCGCGTTTTCTTGCTTGTCGACGAAGACGAGGATGCTGCCATGCTCCTGGTACAAGCCTAGCAGTTCGAGCAGCTTCAGGAATTTATGGTCCTCTTCTAAGATTATAGCGTGCTGCTCTACGTCTTTGCACACGACGGATCGGCCGCCCACCTGGACTTCTATAGGCTTCTGCAATATTCGTCTGGCCAGCGCCTCCATCTGACGCGGGAATGTCGCGCTGAACATCACGGTTTGCCTGTCTGGACGAACGTTGTCGATTATTCTCATCACCTAAGAGAAACAGTTAATTTCAATGAATAACATTTAACACTATTATTGATTGCAAACGACGGAATAGCAGTTTTTTGTTTGTTTATTAGATTTAAATTTAAAATCAACTCGCAATAATTTCATTTTTCATATATATTTTTGCCGAATCAGCTGCTCAAAGCTTTTTCCTTAAAACTAATTATTTTTTTTAATATACATTATAATGCCGGCTCAACAAACCTCGTTTGTTATACATAGCATGAATAAATATAAATGAATACATTTAACTATTACATAACATAAGGAGACCATTTAATTGTCTCGATGAAATATAACATTAACAATTTCAGCCATCTTCATGGTCAGTATTAATATAATGGTCTGTGGAAGTTTTCGCTTAAGTCTAATAAAAAATATAATAAAAAACAAATATTTGTTTGAAATAGTTTATAATAAACTGAACCACTATAAGCATTATAAATTTCTTAGCACTTCTTTTGATGTATTCGTCGATGGGTAAGATACCTAATTTCCGATGTTAGGAGTATTGACGGCAATCCGCAATACTGCTCTGGAATCTCTGTAATTTTTGTATATTGGTTTTTGATATGTGACTCCATACTGGTGATTCATATAAGATCAATGGTCGTAATAAGCTTTTATAGAGTAGAGAACACATTCAATCTTTAATGCGGATCAATAGGTACAGTTGTCCGAGACTGGTACATGTATGTATGTATGTATGGCTTAACACCCCATGGAGAGGTAGTGCCGCTTCTGGTGAAGCTTTCTAAATCGATTCTGGATAGATCAGTCCCCGTCCAGTCCGTTCCCAACTTCTTTACATATTCTACTCCATAATTTCCTATCTTCGACTAACTCCTCTACGTTTTCAATTCCTATTGCTCTTAGATCATTTTTCACTTCGTCGATCCATCTTAACTTTGGTCTGCCTTTCCTTTGTCTTCCGGCCGGTATGCACTTCGTTATTAATTTCGTCGTTTCCTGGTTGTTTGACCTCAGTATGTGTCCTAACCATTTCGCTCTCTGCTGCTTTATTTTCTTCACAATGTTTTCCTCTATTTCTTGTATTAGCTCTTGGTTTGTTCTTATTCTGTATTCATTCTCCGAAATTTTTACTGCTCCAAATATAACTCTTAGGATTCTTCGCTCCATCACTCTTAAACTTTCTTCTTACTTTTTCGCCATTGTCGTCTCTGCTCCATACATTAGTATTGGCCTTATTAGTGTTTTATAAATTCTTAGTTTGGTTTTCTTTGAAATAATTTTGCTTCTTAGTAGTTTCTTACTGGCATAGAAAGCTAGGTTTGGAGATAACATCTTCTTTTATTTCTATTCCTCTGCCCCCATCATTGGAAATCATAACCCCCAAGGTTCTTAAATTTATCTACCTCCTTCCCCATTCTCATTATTTTTGTTTTATTTTTATTTATTTTAAGGTCAATCTTTTGCCCTTCCATTATTATTTCTTCCAACATCTTAGCAAGTACGTCACGCCTTTTTGCTATAATTGCTATGTCGTCCGCGGATGCTATTATTATTATTGTTCCCTTGTTTATTTTTTTGGTGATGTGTTCTAGTGCTAAATTGAAGAGTGTTGCTGACAGGACATAACCTTGCCTGACTCCTTTATCTGTTCTAAATTCCTCTGTTTCTCCTTTCTGTGTTCTTATGCTGAATTTCGTTGTTTTCAGTCATCTTTATAAATCTCCTTAATTTTACTGGTATACCCAGTTCTTTCATCACTGACATGAGTTTACTTCTGTTCAGAGAATCAAAAAGCTGGCTCAAAGTCAATAAATAATATTTCTATTTCTATCTTATATTTTTGCGTCTTCTCTATGCTTTGTTTCAGTATATATATTGCATCCACTGTCGATTTTTTACAAAACCAAATTGATATTGTCCTAATGTATTTTTTGTCGCGTCTCTTAGTCTTTTGTGCATTAATGTAGTATGTATCTTATAGGTCGTGTTTAGTAGTGTAATTCCTTAGTAGTTTCTACATTCCTGCTGGTCACCTTTCTTATATATAGTTATTATTTGACCCACTTCGAAGTCATTTGGCATCTCTTCTCTCCATATTTTTTGTATTAGTCTAAATAAGTTTTCCTATAGTGTGTCCCCTCCATGTTTTATTAGCTCCATATTTATTTCATCTTTACCAGGTGCCTTTGCGCTGCAGCTGCTGTTTATGATTTGTTTCATCTCTTCTAGCGTAGGTTCCTTTATCATGACTTCAACTGTTTCTTCTTCTTCGCTCGTTACTTCTTCCTGTTTCTGATTCCTATTAGTAACTCTTTAAAGTGGTCCTTCCATACCTCTTTATATTCTTTCTCTTCTTCTGTTACCTTGCCTTGTTTATTTTTTATTCTTGTTAGTCTGTGCTTATACACTTTGTTTTGCTCGTTGATCTTCTGATTGAATTTTTTCGTATTTGCTTTCTTACTCTCTCCTTATACTTCACTTATCTTCTCTTCTATCCATTCTCTTTTACTTTTTCTTATTATTTCATTGCACTCCTTTCTCCCGAACCTGGTATATCCTTGAGTTAATTTCTCTTTTATATAAAAGGTCCAGCTTAATCAAATGTGAAGATAGATGTCCAAGTATTTGACTCCTAAGTCATTAGGTGTGCAGAGTATGATTTTATTATTAATGTGTATGTAGGTTGGAATATGAAGCCTGCAGTATGAATATTTTAGCTCGACATTTTACGTGATTTACATGAATATTTCATAGCTGGAATCATTTGAAAAACTGGTGTGCTACTTGTTGTAATGCATTGTACAGCATCACCCAACATCGCTGTCTGAGTGAGGATGGCCGTGTCATCTGCAAATGTGGCTAATGTAGCGTCAATGTCAGGTAAATCGATGTATATATACAAAAGAGAATTGGACCCAATATGCTACCCCGTAGGACACCAGCGTTGATGTTTGTGGATTCGAAAAGAGTCAAGTTAACTCTCACATAAAAGTTCGATTTTCGAGGAACGAGAATAAAATTATTTTAGATAAATGGGTATATCTATGTCCAGGATTTTTTTTTACACTCTGCCAAAGGCCTGTGAGACATCTAAGAATATTGCTGTAGTGTTTTGCTTGTTTTTTGAAGCCCCGCTCGATGAGTTCGCTTTATCTTTTGGAATTGGCGATAAGTTGAATGGCCTTTTCTAAATTCGAACTAAAATTAAAGTTTTATTTAAAAACAAACAAAAAAAGCTTAAGTATAAAAGTATTCTCCGTTGGCATCGATGACTTTTGCCATCTTTCAGGTAGCTTGGGAATTCCCTGGTGATAGAAGCTCACCGGCTTCGAGACGATAATTATCGATGCATTTGCGGACTTCTTCTTCTGTTTTGAAGTGCGTATCAGCCAAGTGATGCTGTAACGACCGGAATAAATGATAATCGGGAGCCATGCCTGGGCTATACGCTGCATGTGGGAGAAGTTCCCAGCCTAACGCGTCTGCAGCTCAACCGTGTCAATGTTTGGGGGCGACCAGCGCGTGGTTGATCTTCAAGACTAACTAAACTCTCCTCCGCGAAATCTTTGGTACCACTTTTTGCACGTTGCATGACTTACAACATTTTCACAATATGCAGCACAAATCATTTCGGTGGCTTCAGCAGCGTTTTTCTTAAGATGAAACGCGAAGTGGATAGAAAATCGAATATGCTCTTTTGTGATTGCCATCGCGAGCACAGCTGATTATTGAGGTTATGTGCATCAAACGCCAAATCGCATGAAGATTCAAAAGACCAAATGTCATTGTTTTAAAACCGCAAGAGGGCGGACTAATACGTTACATGTAAACGGTGATTTGCGTCCTGTGAAATCTAAAGCTGAGAACTTATTTATACACCTATTATTTGCACAACATTTTTCTAATATCTTTACTCCGCACACCGACAACGTAGACCATGAAATGAAACAAAACGTCGCACGAATTACAGAAACACGGCAACAAATAACACTTACTACTCCAAGAGAAATACAAAAAGAGATCAAACTTTTAGGACTCAAAAAAGCTTCTGCAATAGATAAAATCACACCAAAAATGTTAAAAGAGCTTCCTAAAAAAGCACTAGTGCTACTAACATACATATTCAATGGAAGCCTAAGGCTGCAATATTGGCCAAAGCACTTGAAATTGTCAGAAATAATAACCATCGGCAAACCAGGGAAAAAACCCTTCAGATGCTAATTCCTATCGTCCTATAAGTCTTCTCCCAGTGATTTCTAAAGTATTCGAAAAGCTTCTATTACATAGAATCAAAATCGACTTCCCAGCAGACTTGATACCACACCATCAATTTGGATTTCGGCCAGGACATTCAACAATACAACAGATCCATCGATTAACAGATCTCATTCAAAAAACCTTTGAGGACAGATGCTACTGTTCAGCGGTATTCCTTGATGGTAGCCAGGCTTTTGACCAAGTCTGGCATACCGGTCTCCTCTCTAAAGTCAAGCAAATCCTTCCTTCTTACTTTACCTTTCTCGGATCCTATCTTAGCGACTAACAGTTTCAAGTCAAAGTAGGGAATGAAAGATCAAAATTGCAACCAATCAAAGCAGGGGTACCACAGGACAGCGCCCTGGGTCCAGTGCTCTATGTTCTCTTCACGTCAGACATACCAACCTCTAGGAACACAATTGGTACATTATGGTATAGAACTCTGGGGATGTGCCAGCAACACCAACGTTTCGATAATCCAAAGATGCCAGTCCAAATTGTTCAGATCAATACTAGATGCCCCGTTTCCAATAACACAATACATAATGACCTCAAAATTAAATTTGTGGATGAAGTCATTCCTCAGAAAAGCTCTATTTACCATGCTCGACTAGAATTGCACAACAATGCACTCATAGAACCCTTACTACTAAGAAAAAATAATAAACGACTCAAGAAAACACGGCAAATTGACTTGCTGTAAGAACCTGAGGTGTCGCCGATGGACGAAATCTCATCATGCCATCCCTCGACATTCATAAGATTAGCTTATAGAATTATTGTACTCTGATTGCTGATTAAATTACAAATTAAAAAACCTTCAAAATAGTTACTTAAGCAAATTCAGATATGAATTAAAAAAACTATAAAGAGTCTAATAAAATGTGAGAAGACATATTTTACAAAAAATATGTTGGTTAAGATTTACGTCTTGTTTGAATAATCCCCATGAAGTTATATGGACTCGGTTTGAGTTTGAAAGTCTTAGAAATCCTAATGAAACTGCATCTACTATCGCCAAAACTTATGCAGTACATATATACAACACATTTATATTCAATATTTTGTCAAAACAAATATTAAGTGATAACGTTAGAAATGGTGTGGATCATCATAGTGTAGGCCCCATCACGTCATCGGGGTTCTTGTATATCTATCCAGTAATTGTAATATGGAAAGATACTTATGTTGATAGACCTTTCAACGAATAAAATAAAGGTAATCTTTCACATTAATGAAACAACTTTGATCTTATTTAGTGTTAAAAAATTGGGTGATTTTCCATCACTTCATCACTACCAATCATATTTTGACAGGTTTTGCTGTACTCTGCAAACCAGATGCTGAAGCTACCAACACATCACTCGCATTTGTCTTTATTAAGGTATTAAAAATCCAATCATAGAGGCACCTTTTATGTGTAAGCTGTCACGTACGGTGATGAATGTACTACACCAAAGAATTTTCACCATATTTACCAATTCCTATCTAGTCTTATTTGACAATATACTTTAATAATGACAAAAATTATAAAAACGTCTTAAAAAAACGTTTTATTAGACTTCCATTGTACTCATTGTCTTACAATACAAAGAGAAACGTATTGGGATTACATTACATTTTTTCAATCAAATTGATGCTAAGTTTAAAAATAAATTATAATTACAGCGTTAAGCACATGGCTAATTGTAGAACAACAGGGACATTTCATTTTAACACATCAAATTTGATCATTCTATTCATTTTATCATCACTTCAACTATTGTGATCCTTTTTTACTGTTCTGCACTATTGAAAAGTGAGGCAACACATTAAGTGCATTATACGTCGGTCATTACTAAAGACGTGTGTGAAGTAATTGCTTATTATTAGATTGCATTATTTCAGAAATACCACTTAAGCGAAATCACATTTGAGTTATTTTTCTACCACAAAATTTATAACAACCACATATTTTTTTCGTGTATTTTAATAATTAATACTTGCCAGACTCCTACATATCTATAAATTTGGTGGTTTTAATATAAAAATATACACAAATACTATTTTTAGTATAGTCACCACAATGAACAACAGCCTACATATCATAGTTAGACATAACCTCAATTTCAGCTTAATCAGTTCAATATACAATCACTGATTGATTAAAACGTTCTTTATTTTGTGGTATAACAGCTACCCATGACCAAGTAGAATGTGGCTCATCTTTAAGAATGTTATCGTATTACTATTCTAGATTATATTATCTGGTTTTGTTGGTTCAGCAAGCATCAATGAATGCCAATAGATGTCTTTTTTTGCATAAAGAAATCTTATTGTATTTGTATACATAGTTCCATGTAAAACAATTGTCACATTGGCGGGAAGATTACAACTCTATTATATGCCACTAAATCTGCAAAGTAATAGAATAAAATATGAGAGATTGAATTCAGAACATAATTTTTTACAATTGAAGCATTGTACACAACATGCACATATCCATTTTGCCAAATTGTATGTAAAATACATAGTAAAGAATATTTCATATGTAAAGGTTCAAAATTTAATACTTGCCAAACACTTATCAATCACATACTTTAAATTTTACCTTGAAAACGGGTGCAGTGCTTATTTTGGGGTTAATCTGCAATCAGTGGTTGCTCTTATTTTGAACGGAAACCATACAATGCACATAAAGTCTCTAATTTTTGTATACACAAGGATTTCACCATCATATTTAGATAAAATTAATATCTTTACAGTCGTTAATTCAGGATCGTATAACATCTTGAATTCCCTTAGCATTTTCACCGTTTTATACATTCAAAGACCAAAAATGACTTCAAACGAATTTAAAGAAGAAACATAAAAAACCTTCCCAAACTGATGTCCTAACCACACTTTCATTAATAGAAACTAAAGAATTGCCATAGGAAAATCCGCACACAAGGACTCCTAAATCCAATAAAAGGCTGATAAACTATGCACCATTCTAACAGAATGTATGCAGCAAAATATGTAGTTTCAGTTTGCCAAAAACTATTGGTATTTTCATATGTATCATTTAATATCAAATCAATTGAAAGCAACATAAATCACTTACTGCAAAGATAAAAAAAAATAAGCTCCAATGACACCCAATGATTTCAACACGCCAACTAAACATGCAGTTGCTTTTAACCGGAGATTTAAGAAAACATTAATCTTTTTTTTTAATAAACAAGATTTGCAAATTTTCTTACCCAACTTTCCACCTTAAACTCACATATCACATTTTTCTGCTAAATAACTATTTCTTTATTCCAAAAATAACGTACTTTTAGAGAACATGCGCTCCGTGGAGGTTTCCAAATCTAATGCAGAATATGGATGACTGCCTATATGAATGCTTGGAGTCTCTCCTTAACTTATTCTTGGATGAAACAATGGACACTGGTTATATTTGAAATGAAGGGATTGAAATAATAAAAATCTCAGATATCTACCTACCAGCCCTATTGGGCTCTGTTTTGAATCACACAGCTTACTGTTTCACATTCTTCCTTAGATATTGGTAGTGAAGTTGTTTACCATAGGCAGGATGCTTTAATTTGCTAAAACATTTGAACAGGACTTGATTTCACCTATCATTTAATTTTCCAAAGGAACTGGGATAAAACAAATACAAATAGCATAATTAACGAAATAGAATTGAACTCGAATGAAGATATAGCGAGGTTCAAGATACTTGAACTCTCACAGACCAATGCATAGTTGCATGTAATACCACTCAAAAATGCTGCACCCGTGACTTACAACTTTGTGTAGCACTACAATTGGGTTGCCACTTTACGAGAAAAAGTGTTTCTGAATTGTATGAAGAAAAGTAAATGAAAATTCATAAGACACTCGGAACCAAATTATTCAGAGCCCTGGCTTCTTCACATATTCCCTTCATTCTTGAACCAAATAGCCTTTCTCAGGATGATGGGAAAAGACCAGATGGCGTGACCATGATTCCTTGGAACAAAAGTCCGCGCATGATCTGGGACCTGACATATGTTGACACATTAGCAACTTCCTATATTTCATTAAATACTATTCAACCATGAGCAGCAACAAAAATGGTTTGCAAAAGAAAACACGAAAAACTCGACTATTAAAATATCAAACTTTATTTTTCTTGGATTAACATTTGAGACTTTATGATCATGGAGTAATCATAATGGAACCATAATGGAATCGTTTATCGACAAAGTTGGCTCCAGACTGATAAACGACTCAAGAGAACAAAGCCAAATAATACCTATGTCAAAGAATAT
The DNA here is from genome assembly GCA_036346155.1 of Sinelater perroti. Classification (NCBI taxonomy): domain Eukaryota; kingdom Metazoa; phylum Arthropoda; class Insecta; order Coleoptera; family Elateridae; genus Sinelater; species Sinelater perroti. The sequence continues at coordinate 2,719,944 of JARFIY010000167.1, read as the reverse complement.
TCTTATGTTTGTGTATCAATAACATTTTATTATTTACCTTAAAATATTTGTGTTCATAAATTTCAGATAGGTTAACAAAATCACAGTTAAGTTCAATCAACGTATAAAGTACAACATGTTGTGGTGCAATGCATAACTAGTCAAAGAAATAACGTCGCCAATAACTCTGGAGACGTATTTCTTGTCCAGGCATTGATACAGGCGGGTGGAAAAATTGCCCATACACCTCTCAAGCATAACACGTAGAATTGCTAGAAATTCTCAAGTTGTAGCTTCCGAAAGAGCTTCAAGAGTTCGTGGTTTTTCAATGTAAACCTGTAGCTCCATAGGAAATAATCGCACGGTGAAAGATACAAAATGTTCCCTTTAAAAAGCCATGGATTCTCTAGAGGTATGGTAAATAGCCCCATCTTGTTGAAACCAAACCCTATCGAGGTCAATCCAATGTCTCCTTAATTCAGGCACCAAAAATTCTCGCAACATCATAAGGTAATGCTTTGAGTTAATTGTAATAGTGCATCCACTTTCTCGGATAAAGTAGGGTCCAATCATGCCAAATAACACAGTTTACTCTATCACTCAATAAGTAAAAATCAGCCTTGTCACTCATTATCAGAATACAATCATTTGGTTTCCTGCACCCTTTCTGCAAATGTAAACTGCCGTACAATCATTTTACTCCAGTTATTAAACCATCATGATTTTGTAAGGATGAAAGTGGAAGCCAAAGTGCAAAATTTGGCAAACTGACCTATCTGACATACCGCTGTTTGATGTTTTCTGATGTTACAACCCTCCCCAGACTGTTTCAGGTCTTACAGTTCCTCTTGTTCTAAAGTTGTTAAACCATTTTAGTATTGTTGGGCGAGATGGGACAATTCTGCGTCGACCAACATTGAAGTAAGTTCAAAATTTTTACTGTGCGTGTACCACAGAATAATTGGTTCCAACAAAGGTCTCATAAACAAAGACGCGTTGTTCAATTGTCCACAGCCCTACTAGAACGGCAATTAATGAGTGTATATCAACCATTGCGCATGCGCTAGTTTTAATATCATTAATATCAATGTTATACCCGCTTAAAAAACGTAATACCTCTGTGCTGGGCCATGTACTAACCTAGCATAAATAATGAAAACATACAGTGCACAAGAGATGTAACATTAATGCAGTGAATTTAAAACCATATTCAACCAATGTAACCAGAAAATCAGCATGGTAATAATAAACATGTTAATAACAGTAATTTTTAAGTTGGATTCTTAATGGCTAAGTGTTTACGAATGATTAGGTAGAACGCCAATAGACTTCAGGTTAACAAAAATGAAGTAGCAATGTTTTTTCAATTACATTCTATTTATACTAGTAAAAAGGCCTGTCCCAAAAACAAACCAAGCTAAATATTTGGTTTAGAGTTTCGTCAACAATTGAAGAAAAAACGAGCCAATAATCGTTTTATCAGCCATATCTAAGCCTAATGACATTTGTTCGACTATATTCGATTTCACATAAATCAAAGTTATGCCACGCAGTGTATGAAATACCGGTAGGTGGCGAAAACTGTCTAATTAATTCATGATAATTTACGTTTTGACCTATAACAGGCCAGCCGTGACCTAAATCGAAAAACCTTTGTGAGGTTTGGCAACAAATCGGTTTGGTATTGTCTTTAAAATCAGTTCATAACTGTAGGAAGGGTTTTCAATGTTAGTTACAAACACACATAGTCACATTTTTGCAGTTTCATAGAGTAGATTTTATTAGTTTCTCATTTTACTAAAAAAGTTTCACTGATAATTCTTTCCTATGTTATTTATTATGCTAAACATTTAGACGGAACTAGAAGAAAAAAATTATTTTCTATGAACTATTGCGGTGCAAATCTTATTTCTTACAAGCTATTATTCCACAGTCTATTGTCCTCAAGACATTGTCTTACAAAAAAAATGTTAAAAATAACAAATGAGTGATTCACATTATTTGCAGAAATTCTGAATAGACGGCTACATTTGGAAATCCACAATTACAGTAAAATATTCTACAGTTATGTAACGAGATCACGAAAAAACAGCAGAACTGTTTGCCTGCTATTTATCTCAAACATTTCAACCATAGTCAGACCAACCAGATACTATCTCTCTTTTAAAATTGGCACTATTCATCACTGCATTTTCTCATGGTAAAGAAATTAAACATTTACATATTAAGAAAGCACTGGGATACAACTTAATAAAATTTCTCACAGTAAGATTTAGCTATGTATTAAGGTTGATGTATTGGTTTAAGTAATTAAAATCTCCTAAAGATTCATCAGCATTTTATCTATATTATTAAAGCGCCAAGGAAAAACACACACTGTGAATCGAAGAAGCAACCGATTTTAATGGTTGATGGCTTTTTAGATTCGTCTTGAAGAGACGGGGTGCGAGTTATAGTTTTGAATGCGATCTGAATTAACCATGGTCAGATAATAGCAGAAAAAGGGTGATTGGTATTGCGAGGAAAGCGCGCGCAAAATGGCGCCAAGGCTTTGACTTCTGTTCGGTGTTCATTTTATTTGCAACATTTTAATTGTCGTGTCATTTTCCGGTTAATATAATTAACCACCACCTCTGTAATCTAATTAAGTGCCGTGTGTTATTTATGTTCATAAGCATTGTGACAGAGTCTTGTGCGTGATAAAGCGGAAACATTCGTTTTCATAAAGCCAACGACAACTCTTCTATCATTTAAGGTTTGTAAATGTGTTCAATGAGTTTAATTAAATAATTTACACAACCAGATAATTACTGCTCTTACCATGAAAAGTATCACTATGAGTGATGCGTAGAATTCATTAAGTTAATAAATTGTTCGACTTTAAATAGGACTCAATTTGCATCATACCGTGTTCCTTGTCTATAATATCTCAACTTCTAGTAAAGCTTGTGTATAAACAAATGAAGGAAATTGACCTATAAAGCAGGTTGCTTGGGTTCAGGGCCATAAAATAGTAACATCATATGAAAGGCATTAGAAGAAAAAATCGTTGTTTTGCAACATTTCATGATATCAGTCAGACACAGAATTCTTCTATATAAGATCAAAGAGAATCTACCACCAAGTACTGCCAACTTTTTCAGGCTTACCTATTAAATCTTTCTTTCCAAGTATAATTACCCTATAATATCTGGGATACCACAAGGGAGTAAATTAGAAACCATGCTATACTTACATTTTACATCTAGCCTTCCAAGTACTCAACAAAATCAATCTGGAACTTCTGTTGAAAGAAATTCATTAAATATGACCGCTACAAAAAAGGAAAATCAGGATTAGTGAACAAAAATCCAGCAACATTTAAGTTCAAACAATCCACATGGCCCAAGGTTTCACTCGTAATAAAATAAATACTCTAGACAAGCGAAGTAAAATATTTAATGCACACACAAAAAGTGCAAAAATTTGAAGATACAAAATATGCAATAGCCTATAAGAAAGAAATCCCTGTTATTATTAGAAAATAAAATTACGATCTACAAAACAATCCGGACTTACAATGTAAATTTGTGGGGATGTTCATGCAAATCTAATATCAATATTACTCAAATATTCTAGTCACCTAAGATGATCATCAATGCCTTTTGTTATATATCAAACCGAACTCTACACAATGACCCCACAATTCCATTCATTAATGAAGTCTTCACTGAAAAAACCGTTAACTAGAGATCCGCAACATAGATAGTTTAAACTCAAATAGCATCATAAAAAAACTGTTTAGTGTTAATGTATATCATTCAGTATTAGTATTTAATAATGATTAGGTATATGTATAAGATTAACAGTCATAACTAGTCTCAACAGCTTCTAATATAAATAATTATCACAGTAGTATCACTCTCATAACAAGGCAAACATACATATACAATTAGCTCATAGAATTATACGCACCTTTATTGGTAATTAAAGTAAAATTTTTATTTGGTCCCAGAGAAAAGCATTATTTAAAAATGCATTGGAAAAGAAGGCCTTTTCTAAATATTTGTATTCATAGGGTAAATAATAATAAAACAAAATATAAAATAATAATATTCATTATCAACACTTTCCATATAAATTGAATTGCAGAAAAATCAAAAATATAAGGTGTACTTACTTGTGGCTCAAATCCCATGTCAAACATGCGGTCAGCTTCGTCTAATACAATGTAGGTGACCCGTCGCAAGTTCGTCACTTTTCCCCCGTTGGCTGCAAGCATGTCGATCATGCGCCCTGGAGTGCAGACGATAATTTCAGCACCTCTCTTCAACTCTGCAATCTGCTCAGAAATCCCCGTGCCTCCATAAACACACACAGCATGCAAATTCAAGCTCTTGGTGAACTTTTTGATGTCTTTGCCAATTTGCATGCACAATTCCCTCGTAGGTGTCATAATAATGGAAACCGGGCCATCAGTTTCCTCCAGCGGTGGTTGATCCAAGATATGCCGAAACATGGGCAGCAAAAATGCCAGGGTTTTGCCACTGCCCGTCTTTGCAATGCCTATCAAATCACGGCCCGACATGATCGCCGGAATGGCTTGTGCCTGAATCGGGGTCGGCTTCTCAAACCCTAACTTCTTAAGAATGTTAAGTTCTTTTGTAGAAACACCACATTGTGCCCATGTCTTGATTGGCTTTGGACATCCCTTACCTACAACCCAACTATTGTTATCAAAAATCATTTTACTAATTAAAACTTACCCTTCACTCGAATTCCTTCCAATTCCTCTTTATATGCATCCACCTCCTCCTGCGTCATGCGGGCAATTTCTGGTACTTCCACATAAAAATTTTTCCTGAATGGCAGGTAGCGTATATGATTGTGATCAATTTTAATAAGCTCCTTTCTCTGTTTATTTGCAATGTTCGCAGCAGTGTCCTTAAGGTCTTCTTGCTCTTCTTCTGAGGAATATTCAAGCCCGTCTTGATTCTGTTCGATAAGTTCACCTTTATTTTTAGTTACCTTAGACTTTGCAACGCCTGTTACAATCATGAGGCCCCCCTTCTTGTTAGAGGAGACATCTGATTTGGTTGATTTTTTCAAGTCTAACTTGTAAATTTTGCGGACCTCCTCATGAACCTCTGTAAGTAACGATGAATAAACTGTTCAATGTTAAATAATGAATCGAAACTAACCTTGCATGAAAGCATCAAGCGTGTCAATTTCTTCATCCTTCTCAGGCTCATCTTTCTTTTCTGGTACCTTACTTTTATCACCACTTTCTTCGTCTTTGTTTTCAGTTTCATCTTTTTCGGTCTTATCATTCACCTTATCTTCATCCTCAGAATCATCTTCTAGAGACCACTTTTTAGCTGTGCCTTGAGGAATGTTCGTAGCCTGCGCCCCTTTCTGAGCTTCTTTCCTGTTAGCTTCCTGTTCTCGCTTCTTGCGCTCAGCCCGCCACCGTTCAATTCGCTCCCGCCTCTTCTGCATTTCAAGCTCCAACTTCCTCTGTTCTTCCTCCTGAAAATAACACCAAATTACTTCATTGCTATGCAATGGATAAATCTTACTTTATCCAAATTAGTTGGATCAAACGGCAAATCTGGGTGGTCATCGGATTTACTCTTGGACTCCTTGGGCGACCTGGAGCGCGAGCGTGACTTGTCGCGCCTGCGAGACTTACTCCCTGAAATCCGCTTTTCTTTACTGTCGCCTCTTTACCCAAAACAATATAAGTGTAATCAAGCATGGCTCTAATAACATATGCAATTGACAAGAAGCAATGCTTTACCGTCTGCGGTCCCTGTCACGGCTGTACGAGCGCCGGTCCCTCCTGTCACGCGACCTGCTTCGGCGATCCCTGGACCGGCTCCGCCTGTCGCGGGAGCGGCTCCTGCGGTGCCGGCTCGACTTCGTCTTTTCCCTGTCTTTGCTGCGCGACCTGTGGCGCTTTCGCTCTGGGGTCCGGCTTCTGCTCCTGTCTCTCCTAAAACGCGATATTGGTTTAGGAAAAGCAAGGTTATGTTAAGTGGTTCATCGAATTGTGGCATAACGCACCCGTTTGTCCGACCCATGGCTGACCTGAATTGTAGTTATTGCCGTTGTAAACGTGTGCAGATTAATTGAAAGGCATATTTTGGTTCCAAAAGTAGGAAAAAAGTCCGAACGAATAGCAGACGTAGGATTACTGCAAACACGTAAACAAGGTGACCAACTAAATAGATGCAATTTATTTGTGAACATCAAACTCGCTATAATTATTAAAAAAAATCAAGCACCAGACCAATTAAAAAATTGCTAAAAAATTAAACTACTTGAATGTGTATAAACTTATACCATAAGCAGCACATTGGTAGCGAAACTGTGGCCAGGATGTATGACTATATCCATATTTATAATTTCGATTCTTATATTTTGGAGTAACCAGGGCATTTTTTATATATGTATAAGTTGTGTAACTGGTGCTGCTTATATACAGGGCCTGGAGGGAGGTGTTACTTTTTGAGAGGGTATAATATTGGTGGTAGGGGAACCGGCACATGCGCATTGGTTGATATACGCTCGATGTTGGTTACCATCTTGGTAATCATAAAGCTGTAAACAATTGTTATACCTGGTCATTAAGTGGTGCAGACAGCAAAGATTTCGAACTCACTTCAATGTTGGTCGAGGAGGTGCCATCCCATCTCACCTAATACTAAAATGGTTTAAGAACTTCAGATTCAGAGGAACTGTGAAACCTGGAACAGCTCAGAGGCCATTAGAGCACAAGAAAACATTGTAGAGTTTGACAGGCTCTCGCCGAATTTTGCACTTTGACCTCTATCATTTCTAAAATATCTATAAACATTCCTCAGCAGCCACACCAACTGGTACGAAGTTATCCAATTCCCCTGCACTATAACTTGTAGGTCCTTATAGCTGCTCTGGTCTTCCCCAGTTCAAACTACTCCTCCCCATACATCATGCCCAATTTTTGCGTAATTTTTTTTCAACGTTTACTCCTCTAGATCAATCGTGTTTAATTCTTAGAGACTGATTAACAGGCCCAACTTGAGAAGGATGTGGGTTCTTCACCACGCATGACAGCCTTGGATAGAGAAAAATATGGCTGAATAAAATTGCCTCGTCTATCCCCAAGCTCACCTACAGCGGGCGTTACTCACAGACTCAACCTAACTATATTTATGGTCCTGACCGAAAAATCCATATTTTTGTGCACCCTTTAATAAATAAAAATCAGTTCTTAAAACGCAACTTTAGCCTGATGTTGAAAATTTTGGAATATAACTATCCTGATAACAAATGACTAGGCTTATTTTCACCTAACAGGCGCTGTAAATAATTAAAATTGCTATTCGTTGGAAGATAATCCATGGAAGTCCATCAAAGCTCCCTACATAGTGAAAGAGTAATTGACGCAAAATAGCCCATTTACCACACACACCACACACACACACACACACACACACACACACGCCACACACACACACACACCACCACACACACACACACACACACACACACACACACACACACACACACACACACACACACACACACACACACACACACACACACACACACACACACACACACACACACACACACACACACACACACACACACACACACACACACACACACACACACACAAAGATGCCATCAGTATGCCTCGATTTTATTTTTTATTCGCCTCTCCGCATGCAGTAGCTAAAGTTCTATTTCAACCAATAGGACCTATAACGCACAAGACATACTTTCTCCAAATTATTTTATTTATTACATTTAATCCTCAACAGTAACTTTTTTTAATGCTTCCATAAAAAAAATATTTAAATCTTTAATTTTCAAACTACTTAAAATCACTAATTTTCTTATGATTGGTCATTGTAGCACTTTCTATAGTTAGCTTAGGTTATGTGCAATAAAGGCATACATGAGATACACACCAATTTTAAAATTCAACTAATTAGTATAAATGCCCTATTTCAGTTGGTAAAGACGAAAACATAATAGTCATGAGGAAAAGGCTTTGGCTTGCTACACTGGCACGCTTGTCCTGGATTCGCATTAAATGCTCTCCAGCTGTTAAACGCTTTTGGCAGTTATGAAGTACATTCTTATAAATTAAGTGCTTACACTAGCCACTACAAACTAGTAGCCTATATAAAACTAGAAGTTGGTAGAGTTACCACAACACACAAGTTATCTAGCAGTAATCAATATATCAACATACAAATTCATATTTTTCTAATCGTTTTAAAAAAGTCATTGAAGGTATTACAATTGCAAATGACATGTATATAAAGCTCATCAAATAAAAATTTCGGAAACCGTTAAAAGTGTAATATTTTATTATAACAGAAATCATACACTTCAGGATTCTCTAAATGCAAGTACGTGCTCTGTTGATCCCCTTGGAAATTGAAAACTGTAACCCTAAGATCCAGTGGCACTCAACAACACTGAATAATCAAACTTGGTTTATTATAAAACAGAATACAAGAAGCATGTACGGGAAATAAATAACAAGATTTTCATCTTAAATCAAACAGAGAATTGAGCGTCCGAACTACATGTTGCCTCTTGCAATTTCACTGGCGAACCGAGACGAGGAGTCTAAACAAACAGGCTGCGCAATTTGGTTCAGGATAATGATCAACAATATATATAACAAATTTAATGAATAAAACAGAGATTTCTTTCATTAAAAACCGTCCGTTCTATTATTTAACAAGTCACACAGTCCTTGAGGAGGGGCGTGCGTGCAGCGCTCGGAATCATCATTCCCACTCCGTGGTGCCCGGGGGCTTGGATGTGAGGTCGTACAGTACTCTCGAGATGCCCGGCACTGTCTGTAGCTCATTTGCCATCCTCTGTACCACCTGTAAAAGAAAAACCAAAATTAAGTTTTGGCTATAACATAATACAACTTATCAATATCAACCACAGCAAGATCAATATAATGAACAATCTTTTGAAATCTAAAGATGGCTATACTATACTATTCAAAATTATTGATTTTGTCTTCAATATTAATGTCACTCACAAAAAAAAAAAAAAACAAGCTACTATTGATTATACAGAGTAACTTATTTTGCAACATAATTGACACACATTCCAATTTATACCAAAGCTCCTCTACTTTCTTGTCTTCCGACTAGCTGTTTGATAATTTTACCCATATTTCAAAGATAACAAGCTTAACACGCATCTACTGTTTAACAATTAAAGGCTCAATTTGAGCGGAAAGAAATTGCTGGTAATCAATAACACAGAGAGGCAGGCATAAATAAAACAATGTTTGCAAAACATTGTGTGTGATGTGCAAGTAGTTGCAAAATGCTTAAAGATCGAAGACAATTGGCTACCCCAAGGTCAACTCTGGTTCAAAAACTAAGGAAGATCAATATTTCAACAGATGCTATTAAATGTGAGTAAATTGTCAGTTTTAAGGAAAAACCTTGAGAAAGCTGTAGTAATAACAGGTAAAAGTTCCGTTATTAACAGTAGCTATACTCATACAATGAGCAAATTAAGAAATGTTTTTTCAAATTATTAATCTCAGATTAACAAATGAGATTTTTGAGGTTGTGCTCATAGGTCATACTATGTGGTAGTATTGTGAAATTTTCTTAAAACCTAAGGAAATAACTAACTTTAAAACAGAAAAACAAATACTGAAGAAACTTTAAAAACAGTGCATGGAAAGTATCATCTTTTTCAAAAAACCAACCGGATAAACAAGAGAAAACACGTTTTTACAAAAAGAAGTTAAGACAGGCTAGATAAGGAAAAAACTCGACCTTTAAAAAATAAACTAAATGTACAAGCAAATAAGCACAACTGTGTTACTAACAACAAACAACCATGTCATATCAAGAACTAATAAATCACATTCATAACTCCAAATCAAGAATTAAAACGAAATATGGGAAAAATCAAAACTACACTAAAGAAAATAAAAGCAAATAACAATATAGTAAAATTGTTAGAAAACGTAGATAGATAGCCGAATTATTAGAAGAATCAAAACTATGATGGTTACCCAATAAACATCCTCCATCAAAAGAAAGACATGATTCCAAAAACTAAAAAAACAAAAAAAAAACAACAAAAAAACAAAAAATCCAAAAAGTGACACTGAATGGAAGAAAATACAAAAAGAAGAAACTAGCCAAGATAAAATTAAGAAAAACGAAACATCAACAGTACAAACATTCATAGCACCACATCTACCAAAAATAACACCCCAAGCAATACCATTTCATCATACCAAAATAGATAAGACAAACCTCTATAATGTAGCAATCAAAGACAGCAGAAGACATTCCTAAGATACAGACACATGTTATAACTATGAAGAAAGAACAAAATATAAAAGAACTTTGAACAAGAGGTGATACAGACCAAAACGCTGCAGGAATTAAAGATGAATAAATTAACAAATTAGGCATGTATACTAAATGCAAAAACATTATTAAAAGAATAAAACATCAGAGAACTCGAATCTGCACTAACAAAAATCAGATGGGATATACACCAACTGGCTAAGGTAAGAAAGGGTGAAAAAATACTAAAAGGCGACATTTTAATTTTTTAATAAATCGAATTTTTTACACACCCACGCACGCACACACTGCATGGTTTCAATAGAAGTAAATTCCATTGACGGTAACAGCATTTCCATTTTCATTTTCGAAGAAGTAAAGTCTAATCAATTCCTCTGTCCAAAATCCACATCAAACCGTGACCCATTGAGGATCCCCAAATTCGAAAATTTTATTTATTGACAAAAGCCGGTAAGATGTAAATGTGTCTCTTTAATAAATTTTTTTTTTAAATTAATCAACTTGTTTTTCCAAAACCCAATTTGCGAACGTCCAACGGCTTCGAAAATCTTGTAGTTTCAATGTTTGTGTTAATTGAATCCTGCGTACAAATGCAAATCTTTCATCACAATTCGTTAAAATGAGCTTCTGGAAATGCTTAATCATAGACTATGATGAAGGATTGATGTGAAAGGTTTTTCTTTAACACTTTCACTTACACCGGCTATTATTTCATTTGAATGAGCAGTACAAGAAATCAAATTTATTTATTAAATTTACCATGGTGTTATGAAAAGATCCATTATGATGACCAAAAAAAGTACGGTATTTGTGAAGTGTCCGGCTTTTAAAGTGAATTTTTACAATTTCTATGCGTTGATCGACTTTGCATAATTTAACCTTAACGTTTATTAATGGCGGCAAATTTAAAATGTTATTTCATTTTGGGATACCCTTTAGCATGGAAAAATGGGATAGTAAAAGAACATAAAGGGCAAGTAGAGTAGGTTTCTGAGTAAATAAAACATTATCACGATAGAATAGGAGTACCAATAAACATATAAAAATAGAAAATGAATTATATCTGTGTATCAACAAAAAAAAAGCTTTGAAAAAGAGATAGATAGACCAATTCTACAAATTATTAGATAAAACTAAATGAATATGCAAACAAGAATAATAATCATGGGGGATTTCAACGTAACATAGAAGAATACACAGAAGGAGAAGGACGTGGATGTGGTCTCTATGGATGTAAAAAGAGAAATCAAAGAGAAATTGGAATTAGTAATAATTTAACGATAACAAACTCTAAAAAAAAGACTAGGAAAACTACAGAGATGGTCATCACTGAATATAAAAATTAGATTAATTGTATATAAAAAAATGTAGATTTGAATTTAGCTGGGATCACCATCTAGTATAAACAATTCTAAGAATACAAAAACATATAAAAAGTAAACTCTTCAAAAATGAAACTTATATTGCTAAATTCAAAGGACTTTAGATGTATCTTACAATCAATAAACCCAAATCTGATAAATAAACAAAGACAAAGGCTTAGAAAAAAGCAAGCAAATGTGTAGGAAAAATACAGATAACAATCAAAATCAATATACTTCACAGAAAAAACAAGGAAGCTTATTAAACAAAGAGAAAAAATTGCAGTGAAGATTGAACATATGGTGGGATGTTATATATGACCAAATTTTAGATCCTTCTCTTTTTAAAAGCACATGTTCAATATGAATAACCACCTAGACATGATGTAATTAATGTAATACCACAAATTGAGTAATTACAGACGAGCATTACTCTACAAGATAGTGCCCCCTTTATAAGGGGTTTCAAGGTACATGTGTACCCAAACAGATAGATGATCCGATACCTTGGCCTCTACTTTCAGTTACATTTTTTCCTAAGAGATTATGTAATAAGCAATATGATCTTGAATTACTCCAGTAGACATGCCCCACAGAACATTCCAAAAATTGGAATATCAGGAATATCAGGGTAGCCCACATTTAGGTTTACTAAAATCAACCAAAAGCTTTCAAAATTGTGCTAAATTACATACAATCCAATCAGTTTTTCTGTTGTAATTCTTGATCAGTAGTGAACTTTATAGACAGATGTGTGTTCATACATAGTAATCTAGTAAGAAGTTCAAAGAAATAATAAAAAATAATAACGCTGCTTTTTTATGTTCTATGCATTCTCTTTATTTACTATTAGTGTACTAATGTTAACTTTCCTCATGTAGATATAGATTAGTGTAAAGTTAGAAAGCACAGTAGAGATGACATAAATATGAAAAATAAAACATATGCTTACATCAAGAGGCAGCTGTTTACCAGGTACAGCAGGCACACCTGTCATAAAATCTTGTGTACAAAACGGCCGCAGCACGACGGAACGCTGGCAAGAAGGAATCCGTAGCGCCTGATCTCTATCGAAGTGTAGCGGTAGCAAAATTACTGGCATCTGGCTGACTGCTCCACTGCAACCACTGCCTTGCAAAACCTAACAGGTAAGAAATGCATTAACAAATAACAAAAATTAATGTAAAACTAAAAATGTTAGTCGAAATGTAGCCCCAAACGCAAGTTTTACAGTTTGGGAATGTTCTTTCGAATTGCTTTAATGTAGGAGGGGAGTATCGGCAACACCTTAAACTCGAGAAGTGGTCGCCTTCTTATCCCTCCATGTGAAAAGAACGAAAAAAACTTACAGACATTGCTAGATCATCAGCTTGCCGTAATGTACTCAGGACGTGGCGTGTCAAGTATGTGGGCGTGACGTCTGGGATGATCTCCTTGACAAGCCCACCAAATATGTAGCAGACCCGGTTGATGTTGTGGCATATGCGAGGTATAAGGCGAGAGAGGAACATCAGGTCATCCCAATCGGGTTCACCTTCATTAGAAATGCCTACCACATAGCTGTACGTGCGACAATCTCCCTGCACGCCCACGCTCCGAATTGGCAGGAGAGTTGCTGACAGCTTTATTTTACTAGATATTCTTCGCAGATGCATCCTGTAAAGAAAATATTTTAATGTATGAGATAGGTTTGTTTAAAAATATTTTTGTAACCTTTTTCAATTTAACGTAATGTAATCAAGATTTTTGTTGATATTTATAAGGGAAATAAACAAAAGGCGATGGGAGTGTGCGCCCAAGAAACATTTTTCTTGTCGTTTTTCTGAATACGATATAAAAAACGACAAGAATATAATATTGTACAGATACACCAATAAGCAAGGTAGACCAAAAGCTGCCAATTTCAGAAGTCTAGCTCAATAATTAATAATAATGGCTAGTTTAAATATTTGTGATTTCTTCCTTTCAAATATGAAAGATAAAATTATAAGAATTATTCCAAATTATTAGAAAATCTCAAAGAACACAATGCATAATATCTACTTTATTTCCGATGAATGTGACCAATCAATTAATAAAGTTATAATCTCAGATTTGTACTAAATCCTTTCTATTGCAGTCTCTGTTGCAAGAATACCATTATAAATAGATAAACGTTACCATAAATGCAATTTTGATATTAGCACCTTCTAATGATTTTTTCCTTTTAGTTTCTTGTCTTAAAAAATTAATGAAAAAAATTAAACCAACAGATCTATCATTCATTAACAAACTTAAGTCTATTTTTAACCCGAAATGCATAAATAAAATAAATAGGCTTAAAATGAACGAGTAATTTGCTATCTTCAAGGATAAAAATAAGTAATGATTTAAATAACTAAGTTGATATGAATAATAACTAAACAGTTGAATATGTTACATGAAAAATATTCCAGTTTTATGACTGATGACAGGAACATATAAGGGTTCCCTCATTTTGAGCTACATTTTTTTTTATGTATAGCAACTCAAACAGTTTCTACAGTGATACACAGACGATTATGTTCCTTAGTAAGTTCTGATGTGTGTATTATTAACAACACGATACAATTTATTAAGACCATCTATAGTGATAGTGTCAAATAGTTCTGAGGCGTGTACTTTAAACCAAAACAAAATACAAGAAGATAGTGAAAGAACCAGAATATACACAAGACCAGTTAAAAACACAGAAATACACTTTCACACAATAGTTTTAATTATTTGGAGGTCACAATAGGACATTATACTTTAGACCTTTAAACTATGCTGCTATGTGACATTACTCCAAAGGAAGAAGTTTAATTGCACAAGGTCTATATTTTGTGGTGCCGCAGGATAGGTTAATTGTTTTTGCTCTTTTAGGTGACTCTTTCTTCACATTATCAATCTCTGAAAACAGCTTAAACTATCAATAGATATTATTCTCATACAGAGGATATTTCTGTTGTTAAAATTGCTTTTGCACTTAAATAATGGATTAGTATTTTTTCACTGTAAACATTACATTACATTAAACAAATACATATTATTCTGTTTAAACTTGTAGCACCGATGGTAATAGCATACTACCCTTTTGTCGCTTTGTTGTCTGTTATGCATAGCACTACTTATTTAGCAAAGTCCATATGGCATGTGCATGGTTTCCCCTCTAGTATGAAATTGCCAGCAGGAACCATGTCAACTGTACATAATAATCTTGCTGAACTTCACCATTCATTCTTAAGTACTTTATTGTTTTGTTCTGTTAAAACATGCGTATCATTTTATTTCAATAAAAATGGGAAAAAACGGATAATTTTAATGTTTAAAGATAATTCTTATTAATTCCAGTCGCAGCTTCATATCCCTGGGGTATTTTGAAGATCCTGGAAGGGATCCTGAGTGTGCATTGCTTTAACAGCTCTTGCCAGTTGCCACTAAAACGGTAGTACAAAGAGTAAAAACAAATTACAGGGCTGTAGGACAATGGAGATATGGCAACTAAATCTAAATACTTTTTAATGAAGTGGGAGATACAAGGGTGAACATTACAATGGAAAAGTAAGACATTAGACTGACTTGATCATAAAATTTCAAAGAATGCGGCTCGAGAAGTCCCTGTAGATTTCAGAAATTGTGGTATAACAGCTCAAGAAGCTCCCAGAAGATTATACCATCAACATGCATTTTCATTTGTTTTGCCATCAGCAATAGGTCATTTCTTTTCTTATATTACGCAAATTTTGGATGGGTGTACAAATCCACTCAAGGTTTTATCAATGACCAAAACTTTTGTTTGTACTGAACAGGATTAGATTTTGATGATATAACCCTAAATTTGCTGATGTGAGTAATATATCCGTCATAGATATGTATGTCATTTACTTCTAAAATATCACACCCACTGTTAATTCACAGATGTCTACTGAATATTTCTAAGTGCAAGTAAAATGAAACGATGTGTGATACATCTTCTAACAGCAATAGTAACGACCTCACAAAATAAAAAACAAATTAGCTTATTTGTTTGAATTAAGTGGAAATTAATGTTAATATAATCAAAATTCTGTGTAACCTAGTACTGTGACAGACTAAAAATTATTGTTTCTTCAATTGCTGGTAAGTAAGTCAATTCTAAATTAAATATATGCAGGTTCTCTAAAGGAAAAAGCTGTCACCAACTGCACTGCCTTTAAAATGAGAATAAATTATCCACTGTGATTTTTTATTTTATGTTGTGACAATTATAATTAAAACAAACCAATAAGAAATATTGAAAGAAAATAAAAAGTTGTAAAGTATTGCGTGTTATTCGTATAGTGGACATATTTGGTGCGTTGGCGCCGCGACTCTTCTAGGTTCGGGTAAAATTCCAGTTGTCTTAAAGGTGGTAGTTTTGGTTGTATATGTTGTTGCATTCAGTAGTCACCTATTGATGGTAATTTGGCAATATGTGGTTTACATGTTGCATATTTAGATGCCTATAGAACTGAGAAACTTATCAATAAGTAAACACCATCCTACATAATTGTAGGATGGCATGATTAATCAATGGTAGATATGTGTGTACAAGGTCTGTGTATATTTTACCTAATAATCTACATTTAAAAAAAACATGTATACACCAAAATATTTTCAAAACGAATCATTAAATCCATATTTATAAGCATAGAATTGAATGTCGGAAGGGGGCGGGGGCTTGACCGCCATTACCGTTTTTATTTAAATTGGTAATCAATTCAGAATTAAGTATTTTTTAACGTAAAACAGATATCTACTTACTATTGAAATAATTAGCACATTTTTCCAAACATTTCAGCATTTTCTATGACCTTCTTGACTTTAATGCATAATTTGCATTATCATAATTTTAATTTTTTTCTATTTCAAATATGACCCATTAATTCCCATTTCTATTGCATTTTCTGGTTTTACGCAGCATAAAGATTTTAATAAGCTTAGGATTATAGCGAGAAACCCCCTGTTCTTAAAGATTTGTTAATTTTTTGAGTTAGGCAGTGGCTTTGCGTTTCCTTCAGCAACATCATTCTTGAAACGTATCAAATACCCCAAGTTATAATTAATTTAACTGACAGTTATGTAATAAGTTTCTAAAAATTATAAAAATTAAATTTCTGATAAGCTATAACGCATATGAAAACGTTTGTGGTTTTGCTCAGCTGCAGCTTTAACAACCAACACATTACGTGTTTTACATATATACCATCATCATAGTAAATATCTCATATGATTAGCTTAATTACTTGTTAATCACTGCTAATATTTGTTATTTATTAGAATAAAATCGAAACGCAAAATTAAATGGACTGTTAATAAAACTAAAAAACAAAAGTCTGCTATTATTTGAGAAGAAGCACTAAAAACAGTTCTTATGTATGGAACTGGGAAAGTTCTATCAACACTAGTCCCTATAATAGCAAACGATAGTTTATAATGTTGAAAACATGAATAGTGCCGTGATGCTGAACGGCACAATCATTACCAACAAGAGGATGAGCTTAATTTTAGAGATGAAGAAATCTTCCTAGACCAAGGATAAGAATTTATGAGAGGTCTTACATCACAAACAGAAAAATACATTTATAGCTAGTGTTAAACAATTTTAACTTTCAAGAAGTGTACAGGTGATGTAATAAGTACAGATGTCAGGTTAACAGATTGAATTCATGCGAAGTTCAGAAACTGATTCAATCAGATGAAGAAATTCCATTTAAAATGCTTCTCGCCAATAGGACTCAAATAACTTTGATTTTGAAGTAGAAGTTGTATATCTGACTCCTCGCTGTTGTAAACTAATTATCAAGACACAAGAGCGACAAAGCTTACTCTTTGCAACATAAGTAGTGGTAAAAGAATTACTATGTATGAACGAAAATTCCAAACGTAAAAAAATTTAGAAGATTTACCCACCTCAGATCTATCTCTAGAAGTAAACTCTAACATTAAAATTTGAAATGAAAAGATAACTTAATCACACTGATTATAATTATATCAGGAAATGTAGCAAGAATCTTGATTATAAACATATTTGTAAAACTCTGATTTGATTACATCGTCAGCTGAATCCTGCCATTGTTTGTTCCTCCACCTTTCAAGCCATTTCTTCGATAATTGCAATGGTTTATTGAAATATTAATCAATAGTCAATAGGTGAATGTGATTGCAATTGTTTAAGGGGGTATTATAGCCTAGCCGGTCCAAAAAATCGATTTTTTTTATTTGGAATTTTCTTAGTCTGGAGTCTTGAGAAATATTGCAATGAAATTCGTCAAATTGACCAAGATATACAAGTTTAGATTTAAATCTGTTTCGAAGTCTATGGTATATGGTGAAAATTGTCGTCGAAAAAAAATGCGTATGGGTACGAGACTAGGCAATGCTAAAAAAACAACAAAGGCATCGATAGAAAATTGACAGAAGCTATTAGAAAATAATTAAGTACGTACTACGGCTTGGCAATACGAAGAAATTGAGAGTCAGTAGAAGCAAACTTTAAACGCGTTTTTCTCGAAACATTTTTCAAGTCGGGCGAGTATTTTTCTCAAAAACTACTCGACCGATCGACTTCTAATTTTTTACACATATAGTGTATATATATATATATATATATATATATATATATATATATATATATATATATATATATATATATATATATATATATCGGCTATCGTTCGAACCTCCAAATTTTTATATCCGTTTACAATTACTATTTTTTTCGAACCTTGATAAGTGAAATTTTTTAGTAAAAATCGGAATATTTTCTTTCAAGCGCCATCATTTTATCAGTTTTTTTTTCAAATTATTTATTAGATAACCACATGTTTACAGAATAAAATAAAAAAAGAATCGTTTATTTTAGATGACGAGGACGGCGGCAATCATCACGCCTAATAGAAACGAAATTTTGCGACATGACCTGTGTGTTTATATACATCTCGCACAGTTTCAGGTGTTACTTTAAATATGAACACAAAACTTGAGATCAGTAGGTTTAACCGTTTTTGTACAATGAATTCCCAAAAATCACATTGAAAACTAGACTATAATACCCCCTTAAGCGGTCTAATTTTTTTAAAATGTAAACAATATTAAAATTGTTTAATTTTGTTTTGTAAAATAGAAGCATTAAAACAAAAACCAAAGATAATTTGTTAAATGATATCCTGCAACATTTATTATAAAACATTAAACAAATTTTGTTGTACAAAAAAAGTGGTACAATAAAAGAAGCTGCTGCTAAAAAGGATGTTGTACAGAGTTAAAGAACAATATAAAATAACATAAAATAAATGTAAGGTTTATAGTAACATTTGATATTATCCAATTAGCAACTCTATTGCAAACAGTATATGGTGTTGTAAATTTCTTATGTAAACTTGAATAACTATTAATAACGCCTTTTTTCTGAAGATTTGATTTTAATTTTAAATTTTGTGAAAATTGGATCTTAGGATTTAAAAAATTCGAAGTGATTAAAAATAGGATATCCTCAAAAGAAAAAAGGTGTAAAATATATTGCGGTTCTTTAGATGCCATTTCTATGTAGAAGATTGGCAATCGTCATCCCGACTGAAATTTTAGAAGCTATTGCTCTGAACAGTTTGCTAGAGGTGCATCCGAACCACTCTCAAGTTTCGTAACCATGTTATTCTTCTCCTTTCCTCATTCTTTCTTTCTTGGATTTTGCCCTGCATTAACTAAAGATTGGTGTATTTTTCTGATTAAGGCTAGGTTCTCATCAAGAGGTTTCAAAAAATCGATTTTTTTGCATTTCTTTTATAGCTAATTATGTGAAGAATATATTCCCAGAAGGGTTTGCACGAAATTATTTTTTTTTAAAGTTATAGCAAAAAAGTAGCGCGTGTTTTCCGTAATATTTTTGAATTTCCCACCTTTGACCATACCATGGGTAATTATGGTAAGTATAGTTACCTCTAGTGCCACCAGATGTCGGAATATATGCTATTGCTTTATAGATGTGCTTCGATATATACTAATATCAACGGTTATAGCGTGTAGCGTTAGTCGACCACGTGCTCCAAATACAAGCAATTCGTGTACTGAAACTTTAAACGCGTTTTTCTCGAAACCACGTTTTTCAAACTGGGCGACACGATATCTCAAAAACTACTGAATTTATCGCCATTTTTTTTTTTAATTTCAAAGTAGATTAAGTTTACTGGAGGATGAACCTAAAAAATAATTAAATTTATTATTATTTATATTTTTTACAGCACTTTGAAGAGTAAAAAAAGCGCGAAAACGCGACACTAAACTTTGTATGTCCGCCATTTTTTCAATTTTTGACTTTTTGTTGGTTTTGTAGGTACAACCTCCAACAAATATAATATATTTAATAAAAATATTTGGTTTTTTGATTTCAGATGATAGGAACGAGCGCTAGAGTGCTGCCCGCTTGGATACTTTTTTTTGAGGCTGCCACGTTTCAGTACAAATAAACAATTACTATTACATTATTTTTCAATATAAAAAATGTTTTCCCACACTTTAAGATCTATTACATAAGTACCAAAAACATTGAATTCCTCATTTATTTCCTTCCATGGAAAAAAAATTCGAGAAAATCGTGTCATTTATGGGGTCGCTAGATGAGAGCCTGGCCTTAAACATTTTAAAACATTCATTTTTTTGACAATTAATTATTATTATTAATTTGGCAACTATTTAACATCTTTTTCGTTTGTCTCATAGTAGATCACCTCAAGACAGGAAAAGCCTTTTCCTTCATATCATTCCATAACCTATAAATTGTCATTTTTTCACTTTAATCATATGTCTAGTATTGTGATGGGTTATATAGTATGCACTTATATTAAATATTTCTTCACTTAGTTTTAAAATAAGTTTTTTTGACAATTTCCAAATGTTTCTATGCACATTCTATATAAAAACTAAACTTTCAAGTATGATTAATATAATTTCTCACTTCATTTTAACAATTGAGAAGCACTAATAATTTGATAATTTCTTTCAAAAAATAATTTAAAAGAAATAACACCAATATTAAGTTTATACGATACCAATAACTGACGTAAAACTTTATTTCCAATTAGAACGTAAACTCTAGAAAACATACTTGGTCAGGAACATTTTTTCAAAGCAAATAATTATAAATATTTAGACAAAAGTATAATAGACATATGTTGAATCAACTCCCGATCCCCATTCCATGGTTATTATCGCACCCCAAAATCAAACTTTCCTCCCGTTCTCAGTAACCATTGAAAATAGATGTAGTTTGGTTCAAATTGAAAAATACAGCAAAGTCTGTAAGTAAAGGGAAATTAAAATCATTTGTTTCTTAGTAACCTAATCTGATCTCTAAAAACAAATACTTTTTTGGCAGATATCAATTTTGAACATAAACCTGATAAAAAAACTCATCACTCCTGAAACGGGTTAAAATTAAAAAATCAAGCAAATATAGATTTTCTAAAAAATATGTTCCATACTACAAACAATTGAAGGGCGAGATGTTTAGTGCTTTATATATAACATGTGGAGCCAGGCATTTTTCAGAAAGAATAAAATAAATTCTCAGAATAAAATAGTTTCCAAATTCAAACAAATTTCGTTTAATAAAACACTTATATATAAAATATTTTTATTCAAAACAGGATATCTCGAGAACCGTAAGAGCTAGAGATTTGAAATTTGGTACGCAAGTTACCTGTAGGTAGGGGACGGAGTGCGAAACTTTTGGTAAAAATCGGCCGAGCCGTTTGGTCGCAAGGTCGCAAAGCGGTCGCGATTCTAAACGGTTGAAGATACAAAAAATTCATGAGGATAAAAATGATTTGTTATCACGAGATAAACATGAATTTAAAGTAAAAGTTGGTAAAATCTGAATTCGAAAAAAAAATTGAAGCCTAGGATTTTTGCCAGAATTACCCAAATAATAGGATAAGGAAAGTCGTGTGATGTTCACACCAGATTTTTTTACTGTCATACAATGGTTTTAACCTTTGGGACATGGTACTGATTAAAGGATCTATAGCTCTCTGCCATTCTGCCATTAACTAGGTTACTTGTAAGGCTTTAATAGTGTCTAGGCTATGTTTTGTTAGATAGAATATGCCACAGGTTTTCAATAGGGCTGTTCATGTCTGAAAACTGCATTGAGGCCATAGCAAAAGTTAAATTTGTTGCTTTTTCTATGTTTCATGAAAATGGCATTTTCCTTAATAATGACAATGTTATTATAGGAGGTAGCTAGAAATCTATAATCACTCAAAATGCCACTATATCAAATGGCACCGCATACCATAATACTAACTCCCTTATATTTTAGAATTTAACTGGTTGGGTTAAACGTCTCCATACACAGGTTCTACCAATCATTAAATTAGTGGCATTAACTTTCAACAATAAATATTTAAACAACAGATCAAAAATCATTCAGTCAAAAACGCATTTGTAGACGGTTTTCTGGGTGTCAATAAGGGTTATTTTTTGGTAAAGTGTTTGATGCTACTTTTTCCATCACCTTGTGTGTTGGCCAATGTTTTTTGGAGGTCTTTAACAGTTTTTCTTACCATTGCACATTTTGTTCCTACTTAGGGCCCTGGTAGGCTGTGTCTTAGAGCAGTGCTGATTGTCTAGTGTTTCTTTTAAATCAAATAACTTAATGCACTGTTCAAAGGTTATTTTTAAACATGCCCTTATTTCTTGTTGTAAAACACCATACAGCTGAAAACAATTAGATTTTTGCGTCAAGGTAAATGTGACTTGATTCACACAACACTGAACTGTTCACAGATATATAAGAATGTCATTTATCCACAAATAGTTTATCCTCTTATGCAGAATTTACTTCATTTTAAATTACCAACTTTCACTTAATGTTCGCAAAATAGTTTTATTTAAACTTGTGTCCGATACAAAGATGAGAAAATCACCACATTGTAACTCATACTGATTATATATAGTATGTATCCAATATGAGTTTGACTAAGGTTGTATAAAGAGCAAAAAATAATTAAAGTAAACACTATTTTAAACCATAATTTATCTTTTGGGCCACAATAAATAGAATATTGGGACTTACACCAGTTAATAACTTGTACTGAACATCATCTAATGAAGTTTAAAGGAGGATGGGCAGATTGAGCCCCAAATCGAAAATTCGGGTATCCAGACGAAACCTATGTCAATCGAAAGCCCTAAGTATCCTGAGCAATATTATCTAAAGAACCAACATGATACGATCTCTCTGAACAAAGATATAGGCCTAAGAACTTAGAAAAAATACGCCATAACACTGGTACGGAGAGTCGTACAAAAATTACCTTGGTGTCTAATGATAGGGGACAGTCTGCTCTAATAGGATTTATCACAATCACAACCTAAAACTGAATCTGGCCTTAGAACTTGACGTTATATAGTGGGACTACAAAGTGCCGCACGATAACAAATGAGGATTTAAACAAGAGCCTAAAACCTTGCGACATCAAATTAGGTGAGTTTCAGAGGGTACCAAGAAAGCAATCAGATATGGGCTTTATAGCTGTTAAAAAAAGGTCATAGCATTAGCTAGAAAAAACGTACAAAGATGATCTTCGTGTCTAACGATGAGGCCCAGTATCCATAGGGTTTGACCATCCTCCTTTCTGCTTAATTTACATATTAACAAAAAACATATGTAACATGCATCTATCATAGTCCAAATCAATTATGAGTTTGAACCAATATGCAGTGTATATTGTAATTGATTTGAAATTTTAAACTTCGATTTAAAAAATCCTATTTTTATAACCATAAAAGATAGAGAATTAGATATTTTACCACTTGTAATCAAAATCTGAGTCTAATAATGCTGCATTAGAAGATATTTAAATTTAATATATGATACTTCAAAAGTACGAGTAAAATATGTATTGTTTTAAGTATTGTTCCATATACAACTCCATGGATAAGCTTAAATGTAATATATATCTTTACGTTAAAACTTTCCACATTATTTATAAGAAGTTAGTTTTAACAAATTCTTTTTTAAGTTTTTTCGATCAAATTCATAAAAAAAATTAATAGCAATTTGGCTGAAAATCGAACTCATGCTTTGTTTTGGTCGGAAGTAGTTGCGTACTAAATTTGGTGTCAATCAGAGCTTTAGTTTTTGAGTTATCATGATGACAGACACACACATAGACGGGATTGTAATCTCATTAACTACCTCTTAAGCGTTTGGACGCTTTTAGTAGTTAATAAACAATTAAAACCAAGTCACAATTAGGTAATAAGACAAATTTATAAATATTGATTAACTCACCTTTCTTCTTCACTAGTAACGCCCTCAACTCGGTTAAGTAATGCATGCTTCTTCTGCAACATCTGGTCAAAATCCACTATAATTTTAACAAGCACTTGCGTCTCAGAAAAGTCCCTCTCAATGTACGGTTCCTCAGCGCACAGCACCCTAATAGCTAAGCCAGGGCCAGGGAATGGATGCCTCATGACCAGATCATTCGGCAGGCCCAAATCTCTGCCCAGCATTCGGACCTCGTCCTTATGGAAGTCCTTCAGAGGCTCAACGACACGGCCATCTATTCGCAATTTCCTGATCAGCTCCGAGTCATTGTGATGTGTTTTGATGGTATCAGCCTTGTATGACACGAGAGTGGAGGCTGATTCGATGAGGTCAGGCCGAAGCGTTCCCTGAGCCAACAGAACCTCTTCAGGCTTCAAGTTCAGTTCAGACACAATATCGTCGGTGATTTTGACAAAGACGTCGCCAATAATCTTACGTTTTTCTTCAGGATCCGATGCCATGCACAGCATTTTGGTTACACGGGTTCGTGAGTTCGGCTCGTGTTTGTCCAGTGGCACAACGGTAGTCCCCTCGGTGAAGGCAGTTGATGCATTGATTACCCGTAAGCTGAGGCCTACCTTTTGCAGTGAATTCAAAACTCTGGAGCTTTCGTGCTTCCGCATAAACCCATTGTCTATATGGATGGCTATAATCTGTTCCGGCCGCAAGGCTTTATGCAGCAATGCTGCGCAAACTGTGCTGTCCACCCCACCGCTAACTAAAAGAAGAACCTTATTCTGGCCCACCGTCTCTTTAATGTATTTTAAGCACTCTGCTTCGCGTCCCTGCATTGTGTAGTTGCCTGTTAGCCCCACCACATCAAATAAAAAGTTCTTAAGCATAGTTCTGCCGTTCAGAGTCAAGTCGACCTCAGGGTGGAACTGCAGTCCATATAAACGTAACTTTTCATTGAATATACCTGCACAGAAGGAGCTGCTCTGCGCTATTGACCTGAAGTTGTCTGCTATCTTGTCGATTGAATCTCCATGTGTTAACAGAACCGTTTGTATTTTATCAAGACCTCTGAAAAAAATAATAATTTGATGTTAATGCATTGTTGCAAATTATTAGAATTTACTTACTTAAATAATAAACACTTCGTATCTACTTCAACATTGAATTGCCCATCTTCTCTCCCCTCCTTTCGCATCACGGTGCCCCCAAATTCTTTATTCATAATTTGCATTCCATAGCAAATGCCTGCAGCAGAACAAATGACTATTTTATTTTTAAATCACAATCCACTCATCAACGCACCTAAAACTGGTAAGCCTATTCTAAAAATGTCGGCGTCGTAGCGCGGCGCGTCTTCCGCGTACACGGAGCTGGGCCCCCCAGATATTATGATGGCCCTGTAGCCGCTCTCCTTAATATTGAAGGCGGGTGTGTCCAATGGTAGGATGTCGGACTCCACGCACAGCTCCCGTACTTTGCGGTCGATCACCTTGCCATACTGGGCGCCCGCGTCGAGGATGGCCACCCTCTCTGGGTTCGTTGCCCCATTCGTGTTCATGTAGTGGCCTTCTGGGCTGAAATTGGGCATACCGGTTGTACTCCAACAACACTGTAACAAAAGCGACTGTCAGAATTTCCTTTTGGTAGGGTTGGGATTGCTATAGTCGCTAAGGATATCTAAATTACAAAGGAAAAGTTGACTATGAACTTAAGTATAATTACATACAAGGCGAGATAATTGAATCCTTGGAATGATTGCATGTTTGAAATTGTGCATGCGCATGTCATAAGGGAATGGAGATAATTATTAAGTTGGGAAAGTAATACAGAATGATAGTTAACAATAAGTAGCGCAATTTCACTGAGATATTAAAAGTACTATTATTCAAATAGTAATGGCGCCGCATTGCCTATTAATTTTTTTTTTGTAGTATAAGGGATATTTCAAATTCTACACCTATTTCATTACGTGGCCCAGGCTGTTACAAATAGATGTATAGAGGTATAACATTGTCCATCAATACAAAATAAATTTTCTTACTGTACGATATATAGCAGCATAAAGTACAGATACAGGATTGAATTCCTCCACGCGAAAAAAATAGCATCTGTTATTCATCAATTCTTACTATACAATTATAGAAAGTTTACTGCCATAAAAGGGTGGGTGGAGCGTTCAGTAATGACGATAACGACATAAAAAATAAATCACATTTCAACCAGTCGTGCATAGCTATCACGCCACAAAATGAAGAGCATCTTAATTAATTCGTTCACAGGAATAGTGAGTTACAACCGAAGAATTGTGTATGGGAGTTGAATTTTGACTGACTTCAATGAGTTACCCCTACCAATATAAATTCTTAAGAATATGTAGGTTCCTGTTTATTCGTAGTTCCATGAACATACATTATTTGATCAAAAGTATTTGGATAATTATCTTTGACCCGTAAACTGATGTTTAGAGGTCGCTATGACCTGAACAAATATAAAAGAATGAATGTAAGAATCGCCCCGTAGTTGCGTAAAAAACGATACATCTGGACTATGGATGACTGAGAAGTATGGTTTAGACAGATAAAGTATGCTTCAATAATGGTAAGGCTCTAACGCCCCGCTTGGAAGCACGGCCTGTAAACTGAGAAGGTTGAGGCTCTCATATGTTCGCCTTCTCTGTCCGGTCATCGCGCACCATCTCTGATTTGAGCGATGTGGCAAGCACTGCGCCTTAGACGACCGCCATTATTACCTTTTGTTCGAGTGAACGCAGGTACTCAATTATTTTTAGTGACTGAGTAGGCCACCCGCCAGGTATCAGACAGCTCCGGGAATGGAACCCTGATCCGTCGCCATCGCAGTCCGCGCCTCTACTGCTTGGAACACTCTAGCGAATAAAGTATGCTTTACTATATAATATTTCAATGGAAAAGTTTGGACGTGATAAAGGCGTGATGAACAATACTTGCCAAGATGTGTAATGGCAACAATTAAATTTAGAAAAGGGTGCAATGTTTTTCGTGGAATGGAATAAATCTTATAGAACGCAACAGAAATCTAAATAGGGAAAATTACGACACAGACGTTTTCATCTTGTCTGTAACAGAAGAATAATTTGGCTATTAAGGTGGTCTGCATAAGCATTTACATTAGCAGTACTGATACTAATGTTCATAGAGAATATCCTGATATAGTACCGGCACTAAAGCTATGAAGCCTATTGAAGATTATAAACAAATGAAGGTCTGAAGAAGTGGAGTGAAATAGGAATTTCAGAAACCTCACGATTTCTATACTGTGCTTCAATTTTGCAAGATGCTTACAAAATGGATGCTATAGTAGCAGACTCCAAAATTGAAACAACATTATGTTCACGTAAGAACGTACTAAACTTCAACCCATAAGATAATAAAGTTTGAACCTCTCAAAAGATGATGGAAAAATGAATTTAGTTCTAACGAAGATATAGGTTACTAACTCAGGCAAATTTTCAGGGGAATCCATATACTCTGTAACAGTTGGGAGGACTAGTATTGTTTAATAAAGTATAGGGAAATGCTTTTGAATTTACATATATTAAAAATCATGTATTCATGAATCGTGATATTAAATTTTAGTCAAAGAATGTACTGACAACTTTCCTAGACAACTTTAGTTAGTTTCAATGGATTAAACTCAAGTGCGTTCATTGTATATTTGGAACGCTTCTTTCTTTCAATTATCGCTCATGGTTTGTTGAAGCGGCCTAAATATCCTTTAGCCGTTAAGCAGAGGCTGCAGTTTATCAAATAGTGGTAATAGTCCAGTTTAATTATACCGCCGTCCAACTATCCACACATAGTTTATATATTTGGTTTTTAATAAGTGTTACGTACCCAAAGAATCAAGATAACTATCTAATACTAATTATATAAAAATCTAAATCGTTAAATGGTCTATTAGACAACTTGACCGATTAAAAAACAAACAAACTGAGGAGTGGGAGATTTATATAGTGTTATTGCACCTCTTTCAAAAATTTTCTTGCCTTTAAATATCTGATTACAAACTCGTATATGGGTAATTGCAAAAGGACAATGCAAATAAACTTTTGAGTCCAAGAAACGTTACGAACTGTATTTTAACGTACTTGACGGCTAATTGGGAGACATTATTCGGTCAGTAACAGTATACATTCAAATTTCTAAACGTACATGTGCAATTAAAAGTGGAGCAGACTTTTTTTAGTTGTGTAGATACTGATAAGGGATATTCCAAAGAATCTCACAACCGTTTGGGAGAAACAGGTTATTTTCCGAAACTTCATTTTTTGAGAAATAGTCATTACAACGGAGATTTTTCGAAAGAAAAATCTTTTCAACAATGACATCAACTTCACTGGCGATATTTGAGGTTTCTGGGTCCAGCTTCTAACCTTAGCCCTGTTGATGTGATACCATGGGTGGTGGTGGGGACGACGACACACACATTTATCGACCTCATAGTTGCAAATATTGGCTTATTGTGGCTCTGTACGTTTAAATAGAGGTCCTGAGCACTAAAAAAGGCAAGCTTCTGGATCGCAGGAGCGTTAGCATCGCACTAGACATCGTGGTCCCTTATGAACTACGGGGCGTCAAAGATGAGTCTTAAAGACGACTCTGTTGACATGTGACTATGTAATCCAATCCCAAGCTGGAGATGTACAGGGCGTAAATTAACCATGTCGTGTATGCTAACTTTTCTACTCATACATGTGTGGTAAAAATAGATTTTACCTTTTAGCCCCTAAAAGTGGCAAACCCTTGTCGCTATTAAAATCATTTTTAAATTTATGAATCTCCGCTGTCCGTTTGCATCATCTCAGGTGATGATTTCTGAAATTAGATGGATCTCAATGGAACTCAAAATTTATGTGACTGGAAAGAAGGTAGATGCTGTTTTATTCTAGCAGTAATCATTTCGACCTAGTCCTAAGTAATTTTCTCACACGAGCATCATGCAGTAATACTCCTGATGAATTTTGTGTTTCTTATGACATTGGTTGCTTATACTAAGCCATGCATTTGTTTAGAGAATCTTCCTGGGCCATAACTCTCTCTCTCTCTCTCTCTCTCTCTCCACACACCCACACACACGCACATACACATATATTTCCTATATCTTCTGGCAAACATGGCTGACGGGGTAATTTCATCTACCATTAAAAGAAATTACATTTTTAGTAGTTCCAAACCGACTTTTCACCGTACGATAAACATCAGCAATAGCACCTATGAATACAACTAAAAGAAAAAATCTCATAAGGATGCATGTCTGGCTTTTAAACTTTCGACATTCGGGCTGGTCATCGACTTCAGAACTAGGATTTTCACAGATGAGAAACGGTTTTCTACTTTAACAGATCCGACAGTTTTGGAACTAGAAATGCCTGCCTGCAACGAATCAAGGGTCAATTGTAGTAACGATGATGATTAAGGTAATCTAATTTTTTTTGTTACTTTTAATTTACTGAAGGCCAATATAACCACAAGTAGTACATCAAAGATTTTTACAAGACTTACATTTCATAGTGAAACCAGCTCAAACAAACTCAATGGATTTAGAAGCAAGACAACTAGTTGAACTGTTCACATAATCAACGATGCCATAACGTGGTGTTTAGGCGTAAAAGAATACTATAGTTGATTGGTCAGCCTGGGGTCCCGGTTCGAACATTAACTAGACCGTTTGTCACTTTATTAAGTGGCAAAGCGAAGTGAAATCACTTACTAACTTCATGTTGTCTGTCCGAGCAATAACTCAAGAACGGCTGGGAATTTCCAAATTCTGTTTTCACCAATCAACAGGTGACCAAAAAGGCTTGTTTGCTAGTGATTTTGAAACTGATTGGTCAAAGGTCAGCGTTAGTGACCTTTACGATTTCAAATTTTCAAAATAGCAACATAGGACATGTAGCATATCATTCAATTCGTCTTTGAACACTGATTAATTTAAACATAAAACTTTAAAATACTACGTGACCTTTAACCCGGAAACGCGATTTCTCAAATTTGGGAGACTGCTTCGCCACTTCGCTATGCGTTGCAAGCTTTGTAGGTTTATTTGAGATGGTCTTGCGACCAAACCAGAACAATACGTTAAGAAAATCCTTTACCATGCGAGATTAATTGGTACAAATTTCAGGCTAAATGATTCTTAGTTACCGAGATCGGAAGAGCGGGGGAGGGGGTAATCTTGAGTACTGATGTACATATAAACGAATAATGCATAATTTTACACGACACATTGGATATAAGGAAATTTCCTGCAAGATGACTGTTACATTTTTCCAGTTCTCAGGAATGAAGCAGAGATTCGCTAGGATGTATCAAAATTAAAAATACAGTTAAATAAAACAAAAGCAGAGAGTATTACTTTTTATAATATTGATAAAAATTTGCATTATTTATGTTTTGTCATCCTGATTTCTTATCAATCATATTTGTCAGCTCAATACATTCATGATTCGAAATTTTAGAAACTTTGTTAGTAATTTTTTACTACTAAAATTCAAAGTTGTGCACTCACCGTACTTACATTTTTCTGGCAAATAAAAATACTGTCAGCACATTATGTCTTCATGAGAATTTATTACATGTCGACAACTATTTTCTGTATAATAATCAAAAACTGATATAAATCAATTTTATTCCAATGCATTAAATGATTGAAATTCATAACGCAGCCAGCTATGCCGACGTCAGTAACAAAGAACATTTATGAAATAAATATAAATGGTTAAAGGTCAGTACAATCAATTAATCTTAATATTTAGGATTGATAACAAACTTGACCAAATACATTTTTATATAGCTGCGCATCTCAGATATGTAAGCAGACTAGTTTAAAAAATAAGGTCTGCAATAAAACATTAGCGATCAATAGCAGATGAAATATTAATGCCTAAATTATCCCACAACATAATTTCAGTGCATGCAAATTACAGCTAAAGTATGTTGAAATAACCATGACCATCTCTTTACAAAAGAAAATTTAACATAGGATTAATTTAAAATGACAAAATTAAATTTTGTAAGAATGTGGGAACAAAAAAACTATAAAAAATGATGATACAAGCTGACGGAAATAAATTGTTGGAAGAAGACGCAACGCGTAGTAGTCATCTCGATTTAGACAATGTTTAAATATAGTCACTACTATAAAAAGACCTTTTTAGCTCCGAAGAAATTATTACCCACTTTTAAATCTTTTAACACAAAGAAAGAAGCTTTTCGCCACAATTTAACTCTTTGGTACTATCTTGTACGTTACACCACACTTTTTAGTTTCATTTCATTTGTATCAATTTTTTTGATAAATCATCCTCCCCTATCCCGTAGCAAAACGCGAACTGCCGTCGAGTATTTCTTCGTATCTGTTAATGATGATTATTATCCAATTAATTTTTACTAATAAATAATTCAACAAGATACACATTTAGGTTAACAAGAAAATTATACTCCTAAAGGTTTAATTTTTTCTTTTGTAAGTAGAAGGTAAAAGCAGGTGCATTTGTTGACGAGTTTGAACTACAATTTGCCAGATTAATAATATGTTTAACAGACAGTCTTCATCAATTAAGGCTAAGTTGTTTTAAGAATTATATAGTACAAGGTTGTTCAAATACGACCGGGACTGATTTGTGTATAAACAAGCTGCATTGAGCAGCAGCTGTGCAACCTTGAAAGTGGAGCCACGACCTCCATTCTTCTTCCTGCTCGGGTTAGAACCTGGTCAGTTCTGTTTCGGAGTTGCTAGAGTGATGAGCGAACAGAGGGTACCGCGGAACGTGGAACAACACATTGTGTTCAAATTCCTCGTTCCTGGCCGTCGACATTCATCACAGACTCTAACACCAGTATGGGGAAGAGTGTCTCTCATAGACCTATGGTGTTTGAGCGGTGTAAGTGCTTCAGAGAGAGCAGATAGCGCGTGGAGAATGAACCGCATGACCGTCGGCCGCGAACATCCGTACCAAGCCAAACATTGATCGTGCAGACACGCTTATTCGTGATAATAAATGTTAGTAGTGTAAAAAACATCGTGAAAACCACATGCACTATCGCAAGGTGTATGCACGGTGGGTTCCACGCATTTTGACGGACGTGAACAAAGTGGTGCGCATGCAAGCTGCCAGTCATCTCCTACAGCAGTTTGAAGACGAAGGTGATGCATTTTTAAAGTCTATAGTGAATATCGATGAAACGTGGGTACACTACTTTATTCCCGAGCCCCAGCAGTCATTAAGCGAGTGGTGGCATACCCAAGACAGTGCGGAGGAGCCGTTCGACAGGAAAAGTGATGGCAACTGATTCTTCTGGGACTGGCAGGGGATTATCTGTGTAGAATTTCTGACGGGTGCCAGAACAATCAATGTTGCTTATTACTCAGATCTCCTGGTAGCAGACGTGAAGAAAAGACCCAATCCAAGCGGAAGACAAGTAGAAAGTGGATAGTTTTAATTCAAGATAGTGTCCGCCCCTACACGACCAAAACAACAATGGCAACCCTCCGGAAATAGAAATGGAACCTTCTGTCACATCCGCCGTACAGTCCCGATTTGGCCTCAAGTGATTTTTCGGAAGGCTCAAATCAGACTTACATGGTATGCAGTCTGCAGGAGTAGATATGTCACCAACCAAAAGCCTTTTTGGAAAAGGGCATCAGGATGCTTCCAGAATGTTGGAAAATGTGTTGACTCTGGAAGGGAGTACTTTGAAGACTGGTATTTGGTAAATCTTATTAAGTTATTTAAGGTAACTTGTGCTTGAAAGCCCTTATTAGGGTTTAGCAACAACATATACCATTAGAACTCGGTATTAGTATAGTTTTACATATCTGGTGAGTGTACCAATACGAAAAAAAAAATGTATTTAATTTTTGTTTATAAATTTAAGATAAAAAAACGGAAGAAAAACTACAAAAAGAAACAAAACAAAAATAAGCTAAAACCTAAACCTAACGGAGAGAGTGCAAATTATAGGTATTTACAAGAAAAGAAAATCACGGAGATCTGTTCAAAATACGGTTATATAAATGCACATATTTCAAAAAATTGCTCTAAACACATAAATGATATTAAAAACACTAAAATTTACATAAAAGTACCATAAAAACTAAACTGTGATTGTTCTAAAGTTAACAATGTTTTTCTACCGTATTAGCAGCAACACGTTGTTGATCCTGGTTCAACAGTATGAAAACATTTCCAACTGGTCAAAAATCAACCTCAATTGTCCCAACTGACAATGTTTATCCAATTGCAGGATTTATAAGGTATTAACGTTTTATATTAATATGTTTTGGCAATTTGCAAAATTCATCCCTCTTCTCAAGAGAAACATGGTATTGGACGCAAATACCCATCAGCAGTCAATCTTTTCAAGGCCTAAAAACCACAAAATTTCGATGCAGGCATTGTTATATTTTCCCACATTGAGTCATTTTCAGTAGCCAAATTAACATTTCTGGTTTATTATTACAGACAGCACCAGAAATGTTTGCAATATAATGCGAGTTGAAACAAGTTCAAGATCATTGAAACAGGTTTAAATATACAAGGTGAGTGAAAAATAACTAAGTATTAAATATTAGCTAAAGAAATTATAGTATCAGTGGAGTCACAATAAAGACAATCTCTAACTACAGCAAATAAGATTTCATATTTTCCGCGTTGATAGAATAGCATATGTAATGGAAACAAAGAGTTCCGGCCGCTTGTGTTTAAGAGCAAGCCAAGAGAATGGGATACGGTGAAAAGGAGAAATACAACACTACGTCCGTAGATAATAAAGTGCCATAGAAACCCGATGACCACAGGTTTGGTAAACGATGAAAAAAAATGGCCATTTATCAAGGTCCATAGAGAACAAGACGAGGATTACGTACGGTATTGCATAAAGAATTTAATTGCCCATTACGTGCAGGAGCTAAAACTCGACGATTATGACCTCAAAATAGAATATGGGGAGTTAATGCTGGGTTGACATGAAGATTAATCCGAATTTCTTGAAAACATCCTCTAGAGTGACGAAGCCATATTCTGGCTCTGATAACATTAGCAACCTTATTTTCATGCAGGTTGGTGTATCACCCCATTTGGTCTTTATTGTGCGTGCGTGGATTGATCATCATTTTTCAGGGTGTGGGCTGGGACGTGAATTCCATAAATGACCACCAAAAAGTTCAGATCTCACTTCATATAATTTATCAAAAAGGGGCATGCAAAGGAGAAGCTATAGCGCAGACTTTCGTACGAATTCAAGAGGTTCCTAGCAATATTCCAAACGACTGCCTTCAGAAGATTGTTCATCTCTGCCCGCTTGAGGAAATTGGGTGATGCTTTCATTTTCAAATGTAATAAAATACATATACAATTTGTTTCAATACATTTTATCAGAAATATGGGACTTTTTATCCACCCTGTATCTGCAGCTGACAGGATGATTTCTGGGATTCTTGAACCGTGATAGTGAAAGGAGCTAGCAATGTCATCTTGGTCAAAAACGTAATACTAGGCAATTTTACACTATAATTTATTAGTGATTAAAAAGAATGGTCCCTATGCTTAGAGACTGTTATTATCATCATATAACCACGTTCAAGTGGTGTTGGGAGTGAGTTTCAGAGAACATTTTGAAAGACGCCTTGAGGTCAGATCCATCCTCGTCAATTATAGGAAAGGACAATATCGCTGCTAGAAAGATGTTCAAATCCGGATCACTACATAGAATATTCCCACACCGACAATTCATTCTGCATGATCAACTTCAAGAGAAAACATGGGGCCGGCGATGAGATTGCTCTGTAAGCAATCCCAGAACGAACTTAAAAAGACCTTTCGATTTCGATTTTCGGGAAAACTCGAAATCGAATATCTCGAAAATTATTCGAGATAGAAATTTTTTAATTTCGAATTCGAAATCAGCGTCTTTCCGTAGTTCTCGAGTTAAAAGTCGCGACAGACGTCCGCACCGATTTCATTAGGCTTCACTTTCAGGTATCGAAGCCTAAAAGCAAGCCAACAAATTCAAAAAACGTGTACCGGACAGAAGAGAAACCTTAAGCAAATGATAGTAGTTACTTTAGTCAAGTACATACTTTACATACCTAATATTTGTTTTAGTTATCAAAACGAAGGATTCCTGTTTAATAAAATCATTACGATTGATTATTTATATTCAAATATATTTTTCTTTGATCTGGACTGTGAATTTCGTAACTATTGGAAGCTAATGAGTCAAGAAAAATCATCACGGTTCGTTAGTCTGAATAAGTTCTCAATTACCTTCAAATATGTAAAACATCTTGAGGATTGTTTGAGAATATATGTATCGATCATCAACTAGGAAACTTCTGGCCTTTCTTTTAAAAGAGGATAGCAAACTACAGAATTTGTCATCAATTTATTAAGATAGCGATATATTTTGTCTGTTATTTCGTAGTATCCTAATTTATCCTTTTTATGAGTATTCACAAAATGAAGATAACATCAGCTGATCTTTGAAGTATAAGTAGGACATATCAGTTAAGCTCGACTAAGTAGTACCTAGGTGATTACATGTAAATAGGCTGGATTTCAATTGGGATATGAACATTCTGGACCAATGATATCAATCAATAAATAAGATATTTCTTTTGGCTGTGGCAAAAAGATGTAGTGGTCGGTCTCTTATATTACCAGTTATTTAACTGATGTGCGAAACAAATCAGGCACATACCTATGTTGTCTGCCTTAACTTGTTGGATATGGGACCTACACTAAAAATTTATCAAATTCAATAACCAACAGAAGACAATTTATTTTCTCCTCTTTTTTTATTCTCAAGAAAAGAGAAATAACATGAGTTATCAATAGCAAATAGCATTTATATATATTCTCACAACTTTATAAGTGCCATTAAACAAGACTAAATGTAACATCTATAATAGCACTGCATAGAAATGTGCGGATGCAACACATATGGGATTAAAGAACAACTAAAAATAGAGCTTTATATTCTTGGATCTACAAAATCTTAAGTTTTGTGATGCTAGTGTCCAAATATCTTTTGTTTTGGTACCCTAGTAGTACATTTACTTCTAGTGTTAGCAGCTTTGGTCATATGGTAGCCTTTTTAGGGGTAAGCTCATCTGTTTTGCCAGTGAAGATCGTGTCGTGAATGTGTCACAAGATGACCAGAATTTTGGCGTTTATATAAACTGTCTTGCAACTGCGCCGTCCATCTAGAGGAGTCATGAATAGGAAGCAAATTCGTTCATAATCTTTGTTTTGCAACATTTTGAAAATGGAATTTCCCGGTTATTATTCAACTTCGAATATTGGGAAAGGGCTAATTTGATAGCGTTACCTAACGAACAGAATTTATGATATATTAGCTTGCGCATTATCATCTATTCTTGTTTAAGCTTTTTAAGCATTTAGAGATATTTCAACGTAAACATTCACAATTTCTAGTCTCGGTTATACATTATTCCATAACAAATATACAAGGGTTGGGGTATGTCATGGCATTTTTTCAAAGGTAAGACATGGTATCACAAAACCATATATCAAGGAAACCATACATTTTGCCACCCACCCCGTTAGTGTTCGGCGTGGAACAGCATATTTCCGACAACCTTTACTAACTTTCTGTGGTATTCTCTGGCATTTCTACTACGGAGAATGGCTATTTTTATATAAGAACGCTGTTCTACTTGGGTCACATCCATCCTGCATGGACGTTGACTGATAAATGATTTAACATTGCTCTCTGTACAATTGCAGAACATCACAGAGCCATCTTGTGGACACGCACTAGGAATGCACAGCTTCCTTGAATAATAAATTTTGAGATACCATCCCTTACCTTAAAAAATAGCTGCCATGACTTCTGCCTCAACCCTCGTATAAATTCTTCAAGGAAAAAGGAAAACGGAACAGGCAGGCGATAACGATAGTAAATATGATAAAATAAGCAGTCGTATGTTTTTAAACGATAAAGTCTGATGCATTGTTGCATCCCTAGTGTGGCGGAAATGTAGCTCAATAAGCGACACAAAATTTGAATGCAAAAACCTTTCAACGCATAGTTGGGCCGATAGCTAGCATAAGGTTAACGAACCTCCTAAACGATTAGTTTAGTAATAAATCCCAAATGATAGTTTATTTCTTGTTCATTATTAAAAACGCAATAATGATGACAGTCTACTTTCAAGTTAAACAATTGTTTCAACTGAAGGGCGCCCTCGGTTAACGTATTTTCAGTTCAAGGAAAGCCACAAAAAATAGAAACTCCAATTTGTGACACCCGAGACTGCAAGAAATCGGGCGCGGCGTCTTGCACAAACGGAACTTCAAAAGAGAGCTTGCAACGTGTTTGGAAGTTGTCCAATTGAATTTCAAGGGGTTTTGCTGCATTATTCTCTGACGTAAGAGAGCAACTATTGACGAACGCGTTAAGTACAAGTGCATCGTTCTCTGTACAGTCCACATGTGGGTTGTGAGATTAAAAGTAAAAAAAAAATATCAAAATATACGACAGACGTATGAAAGACAGATGACTCCTGAAACTGCCTGATAAACGTTGTTCTTCATGTGATCCTTCTTAATGGTATTGAAGTCTGAAGAATAATATCTCATTAATAAACATTCAAATTTGTGTAATTCCAATAAATCGAATTATTCGAATACACGACTAAAAATTTGAATACATCAAATTCGATTAGTTGCAATTGCTAATTGAGTAGTTATAAGAGTTGAAATTTAATAAGCTACACCATTTTCTTCTTTCGAATGCATGGTTTATATTTACAGTATTCCAATATTAATTTACCAATATAGAATATTCAATTTGTTGGAATACTAATACTGATGATTGGAATAATTCAATATTTCAATAAATATAAGGGTGACTTTCAAAAACCCAGATCTAGGGAATATGGGGAGTAGATAGGATAAGAGAGTTCAAGATTGTCAATAGGGTATTCAAGAACGGTAACTATTAAAAATAGCTCAGCGTTATATGTGGAAGAATAACATTCTGCATTCAATATTCAGATCGGCAACATTGCTCTGTTAACAAGAAGTGATACGATTGTGTTTTCAGCACATTTGCCTTTTAGTTTGATACTAAAACAGCTAGCAAGCTTCCATACAAATAGAACCCCACCCCCAGCGGGATTATATGCAACTAAAAGAACTTTTGGTACTGAATATTTTTTATATATGTTCTGACAGAAAGATAATTTTCTAGGGACTTAAATTGTAAAGGCGCCTAGAGAGAGCAAGCGTTGTCCACTGTTTATGAGCAAACAAATCAGAAGATCAACTGTACTATAAATGAAAGAGCATCTAATGACACTACGGAAGCTCTAATAAAGGAACGAGTACATTATCAAAATTCAATTTAAAAAGCCAACTTTTCAAATTGGTTTTTGGGCACTTTTCGGCGTCGTGAAGACATGTAGCACATAAGTATCTTGAACTCAAATTCCTCATAGATGGTTGGGCATTATTCAGTGAGAAAACAAACAAAGAGATGTACCCCAAATGCGTTTGATCCCATACCTCTCGTGGTGCGAACATCGTTACTGATCGATGATATTAAGAACATGCTAACCATTTCACGTTGGCATTAGCCAATCAAGTTCAGTAACCAAAGACTTCATCATTTATTGTTTAGAATTTTCTGCCATGCCATCGACGATTTACAAGTTTTCCTAAAATCTTAAATAAAACGGCAACATCAATTAAAATAACCACCCGTAGTACATACAGCCTCTCTAAAATGGAGACAGGGTGGTTACAAAAAAATATAACAATGGAGACCATGGATGGTAAAGAAGGCAAGAGAACGTCCACAAATGAAATGGTCGGGCGACTTAAAAAGAATTTCCGGATTTGGGCGGATAAAAAAAACTACCAATAGAAACAACTTAGAGAGGCCTACATACGCTATTTGGTAAAAAGGAACTAACATAGATAAATAGAGTTGAAACATTAAAATAATTTATCAGAACTTGCACTAAACACTATATGTACGATAATTTTAAACAAATTATGGACGCCATACATTTCACGACAGTAATTTGGATTGTTTATTTCTTATTGTTGCTCCTCAATAATATATAGTATGTGGTTAACTAGCATGAACATTTATTATTTGAATATGTGCAAGCGAACAAAAACAGCTTTGAAAATTCTCAAGAGGTGTAATTATAATCGCTTTCTTTGGGATGTCGAACACATCCAAAATAATGCAGAACGAAAATAACATAATAAGAAATGTAACTAAAATGATCAGATAAAACGAAGAATGTATCGAACGAAGTGAATACACAAAAACCAAAAAGAACACTGACACGGTGAATGATATCACCGGGGTATAGAAACCAACGATTCGGAAAAAGTAAAGCGCATTCATACATTTGAGAGCATGCCAAATTAACAACAGAATATAAAAAAAGAAAAGACGACTAGAAGCAACTGAAAAACTTAAATATAAAATAAAAAAAATTAAATGAAAGTTGGGTTGGAGAGAGTAGCTTCGTTAATTCAATAGTAAATTTACAGGATATTCAAATTTCGTTGGATTTTTCGTCTTCGTTGTTGCCTTT
Organism: Sinelater perroti; assembly: GCA_036346155.1. Lineage (NCBI taxonomy): Eukaryota > Metazoa > Arthropoda > Insecta > Coleoptera > Elateridae > Sinelater > Sinelater perroti. Next base: position 2,680,336 of record JARFIY010000167.1, on the reverse strand, counting down.
ATATTTCAGTGTTAATTCTGAAGACAGTACGAACGAAATTTGTCAGATGTAAAGACTATCAAAGGGTAGTATGTAAACTAAAAATATTAGAGACCAATCAAGAAGTAGTAGATCTAGAGATTTGAATCTTGCAATCTAATGAGCAAAAATCAACGTTATGTTTCGCGTAAACTTTGAAGTAAACAATTTGGAGAAATAGCTGAACCTTTAATAGAGAATGAGTAGTTCTTTTTTGTTGAGGCCATCATTGAAGTAGCAGTTTGTTATATTGAGGTTAGAAAGTCAGTCACGGAAAGGGTTCCAACAAGATGGTGCACCGCTATATTGAACTATGACTTTTAGAACGAAATTTTTACAGATTCTTTTACAAATTTTTGCAGAAGAGATAAACTAAGACTAGAACCAATACGTCCACCAAATATAAATCTTGTTTTTTTTTTTTGAAAGCATATAAGAAAAAATGTTCAATAATTCGCAGATTTCGGATGATGAAATTCTGAAGATCTGAATAAGTGATGCCATAAAATTGAATACCAATAAGACGATTCTTGGACAGCAGTGTCCGTAAAAACTGCAAGATAAGGTATCATAAACCACATCTTTGTACCTAGCATGGTTTTTCCATTAGACTTGTTCATAATCTGGAAGAGTTTGTGTACAACCTACATCATTTTACATTTTTGAATGGAGAATTCTTAAAATAAAAATACCCTCTTACCTAGCATTGTGTCCCAATTATATTTCTAGATTTAGTTTAAATTGCAGAAGCCAAACTTTTAAATGAATGCATAAATTTTAAAATCAGATTTGAGATTAGAAGTAGCGTTGGGCCATCCCTTATATTTTGCTAAATTAATAAAAACCGACGAAAACCAGAAGTAAGAAAATCGAAACGCTTTTAGCAAATTTTTGATTGAAACGTTTATAAACGGATGAATTGAAAACAATTTTCCGAGACTATGATCAATCATTTACCAAATATAAATAGAAATCAGAAACAAAATCCATAAAAAAATGTATTAATTTGGGGGAAAACTGAAAAGAACAATCGCTGGTATAAATTCATAAACTAAAACCGCATTACAATTGCTATTTAATCGACAAAGATTAAAGGATACAAAGCCACTGAGGTGCGCATAAATTTGAAATTGACATTGTTTTTCATTTCTTCTTAAGGGTATTGAAATCTGGTGAAAAATTCGACTATCCAATGTCTTATTATTAAAAATTTGAATATGTGTAATCCGATTAATAAGCGACTACAGATAACATTGATTCTCAAATTAGTTTTCATGGTACGGTCTCATTATGTCGTTTAACTCAAAATACTCTACAAATAGCAACTAGATAATCGCACTATTTTAGTGACCAATGCATTCATATTCAGTTAGATATATAAAAAATTTCGCGATAGCATCCTTTATTAATGTTAAATACTATATTACCATCCTTATTTCCGAGGAAATGAGCTTTCATCGCACTATATATTCTAAATAATTCTAACTTCGGTGTAACATAGGTATATTCAAATGAAGTTATAAAAGACCACACAACGAAGGTCCTATTCGACTATACGTTCAAAAATTCTTCCAAATTTTGAGCACATCTAAGTTCATTCAGATGACCTTGACAGACGACATACTTTATTACACGTCCAAATTATTTGTTGCAGATCACAAAAATTCATTCGCGTTGGTACTGACAATTCAAGAAGTGTGATCTTATTACACCATATACTCAACTTCACTATTTGCCGTTTAGGGTTTTCTATTACCGTGATACGACGATCATTTGTAAAATCTCCAAAAAATCCCAAACAAAACGGGAGTGTCAATTGAAACAGTAAAACTTCAGTTCTTAAAAAATTTTAATCTGGTACAAATGAAGCAACATATAACATATCAGTTACCAGTACTTCCAAATTATTATCCACATTGTGACAAATTGTAACGAAATTTATCTTTGATCGGCTTAGTTTAGAACAAATACATGGTCTATGTGTAATCCTGTAGTAAGCACATCATTTTACTATACGTAAGATTCAAATACAATTTTAAGTGAATTATAGATGTCACACATTTCGTGATAATAAATTTGGACGATTCGTTTCTTAATGCTGCTGAAAATACGAATGTTTATTGCGTGAACTTGTACAAATAAATAACAAATTTCAGTCGCTCCTTTTTTACTTTCTACTTCTTCCATTTAGTCTATCCATTATCTCTTTGACCTACCCCTCCCTTTTTTTTGACTTTTCTGATTCCAATATAGATTTTAAAATTCTGCCATGCTTCATTCTTATATGACCATACCGGTTCTATTGTTTATTTTCAATTCTTCTTATTATTGCTGTGTGCTTATTTTTCTATCTTTGTTGCTTATTCTAATCCATTTAGTTTTTTTTTGCTATCATATCCTATCAAGTAATTCGCCCTGTTGATTTTATTTCTGTTTTCCAGTTTTCACTTGCAATGTTATTATTGGTAACGTCATTGGGTTATATTTATTCATTTTTACTTTACTACATGAACGTTCATGTAGTTACTCTTCTAGTAGTTTTCTTTGTATTTGATATATTTCTTATTTTAACCATCTCGGTTATTTATTTATTATTATGAATTTTTTCCAACTTTAAATTTTCCATTTCTCTATCCCATACGTTTACTAGTCTTTGGATTGTATTCCTTATTTCTCTACTAAACCTGTCACTTACACATAACAAGGTCTGTATGTATTTTAATTGTTTCTATAATTTCTGCATTCTATTATAGTATTTGACTATTCTCCTTTTCCTTTGCATTTAATTAACTTATGTATAAAAATTAAGAATAACAGTGAGCTTAAACTATGTTTTGTTATATTTCCTTATTCATTCTAAATTATCCTGATCTTTGCTGAGATTGTATTTTGCTCCCACCGTCTCTTGTGAACTTCTGATTATTTTGATAAATGTATTAGGTACTTCTATTTCTTTTAAAGCTCTCCATTTTTATCTATCTATTTATGTATCTAATGCTGCATTTAAATCTAAGAAGTTAGAATAGCAATTATATATTTCTTATATAAAATAAGTCGAGGGTTTTCTATTATCCACGTTGTGGGTTTTCCTTATTGATCTGCAAAAGTTCCAATTTTCATCTCTTTGTTTATACACATCTTCCATATGTCCTTTGTTACATTTCTTCTATTGCTAATTACTTAATCTCTTTCACCACGTTTTTCGAACATTTTTTGATTCTTTGATCCTTACTTTGTTCAGTTCTTCTGTGTACAACACTACCCATTTACCGTAAGTTTTTTTGTGGATTGCCCTTGCTCTCAATAATTTTTCTCTTACTTATTTTAAGGGTCTAATTAGTGTTTCCTTATATTCCTGGATTTTTAAAGTTTTTTGTTCCCACAATATCTATATAGTATTTAGTGCCGGAGACGTCCTCACCAATGTTTGCATCATCACCCATCTGTCAGATGTCAGAGGCGCATGCTTTGATTTGTGGACCGTATTTGGGACGGGCTTTTTTACTAGTATGTCAATATAAGGCGTATTTCCCCTATTAATTTCACCTCCTGGATTTCTCTTTCCATATCTTTTAATTCATACTTTTAACTCTTAATTTCGACCCGTTTTCTGCGTCTTTTAGACTGCACCACTATTTTCCTCTTTGTTACTTCTCTCTACAATAATTCCATTTGATCATTTTTTTAAATTCTTTCCTGGGCGTCTCATTTACAAGCTCAAGATTTATATTTTCTAGTTTTATCATCTCTAGTTCTACTTGTATCTTATTTAATTTAGCATCTTTTCGTTTAGCCCTTAAATATAAGACATTTAATTACCTAACTTCTCATTATTCTTTTTTAATAATACTTCAATAATTAATTACGCTTGGAGTTGTTTAGTATTATACTGATTACAATAAGCACTACTTTTTTTGAATAATTTTTTCAAATTCGTGGGAGGGTTCTAAGAGTGCAGAAAAAGCGACCAAACGGCTGTAACGCCCATACATGTCCGTTTTCAAACAAATAAGCCTTACTACGTATCTGAGTTATTTTAATCATTACTCCCCTGGGGCCACTCACAAAGCTTACAGCTATTTTGCTCTAATTTTGTTGGATCTCATACTTTATATTTCAGGTCATTTCACATGTAACAATTTTAAACTAAACAAGCATAATATTTAACATATATTTTCTCTTAATATTTCAAAAATTGAATAGTAAAAATTTGAGACATTATACACATCTAAAATAATGGAGAACAAAAACAGTAAGAGTAGATAATATGGAGAAAATAATGAATGGATAGACATACAAACAGTAGGATATAAAGTTTAGAATTTAAATGAAGGGGTTAGAGGGAAGAGGAGTGAAATGTCGTTTATCCTCTACTAAGGTATTCATTCAATAGTGCATTTGAAAGATATTCAAATTTCGTTTAACTTTTACTATTCATTAAATTCGACTTCTGAATAGAGTAAATACAAAATCTCTCCTAGACTATGAAAAATTGTAAAGTAAAATAATTTCTTAAAACAAAAAATAATAAAATATCGCCCTTTACAATTCAGTGATATTCCTTAAGGGAGTATGAACGAAACCTGCCAGATATGAAGAGCATCAAAGGATAATATGTAAAGTACAAAGAAAGTGGGAGTGTTGGGGTCCAGCCAAAGATGACGGAAGACTCGATTCTATGCGCACGGCTTTTTCGACATAGTGAAAAAATTGACGTCATGCCTTACGTGAACTTCAAAATAATAATGAAAAATTTTGCAGAAATGGTTGCAGTTCGTAAGCTTTTAAACCAGATGGCTGTCTTCAACGTGCTGAATTTGATGCAGAAGTTCTGAGACGAGAGGACTAACACGATGACTACCTAAAACATTTTTTTATAAGGCAACCTTTCATTGGAAAGTGGGTGAAAATTATAAAATATAAAAAAATTAACATTTGATGCGGTTTGATGAAGAATGGATCGTTCTTTTTTGCTGAGGCCACCATTAGAGAACCAATTTATTTATTATATGCTACATTACAATTGAAAAATTTTCAGGATACTGTTCCAATAAGATGGTGCATTACCAAGCGAAGTGCACCTTTTTGAATAAAATTTTTATAAAAAAATGAATTGGTAGGGATAGACTATGACCATGACAAATACGTTCAGCAGACCAATTTTTTTGATTTTTCTGAAGGCACATAAAAGACACACAGATATCTGACGTTAAATCTCTGAAAAAGAGTTGGTATAAAGGTCACCAAAGAGATATAAAATTGAATACCAAAATAAATACAATTTTCCATAAAAAAAATTACCTCCCATAACAAATCACACTTTCTGGTGGATGCAATAAGCAAAACTGCTGAACATGGAGAGATGTTTATCCCCGGTCAACAGTCAAGCGTCCATTGTACACACAGAAATTAGAGCAGGATTATGTTCTTTGCTGGTGGAAGCGTTGGTCATCATTTTTTTCAAAATAAAGTTGATGCTGTGACAGTTGGTTATGTTCATTTATCTCATCTTTGCTTAGGCGCAAATCTCATTGAATTCATTTGTCTCAGATGTGATGTCAATAAGCTGGTACTCAAATACCACTTACTAAAATAATCGCTTGCCGAGAAGTCAAATATTAGCTGAGTTCTAAGATCATATAGCCTGACATTATTAGACTTGGATCAATGTTGAGAATTCTGTTTACTCAAATAAAAAGCAAACTCAACTGTGGTGGTCTTTTAAACATTGTATTTCATGTATACTAGTAAAAAACTTAAAAATAAAATATTGAGCACCAATTTATCCTTTGGTTTCTTTAATTTCTCTTAAGAGTTCCATGGCAGAAAAACCAGTTACTTTAAATTAGTTCATCATCATCATCATCATCAGCCTGCAACCGTCCATCGTTGGACGTAGGACTCTCTCATTTGTTTCCATGCATTTCTGTCTTGAGTTAAATTTTCTTAAATTAGTTACAGATTAAAAATTATAAGGCTTAGCTGCACGTTAAAAGGCACGTAATTGAAATACTTGCTCAAAGTGTAAAATGCATAAAATGCTACCCATGTTATTAAGCTATGAATAAGCTCCACACTGCAGGTCAAGTCGACGAAAGCTATTACCAGCATCTCGGGCACCGTGCAGGTTACTCAACGGGCGCGCGCGCATGACGCGATTATTTGTGACAACACAGGCAGTGGCAACACACAAAGCCGTGCAGGCCAAAGGTTGGGCTAAAATTCGGGCGCTATCTCACACTTGCACAACACCACAAACCACGCAGCATGCGGCCGCAACAAACCAGTACCAATTTACGGAAATAGCTATCAAAAAAACTCATCACAGCTCCCAGCTCAAGGCAGCGAGTGGAGGGCAGGAAGCTCATGTTCCGCGCGCATGGTAGTACCTCTTAATGTGCAGGAACACTGGCGAGGCACTAAATCTAAATAGAGCAACAAAAGCACAACATCCCGAAAGTGAAGGCGCGCAGAGGCGCGCGTCGGAGTGGGCTATATTTAAACGAAGGTGAACGTGCAAATTTAACTGCACCGGCGGCCAACGCGGCGCTCTCGAGAAGCGTGGTCGCCGGGAAGTTTGAGGTTAGGGAGGCTCGGTGCACAATGCACAAGTAATCCTTGCAGTGTTGTGATTAAAATAAGTCTACACAGGGGCGGTATAAATAAACTGGGCGAACACATGTGACAACCTGTTAAGTCCACTTAAAAATACCAGCCAGCTATCAACCTGCACGTTCCCACCGCTTCGATAGCTGCAACAGCCATATTGATAATTGTCAGCGCTAAGCTACTTTTGTAACTTTGTAGCTTCAAGTTAAATATTTTTCTTGTAATTAGATAATCAATAAGTACTTAACCAAATTATTACAAATAAAACTATAAAACGGTTGTACATACTGCAAGTTCCTCCTCAACTAAATCGGTCAACCTGAATTAAAGATCAAATGGGGCGGGGAGCAATCCTGTGGCGTATCTTAATGCGTAGCTTTAAGGGGGTTAAAAAGGTTAACCAATTAGACAAACACGGGACAAGCGGCAATTGCAGAACCTGTCGCTTTTTAGGCCGACTGTACAGTTCCCATGAGGTCAATTTCTTCATTAAATATTGAAGGCGCTAGCGGGCGACTCCACTCGGTGGTTGCACGCGGACTCTTCGGGCGCAGCCCCACGCACCGCGAAGCCTTCTAGCGGCGGCTCCCGGCGCCTATGCAGATACGAAGTTCTTGACCTACAACATCACGTTAGGGCGAAAGCGGAAGCGGCTGACGCGGCCCTTGTACGGCGGGCCGCCGCCTGCATGGCGCACAGGGCGAGCTGGGAATTAGGAAAAGCGATTACCTCGTAGACTGCGGCGAACGATCGGTGCAAATTTATCACAAAAAGTATGTTGGCGTGTAGCAGTCACATCACATTTACACAAAAAGAAACTGCACTGTTATGCCAAGTGAGCATGCGAACTTGCCGGTAAGCGGCTCTTGGAGCATCCGCCAGGAGGTGGCGCTCCGGAGTAACATAAACAGGGTGGCTTAAGTAAATTAATGTATAGGGTACTCCAAACTCAAAGCTTAACCAAGATAGAAAATAAATACTCATCATATATAATACATCTTATGAAATTAAAAAAAGCTTATTTATATATGTAATTTGCAATTTATATACTAAGCAAGAGAAAAAATTTTATATTCTTAGTTGTACAGGAAAAGAATGACAAAGGGTTTACTAAATCCATAAAAATAAAAAAGTCTACTTTTTAAATTTTTATTTTTTTCTAATGGACTTTAAATGAAAAAAGTAAAATTTAGAAATGTACAAATTGCAAATTTGATATTTGTGTTATTCTAAGGAATTAAGAGAAACAAATTTCCATATTTTTACTTTCCTTATCCTAAAATAAGGGGCCAATGCATAAAATAGAGGAAGTGATCCTTAACAAATATAAAGAAAACGCATTGTAAACTTGAGAAAGGGCAATTCTAAGAAGAGTAATGGAAAATGGTGAGCGAGAACAAAGTAAAGGCAGAGGCAGAGGTGGATAGAGATAAGATGTACATAAAGATACAGATGTAAATGGTAAGGTTCAAACACATAGCCACACGGTTTATGAAATGAGAGGTTAAGACTTTTATATGGTCCCCTTTACTGCCCAGCCGTTGCGCACCATCTTTAATACGGGGCGACGTGGTAAACACCGGACGTTAGACAACCACTTTATTCCACCTTGTCCGAAGTAAACCCAAGTACTTAATTATGTTTACGGATTAAGTAGGCTAACTATTTGAGCCCCAGGGTTGATCAAGCTACTGATAAAAATACAGATAAAGATATAGTATAAGATAAAGATAAAGATAAAGACCGAAGACCGAAGACCGAAGACCGAAGACCGAAGACCGAAGACCGGAGACCGGAGACCAAAGATCAAAAGCCGAAGACAAAAGATTGAATACCGAAGAATGAAGATAAAGATAAATATGAAAATAAGTCAAAGATAAATGTAGAAGAACTTCCAATGTCAAAAGGAAGTAAAAATAAACTGGAAAGAATATTCCGAGTATCGAAGGCACTTCGAGTTACAGTCCACCCTGTAGACGTGGGTTCAAATTCCACTTCTGACAAATCACTCTTTAATTTAAGTCAAAAAACTGAAAAAGCGATAGACAGACATACGAACAGACCGTATACAATAGGATTTTAGTTTTATGTGTACTAAAGCCTAAAATCCACGGTTTATTGCTACTTCTATCATTAGAATACATGCAACTGTAAGGTAGGATAGTGTTACTCTACAGCTCTTTCCACAAGTGACAGATCATTGTGGTTCTAGGTCTAAATGACTTTATGCAGGAAGTAGTATACCATAAATTTTTGAGAACTTTATTGGAAGAGTTGAAGACAGCCATGGCAGCACTTCTTCCAGTAATCTTGTTCTTTGTACCAGTATGTACAAGTCTCTTATTAGATAGTTGCTAAATTCTTCTGAATGCATAATTGGTTTTCCTTAAATAGCTTGCCTCTTATGAGTTACAGCCCCACACTCGCACAAAATATGGATGGCTGTCTCTGTTTCCTTGCCGAGTTGTTAGCAACTTAGGTCTTCATTTTATAATCCTGTTTTGTTGAGATATCCTTTTAGAAAACAATGTCATGTGACGAACCTATCATAATTCGTAACTGGTCCCTGCTTTGTACTAAAAGTTCTTGTATTCATTTACGAGTTGATCTTTTCATAAAATATATTTCCTAGTATTTTTTAGGTTTTTTTCTAAACCATTCTCCGACTCTGTTTTGTATTGTATCTTTGGGTACCCTCAGAACCAATTTGGGACTTCTATATGGAGCTGATGATCCTTTTTGTGGTAGCTCATTAGCTTTTTCGTTGACTGTGATTCCTCAATACCTTGGTACCCATAATAGAGTTAACTTATTGGTGGTATGCACTCAGTTTTTCGTGGCATTCTGATACCAGTCTGGATGTTTCCTCAGCTCATCCTCATTCTCCGTTCTTAATTTAACTATTGTTAAGTCTCAGGAACACAAAGCATTCAAGGGTAGTGTTTAAAATCCTTGTTTGATTACAGTGCAGGTCCTAGAGACTTCTGAAAATCAACTGTAGATTGGGTCTCCTATTCTCCCTAAACCTCTAATTTTGCCCATGTTTACCCAGGGTTCTTAAATGAAAGCCATGTCAAACATTTCCTGAAAGGCAGTAAGTACCGCAAAAGCTGTCTTACTATACTGTGGGATTACCTGCAGTCGGTTCACCATCACCTAAGACCCTGAAAGTAACTATGACAACCCTATAAAAATCCTTAATCTGGGATGCCTCGTCAAAGGAGTATGCCCTTCCTTTTCTACTTGTGTACTTATAGAAGCCAGCCTTTCACTCTTAATCTAGGTTTTGTCTTTCGAAACGTGTTTTGGCCTGTTTCCTCTGCACCTCCAGCTCAGGAAAAAAGTTCATCTTGAGCCTCTTCGGAAGGTTCTTGTACTCGATCACAACCAAGTTGACCAAGATTACCAATCGTTCTTCCTAAGCTAATATTTGGTGTCTACATTAGCACAGGCCATCTACAAGATCCTTCCACTAAACGTTGTTCTATAAAATTGCAACGGAATGCTGTTGTCAGTAAAAGTATTAGTTTTTCTTAAACCAAGTTGGCTTGCTCCTGGTTCAGAGTTATCTCAGGATCGTGGCTGTCTCTTACTGCCATTTTAAGTCCACTAGCTACCTTACAGCATGTACTAGTCTGTACCTATGTGCTCCCGTTTTTTTGTTGATTGTGATGGAATTTTGGAGTCCGGTCGGACTCTTTTAGATCCTTTCTCCCTCTACCTTGCCTGCTTTGGCATTTATCTTTTGCGGCTTCTTATCGGTCTATGTTCTTGTCACAACTTTTCTAGCTTTAACATGCTTTTTCTGTTTTTCTTCCAGCTTGTAATTAAAGCTCTTTTTCCCTCCTCTAGCGTTTTTCATATCTTGGCCCGTAAGGGACCGCAGATTAATAGCCTAAAAATTTGATTCTGAGTCAGATGTTTTCACAGATATAGTGCTTCTATAATATCTGTATTGGGGAAAATGTCCACACCTAAGGAGCCTCCTGTATAGATGTAAGGATAATTACTCTGGGAGGTCGCCTGGTATTTTATTCGGCACGGATCGCATTTCGGATTGGGTTCAGTCTGTCTCTTGTGCAATCATCTAAGCGGTGTTAATTCAGTGGGGAAGAGGAGTATATGCTGACTCTTCAGTCTAGATCCAGGGCAGAGATCTATACAAATTGACCCTCAGTCTTGGACCTAGTAGTGCTGTAGTGCAAGGGTCTCATAAAATTCCTTATTAGTCCGCGGACGTGGTTTTCACCTAAACCACGTTACAGTTTTTAGGCTGCTCAGGTATGACTACTTACTCTCTACCATTTTCAAGTTTTAAGTTGCACAAACTTCTTTGGGCCGTTGCACGTGGTAAGTTTATGGCCACTCTTCTCAAAGTAGCTAACTGTATTAAAACACTAATTAGATACGCTGGAATTTGCTTATCTGCCATCTGGCACGTGTGATAGTTAATTAGTGACTAACAACCTGTAGAAATAAATATGGTATAAGTTAAAGAAATGTTAAAAATAATATAAAATATGCAAAATCTAATGAAAATATAATATTTCCGTATTTCGTCTTTTTATATAATTTTTTTTCATAAAATATAAAGCAAGCAAATAAGTTGCGTTGAAAAGTTGCAGAAAACAAAAATGAATTTCGTTCAATGTCAGTTTATGACGGTTATAATCGTACTTTTGATAATAAACTTGGGACTAGTAATTGGCGTATTCCTAAAATGGAGAGCTGCTAAGGAGTACTGCATCGACGGTGCCTTCTATAGAAGTCTGTTGATGAGAAATCAAAATATATCCCCGATAGAGGACCGGTCTGCTGTGCTGGAGCATCCTTTTGCAGTAGGAATAGCCGTTCGCATGTCGAGCTACGGCCCAGAATTGCACTGCGGCGGCGTCATCATCGAAGAGCACTGGGTGGTGACTGCAGGCCATTGCGTAGAGATGCTGATGGGCCTCCCTTACGAAAACGTATTTGTGTACGGCGGAAACGCGCTCTGGAAGATTGCGTTAAGGCACAACGTGGTCTATATGATATACCACAGCAAATATGACAGCGATACCTTCCACGCGGATATTGGATTGGTGAAGGTCGAGCAGCCCTTCCGAAGCAGTTTCGAGTGGCCGATTGCCATAGCAAGTCCTTCCTATGAGTATGAAGAGAATGCTACGGTTACCGCGCTGGGATGGTCTGTGGGTTTCTATACGGAAGACTATAAATCTCACAATGTGTTGAGCAGCGTGACTACTACAATTTTAAACGCAGATTATTGTAAAGAACTGTATAAAAAGTTGGGAGAGGAAATAACGGGATCAATGTTGTGTGCTGGGACGTACATCGGTAAAAAACCTGCTTGCCATTTGGATTCCGGCGGGCCACTTTTAGATGGTGATCTACTAATTGGCGTGGTATCGTGGGGACGAGATTGCGGAAAGGTGGATCAGCCTACTGTTTATACTAGAATATCTCCATTTAGTTTGTGGATACAAAATGTAGTGCAGCCAAAATCACCTGTTTGGTTTAAAAATGAAATAGAATATGAATAAAAAGGATCGGCGGCATCTCACCTGAATATACATATAGTATGCCTGTATATATCCGATATTTGTAAAAAATATTTAAGTATCTTAAAACCAACTAACCTTTTGGAGTTATACCTAGGCTATATCTAGCCGATGCTGTGGATTGACAATGAGATGTACACGTGGGAAAATAATCATAACAAATTACATAGACCTACCCAACAGAAGGAAGAAGAAGAAAAGAGAATTGAAATTTTTTAAGTAAAATATATCACTTAAAGATAGTCACAAATGATTTCAATACGAAAATTGAGAGGAAGGAAAGATATAAACAAATAGCTGGGAGAAACATATAAGCATTACTAAAAACGGGCGAATACTAATAGAATTTGCAGCCGAACATAACATAATTATGAGTATATTTTTCCAATACAAGGAAATTCACAAAGACTGTAGTATCACCAAATATTGGTAAAAAGTAATTTTATGAAGAATATAAAGGTTAGTAGAAGTTCTAAAAGAGCAAACACTAACTCTGATCATTTTCTAATGAAAGTAAAGGTTATACAAGAAATACCAAAGAGGACTAATACAAACCCAAATAAAAACGTTAGATGAAAAATATTAAAACAGGAGAAGATTAAAAGCGATTATAAAGAGGTCTTCGAATCAAGGGTAAAAAAATGGAAGAAAAAATAATATAGCAGATAAATTTTATTATGAAGATTTTACATTAAGATAATAATAGAAGAAATCGGATTATTATTATTTTATTATTTTCTTTCTCTTTCCTAAAGTTTTGTTGCTACAATGCGGGATCTATGCCATTTCACATCATTAGCTTACCGTTCGTCTAGAAATTTTCCGACTATGCAGCACGTACTCAATATCATCGCTTTTTGGACCTTTACATATACTTTAGGCTCAAGTCCTGTACATGTGAGTTGTTTTTTAATTGACTTATGAACTACTCTTGTGCTAAATATAATAATCGGTACAACTTTGACGGTTTTCATTTTCCATATGCGCGACGCTTTGTCTTTCAGGTCCGTATTACTTTTTTAAAAAGTTTTTATGAGTGTCACGAGATGAATAACAATATTTCTGTATTTAGATGGATCTTTGTATTGTTTTCCTTTAAGTAAAAGGTTTTGGGGTTTAAGTTACAAAAATGTATTGGCTCATAGGGCGCAAGCAAGTTACTGCTTTATAAAACCATGATCAAACCCATCTCGACATATGGAATACAGCTATGGGGTGCAGCCAAAACATCCAATATAGAAATATTGAGAAAATTTCAGTCAAAAGTGGTCCGATCCATTGTAAACGCACCATGGTATGTGACCAACGAAACCATACGACGTGATCTTTCAATCCCAACCATTAAACAAGAAATAGAAAAGTTTAGTCCGCGCTACTGTGATCGTATTAGTGTTTACCCTAATCCTCTAATGGAGTGCTTATTAGAAAACAATGTAGAACAGCCACGATTAAAAGATTCAAACCGATGAATTTAATAAACAGATTTCCTTAAAATGCTGTGCTGCATAAATTATAGACCATTTAATGTACGTTAAACTAGATATAGATTAATATAGGTGAGACATCATTGGATGCTCTACCTTCATGCTTTCAGATCTTATACCAAATGTATGTTAAACCAACTACTGAATGTCGCGCTTAGACAGACTGTAGTGTAATTAATTAATTAAAAAAAGTAAAAAGTAGCTTTTTCCTTTAGTTATGAATGTAGGCATTTCAGTAGGGCTCTTTAATATTCGTTAAAATAAGCAAGTAGATAAGTGTGGGTGCAGGTGAATTGTTTGTACCAATAATTGTAAAATTACCCTCAGCTTTCCAGTTGTAGGCTTTCTGAATTATCCTTTGGAACACGTTGAGTGTCCTTCATGTTTTCTATGTTATTGCAATTCTTAGTCTCATGGTTTATCCAAGAAGCATCAGAATTGTGTTAACCTACTGATGACCATAAATTCTCAATTTCTTCTTGGTTCGGTGAGATGGTGCTTTGGCTAATGTTTTTTCCTCTTTTATTGCTTTCTGTTTTGATAGTTCTGTAAAAAAAATTGTTGTTAAGGAACTTATCATTCTGGCTTTTTCTTTTCTGTACATTTTCGATATCTTTTTAGTCGTCCAGTTAACGCTGCTAATTTTTACTTTCCTTATCTTATAATATGGAAAGTAATGTAATCGGCGGAAATTTGACCTACCCAGTTTTTCACATTTCTGGACGAATTATAGTCTCAGGACACCAAAAAAGTTGGTTTGAGCCATTGGTTCGTGTGTGTGTGTGTGTGTGTGTCTGTCGATCTGTCAGTAAACAGGATATCTAGAGAACCGTAAGAGCTAGAAACTTTAAATTTGGTATGCAAGTTACTTGTAGGTAGGGGACGCAGTGCGAAGCTTTTGGTAAAGATCGGCAGAGTCGTTTGGTCTCAAGGTCGCAAAATCGGTCGCAAAGCGGTCGCGAATCTAAACGGTTGAAGATACAAAAAATTTATGAGAATAAAAATGATTTGCTATCATGAGATAAACATGAATTTAAAATAAAAGTTGGTAAAATAGGAACCCGAAAAAATTGAAGCTCAGGATATTTAATATACCGGGTGTTCATAAAATGTTTCGGAAAATTTATATTACCGGATAGATCAGACCGAGAAGAACAAAAAATTACAATGAAATTTTTTGATCCGAGGTCAAATAAATAAATTATAGCCGATTAAAAATTAATTAAACAGACCAATCAGCGCACTCGGAGAGGTTCCTGGCCGACTGCGGGAGGACGGGGAGGGGGGTGGTGCTCGGCCGCTAGGAGGGAGCACGCAGGCGATAATGGGGAAGGCCGTGCGACCGAGCTTGCACGGTTACCTTCAGTGACGTAGCAAAAGTTTTAAGTACGAGTCAATTATTGTCTTGTACTGTTTATTTTAATCAGCTTTCAAGTGTTGGACTCGCACCTTGTCCTTTTTTAAAATAACAAGTTCCGGGACGAGAGCAGCGCAGCGCCGAGACGATGGACCCGGTATAATATATAATAGTAGGATAAGGAAAGTCGTGTGATGTTCACACCAGATTTTTGCTTGAGTGTATCTAAGAATGTGCTGATAGTGACGTTTAAGTTGTCCTTAATAGTGTATACTCTATACCTATCCAAGATCTTGTTTATTAGTTTTTTGAGCCGCTGACTTGGCCTTTCGCGAATTCAGACAGACGTGCTATGTCTTGTCTGATGCGTTCTATTTTGGTCTGAAGACTCCTTTTCTACGGTAGTTGGTCGTGTTCTTTCTTTTACTATTATTATTATTAAAGCTCGCCATTTTTCTTCTTCGGTTTCTACTTTTAGTTTTTTTTATTGTTTCTCTGCTGTTTTTAAATATTTCTTTGTAATGCTCTGAAGCAATTATGTCTTTTCTTGCACTTTCTTCTTTATTTTTCTTATTTTTTAGTTTAAAAATTTATTGTTTTTCTTTTCCGAGTTTTTAGCTCTTTTTTTGGCCCCGTTTTTGCACGATCTTTTCTTTCACCTCTACTTCTAATTTTTCATTATTTTTTTAAAAACGTTGTACTGAATCTGCACAGAACTATCTGTAGTATATACTTTTTGTATTGTTTTTTTTATTATTTCTGATATTACCAATTGATTTACTACTTCTTTTTGACGATAAAATTTCTAATTGTAATTAATATAAAATTTATTTGGTTTTTGTGTTCTCCATTTACCCACACCTTCCCTTAAAAAAGTGTAAGTTGTGAATAGTTTGTTCTTTATTACGAAATTTATTAATTCTTTCCCCGTCATTTCTTATACAGCACCCGAATCGAACAGTAAAATTTCCGTTTTCTTTCATAAGTTGTCCAATTTTACTGTTGGTCTCCTATCAACATAATTTTGCGTTTTTTGACTTTATCGTAAAATTTTTCTAAATCCTACATGGATACAACCTTGGTGGACTTACTTGTATCGTTTTTCTTTTCCATGTTATTTTGTTTGACTACACTTATATTTATTTTATTCTTGTAATAATGTTTTTTTATAGAAAACAGCTCCATTACGTCCTAGTATTTTACCGATGGTGTTCAGTATGTTTCCTTATTTTTTTATAATACGTCATCACCCACCCTTCTTGCTTTTGATATCCCCACTACAACCCGAGAGAAAATTTATAACTCCTGTTTCATTTACATTAATCTCTCCTGCGTCTTCAATGTTGTTACATTTAAAATATATATTTTTAACTTCTGGGTTTTGATTACTTTGTTATCTAGTTTAGCTTTAATTTGGGTGGTAGACGAGGGCTTTTGGACTCCCCTGATGACCAGTCTACTGAGGAGTGTTTTGTAGTTTTTTCCTTTTCTTTTCTTTCTTACATTCTTTGAAATCACTTGGATCGTCTTCATTTTATGACTAAATGAACTTTTTCTTAATAGTCTTTTGATTTCGTAAGGTCTTCTTTCTTGGGTTGGAGTATTTTTTTCCAATTCTAAATGCACGATTTTCCATCGACTTGTAGATTTTAATATCCAATTTTTGTTCTTTTGCTATTTTTTTGTTTCTGTTATATTACTTTTTACATAAATGTTTTCCTTTAATTTCTTTTTATTCTTCATCACTTGTACTTTTTCTTCCCCCAAATCAAATTTTACCACAATTAATTTTTGAGCTGCCTATCTTAAATGCTGACGTGATGTTCATGATTACATCCATTACCTTTTTAAAGAAATACTTTATGCTTGTATATGTCCCTTCAATGCCGCTAATCATCGCGTCGTTCCTCTTCTTTTTTCTCTTTTCTTCCTATTTTTTCTCTAGAGCAGTTATTCCATTGTTCAGTTTGGATTTTCATTGTTCCAATTTTTTCTTTATTCTTTAGTTTTTACCTCAATTGCTTCATTTCTTTATTATTTTTTGATCTTTGCCATCATTTTGTTTTTTCTCAAATGAATGCGTTTTACGTTTTTGGGTGTTTCCTGGTATTTCCTCTTGTTTCTTGCACTATCATTTATTTCTTCGTCCTGGTTAAATAAATGCTTTTTATAAGCACTCCCTTTGTTTATAATTTTTTTCCGGTATTAGCAATATCGCACGTTCTTCTATTACTCTTATCTGAGCGTTTATTATGCTATCCTAACCTCACTCGAATTTTTCTAAATTTATTTCGCCCTTAAGGGCGGTGCACGAGATACAAATTATATTAAAAAGTTAGTGACCGACATTAATTTTTTACCTTGGAGAATGTCTTTATTTAGATTCACTGTAATCACAAATTTTACACTGGCCTAAATTTTAACATCCGTTAACCTTTACAGAAATTCAACAATAGTGTACGACAAATAAATCATTAAATTTACAAATAATCTGGCTGTAAATATTGATGTTTACTTAATAAACAAATGTATGGCTCTACATCCAGCTTTTCTAATTGATTCTATTCTTCTTGGCACCAAGACAAACAATGAACGAATGGTGTCTTGATAGACTGCACTTCAATCATTACTGATACGCTCGCATAATTCAGTCAAATTCTTTGGAGGCTGTGGGTACCACTGTGCGCTTCACGCATGATATTCCAGGCATTTTTTATCGGTAAAAGGTCAGATAGTTTAATGTATTACGTGTCACATGTAATCGAGTGTTATTTTGTTAAAAGATTGCTTGGAGCACTCTCTAAAGGAAATGATGTACCAAGACCTCTGCAATGTAGATCTAAGTGGTAACGTTGTTTTTAACTCTGACTGGAGGTGACCTGTTATCATAACTGATCGTTCTTTCTAGTTGTACACTTTGTACTTCCGTTCTCCGCATCGACGGCATATTAATATTTGACCATCATTTCGGTTTAAATAAAATCTGGATTTATTAAGAAAGATTATTCTATGCCACTCTTGTGTCCACACACGCTTTTCCATTGCCTACTGCACCTTTGCCGGTGCAGATAGTCAGTAGTAGTCGTAAGAAAGGACATCGTGTTGTTAGTTCCATTGCAAGTAGTTGACATCAAGCATAAAAGATCGACAATCGGTACCATTGTTGTCATAGTGTACTACGATCTGTAATTATAAGCCTTTAAAGGTTAATATCCTTTCTGAGTTTTGTTGTAGACCTTGGTCTTCGTAAGTACCTTCTTTGACCCACTGGTCCCATATTCGCACTGCAGTACTGCTATGGTGACCAAGTCTTCAGCCTACTTCCGTAAAGAAACATCCTCTTCGTTAGACAACAATACTTTTTTTAAGCTAGCAATCTTATTGATAACGTACGCTTTGTTGACAAGATACATTATGACACCCTGTAAATTATACCTTAAAAATCTGAACCGTCGAGAATACTTTTATGTTTATTTTGCACGTGATACCGCTATTTCCCCCACACAATATAATCAAACCTCGAACAGACATAAACATATGGTTCTTAACTTTAACTTTAATCGTTTTCTGATTATAATATGCAAATTTAATATAGAAGTTTCAATGCCAATGTCATTTTTTATAATGGTGATTTTAATAAACAGCAACATATGAACAGCTCTTTAAGTTAAAAGAACTTGGTGATGAATGAATAAGGAAGTAGTTTAGAATAACGACAATCGTGTAAATTTTAGCCTACTATTTTTTGGCGCTCCCTGTGTTATTTACTTTGAGAACGAGGATGACAGTGTGCAATGGCAAATGAAATACTTAGATCACCTTATTAAGTTATTACATCATGCGAGTATGACTCATAAATGTTTGAACATAAGCTTTGATTTTGGTGCGTTTTTTATTTTCAGCTGATTTAAAATCCAAGGGACATTTACTTCCTTGACTTTATTTTTGGAAAAAGAAAATCTATGAGGTATTTAAAGTTATTCGCTTCGTCAGAAGCGATGTTTTACATTTTTTGGCAGGAATCCAGAACACTCCATGCAGCACTTTTAGCAAAAACGCATGCACCAACTCGTGGTGTTAATTATAGACCAGCCTACTTCACTTGCCTGAGGCTCGGGCCCGCAGCAGAGCAGAGCGCGAGTACATCCGCGAGCGACGCCTCTTCCTCCACCTTTCTCGAGTTGAGAAGCCTAAGTGGTGCAGCTGAGTTAAGTAACAGTTTAAAAATGTCCGAGTCTGAGTCCGAGAAGGCCCCTTCGGAAGGGCCCAGTCCGGGCTTGGTGTGCGCGGAGTGTCAACAACCTGCTGAATTGAAGTGTTCCGCCTGCAAATTGGTGGCGTATTGCTGCAAAGAGCACCAGAAGCAGCACTGGAAGACGCACAAGAGCCTCTGTAGGCCGTTCGAGGTAGGAATTTATTTTTAGTCTGTGGGTGGTCATCTTCCCACCTTCACACATTGGCGACTAAATTGACAAGGATTTTCAGGACGAACATGTGCGGAACATGTATATATAACTGTTAATTATGTTGAAACATTTTATTGTTATTGTATTTGCCTTTTTTCCTTTATTTTACTTGACATTACCATAATTTTGCAATGGCATTTTTTAAATTATTTTTTAGACATCACATTTTAAATTTTTATCTTTTTTTCCAAAATCCGATCTTTTAATACAATAAATAATTCTTTTACTATTTTTCTTGACACTTTTTCTTAATATTTCTTTATTATTTCTCTCTTGGTTTTACTGTTTAGATAAATCCGGAAAATAACATTAAAATACAAGACAAATTAAATTTTTTATATAAAACTTAGCATAATTAATGTAAATGGTATTGAGAGTTATATTACTTAATTCTTGAGCCGGAACTTAAACCTACTGCAAGCCAGCAGAACTGTTTCCTTGTCTATATGTGTCATTACCTACATGCCGGAGGCCCTTAAGCTATCCTTGGTGTTATGAT
The DNA here is from genome assembly GCA_036346155.1 of Sinelater perroti. Taxonomy (NCBI): domain Eukaryota; kingdom Metazoa; phylum Arthropoda; class Insecta; order Coleoptera; family Elateridae; genus Sinelater; species Sinelater perroti. The sequence continues at coordinate 2,660,342 of JARFIY010000167.1, read as the reverse complement.
GCTTCTCATTAACCTAGATCACGCCGTAAATCACACGTAGTAGTCAAGAGGTTTCAGTCGAAACTGGAGGATGGTTACAAGTCGGGGGACAAGTGGTAAATTAAATTGTTGTATAGCCATGACTGAGTGTTGCTTTATGGGCTGGAGCAAAGTTGGAACAGCGGTTACCTTCTCTGTACAGAGCTTAACAACTGTCTCTATCACGATGATATAGTTGTCGGCGATTACCTTCAGGCCTTCCTTAAAAATGGGGAGGTATTATAACAATCCCTTTGCTGCTCACAAGCCTCAGCACCATCACAGCGGAAAACTTTGTATACATGACAGTAGCTGCTTCAAATACCTTGGTAAATCCTAAAGGTCTGGATTCTGGATATAAAGTAGATGGTAACCAAAGTCACGTGCACTTAGTTCACAATTGGGGCCATTGTAATACCTTCTCTATCGCCCCTCTCCATTCATCCAATCCAAGCCAATCAATTATTTCGATAAACTTGAGGATGACTATCAGAGGAGTAAGCTGACGCTGGCCATGCTAGGCCAGAACTTCTCCAACATAAATCCTCTAATTGGAGCCAGCGCAAGACATTCGCAAAAAACAAGCTCTGCAGTCTCGTCCTCTAAATTGCAGCCTTGGCAGGATAGATTGGCCCATTCTGTACATACGGTTTTTCAGTTTACAGTGTCCTGCTAATATTTCTACTACAAGTCGCAGTTTGCCTCTGGGCAACTGTTTGCAAAGCCATCTTTGCCGTTGGATTTTGAATAGTCAACCTTGCATATTGGCGTATTTTTATATTGACCCATCTATTACAATGTCGATTGTGGGTTTATTGTATCGAGTCTTGCCTTGCCATATTATCTGCGTGCTCGTTACCATAATAGCCAGAATGCCTTTTATTTGTCTCGGCTTGACCAAGAGTAGTCTGGCACTGAAGGATTATTCCAGATACAACTTTGCACCTGTTCAATGCCAGTAAAGTAGCTCTCTATTGCTAGCACTTCTGATTGTTTTGTCCTTAATATTCTTTTGAAGGATTACATTTACATCTTGCATTGAGGATTGTGGATTGTGGTTAGTTTGCCTAATGCTATGCTTACTTGGAGTTTCAAATCATCAGAAAAAATGCCCAATTCCGTACCCTCACTCGATTTAAACCCGCCTGTAAAGATAGTTATATTTGGTTTTGAAGAGCTTCCTAAATTTATAGATGCGTGAAAGAGAATTTATCTTTGCTTCCAAAAAGGGAATCTGTTGTAAACTCCGTGTTAAAATCCAATGGTGTTTTCCCCCTACTACTTTGTCGTTCCAAAGTCTCTTTGTCTGTAGTCGTAGAGCTGACATTAGTGCCACCTCCTCCACATAAAGATTTAGTAGAGTAAGACTCAGACATGCTTTTATAGCTGCCGTTGGTGTGGAACGCATTGCTCCCGTGATACTTATACACGCCAGTTTTTGAACGTGTAACATCTTAATTGCTGCAGTTACATGTTTGGTTCTGGTCCACTAGACCAGTGCGCCATAACAGAGTATAGGTCTAATTATGGCAGTGTACAGTTATAGGACAGCCTTTGGTGAAAGATTCCAAAGTTTGCCCCTTGCACGGCGACGTTGCCAAAATGCTATGTACGCTTTTTTCAGTCGTTCCTCTATTCAGCTTTTTGTCAAGCATAACTTCTAGATGCTTGGCTTCATTTAAAAAGGTAAGGGATGTTTAGAATAGTCTAGGCACTCTATAGACTTCAACCTTTCTTTTTTTGCGTAAATCATTTCTGTCTTAGAGGAGTCGATCGATAATAATCTATACACCATTTCTCAGTCATTTAAAGCGCTGTTGTTATCAAGTTGCAAAGCACTTGTTCGTACTTGCCGTTATGTCATCGGTATAACCTACTATGTAGAATACTTCATCATTCAGTCGCTCAAGAAGGATGTCTACTACTGGATTCCGTAGTAGAGGTGACAGTACGTCTTCCTGGGGACAACTTTTAGATATTCTGCCTCTAAAGGTCTTATCTCCGACGGTAGTTTATACAAACTTGTGATACAGAAGTTGTAGATCCAACGGTCATTTTAGGAATTCACTCTCTTGTTTCGGATGAATTATTTTCGCCATAAAAAAATCTAAAGAAGCTAACGCTGTCCTGCTTGATGTCATTTAGTAGTAGTTGTAATTTTAATTTCTTGCCTAACAACAGTCGATAATTCTCGAAAAGGACTTGTAGTAAGCACTGCTAAACTAATCATCAATCTCACCACGCCCATTTTTTGCCAGATTAGTCTTGTTTCGCCCAGGATCCCGATCGATCTTCTGTTGCAATTGGAGGATGAATGCATCACTTCTATTGCGATCATATCGCTTGCCCTGTCAGCAGTTATTTCCTGGTAGTCAAATTCTTTCTACTTCTTGGCTATGTTGTAAACTTGTTTCTTTTTGTAGCCAAACCAGGCAATAATAGTATCTCTGTCGTCGTATCTTCGGTTCACTTTTTAAGAATTGTAGTGTGTTGATTATGTGAAGCTAACTTATTATGTTACCTAATAAGGAATTGTACATACGGCTTTCCGATAGATACTTATTTAACTCTAAAAGATAAATTTTTCGTATCATTAAAGCAAATATTCTAGGTACATGTTCGTTATACAAAACTGTTGACTCCTTCATACTTCATACATTTAACAATTTCCTGTTATTCTTCCGTTCTTTCTGTTAACACAAGAGTCAAAACGTTCTCAAAAACTTGCTAATTCTGAACCTGCTGTTTTTAAGGTATCACATAAATTTAAGTGTATGGTCTAACACTATTAAGAAATTCTAGAAGAAATTTTATAACTATCGAATGTTGTTTTAATGCTTTTAGTACTTGTACTTCAACGTTAGCATACTGTGTCATTTAATTTAAATATTTAGTAGCAATTAATAACGATTTGCAACTAAAATTATATAATTTCTCGTATAGGCTAAAGGCAAATGAACCAGAAAAATATAACAAAGTGAACTTTAACGGTATACACATTGTTATGTAAAAACTATAACGAATGCTAAGAGACCTGTGCACAGATTACATTGCAATGTACCACTTATGTGGGAAATATTTGGAACAATCGTTCGTAGGAAGCATTAGAATGCTGGGAGAGCTACTTACATAAAAATATGAAAGGATAACAGTTGTATGTTTAGCAATTTCTTATTGTTAGCGAGCAAAAACTAATTAAGAAGTTATAGGGCGGAAATATGAACATGTTGTAAGATAAGGCTGTAGAAGACGCAAGGAAATTTAAAGAGAGAAAGTAAAGAAATATTTAGATAGAATGGGTGATACATTTTTTCTTTAATAAGCGCAATTAATTAACTATAAATATTATTTATAATTACCTAAACATAATAGAAGTAAAAAACAATAAAAAAGCTGATGAAAATAACTCGGGTTTAATTAACAGAAAAAGAAAGAAACAAAAAGTTTGTGTATACGTGGGTCTGTGTATGTATTTTTGGAGATAATTATAGCACATGGTTATGTAAAGTGAGTCGCAATAGTAAAATAGCTGGAAAAGCAACAAAGAGAAAACATAGACCATGGGAAATTGATATCGTTTTAGCATTTGTCTGTTCCGTCTTCGTGAAGATTTGCCTATGACCACCGTTTCTTCGGTTGGCTTACATCTCTTTGGGGTTATAGTTGAGAATTATCTGTAGTATTTTGTCGTTTTCCATTCTTTAAATGTGTCATTATCACTTTTATTTGTAATCGGTTGTTCTTTAGTTGATAACGTAGATATTTTGTTCATTTCGCTCATTTTTATTTCGTATGAAATCTTTCGTAGTGCAGCCTTTTGTTCATTTTAAAAATTTCATTTCTGAATGTCTGTCTTTTGTTGTTTTTTTCAGTTCGTTTTTATATATGAGTACTAGTGTACCCATAAACTTATAAGATTTTATCTATGTATCTTTTTGGGGTTTGTTGTTCAATGAGTTATTTATTAAACTACAGAACGTAGTTTCTTTAAAATGCGATACTCGCTCTATTGGTATAGACTTCACTCTAAGACACGAACGTTGTCCTCCGATTTTTCTCAATAACGTCGAACTCCCTCGAGCGTTATCTATCAAATATCTCGGATTTCACCTGGACTCTAGGTTAACATGGAAAGATCACATTACCAAAAAACGGAAGCAGATTGACTTGAAGATTAAAGAACTCTATCGGCTGTTAGGGAAGAACTCAAAACTTTCCCTAGAAAACAAAATACTGCTTTATAAAATCATCATCCCTATTTGGACGTATGGAATCTAAATCTGGGGTTGTGCAAGCAAATCCAATATAGCATTGCTCCAAAGAAGCCAATCTAAAGTGCTACGTATGATAACTCAAGCACCGTGGTATGTTTCGAACCAAACGCTACACAACGACCTGAGGATTCCTTATGTCAAAGATGTCATCAAGCTACGAAGTAGAACCCATCACGATAGATTGGCAGCCCACTCAAATAACCTGCTTCAACCATTACTGGAAAGAGAATACCCACGACGGCTACATAGACTTTAGCCAGCAGACCTTCTTGTGGATTAAGAGAGTCCTTCATTGGAAGAGCTCTCGTCACGTCATTTCAAGCTGAAATTCTGATATACAATTAGCCCATAGAATGTAGTAGTTCTGATTGCTAATAAATATACATCTATATAAAAAAATAAATAAATAAATTTTACGATATATAGAGCCTGAATTTTAATATTTCTCTTTTCTAAACAAAAATTTGAAAGGACAACGACACTAATAATAAAAAGGTGCAACTACCCAAGCGTTACTGGTGCCGGCAGCAGACGCCTGATTCCTTTTCCAGGTGTAGAAACTTATTTAGCAATGGTATTCATCTGGACAAGGATGGTGACTTTGTAATGGCACCTCTTGATAAAGAACGATCTAAGTTTATATAAAATATATAGATTATTTGTACACCTTATTTATTAATAAGGTTTTCGCGAAGAAGACGAATTTTAAAACTTCATCGTACATAATAACATCAGAAATATGACGAAAAATACAAAGAAATAGAATATTAAAAAAATTAGAAAAGGAGAAGAAACTACATTCAAATTGCAAACAGAAAAAATAGAAAAATTACTAAAAGCAAAATTAAATTATAAGAAGATCAAATATCCTAAAGGACGATTGGCCTCAAAATTATCCTACACGTATATAAGTTATAGGACTAAATATAGTGTGATATATGCAAACGCCGTAATTCTTACACCACGCGCTAATATATTTTCTAGTTACTACTTCAATTAGAATTAATAAAATATGTCAGCTACAAACTAAATTCCCCTTTATGCAAGTGTCCTCCGAACTCGGCTCACATTGACAGAAGTCTACTATGGCTACGTGAAAGGAAATAATACACAAAGAGGATGACAAAAAAGAGAATAAAGAAAAAAACTTGGATTTTCGGGAACAGAGAGCTCACTCACCCTAAATACCTCATCAACGAAACTGAAACGAAATGATTAAAGAAGAAAAGCAATACTTTTAGATAGGCATACCAGTGACACATAAAAGAGAGTTATAACAAATTAGAAGAAAACTAGGAGAACTAGTTGCTTTAGCTAAAGACAGAAAAAATAGAAATGCCTTGTGAATGATTTTTGCTTCCACACGGAGTATACAAGTTATAATAAAAAGGAAAATATAAAAGAAAAGAAGTCAATCTTAATATAAGAGCGATATATTTTATTTGATAGAAGTTTTATAAAATTATGAAATACAATAAAGAGTAATAAATGAGAAAGTAAATAAGTAAATAAAAAATTAAAACTAAAGTAAGAAGAACATGGTGCAAGTTCACTTCTATTAATAATATAAATAATTAAGTTATTAAGAAACAGAAGAAAAAATAATCAAAAAGCAACAAATACTACGTAGTGTGGCATAAAAAATAAAATAAAATTGAGTAAATGGATAAATAGCAAAAAAATCATGACAAATAAATATTTAAATGAATTTATTATATTATATAGTATAGAAAGATATAACACAATTAATAGAATAGAAATTATCAGCGTATCGTTTGGGGAAAAATATAAAACTCGGGATAGAAAAATCTAACGGCGCTATTTAAAAAAATATATTTAGACAAACATTCTTATTGGGAAGTAGAACAAAAATCAATAGAAAACATAAAAATACGACAGAGAAAACAAATAAATATTCTAACCAATTGATAGAAATAGAAAACAGATTTGATTTAGAAAGAAAAGACAAAGTAGAAAGACAAATATAAATTAATAAAATAACGGAAACCAGAAAAATAAAAAAAAACAAAAACAATTATCAGAATTAAATGAAAGAAAGTAATGTTTCGAATAATTGGATTGAATTAACGTTCAAGATTGCTTTATATATGATATGTAAAGTTTTAGAGTATAATGATTCTAAAGAACACAAAGAAGAAGAAGAAGAAGAAGAAGAAAAGCAATATGAAGTTACTGATTACTGGTAGTGATGTCTAGATATTTTTAGGGTCTAAAGTTCAAATTATGGTTTTATTTTCTTTAATATTTTCTACTTTTTAAAATTCCGTTACTTACTAATGGTTTAAATCTGAAAAATGTCCTTCATCACTTAACAAGAAAATGTCTCTCCTACCTTGCCTCTCTGATAAATGCATGCCTGCGCCTAGGCTACTTCCCTCAAAGCTGGAAGCACGCACATGTGCTCATGTTCGCTAAACCTGAGAAGAATAAAGAGCAGATGTCAAGTTACCGACGATTAGTTTATTGACTACCCTCTCCAAACTTTTCGAAAAAGTCATTTATTCGCGCCTGCACCTAGCTACCATTGCTCTCCACGTTTTCCCTTCTTTCCAATTTGGTTTTAGAAAAGGGTACTCGGTTTGTCATCAATTACATCGAAACAGGTTTCGAAAACAAATGCTACACTGGCGCTATCTTTCTGCATATCGCCCAGGCCTTCGGCAAGGTTTGGATAGAGGGACTCAAGAAAAAACTCCTAACTCATGAGATCCCACGCTATCTTCTGGCAATCATTTTCTCCTTTTGTGGAAAATAGAACCTTTGCCGTTAAAATAAATACCACACTCTCCGAAACAAAACCCATACGAGCAGGAGTACCACAAGGTAGTATCCTCGGCCCGCTCTTATTCAATATATACACCTCCGATATTCCCAAGATTCCCGTAACACTCGCTACGTTCGCCGACGATAGTCATTATAACGCAAAAAGCATACCTAGAACTTGCTATACAACATCTGCAAAATGCAACTGACACCTTCAATAAATGGCTCAAAAACTGAAACATCAAACTCAACCCCACCAAATGCCAATGTAAGATCTTCACTTTGCGAAAAATAAACAACCCACCTTCTATTATTATCGATGGAATTGACATACCCTGGAATCCCAGAGACTCGGCTATAAAATATCTTGGATTGTACTTAGATGTAAGATTGACCTAGAGTTTCCACCAGACTCCGACAGTTATATCCCATTTTAAATCCTAAAACCCCACTTCAACCCGAACGCACCATCCTACTATATAAATCCCTCCTACGCTCTCTGGCACTCTACGCCTCTCCTGTCTGGAGTAACATGAGTAAAACAAATATACTCAAACTTTAACGATTCCAAAATAAGGTCCTACGAATCGCCGTTAACGCTCCATGGTATATCCGAAACCAACGTCTTCACCATGAATTGGGTGTCGCCACAATTTAAGACTATATGCTCTCGACTACTAGGACTTCAACCTTGGGCAGCGTAATATTCATCACAGACTGAAGAGGCAACTCAAGATCTTATCCCAAATGAAGAAACCTAGCAACCACTACCTTCGAGTTTCCGAGGCCACCATTACCTGCCTCCATGTATTACACGCTTGCAAATTCTAAATTCAGAACGCACATAAAGTATATATACCATAGTCTTAGTCTTATTTAACTACTTAAAACTGTCATGTATAACACTGTGTTAGTCTGACAAAAGCTTCAATAAAAAAAATCTGAAAAACAAAAAAAAGTTTTATTTAAGAAGATACGACTGTAATAAAATGCTTTTTAATGGGAAATATTGTTTATTAAATAATTACAGGTATTAGTGCAATAAAAAATTAAATATAGAAAATAATCGCACATTTGGGATTTGGTGTTCCTTTAAGAATTTTATAATTATTAATCAGAATTGCATTTAGTGTTGGTGATCTTATAAAACAAAATTTTAAACCATAATATTTAGTCTTTTATATTACATTGGAAAATGTATCTATTGTTTATTAATTTAAGGCTTGCATAAGCTGGCAGGTACACATTTTTTGGTTAAAAAGTTAATTGTTATTTATATTTAACTTTCTCCAAATTTCTTGTTCAAGTTACTTTTTGATATTATTATTGACCTTAACTCACTATTATGCTCGTTTGACTAACCGTTTTGTCTTAGGCAGGTATGTTGTCAGTAGAAAATTGTTTTGTATTATTTATTTCTTTCTGCAGCACGACGAACGTACCCTTATTCTCAAGTTTCGGATTAGAATTGGCGACATATCTAGTAATAAAACAAATAAGATCACGGACGGAGCAGTAAGAGTATAAAAGCTTTTGGTCAAAAAATCCGGCTTTTATCTTTATCTTTTTCCACTCCCCTTCTTTCCATCAAATTAGGCCGTTACTAAGAACTGTATTTCAAGTCCATTGTATAAATATTGGATTTGAGACGAGCGTCTGATTATTAATTACCTGGCCACTTTAGGATCGAGCTATTGATTGTAAGACTGAAAGACTTCGTCATTGATCTTAGTAAAGACAAAATTGGTTCAAGGTTAAACAAATTGTAATTTTGTTACTTCTTCAGGACTTTTTACAGTTGACGCTGTTTTCAGTCTCTCAACCATTTTCTTCATTCCTTTTTATTTTGCCAATCTCCGTTTTCCAATCCTCTTTTCTCTATAGCCTCTTCTACATCATTTTTCACGATTTCCTAAGTATGCCTCTTTTTCTTCTCTCTATGGGTCCTCAATTCGTTATTTTCTTAATCCATGTGCTATCCTGACATCTCCTTACATAGCCATACTATAGAAATATTAGTTCTTCTATTCTGCTTATTGCATTCTTTTTGATTGCCATTATATCCCTGATCTCTTTATTTGACATTCTGCCTAATTATTCTATTTCTGACACTCCATTTCTGTTGCAACTATTTTTGAATTTTTCTTCTTGTTTAGTAGAAATATTTTTATGCGTAGGTTATTATAGTCTCTATGGTTCTCTGCTGTTTCCTTTTTTTGTGATATTGGTATCCCAGAAGGCAGAATTGAGTTTTTAAATACAAGTTCTGGTTTGACCTATCCTGGCCCCTATTTTTTCTTCTGATGTTTTAATTTTTGATATTATGTACTCTAGATATTTAAATTTGTCCGCATCTCCAATCTGTTATAATGTACTTCTAAGTTAGTAGTGTCATCTGTTCTTCTAGTTAAGTATTCTGTTTTTTGGATGTTGACCGAGTTTTCCAAGCATAAAACGCAGGTCTCCTTATCTTGCGCTATGAGAACCTGGTCGTCCGCAAATCTTGGGGTGTATAAATGACCATCTCGTACTAGGACTCCCATTATTTTGCACTTTTCTTTCCAATGTTTAGGCGTATATTCTAAATAAAATTTGAATAATGACGGAGACGTTGAGTATCTTTGAAGTAGACTCTTCGTCAGTCCCGTCCCCAAAAGCGTTAACACGTTTAACAATAAAGAAGTGCAGTGATTTTAGTTTGTATAAATCAGTGTATTATATATATCCAAAATAATGCCAAAACAGAAGCGAAAAGCAACTTATAAAAAATCAAGATACTGTTGAGTGCTCAAACATTTAATGAAACCTAAATTTATTACTTCTGTCATTGAAATGTTTCATTTTCTTGCAACTTTAGCTGGTATTGGGCAGCATCAACCATTAAAGTGTAACTAAATAAATAAATAATTCAAATTGTTTAAATTTTTTATTTATTATTATATACTCGTTCACACGTTGTATTTGGAATCTTATCAATCTAAGGCACTTTAATTACAGAATTCGTTTGGCCTATATTACATGCGTTACTACACCTTACGTAGTGTCTACGAGTATTGAAAATTAAAAAAGGAAATAGAAAATTTTTCTATTTGTAAGATGAAATGTATGATTATCTATGTGAACGTCAAAACATGCGTGTAAGCTATCGTTTAATTATAAAAACATACAATGATGGGATTATGGAGTACAGAGGTAATAAGGAAATTTAGTATGGAAAGGAAAATATATGTTATAAGAAATTAGATATCTAATTGATATTATATAGGACTTTCAATTATAACAAGTATGAAAAATTTTATGTGAGATGGTTTCGCGTACGCTTAGTGTTGAATAATCATAAAAAATTAAATAAACATTCAATGAAAGGATATGCAAGAGAAAAAATATATGTTAATGTAGGTCGTCATAGAAAGATGAACAATCGAAAACTTAGGCTTAAACATTCGGCAATAAACTAAAGCAAATAATTTGGCTAGTTACTTAGTATTAGAGCCATTACTTGGTATTAGAGCCATCTGTGTACTATGTAAGATAATCTTCTAATCAACAATGAAGTTTGGTATTGGATCAGTAAAGTAAAGTTTTTTTACGGAAATGATACGTGTATCTATCAGGGTACTACCAGGGTGGATTTAATAAAAACTGATAAAGTCGTATAGCTGAATAATTAATGTTTATTTGGATAATTAGCACTATCAGAGTAAATGGAAATAAACAGGAACATAATTGGCTACAAAGATTGGCTATGCAATATTTCCATGTTAGTTTTGTTAAGAGAAAAGCAATGGCAAACATCAAATGCTCTCCGGTCATCATATAAATACCTGTGGCGGCTGTAAAGTACATTCTCCTTCTTCTAATGGGTTAGACTAGCCACCTGCTTGGAGTAGGCCCAACGTGGCTTATAGTACCACTCGAAATGTGTAGTCAGAAAAAAGCTAATAGCCTATAAATAAAAGTAGAAGAAGTTTCAATATAAGATAACCCAGAGAGACAGATAGTTTTTATAAAGAAATAAGGTAGAACCCAAACACAGATAAGGAGGGTAATGTAAATGCTCCCTTCTAAAGAAATGAACAAAACAAGTTTTGTTGGCTAAAGGTCAACTCGTGGTTTGCTGGTGAACATTGTCTGTTGTTCTTTGCAGACGTTCTTCAATTTTTGCTATATAATATGCGTTAGTCATCTACATATCATCTGCATTTCAACCTGCAAGTTATTGAGAATCATAGTAAAGAGGATAACAAAAAGAAAGGAGCTTAAAAAATATCGTTCTAATGGATACGACGATTGTTTTGAACTCTAAAACTATATTTAGGAAAAAAAAATTTAAAAGGCAGGAAAAAATTCTTTTGAATTCAGTGGGCGAGTTTTATTAACAGACCATAGCGTCGCATTAGGTCATTAGCTATTACGTAATAATAGACTACAAATATAAATGATGTTTTCAGGTATGGTACTTGGTTAATCGCTGAGTGAAATTAAAAACACATTAAACGATATTTACTATACCTTCAACATTTTCTTTATGTAACACCTAAGAGAAACAGGTTTACAGCTTTTAGTTTTACTCGGATCTTAGTCTCTTTTAGAAGTAAAATTATATTTGATTCTTGGCATGGTTTAGGATAATAACTTCTGTTCAAATATTGTTACAGATGTCAATGTAACGGATGACGAGCCAGTATGTTCAAGGTCTTGTCGTTGCCTAGTAAATCTTTCTAATCCTGTTTCATACTCCACTTGGATATATTAAAGAGAAAATAGGTTTTCTTGTTATAGCACGAAAAGCTATCCGCTTTGATGCTTTGTCAAATTTATGTACGGGGAAAGTGTTGTTCTGTAGAATGGGGACACATCGAACTGAATGACCATTTATTTTGTTCGTTAACACGCAAACACTTTGCTTTCCATAGAAACGTTTTTTTGCGGAATAATGTTTGCAGTTATATAATTGAGCTGGTAAATAATTTATTATCTTAAAGTTGGTAAGATAAATAAGTTTTAATGTTTATTCCAGTTTGTTTTTTAAGAGACACTTAAGTGGAACGTATTTTGGCGTAATCATAATCTAAAAATGGTTACCATCGTAAATGCTTGAAATAATTGACCAAAAGTTGAAAACATAGGCGAGGAGGACGCAGATTTAGGTCTGTTGCACCCAAATCCCTATTGTATACATTAAATTATATTAAAGTCAAGCTGTTCTGATCGACAAAATTTTTAAGGGTTGATTTTTGATTCATTGTATGCTGTAAACCTCAAAGCGCGCTATGGATGTTAAAGTAATCTAAAGACATAAGCGGTGGTAGATGGTTTACCATATCATGTCAATCTGATATGTTGTCACGTCCATGCCGTAGATAGATTGACCATATGCTACCAGTAAAATGAGTTCGTACTACTGGGGTGTTTTTAGTGTGACAGAATTGCGGAAAATATTTTTATACACCATAAGCATAGTACCATCATGACTTAGAGCATGAGTATCAGGAGAGGTTTGATAAACGATTTTTTGCCTGTTAACAGAATTGTTCTTTAATGCCTAATTATAAAGGGTTATGCGGTTAGATGAGTAATTTCAATTGTTAAAAGTAACGTTGTAATACCCAAATATTCTGCTTCTAAGACTTTTTGGGCAGTTTATATTTACCATATTATGTAGCTGACTCTTTTTTATCTTTTCACTCAGTTTCTCACTGAGATAGATCTCAGATACTGTGTTTCTGGTTTGCTTTAGAATAAACGGAAAGGACATCCATGTGCTCTAAAGTTTCTTGCTGATCAATCTTTTCAAGTGCGACTTGAGAAGAGGCACATGTAGAAGAAAATTTTAAGGTTGAAAACAAATCAGTAAATGGTGCTGGTTGGGCACTAATTAGATCCGATAAAAGTGGTATCAAGGCAGTAGTAATTTCTTTCAAAGCCATTGTAGAAAAAGATATATTGGTTGTAGGTTTAGGAGTTTGCGCGTAACCATTCTCTAGCGAGATTTTAAATATATTAGATTAAGCTTTGCGTTTGGCACCAGAGTAAAATAGTCCTTATAAAGGCCGACATTGTTGCATTTTCTATTTAAAATTTAAGTATACAAGAACTAGCTTTATAAAACACAATCAACTCATTTAAAAGATTCTTTACAAAATGTTTTTACATTAGTAAAAAATATATATTCTGGTGCACTGTGATCTCCCAAATGTAGCGTTAATATATATACGAGGGTAAGGTGAAAATTTCTCGGCCTGACAATGAAAGACTGTGACTTTCAGTTAAAAAATGATTTTATTTTTCTACATAATCTCCCTTGACTTCAACACACTTGATCCAGCGTCTCTCCAACATCAGTATTCCTTCTCGGAAGTGAGAATCTGGAAGATTGTGAAAATATTCATCAACTTCTTCATTGGATGCGAAGCGCTTCCCAGAAACAAATTTTTTTTAAGTTTAGGAACAAATGGAAGTCTGAGGGTGCCAAATCAGGAGAATAGGGGGGATGGCCGAGCAAATCATACCCCAAATCCCGCAGTTTTCCCATCGCCAACGCAGGTGCGTTGTCCTGGCAAAAGATGTTTTTTTTTCTTCAAGCCAGGCCTCTTCTCGCGAATTTTGGCACCCAGTTGGTCAAGAAGATTGGAGTAATATTCGCCTGTAATTGTCCTGCCTTTTGCAAGATAATCAATTAACAGGATCCCTTTCGCATCCCAAAATACGCTGGCCACCTTTTCGGCAGATGTGATCGACTTCGCTTTCTTTGGCACTGATCCACCGGCTTCCACCCACTGCTTGGACTGTTGTTTCGTTTCTGGCGTGTAGTGGTGGACCCATGTCTCATCCATGGTGACAAATCGCCGCACAAAATCGGTCGGATCCCTGTTGAATCGGTCCAAAGATTGCTACGAAAATCGTTTGCGCATTTGCTTTTGATCGCCGCAGAGCTTTTGCACCCCTAATTCTTCGTACAAGATGTTTCGCACCCTTTCTTCCGACATCCCCACAGCCTCAGCTATCTCACTCACCTTCACTCGCCTATCGTCCAACACGATATCATCCACTTTTCGATGGTTTCCGGTGTGGGTGCGGTTTTTGGCCGTCCTTCACGTGGGTCATCTTCGAGGGATGTGCGACCACGTTTAAATTAAGCTGCCCACTTTTTACCAGTTGAGATGGAAGGAGCAGAGTCCCCGTAAACTTTTGTCAACTTCGGATGAATTTCCTTAGGGGTTAATCCATCCAAAACGAATAATTTTATAACCGCACGATATTCAAGTTCATCCATTTTAACAAAAAAACATGCAACATGTCTACTGAAAAAATTCGTGTAAACACTAGTTATATAAACTAATGACACATGTACCCAAGTAGGAAGCATAATTATTTGCCGATCGCAGCACTATCTCTGTGTCAGGCCGAGAACTTTTCACCTTACCGTTGTAGTAACGGAGAGGTGGGTTATTAAACGGATACATAGGCAAAAACAGTAATTTTTTTTGTGAGTAAGAAAGGTGTCAAGAAAGGAATAGAGATGTGGATAAGACTGAAAAGTCGAATTATACAAAGCACTTGCCTTGTTGTCAGCTATAAAACCGCTACAAAGATTTGTCGTTGAGGAGCCACTCATATTTCGTCCCACGTAAAGCTAGGGAAACAACGGTCGACTGTTGCAAAGCCTCGCATGCAATAGCACCGCTATATTTAAACTGGAGTGTCCGGTATCCAGAGTTCGCCTACTAACGATTACGCTTCCTCTTACTATGTATCCTTCGGCATAGAATGTTTCATCTTAGATCGAGTAAGGTTAATTTGCCCAAATTCAGATTATTTTAGTCGCCTTTTATGATAATAAAACTTACCTGGGCCCATTCGTTAATCTCAGGACCCACAAGAACTTGTATTTGAAATTTAAGATTTTATATTTATTTTTATTCTCAAAAAATAATTTGCAACGTTGGCAAAATTAAAAACTCAAAATATTTAACAGAATTTTTATTTATAATGTTTCTGTTAAAGGTTCAAACCTCTCCTGAACTGGGAAAACACCTCATCGCCACTAGGGACATAGCAGCTGGAGACATCATTCTCTGCGAAAACCCTCTGGTTTACGGCCCCAGACCGCACATCGTGGAGGAAGGGCCTGTCCCTTGCATCGGCTGCTTTCGGTAAATCCGCTGGGGGTGATTTTAAGTTTGAGCTTGTAGCAAGTGACCATAAGAGATGTCGTTTAATGCTGCGACTTCGTTGTAGCTTGATTATACCGGAACAGTCGCCCAGATGCGACGGATGCGGCTGGCCGGTGTGTCATACCACTTGCGAGGGGCTGAAGGACCCAAGCAACCACGGGCTCGAGTGCCTCATCCTTGGGCTGAGAACCGAAGGCACCATCAACGAGTTCCACGACTTCTACAGGTAATAGACTTCGCGGCATCTGCTTGTTTACGGCCGGCATGGACGTGCCAATAAATTTATAAATAGACATCCGCATTCAATAACGGTTTATATTTAGTTATAAAAATTTGGTTTGTGTTAGGACGAGGTTGAATGAACTGTTTCCAGATTATGAAATTCGATAGCAACTACTGGAAAGCTATGAATACTGGACTGAGAACAGTAATTTATACAAATTTAGAGAGAATTATATAGTATGTATATTTTAGATATACTAAAAAATGTCCACAACTCATAAAAGTGACCTAAGACTACAAGCTGGAGAATTGGTACAAAAAGTCATGTAAAACACTAAGAATTTTCAGTGATAGATTGTAATACTACAGCAAAAGTTTCTAGGATTTAAAGATTCAGCTGGTATGCTAAGGCATAATTTATAATATTAATATTAAGTTAAATTTCCGCATGAAATACAGGGTAATTCCAAATAAAGGACTTAGTAAATCTATAATTTAATATATGATGTACATAATTATACTTCATTATACGCTCACTGAAGTTGCAAAGTTTGATGTGCTTCTCTTTAGTAACATAGTTAACATACAGATGATAGCTGGATTTATTACACATCTAAAGGTTTTGCGTCGCTGAATTCTGCACAGTTATGATACAGTTTCCTAGGTCGTCCAAAAATATTGGTAAAAGTGCTACCTAAACTACTTTGCTTACCAATCTTTTCAAGATAAAACCTTGTATGTTACAACTCAAGTAGTGGATCGACCTATCCATAACTAAAGTAGAAATTTATTCAGAAAACTTCCAAAATTTTCTTACCAATGGATTGGAGCTTGTTTTGTTGGAAAACTAAGTCTTCTAAGTATTTATTTCCTGAATGAAGCAGTTTTGCACCAGAGCAAGATATGTTATCCCAGGAAAAGTTTTCATTAGCAATCTTTGCAGGTTATAAGTCATAGAATTTCTTTAACTTTTGTAGAGGTTTATCTCGTGTTCTAGTGTTGCATTGGGATTTTGAAATCTTTATATGCGCACATTATGTCGGTTTACTTTCCTATTTAGGTGGAAGGTTGTATTGCCTCTGCAAATTAATCGTGACAAAAAACTCCATCTTCAAATTTTGAGGAATTTTAGTTTGTTTTTTGTACGAAAAGTTTGTATTAGTTACAGAAGATACGTTATTAACGGTAAATGGCGCCAAATATTGTTTGCGGAATTGTAAGTTGATGCTGCTTTCGGTGGTGTGACTGGAGATCAATGAGTCCAATACATAACCTTTCAGGACGACCTCTTTGGATGTTGATGGACCTACGTTAGGCTGCTCCTATATCACCTTGCGGGGGGACTAAGATTTTTAGATAGTTATGAGTGGCACCTCCATTAATATTGTAGTTGCATGAATCTCGGATAAATAGATTTCCGTAGCCTTGTATTCTGGAGTAGAGTTGTTCACCGCAACACGAAATAAACTTCTGAATAGTTGGTAAATTTGCATCTTGATGCAAAGCAATGTTTCTTATAAACCAAAAATGATTCTAGTTGTCTAATTTTGAACAACCTGCAGTTTGACTACATACAATTTTTTGGTATACCTTTATATTGGTGCTTCATAGTTTATAATGTATTTCAAAAACACCTTGTAGATATTGTTTATGATGAACAGTTGGCTCCACGCTTAGAATAAGAAACTCAGGGCTTGCCGGTTTTCTTTCGCTTTGCTTGTGATCTTCTCCAAATAAGCTTTCTAGGTTAGCTTTTTATCCACAGTTATTCCGAGACACTTTATCTCGTCTTTTTATATTATATAAGTAGAAAATAAAACTAGCGTGTTTTTTTTCTGCGTTATTTTTCATTTTCTACCGATAGCACTAATATTTATATTTATCTAGGTGATTCTGCGAAAAAGCCAGGATAACAAATGAGATTCTTCCTCAAAGACAAGACAACTGAAAAACAAGCAAAAGGAAGGACGGACGTAGACAAACCTTTCACAATGGAGGAACTACTGATAGCAGGCGAAACACTCAGGGAAGGAAAAGCTGCGGACGGAATAGCCCCCGAAACAATAAAACAAGTAATAAAAGCCATACCTGAGGAAATTCTGAAAATGGTGAACCAACCGGAACAAAGCTTCCCAGACAACTGGAAGAAGGCAAACGTAGTCTTAATACCCAAAAATCTAGCGAACCACAGGGGTCAGTTCTTTGGAATGTTTTATACGGCGAGGTTTTAAGGTTAACGCTTCCAATACGTTGTAGCACAGTGGCGTACGCAGACGATTTAGTCCTGATGACTAACGCGCAAGAAAAGGATGCACTCATAGACAACATAAACAACGCATTGTACATTATATGAAAATGGATGCAAGATAACGGTTTATAAATAGCGCCAAACAAGACCGAAGCGATTATTTTGAAGGGCTCCAGGAAAAGAGACATCATCTTTGAGATCGGAAAACACCAAATTATGCCAGGGAAAGCAGTAAAATATTTCGGAGTATGGATTGACGACAAGTTAATATTTGGAGAGCATGTAAGAAAGACAACCAACAAAACGGAAAAATCAGTGAGGGTATTGATAAAACTAATGACGAACATAGAAATACTACACGGCGTAGTACTCTATACTAACATATGGGGCGTCAATATGGTACGGCGTAGTAGAAATAGACAAATGTCAAAAAATCCTAATAAGAGTACAAAGATAGATGACCATAAGGGTAGCGAGCGCATATAGAACGGCTTCCACAGAGGCGCTATGTGTAATAAGCGCAGTAATACCCATCAACTTGACAATAGAGGAAAGGGCGAGGATATATTATAACAGAAGGGGAGAGGAAAACGTACGAAAGAAGAAAAGGTAGATTACCATCGCCAAATGGCAGACCAGATGGAACGAGCTAAAACGATAGCCGTATGGTCAATAAGACTGTTGCCGTCAGTGGAACCGTGGATAAAGCAAGCATAGGAAGGCGAAATATTTCTTGACGCAATTCTTAAAGAGCCACGGATTCTTCAAGATCTACCAGAAAACAAAAACTGCATATATTGCAAAGAAAGAGACGATCCAGAATATACGGTATTTCACTGTAACAGATGGCACCGGGAACGAATAAATCTGGTACTAAGAACCGAAAAACCGATAAACACAGGGAATATAATAGACTCCATGCTAAAAAGCACGGAGAATTAGAATCACATACATAAATATGTATTAAGAAAATAATGAGGAAAAAAGCGAAAACAGAAACAACAAACCAAGGAATGTAAACAAGAAAAGAAAGAATGTCTCAGCAGATAGTGGCGGATAGAACATACGTGGCAAAAAGGGGAGTTTCGCCGGTAAGAATCCGACACCACCTCGCACGGGCGTCATGGCCTCTTGAAAAAGAAAGGTGATCCTGTTGCCCGCGTGCTGGACCATAGTCCTGCAGGCCGTGGTCGGAATATTTAGAATGTAGATGTTAAACAACGTCAGGAACAAGACGAAACCTGCTTGGAGACGTCTTTCTGAAGACTTCACACCGTCGAATTTAATCCGGAACTTGCGGTCGGACAGGAAGGGCCGAATCAGTTGTAGCATGAGCAGCGACATGAAAGCTGATGTTATTTTAAATATGAGTCCGTTGCGTCACACCTTATCGGAGGCCTCGACTATATCGAGGAAGCGTCATGTGAAGACTTTCAAAATTTTCTTTACCACCTGAAAGGATTGAGTGGATGATTGATTAACCTGTAGTTCAAAAGAAAAGTATCGAATTCCTCAGGCTTTGAGAGCATTATCACGTTCACTACCATTGAAGCGTTTGGGAAGTGGTAGAGGCAGGGGACAGCATTTGGGGAGAAAATTTAACACACGGTATCGGATGCCATGATATCCAGGAGCCTTGTTGTCTCAGAACTTGGCTCAGCTGGAGAACTTTGTCGTAGAATATGGGTTTTAGGTGGTCTCGGGTTTCTACTTTTGTAGACGTAGGTCTACGACTCTATTCACAAGATTTATATGGTCACTATGGGTTCACTTGCTTTCTCAAATTCATCTCATCTCCATTCTGGCATATGAGGTTTGTAGGAGTTTTTATTTTTACACAGACGGCTAGTCTGCTCGAAATGATGATTTTTAACGACAAATGTTCTTATGTTAAAACAACAGTTTTAGTGAACTAAGGAATTAAAAAACCTTGCATATAGCAGTCATCTCGTTCACAATTGACGTTTCTGCACAACTGTACATTAGGGAAGCGCTCTGGCATTAGCATTTGAAACTATAACAAATTTATATAACCATTTTTATAAAATAATAAATATAGCCGTTTGAAAATAAGTATTATATTTTTTAAATCATCATTTATGTTAAAACATCATTAGAAATAAAGATGAAAAATTTCAAAAAACTTTATTATTAAGTTAGAATTAAAACTTTTATCAATATTTGAATTTGATTTATTCAATTTTAGTGATCCATTATTGGAATGGTAACGCTAACCATTATTTTCTCTTATTATGGTGACGCACTTGTTGATCTGTTGGTAAGAATTTAAACGAAAAGAGATTTTATAAGGTTTTTGATACATTATAGAGAACGAGGCAATGCTGTCTTTAGCTGTATGGTCACTAAGGGCGATATATGGGTGTTGGCAATCTCTTAATTAAAACAGGTATATATAAGGTAGAGCATACCTTGTCATCACTAAAGATGAACAAGTGGTATTTCTATGGCACAGGAATGTAACACCTTATGCGTGACTGTGATAAATGTAAAAATGTTTAGAAAAGTTTTGTCTCCTTCACGATAACTTTATTATTAGATGAGATATAAAAATAAGCTGTATATTTCTTAAAAGCTTGAAATGTTCTCTAGCCACATGTGATAATGTTTATGCAATTCTTGCTTCACGCAGCGATTAGTATGAATCAGTTGGTTTATACGAGCTTGATACTGTTTTTTATCCGTAGCTATCGAGGGTTGCTGAGCTTATAAACCTGATAATGCAGATTTGTTGCGACTGTATTTTTCCCTTTATTACTTTTTACTCATCTCATAACAGTACTGTCATCTATAGAGACGTTGTTATAAACAGCACACATTTGTCAATAAATGGTAATGGGCACCCAACCCTCAGCCGTTAGGAACTCAATAACAGCACGTCCTTTTAACTGAATGTTCATGTCACTTGTGATTTTGGTCACCAGAGTCATTTGATCTTGAAGGAAAATGTTACTAGATATCTTAATTAGTTATAGAATATCATAATATTTACTTTATGCGCCTCGAAGCAATATCACCACTCCAATTGACTAGAAAATAAGAGTGTTCAAAACATTTATAAATTTTAATCATAACAGCAATTACTTTGAAAAGTACCTGAACTGTGCGTTTTTAAAAAACATTAAAATGATTGTATTGGAGTCTTTTAGCGAAATAAACATTACTTTTTCTTTGTAGAATAATTCTTATAATTTTTTAGTAAAAATTTGTAAAATCGTTTTACTATTGTCATAGAGCATACAGAAGAGAAATTCATAAATACACGGTATGTCCGGAAAGCTATGACTTTTTTGGTCTAAGCAAGGGTCAGGAGGTGGAGAGTTCAGGCATGACGGTTGGTGAGGATTTCATGTATGAGGCTTTATAGAGTGCGAATTATTTGAGTGTCGCGTCATGGATCAAAATGCAGCGCAAATTTTGCCTTAAACTCAAAAAATACGCACCCTAGGCCCTTGTTATGATACGTAAAGTTTACGCGAAAGATTTTTACCGAAAGCACAAGTGTTTAGTTGGCACAAATCATTCAGATAAGGAAGAGAGAACAACATCTCACGCTTCCAACAATTCAAAACCTGAAGTTTTCACCACGACACTGCACTGAGCCATACATAGCTATAAATTAGAAAATTTCTGGCGGAACAAACTTCTTTACAGTTCGAACCTGGTAACCTCCAACTTTTTTGTTTCCCTCGACTCAAATCCAGCTTGGCACGACATCATTTTGGGTCTGTTAAAAATATGCAGTGTGCTATGACGAGTATTCAGAAAGAGATTCCAATTCAAGACTTTCAGGCGAGCTGCGACGCGTGGCAACACCTCCTGCAACGGTGTACTGATGCTCAAAAATGTTATTTTGAAGAATATTAAGTAGTATATATGCATTTATTCAATTAAAAAAATATAAAATTAGTCTCATTGCTTTCCAGGTGTACTAGAAGACTGTTTTTATTATTTTTTTTATTGAAACACATAACTTTTATTTGTTTCATGCAGGTAATGTATCATTGTTTAATTTCTGCTATTTTATGTTTTATATAAATTTTTTTATATACATAATTGCATATTTTTTTTATAATTTTATACATTAGTGTCTGACATGAAAACTGAAAAATCATAGATGTATAGTGTAAGACAAATTAGAATTTTCAGTTATTACATGGATCTTTTCTACTGTCGATACTGATAATCTTTAGTTCAAAAATTGCTTTACGGTAATGATGTAGCCAGGAATAGCACTTTCAGAGAGCAGTGGGTGTTACAGTGTAATATTAGACATTACAAGCAATTGCAAAGTTGCAGGTTACGCAGTTGTAGCGTGGGAAATGCATTCTATCTTACATAACGGTCAAGTTTACTTTAATTAAGTCTATTAAGGCTTTGTGAGGCTATTAAATGGAATGCTGTAAAGTTCCAAGGACTAGTAGAATAATTAATAAATTAATTAAAACAATAAGATTTGTCGTTGTTAATTTAAACAGAATAGAAGAAGATACCGTAGGAAACAACAAAGTAAAAAATGATTTTATTTTGTTTTATAACTTGGATGTATCTTATGTTAAATATTTACCACAACATTTTTCTCTTTACTATTGCAGTTATGGCAGAATTCAAAAAGAAGTTTTGAGTTTGTTTGAATACAATGATAACTACAAGCTAATCTCTTTTAGTGCCTACTGTAAAGCACAAAGTTTATATAAAAATGATGAAGATTAAGGATTTTAGTGCAAATTGAATAACTAATTGTTCTTCTTTTCTTAAGGTGCCATTTATGTTAACCATTGCCTCAGGGTGTTCAACCATGAGTTTCTTCTTTTTTCAGGTCGCCACTTGCTTTCTAGCTTTTTTGTATGATTAGGTGTAAGATGCTCTATGTGTCTGGCTATTCCATGATGGGCCCGAAATATGATAGTTTCATATTTTAATTGTTGATGCAATCTCTTTGTCCTTTTCCATTCTTGCTAACATTTTTCATTTTGTACGCGATCCATTCAACTTATGTGCAGCATACGCCTGCATATCCATAATTTAAAAGCTAGCAGTCGTTAGAGGGATGTCTCTGTCAACGTCGATGGTTTACTCTATAGAGAAGTTCTGTGTTGTAAGTTGTAAATTGAGGTCGTTACTACACAACACTTTCTTAGCCGCGTAAATGCTGCTCTGGTACCGTTATATGCGGCATTTAATTTCAACTGTATGATCCCAGTCACTGTTGATACATGATTTTGTCAGTTCTTTCTATTAGTGTTGCGTTAATGTAAGTACCATGATCATCCGGTTGTTCTTTGTTAATAATCATATACTTTGTTTTCTCGGTGTTGAGTTAGAGACCATATCGTTCAGTAATTGCCATACGTGCAGTGTCGTCTGCATACCTTAGATTGTTAATTGGCACTCCATTTACCTTTATTCCTTATTTAATTTCATCTAGTGTTTCCTGAATTATTTTCTCAGAATATAAATTAAAAATTAACGGCGACAGAATACATTCCCGTCTGACTCCTCCTTGAATATCAATGTCATCTGTTGTTCTATTCACCAATCTAACATCTATTTTGATACAAATATAAGTTAGCTATGATTCCAGTGTTCTTACCATCAATTCCTGTGTTTCTTAAGATGTCTACCATTTTTTCGTGCCGAACCTTATCGAAAGCTGTTTCGAAGTCAATGAATCCCGAAAACACATCGTTATTTATGTCTTTAGATCTTTGCACTAAAACTTGGATGGCAAACAAAGCCTCTTGCGTTCCCAGATCCTTTCTAGACCAACATTGTGTATTTCTAATATTCGCTTCTAATTTTTTTAAATACTTTCATGTATTACCCGTAGTAAGACGTAGTACATAACTCATCAGGATAATTGTGCGGTGATCACCGTATTCCTTTTCCTTATGTTTTTTCGGTATGGTATTAAATGTTGATCCCAACCAGACGGAATTATTCCTGTTTTATAAATCGAATTAAATAATCTTAGAAGTGTGCTTATTCCATGGTCTTGTAATAGTTTCAATAATTCTGTTTGGTATTTCGTCTGATTCGGGCGTTTTTATTTTTTGACCTTTTAATGGCGTCTTAAACTTCTTGTTTTGTTATAGGTGGGGCTGTTAGGGCAACTTGTACTTGATGGTCCACATTTTGTTGGTCAGCGAGGAACTCTTCTACATACTCTCCCATTTAGTCACATTTTCTTCAATTTTAAAATTAAGTTTCCATTTTGGTCTATAATTTGCCCATAGTGTTGCATCTTTGAAAAGCGCTTGCCGTTTTGAATTTTTTGTGTCATGTCTTTTTTCATATTTTTTATTGTCTATGCATTCGTTAGTATACCAATACATCTTTGCTTTTCTTATTTGTTTTCTTATTTCCTTATTGAGTATTTGTATTTATCTGTATTTTAATTTATATATTGTCTTCTCTCTTCCATAAGATCTAAAATTTTATCTATCATCCACCTTTTCTTCTTCTGAGGTCTATTTTTTAGAGATTTAAATGCCTAGATTTATTGATAATTGTCTTGAATTTCTTTTATCTTTTTCATCCATTTGTCCTTCAAATTTCCATCCTTCTTTATTTGCTTTTTTTCTAACAAATTAGATATTTCTTTCCTTGTCTGTTTTTATTTTAATTTATGTAATTCTATTTTTGTTAATGTCTTGAGTTTTATTCTTACTTCTGCTGTGAATTGAATATGATCTGGTGACACATCAGCACCTGGGCACATCTTGACGCTTTTTATGGAATTTTTGTATCTTCGGTTAATTGTGATATGATTTATTTGATTTTGAACCACATGATGTGAATCTGACGGAGATTTACAGATGTAGAGGCGTCTTTCTGGGGTTGATTTTCTGTACATAATTGTATAGATCTATCTCTTCTGCTATTTCGTACTCTCAGTCTATGTTCTTTTGCTTTCCCCCATCATTGTCGCTTCCGACTTTCGAATTCAAATCACCCATTACTACTATAATGTAGAAGTTTATCTGAATCGGTATAGAATTTTTACTCTTTCGTAATCGCAATTTGTTGTTGAGGCGTACACCTGTATAAAATTAATGTTCATATGAGTAGCCTGTATCTGTAACATAATTATTCTGCCAGGCTAGGGTATAAAGCTTGTTACAGTTGCGTCAACTTCCTTGGTAATAATGATCGCCACTCCATTTCTCACTCTCACTCTTTTTCTGTGTAATATTCTACGTTTTCTTCCATTACACATTTTCCTGACTGTGGCTATTTCATTTTACTTATACCGACTATTGAGATGCTTATTCTCTTCATTTCCTTGATGGTGTTATGAATTTATTCTTGTTTGTACATATTTCGGACATTCCATGTTCCTATTTTCATATTACATATTATGACTCTGGCTGACCGGGAGATTATTTGCACCCGTGCTTCTTTCAAAAGGCGATCGTGCCTGAGGCTATTATTTAAGTTTGCAGCCATTATCATGATTATCCCGGGAAACATAATGTAAAGTTTTCCGTTGCTTTCTACACCGCTGTGCAAACGCCGTTTGGTATTCCACTACGTCCATAATTTCACGTTTGGTATGTAACCAGCTATAGCCGTTCCATAATGAGTTCATCATTACAGCTTGTATGCGGTATATTGTCAAGAACAGCCACTTAATTCCATTACCTTTGCTCTTGCTTCTTCTCCTGGGTATTTTATTTCCTCAGTACCCGCTACATCTAACGGGCGTTCCTTTATCCGCCACAGTTTCACGACCTTTGTCGTGAGATCTCAGCAATAAACTGTTGTGCAATAGACGAGGGTACACATCTTGCTTTGACACCGTAGAACTAATTTAGCAAAGAGTAGTGTGAGGTATCCTGCAAAGAAATTTTCTTCGGGCACTTCTACCTACATTGCTCAGAGAGTAGCAAAATAAATTTTGGTTTATATTTGATCTACCTGGACATTAAATTAATAATTTAAAAAATAAATTTAATTTTCAAATTTAATACTATAAATAAAAATCTGTTTATACATTTTTAGATATTTTAAATATCGTGCAATACGCAATACAGTTCAGGAGCGGAAGCCACAACTATTTTATTCTTTTTTATGTATCAGATTTAAGGAAACCAACATAAACCAACAGCTCAAACATTGTTTTTATTTTAGGCAAGATACTCTGCTTGCACTTAGATGCCTGCTGCTGCAGAAGAAAGGTGGTAGGAAGTGGGATCAACTCTTAGATATGGAGTCTCACATGGAAGCCCGAGGGGAAAATACTGAAGTCTACAAGTAGGTCATTTTGTTACTCGTAAGTCATATCGACACACCCAAAACTGTTTTCTCTTCCTCAGGCTTGTCGAAGAACGCGTGCTAAAGTATCTCAACGAAAATTTTCTAGGGAGGCTGCAAGACATGGAGGAAGAAGTGCAGCACACCCTGCTGCCCGAGGTCGAGCCTAAGGTTATCCACAAAGTCTGCGGCATCATCGACGTCAACGCCTTGGAAATCAACCAGGACACCGAGCTTTCAGCTCTGTACCCGACAGCCTACATGATGGAGCACAGCTGCATCTGCAACACGTACCACGTTTTCGACGACGCGACCCAAAACTATAAAATTACCGTGCGGGCGGCTACGCCCATCAAGAAAGGCGAGCACATCTCCACCATGTACACCCACGCGCTGTGGGGGACTCAGGCAAGAAGGGAGCATTTGAGGGAGACTAAATACTTCAACTGCTTTTGTAAACGCTGCAAAGACCCTACCGAGCTAGGCACCTATTTGAGTGCGTTGAGGTGCATCGGAGTCGATGGTCAGTCTTGCGGGGGGAACCAGCTGCCGATAGATCCCTGCGACGATAAAACTGAATGGGCCTGCGATAAGTGCCAGGTCAGATTAAACAACGATGAGGTTGCGTTTCTGATTAACAAAATAGGGGAGGAAGTCGATTTTGTCCAGCTCAGCGACCCAACTGTGAAGGAAATGAGAGACTTGTTAGATAAAATACTGAATTTCTTACATCCTCATCATTACCATGTCTATTCTGTTAAGCACTCCTTGGTGCAGCTGTACGGTTACCAACACGGATACTTACCGAACCAAATCAGCGATGAACTGTTAGTGAAGAAAGCAGAAATGTGCCGTGAGCTTGTGGAAGTCACTAAAACCATCGACCCAGGAAACTCGAGGTAATAAAATATAAATTAATTGCTTAGAACTGAGTTTCGTTTTGTAGGTTACCACTCTACTTAGGTGTGCTTTTACATGAGCTTTTCCTAGCTAATGCGTTTTACGTTAAGCGCAAATGGCATGTGGAGAACAAAAAGGACTTGGTTCTCTTGGTCGATGAAGCTATCAATGCATTGTCAGAAGCCAAAGCTATACTAAAAACTGAATCCACCTTGGCGGGACAGAAGCTGCGAAGCTTGCTTGTCAGCTCAAATAAGAGCTAAGGAATTGGATGGACAGGTACAAGGAGGACCTCGAAGCAGTGAGGAAGGAGATGGGAGAGGCGCGGCGTAATATGATGCAGTCTGTGTTATTCAAGTGAATTATTGATGTACCTTTGTATACATTAATATATTGGATTTCAAAAGCTTACTTCTATTTGAATTTCTAGATGGGCTTTGAGCCCCAATACTGCTTTTGGTAAAGCTAAGATTTAAAACATAAAAACAATTTTTGTATTGAAATACAGCAAACATAGCGAGCAAAACTTTATTATACCTTATCTCTTCTTTTTAATTGTATTAAATTTTCTTTTAGAAGGCTAAGTAGCACCAAATTTGATACAGTTATAAAGGTAAAAGCACCGATTATTGTAATCTACGAAGCTATTTCTAAACTATGCCTTCTATTTGACAGGTCTGATTGTTTCAAAGAAAATGAAATAGGTCTCATTATATTCTCTAGCTCGCCAACTATCCAGACACCCAGTAGCAATTCTCTGCAATATCAAGTAGCTCCATTATAGTTATTACGGTTATTGAGTTCTTAACGGCTAAATGTTGTACATCCATTGATATAGTGGACAAGAAGTGTGAAAAGAAAAATTAAGCTATAACAAATATGCATGGACATTTTTGTTGTGGTTAACCCATGGTAGTTACGGTCGAGCAGCATCAATTGCCGCATATAGAAAAAGATGTTGCTTTAATTGTTAAGATATCTCCCGATTGAGAAAACGCCGAAATCCCCCTTCAACGAGATTAAGAAACTTATTTAGGGTTACCCTGCGTGAAGAAGAAATGGTGAATTTATGAAAAGGTAATACTCCTCCATTGGTAGGAAGCATACCAAGCTCATAGAAAATACAGGGTATGGCAGTTAAACAGCACTATTTGTAAGCACAAAAAAGCAAACGAAAAATGTTTCCTTTTTTATTTATTGAAACAAATGTTAAAATCACAAATGGAAGTTGGTATAAGAGCAAAAAAGTTTCTCTTTTTGAATATCACTCCAAAAAGATGGCGACCATCATTTTGTACTCATGGAAATTCTCAATGACACGTCGTAGTACTGCCGGCGTTATTGCACAAACTTCTTCTTCAATCCGCACTTTTAAATCCAGTATAGTTGCTGGGCGAGTTTCAAAAACCTCCGACTTGAGATATCCTTATAAAAAATAATCACAGGAACTCAGGTCTGGTGATCTTGGAGGCCACTAAACATCTCCATTCCTAATGATAAGACAGTCCGGCTGTGTGACTAGTTGCTCCATCGTGTTTAAAATAAGTGTTCTCATTCATAGGAAATCGTTGAAGTTCAGGAATAAGGAAGGTTTCCATCATTTAAACATAGTAATTGCATAGTCATCATCATCCTCGAAAAAATACGGGCTAATTATTCCATTAGAAGATATTGCAGACCAGACTGTAATTTTGGCGGAACAAAGAGGCCGTTATGAAGTTGTTGAGGGTTAGCAACAGCCCAATAACGAGAATTGTGTTTATTGACATATTAACTGAAGTGAAAATAAGCTTCATCGCTCATATATTGATTATCAATGAGTTGTGGGTCGTTTTCAAGCATCTGTATGTAACATGTGCTCACTGAGCGATCGTTTTCTTCTAAAGTCTCCCCGATATTTGTTTAGCCCCTCTTCTTGTATTACACACAGCTTGCTTCTTAATATTGTTACTAGTATCTTATATATTAAATCTTGCAGAGCAATTCCTTGATAGTTATCACATTTTATTTTCTCTTCTTTTCTGTATACGGGACACGGTATGACTGTATTCCATAAGTTGGTCATTTCATTTCAATGTTAGTTTTAGTAGATTCCTTCCTTTTTTTCAGGATTTTTGTGATAATTTTATTTTTTCTAATACTTAATTGTTCTTTAAGTCTTTCGTGGTGTTGTCCATTTAGTTTTTCTTGTTTATCTTTCATTAATAAGCCTTACTTAGCCAACACCGAATATGGTGCTTTGTGTTGTTTGTCTTAATAAAAATTTCTTTATTTATTTATATGTTTTTTTATGATCATAGTGATCATAAAATTGCGGAATACTTTGAAAGCTAAAAAAATGTATATTAGTTCTAAATGATCAATGAATGCAAATTTGCTTTTGTTGCTCTTTTTCTAAAATTATAGAAATGTTAATATAACTGGAACGAAAGATTATAGTAAAAGAGTGTAATAGCAAAAGCATAAAATAAGTTAAGAATTAGTAAAAATCTGGTTTGTATGGGCCAGTTAATACTAAAAATTTACATGCTTGTCCGCACAGTTTTCAGCTTGTCAGTGGTACTTCAATCATATAATAATATAATATAATCTTATCTAATGAAGGTGTTCAGGTATAGATGCATAGCATACAACAAGTGTCTCCTATAATATACCAACTATAACTTCTAACTTGTATAAATTGTTCTGGTCTATTCTTTCTTGTTCCTTGTCCATATTTTCTCCCCATTCTATGTCATTCTTGTTCCCCATAGGTTTTCTGTTTTTTATGTATGGCATGTTTTGTTTGATCTTCCTCTTGATCATCTTTGTTGCAATTTTGCCTGCCATATTCTCTTTGTTGATCCTTCTTCCCCCTATGTTTATTATGTGTCCCAACCATTTTAATTGACGCTGCCTAATGTATTGTTATTAATATTAACAGGTCCACCCCTAGCTTATTATATATTTTCTCTTTATTTCCATTACGCTCCCCTGATATCTCCTTTCCACTGTTTGCACTTTTATTTTTATTTGTTCTGTTAATATCCAGCTTTCGCGTCCATAAGTTAGGATGGGTACCTTATACATATGTAAGCGGATATTTTTTAGTGACCAGATAAATATATGTACAAATGAACAAGTGTCACAAAATCTACTCATGAAAATCGTTCTCTCTGTTTATCCGTAGAATGTTTACGTGTGATGTTTAATGTCATGCCATGGTACCACAGTATGGTAAAATAAATTTACTACATTTCTGATTAAGTAAAGCAACGTACAATACCATTATATGAAAATCACCTTAAAACATTAGGAAAGTGGTAAAACTAGGTATATAGATTAATACATGATTTGTTAATAAGCAAATTTTCCACTTTTTGGCTAGGGTGAAATTTCAACCAGTATTTTTTCGATGACGAACAGATGCTGCTCATACGATTAATGAAAGACGCTATAGAACAATTAGATTTTTGTCGTACCTGATGACTACAACTTATAGCTCCCAACCGTCTTTCCTCAAGAAACGGTGATGTGAGGTGATCCCATCGTTTACCGGGCTTGATGGTTCTAAATGTTTTTGTTTGGGGTTATTTAAAGTACAGAGCTTATATTAACAATCCACAAACAATCGACACTAAAATAAAACATTTGGAATATCTCCAGAAACACCGAGAAAAGTTTTATGAAAATATAGTTAAAAGAGCACGTGTTTACGTTGAAGAAAGGTTATTTGTCGGTTTTGATTTTTTATTTACAATGTAAAGAAAAACGGCATAATAAAATTTTATTTAATATTTGTTTTGTTTATTGTTGTACAACAAATAAGTTTGAGTTGAAAACACAGTACCAGTAGATGCGGAGAATACTTACTGTTGGTGAATAAATTATTTCCTGGCTTGCTGTATCGCTTTATGGTATTCCCTTTCTTTCAAGGTTTTCCCTACACTATCATTTCTAGTTCTTCTAGGTTTTTCCATTCTGTTTTGCCCTACATTTTCACTTCCTACACTTTTTATTTATTTGGTATTATTCGTTCTTGCTACCACTTCTAGCCAATTCAACTTTTTATTATTCAATATCTCATTCATCGTTTTCACTGCTAACACTGCAACTTTTGGTTTTTAGTAGTTTCTACATATGTAGTTTAGTGGTTTCTATTAGTTCTGAATGAACTCCATTTTTAGGCATTTTTATCAGGTCTTTTTTTAATAGCATCAAGTCAATAAAGTATAGCAAGACTTTGATGTCTTTGACATTTTGGAGTTGTGGCTATTGAATTTCTTAACTTTTTCGAAATAACCCTTTATATCTTTTGACATTTTTTACCTCTATAATTTGAATAATCCCTAACATTGTCTTTCTTATATGTATTGGCAGTATTATAGTTGCGTTCCAGTCATTAGGTTTGTTTTGGTGTTATATATTAAGTATTTAATGTAGTTTTTGTATTTCTCTATCTCTTACTTATTTTAATATTTTGGATTATGGTACCTTTGCAGCTGGCTGCTTAATCTCATTGATTTCTATGTGTCTGTTACTATTTGTATCTTCTCTATATCTTGGCAATTATTTATTTTAGCATTAAAACGGTTACTTTTTTCAGACGTTAACATTTCCTTAAAGTATTTTTCCGGTCTGAATAATATACCACTACCTTCAACTAATATGTCCTTTATTTGCTTTGGTCTTGCTACTTTCTTCTTCCTAAATGATTTTAGTGTCTTATAGAACAGTTTCTTGTTTTATTTATAGTTCCAATTTTATTTCTTCTCGAATTGTACCCACGCTCTTTTTTCCCCAATAACAGTTTCTTTTGCTTTACCTTTTTTGGAGTTAATATTTAATATGCTTTTTTATTGGTTTTTAGTGGGTGATTTTTTAAATAAATTTCTTTATATTAATTTCTTTTTTAATAATATATAGTATGCTTACTATTTTATAAGTCTTTTGTTTCTTTCGGTTTAAAAGAATGATTTGAAAAATTCTCGACCTAACAATTAAAACATAATTATAATATATTTTATATTCTTTATTTTTCGATATAATCTCTTTAACTGAAATACATATTTCAGTAATGTTTCAGCATCATTACCGCACCTCGGTAATCATTCTTCTCAAGGTTTCAACGTTGACTGGCGAAGAAAAATTTTGGATTGAGGGACAGCTGGAAAATCTGGAAAATGAGGAGAATGTTCTAACAATTTGTAGTGTAAATCTCTAAATTTTTCATTGCTCAGGCACATTTTCTTGATGAAAGATGATTTTTTTTGAAAACCGGGTCTTTTTATAAAGCGCTATCAAATGATTTGCATTTTTCATTTACTGTCTTACCAAATTCAAGGTAATAAATTAGTATAATGGCTTTAGCATCTCAAAAAATTTATGCTAAAGCCTTTCCTTTGGACGAAATAGACTACGTCTTTTTTAGAGCTGAACAGTTCGCTTAATCTACTATTTCAGTTGCCGTTTTGATTTTGGTGTGTAATAGTGGATACAGGTTTCATCCATATTAATAATCGATGTACAAAATCAATTTTATTTTCTCTAAAGTTTAGGCATTACCTGGAAAATGTTATTTGGAGAGGCAGGCGTGTAAATAGCCGCTCTCGTGGATGCGGTGTGGGATACGATACCGATGCGGCTCGTAAGGACCCAAAAATGGAGAGGCAGGCGTGTAAATAGCCGCTCTCGTGGTGCGGTGTGAAAACGTAGTACGGCCCGTAGTGGAAGGTCAGCCGATAAGGCCAAATCGTCCCTTAAACGGCCGTCGCGTTAGCGGATGGGGGCGGCTACCGACATCAACCAAAGAATTGCCAAATCGCTCACCTGAATCGGCTTCGGCTTCGTCGGCGATTCCAAGCTAGCCACCTCTGCGATGCGGATCTGGTATCTTCGAGATGTTGAGACACGACCAAATTGGCCGAGCTGCGATGCGTGAATATGAATGTATGCGGGGATGCGAATATGAATTTGATGTATGCGGGTTAAGACACGACCTTAGTGGCCGAGCTGCGGGGCATGAATATGAATGTATGCGGGGATGCGAATATGAATTTGATGTATGCGGGTTAAGACACGACCTTAGTGGCCGAGCTGCGGGGCATGAATATGAATGTATGCGGCTATGCGAATATGAATTTATGCGGACTAAGACACGACCTTAGTGGCCGAGCTGCGGGGCATGAATGCTTGCGGGGCAAAAGCCCACGCCGTTGTGTGTGCGACGGCAAAACGTAGCCGATATCAAAAGGTCCGCATGCCGCCGCGATATAAAGCGGTTCAAGGGCGAAAAGGCCGCCACACCATTATTCGAATACGTTTTTGTTCTTCTGTAAGCAACTGTGGCACTCATTTAGGACAAGGTTTGTTCATATGCAATTATTTATGCAAAATATATTCTACTTGCTTTACTGAAATGCTTACAGTTTCAGCAGTTTTACGCACCTTAATTCGGCTGTCATCCAATACCTAATCATGTACTTTTTTAATAATTTCTAGTGTAGTTGCACTTTTCAGACGTCTCTAGTATAAATTATCTTCAAGACTTGTGCGAGCATGTTTAAACTCAGTAGTCCATTTTTAAATAGTTGAGTACGAACAAGAAGCATTCTCATATCCTTTGTGTGAAGTTGTTTTAGCGTTAAATTTTTTCATGGAGAATAATCTATTTTAAGGAATAAAGACAGCAATGTTAGTTTAAATAGATATAAAAATTAAATTGTGACAGATTTAATCTCAATTTCAAATGCATACCCTTGAAAGATGTACCAATTTGCCTATAGCGTTAATATCTATGATTAAGACCAAATCTTTTTGTTTTTATATTGTTAAAATTTTGGACAAATCTCATAGATATTATATTTTATGTTATTTAGAGCTACACTTTTGCACCATTTGACTATAAAAAAGTTTATTTTTATTTTTAAGCTATAAGGAAAGGCTGCACTATTTTTATTTTTAAGCACAATAGTAAATAATTGGAATCATTCCAAAACTTCTGTTTAACGCTGTTAGCAGAAAAACTGTTCAGATCGGGGTGTTAATTATAGCCCAAGCCCCACGCTGTGTTCAATTGCGAGAGAGCTTTCGAACGACTTTTTTAACTTAAGACCAGAAGAGCACCAACGGACGAAATGTTCGAATTTGAATCTGAAACAGATCTGTTGGGCGGGTGTGGCTTGAAACAACCCACTTTGCAAATGATCTGCGCGGGGTGCCAACAACCTGCTGAATTTAAGTGTTCGGTCTGCGAGTCGGAGGCGTACTGCTGCGAGGATCACCAAAAACAGCGCTGGCAGACGCACAAGAGCGTACGCTGGCCATTAGAGGTAAGCCCTGTATTTTATTTATGACGGCAAAAGACGTACTTAAAATTTTTGATATTATATGTAAAAACAACTTTTAAGTGAACTAGTAATAGTTCTAAAGCTAATTATAGTAAATAGCTTGAATTGGAATTTAGATAAAATGCTGTGGTTGATATTTTTAAGGGAGAAAGATAGATAGGGTTATAGCTATAAATATATAGTTTTAAACTGGGGCTGGTTTGAAGTGGAGAGGCAAAATTAATACTACAGTAAAATTTCTCTTGTCAGATTGAGATCAAATTATTACAAGTAAAGTCCAAAAATAAAGGGGATCGGATAAGTGGTAAGGAGATATGACTAAAAATATATTCGATTCCTACGCTTAACTCAGTTTGCATTTTGATTAGATTTATATCAAATTGCTACAACTCAAAATCTATCTGACTCTTGAGGGCTTTACACAAGGGACTTTACTAATTAATTTTTGAAAGTTCCTACTGTTCTATAATAATCCCCTCAATGTGCTATCATTTATCATCAATATTTTAATAAGAAATCAATAATTGACTAAATAAAAGGCATGGAGGCTGCAGAAATAAATGTTTTGGTTTATGAACTAGAGC
The DNA here is from genome assembly GCA_036346155.1 of Sinelater perroti. Classification (NCBI taxonomy): domain Eukaryota; kingdom Metazoa; phylum Arthropoda; class Insecta; order Coleoptera; family Elateridae; genus Sinelater; species Sinelater perroti. The sequence goes on along the minus strand of JARFIY010000167.1, from coordinate 2,625,533 downwards.
TCCTGATATATAATATACTTGTAGTGATAGGCAACATTTAAATTTAACATAATAAATAAAATAAAACTCTAAAATAGACTTTACCAATTAGGGCCAGTCGATTGTAAAATTAATTCCGATTTACATTGTTCTGATGACGCAGACACAAAGAAAATCTTATGTATTTTATAATTGAAAGAGAGATAGGAAAAATGTGTAAAAAAACAATGTTATTAAAGTTAAATTCATACAAGGCCCGTTCCGAAAATATTGAGCCAATATTAATATAACGAATCAAATTGTGCGATTGCAGCCAATAAGAGTAAACTATAATGCGTATATGTGAATGTAGACGAATTCATTGGATGGATCAGTTAGGAATTAGATGCCGGTGATGAACACATGTAATTTGTGATTATCGCATTTGTAAAGAAAGTAACAAACCGGAAAAAAATTTTGTGGTGAGTTGGAACACTTGTTTACAAAATTCCTCTGGTAGTTCAAAAGGCTTTTAGGAACAATTCAATTAATTCAACATTAATAAAAATATAATGTATCAATTAAGGAATGGCTGGAAATCTGGTAAAAATGATACGCGTTCTGAGAGAATAGCAACTAGTAGAAAACCGGAAGATATTAAGCGGGTAGACTTACGATTAACGAGCATTGCCGACTGAGAATTTAAGAACTACAAGATGACCTAAGGATTCCAAAAATTAATTTTATGTAAAATTTTAACGATAAATTTTGACATGAAACGTATTGTAGCAAGATTCGCTTTGCAACTACTGTTACCAGAGTAAAAGGAACGTTATGCTGCAGTTGTTTCAGACAACTGCCAATGAATTAGATTTTTTCAAAAAGATTATTACCTGAGATAACATAGAGATTACGATCTGAAAACAAAGGCTCAGTAGTTTTAATGGAAATATTTTCGTATGCCATGTCCAAAAAAGGTCACCAAGCGTCGCAGGAAGGCCAAGGCGTGCTGTTTGGATTGGGAAGCTGTTGTCCATAATGAGTACGCTCCTCCACGCTCCACCAGTTGTGAAATGCAATATGACAAAAATGACTCCAGTTTTTGTACTAATGATTGGCAGTTTCATCATGTGAACGCACCCGCTTATTTGTTACATCTCTTATAGAATGTTTAGCGAAATTAAAATCATTCGCATGAGTCAGACAACATATAATCCAGATTTGTTGTTCTACGACTTCCAGCTAGTTTTAAAACACCTTTGAACAAAAAGAGATTTCAAACTTGATCTTGCAGTAATTAATATCACCAACTCAATACAACAACCATGCGACTGTCGCAAAAAACTTCCTGTAATAGTTAAAAATAAAATTCACGAATGAAGAACAAGAATACCTTAGTAATCTAACAGCAACAGAAGCTACAGAGCATTCATTGTGGAAAACAACAAAAAAATTGAAAAGACCACAAATATTCATCCCGACGATAAGAGACCAAAATGACAAATGGGCAAGAAGTAACAAAGAAAAGGCTGCAGCATTTGCAAAACATCTAAGAAATGTATTTATAAACCACACGAAATATTTGTAGCAGAAAACGAATAGAAAGTTCAGGATTTTCTAGATACTGACTACTAGATGGATCTTCCAATAGAAAGCTTTACAATTACTGAAATAAAAGACACAATTTTACGACACATAAACCCTCAAAAAGCCCCAGGGTTTGACTTGATTAATGGCAAGGTGTTACAAAACCTAACAATCAAAGGGTACAGAGCAATACAACAGCTTTTTTAACGCAATATTGAGACTTGGCTACTTCCCTAGAACATGGAAAGTAGCACAAATTATAATGATACAAAAACCGGGTAAGAATCCACACGAAATAAGTTCCTATCGTCCGATAAGTTTATTGCCAATACTGTCAAAAGTATTTGAAAAATTATTCTTAAAACGACTAAAACCCATATTAGAGTACAATAATCTTATTCCAAATCACCAGTTTGGTTTTAGAAGTCAACATGGTACTATAGAACAAGTACACAGAATAGTCAACACGATAAATAATGCATTCGAAAAGAAAATGTACTGTTCGGCAGCCTTTCTTGACGTCAGCGAGGCCTTTGACAAGGTTTGGCATGAAGGCCTTCTGTACAAACTTAAAGAAAAACTACCCTACAGCTTTGTGATCGTTCTCAAATCATATCTAGCAGACAGACAGTTCCTAGTAAAGTATCAGGATGAATACACTGAATTGTTCCCAATTCACAGTTATACACTAGTCCAACAATTGATTCAGAATATTTGCAGGGTAATTTAGATCTCATACAAACATGGTTAACCAAATGAAAAATCAAGGCTAACGAACAAAAATCAGTTCATGTAACGTACACTTTAAATAAAGAAACATGTTCTCTGGTTACAATAAACGGTAAACAACTGAGTAAAGCAGAAGATACAGAATACTTGGGAATGCATATAAACTGACATCTAACATGGAAGAAACATTTATGTACAAAAAGAAAACAGCTTGCTATCAAACTGTAAAAAATGTATTGGCTAATTGGTAGAAAATCCCAGTTAACACTAGAGAACAAATTGCTGATATATAAGGCAGTCTTGAAGCCGATTTGGACCTATAGTGTGCAACTGTTGGGCACAGCAAGTAATTCCAATCTGAAAATACTTCAAAGATATCAAAATAAAGTATTACGAATCATAGCCGATGCCCCTTGGTATGTTACCAATGCAACAATTTCCAGAGACCTGCAAGTACTATCGATTAGGGATGAAATCCAACGTTTTAGTGCAAACTACAGTGCCAGAACCTAAGTGCACTCTAATGTACTAGCAAAAAATTTATTTTTAGTCAGTAATGGTAAAATGCCTAGACTAAAAAGATACAAGCCAAGTGACCTAATAGCTAGATTTAATTAGGAATAGCATAAGAATACTAATAATATATATATATTATATTATTTTAATTAAAGGAGTGACTTCACTGGAAGTTATCTCCTGCATGTTATTAATGCCTATTTGTATATTAAACACACTACTTATTATCCAATAGGATAGATTGTAAGCAGAAAGGAGTAATAAAAAAAAATGATTGGTTCAATTTATTATAATCTTTATACGTTAGTTTTCAGAGTATGAGGTACTAAGGTTTTTAAATTTTTTTATTGATATAATAATAAATAAAAAAGCGTAGTAAGATCTAGAAGTCGCATTACCTTTGAAAAATGGAAGTGCCTCCTAAAATCTTCTTTGCTTTGTAATTTGTTTTATTGACATAATAGCATATTTACAATCTACTTCCACAGGAAAGGAGTATTAAGTAAATGCGATAAATGTAGTACAAAGTGTATAAGGGAAGCATTCACTAATGCTATTCCTTTAGACGATTTCTTCTTCGTTATATTAAATCTTGAGGCCAGGTTCTGTGGAGTCTTCTTGTGTTTGGACCGCTTTCATATAACTGTTCTACCAGAGCGTTGTCGTGGTTGATTATTTGATTTTGGTATTTAATAACACTGCGCTCGGTCTCTCCTTTGATGGTTGGAATTTTCAAATCGGTATGAAGTGTGAGATTACTGACATACCGAGGAGCATCTGCCAGGATTCTGAGAACTTTAGACTGGAACCTTTGCATGATTGCCCCATAACTGAAGCCCGTAGGTCCAAATTGGTTTGATTATACATTTATATAACAGATTTTTGTTATTTAACGACAGTTTTAATTTTCGTCCAAGAAGCCGATACATTTATCGAAGTTTGATGTCCATTTGCTTACGTTTAGTCTTGATGTGGCTTTTCCATGTTAATCGTTGGTCTAGGGTTAGTCCCAGGTATTTCACTTCAGATTTCATAGGTACGGATATGTTGTTGATTATTACAGGTGGACAGGTTGCTTGTCGATTAGTGAACGTGACTTGGACCGATTTAGCTTGGTTAATCTTCATTCTCCGTTTATAATACCATTTCGTAAGTAGATCCAAATGGGTTTGTAGTTGTTCGGAAGCTGTTGTAGGATTTTCACTGGTGGATAGCACAGCAACATTATCGGCGAATGAGGCAATTGTAGTAGTATTTGTTTCAGGTAGGTCAGTGGTGTATATTAAAAATAGGAATGGTCCAAGGACGCTGCCTTGTGGGACACCGGATTCTACAGCATGAAAGTTAGATTGACATCCGTTGTATTTTACTGAGAAGTTTCTATCAGTTAAATAGGATTTTAGGAGGAGATAGAGATTACTAGATAGTGTGTTTTTCAACTTGTATAGGAGACCAGGATGCCACATTTTATCAAAAGCTTGTTGGATATCGAGAAATACAGCATTACAGAATTTCTTCTCTTCTAAACTCTTAGCAATCATGTTTACTATTCTATGCACCTGCTGGATTGTTGAATGTCGTTCACGAAATCAAAATTGGTGGTTGGGAGCAGTATCAGAAAGTCACGTTCTTCATGGATTCTTCGTAAAAGGAGTCGTTCAAATACTTTACGTGCGATAGTTAAGAGGCTGATGGGTCGATAAGATGTTGTTTTATGTGGAGGTTTGCCTGGTTTTTGAATCATAATTATTTCAGCATATTTCCATGCAATTGGATAATAGATTAAGCTTAACATACGGTTATAGATGACTGTTAAAAGTAGAATAGCTTTCTTAGACAGGTATTTCAATCCTGTAAACAGGTCATATCCCGGAGTTTTATGTATGTTAAGTTTGCTTATTTCTTTTTTAACTAATGCAGACGTGAAAGGCTTAATTGGAAGAGACATTTGGCATGGTATTTGGATGAAACTATCTACCTCATCGTCTGGATCTCTTTAATGGGTTGAAACACTTCAGCTAGGTACGTGGCAAAAGTATCGGCCTTCTCCTGATCACTACGGCCCACTCCCATTGGATTGTTTAATTGGTGGAACAGCCATCTGAGGTCTTTTCAACTTTTTGTTGCCTCCACAATGTATTATCATTAGGCGAAAGTTTAGTAATATATTGTTCAAAATTATTATTTTGATTTCTTTAAGTGCTGCTTTTAGTTCTCTAGACAGTCTATTATATTGATGTTGGTCAATATTGTTCCTTGATCTTTGCCAGACTTTTCTGGCACTTCGTTTCTTAGCAATTAGTTGTTTGATGCGTAACGGCACAGAGGAAAGTCAGTGGTTTTGTGATCGTTTTGAGGTAGAGTGCCAAGCTGCTTGTTGTACTATTTTGTGAAGTATTGTACTGCTTCATTTAGGTCTTCGGGAGATTTTATTCAGCTTAAGGTTAATATTTGTTTCCAGGTAGACTTCGAATTGCCCAATCAGTATTTTTAGAGGTTAGTTTAGGAGGTAGTGGTTTATTAATGACACTGGTACTTATACTGCATATGACTGGTGTGTGATCGGTAGATAAATCAAAGTTTGACTCAATTAGGCAATTATTTCTTGGAAAACGGCAAGTGATGAAGTAGTCTAAAAGATCAGGTAGTCTATTTGGGTCGTTGGCCAGTAGGTAGGTATCCCGTTAGTGAGATGGTCATAATTGTTATCAATCATGGTTCGCAGAAGGTTTCGACCTTTTGGTGTCTAATTCTCGAGCCGAAATGGGTGTGTTGGCATTCAATCGCCCTACATGAATTTGTTACCAAGGGTACTGAGAAAGTCTTTATATTTGTCTGACGATATAGCAAGTTTTGGGGGGCTATAGATAGCAGAAACCGTAAAGTGCCATGGAAGAGTCTTTATTACTATACTTGTTGCTGGAATTTTGTCAGTTTGGTACGAGGGTAGTTCATGATGAGAAATCGAACTACGTATAATTACAGCTGAACCTGCATGGGCTGTATTATCAGGGTGGGGAGTATTTTATGTCGTGAATTGTAGTATATTAAAAGTTGTACGATTGGTGAAATGGGTTTCTGATATGAGTAGAATTTCAATTTTGTTTAAATTTAAAAATGATATTATTTCTTGCTTGTGATTGAGCAGTCCATTAGTATTCCAAGTAGCAATTCTGAGAATATAAGCCATTATGAATTCAGTTTAGCAATAACTGATGTTAATAGGTTTAATATTATACCGTTTTGGTTTATTAATTGTGAAAACATTGTTTTGAATTCATTCAAGAAAGTTGTTAGTTGTTCATCTAAGGTGGGTGTTTGAAGAGTTTGGGTAAGGTTGCCTTTAGCAGCGACGTTTGCATATGTTGATTGTGTATTTTGTGTAGAGCCACTGTGTGGCATCCTTGTGTTGGTTGGGAAGTTATTAGTTTATGTATTTCCATTTGGGATAAATCCTTGATGTTGATTTATGCGAGTTATATTGTTAGGTCTATTTCTTGATGCCACTAGGTTCTTATAAACGGCGCAGCCCTTGTATTTGGTGGGGTGACCTTCTCCACAGAATGCACATTTTGCTGGTGTGATTTTGGGTTTTTTACATGTTTTAGCATTGTGTTGTTCCCCACACTTTACACAATTATAAGGTTTGGTGCAATAAGATTTCGAATGGCCGTATGCTTGGCACCTCATGCATTGTATTATGTCTCTGTTCCTTCTGGGTGGTTATTTTGGTGTTACATAAAAATTCTTTTTTAAATATTTCTTTACTGTTTGACTGAGGTTCCAAATCAACGGAGTACAGAGATAATGGTTCTTTACTCATTCTGTGCTTCATGTTCATGATATTTCGGACTTTATGACCTACGTTTTCTAGACCTGCTTTAATAACTTCAATTAGAATGGAGTAGTGTAGATTTCTAATTACTATGCAATATGCACGTTCTTCTTTAACTTGGTACGTATGGTGTACGATGTTTTCTTCTCTTAGGTGGCGTACAAGTTTTCTGTACGTTTCAATTGTATGTGCAGTGATTTTGACTGTTTCATTAGCTAGGGTTTTACTATAGTAGGTTTCTTCCTCTGCTACTAAGGCGAGATTGGTGATCATGTCTTCAAAGTTTTTTACACCGTAGATAAATATAGGGGGTGGTTTAGGAGTTCTTTCAGTGTTCAATTTATTACTAGGATCTTCTGTTTCGGCTAATTCGTTTGGATTTATTGTAGATAATGGATTATAACGATTTTGGATGTCTGTGATAAGTTGTTGATTCATTATTTTGTCTTTCTCGTTTGCGCTTTTTAACAACTTGCCACGAGTGCTTGTTGTCTGTTTCGGGTTCTTCGTCGCTAGTATCTATTACTATGCGTTCTACAGGCTTATTGTGTGAGTTTAAGGCTGTAGATTTTGATATGAGCTGTTGTGAGGGGTTGTAGTTGGAAATTGATTGGAGGATTAATATCCTGATGAGTAGCTAGTGGGTTATTGGGAGACTGTTGATGCTGAAATGATTGCTGTAGTTGTGGAGCATTATGCATGGGCACACCTTGTTGTTTCCAATACATTTGATTAGGGATGTTGGGGGTAGGATACCCAAAGGGTTGGTTAGGTTGTTGTGATGTGGGGAACATCACTGATGACTAATTTAGATCAAATTGCTTACTTGGTATCTAGTATTTGTTGCACTTTTAAATAAAATTGTCTTGTAAGAATAAATTCATAAATAAATATCTATGCCGCGCGTGTATCGCGCGATAGCGCTATCACTTAATTTTCCTGCTTTCGGAGCGAACGATTAATTCCAAAAATTAAACGCGTACTATATAAGCTATAACGATTACTGTTACCCGTAGAAGCACTACAGATGCCCTCGCTGGGTGAAGACCCTGGTTGCTGGCTGGAGAGGCCCGGCCCACTGGCGCCGCTGACTGTTGAAGCCCTGATCGCCGCCGCTGGCTCTGCTGGCACCGTTGAAGCCTGATCACCGCCGCAGAGTTCGCCCTCTGTGTGGGCGCACTCCTGGAAGCACTTGAAGAAGTGTTCGCTTGGCCCTATGACCCTGCTGTTATCGCTGTTTTGCAATGATAGCGGAGCGTACACCTAGTGTCCGCACCGCTTCACTGTTCGCACGCGACTGCTTTGTAAAATGAAAATATTATCTAAATCTAAAATTTTTACTGCACTCTATATCACTTAGCCACTTTAGATACTTTGCACGACGTTTTGTTTTTCTAATATTCTTGTAAAAAGCGGTAGATGAAGCCCTATCTATAAGATTTTGCCTAAATTCTATGGTGAAAAAAATTTTTGTCTTGTCTTTTAGCGCTTTGAAAGAAATAACAAAAAATAACTTAAAAAGATAATTTGAAAACAGTAAAAAACAGGATTGTTGAGGATAATCTTGAACTTCAACGACTCTTAAAAAGACAGATGAAATTAAAAAGAACCATTTCTACGAAACCCTACACTAGAAAGACATAAAGAAAAAGTTAAGCGAAGAATGTTGGAATTCTGTATCACAAATATAAAATTCACATTTGTATTAAACTACTGAATATCGCTTTTTTATAATAGAAAGAAATATAAAAGAAATAATAGAAATTATAATATAATAATAATATAAATGACAAATGAAATAAGTAATAGAAAATCTTGATTACGCATTCTCAAAGATTTTTACTTTATTAAAGATTCAAACCTCGTCTGAGCTGAAGAGGCACTGGATTGCTAGCAGAGATATAGCAGCTGGAGACATAATCATCTGTGAAAAACCTTTAGTTTATGGCCCCAGGCCGCATATAGTAGAGGAAGGACCCGTACCTTGCGTCGGCTGCTTTCGGTAATGTAAATTGGTTTAAGGTTGCATATCAATACAGATATTAAGTTTAAGTCGCTGCAGTGTACATTTAATAGACGTACAAATAGGTCACATTACACTTGAATTTCTGTGTATGCCTATATATTCAACAAACAAAGTTTGTTACTGAATTGTATATGTCTGTCTGTCGGTCCGTCACAAAATTTGAGATTTTTTAAAATTTGAAAATGGATTTGCATAGGAAATTTTATTCTGATTTCGAATTCGAAATTAAAAGAATTTCGGGAAATATTCGACATTGCAATTTTAAATGTGACTCTTATAGGAAATTTTACGCTGAATTCGAAAATGAAGTCGAAAAAATTCTATGTCGAATAATTTTCGAGATATTCCATTTAGAATTTTTAAGTTCGTCGGTCCCATGTTTTTATTTTACTTTTAGTGTTGCGATAATACTAGTAACATTTGTTATTATGTTTTTTATTTTTATTGTTAATGATTTATTACATTTTGTATTCAGGAAAGTTTTTGTCGGTTCTTGTTAGTTATAAAAAATTATTTTAGAATTTTTGTAGCCAACTAAAAATTAAATAATTGGGCGCGTTTACTCTATGAGTTGGAACTGAATTTCTTTCCATTGAGGATTTGCCAAATAATTGATATTTGAAAAAGAACTGCTTAAAATTTTGTAAACCATACGAAGCCCAATTTCCTTTAAATAACTTGAATACAAAAATTTTGGTTAAGACAAATTAAAAGATTTGCTGTAAGCTTGCAATTACATTAATTTATATTTAATATACAACAAAACATACACAACAGTGATCAAAGATTAATAGAAAACTTAAAAAAACTATGATAATATTACAGAAATGAACTTGGACAGAAAAAAATGTTAACAAATATTTGTAATGTGGCATGAGAGGACTGGGAAAAACGTGTTATTGTGCCAATATACAAACAACACGATAGTAGAAATTGCAATAATTATCGAGGGATTAACCTGCTGAGTATAACGTAAAAAATGTATGAAAGAATCTTAAAAATAAATCTACATCGGAACTCCCCAGCTCGAATAGTCCCAGAGTAGATTCATTAATATAGAAGCATATAGAATCATATATTTACAATTAAACAAATGACGGAATCAATAAGAAACGCAAATGATAAAACTGCACCTAGCCTTTCTTGATCTGGAAAGGCATTTGAGGGACATCAAGAGCAGGTATAAAGAAAATATAATTAATAGGGACATTGACACAAAGCTAATATCAATAATTAATACGTTCAAAACCATAAAAATATTGTAAGAGCAGACATTATACAATCAAGCGTCTTAAGCCCAACTCTTTTTAACCTGACAACAGGCGATACAATAAAAGAAGCGAGGAAAAAACGTATGCATTAAATGTGGGACACAGGAATTTAAAATGTTTGCTGACGACCTTGTTATATTTCCAAAAAATAAAAAACCAAAAAAGTAATAATAAGAAAAGAATAAGAAAAACTAACTAAATTTATGATTAGTAGACCATCTAGCTAAATGAGAAGGTAATAGAACAAACTGGCGCCATTACGTACTCGACAGTATAATTTGACACTAAAGAAAATCATGAAATAGCAATCAATAACAGAATAAAAAACGCTTTGAAGATATATCATAACTTCAGCAATAGCTTACTGGGAAAGAAAACTTTCTACAAAAGCAAAAATCAGTATATACGGAGCCATATTTGTACTTATACTAACATTCGGCAGTAAAACTCGGGTGTTCACGAAGAGACCAAAAGGCAAGATCCAAAGTACAAAAGTGAAATATTTAAGGCAAGAGTCCCAAAGGAGATCGTATGAGAAATAACACTATCATAGAACAACTGCAGGTGCAATCAGTAATAAAACGTACTGAAGGCTGCCAGAGATGGTATGGACACGTTAAGCGGATGAACGAGGTTAGACCAGTTCCAAGAGTGTGGAAAGATAAACGTTAAAGTAATAAGAATAGAGAAAGACCAAAGATAACATGGAATCGAAACAAAGAATGTACTAGAAGGCTTACGATGGGTTAATCATCAAGTATGGCAAAAAGAAAAAAGGATTGGGTGGAGTTTATTGAAAGAACATGATTAAAATATAACGTCTTAGACAGGTAAACAAGGCTACTTATAACAAAATATACTTTTTATAATTTTTTTACATAAAGCGCGACAAGATATGACATAAGTTAAAAATATTTTTTTGTATTTTAGTTTGATTATTGCGGAACGGTCTCCACGCTGCGGCGGATGCGGCTGGCCAGTATGTCACACAAGCTGCGAAGGGCTGAAAGATCCAAACAGCCATGGACTAGAATGCTTCTTTCTTGGATTGCGAAAGCAAGATGCCACCAACGATTTGCACAAATTTTATAGGTATCAGATCGCGTGTAATATTAGCTTGGTTGCGTGACCTTACATTTAAGAGGCGGCGTGTGCATGCCAATTTTGTTATACAAATAGAAATCTGCATTACATAGTTTTTTTTAGTTACTGGCTGTATGCTTTACGTTACAAACCTCCCACATGACGAGTTGCGCGCGAGCCACTCACATGAATATAACTTAACCTTGCTCTAGTTCGGCACATTTCGGCTATCCAGCCTAAGCCATTTTCATTTAAATTAAATGTTGTTAATAATAAACTATAAAATAATGTACATGCCTATCATGACTGGGTAGAAGGTGGATACTTTTTGTGATTCCGCTGAAGGACAGATCTACTTCAGGGAAGTAACCCTGACCTCGCTATATTACACTTTTCTCCACTTCCTAAAATCTGGAGAAATCCGCGTTACAACCCTAATTCTATTTTTAACCTATTTACTGACCATAGTGGGGCATTATATATATAATAATAATACGAAAATGACAATAGAAGCGCATGAAACAACGAAACTCATACTTATAAAACGAGGAGTACGCCAAGGCGATCCTATGAGTCCTAAACTATTTAATGCCGCATTGGAAGAGATCTTTAAAGAGCTGGATTGGGATAAGACAGGAATAAACATAAACGGAGAGAGACTGTATCACTTAAGATACGCCGACGATGTCGTTTTAATATCAGACAATATAGAAGACATCCAAAAAATGTTAAACGATCTCAAGGAAAAATCCGAAACAATGGGACTACAACTAAATGAAAAGAAAAGAAAAGCCATAACAAATGACCATAACTCATTTGACATAAGGATAGGGAACAAAACACTTGACTATGTAGAAGAATATATGTATCTAGGACAATGCGAAAAATCTAATCAAACTGGAGAAATAGAAAGAAGAATTAGACTGGCATGGGCGGCATTTGGAAAACAACGAAACATCCTAACTAACAAAAAAATTCCTCTAAGGCTAAGAAGAAATATATATAATCAATGCGTATTACCCGTCCTTATATACGCAGCACAAAGCTGGACATTGACAAAGGGCATAATGGATAAATTAGCCAAAACGTAGAGGGCAATGGAGCGTCAGATGTTACATATAAAGATAAAGGATAAGATACGTAATGAATACATTAGAGAAAAAACAAAAGTAATTTATGTAAAAGAACATATAGCAAACCTAAAATGGAGATGGGCCGGACATACTATGCGGCAATCTGACGACCGATCGAATAAGAAGATACAAGAATGGAGACCCTGGCTGGGAAAAAGATGAAGAGGTAGACCTCAGACCAGGTGGAAAGACGACCTAAAGGATATAGCCAGACTCACATGGGCAAGAGAGACACAAAACTGAGAAGAATGGAAAATGAGAGTGGAGGCCTATATCCGACACTGGATGTAAAGAGGGCTAAGAAGAAGAAGAAAGAAGAAGAAGTGGTACATTAGTCCAAATTCCTCCAACATGAAAATACATCACAGCAAACAGCCCTCAATCCCCAGCAATCTTCAAGCTAAAATAGAAACTAAACGAAATCAAATGGGATATAATTGGCTTAAGTGAGGTTAGAAGAAGAGGTGAACAGTGTTTAAAGATAAACTCGGAAAATATACTATTCCAAAACGGACCAGAAGAAAAGAGTGAAAGGAGAGTAGGGTTCCTCATAAACAAGAAAATGTACACTTCGAAGCAGTAACTCCCTGGATAATATATATAACAATACAAATATCTAAAAACAGGTCACTTAAAAGTCATTTAAGTTTATGCACCAACCAGCGGCTATAAAGACGAAGAAATAGAACAACTTTGTAAAGAAATAGACGCATGTATCACAGAAAATCCTACAAAGTACCTATTAATTATAGGAGACTTTAATGCTAAAATTGGACAGAAACAGAAAATAGTAGGAAACTACGTTGGAGGTCATGGTATCGGAGATCGAAATGATAAGGGAGATAATTTGATAAATTTTGTGGAACAACGGCAACTATTTGCAATAAACACATTTTGCAAAACGAAAGAAACAACTAAAAATGAGATTAATTCCATCGTATTTTCTCACAAACAAACAGTAAAATATGTTGCAGTGCTTAATACAATAAATATAACAAGTGACCATAGATTGGTAAGAGGACAACTAAATACTATCACCAGAAATGAGAGAAAAATATAGGATAGAAGGTAGACATATATCAGCAAACAGAGAGACATATGTAGAAGAGTTGAGAAAGAAATTAGTAAAAAGAAATTTACACGAGAAAAATAATTACAGAAGCATAATCCTTAGTAACACAAAATAGGAAAAAAAGGATAATAAGGTCACAGACAACACAAAAAGACTGTTAAAAATAGGTATAGCTTTAACAAAAAAGAAAATGTCGAGGCTCTTACTGGAATTATTAAAACAATAAAAAAGGAAATAAAAATTGATTTGAAACCATGGCAAGAAGTCAAAATTCAAGAAGCTCTAGAAAATGGGACGAAAACAAAATACTGGCAAAAACGAAAAAAGCTAGGAGATACAATAACGATATCACTGAAGGATACACAAAGGAATTTAATTACAAACCAAGATCGAATAATAAAAATAACAGAAAATTTTTACAAAGAACTATATAGCACAAAAGCAGTAAACAAAAATTAAAAATACGGAAAAGTGTCATAAATATAAATATTTCTAATATCGAAATATGTAAATAAAGAAAGCTTTAAAACAGGCAAAGATAAACAAAGTATCGGAAGAAGACCGAATATTTTCAGAAATAATCATGGAAGGTAAACAACCCTTAAACTATGCAATATAACAAATGCAATTAAACAATTAAAAGAGAAGGTAGGGCTTGCATATCTTAGAAGGTGCGAAGCGTCTCAACGCACACCGTTCGAAAGCTTTACCATCTTATTCATAGAAGCATACTTCAACAAGGCCGCGAATAGGCCTCTATTATATATCTATCTTTCTTTAAGAGATTAAAGTGGACAAATGTAAAAATTAGACAAAGGACAAAAGTGGAAGACGTAATTGATATGATTTACATTGAAATGGTCATGGGCGGGGCATATTTCCCGCACAACATAGTCTAGTGGAGACGGCGCTTGGGAAAAAGAAGAAGCCTTTAAGATGGAACAACGACATAAAAAAACAACTAATTATAACTAGATACCAAAAGCACAAGACAGGGATCTGTGGAGAGTACTTGGAGAGGCCCGCATCCGTAAAATAATAGATATATAGGGATATGATGATGACGATATCCTGAAGAAAAGAATGCATTAGCAAATTTCTTATTTTAAATTTAATATAGTTAATACAACACTTATAACCACTCGAATTTATTGAAAAGATCCGATGTCTTGAATCTCTTGAGCAGAGGCTTTTATTCGTTTTCATATAAACATATGACTAGAAGATTAGAGTAGTAACTGAAATAACTCGCACAGTATTGCAGTATTTTCTCATTAAGTGACAGTATACCATGATCTCCTTGGGAACATATGGTCAGCTCTTTAACTACGAGCGGTTATGGCTACTTATTTACATAAGTTTTCTTAATCCTAATTTGGGTATAATACCGTTTCTTCTATTTTTAGTTTTTTGTTTGTTCTACGTTCTTCTGCTAGCTTTGCACATTCTTTTCTCTTTCTACATTTGTTATGTCATTTCTTTGTTTCTGGCTTCTTTAAGTTTTCTTTTACATTATTAAGCCATCTCAGACTGGGTATTTCTCTTCTTGTTTCTATTGGAGCCTATTCTGTTATTACTTCTATTGCTCTTTTTTTTGTTTGCCCTCATTACATGTTCTAACCATTTTGTTCTTTGCGATTTTATGTATGTAACAATATCTTCCCCTTTCATTTGCTTCTTTAGTTCAAAGTTCATTCTCGGTCTAAATTCGTCTTCTTTTGTCCGAACTGGTCCCGTTTTTATGGTTTTCGTAATGTTTTTCTTTCAAATACTTTTAGACCTTCCTCTTCTTATTTAGTTAAGATTTATGTTTCTGTTCCGTATGTCACTACTGGTGTAATAATAGTTTTATATAATTGTATTTTTATCTTGCTACTTAGGTATTTGGAGCTTAAATAAGTTTTGTTTGCATAAAATGCCTTGTACCCTGTTTTTGTACTTTTTGGTTAGTTTTTTCACTACCACTAAATTTTTTATTATAATAAATTATTATGCCTAAACATTTACAGGTTTGGACTGATTTAGATTTATAATCTTTAGTTTTTAATAATTTTTTTAATGTTGTTATCACTATATTTTAAATATTTTGTTCTAGTTTCAATAATTTTAACCCCATTTTTTCCTCTTGTCTCATGAATTTTTTTATTATTCCTTTTTTTGTTCTGCTAATAATTGTAACAGTCTGGGTAAACAATAATTTGTGTGTTTTTAATATTTAATGTCCCTTCCAAATCAGAGTTTCTAATTGCACCTTCTAATGATATATTGAATAATGTGTCCGATAGTATATCCCCCCGTCTAACGCCTTTTTGTACACTAAAGCTTTCCGTTGTTTAATTTCCAATTTTGACTATTGCGATTGAGTCTTTTAGGGTCATTTCAACAAGATTTACTACTTTTGTAGAATCCTCATATATATCACTTCTTTTATTAACTTTTCTCTTGCCACTTTATCAAAAGCCTGTTTAAAGATTATTAACAGGATGTAAAGGGTTGTGTCATATTCTTTTGTTTTTTCTAGCGCTTTTTATATAAATCTGGTGCATCTGTGGTCGATTTTTTTTGTCAAAAGCCTTGTTGATAGTCCCCTAATCTATTCTGTATATTTGTAGTTTGTCTTTAATTACTTTTGACAACACTTTGAAAGTTACATTTAGTTATTTCTCTATAGTTCGAGTAGCCTCTTAAATCTCTTTTTTTTGTAAATTTCAAATATTACACCTTTTTTCATTCTTCTGGCATGCTTTCTTCTTACCAGATCAAGCAGATTCGTTTAAACTTTTATGCAGTATCGCACCTCCGTGTTTAAGGTATTCTGCTAATATATTCCTGGGTTCTTATTGTTTTTTAAGTGTCTTATTGCCTGTGTTATCTCTTCTAATGTTGGTTCTTGTATTATTGCATTATTCGTTGTGGTGTCTGTTTGTGCTATTGTCTTAATTTGTCTTTTATTGCTGTATAGTTGTTCGCTCCAATCTCTTTTCTTTTGTTTAGATGTGTTTCTTGCTAAAGTATTTGCTACTTTGTATGTAGATTTGCTTATCTGCTTCTGTTTTTGAATGCAACCATTTTATCCATGCTCGGTTTTCTCTTTACTACTCGTCTTGCAATCTTGATCATATCATTCTTTACCCCTTTCGTGTTTCTTACCCCACGCATTTTTCTGTTGCTGGGGATACATTTACTATAAATCTAAGCGTCTTAGCTTGATGTCAGGATTGATTGCTGGGCGTCATAGTTGTGTATCGTGCGTCTAAATCGGTTTTATAACGGTATTTTAAGTAGTATTTTATTCTCTATGAATAGCTGTGATTTGCAACTAGAAATTAGTACATTTCTTGATATACCTCATCCAATTGTTTATAATTTTTTCATATGCTTTTTCCTGTCAGTTGATCCTGATTGACCAATTTCTATACTATTTCTGCAATATATCCAGATGGACTTGGAGATTACTATATATTGTAACCAGTATAGCAGCTAATTCACTCCCCTGACTTAATAGGAAATAATATTGCTTAATAATCTCTAAGCCTAACAAAGAAGTGACTGTCGACTAGAGTCTTGTGCAAATGTTTGTGAAAAACTTGGGTTATAATAGTAAATACAGCTAAGCATTACCTTTAGGCCTCAAAATATCTGACAGTCTTCTTTACCATTAGGTAAATTTGTTCAGTGGTAGTATGTTATCAAAGTTTATATTGGTAATTAATAATATAGATACAAGTTGATTTATTAGGAATTTTCCAACTACTTTTAATAGTACTGGAAACAAAATGATAGGTCTGTATGACTTTCTTTAGCCTTTTTAGGTTTGAGGATTATTCCAATTATAGCAATTTTCTATTGTAGACAGATGTTGCGTAGTCTTAATACTGCGTTGGATAGATAGGTAATAAACCTGTAACGTTTATTTTAAATTTTCTTGAACACTTACTAATAATAAGATTATACACAACCGGCTTTGGTGAATTCAAATTTTCTATTAATTTTTGTTTCAGATGCTGTGAACTGGTTCATTGGTAAGCTCATCTAAAAGGACGGTTCAAGAAGCGGTTTTATTTGAAATACCTCAATTGAAGGATTTGCAAAGGCTAAAGCTTTTTCTTGGCCACCAATGTAAAAAGGTGGCTTATATTATTGTGATCTTTTCAGCTTCTTATTTATCTTCCAAAACAAGTATTTTCCAACTCTTCTTAGAGGTAAAGATTTCAAATAGTTTTGTATGGATTGGTTTGTAATGTCATAAAGAATCTTTTTGAGCTCAGAAGTGGGTTGATTTTATTGTCGCTTTGTGTCGCATTGTGTACCATCTTCTCCCAAGCCTGCGTCCTTCTGAAATTTCCTGTTTAACTACTATAGGGCATTCTAAATTAGCAACTATGCTCTCTCTACAGTTTTCTGCCATAAAGCGTGCTATTAGACTTTATCACTATGTTCTACTGTTAAAGTCAATTATTCTTTTGTTTTTAAGAAAATGACCAATAATAGTACTTTATCTATATATTCAATCTATTGGTGTTTCATTTATTTAACCAATCTAATGTGATACTCTATTTTTGTTCTTCGATGGGCCATTTGATAGAGTTTGTTGTGGTATGATTGGGGATTACGGATGGGTTACCTATTACGATTTGGACATATGTGAGATTCGGTTGTATTTGTCGTCCTAGATTTTGAATAGTAACGTAAAGGCGCTTTCTTCCTGAATTTGGGTGCATTTTTTGTTGGATTTTCTTGTATACAATTCAGCCACTATAGTTACACGGATGGTTCTAGTTGTAGTTGATACATTTTACGTCATTATTTCTATCTTTACGTTGACACTAAGGTGTACTGTGATTTCTTTTGCATTTAGCACATTTCGAAGCTCCAAAACAAACATTTTTGTATAACCAAAGCGCTGACATCTAGTGCATTGGCGCATTTGATGTTTAACGTAAAGTTGTTTAACTTTCAATACTAAGTGAGTTATTAATAATCTCTCTATGCTTATTTTGATTTTATTCTTTGTAATTCTCATTATAACACTCCCAGGTTATATTTTAGATTTTTTTCTCAGTCGGTTACTATAGGAATTTAATTTGCTAAGTTCATTCTTTTCTGTTTGCTCTATTTGCCAATGTCAATATTAACATCTTTATTTTTTACGGCTTTGTATAGCGCTATTAAAAACAGGAGGTGAGTCGACATACATTTGTGCTTTACACCTATATTTTTTCTATGTTTTTATTATTTCTTTACATTAATTCCTTCAGTTTCTTTATCTGGTTTTCGTTTTTTCGTATGTGTTGCCTCTGTACCCGTGAGGTCTTTTTAAGGTCTGAAAAACACATATGTATTTTCCTGCTATTGTTAATAAGATTTTCATTAGCTATTTTAGTACTAAGTATTATTTTTGATGTTTCTACTATTTCTAAAGTTACAATGGATTTTTTCTATCTTAATATTTATACTTTTATTAACGTTATTCCCCTATAATTATTATAAAATTTTTTATATCTTTTCTTATATACAGACAGTCAATTAGCCAAAATCCTCTCATATCTCAAATGGAAAAAGTGAATTTTAAAACACAAATACCCCAGATGGGTAGGACCACAGGTACAGAATCCCATACTGCATTCGCATTCAGTCCCAAGGATTCTGGCGGGACAAGAATTCACAAAATAGGCACAAATCAAACTACTAGTAGGGACGTATAACGCAAGATCAATCGCCTCAGAAGCAGGATTGGAGGAACTCCTACATGAACTAACTTTAATAAAATGGCACATCCTTGGAATATCTGAAACAAGACGTAAAGAAGAAGAGCACCTTAAACTACTAAATGGGCATTCGATGATATATAAAGGCAGAACAGACACTTAGTGGAGTAGCTATTATGATCAATAAGGAAATAATGCCATATGTTACAGTAATAAAACCAATGACGGACAGGGTGACGTATATAATACTAAAGCTTAATAAAAGGACTACAATAAAGATCATACAATGTTATGCAACAATATTAAGTTGTGAAGAAGAAGAAATGGAAACGTTCTACGAAGAATTAACTACGGCTGTAGAAGAGAACAAAACGAAATATACAATAGTTCTCGGGGACTTCAATGCAAAAGTAGGAACAAAAAAAGACACAGCAGAAAAACTTGTAGGCAACTATGGAGTGGGAATACGTAATGAAAGGGGAAACATGCCAATAAACTTTATGGAACAACTCCAACTTTACTGTATGAACACCCTTTATAAAAAAGGACCCAATAGGAAATGGACATGGGCCAGTCCAAATGGACAAACATATAATCAAATAGACTACGTCCTCACAGACCAAAAAATATCATTCAAGACGTAAACGTGTTAAATAGCTTCAACGCGGGAAGTGACCACCGTCTAGTACGAACGAAAGTACATATAAATCAAACAATGGAGAGAAAACAATGGATAATAAAAAAACAACAAAAACTAGACATGACAAAATTGAGGAAAAACGCCGAGAAATGCCAGGAAGATTTAAAAACAGAATTTAACAAAAACAAAAATAAAAGATAACAACAAGAAGAGATAAATGAAATAAACAAAGAAGTAGTTAAGATAATAGTAGAAACAGTAAAAAAGTATGCAAAAACCACACAAGAAAAGAAAGATAAATTCAGTGATAAACCAAACAATTACTACAACAGAGGAGAACATTGATAAAAGAAAATAAAAGACATACAATTGAATATGCAGAACTTAACAAACTAGTTCGAAAAATGACTAAAGATGATATTAGAAAATACAAAGAAAAAGAAGTAACGGAGATACTGGAACAAAACAAAGGCATAAGAGTATTTAGAAGAAATAATGCAAACAAAAAGGGAATTACAAAAATCAAAAACAAAGAAGGAATAACAATAAACGAAAGAAATAAAATCCTGGAAACAACACAAGAATTTTACCAAGAACTCTACAAGTCCCGTAAACAAGATAGAAGGCCAAAAGAATATTTAAAAACAAAAGTACTAAACGTGGGCTCGGAACACATACCACCAATTATTGAGGAAGAAATAAAATATGCATTACAAAAAACAAAAAATGGCAAAGCCCCAGGAGAAGATCAAATAATGACTGAAATGCTAAAGAAGGGGAACAAACTTATGGAAAGAATTAGCAAGACTATTCAACATATGTCTGGAAAAAGGAGAAATACCAAAGGAATGGGAGAACGCGATAGTGATAATACTGTATAAAAAAGGAAACACTGAAAACCTAGATAACTACCGACCTATAAGTTTGCTATCGCAGATATATAAACTATTTATCAGAATATTACTAAACCGATTAGACAACAAATTCGAACTATACTTAAGCAAAGAACAAGCAGGCTTTAGACCATCTACTAACAATAAAAATCTTAATAGAACGAACTAGAGAGTACAATATACCGTTATGGCTAGGGTTCGTAGATTTCAAAAAGGCCTTTGATAACATAGAAAAGTGGGCGGTAATGGAAACACTAGACAAGGCAAGAATTGACCATAGATACAGTAGACTAATAAAACATATATACATAACAACGCAACTATGCAAATAAGGCTGCACAAGGACACAGACAAAGTCAAAATACAAAGAGGGGTAAGACAAGGGGATGTAATATCTCCAAAATTATTCTTAATAACTCTCGAACAAATATTCAAAAGCCTAGAATGGGAAAACAAAGGAATCCTAATACAAGGAGAAAGGTTAAGTCATCTATGCTTTGCTGATGACGTAGTAGTAATAGCCGAGAATAAAGAAGAACTACAAACAATGCTAAGCGAATTACAGAAAGAAGCCGGAAAAAAGGTCTAGAAATAAATTTGGAAAAAACAAAAATATGCACAAACGATAAAACTAATGAAGAGGATGTAATAATAGAAGGTAAAGTTATAGAAAAAGTGGAAAAATATACATATCTGGGTCAAATAGTAACAACTACAGGAGACAACCAGACAGATGAAATTGAAAGAAGAATCAAATTATCTTGGGCAGCCTACGGAAAATTGAAAGAAGTTTTATCATCAAATATACCACTATACTTAAAATCAAAAATATATAATGAATGTATCCTGCCAGTAACCACATATGCAAGTGAAACGTGGATATTTACAAAAAAAAACGATAGACAAACTACGAGTACACCAACATGCAATGGAACGCAGAATTTTGAACATATCCTTGAAAGACCGCAAAACCAACAGATGGATTAGACAAAAAACAAAGGTTGAGGACATTATAGAAAGAATAACAAGACTTAAGTGGCAATGGGCAGGACATATCATAAGAAAACAAGAGGGATGGTGCAAGAAAATAATGCAATGGAGACCATGGGGAGAACATAGAAACAGAGGAAGACCCTTCAAGAGGTGGGCGGATGACATAAAAATGCAAGCGGGACTAACATGGAACAGATTAGCACAGGACCGCACTAAATGGAGAAATATGGGAGAGGCTTATATCCGTAAATGGGTAGAAGAAAGCTAATGATGATGATGATATACAGACAGTGCGATTTTACATTTAGTTTATTTTGTGTTTTAATTTTATTTATTTTTCACTGTACGTCTCTTATGTTTGTTTTCGCTATTGTTAGTTTATTAAAAATGTTTTTATCTTTTTATATTTTTGCTTCTATTATTGTTTTGTTCTTTTTCCATATTATTCCATCATATTATGTTACTTTTTCTGTCTAAGTGTTTTGGGGCACAAAATTATAGATGAATTTATTTCCCTGCAACTTCTAAATTTGCTTCTGATGTCTAAGAACAATAAACTTTATTTTTTATATTAATAGTTTTTCTTTACAAAAGGGTAAGTGTATCAAGCTAATTTTACCGAACTAATTTAATTCATAAAAAAAAATCATTCAGCTCCCAGGCGTGCTAGGCCATTCTGTAGCAACAGTAAAAGATTAAATTATCAAAATATTTTATTGTACTTTATAAACATACATTACATTGTTCAAGATATGAAAATTATTAATAGCGATTTAGTCACACTAAATGCACGACCCCAATATAATTTAACGATTTAGTTTTGTAGTTCCTTTGATCACATCGTTTAATGCGGTGCAAAAATTCAAATGGCCTGCTCAGCTTAGAGGATCTTCGGAACTTTCTCGGCGCACTCTCTTTTCATACCCAAATACTGAGTTATAATCTGATGGACCGTAGATTGGTTCACATTTAACTTACTACTGTTTATTTTTAAGATTACTGGCGTGACATTACAAAAATTTTAACTTTGCCACTTTATTGTCTGTTTTTGAGGTTGAAACTCTTTCAGAATGAAATTTTCTCCCCACTTCTTCTTCGCTCTCTAAAAAGACCTTGTGAAATCTGAATACTTATACCTTCGATAGGGAATATTCTCTGTAATCCCTTTGTAACCTTTTAAAAGCAAATTAGAAGGTTTGTCAAGCTTTACATAAAATTTTTTGCTAAATTTTTTTCCGATTAACGAGTTCAAATTTGTACTGAATCTACAGTAAGATTGATAGCAGCATTGTCGGTCACGTGTTCACTAAAAGATATCGCACTTTTTATTTTTGGAAAGACAAATATTTGGCAAAAAAGAAGAATTTTAATTAAGATACAGAAAAAATCTAAAACAAATTAAAAATCTAGAAACTTTACATCTAAAACTTGATTATATTTCATTTATTGTCTATTCTTTTTTTATTATTTTTGTCTATAATGTCCCATCTATCTTTTTTATAGTTGTACACGTTGTTTTTGGCTATTTATTTATTTAATTTTACTTTTCCAACATAAACATGCTGATATTTCTTTCACTTTTTCGAATCTATTTCTCGTATAACAGTAATTTTCTGATTTAATATAACATTACTCATAAATGTCTGTTTCAGGCAAGACATTTTAATCGTGCTTAGATGTTTGTTGCTTCAGAGAAAGGGAGCTGAGAAATGGGAAAAGCTCCTGGAGATGGAGGCTCATGAAAAAGCACGAGGGAAGAATAGCGAAACCTACAAGTAAGATTTTTAAATGCATCCTGCAATTTGCCATTTCTTTATTTATATTCAGATTCATCGAGGAACATGTTGTAAAGTATCTCAACGAAAACTTTTTGAGTAAGCTGAGTGACGCAGGGAAGAAAACGGCCAAAGTCTGTTACCTGTGGTCGACCCCAAGGTTATTCATAAAATATGTGGCATCATCGACGTAAACGCAGTAGCAATTAGTCAGGATGCCGAACTGTCAGCGTTGTATCCGACAGTTCATTTGATGGAGCACAGCTGCATTTGCAACACGTCCTTTACATTTGACGCTTCCCAAAACTACACCATTACCGTACGTGCATCCGTACCAATTAAGAAGGGGGAGCACATTTCGACCATATATTCGTTCACCCATGCTTTGTGGGGAACTCAGGCCAGAAGGGAGCATTTGAGGGCAATGAAGTACTTCGACTGCCGCTGCCGGCGCTGCAAGGACCCTACAGAGTTGAGCACGTACTTGAGCGCGTTGAGGTGCATTGGAACTGATGGTTTAAGATGCGGAGGAACTTTGCTGCCATTAGATCCCTGCGACTACAATTCAGATTGGGTCTGCGATAAATGCGAGATGAGGTTAGGGAACTACGAAGTTTGTTTTCTGATCAACAAAATAGGGAAGGAAGTTGACCTTATTCACATGAGAGATACTACAGTAAACGAAATGAGGGACTTCCTGGACAAAATCCTAACTTTTCTGCATCCTCACCACTACTACGCGTACTCTGTTAAACATTCTTTGGTGCAGTTGTATGGCTACCAATATGGTTACCTACCGAATCAAATGAGCGACGAGTTGTTATTAGAGAAAGCGGAAATATGTCGCGATCTTATAAAAGTTACCAGGGCTATTGACCCGGGAAGCGCAAGGTAATAAATTGGCGCCTTAACCGTATTTATAATACTGGCATTTAAACCTTTTGTTTCAGGTTACCGCTCCATATTGGCGTACTGCTACACGAGCTTTGCTTGGCAAATGCGTATTATATTAAACGCAAGTGGCATGTGGAAAACAAAAAAGACCTAATGCTGTTGGTAGATGAAGCTATAAACGCTCTTGGAGAAGCTAAGGCAGTATTGAAAACAGAATCGACTGCAGCTGGAAAAAAGCTCCACAACATGCTAGAAAATTCTACTAAGGAGTTAAGTAAGTGGATGGACAGGCATAAGGACCACTTGAAAACACTAACAAGAAAAATGGAAGAAGTATTACATGAATTTTAACATTTGATTTACTTTAATTTACGAAAATAAATTGGTAATTAATAAATTAAAAAATTTCTGCTATTGTTTGAGAAGAAAAGGGGGAGAATTGCCGATTTTAATTTACCAAATGGCGGTGTAGACATTTGGCAAATTTTTGTACATTTTATAAGAACAAGTGATTTATATGAAGGTGAATCAAATGTCTTTGAAATTTATTGTAGTACAATAAATTTATAAACATAAAAAAATATTTTTTACATAATCTTCTGATTTTTTGCCTCCTTTAGTTTCGTCAGCAATATCTTCGTTAAATTTCTGTGCGACGTAAGTAACTATTATTTTGAACTGCTTCTCGTCATCTAAAAATTGTCCCCGATACAATAAATCTTTTTTGAATATTATTTTCAAAATGTACTTTAGTTTTTTTTAAATTTTTGATTGTATTGCTATGAGTGGAAAAGGGAAAGCAGTATTAATACACAAACAGAAAGCTGCAACCAATGCACGGTCTTACGTCACTGTAAAAATTCAACTACAAACTTAAATTAAATAAATAATAGACTTTTTTCTGTTACATACACTATGATGCCTGTTCATGAAGATCGTAACGATTGAGTGTCTGGTTTAAGTGACTGATTGAGTTGTAAGTTTACATTTAAGACTTTGTTGTAGACCAAGCTGTTAGGTGCGTTTGTTTTAAAAATAATGTGGGTATCCTTCATTAAAGGACGAGTTCCTCCAGAATGAACACAATAGAGTGTTTTTGGGGATTTTTGTTGCAACCTTTAAGCGGGTATTCATGTGATACTTAATGCAAGGAGGTTTTGCTGCACAATCATTTTTCGTGTGCCCATACTGTTAACAGTTATGGGACTGTGCTTTAATTATTACAGAACAGAGGTTTTAAATTGCATAATTCGCTTAGCTATGAGATTTGTCTAACTTTCATCATTTGTAATAGATATTGCCACGTGTATTATCACATATAAAAATTTTTATTTGCGTTTGTGAATGTGCATGTAACATTCTACTTGATTATCAATATAAAGTTAAATGAGCTTGCTATAATCATCATTAGATGATAGACTAATTTTCGGTTATTACTGAGTTGCTATTTCAATTTGTTGATTGCAAAACATTTTTAGGCATGGCTTTCATGTTTAACAACGAACAATAACGGTTGTGTTTTATTAATTCACCCCAAATCCAGGTGCATCGTTTAATTATATTATACATTTATTTAATTGCCACAATTTGATGCAATAATTTTTGATCCACTTTAATTACTTGGCTTTCATCGACTAAGGACGTACCGATGTCGGAGAGATTAAAGTGCGCGATTCATTCGACCGCATTATGTGTGTCTCACTCTCCTATAACTCTCACATTTTCCGAAAACATAAATTTGTTTTCTAACTGAAGTGTGTCCTCAAGTGTTATCGAATTTGAATTACTGTATGGCACTGGGCGTTGTTATAAAGCAGGATAAGGTTTTGGATCGCCTGAGGACCGCTGTAGCTTAGAAGCAATTTCAGCAACCATCAATCGGCGATAATTCTCGTTGGTGACCATTATTTCAACTGCTTTTCGTCCATATATTATCTATGCTAAGCTCACACTTTATTTTTGCTTAAAGTGTTGCCTCCAAACTGTGCCTTAAGTTTTTCCAAAGATTTGGAAGGTTTTGTGCATGTTGGGAAAATTTGGCATTATTCTTTTTGCTCTGACATTGCGATACTAACAATAGAAGCGGTGCTGTGAGGGATCTTACGGAGACAATCCCCTTCAGTTACCTCTACCTGCAACGCTCAAAAGCTGCGTTTTTGTCCGTTAGCTCACGGTGTTTGTGTTTGTTTTACTTACGTATAATAAATATGTTTAAAAATTGGTTGCCTAAGGTTTACATGTTGACATTAAAAACTTATTAATCTCTTAGGAACTTTTCATATTTTTAATTTTTGACCAATGACAAATAATTAAAGTTATCTTTGCACTGGTTGATAAATTAGGGCTACTTTATTGTTATTTTTATATTCCCTATAGCTTTTAAAGTAATTTGAAAGTAACACATGCTTAAAATTACTTTGGAGAGAAAGTCATAGTTAAAGTCCAAGTATTTTTTTTTATCGCCCAAATAGATGTATACATTACAATACCACTTATTGTAGCGGAGGGTGGTACACAGTGGGAGGGAAAAAAATAAAATTAAAATTTTTTTTCTATACTATTATGTTCGGTTTAGATTTTTGCATGCAATTCTTCTTTTAACAATTACTAATTCCTTATTTATTACATCAAATAATCGTGCAAAAAATTAAAAAAAAGGTTGCATTTGTCCCACTGTGTGCCACCACAGGTACACACTGGGACAAGAAAAATACACTGTTTTGGAGGATTTTAATTTTAATTAAACATAATTCTGTTCTTATACAAAGTTTACATTGTGGGACGCGGTGGCTCAGATGGTTTAACCAGTTGGCTCTGTCCTCTGGCCGGCGCGCGCGAGTTTGAGTCTCGCTCAACCCATGGGTGTGTGTGTGTGAATGTCCTAGCATTTAAGTGCATGTTAGTGGGCACAATAAGCCCTTGAGGCTGCAGTGTCTGTAAGTGCGTCAAAAAAAGTTTATATTTTGAGGAAATGATACAAAGAAGTTGCCGTAGCCTCTACGTTTAGTTGGGTTGGCAATATGTTTTTTACTTGCTGAATTTTCACGTCACTTTTGTCTTTTACTACAAGAAATACATATATTTGCTTTGTTTTTTTAGAAAGTTCATAGTCACGTGATCATCTTTTACTTTCAAAACAAGTCCAGCATAATATTTTTTTTCTTCCCTTCAAACTCAATTAACGCCAAATTGAGGAGGCTCACTGACCAGAAATCCTTCTGTCGTTATGACGTTAACTGTGTCTTCATCATGTGTTGAATGTCCATGCCGTTTTCGTCGTCTACTAAATTGAGTTCCTCGTTAGAAGACTCCGATGACTCTTTAAAAATACGTTTTTTAACGTTCTTCTTTTGCATTTTATTCTTAACCGTAGGCTTACTCTGCTTTTCTTGGATTTTATTTTCGAGTTCAGCTTTTACTGGCGAACTGATGATAATGGACGATTTGATTTTTTCCAGCTTTGGGAAAACTCCGGATGTTTTTTGATGACATAAAAGCCTCTGGAGCTGTAGTTGTTCTCGGTCACTAGACTCAGTTTCTCCGGTGCTTCACTTGGTTCTGCCGAACCGCGTCCCACAGTCAATGAAACTTCAGAACCTAACTCTTCGGGAGACTGGACTTCTGGTGTGGAAGGGCCGTCGTTGACTTCACCTGCGAAAGGGCTATCAGTAACAGCAACTTCTGTAAAATCAGCATTCACAAGATTTGATCATTGAACAGAAAAATTTCAGTTTTTATGAAACCAGATTTGATGTATCTTAGCGCCATCGGTGCACCATAGGCTACATTTACTAAACTTGCGATGTCGTAGATAGTAGTTGGCTTTCCTCGATGATGTAGTATGCATGCGTTAACTGCAGCATGTAGTCCGCCTGAATGGCCAAAAAACAGACTTATCTAAGGGATGCAGCTTATGGCTACAGTGAGGCGGCAGAGTTACAATAGTAACTCCTGCTTTGTCAATTAGTTCGCTAGACAAATAAGCATTTAATTTGTCATAAATCAGTAAACTTAGATTTTTGTATTGTATGATAAATTGATGAAGTGGTCTATTATTTTTGGAAATATCTCGGACATCGACCAGCCTAAAGGATTTGCCAAGCCCAGTGCCCTATGAGGTGCTCCACAAACACTGGGACAGTGTCTCAGTGTGTACCAAGCGCGCGGGTCCTACTGTGTACTGCTGAGGAAATTACAAAATATTCAACAATATCAGGAACAAAATCGACGACATTTGGATAAAAATGACTTGTTTTCGTACATTTTTTTCTATATAAAAAAGGGAAAACTAAATAACAAAAGACGCTTCCATCAGACGCAGTTATATTGGACTGGAAGTAGTGGTTACTTTGGCAGCACTAAATGAGAATGGTTCTGATTGGTTAACTTAAACTGTGCGCGAAATTTAATGGTGCCTCACTGTGTACATCGTCCCATTGAGTATCACCCTTCCTTACATCAAGGTTTTAATATTAATTAAGCAACACAAACAGCAGTTCTCTCTTATATGCAGCCTCTTTTACCGTTTTTAAGTAAAATACTTATCCTTTACGAAAGTTAGAGGTTTATTACATTTTTAATAACCAATATTACTTTGTTAATTCCATTGCGCATTACAAAATTTGTATGGAGGGTGTCAAAAATATCTTATTATTACATGCACCCCCTTTTGTAGGTTTACTAATTTCAACATTGGTTAATGCCACAATTTTTAAATTTTTCATTCCTTAAATATTGTTTTTATATTCAACTGAAAGCATTCAAAGTAGCATTTATTAATAAAACGGCAGGATTTTAATTATATAGACTGATTTTAATTTAAGTATGCTGTTCGTATCACCATAATAAAGCATTGTAAATTTATTTCTAATTTTACCAAAAAGCTCTAATTGTATTTTGTACTTTATTTACAAATCAGAACGCATATAGTTATAAATGCTGATGATAAAGTTATTATGGTGAAATACAAAGATTCAGTGTTAGTTGCAAACTTTCTTTAATAAAGCTTAGATGAAGTAGTACAATGGATCAAAAGATGTGTGTTAAATTAAACAAAGCGAAATCTTTTCATATTATCATTGCATTAACTGAAGTAACTGAGGTGAACACATTAGCATACATCTTGACAAAGATCTGATTTTTGAAGTTCCATATTGGAAAAAATAAAAACAACTTAAAATAACGTTTATTAAATACTATCGGCTATTTAGTAACAAATAAATAAGCATTTTTATTTACTAAGCTGCTTGTTGTAGATCTTCAAACCTATTTAGACCTACAGCATCCAACCGTGGAGTACTGCAGTCAACTCCAATATCGTGATAATCGAGACTTCAATCCAGTGTTACCTGCCATGTGTGACTTTTCCTAATTTGTGCTAAATACAAATATTTTGAGTGATTTAAATGTTGACGCTGCAAAAGAAGTGATAGTGAATTTAAGTGACAAGAGAAAATTAGAATATTTATCTTAATGCTTTGCTTCTATATCTACTAGATAATAGTAAAAATTTACTTACTTTCTCTCTCTCTTCCTCTTTCTCCCTTCCCTCTCTCCTTTTTTCCCTACCCCCCTCTATCACAAACCCTTATTTTCTCTCTTTTCCCATCTCCCTTCTCCCCCTTTCTATAGGTGCCGTCTGAGGTTTGTTAACAATATGGGATACATCCATCTATCTTTGGCCAAAATATTAAATTAAAAACGTCAATAATTAAGGATCATACCAGTTAAGATTTATCCAGATACATCGTCCCTGCAACCAACGCCATTTAATCTTGGGTTAATTTAGGATAGGCAGCTTAAAACCTAAAATAGTGCAATCACTGCACGCTGGCCTAAAAACTGGCCCAGTGAATCTTATTGTGTTTATTTTTTTTGTAGTAGTGTGAGATTGTTGGTCTCATTTTATTTATCAAATTTACAAGATAAACGTTTGTATTTTCTAGATTAATAGATCAAGTACCACATCACATTTTCTAGAACTTAAAAGAAAGGGTTACTGTTATGTGACAAAGCAATTACTTTTCTGTTTTCTCTTTTATGTTATTGGTGGAAGTCTTCCTCTTTTTTATGAGCAGAATTTGCCATAAAACACCACGCTGATCTTGGCGAGCTGATTAAGTTACGACGTGATTCCTTTCTCGTAATACAAGGTAGAGTGAATCAAAACTTGCGTGGGCAAGATTGTTTCTCTTCTACCAGGATTATAAAGGTATGTCCATCATTATCCTCAGCTTAATCATCAAAAAAATTTTATTTTATTTGTTAATTAGTACATCTAGAAATTTTTTAAATATGAGCACTGTCTCTAATAATTTGGCCACCTACTGTATACTTCTATTCATGAGATGGTAAAGCTTTTGAGCGGTGTGCGTTGAGGCGCTTTGCGCCTTGTAAAAAGCGCAAGCCCTACCTTCTCCCCCATTTAAATGTAGCCAATGTTGCAAAAGACTGCAAAAAGACGGCAACCACTAGAAAGAGTGAACCCACAAACCTCGCATCTCGAAGCAAACCCGTTACCAACTCGACCAATTGGGCACTACAGGAAAGCGCGCTTTGGGCGCTGGCTCGTTCGGCCCGTTTTTCTGTCATTTCTGACATCTGTCACGCCTTATAATTTTAATGGGCCATTTTTAGGCGACTTGCACTGGTATTCTTGAATTTATGATCGCGGATTCGGATTCTACATCAAATTTGGCTTTCCCTTTTGTTTTTTCCAGAGAGAATCGGTGACCAGGATATTTTATGTGCTATCCTTATAATTTATAGAGGGATTATAGAGGGAAGAGAAGGGATTATGTGCATACATGAGCTATTTCGGTAGTGTACACGATTGTGGCTTCTGTAAAGGTTTTAATTTACAAGTACAGATATAATATAAACTATCAAGTTTTATTTGGTAACAGTGAAAAAGTAACATTTTTCGAAATGCTTTAATACTCAATCGAATCATCATATTACGATGTGCTAGAACTTATAAATATTTTATTGATAGCCGTTGCTCAAACACACTTTCATCAAATTTGCTATAAAAGTACCTTACCGTTCGATACCACAAAGTAAATGAACCAGTTTAAAGAGACGAACTGCGTATGCAAGGGAAGAAGTACAGTATACCGATCCGTTAACAACGAAATGTAATTTCCTTAAGTTTTGTTCTATTTAATTTCTCCATGTTTATCTATGAATTCATCTTTTATTTTTTACTTCTGGTTTTCCTTTAGAAATTTTCTTGCAAATTCTTATTTTTTATAATCTAATTAGGTGTCCTAACCATTTTATTTTATTTTGTTTAATTCTATTTGTTATCTTTGAGTCTTGAAACAATTATCTGACTTCTTTTGTTTGTTCTTCTTTACCAGTTTTCTTTTTCATTTACATATCCGTATATTAATCTTAATCGTCCTTTTCTATACTTCAATTTTACTTGTTTCCTGCCCGTCACATACAGCAATACTGGTCTTATAATTTTTTTAACTTATAAACTTTAATTTTAAACTTGGTGAGCCTTGGAAATTCGTTGAATGGCAAAATATATTTAAGGCACCTGTGCACTTTCAATCCAATGTTAATCTTTGTTTTATATTTTATTATCTATTTTCCATTGGATGCCATTACTGGTCCTAAATATATTACATTGGTAAAGTGCTGCATTTTGATGCTTTTATCATTATTTATAATTTGCAGTTTCTTGCAATGAATATTTCGTTTTCGTTAAATTATTCTTTCTAAAACTAAATTAAACAAAGCACATGATATCGGATCTATGTGCTTTCATCCACTATTTGTTTGGAATTTTTCCGTTTTTTCTCTGCCAACTTTTACTTTACTGAATGTTTCTTTTAATGCCATCTTTATTAATCTTTAGCGGGACAATTAATTAGGGTTTTTATCACTTCTGTTCTTCTTATTTCATCATACGCTTGGAGAAAATTTATGCGTAATGTGTACATTTTCCTTGAATTTTATTTGATAGTGAAGATGTAGTATATTGGTGATCGGTTTGTTCGAAAATCACATTGATACTATCCTAGAAGCGGGTTAGGTACCATTTGCAACATTTTGTAGGCTCATTAGTCTCTAATCTCCACCGACTACCTTACTATTTTTTAATTATGTGGTCACTTTTTGTGTGTTTTTCTATAGTAGGTATTATTAGATCATTCTCTTTAGTTTTTTCTTCTTTTATATTTATTTATTCAAAAGATTTACTTATCTTAATTCCAAAGCCAGGAAAACCAAAAGAACAATCTGCATCATACCGACCTATCAGTCTGTTGCCAGTGTTGTCGAAAGTATTCGAAAAAATGATACTAGAGAAATTACACCCAATGCTCCAGGACAACCTTCTTATACCTGACCACCAGTTTGGTTTCTGTAACAATCACGCAACAATTGAACAAGTTTACAGAGTAGTCGACAAAATCACTAAAGCCTTCGAAGAGAGAAAATACTGCGCAGCAGTACTTTTGGACATCACTCAAGCATTTGACAAGGTGTGGCATGAGGGACTGCTCTGTAAAATCAGGAAAATCCTACCCTCAGATTACTACGAAATCTTAAAATCGTACTTAACTAACAGGCACTTCCAAATCAAATATGGTATTATCGCTTCGGGTGTTCCCCAAGGTAGCGTCCTGAGTCCTCTTCTATACCTGCTTTTCACAGCAGACCTCCTGACGACACCAGGTAACATGGTCGCTACTTTCACCGATGACACGGCAATACTTGCATCGCATGCCGACCCAAATATGGCAACTCAACAATTACAAACTCACCTGAATAAAATACAGCGCTGGTGTTCCAAGTGGCGCATTAAAGTAAATGAAAGTAAATCAGTGAACGTATCATTCACACTAAGAACAGTGTATGGTATGTGACCAACTAAACCATACGACGTGATCTTTTAATCCCAACCATTAATCAAGAAATAGAAAAGTTTAGTGCGCGCTACTGTGATCGTATTAGTGTTCACCCTAATCCTCTAATGGAGTGCTTATTAGAAAACGATGTAGAACAGCCACGATTAAAAAGATTCAAACCGATGGATTTAATAAACAGATTTCCTTAACAATACTGTACTGTATAAATTATAGACCAATTAATGTACGTTAAACTAGATATAGATTAATATAGGTGAGACATCATTGGATGCTCTGCCTTCATGTCTTTCAGATCTTATACCAAATGTACGTTAAACCAATTACTGAATGTCGCGCTTAGTCTGATTGTAGTGTAATTAATAAAAAAAAATATTTAACTCATAACTTTTTTATTTCTTGCTTGTTTCTTATTTTTCTCTCTTTTGCCATGAGTATTCGCTTAGACTGTTTTTTTTTGGTTGTCGTATTTTAGTGTAGAAATCTTTATAATTAGTTCATTTTGATCTTGTCTTTTTTATTTATAGGCGTGGTTTATGTTATTTTCCAAGTTTACAGGTATTTGGTTTTAGCTTCTTCAATATTCAAGTTTGGTCTTTTTTATTTTTTCTATAATTTGTTTTCATTCGTCAAACCATTTATTTATTTTCCTGAATCCGACTATTCATTAAACTAAGAATTCGATTTGAAATATCTTTGACGTATCTTTCCTGTAAAGCCATCAATTATATTTTATGCTCTCTTGCTTCTCTTACAAGATTTTTAACAGCTTCCGTTTTAATAATTCCTTGTAAATCTCATGTTGCAAAGCAAATATTATTTTTTCCCTTTTCTCCCATTTTATAACTTATTTTTATTTTGTTCTTCTTTTGCTGTTAAATTTTCATGTTTTTTCTTATTTTTTACTTTAGTACATTTTTTGTTGCATTTTTATTCTGCTCATCCTTGTCCATGGCCATGTTCGTCAATCGTATTGTTTCTAGTTTACGCTTGCTTAATATTTTTTTGCAGTTTTATATTTAAGACCTGGTTCCTTGTTTGTCATTATTTGATTTCTTCTACGGTTGCTCAATCGTTATTAATTTTTGGTACTCAGTTATGTCCGTTTTCCCCAATTGCCTTTCTTCTACTGCTATCTGCCTTATTTTATTCTGTATTTCTTTTTCTTTTAGTGGAACGTCGTTATTTATAAACATTTAATTCTGTTTTACTTTATCTTAATAATTTATTTTTTTAACACTTTTATTTCGTATATTTTCAATTGCGATTATACAATATTTCTTGGAGCTTTATTTTTACGTTTAGTTTTTCTTTATAAAACGACTTCATTTTGATCCTCATTCTTCCTCCTTCTTTTTTTGTCTGTGTTTAAATGAATTAATATTAAGTTTCTCTCAGTCATTTATATCCTTATTTCTTATGTTAATAGTTTTATTCTTTTCTAGTTCTATAATTAGCTTAATATTTTCTTGTTATAATGCACTTATTTTTTTGTTGCATGACTTGTTGCTATTTATTCTCGTATTTTCTGCATTTTACCATTACCTTCTTATCGATTTTGTCGCAACTACTTTATTTCTTTCATCATGCTTTCTAGTTTTTGCTATTCTTGTTGTCATTGTCATCTTTTTCTAATTTTGCTGATTTACCTGGCGCCCTGTCTGTCCTTTGGCTTCTATTAAAGAGTTCTAATTCATCTGCTAATTTTCTCTTGGTATCTATATTTGATAACTCTTTGATTTCTGCAAAATACTTTTGAGCTTTATTGTAGTAAATCATTTTAGTGTACCTGTATGTTATACTGCTTCATGTATTAGCGGTTTACTCTTTGTGCTGCCTATCTAAGAGAGATCTAAGATTTTTATCTTTATTAACAGTCTAATCTAAGCTATAGTTGAGGTTAAATGACAAACTAATTGACTGTGTTATCTTTTGAAATTAATTCCTTGATTTAGATAATAATTGATTTGACTCGAAACGATCCAATATTTGAATTTAATTTCAGAGTTCACGTATACATAAACACATAGGCAACCCAATTATTTGTGGTTAATGCCATTACAAAAATTCATAGTTTAAAAAAGTTGCAAGTTAGAAGAAATAATATGACAATAAAATTAATTCATAATTTTTTCATTAAGAATTTTTAAAAGAAACACTAATAAGCGACAGTTTGTAGACATTTACCATTTATTTATAAGACAATTCTGCAATAGGTAGTTTAGGCAGCTTTGTATAATTATATAAAGCAGATTTTAATTAATACCTCCTGAAGTCTTTGTAACTTTCCTGACGAATCGGACTTCCTTCAGTGTACATCTTTACCATAGCGATATCAATAAAATGAACTTTGGGGGTCTTCTGAGGGGCTTTGTTGAAAAAGCAGTTGTCCCACCCAGAGGCCGGCTTCTGAAACCGCTCCCTCACGAACGGGTTTTCGTTCTCAAACTCTTTGAATTCCGCGTTTGAGAAGCAGCAGCAGCAAACCTCGCACATGAACTTCTTCCCAGCCCGTACGATTCGAGCGCACAGTGCAAGGGTTTGGTTCAAGAACGTGTACAGGAAGGGGTTAAGGGCGCAGTGGAGCAGCGCTAGCGCAGTGCAGATGTACTTCGTGAGCCACATGAGGGGGCCATCGAACTTGTGGGACAATTTGACCGTGTCGTACACCCAGCTAGGCAGGCGCAGGATGAGAAACACGAACATGAGGAAGATGATGATCTTGAACGTGCGCACCTTTCGCTGAATGCGGCTATTCTTCGTCTTCATTATGGGAATGGTAGTTACATCGGAACTGATCGTCGTCTTGCTGTACTCCTCGGAGTTTCGCGCTTGCGTCGTCGATGTCTCGACGCTTTCGGAAGTTTCTATTTTTTTTTGGAACATGTGAGACAGCGGCTTTCTATGCCTCCACACTAGCTGAGCTATCTTGTAATAAAACCACAAAAATATGAAAAATAGCGGCATGAACACCAGACATATCAGGGAAACGTAGTAGACCTTCAGTTTTTCTTTCTTAAACGATATGCAAAGGCAGGCCTGTTCATAGTCGATTGTCTTATATTCTTCGTTATAAGAAGCTATCACAATTTTGCCTGTTTCAAAGTACGTGAACATCGGGTAAGCTACACCTGTAAATTAAGTATGTAACACTCCTTCAAATGTCAAGAAAATGTGGTTACCGAAAGAAAAGGCCCAGGTTAGAGCAACGCTCACTACGCACTGCCAGGGTTCTGGGTTCCATCTTTTCTTTAGTGCATGGACTACGTTTCTGTATCGGTCCAAGGCGATGCCCACCAAAGCTGCTGAACTGCAAATTATTCCGAAGACCGAGGCGGCAGGCAAAAATGAACAGAGGAAGGAACCCAAGTCCTAAAATGGCAAGAGAAAAAGCACAGATTTCTTCTTTTTTCTTGTTTTTTTAAGATAACATCAGGCAAGTTTTAAAGAGGTAGTGTTGCTATTGTCGGGTTATTAGTAGTAGTACATTTTTTACGAACAGTAGTGTATCCCTAAAGGCATTAAATAACTCAGGGGTAACATTCAGACTGGTGCGTTTTTTTAGTAATTTGTGCTAAGAACGAAGGGAAAGTGAGTAGATGATACAAAAAGTTTGGTTCTGGCAACTTAGGTCTTGAAGATTTGCCTTGGTCAACCATCTGTTTTGGATAGTGGAGACTTGCAAGCTGCTTTGGATAACCAATAATCTTCGAGCAATCGGGGCTTTGCATGACCAGTGTGAGTTGACCAAAAGACAGTAAGGAACCATAATCAGCAGCTTGACTCCGTACTCAAGAAACCCTGACAACCCACATGAGTTGAGCGAAACACAGGTCAATAAGCAAGTCAAAGTTTGCTGCCAGTTGCTCAACAATTCATTGAACGGTCATTTTTGGAAGCAAAATGAATTCAGCAAGATTCTATATCGTTTCGTGCCAAAACTATTTCGGCAAGAAGAGTATGTTGTGCGTTTGGTGGAATTTTGAAAGCGTCCTTCATTTTGAACTTGTGGCGAATGGTTATGCTATCACTTTTGAGCTCTACGGTCAGCAGCTGGACCGTGTCTACGACAAACATACCACCAAAAACAACAAGGAAAAATTTTAAAAGCTAGGCAGCGTCAACTTCTTACCACACCCAGTCTACAGTTCAGATGTACGATTATGCTTACTGGAACGCGTCTTATGTTGGTTCTAAACTTTTGATAAGGCTTTGATTCAAACTTGTTATGTTTGAACACATTTGTTTATAAAATAAAATTTTTTGCAAGTGTGACAAAACTTTTTTTCAACCTACTATTGTGCTGACTTAAATATGGTATGGTTGTTAATTAATCTAAAAAGTTTTCAGGAGGCTGCATTTCAAAATTATTACCATTAGCTTTAATCTGCTTGTAGCATGAGCAGATGTGTCTATAGTTAATATCTAAATTTTTAATTTATATTTATGATGATCAAAGAAGGCAAACACTTTAATATTTCTAAGCAAATAAAACAATAAGAAGTAGTAGAAGAACATTTCTAGAAGTTTCATTTAGAAAACAGGTACTAGAAACCTGCATCTTTATGAGTACAAAATTGAACTAACGCAGGAGTTGAAACTTTCTTATCTTTGGTCCATTTCCTACTCGACAAATAACTAAAGTTGTCGCATATTGGGTTCGGATAATTTTCGCATAACCCTTGTAAAACAAAGGCACTCCCAACGAGTCCCAACGAGTGGATTTTGTGAAAATGGCATCGTAGACCCATACTTCTCCAAAAATGGCGTTGAAAATGTTGCAACTGTCAATTTCGTTACATAGTTTTTCAGTACCAGTTTAACAACGTGGATTCGAAATTAATGCTTCCAGCAGGATGGTGCCTCAGCAACAGTCGATTTCTTGATCGCTTAATTTCATGAAATGCCAACTGACCAGGAAGATCTTGCGATTTAACACGGCACGCCTTTTTTATGTGGTTAGCAAAATACAAGATCTGCTCTAGCAATCCACAAAGAGTTGAAGACTTCAAGAACGAAATCTGGTGTGTTATCGATGAGATTAATCAGAAAATATACAAAATTGTAATCGAAAATTTTATCAAGAGCATCCTAAGTCGAGGCGGCTATTTGTCAAACAAAATTTTGCACGTTTAATCGAAGATTATGCACTTCAATATTCAATAAAAATCCAAAGATAAATTAATTCAGTCGCTTTATTTAAAGCTTAAGTCTAGATTTTAGTTTGGGTCACCCTTTATAATAAATATTGTAACTATTAATATAACAAACTTAAAAAAGCACAAATCAGTCTTTTTTGTAATCTCTTGAAAACTATAGTTTGAGTCGAACACAAACCTGCAAACGGTTTAAGTGCTTTGAAAGTGTCACGATATTATTTATGTTATTGAAAAAATGCATGAATCTCGTCAGCCAACAATTTACCACAATTGTATAATTTTATCATGTTATTAATTCTCTGTTATCTAATCGATAAAAAAAACATTACTTTAATGTCTACAGACGATAAAATATGAGATGGTGGTGCAATTCAAAAACAAAACAGCCATTACGTTAATAGAAATCACAGACTGTTCCAACATTAAAACAC
The DNA here is from genome assembly GCA_036346155.1 of Sinelater perroti. Classification (NCBI taxonomy): domain Eukaryota; kingdom Metazoa; phylum Arthropoda; class Insecta; order Coleoptera; family Elateridae; genus Sinelater; species Sinelater perroti. The sequence goes on along the minus strand of JARFIY010000167.1, from coordinate 2,586,951 downwards.
CGTCAAGTTGATCATGAAATTTAATCAATGTTAACTTGTCACCTTAAAATGCATGTGCAAATATTTATTCTACAGATTTAAAACAATGTCGGTATATTATTTTGGGGTGGATTTCAGGACAAATTTTAAGCCCTAATCAATAGCAGGAAGTTCCTTGTAACAATACATCAATTACTTTTTATTTATTAACATTAAATTTAGCCAACATCCTAGGATATTCTCTGTCCTCTAAAATAGAAAGAAGCCAAGAAAAAAGATACTTGAAGCTTCTTCCTTTCTTATTTTGATTTTTGTTTTTCTCCTTCTAATTCCCTCAAACCTGTGTTGAGATTAGTTTGTTTTTCTACGATCAAATTTTTCTGATTTTTTAATTCTTCTTTCAATTTGTTTTCCATATCTTTCATTTATTTTGTAGAAACTTTTCTTAGTCTTCCTTTCAAACATTATTCTGTTTATTGGTTTGTTCTAGTTTATTGTTATGTTCAAACCAAATTATTTTTCTTATTTACTTTTTATACCACTAAGTATTTAATTTTATTTCTAGTGTTACTCAATTTTATTGTCTTTTAATTGTCCTCAGATATTTTCAACGAACTTAAAAAGTTCGTTACTGAATTCTATATGTCTGTCGGTCTGTCGATCTGTCGGTCTGTCTGTCGCTGTCACAAAATTATGGATTTTTTAAAATTTTAAAATGGATTCTAATAGGAAATTTTACGCTGATTTCAAAATCGAAATCAAAAAGTTTCTATCTCGAATAGTTTTCGAGATATTCGACTTCGAATTTCGGGAAAATTTCGACATTACGATTTTAAATGTGATTCTTATAGGAAATTTTACGCTGAATTCGAAAATGAAGAAAAAATTCTATGTCGAATAATTTTCCAGATATTCGATTTCGAATTTTCCCGAAATTCGAAATCGAAATCGAAAGGTTTTTTGAAGTTCGTTTTGGGATTGCTTACAGAGCAATCTCTTCGCCGGCCCCATGTTTTATTTCTATAGTTGTTAAAACCCTTTTGTGTTATTTTTGCCTCATTTGTAAATACAATAAAATATACTTGTAAAAAATCTTAAGCAGAGTACATTTTGAATAAAATAAAAATAAAATTTTTTTATAGATGGTTAGCCTATAATAAATTTATAAACATAATGCGAAAAGTAAATAAAAGCCACTACACGAGAAAAATTCCAAAGAAGCAGCGTATGATAGTTTTCCCCAATTTAAAAATTTTGGATGTAAAATAACTCCCAATATTTATCAGTAAAAAGAAAATATAAAAATATTGTAAACGTAGCAACGTGTAAAGTAAAAATGCCCCTGAAAGTAATTAAAAACTGACATTTTATTATTTAACCCTCAATTCCTACACCTCCGAAATTTTCCGTTGTTCCTACTCTGGGTCAAACAGACCCTTTTTTAATTTGCAAACGCTTATATCTCAGCAATAAGTTAACGTAACGTAATGTTGTTTTTCTTTCATATCCAAGTTCAGAATCTCAGAAATCCGAATATGTGATGCAGAAGTCATTAACCTTAACTGGATTTTAGTTATAATAGAAAAAAACTTTTTTTAAAAGACATTTTTTCAAAATTAATTATCTCCACTTTAGAATAATATACATTAACTTTGTAGGTGAGAAATGGAAAGATCTCGAGTTGTACTTTAAGACTACATAGGTCGTTTTTCTATTTCTGTCAAAAACCATATTTTTTGGCCAAGTGAAAATCTTGAAATTTTGGCTTTTCACCGACATGCGTTTTTTAAGATTCAATACATTTTTTTGCAACATGTTCAGAGCACATTGATTTTTTTATATTTCAAACAAAAATAAGTTTTTCATCGATAGTGTAGGGGCAGAGTGAGCAACACTTTCCTTTATCCAATTTGTTTTCTTGTGGCATATCTCGAGAATCTTGTTCCTCGGGTCTCTCGTATATTTACTCTAAGAGAAGAGCACGCAAGTCTAAACAATAAAGTTGGCTTAACCAAAGACATACACAAGTTATAAATAAAATCTCGGCGTACCATAAGTTCATTAGTGGCTACTAGCGAGTACAAAATATGAGCATTGACATAAGCTTGGTCCAACATACATCGTGATGATCTATGCGTGACTGTATAGTCATGCTACTTTTATCAAAATTATTATTTTATTATAATATAAAACTATTTTGGGTTTTTGTTTTTCATCATTTATAAGGGCCATTTGAAGCAAAGATGACATCGAAAGGACTATCTTTTCTTTTTCGGGTTATAAGAGTCATTTTGTCTTGTGAACAAAATTGAGCGTTTATACCACCGCTAGGTATTTCGAAATTCCGGTCACTCTTCCTACTCAGGGTCACTGAGACCCTAATACACTTTTCAATTGCTCACTACTCTGCAGTAACGGCCGGACTGAGCGGGATAGGTAGCCAGATTGGTAGGGCATACGCAATAGTTTTTGTACCCCTACTTTTGAGGCCCCCACCAGTTTAACAGCTTCAGAGGTGAGAAGGATATCTACAGGGTCTGTATGACCCAGAGTAGGAACTGAGGGTTAAGAGAAGATTGATAGCCATAACTAGATGACAACTGAAGCAATTATTATCGACTAATACGTATAGCAATCGTAACCAAAAAATATTGGCGAACAGAACATTTAAAACAACAATAAAAGGGCGCTTATAGGTAAAATTAGAAACAAAACCAACAGACAGTGCTACTAATGGTATGCCCATATTTAGCTAAGAAGAAGACAAAATAAAAAATAATAAAAATATAGAGACACTACAAAAAGTGATAATCTGCTCCTTTTTAGAAGATTGGAACGAAGTAATAAAACATTAAGAAGATGTAGATTAGGAGAGAAAAATGAAAGATGCGAACGGTTATTCAAATTCTGTTTACGAAGCGTTTGAATATGTGAAGAAAAGAAAGGTATCAAATTGTCTACATCTTAATAAAGCAAATATTTAAAAGCCAAACAAAGGACATTACAAGCTATCCAAGTGTTAATATTAACAGTGTCCGCAATCTGATCTTAATAAATTATAAATAAAACAAGGAAACGAAACATGCAAGTGGAAACCAATAAATTAAAAGAAAACAGCAAGATAAGTTTAGTAAAAGGATATATCAACTAACCTTATAAAATAAAGAAATATTGAAGAAAAGTAAAATGAAAACTAAAAAAAAACGACAACAGAAATTATAAAAATGTGTAAATATAAAAATTCAAGCAAAATAAAAGACCAATAAAAATTTAAAGTTAGGAAAAAATAAAGACCTGCAAACGCAAAAATAAAAATACATATTTTTTATAGGAAGCCGAACATTCAAGAATGCAAAAGGTAATAAAAAAAGATACAAAGATGAAATGGAAGAGATAAAAAAACAGTATAAAGAAGTAAATAATACATTCTGCTATTGAAACAGAAACAGACATAGAGACAGACGGAAAAAAGATCCAATACACAAATAAAAAAATAAATAAAATAGCGGGAAATAATCAAATGTCATCATTATAAAACTTAACATTCAAGATTTACAAGACAGAAAAGCTTCCAAAAAACTCCACAAAGAACATAATACCAATTTCAAAAAAGAATAACTTATATGAATATGAAAACTGTCGCACTATCAACTTGACTTTCATCGTTTTCAACATTTTCGTTAGAATTATACACACAAAATAGAGAAGAAAATAGGGAAAAACCTTAGTTTTCAGACTAATAATATAAATGAGGTTAAAACGGCAGAAATATCTCTATTACCTTTATAGATATCCAGAAGGTTTTGTGGTGGCTTTTAGGTGGTTTAAAAATCCCCCCCCCCCCATTTAATTAAAGTACCACTCTGACAGTTTTATAATGTAAAAACTCTAGGTGAACTTACACTTTTAAAAATTATTATACAATTATTGGTGCACAGAGAACATATCGTCGATATTTCGATAAATGAAGCGGCCCGTCAGAAATAAGCAAAACAAGGTTCGATTTGTGATTTGCCTCAAACCGGAAGATCGTGTTTTGCCCTTGTAAACGCAAAGATACATCGTGTGGAGCAAAATCTTGAGAAAGGTTGAACTTTGCAATTTATTTTCAGCAGCTTGCCACAGAAAAGGAGATAATGAGCGACGGGATGTATTTCTATTTGAATGGTTTTATCAAAATCCAAAAGCTATTTGGTTTCTAAAATGTCAATGCAGCAACTGCTCCTGGAAGCGATACCTAAAAGTAATCCAGAACTGTTTGATTCGCGGTTTCAAATAGACCAAATATGATTCCAACAATAACCGTAGCCCACATAGTAGAACCAATGGAATTGTTAAGGAACGTTTTTCCGATCTCACAGCAGCCGAATTTTTAGATAATATTAGAAAAAACAAAAACAATGGTCGGTTGTAAAATATCAAAACATGAAAATTAAAATAAAAAAAATTCAATATCTAGGAAGTCCGAAGATCAAAACAAGAAATAAAATACAAAGAACAAGAACAAGAGATCTTTCTATAAAGTAAAATACCTCCCGACATAAAATAAAATTACTCTAGAAAAAAGAATATGTGGGTGCTGCCTTATATGGTTTTAAAGGCTGGGCGAAGACCAAAGTTTTGAAGTATAGAAAATGTCGAAATGTATAAATAAAATAACAACCAAAAGCATCTTGAGAAAGTGAAACAAAAGAGAATCTCATGGATGCAAGAAGAGAAGAGCTATGCTAATAAGCAATAGAGGAATATCGAAAACTATTATAGAAGGAACAGTACTAGACCTTGGTGCTAGAAGAAGAGAGATAATTCAGTATACAAGACAAATAATTGAAGGTATACGGTGCAGCAATATGGAAAATTAAATTGTCTAACAGCTGATAGACACGAATGAAAGTCTGCAACAAACCGGTCCAGGAGTTTTGTATATGTTCTGTTATTATGTGACATAAATTTGTTTATACATACCCAAATTATAAGTCGCTGCGTAAATAGCTTCAAATACATTACAGCTATGGACGTTGCAGTAATAAAGTCGCTCAAGGCTAGCGAAATAATACACGTCTTTTGGACACATCGGTGCTGTCTAAAATAAAATTGTTATTTTCTTCAAAGTCAGAGTATAGAATAAACTAAAAAAATTGATTATATTATTGGGTTTTTTTACCCCAAAAAAGTTAAATAAAAAGACCAAGTTATTTTAGATCAGATAATAAATTCGTTTACCTTTTCCAAGTGAAAATAATGGCGGCTATGTTTCCAAAAAAGGCAACGATGTAAATTGTCGCATAGAAGCACATGAATGTCAGTCTGTCTTGGGGAGAAAGGTATACTAATGTGTCTGCCAACACCGTTTGCCAGCTTTGGAAGCGGATGCACTAAAACAGAAATGTGCATGGAAACCATTGCGCTCAATCCAATAGTCCTTACATTCCTGTCGTAATCCAAATGCGTCCAGCTTGTGAACTGACAATTTGAAACAGAAGCCTCGCTGCCGTTTACCATATTTAAACTATTTCAGTGCTGTTACATTATCGATCTGCAGCACGCGGAGAATTTTGTAGCACTAGTTTCGATTACCTTATGCAAACATATTTATGCGGCGATATCCTGATAAAAACGCGATACGGCGCTTTATTGGTGTTTGTCTTCTTCTGCTGGAAAATCATTATTTGTCTGCAATTTGCGCGCGACACTGCAAATCGCAGATTTACAGACAATCAGGGTTTTATCTCCTCATGTTAAACAAGATTGAGGATTTGAGCATGCATAATCCGTTCCAGCATAGCGGGCGCTCGATGTAGTGTCGAATATCTGCCCACGCAGTGCCTCAATATTTTGCGTTGGATAACGCAGCAGTTCTGTTGCATGGTATTTTTTGATCTCTAACGAAACAAAGATTAGACAAGTAAATACATAGGAGAATTAGGGGATCATAGATGAACAGTCAATATAAGTTATCAAGCAGCTGATAATACATGACTAATAAAATTATTGAGAAAAAATATGTTATCTGAATTTGTTCTAATGGAGTGGGAGAGGGGATAAAAGGACACTTCTTATACTTACATGGTCAAAATTTTGCAGTATCGAACATACTACTCCAAAATTGTTAGCTCACGTTTAGAGCTTTGAAAACCTTGTCAATTTCATAAAAGAGATCTAAAATTAAGCCTTTAAGAGGACCTCAATACTTAGAGTATATAAGAACTCCGCTTCTTTTTTATAATAATCTGACAGGTTATTTTGTGGTAGAGTTTAGTAATGACTTTTTATCATTATTTAAAGCTTTTTAAGTATGTCAAGAATGGTCGGCTTGTTATTGATAATAATTGGATTCGAGGAAAGTTTGGATCTCTTATAATTCATTGGACGAGAAGCATGCCAGTGGTTTCGCTTCCACGACTCCATTTCTGTGTGTGTGTGATTTGTTGTACACTTTTAAATCTATTTGTGACCAATTTGTTACCTAACTGTTTTATTGTAATATCAATAAGACACAAGATCAAGAAGGTTGCCAGAGAATAAATAGATATTTTATCACCACATTTTTAACTTCGGTAAAACCATTGGAGTTCTCATAAAAAGCGAATAGTTGTGATGTCTTTTAATAAAGTATGGCAGGAAAAAAATGTTGATGTTGATATAGACAGATTGGATAGAGTGGTTAATAGGTTAAAATACTTTTTTTTCTGATACTGACATAACTTGCATTAATCAACTAATATCGCTAGTTCTTGCAAATTGTATGTTCAGATTTATTAAAAAAATATTAAACAAGGGTTTGGCAAGAGCACGACAGCCGCAAGGTTCTGCGTTCACCCTGATCAAAAATAATAGCGAACACCAATGCTTTTGGCGATCATGAAATATATTCTTCTTCTTCTAAGTGAACAGTTTAGGCCCGGGGTAGGCCTAACATGGTTCGTAGTATTACACGATCGTGTGATTAGAAATAGCAAAAGATTTTTTAAATTTTAATACTTTATTAGCAATCGGAATATGACATTCTATAGGCTAACGTGTTGTCTAAAAAGCTCTAGAGCTCTTAATTGCCGTGATAAATTTTCTCCAACGAAGAGTTTTTTTCGGCCTTCTCTCAGGTCTGCTGACCAATTTCTGTCGAGTCTTTTTCCTATATAAGGTGTTAACAGTAGATGACGTAGAATGTTAGTGTGGTTTTTAAATTTGTCAGAATGTTTTAAACTTTATTTATGAATAACGTCTTTAGCACATGTGATTTTTAGGTCATTATGCAATGTTTGGTTGATGCATCAGTTATCATACAAAAAATTTTGGATTGGTTTTTTTGAATAATTGCTGTGTTTACACATCCCCATATCTCAGGACCATATGTCCAAATTGGTTTAATGGTGGTCTTATATATGGGGATTTTGTTTTCTAGTGTCATTTTGGAGTTTCTGCTAATTAGCCAATTTACTTTTTTACTGTGCATTCTTTGCATATTAGTTTGCTATCTAAATTTATTCCCAGATATTTTGTACTGCTGGATTTAAATATACAGGGTGGTATCCAAAAGTAGTAGGACTGATTTAAAAAAAAACGTATTGAACATCTTGGTACGACTTAATAAAATATTTAAAATAGGCCCCTTGGACATCCCCACACTTCTGGAAGTCATCCTCCGGGATGCTGTTTAGCGCCCTCGTCGTTGCCGCTTGGACTGCTTCCACCGAGTCGAAACGATGCCCCTTGAGCTGGCTCTTGATCCGGGGGAACAGGAAGAAGTCCGGCGATGCCACATCAGGGCTGTAGGGGGGTGAGGCAACGTGGAAACGCCGAATTTGGCCAGGAGATCCCTCACAATCCACGCGCCGTGGCACTTTTCTCATCGACAAATCCTCTGTGATAATGCGTTGGACTGTCCCGTACGAAAGATTCAGCTCATCACTAATTAATTTAATTCCCAACCGTCGGTCAGAGTTCAAAAGTTGTTTAACTTTCAGCACATTGTCGTCCGTTCGCGAGGTTGAAAGACGCCCGGCGCGTTGGTCGTCCTCGACGAGCTCCTTCCCCTCCCCGAAACAACTTGTGCCACTCAAATATCGAGGAGCGGCTCATGGTATCCTTCTTGTAGGCCTGCGTAAGCATGTCCTTGGTTTCGGTCGCTGATTTTTCAAGTTTGTAGCAAAACTTGATGGCGTACCGCTGCTTCAAATTTCGCTCCATCGCAACTGACGACGAGGCATCACAACAGGAGGTTACTAAAGCAGTGGTCCACACTCAACTAACGCACGCAGGCGACTGCCACAGGTCGAAACCTGTTCCCAAGGCTCCCCTCCATAACATGTGGCCTTGAAGACCCCCCTCCATCGCACCGCGCGCGCGGAAAAAAACAGTCCTACTACTTCCGGATACAACCCTGTATTGGGAATCACTGCTCTTATCTTAGAATGAATGCCACCTGTACAGATTTTGTTTCGTTTATTTTTACTCGCCATTTATGCAGCCATGTCTGAATGCCATCTAAGTATCTTTGGAGAATTACAAAAGCTCCACCTAAATCTTCGTATGTTGCAAGAATTACAGTGTCATCAGTGTTCTCATGGTTGTTTCTCTGCTGTTTGATAAGTCTGTCGTGAAAAGAATGTATAGAAGAAGTCTAATGACATTTTCTTGTAGAACTCTTGATTCTATAGAATACCTACCAGTATATTCATTTATCCTAGTTACGATTTCAAAACTTTGAAGTATGTGATGGAAAGGTATTGTTTGCTTTTGTAAAGCAAACCCTTACGCCAAACCTTATAAAAGGCTTGGGTGACCTTTAGAAAAGCGTTTCAATATTCAGTGTTAGGAACTGAGTTTATTTTTTGTAATAACAGTCTTTCCAAAACTTTTGCGGTGACTGGCAATAAACTTATGGGCCGATACAAAGACACAAAGTTGTTTGGATTTTTGCCAGGTTTTGGTATTAGTATTATTTTGCAGTTTTAAAATATTCTTGGCATAGTTTTTTAACATTTTGGGGGTGATTTTGTCTAAGCCTGGTGCTTTTTTTTGATTGAAGAGACAAATGTTTGATTGCTGGTATATTTGGGAAAATTCGTGAGGTATATCTTTCTATTTTATCATTTTTATCGTTATTGTTTAGCTTAAATAATTCTTTGAGATGTGCAAATAGTTACGCTTTCTCTTCATTGTGGATTGAAAGCAGTTTTGAATAATTAATTTATAGGCTTTCTAGTATTTGTATTTACAGGCAATATTTAATATAGTATTAGAAGCAATCGGAGAATATGGGTTGTCTCTGAATGTAAAGAAAACCAAATTTGATAGTAACAAAAATATTACGAAATCGTGGACGTATTTTTATACATGACCAACCTATAGATAAAGTAGGAAAGCACAATTGTCGGGGTACACTTTTAGAAATAAGATCAAGAATAGAGAAAGTTATAGTCACGTTTATAAAAATGAAAAATATTATTTGTGGCAGAGATCTTGGCTTAGAATTAAAGATGAGATTATTAAGATGTCACGTGCTGTCAATTTTATATTACGGAATGGAAACATGGACAGATATTAAAAAGCTAACAGCATTTGAACTATGGATGTATAGAAGTCTATTGAGAATACCATGAGTTGATTGAGTATTGAGAAGAATGAAAAAAACATAATTATAATTACCATTAAAAATAATTACAATACTTAGGTCATATAATGAGAGGAAAAATATTATTTGCTTCAACTAATAGTGCAAGGAAAGATTTAAGAGAAATAACAGGAAGAAGACGACACTCGTGGTTAAAGAATTTAAGAGACTGGTTTAATTGTACGGCAACCCAATTTAAATTAGCTATTTCAAAAATACGTATAGCTGTGATAATTGCCAACCTTCCGAATGGAGGCGGCACTTGAAGAAGAAGAATTTTTAACGGGCTTCCATATCCAGTTGTCACATATTGAGACTGGTGATATAGGCTGTAAAGAATCTTTCACTCTCTTCTTTTATTTTTAATTTTAGTCTGTTGTTTTGTCTGCATAATTGTAGATTTGATGCCATTTGGCTTTGGCTCTTCTTTTCTTCGCAATAAGTTTTTTAATTTGGACTGGAATATTAATGGTTTTGTTTTGTTGGTTAATCTCTAGAGTAGCAAGTTGAACAGACTATGAGAAGTGAGTTGAGCAGTGTTATTGCTTCATTGACTTTATTGGGAGTTGTAAGACTTACATTTAGATTGGTTGTTTCTTCAATTTTATTGCGATATTCATAATTATTTTGTTTTTTCTTTGTTATGTAGTTTTGGGACTGGTATTTTATCTATAATCAAACTACTAATTGTTGGCAAATGGTCATAACTAGAAGTGATATCCACGTAGTAAGGTAAAGGCCTCGGCCTGCTTCACTAGCGTCAAAGTTCAAATGCTCTCCAGCCGTCATACAAATATCTTTGGCGGTCGTAAAGTACTTTCTTCTAACGGGTCAGACTAGCCACCTGTCCGTAGTACACCCAACACGGATTATAGTACTACACAAAATGTGTGATCAGAAACATGGTAATAGCCTATATACGAATAGAAGAAGAATAAGAACGAATAGCTATTGCCTGGTATAGTACTAACTAGCACTCTGTCTTTGGTTATTATAAGGTGCGATTTAAATAATGTATTTTTGCTGTTGTAGTCCCCTCTTGCAATAAATTTGGAACCCAGCGTCACAAAAACTCATTAAAATTCTTTCTTTGACATTATGCGTAGCTGGGCAATAGATTGCTGCAACTGTTAGTTCATATGGCATTAATTTTATTTTTATTGATTACATTTTTTTTATTAGGATAGCAGTTCCAGTATGTGCTGTATTATTCGGATGATGAGTGTAGCAAGTGATGTATTGTGGTATTTTAAAATATGACATTTGTGTTGAATTGTGATGGAGGAACACTGCAACCTCGTTTTTATGATGCAGGAGCTCATTGGCCATCCATTAGGCAGTTTTAATAAAATTATCGAATTTTGTTTATTTTTTTTTTAATAGAACTTTTACCTGCTCAACAATATACATTGTTATACAAGGTATGTTTGACAATTAATACTTAACGAAGGGAAATAACAGAATGGTACCTAATAACCACTTGAAATAGCTGTGTTAATAGTCATTTGGATTTACCATTTGATCACATAGTTAACTGAGAATTAATTGCACTTAGACATCAAGACTATCACTTACGTATTTTGATCAAATAGTTTATAAAAATTTTGTTTATAAAAATGGTTAGCATGTATGATACCATGATGTTCTGTTGAGCTAATTGTTGGAACATGGCTTTTAATTCATCTACAAATTTATATAGGATGTTGTTTAAGTCTGCTTGTTTAGTGTTAGATCTTGTTATATATGCATAGCCCCTGGGTTGTTGCCTGTGGAATTTTGATGAAGTTGTGGGTTTCAAGTGATTCTTGTGAATGTTGCTAAAATTGTGTTGAATATTTGATCTGTTGTTTTAGTTGTTAAGCTTCCAAAGGTTGTGGTAGAGTTCGAATCCTTTGTAATTTGCCGGATGAACGCCTCCACATAAGGCATAATTGGCAGGGGTTTCTTTGCTCTTTTTGCAGATCTCGGTACTATGTGATCCACCAAATTTTACACATACGTAAGGTCTGTATGATTTAGAGTGGCCATGTTATTGGCATCTCATACTTTGTGTAATTCCTCTGACATTTCTTGATGGTTCTATACAAATGACTCTGTTTTGAAGATATTGCAGTTTGTAATGTCTTTATTGTTATTGGCTGGTTCTAGGTCTACAAAAAAGAGATTTGTTAGCTGGTGGTCAGTGTATTTCTTCCATTTATTATGTTTTTGACGGTGTGTCCATTGGTAGAGTTTGATTACGTTAGTGTCAGTAGTGTGGTGTAAGTATTTAATAATGATCCTGTAGACACATTCTTTTTTTTTGGGTTAGTATGTGTATTTAATTACATTTTTATCTTGCATTAATTCTATTAATTTTTTATATCTTCAGTAAGTTACAATTTATTTTAACTGTGTTATCTGCTAGGTATTTTGTATCATATGGGTCACCTTCTGTTACATCTTCTAATTTTTTCACTATTTTTTCATAATTTACTACACCATAAACAAATATTGGAGGGAGTTTAAGCGTTATACTCGTGTTCCCATTTTCTTTTACATTACTGGCTTTGTTATTGGAGTTGCTGGGTGTTTTTAAAGGCCCAAATCTGTTAGTCGTAGGTGTTCCATTTGTTTTGTTTGCGTCTGTACTGAATTCCAAATTTGAGCCTAATTATTCGTTGTCCGTTTTTTATTTGAGACGCTGGAACGGCTTCGTCGCTTATATGCACATTGTACAATTTATGCCTTTAGTTTAAAACAAGTTGTACATTATTATCAGTACCATGATGATTTTGTTGTTGTAATTTACGTTTTAATGCAAGTTGAAATAAATGTGAAACTAGTTCTCAAAAATTTCATTGTTCTGCATAAGCATTACTTGGAAAGATGCCTTTGTCCCATTGTTGCTGGTCCATTAAAAGCTAGTAATTGGTTCATTATTATTTGATTTCAGTTAGTTAACTAGTTATTAGGCTGAGTCAATTTTTGTCTTATTTATACTTAAATTATTTAAATTTATGTAATTAATAACTTAAATTTAATAATTAAATATTAAATCTTTTACAATTCTTATTGAAGTGTGAAAGGTTTTCCCTCCGCAGATAAAGTCAACTCTTCAAACTTCCGGTCTCTCGATGCACTTTCCTGAATTTAGAAGAATATGAAGAAGATTTTGACAATGCTGCTTTCATCACCGCTCATTAATAAATATAAGGAAAATGGATTTTTACTTTTTTCATTTTACATATTTAGGAAAGATTGGGAATATAACTTTTAATTTAATTTTTTAGATTATACAGTTCTTTATGTTGTTTACAGTACTACAATATTGGTAATGTTTTGACTGCCTCAATTTGTTTTGAAAGCTCATTTAATTTTTATTTCCATTTTACATTTAGTTATGACCAATTATCGTTTGAGTTATTCTTTTGATTAAATCTAATTGGCTGTGATTGCTTTAACCATTTAACAAAGGATTGGTATGGCCTATTTTAGCAACGAAGTCTTGTCTGTTCAAAATTTCCAACGATTATGTGAAATATATTACCAATTATCATTATTCACCATCATATAAGATTCGATCAAACTTTAATATAAATGACCTTCTAAAAATTTCGCCACCAAATTGATTGCAGTTACACTTATCAATCATCAATAAACCAGTCAAGTTCTTACTTGATTGGCAAATGACAGCTTGCAAAAGTAATCCGAGTTAACCAAACAATCAGAATGTTTGATGAATCTCGATTTCAGCCCCTTAACGATAATCAAACAATAAAAACCTAGTTTGAAAATCGTCCGTCAAACAACTGTATTTTATTAGGCGTTAAAGTCATTCATCCAGTTTGGCGAGCGCTGGAGATGGACCGCTTCCATTTGAGACGGTAGCAATGGGGCTTGTAAAGAATCGCTTACGAGACATGATGAGAGCATATTGAAGATGGCAAGCAGCGGAGACGGGCGACATGCGTGGATTGCATCCGCACGGTCGACACGGCGCGATAAACCGCGAGGCTTTAACCGGCACCCGTCCAGCTTATCACTGGGATGGCAACTTCCGGTCCTACCTCATCAGAACTCCGGAAGCTTCGGAGGCCAAAACAGATGCGTCCGGGAGGTCGACGACGCCATCCAGGCACAGAGCCTCAATCCAAGCGACGTGATATCAGACAGCAAGTCAGCGCTATTGTCTAAAGTATGATAGCGCCGACGGATTTGCAAGTTTGCGTAAAGATGCTATCGGCCGAGATTGATGTGCGGTTCCATTGGACCAAGGGCACGTCGGGACTCCAGGCAACAAGCGTGCGGACCAGTTTGGCAATAACAGAACAGCAGGAGATGGACCGCTTAATTGAGACGGTGCCAATGGGGCTCGTAAAGAACAGATTACGAGGTAGACGAGAGTAAGATGGGAGCAGAGATGGCAAGCAGCGGAGATGAGGCGACATGCGCGGATATTCATCCCCACGGTTGACACGGCGCGACAAGCTGCGGAGTGCTTTAACCGGCACACCGTCCAACTTATCACTGGGCATGGCAACTTCCGGTCCTACCTCATCAGAATCCGGAAGCTAGCGGAGGACCAAAACAGATGCGTGTGTGGGGAGGTCGACGACGCCATGCACGTCCTGTTAACCTGAGGACGACCAGAGCCAGGGCGGAAGGACCGAAACCAGGGCTGGAGATGGCCACGAACGCGGGAGGAGATCAAGAGACTTTCGGGCGTGCGTGAATGGTGGACGGCTCTTGCGGTTTTTGTGGAACGGTGCGCGAAATTACGTGTTGACGCGTACTTGTGATGGGCACGCGGGAGTTGGGAAAGCAAGTGTTGTGCGAGATGCGAACTTTTGGACAGATTAACAGACACTAAGTGCGGCGTAGGTTAAGGTAGATTTAGTCTGTTTCTTTGCGTGGTATTGTAAAACTAGAAGGACTCGGAACCATCAGCGGTTTCGGTCGCCCGCCCTGACTCGGGTTTTTGTGGTTTTCCCGGGTCCTGCACTAAGGCGAATGGCGGAGCAGGTAAATTTGCGGCCACAATAGTTAATAAGAAAATTAGGAGCATTGTTAAATACAGGTTTGCGCAAATTGTTAATACGGTTGCGGTAGTGCTGGTGTAGTGCCGTAAGGCGAAGCACCAGCCTTAGCTATAAGCATTTCCTGTAATTCCACTGTGTAAAAATCGATGAATAAATTGTATGTAGACGACGTCTAATAGTAAAAATCGCAAAAGATCGTTTTTAGGTTCAGGGAGTTGGCGAGAAACATCATCAGGCGGGGATTGTCGCGGGCCATAGAGATGACATTCCTGTTAAAGGGTCTCGAGGTAGTTTGGAAAGGACCGGCCTCGAACTTCTTTACAATACCACGTTAGATCTTCTAGCGTTCCAGGAAATAGGAAATTGTCCTCTTGTAGAGGTTGAACTGTGCTGCAAACTCACCGAGAGTTGGGCACATCCATTGGCAATCGCTTTCTGGATATCTGGGGATATGTTGCGGATATCTGACACGATCATTATTATTTAAAATGCAAAAAAAATGCAAGGTAAAACAACTCGAAGTACAAGTTCTTCAAAAGTCAATAAAACAGATTTTCACTGATTACACTGATATACATGCCATTATCAGCAGGCGTTTGAAAAGGTCAAAATTTTCATTTGCATAATTGCAAAGCAAGTACCCGAATGTTTGAAAAAATTAATCGCTACATAAAAAGTTATGGGGGCAATGCCAACAGTTTATATACTTTTGACCGGTACCGTATGTAAAACTTGTAAGAGAAGTGGTGGGTTCAAAATTAACATTTACTGCCGACAGTGCAAGTTTTTACTCAGTTGAACTAAGCAAAGGGCTGCCTAGTGCATAGATTGGTTAATTAATTCTTCTAACAGATGGAGTATTAGGAAAGATTTGCAGTACATTTTTAATTATCATATTCTTTAGAAATACTTTCACCACACTTCGTGCATATCTGTAAACTTCAAAATTACTAACTTTTACACGTTATCGCGGGGATCTGGGGATATTCGTCTCAGAATTTAGGCATCAGAGGGTTCTCATTGCTGGAAAATGTTGTTTTATGCTTTAATGAGCATAGTCATAATAAAAGTCATGTTTGGTTATCCGTTAAGATGACTTTTACAAAGCTGACCGATTTATTTTTAAACTTATTTTGCATCTTTAGCCGATATTAAAACGGATCGTGCGATCTAGTCATGCGAAATGATATGAACTTCCAGTACAGAAATGTTCAGACATTTGATGATGTTTCGAAGTATCCTTCAGACTAATTTTTCTTTTAATTCTTATTACTAGCTAAATATGGTCGTATAATAAAGACAATTACCTCCCCTCACAGAAAAACATTTCTCCAAACATTGACCAACACTCAAACCACCTAGAAGATTAGATCGCAAAATTGTACGGTGTTCCTACAAAAGTTCAAAAGCAACTATAACCCAAAGGTTGTCTTACCTGCTTACAATGCAGGTTTAAACTTGCCTCAACACGCTCAAACTTATAACAACGTGCGACTGTTGCCTAGGCCAGATTGCAAAACTTTTCTAGTACTCTAGGTATGAAGCCAATATAATATAGTTGAAATATTTTAGGGAGGCAAATTGCACCGCCATTACCAAAGATATGGAAAAACAAATATACCGGCAGTTTAGCTTTTATCTAAAATTTTGTAATATTCTAACATACATATATAGATAAAAATAATTAAACTGATTATGTGTAATGTAACTTATTGATGTTCAATAGATTTAGCAAATTTTTATAAATGATAGTTGTGGCTCTCTTTAACGCAATTGTGATAAGCAACAAATGGAAATGTAAGAAGTAATAGAAATTAAGTTTAATTGTAATCAATATAAAACAACTATAATTAATTTGACGGTCTTCCCAATAAACGAGTGCTCCTATAATTAATTAATAATTTTTTATAGCGCCGATAACAGCTGAATGCTCTCATGTCGCCCTCAAAGGTGCATAAATATAGGTGTTTTGTCGCCGACACGCTTTGTCTAATCTACAAATAATATAAGCTCCATGATAACGGCGAAAGTCCCGACGATCATAAACAACTCCATCTGGACGTAGTCAGGCATGGCGAATTTAATTTCAAACCGCGCGGTTATCGGCGAGAGATACGTAAAAAGCTCGTTCTGTGCGAACAACGGTTATTTAGAAATGTACAACCAGCAAATGCAGTACTTTTATGATTAAACCCCGATTAAATATGTGTATGTTGTACACAAAAGGGCGCACGGCTGATGAATGACAGCGTTTATTAATGAATAAGTACATGCAGACACATGCGTTGCAACCCTCAGTTTACATACATTAGAAGAAAAATTCCATATTTACCTTTCCTAGGCGATCTTTTGTAGCCAGCTAAATGATCTTGAAAGTTTTCAAGGTTTTTATTTTGGTGCAATGACGAAAAGCCATGAAAAGTTAGGTCGCCCTTATAGACACTCAAAATTTGCTAGAGAATTAGAACGAGATTTCTACCAGGACCACAGAAGCACGAAAAGATCTTTATGCAAAGCGGTGCATAATTCAAAATTTATAGTTGTGAACTCGGATTTTCTGTAGTGTCTGATAAATAGCCTCCTCGCGCTTCTATGATCCTGATATGAAATTGGAGTTTTGTCCGAAATCGGCATAAGTTTGCTTCGAAACTGCGTTAGGGCGCGATTTGTGTCTGGTTCACAGGAGCGCAAAGAGGTTTTTCGTTTCGAATTTGGCGGGAATTTTAAAATATACGAGTCGCTTTTTTATTTTGCTACAGCTTGCCCTAATTTTAACGGTCCTATTATATGAAGGGGGATCTTCTAAGCTTTCTGTACCTCTGATAGCCAAGCTACGATTTGTATCGGGATCACAGAAGCGCAAGGAGGTTTTCCGTTTCGAATTTGGGGAATTTTAAATATTTGAGTTTTTTTGTCTTACTACACGAAAATTAATATGAAATTTGATGTATACGAAAAAGTCAAATTAAGTGAACATTATTTTTTATCTAATATTGAAATATTGCTGTAAACAATTACTCAAACTGTTTTATAAAAGAAAAATCATATTGCAGGAACTGGGAGTTGAACGGTAGAATTTCAAATGTGAAGCTATCGCTATAGCCACATTTTCATGAAAATAATTATTTAAAATATAAGATACGTTTTATAATTAATATTAATAATTATATAAATTTGCAAATTTATAAATTACAACAAAGGTACCCGAAGTCTTAGAAAAAATTAATGTTTGCTATGGATTAGATGAATGCAGTGTCCCTCAACTCGACGATGCATTTTTATCAATTGGATGGAATAAGGCTATACAAGTCGCTTGCAAATTATTCCTCTACTTTTAGAAAAAAAAAAAAATTTTCGTAATTGATGCTATTGGAAGGAACGCCATAATTAAGATCCTTTTAAAAATTTTATGCTACATGGATTTATTGGGAATGATTTGAAATAAAGATAAAGTCCTGCTGATTAGCCTGTTAAGAAAAAGAAGTTCTAACTGAAGAAACAGGATGACAAATATCATGCCAAAACAACTTTCGTAAACTGGCTCATCCGAAAAACTCGACTAGTTATCAGGATTATAAAACAAAAATAATTTAAAATACACAAATACATTATTCACAAAGCAAGGGTGTAGCACATCTATTAAATCCATTCCTGTAACTTTGTTACTGCCTGATACCAAACAAAAATATTATTTGATTATCGTATTTCATATGCCAGCTCATGTGAATTTTTCTGTCAAAGTCACTGCAACACTGCGTTTGTATAGTTGCGACGCTGCCGAAGTTGTTATGTTGTACACTGAAAGGCTCCTGAAACAAGCTATTCGAGAATAAATTGAAATCACACTTTGATCTTACAAGATGCATACTACAAGCCGAGACATATATGTGAAGAAATTAATGGGTTATCAACCTTATATTCAAATCAAAAAGATGTTAAAGTTGAAAACTTTGCTGTACGGGTCTGGCTATTTCGATAGCAAGACACGCAAGTTTACCAAGAAGACACCTCATAACCAGGTTTAAAAAATATTTTCCCAGGTTATTGATGTTGACACTTTGCCTGATGTTTTAGATGAGCTTGGTATTAAATTGAATAAAATGAAATTGAAGCTTAATGTTCGGGTATTGTTGAAGCTTGCCTGCAGCAAATTTTTTGGAGATTTTCCTGATTTTGTTGATACGTGTGTGAAGCATAAGATTTCCCCCATTAACAATAAAAAATTAAGATTCATCACATATATACGGGGTGTAACACTAAAAATTTTCAATTCAGAGTGTTGAGAATCAGATATTATATTAAAATTTTATTTTTAAAATTAAGATCACAAAAAATGTCAAAAAATGTCATTTTAATTAGTAATTCTTTAATGCATAATCATCTGTGGTTGGTAACTAAAAATTAAAAGAAGATCTGTATTGTTAAGTTAACCTGTAGAAGGTGAAAATAACATTGCCGTGTCACATTTGTCGTCTTTTTGTTACAGAATCCATTAAAATAAAATAAAAGGTAAAACAAATTTGTCACATGCAGGTTGCTTTAAATGGGAACAAAAAATTTAATTACTTAGCAATTTTTAATGCATATTCATGTGTGATTAGCAAATAAAAAGAGAAACGGTAAAAGTGGGGTTTAAAATAAATTTTTATCGGAAGGGGAGTAAATACATTCAAAGCCATATTTCTATAATTTATGTCGACTGCTTGTTTAAAATGCTTCAAAGAACTTATACACAAAGTCTTAAAACATCCTTGTGAGACAGCCTGTATATTATTATAATAAAATGAATGATGAAAATGATAACATATAAAAATGATCAAATACTATACAATATAACGGCCTACTAGAGGATGGATGTGTGTTATTAGTATAGAAAGTCTGATAGCCTACATAATTTATTCAAATAATTCAGAAAGTATGAAGTGCACAAATTGTCTACATAACTTTCCAGAAAAGGTGTTGACAATAGTATCCACGTATCCACTGTAGATATCTCGTACTAAAACCGTTTATATATAACAGCTACTACAAAAGTAATTATACAATTGCCCAACGATTTACCTAATAAATAAAAATATTAACGAATTCTCCATAATGCTATCCGCCTTTGCTGCAAAATGCCTTGGTATCTGCATATTAGAAATTAAGTGCAAGGTCGAACTACACCTTTTAATACGGCGAAAAGTGTTACATAAACGCCTGATAATTTCGTGTCCTCGGCCTTTTATCGTTACATAAAATGGGAAAAGCAAAATTTTGAGAAAACCAAAATGAAATGCCTATTGTACAGAGTGCTTGCAATTTTATGTTTGCGTTATGCAGGGTGCATTTGAAATAACATACGCTTTTCTGCAATCATTCGTTTAGTCTCAATTTAACATTCAGATATTAAAAAATCGAACAGAAATAGCCGATTACTGCCACTAAGTAATTAATAATATTTTAACGCAGACTCTATGACTGGCATAAAACAATGATTGTGCTGTCAAGGTGATCTTCACACTTATCGTAATCTAATTAAAGAATCTGTCAAACTGCAAATTCGTTATATACAGACTGCTTTTAAAATAAATTAAAACATTTATACTAAAATCAAACTGCAAATATATAAAAAAAAAAAAAATTTATACGTAGTAGATGCTACCTTCCCTAGTAATAAACTATAGAAATAAGTCCGACTTTTTTTTATCAGGCCATTAGAGTTCTGCCAAAAACAGGATCAAATACATCAATCTTCTGTTCCCACTAGTTCATGCTCACAAAAGCTCTAAAAATTAATTAATTTTTCCACATCTTTAGTGCTACAAGAGATAGAAAAATGAGTTTTTCACTGCGTGGCGTGCCAAAAATTTATTAGCAGATTCCTGGAAATATTTTGGATCGGCTACCTTTGTCGACGTGCGAGAGCCTTTCTCCATGAGGCAAAGTATTATTAAAAACCTATGTCTGCACCTGGCTCAATCTGGACTCTAATGCAAAACCGATTTTTGCATATACAGATTTGAAACCACGAGAAAAATGTAAATCTAACAGAGAGGGTTCAAAAGTAAGCCACGAATAACTTGTAATCTGCTGTCATTCTTTTATCCAAAGAGTGAGGGTTGAAGTGCGAATATTGAGCAAATTTTCGGTTTCTTATGATAACTTCCAAACCGAGTGGGAGCTATTGAAACCTTCTGTAGTTTGTAGTTAATGCAAGATGCTATTCTTCAATTTCTATAGTCAAATAAATGAAGTACTCCATATATAATACCAATCATACCTAATATCATCAAATCAAAAACAATTATTACCTGCGCGATAACACATGTGTAGTTTTTACTTCACGATATTCTGGATGTCTGCAAGAAAGCGAACTAACTTTGTATTTCAAAGTTAACTGCATAGCATACTGGAATATTAAAAACAATTTTTGAACAAAACATTTGGTGTTTCGTACGTTAATTTTACGTCGTTGTCGGCTGACGAAAAGCTTCTAACCACCAACGGATCGAGTAATTTCATGCACACCCTGGTTATGGAGATGGTAAGTAAACACCCTTTATGCAAAGTCGTAGAAAAATTAATGTTTGCTATGGATTAGATAAATGCAGAGTCCCTCAACTCGACAATGCATTTTCATCAATTGGTAAGTCCTTTTTTTTTATTTTCTACTAATAATGGGGATACATAATACAAATAATGGATAAGGCTGAACACGTCAGTTGCAAATTATTCCCCCGCTTTAGGAACAAATAGTTTTTTCGTAATTGATGCTATTGGAAAGAACGTCATAATTGAAGAAATCTTTTAAAAATTTATGCAACTTGGATTTACTGGGAATTATTTGGAATAAAGACATGCATTTGTGTAGCGCTACACAAATATTTCTCATAATTGGTGTTGTGCATGAGTTACTTACTAAGAAATGGCAGTTATCAAATGTAATATAAAGTTTTTTTTATTGTGTTTTAATTGGAAGAACAATTAGCTTGTACAATATATAGCATTTACAATGGCGTGGTTATAAACGGTACCTCAATAGCTCGGCTAGTTTTGTTATTTGTAATCTAATTTTGCTAATTCAAAATTTATTGCATTGTTGATACGCTTCTCCCATCTGATCTTCTATTAGTCAGCTTGTCATTCCGTTAAGATAAGTACTATTTGCCCGGGAGTGTATCAATCCTGAAAGTTTACTATTCCTTTCTACAAAAGATATCAATGTTCATTAAGGGACAGGTATAAGTAGCGCAAAAATGATGTCCTAATAGCAGTAAAAGAATTAATCAATCGGTTAAGTCATATTTTTCTTTGTAGGTAGAAGCAGCTCAATTTTCTTCAAAAAAAAAACAACCAATCGGTGCCGTCGAGTTTTGTATGTAATTTAGGTTTCTTTCGTTTTAAATTTTAATTAATCGGCTAGAAGTGAGCAGTCTACAACCCAGTTATAATACGCGAATGAATCATTGCATTCTAGAAATGTTTTTTGGATTTCAAAAGTATTCTTACATTCCCCTATCATTTTACGTCGACAGTTATCGCTCGCGTGGTAATTTATTAACCCTATACGTGTGTAAATATATACAGTACAGAAATAGCCTCCTAGTGGTTGGATTAGTCTCACCAGCCCTTCCTCCGTAGTTAAGGGTTATTAACGTCGAATTAGACTCAAATCATACATTCACATTCATTCAATCATAATTAATTGATAACCGTTCTGCTACCGACACTCCGATTCCTGCAATCCTTCATATTCCTCAATTTAGACTTTGATTGGTTGATCGACCGTTCCTTCACGATCGGTACCACTAGCGTGGGAGTGTATCAACCCTGAACGTTTGTAATACCACTCTACAAAGGGAGTCGATGTTCTTAAGGGGTTAGGTATAAGCAGTGTTGAAATGGTTGCCTAGTGGCTATAAAGAAACAATCGATTGGTCTTATTGATGCCTTGTTCCTTTCTAAAGTGCATTAGGCCTACTGCGGATAGCACTTAAAAAAACGCACAAAATAGCTGTACCTCCAGGGTTGTGTGGAAATCAGCTAACTTAGAAATATTTTTGCACATTCGTGTCACCCAATATAAATATTTTTTTGTATTGCCTATGATTTTTCTAAAGGTTCTATTAATACATGGTTATCGATGTTTCAAAGTTTATGTATTACTTGAGATATTGCATTTCAATTGCCTATTTATTTTTGTATGAAATTTTATAGAGCATTGTTCTACGTATGAAAATTTTATGTACATCTTTTATAGATATTTCAACAAACTAACAAATTATACATGTTGTAATTGTTACAAGTCGTATCGTGGTGAATACCACATCTTTTTATCTAGCGTGGTTTGATGGTTGACAATATTGTAAACGCCACATAAATATTATAATCGGAATAATTTATACTCAATTAGATAGAACTTTTTGGGGATTTTTCTAGTTTTGTTCGTACGTGTGTGGAACATATGAATTCTTCCATTGTAAATGCAAAAATCAAGGTTAATCATACATACACGGGATCTAACACTAGCAAGCATTATGAGGATATGATAACGTTTTTCCAAGTGCTGGCACGTGTAATGCGTGGCATATTACATGGTGCCCAAGACTTCAAATAAACAATATAAGTTAACGGCGATGCGACTCATTGGAGAAGAAATTGTCAGAAAATATTAAAAATGAGAATGTGAAAATTGGCTGGAATAAGACAATGTTGGGTAAATTCTTCCGGGCCAAGTATAATATCGGCATTTGGACCCCATGTTACCGATCATGTCACAAAACTCTGTAGATTTTAAAGAACTATAACAAATAGAACAACAAATATAAGGGATATAGGTTTAGGTTAGCATGCAGCAGTGTGGTTGTCTACCCTTTCACTACACACTCAATCGAATGTTGCATAGAATAATCATTGTTACTAAAACACATCATTTTTACAGCACTATGTTGACCTAAACACCCAGCGCTTTGAGGAGGGCCACAGCGACTACTTGGCGAGCCCGCCCGACTTCGAGCACCTCTCTTCACCGCACTTGTGCATGAAGCTTTCTCACATATTTAGCCCGTGCCTGGCCGAAGACCCCGTTTTCAGCTTTGACGTCGACTGCGACGAAGCACAAGAACAGCAACAGGAGTGGCAGCCTCGGGGACGGAGCTACTACCGATGTTGTACACGAGAAGCGAGTCGGAGTGCAAGTGAACTTCCATATAAAGCTAGATTATAGTAATGAATGAAGGATAACATGACCTACACGTATTTGTAGTGTAATAAGAGAGTTTTCACATACATATAGAGAATAAGATATTATTTAAACTTAAGCGAAAGTTTAACGTAAAGTAAGGTCTTGATATCTTCAATTTTTTTGTGTTTGAAGCTCCACGCCTTGTTCAGATTCTAAAAAATAAGTTCTAAAGTAAGCTTCTATATGTGATTCCATTATTTATTTAATTTTATCTTTCTCTCATCAATTATTTGTGCCATAATATCATTAAGTGACCTGGATTTTTTTTCGACAAATCAAGTACTTACAACCTTAGATTGAGTGTGCAGCGAAAGGGTGGACAACCACATTGCTGCATTTAACCTGAACCTACATCTCTTATATTTGTTGTTGTCGTTCTTTAAAATCTATAGAGTTTTGTGACTTTATTATGTAGTGAACGAATCCATTACCACAGATTTGAAAGCATTTTTATTAGATCTCTCAAGCTGTGTTTGTTTTGTTGAGCAGCTTTCTTCTCTGATTCCCATCTGTGCATGTTGTGTTTTGAGAAACCCTCTTGCATATTTACACAATAGTTGTGGCCTGTTGGTTTTTTCAAATCAATTTTAGTATACTATTTTAAACAAAAAAAATGACTACAGCAACAGAAACACAAAACTGACATAAAATAAGGGAATTTGCTGAGCCTATTTCTCTTCAACCTAGTAATAGATAAACTAAATGGGAGGTAGCTTTATAAATATTTTTTATCGCTCAGGTGATGCTGTCTTAACAGCAAGTAATAAAGATGATTTGAAAAGTTTAATAGATAGACTTAATAGCATAAAAACTTATCATATAAATATCAGTATCTAATATAAAAACAATGATAATTTCCAAGTTAGAGTTCGAAGACACGGTCAGTTCTCAAATATAAAAATTGAACAAGCAAGGAAACAAAGATAATAAAATAGAAAATGAGAACAACGGAGACCAAGATGTTAAGAACAATTGCAGGAGTGATGGTAAGAGATATAAAGAAAAATAATAAAATAAGAACAAATTTTTTATTGAAGATAGTGATACAATTGCAAAAATATGTAAAGATAAGATACCTACAAAAGAGATCTCATATATGCTCACCCAAATGGTGAAAGAAAGGCTAAATAAATAAGACAAAGCTGTAGAAGAAGATTTTGAAAAAGAAGAAGAACCAGATGTATCGGACTCTCTGCCGGACTTCAAATCAGAATCAAGCTTGCAACGTTTGATAGAGCATACGACAGACATGGAATTCCTAACAGGCCTGCTGCCAGCCTCGCGTCAGCGTTACTACACAATTTGCGTAATTTGAGTGAGACTACTAAGAAAGTAGCGAACAGTGAAGAAAAAGTTAAGAAATGTGTAGATTCATCGCTCATCGTAGACAGATGTAAAGTTCGAAGGAAGCAAAGAAAACTGCGACAAAAACAGCAAAACCAAGTAGCTAGAGAAAAAATTTAAGGTTTGTACTTTGATGGGAGAAAAGACAAGACATTGGTCATGGAGGAGGTGAAAGATGCCAGATCTAAAATAGAAGAACATATATCGATAATTCTAGAACTAGGCAGTGTGTACCGTAGGCACGTTTCTACATTAACTACTTCGGCGTTTAATATTAAAGATGCTCTGTTGACTTTTCTGAATGATGAAGACATTGATACATCCCCACTTACAGCGATGGAATCGCAGTGAATATAGGAAATTTAAAATGTATTATTTGTTCATTACCGAAAGAGTTTGACAGATCTTCTGCAGTGAGTGATATGCCATGTTTACTCTAATGAGCTACCACTAAGGCACATGATGAATCATTTGGACGGACCAACAGTGGGTCCTTATACAATTTCCGGGCTTATAGGCAAGAGCTTAATCAACTGTGAGCACTTCCCAGTAGTTGGTTTTTAACCAATTGAGGAAAATTTGTCAGCTATGGGAGAGAATAACGCTGTAAATCTCAGTACAGATCAAAAATATATGTGAGATATAAGCCGAGCTGTTTTTTCAGGTGAATGTCCACCGAAATCTTGGGAAACTGGCCATCAAAGTCTTTCGAGTTTGCATAAGCAAGCACTGATCCATCTGACACCATAAAGGAGGGGTATATTAGAGTATATGCTCTAATGTCGTTTTACATTAAATGTAATACAACCATTAAGGATGCTTAACCTACTGTTAACTCTTTGTTCTCTCGGTACCTCAGTGATATTCTACAGATCATCATTCAGCTGCACATCTGCCAGTTCGCAAGTTCAAGATTTCAGCAATCAACATCAACGCGCAACACTACATTGATCTCATCGACTAACAGCAGTGTGAAGTTACAGAGCCACCTCTTATATTCCACCTATTGAGCGCACTTTTTACTTCATATGCACACCCAAGCGGCTGAGAGCCGTCTTAAAGTTGTTACAGAGGTTCCCGGACAAGTATGCGAGGCTAGAGCTCGAGATGGAGTAATAGGAGCAACAATTTTGTACAGGTCGATCATGTCCACTTTTGAAAGTAAGTTTAAATTAAGGCTGTGAGGTAAAGACTAAGAACACTATGATAGTAAGAACACAGTGCCCAAAGGTAGGCTGGTTGGTGTGGGCACGAGTGGAATTCGCTATGTAACTGGGTGGTTCATTGTACCAGCGAAGAGTTGCATTTTTATAAAGTAAGTCCTAAAACAACGCCGTTAATTAAAAAAAATTGTACGAAACCATTACAAAATGCAAAATTTCAAAGTTCTTGCGGGGAATGAAGTTGAAGTAGAAAAATTTTGAAAAAATTACGACTTATATATTAGTCAACATACAATTTTTGAGGGGTAGTGCATTTTCACCATAGTGTACCTGCTAGTTCGATATTATGTAACCGATAACAGATTTACTATCTCCATTATTACTGCACGCGTATTTGTACTGCATTTTAGAATCAAAATTAGTGTTATTGATTTTTGGATTATTGTGCCCGACAAAATATATCAATATTTCTCTTTTGGTTTTCCTAAATCCTTCATTAAAAAACTGTTTTAAAACTTGAATCACTCCATTCATAATACGTGCGTTTAATACTTGTGGAATTTCATATAGATGTTATATTTCATAAAACTCATTTGTTAGCTTTTGTAACTGCAATTTTAACTAGTATATAATGTTATATTGTTATATATTTGTGACCATAAGACGTTCCACAGTAGTTTCCTTGATTTTGTTAATGTCTTTGTGTGCAAATTATTTATGAACGTAGAGTCATTACGATTGGAGAATGATCCGAAGACATGTCAAGACATTGTTTAGTATTTAGATCATTTTGTGTAGCCTCTGATCGTAAAATGGGTTTCAGAGATTTGAACTATATTCAACTCTTGATTGGTAATAAAGGTTTATAGTTCTTGAATGTGGTTTGACAAGCAATTAATGTTCCATTCTGTAATATTGAGTATTGGTCTTATTATTTTAGTTGAGCGACGATGATTGTGAGGAATGTTTAACTTCCTCACAATGTTTTGATATTCTCAGCTAGTTTTATCATAATATTTTTTAACTTCCCGATGTTTGATATTTGCGGTGAATCTCCTTGGGGGGAAGGGGGTTGCTGCCCGTTTGATACAATTGTGTGTCTTCTTTCGTTATTGATTAGAACTTAGTTATGGTGTGAGTGCTTCCGGACGTGCTGGTGGAAGTTTTCTCCTCTTTAACTCTACACCTTTTATAGTTTGAACCGCTACATAAAACACACTTAGGTTGAGTTTCTTTTGTTTTAATGCACGTTTTTGTTGGGCGATTTGCTCCGCATTTCCCACACCTGGCTTGATGCGTAAAGATCCTCTTCGTGTGCCGATACCTTGGAAAATTGCGGATTGTTGGATTTCCTGTTTTGGTGTGGTGGCGAAAGATAAAATTTTTTGTTTGTTTCATAGTGGCAACTGGACCAGAAAAAATGAAATTTCAACAGTTTTCGCCAGTTAAAGGTAGAAAAAACGAAGTTGAGAGCGTTCACACCTTAGTTATCAATGTGTTACAACTTGCATTACAATTATTCGTGTATTTCCTAAGACTTTCCAAATGCTATCAAACAAATTTTCTCCATAATGCAGAGTGTTTGAAATGATGGTAGATAGATATATAAGACTGATATTGTATACTGTATCTAATAAAGCACATCTCATAAATTAGTTTGTATAAATTCAAATACCACCCTACACCGTAAGGTAAATGGGTTAAGATTATATATATATAAATTCAAATACAGGGTGCACCAATAAATTGAATATTTTTCTTTTTAAAATCGTTTATGTCTTTCTAGTGGCTACAAACTTAGCCTTAAGACATTTATTTGATAGTACTTACCCAATTAAATCAAT
This sequence comes from Sinelater perroti, assembly GCA_036346155.1. Lineage (NCBI taxonomy): Eukaryota > Metazoa > Arthropoda > Insecta > Coleoptera > Elateridae > Sinelater > Sinelater perroti. Next base: position 2,558,761 of record JARFIY010000167.1, on the reverse strand, counting down.
AACCTGAATATGATATACACAAGGTGTTTAACAATACCATCAAGTTTAAAATCACGCTAAATAAAAAGATGTGGCTTTCATCACGATACAGCGTATAACGGTTATAACACGCATAATACGTTAGTTTGTTAAAATACGTATCAGTTATTATATACAGAACAATACTTTATAAAAATATGAGTTTGTCATCCTACTGCAGCGTATAATAAAAAAAATGAAAAGGAAATCTAATAAATTAAAAAAGTATTTTGTTTAACTTATCGCCTATGCAGACGGCGTGCGTAATATAATAATTAAAATATAAAAGCATTAGGAAACTTTTTAAACTAGGCACAAAGCCAAATTCAGACTGTAATGGAACCTTAGTATAATTTATACCTAATCTACAAAAAATAAATATACTTAAATAAAAAATTATTGAAAATGCAAGAAAATATTAATGTCGGGATTAGCTGATTTCCACACAACCCTGGAGGTACAGCTATTTTGTGCGTTTTTTTTAAGTGCTATCCCCAGGAGGCCTAATGCACTTTGGAAAGGAAATAAGACCAATCGATCGGTTCTTTATAACCACTAGGCAACCGTTTCAACACTGCTTATACCTAACCCCTTGAGAACATCGACCTCCTTTGTAGAGAGGGATTACAAATGTTCAGGGCTGGTACACTCCCACCTAAGTGGTACCTATCGTGAGGCAACGGTCGATCGACCAATCAAAGTCTAAATTGGGGTGGATTACAGGAATCGGAGTACAGGTAGTAGGGTGGTGATCAAGCAGTTATAATGTGTAATGTGTATGATTTGAAACTCTATGTTGAAAACTCTTAATTACGGAGAATAGATTTACAAGACCGATCTAATACCTATGAGACTACTTCTACCCTGTTTATTTTAATAATGACCGAATATAAACTTTCTTTGTAAACAGAAATTATAAACGTTTAGGACACTCCTAAGCGAGTGGTACCTGTCGAGATAAAATGACTGCTAGATGGGGAAATGTAAAAATACTTTTCAAAACCAAAAAGCATTTCGATAATGCTGGTATATATGAATTATTTGTGTATTAAAATTAGGTTGTAGGTCGGCCAGATCGGGCCGATTAAAATTTCAAGCTGGGGAACCTATAAAATTATAAAAAAAAACATAACGCAATCGAATAGTTGGTTTTTTAATATTAAGGGGCAATTTCTCGACTACATATATATAATCCTTAGCTAGGCTCGACTCATTTTCACCGATACAGATTCGGAAGGGGGAATATGAAACAGCTTTTGGAATCCAAAAAAAGTTTTGTTAATATAGTGCACTCTGCGCGTTGTAGATAGGAAATCGGCCAGTTTGGGCCGACTGATCCGAACGAAGATGGAAGCTACTTATTACATAGAAAAAGATAACGGGACTGAAAATTTCTGCACTGCTTATACCTAACCCTTAACTAACATTAACCTTCTTTGCAGGGAGTAATTAATAACGTTTAAGAACTAATTTGCTCCATTGTGGAGAGACGGTCTACCAATTCATAGAGATCCAGATGCGAGTTTAAAAAGTGTTTTGCAAATGCAATGAATTATTCGCATAGTAGAATTGGGTTGTATATATTAGATCGACCAGTTTAAGGAGATTTGATTGGAATTTGGACCTGAACGCTTCTAGTCACGTAGAAAAAGATAACAGGACCAATCAGCCGGATCTTTAACGTCCACTAGGAGACCGTACTACTGCACTGCTTATACCTAACCCTTAGCGAACGTCGACCTCTTTTGTAGAGAGGGATTACGAACGTTCAGGGTTGATACACTCCCACCTAAGTGGTACCGGTCGTACAGAGACGGTCGCCCGACTGACAAAGGTCCAGAAGGGGATATGCAAGAAAACTTAGTTTGAATTTGGAGTTAGGATATTCCCATTACACAGGAAATGATAACGGAACCGATTTGTTGGTTCTTTTAGAGTAATTGGAAAAACATTTCCGCAGTGATTACACCTAACCTTTAACTAAGTTTGACCTCCAGGGAGGGTTTAGGGTTGATAAATACCCATAAGAGTGAAGGGACGGTCGATCAATTAATAGAGGTCCAGATGGAAAAATATAAAACTATTTTTGGATTCCCAAAAGCGTTTCATTGATGCAGTAAGCTGTGCACGTAATGAAAATAATTTGCAGATAATAAATAGTTTATTTTGGACCGACTAATTCGAATATGGAGCTGAACTTACATAAAAAAAAGATACTGGAACCGATTGATGAACTCTTTTACAGATACTATAGGGGGACCATTTCTGCATTGCCTATACCTAATCCTCAGCATTGATTTATTTTGTAGAAAGGACTTGCAAACGTGTGCGTTAATATACTATCACGCAAAAAATTCGATAATACAATGAATTGCAATTCAGTAAAATTCGGTTGCAAAGAACGAAACAACTAGTCGAGCTATTGGGGTATGGATTATAACCGCCTCACTGTAAGTGCTACATTATAAGCTAAATTACTATTCCAATTAAAACATCATAAAGACTGTTGTATTTCTTCTTTAGCTATCTACATGTTTGATGTCATATTTGATACCTGCAATTGTAAGTAACCCATGCGTACCACCAATTATGTGTAGCGCTACACAAATGCATATCTTTATTGCAAATCATTCCCAACAACTGACCATTTGAATATCCACGTTGATGAAATTTTTAAAAACTATTCTTTTTGAAAGTGTGGGAATAATTTGCGAGAGACATATTCCTTTATAATGCATCCCATTATTAGTAGAAAAATAAAAAACGACTTACCAATTGTTGAGTTGAGGGGCTCTGCATTCACCTAACCCACAGCAAACGTTAAATTTTCTATTAGGTCGGGAAGGGTGTTTACGCACCATTTCCATAACCGGGGCGCGCCTGAAGTCACTCGGTCCGCTGGTGGTGAGAAGATTTCTTCCAAGCTGGGAACGGCATACAAGGAACGTCTCGGGCGAAACACCAAAACCGTTGTTCAAAAATTTTAATGGAAAACTCGCGTCCGCTCGCGCGCGCTGTTAGCAACTGACCGAATATCTGCTATGCAGCTAACTTGAAGTAAAAAAATTTGCTTTTTGCAAACCGAACGAAGGATGCCATGACATAAGAACTACACCGTTGTTATCGAGTAGGTAATGATTGAATAACAGTTTTGTTTTTGATAACATTATGTATGGCATTTGTATAAGTAGATTAAACTGAATGCAAACATAAACGTTTAATTACACTTTATCCCTATATGCTATTTACAAAATATTAATAATTAATAAAGGCTTCTGGTCATCTACAGGAGTAGTCAAGGCAAAATATTTTCTAGTAATTTTCTAATCTATTTTTTGCGCACCGTTTATTTTCTGCTCGTTAATCAATAACGCCGCGTATTTTACGGTACTTAACAGAGAAAAAGGCATCTTTATATCTAGTACAGTACTCAAGAAGTGGAATTTGTTGTCAATTTTTAGAGCTTCTTTGGCCAAGAAGGAGTAGAAATAGGAAGGTTGGTCTATTTAACGTCCCACCCTGCTTTAAAATGATCTTGATCAAAATAAATTGGTTGAAAATAAGTTTAACTATATTTTATTACTAAGGAAAAGGGCATCTAGCAGATATTTGCAGTTCAATTTTATTACAAAATTTCTTAATTTATCTTATAAGCATCCAGTATATGCATTATTTATTATTTATGGTAAACATAACGGGTTAAATAAATTTAATTTTAATTAATTTTTATTCATCAAATTCCATGTTGGTATTGTAATTTGAATTGCATAACATCAGGCGTTCGCCGTGCTGTAACTGTAGAAAGTATTCCAGTGTTTTATTTGTTAGTATTTGCGTTAGTGATTAAACCTTAAATGATAAATAATTTACAAAGTTAAACAAGAAATTTCTAATACGTTTATTTTTAAGTTAATACACTTCTGTCTTCGACAACGTATAAAAAATAATTGACGCTAATAATATGCAAAACAACCTAATAGGAGTATTTACAAACTTATAGTAGGTAAGCCTCTCCAAGCCTGGCATTGTTGCAGTCGTATGATCAAACGCTAGTTCGCTTCACTTGTATCACAGAACGTATAAAATAAATTATCAGTAACTTAAGTTAATTTTCATCAGCCTGTGTGTGGTTGTTTGTATGGTGTACTGTTTTGCAAGCCTATGCGGATAACGATACTAGAGACCTAACAATAAATTACCGCTACGGACACTAATAATAAATTACTCATAGAAATGCTTGCCTCTGCCGCTTAGCGACGATGTGTGCAGCACGTATCGGATACAAAAGGTTAGTTAACGCTCTTCGTAAGACGAATCCTACTAAATGAAATTTTGCTCAATCTGGTACGACATTACTTATATCCTACACAATAAATATAAAGGAGTAATACTTTAAAGTTGTAATAGGACCTTAGGGGGGATAATCTGAAGGAATATCCAGACAAAATAAAGTTCTTGGTTATCCCTAATGTGAGGAAAAATAAACTGGATTTTTAACAAAGTCATTAACTTAGTCATTTTCAGTGCGGTCGCAGGTCGGTTTGGTGTGCACCTGGAGGAGGTCGTAGGAAAGCGTCTTCCCTTTCGGCTTCTTCACCGTCACTTGCACCACGTAGCTCTTCCCTGCCTTCAGCTGGCTAATGATCTGCGTCAGCACTTGCCTGAAAAGAGTGAAACGGTCAAGCAGCCGAAAACACGCGCGGCATCTGCGGCTCACTCGTTGCCTTCTTTGACATCGCGGCAAGCTTCGAAGGTGAAGTCGGCGGATTTCTTCAGCCTGCTCTCTAGCCCGCACTGGTTCGGCATCCGGAACGAGTGCATTTCCTGCAGGTTGCCCTCTTTCACCATGGCGCAGTACCGTACGATGCGCTGCCCCGGAGAAGCCAGCCACCCTATTGTGACGCTGTCGCACTGCCTCAGAGATACGTACTCTTGCACTGACAACTCGGAAGGCATGTTCGGAAGGGGCGTTCCGGAAGAAGGTTTGGTCGTCGCTAATACCTAAAAATGCAATTTAATCTCATATTAATGCAGTTTTACTTTTTGTGCGTCATAAGAACTATTTTAAATTCAAGTTTATGATTAGATATAAATTTTGTTATACTTGGGGCGCTCAAAAATGATTAGTACTACAATTGTTTTCTCCGCACTAATCATTTATTAGAAAGAAACGTGCATAAATTTTATTCATAATATTTCTTTTTTATGTCTATGTACTTTTGTCATCAATATTTGTAAAGCAGTTACAAAATATTTTTTGAGTGTAGCACGCCACCACTTGTGGATAGCCAATCGAAGCTCGTTATTGAAGGAGAACTCTATTCGGAGAATATAAAGCTTGAGAGAGTACAGCTTACCCGAAAACTTGCAGGGTGTCAACTGTGTGGCAACTAACTTGTGACCGCGCATTTTCTTTTAAAGTAACGCAACGCCTCTCTCTTGTATGTGCTAGTGTAGAGTTGATTTAGTGACTCACGGTACTGTTCATTGGTAATGATTCTCTAAGGAAGTCAGCCCTTCTATAAACACAATATCTTCCTGGTCTTAAGAAAAATAGTGGTTTCTATCTTATAGAAGAAAGTTTTTCTGGAATGTTTGTTCAACCAAATACTCAAAAGCATCTTGAAATTCATGTTGTACAACTGCAGTAGTTATTAGGATACTTCCACACATTTGATTCTGCTGAGTAGTAAGAATATGAGAAACTAATTGATTACAGAACTTTTTAATTTTTAACTTCTAGAAGATAAAGATAGGAAAGATTCATCCTGCTCATGATTATCTACTTCTATGGTTTTCGTTTTGTCCAGAACTGTACTCGTACTACCTTTCCTTTTGTGCGTTTCGGCAGCATTATTTGATGGCATCATGTGTTGCTATTTTGATATACGTACTGAGTTTTGAGATAAAGTGTTAATCACTTTTCAGCGCCCTGGATAATTTTTTTTCGGAAAAAACTCAAAAGTTGTTTTCTAGAATTCTATGATAGGAGTACATTTTTAGACAAATAACAATAAACGCAAAACTAATTAAAAATACATGTAACTAGTAATGTTATATATTAAATAAGACTTTATAATATAATTTCACTTTCTCGCTCAAATTTCTTTAAGTAGTTCCACATAGAAAAAATAAATGTTGGGTTTTAATGTACCCGCAATCAAAAAGTTGTATATAGTAGCAATTTTAATACACGGTTCTTAAACATAAAACTCCCCGAAACTATTTGTCAACTTCTAAGGGTATCTCTGTAGTGTAACGTGGTATATGGTAAAGACATAAGACTGATAAAAATTTCTATTGGGACCAAATGACGATATTACGAACGAGTAATAACTAAGATGCACAAGATATTAAATTCAAGTTTGGTGTAAGACAAAGTAACACTTTACACACTTTTGTTTAATGTCTAATCGAAACGAGTTTTTTAAAATTACCTTGGGGAAACTAAAAAGGCTGAAGTAAACTGAGAAATTATTAATTATGTTCTACATGCGTATAACACTGCAATAGTACCTAAAAATATCGAAAACTTACTTTATCTGCTAACAAGGTTAAATAAAAAAAAAATAAAAAAACAGGAACAACAGATGCCGAGACCACAATAGCCACCAGGTAAAGAGTTCGCCGTATCACACTGGCGTGCGACAGTCCTGGGTTCTATTCCCGGGTGAAAAGCAATGGCGAACGTCAAATTCTCTCCGGTCGCCTAAAGACGTGGCTTATAGTAGCGCAACTGTGAAGTTAAAAACATGTTAATAGCCTAAATAAAAGTAGAAGAAGAAATGAAATCCCAGTTGTCCAAATATACCTGATATTATAATACACCCATTGAAGAGGAAATGAATATGCAATACTTAAGATAGTGAAATTAATGAATAATTAGAATCAAACAATGAAATAAAAACAAATTTGAAGTAGCTTAAAGTATTCTAAAGATAGAACAAGCTAAAAGAATGAGTAATTATGAAGTACTACAACGGCAATCCATCTGGTTAATGGGGAGTTGAAGGAATGTTGAATAAGTAGGACGGTTTAGAGAGAATATACTATATGATAACGGAGAAAAAAGGTAAAGTGCTAAACTGATCATAGTAAAATGCAGGTGATTAGAGTAAAAAGGGAAGACAAAGGAAAATAATATGATTAATAAAGAATTATTGTTTAAATTATATGTATTACAAAACAAAAATAAAAAACTATATCAAAAATCACTGAAACAACAATATAACTAGAAAATTCGGATACAAAGGTATAGAAGACACACACGCACATATAAATGATAGTATCAAGAAGGCAGCACTCTGAAGTATTAGGGGAGATTGAAAATACATTGTAGAAACAGCAAAACAATTGGAAAAATAATTAGTATAAAAAAGTAACTCTATAAAAGACAGTTAAGTACTAAAACAGACGAAAACTACCAAAAACGTAGAGAATAATAAAGTTAAAATAAAAAAATAATTTATAATAATAAAACAGAACAACAATTATAACAAAAATCTGAAAGAGCAAGTAATAAATTATCTAAACGCGGAGCTATGGTTTCTGCATTTAATTATTTGTATTAAATTTTTTCTAAAAAAGCAATAAATGAAGAATAAATGCCTGACAAATTCACAATAGAAAGATACATTATAGATAATATAAAGATGCTACCACAATTAATGCAAAATAAAAGAGAGAACAATCAAGTGATTTGGTATTTATCGACGTTGCAAATGGCTTATGACTTGGTAGCAAGAGCAAAATTGGAAAGCAATAACAGAAATAAGAGTATCGCGTAATGTGACACAGGAAGTGAAAAATCTGTAATATGTAAATGTATAATAAAAATTGGACAGAGAATTACAAACAACTTTAAACAACTAAAGGCACGTTAGCCATTCCTATTTAAAATATTCTTTAAGTACAGCTTTAAAAATTGAAAAAGAAATAAGAGATAAATACTTGTATGCCCTTAACATTGCAGACGACCAGATAGCTATTAGTAAAAAAGCATATCTTACTTTTATACTAAGAAAGCTAAAGGAAGAACAAATAAAATCGGGACTAGAAATTAAGTTTAATAAAACAGTACTTGGTAATAACAGAAGAAATAGTTTGGGAGCAAAAAATAAATAAAAACGGCAAAATGAAGGAAAAAGAAAAATGTAAATATTTAAGGGTATACCTTACTAAAGATACAAGCAAGAAAAAGTAATAAAATAGATTAGGACAAACAAGATAATTTACAAGATACCTCCATCCAGTCTTGAAGAACAAAACATCAATAGAAGCACGGTAGTTTAAATATACGACATTAGTATCTTTATTTACGGTGAAGAGAACTGGATCATAAAGAAGCGAGTGTAAGCACTGGATTACTTCTCTCTTCGTTGTAACTTGCTAAGCTAATTTACTTATTGCTATGTAAAGCAGATTGTAAATATTCATTAAAAAATAAAAAAAAAAAAAAAATAAACAAGCGAAATAAAAGTAAGATAATTGCTGCAGAGGTGGAACACTAGAAAAGGTCCTGTGGGAAAACTAGAATAGACAAAATAAGGAATAAAAAACTAAACAGACAATAACGGTACATATAAGTTAGAAGAAACCGTAACACCAAATCGATAAATTTAACGATAGACCAAAGTTACATAGAAAAAAAAAGAAAAAAAGAACTAAGACGATTTTGAAGAAATAAATTTGATGAAGCAAGAGAGAAAAAAAAACTGAGCAATGGAAGATGAAATAACTTAAAAAATGGAGTTTAAGATTAAGAAAAGGGAGGCGGTAGCGATTATAGAATCCAGAATATGCATGTGTGCGTACTTGCTAGTGTTTTTTTTGTATCTTAGGTGAATCTTTGTTGTGTCCAATAAGGATTTATAACAGTTTTTCAGATAAGACAAAGTCTATAGTCTCCCACGATACAACCTAAAACAAGAACACATTGAAAGCTTCTTTCAAACACTGGGACAAAAATTTATTGAGGAGGAGATTATAACTGTAAACATACCCTATGGGTTTACAGCTAAGGGTAGAGACCTAGCAAAAGTTCTTCAAGATAAGAACTACCACTTCATTTCGTCGGGAACACCAACTTACTGGCCATCAGACCCCAACAAAATTCCAGACTTATTGGACTTCTTCATTACTAACGGCATAGCACCAACATACATAAACATTACACCCAGCTACGACCTTTCTTCGGACCATAGCCTAATCATAGCTACGCTAAGCACATCCGCAATCTACAAGAAACACAAACCATACTTGCGCAACTCCAAAACAAACTGAGACACATATCGGCAAATACTACAAGACAACATTGTACTATCCACCCGACTGAAAGAACCAAAGGAATTCGAGGAGGAATATAATAACTTTGTCAATGTTCTACAACAGGCCCCGTAAACAGCCACTCCTAACACCAAACAAAACAATGGTATCTGAAAAACGAAGAGCCAGATCAACTTGGCAACGAACTAAAACACCATATAATAGAGTTAAATATAACCATCTAAGTAACAAGCTAAAAACCAAGCTGCAAGAATTCAAAAACAACTCAATTGCTACATACATTTCTAACATTTCAAGGTTCGATAACTCAATTTGGAAGCCCATAAAAAACAGAAGAAAACCTTTAACAACATCTCTCCCCATACGGAAATACTCAACACTATCAGGTGCGTGGGCAACAAATGATAAACAAAAGGCCGAGTATCTTGCAGCGGTCTTTCAACCCCAAAATAATGATCAGGTACAAGAAGTCGAACAGGTTCTAAGTACGCCTACATGAGCACAACCCTTAAAATTATTTACTCCAAAAGAATAAATACTCTAAATTCCAAAAAAGCCCCTGGCATAGACCTCATTACAGCGAAAATGTTAAAATAATTGCCAAAAAAAGGACTTGTAAAACTCCTGTACATCTTCAAGGCAATAATTAAACTAGACTACTGACCTACACCACTTAAAATAGCTTAAATCATAAAGATACTAAAACCTGGCAAAAATCCGTCAGATGTTACATCTTATCGCCCGATAAGTTTACTATCCGCAATTTCAAAACTGCTCGAAAGACTTCTTCTCAACAGACTGAACACAAACTTAAATTCACAGGATTGGATCCCAAACCATCAGTTCGGGTTTCGTTATGCACACTCACCGAATTGTCAACATTATAAGCAAGTCATTTGAAGACAGACAATACTGCACAGCTGCATTTATAGATATTAGTCAAGCTTTTGACAAAGTGTGGCACCCTGGACTACTATCAAAAATAAAAAGAATCTTTCCATCCTGCTACTTTAAACTGATGAAGTCATATTTACAAGAACGCCAATTTGAAGTGAAAGTAAACGAAGCTACAGCTAACCAACAACCAGTTCTATCAGGAGTACCGCAAAGTAGCATCCTAGTACCACTACTATATGTCCTATACACACACGACTTACCCACAACAACTCTAACAACAGGCACCTTCGCGGACAACACCGCCATATTCTCAGCGCACGAAGATCCAGTAGAAGCCTCCTCAAATCTACAACACCATTTAAACTTAATAAACACATGGATGGAAAAATGGAAGATCAAGGCTAGTGAATCCAAATCGACACAGGTAACCTTCACCCTCAGAAAAGGTACGTGCCCACCTGTAAACCTCAATCAAGTAACACTACCACAAAGCGACAATGTAAAATACTTAGGCCTAAGCTTCGACAGTAAATTAAATTGGAAACAACATATTAAAAAGAAAAGAACTCAATGCGATTTAAAAGCTAAAGAACTCTGGGGATGCGCCAGCAAGTCCAACACAGCAATAATCCAGAGAGCTCAATCTAAAATACTCCAAGTCATAACGGATGCGCCGTGGTATGTCTCAAACCATACCTTACATACAGATCTCAAAATCCCATATGTCAGTGAAGTAATCAGAGAAACAGCCACCAAACATCACACCAAACTCGAATTCCACCCAAATCCACTGCTACAACCCCTGCTTCATCTTCCAGAAAATAGAAGACTCAGAAAATGTTGGCCAATAGACATTAAAGAAAACTGAAGCAACATCACTGGATGTTAGCTTCTCCAAGTCATTATTATTTTACATTATACTAATTATATTATATTATATTATACTAATTATAATAAAAAAGATAAGAGTAAATAAATATTCAAGTATATTTGAATAAATTAAAGACGTTGGCAGAATGTAACATATATGTAGTATTCTAATTAATAAATGAAACACATTAAAAATGGGAAAATCCTTTTCAGTTGCCGTTTTACACAAGAAGAAACAAACAAGTAAAACAGCAAATATGCATAAAATTTTATGCAAAACTGATACAATCGATTGGCCTAGAAGGCTTTTGGAAATTATGCTATGAGTTTAGCCCGAATAACAACAGAAATAATTTATAGATGGCTGGGAATTTGTTAAAAGTGCTAAAAGTATACAGCCTACAGTCAACAATGATTAGCAACTGACAGTTCGAGCACTAAAAGAGGAGCTGCTTGACAAAGTAGATATTTTGCCAAGTCACTTCTGATTGTTTCTAAGACAAATAATTTTTAAAGGTAAGAAATTTCAGATCGTCGACGATGTTTAGGCCAATACAAAGAGGGAGTTATTTGTAATTGTAGCACAGAAAGTTTCAATTTTTTTAAATAATGGAAACAGTGCTGGAAAAATGTATGAGATACCATGAGATAGCATTTTTGCTATTATAATTGTATAATATATAACAATTTTTAATTAAATGAAAAACCCCATCGTATGTGATAGAGAGACGTATAAGATATCAATTAGAAGCTCTTGACAAGTACAAGCAAAATAAATATAACAGTATTACGTATCTCAAACAGAGCTGCCTTATTTAGATTAAGATTTTTTACTTCACTGTGACGTAACGTTCAGATTTATCGGCATGTGATATTTATGAAAGTCGTCAATAGGGCTGAATTCAGGAAGAAACCGTCCGTGTTCAAATAACCATCAGTGAATGTGTACAACAGTCAACAGATCTATCACCTGCTTTGCACTGACAGTAGAACCCACAGACAATGTCTTTGTTCTCTTTTGAGAAATCGTAAGCGATGAATACATGATATACTGTACTACGTGTATGACGGGACTTGACTTTTGCTCGAACCAGTAGAGGATCATCAGCTTCTATTGGACTGCGTCAAACCACATTTTTGTTTGTTTGTGATTCTCAAGTCTTTCAATCGGTGGATTTTTAGGATCCCACTTTTGCAAGTCATAATATGACATTGCGTATCCTCTTTGGTATGAACCTGACAATAGAGAGATGTAAGTGTCCATTATAAAAATCACATTTAGATCAAAACGTTCGAATGCAGTTTTAAGAGATTTAGATTGCAGTATTTAATAAGCCTTGCACACTGCTCGACACTAATTCAGACCTTTGGACAACATCACCTACAACCAGTAATGGTTTTTCAAATGCGTAAACAATACTCGCGACAATCATTACATTATTTAGTAGGTGTGTAAGATTCTTATTGTCGATTACAGAAGCCAGTTATTTATAAAGTCTGATGGGAGTGCAGAATTGGAATTTATTTACCTATTCATCAGTAAATTATTTTCCCACCAAGTGCTGTGGAATGACGATTCTAAGTTTTCGAGCCTCCAGATCGGTTTTTATTGACATTGGTGCGGCCGCAATAGTAGACTGTATAGATAATTTTAAATTTTGAATAATGGAACTTGAAACAAATCTAAAGTTAAAACACTAACCTGTGAAAACGGTGCTGTCCCGCAGATATAAGGATATGGATAAAAAATAGGACAAGTTAGCCCAATCTTTACAGCGGGGCCGAAGCGCAATGTCTTTCCTGGTGCAAAAGATTCCTTTGTAGAGCCAGATGAAAGAAAATGGACCGAGTTTTTACCGGCAAAATTTCAACTCCGAAAATTAGCCTTTAACAAAAAGCCTCGCAGAAAATTAAAACTTCTGCTGCTAATTAAAGCCGCCGGCGAACTCTCGGTTAAAAATGTTCTCGTCTTACGGAAAATTTCTGTCACAAACTGAGTTCAAAGAACGACGCCTGCGAGAACATAGCCAAAAGGTCAAGCGTACAAAACGACGAAGCGCGAACGAAAAAAAAGGCCAAGTGCAAAAGCGAACAAAGGCAAAGGCGTAGTGCCGGCCGGCGGGCCAATCGCGGCCTATATACCGCAACCCATGCTCGGACAAATTCGGCCGATACCTCAAATTTCAAATATGTACAAGAGGGAACCAAAATATAGCCGGTCCTAATTCAAAAATTTAAAATAAGAAGTAATTTTGAGATTGGCGCGAACATTCCCCCGCCCCTGAAGCCACCGTCTTCAGCACCAACAACTACTGCGAGGGACGTAAACAAATTGCAATTCGCTTATTGAGTTTAATTGAACAGAACAATTTTGAGATAAATAACCATAAACAGACGAAAAAATGTACACAAAAAACATCAAATATTAGTAAATTCAAAGTATTTGCCTTTTTAGTGAAATAAAAACTGAAAAGAACAACTAACGTTTCTCATGTGGTTCAAATGTTAGTAAAATCACGACTGCAAACTAATCGCAAGGGTTCCACTATGAGACTCATATGTAAATAGGCCTAAAAACATTTGACGTCATTAAATGTAAAACGCGAATCAACTAGGGAGTTTTACTGAATTTCGACTACCTGATTGACGTCAAAGATCTGCCAACGATCGGCAGGGGCTCTCAACCAGCCCAAGACCATTCCCGTATTGGAAAACGTGATGACTGGACACTGTGATCCTGGACTGCAAAAACCGGACAAGCACTTTCACTAAACTCTAACAACGACAAAGCCGCGTGCATTTCAAATCGCGGAACAGACAACACCCCTGTTGGCAAAACCCTGGAGTCGGCATATACGAGATGAACAATTAACTTTGCCCATAACAACCCCCGTATAAACTATTGCTCCACAAATGTCTCGCCCGGCATTGGAAATCCCAATCGGCGAGACGAACCATTCAGGGATTACCATTCCCGACAAAACTGGAACTCACCGCCGGCACAACCCTCAACTCCCGTTAGGCCTAAGCAACCTCCAACGAAACAAACACACGCAACTGTAAACAACACATGCCACCCGGTACATCCTCGATCTTCCGTTGCCATCTCACAACCATCCGAATGGGGAAACGAAAAATCGACTACACAAAAGAAATATTCTAGTGACTAGAGGAAAGAAACTTCCAAACGCTAGAAGTGTATGTACACAAAATTTGCCTTGCAGTGCAAACGTTAAGAAACACAACCTCTCACTAATTATGAAATCAAATTTGCAACTAGTCCTTGTATGGAGAGTTAAAGGTTCTACCACACGTTTTCTCGGAAAAAACATCGGACTACCAAGTAATGCCCTTGAACTCGTTTTTGCCTTGCATCAGATACTATGCGAAGGGGACTAGAAACGCCAAAAGGGGGATGAAACATCCTAACGTGAGAGCTAAAATCGTAGGAGTTCCCTAGGTTTTGTGGATTCTCCCCGAAAGGCAAAGAAACGATGGGTTTTCTAGAACCCGATTTTTTAATGGTCGAAAGTTCCTCACAAACCTTGTTTTCTTGATTTACGAGTGTTGTTGAATGGACCTTCTTGTCTTCCCCAATCTTTGAAGAGGCGTCTCGACAAAGGGGCTTGAAATAACAAACGGAAATTTTGACGAACTTCTGATGGTCGTGTTTCCCAGAATCTGACTGAAAAACTCAGCACCTAAAATTCCGTCGATTCCCCCCGGAATGTGAAAAGATTCATCTGCCACATCCAGATTTCGAAGATAGGCCAACCGCCGACGCAGTTTGTTGACAATTTTTTTACAATAAGGGGCTCAATCGTAAACGAAATACTGGATTCAAAACGAGACGAAAAAGTCAAATTGGTTTTTAGATAGACTGTTTGTGGGGCTCCTCCAAAACTTAATACTGAAGTCTTCACGCGTTCGATTGGCAAGTTCAAACGCCGACACGCTTTGGAAGTTAGAAAATGTGACTGGCTTCCGGAATCTAACAACAATCACAAATTTTTAAAATGCCCCGACTTGTCGAAACCCTTCCGACAATCGTTGAGTTTTCTGGGATCTCAGACCTTTTCGGATTTTTCAACGAACACAAAGCCGTCTCTTTCACCTACGACAACCGGCCTTCGGGTTTACTCCTTTTCGAAAATATAAAATGCAAGAGCGGGTGATGAGGCCAGTCACATTTGTTACAGGAGATGCGTTGTCTACATTCTGGAGCTCTGTAACCGGGTGAGAAACACCGGAAACACCAGTGGTGACCTTTTATAAATTCAAACCTTTTCTACGGGATAACTCTACAAATTACGACAATCGTTGAGAGAATTACCTTTCCCTTCGCAAAATTTACAACTTTTCCCGTTCATACGGTACTTTGGATTCACTAGAAAATTGTGTATTAACGAACGGCATAGTTTTTATTTGCTTTTGTAAGAATTGTACAAAATCCTGATAGGTAGGGATATCTTTGTTGCGATGTGCCTCTTCAAAGGAACGTCTTGTTATCGGGTCTAAAATTTCTAACCCCCGATTCAAAAACACAAAATCTCCGATATCCTCTAAACCTAATTGTTTAATTGCCGCGATGGGCGAAAAAAAATTATTTAAACCTCCTCTGGATTCCGTATGTAAGGTTTTAAAATTGAATACCTGATTAACATAATTGTTTGCCAACGACCTTTTATCATTAAAACGATCAAATAAGGTTCCCCAAATTACCTTATAATTACTGGGTGTCGCAGTAAGCCCCTGGCAAACCTTTAAGGCTGAACCTTGCAATTTTGACACCAAAAGTGTCACCTTCTCTAAATTTGACAAATTTGGATTGTCGTTGACCAAAGTGGTGAATAACTCCCTAAAAACTGGACAATTTTGTGGCGTACCATCAAAACTAGGAAGATTTATCGCGTTAAGTTTTATTGCTTTAGGCTTTGGGATGGCAGGAGCTGTTGAAGTGGTCACGCTTTCCGTAATTTGTTGAGCAACCCTCTCGGTAACCTCCAATAAATTCCCAATCGCCGTAAACTTAGGAATAAAATTGGGATCTAAGTATAAAGAAATTTCGTTAATTCGAAGTTCTAACTCATTAAATTTTTTAACCGTATCCTCGTGAATTGTAAAGGCCGTTTTGCAATAACAGAGATTTTGTCCCTCATTAATTTTCTTTGCAAAATCGTGCAATCTTTGTACACGAGCGAAAAGCGTTTTTTTTGTATTTAAAATTTTCAACAGATTTTCCGCCTTCCCTTTGTCCGTTATTTTCGCAATAATCAATTTTTAATAGCCAACAATCCATCAAATTTACAATTGAATAAATTAAATACCGAGCAATTTAATTCGACCGTGATAATTTGCTTTCACAAAATTTGCAAATAACCAATCTCTAACAGGTCTGTGTTAAGCGGTTAGAACCTAACGTTCCAATGCTTAAAACGATATTTTATGTAACGCGGCACACACTAGCTCGGCTGTGGAACAAACAACAAAATGGTTCAAATCCGGGTTACTAAGACCAAATGGTGCGGCCGGAAAAATGGATTGTATAGGTAATTTTAAATTTTGAATAAAGGAACTTGAAACAAATCTAAAGTTAAAACACTAATCCGTGGAAACGGCGCTTTCCCGCAGATATCGGTTCCCTGCTGTTGGTCCTGGGACTTCCAAAAAAAAGGATATAAGGATATGGATAGAAATAGGACAAGTTACCCCAATATTTGCAGCGGGGCCGAAGGACAACGTCTTTATTGGTGCAAAAGGTTCCTTTGCCGAGCCAGATGAAAGAAAATGGACCGAGGCAAACTCTCGGTTAAAAATGTTCTCGTCTTACGGAAAATTTCTGTCACAAACTGAATTCAAAGAACGACGCCTGCGAGAACATAGCCAAAAGGCCAAGCGTACAAAACGGTGAAGCGCGAACGAAAAAGAAGCGAACAAAGGCAAATGCGTAGTACCGGTCAGCGGGCCAACCGCGGCCTATATATCGCAACGCATGCTCGGACAAATTCGGCCGATACCTCAAATTTCAAATATGTACAAGAGGGAACCAAAATACAGCCGGCCCTAATTTAAAAATTCAAAATAAAAAGTAATTTTGAGATTGGCGCGAACAGACATGAAGCCTTTTTTCAGAACAAAGACATCACTTTCAAGGAATGTTGCATCAAACCAGGACTTTAATGCTTCGTCGTTTATAATCCATTATTTCAATATCATAATTGGTTCTGCAGTTTCGTATTTTTTTGGACGCCTCACGTCGCCATTTGGCACTGTTCTGGTTGTACAAATACGTCCCATCCTAAATTGTATTAGTAACTGATTTATCTATTCCAAGCGATGCCCGGGTATACGATGTGGTGTTATCAAGAATCTTCTGTAGTAAACCTGAGTCATTATTGTTACTGGGGGGAAAATGTCCATTTTAGAGTATTTCTCATGTGAAAATCGTAATATGTTGTCGAGTGCAGGCTGCGAATATGCCAAATAAGTTTTCAAATTGAGAACAAACAGAAAACCAGAATTAAGTTTGATATATTCAATCTCTTCCGCTGTACGAGACGTTAATGTTTTAATGGCAGCATTATCCAGGAGACCCACAGGTCTTTGCCTAATAGCTTCGTGGTACGCGTTTCTCATGCTTGTTAAGAGAGAAGTTACTTGAGGACCAGTTAACTCAACATTTTCTTCCGCGAGATGCGCACCAGAAGCCAAAGCAGTGATCGCGTTCTCACTGAACTTGTCTGTCGTCTGGTGATCATTATCGCACATCCGAGCTTTAATCGGGACCAGTATTCTCAGTATCAGCATCACCTAAGCTGGCATGCCGGGTATCACGTTTATCAGGCTGGCAGAAAAGCAGCCAATGATGTAATCTTCCGTCCGTGATGATGAGAGCAACAAAGGAGTATCAACTATACTTCTCAACTATGAAGAGATGAGAACAGTGAGGATTAATGAGCAGTCTTAACCACTCCGTCATTGGACCCTCAAGCAATTTGTCTTGTCTTGATGCATTTGCTACGTGATTCGAACGTGATATCAATTCCGCTATCCTGTGCACCACATGCCTGCTGTTGAGATTAATGGTCAATTGTCCACCTATTTAACGCAACCTAAAGTCGTGTGTTTGTTTATTCTGCTTGTACTCGCCAAGAGCTTCAAATTAATATCCTATATGTATCTCTATCACATACGATGCGCGTTTTCCATTTAATTAAAAATTATTACATATCTCATTAACTTATGAGTTGCAAACCCCTAATATGCATATGGATCAGCTCCACTTATGCTTTTTAATATGATGTATCACACATAGCTCTAAACCTGTGGCGCCTTTTCTCATATGCAGGTCACCACCTCCTTTGCGACAAATATAATACAATTAAAAATATTAAAAAAGCTAAGCAAAAAATAGAAGAGTAGAAACTGTAAAACAATCTATACGCTAACAAATGTGAATTATGCATACGGAAAAGTACGAATAAAAACATTTTACTTCAAATTAAGAAACTTAAATACTGAATAAAGATAATATATCGACATTCTGGATTTATTGAGACTATTATAATGCTAAAATAGTGTATTGCGACAACAGTGTCAAAAAAGCAGCTGAACTTTTTTGCACGATCACAATTTATGACAACGATGCATACATAACTGCTGCGGCTGCCTGTCGATGTAGTGGTCAGATTGTAATTCTATTAATGAAGTCATTCGCAATAGACTTGGTTTTCGTAAAATATGTAGAAAACGGGTTTCAAAATAATTTAGAGTATTGCATTAATGTATATATTAAGATATTTGCCAATAAAATTCAGATTGCTATGATTTCTTTCATTTTATCAATGCAGCTGCATACACACAAGCTTTAACTATTGGCATTTAAATAACATGCTAACATTTTTTTGGGATTTAAAGATATTAAAATTAACTTACTATTTTATTAAAGATTACATTTTAAATAAATTTATGTATTTTGTTGTTATATAACAATAAAAATATACATGCAAAGTCTAAAATGTTTCTTGATCAAGAGAAGACATAAATCATTCTTATAGAATGATCCAAATTGAACTTAAAAATATTTTCCTTGAATAAAACATAAAATATAGGAACAATCCCAGTTTTATTGCTATCAGTGTAAAGTACAGACTTGACAGTTACGTATCAGCATGATGTCGGCCATAAATCAACTAAATCATTATACAAATACAAATATAAAACACCTAAAGAACATAAAACTACCATAAAGAATAGTAAACTAACAGATCATGCAAACAAACTAAAAACAAATAGAAATAAACAAATAGGAAAAATATCGGAATAAGAACCGAAAAAATAAGGCAATTAGGAACTAAATCAGAAAAGGAAAATAATAAAGAACCTAATACAAAACAAAAGTATTTAAGAAAAATCTCTCCCAAGGAGTATTAAAGCTAGCAATCTTAAATGATAAAAATGGCAACAAACTTCAAACTCGAGCACCAACTCTTCGATACATAGAAAGATTTTATGAAGACTTATACTCAGAGAAAGTTTTTCAGCAACTAAGAAATCCAAAAAACAAAAGATCAAACTCACCAAACATTCTACAGAGATTTACCATCAATCAGTAAATACAAAATATAATCTGCTATAAAAAATATGAAAAACATTAAATCTCCAGGACCGGACGAGGTAGTTATAGAATACATAAAAATGAGAAGCCGGGAAACATTAGACTATTCAGAAAGATTAATGAACGAATATCTAGAAAAAGGAGAAACACCAAAAGTTCTGGAAAATGCAAACGTTGTTGTTCTCTACAAGAACGAGGATAGGGAAGACATCAAAAACTATAGACCTGTATCGTTGCTCTCACATGTCTGCAAACTGCCAACGAAGATAATAATAACCAAAGTCACCAACAAGAGCAAGCTTTTGAAAGGGCACGATAGATCACATACACATATTACGACAAGTATCAAGAGTACAACAAACTAATGTACATGGCTTTTATAGATTTTGAGAAGGCATGCGATGTAATAGAAAAGTGGGCCTTTTTAAACTCCCTCGAAAGATGCCGCATTAATAGCAGACATGTACAACTGATTAAAAATTTACATGATTAAATAACAATGACAGTTAAGACACAATCTCCTCTAAAATATTCACAAATACGTTAGAAGATATTAGAAGGGGAAAACATCGGTATTAACATAAATGGTGAATATTTAAATAATCTTCGTTGCGCTGACGATATCGTAAATCTACAAAAATGATAATAGACCTGAACAACCCGGCAAAAAGTTATGGTCTTGATATAAATGCGTCCAGATCAAATATTATGTCAAATATGAACGAAAGGGTAGTGATAGTGGTCAGCGAGTATACCTACTTAGGCCAAAAATATCCTTTAAGAAAAATAATCAGGAACTAGAAATAAAAAGAATAATACAGTTGGGCTAGGCGACATATAGAAAACTTAGCAGTGTTTCTAAATCCAATTTGTCACAACACCTTAAAATTCGAGTTTTTAACCAATACGTCTTACCAACTATGACTTATGCAGCAGAAAGGTAGAGCTTAAATAAAGTACTGATGAAGAAATTAAGGATTGCGTAGAGAAACATGAAAAGATCAATGCTCAATGTAAGATTGCAAGACAGAAAAAGGAACGAATAGATTAGAAGAAAAGGGAGTGTGGTAGACGTGGCAGAATATGTGGCAAGACAAAAATAGAGATGAACTAGACATTTGAAAAGGACAGAAACAAAAGGTGGACCATAGAGGTAGTGACCACGGAACACCAAGAGGAACCCAGAAAGACCAAAAACACGATAGAAGTATAATATCGAGAAAGTGCAATGAATGACAAAAACGAACATTAGACAGGAGTGGCACAATATTGGGGAGGCGTATATTCAGAGATGGACAGGACACGGTAAAAGTGGGGATGATGTCGGGCAAATGCTCTTTGACATGTGACATTCTTTTAGCCAACTTTCCGTAAATGCCCCCCTATTCCAGCAATTATTCGCCTGATATTTTCTTTTAGACTTGGAATTGTAGCAGGTTTCTTGACCCAAAACCTTTTCTTTAAGTAAAGTGGCTCTATCTTGTTGAAGCACACGTCATTCAAGTTGATAATAGTTTAATTGAAAAAAAAATTGATGGTAACAGCATTTCCAGCTTTGTCCTCAAAAAAGTACGGACCAATAATTTCTCCACTTCATAATATACACCCAGCAGTGTCTTTTTGTGAAGAAATTGGTTTTTCGTTAACACTTGGATGACGATTTACAAAACTATTTAACGAAAAATGAGCTTGACGGCTCAATATAAGTTTTCTTTGAAAAAACCAGCAATAACTGCTGTATTTTTTAAAATCCAAGTTCACAAATGTGACGAATTATTGGCGTATAGATATCATCTACACAAATGCAAGCTTCGAACTTTCGCAACTATTTTGTTGCTTTGTTAAATGATACATTGTAACAGTAATGGTGTGTTGAGAAGCTTTACTCTTCAAATGTTTGCAGACATTCAATAAGTGGATTAGGGTTGTCGTTTATTTTATCAAGGTGTTTGTTGGCTTTTTCGCTTATATATGATATTTTGAAATCTACGTGGTGTGTGGTTTGTAACGTACTAAGGAGCATTTCATATGGCTCTTAAAATTTTAGATTAACATTTCCGTAGTATGCATAAGCTCAACTTGCTGGAGCATCCCCACAGTTTGATACCATAAGTTCCTATTGCATATAAGTAATTTGTTGTCTAACGATAAATGTGATTTTCTTTCAACCAGCCAATTTATTTCTTTAAATATTAAATCTATTTGTCTTTTCTCTTTTATGTGGTGCTTCGAACGTAAGAGGCTGAGATATTTGACTGTATCATGCTGTGGTAAGGTTATATACATGTCTTTGCAAAAAAAAAAAGATTTGTAACTTTGTCTTTATTTTCCAAATTTTTTCCCTATTTTTTTAATTGAGATAGTTTTGGAGGCTACGTTGGCAGAAAAGATAGTTGTATCATCTGCAAAAGTGCCTGGTGACTGATATGTCGGCCGTGTAGAATTTTTATTGAGGTGTATCAAGAATGCTTCTCTGGACTACCCTTGGGTGGATGAGATACAACTAGATATTTCTACGTTAATACTATTTTGTAGGAGGTATTATTTTATTTTGTTTAATAAATCGGGATATCATACTCCAAAAGCTTGCTTTATATCAAGGAAAGCTATTGTACAGTATTTTTTATTTTTCAACGTTAATTATTTTTGTTATACGGTGGCCTTGAATGTTGAGTGTCTATGCCTGAAACCGAATTGGTTATCCAGTAAACTGTTATGCGGTGTAACACCTTTCATTCGTTTGATGTGGTTATCTTAAAACGCCCATCTGATTTTTACCGGATTTAGAAAACATAACTATTTTAGCTGTGTTTAATACGTACACTAACTTTATTATACCTTTTTTAGCAGTTCTTTCGGCATTTTTGGTATGATCAGATAGACTCTCAGTGCTTTCTTTACGTTTGGTAGTTTAATTTTAGGAATCGCCTCTTTTTAAGCGAGTAGCTTAATAGTTCTTGGGATTGGATAAGTATAAATAAGCTTTGTTCTAGTTTGTGATCACAAGCGATATCGGTTGTGTTTAATTTGGTAATTTTTCCCCAATACTTTTTGTCCGACAGTCTGGGGGAGTTTTTGGCTTTTACTCTGTTTCTAGAAAGTTCCTCTCTATTCATAATAAAAATCAATGTTTTCAAAAAATCATTTCTCATTCTTTGTGCCTTAAATTTCAATTTGTTACTCAGAAGATTGAATGTTCTGCTAATGTCTGGTGCGTGCGTATGTTGCCATATTGATTTAACTCTTTTCCGTTCAGCTATTACTTTTTTATATTAAATGAAATGTTGTAAGGCGTTTTTTGAGATACTAGATTTTTGCTGGAACAGTTTGATTACGTTGTTTGTTTCGGCTTCTATATCTTCTGGTACAGCCTAATGTGTAGGTTTGCTCTGGATTATCTGTCTATAGGTGTTCCGGCATGTATTGAAGTTGTACAGATTAGGAATCGGTTTTTTGGTAGTTATTATACGACTGTGGTTTAATCTATGATCTTAGTTGGAGGAGATATCGGTGTAAGCCAAAAAGATACCGCTGGTGATCTGTGCCAATATGGTGATAATCCGTGGAAATGCAGGAGTAATTTTTTATCAGTTCCCTTACTTTTGTTAATAGTCATGACCCCAAAAAGTGTATTTTCTGTAATAATCTTCCCTGGATACAAATTTCGAGTCTGATTTAAAAAACCCGCTTTGAAGTCTTCCATTTTTAAGTTTGTTTGGACAGACAATATGCAGTTGTGATTGTGACCATATAAAAAACTTTTTACTTTTATTGATGTGGTTTTAATGTGATGTTCCTGATATTTTAGTAGTTTGTGATGTTGCACTGATTCTTTTATTAGTATTATAGTTTGTCGAGAGGCAGTCGCATCCGAGTAATTATTATGATAGAGTTGATATTGTGGTAGACTAATGTAACTCTTGTTTGTAAATTGCATTTAAGTTTTAATCTTCATATGTTCCTTTATTGCTATAAGCTAGTACTAGATCAGCGAAGAACATATGAAACAGTTTTTTAGTGATCCTGTGGCGTGCATTTGTTATGTTTCTACCTTTGTGCCTGTCTTTGGATAGTTCTTCCGCAGTATAATTTAGGTTCATAGAATGATGTGGGTATTTTATAACTACTCTAAATGCCCGTTCCTTCTTTAATTGATACATGTGGTTGCTTTTTAAATTCATTTTAGTTCCTGGTGGGAGTCAACAGTTTGACAGTTGACTTTAATTATGTTGTTTGTAAATACTGCTGTGTAGTACTGGTGGTATCGTCCTGATGTGCTTCACCATCTCGTTATATTTGTTCCCCGCATACAAACAGTGCGGGTTGTCTTTTGGCTCTTGCAGAGCCCATTCTGGGACTTTCTTTTCTTTGTTCAGTAGAAAGAAGTTGTTTTTAATGAATATTTCCTCTGAGATGATTTGTTTTGTGCTGTTGATTTTCTTGTTTTTTGTAATCCAGTTTGTTATCATTCGCTTGTTATTTTTTTATTTCATGCTTGTGAATGACATTCGCAGTAATTGTTGTCTAAAATTGTTTGAACAGTTTTTTGGTGGTGCACTTTCTTATTCGAATGTAGTTGCAGTAGTGGTGTTTCTTAAGGTGTTGGCAAGATGTAATTAAAACTGTTAAGTTATTCGTAAGTTGGCTGAATTTTCATTCGTAAAAGAAAATATTGTTGAATTAAGAAATATAACTATTTATGTATCTTTTTTTTTACATTTGTTTGCATTTTGAATAAATATAAGCACTCCCAATGGCGCAATAAGATAACACTTTAACTTGGACTTTCTATTGTTTAGAGCGAAGACCGGCTTTTACGCTTAGAAATCTAAATATATACTAGTTTAATATGTACAGGACTAAATGTAAACTCTAGTTAAAGTTTTAAAGATTCAAATGTTGGTGTCAAACAAATATGTTTTATATGACAATATTGTTTTTCTTTCTTGCTTAACTGAAGTGTGTCTGCAGTCGAGGTAAATTAGTAAAAAACATTTTTTCTGGGTACACGTGTCGACGTGTTCCAGGGTGAATTCGATTTGAAAAAACCTCAGACAAAAATGCTACCCCGTATTTGTGTGTTATAATGCGAAAGTGCACGCAAAAAATGCATTTTCTTGACGCATTTTTTGCAGATCCTAAAAGATATTTTATTGCTTGCTTAATATTGGCCAAAATAAGCTCAATCCCGTTATTCGAGGGTTTTTTGGGGTCGCTGATCACGAATATTATGCTTACAAAGTGTCTCGATGCACTGGGGGCGGGGGAGGAGGTCACAATTCTGAGTGTGTTTTCCAAGTTTAAATTGTCTGACTCAGGGGTTTTGGGATAGCTGATAATAAATATAATGTTTAAAAGTGACTCAATGCATTTGGAGGAAGCATAATTCTAAGGATGGAAGCAATTTTTGGGAATTACTTTAAATTTGTACGTTTAAAAAAGGGTTTTTGGGGTCGCTGATCATGCATATGATGCTTAGAAAGTGTTTCTATGCACTGGGAGGGTCAGAATTCTAGGGCTGGGAGCGATTTTGGAAAACCAGCTCAAAGTTGTTTATTTTTCGAAATTAAACTGTCTATGTGAGGGTTTTGGGGTTGCTGATAACGATTTTGATTTTCAAATTAAGCTTCAATGCACCAAAGTAAACAAATTCCTTGGGGCACTTTGGGGAAAGGGTAGTCTGAGGCACCAGGGTACGCGTAGGGCATTTTTTCATTTAAATATGATTCAATTTTAATTATTTTCAAAAACAATTTTTCCAGATATTATTACAAAAAAAGCTTGCCTGTACACAGACAACCCTATTAGAGTGGCTACTTTTCAACAGTATTGAATTTAAAGTTTTTTTTCAAGGTTTACAAACATTCTGTTTTCGGTAAAAAAGTAAAAGTCAGAATTCTGTTTTCAGTAAAAAAAATTGCGTTTCAGCGCATGTGAGTTTCGGTTAAAAATGTTTGGTGAGGTCGGATAATCGGGAAACCAATATTCGTCAGTTTGCGATTAAGCAACTTACGTGGCTGCAGAGGAAAAGGGCCTTCATGTTCTGTTGCATATACAGTATGTCAAGGAAGTAACACTCAGTGAATCAGAGAAAGGATCAGATTATGATAATATAGACCCTGATGGGGTTGTCTGTGTGCAAGCAAAATGTTTTTCCAAGTATTGTTATTTTTAATTACGATGAAATCAAGTTTCATTCTGATTGAAAGCCATTTAGGGTAGATGGTGTTTTTAAGAATATTTGGGAGGATATCTGCAAGGGAATTTAATTACTATTTTAGTATTTGTCTTTGCGTCTTTCACTATATTCAAGAGGGTTGGTGTTAAATTTTGTTGGAAGACTCTTTCAAAGAGTCTGTACTTTATAATAACCAATAGATGGTTCTAAAAATCACCTTTTTATAAATATTTGTAAGTTCCTTAATTTAAAAGGACCAATAGAATAACATATAATAAACTAGCGAAAACGAAAATAAGCATTTAAAAATAGTTTTGTCATTTTTGACCAATTAAACCAAGATGCAATAAGATCAGGGAACAAAAATTTCCTTTTAGTGAATTTAATTTTGAGTATTATAATTTCCCAAACCAATGCCACCCCTTTGAAGCCTTCTGCTAATATAAATCTTAGATGTTTTCAAAAATTTATAGAACGTACAATTTATGCATATAGACGGTAACTGTAATTTCAAAGCTGTGTAAAATTATAACCATTATCAGTATTATTATAAAGTAAGTGGGGGAAAAGATGCAAACAAAAGAAAAGACAACCAATTTAACTACCAATTAAAGGAAGGAATGTTACTTTTGGTATATCTAGGCATATACACATCATTCAAAGTGTTGATCAACCATTGATAATAAACTATAATCTGCTTAACCCTTCCAAAAAAGCTATATGAAAATAATGCCTCAGTGTGGCAAATGTTAACACAATATCAGCAAGTAGCAAGGTGTGCATCATGCAGAAAACAAAACTGATGAAAACATCTAGAGATTCCATTACCATGTGTGACCAAGATTCATTCTTTGTGGTGTTACCAGTTTGATCCAAAATTCAAGCATCATAAAAAACGCACATTTTGCGCTTATGGCTGTAATTGCAGAATGAGCAACAGCAGTTCTACGATCGATTCCTAAAGAAGCTTTTGTTAACGGTTTTCAGAAGCTTTTCCAACAGTGCGTTGTGAAGAATGATGATTATTTTGAAGAGCACCAAAAGTAATTTTTTACATTTTATGTTTTATTTGTTTCCTGACGACATTACACAAACTTTTTTGATACACTTTCTATTCAAATCTTCTTCTTCTTCTTCTACTCCTATATAGGCTATTAGCCTGTTTCTAACTACACATTTCGTGTAGTACTATGAGCCATGTTGGGCGTACCCCGGGCAGGTGGCTAGTCTGACCCGTTAGAAGAAGGAGAATGTACTTTACGACCGCCAAAGGTGTTTTTATGATGGCCGGAGAGCACTCGATTTTTGCCGTTATTTTGACCCGGGAGTCGAACCCAGGGCCCACCGCGCGTTAGTCTGGCAGGCCGAAGCCTTTCCGTCGCGGCTATCGTGCCCTCTTCTATTCAAATGTTATACAAAAATTTGACTAAATAAATAATTACTGTATATGAATCCAATAATGTTTAATTAAAAAGACATCTTTAGTTATCAAGAAACTATAGATAATGTTGGGAGATTAAAAAAATTATTATTCTGCTAGCAGAATAGGGTACAAGTGTTAAAGGCATAATTAAACAATTATTTAAGAAAAGACCACCAACGTAATCCAGAGTGCAGACTAAAGTCTTGAAAATCTGCAATGCAGGCGATGAATGACCACAAAAACGTAAACAGTGTGAAAACCAAAAATTAGTATTTTGCATAAAAAATATAATTTAATAAATTGTTACATACTTCAACCCCTGAAATTCTCCTGAGCTCCTCCTTATTGCTGGAAAGAATCTTGATGTAAAATCTCGAGCCGACCTTAGGGCTAGGAATGACTATACGTCCAAACCCTTCCACTTTGATTCGCGATGCGACCACTTCTTTTTGCAGACTTACGTAGACGTCCACAGCTCCCCCACAAGGCATCACGTAGAGCTTCAAAGACTCGCTTAATAATTTCCCCACCTATAAACAAAAACATTCTGTAACTTAAAGTAATTTCAAATTTGTTTGGTGCTTTGTTAAATTTAGTATTGCTGCAAAAAAATTATAACTAGAATAATTGTGGATGGATTAATACTTCAGTATTCACTCATCTAAAATTGAGATACTAAATTTTAACTGACCTTGTATCTGAATACGGCCTTTCCATCAAACTTCTTCAAATTAACAAACGTCGACTTGTTGTCTTTCAGCCGAGTCGGCTTGATGCGTTTGTTAAATATCGTCAAGCTGGACCCGTAAAGGTACGTCAGGTTTGACTGCCTGTTCAGAGCGAACAGGTCAAAGTAGTAGCGCTGCCCTTGTTTT
This sequence comes from Sinelater perroti, assembly GCA_036346155.1. Classification (NCBI taxonomy): domain Eukaryota; kingdom Metazoa; phylum Arthropoda; class Insecta; order Coleoptera; family Elateridae; genus Sinelater; species Sinelater perroti. The sequence continues at coordinate 2,530,598 of JARFIY010000167.1, read as the reverse complement.
AGATCCGTCAGCGTGAAGTGCGTCCTCGACCCCACGCAGGCTATAAAGGGATCGTTTGGTTTTTCTAAAATTAGGGAAAATTAGAGGGATAGCCATTTCGTTACTGAAAAGTACCATTGCTGTTGGTTGTGGTGGGAGGTTTGTGATTTTCAGCTTTATCGGGTGGAACGACCCCATATCTTTCCCCATGAGCAGAACAGAAGGTGGAATAGTGCCGCTTTAAGCTCACCACTAAGCAGTAGTCGGTCACTTGGGGATCTACTAAACTAAAATGAAGAGTTAGCATTTTTAATGTACTCACTTTTCGTAAGTTGAAACAAATTTTATTAAATTATAAAGTATAGAAACAAAAAAGAAAATATTTATTCTAAACCATTATAAATAATCATTCATTTCTAATTAGTGCTGGTATGATATAAAATACTTGTATCTATAACGTATATATGGTAGAGTATTTGAATTTAATACACCCAAATATATAGCAAACATAGTTTGCTTTACTCATATTGCGTTGTCGGTAGTGTTATCAATTGAAAGTCAATAGATAAATAATTATTTTTGTATCTTGTACTGTTTTCTGATTTCATTAGCTCTGAAGAATGGTAGTCGAACTCGCTTGACCTGATCACGCTACACCACAGTACCTGGTTAATTTTGGGGGTCCGAAAAGCCTCCTAAGACCTTGACGTTGTTAAAATAGTCTTAGCAGACTAAACCAAACTGTCAATAGATGAGGTGCGGTACATAATCTATTCACCCAATAAGCTAATTTAATTACGACGTTTAATTGATGGAAGTGAATGGAACATTGCTGTGGGCTGATGAAATGTTTTGGCTTTGTATTTTATAAACAATAAACTATAAGGGGTTAAAATAATTTTTCTTACAAAGAGGCAAACCGTATGTTGGGTACAATATCTTAGTAAAGTTTTTTTTTCTCAAGGGGCCAAAGAACTATTCAATGCAGTGACTTGGAATTGACTTAAAATCTGCTGCTATACATAGCAAAAAATAGGGTTATCAAGATTATTTTAAAAGTTTAGACGTATTAATATGATACAGCAAGCTAGCGATAACATTTTTAGCATGTTTATATAGATAAATTAAATGTACGCCTTTAAATCTTTAGAGCTTTTTCCTACTATCGTGCGCAAAGTGCGAGTTTGCGCACGTATTTGCGTGCGCAAAGTACTACTTTCCCGCACGCTTTTATTCCTACAGCTGAGCGTGCGGGAAAGTAGCTGAGCGTGCGGGAATAGTACATTACGATACGAGTGCGCAAAGTAGGTCGGATGACCTACGAGCGCACGAGTATTGTATACTATTTTTCCTATTGAGTGCGCAAAGTTCGATACTGCGGTGCTGCGTGGGCGGGGGAAAGGGGTTGGGAGAAGCCCTCCCGATTAAAAAACATGTAAAAAGGTGTTTCAATATTTTTTACGATAAATTAAAAACTTTTTTTCATTTATTATTATCATTATTAATATTAATTGTTACATTGCAATTAATAAGCTGTATATTTTTTAAAGTATTTAAATCAGCTGCGTTGTTTATTGCTACATTTCTCTTTGAATCATCTTCGGATGCATCGTCACTGTCACTACCTACAAGTATTTATAGAGACCATACTTTTCACTGTACACGTCCAAAAAAATATATGAAGCGAAATCTGCCTCGCGACCTGACGTTCTCTGCTGTACTAAAAGAAAACAGCGAGTGAGAAGACAAAATATAGATGCAGGTTTTGACAGGTCTACTTAGTAAGATCAAGCTAGCGAGATGTAAAAAAAAACCGCACGCTCATCTACTTTCCCGCACGCTCAGCTGTAGGGATAAAAGCGTGCGGGAAAGTAGTATTTTGCGCACGCAAATACGTGCGCAAACTCGAACTTTGCGCACGGTAGTAGGAAATAGTACATTACGATACGAGTGCGCAAAGTAGGTCGTTCCCTCACGAGCGAAGCGCCCACCCCCTCCGCCCACGCAGTACCGCAGTATCGAACTTTGCGCACTCAATAGGAAAAATAGTATACGATACTCGTGCGCTCGTAGGTCATCCGACCTACTTTGCGCACTTGTATCGTAATGTACCATTGTTTTATTGCTAATATAGCAACTATATGTAAGTCAGCTTAAAATGCGTGATTGTTTTTCTAGATTGTTGGGTAAGCACCACTTAACTGAATAGTAAGTGATATTGTACAACACGTTGTAAAAACAATTTAACAGAGAAAATTTTTTACAAGTGGTCTTTGACAAATTTTTATAAAATGACATTATCAATGGTAATAAACTTTAGAGTGCTACTCTAAAGTCAAGGTTTGATTTACACTATTGGTTAAATACACATGTTATATACTCAACATGACGACAACGACGCATTTTAAAGATCATTTATGGTTAAACACGATTTTGCTAAAAACATAATTTTTATTGTTAGCTTAAAGTTAGTCTTCTACCCTATTCCCGTGAGAATTTTTCGTAAATTAAACAATACAGATTTTTATATCACATGCATTTTATAACAAAAATGGAAATTTTGATGGCTATCTTAAGTTAGCTTTGATTTTAGAGTATCTCTTAAGACTCCCTGCAAGAAACAAGATTGTTGCAGACATAAATTCCTCTGCATATATTTTATTTTTGTATTATCAAGCTACTTTTCACGCACCCTAGTTATTTTGTTTTAAAAATTATGTTAAATTTAGAGAAATATAAATTAACTAAATATAATAGTAATAACCAACTTCTAGAATATGTAAGAGTTACGCAACTTTAGATTTAAAATTAGTTTATTAAAAAAAGTTTCTGGAAATTCATCTAAGAAAACATCATTTCCCATTAGAGTCTTAAAGTTGCTACAGAATGTTCTGGATATTGGTAAGGAAAACCTTAATATAAATTCTCACAAATTATAACTGTGATTATTAAAAAAATAACAAACAAAAAACAAACCTACAATATCTCTTCAAGGATCTACTGAAAGTGAGCCAGAAAGCTAAATGTTTAGTTATAGCCTTGTCAACAATAGGCAACAATACGATCACTGGATGAAACATGGGGTTTGAAACCACCAATTGAATAGTATTTTAATTCAATCCCAATAAATGGCCAGATTATAGTAGTCTTATCTAACAAATCAGTTTTAAACTAATCTACAAATGCCTGCATAACCTTACAATGTTTACAAACTGCTCAAGTTAGAACCCGTTCAGTCCTGTTTAGAAGTTGCTGGAGTGATGAGCCAATATAAGATACCGCGAAACGTAGAACAACGCATTGTAATCAAGTTCCTCGTTGGATAAAACATCCCATCTGCTGAAATTCACCACAAATTCCAACAACAATATGAAGAAGAGCGTCTCTCCCGGGCCCGTGTGTTTGAGTGGTGAGTGGTGTAAGTGCTTCAGAGAACACAGAGGGCGCGTGGAGAATGAATCGCATAATCGTCGACCGCAAATATCCGTCACCGAGTCAAACATTAATCGTGCAGATGCATGTACGTATTCGTGAAAATAGGTGCAGCATTATCAAGAAACTTGGAGCAACGCTGTCCAACAGTGTTGGTCGTGTAGGAAACATCGTGAAAACCACCTGCACTATTGCAAGACAAATGCACACAAAATTGTGCGCATGCAAGTTACCAGTCTTCTCCTACGCCAGTTTGAAGATAAAGGTGGTGGATTTTTGAAGTCTGTAGTGACCACCGATGAAACGTGAGTGCACTACTAATTCCCGAGTTCAGCAATCATCACGCGAGTGTCGGCATACCAGTTCTCTCAATCTAAGAAAACGCGGAGGAGCCGTTCAGCAAAAAAAAGTGATGACAACCTTCTGGGACTGGCAGGGGGTTACTCATGCAGGCTTTCTGACGAATGCCGGAACAGTCAATGTAGCTTACATAAATAAGGCATAATAGCACCCTACACCATAAGTATTTTTGTTAAGTATACATTTACATCAATGTATTTTAAAGGAACTGTAAAAAAGTGTCACAAAGTTGTCCTGGTTTATGATATTTATTTTTGATTATTAAGCTTCTGTCTGACGGAAATATCTATTTTGAAAGGAACCGCTTTTTCAGTCATCGTAGAATAGCGTCAGAGTCAACTTCAGTTTTGGACACACGGCTCTTTAAGATTCTTCCACACAGTTCGGTCTTATATCTTTATTCTTGCCATTCCTCCAACGTGCTCTCGGCCTTCTCCCTGTTTGCTTGTTCGAGGTTTCCATAAAGTCGTATTTTTAGTTCATTATTCGTCGTCCTACATACAAGGTGGTCTCCCCATCTCCATTTTTATTTAACTATTCTTTCGCTATATCGTCGAGTTTTGCTCTTCTCCTTAACCAAGCATTGATTTTCTTGTTTGATTCCTAACATTACTATTTCTATTTTTCTTTGTGTAATCTTCAGCTTCTCCATGTTGATTTTTATTAACACCCAGAAGCATATATTAGGAAAGGCAGTACATATTGGTTGAACACCTTTATGTTTTGGATTTGTGCCAATATTCCCTTAAAAACATTTCTTAATTTGCCAAAAGCCGTATATAAGTTCTGGTTTGGTATATATTTCCTGTTTCTTCGATCAATCTTACAATTTTCTTTTCCTCCATAGATAGCCTTTTTCTAAATACCTCGAGTCCCTTGTTTTCTCTATGACCTGTTATATTAATTTATTATTTCTTGGCTACGTCTTCTCTTCTTTTCTTATTTCTTGGTTCATCGATGTAAATTTTTCTTTTGTTAGATGTTTCTATTAGATATCTTTTCTTTTTGTTTTTTAGCTTACTTTGTTGGTGCATTTTTGGTTTTTTTGACTTTTGCTTTCCTTAAAGGCGTTGTGTATACTGATAGTAATATGATAATATATTCTGTTTAGGAATGTAGTGTCTTGAATGTTTTTTTCTAAGATTTGGGCTTTTAATACTTTTCTATAAGAAATCTTATTTCTCGTCAGTTGTTAATTGTTTGCTTTGAATTAATTGTTTCTACTCAGATTAAGTGTTTATTTCCACTTGGGCTCGTACCAAACGGTAGTCGCTTATTTCCACGTGATTTAATACTATTACGCTTTTTTATGTGTTTTTTGTCAGTTATTACAAAGTGTAATTTGTTCTTAGTCTACTTATTGTGCTGTTTCTCATGAAGGAAAATGTTCACTACTTTAAATTGACTCTGAGGAGCTACAGAATATGTTAACTGATTTAGAACAGCAAGCATCTAAAGTTGGTTTAAATATGAATTTACAAAAAACAAAAGTAATGTACCCAGAAAATCCAAGAATAAATGTAAGAAACATAGAAATCGAAAATGTAGAAAGCTATATATATATCTCGGAAATATGATAACGTTAGGAAGGCCTAATCAAAAATAGAAATAAACCGCAGGAAAAGACTAGCATGGAGCGCGTTCGGAAAACTAAGTAAAACACTAAAAATAAAATATACCTATGCGTTTACGTAGCAGACTATTTGATCAGTGCATATTACCGGTGTTGATCTACGGAGCACAAACATGGACCCTCACCAAACAGTCAATGAGCCAATTGAAAGTGACGCAAAGAGCAATGGAGCGTCAGATGTTAGGAATATCCCAAAAGATCGTAGAAGGAATACATGGATTCGAAGCATCAAAAAGTTAAAGATGTTGTGGGGAGCAGAACTGAATTTTACGCAGGACATGTTGCTAGATACCAAGATGGAAGATGGTCTAACACTTTATTAAAATGGAGACCATTAGGAAGAAGAAACAGAGGACGACTCCCTGCGCTACCACGATTAGAAAACGGCGGGTTAGCATGGATTAGAGAGGCTCAAAATCGTGAACACTGGAGAAACATGAAAGAGGCCTATGTTCGGAAATGGACCGAAGATGGCTAATGATGATGATAATGATGACTTTAAATTGGTGGTTATTTATGAAATTCACCAGTAGTTGACTTACGAACCTATTCTATGTTTATCCACTGAGTTGTCTCTATTCTTCTGCATGCTGATATTTAAATTAAAGTTATCGATTAAGATTATGCAGAAAGCTTTATCGCTGTTTTATGCTCTTTTACCTTTGTCGTAGAACGGTTCTACTTCTTTATCAGTGTGGTCGCAGGTAGGGGGTAGACCCGGATTATTATCGGTGAGTAGCATTTGTTGATTGTGAATATAGCATACATAACTCTCGATGATACTCCAAAGGTAGTTTTGAAGTCTCTTGGCCATTTTTTGTTTATTATCATGGCTACACTATTTTTCAAGTTGCTTTTCTCTCCTTGGCAATATAATAGTGTTCCTTGCTTAATTGTAATTAATTTTTGACATCTCCTGCAGACCTCTCCTCAGTTGTATTATAATCTATTTGATGTTTTTAGTCTTTCCTTCGAATTCTATCAAACAATCCTTAGAAAAAAGTAAATTTGCGCTAAATGTGCAGATATTTAGTTTTGTTGTAAAATTGCAGTTGATATAACGAACTCTTGTTTCTCTTTGATTCTGTGGAGTTGACTGACTTGATGGTGCGGGATTCTGAACTGATCGTTCTACCTGCCTGAGGACTTTTATAGTAGTTCGTTGAAATCATTCTTGAGAATATTTTGCCTGAAACATCACGCTGACCCTGCGTGTTGGCGAACTGGATTGGGTGTAGAAAAGGATGTGTAGGAGTAGAAAATGGGGTAGTTGAACATGATTTGTTTCCTGTCGCAGGATATGGGAGTAAGTGAAGGTTCGCGTAGGCAGAGTTGCTTTCCAAATATTTTGAGTGGCTTTAATTAAAGAATACGTGGTAAAAAGCTAATAAACCTGATAAAAATGGTGAATTTTGTCATTGAATAAGTGAATTAACAGGTAGCATAATAAACCTATAAATAATGCTACTATTCTAGTGACTCTAAATCCGTCCTTTCCAATCACTCCTCAAATAGCAAATCTTTTAGTATTATCTTACATATGTATACGTATTAATAGTTAAAATAAGAGAAACAAATTAAATGGCGTCTGTAAAGTGTACAAATTAAGATTTCTGCAATCAAAGTACCGTTTATTAAATTCGTTTCCGTTAGTTCATGTGAGAAATTCTTGTAAAGTTAATAAACATGAAACCGATCTACAAGACATGTCAAACATTTGTCATCCTAAAAAAGTAGAACTACCTACAGTTTTTCTGGAATTCCCTCGCTCTTGAGGACAAGTAAACAATGCTGCTCGCAGTATGAGAAAATTCCTGCTTCGTGGATAGGTCAAGATCGAACCGTTTAGTATTACAAAATGCGGTTACGTTGCGATTGTAATTTCGCTCGCTCGTCGAATCGAAATTAGTTCATTATCGCGCGACCGGCCTGACGCCTGAATTTATGGCTGCGAGCCCGCGTACCTTGGTTCCCATCTCACGGTGAGCCTCTTGCGCTGCTGCCTCTTCAGGAGCTTCAGGACATTGCTCGACTGCGAGCTTTGGAGGGCCTGCGGCCCCCCGGGCTCCGTGCTGACGTAGATGTGCACGTACGTGTCGTTTTCGGCGGCCGTGAGCTTCAGGGCGTAGGCGCCGACGTCTGCGGTTATGTGGAGGGTCTGCATGTCTTTGGTAGTCAGGTTGCTTATCTGGTGATCCGAATTATCTGCACAAAAAGCATTTAGTCGATACGAATACTATAGCTGAATACATGGAAAAGTTTATATTACTACAATTGTGATTTGAGTTAGATTTAAATAAATATTACCGTAGAAAACACACACACAAAATGAAAAGAATTCACGAAAAGAAGTGGCGCAGTCCTTATAGATAATTTGTTTTTAAATATTAACTTGATTGAATTAACAGAGAATAAAGTATAATTTTTATTGAACTATCTTTGCTAATAACATCATAAGTTAAGGAAAACAAATTTATAAAATAAAAATTTCGTTTAAATCAATAGTTTTAGGAAATATTCCAATAATGCTAGCTGTATTTTCACATTAGATAGCTAAACTAATTCTTTGTCTTAGGTATGATTTTGATCTGTACTCTCCAGTTAGTAGGTGAAGGTAGTTTCCAAGCTTTGCGATAAAATCCGTTGCTTCATCACACCAAGGTCCCAAAGTCTCCACTGCAAAATAAATGAAGATGTATCCTTGGTCGATGAGCTCTTTGTATTTCCTCTTCTTGTTATTGGCAGCATTGTTTGCGATAAGGCCAGCAGTTACACTAGATTGTTTGATGTACGGTGGGGCTAGGGTGTCAGTACAGGTAGCATCCCAAATAAGGTTCATACCATAAAACCACGGGGTTAAAGTTAAACCGTCCACTCTTTTGCCATCATTACGGAAGAGCCCACATGGTTCCAGTTTAGATGGGATGTTAATGGATGATAAGGATTGTTGAATGATCTTATTTAGTTCCTGGCTGCGAGAGTGACGACTACTGCTTTTTTTACATAAGAGACCATGAGTTCCACAGATGCAGTTGTGGGGCTCGCAAATGTTACATCCCAATCTGAGAGCAACTGATATTCTGAAAGTGTTGTCATTCAGGAAAGTTCTAAGTTTCGTGCATGGAATTGGATTCAGCCAGGCACTGGATCCGGCTTTAGTGGCGGCAAGATATCTCGCCTGATCTCTTTCAGAACTGAAATTGAAGGTTCGAATTATTTTATTCATATTTAGGATGTCCCAACTTTTTTGACATGAAGGAATGGGAGGTGTTTCATCTAATAAACTGTTCCAGATGCTGATGTTGTCTAAGTATCCTGAAACACAGGCTAAGTTATTCTCGGGTAATAACACCATGGAATAAATCAGCTCTGATACAGAATTCACAGACGACAAAAAGGCTGGGATGTAGATATCAGATAATTTTCTAATTCCGATACCTCCTTGGGATACGGGAAGTCAAGCAAATCTTGATGTCTGAGTTTCAAGCTTAATATTGATTATTTCCTCAAGAGATTTTGAAATGCTCCTCATCAATTCCATTCAGTAGTGTAGTAGAGTTGTGGAGGGGGGTTGTCCTGAGCAAGAACGTTAGTCTGGGTATCCCGACTGTATGTTTCAGAAGAAAATATGCTATGTGGGAGCTTAGGTTGAGAAGACGTGAGATTAGGAGATTGATTTCTTCTTCTTTTTTTAAAAACAAAATGGATTGGCTGAAGGGAGTAGTGGAGCACCAAGTAGAGTCAGATTGTCAATAATAATTTGAAGTCCCGGTAGAAGTTTTTGAAAGTTAGAGATCACTTTACTATCGGGGTTTGAACAGAAGTATAGTTTACACTTCGATGGATTCACCTCCAAACCAATTTTAGGCATTCTTTGATAAAAAAGCAAAGTCATCCAAATTCATTAACAGAAAATTACTATTTGACTAAATTAATGTTCAATTATTTTTCTAAACTTTTAGTTAAAACATTCAAAATATTTTTTTTATATTTTTATGGCTCAAAATTGTTTTAATTAAATTATATCAAAACGATAAAACCCGTTCTATTCTTCAAGGATTTGAACACATTCGTTATTTTATGGCAATGCAAGAACCTTGCTATTGGAAAAATTTGTTTCGAGTTTTAACGGCACAATATAAAATTAAAGCCAAGTTTCGTCACTAGTTAAGATGCTGCTGACCTAGTGAGGTGTTTGATTTCAAATTTATTAAGCATCTTGCAACACCACGATCGCATCGTACTGTCGTTATCTTAACCGATAAGCAAGAGTTACCCAAAAAGAACAAACTTTTTTCATTTGAAGGTAGGCCTGCAGAATTACATAAATTATAATAATCATATAAATTGTACATCAGTCCTCCTAGTAACAGATAACTCCATAATAGTCGAGGATGAGTATTCTAATCTAGGAGCGTCTTTTACACTGATATTTCTTCGCTAAAACTCTCGATACCACCTAAATATGGCCATATGTTTAAGACAAATATATCAGTACAAGATTCAATTCCTTCAAACAATGATCAACACTCAATCCGTGTGTAGAATTACAATGCAAATTGTCCTTGCATTCCATT